>CM049437.1:85065083-87697735 GCA_026929855.1 Poa annua | reverse complement strand
CCACTTGATTTATTGTACACGTCATTGCCCTTTTTTTCCAGAAGGGTATAGTATAGGGGTTTGACCACTCTCCCAGAACCCTGGAGGTGAACTTCACATCAGGATCAGAGATGATTGTTTCTGGCTTACCATGGAGACAAAAAAATCCTTACGTGTGTAGATTTGAGCTAATTTACTAGCTGAGTTCGTGGTTTAGATTGGAATGAAGTGTGTTGTCTTCCTGAGATGATCCACCACAACTCAAATAGCATCATTTCTCGAGGGTGCGAGGTAGGCCAGTGACGAAGTCCATGATGATATCTTCTCATGGTCATTTGTGTTTGTCTTTCCGCAGAAGCCACATCAACTTGCATCCCCTTGCACCAGAAGTTTTGCTTTAGGTCAAAATACATCTTGGTCTTGAGAACTGAGTGCTAGCTCAGTGGCAAAGGCAGCGAGTGTGCGCCTAGCCGGCCTGGGTTCGAGTCCCAGCAGCGCCTAAAATGGCTGCGCTGAGGCACACTCAGTAAAACAGGCATCTCACCTACCTAACAACGTAAAGTCAAGGGAGGGGTCATTCCCCCGTTGACCACGTTTTTTTTAAATACATCTTGGTCTCACCAAAATGGACTAGTTTGAGTAAGGACACACAGCGCAAACACCGATGATTTACTTGCTAGTCTAATGATTGGTGATCTTTCTTATTTCCTATGCAACCACACAAACAGAAACAACTAGCAGGAAATGCAGCAAAGATTCAGCCTTTACCAACTGTACATATGCGAGCACTCAGGCGAGCAGAAGATGTAACAAACCTGGGGAGGCGGTGGAGCGACGGGGCGGGCCGGCCCAGGAGACGCGGAGCAGGAAGCGGGCGAGCGGCGGCTGCTCCTTGGCCAGCCGGCCGGGCTCCGGGAAGAGCCGCACGTACACCGACCTGCTCTTCTCCACCGACAGGTACCTGTATGTACCGGGGGGGGGGGGGGGGGGGGGGGGGGGGGGGGGGGTTCGTCGCATCAGCCAGCGGCCGGTCTCATCAAATCTTGCGAAGGAATTTGGAATCGGGGCCGTGGAAGGATTGGGGATTGGTGGTGTAGGAGTTCGGGAGTGGTAGTGAGGGTTTACCAGTTCCAGATGCCGAGCTTGAAAGGGTCGGAGCGGCGGTAGGAGCAGGGGCCGAAGGTGTCGATGCGCCACTGCGCGAGGCGGGAGATGGTCTCCACGCGGGAGTCCGGCCCGCTCAGGCTGCCGCCGCCGCTCATGGTCGCCGTCGCCGGAGAGCGAGGGGGCGGTCGGTCCCCTGTCAGTGACAGTGAGTGGCCGAAAGTTTCAGTGTTGACGACCGACCTTGAGTTTGTTTATTTTGTACGCAACGTCGGACCCTGCCAAGTGCCAACACAAGCGCTCGTGTTTAAAATTAAGGTAGGACACTCAAAACCACAAGGATAATTTATCAGCTAGTACTGCCTTTAGAAAGTAGTAAAAAAGATTGCGTCACAAATAAAGAAATAGTTTAAAGATCTTGAGATTTTCTTCATTTCCTTTGAATAGTTGTAGTCAGCTCACGTATCTATACCATATACTTATTATTTGAATAATATACCATGGTATTGATTGTCAAAAAAATAAGATGGAATAATTTAGCTGAACAATAAACCTACTATGGGCATTCCTTCAACAACAAAAAACAACTATAAAAGACTGCCCGCTACGTGCTATGGCTTTCCAAACATTTGGACGCATACCGCTTACCCTTTATGAAATTTCATCCGTGAATGTTATACCCCTATAAGCACTAGCTGGCGGAACGAATGTTGAAATTGATGAAGTCACCAACATACATCTCTCTATCAATGTGACTGTCGTCTCTCACTGAAAGAATATTCATACTTAATAAAAAATATAATGCCAAATCTGTGGTTTGAACTCTGATTAATGTAAAATCACAGGTGGGTTCTCGGTCATGTAAATATGCTTTGAAATGCCAAAAAGCAAGCATAGATTATGCTCCGAGAGGGGAGCAATCACAGAGATGAAACCTTCGTGTCCTTTTGCAAGTTTGATTTATGTGTTATGGGCAAGTTTTGCATGAAACCTTGGTGTTATGTGCAATTTTCTTGTCTATTTCTCTTTTTTTTTTTACTTTAACATTTCGTACCATGAATTTTTTGACAAAAAGACATTCAAAATAGTAAGGATACACTTTTTCCTCTTCTACAATCCAGTTTTCACGTTGAACAAAAGATAAATGTGTGTCCTTTTTTCCTCCTTTTCAAACCTTCAATTAACATTTCGTCCGTAGCATACCATGAAATTTTTAACAAACAAAAATATTCAAAATGGTATGATTACTGATTTTCCTCTTCTTCAAGTCAGTTTTCACGTTGAACAAACATTAGTACTCGTTTTTTTACTAGAAGCTACCAGTACTTCACCTTCTTCAAGTCAGTATTCAGGTTGAACAAACATTAGTACGCGTTTACTCCTAAGCTACCACTACACATACATAATGTGGGACGATGGAAAAAGAAACGCAAAAAAGGTCCTACCGGGATTCGAACCCAGGTCGCCAGATTCAAAGTCTGGAGTGCTAACCACTACACCATAGAACCAAGTTGATTAAATTTCAACCGTATACTATTAGTTTACAACAATTACTTCTCGTACTCCACAGTAGAGTTGTACATGTACTCTTTTTTTTTTCTTTCTCATTGGTCTGAAACACGTGGAAATTGGTACTCTTTTTACAACTTTAGCCATGGGTCCAGCTTAGCCGTCCAGAGCACAAGGATTCACATGAGTCACCAAAGATGGAAATCGATCATTACACCAAGGAGTACCATCCGGTGTTATCATTAGTGGAAGTTGCTATCGCGGCCGCTCCAGTCTCTCGAGTGCTCAAGATCTCCACAAGATTTTCACGCATTGCAAACTAGCCCGATTACTCAAGCAATTGCACGGGCTATGAACCAGTGCAATATAGACAAGGACTTGCACAGATTTTATTTAATTATTTATATAAAAGATGACACCAATTACACTCGGGTTCTGCACGAACACGATGTCAAGGTTAGTAAGACATCGAGAATGAACACAGTCAAAAAAAAAAGGTCAAATTGGTAAGCCCGTGTGTCGTATACACCCTCAATAGAAAATGGTCGACGCCACCGATTTGGGACATTATTGAAAAGTTGAGTTACCGGGTGGAGAGAATCTTGCATCTCTCTTTTATAGTAGATGTTGAACCTGCTGCTCAGTGGGTAGGTGTATTAGCTACATGGACCCCTTTCTTTATATTGTTGCCAGTGTTTTCCCGGACCGAGTCTCGGGATTCTTTATTAGAAAGTCCGCAGGCAAAAGGCCTAATTATCCTAAATCCTTTCCGCCCCTTCTGTTTGAGGTTATGCTTTGACCTATGTAAAACTTGTGCTTCTATAGTGTGATTAATTACGGCGCTCTCTCCAAATAACAAATAGCTTTAATAGGGCTCATCTTTGTCCCCTTCCGATCTATGGAAGGGATTAAATTTCTTCTACGGCTTATTCTTCTACTACTTATTGACGGGCCCTTCTTTCCTCTTATACAGATTAGTAAAATGTACTATACAACTATTCTTAAACACATGCCACCTTAAGCACATACTTTATTAGCAGTTAATTCATTCTTCTCGTATGAACCAAAAGAAAGAGCTCCAACGGCTACCATCTTTTAGCTCCTTATAACCATAATGTTATTGAACTGGATAAAAACCTTTCATTTCTGTTTGTGATCCTTTTCCAGGGCGGCCTTATACCCAAAAACGGGTACACCAAATTTTACTATCAAACATCACTGATAACAAGAGAGGTGTTGCAATACCTACACCTTTAAAATGGACCGACGATCGATGCTGATGTCGTTGGATCCAACCATAGATGTTAGATCACGAGTTTTCACCGAGCCGAAGTCCCAGGAAACTACAACCAATGACTTCAACAAGTGAGTGGCACATTAATGTCGTCATTAATTAACATGTTCGCCCAATAAAGGTCGAAAATATGGCTTTACCAGACAACTTGAAATCCAACACAAAATAGTGCAACACCACCAAAGCCACTCTTTGCGATCACCATTTGTTGATGTATCATCACACAACTACACGCACGTGTCTTGCGGAATTTAGCCACAGAACTGGAACCATGCGCGCGCAACATGTCGACGAGCAGTGCCTAAGGACGTCCAATATCAACACCGATACCTGACGCCAACGGTCCGCCAAACATAGGCCAATCATGTATGACATGTTGGACGAGGTTCAATTCCACGCATCGTGCAAAGTAGAGTCGACAACAAACCCCTGTATCGAGTGGGATGACCAATCACGGGAGCATGCCACTAGAACCTCACCGGATATTGAAATCAACCAATCTTGCGCTCCGTATATAGACTGTCCTCCGGCTAGAAACTGGGAAGATTCATTAGTATTGCCGCCATTGGGCAACGGGAACTAAAAAGCGATGTGACCATGAAGGGAATGTGTATGAGCTCCACCATTAGCGGATTCAACTAGTAGATCTGTTCATGGTGTTTACCCTGTCTCTAGGCAATGCCTTCAACAATAAATGATGCATAAACACTCCACCACCATGTATATACTATAACCAAAGGAAGGTTCGAGCTAGAATTTTTATCCAGATCTCCTATCAGAATACTCATAGAGTGCCACCAAACTGAAGTCACCAAGATATATAAAAAAGGAATAAAAACCCTCACATGCTCGGATTTAAGAGTGATCATAACTCTCTTAATTTGGGGAGTGTATGTGTGTAAACCCATCATTTTGGTTCAAATCCTCAGGACGCGCATCGTATTATTATTTATTGTCGAGGACCATGTTTGATTCATAAAAATAAAAATATGGGTACTCATTCTGTTTATCCATGGGGAATAGGCTTGATGTTTAAATAAGATTAAAATTCTGATACTCATACTTTAAAGTTGTGTGAGTCACAGGTTGATGCAGAGAGCGGGAGAAGTGAAATTCTCGCCCAAAATTAACCACATATATAGTACATATACACCGGCAGATCAACACAAGTTTTCCTTCGTTAAAAGATGCAAGCAACTAAAATGTAATGTATTGTATGTTTATGTATATTGATCTATATTTTAAAAAATTGAAACTAATTGGCCACATGTAAAGTATGGCAAGTAGTCATCAAATATATATACTCCATCGTAGGTATGATCAAACTGTCAACAATTAATAATCAGTCAAGAATTAATCCCTGCATCCTCCTCCTGATCAAATATCGTTGTTCTTGGAGGAGCTCGAATTCGCTGCCGGCGGCGTCGTGATTGTCTGCTCGTGGAAGAGCTGCTGCGCAGTCGACGGCAGCAAGCTGCTCCACAAGTTCCAGTCGATCGTCCCAGCAGCGGCCGCCAGCTGCTGTTCAACAGTACAGGGGCCACCGCCGCTAGTCTGCGAAACGTCGACGTCCAGGGTCGTCGGGGGGCTCTGGAGCGGCGGCGGCATGTCGGAGGCGAACAGCTGCACCTGCTGCTTGGACTCTGCCGCTAGGCTGTGGTGATCATGTGTTGGAGCTCCGCCGCTGGCGACCATGAGCCGCGCGTTAGGGTTGTCGTAGTAGTAGTAATTGGAGGCGGTGCTGTAGCTGCCGTTCATCATCTGGTACCCGCCGCCGCCGCCGCCGTAGGATAACCTGTGCTGCTGGTTGGGTACCGGCTTCACGAAGGCGCGGCACACCACCCACCCTTCCTCCTGGCAGATCCAATTGTAGATGAAAACTAAGTATCAGGCCAAGAGCTCAACCGAGCTGATATTAAGTGATCGAGTTAGCTAGGTGCAGAGAAATGGTTGACATGAGTACTGGGCGTTGATTCTGTTAATGCCATGCCTGCGTGGGCGCGTGCTCGTTGGACTGGAGGCGGTACTCGTGGATGATCCAGTCGGTCTTGCGGCCGTTGGGCGCGCGGCCGCGGTAGAAGACGAGCGTCTTCCTCATCCCGATCACGGCCGCCGGGGACGAGGACGAAGCCGAGGACAGCACCGGCTTGTCCCTCCCGGTGGCCTTCCAGAAGCCGGCGGCGGTGGCGCGGTTGGTGCGCGTGCCGCTTGGGTACTTGCGGTCCTTGTAGCTGAAGAAGTAGTACTCCGTCGTGGGATCCTCCTGCCCTCCTCCGCCACCGCCGCCAACACCGTACTTACCGCACCTCTCTGCAATTCAACATATATACAGCTCGGCCATCAATTTCCATATTCATGATTGCAAGCCAGCTAGTCAATCGGTGCTGTATATAGCAAGAAGTATTCTATGATGATGAAGGTTTCGACTTACCTTGGAGATCCCATGGCTCGATCCGGTAGAGGTCGACCTCCTGGATGATGTCGAGGTCGATCTTGTGGGCGGACACCTTCCTGGCGAGGTAGTAGCCGACGAGCTCCTCCTCCGTGGGGTGGAACCGGAACCCTGGGGGCACCGTGTTGCAGGAAGACTCCTCCATTGCTTGCACCTCTTAGCACTAGCTAGCTAGGATGGTGGCTCGATCTGCCGATAAGATGATGGTCGATCTACGCTCGCCGCTCTAGAGCATGGAAAAGCTACGGGAGGAGCATGTGCATGTGTATCTGGCTGGGCCAGGCAGGGAGAAAAGCTCCTACAAATAGGAAGGCATGCACTGCACTCATGCAAATTCAGGATGACCGACCTAATTAGTTGTTGCACCATAACACCTAAGGGGGTCGTAGGCTAGCTCGTAGTACATTATACATACGGACATCATTGTTTTGAACTGGAGTATTCTTTGTAGTAGTATAAAATCTAGCCAGTAGACCACAATCCCGGAGTATATTGTACTTAAGACCTAGGCTAGCTACTAACTAGCCTACTACTACCATTGTGGTTTCAGACATGGACATGATAAGTTAATTAGGACTCGATCTGCTTGTGACATACCAAAGTAGGAAAGAGATTTAGTGAGACGCATGGATCCAAAGTAGTAGTACTAGTTTTTGGGACGGTGAAGCTTTTTTGGAAGGTAGAGAGGGGTCTCCTAGCTTGGAGTGCACTTCAGGGCTCATCTCACTCACATCCACCATATCCGTATATAATCTAGTACTAGTACTGACCCTTCTCTGTCACCTACAGCCTTCAGGACAGGCGTGTACATAATGCTATACAAAAAAAAACTTTGCATTGCCAGGCAGGAATACACTGCAAGGTCGGTCACACAAGATATGATTATGACAAATGTTGCAACAAACGACAACAACAACATAAGGCATATATATGTACTTGGGCATATATAAAAACTATCCCAACTAATTAAGAGCTAATGTAGATGATAGACCTTTGATGCATGCCAGGAATAGGCCTGCTAGTACCTAGAGGAGCTTGTGATCCACTCAGGTCGATTGCAGCGTTCAAAGGCTACTAGAGAACTTGAAGCTGATGTAAGAGATCAGGTTTACATGTTAGAAGTACGCGTGGGAGAGTTGAGATCTGCAACTAGATAGCTAGCGCCTGCAGAATCTGCCTAGAGAGAGACAGAGAACGATGGGGGAGAGAGAGAAGCTTGCTTAGTCGGTTAATAAGCCATCAGTAAGCGACCATCATCACCACTCACTGCGAAAGCGAGTTTCCCAGTTGAGACTTTGAGAGCAAATTGGAGCGGTTAATTTCTAGAAAAAAATAGATACATATATGCAAATCCTAATTGCTTTCGTGCTCGTTGGAAAACTAGGGGCCGTGCATTTAAATTTTGGCATTATGGCACGACATGTTGCAACATTCGATAGGGGGAGATGATCATCAGAGGATGCTGGGGAGTACAAAGGATGGGCAAGGGGGCGCGAGGGTGAACCTGCTAAACTTTTTTCTCGATAAAGGGAACTTTAATAAACTCATAAGTTAGCATCACGCAGATAGAGAGCTACTTTTATTTGAATGCAAACAAAATATGCAAACAAAATCTACTGAGTTTTGAATTAATGAGTGGGCCCTGAAGCCCCTTGGACTCAATGTATGTTCGTGCCTCGGGGAGGGGGTGGGAAAGATGAGGGAAGGAAGATAGGAAGGGGGGCGAGGGGCACATGTGATGGCGGCGAGGTACACAAGATGACAAGAGATGACCCAGCAAATAGAAAGATATGTACTCCCTCCATCTAGGATTATAAGTCACTTCTCCAACTTCTCTACGACCAAGGTAACACGCTATTGGGTGAGGAATAGGAAATAAATTCGCTTTTGGTGCCCAATTTTGTGTTAAATTGATGCATGTATTAAATGTGGAATCCAAACGATTGGACGGACAATTAATTTTTCGTGGGCCTGCCAGCCTTTTCCAAAGCAAAATGACATATTAATTGCTAAATACGCCCTATGGAAAGAGAAAACCTGTTTTTGAACAAGTGACTAATAATCCTAGATGGAGGGAGTACTTCATCTTGACCATTCAAGACAAAAAAAGGTTTACATGGTACCGTTGCAAAACCATGCACAAATTTCTCTAGTGTCGTATCTACATCCAATAGCCTATCAGCGATTCAACGTATTAATTAACTTCTGACGGCCCACGAACCAACGTTGCCAGTGCAATTACCCTAGAAAACAGAGTGAAACAGCTCATGTCAGGTAGACCAGGGAGATGCTTCATGTTCGATGAGAAACAATTCCTCCAAAACTAGACATCACCTAGCCTAGCCTTCAATCACCAGATCTCACTAATGGAAAACGGCTCTTTAGTACCGGTCGGGGAGGGGCATCAGTACCGGTTTCGCAACCGGTACTGCGCAATCAGGACTGATGCCCCCCCAGCATCAGTACCGGTTGCTTATCGTCCGGTACTAAAGGGCCTCCACGTGGACGCGGGGCACGGGCTCGTGCGGAGAACTTTTAGTACCGGTCGGTAACACCGGCCGGTACTAAAGGGTTTAGGTTTTAAGGGTTTTGCAATTTATTTTTCGTTTCCTTTTTTTCCTGTTATCTGTTTTCTTTTCTTCACTGCAATTTTATTTTATGTTTTCTTTTTCATCTACTGTTTTACATTCATACGGTATTATATATATACACGGTACACGTTGATGCATACGTAATATATTTTTGTATATGTATTCTACGCTACTACATACGGTAAACGTTGATATATAATATAATTTAGATATAGGACATATTCATACTACGCTATTACATACATATATACATATATACAATCCGGTGTATAGAGATCGCAATAATGTCATACATCCTCCTCTTTCATATGGCATAGCTATATTTAGGATTATGGTATTCTCCCTTTGTATGCATGACCTCCTCAAGGATAAATCCCGCTATCTCCTCTTGAATTGCTTCTACGCGCTGATGTGGTAGGACGGCGTTCCGCTTGTCGTTAAGCTTTAAACGAGATCAATATGAATATATTAGTTGTGTGTGTATATATATATATATCAAATCATAATAAGATTGAAATATAGTACAAGACAGTCACACTCACATCCATTCTTTTTTCACGCGACGCCTGCTCAACGCTCAAGGTCCTCATGAACTCGCAGACATAGAATCCACATAATTCATTTCCCGGAGGCTGCTTCAAGGTCTTTACGAGAATATAAATTAATTAAATAATAATTCAAAATGATGATGAATTAAAGAGACTATGTTTAATAGTAGCACACTTACATCAATATGTTTAATAGTCAGCTCTGGTTTCCATTCACCCCTCTCTCTCTTGATTATTTTCCAAACCCTACTCACAAAAGCAAATGAATAAATGAGTTATGATTACTTGATATCATGAAATGGGGTTAATGGTTGAAATTACCTCTGAAGCATGTCAATCAAGTCCTGGTAGTATGATTGTGGTTTGCGTAATGAGTCAAATACTTCAACTAATCCCTTGTCAATGATAATGTCCAGTAGAATCCAATGGTAGCTGCACACGTTTATATAGTAAGGCATGAATATAACTCATCAATTAAACTTAACATCTAGTAATTAGCAATATAGAAATGTGTTCAAGACAGTCACACTCACTTGAAGTTGTAAGGAAGAAGTATATCTGCCGCATGTGTTTGGCTCAATAGCGACCTCAACAATGCCTCCTCGCAGTCCTCGGGCTTCCGCTCTAAGTTTTTGCAGTTAACGATAGATGGGTCAATGAACCCAACTTCCCAGAGTCTTTTCCTTTTGCACTCGATAAGCATCCACCTGCATATATAATAGCATACGAAAGAATATAGTGAGGATAATTACAGGCTCAATTAGTGAGGATAATTACATGCTCAGCTAGACACTTAGAAAAAACACTTACAGAACATAGCAACTCATGATAGTTGCGTCGAGAGCACGCCGGTTGTATAACTGCCATAATTCTTCAAATTCGATACATATCTCGTGGTTGACGAAGAATTGGTCTTCTTGGTATGTCACGTAAAACACGAGTTGCTTGTCCTTTGCAACCTTCATGTACCAGTCATGCAATCTCCGCATTTGAAAAGGTAGACGCACCATCTCATCAGGAGGGAGAAGATCTTTCCCGTAGACAAACTTCCGTGCTATCTCAGTCGCCTTGGGGAAAAGTGCGTCAAGCTCAGCATCGTCCATGTAGTCTGAAGCAGGAACATTTGTCCCAACGTTGGGACTCTTGTCTGTCTGAACCTTCAGCGGGGCGACCGACTGTACTTTCTGTTCTCCGAGCTGGGGAACCTGTTTCGCCTTCTTCTTCTTCTGTGCAGCGACCCATTTCTTTTTATTCTCCTCTTGCGTGTCAAAACTCTTCGAGATAGAGCGTTCATAGTTATCAGGCAAAGTTCTACGGTCAGGATCACAGACGATGTCTAAAAAGTGTTTAACACCCTTAGGGTTTAGTACCTGTTTTGCCTCGGGCACTTTCTTCGCAAAGTGTGCGGCATTGTGAGCTTTGACCAAGGGAGCATTCTCCTCAACGGTCCGGTGGTAAGTTAACACCGGAAGATCCTTCAACGACGGCCCGTACTTGTAGGTGTCCTTCGGAGCACCACTCGACGCACCGGCAAGCATCTTCTGCCTCATTGAGAAGGTCCTATTGCCGGTGGGCGGACTCTTTGCAAGCTGAGTGGACTCTTTGCACGCTCCGGGGTGGACTCCCGCTGGGTTGGACTCGCGCACCGGGGAGATGGAGTCGCGCTGAGTTCCCTCTCGGTGTCCATATTTTCAATGTGGGGTGGACTTGGAGGTTGATTGCTACTCGGAGGGGTTGGTGGCCTACGCGTCGATTCTCCTGGAAACACGATGTGTTCCTTTCTCCATAGAATGACTCCGCGCAACACTTCTCCCAGTGTCGTCTCCCCTTCAGCTCCCGGAAAGTCAAGCTCCAGGTCCTCGAATCCCTTCATAATTTCGTCCACCCCGACTCGCGCGTAGCCAGCTGGAATCTGACCGCCATGAAGGGTTGCTCCGGGTATATTCTCTAAAGCAAAGCCGACCGCCACCTTTATGGATAGGTTCCTCATCTTGATGTGCAGCTCACAGTTTGTTCGCCCCTGAATCTGATCCACGGGGTATGTTGCGTCATCAGGCTGGACATTTTGTGTGGAAGCCACGCTGCTTTTCCGCTGAGATGCCATATCAAGTTGGTCCTCCTGCGGCTCAGATGCCCTTTTCTGCCTCATTTCATGTCGCAGGTCTAATATCATGTCTTCCAACCGCTGATATTTCTCTGCCTCCTGTTTCTTCTTCCTGTCGTGGCTCCTGTAAGTGTCCCTATGCTCGGGGAACCCAACCTTCCAAGGGACGACGCCCACGCCTCGTACTCGCCCAGTGTGTTCAGGATTCCCGAGGGCGAGTGACAGCTCCTCCTTCTCTCTATTGGGCGCGAACCTTCCCTCCCGAGCGGCAACTACTGCATCATCAAGTTCTTTGACTTTATTCCGAATTTTTTCTCTTTCGGGCTCTCCCTCGGGGCCTGGTTTAACCTTTTCCTTCAACACAAGATTCCCTGTCTGTGGGTCGGGCTCCAGCCCGACGCTGTACGCCCAATGTCTCGCCCTTGCGGGATAGCTTGATGTACTTGGAGTGACCCCGGCAGCAATTAACTTGGCGTCCCTTTCTTGCCACTTAAGAATGGCGGTCTTATAGCCACCTGGCCCCAAACGTTGGAAATATTGCTTTTTGTCGGCATTCAACTTATTTTTCGCCGACTTTTCCATGGCTTCTTCTGATTCCTTTTAGTCCTTGAATTCTTGCCACTGATCTCTTATCCTCCTGTACTGTACGTCTTCAAAATTAGGGGTTTTCTTTATCTTGATGAATTGGTGGTATAACCTTTTCTTGTAGTTCATGAATTGTTCGGCCATTTTCTTTAGAGTCCACTGGAAGACTTTCTTTTTCTCGGCATCTCCGAGGCCTGTCGGTAGGGCAAAATTGTGGAAAACGGACTTCAGAAGTTCCTTCTTGCAAATATTTGACACAAAACTCTCTCCTCCACCCTTCAGCTTGTGCCATTCTCGGATGGTGATCGGAATTTTGTCCCGAACAATAACTCCGCACTGACTCACAAATTTACGTGCGTGCTCTTTCGGAGCAATCGGTTCGCCAATTTCAGAGATTTCTTCGATATCAAATCTTTCATCTTTTAACTTTTTGGCCGGGCCTCGTTTTCTTTTACCAGACTTGCTCGATCCCGATCCGGAGGGCTAAAAGAAGAAATATTATGTTAAAACATGTATATGTACACATATCAAATCATTAATTTATCACCAGAAGCTATGTATACCTCGTCGGTATTCTGCGCTACATTCTCATCGGCATTATTGTTCGAGGCGGATGGAGGAGCTTCTAAGTTATAAATCTCCTCGTCCTCCATTTCATCACCGGACATGTTAAGATATTGCGATCCATCATCTTCACCATCTCTGATGATGTCGAACAATTGCTCTTCACCTGCTCTGCCGTCCATAGCTTAACTAATACAAAAAAAAAGATAGAACAATTTAGTGCCAAATCGGGCGGCGGCATTATTGGAAAGAAATAACATGTGCGCACGGTAGAGGCTCACCGCGTGGGAGGGCACGAGGGGATGCTCGGGAACGACGGCGAGGCGCGGGATCAACGAGACTCGGGAAGGTCACAGACAGGACGACGGTGAGGCGAGGGATAGACGGCGAGATTCCTACACGATGTCAAGTTATAACGGTGAGGCGAGGGATCGACGAAATCAAGTACTTTGCATTGGGAAAATTGTGGTTGCATTCCCCGCGCGTTGGCGCGGGAAATTGTGGTTGCTTTTTCACAATAATATTTCACAGATTGTAACACTTTCATTCACAAATTTCAACACTTGAATCTAATCTTTGCATCAAATAAAATTACATAGTAGCATCCATAAAATTACCCTAAATTACACAAGTACTTTGCACAACTACTTTGTATCCACACTATTAATCCAAATTTACAAACTTCCTAACATTGCAAAACAGACAGTAAGGCCTCATATAGAATTGCTTCAGGGATGGTGTCAGCGAACAACGTGGAATGAACATTGCATATATGTTCAGACAACATGGTTCACTCACACCTCCCTGAAGATGCAACGTGCAACCATCTAATCATCGGCCAAAATTTAGAAACTTCCTAAAACAGTAGCAAAAATTGCACGTACTTTGCATCAAATAAAATTGCATAAGTACTTTGCATCAAAAATACACACACTAACTATAATCTTCTCTCTAAAACGGTAGCAAAAAAACAGTAGCCCTCCTCCCCTCCTGTTTTTTGCTAACACTATAGCATTTACGTAAATATTATAACAATAACATTCATATAAATAACAAAAGCATTCATATAAATAACAATAACATTTCCTAAGAATTCATCTAAAAACAGTACCATTTTTTCTAGCAATTCTAAAATAATGTTACGCTCTATATAAAATGTCCTAAACTCTATTTAACAAATAATCTAACACTCTATTTAACAAATAATGTAAAAACAGTAGCATTTTTTATAGAAATGGCTGACGTCATGCTGACATCAGCATGACAATGGGGCTCGCCGTCCCCTGCCTTGCGCCCCTCGATTGCGGACGAGAGGGAGGAGCCGCCGTGCTCTGTGCTGTGACCTAATGCGGCGGCGGCGACACTCCTCGAGCAATGCCGCACGGATTTGGGCTGCGGCACTCCGGCGGCGGCGGGGTCGGGCGCGTTGGGGACGGCTTCAAGCGCATTGCATTCATCTTGATCTTGTGATCCAAGCGCATTGCCTCCATCTTGATCTCGTTATCATCGACGACGTCGGCAATCTTCAACTCACATTTCATCTTCTCTTCGAGACGAAGATCTTCACTTCTTTTCAATTTAGCTTTTAAATCATTGTTTTCTTCTACTAAAACTCGACAATAGGGTTGGGCTCATTTTCCGGTTCAACTACCTCCTAGATAAAAATATATCTACGTTAAGTTGGTCGGTATAATTTTTATAAACACGAAATTAAACAAACATATACTTATAACAAACAATCGTACCACATCCGAATAATAGAGCGGGCGAGAGCCAGTGTGGACAGATGTCAAAACCATGACACTATATATAACAAAAAGTTACACAAATAAGAAAATTATACAAGTAATAATTCTATAAACAATTAATTACGTAATTATAGCATAAAATGAGCTAAACTAGGACTAAATGAGCTAAACTAGGACAAAATTAGCTAAACTAGCACAAAGTAAATGATGAAACTAGCACTAAATAAGCTACATTTCTAGATTTTTCTAAATTTTTCTATCTAGGTCAAACTAACAATACATTTCTAGATTTTCCTACATTTTTCTATATAGGTCAAACTAACACTAAATGAGCTCAAACTAGCACTAAATGAACTAAAGTTTCCAATTAAATGTAAGAGAAATAAGTTTCTAACCTTTTTGACAAAAAATGGTGCCACCAAGTTGGACAAATCGCCGAATTGCCACCGAGCTCGAGCAAGAACAGAGAGAAATAAATGAGGAGGCAGAGAGTGAAGTGAGCTCGGGCTGGAGGAAGCAGATGGAATTTATAGCGAAATGATTTAGTACCGGTTTGTAACACAAACCGGTACTAAATGTCCATCTTTAGTACCGGTTTGTAACACAGACCGGTACTAAAGGTTCTCGCCGTGGGGCCCCCCGCTGCAGCGCCAGCCCCAAACCTTTTAGTTCCGGTTGGTTACACCAACCGGTACTGAAGGTTGCTTCCCGACCGGTACTGCTGCCCCTCGCCTGTCCGGCCGCCTGGACCGGTACTAATGTCATATTAGTACCGGCCGCAAACGCGTGCGGGACTAAAAGTCTGGACCAAAAGTCCGTTTTCTACTAGTGTCTAGATTGATCTTGTCACTGACCCGACACATAATATTTTCATGACCTAGTGTGTCGATTGATCAGAGGAGGCACATCACACCCGCGTTGCATGCCTACACGCCCGACCCAACCGACCTCATTAGATTCAACCTTGGATGTGGTGGTGCCCCCACACTCGAGTAGGTGCAGGCTCGATGACTCACTAGCAAATATTTGGAGGAGGAACTCCAGGAAGCCTAGCATCATCACCTTTAGGAGCTGACCAAGGAGACGAGTTAGGCCATGTTGGAATTTCGAGAACAAAGCCTTGATCACAAGCTCGGGACGATGGTGTATGTGTGTGGGGGTGGGGCCGTGGAGGGAGTGACGCGGTGAAAGATCCTCACTGATGATGCCAACGACGCCGAGGGAGGGGCAAGGTGATGGACTGCCGCCATGAGTTAGGGTTTTGTCGTGATATCGCCCGAGAGCAACACGGAAGCGAAGCCTATGGTCCTTGTTTTCTCATGCTATATTACTTCTAACTCGAGTTCTTCACGTTCTTAAAAAAGGTTTAATAAGCCACTATGTAGCTTCCTGTGACTCCTGTCGACCTTTTTCCCACCGTTATATTGTGTCTTAAGCTAGGCTTTGGTACTTGTAATGGACGCTAGGTTGTTACATCACTCATCATATGTTTTGTTTTGACGGGAGAAAATGTGCATGCATGACGTGTTACGTGTGGAGCCACTTGTTGGAAAATCTCTGACGGGCCTACCATTGATAATACCACATGCGTCCAGATTATTTAGATCATCCGATCCTCTCCTCTCTGCAAGCACAAATTCATGAAGCGTACTCAGCTAAAAATAACAGTAATTCAAAACATCACATTTCTCCTAAAAAAACTTCACATATATGTTACAAAAAACTTCACATATATTTTGCGTTCACGACACACACACAAGCGCTGGTGATTCTATGAGATACCGGACATTATAAGCTCCCGGGTACCATGCACACGCGGCATGTACTTTTGGCATCTCCGAGTGAAAAAAAATAAAAATACATTCGTCTCCCTCCAAAAAAAATCGTCTAACATACAGACCAAATTAATCAAGCATTCAAGCCGTAGGGAATATATATCACTGGCCCGTCTCTGAGAGTCCTGGATTGTTCGTTGCTCCAAATTAATTCCGTAGAACTCAGTTGCTTCAAAAATTCTGGTCGGCCATATTGTATATGGTTGTCACTGTCTGAATTGGTGAATGTCATGCTTCTACTCCAGTTACCAGATAGTGACTCCTCTCCATATATTAGCATATGATCGGCCACACGAAATCTTCAGTGTGCGGAATTAACGGAGCTAATCCAGATTTGGGAAGGAACAACAAGGACCTGCTAGAGTAGAAATTGGACAAAAAAAATGTTCTTAATGCAATCTAATCGAGTAGATACCTCTTGTAGTTAGCTAACAGCTAGCCCCGCTAAGAGCATCTCCACGGGGGCCCTTCAAACGGCCCCCAAAGGCCCACTGGGGGTCCGGACCAAGAAAACCGCCGCAGCGCCAACCCCAAAGCTGTCCACCCGTCAAATTTGAGTCCGGTCCCCCAGCCCACCCGCCAAACTCGGGGGCCTGCCTGGGGCGCCCGACATTGTGCGGTCACCCCACCCGACAGGCGCCCCCCACCCGTCATTGAGACAAGAAGCCGTGACGTCGGTATGTGAAGTTGTGTCGCCAGTTCCCAAGCGACGGGACGCCGGGCTGCACGCCTAGCAGTTACTCCGGCGACACGACGCGACGCGAAGCGTTAAATTCCAAGCCTTTTGTCTCGCCGTGCAAATTGCCTCGCCTCCCCCTCGCCTCACCGTGCACATCCCCTCTCCTCGCCTCGCCTCCTCCTCGCCGCGCACATCCTCCCCGCGATGGCTCGTGGCGCAGGCGGAGGGCGCCGAGGCCGGCCACGTGGTAGTCGTGCTCGCAAGCCGGCCTCAAGTGGCCGCGGTAACGCCGCGGACGCCCCGCCTCCCTATTGTGAGGGCATGGAGGGCTGCGAGTTCATGGTGTCCCTCCGCGGCCGTGTGCAGCACCGTCTTCACTTCCCTCGGTGCCTCTGAGGCGAACCGAGGGGCTTCTGACTGCGAATGGATGGATGCCGCAATGGTCCGTCCTGGTGTGGCGCCGGACGCGAGGAGGATGACGTTGTCTTTCTGTCAAACGGGTGGAGGTCCTTCGCCTGCCGCCACCGCGTCCAGCCGGGGTTTCGGCTTGTCTTCAAGTTCGACGGGGATTTAACCCTCCTCGTCAAGATCTTCGAGCCATGCGGGCGAAAGGCGGCCTGCTGCCAGGAGAGCGGGAGCAACGGCGAGTCATCTTCTAGCGAGGAGGTCAGCGACAAGGGCATCCGCGCCGATGGTGATGACGACGATGATGACACGAGCTCGTCGTCGGTGAAGCTTGAAGAGGAATCCGACTAGCCGGCGACGAGCTCTCTCCGTCTGCGCCGGCCTGCTGCATCTCCCGTCTATTAAGTTAGGGCTTTTGGTTGCTTTTTTTAAATCTGTAAGTTCCATGTGCTTGGTTACGTTGGGACCGAGAAACTCTCGTAATGAAGAAGAAATAATCGTACTGTGCTTTTGTTATGTGTTATAGTTTGCTTTTGTTAAAACTCTTGCTATGCTCGTTGCTCGGGGTCGCCGGTTGGGGGGCGCCGCTGTGGCACCCGCCCAACAATTTCGTGGACACAGGTCCGGCGCCATCCAAATGGGGTGCAATTGAGGATGCCGGACACATATTTGATGGGTGCCGGTGGAGATTGCTCTAACACTGACCAACCAATCAGCTGACAGCTACCTCCAGAATAACTTTCCTTTTGTATTGTCGCCTCTATTCCAAGGCTTATATAGTGTGGATAGAGTTCATCATCATGCATATACCGGTTCATTCTCTCACTTTCAGAATTTTCTATTCTTTCCTCAAATTGAAAAAGGACATGCTTATACTAATGGTTGCATTGTTGTCGCTATACAATGTAACTTTTCTTTTTTCAAGTTAGTCTGTTTGAAAGCAGAACACATCCATTAGCAGCTGTTTGGTTGGGCTGTGGCTTTCAAATAAGCAGCTGTCGGCTGTGGGTTGTGAAAAAGCTGCTGTTCTGTAAAGCTGCTGTGAGCAGTAAAACTGTTTGGCAAACTAGCCGTCGGCTGTTAGCTGTTAGTGGTGAAACGTCTGAAATACCCTCGGAGGTTGAGAGTGTGTTTATATATTGAAATATTGATACTGGCCTAATATAACCATATTTCAGTGAAGTTTGAACTATTTTACATAAGAAAATCAATAAATTAAGTATTTTGGAAAATGGTAGTAAATCTAGCAATTACGTTGTTGTAAATAAGTGAACCAGGGTAGCGTGGTAAATGGCAGTAGTAAACTAGAAGACACATGAGATTATATTATAAAGTTCATAATATATTACAGATGCACTACCAAAAGACTAGATGTTCTCGCATATATATACATACCAAAAGACACCACTCCTTCATACATTTCCAACATATCTACTCTTCTTCATCTTGTCTAGCACTAAACAACTTGCTACTTGCTCATAAGTTAAAAAAAAAAAAAACTTGCTACTTGCTCATTTCTTCGTGTTCCCTTTGAAGCCAATCAAACCGGCCTTCCTTGGTTTTAATCAACATGAATAGCTCACGGTATGATGGCTTCATCACAATCTTGGTGGCGGTGTGAAACAAAGGAGTCCCTTCTTCGGCTCCACACTCCACCATCAAATTAAGGACTTTGGCCATGGTAGAAGTATTACTCTTGTCAACAATATTAGTTGTCCCTTCACCGGTCACTCTTGCATTTATATTACCACATGTTTGTTTGAACAAACGGAGAAAAGGGTTCTTCTCCTCTTCATCTTCTACGGGCTTGGCCTTGCGCTTACCCAATATCTTACCTTCTTTCTTCTTCTTCTTGGATGAACCCGGAGTTAGCTCTTCGATGTCATCGCTTTCTTTTACCTCCATGTCACCATCGTCATCATCGGAGCTACTTGATATCTCTCCCGGAATAGAAGCTGTTTCTCCGGTGACATGAACTCTACAAAACATGACATCCATCTCCTTCAAGTTAGGAGGTCCCATGTAGCGCCACTTTGCATGCTTAGGGTAATTCTGAAAACATAGCATTTAAGTTAGTAGATCACACACACACACATAGATATATATATATATATATATATATATATATATATATATATATATATATATATATATATATATATATATATATATATATATATATATATATCATGAATGCAACAAATTTGGATAAATTAGAAGTACTCTCACCTTAAGATGAGTCTCCCACCAATCATCACTTGCTTCAATGGTTCGTCGTTGTTCATCCCATCCAAGTCCCGTTGCGGCAAGTTTCAACTCCATGAATTGAGTATACTCTTTCTTCAACAAGTCCCATTTGTTCTTAAATTGCTTCTTTGTGAATTTTTTTGTTTGTGGTAGCAAAGAATTTTTCCTCAAGATGTTTGTAACCTTTATGATTCAAACATCCAAGCGGCCTATTGTTCTTTTCAGTTTCATCCTTGCATATCTCACAAAACACTTGAGTGTGATATGCATCCCAATTTGCCTTCTCCATCTATAACCATTCCGACATAATTTATTATACACAAAATTTATTCTAGTACAAGCACGTATCTACACTATCTACACTCATATAAAAAGACCCAGAGGGTCCGATCCAACATATCTCATCCGTTAAATCTAACCATCTAACGCCTCACATCGATTCCATGTTTGACGCCTCATCACCCAGGTGGACAATCCCATTAGCGCTAATCACGCTGCCCGTAATCGATCCAGCGAACCTCCCCTGCATCGTTCATTTTTTTTTCCAATTGCAGTTCTGCGTCGAGCAGGTGCGACCGCCGCCGCCGTCACCTTTAGGTCTGACGCCCTATCCTGCGAGTGATTAGCGACCTGCACGCCGGACCGTCCGGACGCAGCAACCCGCGGCGCCCTACACACCCCCTCCCAGAAACCTTCCCGCCGACATATCTTACACGGGGACGGGCCGCCCTGCACGCCGGACGCCTGGAACCGAGTCGACTGCAGGAAGGATAGGCCGAACGGAGCCTTGTGGAACGGAACAACCCTCCGCGCAGGAGCACCGTCCGGCCGGCCGCCGGCCGCACGCAGCAACACGTTGCCACACTTCGTTCAGGTTCGGTGTCTTAAATTCAATCTGGACGTGTCAATTAGATTGGAATCAACAAGTCAAACGAACAATGATCTTTATTTTGTCAGAGAATTGCATGTTTATCTGTTTTGCCTAATTCGTCTCTCCCGTCAGAATATTGTGATCACTGCTTGTTTGCAATTCTCCAATATCGATTTGACATCTAACGACGTTTAAAAAAAAGCTGCAGGATTTACAGGCAATTATACCGGACAGATAAAGCAATTTTCTAAATGTCATCTTCGGAGCACACTACTTTTCAGGATATTACCAACGGCAAAATCCAAGGTAGTTAACAACAATCTCAATGTTGAGCACGTCAATTAGCTATGGGTAGTACTAAGTGTGATGTCTATGCAGATCCTAAAGAACTTAAAAGGCTGAGGGATAGAGAGCGGTATGCAAAAAATAAAGATGAGATCTCAAAACGTCGGCGCCAATTGAGGGAGCTTAAAAAAAATTCAACATCCAATGTGAATGATGAAAACACATTGTGTGGTACACAAGCTATTGGACAATCTGGAGTCACCCAGATACACTATAGGGCTATGGAACATGGTCATGTTTTTGGCGTGCTAATAATACATATATATATATATATATATATATATCTATGAAGAAACTCTGATCGCTGAAATGCAATGTAATTACAGGTATGGCTCCAGATGTTAACAACCATGCATCTCCCAATCTTGTATCACTTTGTTCACACAAACATGGAGACATGTTATTGGTCGATGGTGATGATGAGACTCAATGGTTGCACAGAAATGATGCTTACCAGATACAATCAAGAGGAATGAGACATGTTCTTACAGCCCAAACGAATTCCATAAGGGAAAATGCAACGAGCCAATTACTAGGTAATATGTATAATTTTTGTTCACCTCACAAATATATGTCGGCAATTATCTCTCTTAGTGTTTGGGCTAATAAGGTGTTGATGATATTGTAGCCTGCAAAAATATTTCACTTGAAGAACCGGGAGTATCTTCCTCACAACCTGTACTGTGTGACCCAGTTCCAAGCCTGCCAATAGACCGGAATAAAAAACAACATACTGGTCAAGGGTGGTATGCTCGATTATCTGACGAGAAAAAATCAGAATATTTGCAAAGGCAGCGTATAGCCCGCCAAAAGAAGAAAGCTGCGACAAGGATTGGCATTGTCCCATCTCAAACATCAGCTGGTTCTGTACCGATTTCCCCACGTACCCCATTAAGCAACGTGACCAACACACATATGAATGGTATGTAAACGGGTTTTATGACATTTATGTAATAAACTGTGGCCTAATTGTTTTCCTGTGTATGCAGGGACGTGTGCACTTGCAAGCCCGGTGAATATTGATCACCAAAGTCTAGAAATTATTCAAGATTGCACTAAAGTAAATGTCCAAAATTGGTATGCACGACTAACTGACGAGCAAAAATCTGATCATCTCGAGAAGTTGCGATTGTCGCGGCAACAAAAGGCAGCTACAAATCTTGGTGTGTGTACACCAAAAACATACACCGCTCACGATACACCAGGTAATAACGTCAATACTATTTCCGGCGATGATCGGTAAATTACAGCTTATAGGAATAGGCTGAAATCACAAAAATTTGCTGAACGTATCCTACTTATGTGCAGGTGAGAATGGACCTGCAGATTTCGGCATAATCAATGATGTTCAAATGCCATGCAGCGAGTCAGCTATGAAACAGGTGTCCATATCGGCAGATGGGCATGGGCAAGAGAGCTTCCTATCAAGGAGTGCACATACTGATAAGAGACGGTACCATAAAAGAGAAATGTACTCGCTGATGACGGATGAACAGAAGGAAATATGTTTGCTTAAGAACCGTGAGTACAAGAAGTGCAGACGGGATGGCTCCATGCAAGCACAGATAACGGAAATTAGGGAAACAGGTATTGTTGACACTGCTACATATGGTGGTTCTAGGCCATATATTATTGTACAAATCCTTCCGGTACATGTTAAATTATGCATTTTTTTTCCTCCGTGTGCATCTTTAGGTGACACAAACAGTGGAGAAGAATCTGACCCTAATGGGATTTTTGAGCCAACTGAAGAAAATACAATGGAAGGTAGCTCATAATAATTACTTCACATTCTCATAAAGCATTCATAAATACATCATATCTGCACATCCAATATGTTAAGCCGATTCAACATGTTTTCCTCATAGATAACTTGGGCATCATACAAGAGGAACAAACAATACATGATGATGACGAAGAGTACAGGATTTTGATTGGTCAAGGTAATTTGTATAACTAAGTAATTATATCGTGACTCTCTCATATTAAATTTGGTGCATCCGTTTTATTTGTACTAAGTAATTATATTATGTCTTTTATTTCTACTTATTATGTCTTGGCAGGCGATGTGTTCGATTCATGGCGAGTGGGAAGTGGCGTTGCTCCAGCTAACCTGGATAATGATCCTTATGACTATGTGTACCATAATCTACCAAGAAAGCATCATGTTTTGAAGTCAGTCAAAGACTGCAGCTACTGTGGTGCAATGAAGTTCCAATACGAGGGTCCTGCATTCTGTTGCAGAAAAGGGAAGGTCAAAATAGTTACCCCCGACGTTCCTCAAGAGTTGCGCCGGTTGTTTACAAGTCAGGTTGATAATGATGCAAAATATTTCAGGAAACACATACGATATTTCAACACCCACTTCTCTTTTACAAGCCTTGGAGTCACGCTTGATCAAAAGGTCAGTAATCCGGCAAGAACCGGTGTTTATACATTCCGTGCACAAGGGGCGTTATATTATAAGGCTGATGATCTGGTGCCTGGTGGTCAAGGACCTAGACATCTGCAGTTGTACATCTATGATACAGATGAAACCTTGGAACATAGAGTGAAGCGGTCCCCAGATCTTGATATTAATCTCATACGAAAGATTTTGAAGATACTCGAGAACAACCCGTATGTGCAGATTTTTAAGAGCATTGGCTCTGTTCCAAACCTGGAAGAATATAGGATTTCACTAAACACGGATATAAGACTCGACCAGCGAAGGTACAATGCCCCCACAACTTCTCAGGTGGCTGCGTTGTGGGTTGAAGGGAGCGACCCAGAAAACACGTTTGATAGGCAAGTTGTCTTGCATGGCAAAAGGGATCGTCCTATATTTATCAGAGCATACTATGGTTGCTATGATCCTTTGGCGTATCCATTATTCTTTCCGGGAGGGGAGACAGGATGGAACCGCAAGATGCCATATGACGAACCAACACCAGTAGTTCAAGCAAACGAGGATGGCAACCAGAACGAAGACTTAGAAAATCTCGAAAATACTTCAAATGTACATGTGGGAGAAAGCACCGATGAGGTAGAGGTAGCAGGTAATAACCCATTGCTTCTATAGTGTTTGACTATTTTAGTCGTTGTGTTCATTTTATAGTGTATATTAGTGATTAATCATTCTATCAAACCTTACACCAGATGATGAAGAAGACGAAGAGGGTGATGAAGTTGGAGAGTCTAGAAAATATGTCAGCGCAAGGGAGTACTATTGTTTCAAGATACAATGCAGGAAAAAACTGTTTAACATTATATTGTTTGGTGCACGGGCATTTCAACAATGGGCCGTAGACATGTATATCAAGATGGAGACAATGAGACTAGATTTCTACTCCAAGCCTAAAAATCAGAAACTCATTCGTGCTGACCTATACCAGGTAAAATAGTGTACTCTAGATATTCAAACTTTCATGCCTCCTAGCGTTTCAACAAAAACTAGGTTAAGTTATTGGAAAAATGTGTTTACATTCATTTGATTCTTAGGGTGTTGTTGATGTCATTGATGCTGGCGAGACACGTGGTTCTCAGGTTGGCAAGAGAATTGTGCTACCGCGGACTTTCCCTGGAGGTGATCGAGACATGCAACGAAGATTCCTAGATGCAATGGCAATAGTCCAGCGCTTTGGAAAGCCTGATTACTTCATCACGATGACTTGCAACCCACATTGGGAAGAGATTACATCCAAACTTGAACCTGGGCAGACACCACAAGACCGCCCAGACCTTGTGGCGAGAGTATATAGAGCCAAATTACGGAGTATGAAAGAGCTTCTCATCAAGAAAAAATATTTTGGTGAGGTTGCTGCATATGTCCATGTTACTGAGTTTCAAAAGAGGGGCCTACCACATGAGCACATGCTGTTGATCATGCACTCGAATAGTAAGCTAACAAACCCAGACGAGTACGATAAGGTGATATCAGCGGAAATTCCTGACAAGGACAAGTACCCTGTTTTGCATGCTTTGGTGATCAAACACATGCTCCACGGACCATGTGGTGCTCTCAGAAAAAATTGTCCTTGCATGATAGAGGGAGAATGTCGATTTCGCTATCCACGGCAGTTCTGTGATGCTACACAACAAGGAAAGGATGCATATCCTATCTATAGGAGGAGACGTGATGGCCCTCAAGTGAGGGTTAGAGGAGGTGAGCTGGATAGTAGATGGGTGGTCCCGTACAACCCTGGCCTGCTTATGCGATATAACTGTCACATAAATGTAGAAGCTTGCTCAAGCATCAAGGCCGTTAAGTATTTATTCAAGTACATCTATAAAGGACATGATCGTGCGTCATTCTCAGTCGACCCAGCAGTGGATAATGATGATGGAGTAATCAATGAGATTAAACAGTACAGGGATGCTAGGTTCGTGTCGCCGCCGGAGGCTATGTACAGGATTTGTGCTTTTCCAATGTACAATGTATTTCCCTCTGTTCTCCAACTACAGCTTCACTTGGAAAATATGCATAGCGTCGCATTCAAAGAGGGGGATAATCTAGAGGATGTCATCAATCGGCCCTCATCTTCCAGTACCATGCTCACTGAGTATTTCAAAATGAACCAGGTGGATCCTTATGCGAGGAAATTCTTATACAAAGAGTTTCCAGAATTCTACCGGTGGATTAAGGGTAAGAAGAAGTGGCAGAGAAGGAAATTAAGGGGGCGTGGACAGGTTGGAAGAATTGTGTACGCGAATCCCGGTGAAGGTGAGAGGTACTTTTTGAGAGTGCTCATGAATCATGTTAGGGGTGCAACTTCATATGATGACTTGAGAACCGTGCATGGCAAGCTTTGCTCGAATTTCAGAGAAGCATGTGAGCGAAGAGGTCTCATAGAGAAAGACAAGTCCCTTGACGACTGCTTGACTGAGGCTGCTAATTTCCAGATGCCATGCGCTCTAAGAAGGCTTTTTGCAACTATTCTGGTTTTCTGTGAGGCGACCGACATCCCATCATTATGGGAGAAGCACCTTGAGTCAATGTCCGAGGACTACCGTCGTAGTCAGTCCAACCAGGCCGCATTGGAGAAGATGGTCCTTAGAGACATTAGGGATCTGGTGCATTCGATGGGGAAGGATATAAAAAGTTATGGCTTACCAGATTTGGATCCTATTGATGATGATTTCTCCAACGGTCAATCGAGAGAGGTCCAAGAGGAGTTGTCACTCATAGTGGACAAAGATCATGAAAATATGTTTACATCTCTTAACATTGAGCAGCGAGCTGCTTTCGATGAAATCCTCTCTCATGTAGTCAACAACAAGAGCCAGATTTTCTTTGTCGATGGTCCGGGTGGCACGGGGAAGACGTATCTGTACAAGGCACTCCTTGCTAAGGTCCGCTCCTTAGGAAAAATAGCTATTGCAACAGCTACATCTGGTATAGCAGCATCGATCATGCCCGGTGGACGCACCGCCCACTCGAGGTTCAAAATTCCAATTAGGCTCACGAGCACTAGCATGTGCAGTTTCACCAAGCAGAGTGGTACCGCGGAGCTGCTTCGTAGGGCATCTTTGATAATCTGGGATGAAGTTGCCATGACGAAGCGTCAGACTGTTGAGACACTGGATAGATCCCTACAGGACATCATGGAATGTGCTTTGCCTTTTGGTGGGAAGGTTGTGGTCTTTGGAGGAGATTTTAGGCAGGTTCTTCCCGTGGTGACGCGTGGGACAAGAGCACAAATCACTGATGCTACACTACAAAGATCTTATCTATGGGAGAAGATTAGGAAGATACGCCTCACGCGTAATATGAGGGCACAAACCGACCAGTGGTTTGCGAGTTACCTTCTGAGAATTGGCGATGGGATAGAAGAGACGATTGGTAGTGATTACGTGCGTCTTCCGGATGACATTGTTATTCCTTACACTTCCACTGACGAACCAGTGAACAAGCTTATTGAAGAGATATTCCCATCACTTCATGAGAACGCCGCATCTGGATCCTACATGAGCGCACGTGCCATTCTTTCAACCAAGAATGAACATGTGGACGATCTGAATACAAAGATGATCGATAGGTTTCCTGGCCAAGAAAAGTTATATTATAGCTTTGACTCTGTTGAGGATGATGCGCGCAATAACTACCCAATTGACTATCTAAACTCCATCACTCCAAATGGCCTTCCCCCGCATGTTTTGAAACTCAAAGTAAATTGTCCCGTCATTCTTCTCCGAAATCTCGATCCTCACAACGGGTTGTGCAATGGAACAAGATTGATGATTAGAGCATTCCAAGATAATGCAATCGATGCCGAGATTGTTGGTGGACAACATGCTGGAAATAGAGTGTTCATACCAAGGATCCCTTTGTCGCCGTCGGATGACATTTCACTTCCTTTCAAGTTTAAGAGGAAACAATTTCCGATCAGGTTGAGTTTTGCAATGACCATCAACAAAGCCCAGGGTCAAACCATACCAACAGTTGGTATTTACCTCCCTGAGCCTGTATTTTCGCATGGCCAGCTTTATGTTGCATTGTCAAGAGGTGTGTCGAGGCAAACCACTCGGATTTTGGCCAAGCCAAATAAAGACATAGATCCCACGGGAAAAAGCACAAAAAACATTGTGTATAGGGAGGTCTTGGAGGGATGATACAGGTTTGTTTCCTTTAGGCCGGTCTTTTAGTACCCTTTAGTGTCCGTAATGCATATATACTGTTCATCTCCTTTTGTACTACTCCTTTCTCTTTTTCTGATTTAAGTTTTGTTCATGTTATGCAGCAGCAGCTTCAGCAGATCAGTGACACGGTTATGAAACAGGAGCTTCCCAACATATGTCTTGATGATCTGTTTCTTATTACAAGCAATAATAATAATTCTCGATTTCTTTTTCTTACAGAGTTTTCTGTTTTATTTTCGGTTGAATATTGTTCCATCAGTGAAAATTAAAGGAGAATACAGCGTGAAACATATGACTGTATATATTTAGCTCATTGTCTCTCTCATAGATCTTTCTCTTAATGTTAATAGCTTGCTTATGCATGCATGTACGTGCGTGTTTGCTTACATTTCCCGAGTCCAAATATTGGAAGATTATACTATGTACCTTGTCTCATATATGGAGTCTATGCAGTTTGTTAAGGCATTTGCTGTTTTCGCCCAAATAGTGAATGATCAGGACGGTTAATGTCATCTACAGAGCAGTACAGAGCAGCAAGTTTGATCTCTCACCTGATAATGTCATCTACAGGGACATACGGTGCTTTGTTCGGTTGCAGTTTATTTGCTCCGTACTAATTATGCTTATTGCCGGCTGCTGTGGCCTGAATCAGTCCTAAACTCTGTGAACTTGTGGTCGCGTTACCTTAGCCAATATACGTGAAGTCAGGTGGTTCCAGTTTAAAAAGAGGACAATATTTATTTAGATGTCGTGGCCTTGTTTTCACGTACATACTCACCGTTCATCAGGTGAAATGGAAAGTTGGAAATCTTGCAGCAGACAAACATCGGAAACCATTCATTTTGCTAATTAATATACATAATACTATTTACTATGCAAAAATTGTATATATTTCACATATTATTTTCTCTCACGTGGTTTGCATAGATCTATATATATTTGCAACTCAAACTTCTCTTTACATGATAAGAAGTGGGTGACGTGTTCAACGAGCCGGCCGCCGAGCACGACATTGTTCAATTAGCTATCACCAAGAAACTCAAGATCGGAGATGGCTCAGTGTCTTTGAAAGATTTCTCGGCGGAAACACTTTTTCAAATATTTGATGTATAGTAGACCCTCTAGAGCGACGATGATATGTGAGCCGTCCTTGCGAGAGAGAGTTAACAAAATGGACGAGCTTGATTAGAACGCAGTTTGATATAAATTGTGTTGTCCAGAATAATAAAGTCGTAAACTTTCTATGTATGAAAATTTTATCAATTAAGATGTCATTTGATTACTTATTATTATAATTAGTTGATTAAGTTTTATTGGAGTGAGATGTAATGATCATGCTGAGTTCAGATAAAATTGTATGTCTAAATTAAATTTCCTATGATTGAAATATGTTTGTTGTGATGTTTCCATGATTGTTCACAATTGCCGTCACAATTGCCGCATTATTATTTTTTAGAAAGAATGAGGCAAAAAGAGGTGATGCATAAATTTTTAATATTACACGTGCGTGCACGTGCATGTTTACTAGTCCTATAAGTTACATACAATAATTTCCAACCAATATTTATCAAACATGCTATAATTTACCACACACATACATGCTAAAGTACTAAATCCATACAAGCAATTCACCATAATTTTTTCTGAAACAAGATGCATATATTGAATCACGTCATGTCCTAACCATCCATACAGAATACATGTACTTGGTACTGTGAACAAATGAAAAAATATAGCAGGTTTCTACCTCGTTTTGGAAAAGCAGTAGCCGGCCTGCCCGTCTGGTCACCTATAGCAGGGCCCAATCTTGACGAGGAAGCAGGCACGACCTGGTGATAGACCTGAGGATATGCAGTGGTGAGTTGGACGAGCTGCAAGTCGCGCCGCCGGCCGCCGGCCGTCGGTCTTCGTCCACGGCAAGCACAGAAGCTCCGTCCGTACAAGATGAGATGGGAGGAGGCGAGCTTGGGGTCGTGCTAGAGAGGAGAAGACGCGGGGGAGGGAGGAGACAAGCGGCGGCGGCCGGGAACCCGCCTCACTTCGCCGGAGACCGGTCTTCCAAGGGCAGTGGCGCTAGGGTTTCAAGAACGGCGGCGCTGGGAGCTGCTCCATCCACGAACAGAAAGGGGGAAATGAGGTTGGGGGTCGATTCGTGGGAGTTTTTCTGAAGGGTCACCGGATATATATGTGGGGGCAGTTTGACTGTAATTTCGTGTAAGTTGTAGGGAGAGGATGGGCGTGGGATTTGTGGGATTGGAGAAAGCCAGAAAAAGCACCGTGAGAGGTGCTTTCCCCCCAGCGTACAAATAAGCACGGCTGGCTGCCCAAACGCGGGTCAAAGTTTTGCCCTTTGGTTCGGCTTAGAGCCTCGCTAGCAGTGCCCTCAAACTGGTCAAACCCTCAAAATAACCGCTTTTTTGAAGGTTGAGTCCGAAACGAGGCGCGGAACAGAACCCTCAGACCCTTTAACCCTCAAAAAAAATTGAAGGCCGAACCCTCAAACCCACCTTCGACCTGCACTAGTGAAGGTCCAGAGGAAAATCTGAAGGCCCCTTCAATCTGGTCAACGCGAGCTCGCGGGCATGAAAGTTCCCCATCTCCTCCGCGCCTCCTGCTCCTGGCGACGAGCCCGCCCCGCCCCGCCGCCCCGATTCGTCTCCGGCGAGGTCCCCCCGGCCGCCCCGAGCTCGCCCGTACTCGTCGCCGGCCATCTCTGCCTAGCCCTCCGCCCGATTCGCCCGCGACCCCGCTTCCGCCTCTCCCGCCTCCGATCTCGCCGCGCCGCCGAGGAGCTCTTCCCGCCTCCGACCGCGCCGCCGACGAGCCCACCCCCCTCCGACTAGCTCGCCCCGGCCTCCTCCGACCCCGCCCGCGACCCCGCATCCGCCTCTTCCACTCCAAGCCCCGGCCTCCTCCGACCCCGCCTGCGACCCCGCCTCCGCCTCTCCCTCCCCGAGCCCCGGCCTCCTCCGACCTCGACGCGCCGCCGAGGAGCTCGCCCCGCCTCCGACCCCGCCCGCGACCAGCCCCGACCTCCTCCGACCCCGCCCGCGACGGTAAAGCTCATTTTCATATTTGTTTTATTCATTTTCAATTTTTTTCATTGTATTTAGATTAATTGTATGTGTTTAAATATTTAGATGGACGCGAACATGGACAATTCGATGTCCGAAAGTTCCGGTTGGTCATCTTCGGATGATTCGGACATCGAAGAGCTGCTCGAAGATGATGACATCGATATGACGGTAGCTCTCGTCGTCGTGAAGGAGCTTGAGGACCGCGCGATGCTTCTTGATCGGAGGCAGGGGTCGAAGATGGGTCGCACTTGCATCCTTCGGAACCGCGCTCTCGGCCACGAGCAACTCATGCAAGACTATTTTGCAGAGGTACCAACATATCCACCCCGCCTCTTCCGTAGAAGATACCGAATGCGTCGCGACTTGTTTGTGAAAATAGTTAATGATTGCGAGGCCAACTCAAACTATTTCAAGCGCCATAGAAATGCAGCCGGCACCATGGGATTTAGTGCATTTCAGAAGATATCAGCGGCAATGCGGGTGCTCGCCTATGGCATACCCGCGGACTATACGGACGAGTATCTTCGCATTGGACAAGATACAACCACGGAGTCTGTCCGTAGGTTTGCAAAGTTGGTCATCCGTTTGTATGGTCCAACATATCTTCGAGCACCGAACGAGGAAGATACGAAGAGATTGATGGAAATTAATGAAAAAAGGGGATGGCCGGGGATGCTTGGTAGTCTTGATTGCATGCATTGGACATGGAAAAATTGTCCAAAGGCATGGCACGGAATGTATTGCGGCAAAAGCCGTGATGCTACCATTGTGCTTGAGGCCGTGGCATCGGAGGACTTATGGATTTGGCATGCATTTTTTGGGTTGCCCGGAACACTCAATGACATCAATGTGCTTCAAAGGTCTCCTCTGTTTGCAATACTAGCTTCAGGTGATGCTCCAACTTGCAATTACAAAGTCATGGACAATGAGTACACAATGGGATACTATCTCACCGATGGCATTTATCCTGAGTGGGCAACTCTTGTGAAGTCCATTAAAGAGAAGAAAGGACAACCATTATCAAAGAAAGAAGCTACTTTCACAAAGGCACAAGAGGCAGCCCGCAAAGATATTGAGAGAGCTTTCGGTGTTTTGCAAGCAAGATTTGCCATTGTTCGGGGTCCAGCTCGTTTTTGGGACAAGAAAACTCTTGTGAACATCATGAAGTGTTGTGTCATTCTACACAACATGATACTCGAGGATGAGAGGGGGTTAAACTTGCCATGTTTTTATGACAATGTTGGTACTCGAGTGCGAGCGGAGAGGAACCCCGATCGGCTCCAAGCTTTCCTCCAAGCACATCGGGATATTGAAAATGCCAGCACTCATAACCGGCTCCGTGATGATCTGGTCGAGCACCATTGGCAGCTGGTGGGCCGTGGCCACTGATCTCTCTTTCTTTCACTCATGTTCTGTTTGATTCGAACACTTATTCATGTTCTATTTGCTTTGAACTATTATTGTAATTTGCAATGAACATTGTTGTAATAAGTTGACTTATTATTGTGTGTTTGAAACTATTATTTGCTGGTGTTTTATGATATATAGAATGATTATTATGTCATTCAAACTGTTATTTTTGATGTTGTTGTCTGAAATCCTGTCGAAATCATGTTTGCAGGGTTTGAAGGCCGGGGCACAGATCAGTGCCCTCAAATCTGTTTTGAGGGTTAGTTTGAGGGCACTGATCTGCGCCGGCCGTTTTGAGCCTTCAAACTCGCGTTTTCCCGACCCTCAAACTGGTGTTGAGGGTTACCAGTTTGAGGGCACAGCTAGTGATGCTCTTAGGCTTATAAGCCTGAAAAGCCAGCACAAAAGCTCAAGCAAACAGCCTATCACCTTTCCACTTGAGCTCCAGGACCTTGAGAGGAGCGGCTTGTTCTGAACCAGCCCGAACGGTTCGTAACTGTGTCAGTCTCTAGACACTGGTCAAGCGTACGGGAATCCGTCAGAACCTGGCCTAAACAGGGTAGAATCAAGCAATAGAAACAGGCCTAAACAGGGTAGAATCAAGCAATAGCTACGTACGGGTCGACAAAAGTATTTTGTTCACCAAGCAGAATCCTGGCTCCTGGCAACTTAGTTTATGAACATTGTGCAATGTTTTGCAGAAACTCAGAACCTGTGCGATCTTCTATAAAAGAGAACTACTACTCCCTCGGTCCCAAAATAAGCGTCTCAACTGCACTGAGGGAGTACTTCATATGCTACAACCTAAGATCCATCTCATGTAACAAGTAACTGAAAATACTGAGCTAATCATGAAACAAAGGGTCTCAAAGATACAAGTCTTCAGATGACAGAGCATGCATATACGCTTCAGTACCAAAGACCACAGGAACAAAACGCTGCAGCCAAAGATCTAAATGAACATTCAGAGCTCCCTACACAGACATATCACATATCCCTTAATTTGGTGAACATAAGCTAATACATGTTTAGGGAAGGCCTTCTCCACGCACTTCAGTACCAGAGACCATCAAAATCAAGGGCTAATTAATCTTTTCACTTTACTGTTCCAATCAAAGTTCTCTGTTAGATCAGCAGCTTAATTTCACACCACACAACAGTTCCGAACGTTCAAGGGAGAGCAGCATCACTCCTGCTTGCTACGGGCCTCGCGAGCACGGTGCCTGAGCTCAGCCCTTTTCCACTTCACCATTAGCATGCAGAGTGTCACCAGGGTGTTCACCTGCAATGCACAAGAGACAGTTGCCCATAAGGAAAGCAGAAGGGGATGCAGACTGACTAATGAACGACATGGCAGGTAATGATGCGCTTACCAGAATAAGTATCGTAATCACAAGCAGTGGACCAGACCACATGACCGAGATGAAGAGACCTTGGGGATCAAAGTAATTCTGGCTTGAGAAGCTGTTCCAGTTTTTTCCTAAGAATGCATTTAATTTCTCGGCAAGAAATACACCAGAAACTGCAATAAATTATACATAAGAGGTGAGCAAACGGTGCAATCTAACTTGTTACTCCCTCCGTCCAGTAAAGGATGTCTCAACTTGATAAAAAATTGGATGTATCTAGACACGACTTAGTGTATAGATACATCCAAATTTGATAGAAAGTGTGACATCTTTTGTTGGACAGAGGGAGTATAAAAGATGTTGCTTTCCCTTATAAATCCATACTTGCATCTGAATGGAAGGAGGAAACATCATCTCTCAAGGTCAAGGTTAATGGTAAAACTGCTCTCTTAAACTTTACTAATTACTTGTTAAATATTCAAACTACTTGCATAGTTTCAATACTTCAATTTTATGTTTGATGCAATAATAAAAGGAGAAAAGGCAAACAAAGGTGCGCATACAATACAGAACCAGAAACTGAAGAGAGACACACTACACTGAAACCTTGCTGAGATGATATGTTGTGCAATATGATGCATAACATGCAAGTTGCCAGTGATACTGCAAATTAGATAAGCTTTACAAAGTCTGAGATGATTAAACCAAGACGCTGTGCAAGACTATGCAGAACTTGGAAGTAGCCATTGCTGATGCAAATTAGATAAGCTTTACAAAGTTGATAAATGCGCGGTGTGATTACTTAGACGGATTCAAGCAGACACAAGGCACAACGGATATAAAACTGCTAAGCTCAGCAACCGTCACAAAAACAGCGACACTTATGCCTGGTATATCATAACATTCAGACTGGCATGAAAGAATGGTGTCCACGTTCTGTAAAACATTAGAAAATGGCTCTAGAAGTCCGAAGGCCAAATAAAAGACGGTGATAGGAAAATAGCACTCACATGTTAAGGCTGACAGGATAAGTTGGAAATTGATGTTCCTCCTGGATATGACGGTTACCAGCAGCAGAATCAAATGGAAACTTATCATAGCGATCACCCAAGGTTCCTGAAGACACAAAAGGAACAGATCGGCCAAGGTAAGAACAGAGGGAACAATCACGCATCAGATGACAAGACAGTCTAAACATGAGTACACGTACGTCAGTCAAATCAGGCAAATACTAGTGGTACTAGCTACTCCCGGCAAAGAAAGAGCTGCTAGCTACTGCCTAATTTTCATGTTGGAAAACATCATCATGGAATTGGAAGCAAACAGTGGCATTGCTCGGTTGATTTCCTAGCACAGTACATCCGAGAGTGTAAAAGCGAAACCATATGAAACAGTTCGTCCTATATAATCTGTGAATAAAAATTCATACACTCCAGACTACACCCAAACCGTTGCTCAACCTAAAGAGATTTCCAGGCAAGGCAAGGCCGGGGATAACGAAACCAGAGCTTCGGTTGGATTTGCACGAGCACAGTGACATCCGGCGGTCGCATACTCCCCGGTGGAACCATTTTCGAGAAGGATGCGAGCGAATCAAAGGGGAAAAAAGGGGGGGGGGGGGGGAGGAGAGGCACCTTCCAGTCGACGGCGTGGAAGAAGCCGATGAAGGTGTCGACGGCGGGGGCGAACCCGCCGCGGAGCTCGGTGGAGACGCGGCCGAAGAGCTCCGCGACCACGTCGGCGTGCTCGTTCAGCGCCGACCGCACCTCCTCCACCGCGCGCCCGACCGCCGCCGCCGCCGCCGACGAGGAGGAAGAAGCCATCTCTGCAGTCTCGTGATCTGATCTCTGCAGTCCTCTCCTCCTTCTCTGTACGAGACACGCAAAGGCGAGGTCCTTCCCTCTGCATTGGGCCGGGCTTACGAAATTGTGTAGACCCGTTCGAAATGTTCGGCCCAGAACAGATTACCGTTCCAAGATTCCCGAAAATAATAGTACAGCCTTATTACAGCTACGCAAACCGGATTCAATCCGATGGAAACTCAGTTTCTTTGGCGCCACCTCGCGCTGCTCTGTTTCTCCCGTCTCCTTGCTCCTCCCGTTTCCTCAATCCCCATCCACCAGGCAGCAGCGTTCTCGATTTCTTGCCCTAACCTCCGATCGCTCTTCTTCCGCGTCTTCTTCCACGCTCCCGCTCTTTCGATTCGTGCTCTCGCGCTTCGACTGCTGCCCCGAACGACCGCTCGCGGCCATGGGTGCCACCACGGTGCTCCCGCCGTTTGAGGTCCCACGCCGTTGCGCCACGGCCGACCTCCATTCCTGCGCTCCCCGCGTAGGCATCCACCCCGCCTGTATGGCGTACCCCTCTGCTGCCAAGAAGCCGGCGAGTCCCAGCTCCGTGCGCGGCGGCGAGCCACCGGCGAAGCCACTTCTCGCGGCCGGCATCGTCGTCGGCAGCAAGAAGCTTCCCAGCTCGGTCCGCGGCGGGGATCCTCCGTCGAAGCGCGTCGCCGGTGCGGGCGAGCGCCGTCTCGCGGCCGCCGCCGACAACATCGGTAGCAAGAAGAGGCCCAGTTCCGTCCGCGGCGGAGATCCTGCGGCGAAGCGCCTACGCAGTGTGGGCGAGCCCCATCTCGCCGCCGCCGCCTCCGGAAACATCGGGAGCAAGAAGCTCCCATGCCCTCGCAGCGACCAGGACCCGAAAGGCTCGACGCGCCGCAACGCCGCCACGATCAAGAACCGGTCCGTTCACTTGCCAAGGCGCCTCCCGAAGAGCACGGAGGAACCCAATCCTTCTCCTCCAGTCACCATGAGCGACCTCATCGAGAAGGCTCGTCAGGCCAAGGCACGCTCTGCTGCTGAGGAGCGCCGCATCGAGATCGAGTGTCGGCGGGCGGATGCCCGGCGAAAGGTGGAGCAGATCGTGGCGACCGTGGAGTTCAATGATCCGTTCCTCGATGCGGCGGACGTGTTCATGTCCCAGCAGCAGCTCAGGGAAGCACGTCAAGTTGCTTATGCTGCCCAAGCTCGAGAAGGCTCGTCGACGTGAGATGGCGGCGGTCAAGTGAAGCAAGGCCACGAGTGTGCTCAGGTGTCAGGTGATCCAAGTAGAAGAAGTAGAAGACGAAACCGTCTGCAAATGTAGTACTTATTAGCTGATCGAAACAGAGGAGCCGAATTGGATAAGTTACAGATCATCAACTGTGTAGTCTTAGTTGCAGTTGTTTAGGAGTATCACTGGCATGCTTTTTAGTAGTGCGAGTGAGAATATTAACTTTCTTGTTAGTTGATGTCCACCAATTAGGATCGCAATTGATCCATGAATGTAATGGTTTTGTTTTTATACAGACCAATGGCACTAGTCAGTAACGTTTCTGAAGCTAAGTTTGGCTGTGAAACTCTCAGGTTAGTTCAGCTATTTCCTGTTATTTCCTGTCAATTTTTCATGTTCAGATATGGAGCTGAAGTGTGCCAATAACACATTGTGCAAAAAGGAGTAAAACCGGGAGTGTCATTGCAATTCAGAGATGATTAGAAGAATTTCATTTCACATATTTTCATTGCAAGTGACAGATGATGATAACAATGACAAGCTTTATTTATTCAGACTTCATCAATACAATTACAACCAAAACACTAACCTGCTATCAGCCCATCCCAAAGCAATACACACTGAATTTCACTTCATTTTCATGACAAGTGATGATTTACTTCGCCTCATCCCCTAATAAGCATTGCAAGTTATGGCAAATGAAGCAGCAACAAGAACTATTTATATTTCCTTCTTCAACCTCTATCCATTTTCTATATATTGAGCCTTTGCTATTAGATTCTTCTCATGCTTCAGGGTGGATCTGCAACAAAGCTTCTAGAGTACAGACTTTCTTCTTCGACCTCAAATTTCTGCTAAAAACTTCCTGATGAAGCTGTTACAACTGCAATCACCCTTCAAATTGACCATATGTGTTGACCTGCAGAATGTCCTCATTTCATCCCCAAGTGCAGAAGAAGAAGCTAGGGAAGAAATTAACAGTAAAGAATAGGGTCATATGCTCACCTTTGGGTCACAGTAGACCAATCCTGTCATTTTCCGGTCTCAATAGTCATATGGCTGCTACATCTTCTGAAGTACATCAATGGCAGCAAAGATGCATTGTGGTACGGGTTAGTCCGTGCTGTGGTACGTTCACCACATCCTGTTGAACCTCCTGAGCGGCGATCCAAGAAGGAGGCCCTTCAGCGACTCCGTTGCGGGGTTCATCCTCAACTCAGCCCCAAGTGGTGACGCCCTGGTGTTGGTGCAGACGACCGCGGTATCAAGCGCATCGTCTTCCCGGTGGAGAGGGACTGAATTTCTTTTTATTATATTTAGATGAGATCCTTCCACCGTATAAAAAAAGATTAGATCCTTGTTTATTCATCTATTGTCTCGTCTAAAAAAAGATTAGATCCTTGTTTATTCATCTATTGTCTCGTCTTCAATGTTAGCACTGACAATCCCTAATCGGTTGCGTCAGTTAGAGGCTCTGACTCGTACCCACTCACTACACAACGCTGCTGTTTGGCCGGCCCAATCTCTTTTTCCAGATCGGGTTTTTTGGTTTTGGGAACATTCTAGAAAGTTCTGGTTCGACTTTCGGATTTACTGGGTTTCCCGACTTTCGGTCGTTTTATACATTTTCGATTGTTTTTTCATTTTTTTAACTCTTTTGAAATTCATAAATATAAATTTGTTCATTTTAAATGGTTTAGATTTCAAAAAAATGATCATATTTAAAAACTTTTTAAAAAGGGTCGTTCAGATTTTTCATTTTTGAAAATGGTTCATATTTGGAAATGATTAATTTTCGAAAAAACTCTTCATTGTCTAAAATGGTTCAGATTTTTATCTTTGAAATGGTCCATTTTTATAAATGGTTCAGATTATAATTTTTGAAAATGTTTTAGATTTAAAAGAAGTTCAAAATCTGAACCATAGGAGGAACTCCCGCACTATCGTGAAAATGGTTCGTTTTAAATAAAATGGTTAAAAATTCTAAACTAACGTGAAGAAGCAAAGTACAAGAAACGATAACGAGTAACGTGATAAAGCAGTAAATGGGCCGAGCCCACCAGAGGAACTCCCCTAGTACTACTACGGAAAATAAAATCCATCGCGTCCAGCTCAGCAAAGGGAATTCCAGCTGTATCTCACCGACATATGGGGCCAGCTAAGTCGGATTCAATCCGGTTTCCTTTGGCGCCACCTCGTGCTGCTCTGTTTCCCCCCTGTCTCCTTCTTCCTTGCTCCTCCCGTCTCCTCCGATCCAGCAGGCAGGAGCGACCTCGAATTCTTGCCCTAATCTCCGATCGCTCTGCCGCGCCTTCTTCCACGGTCTCGCTCTTACGATTCCTGCTCTCGTGCTTCGATTGCTCCCGCTCGCGGCCATGGGTTCCACCACGGTGCTCCCGTCGTCTCTGCTCCCGCGCCGTTGCGCCACGGCCGACCTCCATTCCTGCGCTCCCCGCGTAGGAATCCACCCCGCCTGTATGGCGAACCCCTCTGCTGCAAAGAAGCCGGCGAGTCCCAGCTCCGTGCGTGGCGGCGAGCCTCCGGCGAAGCGCATCCGCGGTGCGGGCGAGCCCCGTCTCCAGGCCGCCGTCAACATCGGCAACAAGAACCGGCCCAGTTCCGTCCGCGGCCCGGATCCTCCGGCGAAGCGCGCACGCGTTGTGGACGATCCCCGTCTCTCCGCCGTGGTCACGATCGGGAGCAAGAAGAGGCCCAGTTCCATCCGCGGCGGGGATCCTCCGGCGAAGGGCGTGCGTGCTGTGACCGAGCCCCATCTCGCCGCCGCCGCCGACAACATCGGGATCAAGAAGCGCCCCTGCCCTAGCAGCGACAGGGACCCGAAGAGATCGACGCGCCTGAACGCCGCCGCGATCAAGAATCGGTCCCAGGCGCCTCTGCTGCTGCCGGAGGACGAATCATCGCAGGCGATGCTTGGCAACAACAAGAACGGAATGAAGGCGTGCCTGCCCATCCCGCCGTGCCCGTGCCCGGGCAACAAGAAGAGGAAGAATCGGCCACCTTCAACGGAGGACGACGACTTCGAGGAGCCGAGCCCACGGTCGTCCAAGCGGGCCATGGACGAGATGGAGGAGCTTCCGTCGCCGCGGGCCACGAACCAGATTATGGCGAGCTGCCTCCTGAAGCGGCGCCACGGCGCGACCGGGCCCTCGGAAACGGAAGGGCAGACGATCATCTGTTGCCTGTGCAAGGAGCTCCCCGGGGATTCCCCATGCTGTCCTCTGCACCAGAACGTGCGCTTCTGGTCGTGGATGCTGGAGATGGGCGACGGAGAGATCCCGACCGCCGGAAGCGGCGACGGCGTCGTGGTGCCCACGAGGCGTACAGAGAGCAAGAAGACGGTCCTCACGTACATGCGGTGGCGCAGCAGGGTGTGGATGCCGAGCCGCTTCTACCTCGAGCGGGCATGCCCAGGTGGAGATGGCGCCACAGGAGTAGCAGGACCTCTGGTCAAGTGAAGCAAGGGCACCAGTGTGCTCAGGTGATCCAAGTAGAAGAAGTAGAAGACGAAACTGTCTGCAAATGTACTTATTAGCTGATCGAAACAGAGGAGCCGAATTGGATAAGTTACAGATCATCAACTATGTAGTCTTAGTTGCAGTTGTTTAGGAGTATCACTGGCATGTTTTTTAGTAGTGCGAGTGAGAATATTAACTTTATCGTAGTTGATGTCCACTAATTAGGATCACAATTGATCCATGAATGTAATGGTTTTGTTTTTATATAGACCAATGGCACTAGTCAGTAACTTTTCTGAACCTTAGTTCATCTATTTCCTTTCATTTCCTGAAATTTCCTGTCATTTGTGTATGTTCTAGTATGAAGCAGAAGTGTGCCAACAACACAGTTTGTGCAAAAAGAGAGTAAAACGAGACTCTCATTGCAATTCACAGATGATCATAAGAATTTCCATTTCACAGATTTGCATTGCAAGTCACAGATGATGATAACAATGATAAGCTTTATGTATTCATTCATACTACAGCGATACAATTACACCCCCCCCCCCCCCCCCCCCCCCCCCCCCCACACACACAATACACTCACTTGCTATCAGCTCATCCCAAAGAAATACGCACACTTCATTTTCATTACATGTGACGATTTACTTCAGTTCATCCCCTAATAAGCACTGCAAGTAATGGCAAATGGAGCAGCGACAAGAACTATTTCTATTTCCTTCTTCAACCTCCATCTATTTTCTAAATATTGGTCATTTGCTATTACCTTCTTCTCATACTTCAGGGTCTGCACCAAAGCTTGTAGAGTACAGACTTTCTTCTTCAGCCTCAAATTTCTGCTACAAACTTCCTGATGAAGTTAACCTGCACAATGTCCTGATTTCATTCACAAGTCCAGAAGAAGAGGCTAGGGAAGAAATTAACAGTAAAATATAGGGTCATATGCTCACCTTACGGTCCCAATGGACCAACCCTGTCATCTTCCGGTCCCAATGGTCATATGGCTCAGGAAGAGGCTCGCCGTCACTATCATTAGTCATAACCCTGTAAACTTATTTGAAATGTTCACAGGTAGCCTTCTCCTATAAATCTTTGCAGTAGGTTAGATAAGCACTGAAGATAAGGTTTTTCGGTGGAAGAACATTTTGTGGATCTGAAGATTTAACTGTACATCTATTGTCTGAATGTCATCTGTTATCTGAATGTCATCTGTTATCTGAATGTCATTTGTTATCTGAATGTCTGATCTGTTGTCTGAAGATAAGGTTCTACGGATGATCTTTGCAATAGTATGCTTCAGAGATGGTTTTACAGTTCAAGCTCAATGACTCTGGTCTCTGGTCTCACTACGGAAAATTGGGAGACATCCTGCTTGCATGTCAAAAGGAGACAGTTTTGCAATGGTACCTTGAGCTTGGTGATGCTGATGCAGCGATAGCCCACCCCCAGCCGGATGTTCTCCATGCCCTCGGGGTTATCCTCCAGGATGACTAGCGGAACCTCCGGATACATCCGGTACGCCGAGCTGTTGTCGACGATGACGGCTCCAATGGCGACGGCTGCGGGCGCGCAGGTGCGGCTGACGCTTCCACCGACGCCGAAGAGAGCGATGTCGATCCCGTCGAAGGCCCCAGGAGCCGCGAGGTCCTGGACGGTGTATTGGAGGTCCTCGAAGGCGATGCGCTTGCAGGCGGAGCGCTCGCTGGCAAGGACGGCTTGCAGTAGGCGAAGTCGCGGGCGACGATGACGCGCAGGAACTCCTCCCCTAGCAGGCTGGTGGCGCCCAAGATGGCCAAGGACGGGCCTTCCGCTCCTGCGCTGTCTCCACCGACGGCGCCTGTAGCACAACGCTAAACTTCGCCGTCGCCGTCCGGCCGCCGGAGCAGAGGGTTCCAGGGATTTGGGGTTATCCTGATGCAAAAATCAGTCAGACGAAAGAGCAAGGTTACTATCTAAATGGACTATTTGGCACATATTCCCAGTAATATCTTATACTGGAATATTGCCTCTTTTATGATATATATATGGGATAAGTATTGGGATGCCCAGTAATATTGGCTCTTTTATAATGTTTTAAATCTGATTAATGCAAGTATTCATCAATAGATTTTTTTTCACTGATGTATCTTCCCCCCTATAAGGGTATTTTCTAAATGATCCTTTTGAAAAAAATTAATCACTACTAATAGCTTTTAAATATACTTTCAACCGGATAAGTCTCCTCCCCGAAAACGCGAGTTAGGATGGCGTTTTTGACAGCCCAAACTTAGCCAAAAACAGCTAAGTAATTTGAAACAGCCCAAACTTAGCCGATAACAACTAAGTAATTTTAAAAAAGTCATTTCAAATGGCATGTTTCGGATGGCACATAGATTCTAAAAACGTAAAATCACCAATACAAATGGAGTATTTCAAAGGAAAAAGTCTATTTTAAACCCTGAACTTGTAGAGGTCCGGCGAAATGAACCCTGAAGTCGAAATCCCGGTCGTTTGAACCCTGAACTTAGCAATCCCGGTCTAAAATGAACCCTGCAGTTGTTTGGCACACCGGGAAGACAGAAAATCCCAACCGGAAATATCTGCTGTGTCACTGACTGGACGGACCCACATGTCAGATTCATCTCTATGCCTAGTTCAACTCCTTATTTCTTCAATCCAGAGCAATGGTCGCTGGCGGGCGTTGGAGCTCACTGTTGCGGAGTCGGCCGACCGACGCCGAGCTCACCGTGCTGCTACGACGAGGTCGGGGCGGGCGGCGTCCGTGAGGGCGGCCGCGACGGACGGCAAGGTCAGGGCGGGTGGCGTCCAAACACGTACTGTACCTGTCGCTGTGACCTCATGCATCTCTATCCCCAATCCATTTTCCTACCTCTAAAATCCACGGAAGGAGAAGGCCACCGGCGGGCACGGGAGCGGCCCGCACACTGCCGCTGCCGGTGAGCTACTGGCACGCACGGAAGCCGTCACTTCCGCACTCCTGCTGACCGCCGCCGCCCTCCTGCGTGGTCGTCGCCCTCTTGCAGGTCACCGCCGCCGCCCACTCCCCGAGCTTGATGTGGCCGCACACGCCCTGCACACTACCGCTGAGCTGCTGGCCTGCACCGAAGCCGTCGCTGCCGCACTCCTGCTGACCACCGCCGCCCTCGTTCGTGGTCGTCGCCCTCTTGCAGGAGCTGCGGTGCGAGCTGCGTCCTCGCCAACGAGCTGCACGGCCGCATTGCGAGCTAGCTGCACGCCCCGAGCTTGCCGCCGCCGCACACGGTCTGCAGGTCGCCGGCGCCGCACACGGTCTGCAGGTCGCCGGCGCCAAGGAGTTGCGTCCGCGCCGCGAGCTAGCTGCAGGGCTGCAGGACGCCATCCGCGCCGCGAGCTAGCTGCAGGGCTGCAGGACGCGAGCTAGCTCCAATGATTGGGGAGCTGATTGCGTTTTTAATTTTTTTGTCAGGGACCTATTCGTAAAATCCAGGGAGCTGTTTGTTATATACATGTGCTTCTTAAAATCTAGGGTTCGATTTAGACCGGGATTGATAAGTTCAGGGTACAAATGACAGGGATTTAAAGTTTAGGGTTCATTTCACCGAACCCCTACAAGTTCAGGGTTTGAAATAGACTTTTTCCTATTTCAAATGGCTTTGCCGTCGTTCACGTTTGTCAACTCTAAAAACGCCAATATAAATGGTGTATCTAGATATTCAAATAAGTCATCTAAATGCTGATTTTGGGAGGGAGCTGATTCGGTTGAAAGTTTTCTGAGAGATCATTATAGTGCCTAAACGTTTGAATGGGACATTTAGAACATATAACACATCCGATTACCATTACCATTACCATTAAAGACATAGGATTCCGCAACATAAAAAATGCTTCTGTAGTTGAACTTTCAAGTTAATGTTTTGAGGAGGGACCAGATATGTCTATATGCTCCCTCTAAAGTTTCCACCTAAATGAAAATAACGAAAATTATACAGATTTTTTTTCCATATTAGGAAGGCGCCAAATATAAATTATCTATCACCGACGATCAACAATATAAGCTCTTTATTGTTAATCTCCCATTTGATAGCAAAGACCGCAACTTATGTCTGTTCCTCAAAATTGGCTTTCGCTCCGCTTTATAAATAAAGTCACAAACGGTCGAACTAACTAATACAAAGTAATGAGGAAACCCTCTTACATAACAGATGAAGAATAAACAACAAAGTACAAGAAAAACCAAGACTTCCCACTGGCGACACCGTGCTGAACCCGCGGGGAAAGAACTCCAGGAGAACGCCCCCGAGAGGGAACGGTGCAAAGCACCGATGTCGATGAGACCGACAGTCAAGGGTTTACCTGGAGCCCTCATGCGGAAGGTGCCCACAACAGCACCCTCGGGAGGGTTACGACACCCGCAGGCATCGCTGTCGTCGACGTAAAAACACGGGGCTTTCACACCTAGACAAACCTCTGCACAATCCCGGTATTGAATTCCATGTTGTCCCCTAGACTGGCCTTCTGAACACGATCAAGGAGATCTTGAAGCCGAGCGCCGCCACCACCAAGGTCTCCTGATGTCTGATTTCCTCCCCACCCACATGACCAAGTAACAAGACCATCACCACCGCCACTTTGATTGCCGAACAAAGCACCCGCGCAGCGCTCCTTCCGAGGTTGCCGCCCCGACGTTTTTTAATCTTTGAAATTCATAAATATAAAAATATTCATTTTTTAAAACTTTAGATTTCAAAAATGTTCATCTTTAAAAACATTTTGAAACGGTTCCGATTTAAAAAATGTTCATTTAAAAAATGTTTCTTCAGATTTTTCATTTTTGAAAATAGTTCATATTTGGAAATGGTTATTTTTTTAAATGCTTCGTTTTGTAAAATGGTTCCAGATTTTTCATCTTTTAAATGGTCCAGTTTTGGAAATGGTTCAGATTGTTTAGTTTTGAAAATGGTTTAGATTTGAAAGATTTTCAAAATCTGAACCATGGGAAAATGGTTCGTGTTTAAGACAAAAAAATGGTTCGTGTTAAAATGGTTAAAAAAAATCTAAACTAACGTGAAGAAGCAAAGTATAGTCAGGAAACGATAACGAGTAAACTTGACGAAGCAGTAAATGGGCCGAGCCCACCAGAGAAACTCCTCGCAGTATTCCAGCGTCCAGCTCAGCAAAAAAAAACAGCAACACAAAATCTCACGTCCAGCTCAGCAAAGGGAATTCCAGCTGTGTGTTACCGACATATGGGGCCAGCAGGCAACTCGGATTCAATCCGGTTTCCTTTGCCGCCACCTCGCGCTGCTCTGTTTCTTCTTCCTTGCTCCTCCCGTTTCTTCGATCGCTCTTCTTCCGCGTCTTCTTCCACGCGGAAGCTCTCTTGCTTCGACTGCTCCCGCTCGCGGCCATGGGTGCCACCACGGTGCTCCCGTCGTCTCTGCTCCCGCGCCGTTGCGCCACGGCCGACCTCCATTCCTGCGCTCCGCGCGTAGGAATCCACCCCGCCTGTATGGCGAACCCCTATGCTGCCAAGAAGCCGGCGAGTACCAGCTCCGTGCGTGGCGGCGAGCCACCGGCGAAGCCTCATCTCGCAGTCGGCATCGTCATTGGCAACAAGAAGCTTCCCAGCTCGGTCCGCGGCGGGATCCTCCGTCGAAGCGCGTCGTCGGTGCGGGCGAGCGCCGTCTCGCGGCTGCCGCCGATAACATCGGGAGCAAGAAGAGGCCCAGTTCCGTCCGCGGCGGGGATCCTGCGGCGAAGCGCTTCCATGGTGTGGGCGAGCCCCATCTCGCCGCCTCCACCACCGCCTGCATCCCAGACAACATCGGGACCAAGAAGCGCCCCCGCCCTAGCAGCGACAGGGACCCGAAAACATCGACGCGCCTGAATGCCGCCGCGATCAAGAATCGGTCCGCCCACTTGCCAAGGCGCCTCCCGAAGAGCACGGAGGAACCGAAGCCTTCTCCTCCAGTCACCATGAGCGACCTCATCGAGAGGGCTCGTCAGGCCAAGGCACGCTCTGCTGCTGAGGAGCGCCGCATCGAGATCGAGTGTCGGCGGGCGGATGCCCGGCGAAAGGTGGAGCTGGTCGTGGCGACCGTGGAGTTCAACGATCCGTTCATCGATCCGGCGGACGTGTTCATGTCCCGGCAGCAGCTCAGGGAAGCACGTCAAGTTGCTTATGCTGCCCAAGCTCGAATCATCGAGATCGAAAAGGCTCGTCGACGTGAGATGACGCCGGTCAAGTGAAGCAAAGGCCGCGAGTGTGCTCAGGTGATCCAAGTAGAAGAAGTAGAAGACGAAACCGTCTGCAAATGTACTTATTAGCTGATCGAAACGGAGGAGCCGAATTGGATAAGTTACAGATCATCAACTATGTAGTCTTAGTTGCAGTTGTCTAGGAAACTAGGAGTATCACTGGCATGTTTTTTAGTAGTGCGAGTGAGAATATTAATTTTGTTGTGGATTTATGTACACCTATTCTGATCACAATTGATCTACTAATGTAAGTTTTTTTTTTATATTTAGATTAAATGGTACTAGCCGGTAACATTTCTGAAGCTAAGTTTTGGCTGTGAAACTGTCTGGTTGGTTCAGCCATTACCTGTTATTTCCTGCAATTTCCTGTAAATTTTTGATGTTCAGATACGTAGCTGAAGTGTGCCAACAACACAGTTTGTGCAAAAAGAGAGTAAAATCCGGGAGTGTAATTGCAATTCAGAGATGATTATAAGAATTTCATTTCACATATTTTCATTGCAAGTCACAGATGATGATAACAATGACAGACTTTATTTATTCAGACTTCATCAATACAATTACAACCAAAACACTAATTTTCTATCAGCCCATCCCAAAGCAATACACACTGAATCTCACTTCATTTTCATGACACGGTGATATAAGTCATTATTGGGAAATATGTTCAAATGTGCATAACATTACTGATAGCCCGTGCATACCAAATACAGCATGATACATCAATATGAACAATCCTTATAGCACCGTGCAAGATTTTAAAAGTAATTTCCTCACCTTAAGAAAATATTAACAAAAGATTTTTTGGGACTAAATACAGATTCTCAATAATGACTTCTCCATTTAAATGTGCACTCCAGATTACCAATAGCCCGTGCATACCAAATACAGCATGATACGTCAATATGAAGTGAACAATCCTTATAGCAATAAAAGAAAGTAGAGCATTAACAGTGAATTCTCAGAGCAAGAAGTGGAATTGATGAATCCTGGCTTATTAATAACTAACATGTATTAAACAATCATTAGCATGTCAAAACAATGTAGAGAGAACAAACCGTTGAAGGAGTCGCATTGGCATCCTTATTATTGTTAACCGAATCTTTTAGCTCATCTATATATGCCTTCAAGAGAGGAGCAGGGGGAATTCTCAGAAAGCCCAAAAGCTTGAATGAAATGAACTGCATCAATTTGCCTGTGTCTCTTAATCAACTCCTCAATAATACCTGCTGAAACGAATGATCAGCACTAGGAACACAAAACACTGCATTTATACATTTAACAGCTACGGTATTTATATCATGGTAAGGTTTTAATTTCCTAGATCGTTATGGGGCCTAGCAGTAATCATTAGCGGCACCAGCCTGGCAAATTAAGGGATGATAATGCCCTGTGGCATCTGAGTGGATACCAACCTGGCATTCTCTCAGTCAGACCAAGAGAGCGACAAAGCTCAGCAGTCTGCTTGCGATGAGAGACGGCAACTACGATCTTGCACAGTTCATCTCTGTCATGCGCCAAATTAACATTAAAAGTTGTAAGAAGCTGCAGGAATGCCTGTGCTTCCAATGAGTAGCCATCAAAAGCATCAAGGTCAACCTCAGCTATCTTAATCTTCCACTCTTCGGCAATTGCCTTGGCTTCCTCAATAATTTCAGAGCTCCAAGGGTTGTTGCCACTCGGTTCCTTCATTCCTAGTAAATGTGTTGTAGCCTCCATCAAAACAATACAGCTTCTGCGCTGCCCCTGAATGGAGTGATGTTTATCCCCAGGAAGTTGGTCTGGGAAGAAACCCTCCAAAGAATCAAGTACGAAGCGTGCAGGTTCAGTTGCACATTTTAGTGCAGCAGACAGTTCATCACGAAGACCAGCAAGTTTTTTCCAATTTTCTGGAAGATATTTCTGAAGGCCTTTTATGTCCATCTGCTCACAGAGTTGCTTCAGCGCAGGGCCCGTCTTAACCTCAACTGGTGAAGGTTCAGATGGCTTTCCCAACCCACTAGCAGAAGAGGTTTGCTCCTCTGAAGCACGAGATGCATTGGTGTTGTTGGTTGAGGTCCTTACCTTTTCATCTCTGCTTCCATTGACATCAAGTATCTCAGCAAGCATGACATTATATTTTTGGCGCACCTCTGCTAGCGCAGAGACGGCAGCATCCCTCAGCTACTGGAGCTTGTTCACAGATTCACGCTCTTTTGCAGAAAGATTAGCTTCTTTCTCAGCAATAATCCTATGATCTTCAGCTTTCTTTTCTTCTAATGCCTTCTGCTTTTCTTCCAGTTCATCACACTTGCTCTTGTATGACTTCTCAAGGTTCACGAAATGTGCTTTGATATCTTCCCACTGAATGCCACTCTGCATCTGCAGGGATGCTTCTGTGTGGGATTTCAGCTTGCCAAATACTTCAGCAAGCTGTTCTAGCATTGGCATTGTTGTTGACTGAGAACCACCAGAAATATGAGAAGCAGCTTCAGTCGCCATTTGCAACTGAAATAAAGACAAACTGTAGAGATACATGATTACATCCCAACATAGTGTCATGAATGATGAATATGAATAATGTATTAATCACATATAAGCAGCAGGAGACCACATTTAAGTGCAAAATAGAAAGCACAGACAGATAAAGAAGTCAAGCTCCAGGACTCTGCAGGTTTCACTACTGAAATTTGGGGAGACGTCCTCCTTGCATGTAAAAAGAAGACAGTTTTGCAATGGTACCTTGGACTTGGTGATGCTGATCCAGCCATAGCCCATGTCCCCAGCCGGACGTTCGCCATGGTGTCGGGGTTGACCTCCAGGACGACGAGCGGAACCTCCGGGTACATCCGGTATACCGAGCTATTGTCGACGACGACGGCTCCAACGGCGACGGCTGTGGGCGCGCAGGCGCGGCTGACGCTTCCACCTACGCCGTAGAGAGCGATGTCGATCCCGTAGAAGGCCCCGGGCGCTGAGAGGTGGAGCGCTCGCTGGCGAGGACGCGGAGGCTGCTGTAGGCAAAATCGCGGGCGACGATGACGCGCAGGAACTCCTCCCCTAGCAGGCTGGTGGCGCCCAAGATGGTCAAGGACGGGCCTTCCGCTCCTGCGCGGTCTCCGCCGACGGAGCCCATAGCACAACGCTCAACTTCGCCGTCGCCGTCCGGCCGCCGGAGCAGAGGGTTCCAGGGATTTGGGGTTATCCTGATGCAAAAAAACAGACAGACGAAAGAGCAAGGTCACATTTCTTACCAGGAGTTCTCCAAAAAGTTACTACAGGCCCGCGCGTCTTTCGCACATAGGAGACATGTCCAGTAATATTGGCTCTTTTATAAAATTTTGAATCTAAATTATGCAAACTTTCCTCCCATGACACTGTGTTTGATGTAGGAATTGAACCGTGGAATAGGCAATTTGAAATTGTTGGACTCAATTCCGCTGTTTGGAGTGGCTTGTGAATTTGGGTCTGGAAACGCCTCCCAATTCCAAGCCCGTCCCCGCGCGTATTCGATTAGACCAAAAAACTTTCCCACGGAAACGAGTCGTGCGACTCCCTCGCAACCTCCTCTCTCCCCACCGCGACCTCTTTGCTCCGCACGGCACCGACGACGACGGCCAAGGTAACTCCGGCGCCTCTCTCCCCGCCCTCCTCTCTCCCCGCCCTCCTCTCTCCCCGCCATCCCCTCCCCATCCCTTCTCTCATGTCATCTCCAGCAGCATCTAACCCTAGATCGACGGAACACAGAGGACGCCGCCTCTCCTCTGGCTCGCCGACGGAAGGGATCCCCGACCCTTCCCCGGAGACGAGGTGTGCCACTTCACCTCCCGCAGCAGTGGCGGGTCCCCGCACGCCTCTCTGCCTCCGAACTCCTCCAGCGCGGCTCGTCACCAGAACCACAACAACTCACCTCAATGAGCGCTTGTTTGGAGCACTCACCAAGTATTTGTATGGTTCCTGTATGAACTGGTCGACGCACTTTGTTGTTTGCGAATTGTGTGTGTACGCTATATGTAAGAGACATGAACAACCCACTTGTGCTATTTCTAGAGACAAAATTATTATCTATGTGTTGTTTGTACTTCAAAACTATTTAATTTGGAATTGTGTTATTTTTTGGCTTGATTTCAAATTTTATTATGTGTGCAAAATAATATATCAATATTCGAATATATATGTACAGTTTTTCCCATGCATGTGACAAGTTTATATTGTCCAAACTCAACAAAACATCCAATTCCATACTTTATACATCAAAATAGGAATTGGAATCATGTGCTACTTTTGATTCTGGACATAAATTCCATTGTCAACCAAACACTGAAATTTGAATTGGAGTCCAATTCCTTTCCATCTGGGAAATGGAATTACAAGCAGAATTCAATTCCAGGGTTCAATTCCTACATCCAAACATAGTGTGATTGTAATTTGTCCTAAATGACCATTTTGCAAACTTTCAACCCCTAATGATTTACATGGAAAGTTTTCAACAGAACATGGCTCCTTCGTGTTTTTGACAACCCAAACTTATCCGAAAACAACTAAGTAATTTGAAAAAGTCATTTCAAATGGTGTATCAGTATTTCGGATCGCACATAGGCTCTAAAAACGCAAAATCACCAATACAAATGAGTAATTCAAATGACTTAGCCGTTGTGCACATTTGCCACCTCCAAATACACCAATGTAAATGGTGTATCGACCTATTCAAATAAGTCACTGTGAATGACGAATTTGGGAGGGAGTTGATTCGGTTGAAAGTTTTTTGAGAGATCATTAGTGCGTAAAAGTATGAATGTTACATTTAGAACATATAACACCTCCTATTACCCTCACCATAGAAGACATAGGATTCTGCAACAAATAAAAAATGCTTCTGTAATTGAACTTTCAATTTAATGTTTCAGGAGGGGACAAGATACGTGTATATGCTCCCTATAGGAAAGTTTCCACCTCAATGAAAGTAATGAAATTAAAAAAAAAATGTGTTTATATCAGGAATGTGCCAAATATAAATTATTTATCACCGACGATCAACAATATAAGCTCCTTATTGCTGATCTTCCATTTGATAGCAAATATTACAACTTATGTCAGTTCCTTGAAATAAGATATCGTCCCGCTTTATAAATAAAGCCACAAAGGGTCGAACTGATACACAGTAATGAGGAAACTCTCTTACACAACCGATCAAGAATAAAAACAAAGCAAAAGAAAAACCAAGACTTGCCACTATAGACACCGTGCTGAAACCGAGGGGAAATAACCCCACCACAACGCCCCCAAGAGGATAATGTTGCAAAGCGCCGATGTCGACGAGACCGACGTTCAAGGGTTTTCACCTAGAGCCCTCGCGTGGAAGGAGCCCAGAACAGCGCCCCTAGGAGGGTTATGACACCCATAGGCATCGCCGTCATCAACGTCAACACGCGGGGCTTTTCATTTTTGAAACTATTCACCCGGACTAACCTTCGCACATGCCCGCTATTGAAGCACATGTTTTCCCCGGGACTAGCCTTCTAAACATGATCTAGGAGATGTCGAAGCCGAAGCGCCGCCACCACCAAGGTCTCCCGATGTCAGATTCCCTTGCCACCCACATGATCAAGGAACTAGACCATCACCACCGCCACATTGCTCGCCGAAACAGCACCCGTGCAGTCCTCCTTCTGAGGTCACCGCCCATACGTCCACTAACAAACTCGAGCCCATGCCACGACTAACATCACACGGCAAGGGCGACAGAATGGGAGAGGTAGTCGAGCAAAAGATTATGTAGCCATCAGGCCGCACACCAACCTAGGTGAGGGGATCCACCCTCAGCCACCGGTTGTGATCGGTTTCCGGACGAAGTAGTAGGGCCAAACAAGCCCCAGATCAGGCCTAGGTCAGCCCCGTCGCCGAGCTGCTCCACTCCACCCGCCACTGGCTTCCTCACACAGGTCTGCACCGTCCCTAACCGATCCACCGCCGTGCCACCCCCACTGCCATGCTCAGCCGCCATACCCATGGACATCATTCCCTATGAGTTCGCCCCGGTCGAAACGAGAGCCGTTGTAGTGGTAACGCCCCTGGTGTTGGTGCAGATGTTTGCAGCATGGAGCGCATCGTCTTCCCTAGTGGAGAGGGACCAGATTTCCTTTTAATATATTTAGTTGAGGTCCTTCCCCGTACAAAAAGATTAAATCCTTGTTTATTCATCAATTGTTTTTTAACACCTTTACCGGAGGGATCCCTACGGTTGAATTTTTATATTAATATTGGTCACCTCCAGTTACAAAGATATTACATTTAGGGGGGTTGGAAGGTGAGGGATTGATACATAGTTTTTGTGGTGTTAAAAAATTCGACTTAGGTCGCCAAGGGCCTAGTCGAAGAGAGAATTCTATGTCCATCAGTTTCATTAAGCCTATGCTGATGGAGAAGTGGATCAGACAGGGACGAAGCTAGGAAAAAATGTCAACGGGGTCATGCATATACTTTCTCTATTTGATTGGGGTCATTTGCCATAAGTAATCATCAATTAGTACTAATTAATGAAGGTTTTGGTATTTTCCATTGGGGTCAGCTGACACCAGCGCCTCTATGGCAGCTCCGTCCCTGGGATCAGAATGAAATTTAACTTTCCATCTTCCGAATGAGTGATCGATATTCTGAAATATCTCTTCATTTCTTGCTTTCCATATATTCCAATCCGCACAGGCGATGATCTCAGTGAAGCAGGGACCCGTGGAAATAGTTTTGAGCAATGACATGTTGCTCAATAGGGGTAAATCCGATCTCCATTGGATACCAACATAGTTCCAACAATTCAAAGCAAATGGGCACTCAAAGAACAGATGCTGCCTGGTTTCAACAGCACCATTATTGCACATAATACATAAATCATCACCTTGAATAATCTAGTGCTTGCGGATCAAGAGATTTTTAGTGTTCAATCTATCGTTGAAGAGCAGCCATAGAAAAACCCTCAATCTGGGAAGGCATTTTGAATTCCATATAGCCCCAAAATTCGGATCAATTGTCTCGTCTTTATTCTTAGCTCTGGCAATCCGTAACCGGTCGTGTCGGTTAGAGGCTCTGACGCGGCCCCCCTCACTACACAACGCTCCAGATAACTGTGTTATTTAGCTGACCCATTTCTTTTTCCACATCGGGTTTTTCTAGTTTCGGGAACATTCTAGAAAGTTCTTGTTCAGCTTTCGGATTTACTGATTTTCCCTGTTTTCGGTCATTTTATATATTTTCGCTTGTTTTTTTATTTTTACTCTTTTGAAATTCATAAATATAAATGGTTTAGATTTCAAAAAATGTTCAGATTTTTAAAAACATTTTTTAAATAGCTACAACTAAAAAAAACTCATTTAAAAATGGTCGTTCAGTGTTTTATTTTTTTAATGGTTCATATTTAGAAATGGTTATTTAAAAAAAAACGCTTCATTTTTTAAAATGGTTCCAAATTTTTATCTTTGAAATGGTTCAGATTATTTATTTCTGAAAATGGTTTAGATTTAAGAGATGTTCAAAATCTGAACCATAGGAGGTTATCGTGAAAATGTTTTGTTTTAAAATGGTTCAAAAATCAAAACTAACGTGAAGAAGAAGCAAAGTAGAGGAAACGATAACGAAGCAGTAAATGGGCCGAGCCCAGCAGAGGAACTCCCCGCAATATTTCCTACGAAAAGCAAAAAACCATCGCGTCCAGCTCAGCAAAGGGAAATCCAGCTGTGTCACCGACATATGGGGCCAGCAGGCAACTCGGATTCAATCCGGTTTCCTTTGCCGCGCTGCTCTGTTTCTCCCCTTTCTCCTTCTTCTTCCTTGCTCATCCCGTTTCCTCAATCCCCATCCACTAGGCAGGAGCGCTCTCGATTTCTTGCCCTAATCTCCGATCGCTCCTCCGCGTCTTCCTCCACGCTCCCGCTCCTCCAACTCCTGCTCTCGCGTTTCGATTGCTCCCGCTCGCGGCCATGGGTGCCACCACGGTGCTCCCGCCGTCTGAGGTCCCACGCCGATGCGCCACGGCCGACCTCCATTCCTGCGCTCCCCGCTTAGGCATCCACCCCGCCTGTATGGCGAACCCCGCTTCTCCCAGCTCGGTGCGCGGCAGCGAGCCTCCAGCGAAGCGCGTCCGCGGTGCGGGCGAGCCCCGTCTCGGGGCCGCCGTCAACATCGGCAACAAGAACCGGCCCAGTTCTGTCCGCGGCCGGGAGCCTCCGTCGAAGCTAGTCGCCGGTGCGGGCGAGCCCCGTCTCGCGGCCGCAGCCGACATCATCGGGAGCAAGAAGAGGCCCAGTTCCGTCCGCGGCGGGGATCCTCCGGCGAAGCGCGTGCGCGCTGTGGCCGACCCCCATCTCGCCGCCGCCGCCTCCAACAACATCGGGAGCAAGAAGCGTCCGTGCCTTCCCAGCGACAAGGACCTGAAAGGCTCGACGCGCCGCGACGCAGCCATGATCAAGAACCGGTCCGTCCACCTCCCGGAAAGCATGGAGCAAGCGGATCCTTCCTCCAGCACCATGAGCGACCTCATCGAGAGGGCTCGTCAGGCCAAGGCACGCTCTGCTGCTGAGGAGCGCCGCATCGAGATCGAGCGTCGGCGGGCGGATGCCCGGCGAAAGCTGGAACAGATGGTCGCCACCGCGGAGTTCAACGACCCGTACCTCGATCCGGCGGACGTGTGCATGTCCCATCAGCAGCTCAGGGAAGCACGTGAAGCCTCTGCTGCTGCCCAAGCTCGAATCATTGAGAAGTATCGCGAGATGGAGGCGCTGAAGAGAAGGGAAGGCAGGAATTAGCATGCTCGGGTGATCCAACCTGATAGCTTTTCATTAGCTGATTAGAACAGAGGAAGCTGGTAGAAGTTACAAGTATATCGACTGTGTTAGTCTTAGTTGCAAGTGCCTAGGAGGCTAGGACTAGGAGTATCACTGGCATGTTTTTAGTAGTGCGAGTGAGAATGTTAATTCTGTTGTTAATTGATGTCTGCTAATTATGATCACAACCGATCTATCAATGTAAGGGATTTGTTTTTATTTAAGATATCTTTCTCTTTTTAGCTGATGTATCTTTCCTCCAATTACCATTTCTATGACAATAACAGGATTCCACAACAAAATAAAAATGCTTCAGTAATTGAACTATTCAAGTGACTGTTTTGAGGAGAGGAGAGATACGTTAGTATTGCTCCCTCTAGAAAAGTTTCGACCTCAATAAAGACAAAGAAATTATATAGAATTTATTTGTGGTATGGGTAAGGCGCCAAATGCCAGTTCTTTATTACCGAAGATCAACAATACCAGCTCCTCGTTACAAATATTTCATAGGATAACAAAGACTGCAACTAATGTCAGCTAAACAAATTAGTATCCTCGGCTAGGTACGAATGAAACACTGAACTTGTAAAACCAACATACCAGGCTTCATATTCATATACCAGTGAAATTCCTCTAATTAGTCGTATGAGTACCACTGTTCATGCCAGTGCAGATTTGAAGATCAATGGAACAGGGATATAATAGCTTACATTCAAGTGTCCTCCTCTTGCTTGGAATCCAGTGAGGCAGTGACAGTCCTCAGTGTTCTGGAACGAACCGGTTTTCTTTTCATGCTAGTGCCCTGTAATTTGAGACTGCTAGTGCCCTGCCAGCATGTCAAGTACAACACCTGGGTGTACCATTAGGCAACTTCATTTCATAACAGATAACATACACCACGAAATTGGATGCACTGTTATCCATGTTTAACCATCATCTTGCATTGTAACTGAACCAGTCTGTCGATTTTGCCGAAAACTGCAGACAGTTAGGCATCAAACATGTTGCTTTTGGTGGCAGGAAATCTGGCAACTGGGAGGAAGGCATCAAACAAGTTGTTTTTGGCTATGGATACAAGCACTATGCAGCTCGATTCCTTCATATAGCTGACTGAAAGAAAGTGTATGATACAGGCCTCCGAGTGTGTCACCTAGTCCATGATTTGGAGAGTTTAGGATCGAGTCAGTCGGGAGTAGTCTAAGACTGGCTGGAATTGTATCGCTCGTGTATGTACTCCCGACTCAGGAGTTCATATCTTGAGTCTAAACCATGATGCATCAAGACAGCAGAAACATTTGATAGTCTGTCCCATTGCATCTGGCAACCATAATCAGGACATACTTTTTTTTTTTTGCGGGGGATAATCAGGACATACTTGCTCTGATCATTTGAAATCCTTGAGTATAACCATTTGATCGGAGTAGCCCTAGTACAGCAGACGGCAACTAAGAACTAACAAATCAACCTGTTTTGGTTCTTCTGCCTGACATCTTGCCTTGCTCTGCTGTCAGTCCAACCAGTCCCCTCCGGGCTCCGGTGCACGCAACACATTCCCCTCAGCCGCCTCCAGCTTGCTCCTCCCGCTGGCCGTGCTCGTCCTCCCCGACCGAAGCTCCTCCGCCCCTAGCACGCCGCGGCATATCTGCTCCCTGGACGCCGCCGCCCAACTCCCCCTCATCCTCCCAAAGCCGCTGCCTTCCAGCGAGCCTCCTGCTGCTGCCCTGCCGCCGACGCTCGGACGAACCGGAGTCCGTCCATCTCCTCCACGCCGGCCCCCGGTAAACGTACGCGCTGCCGCCGAGGGAAGCGGCCTCCGTCTACGAGGAGACGCTGCCCCCAAATGCTCGGTGGAGTTCTGCTCTACATGTGTCGCTCAGTCGCTGATGAGCTTCAGCTTAGGGACCTGATTGCTTTTCTATTCTCTGTTCAAGATCCTTTTTGCAATTAATTTGGTCATGTAAACCTTGCTACACAAAAGTCTGCTGGGCTGCTGGTGGGCCGGTCTGCTGGAAAGGGGAAGAGAGAGGGAGGTGGGTCTGGATACAGCCCAACATAGTTTTCCCTCTCCTTTCTTGTAGTAGGAGTAGTATTTAAAACAGATTTTAAAATTATGTGGGGGTTATTTTGAAAGGAAAATAGAAAAAAAGGAGTTCTATCACAAGAACCTGCGCCTTAAGAGAAGAACATAGGAGCCATTGTATAACTTTTTCGAAATCAATTACTCCCTCCATCCCAAAATAAGTGTCTCAACTTAAATGTCAAAGTTGAGACACTTATTTTGGGACGGAGGGAGTACGAATTTTAGTCACATCATTATGCCAAAGTGCCAACACTTTTACCTTGTAGGTAGTCAAATTTATCGGTAGCTCACCGGGCAATTTGCATGTTTACCATTGTGTCCGTCAAGGAACCCGCTTATATACAGTTGTGATGTTGTACAAGTTTTTCGTCTTTATCGTGAAGTTTGTCTCTTAGGTTTGCTAATTTGCTTTTTGGTTGTATAAGATGTCAACCGTCTACCGTTGTTCTTAGATAAAAGGCTTTTATTGTCCACCTTTGAGTCCACAAAACAACCGGGTTCAGAAATTGCATCACAACACGACGAAATACAGCTTTGCCAAAGTTAGACAAACATCATGTGACATATAGTTTGACAAAATAAAGTAACCTAGCTACGACGGAATGGGGTGCATGAAGGAAGACTCAAGAGGTGCTAGGAAGGAACTCTGCATGAATCTTCTTGAGCTCTCTGAACATTCGCCTTGCAATAGTAGGTAACAAAACATATTGATTTGAGGCACCCCTAAATAACCAAGAGACCTGCTTCGGTACACCCCCCCCCCCTTTTCTCGTAATTAATTAGTTTAAATATCTTGGCCCAAAGCCCATATCCAGCACCCTGAAAACCCACGTATTCTAACTGTACCGGAGGTCTGGAGCTTTCCGCACCACGTCTCGCTAGCGATCGTCCTGCACTCCTGCCGCGCGCCGGGAAGTGGCTGTAGCTGCATATGGGATGGGAGAGGATAGGGAGACCGGCACTGGCATGGACGCGGTCCTCGCCGTCGAGAACCGAGCGAGCTCCGCGAATAGACACAGCTCAACACGTGCGTGCGTACAACGCGTATCCGAAGTAGGCTGCGAGCCTGCGACGCGCTCCGGCGACGAATCGAAATTTGACGCCAGCTTCGTGATCTCTGTGCTGCAGCATATCCAGCGCCTATGGAAGCTGGTTCTCGGCCACCACCTCCACGCACCTGAGCAGCAGGCTCCGACTCTCCGTCGCTCCTGCCAGTTCGTCGTGATTCTACCGGCGGCGGCCGTCATCGCTCGTGTCGGCCGGGCGGCTTGCACCGCTCGTCGCTGATGAAGACGGACCACCACGACTGCGGATTTTGTGCGTAGACAGTTACGAACGTGAACAGATGTGTCCAAACCCAGTTGGGCCATTCGGGCTTTCCTACAGGGGCTTAATACGAGTCAATTAAAAAAAATAGGTGAAGACCATCGGACCCTTCGTTACAAGGGGTACGGATAGATCACAACCATTGTTGTGTTTGAGTTTAGAGAGGGGGTGTACCGAAGCAGAAAGCAATAACCAATGGCGATCACAACCATTGTTGTGTTTGAGTTTAGAGAGGGGGGTGTACCGAAGCAGAAAGCAATAACCAATGGCTTGTGATCCCATGTTGCATGCGTAAATAAAAAGGGGAGCCCCGCTAGTCGACAATCAACTAGTTAGTGCCTAGATGCTCCCTTACGTCCCAAAACACTGTCCGCACGATCATTGTTCCATGGTAAGCTTAGCCCTGACGGGAAGTGTGTAGAGTTGTGTGTCCTACGAATTCGTTGAGATCCAATGAGTTTTTGTGTTCGTTGGTGTGGTTAGGTGGTAGTTGCTGATATATTACGCTAGTCTTCTGAGGGATTAGGATGACAAATTCCCGTGTTGCTAATATTACCACAAGATTTGCACGACTCAGATGGGCGAGAATAATATCACGCCTTTGGGTTGCTCCAGTGTTGATAGTCGATGTCATTCTATTGCTGCTGATTGATCCTCATCCCTTCGCCGGATAACCGGAACCCTAGGTGAGAGTTTTTTTTTTTGCATCATCATGTCCTTCTAAAAGACACAATAAGATTGTTTCCCCTTCTAGAGAAAGCCAGAGGTGCTTACAGATGTATTAAGAGAAGTAGATTGAGATCAATGTCGGCTGGACTTTAGAGACGCGCACAAACACCTGTGATCAGCTCGCTGCTCGCATGAATAATCCGGATGAGATGATAATACAAGACTAATGCGGTCCTGGCTTTGTTTGCTTATTAGGCAGTCAGTGGACAGAGTGATCAATTCAGTGCCGAATGCTACCTCTACCAAATAAATGTGTCACGTCCCGTCGCCGGCGGTATGATTGCCGCAGCTAGGTTTCCTGAAGAAAGGGGATCGGAGGAGACTTGCAAAGGAAGAAGAAGGAAGGAAGGAGACGGGAATCAGTTCTTTTCATTCCTGCCTCCACCGGTTCAGGTATGCGACCGTTATATCGACAAGTCGTACCACGCACTGGGCTCTGCCCACACCACACCACAAATGGCCCACGGCCCAACTCGAGCACCACAACTCGCTACAGATAACTGAACCTACTGCACTGCGTCAGCCACAACTGGTACAGGTGTTACACCACCCCCTCCTCCAGAACCAGCTTGCCCCCAAGCTGGTGCATTTGGAAAACGCACCTTGAGGACATCGTAGTCTTCCCAGGTTGCTGTATGCACTGGCAACGTAGACCATTTCACCTTGACTTGAGTGTACGCTGCATTTCCTTTCTTGCACAGGCGACGCTCCAGGATTTCCTCTGGCACCACATCTTGTGTGTCCAAGTACATCTGCGTCGGAAGATCTGTAGACACAACAGTGAAATCTGGTTTGAAAGGCTTGAGCTGCGACACATGAAACACCGGATGAATTTGGCTGGATGCCGGTAGCTCGAGTTTGTATGCCACTGATCCAACCTTAGCCAAGATCTTGTATGGCCCATAAAACTTGTATGATAGTTTTGGAAAGGTTCTGCGAACCACAGAATGTTGTACATACGGTTGCAGCTTTAGGAACACCGAATCACCAACTTGGAATTCCCTTGGCGATCTATTCTTATCTGCATAATGCTTCATGCGCAACTGAGCTTTCTCCAACTGGTACTTCAACATGTCAGATGCTGACTATCTTTCACTAAGAAAATCCTTTACTTCAGTGTTGATGGTAGTCTGAATGTCAGGCAGCAGGCCATAGTGAGGCTCTTCCTTATATAATGCCCGGAAAGGAGAACAACCAATAGCAGAATGGTGCGCAGTATTATACCAGAATTCTGCCAAAGGAAGCCAGTTGTACCATTTCTTAGGTTGTTCATTTGCAGCACATCTTAAATACATTTCCAAGGACTGATTTACTCTTTCAGTCTGCCCATCACTCTGTGGGTGATATGCACTGCTCATTTGCAACTTTGTGTCGAACATGCCAAACAGTTCAGTCCAGAAATGGCTAGTGAACACCCTGTCCCTGTCTGACACAATTGAGGTGGGCATACCATGGAGCTTGACCACATTGTTGAACACTGCCTTGGCTACAGTATGAGCAGAATATGGATGCTTGAGGGGAATAAAGTGAGCATACTTTGTAAAGCGGTCAACAATTACTAGAATCACATCATAACCAACAGACTTAGGAAGGCCTTCTATGAAATCCATAGAAATTTCCTTCCAGGCTCCTTCAGGTATATCCAAAGGCTGAAGTAGTCCTGGTGGCTTACAGTTCTCATGCTTTGCTTGCTGGCAGACAGTGCACTGTTGCACAAAGTCTTGCACTGCTGCCTTCAGCCCATGCCAAGCAAATAACTTGTTAATGCGCTGGTATGTAGTCTGAATGCCAGAGTGACCTCCTATTGCGCTTGCATGGAAGGCTTGGATTAATTTGGTTTGTAATCCCACATTTGCCCCAATCCACACTTTGCCATGAAGCCTGATCAAGCCCTGTTCGAGAGTATAGCCGTCTGCATTTTGTCCCACCACGACTAATTCTTGCAGTAGAGCTTGGGCTTTGTTATCCACCGCATATGAATTCAGCACCTCTTGGATCCAAATTGGTACCCCGGCTGACATAGCATGCAGGGAGAACACATGTCCTACCCTAGAAAGAGCATCTGCGACCTTATTGTCTTCTCCTTTTTTGTATTGAAATGTGAAGTTAAGGCCTACCAGCCTCGTCATGGCCTTCTTCTGTAAATCAATATGCAGTACTTGATCCTCTAAATTACACAAGCTCTTGTGGTCGGTTTTGATCACAAAAGGTCCCCTAGCCAAGTATGGCCTCCACCTATCCACTGCCATCATGATAGCGAGGAATTCTTTTTCATAAATCGACAATTTCTTGTTGTTCACACTCGGGGCTTTGCTGTAATAAGCAATTGGGTGGCCCTCTTGCATCAGAACTGCCCCAATTCCAGTGGCGCAAGCATCAGTTTCTATCCAAAAGGATTTCGAAAAATCAGGCATGGCTAACACTGGCGTCTCACTCATTGCTTTCTTCAATTTGTCAAAGGCAACTTGAGCTTCTGGTGTCCATACAAATGCTTGTTTCTGAAGCAACACAGTCAAGGCTTTGGCCATTACTCCATAATCTTTAACAAATTTCCGGTAGTAGCCAGTGAGTCCCAAAAACTCTCTTAAGTCAGTTACATTTGAAGGCACGGGCCAAGCCAACATAGCTTGTGTTTTTGGTGGATCTGTTGACACCCCTTGATCAGATATTATATGACCCAAATATTCCAATTTTGACTGAGCAAATGAACATTTACTTAGCTTAGCAAACAGCTGATTGTTTTGCAGCACCTGGAACACTAATATCAAATGTTGTGCATGCTCTTCCATTGACTTGCTATACACCAATATGTCGTCCATAAAAACAAGCACAAACTTCCTCACATAAGGAGCAAACACATAATTCATGACACATTGGAAAGTGGCAGGGGCATTTGTGAGCCCAAAGGGCATGACCCTAAATTGGTATTGCCCATTATGAGTTTGAAAGCTGTCTTGGCCTCATCCGCAGGTACCATTCTAATTTGGTGATACCCAGCCCTTAGGTCCAGCTTGGAGAATACTTTGGTTCCCGCCAGTTCATCGAGTAATTCATCCACAATAGGAATGGGAAACTTGCTTTTAATTGTTATTGCATTTAACCTTCTGTAATCGATGCAGAACCTCCAGCTTCCATCCTTCTTCTTTACCAACAATACAGGTGAAGCATATGGACTGACACTAGGAATCACTGTTCCATGTTTCAACATTTCCGCTACTTGTCTCTCGATTTCATCTTTCTGCAAAGGTGAGTACCTATAGGGCCTGCAGTTGACAGGTTGAGTACCTGGCATCTGATGTATAGCATGATCAAATTCCCTATGTGGTGGCAGCCCTTTTGGTTCTTGAAACACTCTGGAGAAATTGTCAAGTATCTTTTGAATTTGTTGCGGAAATTGTGCAGTGACTTGTATTTCATTGTCCACAACACAAACCTCTGCTGCTGCCCAAATATCATTGCCTTTGAAACATTTTGCTAGTTGCTCAATTGACACTGCTTGTATGTCTTGGTGGTGCACAGCTGACAAACCTTTCAACCTGATAGTTTGTCCTTTGTAGCTGAACTCGACCCATTTTTGCTCCCAGTTGCAGTTCATTGCACCCCACTTTTCTAACCAGTCCATGCCCAAAATACCATCATATCCTCCCAATGGCAACACTCTCATATCATTCTCGAAAGTATGTCCTTGCAGCCACCACTGCATACCAGGTATCATTGATGTGGTTATACCCAAAGGGTATACCCACGCTACTGTAATACGGCCCATTCTACTGGAGGGTCCATTCGGTGGCCCATAAAGACAACAACACAAGATGGCGCGAGTCAGCCCAATAAGGGTAGAGTACGGCTCAAGATAGAAGAAGTCGTACCGACCTAGAACTAGTCATATCTGTAAGTCGAGTTGTATTCAAACTCCCGAGACCTGGCCGCTTATAAAAGGGCCAGGAGGGGCCTATAGAACACACGCCATCATATCACCCGAAACCCTAGCGAGCCTTCGACTCGCCGGGACGCCATTGTAGCCACCTTGCAATATTGAGATCTACAATCGTACAAGCAAATCTTACCTTGTAAGCCGACCGAATTCACCAACGACCATATACTCTTCCACCCGATACAACCCTAGGTGCCTTACCATGGGATTTGCCGAGTTCACCCCTCGTCAATTGGCGCCGTCTGTGGGAAGAACGGAAGTTGGATCTACGGATTCAGCGGCCTCATCGACTTCATCTTCAGCATCCGCAGCGATTCGGGACCTGCCGGATCTGCGGAAGCCTTACACTGTCGGGACCTTCGACTTCCGCCCGCACTCGGAATCTGAGCGATCAGCGTTCGCGGGGATTCACTCAGGTATGGATCTGACATTCGGCGGTTTCCGTTTCCTTGTCAACCAGTGGGGAATGCTCGACGTGTCAAGCCCAGCCCGATCTCCGAGGTCGGGGGCGACGATCGCACCTGCGCCGAACGCCATCGACTTCGCCCCTGCATCGACTTCAAGCGCCACCGACCTCGCGCCTACATCGACTCCAGCCGTCATCAACTTCGTGCCTGCGACGACCCTGGCTGCCATCGACTCCGCGCCGTCGTCGACTGGCGGCTCTGACGTCACTTGTTATTGCTCCGACTGTGCTGTCTTTCAGGTGGCAGCAATTTTGCGCTGCGTCGACTCCGCGTCGAGCGACGATGGCGATCGCCGTGACGAAGGTCGCAACGCGCGCAACCGTCCATCCAGCCAAGTGTTCGTGGTAAACGGCGCACCAGGCGCTTTTACGACTCCGCCGCAGCACAGGGAGCCGGAGCCTGTCCAGTACCCGCTGATAGTTCGGCTCAGCACTGATAAGGAACTTTCCATCACAGAAGAGATGGCAGTCCGAATCCATGACGTCGTCAACAACGGGACCGTGATGCCGGAGGACTCCCCCATGGATGACTTACTAGCATATCAGTATTTGCTGCGTAAGAAGAATCTGGAGCTGATCGAGATGGAGCGCGAACTCGCCGAGAGACAGGTACAGGCAGATTCAGCCAGTGCAAGACGAGCGGGCAACTCATCGTCCTACTCAACAAGAAACGAGCCAAGAACTGCAGAACACGTGAGAACCCGCGCCCGTATGCCCCAGGCGACTGCGGCTGGGTTCGAACCAGCAAGTATCAGACAGAGGTTCATGACGATTGCAGACGACGGTATACCAGTACCACAGACGACTGCAGCGGCAGTCACCTCAGTGGCGACTTATTTGCGATCTACACTGCCCGCAGTAAATGACCCGCGGTATGGCCTTCATATAGCACAGATAGATGCTCTAGGAACCATCGGGACAGCGTTGGTACCTGCCGTCCCCACGCCAGGCCGTCCGGGGATCAGCCCTGGGCAGAACCCGCCAAACACCGGCACTCGATCCAACGGCTACAGGCCAACGGACACATCTACACCCCAGGGCGATGACACACACCACGGCACTCGACGTCGTGAAGACCGTGACCGTGATGACCCAGAAGGAAGCAGGTCCAGACGCCGTCACCGTGATGGGCGTGATAGGGACGAACCGGAAAGGAGCAGGTCCAGGCAGCGTCACCGCAGCAGTCGGGACAGGACCGAGACAGAAGAAGAGCGAGCCACTCGACACCGCCGCGAGCCAGAAGGCGCGACAGAGAAGAACGCCACCAGCAACGGCGGGCCGCTAGTTTCGAGCACGACTACGTGGAGGAAGGAGTCGACGCACGAGACATTATTACTCAGCGGACAGTAAATAAGCGGAGACACCAACGAAGACACCGCAGTCGAACCCCGGGCTCCAGTCGAAGTAGCTCGTACACAGATTCGGAGGTCGAACCATGTGGAGCTATGTGCTTCACGACTGTCGTCCGGGAAACTCGCATGCCCAAGAGGTTCAAGTTAACATCAGAAACACCCAAGTTCGATGGTACTCAGGAACCGTCAGCTTGGTTGGAAGATTACACCACGGCAGTAGCCTGTCAGAGAGGAAACACAACGACTGCAATGCAGTACATAAAGTTGATGCTCACGGGATCAGCTCGAGCTTGGCTCAGAAGCCTGCCGCGCAGTTCGTACGGGACGTGGGACTCCTTCTGCAGCGATTTCAAAAGGAATTTTTCGTCTACTTTCCACCGACCCGCTTCCTTTCAGCAACTCAGAGCCTGCAAGCAAAAGGCTGGCGAGTCCCTTCGCGAATATATTCAGCGCTGGACCAGGTTGAAGAATTCAGGCGCCGACATATCAGAGGATAATGCCATCTTCGCCTTCATCCAAGGAGTCAGGCGCAACGACCTCCAGGAGGCATTAGGACGCGAAAACCCAAGAACAATTGCGCACCTAATGGAAATAGCTAACAAGTGGGCTGACGGAGAAGATTCCGTCCGAGCCGATAGATTGCCCTCACCCGACGATCGCCAGCAGGGCAATTGGGGACGCCGCGGCCGGAACGACAGGCGTAACAGGCAGCGACTATATGGCGAACCTGATGGAGTCGAGCAGGTCGCAGCCGGTTTTCAAGACAGTCGCAGTCGAAATAACACCCAGCAGGGGGAAAATCAGCACGATGATCGAGGCGATAGAAACCGCGATGACAGGAACCGCGATGATGGAAATCGGAAGCGCGAGTGGAAGCCCAGGGGGACCCGCAGGGAGGAACGACCATTCCGAACCCCAGCTGAACAACTCACCGACCCGTGCAGGATGCACATGTTCTGATGAGGGGTGAACCTCTTGGGGTGCCCGATCTTCACGGATTGACGGCGGATTCGGACGAACGCACGCAAGAACACGAAGAACACAAGAACACAAACACGATACAAGGACACGTTTCCCTCACCGGTGTGACCAACCGGGCCAATAGAATCCACAAGAGGGGTGGGAGATTGGCAAGCACTTGGTAGAATCAAGGAAGGAAATCCAACCAAGAGAGACTAAGCACAAGGAGGGATCTTGATACAACTCAATAGATGAATGATCTAAGGAGAGGTCTTGAATCCACAAGAGGGATCTTCTCCACAAGAGGAGGCATCATCTCCACAAAGGGAGGGGAGAGCACAAGCTCTATCTCATCTCATATCCTTCCTCCCCCCTAGAGTGGGAGGGGAACTCCTATATATAGTTTATGCCTAAAGGGGTAGGTGGGAGAGGGGATACAAGGGCTGTTTAGCCTGCAGCCCACGCAGGGGCGGTAGTACCGGTCTTCGGGCGGTAGTACCGTGGCAGCGGTAGTACCGGCTTGCAGGGCGGTAGTACCGGTGGTTCCAGAGCCTGAGGATGTTGCTCCAGCCCTCAGGCAGTAGTACCGGCTGGGGTGCGGTAGTACCAGCGTGAGGCATGGCAGTAGTACCGCTTGTCTCAGGCGGTAGTACCGCTGTATCGAGCTTCTCCCTCATCAGCTTCGTCACCTTGCGCAGCAGCTGGTTCCTCTTCCTTCGACTCTTCCAAGCCACCGTCTTGTCGGGTTCCATTCCTCGTTCACCTTGGTCATCCTCTCGTGTAGATGTACTCATCATGGCGAACCTAGTATCATCAAAGGACGGCACATGACGTAGCATACCACTCAAGAGGATGGGAAATGAGTTCAAGTAGAGGAAGGGGTTCACCTTTAAGGTTCGTGGCGACTTGGGCCATGATGGAGTGCATGACATGGTGATAACCGTGGGTTGCACTACATCATCTCCCCCCGCTTCAAAAATCGTCGTCCTCGACGATGAATCGCCTTCACCGTGTAAGGGGGGTAGATGTGTTGACCTTCTCGGTCGGTTCACCATGTTGTGATACCTACACACCAACAACCAAGCAAAACATGTGTGTGCATGATAGAGGAGCATATCATCAAGGACATGTCCATTCTTGTTCATTACACAATTAGCACAACACAAATATGTGGAAGTGAATGCATATGCAAGGTTAATGTGCAAGCATATCATTGAAGACCATATGATGTTCCCAAGACAAAGCACATGAAGGAGCAAGTTTTCTTCATATTGTCGTGGAACACCGAATGGGTAGAAACCAAACCACTCATGACAAGACTTGATCAAAATGTCATTATGGTTGGAAACAATCCATAGGATAGAACAATTGTTCATCGTATTGGTTGCAACACATAAATCATCCATGTGAAAGATCCAAAATGCATTCTTGCCATAGGGAAAACCAATAACCCCATCATGTTTGCAAACAAACCAAAAGCAAGAGCAATTGTTCAAATTGTTTGATGCAAAGCATGGAAGAAAAATTTGAGTTGGAATCGATCCACAACTCATGGGTATGCTCTCAAGAGCTCGTTTTGTCAACTCTTGCTCAATTGAGGTTGACATTATCATCCTTGTACCATAACACACAAACGAGTCAAGAAAGACATTATGTGCCTGGTAAAGGAACACATCATCCATCATGATGCGTCTCTTCATTTGCAAATTACCAAACACACCAAAGTCAATTGGAAAGCATGACGTATGTGGATGGTCACTATGCAAAGTGAAGGATGGCACAAGGTCCATAAGAGCAAACGAAAAATCTCCAAAATGTGAGAAAGCTATGGGGGCAATCTCATTGTCAAACATATCAACATTATTGCATACCAAACATTCGAAAGAACAATTGTTCAACATTTTGGATGCAACAATGGGAGAATAGTGCAAACATTGATTGCAAAGCATGGGCATGGCAACATCATCACAAGTAGAGCAATCCAAAGGAAAAAGGAAGGACTCATATGTGACATCAATCAAATCATCCAAAGCATGCAAGCAATCAACATTCATCATGTCCACTAGCGGGATCATGGTTAGATCAACACCCATACCTTGGTAGCTCCGCTCATGTGAAGTGGGTGTTGTAGTAGTGGTCGCCTCCATGTTGCCGACTTCATCCTCTTGATGTAGACATGGGGTGGCATCATCCTCATCCTCCATGTACATCTTCTCGATCGGAGGAACCGTCGTGTCGATGATTGGTGTCTCATCCTCCAAGGAACCTAGCAAACGATGAGAGAACACACTAGAGGAAAGGGGTAAGTTGTTAGATTGTAAAATGGCCTCACTTGACCTATCAACTTCCTCTCTCAACTCAAGTGGTGTATCACTCATTCCCTCAAGGTGGAAGCACTCAATCTCACATATGGTGGAGGCACTCAACTCACTCTCACTCTCACTCAAGTGGGCTAGGTGGCTCTCATTCTCACATGGGATTGGTACTCTCTCATCACTTATGGACAAGGGGCTCGGCTCAAAGGACTCAACTCCAAACGCCTCCAAGGTTGAAGGGAAACTCCCATGCGCAACCTCCTCAACTCCGTCGCCTCCAAAGGTGAGTGCCATAAGATGGGTATCGTCACTCAACTCCATGGCCGAAGGGAAAATCCCATGCTCGACCATCTTCTCGCCGTCTTGGTCACCTTGGCAATCCCACATCAAGTGGCCTCTTCCATTGCATATTGGGCACAAGAGATTGGGGCATTCCCGTGCATCATGGTCTTGGCCTTGGCAATTGTCGCATATGAGGTCTTCATCTTGCCATATGGGGGCCAATGTGGTGGTGGCACTTGATGTAGACGCCATGTCAAGTTAAGGGCTTGATAAGATCGCCAATGTGGTGGTAGGGGCTTCACTTGTGTGATCATGTGTCTTGCGGCGTCGATGTCTTGATCGTCGCTCGAAGAACTTGTCGATGTCGGCCATGATCTCATCAACACATGTAGCGCTTGTGGGTGCCATAGTGGTGGCACTAGGAGACACACTAGGATGCGCACTTGTCGCCATCTTGGATTTCTCCTCATGTCGGCGTTGGCGTTCTTGAGGGGAAAGGTGTCGTCGAAGATCATGCGGATGTTCCTCCTCATGTCGACGTCGGCGTCTTTGATCCCTTGGTGAACTTGCCTTGGAGCCTCCACTTGAGCTTGTTGACAAGTTGTATTCCACCGTGGCATCATTCTTGTGGCGCCATGTAGAGCTAGAGGGGCCTTTGCTTGGCTTGGCCTTGTCGATGACGTTCTTGTGGCGCCTTCTTGAGGTAGAAGTAGAATGACGAAGCTTGGCGCACTTGGCGATGTCCTTGTCATGGTGCCTTCTTGAGCTTGAACCATAGTAGGTGGTGCCAACGAGCTTGGTGGTGCCGCTCTTGAACACGCTGGTGATGGGCTCCATCTCCTTTTGCATGTTGTCGAAGGTCTCGTCGATGTTGTCGCTCATGCTTGAGAAGTGGTAGTCATCGGTGTGCTCCACCATGTCATCGGAGATGTAGTCGTCGGCGTGTGATACGTCTCCAACGTATCTATAATTTCTTATGTTCCATGCTATATTATACCAAGTTATTACATGTTTTATATGCATTTTATATAGTTTTATGCATTTTCTGGGACTAACCTATTAACAAGATGCCACCGTGCCAGTTCCCTGTTTTCTGCTGTTTTTGGTTTCAGAAAAGTACTTAAGGAAATATTCTCGGAATTGGACGATTTCTTTTCTGAAGTCAGTTTTTCATCGGGAACGTTCCAGAAAGCCGAACACGAGACGAAGTGGGCCACCGAGGCGGCGCCACCACGTGCTCGCGCGGCAGCACCCCTGGCCGCGCGAGGACCAGGTGTGGGCCCCTCGGGGCGCCACCGACTTCGCCCTTTCGCCTACAAATACCCCCAGACTAAAAACCCTAGCACGGTGTTCATATTTTCCTCCACGGGTCCCGAGCCGCCGCCGTCGTCAACACCAATTCGGGAGAGATTAGAACTTCTCCCGGCACCCTGCCGGGAGGGGGAATCGTCACCGGAGGCCTCTACGTCACCATGACCGCCTCCGGACTGATGCGTGAGTAGTCTACCCTTGGACTACGGGTCCATAGCAGTAGCTAGATGGTTGTCTTCTCCTCTTGTGCTATCATGTTTAGATCTTGTGAGCTGCCTATCATGATCAAGATCACCGTTATGTAATACTTCATGTTGTGTTTACTGGGATCCGATGAATATTGAGTACTAAAGTTATTGCTTCATAATATATCATGTGTGTGCTATTTAATGATCTTGCATGCTCTCCGTTACTTGTGTATGCTCTGGCCAAGTAGATGCTTGTGACTCCAAGAGGGGGTATTTATGCTCGATAGTAGGTTCATGTCTCTATTAAATCTGGGGTGGTGACAGCTAGCTCTAAGGTTGTAGATGTACTGTTGCTACTAGGGATAAAACAGTAGTACTTTGTCTAAGGATGATGTTACTTACTTACTTTACACACAGTGCTTAAGGCGATAATCTGTTGCATGCAACTTAATACTAAAAGGGGTGCGGACGCTAACCGGAAGGTGGATTATTAGTCATAGATGCGGTTGGAACGGTCTATGTATATTGTTGTAATGCCCGAATGAATCTCACACTAGACATCATAACATTGGTATATGCATTGGTTTGCTCATCATTATTCTATCAATTGCCCAGCTGTAATTTGTTTACCCGCATGAATGTTATTATTATTTATGGAGAGACACCACTAGTGAACTGTGGACCCCGGTCCTTCTCTTTAATCTGATAAACCACAAACTGCAAACCTGTTACTTTCTGCAAACAAACATCTTTCTTCCACACATACGTTTAATCATTTGTTACAGCAAGCCGGTGAGATTGACAACCTCACCGTTAAGTTGGGGCAAAGTATCTTGATTGTGTTGTGTGCAGGTTCCACGTCACCTACGTCCCAGGAAGCATTTTCTGGCGCCTTTACGTCGCAGATTTTTCTGGCGCCGTTGACACCTCGGGGGAATTCATTATTTCCTACTGGTTCGATAACCTTGGTTTCACAACTGAGGGAAACTTGCTGCTGCACTACTTCATACCTTCCTCTTGGGGTCTCCCAACAACACACCCACCGTGTGCATCAGCGTGCTCCACCATATCATCGGAGGTGTAGTCGTGGTAGCGGAAGGCTTGGTGAAGCTCCATCATGTCATGGACGCTCGTGGTGTCGGAGGTGGTGTAGCGCTCCTTGTCCTCGGTGTAGTGATCCATATCATGCGCACATGTGGAGTCGGAGTCGTGGTAGCGGAAGGCTTGGTGATGCTCCATGTCATGGGGGTTATAGTCGGAGCGGTGTTCCCCCATGTCCTCTATGGTCGAGGCATCGTTCTCGATGTAGCTCATGGTGGTCTCATGGTCATCTTGATCTCCATATGATAATTCACTCTCCCTAGACATGTTAGCTCACAAGACAAGTGTATATGTGGAGTGGAAAGGAATTAGAGCACAATCTCTCACCTTGTAGATAGTATTGGATGTCGTGGACAACCAAAGGGAACGATCACAAAGTAAAGTGCTTGTGTTCAAGTATCCAAACACAAACTCCAAAACACACACGGCTTATGAGTGGATAGGTATGGAATGTGGAAAGCAAATCGAACAAATCCGAGACCAAGATATTGTAATGGCAAGTAGAGAACCACAATGATCACAAAGCAAAGCAAGTCAATCTCAGAATGATAGGAATGAAGCTCAAAGAAACACACACACACGGAAGATAAATGGGACTCGTGCAACCAAGAAGTGAGCTAAAGAACTATATGTTCCTAGGGAAGACTACCAGCTCGTGTTGCACAAGTACAAGGAGAGCCACTAGCTCGATTGCAATTTATTGGTGGGCTACAAGATTTGCACAAGATATACCACCTACAAGATGTTCATCGAGCTTTGCGCGCTTCCTATAAGATATGGCAAGTGGTGTTTGGTGTTTCTCTCTTTCTTGTTGGCTCTTTTTTGCTTCTTTTCTCTTTGCTCTCTTTGGAGTCTTTTCACTTTTGCACACCCACTTCTTTTTATGCCAACACAAGATATATGATATGTGAACTAGCGCATACAACTTTTGCTCGGAAACTACACGGTGCAAATGTGCAAAGCCCAAGTAATCATCAAGAGCTAGCCTCAATAGGACATGGTAATCGCAAAGATATAGTGTGGCTCACAAAGGAATGGCAAGGGGAGAAGATTCGTGAAGTTATACCTTTCGTCGACGATCTTCACCCTTTGTTGTAGAAGCTTCGTGCTTGCCCACGGATTTTGGTGGTGGTGGATGTTGGATCAACCGCAATGGTGATGTAGAGCTTGTCCGTAGCTTCGAAACGAGCCAAAGAACACCAAAAACGGAGTCCGGAATCAAAAGATATGCCAAAAACCGTTTTCTGAAATACTGTTTTTCCTCTCTGGAATTGGCGGTAGTACCGGGAAAAATAGGTGCGGTAGTACCGACCCCGCGGGCTCAGAAGTACCGGAAATTGAGACAGTAGTACCGGACGAAACAGATCGAGTTCGTGACGCGATTTCTACGCGATTTTGGCGGAAAACGGCTCGAAAAACAGCAAATCGGAGGGGCAAATGATAAAATTAGTCAATGGGAACGCAAAGGAAGGTAGATCAACAAGTTTAGCAATAGATCCGTGGATCAAAACCTACCAAAACGCACTCAAATCACAGATCGATCCAAAAGCAAATTGGGGATATTTTTGTGAAAATTTTCGAATTTCTCAAGAACAAGAAAAATTTGGTGGATTTGGGTGGCAACACAAGTCAAATCCGTGGCAACCCAAGGCTCTGATACCATATGATGATATGGGTGTCAGATCAAGAACAAGTTATGTCTATTTTTGTGGGGATTTTCGAATTTTGACCAAGAACAAGAAAATTTTGGGGGAAAATTCGGGGGAAACACAAGGTCAAATCCGTGTAAACGGTGGCTCCGATACCATATGATGAGGGGTGAACCTCTTGGGGTGCCCGATCTTCACGGATTGACGGCGGATTCGGACAAACGCACGCAAGAACACGAAGAACATGAAGAACACAAGAACACAAACACGATACAAGGACACGTTTCCCTCACCGGTGTGACCAACCGGGCCAATAGAATCCACAAGAGGGGTGGGAGATTGGCAAGCACTTGGTAGAATCAAGGAAGGAAATCCAACCAAGAGAGACTAAGCACAAGGAGGGATCTTGATACAACTCAATAGATGAATGATCTAAGGAGAGGTCTTGAATCCACAAGAGGGATCTTCTCCACAAGAGGAGGCATCATCTCCACAAAGGGAGGGGAGAGCACAAGCTCTATCTCATCTCATATCCTTCCTCCCCCCTAGAGTGGGAGGGGAACTCCTATATATAGTCTATGCCTAAAGGGGTAGGTGGGAGAGGGGATACAAGGGCTGTTTAGCCTGCAGCCCACGCAGGGGCGGTAGTACCGGTCTTCGGGCGGTAGTACCGGTCTTCGGGCGGCAGTACCGTGGCAGCGGTAGTACCGGCTTGCAGGGCGGTAGTACCGGTGGTTCCAGAGCCTGGGGATGTCGCTCCAGCCCTCAGGCAGTAGTACCGACTGGGGTGCGGTAGTACCAGCGTGAGGCATGGCAGTAGTACCGCTTGTCTCGGGCGGTAGTACCGCTGTATCGAGCTTCTCCCTCATCAGCTTCGTCACCTTGCGCAGCAGCTGGTTCCTCTTCCTTCTCCTCTTCCAAGCCACCGTCTTGTCGGGTTCCATTCCTCGTTCACCTTGGTCATCCTCTCGTGTAGATGTACTCGTCATGGCGAACCTAGTATCATCAAAGGACGGCACATGACGTAGCATACCACTCAAGAGGATGGGAAATGAGTTCAAGTAGAGGAAGGGGTTCACCTTTGAGGTTCGTGGCGACTTGGGCCATGATAGAGTGCATGACATGGTGATAACCGTGGGTTGCACTACATCATGTTCAGAGGGGATGACGGTAAATTGACGGCAACTCACCTTCTTAAGGACTGTCGTGACTTCATAGCATTTCAGGCCGAGATGCGCAGGAATGCAGGTCTCCCACTCGTGCTACCACCACCTGAAGGACCATCTCCCCCGCCAGCAGGGCACATTACGGGAGCAATCCACGCAAACCAGCGACAGGAGAGCGCAGCCGCAGCTCAAGAACAGTACCCGCAAACCAGAGGGGCCATGTACATGATACAAAAAGGACGCCCGTCAAACCGATTCCAAAAGCTAATCAGTCGGCAGGTCCATCTAGCTACTACTTCACCTCCGCCCGCGCCGGAGTATCTTCAGGGTTCAGAAGTTCCTATTGGTTTCACTCGCGAGGACCACCCCCCACGAGTGCCGCGAGCAGGTCATGCGCCCCTGGTTCTGCACGCTCTAGTCGGAGGTTTCAGGATGAGCAAGGTATTCATGGACGGTGGCAGCAGCATCAACATTATCTTCGCAGACACGTTGCGCAAAATGAACCTGTCGCTCACCAACTTGAAGCCGTCAGACAATACTTTCCATGGCATCGTGCCAGGCAAGGCAGTATATCCTTTGGGGTCACTCTGGCTCGACTTCGTTTTCGGTGACGCCGATCACTTCAGGAAAGAAAGCATTGAGTTCGAAGTCGTGGATTGGAAGTCTCAGTACCATGTAATCCTCGGGCGACCAGCGTTCGCGCGGTTCATGGCAGTCCCGCATTATGCGTACTTGATGCTCAAACTTCCCGGACCCAAAGGAGTCATAGCAGTCCGCGGCGATTTTCGGAAGGCAGATGACTGCGACAGAGAGTTCAGCAAAATCTCCGAGTCCCTCGGCGCGCAAGAACAACTTGCGGAAATTGCCCTAGACAACGATCAGAGCCTATTCCCCGAAGGCAAGAAGCCGGCAACCGAAAATTCTTTCAGCGCCAACAACGACACAAGAGCACACCAGGTGCACCCAACAGACAGGGACAAGACAGTCCTCGTGTCATCAAGCCTAAATGAAGCATAGGAAGGCGCGCTCATCGAGTTCCTCCGTGAGCACTGGGAGATGTTCGCCTGGCACCCAACCGATATGCCATGTATTCCCAGGGAACTCGCCGAGCACGCCTTGCAAATTTATCCAGACACTAAGCCAGTCAAGCAGACAATGAGACGATTATCCGAACCAAAACGATTGGCAGTCGGAAGAGAGATATACAGGCTTTTGGATGCCAAGTTCATCCGAGAACTTAAGAAGTCAGACTGGGTAGCGAACCCAGTACTCGTTCCGAAGAAAGGAGTCAAGAATGGGCGCATGTGCATCGACTTTACATCGCTCAACAAGTGTTGTCCCAAGGATCATTTTCCGTTATCTCGGATAGATCAGATCGTGGATTCGACGGCAGGCTGCGAGCGCCTCTCTTTCCTCGACGCTTACTCTGGATATCAGCAGATTCAGATGAAAAAGGAAGACGAAGAAAAAACGGCTTTCATCACCCCTCACGGTGTGTACTGTTACACGAAGATGACCTTCGGATTAAAAAACGCAGGAGCAACTTATCAGCGGATGATGCAGAACTGCCTGAAGGACCAAATCGGAAGAAACATACAAGTATACATCGATGACATAATCGTCAAGACTCGACAAGTTGGCACCTTGATCGACGACCTCCGCGAAACCTTCTGATGCACACGGTGGGTGTGTTGTTGGGAGACCCCAAGAGGAAGGTATGAAGTAGTGCAGCAGCAAGTTTCCCTCAGTTGTGAAACCAAGGTTATCGAACCAGTAGGAAATAATGAATTCCCCCGAGGTGTCAACGGTGCCAGAAAAATCTGCGACGTAAGGGCGCCAGAAAATGCTTCCTGGGAAGTTGGTGACGTGGAACCTGCACACAACACAATCAAGATACTTTGCCCCAACTTAACGGTGAGGTTGTCAATCTCACCGGCTTGCTGTAACAAAGGATTAAACGTATGTGTGGAAGAAAGATGTTTGTTTGCAGAAAGTAACAGGTTTGCAGTTTGTGGTTTATCAGATTAAAGAGAAGGACCGGGGTCCACAGTTCACTAGTGGTGTCTCTCCATAAATAATAATAACATTCATGCGGGTAAACAAATTACAGCTGGGCAATTGATAGAATAATGATGAGCAAACCAATGCATATACCAATGTTATGATGTCTAGTGTGAGATTCATTCGGGCATTACAACAATATACATAGACCGTTCCAACCGCATCTATGACTAATAATCCACCTTCCGGTTAGCGTCCGCACCCCTTTTAGTATTAAGTTGCATGCAACAGATTATCGCCTTAAGCACTGTGTGTAAAGTAAGTAAGTAACATCATCCTTAGACAAAGTACTACTGTTTTATCCCTAGTAGCAACAGTACATCTACAACCTTAGAGCTAGCTGTCACCACCCCAGATTTAATAGAGACATGAACCTACTATCGAGCATAAATACCCCCTCTTGGAGTCACAAGCATCTACTTGGCCAGAGCATACACAAGTAACGGAGAGCATGCAAGATCATTAAATAGCACACACATGATATATTATGAAGCAATAACTTTAGTACTCAATATTCATCGGATCCCAGCAAACACAACATGAAGTATTACATAACGGTGATCTTGGTCATGATAGGCAGCTCACAAGATCTAAACATGATAGCACAAGAGGAGAAGACAACCATCTAGCTACTGCTATGGACCCGTAGTCCAAGGGTAGACTACTCACGCATCAGTCCGGAGGCGGTCATGGCGACGTAGAGGCCTCCGGTGACGATTCCCCCTCCCGGTAGGGTGCCGGGAGAAGTTCTGATCTCTCCCGAATTGGTGTTGACGACGGCGGCGGCTCGGGACCCGTGGAGGAAAATATGAACACCGTGTTAGGGTTTTTAGTCTGGGGGGTATTTGTAGGCGAAAGGGCGAAGTCGGTGGCGCCCCGAGGGGCCCACACCTGGTCCTCGCGCGGCCAGGGGTGCTGCCGCGCGAGCACGTGGTGGCGCCGCCTCGGTGGCCCACTTCGTCTCGTGTTCGGCTTTCTGGAACGTTCCCGATGAAAAACTGACTTCAGAAAAGAAATCGTCCAATTCCGAGAATATTTCCTTAAGTACTTTTCTGAAGCCAAAAACAGCAGAAAACAGGGAACTGACACTGTGGCATCTTGTTAATAGGTTAGTCCCAGAAAATGCATAAAACTATATAAAATGCATATAAAACATGTAATAACTTGGTATAATATAGCATGGAACATAAGAAATTATAGATACGTTGGAGACGTATCAACATCCCCAAGCTTAGTTCTACTCGTCCCGAGTAGGCAAGAACGATAAAAGAAGAATAATTTCTGAAGTGACATGCTTAAACACAATCTTGATCATAATATAATGTAAGGCTCATGTTATGAATGTAGTGACTCAAGGCAATGATCTATAGTTTGCTAACAAATAGACAAGGAGTAAACAACTACATCATATAAGTAAAACTTTTCATGAATAGTACTTTCAAACAAGTATCAAAAAGATTTGCATAAGAGTTAACTCATAAAGCAATATTATCTAAGCAAAAGAGCATTGAAGCAACAGAAAGGAAGATATAAGTTTCAGCATTGGCTTTCAACTTTTGAACATGTATATCATATAGATAGTTGTCAACACAAAGAAATATAACAAGTGCAATAAGTAAGCATATAAGAATTGTTGCACACAGTTGACACAAGTGTTTGCTTCGGGGATAGAAAGAAATAGGTAAACTGACTCAACATAAAGTAAAAGATAGGCGCTTCACAGAGGGAAGCAGGGATACAAGCATGTGCTAGAGCTTCTTAGTTTTATAGGTTTTTGAAATCATATAGAGAGCATAAAAGTAAGTTTTGAGCGGTGTTTGTCGTTGTCAACGAATGGTAATGGGCACTCTACCCCCCTTGTCAACCAGACTTTCTTAAGAGCGGCTCCCATGAAGGACGTTATTTCTACCCAAGGGCAGATCATCCCTCTTTTCTCTTTTGTTTACACATGTAGTTTAGAACTAGTATCATTGCTTGGCTGATTAGATCAGGGCAAAAATGTGAAGAGAATGCAGTGGTTAAAGTTGTAATTAATTGGGACTGGGCACCCCATTTGCGTGCTCTTTTTGCAAAGTTAATGGATAAGCGGTGTATATGCCACTAGTCCGGTTGGTGAAAGTCTGTCTAAAAGCAAATGACAAGGTTGATATCCGTAACACCACATACTTCCTCATGAGATAATAAACATTGACACAAATAAGGGATAATAAATTTTGAATAAAAGGTAGCACATGAAGTATTTACTTGGAATGGCAGGAAATACCATGTAGTAGGCAGGTATGGTGGACACAAATGGCATAGGTTTTGGCTCAAGGATTATGGATGCACGAGAAGCATTCCCTCTCAGTACAAGGCTTTGGCTAGCAAGGTTGTTTGAAACAAACACAAGTATAAACTATGACAACAAGACGTATATAAAAACATATTGCAAGCATTATAAAACTCTACATTGTCTTCCTTGTTGTTCAAACACTTTAACTAGAAAATATCTAGACCTTAGAGATACCAAACATGCAAACCAAATTTCAGCAAGTTTTACGGTAGTTCCTCACTAATAGGTTTTAACTACATGATGTAAAAGCTTAAACATGATCTACTTGAGATCTCAAAACAATTGCCAAGCACCACAACATGCAAGATAACAATCCATAAGAGCATGTATATCTTTCTTTATACCATCTACCACATTTAGCATTTTCTGTTCTCAACCAAACACCAATCAACTTAAACTTATTTAAAAGATAAACTCTCCAAGTAATTAAACAATGAGATATGAGAGTATGATATAATAAAGCTAACAGCTCTAGCAAGAGATGCATGAAAAACAAGAGCTAGAAAGCATTGAAGTAACATAGAAGAATACTCAACAAATATAAGTGAAGAATACGAGTATTCATAAGAAAAAGCGGAGCGTGTCTCTCTCCCACAACGGAATGCTAGGATCCATTTTATTCAGAGAATGAAAATAACAAAAACAAAAACAAACCGACGCTTCAAGAAAAGCACATAAGAAGTGGCGGAATTAAAATATAGTTTCACTAGAAAGGACCTGATAGTTTGTTGATGAAGAAGGGGATGCCTTGGGCATCCCCAAGCTTTGACGCTTGAGTCTTCTTGAAATATGTTGGGGATGAACCACCGGGGCATCCCCAAGCTTTGGCTTTACTATCCTCTTGATCACATCATATCATCCTTCTCTCTTGATCCTTGAAAACTTCCTCCACACCAAACTTAGAGTAAACTTCATTAGAGGGTTAGTGCACGAAAAATTATGATATTCTGTAGGAACACAATTGCTACCAATGCTACTGGACATTAGCTACAGCCACTGATACTTCATAGGATAAAAAGATCCAATCAAAATAGCAAAAGAGGCATTGCAAAATAAATGGCAGAATCTGTCAAAAACAGAACAGTCCGTAAAGACGAATTTGTTCGAGGCACTTAACTTGCTCAGATCAGAAAACTCAAAACTAATGAAAGTTGCATATATATCTGAGGATTACGCACAAAAAAGGGCAGATTATTTGGATTTTTCTGTGAGGAGTTACGAATTAAACGGTGGACAGCAGAAAACTGTTTCTGCGCAGGAATCCAAATTTAGCATGAACTTTCAACTAGAGGCTTATCTTGACACAACAATGCAATAAAATAAAGATACAAAGGAATTGCTACAGAGGTAGGACAAGTTCTTGACACAAACAAAATAAAATAACAGGAAATAAAAGTGGGTTGTCTCCCATAAGCTGTTTTGTTTAACGCCTTTCAGCTAGGCACAGAAAGCAAAACTCAAGTGTTATCCAAATCAAGAACAGAAATCCTCTCAACTATGCATTGTATTTTATCTATATAAGGTTCAGAGTTTCCCTTTTCATTGCTTTTAGGTTTACTACATTCATCAAATGGGTTTTGAGGGACAATCCAATCAAAATTTTCTTCCAAGGCTTCATGCATAGCTACAAGTTTAATAGGTATTGGCACTTTAATTTCCCCCCCCCCCCCCCCCTTAGTAGGTTCAGTTTTACCCAATTTTTCAAGTGCATTAATAACATCTACACATGAGCCTAGCATATCAAAACGATCAAAGACTTTCCTAGCTTCTATAGCAACATCACCAAATTCATTAAGCAAGGTTTCCATAATAAAATCTTTCTTTTCAGCATTTTTAACATCATGAAGATTAAGAAACATTTGTTGTATTATAGGATGTAGGTTAACGAACCTAGCCTCTAGCATGTGAACTAAATAAGCTGCAGCAGTTTCATAATTAGGAGCAAGTTCTACTATGGATTTCTTCCTAAGATCCTTTTGCTTACTAACATGATTAAAGAATTCTTCAATATTCTCCTTTCCAATTATAGAACCACTACCTACTGACAGGTCTTCCAGGGTGTACTTAGGAAGCAACATTATAGCAAAAGTAAAACTAAAACCGAAATAACAATAATACTAAACCGAAATAAAAATAGTAATGCAAGTAACTAATTTTTTTTGTATTTTTGATATTTAAGCAAACAAGACAATAAAATAAATTGCAAGTAACTAATTTTTTTTGTATTTTTGATATTAAGCAAACAAGACAATAATAAAAATAAACTAAGCAAGACAATAACAAAATAAAAAGATTGGATGTGAGAGACTCCCCTCGTAGAAGAATCTTCAAATCACCGGCAACGAAGTTGACGGAGAAGTGTGAAGGTCTTCAAAGGAATTCTTATTTCCCCGGCAACAGATTATCGCCTTAAGCACTGTGTGTAAAGTAAGTAAGTAACATCATCCTTAGACAAAGTACTACTGTTTTATCCCTAGTAGCAACAGTACATCTACAACCTTAGAGCTAGCTGTCACCACCCCAGATTTAATAGAGACATGAACCTACTATCGAGCATAAATACCCCCTCTTGGAGTCACAAGCATCTACTTGGCCAGAGCATACACAAGTAACGGAGAGCATGCAAGATCATTAAATAGCACACACATGATATATTATGAAGCAATAACTTTAGTACTCAATATTCATCGGATCCCAGCAAACACAACATGAAGTATTACATAACGGTGATCTTGATCATGATAGGCAGCTCACAAGATCTAAACATGATAGCACAAGAGGAGAAGACAACCATCTAGCTACTGCTATGGACCCGTAGTCCAAGGGTAGACTACTCACGCATCAGTCCGGAGGCGGTCATGGCGACGTAGAGGCCTCCGGTGACGATTCCCCTTCCCGGCAGGGTGCCGGGAGAAGTTCTGATCTCTCCCGAATTGGTGTTGACGACGGCGGCGGCTCGGAACCCGTGGAGGAAAATATGAACACCGTGTTAGGGTTTTTAGTCTGGGGGGTATTTGTAGGCGAAAGGGCGAAGTCGGTGGCGCCCCGAGGGGCCCACACCTGGTCCTCGCGCGGCCAGGGGTGCTGCCACGCGAGCACGTGGTGGCGCCGCCTCGGTGGCCCACTTCGTCTCGTGTTCGGCTTTCTGGAACGTTCCCGATGAAAAACTGACTTCAGAAAAGAAATCGTCCAATTCCGAGAATATTTCCTTAAGTACTTTTCTGAAACCAAAAACAGCAGAAAACAGGGAACTGGCACTGTGGCATCTTGTTAATAGGTTAGTCCCAGAAAATGCATAAAACTATATAAAATGCATATAAAACATGTAATAACTTGGTATAATATAGCATGGAACATAAGAAATTATAGATACGTTGGAGACGTATCACCTTCGCAGCTCTTAACAAGTACAGAATCAAACTCAATCCCACTAAGTGTGTGTTTGGAGTGCCTTCAGGGCAAATACTAGGGTACCTCGTGTCCGCCAGGGGCATAGAGGCCAACCCAGAAAAAATTCAGGCAATCCTGCAAATGCCGGAGCCGACGAAACTCCGCGAAGTCCAAGGACTCGCAGGAAGAGTAGCAGCCCTCAGCAGGTTTATCAGCCGCATGGGCGAGAAGGCCTCGCCATTTTATCAGTTAATGAAGAAAGCAGACAAGTTCGAGTGGACAGCTGAAGCAAGAGCAGCCTTCGTCGACTTGAAGCGCATGCTCACAAATCCACCTGTCCTCGTGGCACCCCAAGAGCAGGAAACTTTGTATCTATACATAGCCGCCACCAACAGGGTGGTCAGCTCAGTACTCATAGTCGAAAGACCAGAGGAAGGGAAGTCTCAGCCAGTCCAGCGTCCCGTCTACTATCTCAGCGAGGTGCTCTCCCCCTCCAAGGAGCGTTACCCGCATTATCAAAAGCTTGCCTACGGCGTGTTCATGACAAGTCGCAAAGTCGTGCATTATTTCGCAGAGCATCCAATTGTGGTGGTGAGCAGCGCCCCGTTGGCTGACATCCTCAACAACTCCATGGCAACCGGGCGAGTCGCCAAATGGAGCATCGAGCTTGGGCATAGAGACATCACGTATAGACACCCGAAGGCCATCAAGGCCCAGGTTCTCCCAGATTTTACAACCGAGTGGATCGAGGCGCAGCTGCCTCACGTCCCCAACTTGTCCAACTCTTGGACCATGTAATTCGACGGATCCAAACGACATGATGGCGCGGCGGCAGGAGTAATCCTTACTTCGCCCAAGGGCGACAAGTTGCGTTACGTGCTCCAGATGGACTTCAAGAGAGCCTCGAACAACGAGGCAGAATATGAGGCGCTGCTGCACGGTATGCGTATGGCCAAGGCTTGCGGAGCAACACGATTGATGATACACGGCGACTCAAATCTCGTGGTGCAGCAAACAATGAAGGAGTGTGACGCTAATGCAGATAACATGAAGGCTTACCGTGACATGTATAACATCATGGAGGGCAGTTTCGACGGCTGCGAATTGCGACACGTAGGTCGGGAAAGCAACGAGGAAGCAGACACACTAGTCAATATCGGGTCCAAAAAAGAACCTATTCCACCTGGAGTTTTTTTTAGCGCATCAAAGAAAGGTCAGCCAAGATAAAGAACCCAGCCGCACCAGAAGTCTCAGTCGAACCTTCAGCAAGAGAAGTCGAGAAGACACCGGCTGAGCAGCAGCCCGGCAACCCATTGGCCACTACACCTCCAGTCGAAGTTTTCCTCATAGAACCTTCCTGGACGCAGCCTTTCCTGTCGTATATCCTTTGCCAGGAGTTGCCTGCAGATTCAGTAGAAGCAAAACGCATCTCCAGGCACTCTAAGGCATTTACAGTAATCAACAAGGAACTCTACAAGTGAAGTATCTCGGGAGTCCTCCAGCGTTGCATCGCACCCGAGGATGGAAAGCCTATACTCCTAGATATTCACGCGGGGACTTGCGGGCATCACGCGAGCAGTCGGGCTCTCGTAGCAAAGGACCTACGAGCTGGTTTCTACTGGCCCACGACTATGCAGGATGCAGAAGACATAGTAAAAAAGTGCTTGGGCTGCCAGAAGTACGCGACTAAGCCACACGTCCCAGCATCAGAACTTAAAACCATCCCTTTAGCCTGGCCTTTTGCTCAGTGGGGACTCGACATGGTTGGTCCCTTGAAGAAGTCATCACGGGGTGGTCACACTTTCTTGTTAGTGGCAGTCGACAAATTTACCAAGTGGATCGAGGCAGTACCCGTCACAAACGCCACAGCAACTTCGGCTGTCAATTTTATCAAGTCTATCATTTTCCGCTTCGGGGTGCCGAACAGTATAATCACCGACAATAGGACTAACTTCACAGCCGAAGAATTTCAGGACTTCTGCAAGTCTCAGGGAATCAAGCTCAAATACGCTTCCGTCGCCCACCCGCAGTCCAACGGGCAGGTCGAGAAGGCCAATGGCTTAGTGTGCAGCGGCTTGAAGAAAAGACTCCTGGCGCCACTCAAACGCGTAGCAGGCGCCTGGGCCGAGGAATTACCTGCTGTACTTTGGAGCCTGCGCACGACTCCTAACAGGTCCACGCAATACACACCTTTCTTTTTGGTCCATGGAACTGAGGCAGTCATGCCGTCCGACCTAAAGTTTGATGCACCTCGAGTGGCTGTCTATGACGAACAAGACTCTGACGCTGCACTCGAGGACGACATCGACATCCTGGATGAAGCACGCGATATCGCCCTCGCAAGAACAACAACCTATCAGCAAAGTCTGAGAAACTATCACAGTCGCCGCTTGCGACCACGATCTTTCGCGGTAGGCGACCTGGTTCTTCGACTGAAACAGAAGAAGGTCCACAAGCTAGCATCACCTTGGGAAGGACCATTTATCGTCACAGAAGTCATTGGCAATGGAGCCTATCGACTGAAGCATGCAGAGACCGGAGCACTCTCCCACAACACATGGAACGCAGCTCACCTGCGCCGCTTTTACGCCTAGTAGACTGCCATCTCAGCTAGTATCTTAGAATTCAATAAAGGCTACATTCAGCCATAATTGTATCAGACAAATCTTATATTGACCAGCAATAAAGTACAATGTTCCTCTATATTCATATTATACAGTATATACAATGTGCACGATCTCCTGTTTAAATCAACTTTCGGGGGCTGTTGAGTTTGCCTCGCGCAAACAGCAAATTTCTTTACAATGGTTCATGTTTCACGTCGGCTGCCAGTCGACGACGGTCTAGCTCCATATCCTTCTCGTGCTCCATGAGACCTATTATACAATTGGCTGGGCCATTTACAGCCTGATAATGTTCTTCCATCGAAACAGCGCCCGCACCTTCGGGGGGACCAGCCCCAACTTCCGCCAAGTCGATGTCTGGGTGGTGTAATCGCAACACAGCAAACGCCGTAGTCGCACCAGCAACAAGTTGTAGTCGAACGAAGTCGCGGATTGCATCCCCATGACGAGAACGGTTCAGCAGAGCAGTCATTCCGTGCGGCTGTTCGTTCAGAGGAAATAGAGCCTGGTGCACTAGGGATAGCACGTTGGCACATGATTTCGCAAATTCATCAACCTGGGCCACTCGGTCACGTAGGGTAAGCAGTGACATCGACTTGCTCCGCATGGACCAAATAGAGGATGCGTCCCAACCATGCTCAGCCATCACTTCAACAAAGCGGGATCGGACACGGTTTTGTTCGGCCGCTGCATCAGTCTGTACGCCTAAAACATAAGAAGCAGTTTAGTTCAAGCCAGTAAGGGCGTAGTTCTACCAATAAAAGGCAAAGGAGACACTCGGGGGCTCGGCGGGTGACCTACATAGCAAACCCGCGTTCGCGTCTTCGATCTCCTTCATCAAGATCATTTCTCTTTCGACTGGGCGAGGCTGTTTAGACTGGAGAATGGCCAAGGTACCTCGTGTCACCTTCAAGTCTTGTTCAGCGTTTTCGCATCGAGCTTTCAAAGTATTGTACAAGTACTGGTCCCGAGGATCGAATGGCGGCACATCGCCCGGAGTCGTGGTACCAGCAGACTGCAGAAATAATAGTGGGGATAGAGAATCAACGTCACAAATTCCAGAACTTCCAATGCAAAGAAAGAATTCGTGCCATAGATAAAAGGACTCGGGGGCTGGGCCAGCGTCCCTATTGCGCCCCCAGATCTCGAAGATTAGTACACAAATAAAGTTTACATGACAAAAGAGCAGCAGGCTCAAGGCACTAGCAAACTAACTTCAAACGAAGTTATACCATCTACAGCTACAAACTACTTCGTACTGGGAGTACTAGATGTGGTGGCGGACCCCTTCTTCTTGCGCCTAGCGACCCGCTGCTCGAAAGTCGCAAGGAGAGCGTTCGCCAGTCTACGCGCTTCCTCCTCGTGCTGGCTAAGAGATATCTTCTTGCCAGCCGAGTCGAGTGGAAGTGCACATACGACGCTATTCAGGTTAGCCGCCACCCCTTGCCCTAGCAGCATCTTGAAAGCAGTGGCGGATCCACATACCGTCTGCTCGCGAATGAACTTGGGGAAGGAGTCGCCTTCAGGGCGAAACGTCTCTGCCAGCGTGGCAAGATCCTGCGGCACCTCCGGCTTGGGCAATACAAGTCGGTGCAGCGCGGATAGTGTAGCCGCCGAAGACGCAAGTACGCCAGCAAGACGTCTCACGAAACCTTCAGCAGACTCGACGGCAACTTCCAGTGAAATATTGGGCGGAGGCGCGTACTGTTCAGGGTGTAATCCAAGAGCTCCTAAAGTGAATGAAAGATAACCAGTCAGTAACAAGCGAGTAAAAGTTGGAAATAGTTCAAAGCATACACAATCAGAAAACAGAGCAACATAGTACTTACTCGCCAGTGCATTTCCTAATGCGAGCAGGCGAGTCGCTAAGGTATTGTCCCTTTCAGTATGTTGATTCTTCAGACGCTCCTCCGCCTCTCGTGCACCCTCAGCCCGCGCAGCTTCGACCTGAGCCGCCAGTTCCTTGTTTGCAAGATTAAGCTCGACCTTCAAGTCCTTCGCCAGACAGCGGGCTTGATCCCTTGCTTGTTCAGTCGCGGCCAGCGCGTATGCAATACAGTGCTCAGGAGCCTAGTAATTCAGAGGTTCTATTGCACAAATATTTTTATTTTTAGCCATTGGAATACCTTCAGTTTTTTGCAGGCGCTCCCGGAGTTTCTGATTCTCCGACTCCAGCCGAACATACTTGTTGCCAATGTCCAGCAGTCGGCGAACGGTGGGCTGCGAGAGAAAAATAATCCAAAAATTAAGAAAGACAGAACTACAGAGCCCGCGCCCAACTACTGGTAGTTGGACACAGGCTCGGGGGCTACTCCCATCGGGAGCGCTGTCGCGCACCCGATGAGGATGGAGTTACAAGGAATAAGCAGTCGCAGTTCTAATGCATCGAAGCAAACTCTAAAAAATAGGGAGTAACTTACGTGATCAGCACTTGGGGTTGGCATCTCAGGAGCAGACTTGGTACTTGATGGCACTTTTATGGCCAACGTCGCAGGCGCGGTTGTCGCGGGAGGTTTCGCGGCTCTTTCTCCCTCCCTCTCTCGCAGAATGGACGATTGCTCGCGAGTTGATTGAGTGGGAGAGTCGGGATCTGTCTCCACGTTGTCTTCTTCGCTCGTTGTGCTGGGACAAAAGTAGGCGAGTCAGCCGAAACATCTGATACGTCTCAAACGTATCTATAATTTCTTATGTTCCATGCTTATATTATGCCAATTGCTACATGTTTTATATACACTTTTATATCATTTTATGCATTTTCTGGGACTAACCTATTAACAAGATGCCACAGTGCCAGTTGCCTGTTTTCTGCTGTTTTTGGTTTCAGAAAAGTTGTTAAGGAAATATTCTCGGAATTGGACAAACGAAACGTCAAAGTGCTTATTTTCCCCGGGAGGTTCCAGAACACCGAAGAGGAGACGGAGGAGGACCCCGAGGGGCCCACACCCCCTCCCGGCGCGGGTCTCCCCCTGGCCGCGCGAGCACGGGGTGTGGGGCCCTCGAGCCTCCACCGCCTTCGCCCTTTCGCCTACTTATACCCCCAGATTTCTAAGACCTAGGACGGAGTCCTTTTCCAGAGAAGAGTTTCGCTGCGCCGCCGCCACCAAAAACCCTAATTCGGGGGACAAAAGTCTCTGTTTCGGCACCCTGCCGGGACGGGGAATTGCCCCCGGAGCCATCTCCATCAACTCCATCGCCATCTCCATCGCCGTTGCTGACTCCTATGATGAGGAGTGAGTAGTTCTCCCCCGGGGCTGCGGGCTCTTCCGGTAGCTATGTGGTTTATCTCTCTCTCCCATGGTGTGATCTTTATGTCATCATGAGCTTTGTAATCTAGTTGAATATGTGATGCTACTCTTTATCTATTATGCACTCTAGAGGTTACTTTAATATGAACTCCGGAGCTATGCACGGTTGTAAAGGTGACAGCATGTGCACCGTGTGTGATTCCTTTATGACATTGTTGGTGTTAGTTTACTCTGACTTTGAGGGTGCTCTTGTAGCCCTACACAATGGATGGTGTTTGTCATCCAACGAGAGAGTGTTTGAGAGTAGTATTTATTATTCAGCTTTGATGTCATTGTTGAGAATGTCCACTAGTGAAAGTATGATCCCTAGGCCTTGTTTCTAAGCATTGAAACACCGTTTCCAACAAGTTCTGCTACATGTTTGCTTGCTGCCATTTTTATTTCAGATTGCAATTACTACTTATAATCATCCATATTACTTGTATTTCACTATCTCTTCGCATAAATAGTGCACCTATACACCTGACAAGTGTATTGGGTGTGTTGGGGACACAAGAGACTTCTTGTATCTTAATTGCAAGGTTGCTTGATAGGGTTATCTTTGACCTCTACCTCCCTGAGTTCGATAAACCTTGGGTGATTCACTTAAGGGAAACTTGCTGCTGTTCTACAAACCTCTGCTCTTGGAGGCCCAACACTATCTACGAGAATAGAAGCGTGCGTAGACATCAAGCTATTTTCTGGCGCCGTTGCCGGGGAGGTGAGGTAAAAGGTACTCACATCCTCTAGCTACTAAGCTATTTTCTAGCACTGTTGCTGTTGTGTGAGTGCTTGAAGTTATTTCCTTTAGATTCTGCAATTATTTCTTTTTGTTTCTTGTTTTTATTTTCACTAGTTAGGCTTAATGGAAAACAACAAAAATATTAGAGATCTTTATAGTATTTATCTTGAGTTAGGACATGAGGTGTTTGAAGAGAAAATTAAAAAACCTATGGAACTTTATTTGCATGCTAGTAGCAATGTTATTAGTATGAATTCTTTGAACACCATTATTTCTAATGCTATGGAAAAGTCTAAGCTTGGGGAAGCTGGTTTTGATGACCATGATATTTTTAGTTCCCCAAGCACGGAGGAGAAAATTTACTTTGATGATACTATACCTCCAATATATGATGATTACAATGATGAATATGATATTTTCAGTCCACCTACTATTGAGGAGAAAATTAATTATGATTACAATATGCCTCCTATATTTGATGATTATGGTGATGAAAATAATAATGATAGCTATTTTGTTGAATTTGCTCCCACTACAATTAATAAGAATGACTATACTTATGTGGAGAGTAATAATTATTTCATGCATGTGGCTCATGATAAGAATGTTTTATGTGATAGTTATATTGTTAATTTTATTCATGATGCTACTAGTGAACTTATTGATGATAATGAGGAGTGTTGCTTAGATATGCTATATGATAATGCTTTAGATGATGGTCCTATGCTTATTGATAATCCTCTATGTTCAGAAGTTATTACTTATTTATGTGAGGATAAAAATGATATAATTGTTGCTTGTGATGGTACTCTTACTCATGAGAGTCCTGCTTTCTTCTTGAATTCTCCTAATTACACCATGGAGGAGAAATTTGCTTATGTTGAGAAATACTTATGTGGTTTGCAATTGTCTCTAGTTCCAAATCTTTGTTGCAACCATGATCTTAAACTTGATATTGATCTTAATAATTATTTTGAGAGAGGAAAGTATGGTTATAGAAATCTTCATGTTACTAAATTTCTTCTCTTTATGATGAAAGTTTTGAGCTTTCTCTTGATTTGCTTTTATTTTTTGGGTACTTTAATACCCACTGGTTATTATGAGAGAGGGAGACATGGATTCATACATCACAATAATATTAGGTCTCCTCTCTTTATGTTGAAATTTTTGAAGTTGCACTTGTTTTGCTTTCTTATGTTTGTTGCTTTGTGCTTTCATGACTTGTTTCTTTGCAAGATTCCTTTACATAGGAAGTGGGTTAGACTTAAATGTGTTTGATGTTTTTACCTCTTGATGCTCTCCTTTGTTTTTCAATTCTCATGTTTATGAGAGCATCATAAAAATCACTATGCTTATCTTAATGGCTATAAAGAAAGAGCTTTTGTGAGACAACCCAATATTTTATTCCTGTTATTTTATTTTGTTGAGTCAAGGAACATGTCTACCTCTGTAGCAATTCATTTGTATCTTTACTTTATTGCATTGTTGTGTCAAGTTAAGCCTCTGGTAGAAAGTTGATGCTAGATTTGGATTGCTGTGCTGAAACTGTTTTCTGCTGTCCACCGTTAAATTCATAACTCTTTACAGAAAAATCGGATGGACCTGGGATTTTTTGTGCGTAATCCTCAGATATATATGCAACTTTCATTAGTTTTGAGTTTTCTGATTTGAGTGAGTTAAGTGCCTCGAAAAAATTCGTCTTTAGGGACTGTTCTGTTTTTGACAGATTCTGCCATTTATTTTGCAATACCTCTTTTACTATTTTGAATGGATCTTTTTGTTCCATAAAGTATCAGTGGCTGTAGCTAATTTCCAGTATCATTGGTAGCAATTGTGTTCATGTAGAATATAAGAATTTTTGATTATGCACTAACCCTCTAATGAAGTTTACTTTGAGTTTGGTGTGGAGAAAGTTTTCAAGGATCAAGAGAGAGGATGATATGATGTGATCAAGAAGATGAAAGAGCCTAAGCTTGGGGATGCCCCCGTGGGTCACCCAAGCATATTTCAAGAAGACTCAAGCGTCAAATCTTGGGGATGCCCAAGGCATCCCCTTCTTCATCAACAACTTATCAGGTTATCTCTAGTGAAACTATATTTTAATTCCGACACATTTTATGTGCTTTACTTGAAGCGTCTGTTTGTTCTTATTTTTGCTTTTGTTATTTTCATTCTCTGAATAAAATGTATCCTAGCATTCCTTTGTGGTTTATCTCTCTCTCCCATGGTGTGATCTTTATGTCATCATGAGCTTTGTAATCTAGTTGAATATGTGATGCTACTGTTTATCTATTATGCACTCTAGAGGTTACTTTAATATGAACTCCGGAGCTATGCACGGTTGTAAATGTGACAGTATGTGCACCGTGTGTGATTCCTTTATGATATTGTTGGTGTTAGTTTACTCTGACTTTGAGGGTGCTCTTGTAGCCCTACACAATGGATGGTGTTTGTCATCCAACGAGAGAGTGTTTGAGAGTAGTATTTATTATTCAGCTTTGATGTCATTGTTGAGAATGTCCACTAGTGAAAGTATGATCCCTAGGCCTTGTTTCTAAGCATTGAAACACCGTTTCCAACAAGTTCTGCTACATGTTTGCTTGCTGCCATTTTTATTTCAGATTGCAAATACTACTTATAATCATCCATATTACTTGTATTTCACTATCTCTTCGCATAACTAGTGCACCTATACATCTGACAAGTGTATTGGGTGTGTTGGGGACACAAGAGACTTCTTGTATCTTAATTGCGGGGTTGCTTGATAGGGTTATCTTTGACCTCTACCTCCCTGAGTTCGATAAACCTTGGGTGATTCACTTAAGGGAAACTTGCTGCTGTTCTACAAACCTCTGCTCTTGGAGGCCCAACACTGTCTACGATAATAGAAGCGTGCGTGGACATCAACATCTCAAAAAAAATTATATATGGAGCAATTGGGTAGCTTTGCTGTCCTTACCCAATCATCCAGGGCATTACATCTTCCGGAGTCGGCAGACTCGGAGGAGCAGGTGGTATGAAGGACAGAGGGGTGACGTCTAAAGCACCTGATGATGACACTGCAGTCGAAGAAAGATCGACATCTTGCGTAGTGACATCGACTGCGGCTCGTTTGTGCCTGTCTTGCGAGTCGCCGGAACTCTCAGTCGGCGATCGCCCTCGTTTCGGATTCGCAATCTTTTTCGCCCCTTCTCCATCAGAGTTTGCGGTGGCGACTGATGGGTCTGAGGCGGGCTCACGAGCGCTTGCCACCAGAATTTCTTCCTCAAGGATTGTCGGCTCGGATGCCGGTGGACCGTGACCCTATCGGCATGAAGAAATTTAGAAAAGAGTATTCAGCGGAAGCAGCAAATACAAACAGCATGGCTAAACTCTGGTCGTACCTCAGGGACTGGATTCTTCGCGTCATAGGCAGCGACTGGTGAGATCAGATCCCCAATCTTGGCCTTGAGGCCAGTCAACTGTTTCACTATCAAGAGAAGTTCGTTGTTCGAGTAATCTTCAGTCGAGACGCGAGTGCAGTCATCTGACCCAGTATACTCAAACATGGGGTGCGCACGGTCCTGTAGGGGTTGCACTCGACGTCGAAGGAAGGCAGTAACAAGGTGTGCGCCGGTCATTACCTTGCCCTCGGTAGTCTGCAGTTCTTCCACCTTGTTCAGCAACGACCTGGCCTCTCGCTCTTCAGTGGCTGTCAGGGAGTTGCTCCAGGAGCACTTTTTCTGGAGCTCGACGTCTCCAACAAAAGGGGGGCACACCCGACGATCTACCGGGAGCAACTTCAGCCTTGATATAGAACCATCGGTCGCGCCAGTTCTGCACCGACTCCGACATGGGGATCTTGAAGTATCCCGACTTCGGGCGAGCCTGGATACCAAGGCCGCCAGGGCCAGTGCCGGAACCTTGACCCTTGATGTTGAAGCAGAGTCGGAATAACCCCCAGTGAGGGGCTATTCCGAGGAAGCACTCGTAGAGTGTGATGAAGCAGGCGATGTGGAGTACGGCCTTCGGCGGCAGGTCATGGAGCTATGCGCCGTACACGCACAAGAGGCCGCGGAGAAAAGGATGGATCGGGAAGGAGAGACCCCGATTCATGTGGCCAAGAAAACATACCCGCTCATCGCGCGCCGGCTTTGGCTGGCTTTCCTCACCGGGGATGCGGATGAAGTCGGCCGACGCAGGGAGCACCACCCGGAGGGATTCAATGTGCGCCTCCTTCACCACGGAGCGGCGCCAGCAGCCCTTCTCCATAAACTCTGCAGCCGTGATGTCCTTGCTCTTCCCGGCGTCTTTGGTCTTCGAGGTTGTTGGCTTCCCCATGGCAGCCAAGTAGCGCGCTGTGGTGGCGAAGAGGAAAAAGCAGTGGCGCGAGGAAGAAGAAGAAGAAGGAGAGCAAGCGGCGGCAGCGCAGGAGAGTCTGGTAAAGATGCAAAGGGATGATTTTCCCCAATCTTATAGCAAACAGGCGAGCGATCCCGAGCGTTCATTTCTCGCCCCTGGACACGTGGCGTGCAACGAACAGGTGCCGCAGTAACCCCACTATGCGCGTGAAACGAGGAGGCCGTAATCATGCCCCGTTTTACGCACGCTTCGTGCGGTCAAATCAGAACCGCCGTGGTCGTCTCTGCCAGAGGGGGCCCACTACCGGTCGTATCTTGTCAGTGGAAGTGGGAAAAACATTGTTCGGCAACGTCATCAGTGACGTCAATCTCAGCAAAGAAGAAGTAAAGACGGAACCAGGAGCAGTTCGCAGTTGAAAGAAAATTCGACTTATAAGCAGAGGAATATTGAAGAAGACCAGTCGACAAATTTCCTGGGCAGTTAAAGTTGATCCAGAAAATTACTCTCATCGGGAGTAAATGGTTAAATAATAATTGTTTGATCTTTATCTTCAGATTAAGCCCATCGCGCACCCGATGTATTGAGTCTCATTGACGACTGACGGATCGGAATCACCCGATATTCTGTTGGCTCAATTATCAGAATCAAACAAGTCGACGGCCGGTCGAGTGGCTCCCGGAGTATGTGTTTTGACTTCCTAAAAATCAAATTTCCGGGAAGTTCCAGCCTAGACTGGTCCTCGGATTCTGCGCAAACAAGTGCAACGGTAAAACCTGAATAAGGCCGGATGGCCCGTACAAGCTACGTGGACCTGTTAATTTCCGTACCAACTGGTACGATGCAAAATCCCGGCGGACGCGCCAAGGGTACCTTAAAATATGACCGGGTTATGACCAGTAAGTCCCAGCAGGCGTGAGTCGAACTTAAGAGCATCACTAGCAGTGCCCTCAAACTGCTAACCCTCAAAACCAGTTTGAGGGCCGAGAAAACGTGAATTTGAAGGCCCAAAACGACCGACGCAGATCAGTGCCCTCAAACTAACCCTCAAAACAGGATTTCGACAGTTTTATCTCAGAATTTCATACAACAGCCAAAAATAACAGTTTGAAGCACATAATAATCATTCTAGCTAGCATAAAACACCAGCAAATAATAGTTCCAAACACACAGTAGTAAGTCGACTTATTACAACAATGTTCATTGCAAATTACAATAATAGTTCGAAGCAAATAGAACATGAATAAGTGTTCGAATCAAACATAACATGAATCAAGTGAACAAAGGGATCAGTGGCCACGGCCATGCAGCTGCCAATGGTGCTCGACCAGATCATCACGTAGCTGTTTATGAGTGCTGGCATTTTCAATATCCCGATGTGCTTGGAGAAAAGCTTGCAGGCGATCGGGGTTCCTCTCCGCTCGTACTCGAGTACCAACATTGTCATAGAAACATGGCAAGTTTAACCCCCTCTCATCCTCGAGTATCATGTTGTGTAGAATGACACAACACTTCATGATGTTCATAAGACTTTTCTTGTCCCAAAAACGAGCTGGACCCCAAACAATGGCAAATCTAGCTTGCAAAACACCGAAAGCTCTCTCAATGTCTTTGCGGGCTGCCTCTTGTGCCTTTGTGAAAGTAGCTTCTTTCTTTGATAATGGTTGTGTTTTCTTCTCTTTAATGGACTTCACAAGAGTTGCCCACTCAGGATAAATGCCATCGGTGAGATAGTATCCCATTGTGTACTCATTGTCCATGACTTTGTAATTGCAAGTTTGAGCATCACCTGAAGCTAGTCTTGCAAATAAAGGAGACCTTTGAAGCACATTGATGTCATTGAGTGTTCCCGGCAACCCAAAAAATGCATGCCAAATCCATAAGTCCTCCGATGCCACGGCCTCAAGCACAATGGTAGCATCACGGTTTTTACCGCAATACATTCCATGCCATGCCTTCGGGCAATTTTTCCATGTCCAATGCATGCAATCTAGACTACCAAGCATGCCCGGCCATCCCCTTTTTTCATTCATCTACATCAATCTCTTTGTGTCATGCTCGTTCGGAGCTCGAAGATACACATCACCATACATACGGATGACCATCTTGGCAAACTTATGCACGGACTCCGTGGTTGTATCTTGTCCAATGCGAAGATACTCGTCCGTATAGTCCGCGGGTATGCCATAGGCGAGCACCCGCATTGCCGCCGATATCTTCTGAAATGCACTAAATCCCATGGTGCCGGCTGCATTTCTACGTCGCTTGAAATAGTTTGAGTTGGCCTCGCAATCACTCACTATTTTCACAAACAAGTCGCGGCGCATTCGATATCTTCTACGGAAGAGGCGGGGTGGATATGTTGGTACCTCTGCAAAATAATCTTGCATGAGTTGCTCGTGGCCGAGAGCGCGGTTCCTATGGATGCAAGTGCGACCCATCTTCGACCCCTGCCTCTGATCAAGCAGCATCGCTCGGTCCTCAATCTCCTTCACGGCGACGAGAGCAACCGTCATATCGATGTCATCATCGTCGAGCAGCTCTTCGATGTCCGAATCATCCGAAGATGACCAACCGGAACTTTCGGACATCGAATTGTCCATGTTCGCGTCCATCTAAAAATTTAGACACATACAATTAATCTAAATACAATGAACAAAAATGAAAATGAACAAAATGAAAATGAAAATGTGCTTACCGTCGGCGGCGCGGCGAGGTCGGAGGAGGCCGGGGCGAGCTAGTCGACGGCGCGGCGAGGTCGGAGGAGGCCGGGCTCGTCGCGGGCGGGTTCGGAGACGCGGCGAGCTCGGAGGAGGCCGGACTCGTCGCGGGCGGGGTCGGAGGCGCGGCGAGGCGGACGGGAGGCGGCGGACGGAGACGAATCAGGCGAGCTCCGGGCGGCGGGGCGAGATCGGGGCGGCGGGGCGAGGTCGGGGCGGCGGGGCGAGGTCGGAGGAGGCCGGGCTCGGGGCGGGAGAGGCGGAGGCGGACGCGGACGGGAGGCGGCGGAGGGGGACGCGAGGCGACGAATCGGGGTGGAGGGCGAGGCAGAGGGGGCCGGCGGCGAGTAGGGGCGAGCTCGGGGCGGCGGGGCGAGCTTGTTGCGGGCGGAGGAGGAGGACGCGAGGAGGAGATGGGGAAATTTCACACCCGCTACCTACCGTTGACCGGATTGAAGGGGCCTTCAGTTTTGCCTCTGGAACTGCACTAGTCCAGGTCGAAGGTGGGTTTGAGGGTTCGGCCTTCAATTTTTTTTGAGGGATAAAGGGTCTGAGGGTTCTGTTCCGCGCCTCGTTTCGGACTCAATCTTCAAAAAAGCGGTTATTTTGAGGGTTTGACCAGTTTGAGGGCACTGCTAGTGATGCTCTAAACGGTCTCGCCGGATTCGAGAGAAGGGACTCGAATCTGAGTAGGCTAGGAAGGTATCTCGCCCAAGTCGCGAGTTAACTTGACCCCGATCCGTCGGTTGAATCAGGCCTCCTACGCCATCTATCCTTCATAACATGAAAAGAAATTATGCTTTAGCATTGAAAAATAGCCTTTATATCTTCATGTCCAGGTTATAACCATCAGGGCTCACTCCAAGGAATAGAAGGTAATGAGTCCCTACACGATCCTCCGGAGTCGAATAGGCACTCGGGGGCTACTGATGTGCTACTGGAGGGTCCACTCGGTGGCCCATAAAGACAACAACACAAGATGGCGCGAGTCAGCCCAATAAGGGTAGAGTACGGCTCAAGATAGAAGAAGTCGTACCGACCTAGAACTAGTCATATCTGTAAGTCGAGTTGTATTCAAACTCCCGAGACCTGGCCGCTTATAAAAGGGCCAGGAGTGGGCCTATAGAACACACGCCATCATATCACCCGAAACCCTAGCGAGCCTTCGACTCGCCGGGACGCCATTGTAGCCACCTTGCAATATTGAGATACAATCGTATAAGCAAATCTTAGCTTGTAAGCCGACCGAATTCACCAACGACCATATACTCTTCCACCCGATACAACCCTAGGCGCCTTACCATGGGATTTGCCGAGTTCACCCCTCGTCAATCATCTTGTTACAGTACATGAGATCTCCACTACCCACTTTCACTTTTAGGGTAGATATGGTAGTAACATTGCACTTTAATTTTTCCACCAGGGCTTGGTCTACAAAGCTATGAGAGCTGCCCGAGTCTAAAAGGAGAAGCATGACTTGATTTCCCACCAAGGCTCTGAACTGAATTGTCCCAGGTTTGGTGGACCCTGACAAGGCATTGACAGATACATAACACTCTGTCGAATTATCTCCCCCTTGTGCTTCCAGTGTATCCAACATCTCATCTGACAAGATTTCATTAGCTTCTATTGCTTTAACTTGGGCCACTGCAGGTATGTTGCACTGATGCCCTGGCACATATTTCTCTCCACATTTGAAGCATAGGTCATTTGCCCTTCAATAATCCTTTAACTGTCGTGCTTTCCATAACTCGCCCTTCTCAAATTTGTGGTAGGTATGATTCATGCCTCCTGCATCCTCTTTGCCTGTTGCTGTTTTCTTCACATATTGTTTTACATTTCCTTGCCTTGTTCGTTCCAGTACTGCTTCCTGGATCAGGGCAAACGAGGCTGCTTCAGCTACACTTGACGGCAACTGTACTTCCACTGCTGCCCGCAATTCCTCCTTGAGGCCTAAGATGAACTGCTGTACCAACATCATTCCTCCCACATGCATATCATAGAGCCTGACTTGATAGACCAGCTTATCAAACTGCTTCTTGTACGTTTCGACAGTGCCAGTTTGTTTCAGTATCAACAGTTCCCTGGTACGATCCCTCTCTGCATTGCCCTCAAATTCTCGCACAACATCAACTGAAAATGTGAACCAGTTGTGCCAAGGATTCTCCAGTTTGTATGCTTGATACCAATGAGCTGCACTATCACGCATGTACATTGTTGTTGCTGACACTTTGAAACCCTCTGCAATGTTGTATAATTGAAAAAATGTATTGCAGGTATCCACCCAAATTCGCACATCAGTGCCATCAAACTTGGGGAAATCCATTTTAGGTATCCACGAGCGCCTATTCTCCTCGTTCTGGCGATCCCGGTTGCCAACTCCGTGTGTATAGCTGGCTCCAGGTACATCCTCAACCCTAGGTGTTGGAGTTGGGGGTGGCAGAGTTACCTTCGGCACTGAGGTCGTCGCTCCGAGAGCGAGTGGTGGTCGATGATTCGTCCACCGATCTGGCGGATCTCCCATGATGCTCGCTTCGTCCCGCGGCGGAATCGTCAACGGAGCCACTCCTGGTCCCTTGAGTGAACTCGAAACACGGTTCTGCTCCTCCTGAACTTTTCCAAGAGAATCCATGGACAGATTTACCTTGACTTGCATCTGCTCCAGCGAATCAGCGTGTTTGACCAACTTGCTGTCGATCTCCTATAGGTGTGTCTGCATCTTATCGAGAGTTTCGACCTTCGCATCCAGGGCATCGAATCGAGCCAGGAGCGTCTTCGTGAGCTCGTCCATGGCCGCCAGCACAAATCTGGTCTGCGCGGCAGGCGTTGAAACCTTCGACGGTGCCGTGGTAACTCCCTCTGCACCACCCACACGCCAATCTCGAATTTACGGCGAATTCCCGAAGCAATTCACCACCGATTGGTCGATGTTACTGGGACGACGTCGAGTCGCGGAGCACCTGCGGATCGTGCGAGGCTCTGATACCAAAGTGTCACGTCCCGTCGCCGGCGGTATGATTGCCGCAGCTAGGTTTCCTGAAGAAAGAAAAGGGGATCGGAGGAGACTTGCAAAGGAAGAAGGAAGGAAGGAGACAGGAATCAGTTCTTTTCATTCCTGCCTCCACTGGTTCAGGTATGCGACTGTTATATCGACAAGTCGTACCACGCACTGGGCTCTGCCCACACCACACCACAAATGGCCCACGGCCCAACTCGAGCACCACAACTCGCTACAGATAACTGAACCTACTGCACTGAGTCAGCCACAACTGGTACATGTGTTACAAAATGGAACGCATGGAGTAGTAATTTCGGAGACCATTTCTACCAAAATATCAGGTCAACACTACCATGAAAATGACGTGCAGCAAAACAGAAAACCCACAAAGATGTGACAGAAGACAGGGGAAGGAACTCTCCAAGACTGCAAGACTGCAACCGTGTCTGAGTTTTTCTACCGCTACTTGCAGCTGCAGGTTATCTCTCTTTGGAGTAGCACAACGATTAATGCTTTTTATACAGCTAGAGTAATTTTTTTAACACTTTACATCTATACTTGCGGCATCATTAATTTCTGCTTGTCGTCCGGGTGCTGATACGGGTTGTCTGATCCCCACGAACATTGCCAGGATGCTGATGCTGAAAATAACAGGGAGTAGTAGTATCCAGGGATAGAGATGGAGGGGCAGGAGCACGAAATTATTTAACAAGAAAATCGGATCGAGAGGCGAGGCAGAGCTGAAGGTCCGCAATCCAATTTCCAATCTCGACTTCTCTTCCTCTCTCCCTCTCTCTCGCTACCTGTCTCCCCTCCCTTGAATTCGCCGTCAATCTCGCCACCTATGCGTAATCCCACGGCCGATTATCCCCGTCCCCTCCCAACCCCTCCCATGGCAGCTGACGTCTCCATCCCCGCGCCGCCCCTCTGTCTTCAGGTCTCCCCCCAACCTCGCGCGCAGTAACCCCGCCGGCCGATTCCCAGCCCCCTTCGTCCTCTCTGTTTCCAGGTGAAAAATCCGCCAACCTTTTCGCCGTTTAGTTGATTCTTTTTGGTGTCCGAAGATAGGTTTGAACGTTGCAGGTTTACGTTCGTGGCGGAATCAGGGTAATTCCGATGAAATTACGAGATGCCGCCGTTGTTAGCTGTTATTTTGGTTGGATTTGAGCTAAAAGTGCAATCTTTTAGCCCGACTGCTGTTCTCTGTTAGTATTGGATGATGATTTCCACAGCCAGGGATAGGTAATAGTAGCCTAGTAGGATTTCTTTTGTTTCTCCGGGTAATTTTGGAGTGTACCGGGGCTCTGGAGCTAGGTCGCTTCGTCCCATAAAAAAACATCTACTTTTGTCCAAGTTTTACAAGTTTCGGCTTTGTGTGCTTACGTTTGAGTGCTACAACTGCAAATATTTTCTCGCACGATTACAGCGTTGCTGTTTATTTTGTTTAGTGGCTTAATTTTAGGAATGCAATTTGCAGGGTTTGTTGCATATTGGTGCTTTGGAGCAAAAGGGCGGGGTGTGTGTCTTGCTGGTTTCAAGTTCTCAATTGGCGCATCAGTGTTTGCTTTTTTTGTTAGTTGCACGGAAGAAAGGGAGCTCTGACAAGATGAACTGTTCAAGGGGAGGGAGATTATTGCCCCTCTGGTTATTTGCAGTTGTTTGCCTCATGCCTCAGCTTGGAGCTTGCAATGTGGTGCTGATATCAAATAACACGACCTTGTCATTCAATGATGTCGAGGCAACATTTAGTAAGTGCTACACATTATGCGGTATCCTTGTCGATCAATTATCACAGTGCGACTACTTTCTGTTGTTGTTATTGCAGCATACTGGGTTTTTATGCTTAGTTGATAGTTTTGAGTCATCACCCATGAATGGACTAATTTCTTGTCCTTTCACCTGGTTGTTAGATGAGTGTGAACTGCAGCTCTACTTTTGTTAGCTTATGTGCAGTAATTTGCACTTGTTCAATCACTTTTGTTTCTTGATTCGATCTATCTGTATTACAAAAAATCTATTGACATTTCAATCTTTTGCAGCTCCAGCAGTGAAAGGTTCAGGTGTAAACGGTGTACTTTACACCGTGGAGCCTGTGGATGCATGCAGTCCTCTAAGAAAGAGAGCAGTTGAAGGTCCTATATCACCATTTGCATTAATTTTAAGAGGTGGCTGCCAATTTGATGATAAAGTTAGAAATGCTCAGAATGCCGGATACAAGGCTGTGATAGTATATGATAACAAAGACCATGGTGTCCTTGTTTCAAGTAATGTTCCTTAACTCTTCCATTTAGTCTTGACATCATCATTTATGGTGTATATATCTCTAGTAACACTTTGCTCAGATCATCCCATATAAGATGCAGGATTCATTGATTTAAATATTTATACTTCATAATGCTTTGATATTTAAACAGTAAGAGGTGAGAGGAATAAAAAGGTGTGCAAATTTTCCTTTGTCACAAAATTTAAATGATTAGACGTACTAGCAACCTTGTGCAGATTATGCCTCACTAAGATACAGAGCAGAAATCAATTGTAAACCGTAATGTGGGGTACCATGCGATTTTGTAGTAGCTGACTGTTTCCTCCAATATTATCTATTCAGTACACATATTTGCAACAACTTTTGACTAAGAAGTGTTAACAGTGGCTGGAAACTCATTTGGAATCGACATATATGCTGTCTTCATCTCCAAGGCCACAGGAGAGGTGCTAAAGAAATATTCAGGTCAAAGTGATGCTCAGTTGTGGATAATATCAACCCATGTGAACTCAGCTTTGTCAATCATGGCAATTTCTTTCACAGCACTGCTTGCTATGTCTGCTGTCCTAGCCACCTGTTTCTTTGTAAGAAGACACCAGATAAGGAGGGACAGAGCTCAAATCTCTGCAGCACGAGAATTTCATGGAATGAGCACTCAATTAGTGAAGGCAATGCCAAGTCTTATTTTTACAAAAGTTGAAGAAGACAACTGTACATCGTCAACATGCGCCATTTGCTTAGAAGACTACAGTGTTGGTGAGAAGATAAGGGTGCTGCCTTGCCGTCACAGTATGTTCTTCTCACATTTAATGATTACAAGTTCACAAGTACTTTGTAATTAGTATAACGTAGTATAGTAGGACTGATGGTTTGGGATCTTGATGCATGTGCATTTTATGTACAACCAGATTAATCGATCTCTACTATCCATTATTGATTTAATAAGGTTAGGAAATAGAAAAACACTTTATGTTATAACTAGAAAGTAGCAAGGGTATGGTGTCACTCATAAAAAATTCCATCGTAATGGCCATATAACTTCATATATCCCCTTGTCGGTTTGAAATATAAACTTTATTAAATATGTTCTTGCTGGGCTTCTTTTGTTTCCTGGTATCTTGGTTTAGATATAAATCTACAATATGAGATCCAAAACTTGAGTGTTACAGTGGTACTGATCCCAGTGTTATCTGAAGTTTTTTTTCAACCAGTGCATTGATACTTGACTGTGTCATCTTACAGAGTTTCATGCTGCTTGTGTGGACCTGTGGCTCACCTCATGGAGAACATTCTGCCCTGTATGCAAGAGGGATGCAAATGCTGGAGCGTCGAACGCCCCTGCATCAGAGTCTACCCCATTGCTTTCTTCTGCCATTTTCTTGCCTGCTGAATCGACGGCTCTGTCTTCTTTCCGGTCAATGGTGGCAGCATCTCCCACCAGGTCGATAAGTCGACATCATTCATCACAGTCCATACCCCACACACGCTCCAATTCCAGTATGCACCGCACTCATAATCCATGCAGATCTTATTCCAACTCACCTTCCATCAGTACAAGTAGGAGCAATGTAGACCTTGCAAACATGTCATCGCCATGGTCTCATACTTCACACCTTGCATCTGTGGACTCTCTGGGCGGAGGGCATTTGTCTCCGCCGATCAGCATCAGATATACATCAGAACATGTCTCTCGTTCCAGCTATGGATTTTCTGGACAGTACTTGGGTTCACCGCGCATCCCTCGTTCCGGCCATGGGTCTCCAAGCTATCATCCTGGCTCTTCAGGGCAGCGGTACCCTTACCTGAGTCAACGCATGGAGTCAGGGCTGGGCCTATTTACTATGGTGCCCCAGTCACCACAACACACCCAGCTGCAGCACGGTGGCGACTCAGGGTCGGGTTTATCAGCTTCCGCATCGACTCAGTCACTGCATCAGGCCTACCTGCAGCATTGCCCCGATTCTGATGCAAGCTTATCAGCTCAGTCACTACCAGGGTGCTGATAGCGCTTGCAAAGTTTACTGTTGAAGTCCAGTTAGACCTGTTTCATGCAAAAAAACACAGTTTAATAGAAGCTTATCCATGGAACTATTCAGTGTGTCCAGCAGATTGATTGAACAAGAGCTTGCCTGGAAGAAGGGAGAACCGGTGACCTTTACTCTGACCAACTTACTTGCTGGGAATCTTGAAGATCGAAATGACTCTGCTGACTACATTTTAGTGTGAAGGGATTGTCTAGACATGCATAGGTGTTGAGGCATGTGCTGTTTCCTGCTACCGTTTATGCCGTGAGTGTACATTATCACAGCTTAATAGGGACCTATCAGTTGCAGTCAGAAACTTCTTGAGCTAGCAAGATGGCATATATTCTGATCATGAATACTTCAGAGAAATATATTATTCTTGATTGTTCTTATTTTGTTTTCAAGGATATGTGGTGTTACTTGGACCTGTACTCATGTTTATGCTATTGTACCCCCGCCTTGCCATAAAATTGTGCATATGAGAAATTGAAAAGTCAAAACGTGTAAATATTGACCAAGTTTATTGAGAAAATTATCTATTTCTACGTTAAAAAATGTATACCATATGAGATATGACAACATACTTCATGATGAATCAAATAGGTCGCTTCTACATTTTGGCAAGGAGCGAGTATGATACTTCATGATGAACCATATGAAATTATCATGATGTTGATAGTTTTTTATATAAATTTGGTCAAAATGTACACGGCTTGACTTTAAAAAAAAATCACATCTGCACTAAATTTTGGCAAGGAGCGAGTATGATATTTGTTTATTAGTGTTGGGTCTGGTTTTTTGTTACCTTTTCATTTTTTTTTCATTTTGGAGTGTTTCCCCTATTGTTTTGTCAAGTACAATGTTGGGGATATCGCTTATCGGGAACTTATTGGTCGACCCACGATAAGGGGTAAATCGCCCGATTTGTCAGCATATTGATTGATTTATCTGCCGATTTATCTTATCGGTCATACACTGAGAAGCGATAAATCGGCCGATTTATCGGAATATCAGAATATTGCCATTAGACCATTATAGTATACTCTTATCAGACACAAGGAAGTAAACGTAACGATGACACGATTATGGTGCAAATAATAGTTCTAGACTAAGTCGACTCCACTCCTGTTAAAATGAGTGAGCTCAGTTTGACTCAGGCTATATTTTTTGTAGAATGACTCAGGCTAAAGTTCTCGTTACAAAGTTGTTGACTTAGGTAGGTTCGTGTTAGAAAGTTGGCTCATACTCCCTCCGTTTCACAATATTAGATGATGTAGGTGTTGTGTATGTTGTCTAGATTCATACGAAAATAAGTGCACATATACACTAAAATATGTCGAGATACATATGTGTACATGTAAATATGGAAAAAAAACCTAAAACATTTTATATTGTGTAACAGAAGGAGTGCTTGTCTTGTGATGTTCTCAATTCTATCTCGGGTCATTTCGAGCTAAATGTAAAATACTAAATGACATAACATACATACCTGGTGGGCAATGACAATGTGCCTAAATGTGGTAATTGTGTATACTTCCATGTAAAATGCAAATATTGTCACGCTTGCTACAAGGTATAACCTGTTTTTCATTCTAAAATACAACAGGTAACAAACTATTCTAATTCTCATTCTAGGTGAGGAACTGAGGATCATATACATACTATGCTAGTTCGAGCTATGAATAATCAAAACTGATCAGTGAGCTAGTCTTGGCTAAAACTTAGCTCACATTTTAATCGGGCTACAAGAGGAGGCATCCGCTCAATTTTAATACAAGAAAACATTTTTATAGAAATGGTAACTAGTTCATAAAAATAACTAGTCATCGGTAAATTTTAGAGCAATGAATGTAGTCATACTATTCGAGTTACATAATACAAATCGATGTGTTAGTGGGTCGTGCAAAGGTTGGTGCATCTTAAAACATTAGTATAGTTTGTTTTTAGTTTTGGGCCTCATTCTTGTTTAGTTCTGAGTCTAGATTTTATCAATATAAATATGTCAGGAACTTATATTTTTTATCAGGCACAAGAAACCACCATTCTGTATTTGTATTAAGACCCGTGAGTAAATTTTCTTTTTTTTTCTTTCAAATGACATAGCATACAAACCTGAAATTTTCATGTCAACAATATCTTGAAATTGCAATGCTCATTTTTTTTTATTTGGACACTTTTATAGACCATAAAAACTTAGGATAATAGTATTTTAGAAGTTTTATCATAGTTGGTAATGTTACCAACCGTTCATCCACTCTAATCAAACGGTGAATAAATAAGAACTATCTGAAACTACTAGATTAAAACTACCTGAAACTACCAAAAAAGAATTATTTTTGATCTAAAATAAAATGGCAGTTTGGTAAGGCCTACTACTAGCAGCACGGAAAAATCTACTGTAAAATTTGCAAGCCTACTACTATTTATATGTGAAATATTCATTTTATATTTTTACGGTGCACGGAAAAATCTGGACTTCTCTAAAACAGTGAATTTACTTGGTGACTTGCAAAGTTTCAGATTTTATGTTATGTCGTTCGGGAGAATCTCAACACAAAAAATGATGGTCAAGATAGGGGCGTGTTATACCTCTCATGGTGGTCACAGTCTCAACCCAAAAGTTTCCCCGTCCGTTGGAGTAGTATCCGAACGGTGTCCGAGTCCGACTTATCATGGTGAGCTTATAATGTACGCGCGTCGGTGTCCGAGTCCGACTTGAGCTGCATGGGGCATGGGATCCTTGACAAATAAATACACAGTGCAAACGGCGAATTGAGTAGCAAGCAGGACACACCCAGGCCTCTTGTGTTTCCACCTGTACGCCCTTCTGCCCTAGCTTTGTTCCGGTTCATCTCCAGTTCTTCATCGGCATGGCGATGATCGGAGCGTGCGCCACACCGATCGATCTCCGGCGCCGCGCCTACGACATGCTGGACTCCGCCGACCGCGACCGCGGCTATGCCGTGCGGTGGTGCGAGCAGGCGCTGAAGATGTACGAGGCCGACGACGACATGAAGGAGGCGCGCCTCCTCCTGCGCAGCGCCCTCAGGTGCGAGAGGGTCGTCGACTACGCCTCCGTCTACAAGGCGTGGATCGCCATGGAACGCCGCGAGGGCAACGTCGACGCCGCCCGGGGCCTCTTCCTGGAGTGGGGGCGCCGCCTGTACGCGGGAGAGGGCAGCGGCGTCGACTTCTGGTGCATGTTCATCAACTTCGAGGTCAAGAACGGAGGCGCCGATCGCGCGCGAGCCGTCGCCAAGGCGGCCGTGGAGGCCTGCCCTGACGATCCTACGATCTACGCCAAGAACCTCAAGGTGGAGCTGCTCTTCGGGCACGGGCACCGCGCGGCCGGCGACGTGCTCGGTCGCCATCTGGACAACTTCGCCATGGACGTCGACTGCAAGGATTGGCTGGTGCACTACCAGGTGGGAGCGTGCTACGACCACGACGACTCCAAGGCCAAGCGGCACGGCGGCGGCTTCTTCTTGGGCACGATGTGCCGCGGCGTCAGGCGGCTCGTGCAGCCACATGGGTACCGGCCGCTCCACGAAGCATCCACCACGACAAGCATGTTCGTGTAGATTATCGTTGATTCATGCCTCAGCTCTGTAATTTTCAGTCTCCAAATCTTGTAATAGATACACATTTGTAAACAATTTTACGTCAATGGTGATTACTTTAGCATCGATTACATCTCGTTCAGTTATCTGTTTGTTGTCTTGTCTCTTTGCTTAAGTTTATCAACACTCGTTGCCCCGATTGATGTCTTTATTTTTTTTCTTTGTTTGTACTATTTGACTTACAAGTTCACATCTGGAAAGAGTTCTTTCATACCCACAGTTCAATTGTTACCGAATCTTCTTTTTCTGAACGAGCATTCGTTCTGAAGTCCTATCGTAGTTGTGTTGCTGTTGGGAGTGCGCAGCGGGAAATATGTCTCCCCTGCCAGATGTCTGCTCTGTTTGGTCAGTTCGGTGCTTCAGTTATTTCCCCCATGAATCTGTACCTGCAAAGAGGCAAGCTGTTCTCATTTTCATTTCTAGTCTGAACTGCAATTCGTCTGCCTTCAAGAAGCTAAGTTGGAGTTGGTGACGCGAGCAATTGTGATCGAGCAATTATCATCTTTCTGTCGGCTGATTGATCCAGAGCAGGTCCTTCCTATTGTGCAAAACATACCCATGGTTATTCTTTATCTCGTTTTACACCGCACCCACTCATTCACTGAGTTTGATCAGTTCATTATACGATGATTAAACAAAGTTGTATGGAAGGAACTGGTACAGAAATAGGATGAACATCTAAATTAATTTGATCAGAACCAGTTATACTTACATTCATGCTTCATGAAAAACTTATTTTGCTAGAACAAAATAATTACGAACGCATAGAAATCTTCACCATTCATGTAACATATAGGATGATGAAATATACATATCTCGGTGGAAAACACATGTACATGTCGGATACGATTAGTCGGGCTAGCTAATGGATGATAAACACGTAGGGTGAAACTTATGACAAAAGCAGCCAGCCGGTGTGCTGCTTCTTACACGGTTGACCTACATACAACACTGGCCGGCCGACGGACCGGCATAGCTAGCTAGCCAGCTACTGGCGGCCCAGCTGACGCCCGCCGCCTCCCATCCCCTGCCCGGCCTGCACCCGAGGCTCCTCGGACCCGCCCTTCTTCCCTTCCCCCTCCTCATGATCCAGCGGCAGACGCTTCTGCTGCTGCGACGAGGCATCGGCGACTTGACGTGCTCCGGCGAAGAGGTCGACGGGCTCGGAGTCGGCGATCTTGCCGCCCTCGAGCGGGGTGCCGTTGAAGTAGCCGGTCCTCAGCATGTCGTCCTCGGTCAGCCTCGCCTGCGCCGTGCCGTGCTTGACGTCCTCCTTGCTCGTCGCCATGGCCTTCTTGATGCCTGCGGCTGCCAAAGGTTCGACGAGCCGAGTTACTGATGCCTTGTGCTTGTGGGGGGCGGTTGTATTGTGTCCGATCCGTGTGTGGCTCGTCGTCTCTGCGGCGCACTGCACTATCATGGGCGGTGAAGCTTCGCGCGAGGAGGACACGCTGCACCATGACGTGCCTGCATGCATGCCATGCTAGCTTCTTCTCGAACTCTCTAAGCAGGGCCCAGCCCGTTGCTGACATTTCAAAGAGCCTAGTGCGAGAGACAAATCAAACATCTCCGTGCATGCGGACAATTAGAAGTCGGAGGGAGTACTTAGGTATAAAACGTCCACTGTTTGTAAATGTAAATTATAAAAAATATCTTTTCTCTTAGTCGCATGTGTCGAAACGAGTTTTGGTTCACTCATTTTGATTTATATGTACCACACGTTAAACTGTCCAGAACATGTTTTAATTGAAACGGATGGAGTAGCTAGCATAAGGAAGACGGGATCTCTAAACATGTATAGCTATAACGATTTTTTTTACATGTTTTGTTTATTAAATATCACTGAAGTAGAAGAAAACTGTAAATATATTTAATTTCTGAATTTTTGATAACATACTTGTACACATTAAATCAACCATGCATATTACAAAAACAAGACCAATAGTTGATCAATGTGGAATCAAAATACCATACACATTTTGAATAAGATTCTTTTCAAAGAGTAGTTGTAGGTCCAACTTCGCAAAAGAGAATCTGATAAAACTTTTCTTGTCGAAAGTCATTGAGTCATTATATACCATAATTCTATTATGGATCTTCCACGGTCTTATTTCTTTCATTCGTGCTCGAGCCGGATGATAATAAATTCTCATGCCCGGTTCCTTTGGGGGATGGATCCTAAAGAGTTCACCTATCCCAATAACAAAGAAACCAGACTTAAATGATCCTGTATTGCACAAAGAAATGAAGACATGTGAATTTCTTTGTTAAAGAGGAACATCTAACAAATCATGCGAATGCAGAAAAAGTATTTAAAATGCACGATAGTGAATTTAAGAGTAAATTAGAGACACTAAGTACAATCATGGTACTATAAACCAATAAGTGATTATAAAATGTTATCAAGCTTCTCAATAACAAGTGAATTAAGTAGTAATTGTTAAATTAAATTAGAAATATTCAGTAGCTCAATTCAAAATATATTGTAGCATATTTTTACAATATAATACATGTACATAAGTTTGTAGAAAATATCTTTATTTTTTAACGATGTAGCTTCCACTGGAACAATATGATAATAGCTACTTACTCCAACGGTACATCCGAAAAAATACATATGTTAACTAATACTCTTGGAGTAGAAGATGCGGGCGCGAAAACATTAGATGAATTGAAAATGAATGTATATTTTTTCTATAAATATGTGCATATAGTCGAGAATAATAATTGATAGTGTGACGATTTTGTTGTGCCATCGATATCAATTTGATAGGAAAGTCATGCTTAGTGTTATAGATTTGACAGATTAAAGATATTATACACTAATAAACACGATTTATCTTGCCATGTACTATATGTCTATATCACGTTATGACACTGTCAATCCTCAATCCACAAAGAAAAAGTCACAAAAACATCCAACCAAACTGCCGTGACAAATAACCTTATGTGTTTGATGCAAATACTAATTCACATTTGATAAGATGACCTCATGAGATCCAACCATTACTACATTCTCATTGATGTATGAATATAGAAGACCGGAAGATGGGGAAAAAAAGTCCAGGTAATGTGGTATGAAAAAATCAAATCACATAATATTTTGTGGTTCCATTTTCATTCAACCTATATTTATCCGAAGATCTACACGATTTGACTAGCAAAATAGGTTGATCTGAATACCTACATGATTTGATCAGTAAAGGCAAGGACACAATATCTGGCAAGCAAAATAAACTTATCATACATGAATATCCTCAACATGTCAAGTAAAACATAGCTGTTACAAAATCCACACACATATAAATCATTTTACATGCGACCAAAAAGTTAGCTCAAACATAAATGTCAAGCACGAATGTGTGGAAATGGAAAAGGTTTTTTTCCAATATATAACATGCGCAAGTCACCAAGACAATATGGTTGGTTGTTCAAGCACAACTAAAAAATACACAATTCGGTGTGCGCCTTGTGTAGTTATATCTTTTTAAATACTTCAGTAGTTATGGCTTTGTCTTTATGTAATCTCATATGTTACAGAAAATAGTACTTGACAATACTACATCCCTAGCTACCAAATTATATATTCTTGATAGATATTGCAACAAAGAATTTCAGAAAAAAAAATTCAAATAGAGACCTACAATTTGATATCAGGCAAAATTTGAAGATGAAAGCAAATATTCAATATTGAAAATGAAAGCGAATGGATTGAAATTAAAAAGCATGGATCAATGAGGAGTAAACAGCCCCCCTCTCTCGCCGCTCCTTCCAGAGCAACAAGGGGGCGACCTAAACCTAGTGTCACTCCTCCTCCCCCCTCCGTCCAGTGGCCGCGTCACCGCTTGAGTTGTCGTCGGGAAAGCCTCGTGCTGAACGAGGATGGTAGGATGCACGTCTCTTCGATCTGCTCGCCCCTCTTCCTTGCCTCCTCTAAAACATGCGCATTGTCGCCGGGGTCGTCGTGGTTGCCTACCGGGAACCACCGTTGACCTAGAGCAAGAGTCGCGGTCAAGCGGCGCCCCGCCATGGACCTTTGGCCGGAGGACGGATATTAGGGAAAGCTTGGGTTGTTTGTGTATGTGGCCAGGCGAGCCATGGCTGCCCTCTCCCGCTCGATGGTGGGTCATTGCCCCATCGTGTCAGTCAGATGGTAAGTTTTGGCCGAATCTGACCTTGGCAATGGGCCAGGGTTGATCAAGGTGTGGTATGTCTTCATACGTCGGTTGATTTAGGTGTAGGCTGGTGGTGGTGTGTGTGTGTCTGTGGGGGGGGGGGGGAGGGGGGGGGGGGGGCACGGATGGCGGGGCGGCTGCCCTGGGTGGCAGATTACGCATTTGGCTCTCCGGTGAGTAATGTTGCAGAGGTGTTGACTCTATCTTTTTGACTGTGTGGACAATAGGGAGGGAGGGGGATTCTGATGTTGGCGATGCCTCAGGAGTGGATCGTGTCCTAGAGGCCTTCGGAATGGAGATCCATCAGGGCATAAGGCCACGAGTGTTGCGCAACGTAGAGCAGAGGAAAAGTGACATTGGATGTTTCAGGAAGTTTAATTGATTGGAGATTCGTATGTGAATGGGCGTGACTAGCATGTACAATTAACTGGCGCCTTGAATTGCAAATGTACCCATGACAGGTCTAGAGAAAATTAGAAGTATTTTCTTTTGGAAATGCAATATGGTACTCCCTCCGTCCATAAAAAAATATCACAAGTTTGTGCAAACTTATATGTATCAAGTTTAGACAAACTTGATACTTACATTGTGATACGATGATATAAGCCAAGAGCCAAAATAGAAAGCACCTAAAAACCTTCCAGGACCTTGTCGGAGCTGCTCGGACCTCGCCGGAGCCCCGATCTATATGTTGTCCACGACCTTGATCATGTTTGCCGGTAGAGCAACGCTACAGGAGCCGTTTTCATGCCGAATTGATTTACCATCGAAGCTTTTGCATGTACTCAACCCACGTGTAGAACTAGCTAGCTAGATAGCAATGAACGAGTGATCGAACAAGCTAGCTGCCTAGCTCAGAGCCTCAGAACATACAATGACTGATCGAACAAAACTAGCTCAGAGCCTCAGAACATACACTGAAACTTTTGATTAGCTGCTAGGAACCACGCCTGCAGGACACGTCGGTAGTGCCGTGATCCATACTTGCCCCGTTTGGTCCATGGAGTACTTGGCGGGCCGAACAGGGGCGGCGAGGGTGTTTGGTTAGACTTTTTATGATCTTTGGCGAGGTTCCGGCCCATTCCGGTGAGGAGGTCAGGCGTGGCTCCAGCAAGGTATGACTCTGGCAAGGTTCTGACCAACTCCGGTGTGGACTGTTAATCTCGAGCGGGGTGTTCCAGCGGTGATGGATGTACGGCGAGCTATTCCGGCGGTGGTGGAGGTTCAGCGCGACAGAGCTTTAACGAGGTGCTTCATCAAGGTGTTTCGGCTGGGTGGTCTATTTGGGCCCGGCAAGATTGCGACCAACTCCGATGGCGTACCGCCGGGAGCGTGGTGGTCAGAAATGGAGGTGGCCGTGATGGGGCCAGGCTAACTTTGACGAGGAATTCCGATCAACCGCCCTCTCACGCTATTAAGGCTATTACACATGATTCGGACGCAATCCACAGTTTCATCGTTGGTTCAGCCAGACAACTTCCAGCTTTGTCAAAGTTCTCAACTCACAGCGGATTTTTCACAGCTCACAGTTCACATCGGCTTTTTAAAAAATCTACAGCTGAACCAAACACACCTAAGTGTCGTAGTTTTGTACTAATAAAATTGTTTTTTTAATTAAGGAAACGCGAAGGGCAGAAAAGGCCAGGCCCTATAATAAGAACAGAGTCACGGCTCACAGGACTGTCAGGCCCACAAGGCCCACAAGACCAAGGCCTCAGACCACAAACTTCACTATGAAGCAAAATGGTACAGTTGGCCGCGAATCTTTTTGCTAAGAGCCGGCCAAGTATATTACTGTTAGAAAATAATAGTGTTCCCCCTAATTTTTTTAGTGTTGATCATTAAGTTGTTGCCTGAAAAATGTCTGACGACACTGTAAATAGGAGTATTCCTTCGATTTTGTTCGACACTAGGAAGTGATGTCTGACAATATATACCTGCATGAGGCATGCCCACCGCTTAAATTATTTATTTATGTGATCGAATAAGTCATAACGCGTTATGTTCACCCAAGTTGACTAGTTCTGCTTTAATATCTCATCACTCACACGTCCGTTTACAAAGAATTCCTTGCAACTTTTCATAATGTTTGCTTTCCCCATATTTACTCGGACGAAAACTATATATATCTTGAATTAATATTTGGTGGTTTCTTCCCTACTTGATCCAATTGCAAAGGGAGTACGCATAATAATAGTCCATGTGGCAGAGCGTCATCAGCTGGCTATATATCTAATCCACCTGTTAGGTGTCGCTTTATCCTTTATATATCATCACCTGCCGCCTGCCGGATTATAGGTGGTATTACTATATTGCTGTATAACATTACGCATGCACGATTATATAACATCTATCTTTGTCTTTGGACATTCTTTGTTACCAAATACCAAGGAACATACGTATCAATGTTTTCCCTGATTGCCTTAAGACATTTTCAACCTGTTTACTACTGTATGTAGTTAATTAATCACAAATACAGACCTGTTCAAAAAAAAAATCACAAATACAGAAACGATAAAGAAAGCGGAAACACCGGAGAGTTCCCGACCAAGGAGGAATCTTTTGTAGGTGACGTGAAGATAGCTCCAACGCCCAAAAGGTCAGACAACGCGTACACCCTCCTTTGACTACATATTATACGATACTAGCACTTGTATTCTATGCTTCCTCTGTACTTTTAGTACTAATCAGCAGTACACATTATCCCTGGTAATTTCCTGTGTGGATTTAGCTGTGGAAAAAAAACTAGTGTTTAGTTAAGCTCTGTATCATTGGATTTAATCATCATTTTACTTTGCTTACAAGCAAGCAACTAGCAGTTCGTGCATGCATGCCTTCTTGATTGCGTAGGTAGCTTGCCCAACGCTGCCAGACATGGAGTCGAATGACCAGATCACACGGAGGAGCCGAGAGGCCAACGTCGTCCAGTACTTACGCACGTCTGCTTTGACAAAACCAGTCCGTGCAAAGTTACACAATCAACGATTTTTTCGATGAAATGGCCAATGTTTTCGTAGTTCTTTTCCCGGAACATCTCTCATATATCAACGTGTACTCGTGTCCATGGGGTGAAAACTGAAAAAAAAAGATAATGTACACTTGAAAGGATATTAGCATGACTATGGGGTGGGATATCTGATATGTGGCTTTCAATATCTTATACCTGAAATTTGACCATGCGGTGAATTATCCTATATAGGGGAAAATCTGTTTTGACTCATATGTGTACGGAATGCACTCACTACCCAAAAAAAATCATATTTCAAAATTTCAGACAAAATGTAACAAAAATGTTATGTACGTATCGAGACATTTTATATTCAGACTTAAAGTTTCACAAAAGGACATGTTTTATGACTTGCGCAAAAGAGAGATATTCTGATGCTTTTTACGTGAGATTTTTTTTGGACTCACACAAAATGTATTTTTTGTGAAACTTTTTATGCGGCAATAAAAAGTTGGAATGTATTTGAAAATATATTTGGATTAATTTTGACATTAATTAAATGCATTTAAAATACATGTTTACATCGTATGTATGTAGATACGTAAAGATGTCCATTTCTCACTGTCCTCGGCAGTTGTTTGGAACCATGTGAAGAACTAGACTAGGACAGACGTCACCGAAGCGGACTTGCCTCATTTTCCCCTTTCTTCTGTCTCTCCTCTGCTCGCCTGAGTTTCACTTTTGCCTTTCCGGCCCCTCTCCTTTCCCTCTTCTGCGGCTCGGACGACCGGAGTAGCGCGAGCAGATCTACTCCCTCCTCGCTCGAGTTTGTCGCTCTGGTTGGGTCGGACATCTTGGCGCGAGCAGATTTGAGGCTTGGCTCACCATCAGATTCCTTTGATGTCCTGTTGTGGACATCTCCTCTCTTTGACCTGCCGTGGTGGCGAGAGAGGGGCTTGTCAGGTGCGGTGGCTGCTAGAGTTGGAGGAGGCTAGTGTGAATAAGCGGGGAGGCGACTGCTTGTCCTTTATCTGGCCGGCCTTGGTAGCGAGGGGAGAGTGTGGCACAGTGTTTCCTCTTTGGCTTATGCGACTTGGCTGCTTCTTCGAGTGACACATGACAGCCGCGGTCGCTGCCGTTATCCTTGGCTGACATGGCGCCCCTTCCTCTGCCTCCTCGGCGGACTAGTGATACATCTCCCTTAAGCGCTGCCTTATTTGAAACCAGTGGGATTTCAGAATGGTAAGAAAAAAATTATGGTCGACTCAGGGAAAATAAGGCTTTGCCAAAGCGGTCGTTCTTGTACACTTTCTGAAATGTCTACAAGGAACACAACATGTGGATTTTTCAGCATCGTTGAGGTGGCAACCTCTCTTTCAACAACGTAGGGTAACTTTTTGGCCAACCCTCGTGACGGTGTGGCCAGTGGCTAGTTTTCTGGTCTCTTTTGGGTTTTTGTTTTTTCGTCTTTCTAACCTTTATGGTTTGGCACGTCTCTCCAAAGTGTGTCACCTCTCTTGGGACACATGCTTGCTTGCCCTCTTATAAAAAATTGTGCTCCTGCAGTATAGAAAAGCCACACGAAATTTGCTAATAGTCGCCATTCCAGATGATCCAAAGTAATATTTCTTACTCCAGTAATATATTTCCCGGTCATGCCAGCCTTGCTATTGAGGTAAAATACATTTTCATTTACTACTAAGGGTTATCTTGGTACGCATGCATGGAACCGTGCAGCAAGATTACTCTTGCATGCATGCTTCCTCAGACTAGTCACAGTGGGAAGTAACTTAGTATTAATATCGTTGCCACGTAGGACAAAAAAACTGACGTGGCAAGCATTTAATGAGCAAAGAGAGGGTAGTAATAACATAGTGTAACATCACATATCCCAAGACATTGTGAGTCTATAAGCTAATAAATAGAGGTTTGCATGACACCACATGTTTGTTACTACCCACTATGGAGGTGATAACATGGCCTAGTATAACGTGTATGTTACTGCTCTATGTTACTGCCCATTGTGACTAGCCTCACATATTCTGTATGTATATTATAATAATGCTTTAAATTTCCTATGTGTCCAAGAAGTCTATCCAAGATAGGATAAGGTTTGTATAAGGCAGGATATTTATTGGCATTGGTAGGGCGATGATATTTGTCGTTAACTCATCGGTGTCCAACAGAACACAGCACACACACATAGTTAGGTCGAATGGCCAAGACAAACAGCTAGCTAGGGCCTTTAAATCACACTATCACGGGTCATTCATTCCAGTAGAATGAAAGGAGATATTTATGGACATGTTTGATGAGAATGAATATTGACCACATTCTTATGCAAATTATAACTACATAACGGATAATCCAAAAGCAAAAACGGCTTGCAACTTTTGGGAGGAGCACAATAGAAGCGTAGGCTGGGACTAAGGCTGGCAATCGGGTCGGGTTTGGTCGGGTCGACCTCTTCCAGACCCATGCCCGTTTAACAAATGGGCAAGCTTCTCTGCCCGCGACCCTGCCCATGGGTCAGATTTCATGTCCATGCCCATCGGGTCACCTGACCCGTCGGGTCGCCCGTCGGGTCTACATACAACAGCTACTCATGTCAATTCTGACACTCCAAAATGGCATATTTTATGTGTCAAACTGCATCAGTATATCAATAAAATCATAATAAGTGTTGAAATGCATCACAACATCAGTACATCGATATCATTAAACTTGGTGTCGGGGATTACCATTGGTTCTTCTTCATCAGTAAGAACAGATTGAAACTCCGCAAAGAGTGTATTGGGGACGGCGGCGTCGGGGTCCTTGGGGACGGTGGCATCGAGGCCGGCTGTGAGTTGGGGATGGCGGCGTCGTGGTCGTTTGGGAGGCAGCGAGTGGCGCCGCCGTTTTGCTGTCGTGAAAGGGAGGGGAGCGGAGAGCACCGTGAGGCGTGAGCACTGAGTACTTAGCAGAAAGAGAGAGTATGGGAGAGGGATTGCGGCAGGGACGGGGAGAGACTGGGGAGGGACACAGTCACACCTAGGGTTAGTGGCTTAGTATGGTGCGTGTTGGATTTGGACTATTGGGATAGGCTGGAAATTACATGGGCTCTGATCCTGTTTTACTCTGAGACCCCACATGTCAGCTAATCGGGTTACCCATCGGGTCGCCCATGGGTACACATGTCTGCCCATACCCTACCCATGACTAATCGGGTCGCCAACGGGCGAGACCCATGGGCGAACATAGCAGCCCATACCCTGCCCATTAGGGTCGGGTGCCCGTGGGCGGACGTGCCCATGGGCGCAATTGCCGGCCTTAGCTGGGACGCGTTGTCGAACACATAGTACCGCTCTCCTCCTTTGCCGACCGTACGTGCTACGGAAGTAGGAGTAGGTGTAGCAGGCGACTGTCCCGAGTTGAAGCCTTCTTTGTCTTGTTCGATGTGATAACCACCACATTTGCCCCACCCCCTCCCTAGACGACAAGGGCATGACGTGCTCCCTGCACAATATGTACGACCTACCCCTTCCGTTTGAGCATGTGTGGTGCGACGATAACAATGGGAGCTGGAGCGGATAACATGAATGGGAGAGCGATGCGGTGGAGCGATGGGAGTCACCGATTTGGGGCGCATGAATTTGGAACCTACATGCGGAGGACGGGGTCACGGGGACCTACACTAAAAAGCTCGAGCGAGGCAGCTAGCGCTAACTTTATGGGGATGAGGAGATCGACAGAGGCGCGAAAGCCGGAAACCTAGCACTGAAAAATCCCTCCCACCAAGTCTATTCTTCGTACAATGGAAACATAAAAAAACCGGATGCCAAACCCATGGACATAAAGATTATGGCGATCCGTTTTACGTTTACCTCAAAATATTTTAAAAGCCGAAGCAGTTTCGAAAGATTTTTCAACGACGGCTATTATATGGGACCAGCTACTATTTTACTATTTTATGGGATATACTAGAGAGATGCTCTAAGATGACCCAAATTGAACAGGTCAGCAGCACGGCTTAGTATTTTCAAAATATGGAAAATAACTGTTGTGTACTGTATTAGCCAGGAAAAAAAAAACTGTTTTGAATTTGGGTCTGAAAGGTGTTCGGTTCGTTGTTGAAGTCGTGGTGGGCCATGGCATCTAGTAGTGACCAAGGACCAACCAACCCAACCGTGTCGGCGCCATCCGCTGCCACAACAGAATAAACAAACAAATCAATTTTTCCATAGAGAATAATTGGTCAAATTAAATTTTATCCGTATAGTATATGTTGAACAATAATTCCGCCAAACGAAAAAAGTGAAGAAATAGTCCATCAAAAAGATACGAATAGCTGTGCACGCAGTGCGAGGTGGAGGACAAGTATTTGTTTCGTGCGCCCCTCCGTGTCGTCGTCGTCGTGGTTGTCTTCCTCCTTCGCCATCCATCCGTGACCTCCTCTCCGTTCTTCCACGCGCAAAGCTGCCAGCCCAACTCTTGGTCAGCTCATCCATTCGCCGCGGAGCTTCGTCTCCTCTCCCACACGTGCGCGCGGTAAGACGGAGATCCGGCGGCCCGGCGGCTCCCCCCTTCCTTTGCGATTTCTGGTGTTTTTTCTGCTGCTGCTGCTGCTGTGGGGTTGGGGATTGGATTCAGTTTGAACTTGGAAGAACATACTCGTACATACCATGCCAGTTGAACGGGTTTCAAACTTTGAAATTGGGGATTGGGATGTTTGTGTCTGACTCCAGCCGTTGCTCAACTGGACCCACGGCATGCACGCCCCGACGATTTCCCCCGATAAAATCTCCTTCTTTTCTTTTATTTTCGGGTGGGGTACTGTTACTGTTCTGGAAGCTCTTTACTTTTGGATCATAGGGACAGCCTGGCCTTCGGATTGATCGCCGCCCTCGCGTCGATTTCAACTACCTTCGGCTTGATATAGCTTCTTCTTCTGGTAGGATTTCGGCTTCGGTTTCCCCCATTCCATTCCAGCCGCGCGACTCGACTGGACTAGCATTTCACGCGATCTGAAGATCGATCTCCACTTGTCCCGTGTTTGATTCCCATCCTCATCTCGTTTCTTTTTTTTTTCAAATTCATAGCCAGCAAGGGATTGCGTCTACTTCTTGTTTTGCCTGTCGGTTGGTTGGTTTGTTTTTGTTTTGACCGAGCAATTTCTTTTCTTCTTTAAGTAATTAATTAACGGCGTGCTCCCTTTGCTGAACTGGTCAGGCGAAGGCGGCGGCCAGCCCGGAGGAGATCTGAGACCGCCGCGTGAGAGAGGAGGAGGGAGGGTGAGCAAGGGCATGTGACGGCCGCCCTCGTCGCAGGCCATGTGCCCGGACATGAATCCACGCCATGCAACAAGGTACTGTTTGGTTCTGTCTGAACCTTTGTATGAAAACCTTCAGTTAGGGCTCTGTCTGAACCTTTGTTTAGGTAATGGAAGATAAATTGCTTAGCCTGTAAACTGTAATCCATCCATCAGTGTGTTTTGTTCTACACGGAAGTACCTTTAGTTTTATTATGTTTCTGGTCTTGCACGCCTGAAATCTTGGTCAATTCTTCGACACCAACCCGACACTCTGTGTTTGAGCCAGTCAGCTAAGCATGTACTGTTACATATTTTTATTTGGACCACCTAGTTTGGTAGAGAAATGCCCTTGAGGCAAGGGAACTGCCTCACCAGGTATTTTGTTTCTCTGCCTGCGCATGCTTTTCAAAATTCTGTTCTGAACCCAGTCATCTTCATCTTGTTACTGACAGGGAGGTTGCAACCGAGGTTTTAGATGGTAATCTTAATGATCACAGCCAGCACGACGCCGGTCATCTGGGACAGAATGGGAGCAGTCATCCTGCTAAGCGCAGTAGCAATAATCTGTCCACACATAGCAATTTCTCCTCCGATGCTTCATTGCACAAACATGAGGAGGAGAGCTGCGATCCATCTGCCCCTTCTTCTGATGACCGCTCAAGTAGATCCGGTGATGATTCTGATGGGGCTGAAAGTACCAATGGCAAAAGCAACAACGTAGACCCCACAGGTCTTGAAAATGATATCATATGGATACCGCCTGAAGCAGCAGATAAAGGAGACGAGAACGAGAGTGTTGCTGGAAACATTGCTTATGATGACGACGATGATGATTATGGTGATGGAATAAAGTGGGGCCAGTCAAGTTTCCCAGCCACTGGTGAGGAACATGAGGCCAGCCTGAATCCTAGGGACGAACGAGAAAACGCAATGCTAGAAGCTATGAATGGACAGCTCAAGATACTTGTGAGTCGGTTTCTAGCCTCTGCTGGTATACCCTTCGGAAAAGGAGATGGTAGTGACAGTTGGCTCGATATCGTGACCTCCTTGTCGTGGGAAGCTGCACTTCTTATTAAACCTGATGCAAAAATTGGAAACGAAATGGACCCTGGATCTTACATCAAGGTGAAATGTGTAGCAGCTGGTACTCGCTGGCAAAGGTGAAACATTTGGTAGATCAATATGTTTTTCAAAAATGATTTGATTTCTATTTACATGTTAGTTATAAACCTCCGCCTCCTAACTTCTATTGCAGTGAGGTGATAAAGGGGCTTGTCTTCAAAAAGAACACTGCTCATAAGCACATGCCGACCAATTGTCACAACCCTAGGTTGCTACTATTGAAAGGAGCGCTTGGGCATTCTGGTTCTGGTTTATCGTCGTTTAATTCAATGGACCAGGTTGAACATTGCATATACACATGTTGACAGTAATTTCAGTTCACTTTTGTTGGGTAGAAGATTATGACATTCTATTCTGTGCTTTCAACAAACAGGAAAAGGATCATCTGGAGAGGACTATAAGTAAAGTAATAGAAATATGCAGTCCCAATGTTATCATGGTCGAAAAAACTGTTTCACGAGACATACAGGAACTTCTACTAAAAGAAGGCTGTACCCTAATTCTTGATATGAAGCTCAGCCGGTTGGAAAGAATTGCACGTTGTACGGGTTCTCCCATAATATCATTTCCAGAAGAGGATAATCCGAAGATGAAGCAATGTGACTACTTCCATACTGAAAAATTCATTGAAGAGCATAACAGTGCAAGTGAAGGGGGGAAGAGACTATCTAAAACATTAATGTTCTTGGAAGGCTTTCCCAGACCATTGGGCTGCACGGTATGTCTGCTCAACTATTGTTACATGTAGGGGGGCATTTATATAATCATTTCAACTTAATTTTTCCTTTTCCATAAAAAAATGCTAGTTTTTCCTATGTTTATTCTCCCTAAAATCTCCCCACTTAAGACATCCCCTTGTATGAAAAAATGGAACCCTATTGCTAATTCTAAATAGAATATAAGGACGTAGGGTTTCCTATGTAAATAGAGTATCCTATTTCCATAGGCTCGAATGACGCCTTCTCATAATAAGAATGTGGACGGTCTGGTTCGGTTCATAACCAAAAGTTATTCTAGCTTACTGTCGATGTGTCTATTATGTTGACTTATTGTTAACTCTTACGGAGTAGTAGTTGACATGTATACTATTTAATATCATGTTATTTATTCAAGTGATTGAGTCTAAGATTTTACCTTTCGACTTGGGAAGGAGAAAACAAAGTTGTTGATATACTATCTTAAAACTTGAGAAAGGAGCTGGCGAGCTGCCCCTTGCTTATATTTTGGCAAAGTAACAACAACAACAACAAAATATAGCAGATAAAATACTCGGTTCTGTTTTATTTTGTTCTGTTTCATTTTACTTGCTAGTTTTCTTAGTTTCCTAGTCCCTTTCTTTGGTTCTGTTTCGTAGGGCTGCTAGTTTTTGTCAGATAACTTTTTTCACTCATATTGCGTTTTCGGCTTTGTACGTTGTGTCATCTTGACGGATCCCTTCTCAATACGAATTGATACACATTTTGAGGCATGTTCGAGAAAAAAAACGCAGCAGATAAACTTGGTAGGAGCAAGGTACACTTATGGTGCTTTACAATAAAAAACCTGGTTTTGTTTGTGCCAAGCTCCATAATAGCGGGTTGTGTTTTTATAAGTGAATGTCACTTAATTGCAATCTATTCAATGCATACTAATTGCAATCCGCTGAATAGATAGTAAGTGATTATATTAGTGTTTGATGAATTGCTGAATGATCTGAGTGATTTAATTCTTTCTCATCCAGATATTGCTACGGGGAGCAAATACTGAAGAGCTGAAGAAAGTCAAGCAAGTCATGCACTACACAGTCTTTGCAGCATACCATTTGATCCTTGAAACATCTTTCTTTGAAGATCAGCGGGTATTCTTAAATGATGAAAATCCTTCAAAAGAAAATTACACTGCCGCTATGATAGGGCCAGCAGCAATTGGCTCTGATAGTGCTGTTCTGGCTGGTGCTATCCCTTCTTCACATGATGATTCTCCAGCACTTAGATTATACCACGCCACTTCTAATATCTATTGTGATGGGAAGAAAACTCTCAATTATACAGACATTGATGCTCCTGTTTTAATCACCAAAAGCTCTTTGGATGAACTTGGAGAAGCTGCAAGTATCCAGTATAGCTCAACAACACTCCTTCACTCCGGAAGGTTACGATCACCAGTCTCAGGACCATTAAGAAAATTTGCTGACAAGTTATGTCATCAGAACATTTATTTACCTGTCACACCATTGCAAGAGACAACTGATAATCAAATAGAAGACACGGTTGAATCCAGGCAAGAAGCTGTTAGTAATGGATTTCATGTTGGGTCAAAGGTGAAAGAATCTGCAGTTTCCAGTGAAAATTTGAACGACACAGAAGATCTCCCAAAACAAGAAATAACTCAAGATGTAACAGCAGCAGGTTCTTCTATGTGTGACCAACATGGGGAATCACCAGTTGTGGCAGAAGAGGAGGAACATGACATAAAAACCACTGTCAGTAGCAAAGAGAACATTTATAGCAATGATCAAGCTGATGATGCACATGATTCTCACAGTATACTGATTTTGATGTCAAGCCAATGCATCACAAATCAGGTTACAAGTGACCAGAGCCACCTGTCCCGTATCAAGTACTATGGGAACTTTGATGTGTCCTTAGGGCGATACTTACAAGAAATTTTGCAGAATCAGGTAATACCTGTTCATAACTTTTTTGTGCATATATTATTTAATATTATTTACATTGAGTATCGAAAGGCAGGCCTGGCGCAGTGGTGAAGTACTCCCCACTTGCGCCAAGAGGTCCTGGGTTCGATGCAGCCTCTCTGCATTGCACTGTGCAGGGGTAAGGCTTGCCTCATATGATCCTTCCCCAGACCCCACCTGGTGTGGGAGCTTCGTTATCAACGTAACTTAATTTGGCTCTTATGATGCTTGGCTCATAATGTTTTTATTTGTAGCAGAAACCAAGTTGTTCCTCATGTGAGGCTCACGTATATTCTTATACTCATCAAAATGGAAATTTGACTGTTCGGACGAAGCAGCTGGTGTCCCAGCATAGTTTGCCCGGCGAATCTGAAGGAAAAATCTGGATGTGGACTAGATGCTTGAGATGTGAACATGAGCATGGAATATCTAAATCGACTCCAAGAGTGCTAATATCATCTGAAGCGCGCAATCTCTCCTTTGGGAAATTCCTGGAACTCAGTTTTTCAAGCCACTCTGCAGCGAGAAGGTTATCCATATGTGGGCATTTGGTGAACAGGGACTGCCTGCGCTTTTTTGGGTATGCTAGATGTACATTTTACACCGAATGAATGTGATTTATGTTAACATGTTCCTTAGCTGCCTCTATTTCTGTTAATGATGCTCTCTATATATCTTATTGACTTCAGGTTGGGCTCCAAAGTTGCAATGTTCCGTTACTCTTCAGTTGAAATTTACACCACCTGCAAACCACAACCCACCCTCCACTTTGACAACCCCAGCAGACAGAATTGGTTTGAAGAAGAGAGGAGACATGTATGCCTTATTCTCTTCCAGTACCATTTGGTAGTTATGTTCAGTACATGCATAGTAGTAATGTTTATGTTGCATCTTTCAAGGTTCTTGCTAGAGGTATTACGCTGTTCTCTGAGGTAGCAAGATTGCTAAAACACTTGAAGAATCAATATAATGACGTGGCAATAGCCAGTTGTGGCACATTTCTACCTGTTAAGGACTTCTCTGAACTTGAAGAGTTGTTAATAAAAGACAAGGCCGACTTTGAGGTAGGCATCCATGTCTTCATATTTGGTAGCCTAGGAATTTGTTATGCCAATAGATTTGTTCCATTAGTTATGATTTATTGGTTTGTTGTCTGTATTATCATGCAGGACTCACTAGTAAAGACAATCAATCAAAATGGGAAATCATCTTCGTCTGTGCATGAACTTCTTAAGATAAATTGGTCTTATCAGGACATCCTACTTGAACTTTATGCATGGGACTGTCGGCTCCATGAACTTTTTAAGTGTAAACCTGCTAGACAAGGAAATGCTGCTAATGGCAACGATCCTACAGACACTAGTGAAAAGATTTACAGGGCCAGCTATGAAACTGACAAGCAAATTGACAAATTGGCGTGTGATAGAACTACTCAAGCTGATGGAGCAGCCGGTGCCACCGAGTACACAATTAACAAAATTGGTATTAACCATCATCAATCAGGTGAGATTGCAGCACCCTTGCTTGATAATAGTCAGGAAGTTGTGAACTCTGACCTTTCTTGCAATGGAGCTAGTAAAGATGAAGTATCTATCATTGGTTCTGATCAACTAGAGGTAGACAGCACGACACAAATCCGGAAAATACCTTCTCTTGAAGTTTCAAATGATACAGAGCTCCAGGATAATGGGGTACTGGTGCATCCAGTTCCCAAAGAGCAGGAGCATTCGAGCACTCTCCAGAAGTCCAGAAGTTTTGATTGGGATGATAGAGAGAGATGGTTTTGGAGTTCATTTTCTGAGTCTCAACTGGCTTACAGGAAGGACATTCAAATGGGATGTTTGGAGAAATTTGAAATTGTTAACCACTATTCGCCATCTCATCTACCCCCCTTGTTTGAAAAACATGAGGAGGTACACTCTCCTCAGTTCACAGTTGGCCCTGGTGGTAATATTTTTTGTGTATTGGAGCATGAGGTATCTAGTATAATAGCTTGCGCTCTTGCCATATCTGAAGAGCGTAGGCAGGATTCCGTAGTCATGAATGAGGCAGAGGATGCCAGGCGGGAGCATAGTAAAACAATGGATAAATCTTATAGCTTTCTATCTGAAAGTTCTTTGAGCTCAACACCATGGTCATCTATTGGATCTTTAGAATCTGAAGCAAGCTTTTCATCTTCTATTTCATCATATTCATCTGGTGACTTTTCTGGTTATGACACCTCGCCTTTATTGCCCTTGGTACATCCGGAAATCATTGTGAACGGAAAAGTAACTCTCAGAGGCAAATATTCAGTTACTAGCCTGTATGATGATCAATTCCATCTTCTTCGAAAAAAGTGCTGCCCATCTGAGCTTGCATATATTACTTCATTAAGCCGCTGTAAGAGATGGGATGCTCAAGGTGGAAAGAGTAAAGCTTTATTTGCAAAGACATTGGATGACAGGTTTGTAATAAAGCAAATCAAGAAGACGGAGTTTGAGTCCTTCATAAAATTTGCCCCTGATTACTTCAAGCATGCTTACCATTCTTTAGACACTGGAAGCCAAACTTGCCTCGCTAAAATATTAGGAATCTATCAGGTAGTTGACTTTGACAAGTAGTGTCCATTACTCCATTGTGAATTATTTCTGCCTTTTGTTTAGTTTTCATAAAACTTGCTCGTTTCAGGTCAAGCAAATAAGGCATGGTAAAGAGACAAAGAGGGATCTGATGGTGATGGAGAATCTTATGTTTGGGCACAATATTTCACGGATATATGATCTTAAAGGTGCTACTTTCTCACGCCATGTCACCAACTCAAATGACCCTGATGCTGTTTACTTGGATCAAAACTTTGTTGAGGACATGAGTGTATCTCCAATCTATATTGGTGGGAGAACAAAACATCTCTTGCAGCGTGCAATCTGGAATGACACATCTTTTCTCACTGTATGTATAATGCACATCTTACAATTTTCAGGTAATCATATTTCATATGTATATATTTCTTAACAAAATTATTGTACCTGCAGTCAGTTAACGTTATGGACTATTCTCTGCTCGTGGGAGTGGACAAAGAAAAGAATGAACTTGTATTTGGCATCATTGATTATTTGAGGCAATATACTTGGGACAAGCAACTAGAGACATGGGTTAAGTCTTCTTTGGTACTAAACAATGGTAGACCAACTGTAGTTTCTCCTAAGGATTACAAGAAAAGGTTTAGAAAGTTCATGGCCAAGTACTTCCTCGCAGTTCCAGATACTTGGAGTCCTGACAATTCTTCCGGGCCCTACAAATCCTTTGGTCATAGCAATAATAAGTTGGTAGAAGCCCATAATGACAACTCGCTTCAGCGTCGAATTGAGGCTGTTGCATGAGCCTAGTTCTGGGCAGGACTCCTCTGACAGTTCTTTGAAGCCTATCCATTTGTTGTTATTGCTGGCTATTTTTCACTTTGTAAAATGGTGTGCATATGAAGGTCTCACTGTTGATCTTTCCAGAAGTTTGCAACTTTTAGGCAGATTGCTGGGCAAGTGAGGTCCACAGTACCTCTACAAATGTAAATTGTGAATTCACAATTATTATAGTGAAATTTACAAAGTTGATATGATTATTTTGAACCTGTGAAGCTGAAGCATTTTCTAGTCGATTACCTACTCCCTCCGGTCCATATTAATTGTCGCTGAATCGGATGTTTCAAGCACTAAAACATGTCAAGATATATCTGATTCAGAGACAATTAATATGTTCGGAGGGAGTAGTTCTTAACATTTGACACATCTAAGATCTAACTGTCTCAGGGTAGACTTTCAGTCTCTATTAAAATTCAATCAATTGGATTCTTATTTTTCCTTAATTACTCCATTGATATTATTGAACTGGAAAGCAGACGGGCCAGTTCTAATGCTTCCTGATCTTGCTGCACACTCTACAGTGCACATTTGGTTGTTACATGGAAGTGAACTATTTGCAGATATGCCATCAGTCACTTTTTATTGCTACATAATTTTGCAGATCTACTGGTACGATGCATACTGCTAATTTTCTTCGATAGATCAGTTCAAGTATCATTGTAGAATGGGTGAAACCAAGTAGCTCACTTGTTTGTAGTGGTTATGGATTTTGTGGTAATATGCATTTATACCCTATGATAGCAAAGAGACAGTATAATTTGTCTTTTTGTTTGATTTCAGGAAGTAGCTTGCTGGTGGCGAGGCCAGTTCTCATTTGTTCTGCACCACAATGTAGCTTGCTTGGTGATGTGCCTATTTTCTTGTGGTTGTTTCATGTGCTAAACTTTGCTGCTTTATTTCGTCAAAGGAAAAACTATGATTTTATAAAGCAGGTCACTCCTTCTGAATTGAACCTGCTAGTAGGTCTCTTTTAGACAGTACATATAGCGTTGATTGGTGCTGAACCATTGTAATGCTACACTTCCTTTACCAGAACCGAATCCTGTTCTTTAAGGGCCATTCCAGGAGAATTGTTATTGGGCTTATACTGTTATCTTTCCTTGGTCAGATGACTGATCTCTAGGGCTTTGCATCTCTTGGCTAATATGTAACAGCTGGTGTGTGGTGTTCATAGGTCTGAACACTGAACAATGATAAGAAGGTTTCCTGTGAATGATCATGCGGGACCTTGGTGAGTTACTTCAGATTAACCTTCCTATTTTTTCTACTCCTTCCGTTCCTAAATGTAAGCCTTTCTAGGCTTTTTCTGCACACATGTATCTAGAAAGCCAGGAATGGAGGGAGTACTTTTGTGTAACTCTGCTTACTAGTTACTTAGAAACATATCATAATTGGTAGCACATATGCAGCTATAATCTGATCAGGGACTATTTTATGGTGGTTTCTTGTTGGGTTGTAGTGATTTATCGTTGTTGCATTCTGAAGTGCATTCTTATCTTTTTGTCGCATTGGAGAGCAACTACTCCCTCCATTCCTAAATATCAGATGTTTTAGATATTTCACATGTTGACTAGATGCGGACTGAAATGAGTGAACATACATACTAAAACATGTCTAGATACATCTAAGTACATGTGAATCTGGAAAAGACCTAAAACATCTTTAGAAATGGAGGGAGTAGTATACAGAATGTGGAAAGGTTGTTTATGAAGTTTGCCTCATTGGTCATGACCAAGAATTACCATGCCTTTTGTAGAGCAGTATATGTGCATTTATTTGTCACTGATCGTTTGCTTTTCAATCAAGTATAAATTCTATCTGTCCTTGGTTGTGTAGCTGATTTTGCAGCCATGCTGAAGCTTGAAAAATTGTACAGTCTGACGGTTTTCTTCAGGCATTTTTAACTGATGCGCATGCAAAACCACTTAAGCTCACCTTTCCCAGATGTTTCCAACTTGTTATTTGCATTTTTCCATGTAATTCTTGGTTATTTAGATGTTCCCGTTGCTGCCAAAATAGTCCATACTCTATACAATGATAGTGCATATATTCTTATGATTAAGTAATCATGTGTTGTCACAGTGTGCCTAAGGGACATGATTACACATTTTCTTTTTGTGACAAAAGATTGCATCGGGTTACGATTTCTTGTGTCAGTGCATATGACATATGCAAATATTGAGAATAACCTTAAATTCCTTTTCCAGCAGAGTTTTACTTGCTGCATAACTTTTGAGCAGTATGAATTTTAGTAGGCGAGTGCCCCAGAAGTTAGTGCACTGATTGAAAGTTGGAACTGGCTGTAATTTGCTTCAGCTGTAATCTGCAGTAGGCTGAATTTCACTTAGTTGACTTAAATAGGAATATACGAAGTTCTTGAAATTTCCTGCCCTAGAGTAGAGACAGAGTAGCAAAAGACAATAGTTTGCCATTCCATCTTCAGTCAAGGAGGCAACCTGCACTAATTTGGTTGGCATGTATCCCTATTCTCCTTTTCCCTTTTGCAGGAGAGCATGCATATACTAGCAGTAAGAGTATGAGTGTATGACCAGAGGGAGGACTTTTAGATCATTGCAGAGTGGCTCATCATTGAGGAGCACAGGAGGTTACAAAAGGATTGCACGGACAAGGTGCTAATATGTGTAACTATGCTCATTCTAACATTGCTGGTTTGTAGTTTGGCTCACTGTATTGGTTCGATGAAGAGGTTGGCTCACCTTATTATGAAATCTGAATTTAGAAGAGTAACGAGGACCGGGTTTTATCTCATACACCTTGAGATTTCATATATCTGATACCATGCTACAGCTTTGTGTTATGCTATACTGTTTTAGTCTGGACCACATCTTCAAGTACTATACTTAGTTTAGCTGCTGATTTTGTGTAAACAGTAAGTATTCATCGTAGGTGTGAATGTGATTAAGTGCACAATTAGTTTTCGACCCGCTTTCCCTTTAATAAACTGGGTCTTTCTATTCTACTTAATTGAAAAAGCAGAGCTCCTTCCATTTGCTCGAAAAAAACAGACTACAGTGCATTGCAAACCTCTGGTTTGAAGTCTTATCTGGAGTATGGGAGCTCAAATGCTAAACAGGATGAAAAATGCATTAGATTTTCTCAAATCATTTTTAAAAGACATGCTCTTTAGAGAATATAAAAGAAAATGACATTTGTTTAACAGCTGATGGTGAATTAATCAAAATCTGAAGATAGATATAAATGTGACATGACACTGATATTATCTTGGTTCTTTGTTGCAGATCCTGCTTTAACGAAAGCGATTGGTGTTGCTATTTCGGTACGAGTGATTCGATTTGGCTTATTCATGCAGAGTCCGAACTCCAAAGTATGGAACATGGATTATGCTGCTGCTTATCATCATTGGCCTACTGTACAATTCTTCAAAGCAGACCAAATCAATCAAATTTGCATCGCAGCTACTGCTGTGGGACCTGTTCTTTTCTACCCGAACTGATGCCTCTTCAAGTTTGGGGTGATCATCATGTTCCAATTCCAGAAGGTCATCTCATCATTCTACAAACCAAAACGATGACTGCTGTCGGACATCATATAGAGGATCATGCCAAGAAGACAAGAACTCTGCGAAGGCACGCGAAGGTGCGTACTGTCCCTTGCTCCTTACCTGGTTCATCTTCTGATCTATCAGGAGTAAAATAATAAATCTTTACGATGCCAGTTGTGATGGCAGCTAGTGGAGCAATCAATGATAAGGAAGGTGATTAGCCTACCACCAAAGAAGAAAAAGAAATTGCTAAAGATGACACGCGCACGAGCTCATTTTAACACCCCCCCTATTACTCTCTTTTTGTCTCTGTCCAACAAGCTGCCCACATCTCCACAACACTTTTCCAGTTAGAGAAAAGGGCAAAGAGTTGTTTTCCTTTTTCCGATGCAGATTCTTCCTTTCACGTCAACTTAAGATTCAACCATAAAACTCAACTTAAGATTGACGTATTAAAAAAATTACTAGACATATGTTCTGATTCTGATTCTGGCAATATAGATAGGCCTAAAGCACGAACTGCCTGCACTAACATTGTTGCTCTGCTTAGGAAAGCATACAAAGATGATGATTCTGCGGTGCAGGACATACGTATAGACACACTAGCTGCTATGATGATAGCTAGAGAGAGTAGCCAGATTACCCACTCACAAGAGAGAAAATCACCCACAGTTTTTTTGAAAAATTTGTTAGCCTTGTCGTACTATCTACCATGCCCTGTTTGTTTCAGCTAGCTGCTGCAAATTGAGCTTGGATCAGCGATGGCTGCAGAGGTCAGACAGCATCTTTCTGCCTTCTACGATCTCATCAAAGAAGTCATCCAGCTCGCCGACGACACTCTCAGCTCCTGACCTCAGCATCCCGACCCATCCTTTGACGATCTCCACCCTCTCGGCCATCTCGCCGGGGTCGCCGTAGCCTGTGGCGATGACCCTGTCGAACTCTGTCTTGATGCTCTCAATGCCGAGCCTGGCCTGGCGGAACTCGTACATCATGATGCCGGAGCAGGAGTGCTCGCTGGCGACCGCTTCCATCTCCTCGGCGACGCGCTGGCGCAGGCGCCCCATGGAGGAGACGTAGCCGGCGCCCGAGGTGCGGAACGGGTGGGCGGTGCAGCAGGCGAGGTCCGGGAGGCAGGAGACGGTCCCGGAGACGAGGAGCGTGAGGAGGAAGGAGCTGGCGTTGTGCAGCGCGTAGAGCACGCCCCGGAAGCCGTTGAAGGCGTTGAGCTTGAACTCCACCGGCGACCGATCGTCTAGAAGCAGCGACGCCGGGTCGATCCTGGTGTCGGCGAGTGCCCGGTTCTCCTGTTCCAGCCCAACGGCCTGCCGTCGCGGGGTGTTTATCGCACGCATCACCTGCTCAAAGAAATCGCGCCAGTACGTCAGCACGAGTGATGTGTGATCGGATGAACCAACCATCAATCATCAATGGTGGTCGAGACATGGAGACATGGAGTGCATGCATCGACGCACGTACCTGGCGGGCATTGTGGGGGTTGGGGTTGCAGAGCCATTCGTCGAGAGCGGCGTCGATGCGGGCGGCGGAGGCGCAGTAGGTGTCGAGGGCGGAGGCGCCGGCCTTGACGACCTGGCAGACTTCCCAGAGGCGGGAGGTCTCGTCCATGTACTCGTCGAGCCAGCTCTCGCCGGGCGGCAGGTGGAGCCGCTGGACGAGGTGGACGAGCTGCGAGTGCAGGGAGCGGAGCAGCGCGGCCGCCTGCTGGAGGAAGGGCGCGGACATGAGCGCGGCGTCCGACGACGAGGCCAGCGTGCCATGGAGGGCGTCGAGGCCGTGCGCGATGGACGAGTAGAAGCCGTTCATGGCTGCTTGTGTGTGTTTGTGCTGGAACAGAGTGTGATGGTGGTGGTGCATGGGAAGGAAGGAGATCGAGGCTGAGCTGGAGCAGAGGGCTGAGGTTATATATAGAGGAGAGGAGCTGAGTGAGGCAGTGAGGGAGCAATGATGGGGTGTCCGGCCATCAGGGAGAAGGATGATTGGGGACTGCGCCGGCCCGCAGAGGGCCATTGCCATCGCCGAGACTGCACTGCACTGCTCGCTAGCTCCTCTCCTCTCCTCTTGATGCACATCGCCATTGTAGTTGTAGCCTAGCAATAGCATGCATGGGAAAATGCAATGAGCCTAGCAGGCAGTTTTTCCCATGGAATGAATCTCACTCTTCCACTCCGTTCTAGTCCCAGATTCAAGGGAGGAGGTGGGGCCATGTTGCCATTTGCCCCAGGCGATTAATTACCTGTTGGTGCTAATGGAGGAGTGGCCTTGCAGAGATCGTACTACACTGGCGGCTGGACTAGTAGTGGAGCTGGCAGCTGGCAGCTGGCGAGAGGAAGGAAGGAAGTGGCTTCTTTTTCCGTATTGAGCAACAGGCAAGCCATTGAATCCGGGCGAGGGGGCCTCTGTGCCGGCCTCAGATGGGGAGCACAATCAGGCAGAGAGAAACATATGCTGCCTCTCGCCTCCTCTCATCGTTTTTCTGGAAACCCCATGTTACTCAACACATACGGAGTAGTACATTATTAGCCATTGCGTTGCAGCCCACACAAGAAATAATTTATGTCCAACCAAATCCGTACTACTACGCACTGTTTTTCTTTCTTTTCTTCTCTTCTCTTCTCTTTTAGTTGTAGATGATCTACTAAAACTAAAAGAGGTGTATCTTCTTCTTGTAGTTGTAGATGATCTATTACATAGATGAACAGCAGGATGGATAGATGATACTAGGAGCCGGGCGTAGCGAGCGAGGCAGCAAATGAGGAGGAGGAGGAAGACAGAGTTTCAAAGGTGGGCAGGGAGTCCGAGAGATTTGTCTGTGGAAAAGCTTTTTGCTAGCTGTAGGACGTTACTTCCCCGTGGATTAAGATTAATGCATGCATGGGTGACACTAGCTACACTCTGGGTTGCGTCGTGTTGCGTTGCTGGAATGGAACGGGGAAATATGGATGGATGGATGGAATGATGGGTTTCCTTGTACCCGTACAAATCTCTGTGTCCGCGCAACCAAGGGCAAAACCCCTCGTTTCCATGGCGTGGCCGCCTTTTGAGGCGTCTCCCTCTCGCCGGGGCCTCCCCTCCAGCCCAGCCCAGCCGGCAATCATGCCCAATATATGCCCGTGCCATGCCTCCTCTCCTCTCCACCCCGTTTCTCTAGGGCACATGTTGGGGCCTACGTGCCAATGCATACTCTCCTGCTGCTCCTTGAAAAGTTGACATCCTGCACCTTTGACCGTTTGCGTTTGTGTTGATAAAATCCCAATATGTCCCTAAATATATAGCAAGTCCTAGCAGTTCACTTTCCGATTGTTAGAACGTCTTATATTCAGGGACGGAGGAAGTAGTATCAAAATCAAGAAAACAACGACCTACAAATATTTTCAATCCGTAAAAGAAATTGCTTTTCAAGAAACAAGACACGCCTTTGGAGAACTAACCATAAGTTGGGTGGTTCGCGGAGGTGGTCGTGTACGCAATGCGCATGACGTTCATACTTACTATCACACTGAGGCTGATTATCGTTTTAGTGGTAGGCTATGTACCCGTCATCAACAAGACACCAAAGGTGACTTAGTTAATCTTGAATGTGTCTATGCTATCCATAAACAAAAAAAAACGGATACGCCTTTCGATCTAGGTCAGGTTTGCACTTTGACACTACTCTCTTATCTTACGAGGTTATGATTTTGGTTCACTCGAGTTGGACTTGGGTTATTGGAACCCTATGATCAAAATTTCTGGTGGCTAGCTACGAACATATGATTGGCATTGTCGTTGCCTATGATGAACTAGCGGCGAATGTGTTGAGGAGGGAGGTCATAGTGGCGATAGGTTTTTGTGTGGACAACAGTTGACGCAGATATGGCGAACAAGTCGACAATAATGAGGAAGATGTGATTCTATTTGGGATGGAGATTTGGTCACTGAGCGAAATATCATGGGTTGACTGAATATCTAGATTCCCCGGTATGAATGTGTGTGTCCATGTGATGTCAAGAAATCAAACATACTAGCTGTTTAATCCAACAGCTCCAACATTAGAAGTTTATCTAAGTATAATATTCTTATAGCGTATAGCCTACTCCCTCCATCCCGGTTTATCCACACGTATCACTAGATCGTGAATTTGACCAGTATAATATATACTTTATAAAACAAAAATTACACCATTAGAAAATATAACATCTAAGTTTTCCAATGATATGTTTTTCAGCGAAGTGAGCCTAGCTCAACTGGTTTGGTTCCATGTGGTGGAACCAGCCCACCCAGGTTTAAGTCAGGTGACGTGCCCGTCAACGGCGAGGCGCCCGTGGTGACTTCGTCAAACTCAAGATTTGCCGGACCAGTCTCTCGGAGGTGCTCATAGGGGTAGGGTGTGCGTGTGTGCGGTCATAGGGGTGTCTGTACGTGCGTGTTTGTGAGCGTCTGCGTCTGTACTGTGTTTCTAAAAAAAATGATATGTTTTTCATTATATATTTCTCATACTATTATGTTGGTCAAATTCAGGACTTGGAAATATGCGTGGGTTGTTAAACTGGGACAGAGAGAGTATTAGTAATGACCATTCATCATTTTTTTCTCCCCTAATTAAGCACTCATTGCTCTCTGGCAATTGATGGCTGGTCCAATTCCATTCAAACATTAGCTTTATCGGTACGTGCGGTCGATCTCGTGAAATGTGTTGGTAACAACAATTTATTAGAAATGAGACGGAGCGTGTAGGTAGGCGCTCGTGGGGTTTTGGGAGAAGGCGAGGGGGATGTGGATTTGGTTGGGGAATTCAAAGGGGATGTGTGTTGTTTGCCCTAACCAAGGGGCGAAAGGTAATGTAATTAACTAGGATCCACGCATCGGCTTTCGCCGTACGTTGAACGCTCCATGCATGGCTTTGCCTCTAGCTAGCCTATAGTAGGATCGATCGAGTTAGGACACCCATGCATCATCATACATTGGAGTATGTATGTATCTATGTATATTTACTTGATGGCGTGTCCGTGGTTGACCGGTAGGCTCCACGGCACTCATGGCTGACCCATGAATATTCTTCTTGTCCTCTCTGTTATACGCTCATCTGCTCTATTCAGTAATAATCATCCTACACCAGCTAGCCGTACGTGAATAGTAGTCTATGATGCTCATCACCTGAGTAGTGCGCATTGTTTAAGCATAAGAAGCCAACGAGCGTATAGTAGTATAGAAGAGAGGGACATCTGTTGAATCACACTAATTTATTATGAAAACCCATAATACAAATTACTCCCTCCCTCTGTTCCACAATATAATAAGTTTTAGAGTTTTTCCACATTCACATGTACACACATGTATTTAGACACATTTTAGTGTATGTGTACACTTATTTTAGAGTGAACGTATCCCTCCGTTCCAAATTATAAAATGTTTTGAACATTTCAATGTGGACTATATAGGCAGCCAAATGAGTGAACCAACACACTAAATCGAGTCTAGATACATTCGACGGGAAAAAAAGTTAAAACATCTTATTAGAACGGAGGGAGTAGCTTGGAGAAGAGCATTCATGCTACTCTACCTACGATGATTTGGCTTGTTCCATACTTGGTGGTAACCTTGTCCCGGGCGTAACTCCATTGTTTGCTCTAAAATGTATAAGGAGGGTGGTCGATCAGTGGCTGCACGTATGCATGTCTAGTCCGAATTAGCATGTGGGGGTGGCGGCAACGTGAAAGCAACGCCTTTAATTTAGCATGTGGACACACACGAATCTTTATTCTTTTGAAAGTGGATTCAAACATCTTAACTGGCTGCCGGTGGCTGTGTGTGATGGTTGGTTCACTGCTACTGCTACTACTCCAGCTGGGAATCACACACAGCAAGGTACAGTATACTACTAGGTCTCATGAATCATATGATCAAAGTTTGTTGAGTACATTTGTGCAGCAGGCTGGCTATAGGTTTATGTTGGGTGTGCTGTAGCTGCACGTAGGAATAGTACGTGTAGCTGATCTATAGCTAGGGTGGCCTCTAAAACTTTGGAGAAATGCATGCTTGTTTGTTCGGACAGCACCAGCAGCAGCAGTCTACACTGGTGCAGTGGACATCAAAGTTGTTCTTCTGCAGCAGCCATGCATAAGGCTGACGGATGGCATTATGGATTAGCTCTCGAGTAACAATCCGTCCATCGTTTACTACAGCGGCAGGGCTCCCTTTTCCCTCCTGGGTTTGCGGACAAGTAATCATGCGAAGCAGCGATCGAGATCGGTGTATATGCATGGTCAAATTATAAGCATAGGAATGCACTAATTGATTCGGAGTGCTACCTAGCTACACTCACATCGATCCATGGCGATCGATCGTGACTGTCGTCTGGAGGAAGGGGAGAGGAGATCGATGGAGAGTGTGATTTGACAGACAAATGATACATCCCAGCTCGATCATGAGTGGGGAGAGCCCTGATGCATACTTTTGGTTTCTTCTTAATTAAATTGCCAAAAGGAACATGCATGCATATATTGGAGAAATTCTCTCCAACAAAATATAAATGGAAAATGCTTAGAACAAGAGAAACGGAATCAGAAAGACAACATTGTGCACACATATTATGAGCGGTGGATCGATCATACTCCCTTTTTTTCCTAAGTATCTTTTGAAACTTAAATGGCTATTAAAGATCAAGATTTTCATGTGGTTGCGTTTTAGGAAATTGCTAAAGACAATTTGGCTAAGTGTAAGTGGACTAGACGTAGGAAATGTGTTTTTGTGATTCAGAGGAGTCGATACATCATTTATTTATTGTTTGACCTTTTGTTCGTTTTATTTGGAGGATTGTTGAGTTTACTTTCAACCTGCCAACACCAGATAATATCACAAATATGTTTGGCAATTGATTGTGTGGAACTGACAAACATAATAATGTGTGTATTCATGTAGGTGCGTGTGCTTTATTGTGGTCTATTTGGAATCGCGGAAATGGTTTGGCTTTTAAGAAGACAAACCATGTTGATTACTTGCACTGAGTCTGGATGCACCCGTCTGGAGACGGTCACTCAGGATTTCTACAACTGGAAGCGTTTTAATAGCTTAGATGTTGCATATGTAAGTGTGTTATCCTTCTTGTATTCCACTTGCTTGTGTTTGTGGCCACTTTAGTGGCTCATGATGTGTAAACCTTAACTTTTGAACCTCATAATAAAACAGTTGTGTGCATCAATTGATGAGGAGGCCGGAGATACGACTCCCCATTTCGGATTAAAAAACACACACATATATAACCTAGCTAGCTATACATAACATCATGGCATAGGGAGGGAGGGATGGAGGAAGAGAAACTAACATTTGAATCGCCATGAGACGATGGATGTTCATATACGCATGCCATGATGTTTGCATCGAATCTGAGGCAAAAAGAAAGGCTGAAAAGAGGTGGGATGCATGTTTGTTGGAGCTGGGATGGCAGCTTGTTGTATCCATGATCGAGTACTAGCAGGTAGCCTACATAGATAGCTTGCTTAGCTAGCAAGTGTCCTTGGCTTCACTTGACTTCACTTGTGCTGAATTGGAGCGGGCAGGCAGGTTGGGGCCCTAGACCCTGAACAAAGCGCCTCCTCACTTTTTTCACATTGCCAACTTGTAAAGGAAGAGAGGACATGCATGGAAACTGCAAAGTTGCCTCGCTTTTACAAACCGCAACTTTTGCAGGATCTTACTCACTTCCTCTCACCTCCGTGCTAGCTCTTGTTTGTCCTAGCTATTAGCTAATTGCTGGCTTCTGGAGACAAACAAGAAAATATGCTCTATGTTGCCCAAAAGGTGAACGCAGATCAATCGCCACAGTTTTCTTTCTTTTCTCCATGTTTTTTAGGACATTTTTATATGATGCTGATGATGATGATATTCTTTTTCGCGCGGATCTTCGCGTTCTTGGATGCTTGTACAAGTGTGGTTTTGTTTTGGTTGTTTGTTTGCAGCAGCGATGGATACAACATACAAGCCTGTCTCGAAGTTAAAGCAGCTACAAGAGAAAGAGGGAGGCCCCGGACCTGACGTGTAATTGATGATGTTTGTTTGATTCAATTGATCATGGCCTATTCCGGGTGATTTCCCTTTTGTGTCTGCAAGAATTCCACAGTAGTATGATCTTTCAATGTAGGTGTCTAAGTCACTTACAAGTAAATGGAAAAGCAAGAGCATGCATCGTATGCTATTACAAGTTTACAAGCAAAACATAATTCTTGAAATAACAATAGTATCAGAGAAATTGACAAGATATACGGACCGTACTATGCATCCCAGAAAAAACATACAAAAATGCACCTCATAACTCAACATGGGTAGATTGTAACGAACAAATAAACAAAAGAGAAAAAAAAGCTTGCTAATAAAAAATATCAAAGTTGCCTCGCTTTTTACAAGGAAGAGCATTCATTGTATGCTATTACAAGTTTACAAGCAAGCACAATAGTTGAATATAATTATAGCATCAGAGCAGTTTGACAAGCAACGCAGGCCTTGTTTCTTTACAAAAACACCCAAAGATATCTTATATATCTGAAATTTATCAAGAAATAGTTAGTACAGAGTAGATACAACACGACAAATAAAGAATAAAACTACACCAAAAATCATACTAGTCGTCTTCTTTTTTCGATTGCTCAACATCTGGCGGAAATGGGCAAGTAAAAATCATACTAGTCGTCTTCCAAAATTTATATTAGAAACATATGCATAATCTGTTTGGCTGTACGAGTAAAAATATTGAGATAAGATGGCAATGGACAAACAGATGAATAATCAAGGGATCCTTTGGATACAATGATAATTTTTCCACCCGGTTATTCAGACATGCCCAAATGGAAAATAGGGTGGATAGATCGGTGGGGATTGGCTGGAAGACGCTTAGCTTCCTTAGTTTACTAACTTGTATCCATCATGTTCCGTTGCAAATATTTTTGGCAATTGCTTCCATGATGATATTGATCACAAGTTAAAAAATTCTTATTAAGGTGGGCACACTAGCTGTAATACGGCTATGGTGGTTTGGTACAAATGATAAGGTTGTTAATTGTAACTGCTTTTCACTCATGCAAATAGTCTATACTTATGCACAAATCGAAACTTTTTCTGTACGACTTGAAAAAACGGTGAGCGATATTTATACCAGATTGGTCCTCCACAACTGCATATGTATTCTACAGTTTCCTTTACTTATATTTCGTTTGTGTCATTTATTTCATGACGATATGGTTATGGTGTGCATCCTAAACATACAGATACCGGATGTGATGCTTAGAGCATCTCCAGCAGCGGCGCTATCACGAGCGCGCGCGGGAAAAACCGTCTGGTTACCGCGCGGGCTCGAGTTCACGCCTCCAGCAGCGGCGCCAAAACGCGCGGCGCGGGAAAAATTTACCCGCGCGCGAAGCCTGCCGCTTCCGGTCCCGCTCGCGCTACAAAAGGCGCGGCCGCGCTCGCTTCCAAACCGCCACCGCTTCCGCGCGCGCTCCCACTGAAACCCTTCCCTCTCCCGCCGCGTGTCCCCTCCGCTCCGCTTCCGCCGCCGCCAAGATGCCGCCGCGCCGCCGTGGGAGCTCCGGCTACGTCGGCGTCCGGAAGCGCTCAAACGGCACCCACTCCGTTGTGTTGCGCGCCGGCGAACGACGGTTCTTCCTCAGCAACTTCGACATGGAGCCGCCCGCGCATACGACGCCGCGGCGTGGCGCCTCAGCCTTCCTCGCGAGTCGATGAATTTCGACGACGTCCAAACCCGCTGGCAGGCGATTCAACTGGCGCCAGAGCTGGGCCTGCACAACGCCAACGAGCGGCGCCGCCACCGCGCCCAGGAGCGACGCCTCGAGGTAGCCGTGGAGGATGAGGAGCGACGCCGATACTGGCGCTTCGTCTACCGGGGAAGCGAGCGCGCGGAGATCGAGTTCCAAGATGAAGCCGAAGATGGAAGGAGAAACCGATCGGAGAACCGCTGGGAGCGCCGCCTCGACAAGGAGGAGCGGCGGTGGTTCATCCTCGAGCAGGTGGAAAACCCGACGATCCCACCGGACAACTCGCGCTGGAACGATCTATCGTTGTCCGAGCCGGTGTCTTCCTCAACCGAGGACTCGGACGCGTTCAATTGGGACTCCGACGAGTAGTTTAAATTTTATATTTCCTATCTATGATGAACTTTGTATGAACTGTTCAAACTACTATATGTATGAACTGTTTTTTTCTTGTTTTACAACGCGGATGTCTGTATGTTTGGCGATGCTGAAAAAGCTGTTAAACGCATCCGGGAGCGAAAACTGGCTTACAGCGCCGATGTCTTTTGCGAAACGCGGCCGAGCGCAAAAGACCCATTCCAGCGCGTGGGAAAGTTATTTTACGGCGCCAAATTATAACATCGCTGCTGGAGACGCTCTTTTTTAACTAATAAAAGGGCCTTTACCGAACAAAAGGTTCATTAGTTTTCTACAAGCTCTACAAGATCGTGCGTCCAGCCAAAAAGGATGACCGTGAAGGCAACGCCTAGTACAGTAGTACCCGCGAAGAAGACAAGGATGACGAGTCCAATGCTAGCAACTCTAGGAACAACCAGGCGACTGGTAAGGGCAACTCAAGGATATTCGTTTTGTGCGAGAACCAGAAAAAAGATATGGTAAACTAGTTGAAGAGCTCTATATCCCCACAAGACTGCCCCCAAAATCCCCCCTTTCTCGCCCCTACGTCGCCTCCCCGAGCGAGGCGACCGCCCCCCCCCCCCCCCCCCCCCCCCCCCCTCCTCGTCATCGCCGTCGGCGGGCGCTGCTGGGCGTTGCCCGCGCGGTGCCGTTAACGCTGGCGGCGGCGGCTCCCTGCTTCTACCCGACGCAGCGGAAGCTCGGCTCGGGCTGGGGCTTCTGGCCGGAGGTGCGGCTCGGAGGGTGGCGCGCCGGGTCAGCCCGGATGGCGGCGAGGTGCAGGCGGCGCTGCTTGGTGCCGGTGGCGGCGTGGAGCAGGCGCGACCGGCGGCCCCTATAGGCCCAGATACCCAGATCTGGGCCCTGTGGGCCCGATCTGGGTAGGGACGGGCCGGCTCGGGCTCCGCAATGCTGCGTCCAGTGGGGCTGAAGAGGAGCTCGCGATGGGGATGGCGTCCACGGCGCCACGTCTGCTGCAACGCGGCGGCGGGAGCTTCACGGGCCCAGAACGGGCCCGACCGGGCAGGTGGTCCGGTGTGCTCCTGCCGCTGCGTCTGGTCTGCTACTGCCTCTGGCGGTGGAGGTTGTGCCCTCCCACGAGGCTGCGGTGGTGTCGTCCCAATCTACGGCTTGTCTTCTTAGTCCGGTCGGCCTTGCATCTCTTTGTCATGGTGAGACGGCGTGGATGTTTCAAGACTGTTAGCGCATGTTCGTGGGCGGCGAGATAGGTGGTAGCCAACGGTTTGTCTGGGGTGTGGAGTGTCGGGGATCGGGAGAAATCCCTGTCGAGTCCGACTCCGATGTGGTGGCGCTTCCGGGTGTCACTATCCTTCTGGAAGGGCGTCGGATGTACCCCTTATCCGCTCCCCGTCGTGTACCGGGAGAAATCCTATGATTTGTCCGAGCAGCAGCGTCGTCGTCGTCGCCCCCTTCTTGAAGGTGTTGCTTGGTACGCGACAATCCGGCGGCATGGGAGTGTGGTGGAATTCTCCGAAGAGGGCGCAGCGGTTGCGACTCATCTTTGTTTCGTCGATCTAGCGTCGTCTTCTTTGTTTTCTCTTTTGTTTCTTTTGTTTTTCTTTTGGGTGTGCTTGTGCTGTTTGCCCAGCAGTGGTATCACAATGTTGTATGGGGGTTGTTGCTTTATTTATAAAGCTGGGCGAAAGCCCGTTTCGTGGTGGAAAAAAGATATGGATATTATGTTATGTCCCTCACAGAACGTGGATCACGATAATGAATAATCTGATATGAGCATAAACCTGCAGGTGGACGACACACCTCAAACTAGACCAGCGTGAGCACTAAATCATTTCATCAATCCTAATTTGTTTTACGGAGAACTAATGCTTTTTGGCTACCGAGTATTTCCGTATCTTCCCCTGGCTTTGGATAAGAAGTAAAATCGGAAAGGAAAGCTGTGACACCAAGCGCTCGTGGCCTAATGGACAAGGCATTTGACTTCTAATCAAAGGATTGTGGGTTCGAGTCCCACCGAGCGTGATTTTTTCTTATCTTTTTTGCTACCCTTCCCGCATCCTTGTATTTAATTCGTATAATTTCCAGATTATTTTACGATAAAAAATGTACTACTAGCATTTTCTTTGTGCATGCTACTGATAAGCATCTCTGAAAGCACCCAGGACACTGTTCAAGAGTGATTTGCACACTAGTAGCAGTAGTACTTGGCCGGATATATGGCACCATTTCGATTGAATATTCAACATCTATGCCTTCTTCAGTGACTTTTGTTTCTTGGTACAGACAAGTACAGTACATCATGCGTGGCTGTGGTTTGGGCATCGTGTCTAAGATGGTCATGACCATCAACTCTGACTTGTAGAAGCGTCGTTAGGGGCGTAACATAACAGCGCCATCTGCCGTGCAATAACATCCAACGTCTCTCCTCCCCTCTAGTATTATCCTAGGTGCGTTTTTTGTTTTGTTTTTTTGAACAAGCCTAGGTGCGTTTTGAACTGCAACTTCAGAGAAAAAACATAGCACAGGAAAGCTGCTACACTGAGAGGAAAAACAACAGAACGTAGCTGCTACGCTGGGAACAAACATTGCATGGTCCTTGCAATATGGATGGGAGTCTCAAACGCATAAACAATATGGCCGGCACGAAACTGAATGTACACTACGAATTCTGACGAAATTTTTGACTCTTAACTCTGTCGAAAGTCTGCAGCTGAAGAAGGTGCCTACTACTACTAGCCATTTTTCTGAATCAGGAGTGCAGTGAAGAAACAAGTAGGCATTTGCTGAATGGAACAGTGCAATGAATATACAGGTAGCCATTTGCTGAATAAACAAGTAGCCCCGGCAGCGTTGTATTGCCTCTTGGCATCTCTTCCATATGATTAATACACCTCCCAGGGTCTATTCTCGAAAATAAACAAGTAGCCATTTTCTGAATCGAGCAGAAGAAGGTACTACTTGTTAGAATTTGGGCCCATGAGTGGGAAGCCCAATTAGCAATTTCTGAAATCTCAAAACTCATGGAATAATGGCAGCTCACATGTGAGTGGTGTGGGAGCTAAAGTTTAGTCCCACATTGCTAGTTTGAGAGGAGTGGCACCACCTTATATAGTGGAGTGTTATGCTACTTGGTAAGCTTGTGAGAACATGAGACTCTCTCACGCGCTCCTCCTCCTCCTCCGCCCGCCCGCCCGCCCGCCCGCCCGCCCGCTCGTCCGTCTCGTCACGACGGGTTGCGGGAATCTCGCCGAGCCGAGCTTTATTTTTGCAGTAAAGGAAAACGATTTTGACGGACGCGTCTTGGTAAGTCGGTTCGTGTCGCTCCCGGATCGTGGGCTACCAACCGACCTAAACTTGTGCGACGTGGACTTGGCCCACTCCGTACCCGTTAGGGTTTTCCTCCGAGCTGCGCTATATAATGCCCTGCACTGCGTGCGCTGCAACCCAACGAACCAATCTAGGTTTTGCCAAACTCGTGCCTTGCGCCGCCACCGTAGTCTACTCCATCCCGAGCGCCGGCGTGCACCGGCGAACGGGACAGCAGGTCTCCGGAACCGCTCGCCCTTGTGATCCTGTACGGGAGAGGGCGAATAAGGTTTTTGGGAAGCGCTCCGCGCGACTGCTCTCAAGGTCTTCATCACGGCTCGACTTCCTGGACGATCTCCGGGTCCGCGGGCGACTCGTCTTCAACGTCGTCTTCTTCGAGCTGCTACCGTTGCTGCTCAAGTTGCTGCCGCCGCTGCTCCGACAACTTCTACAACGACTACGACTACGACTACTTCATCTACGATCGTTCGGTACGTTCGCCACGTTCCGATGTGCTGTTTTATTATGGCTGTGTTCGTAGATGCCATGCTGTTGTTCATGTTAATTAATACGTCTAGTATTTTCAGGTTAACATGTTAGTAGCGTTTGCGATCATGCTTTATTTACTGGAATTAATCATGAAAATTATGCCTATTAATCGAACAATCCAAAAACCTTATATGTGTTATAGGCAATTTCCTGAATTAAACATGGGACATCTATCTGATGCGCTGAGTCCGAATAAGTTTACCCGTGCGGATTTTAAGAGATGGCGAGGATCAGAACAAGTTCAAGGATACCAACACTACCTTTGTGGGACTTGTTCTGAGTGCTCTTAGCAACAAGCTATTTGATGTGTACATGCACATTACAGATGGCAAAGAGCTCTGGGAGGCACTGAACGCTAAGTTCGGTGTAGCAGATGCTGGCAGTGAACTGTACATCATGGAGAGCTTTCATGACTTCAGGATGGCTAACAACCGTTCTGTAGTCGAACAGGCTCATGAGATACAGTGCATTGCTAAGAAGCTTGGCTAAGTGTGCCTTACCTGACAAGTTTGTGGCTGGGTGCATTATTGCAAAGTTGCCCTCTTCATGGAGGAACTTCGCCACAACTCTCAAACACAAGAGACATGAGATATCGGTTGAAAACGTGATAGCGTCTCTTGATGTTGAGGAGAAGGCTCGGGCTAAGGACACTGCTGAGAGAGGTGGTGAAGGTCAGTCTAGCGCCAACATGGTGCAGAAGAACCATAACCACGGCAAGAACAAAGGAAAGAACAAGCCTGCTTTCAATGTACCTGTCAAGACTAATTCTTTTAAGAAGAAGAAGAAGAAGAAGATGATGAACAAGTCTGAGCTAGGTTGCTATACCTGTGGAGAGCTTGGCCACTTCTCTGTGGACTGCCCAGATCATGCAGACAAGAAAGGGAAGAAGGCCAAGACTGTTAACGTCGTGACCGCTAGCAATACTGATGGGTATGGTAATTTACCATTCGTGCTTTCAGTATTTCATTCTCCATGTTGGTGGATTGATACGGGTGCTAACGTTCATGTGTGCGCTGACATCTCTTCGTTCACTTTTTATCAGGTCGCTCGGGATTCTTCCGTCCTAATGGGGAATGGATCACATGCTACTGTTCGTGGTGTTGGCACGGTAGATCTGAAGTTTACTCCGGGGAAGATCGTGCAGCTGAGGAACGTGCAGCATGTCCCTACTATGAACGAGAATCTCGTTAGCGGTTCCCTTCTATGCAGAGATGGGTTTAAGTTAGTCTTGGAGTCCAATAAAGTAGTTGTGTCAAAGTTTGGACAATTTATTGGTAAAGGTTATGAGTGCGGAGGCTTGTTCCGTTTTTCACTTTCAGATTTCTGTAATAAATCAGTAAACCATATTTGTGGCGGTGTTTCCGATGATACCAGTGTTTGGCATTCTCGTTTATGTCACATTAATTTTGGTTTGATGTCTCAGTTGTCCAGTATGAGTTTAATTCCGAATTTCACTATTGCCAAAGGTTCAAAGTGCCATAGTTGTGTGCAATCAAAGCAACCTCGAAAGCCTCACAAGGCAGCCGAGGAGAGACACTTGGCACCGCTGGAACTCGTACATTCCGATCTATGTGAGATGAATGGCGTGTTGACAAAAGGTGGAAAGAAATATTTCATGACTTTAATTGATGATGCTACTAGGTTCTGTTATATATATTTGTTGCAAACTAAAGATGAAGTTTTAGAGTACTTTAAAATTTACAAACCCGAAGTAGAAAATCAACTAGAGAGAAAGATCAAACGTCTTAGGTCGGATCGTGGTGGCGAGTATTTCTCTAAAATATTTGATGTATTCTGTGAGGAACACGGCATTATTCATGAGAGGACGCCTCCCTATTCTCCCCAGTCAAACGGGGTTGCCGAGAGGAAAAACCGCATGCTGACCGACTTGGTGAACGCCATGTTGGACACCGCTGGTTTATCTAAGGCATGGTGGGGGAGGATTTATTGACTTCGTGTCATGTCCTGAATAGAGTTCCCAACAAGAATAAAGAAAAGACCCCTTACGAGTAGTGGTCTGGGAGAAAACCATCACTTTCTTATTTACGCACTTGGGGGTGCTTGGCGAAAGTCAATGTTCCAATACCTAAGAAACGTAAACTCGGGCCAAAGACAGTGGATTGTGTCTTTCTTGATTATGCTCAGCGGAGCATCGGCTATAGATTTCTAGTGGTTAAATCTGAGGTACCTGATATGCATGTTGATACTATTATGGAATCTCGTGATGCAACATTTTTTGAGAACATGTTTCATATGAAGGATATGCATAGCACTGCTAGAATTTCTTCTGAGTTATTTACTGAATCTAGTACATCTGTTGATCATTCTGAACAACCACATGTTGAGGAAGTCCTTGAGAAGGATGACAATGAAGCTCCCAAGAGGAGCAAGAGACAGAGGATTGAAAAATCCTTTGGTGATGATTTCATTGTGTACCTTGTGGACAATACTCCTACGTCCATTGCAGAAGCATTTGCATCTCCTGATGCGGATGACTGGAAAGAAGCTGTCCATAATGAGATGGACTCGATTCTTTCTAATGGAACTTGGGAATTATCTGAACGACCCTACGGTTGCACACCTGTGGGTGGTAAGTGGGTGTTCAAGAAAAAGCTAAGGCCTGATGGTACTATTGAGAAGTACAAGGCACGGCTTGTAGCCAAGGGCTACACCCAGCGTGAAGGCGAAGATTACTTTGACACCTATTCACCTGTTGCTAGACTGACCACCATTCGTGTATTACTTTCCCTAGCTGCCTCCTATGGTCTGATCGTCCATCAAATGGACGTAAAGACAGCTTTCCTTAACGGAGAGTTGGAAGATGAAATCTATATGGATCAGCCTGATGGGTTTGAAGTAAAAGGTGAAGAGAGAAAGGTGTGCAAATTGTTAAAATCTTTGTATGGGCTGAAACAAGCACCTAAGCAATGGCTTGAGAAGTTTGACAGAACTTTAACTTCTGCGGGCTTTGCCATTAATGAGGCCGATAGGTGTGTTTATTATCGCCATGTTGGGGGCGATAGTGTCATGTTATGCTTGTATGTTGACGACATACTAATTTTCGGTACAAGCATGATAGTGATAAATGAGGTCAAGTCTTTCCTGTCAAAGAGCTTTGATATGAAAGATCTGGGACAAGCTGATGTGATTCTGAACATTAAGCTGATTCGGGATGAGAGTGGGATTACGTTAATGCAATCACACTATGTTGAGAAGGTCTTGAGCCGATTCGGCTTTACAGAAAGCAAGCCTTCTCCAACACCCTATGATCCCAGTGTGACACTCAGAAAGAACAAGAAAGAAGCGAGAGATCAATTAAGATACTCTCAAGTGATCGGTTCACTCATGTACCTTGCGAGCGCGACGAGACCTGATATCTCTTTTGCTGTGAGCAAATTGAGCAGGTTCATGTCTAACCCGGGTACTGATCATTGGCATGCACTTGAAAGGGTCATGCGCTATCTCAACGGTACAATGAGCTATGGGATTCACTATTCAGGGCACCATGCTGTGCTTGAGAGATATTGTGATTCGAACTAGATCTCAGATGTTGATGAGCTCTACGCCACCAGTGGATATGCGTTTATTCTTGGAGGTGGCGCAGTATCATGGAATCTCTAAATGAGATTTGAGATCTGGTAGGGGATTGTTAGAATTTGGGCCCATGAGTGGGAAGCCCAATTAGCAATTTCTGAAATCTCAAAGCCCATGGAATAATGGCAGCTCACATGTGAGTGGTGTGGGAGCTAAAGTTTAGTCCCACATTGCTAGTTTGAGAGGAGTGGCACCACCTTATATAGTGGAGTGTTGTGCTACTTGGTAAGCTTGTGAGAACATGAGGCTCTCTCACGCGCTCCTCCTCCTCCGCCGCCGCTCGCACGCACGCACGCACCGCTCGCCCGTCTCGTCACGACGGGTTGCGGGAATCTCGCCGAGCCGAGCTTTATTTTTGCAGTAAAGGAAAACGGTTTTGACGGACGCGTCTTGGTAAGTCGGTTCGGGTCGCTCCCGGATCGTGGGCTACCAACCGACCTAAACGTGTGCGATGTGGACTTGGCCCACTCCGTACCCGTTAGGGTTTTCCTCCGAGCTGCGCTATATAATGCCCTGCACTGCGTGCGCTGCAACCCAACGAACCAATCTAGGTTTTGCCAAACTCGTGCCTTGCGCCGCCACCGTAGTCTACTCCATCCCGAGCGCCGGCGTGCACCGGCGAACGGGACAGCAGGTTTCCGGAACCGCTCGCCCTTGTGATCCTGTACGGGAGAGGGCGAATAAGGTTTTTGGGAAGCGCTCCGCGCGACTGCTCTCAAGGTCTTCATCACGGCTCGACTTCCTGGACGATCTCCGGGTCCGCGGGCGACTCGTCTTCAACGTCGTCTTCTTCGAGCTGCTACCGTTGCTGCTCAAGCTGCTGCCGCCGCTGCTCCGACAACTTCTACAACGACTACGACTACGACTACTTCATCTACGATCGTTCGGTACGTTCGCCACGTTCCGATGTGCTGTTTTATTATGGCTGTGTTCGTAGATGCCATGCTGTTGTTCATGTTAATTAATACGTCTAGTATTTTCAAGGTTAACATGTCAGTAGCGTTTGCGATCATGCTTTATTTACTGGAATTAATCATGGAAATTATGCCTATTAATCCAACACTACTACTACTATTGCTCCACGCTCTGGAATTTCTGATTTCATGATGCTCATATCTTCAGCAAATATTTTTTCAAGAGTAGAATTCTGTGATATTAACAGAGTTAGTATAAAACTCCAGTGCTATAACTTAATTTCTTTGAACAAAATAATACAAGAAAGAGTACCGTTAGTAGGTCTGTGCAACTTCTCATGGATCTTTTCTCTTGGAAAGCCTTTTCATTTGTGATGGGTCATTCTCTTTTCCTTTTGCTGGGCAGTACTAACTCGAAGTGTTAAAACAGAGTATATTAGTGTACTATATCGTTAAAACAGAGTACCTTAGATAATTGTTATGGTGCTCCAGATTTAGCTGGTGTTTTCTTTCTTCCCTTGACTCTTTGCAGCTTATCTTTTTTAGATTAACAGGGATATTTAAAACAGAGTATCTTTTTTAGTACCTTACAACACAAACGAAACGAGAGAAAGATTCGTGCAGCTTATCAATCCAAGATTTCTTGCTCTTTGAACTTTTGTTTTCAATTGGCTTTTTCTTCAGGTGTGCAGCGGTAAATTTTATTTTTGAAGATGTCCCATTGGGATGAACCATGTCTCTCATCAGAATTATGGGTGCGCCCATTTAATCGTTCCTCGACTTTCTTACTAATACTGTCAAGCGTGTTCTCGATTAAATGGCAACATTCTTCAGAGTTTGATGCTCGGGTGGCCAAGTTAAAAAAAAAATGTGTGAGGGAAAATTGTAGTGGTGAACGGCCTCCAATGGGATTTCCAGCGTCGCTTCTACAAGTCAGGTGAGCTACGTCCCTACACTCATACTTCCCTTCGGCGAAGGGGAGGGCGAAGCACAGCACCACGTGGTACTTAGCGGTTTCTGGGACGGCTTACTCCTCCTCTCACATCACCCGGTACAATACAAAATGACAAACCCCTCGATTTGATAGGTTGTCCAAAATTTTGTCAGCAATATGAGTACGTCAATAACCGGATGCTACTGCAAGCAATATCCTTGAATAATCAGAACAGCACAGGAAGGAAGTATCTGTTCAGCAGCAACACATACCAAATATGTCAGGTAAGCATTCCAAAAGCAACGAAACCGGGTGCAGCAACTAACAGAGAACAGCAGCAAACGAGAGCCAGGTGGTCAAGTACAGCATCGTCGTTAATTCCACCAAAACATGTATCCTACCAAAAACCTTTCCCTCTCTAAGCCCAAAAGTTGTGTTTTCATTATTATTCCTATGGTTGTCACTCAAGAGCGCCTACATATATGTGTGTGTCCTGGCTCCTGAGTCCTGATGCTACATCTTCTCTTGCTTATCCCCTACTAGGGGGAGCATCTCCAGCCGGCTCCTTGGGGTGCGCGGGCTCGGGGCGCCAGAAGCCTGCTGGGAGATCAAATGCCTCACGTAGCCGTAGAAGGTGCAGCCGACGAGCGTGATCCCACACCCTACGGCGTTCATGGCGGAGATCGGGTTCCGGAAGATCATCCACGAGATCAGCACCGCGACAGCCACCTACATGACGATCACGGTACCAGTTTTTCAGTCCTGGACTCAACTGAAGAAGAAGGCGAAGAGGAAGGCGGCGTCTCACACCTTGAGGTTTCCGGCTACATTGAAGGTCACCGCTGTTGTCGAATGGATAACGTAGAAGATGGAGAAGTTGAGGCAGAAGGCGATAACCCCCGAGGTGACTATGATGATCAGTGCTGGGCCAGTTGAATCGTATGTATAGAGCCAGTTGATGACGCCGCTCCCTTCGAGTACGATCGCTGGTATAGACAGTATCATGGTGGCAAAAGGTGCCATGTAGTACACCGTGTTAATGCTGCAGAAAAGAAAAGAAGAACAGCATGTCAGCCAACCAACAGGGAAATTGAGCTACCAAAATGTCTAAAAAATATTTAGGAAGAAAGGGAGCATTATCTATTGGTTAGGTCTGATAACAGTTAGTATGATCATGTGAGAAATCAACCCTCCTCCCTAATTCATTTGTTGCAAAAGTCAGGCAGATCCTATGAGATCATTTCTTTTTGTAAACTGAATAGATCATCTTTTACCTGTCAAATTTGTATCCATGGAGTAGGGACTCTGCCATGATGGTTTTTGTCGATGTGGCCAGGCAGCCAACCATGGCAGCACAAAAACCAAACATATTGAAGCTAAGCTCAGTTACCGAAGTTAAGAGGATTCCTCCAACGATTGGAACTAAAGAAGCCCATATGCGCCACTCAAAATATTTCCTCCAGACCAACCACTGCAGGATAACTGTTTACAACACATCAGAATATGCGACAGCAATTGCGAAAAAGGTGTCGAACGAAGAGCGAGAAACAGAAAACCTGTTGTTGCAGGAGTAAACGATTTTATTGTCTGCATGAAGGAGACCGGGATGTACCGCAGGCTGATATTTCCCAACACAATGTTTATGCAGAATACAAATGACATGGGGAAAATCCTTTTCCAGCGATCCTCAGGGGCAACCTCGATCAGAGGTTTTATTTTAAGCACTTTGATTGCGATATAAGCTCCGATGGAAGAGCATATGAAGTGAACACACGATACGGTCAGAGGAAATTTGAACTCCAGTTTCTGCATCAAAGAAAAAACTATTAGTCACCAAGTTCATGCCTGCTGTGGGAGACTGCAATAGTGCCATGAACAATTGTTCCTTTTAATCTATATAAATCAAAAAAGAAAAGTTCCCAAGATAAGTGAGGTGAAAACTTCTTTGCTAATGAAGAACACTCGTCACTCTGGATCATTTTATTTTAAGTCGTCTGAAGGTAGCGCAGAGGATGTTCAAATTCCAGTTCCATTTGAGTGTATCGACAACTGAATGCAACTCTAAACAAAAAGATGGTCCAAGAACCGCATAAGGAATACTGGCCATCCATATATGTCATTTTGCTACAAATCAAACATATATCAGCATAATTCCAACTTTACTCTGAAGCCTGACCTGAACCTTGGTTATTCGTCAAGTTATGTGCTTCCCTGGTTCAGTTACCATGACCATTAACAAAAAAAAAGTACAACTGCATCTCTACGTCATTTTCAAGACCACACTTTATGTCAAAATCACATCTTCCCAATCGACCAAGTTTTGTTTCTCCTAAATCCTAGCTTTAAACCTTCAAGTCCTGATCTAGAAAGGGAATAAAAACTCAAAACCTCCAAACATGAATTATTTTTTCCTGTTTGTAGAACAGGCGTAACTCTAAAATCCTACAACCATGAAGATACTTTTCTATTCGTAACATGATGAAAAAGATAACAAATCACAGGTAATCTGCTCCACGGCGAGTGTACTAAAATCAAATCTTTATGGCGCACGGATCAATCCATAAACATGAGAAACCCAACCTCACGGACGAAGAAATAAGAAAAAGGATGGACAAGAATCACGACCTGGAAGATCCACTTGTTCATGATGATGACGGTGACGTTGAATCCCCACCATTGGAGGATCGCGAGCACCGCGCGGGCCGTCGCCACGTTCCCCATCTTCGCCTCCTCCATCGACGCCCCCAGACGAAGGAGGAGAAGAAGTGGAGAACAGAAACGGCAAAGTGGCGGCCGGCGAGAGTACTTTATATATATCTCGTACTACTAGCAATTAATCTAGGGCCATCCTAGAAGGCCCCTGCGGTTCTTCTTCCAGAAAGCTGCGGACTGAAGGCTGCTGTGCTGATCTCTCTCTCGCCAACACAAGAGGATGAGGAGGAAGAGAAGAAGAGAGGTTGCCCAGCCCAGGATCGGTGCCGGTTTTAGGTTGAGAGTTCGGTTTGTGTGAAGAAGAGACTCTCTTCCTTCCGTGTCATGGTAACGCCTTGCTGCTTCTTTTATTTCACCAGCTCATCCTTGAACGTGGCCTGTAAGGGCTTGGACACGTGGCATGTGAGATAATTACACAGATCGCAAAAAGATTGACATCAGTAATTTTTTATTTTAAGATATTTTTTCACTAGATATCCCATCCAGTCATATCAGTACATATTGAAAAAACATTTCATACCTTTTCCCAAAAAAAAAATATTTGGTGCAAAAAATTAACAGAAATAATAGTTAGCCAACCAATAATAATAAGATAGACAAGGGCATCATTCTTTTGTTCCTTACAAAAATTACAAGGGAACAACACAACACTAGCGTTCCTTCTCACAAATGGGAAACAATAAACTAAGTAATGTTTTCACCAGGTAACAAGACTTCCTCCCGGTAAAATTGTCAACTACACAACTGACTGGCTGCTTCAACTATTCAAGTCAGTGTATAATAAAGCCCTCCAAAGAGGGCCAAAGAATCATCATTTTTCCCATTTACCCAATAAGCTTTGGCCAAGAAAAAAATCTTTGCAAAACGCTATTTCTGCTTATTACTTCTTCTCTTGGCCAATCATCATTGACTAGCTATTAAGCGTCCGACTGGCTGGCACGCTTATGTTTCTTCAGGATCGACTTCTCGTACCTCTGCAGCCCTTCCCTCGCCCTCCGGAAGCTGCACTGTGGACAGTACCAGTGCCCCTTGGGGACGCAGGTGCGCTTCGGGGTCATGCAGTATATGTGATAGGCCTCGTCACAGCCGTCGCACAGCGTGATCTCCTCGTCGTCCTTGTTCTTGAAGCAGCCTCTGCAGATGCAGGAGGGGCAGTACCAGCATTGCAGCTTCTGCTGCTTCTCAAGCGCGATCTGGCTTGTTCTGAGGCACCGGATGTGGTAGAATTTGTATGGGCAGTAAGGGTGACCACACACTATGAACTGCTTGTCGTCGTCCTCGCACGTACCACAGTGCTTGCACAGCTTTGACAGGGCAGTCGTGTACAAGTCTGCCTCGTTGTCTTCCTCCACGCTCGGAACCGAGCTCCCCTCTCTTTCTTCAGCTACCTCCGTTACGCTAGCTACTTCAGGTGGTTCTATTTTCTTGACCACGTCGAGCTTGTCGCACAGTGGACAATCACCATGCAAGCTGCCATGGTCAACATTATTCTTGGTGCCTGCAGCTGACTCCTTTCCCTTGTTGCTGCAGGCAGGACAGTGCCAGGTCGCCGGGATCTGTTTCATTGCAGGATGTAGTCGCTTAACACAGTCAAAGTGGTACGTGGTATCACATCCATCACAGATTAGGCTTTTTTCTGCCTCTGCACTGGCTCCACATTGCTTGCAAGTGCAAATTCGACCAACACCACATTTCGCACTTTGCTTTGGTATTGTAGAATGACCAGAATCACATGGCGAGAACTGCATGGTGGTATTTGAATCCTTTGGGAGTTTATGGACGAAGCCAACCAAACTTGTTTCCTAACGAATTATGCAATTAGTATACAAGAATATGAACTGAATGTAAAGATTAAAAAGTATGAGCATAAAACTGTCCCCAAACACACGACTTACTTCTACCATGTGCTCAGCAGCAACCTCTGCTTCAGAAACTCCAGAAGCCTGTACGGAATCTATTATAAGTACTGCCCAGGACCAGCATAAAGAGAAATTATAGCAACAATTTAAAGACTCGACAACAGCTTGAGGCATGGTTGTCCAGTTTGTGGTCATAGATGTCCCTTGGCTGCAGGGGCAAAAACTACAAACTTACTTGCTTCTGATAGGAAGCTCGAGAAATGATTGGAAGATTGCTCGCTAGACTTGTCATCTCGCGGCCAACTTGTTCCAATTTCTCCCATATCTGCAATATATACAGACATAAATATGATAAGAGAACACATTATTTAAAGCATTATTTGCCTGGATGTTATGCATCTTCAGGGAATGTTTTGTGGAATAATGATCGCCGGGAAGTAAAAAACACGAAAAAGTGAAAACATAAAAAATAAGAAGACTAATACAAGTGTATGAGAGGTACAGGCGGTGATGCAAATACCTACACAGCTACGCCATAATCCATACCTATCCTTAGTTAATTTTACCCCAACATGTTATAAATGGTGTTCGCTATCTGTCGAAACAAAACTTCCTTGATTAGATCAAACCCAAAGCACTGAGGCATACACGCGGCAGTATGAGCAACAATTTCAGGTTAAGTGTGCTCACGGATGCCACAGTAAAAATACAGGTGCCACTTTCAAATTTTGTGTATAAAAAGGGCCAGCTCTATGCTGCCAAGTTGAAGTGATGGTTACACGTCTCTATTAGATTAAACACAGTAATAATCAGTAAAACAGCAACTTTTCCGATGACAATGAATGACTGAGAATAGCTACCTGCTGGATATCGACATTGAACAGCTCCGGGTTCTGTGCATAGTTCCCATTTCTCATGTTCGTGTCAATTTTCGCCAAATCAATGACCTCATGAACCTTATTCACATGGAAAGTTTTAACAAGCAAATCACACAACAAGGCAAACTTCTCCGAGACTAGAATGTCAAGGAGAGCATTATTGCAAGTTGCTGTGTTGGCATCCAAAGAAACTGCAGTTGCATCTTTTAATGACACAGAGGAACTAATCTCTTTAGCACCTGCCGCTCCAGCAGGAAGCTCCTCTGATGCTCGTTGATCTTTAACTAGGTTACACTGGTAATCACAGAGAAACTTTATGTCAATAAAAAATCTGGTCATGACATGTATGCACAAGGTTGCTTCTTTTATCAAATGTATTCCTGACAGTAGCATTATGACTGACCTGTTGCACGGATTGAGAGCAGTTGTATCTGAGCGCATCACGGATGCAGCTCTGAATCCCCCCACCCTTATTTACACCTGGGGATTGCAGGAAGCCCTCCAATGTGTCCCTCCAAGTAATCCAGTGTCTAGCCAGCATTCGGTTCCCATCTTGGCAAGAATTGCCACTACACACCCCCATGGTGGCGCAAGGCTGCATAGGAGAAAGCAAACAATGTAAGCATAATGAGCGCAGTTCAGTTATGCAGAACATCTTTGCAAAGGAAATCCTTGCTCTGTTGGGTACAGAACTGCAAGGCACCGCCAAGATTCGTAGCATTTCAAGAACAGAGTATGCGAATCTAGGCGCGTCAAGACGAAATCTTGGCCGACTGGCGGCACCAGAGAGTCAGATGGCAAGATTTTGCAACTGTATTAGCTAAAATAGGGCGGCGGGGGGCAAGAAGACGAGCAGTGCTGGCGGCTAGGGATGGGGATGCTTACCGCTCCGGGGTCAGAGCTGGCGCCGCGGGTGGCTGCGCGGCGGCGCTTATAGGTGACGAGTAACTCGTCGGAGCGCAGTTCCACCGGTGCGCGGCGCTTGGGCGGGGCCGGCGACCGGGTGGCGCCGTCCTGGGAGGGCATCTTCCGGCACGGTGGCTACAGCATATGCCCAGCAAAGAGCGAGCCCGCGTCTGGAACCGGAAGCAGAGCGTCGGAGGGGACGGGAGGGAGCAAAGGCGGCGAGGGGGCAGGTTTCTAGGGCTCCGGGGGGCGGTTGCGGAGGAGGATTCGGGTTGGGATCTCTCGATGGGGAGGGAAGGGGAGGAGCGAAGAGGAGAGGAGAGAAGAGAGGAGCGGGACGAAGTGGGAGATGAGTTTGGAAGAGAAAAAACGGGGAAGAGTTTAGGGCTTGGGCTTGGGCTTTCTGCCTGCCAGACTGCGACGGCTTATCTTACCCTCTCTCCTACTCCCCTACTCCGATTCCTCAAAACCATTTAAACACCCATTTTTAATTTTCTAGACTCAGGTATGTAGAATTGATACATTTTTTCTGTGTTTTCCTGAGTTTCACTATTCCTATATTTTTCATGCGTTTTACAATTCTCTGTTTTGTACTCACAAACATGTGGGTCACAGGGTTGAAAACACAGGAATATGAAAAACATATGAATCTCATAGGTGTATCAGTGTAAAATAGAGGAAGACCCTCTTTAAACCGCAGGATTAGAAAACAGAAGAATTGGAAAAACAAAGGAATTTAATAGGATTGCAAGGGTAAAACAGAGGATCGTAAAACAGAGAAAAACTATAGGAATAGTCATTTGGATGATACATAAGAATAATACAGGAAAAGTGTATCGATCCTACACGAGTGAGTGTAAAAAAGTGGTTAGAGTGGATGTTGAAATTTCTATTGAATTGGGGTGTAGAAATGCAATCCATATAACTTTTAGAGGTGTCATTCTTTTGATCTAAAGGGATTCCTTAGAAAAAAAATCCAACGGAATGAAATCCTTCACTATTATTATGAAAATCTTTCAATCCAAAGAGGGCTGAGTAGTCGTTTGGATGAAATGCAAAAAAGCATTAAAAAGTGTATCAATCCTACGCATTTGATTCTAAAAAATAGGTTGATGTGGATGTCTAAATTCCTATTTAGCCCTAAGAATCCAATCCATAGGATTTTGGTAGCATCATTCCTTTAAGTCAAAGGCAATCCATAGGAAAAGGTCCTAACGATTGGAATCCTATAAAAATTCTTTGAAATTCCTACAACCCAAAGAGGCCTTATAGTTTAGAAAAACATTTTGCTAACATATGCAGAAGTTTCGGAGTCACTCTTATGCATATTATTTATAGATATTTATTTTCTCAAACAAATCAAAAGACTTGCGGGTTTAATTAATTAAGGGAGTTGGCATTACGCTCTCCTCTCGGGCGACTCATGAGGCGATGCCCCTCCTATTGTAGATGATATGCAGCGGCACCCATACTGGATGACACTAGTCCCTTAGGCGACTGCGAAAGGCATCAGCTCTCACTTCAAGGCTTTCACACGCGACAGCTCTGACGAGAAAGATTGACAAGGATTCTTTCGAAGGAGTTCTTTTAAACTCCCCCAAACTTCCCCCAAACTTGAGTAATACTCTCTCCAACATGAGGCCAAAATTAAAAATGGCAACGATCATTATAAACCTCCTTGGGAGTATAGTAATCCAAATGAAGACAATGAATACGGTATTCGTCATCCAAAAAATTGAACCATATGCGAGCATTACTAGAGAAAGACAAATATAATAACTTGCTTTTCACTTCAGCGTGAGGAATATCAGGAAGTTTAATAGAGAGCAGATGTATTCAATCATTTGCACATGGTCATGTGCAGTTTTACTTCCACCCATGAAAAATTATGTTCCAAAACTCTTTTAACATGCCCCATGAAAATTATATACCCCACATCAGCCTCAGGGGTTTATCAACCTTATTCTTAACAGTGCTAACATAATGATATAAAGAGAAATTCAGATTTGCATGACTTAATAAATCCATAATAAAAATAGAATATAACAGTAAATAAAAATAACCTTCAAGTTTCCTTACCAAACAAACCTACAAATAGCGCGACGCTCCCCGGCAACGGCAGCAAGAATGTCTCCCTAGTGGAGGAGATCATTTGTAGTACCTTTCAAATAATAAAAGGTTGTCGAACCCACGAGGAGCTATAGTAAAACAATAAAATATGCAAATGATTTTATGTTTTTGGTGTTTAGTTTGCAATAATGTAAAATGATGAAAGTAAACTGTAACAAGTGAATGCTCTTAATAAGAGAAAGCCCAATCCTCTGTGTTGTTAGAGGATAAGGTTAAGTGTGTGTTTCTTATATGTGACAAACGTTTCCGAGGGCAGCTTGGATTTACTTAGCATGAAGATTTCTAAAACAACACGATAAATATTTTGTCAAATTTTATTCTTTTTGGACGGAGGCTTAATTAGGTGCAGCCAAGTAAATGAGCAAGTGCACCCCTTATGATGGGTCCTTAGGCCATGTATATGAGCAAACAAAGGAATCATTAAGACATATATGTCTCACCATAGCAGTTAGTTCTAGGATCCTGATAAAAAACTATTGTAACGCAAAGTCTGACATAACGGTTTCCGTCAGTTCGTCCCGTTCTACCCAATTCATTACTCTAAGATGCATCCCTGATACGTGCATTTTATATCATCATTTATACAACTTATATTATCATATTAGAATGTTATTGGAACTATTATATCAATTGTTAACATGTTTTAGATGATTTTGGGCACTTTCATACAAAGTCCCTATTTTTGGTATTTAATATCTGGGAGTCAGAACCCCCCCCCCCCCCCCCCCCCCCCCTTTTCTTGTTTTTATTGTTTCAGGAGCTACATGAACCCAAATGGAAAAAGGAAAGTTGCACAGTCATTTTTGCATCAGGAGAACCAGAGGGGGCAAAAGATCGAAGAGGGAAGAGCCACGAGGCCCAAAAGAGGGGGGCCCACGCGGCCAGATTCCTTGGCCGCGTGGGGCCCACTAAGTGGAGCCTCGGGCACTTCCTCGCCCGGGGCTTTTAACCACGACCCCCGTCTCCTCCGAAAACCTACGCCCTAATTTTTCCCCAGACCATCCGAGGCCGCGGCGGCGGCGAAACTCCTGATTTCCTCCGAGGGGGGTCAGATCCTGCTGCTCCGGAGCTCCGTAGAAGGGGGAAATCATCGTCACCGTCATCACCTCTCCTCCTTGGCGTGGGAGGAGGCCTCTCCATCATCACCATCTCCATCATCATCTCCGTGATGCACTCCGTTCCCCTCGTAGTTTGAGACTTTCTATACCCTAGATACTTGTTTTGTGCTACTATTCATGTTTGTGATTGAGCACTTGTCATTATTTGGTTGTGAAGTTATATTTTCAGATTGTGTTCTACCACTTATGCCACTGAATATGATCATGTTTGCACGTTGTGAGTAGTTCCCGTATGTTCCTCAGGGCATAGGATGAATTGGCAATGATTTATATATGACATGTGTTGCTATTTTGTCTAGTGTTTATCTTTTTATGTGATTCTATGATGGTGTTGTGCGAACGTCGACCGCACAACACTTCACCTATATGGGCTCATAGGAGAACACCGTAGTGTAATTAAATGAGGAAGACTTGGGAGGACAAGAAATCTGAGAATGAGTCATGAAGTTATTATTATGGGGTATTAATATCGGGGACCTTAGAGTGTAATGCTATGGTGGGACATTATGTCTTAATAATTCTTGTGCAGTCATTTGCTTGGCCACATGATCCATCATAAGAGGGTTTAGTTTATTTTTTTTAGCTTTACCTAAGTTGTGGCTCCGTCCTAAACAAGATTAAAACTTGACAAGATATTCAACGTGTTGTTTCATAAATCTATATGCCTAGTTATATCCATGCCGCCCTCGGGAACGTTTTCCAAATATAAGACACACATCACTTGAGCCTGTCCTCTTGCCACATAGAGGATTGGGCTTTTCTCTCATTGAGAGCTTTCAACTGCTACTATTTACTTTCTGCACTTTTACTTTATTTGCAACCTTACAACCAAAAACCCCAAAAATACTTGCATCTTTCATTGTTTTATCTATCATTCTTACTAACCAATACCTTCAGCTCCTCGTGGGTTCGACAACCTTTTCTATTCGAAAGGTACTACAATTGATCTCCTGCACTTGGGAGTCATCAAGATACTTTTCTGGCGCCGTTGCCGGGGAGCGTTGTGCTATTGGTAAGAAGTTTGGTAAGGAAGCTTGGAAGTTGAATTTTATATGTTGTTGTTATCTTATTGTTACTATGGATTTCATGAATCGTCATGATTTGCAACTTGCTTTATATGAAAGTGCTTATGCCACTCCAAAAGTGGTGGAAACTGCTGTGTCTGAGAGACCTAGAGTGGGATATAAAATTCCCGTTTGTCATGTTAAGAGAGTTATGAAGGATCCATTCTTAGGGGATGGAGCTAAGTCTGCACGTGACCATATTGCACACATTGAAGACATATGTGGGTTATTTAGGCTCACTGATATTTCTGATGATCAGGTAAAAAGGAAGTTGTTATATTTGTCTTTATCTGGTAATGCTCGTATTTCGTACAGGTCTTTGGATGAAGGAGTTAAAGAAGATTGGAATGTGATGAGGAAGGTTTTCTTTCTTAAATATTTTACTCCTAAAGAAGCTTATAATAACCGCTGCTATATATTTAATTTCTAGCCACATCTGGGAGAGAGTATTACTCAAGCTTGGGGGGAGATTAAAGGAGCTCCTTCGCAAGAATCCTTGTCATGATCTTGCAAGGAAAATTATTCTGATAAACTTTTAAGTGAGGCTGCCTAAGCATCTGAAGGAAACTCTGGATAACTCGTCTGGTGGAAGTTTTACAAATAATACTGAAAAAGAAGCATCGAATTTATTGGAGACTATTGCTGAGAACACTGGTCATTGGGATCTTGATAAAGGTAATGAACCCTATCTGGACTATGAATATTCGTGTGTACAGCACTTCTCTACCTCTACTTTATTTAAAAATCTGAGTGATAATTTTGGTCTTGATCCTTATATTATGGTAGAAATATCTGAAGGTTTTGCTAAGCATATGTGTCTTCCTGGAGCTGGCTTTGAAATATATGTTGAACCTGTTAAACAATCTATTGTTGTTCCTAAAGTTATTAAACAGGTGGAACCAGTGTCATCTGTGACAATTGAAGAGTATGTTGAAACACCTCCTTATCCAAATAAAATTAAGGAGAACTTGCTTATTGCTGTTACTAACAAGAGTAACAGAAAATGTTCTGAGTCTTATGAACAGGTTGAAGTTAAAAGTCAAATTTCTGTTATCAAACAATTAAATGAAGAAGATCCTGTTGATGTTTATTTATGTGAAGATGCTACTAAGGTTATCAAAGGCAATTCGGCCAAGGTTGGTAAGCCTGTTATATCATGTGCTATTGGGACTTCATGCTATCATGGGTTATGTGATATTGGATCAAGTATTAGTGTTATTCCATATTCTCTTTATCTTGAAATCAAACCTGACATTGATCCTATTGTTATGGAAGAGACAGGTATGACAATTCAACTTGCCAATAAAGATTATATTAGTCCTCTTGGAATTGTTAGAGATGTTGAAGAACTCGTTGGGAAGATAAAATATCATGCTGATTTTATTGTGCTTGGTTGTCCTCAAGATTCATTTTGTCCTGTCATTTTTGGTAGACCTTTCTTACATACTGTTAGTGCTGAAATTAATTTGGTTAAAAAGAAAGTGTTTATTAAGTGTGCTGGAGAAAAACTTGAGTTTAACTTTTCTAAATTTGCTGATAAACATTTAAAGAAAGAACCATTTGCTAAAGATATAGTTGAAACTCTTGCTCATATAGCTGTAGCTTCAACGGATGTGGTAGAACGTTATATGCTTAATCAAGATGAACCATTTAATGATGAAGAAAAGGACGCTCTAGAACAAATATTATGGCAGCAACCACCACAATTACAATTGCATATTCCACCTGATAATTTAGGAGTGTTAGAGCATCTCTAGCAGACACCGCATTTCGGCCCGACCTGCAAAATAACTGATGTTTTGCCGTTTCGGGCCGAAAACGCACGCAGACCAAACCCCGCATAAGTCCGCGACCTGTAAAAAAAATTACGGGGCGCAGGATTTTGCCCCCCCCCCCCCCCCCCCCCCCGCGGAACTGTGAAAATCCCGTTTTCGCGATCGACCCGGCGGCGACCTCTATACCTAGATTAAATTGGCGGGAGGGACATTTCACCCTGACCGTTCCTACTTTCCCCTTCCGCCGCCGCCGCCGATCTCCACCTCCAGCTCCGTCTGGACCTCTAGCTCCCTCGCCGTCGGTGCCATGGACACCTCCGACCCCGCGCTCGTGAGTGTTGAAGTAGGGCTAGCCAAATCGCCACCGGGCGGCGGCGCGGTGGATCTCCGCACCGGCCATGTCGCCTCCGCGGCGGAAGCCTCCGGCAGCACCGTTCCGCGCAAGCGGCTTGGCAACATCATCGTCCAGGGAGGCGCGGGAGCTCCCGGCGTCAACGCCGCCGCCGCCAAGGGATCCGCTGGACCTAAAGCTCGCCCTTCCACTGCCGGCAAGGGACCCGCAGGAGAAACCGGTCCGGCGAAGCCTCAAACGCAGCAGACGGTCGTGGCGAAACGGAAACGGGCTCCTCAAAACAAGGCCGCGGCGACTTCTGCTCCCACGCCCGCCGCCGGCGCTGAGGTGCTCGACGGAATGCCCGCAGCGTAAGTCCGATCAACGCCGCCGCTTTTGGATTGCCACCATCGTGTTTTTCAGCTCAAAGTTCTATGCGGCTGTATGCAGCTCTGAGTATGCGGCTCTCCTCGAGGAAAACACGGTGAACCTCGACGATGTACCGCTCGGGGACTACGAGTACAACGAGATGGACGGTGGGGAACACGGTGGCGGCGACGAAGAGGAGGTGCAAGAGATTGAAGGAGAGGTCTTTGAGGCCGCGTTTAGCAAGAGGTCGAGGGGCTACACCATATTGGAGGATACGGTGTTGATCAAGGCTTGGGAGGCGGTGACCCTCGATTCCATCCACGGGAGGTTCCAGAACACCGGAGAGCTAACGGAGAGGGGCCACGAGGCCCCCAGATGAGGTCCCGGCGCGGCCCCACTCCTGGCCGCGCCAGCACCTCATGAGGGCGCCTCGGCCCTCCACCGCCTTCGCCCTTTCGCCTACTTAAAGCCCCCGACAATACAAGACCTAATACCCAAATACTTTTTCACGAAACATTACGGAGCCGCCGCCGTCGTCAACCCTAGTTCGGGAGGGTTCATAAGCTCTTCCCGGCACCCTGTCGGAGAGGGGGGTCATCACCGGAGGGCTCTACATCACCATGCCTGCCTCCGGACTGATGCGTGAGTAGTTCATCCTTGGACTACGGGTCCATAGCAGTAGCTAGATGGTTGTCTTCTCCTATTGTGCCATCATGTTTAGATCTTGTGAGCTGCCTATCATGATCAAGATCATCTTTATGTAATGCTACATGTTGTGTTTGCTGGGATCCGATGAATATTGAATACTATGTCATTTGCTTCATAATATATCATGTTGTGTGTTATTTATGATCTTGCATGCTCTCCGTTGCTAGTTGATGCTCTGGCCAAGTAGATGCTTGTGAATCCAAGAGGGAATATTTATGCTCGATAGTGGGTTCATGTCTCTATTTAATCTGGGGTAGTGACAGCAAGCTCTAAGATTGTAGATGTACTGTTGCTACTAGGGATAAAACAGTAGTACTTTGTCTAAGGATAATTGTATTACTTACATTACACACTTTGCCTAATGCAATAATCTGTTGCTTGCAACTTAATACTGAAAGGGGTGCGGACGCTAACCGGAAGGTGGATTATTAGTCATAGATGCGGTTGGAACGGTCTATGTATATTGTTGTAATGCCCAAATGAATCTCACACTAGACATCATGACATTAGTATATGCATCATTATGCAGCTCTTTATTCTGTCAATTGCCCAGCTGTAATTTGTTTACCCACATGTATGCTATTATTATTATTTATGGAGAGACACCACTAGTGAACTGTGGACCCCGGTCCTTTCCTTTAAACTGATAATACAACCAACTGCAAACTGTTACTTTCATTCTCTGCAAACATCATTCTCCACACATACGTTTAATCCTTTGTTACAGCAAGCTAGTGAGATTGACAACCTCACTGTTTCGTTGGGGCAAAGTAGTTTGATTGTGTTGTGCAGGTTCCACCTCCCTTTCGCGCCAACAAGCTGTTTTCTGGCGATTGCCAGGGAGACCTTCAGATGTGTTCTTCATCTCCTACTGGTTCGATAACCTTGGTTTCATAACTGAGGGAAGACTTGCTGCTGCACTCATCATACCTTCCTCTTGGGGTTTCCCAACAACACCACCGTGTGCATCAAGCCGTTTTCTAGCGCCGTTGCCGGGGAGCTGAAGCACATCTGCAAGGGGAGTCTCTCACTTCCCAATCTCTTTACTTTGTTTTTGTCTTGCTTAGTTAAATTTTATTTCATGTTTAGTTTGCTATTAAATATCAAAAACACAAAAAATTTAGTTACTTGCATTTTATTTACTTTGTTATTATCTTGTTTGCTTCTTATTATCAAAAACACAAAAAAATTAGTTACTTGCATTAATATTTATATTTCGGTTTTGCCTTAATATTGCTAAAATGGGAAGTCCTGAAGTTGAAGTACGTTCGTTTAGGCAACAAGGAGGAGAGAATTTGAAAGATGCTTGGTATAGGATAAATGATGCTCATCATAGGTGCACTAAGAAATATTCCACCTTAATCCTTCTTCGGAATTTTTATGTTGGTATCACTAGTTGTTATAGGTACGTTCTTGACACTCTTACAGGAGGTAACTTTCTGGGTACTCCTGCTTTGGAAGCTTGCAATTTAATTGAAATTTGGTAGGATCACCATCACCTACTAAAGATATTAAAACTGAGATCACTCTTGGAGATGTTATTAAAAAATTCGACTCTATGGAGGGAAAATTTAGCAAACTTCATTGATAATGCTAGCAAGGTTAATGAATCAATAGAGGATATTAATGATAGAATCATTGTTTTAGAAGCTAGCAACACCCATGATACTCAAAACAATAGGATTGGTGAGTTAGAGGAAGCTATGGAAAATTTAAGTTCAACTTTTTCCTATCTCAAAACTAAGAAAGAAAAGGCTTTTGTGTGAAAAGAGCAGAAATTTATTTATATCCCTAAGGTACCTAAACCCAAACCCCCAAACGTGCTTAACATTGATAAACATGTTGGTACATCTTCATGGATACCTAAAGTACCTAATGGAACAAGCCATGTTTTAAAGAAAATTAATTATTTGGATGCTTCTTCTCTTGGAAACACTTGAGTTTTGCTTTCGGTGCCTAGCTCAAAGGCGTTAAAGAAAAGCGCTTATGGGAGACAACCCACTTTTTATTTCTGTTATTTTATTTTCTTGAGTCAAGGAACATGCCTACCTCTGTAGCAATTCCTTTGTATCTTTACTTTATTGCATAGTTGTGCCAAGTTAAGTCTCTAGTAGAAAGTTGATGCTAGAATTGGATTCCTGTGCAGGAACAGTTTTCTGTTGTCCACCGTTTAATTCGTTAGAATATTCTGTTTTGCAGTTCCGCAATGCGGTGTCTGTTCTGCCGCAGCAAAAAATCGACCCGCATACGCGTTTTCTGCGACCTGCATTTCGCTTTTGCGGGTTCGCGAAATGCGGTGTCTGCTAGAGTTGCTCTTACCACCACCTAAAGGGATCCTAGTTTTGAGTTAAAACCTTTGCCTGAAAATCTTAAGTATGCATATTTGGATGAGAAGAGCATATATCCTGTTATTATCAATGTTGGGGATATCTCTTATCGGAAACTTATCAGTCGACCCATGATAAGAGCTAAATCAGCCGGTTTATCGGCATATCGACCGAATTATCGGTATATCGGCCGACTTATCGGCCAATTTATCTTATCGGTCAGACAACGATAAGCGATAAATCGGCTGATAAATCGGGATATCGGCCGATATCTTGAACAGTGGTTATTATTAGTGCTAACCTTTCAGCTGAAGAAGAAGAGAAATTACTTGATGTATTGAAAGCTCACCGAGCAGCCATTGGATATTCTCTTGATGATCTAAAAGGTATAAGCCCAGCTCTATGTATGCATAAAATTAATTTGGAGGAAGATGCAAAGCCTGTTGTTGATTTTCAGCGTCGTCTTCACCCTAAAATGAAAGATGTGGTAAGGAAAGAGGTAATAAGACTTATTGAAGCTGGTATTATTTATCCCATAGCTGATAGTAAGTGGGTGAGTCATGTTCATTGTGTTCCTAAAAAGGGTGGAATGACTGTTGTTCCAAATGATGAAGATGAACTTGTGGCTCAACGTACTGTTGTTGGTTATATGATGTGTATTGATTTCATAAAGTTAAATAAAGCAACTCGTAAAGATCATTATCCATTGCCATTTATTGATCAAATGTTAGAAAGGTTATCTAAACACTCTCACTTTTGTTATTTAGATGGTTATTCAGGTTTCTCACAAATTCCTGTTCACAAAGATGATCAAGAAAATACCACTTTTACTTGCCCATATGGTACATTTGCTTATAGGAGAATGCCATTCGGTTTGTGTGATGCTCCTGCTACTTATGGAGGGCATCATGCAGGAGATCGCACAGGAGCAAAGGTATTACAATCTGGTTTTTATTGGCCTACTCTGTTTAAGGATTGTGCTGAATATGTTAAAACTTGTGATAAATGTCAAAGAGTAGGAAATATTGGTAGGAGAAATGAAATGCCTATGAATTATTCTTTACCACGTGAGCCTTTTGATTTGTAGAGTTTTGACTTTATGGGACCTTTCCCACCCTCAAAGACAAAGCATACTCACATTTTGGTTGCAGTGGATTATGTTACAAAGTGGGTGGAAGCAATTCCAACCAAAAGTGCAGATCATGCCACATCAATGAAGATGCTGAAGGGCATCATCTTCCCCAGGTTTGGTGTTCCAAGGTTTTTAATTACTGATGGTGGTTCTCATTTCTTGCATGGTATTCTTAGGAAAACATTAGCAAAATATGATGTTAATCATAGAGTTGCATCTCCTTATCATCCTCAAACAAGTGGACAAGTTGAATTAAGTAATAGGGAAATTAAACTCATTTTGGAAAAGACAGTTAATAGGTCTAGGTCTGATTGACCACTTAAGATTAATGATGCACTATGGGCTTATAGAACTGTTTATAAAAATCCTATGGGAATGTCTCCTTACAGAATAGTTTATGGAAAAGCTTGTCATTTACCTGTTGAATTAGAACATAAAACTAGATGGGCTATTAAACAACTTAACTTTGATTTAAAAACTGCTGGAGAGAAGAGAATTCTTGATTTAAACCTACTTGATGAGTGGAGAAATGAATCTTATGAAAGTGCCAGGCTATTTAAAGATAAAGTTAAAAGTTGGCATGACAAGAAAATTAAGAAAAAAGAATTCAAACTAGGTGATCAAGTTTTATTATACAACTCTCGTTTCAAGTTTTCTGCAGGAAAGTTAGCTTCAAAATGGCAGGGACCATTGGTGATACAGGAGGTGTACCGTTCAGTAGCCATTCGTCTTCACAGTGACATGAAAGGTAAACCTCATGTGGTCAATGGACAACGCCTTAAACATTATATTGTAGGAAAAAGCTTCATCGGAATGGTGGAAGAAATGGACTTAAAGACACCGGAGGAGGTAATAGAGAGAAACTCTGCAGTTTTGGAAACCCAGAATCAATAATTGGTAACTTTTGTGTTGGGAAGTTTCTCGGAATTGCATAATATTTTACGGAGATCATTTTTTATGAAAATTAGCATATAGGACAAGAAACTTGGAAGGAACGGAGCCCCGAGGGAGGAAAGAGCTGGCCCCACACGGCTAGATGCTTTGGCCACGTGGGCCCACTCCATTTGCCCCTCGGAGTCCCGTTTCGTCTCGTTTTGGACTCCGACGCTTCGTCTTGCCCTAAAAACCGTCAATATATACCCCCTTTCGTCAATCTAATCTCGCACCGAGCGTTATCGAGCGATCTTTGTTTTCTTTATTTCTGTCTGTCAGGGTTTTGGCCATGTCTTCGGGAGACTCTTTCCAATGCTCCTCCATGGACGATGATGATGATGAGCTTGAGGGGAACAACCCCACGTCCATGTGGAGGAGAAACAGGAAGAGGAAGGACTACTCGGATGATGAGGACGTCAAGCCCGACGTAGAGAAGATGGAGGAGGAAGAAGAAGAAGATGGAGAATACAAGCCCTTCATCCACCTCGCGTCTGCACCACCTTCGCCACCTGCTCCTATCCCTGTTGCTGCCGTGAGAGTGAACATGTCTCTTCCGAAGAAGAGGCAGACCGCTCGCATGAGCACTGGAGGGAAGGCTCCTAGGCATGCTCTTGCAAGCAGAAACGTGGATTCTACTCTTATTGACAGGGAATTTCAGAAGGCTACCTCAGATAACTATCTTGGTGAATGAGACCGCAAGATCCCAAACACCAAGGTACCAAGCCCGGAGTGGAAGCCTAGCAAGGAGTCAAGGGAGAAGAGTCTCATGGAAAAGCTGGGAAATGCAACAAACCAGTTTGAGCAAGCTTACAATCTTATAATGAGTGTCATTGGAGAACTTGAAGACAACTACTATGAAGTCAAGAAAGAGGAGAAATAAAGAGTCTCCAAAACCTCAAGCTTGGGGGAGTTCAACCTAGTCTTTATATTTACTAGTTTATCATATCTATCTAGTCATGGTGTGCTTTGCTTTTTATCATTTAGTTATCAATCTCTCTTAAGCTTGTGTGAGCTCATTGAGCATTATCATGTATCCCCTATGGTTTATCAATGAATATTAAAGTATGGTGTCATTCATGGGTCTCTTGTTTTGGAGATTTATGGGTAACACTCATGCAAATGTGCGTGGTATATTTAGAAGTTTCAGTCACATCTTTCCTTGAACTTGGTTAACTTGAGTATGTTGGACACTTGTAGAATTATCTCATCAATAGAATAAGTGAAAGAATAAGTCAGTATGACATGAAGTATAAAAGTTTAAAGTAAAGATGTGGTCTTGTAGAATAAATATTTAGGAGGTTAATGAAAAGAAATATGAAACACTCTTGCTGGACTTTAGTATCTTTTGAGAAAATTAATGATCATGGATGTTTAATTACTTATGCTCTTGAAAAGTGAATGAAAATGTGGGTACCCGAGGATTCGGTTAGCCATGGAAAGTGTTAGACAAAGGTTGTGTTGAGCATAAGAACTTGATTCAAATATCCATGACTTAAGCTTGTACTAGTTACTAGAGAGGCAAGGTGATAAGCAATATCATATTTATCTTTTCATTCGTCTTCCTCTAACTATTTATCCCATGAGAGTTTATCTTGTCTTTAAATTTCAGCAAAGCATAAAAGAGTATAATGCTTGCAAATGAGAGCAAATGCATTGGTAAAAGAGTATGAATAAGAGTTAGTTCAATTGTCCAACATACAATGGCTTTCTATTTTCAAAAGTAAGGGGTGATTGCTAGAGCTTCTAATTATATTGCCCACATGTGTATGAGTTTTAGTTCCATTTATCTTATTTTACAACTGAACATGATGATGATACTATGCCCGTATTTATTTATCAACCATAAGTCCATTGATGCATGTAATGATCTATGTCCTTACTTACTCGAGGACGAGTAAAGGTTTACTTATATCATCATTTATATAACTTATATTATCATATTAGAATAATATTGGAACTATTATATCAATGTTTTACATGTTTTAGGTGATTTAGGGGACTTTCATACAAAGTCCCTATTTTTGGTATTTAATATCTGGGAGGCAGAAAACCCCCCTTTTCTTGTTTTTATTGTTTCAGGAGCTAGAGGAACCCAAATGGAAAAAGGAAAGTTGCACAGTCGTTTTTGCATCAGGAGAACCAGAGGGGGCAAAAGATCGAAGAGGGAAGAGCCACGAGGCCCAAAAGAGGGGGGGCCCACGCGGCCAGATTCCTTGGCCACGTGGGGCCCACTAAGTGGAGCCTCGGGCACTTCCTCGCTTGGGGATTTTTACCACGACCCCCGTCTCCTCCGAAAACCTACGCCCTAATTTTTCCCCAGACCATCCGAGGCCGCGGCGGCGCCGAAACTCCTGATTCCCTCCGAGGGGGGTCAGATCCTGCTGCTCCGGAGCTCCGTAGAAGGGGGAAATCATCGTCACCGTCATCACCTCTCCTCCTTGGCGTGGGAGGAGGCCTCTCCATCATCACCATCACCAAGACCAGCACCATCTCCATCATCATCTCCGTGATCCACTACGTTCCCCTCGTAGTTTGAGAGTTGCTATACCCTAGATACTTGTTTTGTGCTACTATTCATGTTTGTGATTGAACACTTGTCATTATTTGGTTGTGAAGTTATATTTTCAGATTGTGTTGTACCACTTATGCCACTGAATATGATCATGTTTGCACGTTGTGAGTAGTTCCCGTATGTTCCTGAGGGCATAGGATGAATTGGCAATGATTTATATATGACATGTGTTGGTATTTTGTCTAGTGTTTATATTTTTATGTGATTCTATGATGGTGTTGTGCGAACGTCGACCGCACAACACTTCACCTATATGGGCTCATAGGAGAACACCGTAGTATAATGAAATGAGGAAGACTTGGGAGGACAAGAAACCTGAGAATGAGTCATGAAGTTATTATTATGGGGTATTAATATCGGGGACCTTAGAGTGTAATGCTATGGTGGGACATTATGTCTTAATAATTCTTGTGCAGTCATTTGCTTGGCCACATGATCCATCATAAGAGGGTTTAGTTTATTTTTTTTAGCTTTACCTAAGTTGTGGCTCCGTCCTAAACAAGATTAAAACTTGACAAGATATTCAACGTGTTGTTTCATAAATCTATATGCCTAGTTATATCCATGCCGCCCTCGGGAACGTTTTCCAAATATAAGACACACATCACTTGAGCCTGTCCTCTTGCCACATAGAGGATTGGGCTTTTCTCTCATTGAGAGCTTTCAACTGCTACTATTTACTTTCTGCACTTTTACTTTATTTGCAACCTTACAACCAAAAACCCCAAAAATACTTGCATCTTTCATTGTTTTATCTATCATTCTTACTAACCAATACCTTCAGCTCCTCGTGGGTTCGACAACCTTTTCTATTCGAAAGGTACTACAATTGATCTCCTGCACTTGGGAGTCATCAATCCCTATGAGCCCATATAGGTGAAGTAATATGCAGTCGCCGTTTGCATACTATCAGCATAGAACCACATAGATGATAAAAAACTTGACCAAACACTTAATAAATGTTATAGAAAAATCACTACCAATTCATCCTATGCCCTCAGGAACATGGGGAACTAATCACAACGGTGACACATGATATGGATCAGTGGCATATGAATTACGACACAATCTGAAAATATAATCTCCCCACAAAACAGTGACAAGTAGCCAAATCATGCAAAATAGCACTTAAACGATATCTAGGGTTCGAACAATCTCAAACTATGAGAGGGTGAAGTGGATCATGAAGATGGAGCCGGTGTTGTAGTTCATGGAGATGTTGATGGAGAGGCCTCCCCTACGCCAAGGAGGGGTTGTGATGATGATGGCGACGATTTACCCCTCTCCGGAGGCAAGAGCAGTAGGATTTGCCCTCTCCCGGAGTAGGAGAGATCTTTCGCCTCCGCCGCCGCCTCAGTAAATCTTGGGAAAATTAGGGCGTAGGTTTTTTGTCGAGACCGAGGCGTGGTTAAAAGGAGGGAGCGAAACGATGCCCGATGGCCGAACGAGCATACCAGGCGCGACCAGGGATGGGGCCGCACCTGGCATACTCTTTTCCTGCTCGTGGATCCTCTCCTCTGGATATTTTGCCCACGGTTGTTTTTCCGATGAAAAACTTGCGTAGTATTTTTTTTCTCGGATTATTTGACATCCAGAAGGTTCCTGAAACATTAAAACAAGAAAAGAGAGATTTTCTCCCTCCTTAAATACCAGAAATTATTTGTAGGAAAGTCCTAGAAATCAGCTAAACATGCATGAATTATAATAGAGCAATGTAAATAACATCCTAAAACAATAATATAAGTCGATAATATGATGATGCAAAATGCACGTATCATAAGGCTGTCAGGAGCAGTCGAGCAGAGCAGAGCAGAGGCGCATGAAGGAGGGACGACAGGAGCGGCCGAGCAGAGCAGCACGCCCGTGCAGAATTGGGGAAAGAGAGAGGGAGACGGCCCGGCTTGGGAGGAGAGAAAAGAAATGAGGCCGTGGGGGTGGGACGGTAGGAGTGGGACTGTGGGAGTTAGGGTTTTTTCATGTCCAATGACAGGTGGGGTCGCATGGAATTTAGGATTAGTTTATTCGCACCGACATTTGGGGTAGCAGGGTATGCAGGTTTTAAGGGTACGAGTTTGACACCTCATACCCGCCCCCGCCGGTTTGGATTTTCCCCATTAAATAGACCCGCGGGCTTTTTCTTTATCAAACCCTCCATATTTGACACGGATACCCGTCGGATTAGCGAGTATCAGGTACCCATTACCATCCGGATTGGAATAATAGTCATTTCTCTATTTCCGTACATAAATGGACACAATTAATGAAAACAGACTTGTGCACCTGTGCACCAGTAAGTTCTTGTGCAATTTTGTCTGAAAACATAAATCTGAGTTTAAGAAAAAATTGAATCTTTTTTCCTGGAAGGTGTGTAGATGGAAATTTTCGGTGCAAAAATAGTCCTATTTCGAAAATAACAAAACTGTATACACAATATGGGGAAAATATTAGGTTGTTTTTGTCATAAATTTCTCTTTTTATGGAGCCCAAAATACAAAGCTTTTTTGACAAAATTTCTTGCGCACTTAGATAATGTGTAAATGTATTTGTGTACCAAGTTTCAGAGTTTTTATATGTGTGTAGCAAGTTTCAGAGTTTTTTTAGCTCTGTAGCCACAAGCAATTTCCGACATTTGATCCACTAAAAAAGATACTACACAATTGCGGCAGGCAGATAATGTATGACAGAAATGAACTAATTCGGTGACATCAGTCGTGGCAGTTTCAATAGCTGTGCCAGCCAAGAATCCGATTCGATCCATCTATATTTATTTAAAAAAAAATACAAATCCGCCAAAACTCGTGCCATTTTGGCACTTGGAGCTAGGCGCCTGGTGCATGACTGCATCTCATATCTTTTATATCTGGATAACTTTAAAAGCAGAATCATGAAAATAACTAAGATGAGGGTTATACAGTTATGCTACTTCCTGTTTTGTGAGGGCAAGTGGCATTTATATTTACCAATACAGATAATATTCTTCCCTTGGCAGAAGTGAGACAGCGTATCAAAGCAAGCAGCTTCGGTGCATAGCCAGCCGAAGTGGAACGTTGGAACTTGATCCAGCAACATCGCTAGCTTTACCTCTGCATCGGCTGGATCATCTAAGATTCTCAGTCCCAGGTCACTAGTCGCGTCTTTTACCGAAGGATAGGTCGTTCACCCTGTTAGATGAGCACATCAATGAAACTGTGAACTAAACAGCAAGGATGTCGGACAATACAAGTTAAAACCATTTTGAGGTGTGAAAGAAAGATCAAATATCATCATGTCATCAATAGAACATCAGCATGAATTATTACCAGTGGTTACTCTCTATAACTATAAGGTTATATACTCATGGTTTTCTGCAATGTACCGACTACAGTAAGCAAAATGGAAGTGTCGAGTGAATTTTAGACTGTAGTGAGTATTATGGTGAGCTATGCATTGGTAGCTAAGGTCAACGAGCAGCAATAACTTGAATTTTAGAATACAGAGAGGACATATGGAAATTCATCGGGATAAGAAATGGGTTAAGCTCAATTGCTACCAATTCCAGTTTGGTACATGTTATAATGAATGATCTCGTCAGAACTTTCAAAGTGGATTGAGCAGTATAAAACTGTAGTACTATATATACCTGGGACTGGGAGAAGATGAGCAGCTGGAAGTGCCATGGATGACAGCAAACACATTGGAGTAAGACTTGGTGAGGTAGGCAAAGTTTGGTATGGGCGGCAGCGCGGGCACACGCTCCCCTTTCTTCAGCAGCTCCTCCAGATTGAGCCTTTGCAAGGTGAGCACGGACTTGTTGTCTCTCCAAACAAAGGCGAGCCGTCCATCCCCGAGAACAAACAATGACCCAGGTTTTGAGCCAGGGTACCTGAAGCCGTAGCCACTGGCGATGCCTTCCCCGGCAAAACTTGTCTGGATGTCCACGCTACGGGAATCCTCGTCGGTCGTCCATGGAAATGCCTCCGTGTCCGTGGATGGTTCTTGAGCCACCGGCACAACAAACATGGACGACCCATTGGGATGCACCACATAGTGCGTGCCCTCCAACACCTTTGTTGCGATCAGCAGAAGCTTCCCCTCGCTGTCTTGCTCGTATGAGAGGAGAAGGAAGAAGAGAGGCTTCCCTGGTTTGCACTCGTCCCCAGGCCTCTCCGGCGGCCATCCAAATGTGCCTCCCCACAGCCCGGCGTACTCCCGGCCAGGCACGGGTGTCTGCGTGGTCAGCTTGTAGAGAGCGAACCGGTTATCGTGCATGCTCGGCCACGCGCGGTATGTCGACAGCCGCATCCGCGCGCCCCGGAGGCTCAGGCCGACGCTCTCCCCGGCGCGCAAGAACTCGTCCAATGGCAGATGCTTGGTGTCCGCGTGCTCCGACCTCGAATTGGCCGATGCAGAGCGTGCCACCATCTGCCGCAGCCCATTCTTGACGTAGCAGGCCATCGCAGAGAGGCTCCTCCGCAGGCGCACCTTGTCGCCGGGGGCGTCAACCGCCGGCAGCGGCAGTGGCAGCATCTTCTTGGCCCCCAGCAGCAGCGCCTCGAGCTCCGGCCTGCCCACCATGCCCCCGCAGGACTCCCTGTGCAGCCGCAGCATCGCCTCCCGGCGCGCGGCGAGCATGGGGAGGTCCTCGTCGGAGCGCGCGAATAGCGGCGCCGCGGCGAGCTCCGGCGGGAGCGTGAGGCGGCAGGAGGCCACGAGGGCGTCGAGCAGCCGTCGGCGGTTGCCGAAGGAGAGGCGGGGGAACTGCGAGGTAATAAGCGAGGAGGAGGCGACGGGCGCGTGGGAAGCCTCGAGGAGGAGCGTGTTGGCGTGGGGGTTGAGGTGGGGCGCGAGGAGGCCGGGGAAGAGGGAGCCCGGGTGGTGGCCGTGGAGGAAGAGGAGCGCGGGGCGGCCGTGGGCGTCGGCGAGGATCTCGAAGACGGGGGCCCAGAGGAGGCGCGGGGAGAGCTCCTGCGGGATGGCGCGGACGGCGACGAGGGAGAAGAAGCCCGGGAGCGCGGCGACGAGGTTGCCGAGCTCGGGGTTCTGGTGCGCCCAGAGGGCGCGGAGCGGGGACACGGAGTGGAGGAAGCGGCAGACGGCCAGGGAGGACCCCCCCGCGGCGGCGCGCCAGGCGAGGAGGTGGGACTGGGGGGCGGGTAGGAGGCGGCGGCACTGGGCGAGCCACGGCTTGTCGGCGGCGGAGAGGGCGGCGTGGAGGCGGCGCGAGGCGGCGGAGAGCGCGAGCAGGTCGCGCGGGCGGAGGTGGGCGGAGATGAGCGCGAGGACGTCGTCCGGCACCGAGAGGATCAGCTCGGCGCCGTCGCCGACGACGGCGGCCATCGGGATCGGGCGGTTTCGTGCGGTCGGTCGGTCGTGTGGCGTATGCTTCCTCTTTTGCCGTTTCTTTTTCTCTGTATCCAGAAAAAAAGTGTTTCTTTTCTACTGGTAGTCTGGTACCAAGTACCATGACCATCCATCCATTCCAACTGGTAGAAAGAAGAAGAGTGACGAGACGAGCTCAGTTGGGCGTCTTTTTTCCAGACAGGGGAAAAATCTCTTCTTGGCGCTTCGCTCTCGTACCACCTTCACTCGCCACTTTGCCAAAATATCTGCTTGCAACTTTCTAGACCGGCTCGTGCTTATCGGCCACTACTTTATTTTCCGTTTTTTTTGGGAAAAAGTAGCGCTTTCTTTTTCCTGGTAGAGCTGCTGGGTTTACAAGTGGCACAGGTCAATTATTCGCCTGATTTTCCAGTCGTGCCGGTCCCACCGCAAGTGATGTCTCCCATCGGTGAAACTGACACCAAGTCAGTTCGTACTCACACTTGCTCCGTTTAGTAAAAACATCCAAATTTAGAATATAAGGTAAGATAGATAAGAAGAAAAAAAATAGATTGTAAGATGTATGAATCTTTTCCATCCTTTTTCTTGATCTTTTATGAACACAAAGCCTACAAATAATTGTACTCTTAGAGAAAAATATACTAATATTAGGGCATCTCCGGTGTGTAAATAAGTCGGCCAAAAGACCGTTGAGCTCGACCTTATGCAGCTTTAAGCATTGTGAGAGTCGACCTCAAGCATAAACATCATGAGAGTCGTCATTTTCGGTGAATGACCCGCGCACGCGCATACACGGTAGAAAACGATTCTTTCTATCACCCTCTTCGTGACTCATACTCTCAAGTATGTGTTTTTTGTTCTGAATTTGGTCACCGGTATAGCAACACCAAGGGTTGTGCGGCGGATCCGTCGTCGAAAGTTTCATTGTGCTAAATACCACTTGATTTATGCTCGAGGGAGAAGATTAGCAGCTAAATTAATTACTCGGACTAGACAATTTTTCCCATGTGTGAAGCATGGCACAGTGGACAAAAAATGACAATGAGCAAGGGTGGTTGAGGGGACGGGTGTGTGGAAAGCAACGTAACCTAAGCAAGGCCATGGCCGAAAAGTAGCGAAGCAGGGTTTTTTTTTTTACACACCAAAAGCCTCCTCAACATTTGGAGCCGCTCTCCCCTCACCCTCCTCTTTATCGTCCTAACTCTACTCTCTCTCCCCCACTGAACCTTCGCCACCCCTATCCGAGCGGTCCTGATTGATCTGATAAGTTCGAGAAGATGGGGGGAGGTCGACCTCCTTTACATACAAGTAGTTGTGGTAGGTTTAAATTTAGAATATGTTTTGCCCATGTGCCGAATAACGACATGCCATTGGGAAGATTATAATCAAGGCGGCCGATGCGGTCGCAAACAGTGGTTGAGGTTAGTTCTGTTGGTCGTTGCTTTGCAGGCTGGAGTCTGCTTCTTCTCCCCCCACCCTAAATAAGCTCAGGACGCGGGTAGGCCCTAGCGTCTACTTCAGATCTAGACATCAAGGTGGGCGATTGGGTCTGGTGGCATCGGAGAAGCTTGTGAAGCTTTAGATGGTGGAGTTTCCAAGCGATGGCAAGGTCGGACACAGATCCTCTGACTTTGCCAATTCTGCTATTGGGTCGCTGACACATGGGCCCATCCGGGGTGGGACCCACCTGCCAACCACCCAAAGTCAGGGAATGGCAGGGTTGGGCACGTTAGAGAATACGAATCCGGCAAGGTCAGGCTTATCGCTATCCTTCGAGGAGAGTTAGTAAAGTACAAAGCTAGGGTTATTGATTGGGGATTTTGACAAAAACCATTTGTTGGTCACGATGAAGGACAGTTCCCCAAACTGCAAACCCCATATTTCCGGATGCAGGCCACGCATTACGATTTTTGTATGACAGCATATTCGGGAATACCATTCGCTCCGACGCAGGAGTGGGGCTCCAACGCAGGAGTGGGGATGGGGTTCACGCAGGAGGGGCTGCTGAAACTGGATATTTGATGTCTCGACGGCGTGAAACCGGATAGTCTGCAAATTATTTGGGATTTGGGGGTTTGATGCGGGATCTGGTATGCGCGTTTTTCACGTCCGAAAGATCTGCTAGAGATGCTCTAAGGGCAGCTCCAACGGTCCTCCGCATATGGACAGGTCCTGTCCAAATTTGTCCGAACGGACAAAGCATGCCCTCCAACGGCAGCCCGCATATGGACAATTGTCCGGGGCGGACATATTTTTTCCCTAAACCTGACTCAAATTTGGTCCACGTTTGAGGTTGTTCGTTGTCCGGGTTCGTCCGCCCCTGTCCTTCCCCTGTGTCCGCTTGGCCCACTGGCAGCCACACATCTCCGATTCCCCACCTACCACGCTTTCTCCCTTCTCTATCTCGCCACCGCCCCATGTCCTTCTCCGACGGCGTCGAGGAGAGCTGCAGCTCTTTCTTCTCCGCCGGCGCCGTACTCCACGACTGCGAGTTGGAGGACCGCTCCATCCACTCCTTGGGCTCGGAGACGACGCCCTCGAGCTCGCTCGGACGTGGAGGTGGCCTTTAGCGCCAACGTCGAGGAGAGTTGCAACATGTCGAGGTGGCCTTAGGGGCCGTACTCCGCGACCGCGGGCCGCGAGCTCGTCCTCTCCGTAACGGCCACGCGCGCTGGCCCGGGCGCGTGCTCGTGGCCGCAAGCTCGTCCTCTCCATGACGGCGACGCGCGCTGGCCCGACCGCGTGCTCGTGGCCGCGAGCTCGGCCTCTCCTTGCCAGGGATAGGGCGTGATCCAGCCACGAATGCAAACGCGGAAGCAACCGCTTCAGCTGGATGCACGCGGGCGAGGCTGGAGGCGGCGTGCATGTGTGGTCAAGAAGGCCGAGCCAAGGAGCTCGCCGTGCTCGGCTGCTCCATATGCGAGCCGTCCTAGGACTCGACGAGTGGCGAGAGGGGCGTGCTGCTCCTGGGGCTGGAGTACTGCGGCATGGCGCGGAGCTGGTATGGCGTGTGGGCGAACAAACAGCTTGCTAGATAGAGGGCAGGCCGTGGAGCACGCCGCCTCCGGCCAGATCGGCTGCTCCATCATTTCCTCCTCTGATTTGGTCTAGCTGGTACAACGTTGCCTGATTTGCATCTTGATTTGTCAAGTCCGATTTCAACTGATGCTAGCTAGCGGATCCAAAGCGTCTTCGGTTGCTCGATTTGCAAGCAAAAATATTTGATGTACAGAAAACGATTGTTTGTTGTTTTCATTGATATGCTACTTCTTCTCTCTATCCGGGCAAAATATGCGGGGTGCCGTTGGGGGCAATGGCCGGACAGCCTAGGACAGACACACCAAATTCACCCCAAACGAACAAAATCTGTCCGTTTTTGTGTCCGTTGGAGGTGCCCTAAGGGCTAAAATGGTACTTCAGCATTGTCTTTTATCTCTACTCCCGTCGATAGATGTTTTCGGTATTTCACATGTTAGCAAACTAAATAAGTGAACATACACACTAAAATATGTCTACATACGTATAGATACATATGAATCTATTCCGCGCAAAAAAAAGATAGATATGAATCTACAAAAAGGCTAAAACATCTTATATTAGGAACGGAGGGAGTATATAGTAATTGTTATTGGCCACATCAGTCTAGTTAGCATTGGGGATGTCCTTAGAATGAAAAATTATGACTATTTTCAATATTTATTGACAGAACTTCGAATTTCCAAAACATAGTACACCATCTATGAACAGTTATTGATCAGACTGTCACGAACTGTCCAACTGGAAAGAAAGAAAGAATATGCACATAAAGCATGCTTAGACCCAATGACAAACAAACAATCAGGTCATGTCTCAGGCGTTTAGACCATCAATATCAGGCTCACAGAAAAATAAACAACTGGATACACACAGAAGACAAAAGGCCTATTATACAAACATTACATAAATGATTTCCATCACAGTTGATTTACGATTTCCTAGCAGTGACAAAGACAGAACCAGTTCCAATGCAGCTGTGCCAGATACTACTCCACTGGTATTCTACAAGAGTTCTACATTATATTCACTATTTCATACAGCAAACCGCCGGCGCGCAGAACTATACAAAGGGAATGTATAGCAAATGATAAGATACATAGTGAAACATGCGGAGATGAGCTATTCGTACCTAGCACGGTATTGCCAACACTGTGCTTGTTGGTATCGGTTCATCGGAATCAGGTGAACCTGATTCAGAATGCTCCATCTCGGGGTCATCACCGCCTGAACTAAGATGCGCATCAAAACTGTTTCCATCTTTTAGATTGTTTGAGTTGCTGGAGCTACCACCACGTGTGAAACCCTGGACCAAATCTGGTCTTGGTTCCACTCCAACTTGCCTCATGTGTAACTGCCAGTGTTTTCCAATTTGTTCTTCAAAGGCCCGCCTTAATAATCAAAAGGAAACAGAAGATAGTGGACAATACCTGAAGGTACAAATTAACTTCATCTGGACGTGACAAGAAAGGAAAATCACCACCAGTCCTCAGTACCGCACGTCTTGCACCTGGGTACCTTTCATTCACTTGGTCCTTCAACTGCTGAGGAACAGCAGAGTAGTCGTTTGTCTGTGGATAGATGTTCACTGAACATAATTATCACACAATGGATGCTGGAGTGTGTAAACTAATGGATTGTACAAAGAATAACTTTGGGCAGTCATTATCAATTGAGGGTTTCAAATGCATATATTGTTGTATCTCTACTACTAAAAGACACAAGGTTCCGTGGTTTGGTCCGTCGGACCGTTTTGCATTTAACCCCCTAGAAAACTTCAATATCAACGCGCAGTACATCATCTTAGGTAAGCATCAATATTAAGCCAAGAATTCAGAGAAAAAAAAAGCCTGATAAAGTGAAACCTTGGGAGCTGATGGAGGTTATAAATCCCAACAGTTCCGTGTACCTCAATGCCAGAAACTCACAACCTTGTTTTGTGAGCATGGTATTCCATTGTTGCTTCTAGAATTATGTCCAAGTGCGCCAATTCATTTTCACACGCTTGCCAATTTTGAAGCATCGAATATCGTGTCATCGTGTGTCGTGGCACCTCCATTCTTTGCTGCTAATGATTTCTGTGTTTTTTATTCTTGATTTCTAACTCCGCATTCACCTTCATTTTCTCAGCCTTCTGTTTGGCTTCATCTTCATACGATCTGTTCCGCTTCATCTTCATCATTGACCTTCATTGTGGAGGTTGTCGGCTTGTGCCGTGTGTCATCGAGTCATGTGTGATCATGTGAGGGCCTCTTTGGATTGTAAGATTTTCATAGGAATATTGGAGGATTTCAATCCATAGGATTTTTTCCCAAGTATAAACCCTTTGGATCAAAGGAATGACACCTCCAAAATTCCTATGGATTGCATTCCTACACTCTAATTCCACATGAATTTCAACATCCATTCTAATCTCTTTTTCACACTCATTCACGTAGGATCAAGGCACTTTTCCTGTTCTATCCAAATGACAATTCCTGCAGTTTCGCTCTGTTTTGCACATGCAATCCTATCAAATTCCTGTATTTTTTCGATTCCTGTGTTTTTTATTTCTGTGATCCAAAGAAGCCCTCAGATTGCCAAGACAAAGAAACGTTATCATGTGGTCTTGAGAAAAGGTGGTAATTGTGGAATCCTTTTTAGTGTTCAAATCAGTGTTTATTAGTAATGTGTTGTGGCTACCCATTGTCTTCAAAAATTGAGTTGACTAGTTTGGCAATCCCGCCTTTATTTAGTGCAAGTCTTGCGTTTATGCCGTATGGTTGTAGCTTTTGGATCTCGTATTCTCCTCTCAATTGTTTTGGTCAGGTATGTGATGAATCATATGTGTACTTCTATGGTGATGCTCTGATTGGGGAAGACTACAAGATGGTTATCCAAGAGTTCGCCGTTTAACTGAACAAGCCTCTTGTTTTCCAGGTTTCGTTTCCTCTGCCAACTTTCCCTAAAAAGTCCACTCCCCGTTTTGATTTTTTTTTTTGGCTCATTTCTAGTTTTCTCCCACCGGTTTTCCCTAAAATGTCTCAACCAAATTCTATTTTCTTTCGTGAGGCAAATAACATCCAGTTTTTTGGTGCACAATAACAATAACTGGCAATCATGGTGATGGACTCGTAGTCGCGGCCTAAAATACTAGAATGTATATTAACCCCTTTAACGCACGGGAAATTAGCTAGTGGTACATTAAGTTTAACATGTTAGTCTCTCAGCATATCTAGTCACAGAGGTTAAGAATTGATTTATTAATCTTACTTTAACCAAGGACTTGCATGGCAGTGATGGAATGAAGTAAAATAATAAAATCTTATATAGACAGTAATGTTTGAGGTTCAGTTTACTTGAACTTAGATACTTACATCCATTATAGTGATGAAGGAATCAGGTAGTGACAATGACCCGACTGATGCAACATTAACATTTAACATCAACCTTGACGAAAGATCTTCTCTTGATAATGTCTCTACCTGACATGCAGAAGTTTAATCTTACCAAATGATAAACCAGGAAAAAATAGAAGAGCATCAAAATTGATTACTCAGATTACTTATATTAAATAAAATATGCATAAGCGTTAAACGTAATACAACCTGACCCACGACAAAATCCACAGAGTCTGCAATAAATGGTTCATGTGGGCCATCTCGGATTCCTGTCAAGAGGTACCTCTTCAGCAAAAAAGAAGGGGTCCAATTGACACTGCAACATCAAGAATTAAGACTGAATCATTTAATATTATCTATATCCAATAATAAAGTATGATTTTACAGCGAAGAATATGAACAAAAGTAGCTAATGTTGCAGGGAAGAAGCTTTTTCCGAAATAAATGTTAATTTCCTGGACTCGAGCTTCCCCATAGCCGTTACGAACAGCCAATACGTACTTCCAACTAGTATAACCCGTGCAATGGAGTTGACACTGCTCTGATCCAAAAAAATGTGTATTTATTCTTCGTGTCAAAAAATTTGTTTTTGAAAAATAATATATTCCCCAGTAGAACAAAATATGTTCAATAACTTTGATTGGTGCTTGATTGTATAAAACAAGTTAAAGATCACCAAACCAAATGGCTTTTAAGTTGATTTGATATACTTGATTCACCAATTAACGTATCTGATCATCTTAGGCAGACATTGGTGCAATATTGCCAGGTTTAAGTGAAGCTATGAAAGGTTTATAATTGCTTCATGAAAAAAATGGATGGATTTATGTTTTTCCTCAATGAGCAATTCTACCATGAGTTACTGCATGCGGCCACAAAAGGTTATCTAAAAATACATGTCGCAAAGTAACAGCTGGAAGTTAATATGATGGTCAGGTTTGAAATTGTCTCTTTACCAGTGCTTATATTCTTAAAATGGATCCTAAATTATCATCTGAAACTATTTTTGACATTACAAAATTGCAGCTTTTTCTACTTTTTAGACATGGTACAGAAAGTGGGAGGGAAGTAACACGTATCACAAGCTCATTAGCGGATGCAGCTACGATCTGATGTTCACTTCCTTCTAGTCTACAGTTGTGCTACAATAAATAAAACCATCACAAATAGTCTTCACATACATTTGTTTTCTCAATATGGATAACATTAAAATGCTGAGTAAATTGAAGTCCTAATAAGCATAGAAGAAATAGGTGCTGCACACAAAAGACTAATTTGGACCTACCCTTGTCTTCGTGTAGTTCACAAATGAAAGCATTGTCTATGAAATTGTGTAGATTCGTAATTCTTCGACATATATGCATGTCTGTAGAAACATGCAAGTGTGTTTAAAAAAACAACAAATATATGGATCACAGGAGCTCGAGATCCATCTTGCAAGTCATGTTTGTCGTACTCTAACAAAAAATTATACATGTTGCTTTTGAAATGTATTTCCAGGTTACTATTGATATACAACACATTAATATGCATGTGCCTAAAATTTTATATGTACAAATGTGCATAGGCATTTGAACACACTCAAATACTAGGCATATGACAAGTTTATAAAAAAGCAAACGCATGGTCTTACAAAAAAACTCTTCAAACAGAAAGAATACATACACTGGAGACCATGGCATGGCAGCAGCATATTTGTGTGTCTCAAGAAATGTATTCGATAGCACCAAGGACTTTACTCTCCTAGGACGTTGTTGAGCAAATATTTGTGCAAGAAATCCACCAAGAGATGTACCATAAATATGAACCTGCTTCATAAGATGGTTGAATACAAATGACTGTACTTCACAAGTGTCCCTCAGGATTTAAGGGAATATAAAATAATAGAACTGACGTAAATTTGGATAGAATAAACCATTAAATTATCAAAAAACTCTGCCATACTCGACCCTTAAGAGGATCACACAAAACTAGTAGGTAAACTGGACCAAAATTTAAAAATCAAAAGCATGCTATTGTAAAAACAAGTATGAGCCAGAACTAATTTATTTCACTTGTCCATAAAGCATTAACCATGCTAAACTTTTTCTGGATCTACTAATAAAAAAGTTGAAAAAGAAAGTACAAAATTAATTCAGCAATATAAGTGCTGCAGGAATACTCAAGAAGTGAAAAATGCATTGGATAGGAAATATGGGTGCCCAATTTTAAGCAAGAGCAGAAAAGAAAGAGAACATAATGCGTTTAGGTTAACCTCATAAAAAATGAAAACATAATTTTTCTTACATGATGGATATTCATTGAATCCAAAAACTTTTCAAATGATTGAATCCATTCATGGTGATTCCATACTTGAGGAACATCAATAGATATCACTCGATAACCCTGAAAGAAGATTAGACATAAATCTTTGGTCGTGTATTACTCTGTTCCACAATATAAGTCGTTTTGGCTAGCTGATGGAGTATCTAGCAATCAGAAAAATAAAAAAGAAACAAATCTAATTCAAAAGTGAGGAGCTTCATAGTGCCACCACAATTTGGATATCTTGCAACACATGAATATCTATAAAAATAGTAAAGTAGCACAAAGAACTCAAGGCTTCTTGCCCACACTAATGTGTTGTGGCACAAATAAACCAAAATATGTAACTGCAGTTTGCATAGCATTATATAACAGGCGCATAATGTTTCCAAATTATTCAGATTCGTTAATACTAAATTTTGGTATCCATATATCAAATACAGAAGTGTCTTTGTTCATGATTAGTATCAAGGAGTAACTACTCTGTTTCTTTATATAGCTTAATGAAATATTGATGTATGTTTTGGTAGTGGAGATAATACATATTGTCAGAATCAATAACCCCTAATGCTAGAAACTTAAGCATAAACACATATGCAAGCATAACAGTTGCATATCACACATGTGAACATTTGAAGGTACATACGATGATTTGAACATTCAAGACAGCTAATCAAAATCAGAACAGATGGGTACATTCATTCTTAATGTAAGCACCTTCATAGAGAGGGACATTATCTGCTTATAGTACACATCAGCCGTCGATGCAATTCCAGGGATGCAGATAAGGGGCGGCACAGCCTTGGGCCCAAAATCATAGTACCTCCACAATTTTGATCCGATCTACAAAATCCAGAAACAAGTCTGACTTATAAGAAACAAATAGGAAAGGGATGCTTCCTTTTTTTTTCCTTCAAAAAAGGCAAAGCATGACAGATTATAATTTTACCAAGTTAACACAGAGTAGTGTGGTCTCTTTCTTTTTACATGCGTTTCGTGGTTAAGGTTCAAAGTCCTAAAACATCTGCATTCAGGAATGGAGGGGGTAGAACTACAGAACTGAAGCTAAACTCGAATGCACAAAGCCTGCCGCAAAGCAATTGAAGTTGCATCTTGTTATAATACTCTACTCTCAACTAGATCATGAGCAGGAAAGTATAAACGCATAGTGGACAGAGAGGCCCGTCATAAATCACATAGATACTTTAAGCACCATTGTAATTTAAACTAGAGATAAACCTGAGAAAAATACACAAAGGTGAATATCAGATCCACCCGGGGAAAACTCCGGTCCCTCAAAAAATAACTGCATCAATCATCCATCTAACTAAGAGAAGTCAAGCACAGATCCCGAAACAAACAATGCTAAGCTCGGAGTCGCCGGGAACTAAACAAAACATCCACGCGACATGGCGCCACCCAGGAAAAACACGGAGCGATCCGATTCCGAGTATACAGTTCTCTAGAACGGCCCGAGCTCGAGGCCGCCGAGGGTGGTGATTCGGGAGGGGCGGCGCTTACTGAGATCTTGTGGAGCGGGACGACGGACTTGAAGTAGACGTAGTCCCCGGGCGCCGCGGCGCCGACGCCGCCTCCTAGTCCCGTCATCTCCCTCTCTCACAGCCGCCGACCGGAGCGGCAGCGAGGCGAGATGGGGGAAGGCAAATCGGTGAAGCAAATCACATCCAGTTAGCGACAAGGTTTTTTTTTAGCTGAGCAATGAGAGGGCTTTACCTGTATGACAGTGGGCCCGGTATATGTGCTACACGTGGTGAGCGACGGTACGGTCCCAAAGCGTGTTCTCATGAACTTGGCTTTTTCATCTGCTAAGATACGAAGAAGTGAGTCATGGGTCATGATGTTCTACACTCTGTTTTGTTTTGATTCTATATAATTATCTATACAGACCTGTTTGGTTCGGTGTAAGGACACACATGGTCTATATATGTAACACATATGACATAGGATGGAAATAAAACTCAAAACTCGTGGGCTTAATGAGTATTCGAAAACTTGGCTCAACTTGATTCGAATTCGGATACTAATGAGTTAAGCCAAGGTGACATTTCTAGCTTATTAAGAAAATGAGTTTAATGTGTCGAGTTATGAGTACTCGTTATACTCGTGCAACTCGTAATTATGTCTAGGGCCATTGATTGGTGGGCTAGTCCACTGAATATTTTCGTTCATCAACTTGCAACACAAATTTCAGATCTTTTTTTTTTTTGCGAACACGCAAAAGCTTGCGTATCGACTTAGATAGAAAGAGGAGAACAAACAGCGGGCTACAGGGTTTCCGGCATCAGATGATGCGGTACATTAGTGCACAGGTGGGCTACCAGCGCCCAAACCAGCACTAAACAACGCCCAAAACAGCCATGAAAAAAACGTAGGCATTGTCTAGGCCATGAAAAAAACGCCCAAAATTTCAGATCTATAATGTCCACATTGTCTAGGCCATATTTACGTAGGAGCATAAGCCTTGTAGGGCATATTTAGTTGTTATATTCTATCATCATGTTGTCATTTTTTTATGCCATGGGCGGTGGTTTGTTAAGTAATGTTTGAGATTTTAAGTTCACCTTATATTATGGAGTAGCAAAAAATGTTTCTGTTGATGACTTCTATTACCGAGTTTAATGAGTTTACTGAGCCCGTTTGATTTTTTGTTGAATCGAGTCAAGTTGGACTCTGGTGCTCATTTAGTTAATGAGTTGAGTTGCCTCGTTAACCAACAAGTATTTATGAATTGAGTCGATCTGGCTCGATATCCACCCCTAGACTAACACAGATGCAAATGACCATTCGGTGCATGGACGCACATACTCTAATCACTTTTTCGAGTGGCTAGGTTACCCACGTTCGTTGACACATAAAACACATACAAAGTAAAAGGTACATAAAACAAGCAGATAATATAGGTACCACATAATAGCCATATTCACCACAACGACATGACAATAGCACGTTTAAGACTTGAACAACACAGGCGGCAGAAACATAGTTCATTGTCTGTCTAGAAACAAACGCATATATCGCAAAACCGAGCAAAATACTCTAATCTAAACCCAATCGCATGGAAAGATCCAAATGGGGAACGATAGTAGATATACCGTGCATGTAGATGAACAAAGCTACAAAATACCCCCAAAGATAAGCCCTAGACCAAATCGATGACTACAGCCGAAAAGTCATAGCATAGATGCAGATTGAACCCTAAAAACATGTAGATCTACCGTGCATGGCATTATACGCAGATAAGTCACGTGAGATCTCAAGATCTATGATGCATACGAGAGTTTGAAAACAGATTACCGCCACAGACGCAGCCCTCGAGAAAGCTTGCTCACGCGAGGTCGTCGATCCCGGATCCCAAATCTCCCCAAAATGCTTGGCCGGATCAGATCAGCAACCTTGAGATTGGGGAATTTTAGAGACTAGGAGGGGGATGGATATGAAAGGTATGACCTTGTTGTCAGTGAGACAACACAGTTGTACTAACAATAATATTCGATCTATCAGGAAGCTCCGGGAAACCGATCGATCCGCGGGTAGTGAAATACCTCTATCTTCGATCGGAGCTGCAAGGAACAAGTCGGGATTGTTGTTTTCTCGCTACGCCAAACAGATACAGGGTTGGGTTTGACCGGGATTTAAAAGTTCAGTGTGCTGATTTCGGAGATTGTAAGTTTAAGGTTTGATTTAGCTAAGCCCTACAAGTTCAAGGTTTGATTTAGACTTTTTCATTAAAATATGGAAAATATTTTATAATCCAAATGGAGAGTAATTCATAAAAATGTTTTAGCATATGTATTTTACGTAGTTAACATGCACGTGTATTTTATGTTTGCACGATTTTGAAAACACACGGACAGAAAGTTGATGGATGTCTTCGCTCCCCAATATAAATCTACTCACGTGTCTTCGCTCTCCAATATAAATCTTCTCAATTGTTGTTTTCACATGTGTAAAGCTTCTAAACTATTAATTTGGATTTTTTTTCTTTAAAAAATTTAATTTGGAATTGGCAAGGGCCTGGTGGCATACATGGCCCAGATTTATTTATATTTGCACCCAAAGTTCACAATCCTTTTCTGTTTGGGACTGTCCATGTTCATTCTGATGCTAACGGCTAATGTTTCGAAACGTGGCCCATCTTCACGCGATTAGATCAGGACACGTACCTTTTTTTTTTAATGTTAGCAGGAGAACTGCTAAATTCATTGAATAGATAGAAGGTTGGTCCACTTTATAAGTGAAACCGGACCCAAAAACCATACAAATGGTGCCTTTCGACAAACAACACACCACACCACCACAAAACCACTAGTCTCTCTAACCGTATCCACCTCCTAAACGACGCCCCCAAGAGAGAAAGCGACGCCAGGTAGCGCCGCCGCCGTCCGATCTAGAAGACTAGACCTAGGGTTTCCCTTGGAGCATGTAAGGGAAGGTGAGTGGGAATAGCTACATCGATGCCTCCAAGAAGGGAATGACGCTCGAAGGCGCCACCATCGACGACTCTAGACATAGCCGGAGTACGGTTTTCACCGGTATTCTCACCCGCAAATCCCAAACCAAAGGATCTGGTCAGCCCACCAAGCCACACTGCAACTCCTGCCTCCACGGCCACACGCACCTCCCAGCAACCTCGACGTGTTGCCCGCCTTTCTTCCTCGACTCCCACTGGACAGAGGATGCAACGCCCGCTACTGTGCCATTCGTCTCGCATTGGGAGGATGCAACCCACCGCCGGTGCCATTCGTCTCCTCGAGGATGCAACACCCGTAGACCATTTATCTCCCAACCGAGGATGCAACACCACAACGCCGCCATTCCTCTCCCTCCAGTCACCACCATCCCTGCCACATGACCACCACAACGCCATGCTTGCCGACCACCCTCAAGAGGATGCAACACCAAGAGAGGTGCCATTCATCTCCCGCAGGCCGCAGCACTGCAGACTCCGGCAAAGGACACCAACAGAGCTGCACCGAGCTAGGCGACATGCGCATCACGCCGCAGACGGCAAAGCCGCCACAAGCAGCGCTGCACAGCCCCGCCATCGTTGCATCGGCCACCAACCCCGGGCCCCAGATCCGGCCCTCACAGCCCAGATTAGGCCTGCGGGTGCGCTGCCGCTGCACCTCCTCGACCTCCGCCACAGCACCTCGCGCCGGCTCCCTCCCACTTCGCCGCGACGGCCTCCGCAGCGCCAGCACGGTGGCGCCGCCATGCGCGACCACAAGAGGGCCTCGTCCCCGCGCGAGGAGATGGTCCTCGGGGCCTACCATCAGCCCCGCCATCTTTGACGGCCGGGGCACCGCCACCACCGCCGGCCGGCGGCGGCAGCGGCCTCGGTGGCCCGACGAGGTGGTCCTTGGCCCGGTAGAGTGTACCTCCGGAGCCCCCCGCGCGAGGGGCCCGGGAGGAGGAGGGGGAGGGGAGAGGGCGGCGGCCGGCGACGGGGAGAACCTTGCGGCGGCGGCGCGGAGGTTGAAAAACCTAGGGTTTCGACCTCACTACCGGTATATGTTAGAATTCTCTAGCCATAGCAGGGTAACTTAACATAGGTAGATATCAACACACAACGCTTCCCAATTGTTTCCCAACAGAGAAGTAGTAACATAGGTAGATATCATCACACAACGCTTCCCAATATAAGATAAATTTACAAGCTAATAAATGAATTTTACTATCTATATTATTTTGCATTAAGACCGGTCACAATGCAAAGTATCATATAATAGTATCATGCATATGATACTAGTTTATGATACCACTCCTACAATGCATAGTATCATCTAGTAGTATTGAAACGACCCGCTATTATCAACATGGATAATGGCACCGGTCTGTGGATTATTGCTTGACAAAACTCTCTCTTGTCAAATAATAAGCCACCTCAGAGATATGCAACAGAGAATAGCTAGAGTGGTTCAATAGTATTACAATACCATGCCACGCAGGGCTTAATGTCAACTAGGCTTCACAGGTTTGCCATTTATTACATAATTTCATAATTGAGTACCCGCAAGCCATATGGTAGATAACAGGCTGATAGTATCCACTAAATCACGTAGCTTTGGCTCACATGATATTTATTCATCCCAACCCCCATAGATGGTGTCCAGATCGTACATCCCATCTACCGGATTCACGTTCAGGTTCAATGCACAGCAGTAGCCCTCCCAAACGTGTGCTTCACTTGGTCCAGTAGGCAACTCACACTTTCTTTGCTCTAAGAAAGAGGGGATTAATAGCAAGAGTGAGTACAAAGTACTCAGCAAGCTTAAATAACTTAATGCAAATATTCATGATAGTATATCTTCCAACACAAGTCCTACACCAGCTCAACACATTTTAAAATAGAGTTTGGTTGCAGAAAACACAGTTATAATTTAGAGAAATTCTATTTATCACTTGTATCGTGAGATATAACCCAAGTTAGATCTCCGTAGCATCCAATCCAGGAGACAAGCATGATCATGATTTATTTTAGCACTGCGCAGGCTGTATCACTTTACCCATATTAACTCTGATGTTGACAGAGTTCAAAACCTTTCCCCATCGCATACATTTTACCTCCACACGGCTAGGTATTCCCTAGACGTTGTATCGAGCAAAAGTACTCAACACTCCACCCTGCTTAATATAGCATCAGACAACTAATGCACCCATCCGGCATTAGCAGACAACTAATGCACCCATCCGGCATTAGCTTGTGGATGTAAAATGATTTGATAGAAATAAGCTTCGCCTGCCATTAATTGACAGGTCTATGGTCGATACGATATTTGTACGGTCCACAAATACAAGTGACAGTAAGTATATTATCCTATATGATAATCCTATGTAGAGAGCCCCACCTTCCATTGATTTCCATCCAGGCGCTCTCTACCCACCAAATAATTATTCCAAATTCATTTTATGCAAGTCGATGATAATACGGTAGAAAATAGGTTTTTAGAAATTAATTCTACTCTACATGACCAAGGAGAGCTTGCCTGAATTGTCGTGCTCGAACCCAGACTCAGTTTGATTCAGTAGCCGTTTCTCCACCGACGCTTGCTCGCTTCCTGAAATTCGGCGAATAAATACCGAGACTAAATCGAGTACTAGATATAAGAATAAACTACGTCGTCACAGTGTCGTAATCCTACAATTAGTTACCCAGAAATTATATATTTTAGTTGGATAATAAACATGTATTTGTAATTTGTTTAAATCTTGAACAACTAGCATTATTTAAATCATCCTAGCTGATTAGTACTACTAGTCAACAAGTGCACGTGCTGCTCACTCTCTTCTCTCTTGCTAGTCCTTGCTCTATGCACATCGACTAGTATTCCTAGTACAGAAGCAACGCCCCTACACTCTAATCCTCAGCTCTTTGCTGCTCCTTCTTGCCCAGGTCGCTCCTGCCCAGATCGCCAGCAACGGCGATGGATTCCTACAGGCTACTGGATCCTAATCTCTCCTCTCCTCTGAACCAATTCCTCTAATTTTCCCCTTCCATTACCACCACGAATCCTCTAATTTTGCTCTGTTTTCTGGTTGCAGGTTGGGTGCGGCTGGGTGTTCTACCTCTGCTCCAGGTTGAGGTCGCCGACGCGTGCATCCATGGTCAAGTTATTGTGTCTAAAGTCAGTATTTAGGCTAGTATAACTTCTCAAAATGTCACTAATATGCAGACTAGTGTAAGGGTGTTAAATCCCAGATTTCCTACCTCTTTCTATTGTTGCTTCTAGCTTATTTGCTGGTGATAAATCTATGTGACAAGTGAGTCATGCTAGAGAGTGAGGAAGAAGAAGTGGTAGGGAGAAAAACACCTTTCTTCAATGCAACGCAGACAAGCCCCTTCCTGAGGCCTGCTCCCCCTTACGGTTCAGTGCTGGTGGACTCAAGTCACCATCTTCACTTATTGTTCTTGGATTTTTGTTGTCTTTCTACTCTAGAGAGATGAAGAGCTAGGAGGAAGAAAGGTTGGTCTGGTTGCTTGGAGAAAGAGTCTGAATGCTACGAGTGTTGCCTTAGCCTGATTGCCCTACTTATAGCTGGCCAAACGGGCCGTGCCAATCGGGCCGGCCCGAAGCACGCATTTTGTGGCACGGCCCAAGCACGGCCCGGCCCGGCACGAAACGTGCCGTGCCGGCACGAGGCCCACCCGTGCTCGTGCCCAGCCTCGGTTCGAGGCCCGCGTGCCGGCACGGCACGGCACGATTAGCGCGTGTAGGTCTTTTTCTTCTCCAGTTCTCCCCGTCCCCGTCGCCCTCCTCCAGACCTCCTGCGCCGCGCCGCCCTCCTCCTCCTTCGCCGACCTTCTCCTCCTCTCCTCCCCTCCCCCGCCCTCCTCCACCTGCGCCCCGCCGCCCTCCTCCTCTTGCGCGGCTGCGCCGCCCGTCTCCGTCTCCGTCTCCGTCGCCATCGCATGAGCCGCGCCGCGCCGCATCTCGCCGGAGGTTGAGGCCGTGGAGGAGACGCCGGAGGTGGAGAAGAAAGCGGGCCGGCCGTGCCGTGCCGTGCCGCCGTGCCGCCGCCGTGCTGGCCGTGCCGTGCCCCGGCCGGAGTTGAAGCCCGCGTGCCGGCACGGCACGGCACGATTGGAGCCGTGCCGCATCCGTGCCGTGCCGGCGGCGGAGCGTGCCGTGCTGGCCCGATGGCCAGCTATACCCTACTCCCTTATCTAACACCAGGAAGCCTTTCCTATTGGCTGGTAGTGGCTGCCCATCTCTATTTCACTGTGAGAGAAATGTGGTGTGTTCCGATTGGTTGGAAGCAGAGCCCATGCCAAAGCCCATGCCTAAGCCACTGTTTTCTAGTTGACTTCTTATCTAGTGTGAAAATATTTTCTGTGGTCATCATGTGTCTTATATGTGCCCACATTTGGCTGGATAGTCAAGTAGCCGCATGTGGCAGCAATTTTCCTTTCATATACTCTCCAAAAGTTGTAACAAAAGACTATACCATTTAAAGGAATGTATAAATTATTGGTTGGGCGAATGTATATATTTTTGCTGTGGTATGAGTTGTACTACAAAATTTATACTTATGGAATAATTATTGTTAGCAATAATTATGGGTTGTTACATCCTACCCTCCTTAGAAAAAGATTTCGTCCTCGAAATCGAACACTTACTTGAAGAGGTTGGGGTAGGTCGCTCGTAGATCTTCTTCCTTCTCCCAAGTCGCCTCACGAACTGAGTGGTTTCTCCATTGTACTTTGCAGAACCAAATTGTTCTTGTTCTGAGCTTGCGGTCTTCAACCTCTAATATCTTCAACTAGATTTGGGGCGCGGCTTGCCGCGCGCAACCTGGTTTGAAATAATTTATGAACCCAGGTCGAACGCATTTTTCATCGTCATTTGTATGGACGATACTCTGTAGGCATGGTTGTGGTAATGTTAAACGGGAAAGGAAATATTGTTAGTTGTAGTATTTATTTTGTTATTGTAGATATCGACAACATCAAAATAAATAGTCTTAAAAGCTAACTCATAGACATAGATGGCAACATAGACAAACAGGTACAAATATTTAAATGCAAACACATAGATGATAGAAATTAGATTCACATCTTATCATAGATTTACATGAATACCAACACCATGTACAGTAGCAGATATTGCTTTAGTCCATTACATAAGATAGATGACAGAAGGATTAACAGGCTCACTGGTTCATCTTAAGGGTCAAACATCGGACGGGTTCATCAGCTTGAGCACATTGAGCACAAATAGGTGGACACTATGCTTCAAGCAGTGAACATCTAAAAGTGCATTGATCATCACCATTAGGTAAGCATTACCGATGGATTATGTTTACAGGCGGAGCAAAATAAATCTTCCAAGACAACACATTCAGTCAAATACATTAACCTAAAGACATAATAGGCGATTGGTAAAGCAAAGCACCGTATGAAACATTATTAATATTTACATGTATTACAATATAAAAGAAAGCATTATAATTTATACATTCGACATTTAAACCATTAACTTCTGAGCAGAGGTGCAGAAGTGCTCCTACCATTGAGCACATGAGCGGAGGAGATTGAGCTCCTCTCCCCTGGTCCAGCTTGGTGGCACCTCACAAACTTTTGTTCCAAAAATATGTGCAACTCTTCAAAAACAAATAGTCGTTGGCTACCTGAAACTGAAAGAAGGTCGAAACACAAAATTAGATGTGTTAATTATGTGCTAAAAAGAGAACACGAGATCAATCCTGAAGGAGTGAAGGTAATTCCACAAAATTCAGTCTATTTTTACCCTGTTTCAGTTTTAAGTGTATAATCAGATCGATATAATCTGTCATTATACCGTAAGATCATCTTGCAACCGTTGTAAGCTTAACTGTTTTGTACTCTAAATGTACATGAAAATATAAGAGTTTATATTCTTCACATACTACATTCTCACACAATGTGAATCTGTGTAGAGATTTGTAGTGTAATGCACCCCCCCCTAACCTGGCTTATGGTGATTAGCATCGAACACAACCGAAAAGTTGTCTATAACCTCATTCAAGATACATAGGCTTGTCCAGATATTTTTCTTTCTAATTATCCTCTTGAATTCTTGGCCAGTAGCCTTATATGGGGATGTAATTAGTACCTCTTGGCACACAAATGTACCAATATTGTATACTGGTCGGTTGTTTTCTTACCACGTCTTTTATCATTTAAGCCCAATTCTTCATGCAAAATATACATAAGATTTGATTCTTGCTTGGGCATTTTCAAATATCTATTTTTCACTGCCAGCTATTAATTGTGAGTTAATGAAACATGTTTTTCCATGATATTTCTTAAGGTGTTCTACTACATTGTCCAAAAATGACATAGATTTTCCTAAAGAGTGTATATCATGCTAGGCGTGCATCTTCACTAAATAAAGTCTATGAATCGAAGTTTCTGCAAATTTATGTGATGATCCGTAGCAATGCACGGGCACTTTGCTAGTAGAATATAAAAACAGTATCATCGCATATGCTGCAACACACTGATTTGTAAAAAAAGCTAACTACTATCCTGAGATTTCAACAAACAGAAAGGTTCAAAAATAATGTTATGCAGAAGTCCACCACGGGCCTAAACATGGTTCTAAACAGATTGCACCTTTTATTCAGTTACAGAGGCACACCAGGCTGTAACACACAATGCTAAAACTCTAACACAGAGTAGGTTCGTTTCTCATTACTCAAGCATCACTAATAAAAAACGTGAGAGGAAGAAAATATCTATTCAAAATATTGGAAAGAAAGAAAATTACAAAGTTGACTTGGAAGATAAAGGAAAACTGTTTATCAGAATTTATTGATAAGTTCACAGGAATCACAGATGATACTGACTGTTAAAAGAGAGTTCAAAGACACACACAACCTAATAGCTCCTTGCACACCCTTTCTCTATCTCTATGCATATAAGTCCATGTGGACTAACATTGTACGCAAGGGATTTAAAAAAACCTAGGCAAAGAGCAGGGCTCAGATTCATGAAATTGTTGCAAGGTCGATAACTTCTAAGATAACCATGTTAGATACCACTGTACCCTTGTAGTCGGGCAGAGTCTGTGTATTCGTGCAGAAAGCAATGGAAGCTACAGCTGAGATATGAAGAACAAATGCTAAAACACGTCTTGGCAATTTTAGGTAGAAAATAGATCTTAAGCAGTTGTACCTGGGTGGTAGCGTAGACTCCCCAAAACTCTCCATAAAAGCTTCCTAAAGTTGGATCCTCCGGTAAACTGTTGTCTCTTGCATAACTTAGGGCAGCCGAAGAAAGATAGGTGCCCTACATTATTGCGGACGGGAATGTATGTAAAATGGATAGTAGATATATAGTTTTGTGGAAAGGAATAGTATTACCTGTCCAACCCAAATGATGGACATAGTAAAACCCAGGTACAGTGAAGCTGGTACCATGGTATACCTGTCAATGTTTGTGTTCATCAAATGATTCTCATTACTGCAGGACGCTGAATTAAAATTAAAAAAAAACTCCCTGGATTTTATGCAACTGGACTGAATATGAAGCAGAGCAAACAGAGCTAAAGGTTATTCCCGATCGATATATCCTCTAGTGTTATAGTACATATAGAAGACAACAGACTATTATTTGCAATGTGAAAGAAACAGAACTTACCCCAGCAGTTTAGGCAGAGGGAATTGTTCCAGGAACTGCCTCACAGTGTCACCGCCATGTGTTCCTACAAAAAAAGAAGGGAATGTCGAAATATCAGTACCTCACAACAGGCTAACGTGACACTCTCCAAATGCAACTATCGCAATCCAACTCTGTGAATACCACCAGGTTTTAAAATAATACTACCTGACACTCTCCAAATGCAACTATCGCGATCCAACTCAAGAAAATATACTTTGGTATATTAAGTACAAATAACCAACATTAAGTAAATCCAAGGGCACATAATATATATACCAGGTTGTGGTCCACTTGAAAACAAATTATCAATACTTCAAACATCAGGTGGGGAGGTGATACGTCTCCAACGTATCTATAATTTCTTATGTTCCATGCTATATTATACCAAGTTATTACATGTTTTATATGCATTTTATATAGTTTTATGCATTTTCTGGGACTAACCTATTAACAAGATGCCACAGTGCTAGTTCCCTGTTTTCTGCTGTTTTTGGTTTCAGAAAAGTACTTAAGGAAATATTCTCGGAATTGGACGATTTCTTTTCAGAAGTCAGTTTTTATTTGGGAACGTTCCAGAGCACCGAAGAGGAGTCGAAGACGGAGCCCGAGGGGCCCACACCACCCCCAGGCGCGGGAACCCTCCTGGCCGCGCGAGCACGTGGTGTGGGACCCACGGAGCTCCACCGCCTTCGCCCTTTCGCCTACATATACCCCCCAGACCAAAAACCCTAGCACGGTGTTCATATTTTCCTCCACGGGTCCCGAGCCGCCGCCGTCGTCAACACCAATTCGGGAGAGATCAGAACTCCTCCCCGGCACCCTGCCGGGAGGGGGAATCGTCACCGGAGGCCTCTACGTCGCCATGACCGCCTCCGGACTGATGCGTGAGTAGTCTACCCTTGGACTACGTGTCCATAGCAGTAGCTAGATGGTTGTCTTCTCCTCTTGTGCTATCATGTTTAGATCTTATGAGCTGCCTATCATGATCAAGATCACCGTTATGTAATACTTCATGTTGTGTTTGCTGGGATCCAATGAATATTGAGTACTAAAGTTATTGCTTCATAATATATCATGTGTGTGCGATTTAATGATCTTGCATGCTCTCCGTTACTTGTGTATGCTCTGGCCAAGTAGATGCTTGTGACTCCAAGAGGGGGTATTTATGCTCGATAGTAGGTTCATGTCTCTATTAAATCTGGGGTGGTGACAGCTAGCTCTAAGGTTGTAGATGTACTGTTGCTACTAGGGATAAAACAATAGTACTTTGTCTAAGGATGATGTTACTTACTTACTTTACACACAGTGCTTAAGGCGATAATCTGTTGCATGCAACTTAATACTGAAAGGGGTGCGGACGCTAACCGGAAGGTGGATTACTAGTCATAGATGCGGTTGGAACGGTCTATGTATATTGTTGTAATGCCCGAATGAATCTCACACTAGACATCATAACGTTGGTATATGCATTGGTTTGCTCATCATTATTCTATCAATTGCCCAGCTGTAATTTGTTTACCCGCATGAATGTTATTATTATTTATGGAGAGACACCACTAGTGAACTGTGGACCCCGGTCCTTCTCTTTAATCTGATAAACCACAAACTGCAAACCTGTTACTTTCTGCAAACAAACATCTTTCTTCCACACATACGTTTAATCCTTTGTTACAACAAGCCGGTGAGATTGACAACCTCACCGTTAAGTTGGGGCAAAGTATCTTGATTGTGTTGTGTGCAGGTTCCACGTCACTTACACCAAAAGAACTTTTCTGGCGCCGTTGACACCTCGGGGGAATTCATTATTTCCTACTGGTTCGATAACCTTGGTTTCACAACTGAGGGAAACTTGCTGCTGCACTACTTCATACCTTCCTCTTGGCGTCTCCCAACAACACACCCACCGTGTGCATCAAGCAATTTTTCTGGCACCGTTGCCGGGGAAATAAGAGTTCCTTTGAAGACCTTCACACTCCTCCGTCAAGTTCGTTGCCGGTGATTTGAAGATTCTTCTACGAGGGGAGTTTTCGCACTTCCAGTCTTTTTATTTTGTTATTGTCTTGCTTAGTTTATTTTTATTATTGTCTTGTTTGCTTAATATCAAAAATACAAAAAAAAAATTAGTTACTTGCAATTTATTTTATTGTCTTGTTTGCTTAAATATCAAAAACACAAAAAAATTAGTTACTTGCATTTATTTTTGTATTTCGGTTTGTTATTATGTCTAGTTATTTATTTGCTATCCATGTCTACTCTCTTTGAAACAAAATCTTATTGTCTAAGTGGGTTCACGAAGGAACAGAAAAATTATTATGAGGACTATCGCTTGTCACAAAAAGGGAAATATTTATGGGAACAAATAAGTAGATTGAATTATTTTGCTAAAAACTTGTGCTCTACTTATGATGAATCATGGTGCTTTAATGAATGTTTTTGCTGTAGGAGGCATAAACACCTCCCTTTCCAATGTGATTATAATGATAATGAAATTTTGGCTTCTTATCCTAGAGGATATTATGACTTCGATAAACTTGAGCAAATTGAAGATTTTTTTGTATTTATGGGAGCTTATGAAATTACAGCTTTGCTTAAAAATCGAGATGCTCCTTATAGATCTGACACGTTTGCTATGCTTGGATATTGCCTTGAGTATTATTATGATAATCCTTATATTGCCGAATTTCTTGAGAAAAGACATCCTCAAATAGAAGAAACCGTTGTCTTGCAGGAACCTGTAGAAGAAGAAATTGCTGAACCTGAAAGCTCATTAGATGAAAAAGAGGAGGAGAGTGAAGAACAAAAGGAGGATCTACCTCCTAAAGATAGTAACTCTTTAACTCTTACATTATTTGATTGCCCTCCATGCCTACCTAAGGAGGAAGTGTGCTGTATTGTTGAATGTCATGAATCTATTGAAATATCTACTTTTGATAAATTTGAAAAAAGCATGTTCCTTGACTCAAACAAAATGGAAATAACAGAAAGTAAAAATGTGGTCCCTAATGTTATATATGATAATGCTTTAGATGATGGTCCTATGCTTATCAATAATCCTCTATGTATAGAAGTTATTACTTATTTATGTGAGGATAAAAATGATATAATTGTTGCTTGTAATGGTACTCTTACTCATGAGAGTCCTACTTTGTTCTTGAATTCTCCTAATTACACCATGGAGGAGAAATTTGTTATGTTGAGAGATACTTATGTGCTTTGCAATTGTCTCTAGTGCCAAATCTTTGTTGCAACCATGATCTTAAACTTGATATTGATCCTAGTAACTATTTTGAAAGAGGAAAGCATGCTAATGAATTCCAAAATAAATTTAATGATCCTCTTTATGTGCCTATATTATCTAAGTTGAATGATTCTTGTGGTTATATGGTTGAATTTATTTCTACTACTGAAAATTATTATGAGAGAGGAGAATATGGTTGTAAAAGTTTTCATGGTACTAAAACACCTCTCTATATGCTAAAAGTTTTGAAGTTACTCTTCTTTTATCTTCCTATGCTTGTCACTTTGTTCTTTGTGAATTTATTTGTGTGCAAGATTCCTATGCATAGGAAGTGTGTTAGACTTAAATGTGTTTTGAATTTGCTTCTTGATGCTTCTTTTGCTTCATTTTCTATCTTAATGATAGCATCATTAGAACTATCAAGCCTAGCTAAAAGGCATTAAAGAAAACGCTTTTGGGAGGCAACCCATTATCTTTTATTTTCAGCTTTAGTCAAGGACTTGTCCTACCTCTGTAGCAATTCCTTTGTATCTTTACTTTATTGCATTGTTGTGTCAAGATAAGCCTCTAGTTGAAAGTTCATGCTAAATTTGGATTGCTGTGCTGAAACAGTTTTCTGCTGTCCACCGTTAAATTCATAACTCTTTACAGAAAAATCGGATGGACCTGGGATTTTTTGTGCGTAATCCTCAGATATATATGCAACTTTCATTAGTTTTCAGTTTTCTGATCTGAGTAAGTTAAGTGCCTCGAAAAAAATCGTCTTTACGGACTGTTCTGTTTTTGACAGATTCTGCCATTTATTTTGCAATGCCTCTTTTGCTATTTTGATTGGATCTTTTTATCCTATGAAGTATCAGTGGATGTAGCTAATGTCCAGTATCATTGGTAGCAATTGTGTTCCTACAGAATATCATAATTTCTCGTGCACTAACCCTCTAATGAAGTTTACTCTAAGTTTGGTGTGGAGGAAGTTTCAAGGATCAAGAGAGAAGGACGATATGATGTGATCAAGAGGATAGTAAAGCCAAAGCTTGGGGATGCCCCGGTGGTTCATCCCCAACATATTTCAAGAAGACTCAAGCGACAAAGCTTGGGGATGCCCAAGGCATCCCCTTCTTCATCGACAAACTATCAGGTCCTTTCTAGTGAAACTATATTTTAATTCCGCCACTTCTTATGTGCTTTTCTTGAAGCGTCGGTTTGTTTTTGTTTTTGTTTTCGTTATTTTCATTCTCTGAATAAAATGGATCCTAGCATTCCTTTGTGGGAGAGAGACACGCTCCGCTTTTTCTTATGAATACTCGTATTATTCACTTATATTTGTTGAGTATTCCTCTATGTTACTTCAATGCTTTCTAGCTCTTGTTTTTCATGCATCTCTTGCTAGAGCTGTTAGCTTTATTATGTTATACTCTCATATCTCATTGTTATATACTTAGAGAGTTTATCTTTTAAATAAGTTGATTGGTGTTTGGTTGGAAACAGAAAATGCTAAATGTGGTAAATGGTATAATGAAAAAGATATACATGCTCTTATGTATTGTTATCTTGCATGTTGTGGTGCTTGGCAATTGTTTTGAGCTCTCAAGTAGATCATGTTTAAGCTTTTACATCATGTAGTTAAAACCTATTAGTGAGGAACTACCATAAAACTTGCTGAAATTTGGTTTGCATGTTTGGTATCTCTAAGGTCTAGATATTTTCTAGTTAAAGTGTTTGAACAACAAGGAAGACAATGTAGAGTTTTATAATGCTTGCAATATGTTTTTATATACGTCTTGTTGTCATAGTTTATACTTGTGTTTGTTTCAAACAACCTTGCTAGCCAAAGCCTTGTACTGAGAGGGAATGCTTCTCGTGCATCCATAATCCTTGAGCCAAAACCTATGCCATTTGTGTCCACCATACCTACCTACTACATGGTATTTCCTGCCATTCCAAGCAAATACTTCGTGTGCTACCTTTTATTATTCAAAACATATTATCTCTTATTTGTGTCAATGTTTATTAGCTCATGAGGAAGTATGTGGTGTTACGGATATCAACCTTGTCATTTGCTTTTAGACAGACTTTCACAACCGGACTAGTGGCATATACATCCGTTTATCCATTAACTTTGCAAAAAGAGCTGGCAAATGGGGTGCCCAGTCCCAATTAATTACAACTTTAACCGCTGCAATCTCTTCACATTTTTGCCCTGATCCAATCAGTCAAGCAATGACAACAGTTTTTAACTATATGTGTAAACAAAAGAGATAAGAGGGATGATCTACCTTGCTGGTAGAAATAACGTACTTCATGGGAGCCGCTCTTGAAAGTCTGGTTGACAAGGGGGGTAGAGTGCCCATTACCATTCGTTGACAACGACAAACACCGCTCAAAACTTACTTTTATGCTCTCTATATGATTTCAAAAACCTATAAAACTAAGAAGCTCTAGCACATGCTTGTATCCCTGCTTCCCTCTGCGAAGGGCCTACCTTTTACTTTATGTTGAGTCAGTTTACCTACTTCTTTCTATCCCCGAAGCAAACACTTGTGTCAACTGTGTGCAACAATTCTTATATGCTTACTTATTGCACTTGTTATATTTCTTTGTGTTGACAACTATCTATATGATATACATGTTCAAAAGTTGAAAGCCAATGCTGAAACTTATATCTTCCTTTGTGTTGCTTCAATGCTCTTTTGCTTAGATAATATTGCTTTATGAGTTAACTCTTATGCAAATCTTTTTTATGCTTGTTTGAAAGTACTATTCATGAAAAGTTTTACTTATATGATGTAGTTGTTTACTCCTTGTCTATTTGTTAGCAAACTATAGATCATTGCCTTGAGTCACTTCATTCGCCTACAAATACCCCCCAGACTAAAAACCCTAACACGGTGTTCATATTTTCCTCCACGGGTCCCGAGCCGGTGCCGTCGTCAACACCAATTCGGGAGAGATCAGAACTTCTCCCCGGCACCCTGCCGGGAGGGGGAATCGTCACCGGAGGCCTCTACATCGCCATGACCGCCTCCGGACTGATGCATGAGTAGTCTACCCTTGGACTACGGGTCCATAGCAGTAGCTAGATGGTTGTCTTCTCCTCTTGTGCTATCATGTTTAGATCTTGTGAGCTGCCTATCATGATCAAGATCACCGTTATGTAATACTTCATGTTGTGTTTGGTGGGATCCGATGAATATTGAGTACTAAAGTTATTGCTTCATAATATATCATGTGTGTGCTATTTAATGATCTTGCATGCTCTCCGTTGCTTGTGTATGCTCTGGCCAAGTAGATGCTTGTGACTCCAAGAGGGGGTATTTATGCTCGATAGTAGGTTCATGTCTCTATTAAATCTGGGGTGGTGACAGTTAGCTCTAAGGTTGTAGATGTACTGTTGCTACTAGGGATAAAACAGTAGTACTTTGTCTAAGGATGATGTTACTTACTTACTTTACACACAGTGCTTAAGGCGATAATCTGTTGCATGCAACTTAATACTGAAAGGGGTGCGGACGCTAACCGGAAGGTGGATTATTAGTCATAGATGCGGTTGGAACAGTCTATGTATATTGTTGTAATGCCCGAATGAATCTCACACTAGACATCATAACATTGGTATATGCATTGGTTTGCTCATCATTATTCTATCAATTGCCCAGCTGTAATTTGTTTACCCGCATGAATGTTATTATTATTTATGGAGAGACATCACTAGTGAACTGTGGACCCCGGTCCTTCTCTTTAATCTGATAAACCACAAACTGCAAACCTGTTACTTTCTGCAAACAAACATCTTTCTTCCACACATACGTTTAATCCTTTGTTACAACAAGCCGGTGAGATTGACAACCTCACCGTTAAGTTGGGGCAAAGTATCTTGATTGTGTTGTGTGCAGGTTCCACATCACCTACGTCCCAGGAAGCATATTCTGGCGCCCTTACGTCGCAGATTTTTCTGGCGCCGTTGACACCTGGGGGCAGAGAGAAACCTGGGATCTTCCAATCAAGTTTTAGCAGTACTGCTGGCCGTGGATGCGTACATCCTCCAGCGGATTGGGAAGAAGAGGGAAAATAGGCCAAGCAGATATGTTGCAGGCCGCCCTCCTTCCCGACGAACCGGAGTAGAGCACAACTCCTTAGAGGCGCTCCCGCGGCTGCGCCACTTCCTGCGCGTGCGAAGAGGAAGGAATAGAGAGAGTACCTGAGCGTGTGAGGGAGAGATGGAGCGCAGCCGCCCGTGCTCCTCCGGTAGCGCATCGAGGAAGACATGGAGGCACAGAGCAGCAGCAAACAAACCTCTTCGGTCGAGGGGCCGGATCAGGGCGAGCTGAGCACGGTGACGGCGACGGCGAGATTGGATCGGGAGGGGATAGGAGGAGAAGAGGATGCGGAAGGAGACGAAGCCGCGAGGGAGAGGAGCGACGGGGGTGGCGGCTAGGGTTTCCAGTGGGGTAGTTTTGTCTGAGAAATGGACGGCCCAGATCGAAGCGGAAGCGGATCCTCGGATCGGACGGTTCGGAGTGACCAATCGCTGAGGAGAGAGCTTTGTGTACGAAGTTGTCCACCCACTAAGTCAATGACCGGTGGGACCAAAAATCGGAGTCAAAGGTCAGCAGCAAAACGGACGGTGGAGATCGCTTGACATGGACGATCGGACGGCTCGGAGCGCCAAACGCCTGGGAGAGCTTGGTGCATACCCATGTCTATCTTTTTTAGATGGACGCTCTTTGTAAGTCAGGTCTGGCCGTAAATCAATGTCCAAGTCTGATACTTGTGGTGGGGGCTTGTTGCATTTCTTGAGTTGCGATATGTGAAAGACATTGTGAATTCTAGACAATTGTTTGGGTAACTCTAGCTGATAAGATGAAGCACCCTTCTGTCCCAAAACCTTAAATGGCCCAACATATCTAGGACTCAACTTCCCTTTAACTCCAAACCGTCGAAATCCTCGCATAGGTGATACTTTTAAATAGACCAAATCTCCCATTGCCAGTTGCAAGTCCCTCCTATGCCTATCGGCATAGCTTTTCTGTCTACTTTGTGCAACCTGAAGCCGTTCTTTAATCAGCTGAATCTTCTCATCATTCTCCCACACTATGTCAGGACCTAGTAATGGTCTTTCTCCAACCTCATACCAGCATATAGGTGATCTGCATCTCCTCCCATACAATGCTTCGTATGGAGCCATTTGTATGCTGGACTGATAACTATTATTATAGGAAAATTCTGCTAGGTGTAGATGCTTATCCCATGAATCCCCAAAGTTCATTACACATGCCCTCAACATATCTTCTAGAATCTGGTTAACCCGCTCGGTTTGACCATCAGTTTGCGGATGATAGGCCGTGCTGAAATTTAGCTTGGTTCCTAGAGAATTTTGTAGGCTTTTCCAAAAACTTGATGTGAACACAGACCCTCTGTCTGAAGTGATTGTCTTCGGCACACCATGGATAGTAACTATCCTCTCTATGTATAATTCAGCCAATTTATCAAAAGAATACTTCTGGTTTGTAGCAATAAAGTGTGCTGACTTAGTGAGTCGATCCACTACAACCCAGATTTCTGAAGTGATTGTCTTCGGCACACAATGGATAGTAACTATCCTCTCTATGTATAATTCAGCCAATTTATCAAAAGAATACTTCTGGTTTGTAGCAATAAAGTGTGCTGACTTAGTGAGTCGATCCACTACAACCCAGATTGCATCTTTCTTCTTTAAAGTCATGGGCAAACCAGTAATGAAATCCATACATATATCTTCCCACTTCCAGTCTGGTGTTTCAAGTGGTTTTAATAATCCAGCAAGCCGTTGATGTTCAGGCTTTACCCGTTGACAAGTGTCACAGTTGCTAACATATTCCGCAATTTCTCTCTTCATACCATGCCACCAAAAGTTCCCTTCACATCTTTATACATTTTAGTGCACATAAAAACTAATGGTGTGATATCTCGTTAACGGAAGATCCAATTTAACGATAATCCCGAACAAGCCAACCTTTTATTGTTTATGGCCACTCCATTCCAAATTATTCGATGTTCTATCTTTTGTAGACGCGCTCTACTTCTAGTGTGTGTCACTCATTTCAGCTTGTATGTGGTTCATATTATAAATATCTAAAACATTTTATATTTTGGACTGGAGATTAATTTATAGAAAATGTGTTAACATAGGTGTTTTGGGTAGTTAACATGTGTTTTTTGCTCATATTATTTTCATTACGCGCGAATAAAATTTGATCGATGTCTTTGCTCCCAAAACAAATCTTCTCATCTGTTTTTTCTCTGGCCTACATTTTTTTCCCCTCCGGTACAATAAAACTGTAATCATTGCCCGAGTTTTTTTTTTAAAAAAAGTAATCATTGCCCGAGTTAAAGAATCACATTCTGCTTGTCGTTTCGCGGAAGCAAGGAACACGCGTCGCCCCGCTTCATATTCGTGTCGGTCGGTTTCTGCAACCGTGACCGGTCATCGGTCGCTTGCTTATCCGCGAGGGCGGCGAACCCAACTCGACTCACCCACATTTAATTCGTCAACAATCCCAAAATCCGAGCCAAAGCACTGCTTCTTCCTCCCTCCCACGCCATTTCCTTTCCCTTTCCCTTTCCTCGGCACGCGCTTCCCAAAAGATTATACAGTACTACTAGTCGTCGTCGTCGTGGTATCAAAATCCCCAATCCTCCCTACCTTCCACACGGACGAGCTCTCCCAAATCCCCCCCTCGCCACAATCTCCAATCCCACACCAAACCTAGCTCAATCAGCTCGGATCTCCACCCGCACAAGCTCAATTCGCTAGCTCGATCGTAAGAGGAGCGCAAGCCCATGGAGTGCGAGCCGGAGGAGCTGCAGTTCCTGGGCCCGCTCGGCATCTACCGGGAGTCGGTGGCCATCCTGCGCGCGCACCGCCCGCTCTACGCCCGCATCGCCGCCGCCTTCGTGCTCCCGCTCTCGCTCCTCTTCCTGGCCCACATCGCCATCTCCCACGCCCTCTTCTCCACCATCGACTCCGACGACTCCGCCCTAGAGTCCTCCGCCCCGGGCACCGCCTCCCAGCAGCGGATCCTCAGCCGGCTCGGCGCCGACTGGGCGGCGCTCCTGCTCTTCAAGGCGGCCTACCTCCTCGCGCTGCTCCTCCTCTCGCTCCTCTCCACCGCCGCCGCCGTCTTCTCCGTCGCGTCCGTCTACTCCGCCAAGCACGACGCGCTCACCTTCCCGAGGGTGCTCTCCGTCGTGCCGCGCGTCTGGAGGCGCCTGGCCGCCACCTTCGTCGCCGCCTTCGGCCTCCTCTTCGCCTACCACGTCGTCTTCCTCGCCGTCTTCGTCGGCCTCCTCGTCGCCACCGACAACGGGTCCGGCCTCGCGGGGATCCTCGCCTTCCTCGTCGCCGTCGCGTACCTCGTCGGCCTCGTCTACCTCAGCGTCGTCTGGCACCTCGCCAGCGTCGTCTCCGTGCTCGAGGACCTCAAGGGCTTCCAGGCCATGCGCAAGAGCAAGGCGCTCATCCAGGGGAAGCTCCCCACCGCCGTCGCCATCTTCGCCACGCTCAACCTCGTCTTCGTCATCGTCGAGCTCCTCTTCCGCTCCTGGGTCGTACAGGGCGGGCGACACGGCCTCGGCGCCCCAGCGAGGCTCCTCGTCGGACTCGCCATGCTGGCCGCGCTCTGCGCGGTCGTCATGGTCGCGCTCGTCGTGCAGACCGTCGTATACCTCGTCTGCAAGAGCTACCACCACGAGAGCATCGACAAGAGCAACATCTCCGACCACCTAGAGGTCTACCTCGGCGACTATGTCCCGCTCAAGGCCAGCGACGTGCAGATGGAACACTTCGAGGTCTGACCCTGTCGTCCCTGCCTGCCCTCTTTGTAATCATCACTCGCTTGCTACTTCTCTTTGTAATTCTACCATGCTAGCCCAGTCACACAGAATTTGAAATCAAATACCCTTCCCTTGCTTGCTGGGGTCTTGTTATGGAAGGAAATTACGGGGAAGGTAGGATCATCTGATCAGCAGTTTCTTGGTGGTCATTTGATCAGCCTGCTGTAATACGAGGAGTCGAGGATCAACTGGCATATTGCATTTGTGTATTAATTTGTAATGCTGGGATGGGAATGATACTACTCCTACTAAACTGGTTACTACCACGAGCTTGATTGATTGTCCATACTGTTCAACTCGAGTTCAACATCGTCTGAACACTCTGCAGTTAATGTGCTCCTCCCTGTGATTATGATGAACTGAATGCCGTAATTAATTAGTATGCCACATCAGTGAAATGAGCAAGTGTGGGGATTTTTGTATCGGGAGAAATTTGCTGGGGATTGGATCTTGTGAACTTGTCTAACCAATCACCGTTGTTTCTTCTAGTCGAGCATGCTATACTGATTTATGTAGCGATTCTAGTAGCATGAGGAGAATTTGATTGGTTTTTGATTCTGTAAACATTTCTTCTGAATGAGCAAGATGCTGGGTAGTGTTCTATCTTCCGTGCATAGCACTATAGCAGTGAGGAGCGGCGATGGTTCCGTGGGGTGGCGTGGCTGGCCCTGCTCCTCTCCATGGCCCTAGCCTTGCCCCAAGATGTCATCGCGGGGCATGGTGGTCAGGGGCTCAGGGCATCCCCACCCGTTCGACCCCCGGCCTAAATCCGGCGTCAAAATGGGCCGGGCCAATTTAAGGGGCGCCGGATCTATTTTACGCCATGGGGGCGTCGAATTCCAGCCGCGCTTCAAACTAGCCGAATTTCATAGAACCTTAGCCGAAATTCGTACATATTTTAGAGATTATCTTAAAACATAATTAAAACAAACTAAACTTAAACTAAATCGGCGTTCTACATGCCATTTGGTTGTAGAACACCGTGTAGTCGCCGTCATTGTCGTTGAGGCCATCGTCGTCGATGACGACGACGTGGTGGCGCTCCTGGAAGCCGTGGCAGAGGCGACGAAAGAACGCATGGTCCAGAAGCCGGCGCTCCTCCCACCCGCCTGGACCAGGCTAGGGTGAAGTCATCGGTGGCGGGGAGGAACTCGTCGAAGGAGGCCAGCTCCGCCGCGCGCTGGCGGAGGAACTCATCCTCCGGCTCCGCCAATCGCGCTGCCGCATGGAGGTACGCACTGTCCGACACCCACTCCGGCTTCTTCTCCTTCGGCGTGAGGAGGCCGAGCTCCTTCTTCCGCACGCGGAGGCAAAGGTGGCCAGTGGGCGGCGTTGGCGTCCGGCGCTCGTTGATGACGAGCCCGACTGCGCGGCGAGCCGGTGTACCGGCTCCATCTTGATGCGCGCCCCATCGTAAGGGGACACGCGTGTGTACAACGTCGCCCAGTGAGGAGGCGTGATTGCCTCCTGCTTCACCGGCACTAGAGGGGTGGGCGGTGTTCCGCCGACGGAGGAGCGGTACCGCGACGTCGAGGAGGAGGATGCCACGCCGTTGATGTGTCGGGGCAGCCATGACGATCCCACACGGCCATGGTGAGCTGCGGCGTGTTGTCGATGGCGATGTAGTTGAGGACCTCCGCCAGTGTGTGCCCTGATGCGCACCACCAGAGGCGCCGCCTGTTGGCGTTGTAGTCGAAGTACTCCTTCCGAAAAGGAGTGTTCTCCGGGTCCCAGTACGGATCCTACTGCTGCTCGGCGGTGAGCCCGTCGAGGATGGCATAGATCTCCGCCCGCCTCTCCGTTCACTGCGGCACCGGCACACCGTCGTCGCTGAGCCTCTACTTGCCGGGGACGAGCATGTCCTGCGGCGCGAGGTAGTCCGCCTCGTGGAGGAGGTGCGCCTCCAAGTCGTGAGGAAGTGCCGCCCTAAGCCGTTGGCAGCTGCGCCGTCTTCGGGGTAGCACTCGGCCATCGGCTAGCGAGTGGAGTGAGCTTTAGGTGATGGAGAGAGGATGGGTGAGGGAGAGAGGGGGCAGAGGAGGAAGAAGGCGAGAGATGGGTGCGCTGCTGCGACGAGCAACACGTTTTATGTAGAAGCCGAGGGCGGTGGTGGGTGCAGGGTTGGTGCGCCATAACTCCGACGCGTGGAAAGCGAGGAGGCCGGGCGGCGACAGTGCGCCATAACTCTGGCGCGTGGGACTGGACGTGGCGGTAGCGGCTTGACCGGCGCGGGAGCCAAGGAAATGAGGAAAAAGACCGCTGTTTCGCACGTGTTTTCTCGCCCAAGCGCTGACAGCCCGGTCCCGCGCCGTTTCGCACGCCTTTTTTCCAACTCTGGCGCCCCCCAATGCCCCAGTGCGTCAGGTTCGGCCTGGGAACCGATGGCAAAATGGCCCAATCCGGCGGTTTTTTGGCTTTTGGGGACGCGACTAGGTGAGAAACATCGAAATTTCGTTTTCCGAAACCCAAAAAACGGCCTGGGGGCGTTTGGGGGACGGCTGGAGATGCCTTTAACCGGCCGGCTAGAGCCGGGCTTCGCTGTGAGGGTTTTCGCTTCGATGCCTGTATATGGCTTGACGAAGATGGTGGAGATGATTTCCAAGCGTGTGTGCATGAGACGATGTCTCTAGTTTTACCCGGTGAGCCAAGATGGCTGTGGCCAGGGCATAAGGCTCCGTTTTTCTCCATGGTTGAAATCCGCCTCTAGAACCTGTGTGCTCATTCTCATTAAATCTCATTGGTCCACATCCATCTAACACGTATGAGTTCCAACAAGGTTGGCGTCCTCTGAGGAGAAACTGAGTGAGGAAATTTGCTCATATTTCCAAGTTAATAAGATTCACGCGACTCATATGATTCAAAATCAAACAAAGTTAAATGACTGTTAATATACGTTTTTCACTTATATGACCCAAAGTAGGAGTACAATGCCAAGCATATGTGAGATTCATATCATCAGAAACTCGTTTAGCACATCATCAAGATTTATAGTAAAATATAATACTAAAATTGACAAGTATTTTGTTAGCTCGTATTTGACCACCTTACCGATGACCGTGGTCACTCTTTCTATCTTCGTTATAGTAACTTGGTAGAGTTTTTTTTTTTAACTTGGTAGAATTGACCTAGGTGAACCGGGTTGCTCCCATCTCACCATGGTGGCGAGGACAGCCCAAGAGGCCAAGATGGCTAGGAGGTGACACTGGAGATCCTGTACATAGTACAGTATGAGTAGTGGTAATAGGTTTGGTTATGTACGTCAGTTGGATGCCTTGGTTTGGCTTGGGCTACTCGGATCGAACCCAGTGCTCTCTCGTTGTGGAAGTCCTATGGTCAGAGCCGGAGGCGACCGGAAAGGTGCTGTTTGTACTTCCCTAAATAAGGCCTTTTTATCATATTGGTTTGGCGCTAGTGGTTAAGGCTCGAAACCTCCCTTCTCTCGTCTCGTTGATGGAGAAGAGGGAGGATTTGGTGTTGTTGGCTGTGGTGAGGCGGATCTACAGCAAGGAGCTGTGAAGCTTCTCCCAGGAGTGCATCCATGATAGCCCTGCTTTCGCTGCCCTCCACGATCGATGGTCGAAGGGCGATCACTCCCACCTTGGCCTCTAGCTTGGTGGATATTCCCGGCTGGCGGCAGATGGTTTTCTTCAACCTCCAGGAGTCTATGCCAAGTACTACGAGGCCCTTCAGCTCCAACGTGGCGTGTTCCCGTCACCCCGTTCCAACTGAGAGGCTTTTCATAGAGAAATAGCTGGATGTGCGTGTGTGCGTTCGTATGGGTGAGTGTGCGCGCGTGTTGTGAGCATCTGCGTTTGTACTGTGTTTCTCAAAAAAAATAGAGAAATAGCTGGACTCATTTTCTTTTCCATATTACATATGATATCTTTGTGCAAAAACTGAGGGACATCTTTGTAATTTCCTATTTTCTTTCAGTCCCTTATGTATTATGTAGCTCCACCGACAACAATGAATAAAGTTTTCGATCCTTCACGCCTTGCTAAAAAACCCGACTATATGAGCATCATAACTTCACAAGACGAAAGAAGAACCATGTGTTCCATATTGTCCCTCATTATAGAGAATCCATAGCCTTCACCTACCAAAACATTGTATGATCATGTTATAAAAGGTGGCATGAAAGCACAATCCTCTCTCTAGTTAGTTCTTTGCACATTTGAAGAGAGGGATTTAGGAGATAGTAGCGCAAACTGAAAAAAAGGAAGAAGAGAGTGTGTTAGGGGTTTGTATTTACTTTGTGTAGGATCTTTGGATAAGAATTGAGAGACCGTGGGTTTGAGAGACATCAGGAGTTCACATATCAGTTTCGCTTTTCTTATTGTTACTGGTTTCGATTTCTTTGCTGCATTTACACATTGCAACAGTGCTATGACCACCCGAGGCATTCGAGGACCTATGAAAGTTCAAACCAGTACACTGTGCGCGTGTAGCCTGAGTAGAACTGGTTGTGGCCAAACACTATTGGATCTAACTATTTCATAACGTATTTTTCCTCAACACATACACTCTTCAGCATGTATTAGAGAGTTACAGATTGACACACTCTCATACGTTGTGCATAGTATTGTTGGCGTTTAACGTTGACCACAAAATTGACATGAATTGGTTAGCGATATACTTGTCTTTTTAGATAAATGGTGTTAAATGCCAAACTTTCAATTAATATAGCCCCATATAGCAGGGTTGATATGAAGATGCTTATGAAAAACTTACGACAATAAACACGTCAAGATGGGTTGGGGGGGGGGGGGGGGGGGGGCAACATGCTGGTCTTCATGTGTGGCAATGGCGATTCAGTGTCCGGAGTGGCGGCAGAAGGGACCTAAGTGGAGACAAAGGTTGGGCCGTCGGTTTGACTGATTGTGAAGATAATCAAAAGATACATGTATGATCTTGTTATCAGGAGTTGATGTTTTTGGCTCGCGGCGCATCTAGTCCCAATATAAAAATACATTTATTACAAATAAAAGCAATTGTTAGAAAAAATCTCTTTTCGCAAACACAAAATTTTCGGTTGTATACCCAACTTTTTGTGTTTTTTTTCACATTTTAAATATATGTTTTCACAATAATAGTACCTAGTTCCACGAGACAAAGTGAATTTTGTGAATATCAGAATTTTCACGCGGACCGGGGTGCGGTGGACAAGTCGGCTCCTGTCAGCCTATTTCAAGAGAGAGAGAGAACCTTTGTTATCTATATGTCTTATGAACCGACACGTCCATAACTCGTGTAAACAACAGGGACCTGAACATTTAAATTACATGCATGCTCTCCTTCATGAATCAAAATCTTCTCTAATTTTGGGTTGGTGTTTTCAGCATATGCATTTGTCTATGCAAAACAATTCATCATCTCCGACCGCCTTATTTGGAACTTCTTGCTCTTTCCCCATCTCAAGTGTCATTTTCTCCGATCTTTTAATATTTTGTGCTACATTGGTTGGACTGGACTCAACTTCGATTATGTTGTGTAGCAAAGTCACACTCAGACTTAGAGCCACGTACCTGCCATCAAATGTGGATCCAATGGATCAAGGTTCAAAAAAGCGGAAAGCGTAAGCGTAGCGAAAGGCTATCGCTTAGAGTTTTGACCGCTTAAGCGTAGCTTAGGCGTACTTAAGCGTTTTTAGAAAAACTGTCAGAACTTTGCCTATTTTGTGACAGTCATCACAATGTACTTGTAATTTTCAGGATAATATATAAACTCAAATACTAGATTGACAGGCAATGAAATTCAGTCACACATCGATTAATAAAGTCTAACGACACACACATAATGAACATTCAAGCAAAAAAGCACGAAGTTCAAATAGGTAAATAACTTTTCAAACAGCCGATCTGCTGCATGCATGTTCCCAGGACGAAATGATGATCAAGGTGACATGTTGATGTTGCCGCTGCTGCTGCAGCCGCATCATCTGTATCCATCCTACAAAAAATAACTCAAGAATGCAAAATCTCACTGCTCATATACGCTGATACACACAATCTGACATTCAGTACATAAATCTTTAAATAAGAAATGCAACAATCTGGCACTACAGTCTACAAGTGAAGTAATTAATCAAGCAATTTGTCAATTCTAATTAACAGATCCATATAAAGATCCATACTTGTACAGATCAAATTAACAATATGACAAATTGACAATTAACAACATAATAAATTATAATTAACATTGATACACACAAGCTGGCGCTAGTACTGATATCTCATATACAGATCCATGCTTGTCCAGACAAATTAACAATTACAGAAATCATGTCAATTCTAATTACAAAAGTCATGTTGATTCTAATCATCTCATTACAGAACTAATGTCAATTATAATTACAGAACGCATGTCAATTCTAATCATCTCATACATGAGAATCTCAAATTACAGTAAGTAATTAATCATGCAAGTATGCTGAGATCTGATCGGTATTGAAGAATAAGCCATAGCAGTTTATTTCATTAGAGAACTTCCAGGAAGTCAACCAAGGTATGCGAAAAGGAGCAGGAAGCTCACCTGAAGGGGGAGGAGGTGAGGAGCGTACGTCAGGATGGCCGGACGTGAGGACGCGAGTCCTTCCACGAGATGAGGACCCCAGCTGCCCGTCGGCCGACGGTGGAGGAGGAGAGATCCAAGCCGCCAGTGGAGGATGAGATGAGGGCCCCAGCCGCCGCCGATGGAGGAGGATGAGGATTCCAGGAGATGAGGATCCCAGATCGATTTCCTCCCCTCTTTATATCCTCGATGAATCGATTTACCTCCCGGCCCGGCTTATTTCTCCCGCGCGCGCGCTTGCTGCTGCCGCCGTCCCGCGCGAAGGCTATTTCTCCCGCGCGTGCCAGAGCTATTTCTCGCGCGCCGCCGCCTTCTCCCGCTCGTGCCAGAGCTATTTCTCGCGCGCCGCCGCCTTAACCCTAAGCGCATGCCTTCTCCGCTTCAGCGCCGCCGCATCGTACGCTCAGCGCCGCCGCGCCCGCTTAAGCGAGGTCGAAGCACCGCTTAACGCCTAAACTATCGCTACTAGCCTTAGCGAGGCGTTTTGCCTTCGCTTAGCGCTTAAGCGCGCTTTAGCGTACGCCTAATACCGCTTTTCCGAACCTTGCAATGGATAGGAATGACCAATGTAGAAGAAGCTGGACCCAATTGCTCTTTTAATTTTACATCTCGAATCCTTTGTGCAAGAAGTGAAGTGAGGAATTGTTTGTAATTTTCTATTTTCTTGAGATCGCTTGTGTATTTTGTATCTCCACCGAAGATAATGAATAACTCTGAACGACACCCTGGTTTAAAAAAAAGACTATATAAGCATCGGAGTTTCACAAGACGGAAGGAAAGCCATGTGTTCCCTGTTGTGCCTCGGTACTGAGATTATATAGCTAACCTTCACCTACCGAAACATTGTACATCAATAGAATCATGTGACTCCGTCTGATCCCATTTAAATGTCACAGCTTAAGCTTATACGTGTATGTGGTCAGTTGAAATCTTAGACCAATTCCGGATTGGAGGGAGTATAAAAAATGCCATGAAGCCAATACTACCTCTAATACGTTCTTTGCAAATTTGAAGAGTGGGATTCAGGAGATAGTTTTATAAACTGAACAAAGGAAAAGAGAGAGTTAGTTTGTCGCCACTATGTGTAGGATCTTTGGGTAGGACTTGGCAAACCGTGGGTTTGAGAGACATCAGGAGTTTGTGTATCTCGTCCACTTGTCTTATTTTTACCTAGTGCAATGGTGCTATGACCCCACGAAGCCTTATTCAGTAGGAGGGTTTTATAGTGGATTAGTAGGGATATATAGTTCCCGCATGGATTGTGTGAAACCTCCACCTTTATCCAAGTCCATCAAATCTCTGTTTATCCTCAATTCACTAGGCAGGGATAGTATATTTGTATTTGTTTTTTCGATAAAGGGCGCTTTATTACTTAAAATGTTTAAGCGTTTACACCTAGCCTCTGCATAACTAAGATGCACACAGTTGTCCCACAGTACCCAAGCCGAAACTGAATAAAGGCGTATTACATATCATATCAAAATGAGCAATTGTAACTACGCCTGAAGTGGTGGTGGCTCTATCCGTAGATTATGCTGCCACCGATGATGGGAAAAAGTATCCCTCGCCGTGGACTCCAACCGTGCACAGACCTCCGTAAATAGGTCTCGGTGCTCCACTCGCTACTCGCTGAAGAGACGACCATGAACGGAGTGTACCGGTACACCGGTAGATGACCTGCAAGGGAGAAGACAATTTATCGTTAAACACTTTATCATTTCTACATAGCCATAGTGACCAAATAATGGCAAGTGCTCCCACCCTAATAAGCTTCCTAAACCTATTATCGATACCGTGTAACCAATTCCCAAAGATATTGGTCACACTGTGTGGAGGATAAATGTTAGATGCTACTTGGATGATTGACCATATAGACCTTGCGAACCGAAACTGAAAAAATAGATGTTTTATTGTTTCATTCTGATGACAAAAAACACAACTCTTACTTCCATGCCAGTTCTGTTTAGCAAGATTGTCTTTGGTTAGAATTACTCCACGACGAAGGTACCATCCAAACACCTTGGTTTTAGGTGGTATCTTCATCTTTCAAAGAAACTTGTTATTATCGACCGGTATATGAGAATGGGATAAATCATTATACATGGAGTCTACCGAGAAATTGCCCTTCTTGTGTAGGTTCCATCGAAACTCGTCTGGCCCGGCTGAAAGTTGTATATTGGCCAACCGCTGTAAAAGGGCTTGCCATGCAACCAACCGCTGGCCAATCAAATCTCTCCTGAACGGTACATCTGGAGGTGAGGTTGCCATTATCTTCTTAATGGTATCACTTTTGTAATGAACAATATTATATAATGCAGGATATTGTTCTCGGAGTGTGGTATTGCCTAACCACGTGTCCTCCCAAAACCTTATCTGAGACCCATCTTTAATCGAAAAATGTCCGAATCTGAAAAACTGTGATTTTGCAGCCATCAGACCAGCCCAAAAATGCGAATCACCTTGTTTCCAAGAAACTTGGGACAACGGTTTGGAACCAACATATTTCCGATTCAGGAGGGTTTGCCACTGTCTATTTTCGGTCAGCAACTTAAACAACCATTTACCTAGAAGAGCTGTATTCTTGACCTCAAGGTCGTGAATTCCCAACACTCCTTGATCTTTAGGTGTGCAAACCACACTCCATTTAACCAGTCGATATTTCTTCTTCTTGCTATCCCCTTGCCAAAAGAATCTAGACCGATAATAGTCTAGTTTTTGGAGCACACCTTTTGGCAGGAGGAAGAAAGATAACATATATAGTGCCATATTGGTGAGCACCGAATTTATGAGTACCAATCTTCCGCCGAGGGACAACAATTTTCCTTTCCAACTACTTAAACTTTTCTGTAGTCTTTATTCGACGCATTTCCATTCAGCAATAGTAAGCCGCCGATAATGAATCGGGATGCCTAAATACCTAATCGGAAATTGACCTTGCCCACAACCGAAGAGTTCGGCATAGAGATCGGCCTCATCTAAAGCCTCGCCAAAACAGAACAACTCACTCTTATGGAAATTAATTTTCAGACCTGAAAGCTGCTCGAAAGTTGCCAAAATTAATTTCAGATTTCGAGCTTTTTCAATGTCATGTTCCATAAAAAGAATTGTGTCATCCGCATATTGAAGGATTGAGAGCCCCCATCAACAAGATGAGGAATCAACCCTTCAATCTGACTATCCACTTTAGCACGCTCAGTCATAATAGCAAGCATATCCGCCACTATATTGAATAACATAGGGGATAATGGATCGCCCTATTTAAGACCTTTTCGAGTCTGTAAATAACGTCCAATGTCATCATTAACTTTGATGGCCACGCTACCTCCAGATACGAAATTACGAATTAAAGCACGCCACTCATCAAAAAAACTTTTCACTCTGAGAGTTTGTTGGATGAAAGACCACTTGACTTTATCGTAAGCTTTTTTAAAATCTAATTTAAGAATGACCCCATTAAGCTTCTTGGAATGTAACTCATGAACCGTTTCGTGCAACACAGCTACCCCATCAAGAATATTACGTCCTTGCATAAAGGCAGTTTGAGACGGTCGCACCACATGTTCAGCAACTGTATTCAGACGAATCGTGGCTACTTTTGTAAAAATCTAACGTTCAAGAGGCATATAGGTCTAAATTGTTAAATCCTTTCTGCCTCATTCACCTAAGGTAACAAGATAATTTCGCCAAAATTCAACCGAAACAACTCGAGTTGATCAGCATGAAGAGCGCTGAACATAACGAGGTCAACCTTGATGATGTCCCAGAATGTTTGATAAAACTCTGCTGGGAACCCATCCGGACCCGGAGCCTTGTTATGTTCCATAATGAAAATGGCCTTTTTTACTTCCTCCTCGGTGTAGGGGGCTGGAATTAAGCTATTCTCCACCGCGGAAACTTGGGGGATATCCTCCATTCTGGTTTCATCCATTGTGAAGTTACCTTCATCAGGTTCGCCGAACAGATTTTTATAATAATCAGTAATATAAGCCTTTAGCTGTTCATGGCCTTCAATTCTTCCATCCTCATGGATAAGAGAATGAATACGTTTCTTCCTATGTCTGCCATTAGCAACATTATGGAAGTATCTAGTATTCGAATCTCCTTCAAGAAGAAATTGCGACTTGGACCGTTGATACCACTTGAGCTCCTCCTCACGTAGTAGGTTTGCTATTTGCGCATTAGATTGACTTTTCAGTTCAATCTCATGTGTAGATAGCGTACGCACTTCCGCGAGAGCCTCAAGCTCATCAATGATGGTTGAGAGCCGTTGCTTTTTCTTTTCTAAGAATACCTGTAACATGACGTGCCCAACCAGAGAGATGTTTGCGTAAAGCACGCATTTTTTTATTCCATCTCTCAATTGGCGAATGTCCCGCTACCGGTCTTTCCCATACATTCTTAACCATATCATCGGACAGACGTCGCCTAGAGGGGGGGGGGGGGGGGTGAAAAGGCGAATAAAAACTTTTTCCGAGGAGCCGGATTATCCGGTCCAAGAATGACCCGGATATTCCGGTATGCTTGATAAAGGCGGAATAAAACTAGAGTTTTACTTTAACAAGCATACAACCTAAATACTAGGTTCACCTATGTGCACCAACAACTTATGCTAGGCAATACAAGTAACAAGGTGATAGCAAGAGAGATGACTTCAAGCATGAAGGCTATCACAATGTAAAGTGCATAAGTAAATAGCTCGGGTATAGAAATAACCGAGGCACGCGGAGACGAGGATGTATTCCCGAGTTCCACCCAAAGGGTGTACGTCTCGTTGGAGAGGTGTACGCAACCACAACAGGTTAGCCGCAACGCCACCAAGGCTCACCTTCTTCTCCTGATGAACTCAACCACAAAAGGTTGCGAGTTCACCTTCCACTATTGATCCCCTTTGGGACGGAGATCGAATCCCGTACAACAATCTTGAGGCACACACCCACAACTTAATTGGGGGCTCCCAAGTCTTGAGGCACACACCCACAACTTAATTGGGGGCTCCCAAGTGACCACAAAAGGTCTTGGCCACAAAAGACCGGCTACAAAAGGCGTCTAGCGTCCAATGACCCAAGAGTAACAAGCTCACAAGTATCACCACCACGAATCCTCGTGGAGTGCTCAAACCGATGCAAATGCAATGGCAAGAGCACACGTAGTGCTCAAGTCCTTCACTCTCAAATTCCAACAAAGCAACAAATGCTTATGGGGGAATAAGAGAGGAAGAACAAAGAAAACCACAAAGGAGTCAAATCCTTCACTCTCAAATCCCACCAAAAGCAACTAATGCTTATGGGGGGAGAAGAGAGGAAGAACAAAGAGAAGAACCACAAAGGAACTCCAAGATCTAGATCCACTAGGTTCCCCTCACTTAGAGGAGAGATGGATTGGTAGGATTGTAGATCTAGATCTCCTCTCAACTTTCCCTAAAGAATATGCAAGAATCTATGGAGGGATTGAGAGGTCTCAAAGCTTTGTAGGTCAACAATGGAGGAGGAGAGAGAGAAATTCGTGCTGTCCAAAAACTGCTCAAGGAAGAAGAAGGTAAGGGGTATTTATACCCCACAGAAAAACTAGCCGTTGGACCAAATATCCCAGCTTAAGTGAGGACCGGAATATCCGGGTGACCGGATATTTTGACCGGATATTTCGTCCGACCGGATATTTCAGCTTGAAAAAACGGCTAAGGAAAGAACGAAAACGGTACTGGACTCGGCCGGATTATCTGACCGGAAATTTCATTTTGACCGGATATTCCGGTTTGCTGAAAACTGACAGAAACAGCAAAACGAAAACTGCAATAACTTTTTCATCCGGACTCCGTTTTCGATGATTTTTGGCTCGTTGGAATCGTTACAACGAGCTCTACTTGAATGTGCATAGAAACATCATAGTCCATCATGTGAGGATAAAACCAAATGAGGAAAGGTTGAACTTACCTATAACATGTAAACCGATAAAACCTCCAATATCAAAAACGCAACAAGATATTCATATGAAATCCGTTTTTGATGAACCAGAGCTTTAGTATGAAGATGAACTAAGCTCAAAATCCTCACATGGATAAAACACAACAAGTTTTCCAAAGAAAGACCGTTTACAAAGAATTAGAGCTTGACATGGAGATGAACCAAACTCTAATTCCTCACAAGCATAAAAGTCAAGTAAGAACCAAGAAATATGATATGCCAAGTATGCAAAGGTTTGAGCTCTCCACAACGATGCGATAAGGTTACTCACTCGAGAGCCCCTCTTGATAGTACGCCTATCTATCCTATAGCCCTATCAAGATCATACCTTTGCCTTGAGCATTCCACTTGAGTTAGATGATGACTATCTTGATCTCTTCAATTGGATCACCTTTCTTGATTGCGCTTGCTAGCACATGCTTGATGAAGACATCTCCAAATACTCCCCCATACTCCATTATGGGAGAGTCTCGCTTAGCTTCGTCTTCATGCCTCCATTACAAGCTCCAAGCATAGGATATCTTCAAGAGCTTCTCTTGGTCTTGCACACCTTATACTTGATGACGATCACCACATGACGTCATCCTCCACGAGCTATATAAATCTTCATTTGATGCAAGCCCATGGGAAGATACCTAACCCCACATAAAGATACCACACACATATCATGGGTTAGTTCACAAAGCTATATGGACAAGTGATTACCATCCCAAGAGATACATGATCCCACTTGGGACATCTTGTAGCTTTGTGTGTTGATCAACAACTTGATCAACCTTTTATCTTCCAATCTTTCTTTGCTAATATGATGTCTTGACTCTTTCAAGATATACTTGCAATATGCTCAACCCAACACATGACCATCCATCATATACATCCTTGAATGGGACATTGGTCATCAAATAAGCTTCTAGAGTCCAACCCATGAACTCCACCATTCCCATGGACACGATCTATAAAGATATCTCAATGCAAACATTAGTCCATAGAGGTTGTCATCAATTACCAAAACCACACATGAGGGAAAATGCTCTTTCAGGAAGCCTTCCCTATGTAGCCAACCAAGTTCAAATTTGAACAGTTTTCTACATATAGGACGCGGCGTCCCCGTGTTCAGAAGTATATGAGCATGATCCGACAGTCTCTCAATACGTTCCAAAGCGCGAACCGTCACCATTGGGTATTTGTTTTCCCAGTCAGTGCACATTAGTACGCGGTCCAGTTTTTCGTATGTCGGATCAGGGAGGCTGTTAGCCCACGTGTACTGGCTACCAACCATTGACACCTCTCTAAGATCTAAGCTGTCAATGACAACATTAAATAAGAAAGGCCAATGGCTGTCAAAACGGCCTCTACTTTTCTCGTGGGCAAATCGAAGCAAATTAAAATCGCCCCTAATTAAAATAGGGTGCGGATTATCCTTTGCAAGATTAACAAGCTCACGTAAAAAGTCTGCCTTGAAATCATCCTGAGCAGCTCCATAAACAGCAACGAGACTCCATTGAAAGTTATCAGCCTTGTTACGGATGTGTAGTTTGACATGAAACTCACCAACCGAACTAGCTAAAACGTCCATGGTATCAGCCCGTACACCAACAAGTATGCCACCCGAACGGCCTCGAGGCGGACGAGAAACCCACTCATAGTCTCTACCACCAGAAAGGCGATTTAGGAGACTTGGTATGTAGTCTCGTTTACCCGTCTCCGAAATAGCCACAAAATCCAAATTATGATCCCGACAATAGTCAGCAATGTGAACATGTTTAGCCAAGTCGCGTAGACCTCTGCTATTTAGAAACATGCCATTCATCGAGAAACAAATTTAGTTTTTGAAACTTTAGGCCTCTTACTAGATCGCTTTTCAGCGGAAGTTTTGGAGTTACGACTTGAAGCTTTTAGATCATATAATAAACTTACCTCTGTCTCATCCAAACCAACCTCTGACACGACCCCAACAAGACTAGAGAGAAGCTGACCATCCATTGTGGCATTCGCCTCCTCATCGTCAAAAACAAGGTTATCCGGCATGGTGGAAACTTTTGGAATTACCGTTAACCGGTCATATTCCATATGTTTCAACACACTAGCAGACACCGAAATAGCATTGCTTGTTTTATCAAGTGAAACTCCTAAACTACTCAGATTGGATACTATACGTGAATCAGAAAAACGCAAAAAAAGATTTAGAAGAAGGTGAGTTACCACTGGTTCCAGGTTTCGCTGAGCCTTGCGACGCATCGCCTTCTTCGTGACATCCTCATCGGTGGCCGACCCCCCCTCTGCATCCATCGCGTGCCTCCCACTCCGCCTCAGGGGCTTAGGTGGTGCAGGAGTCACCGGCGAGGAAGGTAAAGGAGGTGTCGTCGGCGAGGATGGAGCGGCGACCCGAACCGTAGTCCCCGGAGGTGTCAATGGTGGGGTAGAGACATCCTCCGAAGCCACAGTTCGGGGCAGCTCCAGCGCGGTCGGTGAAGTAGGCGACGTCGGCGAAGGGGGCGCTGTATCCGCAGCAACAGTGGCTGGCTTCCGCGTCGCAGGGAAAGGCCCACCAACGGCTGCAGCGTCCAGCGACGCATCGCTGCGTAGCGGCACCTCCTGCGCAGCTTCAGGCGACCGCACCTGGGTCGGGCTGGCGCGCAACGTCGACCGCTCCTGGGCCGGGCCGTCGACAACAACGCCTCGCTCCCCTGCGCAGCATCAGCGTCCGACGACCGCTCCTGGGCCAGGCTGGCGCGCATCGGCGACGCGCTGTCTAGCGACTCCCCCAGAGCGGCACTCTGCAGCACATAGATCGGTCCGACAGCAGTGGTAGGAGAAGACGACCGGGAACGGGGCACAGACCGCCTGAACATATTTGGTCGCCCACGCGACGGTGAAGCCGACCGAGTCCGAGTAGCAGCTGCAGCATCCGTCGGAGGGACACGATCTGCTGGCACCGCGATGAGGTTTGGCGACATCCGTTTAGCCCTCTCCACAATTTCCATCACCCGAGGCGTGCGGGGAGAAGGATTGAAAGGTGTCACAGCAAACACCTGGTTACTAGGCGGCATCAGAGAACTAGCAGCCGATTTTCCATGAGGTGCCGAGTTACCAAACGTGTTCGAATCCACCTCCATGTTTGTGACAGGCTGATTAACATGATGACTGGAGGACTCATGTTGTTTGCCACTCTCATCAAAACCAGCATCTCCATCCTGGTCATCATCTTTCCGCTTCCAGAAGAGTGGTTTGAAGTTCGGATCAGGGACAAACTCCAAATAAACGAATCATAGCCACAACCCGTACATAATGACCAGAAGCATCAGAAGTCGTGTCGAAACACTTTGTGTCCATCATGGCAACCTGAATGCGCACAATTCCGCGACTCCAAAGCGTAACGAGATCAACATCCTGCGGCGCACCCAACAGAGAGGCAATCGCACAAAGTCCATGGAAGTGACGAAGAGCATGCGGTACCCCCTCAACCTGAACCCAGAATGGTTAAACTTCCTAGAAATAATCATGAGCTGGGCTTTGGATGAAGGTACTCCTAGTTGCATTCCATCAATACGCTGTAGGTCATCCACTGAGGGTACAGCAATAGTGAACGCATTCTCACCATGTGATATCGCCTCCCACTTCCACTGCGAGTGACCCGGGTGAGAATAAAACCTATCAAATACTCTAAAATCAAACATGATTTTGGTGGTAGATGGAGATTTGAGTTTAGAGTGGGATAATCCTCACCGAGTCCCTAATTAACTCATGAGGCATTCAAGGACCTGCAAAAGTTCAAACGAGTACCCCGTACGCGTGAAGCCAGAGTAGGAGGAATGGCGGAGGACAAACTCTCTTGAGTTTGACTGATTGAGTACGCACCCGACTCTTTGTTTGATAGACTCGCTTGAAAACCATATGTGAAGTAATTTAGGCTAGCAGGTCTTAGGGAGCTCCAGATTTATAGTCTCACACCTTGTGTATACAACTCTTGGCGTTTAACGGTGAGTACAAAAGTTAATCCTAAGTGTTTTTTTAAGCTTCTATTCTAGTGTTCAATCCGAGGCAATAAAAGTGACATGAATATGCTTTGCGTAGTGAAATAAGTGAGCGATATACCCGTCTTTATATCTAACTAAAATTGTATACCATGCAAAAGGATACCAATGGGTCGGGATCAACATGTTGCAGCGGCACTGCATCGGGACTCACCGTCTCTTTGTGCGGCGGCGGCGATTCAGTGAGCGGCTTGGCGGCAGAAGAGACCCAGGTAGACACAAAGATTGGGGCATGACAGGCATCGGTTTAACCGATTGTGAAGAGAAACAAATAGGGATGGGCCGCTTGGACGGGCAAAGCTCCCCAAAACCATCCATTGCATGCCCTCGAATTAGGCCTGCAAGTGGTCATGGGCTGCGCACGGCGACCCTATACCCATCTCACTTAAACAGGTTAGTGGACAACCACGGACAGCAAAAATAAACTCGCGGACACTGACGGCTCATCCGCTACCGCCGTCACGGCAGTCTCACACTCTATGACGCTGCTGACGAGCACCATCGCCGGAGGAAATCCCCATGCTGCTGCTTCGGCATCGCGGCCGTGCGCAGGGGTACATGCTGAGGAGCCCTTCTGACTTTCCTCCACCTCGCCTTCACGTGTCCTCCCAGCTCTACTCTCCCCGCCCGACCTCCTTTCTGCCGTCTCGGACGGAAATCTCGCGGTTTGCTCTGCGCGAGCTGGGAAACAAATCGAGCGAGATCTCCGCCGGTGAGCTCGTCTAGACTGGAATCTGTTCCCGTTCTTTCGTTGGGTGGGTTCTTGCCACCCGGCTTTGATTCGTCCGGCCGGCGGCAGCGCAGGCAGGGTGGAGTATTGAGCTCCTCGTCCAGCCGGCCGGTGAAGACGGTGACATACTGCGTCAGCGTGAGCCGACGTCGTTGTTGTCGGACACACTGTCCCGCGCGAGCCGACAGAGCTCGGCTCCGACGGACTTGGCCACCGCCCTCACGTGGACGCTCCTCGTCCCGGCCAGTAGGTCTTGCCGTCGGTTCTTGGCGCTTCTGCTGTGCCCCATCTCCGGAAGAGAGAGATCAGGACGGCGGCGGCGTGCTGTCCCCATGGTCATAACTGCTCCACGCGAGCGCTAACTCAGACCTGTCGTGGTGGGTTTAATTGGGACAGACGATAGCCCATTTAGCATGTGCGGTAGAAATGGAAACGAAGCGAAAGCCCAGTTAAATTAAATGGGCAAGGTGGGGAGTTGGTGGGCCGCCGTGAGCGTGCCCACCTACAGCCTGACCTCGAATGTATCTATGGGTAGAAAGTGTCCGACGTTTCCATACCCGATTGTTACCCATGGATATCCATGGAACAGTTAAAATACATGAAAACAACAAAATTAACAATAAAAAATGTATGAACGACAATAAAGCTTTGAAAATAATATCCTAAATAAACACAAAAATATAATCGTCACATCCGCACATAGACAGGGAAGTGGCGGCGCCGGACAATTAGCCGGACAATTAGCGTTTGCCCCTTGGTCGCCTAGAGGAGGCGGACCAAACAGGAGTTTACATTAGTAAAGATGGAACTGTCCTCTTTTACTGCCACGTCGAAGCTGCTAATTACTGTTTAAAAAAGAAGCTGCTAACTGCGGAAGATTGATGAAATTTGAAATTTATGTATGCGTTCGGTGTCCTTCAGTTGCTTTTCCTTCAAGAGAATGTGTCCTTCAGTAGTTCAGTTAGAGGTGCTTCCAGCCTACCAGCATGTACCAAATACTGGAGTATTCGCCAATCTTGTGCGTGGAAGTGCTACCAAGTCTCCTGAATGAGTGCTGTGTAGGTCAAGTGTGACCCTATAAGCCGGTACCGGTACTGCATACTCTTCGTTTTCAGAGATAGTCAGCCGCAGCAACTTACTCTCGTACACATCATCTTGTTTTATCGTCCTGTTTGTCGTCGTCCGGTCATAATCAGATGCAACTGATATGAACTTAACCGGAATCAATGGCAATCTGTCTTCAAATTGGCATCAGATTAGTACCTGCTCATCACCCGCACATGTGGTTGACCTCTCCTGTCAAGTATAAGAATCAGAGAACCTTGTGGTATGGCTAATGAACCACTTGACAGCTTGCTACAATTATCGTCAACTGGATGCCTAACCGACTTTGTCCATTGTGCTTACGGTCCAACCTAAGCTACAAAACTACTAGTTCATAAAGGTTTGGTTCAAATTGGCCGCGGCCGTGGAAGACGAGTATCCTCCTAATTGGCCAGTCTTAATCATGGAAGATGAGTGGTCGATGACAGATGACAGATGACTGATGCCTAATACCGCCTATTTCGTCCAAGAAAAGCCTAAGCTGTACAAAATTATTGCCTGAACCCTAAATACATCGCAATCTCAGAAGTACTTTTATTTCTGCTAAGCTTATAGCTGTAGGCCCCGCTTGGGAGAGCAGTTTTTCCTCCGTAATTGAACAGGAGAAAAATACGGACCTAGTTTGCTCCGTAAATTTGCACAGCGATCCGTCGTTTTGATACCCGGGTAGAAATTAACCTGGTTCCCAAGCGGGGCCGTAACTGTCGAAGTGAATCTGCAGCTGAGTATGAGTCTTCAGTAAAACAGAATAACATACAGTACTTTGTATTTCTTGTATATGTAGTACCTAGGCCAGAAGCACAAGTAAATCAAATAACAAAAGAACCCTGAACACAGTGCCCAAATAGTAGGCAAAAGAAAAACAGATTCCAACTGTATGTAAAACCATGTACTCCGATCTATCTAAAACACTGCCGGTACATAGGGTTATGAGAAAATAGGCATGACTATACACAATGATACACAACAACATCCCATGACTATGGTGATCACCATTTGTGTCAAGAAATCAATGCTTGATAAGTTTTTGACGAATACGAAGAAATTAAACATTTTTTTTACCACAGGCTATGCAGCTTCTTTGACTGTGAATAAGGCAACTCAATGCACCTCATTTCTTGAACGAATTGCCGGAAGAAGCAGAGGCGGTGCTCTGGTCGTCGACCTTGTGCACCCTGCTCCTGCTCTTGTGCGCGACGAACATCTTCTTGAGCGCGCGCATCATCACCACCAGGCCCGGCGAGCGCCGCCGGGAGCTCCTCGACGCCGCGAGCACCGCCGAGGCGGCCTCGCGCTCCTTGGTCGTGGCCGTGGGTCTCCTGATCCTCCTCTCGACGGATTGGCCCGGTCCACCGACGGAGCGCCGGCGCGACACGTCGAGCGAGGCGACGAACAGATCGTTCTTCCCTCCCGCCGGCGCCTCGTCGTCGTTGAGGTCCTCCCAGAGGCTGTCCATCAACTCCTCCTCGTCCTCCTCCTCGAACCCGCCGGCGTAGTCGCTGAGGGCAGGAGAGCAGCACGCGCCGCGCGTCGCGCGCCACGGCGACGCGGCGCAGTCTGCGGCGGAGAAGCTCCGGCGGATGGGCGACGAGAACAGCCACGCCGCCGGCGGCGGGGACGACGGCGAAACCCTGCTGTGGTAGCCGTAGTGACCGTTGGGTAGCTGCGGCGGTGGCGGCGTGGGGAAGGTGAAGTCGTCGTCGGCTTCTTGCGGCTGCGGCATCGGCTCCTCCCCGACCGTGTTGGATCGTTGGAAGTTCTCTTCCCTCCGATCTGCTTCTTTTGGATGCTGCTGCCGACCTCGTGGCGTCGTCGTCTTCTTCTTCTTCTTTCCTCGGGATGCGAGATTTTCTCGGGGCGCGAGATCGTCGGGATCGATGTGGGATTGAAGAATCGAATGGAATGGAATGGCGACAGCGGCATGGATCGTCAGCTGTTTTTATATGCCGTTACTACTAGCGCACTCTGACTTCACTTGTCTGTCTGGCCTAAGTTGTAACCGACGCGATTCCTATTCCTGCAGTGGGTGTAACGTTAGATGATCACGCATGCTGCTGTCCATGCAGGCATGCAGTACTGTACACTGCTCTTCATCACTTAAAGGAAGAAATTAGGTACAAGTCTTTATCGCAAGTTTTATATACATAGATTTTGGAGTATTTTCCATGGAAATTTATATGATACTAGCATTTTCATTTGACCAATACTATTTTACATGAAGAAAGATTGGTTACATATATATATTCTCCACAGGATGTGATGTATTTTATGTGGATTTTGGCAAGGCGAGCTAATTTTCGGAGCATGTTCTGATTTTGACTGCGGAGAGGAAAAGATAAGATACTGATCTGGTCGAACCGTTACACCACATATATTTTGGTTTGTTTTTCTGATCAATCAAGGCCGGCCTAATTGATATCGTTTATTCGGTTCCAATAATTTTATTCTGTCTTACTATCCATAGGCTCTCGAAGCTAGCGTTGAAATTGTTCTCCCGTATGTGTGACATTTTCAATCGGGAGGATTCATCCTAGCTAGCTACAATACATATGTACCTAATTTTGGACAAATTTGTACCTCGAAAGTCTTGCATCCAAGTGAACAGGAGAAAACATAGTATGTCCCCGCAAAAAAACAAAGATAGCATGCATGAAATGGTTGACTCCTGAACATGCACGTTTGTGCGTATGCGGAAAGAATATAACTTACAGTAGACGACATTGGGATATTTGTATTATAATTTGCTCAATCTTATTTGGTTCTATTAATTTTGGTGCTATGACACCTTGCATATATATGTTGCCTAACCTACTTACCAACTAAATTCATGTGTACGAAAAGGCGTTTTGGCCTTCGAGCTCATATGCTACTGTTATATCAGAGAAAATTGAAAATAGTACTCTCTCCGTCCCAAAATAAGTGTCTTAACTTTGATAGAAAGTGAATGCATGTAGACATGAGTTTCATGTCTACATGCATTCACTTTCTATCAAAGTTGAGGCACTTATTTTGGGACGGAGGGAGTAAACATTTTTTAAAATTCTGAAAATATAAGCTCACAACCGGAGCATATCAGGGGAAGGGGGTAGGGTTCAAACCCCGGATAACTCCACCGCGATATTTCCCCCTCCGCCATTAGGTTTAGTCTGCTCCACGAGCGATTACTCTCGTTTTGAACCAGATTTTGTCCCCGTTCCGATAGATTGATGGCGGGCTCCAGTGCTCCACCGTGCACGATAGTGTCGGGCGCAGCGAAGGCCGTGAGACTCCGGTCAAAGAGTTGGAGTGTCACCGCTGCCATCGCTCGGAGGGAGCGACCAAGCGCGGTCGCCTTTGAGGGCGCAGTTCGACCGGTCTCATCCCTACGAACTACCACGATGAGTCTGTCGTGCCACTGCCACCGTCTTCATACGACACGGAATCGGGTAGCTCAAGTGTGGTTTCGGTCGAGGTGCCGGACGAGGAGCCGAAGGAGCTCGTGGTCGTCTCCATCGGCAACAAGCAAATCGGGTCATGGACCTGGGACGTGCTCATCGAGCACGTGATGCCGGCTTTCAAGCGTGTCGACGACACCGACAACAAGCTCAAGGCCGTTATGACTTCAGTGGAGGAAGGCACTATGGGTGCTCTATCCCGCCTCCAAGCCACGAACGCTGCACAGGTTGGCGGCCAAGGTGTACCTCGGCTTTGAGTAGATCTGCCGATGAAGAAGAAGACCAGCAGATTATCTAGGTTTTTTTTTTGTTCTATCTCCATGTAAAGCTCAGTGTGATGAATTTGTGATGAAATCTCGCGCGAACTAGGTTGTTTGAATTTCCAATACTTATATGCAGTATCTATTCTGTTGACTGATTTGCGAATTTGAAAATCAGTTTCTTGAGAACCGGAAACTTGTTTTCCGGAGCAAGATTATCAGAAATCTGCTAGAAATGCTCTAACCTGGACCTGGTGGGCAAATAGACGATGTCTCATTAGTACGTATTTGTTTTCCAGCTTTTGGTTCCTCCTGCTAGAGCTTTTGAGTGAAGTCCAACCCACGCAAGAGAGACTGGCCTCGGTCCATGAGGAAGTCTATACGATAGCCCAAGCCCAACACGTCTCAGGGCCCATCCTTGTTAGGGTTTCTATTTGTGTTGACAGCGTTTTTAAATCCCTCCCGGAGTTTCAAAAAAACAAAATCCCTCGCGGAGGAGTCGTGATCGCCAGAGCGTGCGTTGGTTAATTAGGAATAAAAAATACCCGATCGATCTGCTTAATTAGCAAAATCTGGGATCGATCGATGTCACCATCGGCGAATTGCAATCGCCGGCCGGCCATCACCGCCTGCTCAGACGACATGTCTCCGTTAGCCCAGATGTACGCGGATTTGCTTCAGCTGGTTGGCTGGCGGCTGTTGTCCGGAGACATGTCAGATTACGTCCGCCTCCGCGCTGTGTGCCGGCACTGGCGGTCGAGCACCGTCAGCCCGTCCGGCCACGGCATCGTCGACCGGCGATTCCACCCGCGCCGATGGACGATGCTGCCCGACGACCATGGCCTCCATCCCACAGACGGCAAGAAGCGCTTCTTCAACCTCTCCACCGGAGCATTCATCCGCTGTCCAGTTCCTCTTCTCGAGGACCACCGCATCCTCTGCACGGTCGACGGCCTCCTCCTCCTGCAGCGTCAAGAAGATCAAGACAACATTATTTGCCTCCTTAACCCTTTTACAGGGGACGTTGCCAAGTTCCCACCGCTCACATATCGCACAATAAGCTTGGCGTCAGCCCACTACAAATCACCGGAGAGTTTGTTGCCCAGCAGCGTGACCGTATCCTTGAGCGTTACTGCAGATGGAGTCCCCATGATCATGGTTCTGCTTTCGGATATGGCGCGCGTGCTTTTTGCTACCACAAAGGACAGCCAATGGAGCTTATCTTCCTGGAGCTTGTTATCTTCCTGGAGCTTGTACCCGGAAGCAAATGGCAGCACCATCTCATCCCAAGGAAAACTCTACGTGTTGCAGCAGAAGCCAAAGTCTAGCGGAGAACTGCGGATTTTCAAGATCGACCCGCCTCGGCATGAAAGGATGCCCGGGTTCAGTTCATATTCGTTTCCTCCACCCACGGTAATCGCCACCTGCCCATCGGGCAAGATCCACAATCCTTTCCAGCTAGTAGAATGTGACTCGGAGATTCTATTGGTCAGTTTTAGCGATCCCGTGCTTTCCAAGCGCATGGTTGTAGTCTATAGAATCGCTGATCTTATACTCGAAAGGTTTGTCCCTCTAACAAGCATCAATGGAAATGCTCTCTTGATTGATAATGAAAGGAGTACGAGTGTCGGCTTCAAGGTGATGCCTATCATTATGGGTGACACAATTGTACGTCGGGATCCCACATGTGACAGAAATCTTGAACAATACCACCTGGGTAATGGCACTTGGTACTCGAAAGCAGCAGGATGCGACAATAATGGTGATAACAGGCCCTGTACGTGTAACCTCATTCACCATATCTACGGTGTCTGCCATTGTGTTGTTAAGCCCTGAGATAGTTTTGCACTCCAAATTTACTTCAACACATGCTGTAAATAAACGGACGCCTTGCCTATGTGTACATATGCATGAACCTCAGGATGAAAAATCATTTCATAGCGAGGGGCGGCAGGGGGGAGATTATGACATGACAAGACAAGCATGTTTGGTGTTACTTGTTTAATTTCTGTATATTTGCTTCTTGTTTTTTCATGTGCAGATGCTTCACTTAAGTTGCAGCTATACCCATAGCCTTCCTGCACGTACGAGATGTAGGAAGGAAAACACTTAATTGTGTGGTGCACAGGGGCGGAGTCAGGAAGATTTGCCGATGGGTTCAGTCAAAATTTGATCATGAACTACTATTGTATTGCAAATCTTTGACCACCTTAATACAATGCCATAGTACTAAAAATTATCATATTAAACTGGAATATCGAACAATATATAGTTGTTATATATTAAAACTAAACAGAGAAGACATACCGGATAATTGAAGTCCTGAAACCACTTCTTTACATATTCAAAATAAAGTAGTACAGAACTTTGTAACGTTATTGTGAGTCTTCTGTCTAAACAAATATGACATGTTAAATAAATAAATAAACAAATATGGCATGTTAATTTCATGTGTTTTAAACAAGTACTTCCTCTATATCGTTTTATAAGACGTTTAATTAGATAGCCTAAACTACCTTCACATAACGTCTTATATATTGTTACAGAGGGAGTACAATAAAGTGTAACACTATCCTTTGCAAGAGATTTCAACGAATGCGACATGAGAGGAGAGCCATTGACTATCGCAGCAGGTTCGCTAGAACATTGTGCATATGTAGCGTAAACACTGTAATGAGCATGAGCTTGCGCTTAACATTCATTGGCCATGGAGATGAAAAGAGCCGAGTGCTTTCTCCTGCTAATCATATCTGTCTGGCTTCCCCATGTCACCTCCCTTAGCTTCAGCTACAACTTCTCCAGCCCCGCCGTCCTCGCCGGCGCCGATCTCAGGTACATGAACGACTCTGCCCCCGCTCTCGACAGGATTGACCTGACCAACAGCTCGAGGAGGTGGAGCACTGGCCGAGTCGCCCACGGGCAGGCGGTGCGCCTCTGGGACGACAGCACCGGCAAGGTCGCCAGCTTCACCAGCAACTTCGTCTTCGCCATTAGACCCGCCAACAGCAACCCCGCGGCAAGTACAAATTCTCTGATGGCATGCCTTGCTTTTCTAAGTCGTTTTGTCAGTTACGAAAATCCTTGCTTGCGCTGCAGAGAGGTGATGGCATGGCGTTCTTCGTGGGGCCTTATCCGCCGAGCATGCCCACGGACGCGGCCGCCGGCTACCTCGCGCTGTTCAACAACCGCAACAACCCCGCAAACACCTACTTCCCGAAGACCGTCGGCGTGGAGTTCGACGCGTTCAGGAACCCCGGCTGGGATCCCCCTGAGACCAACTGCCACATCGGCGTCAACGTCAACAGCATCACGTCGACTCAGTACACGGCGCTGCCGGACGGGATCTTCAACGGGATCATGTCGGCGGAGGTCAGGTACGACGGCAAAGCGGCCACGCTCTCCGCCACCCTGCGGTTCGAGGACCCGCCGGGGCAGCGTACGTACACGGTCAGCGCGAACGTCGACCTGAGGGACGCCGGTCTGCCGCAGGACACGGCGGTTGGGTTCTCGGCCGCCATCGGGGATCTCATCGAACAGCATCAGATTCTTTCTTGGTCCTTCGAGTCCACCATGGCCGGTAAGTGGCTTTGCCTGTGTTTAATACGAGTAGCTATTAGTTGACAGTCCCTAGATTTAAACCTACAACTACAGGCGTCCAAAATGTTTGACCAGTAAGACGTTTGATGCGGCCTGAAGAGTGGTGACAAGAGAATTTTTCTTGGAAAAACATAAGATATATCTTGCTGTTATCGTTCCACTATTGGTATAATGTGTACAACCTGAACATTATGAACTTGCTGTGTTTATGGACAGATTCAAAAACAAAACACACAGGTCTAATAGCGGGGTTAGTATCCGCTGGTCTGGTTGCATTCCTCGCCATAGCCGCATGGCTCGGCTACCGCCAATATCTGAAAAGGAAAGGCATACCATCTGAAGAAGTCGAGATCCCTCTGGACCAAGACATGGACAACGAGTTCGAGAAGGGGTTAGGGCCTCGGAGGTTCAGTTACAACGAGTTGTCGCGGGCGACGCGGGCATTTTCCGACGAGGAGAAGCTCGGCGAGCGCGCGTTTGGAGCAGTCTATCGAGGGTGGCTGCGTGACCAGGGGCTCCATGTGGCCATCAAGAGGGTCTCCAAGGCGTCGAGTCAGGGGAGGAGGGAGTACATCGCAGAAGTGACCATCATCGGCCGGCTGCGGCATCGCAACCTTGTCCAGCTTGTTGGGTGGTGCCATAAAGCCGACGAGCTCCTGCTCGTCTATGAGCTCATGACGAACGGCAGCCTCCATGACCATCTCTACAATTCTGTAAAAATTCTAACGTGGCCAACCAGGTGCGTAGTAGGCTGAATTTGAATGTATATTCCTCAGTTGAATAGTTGTTTCCGAGTCTCATTTCATGTTAAATTAAGTGGTACGTACATTGTGACATTTACAGGCACAAGATCATTCTTGGCATCGGGTCTGCGCTGATGTACCTGCACCAGGAGTGGGAGCAGTGCGTGGTGCACAGGGACATCAAGCCGAGCAACGTGATGCTAGACTCGTCATTCAACGCCAAGCTGGGGGACTTCGGCCTCGCGCGCCTCATAGACCATAGCCGCACCGCGCACACGACCATGATGCTGGCCGGCACCAAGGGCTACATGGACCCGACGTACGCCGTGACCAGCCGGGCCAGCGCCGAGACCAACGTGTACAGCTTTGGGGTCGTCCTCCTCGAGGTAGCCTGCGGCCGGAGGCCTGCCGTCCCGCAGGAGGACGAGAGCAGGGTTGTGCTCGTTGATTGGGTCTGGGAGCTCTACGGGAGGGGCACGCCCCTCGACGCCGCGGATGCGCGGCTGGACGGCGAGTTCGACGCTCGCGAGATGGAGCATGCGCTGGTCGTGGGTCTCTGGTGCGTGCACCCGGACTACGGCTTCAGGCCGTCCATCCGGCAAGCCATGAGCGTGCTCCAGTTCGAAGCGCCGCTTCCGGACCTCCCGCCAGAGATGCCGGTGCCGATGTATGCACCGCATCGTGGAGGGAACGTGTCGAGCAACACGTCGCTGACTGGGAGCTCTGGCACCCATGGACACTCGTCAACAAGCGACGGGACGGAGAAGAGCCGTTCTTTTGCTACTGCCGACATGAGGAGCGAGGACACCAGACTAGCAAATCAGACCGCCGGCACGACTGAGCATGTTTAGTTCAGGAACTACAGTTCGTAGCAACATGTGTCTTTTTTCTTTATTTTTTTGTTAGGAACATCATGCACAACTGACGGACTGAGGATGCATGTTCGGTTCAGGAAGGCAGGAACTAAACTTCCTAGGAAGATGTGTCTGATGGCAAAAAAAAGGCAATATGTGTCCTTTTTTTTTGTCTTTTCACGCTCTTAAAAAACAAAGGCATAAGAAAGTAATCATACGTTAAGGAAACTAGCACAATATCCGTGCTTTGCAACGGAACGAAGGTCAATTGCCATAAGTCAGGGTTGGCTGGGTCGAGGAACTGGGCCAGAGAACAAGGGTTGTTGATGACTCAAACCATGGATCATTTTTTTGCTGCAAAACGATAGATCAATTTAGGACGGGGTTCCTCGGGACTCTAGTAATTATATGCTCATAATCGTATGAAATCTGTGGAATTCATTCATATATTATGATTATGTGTATTTCCTTCTATACTGTTAAACTCAAAAGCGGCCGTTAGATATACTCATGATCCTTCCCACTATAGCAAACAAAACGAATTTGCAAATTTGAGGATGCAGTTAAACTGAAGATACTACACATTCAAAACCTAAGGAGGATGTTGATCTCTGTATTTCGCAAGTCAGCACCACTTGCATGTAGTACTGGATAGGCTCAAAGGATGACACACACACTACAGTAAATTACAGATTAGATACTAAACAAATTTGTTCTTGTCTCTATAGCCCCTAGAAGGCCAAAATTAGTTGTATACCTTCTCTAGTTAGTTGACATATCAAGCATATTGTGTGCATCAATAAACTAAACATCGTAAGGTTAGGATGTAGAAATGGACACCAAAAAAATTTGATCCTCATGAAGCACTAATGCCTACCTGCAGTGATGCTTCCAAGGAAGCTTCGAAATCCATGTCCCCAGATATGGTGTTCAAGAACTTCACTAAAACAGGTCTCTCAACTCTGTTCTATTGCTGTTCCCTCTTGATCTCCAGAAGGTTCCTCAATAATGCTCCATTGTCGTGCTAAATTTTGAGCGACAAGCCATGCTGGAGGAGGAGGTTCTTGTCCCACAGTAAGGTGGCCTTCAAAAAGAAATCTGGAGTCTGGGAAAGGCAACACCTTATTAGCAAACAGATATTTCAAAGGGTACATAGACTTTTGAGGACGCTCGTGAAATTTTACAGTCAAAACTCTCATGTTTTTTACATACACAGTTGCTGTGATACACCAAATAATACCATCTAGTATTTACTGTAGAAGTTACAAGCTGAAGTTCTTATTGTAATTATGAATACTCCTTAAGGCCAATCAACAGATACCAGAAAGGAATGTTGCCTTCCGAAATCTCGTAAAATGTATTCATGCTAACTTGCTAAGAATTGATGTGTTATGAACGAAGTTTTAAATAGCCCGCTATAGCCTCGCTATAGCTTTTGGAGAGTCCTCCCGCTAACGCTATGCACTTTTAACGTTAAATTGAAAACGACGCTATTAGCTCGCTAAATCCCGCTAGAGCGCTAAATTTTGATTCACTTAGCCCACTAAACCGCTGCACCCATAGAAGTGACACAAGTTAATACCATAAAGTTATCCATCTAGTTTATTATTCCTTCCTGTTTTTACTGTATGGATGGTGCATTGATGCAGAACTTAGTGATTGAGATGGTATTTCTAATCAATGCTTGGTTTTAAGATATTTGTGAATGCGTAGATCAATTATATGCGATATATAATATGTGATACTTGATTTTAGGCTTATTATTATAATTTTTCATTATTTACGAAAAAGGCTAAATGGGATTTAGCTTCGCTATAGCCTTTCATAGCTTCTGTCGAAGCTGCCGCTAAATGGAATAGCCCGCTATTTAAAACTTTGGTTATGAAACTTCACAAGATATTTAAATCTTAATCATATACCTGGTTCTCTGTTGGGTGGCATGGACTCCTCCTTTTCTTTTTCATCAAGATGCTCTCGGGCCCTGAAAAATGCATGTCTTCAGGTGCTCCTTTTCAGAAGGATTAGTTAACAGCTTCTCTGTTCCAGTGAAGAGGTTCAGATTAGCACGCCAGAATCCAGGTGCTGTACATCTAGTCTGTTGCAGAGTACATCTGCAGAAAGTATTTCATATATAGTACTCACATCAATGTTGAAAATAAAGGCAGGAAAGTATTTGACGGGTATGAAAGGAAATGGACTGTACAATATCAACCAAAACAATTGATTTTAATAAGTAGATAAAAGAACATGGCTAGCGGAGTGACGTCTCTATAGTAGGAACCAGTGGCGGATGCAGAACCAAAATGTAGGGGGTGCCAACTCATAGTTCTTAGCTTAAACTCATCATGTACAATTATTTTTAACACATTTAATACACCTAAAATAAGGCTAGTTGCTTATTAGATTGCTAAATGTGCATTTTTTAGGGGGGGCCATGGCACCCATGACACCCCCACTGGATACGCCACTGACTAGGAACATTTCCATCTAAAAAGGTGCTGGCTCATTTGTACTAGGTAGTACTATGATGATCAGTTCAGGAGATAATAATGAATTAGAAAGGATAACATGAATGAACGCTATACATGGCCATGGAGGCCAAGTAAATAAAGATTTTTTTTCTGTGAAGAAACTAACGCAAATTGGTCAGTTGATTCCTAGGTGAACAACCATGCACTGAACCGGACGAACATATCAGAACGAATAATGAAGCACTCAAGCTTTAAACAGTTGAAGGCATTATCCAGATGCATCTGCTACAAAAATCGACCAATCGTACATTACCCAAGCGTTAAGGTGTTCACCTCGAGGAGCCGGGGGAGGTTGCTGACGTGAATTCGACGAGCTTCAGGTCGCGGGGATAGGGTGGCTTTCTCGCTGGGGGTTGTGGATGAGGCTGATGTTGGTCGCCGGTGTCGCTGCTCGGGGACGGACATGGAGGGAGCTTCGGCTGAATACCTCGTTGGACATTGGACCCCCCCCGTGAAGGGGGGAGGGGGGGGGGGGGGGGGGCTCACTCGCCCCTGGCAGGGGCGACTCCGGAGAAGCCCACAAGGTGGAGGCGGTCGATCGGGGGCTCGAGGGGAACGCATGGAGGGAGAAGAGGAAGGGAGAGAGGGTTCTCGGCGGTGGCGCGTTTAGGAGAGGGGCGAGGCGGCGGCGGCACTTCATGGCCACCGTCGCTGGAGGGCGGAGCCGGACAGTGTGTCGGGCTTGTTTTGGTTGTCGGGCGTAATGGCGGCGCGAGCTTGGGGACGATGTACTGCGGTTTGATTTTACACTAATGCGGGGGTAAACTGCAAAGTGTTGACGCCTATCCTTTAGTGGCGCGGGCTTGTTTCCGTGGACAAGGGTATCTCTAGCCCTGCCCAAGCGCCATCAGGCCGCTTTTTAACCTTTGGATCACCAAATTTCGTCGAATTAAACCTAGTCGCATCTTTAGGAGGTTAAAAATGTCGGATTAGCTTGTTTTTCATCTGGCGCATCCAAGCCGAATCCGTTGGGGGGTTCCGACGGAAAGAAAAGCACGCGTGGGCCATACAAGTCGGCGTAACGGCCGTATTTCCCCACTCCGTCTCCGCCGTCTCGCGCCACCTCGCCTCGCTGCCATGTCGCCGCCGGCCGCACCCGCCCTTCCTCCGCGACCCGCAAGCCTGTAGGAAGACCACCACACCACCAGCCTTCACTGTCGGCACCTCCTCGCCGTCCTCCGCCTAGATTCAGCCGCAAGGTAGGCTCTGTTGCAGCGACTCGCCCACCTCGCCTGCGAGGTGCTCGGCCATGGACTCCGACGACAAAGAGATGCTTGCCGATCTACTTAAAAAGGAAGCTGCCGTCGAGGTCGAGGACGAAGAACATCAGATGATCGTCGCTGCTCTTGCCGGCCTCATTGTCCAGCAGGCGCAGCCGTGATGGGGTGGCTCGAAGCCAGGTCGCCGGAAGACAAGGCCGAGGCTGAGGATGGAGGCCTATTGCATTCTCTAGGCCGACTACTTAGCCGACGATCCAATCCATGGCGAGGAGATGTTTCGGCATCGTTTCAGGATGAAACAAACGCTCTTCCTCGACATTGTTCATGCCATTCGGGAGTTTGACTCCTACTTCAAGTCCAAGAGGGATTGCACCGGCACGGTTGGATTCACCTCTCTTCAGAAGTGCACAGTAGCGATGAGAATGCTTGCATATGGTGCTCCCGGTGATACCCAATATGATTATCTACGTATGTCCGAGTCACAACCATTGAAACTCTGAACAAGTTCCGTAAGGCAGTGGTGGAGGTGTTTGAACCGAAGTACCTGCGAACACTCACTGTGGAAGACACTGCCCAGATCCTAGCCACCAATGCAGTAAGAGGATTTCCTGAGATGCTTGCATGTATCGGCTGCATGCATTGGTCATGAAAGAACTGCCCTTTCGAGTGCCAGGGGATGTACAATGCCACAAAGGAGCTTGCACTGTGATACTTGAGGCAGTTGCTACACATGACCTCTGGATTTGACACTTGGTCTTTGGCATGCCAGAATCTCACAACGACATCAACATTCTGCAGTGCTCCCCCGTCTTTGCCAAGCTTGTTGAAGGACACGCTCCGACACGCTCCCCCGGTGGACTACAAGATCAATGGGCACCATTACACGAAGGGTTACTATTTGGTTGATGGCATCTATCCAAAATGGTCAACATTTGTGAACACTATCTCAAACCCTGTGCCTATAAATGCCAAAGCTTGGTTTGCCAAGTGCTAGTAGGCTTGCAGGAAGGTGTCGAGCGGGCATTTGGTGCGCTGCAGTTTCGATTTGCCGTTGTCCAGTACCCCGCTCACAACATGATCATTGAGAGCGAGCAGGGTGAGCTGGTGCTCGACACTGAACCATTCTACAGACAGGGTCCGCTTGCAGATGTTGATCACCAGGTGCCGGCAACATGGACAGACTTTCTCGCTATGCGTCAGGAGACTCGAGACCCACATGTGCACAACCAATTTTAGGATGATCTGGTGGCCCATCTGCGTACTCTTGGGGGTGCCAACGGCTGGAGAATCCCTAAATATATTTTTTGATGCAAATCCCTAAATAAATTGAAGTAAAAGATTAGTTATGCCCTACATATATCTCTTACTCCCTGCGTTTTTTCCACTTTTCTATTTCGCCTTCTGAATATTTTATTCAAACTTTTAAAAAATTTACCAAGTGTATACGGGAAAATATCAGCAACTATAATGTGAAATGCATATGATGCAAAACAATATTTTATAATGATTTGCATCGAATTTAAAAAACACCATAAAGAATGAATTGTAATCTTTGTCATATTCGTGGGTGGGGATTCCGTGCAGCGCGGAGCGGATTCGACTGTGGGTGGAGAAAAGGTACGGTTCTTTCACCGAAGTGGTCGTTGATTAGGTTATTTTAGTTTAGAAATTGGTCGATTCGTTGTATAATTTAGGAATTGATTATTTTGTTAGATGGATTGGAGTTTGTCTTCGTCGTCCTCATGTGACTCGGATGCTTCTAAGATTGAGGTGATGTTCTTGATTTCTGGAGTTATTTCGGATATTTTTGAGAGTTTGAAAATTCTAGGCTAAAATTAATCGTTCTGATGTGTTGACAAGCAACTTTAGAAAAATGTTGTTTCAAATTGCTGATCCAACTTTTCGATAACACTGAACAATTACTATAGTTATTATGGATTTGTGGTTTTTCACACATGAAAATAACTTATTTGAATTTAGTAAAAAGTGAACATAAACCCATACGGCATGGATTCTCTCTAACTACTCCTCCAAGCTGAAACTTTCCTTTGTAGTAAGGGGAGTATGCTTAGTTTTTTGACTTTTCAAGTGCTTTAAATCCAAAAAATCATAAATACTGCATCTTGAAAAGTTTCAATTATTTATATGACGAGTGGGCTGAGCAAGTCAGGTTCCTCATCCGAATGTATTTTTTGGCTTGTGACAATCATAAGCATAAAAATTTGTGTGTTTTTTAAGCAATCCCAAAATTGCGGTTTTTGACATAGGTCTCGTGAAAGTTACTACTCCGTCCAGTATATATTAATTGTTGCAGGTTCGTACCAAATCTACGACAATTAATATAGATCGAAGGAAGTACAAAATTTATGGGCCTTGTATACATGAATAGAGGGGTCGGTATGTTTTCCCCAAAATTAGAAGCTGCCATATGTGGTCGTTTGTTGAAACTTATATTTTGATACGGAAGGAGTGTATATACTAATCTTTTTCATCGGTTCGGACTTTTGATCCAGTTGACTAGTTCATATTTATCTTTAAGTTCAAGTCTCACATCCAAGAGTCTCAGGTACATCCACCGCCTAAACGCAGAGGGGAGTGTTGAAATGTATAAACCTACATCCTTTCATGCGTTGGAACTTTTAATTCAGTTGGTTAGTGTATCAATTTCAGCTTTTAAAATAGTTCGGGGCCTTGTTAAATAGTCTGTCCCGCTGGTGCATTTATTTTGCTTGATAGAGGCCGGGAAGAAAAGAAATGTATTAGCATGCAAATTCAGTCCTCCCCTTCCCTTCTATATGCAAGAAGCTGTTGCGTTGCGTCGCACTGCAATTAACTCAGCATTGTCTATTCCTTCACGCCTCACACAACACACAACCCATGCAAGCAAACCTAACCATCTCAAATCGACACTGCCAGCCTAAGCAAACACGAAGCCACGCAAGAACAAGCAATCCAACAATAGAAAAATCAACACGCACAGAACGCGCACTCCTCGATCAAGAGTCTTCTTCGCACGTTCCTTCATTTGGCACATGCATCACTAGCTCTCTACCCCGACGTACGTAGCACTATTTGAATACACACATCCATCCAATCCAATCACCCACAGCGATAGAATCGATCATGGAACTGGCAGCTGCTTCTTCTTCCTCGGCCGCCTCCATCAGGCAGCGGCCCGCCGCAGCAGCCACGCCACTGCTCCAAGAAGATCAGCAGCAACAAAAGCTCCAAGATGCAGATGGTGGTCAGATAGCGCCAGCGCCACGGTCGCCGCTGTACCAGGCGCTGGCGTCGACGGCGAGCCTGGCGAACCTGCTCCCCACGGGCACGGTGCTGGCGTTCCAGCTCCTGGCGCCGACCTTCACCAACCACGGCGCCTGCGACGCCACCACGGCGCTGCTCACGCGGGCGCTCCTCGCCGTCCTCGCGCTCTCCTGCCTCCTCGCCTCCTTCACCGACTCCCTCAAGGGCCCCGACGGCCGCGTCTACTACGGCGTCGCCACGCCCAGGGGCATCTGGCTGCTCGACTACCCGCCCGGCGCGCCGGCGCCGGCGGACACGTCCAGGTACAGGCTGGCTTTCATCGACGCCGTGCACGCGGCGCTGTCGGTGGCGGTCTTCGGGGTGGTGGCGGCCAGGGACAAGAACGTCGTGGGCTGCTTCTACGGCCCGTCGCCGACGAGGGAGACCGAGGAGGTGCTCGACATCGTGCCGCTCGGCGTCGGCGTGCTCTGCAGCCTGCTCTTCGTCGCCTTTCCTACCAGGCGCCACGGCATCGGCTACCCGGTCACCAACGGAGCCGCTGGCAGCACCACCGCCTGAATAATAATTCAGATTAAAGCTGTAAACGTATAAACATACGAAGCTCGCGTTAAGTATACTGCCTGTTCAAAGTCCTACTAGTATAATTTGTATCAACTCAATTCAATTCAATGTGTTCTTGCATAATTGGTTGTTTGATAGTATCAGAAATGTCAAAGATCAAATTACATATTCTTCAAGCGGAAAACCAATTATTTCCTACTACTACTAGTACATATAATAACGTCCAGTACTTCTATCACCCTATCGTCCACCACTGAACAAATTGTACAAAATGTTTTGTTATTTCTGTCTTAAAACCATACTCACCACCGAACATTTTTTTTTGAAACGAACCGCCAAACAATTTTTATAGTCTATTAAGGCTCCGAATAATTTGGTTAAGTAAAGTCAACAATCAAGAATTTCCATTCTGCCGGCCATCCAACAAACGGTGCCTCCTGCAATAGGGTGGCGCTGCCTCGTCGCCTGATATTGCTACTAGAAGCTTTACCCATCAATAGGCAACATGAACTGCTATCCAGCGCACACATGTACCTCAATCTGGATATTCTGAAATGGAACGGTTTACTTCCTCTGTGATTCTGTTTGAGTGAAATGTGTTTCACTGTGTGATTTTGGTTGGTGACTTTACCCTTGAAATGACAGCCAAAACCGGTCAACAACAACCTCACATGCGGATTCCTTGTACGCCTGCAAAACACATGCTAGAGTTTGACATCTTCTCCACCGACATCCTCCAAAACGACTCCCAAAAGTTTAATGGAGTCCGGATGCAATAAAAACATTCACAATGGCACCCTCCAAATCAGTGGCTGAGCCGGGATTTGACCACGTTCCGGGCCAAAAATCAAGGACAAAAAACTATAAAAAATTGCACTTTCATGGCATAGCAAAAGTAAATCTCAATTATACACAATTTTTAATAGAATGGTTTGATTTTTTTTTATACAATCTGGACACAATTGCACATTATAAGAGAAAGTGATTGATTTAGCCTCTCATAACTACATCGTATATCTTAGAAGAAGCTACATTATTTAATGGAAATGGTGTGGCCTCACGCACTAAAGAAGGTTCAGGTCGTCATGTCCCTTTTCTCCATCGATGTTTTTCTGAAAGGATTGATGCTCTCCTTTTTTTTTAGAATCTGGATTGATGCTCTTCTGTTTGCTGCTTGGTTGTGTGCGATTAGAAGTTGGGCTTGGGCCTTGGGGACGTGGTTTCACCATTCAAGGCCTGTAAAGCTGTTTTCATAAGCATGGGCTGCCTAACTAACTGGGCTGAAATTTACAGGTCCGGGTAAGATTCTGCACCTAGGTAAACTGATGCTGGTACAACTTCCCATGCCACGTGTCATGACCCAGGTTGTGTCGGACATGAGTTTGAGAGGTCCTCCAACAGGCCCGTCCGTCATACACATAGCACTGACGCGACCTGATTAATTAAGTTGCGCGCAGGCCGTTCCACCCGATTAACGGCAAGGTGACGCGGTGTCATCGTATGCCTGCACGCGCCCCCACAATAACGCCGTGCGCAATTCCCTGGCAGACGTAGAAACAATGCGACGCGTCGACCAAAGCCGTCCACATGTTACCGTCGGTACGGATCCATCGGCGGCGCCGTGCACACACGTTGTCGGCCTCAATGCGGGTCGGCGAACCGGCGCTTGGCGTTAATGCGCGCCACCCATTACCACTCCTCCAAGCGCCTTTAAAACGAGGTGTGCCCTCTCCACACCAAGTTCTCTCCCTTTCCCAACTCCTCTCACTGCAAATAGAACCACCGCCCAACATGGTGGGCAGCCGCGAGACGTCGGAGGAGCATGAGCTTCAACATCGCCATCAATTCCTCTCGGCGGAACGAGCGCGTCGCTGCAACAAGTGTCCCGGCCAGCAACACCGCGAGCAACTGTAGGAACGCTGTGAAAGGACAATGATGTCGCCTAGAGGGGGGGGGGTGAATAGGCGGTTTAAAACTTTTCCGGTTTAGGCTTGATAATTGCGGAATAAAACTAGGTGTTTAAATTAACAAGCCGACAATCTAAATAAACTAGGCTCACCTATGTGCACCAACAACTTATGCTAAGCAAGACAAACAACAAGGTGATAGCTATAGAATACTTCAAGCACGAAGGCTATCACAATGTAAAATGCATAAGTAAAAAGCTCGGGTATAGAAATAACCGAGGCACGCGGAGACGAGGATGTATTCCCGAGTTCCTCCTTATTAAGGGAGTACGTCTCGTTGGAGAGGTGTGAACCGACACAACGGTTCAACAACCACAAAGGTTTCACCTTCTTCTCCGATGAACCGCACCACAAAGGCTTGGTTCACCTTCCACTATCGGAATTCCTTCGAGGCGGAATCCGGAGCCTTTCAACAACAATCCGGGGCACAACCCACAATGGGACTGGGGGCTCCCGAACGGCCTCCAACAACAATCCGGGGCACAACCCACAATGGGATTGGGGGCTCCCGAACGGCTTCAAGTGACCACACAAGGGTCCAACCACCACAAAGGCGTCTAGGGTCCAAGGACCCAAGAGTAACAAGCTCACAAACTTTCAACTTCCACGAATCCTCGTGGAGAGCACACCGATGCACCAAATGCAAAAGGCAAGAGCACAAGTGCTCAAAATCCTTCACTCTCAAATTCCAACAAAGCAACAAATGCTTATGGGGGAATAAGAGAGGAAGAACAAAGAGGAGATGCACCAAGAACTCCAAGATCAAGATCTACAAGGTTTCCCTCACTTAGAGGAGAAATCGATCGGTGAGAACGTAGATCAAGATCACCTCTCACTTTCCCTCAAATATTAGCAAGAACCATGGGAGGGATGGAGAGGAAGAGCAAGCTTTCCAAAGGGCAACAATGGAGGAGAGAGAGGAGAAAGACTTGCTAGAAGCTTGGGAACCGTTGGGGAAGAAAGCCCCCTTAAATAGGTCCCCGAAAAACCAACCGTTGGCAGCTCCGAATCCCGTAGCGGTACTACCGCTGGGGGCGGCGGTACTACCGCTGCGGGCCGCCCAAAAGACCTTTGGCAGCTGAAACTTACGCAGCGGTACTGCCGCTGGGGAGGCCGGTAGTACCGCTGGAGCCCGGTACTACCACTCCGGTACCGCTGGAGGTACCGCACAAAGAGACAGAGCGCCGAAAACGGCGGTACCTCCAGCGGTACCGCCAGCGGCACCTCGGCAAAGAGCTGCCCTGAGGCCCTGCGAAGAAACACACAGCGGTACTACCGCTGGTGGAGCCGGTAGTACCGCTGAACAGCGGTAGAAACCCCTCCATGGCAAGGTTCCAATGCTGCGAAGATGCATGTGGCGGTACTACCGCTGGGGCGGCCGGTACTACCGCTGGCTAGCGGTACTACCGTTCTGGTACCGCTCGAGATACCGCTGTGCCAACCCGAGGGCTAAAAACAGCGGTACCCCCAGCGGTAGCGCGCAACAGTGCACTTAGCAGCGCCGGAACCAGGTGCAGCGGTACTACCGCTGCTTCCAGCGGTACTACCGTTGCCTGGAAAGACAGCAGAACGAAACTACCAGAAACCTCATAACTTTTGCAAATGAACTCCGAAAGAGGTGAGACCAACTCCGTTGGAAATGTACCGACAAGGAGAAGGCTACAAAAAGTGGAAATATTGCATCCCATAAATAGAGTAAAATCACCACACATGGCAAGGTGTGGAACTTTCCTCACGGTTGAACCGGCAATATTTCCGCCACCGAAAACGCAACAAGTTTTCCAAAGTCAAACCGTTTTCGATGAACAAGAGCTTGACATGGAGATGAACCAAGCTCTAGTTCCTCACCACCAAAAAGCCAAATAAGAACCAAGAAAGATGATAAGCCAAGCATGCAAAGGTTTGAGCTCTCCACAAAGATGCGATCAAGTTACTCACTCGAGAGCCCCTCTTGATAGTACGCCTATCTATCCTATAGCCCTATCAAGATCATACCTTTGCCTTGAGCATTCCACTTGAGCTAGATGATGACGATCTTGATCACTCCAAGTGGACCACCTTTCTTGATTGCGCTTGCTAGCACATGGTTGATGAAGACTTCTCCAAATGCTCCCCCATACTCCATTATGGGAGGGCCTCGCTAAGCTTCGTCTTCATGTCTCCTTTGCAAGCTTCAATCAAAAGATATCTTCCGAGATGCATCATATTGAGCTTGCACTTCATCTTCTTCTCTTGATATGTATGATGGCTTGGGGTTAAACATGATTGTTCACTCAATCTTCTATTCCAAGCCATACTTGCAATGAGCTCAACTCTACACATGATCATTCTTCATATAAACCCTTTGAATAGAGCATTGGTCATTAAGTCATCTTGAAGAGTCCAACACATGAACTCCTATAATTTCCCATGGACAAGATCTATAAGAATATCTCAATGTAAACATTAGTCCATAAGGATTGTCATTAATTACCAAAACCACGCATGGGGGCAACCATGCACTTTCACGCTGCCACAACGAGGAGGCGCAGATGGCCAAGACGTGGCACTGCGAGATGTGGCGCGAGGAGGCAGCCAACGCGCCACCACACGTGATGTCGGTGTAGTACGCGTGGCTATCCAGGCGCCACCACATCCTGGTGGACGACGGTGTCACCCTACCAGAGGGCCAGAGGGGTGGGTGAGGAACGTCATCAACGTGTCGGTGGCATCGAGGTTCAGCGGGCAGACCTGAGTCGACTACATCGGGAGGGTGTGGAGGGAGATGTCGTAGGAGGAGTGGCTCGACCCCAAGTACGTACACCATGCGTAGAGGTAGAGTGGAGGGTTGTGGCTGCTATGTTGTATCTTTAACCAGGTAAATTTCTATCATGGCACACATACCCTTTTAAAATGTCGATATAAGTTTTTCTGCGATGGCCTTGGGTGGTTGGTACATTAGCATTTTAGTGATAATCAATTCAACATATTAAGAAAGGATGCCTAAGGCATCTACTCCATTTGTTCCATAAGATGTTTTAGCAATTTTCTACATTTATATTTGCACACATGTATCTAATAAACATGTTTTAGTATACATATGTAGTTATTTTAATGTGAATCTAGATACGATATGTTATACATAAACTGTGGAAGGGAGGGAGTATATAATGCAGTCAGTTCACTCTTGTGTAGTTATTTATCGTACTCAACTGCTACTAAAGTATATTTCACGATGCCCTACTATTACTCTGATTTACTTAGTATCAGGGGCGGATCCAGGATTTGGTCACGGGGGGGGGGGGGGGGGGGGGGGCGACAATAAACACACACATAGAAAAAATGTAGGATATCACAATAATATGTCGTATTTTGTGCTTTTTATTTACCTTATTGAGACTATAGAACCACGATATTTTAATCAGGAGCATGTCTATTGACCAATATAAAATATGAGCTTTTTTCCCTCCTAGTTAGATTTACATTCACAATATTGAAATGGTACTTAATTATTTTCTGTTCATCCTTGAGCATAGCGAACATCAAAAACATGCCATACTTCCAAGTTCCAACCAATATGTCTTTTGTATTCGGCCATTCTTGGTTAATTTGTTTACAACTGACGGGAAGTTTCTAACTAGTAGTTCGTCACTATGGATCAATGTAACAGAAAAAATAATTAGTATGCACTTTGTAATTGATCTAACAAAAATAGTAACCAGTAATTTATATGATAACATACCTTAGATCTGATAGCTTTAGCTACCTTAGATCTGATAGATGTGACTTTCTTGGCTGTGTGTCGTCCTGTTTGAGACTGAGAGAACCGGCGTCATGGAGGACGGGCAAGCGGCAGCCACGATGTTGTGAAGATTACGACGATGGTCGACGATCCCAGCGGCGGCTGGTTCGCCCTGTCTAAGCGGCCGGCGCAAAATCCAGGTCGAACCGTTGCTTAGGAAGTGGGCAAGTGGCTATATGAGCGATCGTACATTCTAGCCACGCTTTGATTACTCAGATTAGGGCTGGCTATCTTGGGCTGGGCTTGTCTAGTCAATCCATTAAATGCTGGCCTCTTAGAAATTCACGTGTATTAATGGATTTGCTAATGGCCGTATGCTAATTACCATTGCAAGAAGTGCTTAACCATTAGCAGGGTGGTTGTACCCTCAGCCCACCAGAGTTCAAATCTCAGATTTGACGTCTGTGCGTTGCATTTAGTCGGAATATTTTTTCAGTGGGAGGCGACGTTCCCGTCGACAGCGAGGCGCCCGTGGTGACTTCGTCAATCTCAAGACTTGATCCGCCGGCTCAGTATTTCGGAGGTGCTCATAGGAGTAGGGTGTGCGTGTGTGCGTTCATAGGGGTGAGTGTGTGCGCGTGTTTGTGAGCGTCTGCGTTTGTACTGTGTTTCTCAAAAAAAAAAAATGCTTAACCATGTGCTGTACAACTCAGTCCCCGTTGAAACTTGTTGGGGGTGGCCGAACCATGGCGGGGGCCTGGCCACCGCTCGCCCCCACTGGATCCGCCCCTGCTTAGTATGACCACATGCATATGTCGATCGATGTTCATGCACATTCCATCTCTACTAATATCCATGAGGTGTTGTTGAGTACGTTACGTGCTCGAGGTGTCGACGATCAAAATGGACAAATAAGGTAAAAACCATGCACACGACGTGTGTGTGCCTCGTGATCAACACTTTTCTGCAACATGTTGGACAAGTTGGGGTTGGCAGCACAGAATGTCAGGATGACTATGTTTGGTGGTGCTTTTCGGTTACCGGGTCTCGGTCACAGGGAGAAGATCATATATATGCCTGACCTTTATTGGTTGTACTTAGCAATGTCGACTTTCTACTGCTAACTTGTTAAAGGAATTGTCTGGAGAATATGACTCTCTCCAGGGTGAAAACTGATGATCAGATTATGGTGGTTATACTGATTGGCGACGGTGCTTGAGAACCGCTTCCTTCATGGAGGTATTGTTGTTGAAGCACCAACCTTCTTTGTCCGGGTGTTGTCATTGGTGGTGATTGTTTCATGTTGTTAAGAGCCATTGATCTCTTCGGTATTTTTTTATTTATCTTAGTTGTGTGCTTACTTTGTGTCTTGACTAGTTTTTAACATTTTGTTATTAAGAGAATGAATGCAACTAGTATCTTTTCGGTATTACTATGTTAACTTCATTGAAAAATCAAAACTATATGTAAGATTAACCGCACCGCTTAAAGTATATACCATCACAGATAAACTTCTCACGATATCATATTGTTTTCTAGTCACGGCGATATCACCGGATAGAGTTAGGACATGCACAATGGTCTTATCTTAGCAATGTTATGTAGGATAATTGGTGAGTTGGAGGAGAGACAAACGAAAAGAAAAACGCTTGCCTTCTCTTAGTTACAATTTTCTGAGATTTAGGATATCTTATTATTAGAGATAAGAATAAACAATACCATTGTATAACATATTTTGTTGTTATGTGATGGGTTTAACCAAGGTATTAAATAGCGCGCTATTTGAAATAGCGCAGCCTTCCAAAAAACGCTATGAACGAAATAGCGTGCTAATAGCGCGCTATTTTACAAAATAGCGTGTCACAAAACATTGTTCAGATTTCAGCATATAGCAACAGAAATTGACAGACTTCAGCAGCTAAAAGTCTAAAACTAAGGCTAAAACATTGTTCAGCTAACAAAGCATGGTCCAGATATAGGCATATATATAGCATTGTTCAAGGGCGACGGCGACTGGAGGAGGCGAGGAGGCGACGGCGACCCGAGGAGGCGACAGCGACCAGCGGAGGCGATGCGGCGAGCAGAGGAGGCGGCAAGAGGCGGCCGGCCGTGGCTGGAGGAGACGGGCGAGGGCGAAGCACCGGCGGCCGCTGCTGCCGCTCGGTAGGTTTGGTCGGTCGAGGGCGAGGGAGTTAGGGTTCGCTCGGTCGAGGGCGAGGGCTAAGCGATGTGGTTAGGGTTACTGGGCCGGAAAGCCCAAAAGAATAGTGGGCTGATGTTAAATTCTTCTGAAAAAATAGCGCCGCGTCGAAAAAATAGCGCCGATACGCGCTATAGCGCGAAATTGCCGTATTTAGCGCGAATAGCGTTGTAGCGAGCAAAATATGCATAGCGTAGCGTTTTTTCGATAAAGGGCGCTTTATTACTTAAAAGGTTTAAGCGTTTACACCCAGCCTCTGCATAACAAAGATGCACACAGCTGTCCCACAGTATACAATCCGAAACTGAACAAAGCCGTATTACATATCATATCAAATGAGCAAATGCAGCTACGCCTGAAGTGGTGGTGGCTCAATCCGTAGATTATGCTGCCACCCATGATGGGAAAAAGTATCCCTCGACGTGGACTCCAACCGTGCACAGACCTCCATAAATAGGTCTCGGTGCTCCACCCGCTGAAGAGACGACCATGAACGGAGTGTACCAGTACACCGGTAGATGACCTGCAAGGGAGAAGACAATTTATCGTTAAACACTTTATCATTTCTACATAGCCATAGCGACCAAATGATGGCAAGCGCTCCCACCCTGATGAGCTGCCTAAACCTATTATCGATACCGTGTAGCCAATTCCCAAAGATATTGGTCACACTGCGTGGGGGATAAAAGGTTAGATGCTACTTGGGTGATTGACCATATAGACCTTGCGAACCGACATTGAAAAAAGAGATGTTTTATTGTTTCATTCTGATGATAGAAAACACAACTCTTACTTCCCTGCCAGTTTCGTTTAGCAAGATTGTCTTTGGTTAGAATTACTCCACGTCGAAGGTACCATCCAAACACCTTTGTTTTAAGTGGAATCTTCATCTTTCAAAACAACTTGTTGCTATCAACCGGTATATGAGAATGGGATAAAGCATTATACATGGAGTCTACCGAGAATTTGCCATTCTTTTGTAGGTTCCAACGAAATTCGTCTGGCCCGGCTGAAAGTTGTATATTAGCTAACCTTTGTAAAAGGACTTGCCATGCAACCAACCGTTGGCCAATCAAATCTCTCCTGAATGTTACATCTGGAGGTGAGGTTGCCATTATCTTCTTAATGGTATCACTTTTGTAACGAACAATATTATATAATGCCGGATATTGTTCTCGGAGTGGGGCATTGCCTAGCCAAGTGTCCTCCCAGAACCTTATCTGAGACCCATCTTTAATCGAAAAATGTCCCAATCTGAAGAACTGTGATTTTGCAGCCATCAGACCAGGCCAAAAATGCGAATCACCATGTTTCCAAGAAACTTGTGACAGCGGTTTGGAACCAACATATTTCCGATTCAGGAGTTCCCAGATACGCTATTAGCGCGCTATAGCGGCGTTTTAGCGCGCTATTTTTTTCCTTCGGTTTAACATAAGACCGTCTTATCAATCATCAGTCATTGTACATGACTTTATAGACCGTTCACAAGATGTTTGCCCACTGTTGATACCCTCTTATGAACATCTCTAATAGGATGCTCAGACATGACATCATCAATTTACTTTATACTAGCAGAAATTACGCGCGTGAGGCAAGCAGGATGCACTGTTGGCGTCTGGTGTGGTACCGTCGGGAAGAGAAGAAGCTTCTCCTTCCGACGTATCGTCACTCCGAACACTTCGGCCATATCAACATCCTCCTCCCGTGTCCCCTCCGGGAGCTCCCAGTCGAAGCAGTAGACGAGGTTGGCGAGCATGACCTCCACGGTGGCCATCCCGAAGCTCATCCCGGGGCACATCCTCCGCCCGGCTCCGAACGGCACGAACTGGAAATCCCTCCCCTTGAAGTCGGCGGCTGATCCGTCCAGGAACCTCTCTGGCCAGAACTCTTCCGCCTTCTGCCCCCACGACCCCTCGTCTCTGCCGAGAGCCCACGCGTTGATGATGACGCGCGTCCCGGCCGGGATCCCGTAGCCGTTCACGTTGTCGCACTGGGCCATGGAGAGGCGCGGGAGAAGGAGCGGCGCCGGCGGGTGCAGCCGGAGCGTCTCCTTCACCACGGCCTTGAGATAGGCCATGCTGCTCAGGTCCTCCTCCTTGACGGTTTCTTGGTCCTTGGGTGTCTTGCTCCTCACCTCCGCCTGGAGTCTGGCCATGAGGTGTGGCTTCCGTACGAGCTCCGCCATGGCGAACTCCAGGACGATGTACGACGTGTCCGTGCCGGCCGCAAACATGTCCTGTTTATACGAAAGTACGAATTGAAATTTAAATACTCCCTCTGACCCGTTTTAATGGACGTGGGAAATGAACTAAACATATAGAAATGGGTGTACAGCTGCGACCATTAATTAGGATCAGAGGGAGTACCAGAAAGATGAATTAATTATTTGGGTATTAATTATATCGTGAAATTCAGAGAAGTTTATAGATTACCATCAAGATGACCCTGACGTTGTCTCTAGTGAGATTGTACTCGTGTTGAAGAGACAGGAGGACATCTACCAAGTCTCCCTCTACTTGATCTTGTTGCTCCTTCTCGTCGTGTTCTTGTATGATCTTGTCGAGCAACTCGTCCCACCTCTTCTTCAGCCTACTCGTCTTGGCGAGTACAGCCCGCCGGAGCAGACCGACCTTGGCCAATCTTGGGAAGTAGTCGTCCAAGTTGAAACCCGCGAACGCCGCGGCGTTCCCGGCGATGAGCTCCCGGAAGAGCTCGTTGCGGCCTCCCTCCCGGAAGAACTTCCCGGAGACGGCGCGGCACACGACGTCGTTGGTGAAGGCGCTAAGAAGTTCGGTCATGTCGACGGTGGCGCGCTGGGCCGTGGCTGCCCGGACCTTGGCAACGACGATGCGTACCTCCTCCTCTCGAGCGCTCTGGAACGCGCGTACCTTTCTGGCGCTGAGCATGTGGGTGGTGACGAGCTTCCTCGCCTGCCGCCAGTACTCGCCGTAGGGGGCGAAGCCGATGTCGGAGGGGCCACTGAGGAGGACGTCGGCCACGGTGGACTGCGGGCGGGAGGCGAAGACGTGGTCGTGCGTGCGCATGACGGCCTCGGCCGCTTGAGGGGAGGAGACGACGAGGTTGGGCACTTTGCCGAGGTGGAGGAGCATGAGGCCGTGAGTGCCCGCGTGCTTCCTGCCGAGGCCGGCGAGGGAGACGTGCGGGTCGCGGCCGATCAGGTGGAGGTGGCCTATGAGAGGGAGCCTCGGAGGCGAGGGAGGGAGACGGCGGCCATGCTCACCGTGCTCCTTGCACTTGCTCGGTGATGCTCGTCGACTTGCGAAGCAGTAACAACGGCTTAGGAGAAGGAAGCCGAGCAAAAGACAGAGCAATGCTTCCGGAGAGAAGATGAGTGTCATCTTAACGTATGAGTATGCAACCAGGTGTGTGTATGCTTTTATAGAGGACTAGGAAACATGCCCGTGCGTTGCAACGGGAGACAAAATTTATGTCGAGTAAGCTCTAGTTGATATGACTGGAGCACAGATGATGTATGATCAACACAAATGATAATATGTGTTTCGGATTGACTCGATTAATATATATACCACTGAAAAAGAGTTTCACGTTTCACTTTAGATCTAGTTCCCTTGTTTCGGTATGTAGCAATCCTTTTATGAAGGAGTTTTTTTAGCCCAAAACTGCGTACAAGTACAATAAAAGATCAATTAGTCTCTCAAATTTTTGTTTGGGTCCGCCCCTGATGCTACATCCGAAATTGAGAACCGTTAGAATAATTAACTTCCTATGCTATGAAACCTTGTCTAGCACCCTTGCCTTGCTCTTTTCACATCATACCGTCTTTGCAGAAACTTTAGAGCAGAACACCTGTGCAAAATCTTCAGAATAAATCCTTGCACGGCGCTCCCACAAACGGATGAGGTCGCACCTTCTCTTCCCTGACGTCTCTCCCTGGATTAATGATGACTGCTAAGCAACACCATGCGCTGTGAAGATAAGGACAGATGCTGGGATTATTTTTCTCTATGTCGAGTGCTAAATCTGGCCAGGCTTCGCGTTGCTCTAGCTTGGAAGGAATTGAGGAGCTCCTCTCACCGGGACGCGGTCAACCACACCAGCCCCACCACCTCCTCCTCCCCATTTCCACTTCGGCTGCTCTCGTCAGCGGACGAGCTCGCATCTGCTCGCATCCAGCGCATGAGGAGCTGAGCTGCTTCTCCTGGAGACGACGCATCAAATCGGCAGTGACGGCGATCGAGGAGAGGATCCAGCGCGTGGCGCTGAAGGAGAGCAGGAAACGGACCTTGTTGACCGCCGTCCGGAGGTCCCGAGGACCGGCGCCGCCAGCCGTTTCTCGGGCTCCATTGGATCGATGCCCGGTTCAAGAACACGACTTTTTTTCTTGGTGCCGACGTTTCTTCTGAGTCGCCGGCCGGTGGTGGCGCGTGGCGGCGAGCTGTCTAGGGAGGCGCGTGGGGGTGGTCTGCTGCGGGATGGGGAGGCCGGCAAGGAGGGACCCTACGGGCAGAAGGTAAAGGGGCCGCGCCCAGCTAGAGGTGGAGGGGAGCGCGCCAGCAGGAGGTGGAGGGGACGCGTCAGGCAGGAGGTGGAGGGGGGACGCCGCCGGAGGAGATTGGGGCCCTCCCATGCCGGCGCGCGGTGGAAGTTGGCGAGCAGGTAGAACGCCGACGGTCGCGCAGGAGCAGAGGTGCCGGAGGCGCAGAGATTGGGGAGGCGCGCGGGGCATGGTTCGTAGGTCGAACCGTTTTTTCCACTTACCGGTGGCAATGGTGGGTAAATACCTCAAACTGGCAGGGGCAAACCCGTCTAAAAAAGGGACGGACGACACAAGAAGCCTTCCTTCCTTTATTATTAGGTATAGAGGTATAGATTGAGGGCGATCTAAAAAAAATTAGATAAAGAATGAGGGCGATCTAATTTCATCGCAACGTACATGCATGCACTGCAGACATTGATACCGCGGCCCAACATACTAAGGCCCAGTTCTTTTGGCGGCTTCTCCGAGAAGCTGCCCCTCCCCCAGCTTTCCTGGGAAGCCGCCCCAAAAATTTGAGAGGGCTTCAAAACTCAATGGTGGGTTCCTATTTTGAAAGCCTAGCTAAAATTTTGAGGCGGCTTCTCCAGGAAGCTGGGAGAGGGTCAACTTCTCGGAGAAGCCGCCGAAAGAACTAGTCCTAACGAAGTAAACCACATTACGGCACGTCTCTCATGCATACTGGACGAGAACGCAACCACGAAAAGCTAGCTTATACGTCTCTGTTTATATATAGCCACTCACCGGCTGCAACATGCCAATCCATGAATTGATACATGAACATCACATCTCGATCGTGTGGCGTGCTCACAGTGAGAAAATCTGATCCATTTCCTTGTTCGAGCACATCAATTCATGTGCGTATTGCATTGTTCCTGTCATATGTTTGTCCTCAGATAGCAAAAGATTTGCGACGACGTCCATTTTGTTGTTCTCGTTCTACAACCAATGCTAAGATAAGCACTATCTTTTGGCGTATTGCAGAAGAAGAATGGAGAAAGAAATCCTTGGTGCTGTTTCCAATAGAGGCAGCTTATGGATTATCATACGACCGATATGTGCGGACGGCCGGTGGACATACATACGCAACAATATTAGAGATGGCAAGTGCATGAACATCCAGGTATGCTTGCACGGTCATGCGTTTCGACTTCAAATTTTCTGCTAACTTGAATCCGTAGAAAGATAGATAGGCGCCGGGGGGATAACGTAGGTCACACGTACCTTATCTACTATTTTCGTTATTACTGAATCAAAAAATTCATGGTCACACGTACCTTATATACTATCTTTGTATTATAGTCTTTACCGTGGTTTCGATGTAGGCCGCATAATTATATTTTAAACATTGCGAGTGGACGGTTTTAACTTAAAATCTCTTGATTCTGATACCATCTTAAATTTATTTACCAGTCATGACTAAACTGATGGAAAAGAGCTAGACACTATTAATATATCATCATGTGTTTTGTAATTTTTATCGTGCTTGAAGTTCAGATTTAATAAAACCACAACAAGAAGCATGAAATGGAGGGAGTACGACCTAAATTCTTACTTGTTCCTCCTAAAGATTATTGTGCCACTTGTATTTGAGATTTATTCCCTTGCCACAATTTTTGCTTTCCTCTTGGTCCAAAAAATTGTACCCCAGTCCCCATATATAGATCTGATGGATGTTAATTAGGGGTTAGGACTATTTACCGAATCAGTTAATGGTCGCTCACAAAATCCTGCTTGTTGTCATGATTAATTCTATGAAAACTATACTTTTCTAAACTTCGGTTGTACCTAAATGTAAGATATTTTAATCTTTTTGGACCACATGTATCTAGACATTTTTAGTGCAAGATTCATCCATATGGGCTAAAAAGGCTAAAACATATTACATTTAGCAGGGGAGGGAGTAGTTGTTAACTATCTTTTTGTGCTTTGTTGCGTAGTACTATTGTCATGAAATATTTTCTCACTAAGTCTATTTTTTGCAACTGCACACTTGTTGTAACAAAATGACTTACCACTAGTGGAAAAGAGACCTTTAGTACCGGTCCGTGAGGGGCATTAGTACCGGTTTCGCAACCGGTACTGCGCAACCGGGACTAATGCTCCCTAGCATTAGTACCGGTTGCGTATAGACCGGTATTAAAGGTCTCCACATGGGGTGCGGGATATCGATTCGTGTGGAAAACCTTTAGTACCGGTCGGTGTTACTAAATATTTTTGAATTTTTTGTTAAAAAAATCTGATTTTTTTTTGGAATTTCGAAATTTCTCACTTTGTCACACACTTAACTACCCACTAACACACACACTTCATCACTAAATACACACTTAATTTCAAGTCAAACTATTTTATCTAGTCAAACTTTCCATTCGGTCACCCATCTTCAAACTGCTCCAACCCCAGCACGCTTAACATTTAGGTTCCATTCAAATTAGATACTATGAGAGAACTGAGAACTTACTAATATTACTATCTTATCAATCATATTAACCACACGGTCATGATGTTACACTTTTTCATCACTTGAATTACAAAAATTTAGATGAATAAACAACAATGATTATATAATAATAATATTGAAATAAATAATGATAAAATAAAATTTACTTTATTTTTGTCTTTTTCATTTAGTATGGAATAATTCGTATCTTTAAATTCTTATATCGGAATTTAACAAATAAAATGTCTAAATTAATCAAAAAAAATAGAGGAATCTAAATATGACATCCAAATCATCTTTTGCATTACACAAACATCGATAGCCATGGTGACCATTTTGATTGTTTTTACGAAAAAATGAAATAAAATGATAAACACCTCAAAAAAAGATATCCTTTGGCATGGGGGCCTTATATGTGTACTAGTTGCTATGAAAAATGATAAACTTGATTTTTGACGAAATTTCCAAAAAAATCTTCACAAAAAAGGTATATCATCTATAAACATCTAAAAGTTTCAAGCCAAATGATCAAATTATGGTCATTTCGACTGCATAGTTTGTGACAAAGATCTCATATTCCATAAATAGGTGCATATTGGTATAAAAAACAATCATGCCAAAGGAATTCTTGAAATTATTTTCATAAAGTAATTCAAATTTGAACTACAACTATTTGATTGTTTGGTCTGAATCTTTTGGAAAAATCATTTTAAGGTACACAACTATTGGTTATATCACAGAAACATTGATAATTCTTGAAAATCTTACCTCTTTCGATGAATAGTCATCGCGACCGTTTTGATTGTTTTTACGAAAAAATGCAATAAAGTGATTAACACCTCAAAAAAGGAAATCCTTTGGCATGGGGTCCTTATATGTGTACTAGTTGCCATGAAAAATGATAAACTTGATTTTTGACAAAATTTGCAAAAAAAGTCTTCACAAAAAGGTCTATCATCTATAAACATTTAGAAGTTTCAACCCAAACGATCAAGTTATGGTCATTTCCACGGCATAGTTTGTGATAAAGATATGATATTCCACAAATATGTGCATATTGGTATAAGAAACAATCATGTCGAAGGGATTCCTGAAATTACTTTCATAAATATATTTTTCCATTTTTTAAGTGTGAAAAATGACTTTTTTTGTGAACAAAGTACAAAAAATATGATGCAAAATGGCACCCATTTAATTTTCATGGAAATTAGTACACATATGATGGATAATCCCCAAGTATAAGGTTTTTACTTGATTTCTACTCTCTCTGTTCGGATTTAGGTGTCGCAGCTATAAGCCCACGATGGCTTGCTTTTGTACTATCCCCGCGTCATGTAAAACAGAACGGAGGGAGTACCTAATTTCGCCTAGTTAAATGAGTTTATGTCGATTTTTCGAAAATAATTCAAATTTGAACTACAACTATTTGATAGTTTGGTCTGAATCTTTTGGAAAAATCATTTTAAGGTACACAACTATTGGTTATATCATAGAAACATTGATAATGCTTGAAAATCTTACCTCTTTCGATGAATAGTCATCGCGACCGTTTTGATCGTTTTTACGGAAAAATGATTAACAACTCAAAAAAGGAAATCCTTTGGCATGGGGTCCTTATATGTGTACTAGTTGCCATGAAAAATGATAAACTTGATTTTTGACAAAATTTGCAAAAAAGGTCTTCACAAAAAGGTCTATCATCTATAAACATTTAGAAGTTTCAACCCAAATGATCAAGTTATGGTCATTTTCACGGCATAGTTTGTGGTAAAGATATGATATTCCACAAATAGGTGCATATTGGTATAAGAAACAATCATGCCGAAGGGATTCTTGAAATTATTTTCATAAATATCATTTTCCATTTTTTAAGTGCGAAAAATGACTTTTTTTGTTAACAAAGTACAAAAAATATGATGCAAAATGGCACCCATCTAATTTCCACAAAGAGTAGTACACATTTGATGGACAATCCCAAAAGATTATAAGTGTTCTTGATTTCTACCTAATTTCGCCTACTTAAATGAGTTTATGTCGATTTTTTAAAAACAATTCAAAACATGGAATTTATAGCCGAAACCTTTAGCACCCGTTCGTGTCTAGAACCGGTACTAAAGGTCCACCTTTAGTACCGGCCCGTGTCACGAACCGGTACTAAAGGTTTTGGCTCTGGCCCAGCCTGGCGCAAAACCTTTAGTACCGGTTCGTGACACGAACACGAACCGGTACTAAAGGTTCGTCACGGACCGGTACTAATGCCCCCGGCCGAACTAGCCGTTGGGACCGGTACTAATGTCACATTAGTACCGGTCTCCAACCCGACCGAGACTAATGCTCTGGACGAAAGGTCTGTTTTCTACTAGTGTACTTGTCACTCCCTTCTTTTCTAAATATAAGCATTTTTAGCTTTTCACAATTCATACATATCTAGAGTATTTTAGTGTGTTGATTCACTCATTTCAATCTGTGTTATTCAAGAGTTGCGCGTACGGTAAATTAACTTTTTTTTGTCTAACATGTTACGCAACGGTACAAGATTTATTATAAAGATACAAATGAATACGAAGATCTGAAGATCTAGACGGGGTACGTTACCAACATCGTTGAAGCGGAAGAAGTGTTGATGACCTAGTTTACGCAGCTCCACGACAATTCTCTCGACCAAGCCTAGTAGAGAGAATGTCGCCGCCTCCTCTTGTGCTCGACCTTTTTGATCCAACAGAGCGAGGGTCAACCGTTGTTTGGAACGACTCACCCATCTAAGAGCTCGCACACGTACGTCAGATCCAGTTCAGCAGGGCTTCACCATCCTAGCTTGAAGTTGATCTACCGGTGTATATCAAGGTGGAGTGGTCAACACATGAGAGGGAGAGAGAGAGAGAGAGACATTAGCTCGATGTCTAATCGGAGAGGACACCTCTCATCTTGAGAGTATACCTCTAATCCAATTAGACAAATTAAATATCTAATTCAATTACACAAGCCTCTAATTAGATCATGTCTAAATCTAGAAAAGTAGTCTCAAACTTCTGTGTCCAAAGAGGGGGACTTGGTGGGTTTATATAGATGGCCACAGGGCGGGGGAAGGGCAAGTCTTCCCCTCCCCACCCGCTGACCCTAGATGGGAGGGGAGGGGGGGGGGGGGAGTCCTAGTTGGACTCCCCCCAACTCGGATAAGGGAAGGACACTCCTCCTCATTCCCTTCCTTGCGTCGGCCTCCTCCCCCTCTTGGGCCATGAGGCCCATTAGGGTTCGGCTGAGGGGAGAGGCACCCCCATGCGCCACGGCCCACCCGACCCCCTTGTGGGGTGAGGCTACATGGCGGTCCCCATGGGCCCACCTAGCAGCCCCTTTCGGGTGGTCCAATTAAAACTAATATTTTAAATATATAAATAATTTTCAACTATTATTTATTTAAATTAATTCCTAATTTAATATTTCCATGTACAGTAAATTCTTGTAATTAATTAATCATCATATAAATCATATTTACATGATCCGATACACCGAGTATCCGCAAGCAAACATCAGATACATATTTCTTCCATATATATAAACTCTCAAAATAAATTCGACAATAATAGAAACCCGTTCTCCCGAGACACCTAGTGTGTGCCTTTCTCATCTGTCTGATATATATAGTATTCATCATGCAGAAACACTATTTCAGTGATACTCTATACGGTATCTAGACCAACCATAATACATAACTAGTCAGACCTAACTTAAGAGTGTGGCCCCTACAGGTTCGGATGACGAATATCTTTGATCAAAAGTACTTATCCAATCGACGATCAGAGTCAGCAACCTGGACACACTGAATGATCACTATTGTTATACTAAGAATTCCTTGTTGAACATGATGATTACTTATATGTCATTCCCATTACTCGGGTTACTGTACTTTGCTGGAGATAAAGATTCATTGCTATTTTCCTATGAATTAATTCTTGATTCAATATATCTTTCTCTATCTCGTTAAACGGTAAGTACCTTTTTCTCGTTACGGAATTATGATATCCCACATGTTGGAACTTCATCGTGCATTATCTGTAGAACATATTGGATGACATAAATACCGAGTGAGCCCATGTTGTACCTCTCTTTTAACGGAGGAGTAAGTTCCCATCTTGTTACATTTAAGGACCCGTTTGGAACAAAGAAATTCGTAAGAATAGGATTCCTACCGGAAATTTTACTATAAAACCGTTTGGAATAAAGGAAGAAGATTCTTAGATACATTTGAAATTCCTATGACATAAGCTATTCCTTAGGAATTTTGGCGGAAAACAAACGTGAGGTCTAACCTCATGTTTTCATCTTCTCGTGTCTACAATTCCTGTATTTTTCTGCGAGACAACCAAACGACACTTGGAAAATTTCCTATGGTTTTAGTTCTTGTAGGAATTTAGGAAACATGGCACCTCAATTCCTGCGTTTTTCCTATTCCTATGCTTTTAATTACTTCTTGTGTTCCTATAGATATATGCGCATACTAGGTGCTACCCAGAAATATGATCACCCATTTAAGGTTGTGAAGGTTGACAACACCGAAGCAACACTTCGTGTGAACACAACCTCAATAACCTCATGGTCTATGGACAAGTCATATAATAATCTTTCTATGATATGATACTAAGGAGAAAAGACATGCTAATGGATTCTTAGCATATCAACAACTTGGGTCTACCCAGCCACCCAATAATATGCTAGGTGTGGCGCGACCCTAGGGCACCCTCCTTCTCCGCCGCTCCCCCCTCGCCCGACAAATCCTCTGAAACTCCTCCGGAACCTTATATACTCTTTAGATAAATTCATCGACTCTATCCAACAATGTAGGAAACACTTCTCGAAATCCCGGAACATCTGCATGTTTTCCATATCTCTCTCTCTCTCTCCCTCTCTCAAGATTCGCAACCCTTGTACCAGCATAATATGCCTCTCATGATAACTTCACCGGAACATCTCCGATTCTCACCGGAGTTGTTCCTGTGATATCGGAATGACTCTGACCCATTCTCATAACCACTAATACTACATCTTTATTCTCTCAATGAGGATTTCTACAACTTAAGTGTGTGACCCGAAAGGTTCGATAACAAATGGACAAACCCATTAAATGCCTATTGGATAATGATTTTCCTATCGGATAATGACCCGAAAGGGATCTAGGCAGCCGCACTGACTCTCATATGTTCACGAAATAACATTAGGAACCTGTTAAGGATATCACGAGATGATACTATGTACTCTAGTGTGATCAAACCATTCGATCATAATATATATAAACTCGTGCCGATATAATTCTCTTTTCTCATTTTGTATTCCCGATGTCTTGTGATAAATCACACAGTGTCTGGCCAAGCGATTGCGGTGACATCGATAATACTGAGATGGCTTAAAGGATATATCTCTCCATCGTCCGGAGAAGTAAGTATCATTCTTGAACAATCTTTGTTCTTATACACATTCTAGGTTATACCAAAAAGCCACCGTTATAACCCCAATTAAGGCCGAGCGTTTGATGACGATCAAAATATAAGTTTCGAATGTGCGGTCACTAGATGTTCTCAAAGTATAGGAATATTTAACAAAAACGACATATGATCAAGCACTATCTTCATTGGTGAGATTTGTCTCATAGCAATATCATACAATCGGACGGTTCAGTACTATTGTCATTCCAATAATATACTTTATAGTTGTGTGACTTATACAATGTCCATGATCAGGAAAACGTGATCATCCAACAACAAGATAAGCTAGTCTTAAAGACAAGACTAGCAACACTTTTCTTTTTCTTTGTTCATACATCTACACACGCATTAAAGGTTTTCCTTTAAAGACTCACTATTCAATTATCAATGTGGTTGTAGTATAAAGATACAAACATTAAACATTAGTAATAAACTTAGAGATTAAATAATAGCTAAATATTATTGTCCCTAGCGCATATCTCCAATAGATAGTACCAAGTGTATACACACCATATTAGGGAATGACGTATTTTGGATTGGCTATATTTTTTATGAAGCACTAATCATGAATTTATTCATTGAATTAAATTAACATTGTTGTTTGTGGTGAGGCTTAACATGTTCAAATAAATCCTAACATGTATGTATAGTTGATCTGATATTTAAAATGTTAATTAAATATTTTGAGTGAGATCTTTCTATGCAAAATTATGATGATATGAGTTATTTGGCTCGAGGTTCATTATATCAATGTGAAACCACGATGATCTGTTGGTTCTGATTTATTAGCAATGGAGAAAAACTATGCCAAAAATTATGACCTATAATTCAATAAAGAAGAGATAATTGACCTAGTTTAGAAATAAAACTATGCCAAAAATAATACAAACCACAGTTTAATTAAGAAAAACTGTGTAAAATCATGACTACGAACGAGCCACCTAGGAACCTAGGCACGGAACATTGACGGTACTAAAAGACGCGACAACCAAACAATCTTTCGTTGGGGCTAGAGAGAAGTCCATACGCATCATCCAAATCTTATTTATCATGTTGTTTCTTTCCTTAAACAATTGCTCTAGAATGAAATATAAACATCACCCCCGCTCAAATATTGACTACTCCCTCCGGTTGGTATTTATTGTGGCGAGTGTACTATAAGTTTGTACTACCTCAGTACAGTTTCTGCGTCAATCAATTCGGGACGTGACGGAGGGAGTATCATTTTTTAGAGAAAACTCCACGGAAGATATATTTTATGATTAAATTACATGTCTACATTGTTAGAAGGAAAATGACAGGTTTTGGCAGGTACTCGTGCTGGTGCCACGTCCACGGCATCACTTTTTACGCTCCACACCACACATAACTGATTCGTGCAGCGTGAACCGCCTCGAATCGATGAATCATCGTCCACGCTCCGTGTAATACATCCGAATTCGACTGGTTCAGCATGAATATAGTTTAAATTCGAACCGAACGTATTTCAAATTCAAACTTTTGAAACCAGAGTACTCTCACGTGGCAACCACTGCGAGACCAGCTGCGCGAATCGGAAGAAACATATAAAAATCGCATCTTTTCCGCCTCGATCGGCTCCTCCGCGTGACATGATCCATTATTCATGGCGCACGCCACTGTCCAGAGCGAGCCCATGCCGCGCCCGTGCCCGCGGCCGGCGATCCCTCTGCTCGTCTTCATCGTCCTGCTCGCCACCTCCTACCTCGCCCTAACGCGCCTCCCCGCCGCAGCCCCGCTCGCCGCCCTGATCGCCCCCTCGGCGGGCCATGGCTCCGCCCACGGCGGCGCTGTCGACAGCTGCGCGGGGTTCTACCGGGGCGCGGGGCGGCGCGCGGTGGCGGCGTCGGTGGAGGAATTCGGGGCCGTGGGCGACGGGGTCACGTCCAACACGGCGGCGTTCCGGCGCGCGGTGGCGGCGCTGGAGGAGCGGGCCGGAGGCGGCGGCGCCAGGCTGGAGGTGCCGCCGGGGAGGTGGCTCACGGGGAGCTTCAACCTCACCAGCCGCTTCACGCTCTTCCTGCACCACGGCGCGGTCATCCTCGGCTCTCAGGTACGTGATCCATCCATGGCCCATATGTTCTTTTTTCGCGACTGACTGAAACATAGTACTGTACTACAACACATCTAAATACCAAAAAATGCTGGTATGAACAATCATTTTGATCAGTGCCAACAACTTCTTTTTCACACAAAAATTGCAAACAGCTAAGCTTCTCTATATAGCCGAGATGCAGATTATAGTTAGGGTCATTGTTCTTGTTCGATTCGGCGCTGCGAAACAGGCTCCAACGCTCGTGCAGTTGTGCTGTCACTACCATTGAAAAATGAAACGGGAAAAGAGATGCCGTGGTGGGTTTGGAATCATGCACATGCTTGGACGGTTGTTGGCTTCTTGTGACTTCTGCAGCTTGACACATGTTATTGTTCCTTCCAACTAATTCACACTGTGTGTGCCTTTGCTTTGTCCTCACTTCTGCTTGCACTATTGTACCAGTACTTGGCTTGGGATTATGCCTGATTTGCTCTTATGCTACAGCATAGCAGTAAAAGGTTAGAAAAATCTCCAGTATGGAGCTATCTGCAGGAGCCAGGGCCTATTTTTGGTGCATGAAAAGGCAATGGCCAACTAATTTTACAGATTCATACTACTCCGTACTATGTATGGAGAGTTTATGTGAGATGATTTTGCTATAGACTATAGAGAATCCCTCATATGGGGAGATACTGTCTGCTACTCCCTCTGTCCAACAAAAGATGTCACACTTTCTATCAAATTTGGATGTATCTATACACTAAGTCAAGTCTAAATACATTCAATTTTTTATCAAGTTGAGACATCCTTTATTGGACGGAGGGAGTACTTCATTTCAGGGGCGGGTTAGTAAAAAGTAGTTGGGAAAGTAGCCATAATAACGTGTTACAGTAGATAGGAATTTGACATTGCTGCCACATGCTCCGGCGCTACAATAACCCACTACCTTAATATTATAGGAGTCCTATAATAGGACAATCGTGGCCTGGTTTTCCAGTCCGACATGACAACAGAGGAGATAGTCTTTAAGGGGACCAATCCCAAGGTTCTCGATTTAATAATTATTCATGTATTCTATTGAAGTACTAACGGTTAGACTGGCATTATTCTCTATTAATAGTCTAACCATTCTATTGAAAATGTAAGGAGTACTTCATACTGCAGATAGCTCTTATAGTTCAATTACTCTTCTCTCGGTCGATTTAAGAGCTGAGAGTATTAACGGTTAGACTATGATGTGCAGGATCCAGAAGAGTGGCCTCTCATAGCGCCATTGCCGTCTTATGGACGTGGGAGGGAAAGACTTGGACCACGCCATGTCAGCCTCATCCACGGACGAGACCTAGACGATGTTGTTATTACTGGTACAGATACCTGTTATTTTACATTAAAAGGGTCTCCCCCGATTTCATTAAAACCATTTGAACCAAGTTTTTCAATGCCTCGAATAGGAAGCTTAGAAAGACAGCACTACACAACTACAGGAAGCAGGTGGCAAGAGCAGTATCCCCAACGGATAATTAAAAGGCATTGTACAGAGACCTGTTAATAGTCTCTACTTTTAAGTTTGGTCAGTAAAAAAAATTTGCATGGCAATCAGAGAGCTGAAGCAATCCCTGGCAGTTCGACTTAAGCTTAAATTTCAGTTTGTGGGGGCATATCATGGGAAAATTTAACTTTAGTTGGTGGGGTGGTACATCGTTGCAAGAATTAACTTTAACTCTCCCCTTGCGAATTGTTTCCCTTTGTGTGTCAGGTAGCAATGGGACCATAGATGGCCAAGGCAGGATGTGGTGGGAGCTATGGTGGAACCGAACTCTGAACCACACCAGAGGTCATCTTATTGAGCTCGTGAATTCGACCAACATCATGATCTCCAATGTCACCCTACGCAACTCCCCATTTTGGACAGTGCATCCCGTCTACTGCAGGTTGGTTTATCATTCTGGTAGACTGGATTATCACTTTCTTTCCTACTACAGAACTATCCTCATTTTCTTCTGAAACCATAATCTGACAATGAATATTTATTGTTCAGAAACGTGGTGATAAAGGATTTGACTATACTAGCCCCGCTAAATGCTCCAAACACTGATGGCATTGATCCAGGTTTGTCCTCCCAAATTGACAGTATTTTTTCTCTCCCAAAACTGCAAACCTCTTACCATAATGCCAGATCCTAACATGGATCGCAGCTGATTATTGAATTTAAGATGATATAAATAGCAGTCCTATATATTTTTCTTCAAAGATTTTTCAGAGGAACCTTTTCGTCAAAGTAAAGACTTGGTTAATTATAAAAGTAGAATTTATAGTGACTCCTTGGTGAAAATCATGATGTTCTTTTTTATATTAACCACAAACTGGCTTTGCAAAGAGCAAACTTATCCATGACATTTTTCCTTGATGAACAATAACAGACTCAAGTTCAGAAGTTTGTGTTGAGGACTGCTATATTGAAAGCGGAGATGACCTGGTTGCTGTGAAGAGTGGCTGGGATCAGTATGGGATATCTCTAAACAAACCCAGCTCAAACATTGTCATCCAACGGGTTTCAGGCACAACGCCTACTTGCTCAGGTGTAGGTTTCGGAAGCGAGATGTCTGGTGGGATATCAAACGTGCTCGTCCGTGACCTCCACATATGGAATTCCGCATCTGCCGTGAGGTTCAAGACCGACGTGGGGCGCGGCGGGTACATAACCAACATCACCATCGCGAATGTGACAATGCAGAAGGTCAAGGTGCCGATAAGGTTCAGCCGGGGTTCAAATGACCACTCGGATGACAAATACGACCGATCTGCGCTGCCGATGATCAGTGATATCCACATTGTCGACATTGTTGGTGTGGATGTGCAGCATGCGCCGATGCTGGAAGCGGTGCACGGCGCGGTTTATGATAGGATCTGCTTCCGGAACGTTAGCCTGAGGGCGATAAAGCATCAGATTGAATGGCACTGCGAGTCTGTGTATGGAGATGCACATGAAGTTTTCCCTGCACCTTGTGAAGAGTTGAGGAACAATGGATCTTCCTCCTCTTGGTGTGGCCTTCGCTGAGAAACTGTACAGAACTTGTAAGTTTTTCATGAGTGAGTTTGGGTGTGTACATTTATACTTAGAGAAGAATAGGATAATTTACAACCGATTCAACTCAGATTCAACGCCTAGACTTGTATTCTTTGTTTCTAAAAAGTATAGCCGCTACAGAGTTTTTTTGTGAGTTTGTCCACTGTAAATGGGCAGAGATAATTCAGTGATCAAATATATGAGGCAAAGCATCTTTACTCTCAAACTGTGCATCTTGATCTAATATTTATGCACCGTTAAAAAATCATCAGGTTGGGATACTTTTGATCTTACAACTGTTTCAAATAATTAATACTTATTCATCCATAGTTGCGAACAAATATTATAAAATCCCAAGTTTCTTTATTGTCTTATAACTGAATTTTGATTGATATCTAATAAATTAATTCAAAACTGTCTCATGTCATTACTCTCGGATGGAACCTCAACCGTCACTATTCAATCTTCTCATTTTATTTGGACAATTGCAGGATTTAGAAAGATATGAATTAGAAAAACACATGATTGATTGAGATGTAACGTGGCCTATAGTTCCATAGAATTTAAAGCACAAAAAGTTCGCAAGTGATGCACACAAAATATACACACAAATCAAATGTCTCCAGGGGACAAGTAATCACACCTAAATGACAGCACAAGATTTGTTAAAAAGTTCAACGAATACACCAACATCCTGTCTACAGCCACAACACCAACTGCTCAATTTTTTTGTCATGCACTGTAATCTATCTTGTAATATTAATATATTTACAAGTTCTAGGCTCTAGAAATATCCGTATTTTAGGAAATTAAACCAACTGTAACCAAATACATGCGCATATGTTCGACATATATATAACGCATTGGACTTCTGAGAGAGAGATAAAAAAATAAAGTTTTAGTTCACACCAAAATTCATAAATATACTAAAAAAGAATCATATGACCATTTATAGAATTTTGGCAAGTCTAGACAGATTTCAAAAGGTACTTAGTGAAATATGATAATAATATAAAATCATCAAAACTTTACAAGTTTCTATGAAATAATATTAGCCAAAACCCCCCTAAATCACAATGGTACCCTCACCTTGGGGACTTTAAGGGTCAAGTAGGTCAATGACGCCTGTAGGCTCCAATACATGGGTCCCACTTGTTGCGTCCAATTACCATGGTATGTTTTGTATTTTTAAATAAAAGGAAAATATTTAATGAAAATTACATCTAGAAACATGTTTTAAATATTTTTAACAAAATGAAAGAATATTAGCTTCAATATTTCCTATAATCTACATGCATTTGTTACTTGATTAAATGTTCATGTATTTTAGAATTAATGTTACTATGATTACAAAAATTATTATAAATTTATGTTCATATACTTACATACAATAATATGTTCATATTTATAAACTTTAATGGATCTAAAACAAGAAGAATAATAATAAGGAAAATGACGATAATAATGGAAAGTTTTTGTCTTTGTGAAGAAAGGAAAAAATGTTCATGCAATTCAAAAAAGGCATGTATTCGTTAAAAAGGTAAAATAAAACAAAACAAATATCTTGTATTTGTGGAGAATAATAATAATAATAATAAATAAGAACATAATTCGTTTTCAAAAAATTGGAAAAATAACCAAGAGATTTGAATGAAGTATACAATAAATAAATAAATGCAAAATAAAATTGAAAAAGAAAAGACAAACGTTCAAAAGAGCAACAAAATAAAAGAAAATATGGTTTACTGGGCCGGCCCATGACGAATCAGCGCTTCTTCTCCGCCCCCCTCGCGTTTCCCCTCCTTCATCTTCGTGTCCGCCTCGGCAGAGCACATCCCAACCCGAGTCGGAACCTCCACAGTGGAGACCGGCGATAAAGGGGATAAGCCGAAATCCCTTTATCCAAGGTTCGGCTAGGCGCGGGGATCGATCGCCGGCGCAGACGCTGCAGAAGTGGTCATGGAGATAGAGGGAGGGCATGGATATGGATGGGAGGGGCAGAAGAGGCGCAAGTGTCAAGGCCAGTCTCTCACGCCATCCTGCGTTGCTCGCGACGAGACGATCGGCAAAGAAGACGAGATCACGCGTGCTAGGTCCAGGGCGACAATGCCACCGTGTTCAGCTACAGCAGACGATCTGCGGCAGACGGACATGGAAAACTACGTCGTCGGCGAGGAGGAGTTCCACCGGTGCCTCGCGGTTTTGTCCACCAGGTCTCCTCCTATCACCATCGCCGGGCCCAGGTTGGACGACGAACAGCAACGCAAGGTCTATGAGCGCCTTGTGCTCTACCGTATCAGGGCTTCCAAGGTTATTTTCATCGAATTTCTCCCATCCTCCTGTAATAATTAGTTAATTTGCAATGCTCCGGCAAGCCTGTAATAAGTGTAATTGCCTATGGTGACTCAGTTGCTTGTGTTCTCAGTTGGCAGAGGGAGTGAGTATAGATGAGCTGGATGATATGACATTGAGAAAGGAGTACTCTCCCGAAGCTCTCAAGGAAATGTGTCGCCTTGGTGACTGCCACCGAGTGGTGGACACCTTCGACTGGTACTTCGACCGTGCCTACTCCGTCTACTCATACTTGACTGACTACCAGCGCCTTGTCCTCAGCAATGGAGAGGTAAGTGGCCTCTGCTCATACTCATATGGATGACTAGTTTGCCATTTTGTCTACAATGATGTTCCATTGTGTGTGTCAACTGTCAACTATATATCCGTTTGGACAAAATTAAATCCAGTGGTATGTTCCTTCTCTAGCTGCAAGTTCTCATCACCGCGGTCAATTTTTAAGCAATATTAATATTTGGTGCACCTTTCTATGTATTCTACTTGATCATGTAATAGTATCATGGTGATATTATTTTCCACAAAGTTTTCTTTTAAATTTAAGTTTTGTATGTATGAAAAATAGTGAAGTTTCATCCTGAAGACCGTGAAAAGTATAAAATATCGAGACATTCTTTCTGTAATACTTAACTTTACACATTCACTATGTTCCCTGAGGTCTAAGTTATCTTTCTGAAGCTTTTTTTCACAACTGTGACTTATTTTGGAACTTCAGTGGCGATGAACATTGCACGCAAGTTTAATTTAAACATAAGCTAGTTTAATATAACCGAAACCTTCCTTAAATTTCAAATGAAGCTATGTATTTCATATGTATCTTCTCTCCCTTGGGGGGTGTAGGATGGCACAAGGTATCTCGACTGGGAGAAGTACCACTCATGGTTTAATAGCTACGAAATGGATGAAGAGTATGTCAAGTACTTCGAAGAAATATCAATGAAAATTAAGGTATGCATCATTAGGCGAAACTATGAAGGTTTAGAATATGCCAGTGTCTTGATATTTCTGGGATACCGTTAACTTTTTTCTTGGGGACAGTGGATTAAACAGTACATGGAATGTGAACGAGGATCTCCTGAGGTAAGCATGCCCTAAAGAATACCATGGAAAAAAAGGAACAGTTGAAGTAATACCCTGATAACCCCTTTACTTATTAGTGGATAGAGGTGGAAGCTAGAGGATTCCAGCAAGCAGTGAAGATCGCGGTAGACTTTCCCCGCATCAGCTCCTATGTAGCTTTTACTGCATATATGGTATTACAATATCTTCCCTTTACCTTTAAGTAATTCTTGTGGTCAGCAATGGTTCTTGTTTTATTTGACATCAATATTCTTTTGGTTCAGGAACACATTTTTAACGTGCAATTTGATTATTCTTACCGTGAAGACATTGATCGTATCATTTTTTAGATTTGGAAGCGCGCCACTGGGCAAAAGGTTAGCATCAAATACTCTGGTCATGCTCGCTATGGAATCATCATTTGTGGTGTATTCATGGAATGAAACCTTGTTTTTACAAACAAGATCATAGTATTCTGTTGGTTCATGTCTGCTGTATATGTTTGGTGATGTATGTTTCCTTTCTTGAACTTTGCTCAGATTAACTGCAGAGATGCTATGCGCCAAGTCCACCAAGAAAATATGTTCCCTCGACACAATATGCGTATGCAATTTGCACTCGATAATAATATCTACTGCACACTGCAAGCAGCCGTAAGTTACTCTACGTTGATGTTCTGCAATTCATGCCCTGATCCTCTTGAGTTCTGATTATTGATGCACATTATCCTTGCTAATGCTTTCCATTTACCGTTGTTCTTATCCAGTTTGATACCTGCATGGAAGGAATCCCTGATGACGTAAGTAGAATATTAGAGTCATTCGCACAGAACTACGACATTACGTGCTAAATTCCGGCAAACTACCACTTTACGGCGAAATCACAAAAAACTACCATTATACGGTTGGTTCTTTGCAATGTGCGCAAATCTTCATTTTTAGACGGATTGACAGCGATTCTGACCACGGGACCCCACCTGTCATGGACGACGTGGCAAGTGGCTGGTCAGAGCCGTTAACGCCCGTTAACGGAAGCTGGTGGGGCCCACCTGTAAACATTTGAGTGGAGTCCTAGTTAGAACGCGGTCCGACCCGATCGTCTCATTCGAACCCACGAGCTCGAACTCTAGCCTCTCTCTCCCGAGCCGCCGCGCCGCCGGCCCGCCTCCGCCATCCGCCTCCCCCTGCCGCCCGCCGCCATCGCCGGCACCGTCGGCCTCTTACGCCACCATGCCCAGCTGGGAAGGCTCAAACTCGAGCGAGACCCATGTCGGGGTAAGTTCGATCTAGGGTTAGGGTTTTCTGGTGTTCTAGGGTTCGATTGGTTCGATCTAGGGTTAGGGTTTCGAGTTCTGGTGTTCTATGGTTCGATTGGTTCGATTCTCTTCTATTTTAGCTGAAATTTTGAAATCGTTTGCCTTTTAGGAGTTGATTGACCGGGTCTATGCTCCTGATACCATGGATGATCCAACATGGTTCGGCATAGACAAGGATGCTCCTAAGTACTGCCATGTCCACAATCTGGAGCCTAGGAGGTGTGTGGCGTTTGAAGGATGCCACACTGGGCGCAAATTTTACAAGTGTTCAGAAAATGTAAGCTTCTTAATCCTCTGCTCATTTATATGCTCAAAATGTAGTCTCTGTTTCTATCTTGAGTGTGGTTCAACTGTTGTACTACTGTCCTTTAGAACTGTTGAATGCTATGGATAATTGATACATTGTTGTGGTGTTATAACATTTACAGGAGATAGAGAATTGTGGATTTGTGTGTTGGGTAGATGGAGAGTGGCCAGATTCTGCTCAGAATGCACTAGGGAAGTTGTGGGGAATGTATGATGATGTATCCAGTGCTAGAATTGATGAGAGGATTCAACATACCAAGTTGATGGAGGAGCTAGCTGCCGAGAAGAATAAGATGAAGAAGAAGTACAAGGACTGTGTGAATGATGTTAACAAGTTCATTGAGAATAGCTGCAGTTGTACTTTGAAGTCACACTATGATAGGATTATGATGGAGGATGCGGCAGAATCTGAAAACGAACAGATGCAGCTAACAATGCAGTTGCTTGAGAAACAGGTAGCTGAGCTCAAAGAGGTGCAGAAAACTCAAGCAGACATGATCAAGTCCAACAGGACGCAGTGGGAGAATGAAAAAAACAGCCAGAAGGACGAAAAGAAGAAGGTGGAGTATATGCTTTATGATCTGCTCCAAATCAGTGAGAAAAATAAGGACAAGTTGAAAAGAATCAAGGCAGTATGTGAGGAAGTGTAATCAATATTGTAAAACTTATCTTAGGTGCTACTTGTTAGCTCTTAGTTGCTATTTGTGAGAACTTGGTATGTAATGTATGAACTTATGTAGCCTAGGAGATATTTGTGTGAACATTCTATGTAATGCATGCACTTAGCGTAGGTGCTATTTGTGTAATTTTTAGAACTATCTACTAATGTATGGTAATATTAGTTGGAATTGTGCCATTATTTGTCCTTGGTGTTTATTGTTAGAATTATTTGTCCTTGGTGTTTATTGTTAGCAATTGCCAAATGTTGCTATTTCTGAGAGTCATACTTATGTCAGAAAAGGTCGTCGAGACCCTCCTCGACGACTATTTTTGAGAGTCATACTTATGTTAGAAAAGGTCGTGGAGACCCCCCGAGGTGCCTCGACGACTATTTTTGAGAGTCATACTTATGTCAGAAAAGGTCGTCGAGACCCCCCCGAGGTGCCTCGACGACTATTTTTGAGAGTCATACTTATGTTAGAAAAGGTTGTCGAGACCCCCCGAGGTGCCTCGACGACTATTTTTGAGAGTCATACTTATGTCAGAAAAGGTCGTCGAGACCCCCCGAGGTGCCTCGACGACTATTTTTGAGAGTCATATTTCTCATAAACTACATCATTTGAATGAATCCAAAGTAGATATCTTACTCATTACATCACAAGGATTCATCACATAGTACCAACATAAATGTCATAAATGTCTGGACTCACATAGTACTCATGCATGACATAGTACCACCATAGCAGTTTTAAGTGACAACAAACATACTAGTTTTTGGACTGACAACAGATGGAACCAACACATGGAACCAACAAACATACTAGTTTTAGACTCACAACAGATGGAACCAACACTGAGAATTAGACTACTTCTCTGTTGAACCCTTGTATGACTTTGCCTTCCCTGCAGTGAGATAACTAAGCAACCTATTAGTTTTCTTGCTTGTTCTGCTGCTCAGCCTTCTACCTGGAGCTGCACTTGTACCAGCATCAGTGGACATGCCAGAAGTATCAGCCCTTGTTGCCCTTGGTGCAGAGAAAGGCTTTGCAGCTGATGCAGAAGATGCAGGAGGTCCTGCTGGTGCTTGTGGTGCTGGTGGAGCTCTTGCGGGTGGTGCTGAAGGAGCTCTTGCAGGTGGTGCTGGTGGTGCTCTTGCTCCTGCAGGTGGTGCTGAAGCTGCTGGTGGTGCTGGTGGTGCTCTTACCCTGGCAGGTGCTGCTGAAGCTGCAGATGGTGCTGGAGGTGCTTGTGGTGCTGAGGGTGCATTGGAAGATTCAGTGTTATACACCTGCCTGTTTGCCTGAAACGAAAAAAGTTATAAGCGTTCAATTTGCACCTACAGAATCATATTGAGATCAAAAAGCTATAAATGTTCATACCTTGTGCTGATTCCTCCTAATTTGTAGCTGTGGAGTCAAAGGAACTTTGCAAGAAGTGTACTTGTGTCCCACCCTGTTAAAAATGAATTGTGTCAGGTGACAAATGCTACAGCAGCAAACAATGCAGTAAAGGCCATGCTTTAAGCTTACCTTTTGCCTGTCTGACATCACTGTGTAATTGCCATGCTTCCCTGATGTTCCAATGCAGTACTTCAGCTGTGTGAGAAACCACAACCAGCTAGCAGTATCTTCCTTGTCCACAACACCAAATGCAATGGGGAAAATATTGTTGTTCCCATCCCTACCAGTTGCAGCTAAAATTTGTTGTCCAGTACTGAGCTTGACAAAACAACCATCTAGGCCTACATAAATTAAAGAACACAAACAATTAACAGCTAGAACAACAACACATAAACATAACAATTAAAAAGAACAACAAGAAGAACAACATAACAAATAAATAACAACAGCATGAGAACTTACCAATGAAAGGCCTGCATCCATTAAGAAATCCTTCCTTTGAAGCATTCAAGCAAATGAACAATCCATGGAATCTAGGATTTGGACTTGGGTGTTCAACAAGTTCCTTGGTTGTAACAATGCATCTGCTGCCTGGATTGGTGTCCAATATTGCTTGTAGGTAGTCCCTAAGCCTGGTGTACTGCTATTTTTGATCACCAATGACCACATCAAATGCCATTTGTCTTGCCCTGTAAGCCTTGCTCCTTGGCACAAGAACACCATATTTCTGCTTAGCATTGTCAATCAAGGTGTCAACACATGTATCAGGATTTATCCTCACAGCTTGCTCAGATTGTTTAGCCAACCAATCTGCAGTTACCTTTGTGTTCTCTCCATGTGCTGGACAAGTGTGCAAAGGCTCAAACTTCCTAATGCAAAATGTTTTCTCATGTGCAATTATTGATGCAGTAATATTGAAGGGACAGCTCTTCTCATTGCATTTTGCTATAACAACCAGAGGGCTGTTTCTGTGAAACCTAAAATCCCTAAGCTGGGCTATGTGCCAATCCCTCAGAGCTACTCTGAACTGGTACACGTTTGTGAAGCACAGCTTGATGGCAAATTGCTCATGCTTGTTAGCTCCTGTCTCATCATACCAGGTCCTCTTCTGAAGCTTCTTGCGCTTCCTCTTCCTTCCACCAGCAACAAATAACCTTTTAGGCACAAAGAGATCATCTTCCTCTGATGCCAAGTCATCAGGGCTACTATCCTCATCAGATGAGGGCTTGAAGAAGTACTGCTCTTCCTGAACTGGCTCATGGTGTGACCTGCTTGTTGGCCCATTCCTTACTGGCAAACATAATTCATCTTCATTCTCCTCCTGTTGCTCTGATTCATCATCTGTTGAGCAAATATCTTCCACATCAGTTTCCCCTTCAATGTGTTGGTCTGGATCTTCTCTAATCCTCTTGTCTCTCTCTAACTGGTCCAATATTGATGCTTCTTCAGGATCTTCTCCCTCTTCTGTCAATGTGCTATTCTGCCTTTGCTGCTTCAACTGCCTGATGGCTTCTAGTTCCTCAGCTACTGTTTTGTCATGGTCACCAACTCTGTATTCACCCATGTAAAACACATCTTCATCATCTTCAGACTCTACTACCTCAACAGGTACTTGATAGACTCCCTTGCCCTTGTCTACTCTGTTGCTGCTCTATTGTGTTCCAATGTACAACACATCAGAGTAGTCAACTGCAACCGGAAACACCATTGGATTCTCCTCAGTGCTGAATGACACTCCTTCTTGGTCAACAGAAAGGACAACTGGTTCATCTATTTGGATTGGGTCTTCAAACTGTGCCATGTTCACTCCACCAGGCATTGCTTCATTCTTCTTAACCACAGTAAGGAAAATCTCTTTGTCATTGTCATAGAAAGCCAACATCTGCTCCACCTTTGCCATTCCAGTAATAGATTCCATTCCTGCTATTCCTTTACCCTTCTCTTTAACAAAATAAACTGTATCATGGTACCCATACCCATGACATTCAATCAGTGCCATTAAGTTCTTCAAAGTAATGTCTGATTTGCATAAGCTTCTCTCTAGGTTGTCCTCACCAGGAAAGTTAAATCTAATCATCCATATCTCATCATCCAAACTGCAAAATGAAATGTACAACTAGATTCAGTTAACCATGAACACCTAATTCAGCTCAGCTCTGAAGTTCAGTTAAGCAGTGCAACACTGCTTTCAGTTAAGTCAGTTAAGAATGCAACACTAAATTCAGTTACACTTAATTTAGTTAAGCAATGCAACTTAATTCAGTTAAGTCACTTTAAGCACTGCAACATTTCATTCAGTTAAACTTAACTGTCTGCAACACTAAATTCAGTTAACTGAACCCTAAATGAACACTGAACCCTAAATGAACACCGAACAGCAAATTCAGTAACAACAGCTAGCATTAACACTACTTAACACATGGAACAGATATCTAAGAACCCTAAGTGTAGACGAGGCAATTGGTCGGAGCAAGAAAAAGGGAACTTACTAGACGCCCCCAAACATCGAAGTAAACTGGTGGCTGGTCTCCGCCGGTGAGGAAAGCAACGCCCTAGCCAGTGCCCGTGCCGTAGACGACTCCGGCGACCGTGCCCTCGAATCGCGCCCGCAGTGTGAATACACCGCATCGGGCCTCTGCTCTCCTACGCCTCCTCTTCTCGCCTGACTACCGCCGCCGGATTCGCCGCCGTCGCGGCAAGATTCAACGCCGGAGCCGCCGGAGCCAGCCGCCATCGCGCGGGGACAGAGTGGGGAGAGGAGTGAGTCTGACTCCGACCGCGCGCGCCTGTCGGAACCCTAACTCCACTCAACTGCTTACAGGTGGGCCCCACCAGCTTCCGTTAACGGCTCCGACCAGCCACGTCATCCATGACAGGTGGGGTCCCGTGGTCAGAATCGCTGTCAATCCGTCTAAAAATGAAGATTTGCGCACATTGCAAAGAACCAACCGTATAGTGGTAGTTTTTTTGTGATTTCGCCGTAAAGTGGTAGTTTGCCGGAATTTAGCACGTAATGTCGTAGTTCTATGCGAATAACTCTAGAATATTACAATGTTCATGTGTGTTCACAAGAGATTTTTTGCTTCCCGCACGCATGCATGCAATACAACTGAGCTGCGTGTATTATATATGGTGAACATGTATGTGTAGTTTGTTTGGTTCCTAAATCTTATATTTATTGATGACAATCTGATTGGCTTTAGGCTCTAGAGGATGAAGCACGTAGGTCGATTACGTGGACGGTTTGGAACAATGTATGCATGCTTGCTCTTGTATAGCCTGCGTTCCTTCATTATTCTTTACATTTGCAACTCAATTTCAGTTTCAGTTTTCATTTCAGCTTCCCAGACAGAAACCGAAGACATTGAACCAGTATATTATGAGGAAGATAGAGGTTTCTAAACACATTGACTTGGATCTGCAAGTATGTAGATATTTATGTTCCCTAGATTATCAGTGATTGTATATTTTTATTGGTGTAACCAAAAGCTATCTCGTGTAACCTTGCAGGCTTCGTGTCTCCGATTTTAAAGACCCGGAACGATATGTACCATTGTTCCTTGTCAAATCTACTCCCTTGCTCACTCACATGCGGATTAAGATGAACCCCTTTGACAATGACCTAGGTTATGCAACTGTGTAGCAATAGCAACACTGATACAACTGAATGTTATACTGGTACCTCTAAGAATTTCAGGTCCTCTGCTTCGCTGCTCGAGACCCTCACCCATCAATGGCTGATGGCTCTGTATTTTCTTCGCTATATGGTTGTTGTGCTGTCTCGTGTTGTCACTGATGGCGGTAGGTACTTGCCTGCCACATACAACTACCTAGCGATTGCATCAGTGCTGGGAGCCTGGGGGCTGGGAGGCGCTAGCTGATGGAAATCAAGTTACCCGTGGGTGCTTTATTTCATCTGTTTCTATGTAATAATATTAGTCTAGTCCCACATAGATTATCGATTATATTCCTGGTGGTCTTGTTTGAATGACCCACAGAATAATGAGAAGGAACATGTACAAAGGAAATTAAGAACCGGTTATGATCATTGAGTCAGCAGTTTCACGCTGATTATACTCTCTTTGTCATGACACAAGAAGCTTTGCAACAGGTACTATATATGAAAGTAGGATCGATTCACCCTCCAATTTGATGTCCCGGTCACCCTGCATATTTCGCACATAAGCCACTCCAAAAACATAACATCAACCCGCAGTCCAACTTCCAATACTGCGCAGGACCTATTCGTAATTATGGAAAACCTCAGAAACTTTTTTGCAAAAAAAACCCGCAGACGCCCCTCTCCCCCTTCTCTCTCCCGCGACCCCATGGTCGCCGGCGGCGCCGCCGCACGCCGCACGCCGCACGCCGCTCCGCGCCTCCTCAGTCTGATTGAAGCCCACGGCTAGCTCCGCCGTCTTCGCCTCTACCTCCGCGCTGTTGATGGAGTCCTGGGAGGGCCGGAATCGCGGCGGTTTATCGCCGCCGTCCTCTGCGTCCGCCGTCGCGGATTCGGTCGGCGCCGCCGATTCCGGCGACCATTTGGTCCGCCGCGCCGCGTCCTCGACTCGCCTCGACGTCCTCTTGAGGATCCACGCGCTCGCAGTCCCGCGCGTGCGCCGCAGCTCGAGCGCGAGCTCGGCAACGCCGCCGCGTCCGCCGGCGAGTGTGACGTCGAGGGCTGACGTCAGCCCAGTCCGGCTGACCAGCGGGGCCCGCGTGTCAGTTTTTTTCCAATTACAGGAAAATCTGAAATTCAAAAAATTAATAACATTCCATCTGTAATTCAGAAAAATGCAAACAATATATCAAAATTTGCAGGAAAAAAACACTTTCCAACTATTTCATTCCACACGTGATTAATCAAGTTGCAATTCCTGTTTAATTAGAAAAACTAATATGTCAAATATGAAATTTATGCAAATGTTACCACCAAATTTATATCTTTTGATATGCAATTCAGGATAATTCACATAATATATGAAAATTTGCACAAAAATAAACCCTTTGTACCTATTGCATTACATACATGAATAATTAACTTGCAATTCCAGGGTTAGTTAGAAGAACTAAAATGTCAAATATGCAATTTGTGGAAATGACATCTCACTTTCATTTAAATTGACCTACATATCTTAGAGGGGCATTTCAACACCTTTAATTTGTCATAGCATTCCTTTTCCAACCGTATTCTTACAATATTGTCCACTGTAAATTCCAAACAGAAAATCCCGGTTTCCCCGATGATAATACGCAACCGATAACATTCAACCTCATCAAACAAATTAAGGAGAAAGGTAGACAATTTTTGAATGCAAACTTTTCGAATTTCACTAAATTTGAAACCTACATTACTTCGGAATTTGCACATTACGAAATTCAAATTATATTAAAAACATAAGCAATGTTCCAATTTGCAAATAACGAATGCATTTGTACTAAAAGAAATCACAACAAAATTTGGGGTACTATTTCAGCAACAGAAAAAGATAAGAAAAACTTCAAATCTATACGTCCATAAAATATGACAGATATGTGGACATGAATACAAAAAAAACACTATTTAATGGCCGATGATAAAATTCCAAATTTCCATACTTGAAAATTTTAACTATCTTCCAAATCAATTCATTCTGCAAACGTAGAAATAATTTGAATCTGAAAAAACTTAACTTAAACGATTTTCGAAGTCTATACATTCTTTAAACGCAGGCCCCTCTCAGATCCATTAATTTCCAAACCTATGTAATTTTAAAATATGCACATTACTAAACTTATACTTAATTTACTACACAGATGAAATTTTCAAACATACAAAAAAATTACAAATGTTCACATTACCAAATTTAAGATTTATTTAGTACACAGGCGCGGCGCTACGTTACCTAGTAATTTGTAATCGTGGGATGGGAAAGGTATTGTACTACTAGTTTATTGCTTATATATACACAAAAAACATGTCCGACTAGGATAACTAGCATCAACATTCAGCTTACAAGATCTCTGCGTCCACAAGGTATTACTCTGACCATACAAGTTCTTACCCTTTGCATCTTCATGAAGAGGATCTAATCTCTGCAGCCTGCAGGAACTGAACTCAAGCCCCAACCAAATCAGCCCCTCTAGGCTCTAGCATGAAGTATATCATTCCTATGATGGCCAGGCACGCCAAAGCAATACAGGAGAGAACCTTTGCTCTAATGCGGTCACTAAAATTAGAGCCACCAAATTCCACCCAATTTGGTGCAGTGAGCACAGATGCAGCCTCGGGAGGAAGATCCCAGTGCAGTCACAGCTGCTGATGTGCTAATCACTGGAGGTATTGTTCTGGATGAACGCCTTCAATTCCTTAACGAGCTTACCGGCGTCGGGGAGCTCCGGGAACATGTAAAATGCGTGAATAGCCTCCGGGAACTCCAGCAGCTGGACCGTCTTCCCCTTCCGCTGCAGCACGCCGGCGTACCGTCGCTGCCACTCCTGCAGCGGGTCGAACCCGCCGACCACCACCATCGCCGGCGGGAACCCATCCGGCAGCTCAGCGTTCTCGTCAGTCACGTGCGCCGCCGGGTGGTCACGGTTGGCCCCCTCGGGCAAGAACGCCCCCCACGACCAGTCTGACCGTCGCATGCTCACAATCGGCGCCACGCCGTCCAGCCTCAGCTCCGCCTGCGTCCGCTCCTCGCCCCCGAAGTACGGCTGCAGCAGGACGATGCCGGCGAGACGAATGGGGTTACAGGGTGGAGGCGGCGGCGGCGGCGAAGAGACCCATCTCTGGGCCACGTGGTGGGTGATGTTGCCGCCGGCGCTGTCCCCCACGAGGAAGCAGCGGGACAGATCGACCGACACGCCGAGGTCGTCCTGGAGGCCTGTGGTGCTGAGGTAGCGGAGCACGTCCACGCCGTCTTCGTACGCGGCCGGGCAGCGGTGCTCGGGGGCGAGGCGGTAGTTGACGGAGACGACGACGGCGCCGAGCTCGCGGCAGAAGCGGCGGCACATGCCGTCCAGGGGCGTGGAGGCGGGCGAGAGCAGCGCGAAGCCTCCGCCGTGGGTGTAGACAACAACGGGGAGCGGGGATCCGGCCTCCGCCGGCGAGAAGACGCGCGCCCAGAGGCCGCGGGACGCGTCGACGGTGACGTCGGCGGATCGGACGCCGAGTGCGTCCGGGCGAGCGCTGGCGCGGGTCTGGCGGTCGCCGAAGGAGAAGAGGTAGCGGTTGACGGTGCCGTCGCGCCGAAGCGCGATGTCGTAGGCTCCGACGAGCAGGAAGAGCTGGAGCCGCACCGTCCACGGCAGCACCGGCGGTGCGGGCCGCGCGATCTCGTCGGTGGTCGTTTCTTGGTTCTTGTTGGCCTTCATTTCGTGGTGGATTAGATGTGGAGCAGCGTTGACTAAAAGACCACGCATGCGTACTCTTGCAAGCACTGGACCAAGTCACGCGGTACCCGGCCCCTTCTGTCCACCATTGGATGTCCATCCAACGGAATAGAAAGATCGACCCACAAATTAAACTCGAAAATCAATTACTATTTCAGAAATTTTTAGAAAAGAAATCAGTAAGTCGTATATGGTCAGTTATGTGTTCTGAGATTATTATTTTTGTTATTTGGCTTGCTTGTTATGATTTAATTACATTTTAAGATCAAAATATAAAAAGCTATTTAATAATAAACCAATTGTCCAAATGACAAATTTATCATAATAGACAAAGGACCATATACAATTTACTGGATTTTAAAATAATAACTGAAATGTTTGAAATTTTTGTCTTTGATTTTTTAATCAACCTTACCGTTGAATGGAAAAAGAAGGAATGGATAGAAGGGGCCAATTACAACGTGACTTGATGTGGGAAGTTATGAGAACATCTCCAACAGACGCGCTATATGGATAAAATGCAGCGTGCGGTAGTGCGTACAAAAACCGTATGAAATTCCTTTGAATCAAAGATATTGCAACGACTGAACTCAAATGGACTCTCGACTAGCTTTAGGAGATACATGGTTCAAGTTTCACCATTGGGAGATACTCCTTTCGTCCATGTATATAAGATCAAATGGACTCTCGACTAGCTTTAGGCCCCATGTTATCTCTTGGTCAGCAGAATTCCCCCTCTAAGGGCCAACCCATTTTATAGGACAGTACTAAAAAGAAAAATATACAAACTTGAATCTTGTATTGGTAGTATATTGTGACACTTACAAATAATTTATATTAGTACATATGCACACTTTCTATGCATTATCTTCTATCATCGATATCTTGAGGTTATTAACTGCTTTAGTATATATAATGCTTAGGTTTCTATTAGTTTAATTGTATTTAGGTTATGATGTATATAGATGACAGTTGTTACAGTTCTTCGTTCTAAGAACACACCTACTTTTTCTTTGAACGTGAAAATGATGATCCATTGAATATGTAGAATGGTTTTTTCTGGGGAAATCTATAAGATATTGATATCCGAAATTGAGAGTGATGACCCTCCTGCAATAAACATGGACATATGTTTTTCTTAAGTTGATGCTCGTGAAGTCGGAGGATTAATGTGGATGATAATTTTAATTATGCTTGTCCTGTCCAGGGCAGGAAGATACCCTTATGGTAAATGACGGAGAACAGAAAATACCGGTATGTTTGAGATGAAGTCTTTCTACAATAATAATTTGTACTGGACCGTTATATGATTTAGAAAAAAATTGTAAGCGACGATATTAAGGAGTATATTTTTTTCATTAGTTTTGCATAGTTAACCACATAGAATTTTTGCTAAATCATAGTTGTAATTTTTAAAAAATATTAGGATGTAACATATATCTTTACACAAAGTTTCATTATGCTAAATTTGAATTTCATTTTAATTTTTTTCTTGGGTTCTTTTTTGTCGATAGAAACTATATAGTGTATATGCATCCATTGTAAAGATCTCTGGAGCACGTGACCTAACACATATCTTGATATTGGTTTCTAGTATTGAGTAGGTTACACATGTAATTAAATGTCTAGATAATATGAACAATTGACATGATTCTTTATGGGTATTCTCCACTGTCCAATGTGGCTTATAAGTAATGAGAACAGTAATAAGTTGACAGCTTGTGCACGCTTTCTTCTCTTGATCCGATCTACTAGGGCCTATAAACTCGCCAAACCATACTAGCATCCTTTTCCATTGCACAGTTTTTTAAACTAAAGGATCGAATTCAATTTCCGGGGTGAACTGGCCGTCCCATACCTTCATTTTGTTACTATGGTCGAGGAGATGCCATTATTCACATGCGCATTATTGACTACGTTGTAGGAACAACGATAGCATTTGCATGTGAACACCTTTCGCTCGAGGAGAGGAATGCAAGCAATCAAAATGATGTGGATATTAGTATGTTTGCATACATAAAATTTAAATAGTTGATATGATCACGTGCAATGTCACATCTAGTGTGTATGAGTGCTCGCCAGTTTCTGGAAGAAAAGGTCCTGTATGAAATTATGCATGAAAGTATCATATTTTTCAGTTTAACTAGCTAAACTTGTTATCTCTAACTGGATTGGTTCCATTCTTTGTTATACAAGGTATGTGGTGTGAAACTTATCGTGCAAACTTAGAATTGTATTTATTTAAAATATTCAGCAATGGTGTCTAGAGTGTAAATAATGGTAACAAACTAACAATTCTTACTAGTATAATTTTGTGGGGGTCTCCTCTCGGCCCTGTGGTGGTTGTCCTGTTTATTGTAAGAGAGGAAACAACTACATGTCCAAAAAGGTCCCAAAGTATTATCATTTACTAGCAGTTACACTGAAGTTTGTTGTAATTGAGTTACTAGAGTTCGACTTGGTGCACCGAAGGATGTTTCGAGGAGAGATATAATGGAGTGGAGGTGATACCATAAAAATGCTAAAACTACAATACATATATAATTTAAAGGATGCACGTCTTTGATGGATTTCCAATATAATATGCAAATCTCAGATGAAACTTAACCAGTTGGACTTAAGGCATGAGCAAGTGGTCTTGCGTATACGGACGAAAAGGAGTAGTATATATCCTAAACCTTAATGCATGTAGGTTTAAGTCAATAAATATACGCGTGAACCTCATGGTCAATGCATTTTTCGAAAAGAGGAAGTCCCCCCGATGCTAAAATATAGTTCAAATACAATTTGCAAAACCGCATAAATAGAAGTGTTTTGATACATCTTCAATAAATAGAAGTATACTTACCGGTGTCACGGATCATAGGCCCGTAAGAAAAAGGCAGCATAGATTACCAATCTCAAAATTTTGGGCAAGCAAGATTAAATGGCGGAGCATATATTTGTTAAGTGTGTATTTCTCATGAACACTCATTGTTTAAGATGAAGTGGAACTTTCTGAGGGAGCATAGCACGCATACGAGTCGTACATATAATTGCAATCAAAATAAAGAGCAGCCTCCTACAAAATGTTATTGTGCACTTCAGCGCAACCATTCAAATGCGGCTTTTACATGTCTTCAGTACAACATATCTATGAAGGTTCCCTTAAAAACTCATAAATGCCAAAAAAAAACACGACATGCGTGTCAGAGTAGCTGTTTATTTTGATTTTGTATAGCTATTTTTTAACATTTATGACAGTAGGGCTGGATCCCCTACTGCCTCCCCATCCTCATATATTTAAAGAGCACCAAATGATTTTGTATAGCTTAGAACAAGAAACTTTGACAATTAATTTCTTTACTAATATGTTAAAACTATATCGTATGTGTGAAATACGGGGGTAAAAGTAGTGACCTGAGATAGAGAAGTTTGATTTTGGTAGGGAGGTAGGTGTAAAAGTATTAATATTGTGAAACAAGTATTTATTATGAAAAAATATTGGTAATTTAGACATTTCGATTTTCAGATATGATAATAGCCAAATTTGACTTCACATTAACCCTGTATCCAAAACCATTGAAGCAACAAAATTTGACTTCACATTAACCCTGTATCCAAAACCATTGAAGCAACAAAAAAAAAAAAACCATTGAAGCAACAAAACGTGCGGTGAGCGTGGATCGAACACGCGACCTTCAGATCTTCAGTCTGACGCTCTCCCAACTGAGCTATCCCCGCCTTGTTGTTTTATATTGCGTCCAAGGTTTAGATGAAGATATTTTAACTGCTTGATCTAGAATGGGGACGAATGACGAATCTACACGCGTGATCTTTGTATGTAGCCTGTAAGACCATTTAGTACAGAGTTACAAACGCCTCATCTGAAAAAACTAGCGAGTTCTGTACAGTATCTCTCAAGGAAGGTCACACCAAGATGAAGATCCGTTGTTCCTTGCAGTAATTTTGTCACTTATCACAAGGCGCAATGGAAACTCCATTGTTCCCTACAGCATCGGTGCACGCTGCAACTCCTGTACTTCTTACTCAATACTCCCCTGTACTCTGTACTCTTTATCGGCATTTGTCCCGGCCCCTTTCTTAGTGAAAGGAAGTAGCAACTGCTGCATCCTTAAAAAACACGAACGATGTCAATGGAACGGGAGTGTTCGGTAGTGGCCTAGTTTCCCAAAATCCTCAACTTCTAACTTCTCATATTTTAGACGTTCGGCACAGCTTCTCTCTCAGTTTTACGAAGCTGGATGTTAGAGAGCTGCCGAACACGCCTTTATCTTCTGTAGCATCATCCGAGCATGCTTCCGACTGGTGCAATGTTTAAAAAAACAGGGTATAAAATATATATGCAGACTTATGAAATCAAACCAATGTGTTCAGCAATCTCCATCTTCCTTGTAATATACTGGTGCACATCTTTGGTTTATCAAGCTGAAAATTAAAAAATGAAACTGAAAGAGTTGCAATCTTCAAGAACAAATATACTGAACACAAGCATGAAGCATCCATACTTATTCGAAACTGCACATGGAATCAACTCACGTGCTTTATCCAGCCTAAATAAATAAATAAAGTGTTTCTGTCCTTTATGTGATTAATAAAAAAATGTAACGGGAGTGATTACTAAATGCTGCATTCCAATGGCACATACATGTCCACTATGCGCCAAACTTACATCATCAGGGAAGCCTTCCACGCAGGTGTCAAACTAAATAAGGAACATAGCAGATGAAAGGCATTAGCAAAGATCGTGCACGGTAGTAATCATAAATCGAAGCATCAAGGTACAGTTAGCAGTACATCTGATAATTATAAGAATTTACATTTATAAACAAGTCAGAAAAGGTCACTATGATCCAGTGCAAACTGAATTTTTCTTCGATGTCAAGGGAAGATATCCTTTCGATTGACTTCGACCAAAGCAACTCTGGAATCAATCTGAGCCATTTTCAAGAGAGGAAACAATGAAACATACATAACCAATATCTAGCCAGTAGGCACACACAGACATATGCTACTGTTGTTTATTCCAAAAATAAAACCAATGTTTGGTTCTATGCACAAATGTTACCGAGGTACGATGCTAACCTTTTGCTCAGTCATACATTTCCAAATCTCAAAAAAGAGAAAATCAATGTCTTACCGAGGTACTATGCTAACGTGAATCTCTTCCACCACGCAATTAAGCAAAGGTGCTTTCATTCAAGCAATCAAAGAGAATTTCTGAAGCCTGGACTGCCTCCCATCTCCAGAAACTCACTAGGTATTCCAGGTTGAGCACTTGCAATGTATGAAATGCTGATCGTGCCACAGAATAAGCCAAGAAAACATTGCCAAAAAACTTTCAGGAAAGCACAGGAGCATTTCTTAAACATTAGATATTTTGTTGACTTCATTCAGCAACCACCTACGTGCTTCTGTAATCTTCAAACGTTTCAATTTGAGTACCAAATAAACTAATACAGCGGTCCGGTAACATGTACTACCTATGTTCACTAACATAATACGTTTTGAACTGCCAAAACGTCTTGTATTAGTGAGCACAGGTAGAAATTTACAAATTCGTTGGCTACCTGGAAATAGGTTATTATCTAGAAGCAACACGCTAGTCAGGAGAGAACAAAGCATTAGGGTACACATGGATAAGAAATTGAAAAAAAAACAAATCCCTGAGTAGACGCACAAATTGGAGCTCTTAAGCTGCAAACTACAGTCAAACTTGCTAAGCCACAACACACCCTGCAACATTTGTGTTACAAATTCCTAAAAACCTTAGGCATACAGAAGACATGCATGCAATGTACACAGATTTTCTTAAAAGATAGTGGCGCCCCTGTGAGCGAGAGTGTGCCGCAGCACTGAAACATGTCGTGGTGATTCTGAAGATGGAGGACCACGTATGACAATTAGTTGGATGCCTCGGATCTTGATATGGACAAGCTAGCAGAGAAGAATTGAGAAGGCTTAGAATGTCAATCAGGACAAAGCAAGGGTGCAGAGAACAAAGGAAATCCGAAATACATCAACAAACATAACATAATATAAACACCTAAAGATAAAAACAGTTCAGAAACTAATTACATCGTTTAACAGTTCATCTAACAGGAAGAATTTCAGGGAACTATTTCTAGCTAACTCATGACGAGCCACCTTATTTGCTTCCCTCGGACAATAATTAAAGGAAGCTACTATATGTGAAAAGACACCGTAAGTAAGCTATGATGCGTTTCGTCTTGTCAAGTTCCCTGCCATATGTCCCATTTCGGTATCACCTGAGCCGGGCCCGGGATGCTTCCCTCATCTGCATACCACTCCCCCGTGGGGTATGGGTATGGTACCCCGGGTTTCCAACTAGGAACCGAATCGCCCTTCATCCTCCCGTTGACCATGGGGCTGGAGACCCACTCTTCATGGGTGAGGTCGCTGAACGGCCCTTTGATGCTTCTGTACGGGCGGCCGAAGACGGCGTTCTCCTGGTCGGCGGTTCGGAGGTTGTCCTTGAAGATGGCGTAGCGGCGCCTCTCCTCGCGGGCTGAGGAGTACTTCTTGCCGTGCCTGGTCGTCCACTTCGCGAACACGAACCGGGCCTCCTTCTCGCTCCTCTCCCTGAAGTTGTTGCCGTGCTTGGCCTTCCACTCCGCCATGACCTGCCGCCGCTCCTCTTCGATCTCCTCCCACGATGGTGGATCAGGATCAGTCGAGTCGTCCGCCTCCGCCGCTGCCGACAGGGTTACCAGCAGCAGCAGCAGAAGCGCTGCCACCGCCATGACAGCCGTGGTAGGGCTCCTCATCGATCGCGAGGGGAAGGTGGGTGGAGCGTCTGGTTAGGGTTAGCTCGATCTGCCTCTGGATTAATTAGGCGATCGCTTTGGTGTATATATAGAGTCATTGATCCAACACGAGACCGATCAGGACATCAAGTATGTACGTGCGATGTTTGTTTCCATGCATGCATCGACCTCTTATCAGACACGGTGATGACTCCGACCCGATCTCAGAGACGCTTACGTGTAGCCTGCCAAACCACTCACGGTGGATGAGTAGATTTGACCAGCCCATATCGATCCGGTTTCCTTTATTTTTTTTGGTTTGGCCGAACCAACGAACCTGCATTCTTCAAACAAGATCTAAACTAAACAAACGGTAAAATGTCTAACCTTTTATTTTTTAGATAAACAGGGACTCTTCCCCGGTTCCATTAAGCAACGCAGAACGAAACCGCATACACCATGTCAAGCAAGTTCCAGCATGAAAAGAGAAGAAACAGCTAGCCCTACGCCACCAAAACGGCCACCCTATGGCCTCCTGCCAAGAGCTAAACTCCACCCTACAAACCGTTTAAAAGTTGCAACGAAACAAAACAGCTAACAAAAAACAAGATGAGCAGAGGCCGACAGTTTAACTGAAACAACAAAGCTCCAGATCCATCGTTCTCATCATCTTCATCCCTCTGAAACTCTCGGGGGGGAAGGGGGGGGGGGGGGGGGGTGAGGGGGCAGCTCATCCCGCCACCACATGGATGGCATCGCTTTCTTCAGGATGCTGTCGAAGATACTCCAGCGAAGCTCTGCCTCCGAAAGCCGACGTAGCCGTCGTCGCCCAGGAATCAATCCAGCCGAAGTCCACACATCTCAGCCTGGTTCGATCTGCGGGGGAGCTTTGAGTCTTGCGAGCAACTCCTTTGCGAGCCGCTCCAGGTTTCCTCTTGGCGATTCTCCTAGAGGAATCATCCAGAGCTTCAGGAAATACAACATTAGTCTCCACACCTGTTTCAAATTGATCCAAGTGCACCGGTTAAAAACTAAATTGTTTCTATTCAACCAAATGCTCCACAACACTACTGCATTAGCTATATTCAACTGCGAGAATTTAGTGTCACACAACCATTTAGTCGCTAGAGATTCAAAATTAGTTATTTCTACATCAAAAACTACTCTAATCAGGTCCCACATTTTCCTAGAAACTAAGCATTCAAAGAATAAATGGTGTACTGATTCTATTTCCTTACAGAGTTCACATTCCAATTGTTTTGGAATGCCTCTTTTCCTAAGATTATCTCTAGTCAGGATTTTATTTTGAGAGAATAGCCAAAGGAACATCTGAATTTTAGGAGGCACCTTGATGGTCCACACAGCTGGTAAGTAAACAGGGGTAACACCTCTAAAATTAACTAAAGCATACATTGATTTAGACGAATATAACCCTTTGGTTTCATACTGCCAAATCAGTTGATCCTCATCTTCAGTAAAAACTATACTATTTGCTACAGCACTTAACTCTATCCATTTTTCCATCATTTCCTCAGTAAAAGTTCTCCTAAAGTCACATCTAAGTTGAATCCCATCCCACAGCTCAGCAACTGTTTTGGTTTGTTGATTTGAGATCACATAAAGGTCCCAAAATTGGGTAGACAAAGGGGAATTTCCAAACCAAACGTCCTCCCAAAATTTAATCAACCTACCATTTCCTATTTTCCATTTATATCCAAATTTCACAGCTTTTGCTGCCCACATCACACCCTTCCAGAAGGTGGAGGGATGAGCATCAGAGCAGCTCAGGATATTAGGATTTCTAGTGTTATATTTAGCATCTACTACTTGTTTCCAAAGGGTACCTTCACCCAGAGAGTATCTTCTAATCCAGGAACCAATCATACATAGATTAAGTTCCTGGAGATTTGGAATACCTAAACCACCAAATTCCTTCCTCATACAAACTGATGGCCAATTTGCTAAGTGGATCTTATGATTACCATCAGTGTCATCCCACAGGCAGTTAGCTAGTTGGGTATTGATGAGATCTAATGCCCACTTAGGGAATTTAAAGAAGGAAAGTAAATACACTGGAATACTAGCTAATACTAATTGTACTAATTGTCTCTTAGCTGCTGAAGAAAGCAGTTTCCCCCTCCAGCCAGCTAATCTCTTAATTAAACTATCAATTAGAGGCTGCAAGTCCTCTCTTCTAAGTTTACTATAGTGTAGAGGAATCCCTAGATACTTAATAGGAAAATCACCCAACACACATTGAAGAATGTCTCTAAATTGTTCACATTCCTCCTTTTCCATATTAATTGGAATGAGCTCACTTTTATGATAATTAATTCTCATCCCTGACACCTGTTCGAAGCAGGTTAGGATCCATTTCATATTTATAGCTACATTTCTATCAGCTTCTAGGAATAAGAGGGTGTCATCTGCATATTGCAAACACATTACTCCTCCTGGTACAAATCTGGGGCATAGACCTCTAACAAGTCCTGCAGCTCCCCCCTTAATCAACATCTTAGCAAACACATCTACTACAAAGTTAAAAAGAATTGGGGACAGTGGATCCCCCTGCCTCAACCCTTTACCAGTGATGAAGAAATCTCCTTCAACATCGTTAACCTTAATACCTACTGAACCTAGTTGAGTCACTTGTTTAATCAATCTAATCCACATGGGGCTAAAACCTCTAAGCTCTAATATTTCATAGAGAAAGTCTAAATTAACTTTATCATAAGCTTTTTCATAATCTATCTTAAGTACTAGACCTTTCTCTTTCCAAACATGCACATCATGGATTACCTCATGTGCAGTTACCACACTTTCTAGGATAAATCTACCTCTAAGAAAAGCAGACTGACAGTTAGAAATCAATCTATTAGCTATGGATCTGATTCTATTCGTTAAAACCTTAGTAAAAAAATTAAAACTACAGTTAAGCAGGCTAATAGGTCTAAACTTCTTCATAGAAGTAGCATTCTCCTCTTTAGGGATCAGGGTTACCATAGCAAAGTTGATTCTGTAAATATCTAGCTTATTCTGGAACCAAGCATCAAAAAGTTTAAGCAAATCATTCTTAACAATATCCCAATATTTCTGATAGAAGAAGAAAGGTAGGCCATCAGGTCCAGGTGCTCCATCAGCATAGGACCCAAACACTGCCACTTTAATCTCCTCTAGAGTGAATCTAGCCTCCAAAATTCTATTCTCTTCTACAGACACCATTTCCTCTTCATTAAAGAAGCTATGATCTAGCCTAATATCAGGTATTTGTTCCTTACAGAACAGCTCTTTATAATAACTAGTAGCTATTTTTAACATATCATTTATTTCTGTTACCTGGCCTTCAGGGCCTTCTAGCATATGAATCATTTTCTTCCTTCTCCTCTGATTAGCAACAGCATGGAAGTAAGCTGTATTTCTATCTCCCTCTACAATGTCTCTATCTCTAGATCTTTGCTTAGATTTAATCTCTTCTATCATCCAATAGCTATTCAATTCTCTGTAAACCTTTTATTTTGACGTGACAGTTTTCCAACATTGTCAAAATATGTAATACTCCATCTGTTTCACAATATAAGATGCTTTAGCCCTTTTCCACATTCACATGTGCACACATGTATCTAGACACATTTTAGTGTATGTGTACACTTATTTTAGTATGAATCTAGACAATATGTATAGCACATATAACATCTTATATTGTGAAACGAAGAGAGTATACCATTAGGAATTTTTTTAAATACCAATCCAACAGTATGTTTTTTAGTACAAACCAAATATTTTATTAGTCAAATTGATGGTCAAAGTTAATGCACATAAAACAATGACGCCGTGTAAATGGGGGTGGAGAGGGTACATTCACTTCGAAGAGTAATATTTTTTCATCAGAGTGTAGCATTTTAGAAAATTCTGAGTCTACTTATTCATTAGGTCCACGTAGGGCTTATTCAAATGAGAAGTAGATTTAATTCTGACTGGAAGGACGTTGCCCACATATGAAAAATAAATACAATTGCAATCATATATAGCACAACGAAAATTATGGTAATTTGGTTTTCAATAGGAAAAAAAAGAGAACTAGTTGCAACCAGTACGCGAGTGGGAAAAAATCAGTTGCAACATTGGTATAGCTAGAAAAATTCAGTTACAGACATTGTGCAGTTGATCAACACCAATCTCCATAACAACATTCAACATCTAAAGAGTTGATTGAGCTCTAAGGTAATTCTTATTCGAGCGAGAATTAGTAAAACTGTTATTCTTATGCATCTGCGCAAGATTTTATAAAACACACCGGCATACAAAGACATGCGAAAAGGATACCAATCTTACCACGAAAACACACCAAAAAAATCAGCAAGAAAAAGAGAGAACCACTAACACATACTTGTAGTACGCTGGAAGTCACTTCATGTTATGCCTGCGCTTTTCAACGTAGCTGAACTCAAGTATAAGTAGTGCGAGAGTATGCATGTGTATTTTGGATATTGTTTTGGCTCCCGAGCTCCAGTGCTCCCTCCTAATTTAAATATTCAAAAATCATATTTGTGTGTCTAAAAAAATTTCGAAAATAAATATGGATGTAACCAACATATATCCCATGAACATGCAAATTTTCAATTTGATACTTTGTACTTTCGGCTGTACAAAAATAACAAATCTGAATAAACTTAAGAGATTCAAAAATGCAAACTCAGATCAACGCTTTTGTTATTTTTGTGTAGCTCAAAATACTGCATATTTTAATTTGATAATTTGCACGCTCATGCGATATATCATTGGCTATCTCCGTTTTTTTTTTTCAGATTTTTTAGCACTTAGAAATATGATTTTGGAATTTTTTAAATAGAAGGGAGCACTGGAAGTCTGGAGCCAAAAATCTCCACTGTGTATTTTTACTATTTACACAATGCATTGCATGGACCCACCCAACCAGGTAGAGTAGCATATTTGAGCAGGATCCTCTGACTATTATACATGCACTGTCATTAGAGCAACAAGAGTGTTCCAGCCTTCTAGGTCGCAGCCCAGAAGAAACGAAAAGGAAAACTGTAGCACCAAGCTAACTAATATTTTGTCTGTTGCCTTTGCCAACTGGGAAAGAACCTGCATATGCACAAATTTCCAGAGTGCAATTTGAGGGAGCATCATGCTTTCGATGATCAGCATCAGACTCCTATCTGCCTTCTAGCACCTGTACACCTTGGCAGACAGCTAGGACTGCGAGTTGTCACGCAATTTCGCCCTGGCAAAAAATACTCCCGCTAATAGACCTACAAGGTCAAGGGTACATTTTTATTGTTAGTCAAATGTTGAACTGTATCAACCCAAAGGTAATATGGGTTTCACCTCATTGTAGATTAAACCTACCAAACAATATGCTCACGGAGTTCTTCATGCTTGTGCGAACTTTGAACAGAAGAATTCCAGCGACAGATAGGGGGATCTTGTTGAGAGACCCTACAAGGCTGTAACAGGAGCAATATGGTGTTAGAAGCTCGGGAACAGTGAAGTGCACCCATTTAAGAAAGGGTTGTTCAGATTCATTTGGAACCTATATGTTGTGGCGCTTGTCTGTCGAAGAAACCACATCGAAGTAAAGCTGATAGCAAGCCCCAGGACCCCACTAGCAGTGATGACAAACCAAAACATTGGCACCCTCAGGAGAGGCCTGCAAATTCACTTACAGTATATAAGACTAAAGAGTTAACATATGCAGTTATAACCATTTTATAGTTAGCTGATGTGATTGGATTAGTTGTATCTTGGTAGGAGTTAAGTAATGGTTCTTTACTACTTCCTCTGTAACTAAATATAAGATGTTTTGGTAGTTCAATTTGAACTACCAAAACGTCTTATATTAAGATACGGAGGGAGTAGCAGATAAACACATTTCGTCGCAAGCAGATAAACGCATTTAACCATAGGTATCACTTTCCTGGAAAGTTTTTTTTTAGATAAACAGGGACCCCTCCCCGGTTCCATTAAGCATAGCAAAACGAAACCGGCATCTTTCCTGGAAAGGTTCGGATCTGATGGCAATTGCAGTAAATTTTAGACTATTTTCTGTTGGTGTGGCTACAGGAACTGACTTGGAATGTCAGGCAGGACACGAAAGGGACTTTCAGGACGAATAGTTGTTACAAAGATGGTGCTACATATTATATGTTGTTCATTAGGATCATGCTAGAACAACTGAGTGAAATTCAAATCATGAGCTTACGTTTCCAACAGGTACTCCAGCTCATTAAAACCAAGCACGAGGATAATTCCCAATGGTAGTGAAAGAACGTTATTCAGTAAAACCATTGAAAGCTCATTCAAATTCCCAGACTTGGTAGCTTGTTTAGCACTGTCCATTACATGCCGCAGTGTAAGCTGGAAGAAAACAGTTCATTTGTTCAAAATTATATGGAGGCACCTCAGAACTGAGAACATTTGTCTCATAACTAGTGTCAATCTATGGGACTGGAGATGAGAATCTAAAACATTTCGGAAGAGTAACAGTCCAATAATCAGCTGCATACTGTTATCAGGTTATCGGTGGCATCAAGAACAATACCGAATATGATGCTGTTAGGAAACAGTTTAAGATCTGCCATGTATAGCCTACTGCGTGAAATGAGAGATCTGTTATTCCTCCTGCAATTGCTGAGATTATCTACAAAGAAACAGAGGCACGTCAGGTCTTTTATATACTTATTTAGAGCAGCGTTCCCTGAACACATATCACTAGAATTTTGGACATAAGGCAACAAATCAACTATGTGCAATTATTCAGCAATTGAAGAGGAAAATATGCCCCTCAAGTATTATAGTCCTACTAAAACATTTGTATCTTCTAATGACATACCATCAACATGAGAGAAATCCAAACTTGTCTATCATGCTGCTTCTTAAAGAAGTAGGTTTCCCCAGAAGCAGTAAGTACATTCGCAACGTTCTTCAATATTGTCAGCATCGCAACATTGATGTACTTCAAACTGAAAGGTAGAGAAAATATTAAAAAGTGAAGGAAATAAATTTTAACAAAGACTACAAACTTCCTTACTTACTACAAGTTGCGGAACAATTTCTTCACAGCTCATATGGAAACCACCTCAAAATTATCCTAAAGCCTACAAACTGATTCAGGTTCATCGTTGTCCTATCAAACTAATTGACCATGAACAGAGCCAAAGCAGATGAGCTGCAGCATATTCATCATAAACTTTAACACCCACCAAATATCAGCACAAAAAACAGTTAATCCCTAATGAACTTTGTGAGCTGTCAAACATTATGAAGCATCAGTACTGTTTAAGGGATGATCCTCTATGCATATTTGGAAACAAAGAAATTGTTTGGTTTCATAGTTTACCAAATGAAGGAATAGACAACAGCACATAAATTAACTGCTTTAATTTAATAAACGATTCCATACTCCGATACCCAAAAGGATATAAGTGCAGACCAACATAAACTACAGAAAAAAAAGTGCTGAGCTCAAAATGATCTGAAGATCTGACACATACCTAAACATGCTCGTAGTTAGCATTCCGACAAATATGATGTTCACAGGCAACCAAACTTTGATTAACTTCCATGTCAACGGCTCAGTTGAGATAACGCCAGAGAGGGACAGTGTAGAAACGATGGTCACCGATACAATGTTCTGCAGTAAAACATGATGAAGAAGACACGATCACTACCACAGAAGCAGCAGACAAAACACAGAAGGACAACACAATTTGCGTGGGAATTATAGAGTCAGAAATAGAAATATAGTACCTGGTAAAGCATCAGAAATATTCCAGCATTGAAGCCATAGCCAGACAATACAAACTTATTGACTAAAATCATGCTGCAGGACGCTATGCAGTAAGCAAGACCAGAGAGAAGGGACTGGTTCTGAATGTCCAGGAGCCTGAGGAAGTGCGAAGGACTATCTCTGTCTTTTGAGGCCTTGACATCTTCCAGGTCTGTGTCATCAACACCGATGGACCCCGTGGTAGACCTGGAGAAGATATGAGGCGGAAACACAAGAGGTTGTGTTAGCTTGCACGATGATTGCTTCTAGTCTGAACCCATGGATCAAATATGCGTATGAAAACCAATGCCACCTACAAAAAAAAAATGTACTGCAAGTCTGAAACTGGAACAATATCATGAGCATTTACATCCCCCGAAGGAGTCACCACCAGGTTCAGTTAAAACTTAAAAGCATGTACCATTTCTGAAAGGATCAGCTTCAGTGGGGTTTCAGTTACAGTTAGCTACATGACTAGTACTATGTCTGCAGTGAATCTATCCTGACAAGTGCAAGAACAAAATTCGACAGGACAACATAATAAGTCGTCAGCCTGGTATAATTCCAATTAATTTGGAGGGGGCTAAAATCCAAGCTGAAATATTCCCATATGCCCACACCACACGCTTCGAAAGTGTGCGCAGGCGGGCAGCTAATCGACAAAAACTTGCAAGGAAAAACCAAGTTAACAATTTGGCAGCTGAGTAATCCAACCGCAAGCTCCCCGAAACGAAGCAACAAAAATTGGGGAACCCTAGCTCTACCTGAGCACGCACTCTCTCAAATCGTAAGCGAGGCACGTCGGTCGAAGCCAAGCGGCGCAAAATCGCAACCGCCGTGTCCGACCGGTTGAGGAGGAGGTTGGGAGAGAGAGAGCGCGGGCAGGATAGGTCGGCTGGGAGAGCTCACCTGGAAGCCATGGCGCCGGACCCGGGCCCGTCTCCCCCTCGCGTCCCTCCCACGACGGCGGAGCGAACGGGGAGCGGCGGCGACGACGGCTCGGTGGAGTAACGGGAGGGGAGGGGCGCAGCAGGCTTTAAAATATCCCGGCGGAAAAAAAGGAACGTTCGCGGGCTGAGCTGTGGGCCCACCGCCGTGTCTATCCAGCTGACACACAGCTTGGCTTCGCTCGCTGCCCTGCGGCTGCTCGATCTTCGGTGGACTCACTCGGGGTCCATGACTATCGGGTCCCGCGGGTGCCATGGCCCACGTTGCAGTGAGAGGGTAGAGAAAGCTAGCGAGCGGAGACAGGTGGTGGTGTGTGCGGCTGGGGCGGTTACGTCTGGTATTCATTTCCCCATTATTTTGGGTGCGCACAGTTTCTGTGGGTTGAGGTCGAGCAAAATGAGGTGGCATGTTTTCCGTGTGTTTGTGTGTGTGATCGTGGATTGTCGATGGTAAGAGGTTAGTCAAAGGAATAATTTGTAGAACGTTTGGAATTCGAATCCTTGGAAAAACGTTTGATTTGCTACAATTTGAATCCTTAACCGATTCGCTGATGATTTTGTTCTGTGCATTCATTTCATATGCTATTAGCTTACCAAAATATTTTATACCGTCGATCCATGCAAACAGCATAAAATATTTTGGTTCTGCTGATTGTAAGAAGCATGCCTCTCTCAACTAGTGTAGCGAAGAGAGATAGAAAAGAGAGAGCCTTATTGAACATAGATGACAAAACAATCAAATAACATGTATTTCAACTCCCTTTTTAAATGTGACCTATACTCATTTGGTTTCTTATGCAGAGCAACACGTGGACTCTGCGCTTTTATAACAATGTTTGAGTATATATATAAAAAACCTTGAAAAAAATAGTGCAAACACATCTTGTGAAATACTCTTTTTCATTCCACGATATAAATATACTTTGTTCTCAACCAGGTTGATCTGCTCTCCATTACTCATCATAACGGAAATACAACTTGTTCCCTCGGGCTGAGGCGAATCCCTCCTCGGAGGCAAGGCGACGACGCCCTGCTGTACATAATAGTTTTACTTTACTCATCTAGTCCGACCTGGCATCTTAGAGTAGATAGTGGTTCCATCGGTTGGACCTTGGCACGTCTTAGTTCTTGCATTTGTAGCTATGCAACTCCGGTAGCAGGGGTTGTCGCAAGTGACAGAGCTTAGGCCACACATCTCCTTAAAAAAGGTCGTCATCCTTAGTTTTCCTGGTGTTTCGACACGGCGCAACAATGGTGGTGGGGTATCTCCGACAAGCTTCCAAGGAGGAATATGGGCTGAATATATCCATATGTGGCTCTTCCAATAAGTGATGGCTCTTCCAAATCGGTGAGTTTCAGTCTCAGCTTCTTCGCTCGACAGACCTTGGAGGCGAGGGAGAGTTTAAGTGGAGATGGGAGCTCACCGTTAGTGGGAGAGAGAAGGGTTATGATTCTGCTGTTCTTGCGGGGGTCCCAAGCTATGGTATCATTTGGTCATCGCCTTGTCGTGCTTGAGCGTCGTGGCGAGTCAAGCCTCTTCTTCCCCCGTCAAGGGAGGATCTCCCCCGTCTCGATGTGGTAATTGACGTGGCTGTTGATCCAAGTGGTATCGTCCCCGCGTCGACAATGGCTGCTACATTTGGAGGCGGCTCATCGATAGTGAAGCCCTAGGGCTTGATCACGTTTTCACGGTTCTTCCGAGGGCATGTTCTGTAAAAGTATGTAGCCCGATTTTTCTGTTGGGGTCCTTTTCCGTAAGTTTTCATAGTGTAGTTGATAAATGCAATCGAGGTCATTTGGGACCTCTCCATGCCCAAACAAAAAATGAATGCTCACTAACGCTGGAAGGAAATGGTTTGGTTGCGGCCTCTCTGGAACGACCATCTCGAACTGCCACCAGCCCCGTAATTGTTCGGCATGACGACTGTGGTGTGTGTGGCCAGAAAATTAGGAGTAGGCGGCATAGAGATGGAGGCGACGAAGATGCACGGTGAGGTAGATACCTTATTATATCGTTAGGAGAGAGTGGTAATGGTGCTAATCCGTAGCATGAGGAAGGCTCAACGCCGTGCGTGAACTTGCACTATGTTGGGGTGGCGTTAACGCGACGCGTGCAGAAGGCACAATGTCCTCACCTCGCTTGGTTGTACGAAGTAGGCTCGTAGAACCAACCTCTTATGCGCCGCCATTAATCGCGGCTGACCGAGCGCATGTCTATGACATAGACGGCGCGCATCAAGCAAAAGATTAATCCAAGTTTCTCAAACAAAAAAAAAACTTAATCCAAGTTTTGGTAGGGAAAAAAGTTTCACTCCCAACCTTCGGTGCTATTTTTTTTGCAAAAATCATATTGATAAATTTCTAAAAAATATGGAAAAAATCATGCATATTGCCAACAATGTATCTCACAAATGTGCAGATCTCGATTTGAATTATTTCATTTTTTTTTGAGAAACACAGTACAACGCAAGCGCTCATATACACGCGCACACACTCACCCTATGAACGCACGCACGCACACCCTACCCCTATGAGCACCTCCGAGAGACTGAGCCGGCGGATAGGTCTTGAAATTGACGAAGTCACCACAGGCGCCTCGCTGTCGACGGGAACGTCGCCTCCCACTGAAGAATCCCTAAATGAGAAACACCAGTGTCAAATTTGGGATTTGAACTCTGTTGGGCTGGGGGTACAACCACCCACCTAACCATCTTGCCACAGGCGAGTTCTCAATTATTTCATATTATGTGCAAACTAAAATGACAAATGTTGTATATTTTGGAGATTTGAAAGCGTGTACATTTAGATTCACACATTCATCAATTTTGTGTAGATCAGAGCATTAAGTATTTCAGATCGAGAATTTGGACGTTCGTGGGATATATCGTTGACAACATGCAGGACTTTTTCAAATATTTTGTATAATTTTTAATAAAGGGATCACTAAATGGCGGGAGCAAGAAATTTCTAGTCGTTTTCTTAGCCATTTTGTTTTGTTTTTGGCAACGCAAATTTGGGCTGAAATCAAACATAGCCTTAAGAAGGTGTCCATTTCTTTTCCACGGTGAAATGTGAACGTGCACAAATATATTTATATTTATTCACCTGAACTTTTTTTTTTACCATCGAGTCATTAGAATCTTTGATGTTTCGATTGTGCTATGAGGATTCGTACTTGAAACAAAAATCGCACTTCCATATTCTTCTCCGGATCCGGTTATCGCTGCCCAAATCGGTCACCGGCTTGCTGTGGCAACGGCCTGGTCCAGAGAGGGGATCAAAGTTTTTTTTTTTTTTTGGAACGGGAATTGTTCGCAACTGTTGGCGCCAAAAACTCAAAATTTTGGGAGCCCGCGCTAAGAGAATTCGCCCTTCCCTCCACCCAAACAGAACAGCAAGAAAACGAGGGAGATATCCGCCGCCGCCGCCGTCGTCGTCGAAGGGGAAGAGAGCGCCCATGCCGATCGAGCTGCCGAGGGGACTGCCCTTCGCGGTGGACACCTGGACCCCCGCCTCCGCCCTCAAGCGCCACCGCTTCCTCACCCACGCCCACCGCGACCACCTCACCGGCATCACCACCACCAGCGCCGCCGGCGCCGTCTACGCCTCGCGCCTCACCGTCCTCATCGCCCGCCACATCTTCCCTCAGGTAACCATCACTACCATCAACCTACACCTCGCCTCTCTCTTGCTTGTTCGTTTCGTTTCATTTTATCTGATCTGCATTCCCGTGTTTCCTGGAAAATTTCCCCTCTCAAAGCTTGGACCGGACGCGTTCGTGGAGATTGAGCTCGGCGCGCCGGTGCTCATCCAGGACCCGGACGGAGACTTCACCGTCACCACATTCGATGCCAACCACTGCCCTGGTCCGTCCGCCAATGTCGTCATATTCCCCTTCTCGCTGATTTCCACATTGGTACCACCACGACTGACGATGAATTCTTGTCGTGCCGCTGCTGCTTGCAGGCGCGGTGATGTTCCTGTTCGAGGGCGCCTTCGGCAACGTCCTGCACACCGGCGACTGCCGCCTCACTCCCGACTGCATCCAGGGCCTGCCCCTCAGGTACATCACCGCCGGGGGACCAGGAGCGAGCCAGTCCCAGCCGCCGCCGTCTTGCCGCATGGACTACCTTTTCCTGGACTGCACGTTTGCCAAGTGCTCGCTGCAATTCCCGGCCAAGGAGGACTCCATTCGCCAGGTACTTTTGGTGTGCTGCTGCAGTCACCAGTTCAGACCAGCAACTGAGCTCGTCTGTCTATCATCTCATCGCTTGCACTCTAATTTCAGGTGATCAATTGCATCTGGGAGCACCCAAATGCGCCGACAGTGTACCTCGTGTCCGACATGCTGGGACAGGAAGAGATACTGATCGAGGTGTCGAGGGCGTTCGGGTCAAAGATATACGTCGACAGGGACAACAATTCATGCTGCTACAACACCCTCTCGCTCGTCGCACCGGAGATCCTCACCCAAGACACGTCCTCTCGCTTTCAGGTGATCGAGTTCCCCCGGTTGTCGGAGCGGGCGACGGAGATGCTTGCATTAGCACGGGCAAAGCAGCAGCCTGAGCCCCTCATCATCAGGCCTTCTTCCCAGTGGTACGCACACTACGCCCAAGAGCAGACGTCTCTGAAGCAGAAACCGGTGCTGACGAAGCCTATGCGCGATGAGTTCGGGGTGTGGCACGTGTGCTTGTCAATGCATTCGTCTCGTGAGGAGATGGAGCAGGCCCTGCAGTTCCTACAGCCTAAGTGGGTCATCTCGACCACACCTCCTGTCCTTGCCATGGATCTGGCCTATGTCAAGAAACACTGCTTCATGTCCAGGCTAGGCCCTGAGGATCCCATCTGGAAGTTGCTCGGTATACCACATGGGAAGTCTACCGTTGTAGGCTCACTGCAGGCGGCGCCAACGGTGGTAGCAGAGATGAAGCAAAGTGAGGAACAAGATTCTTTTTCTGATATTTGCAGTCAGGTTTTACAAAATGAAGAACAAGCAGCTGATGATTTTGCAATCGAAGTGGCTGCGCCGGTGACACTGTTTGGGATGGCAAGGTTTGGCTTACCTCAGGACTGTGAACTGTGGAAAGACGAGTATGAGAGTGTTCAAGTGTCTGAGGAAGTCAAATTTGAGGAGGAATTGCTGAACTCAAATAGAAAATCCTGTGAGCTGTGGAAGGACGTCAAACCTGACAACAGGATTGCTGACGTGACCGATTCAACTCAAGCTGTAATGAAAGAGCTCCATGGTTCAGCAATAGACCCTGAGTTGCACAAGGACTGTGAATCCATCAAAGTAATCGTCATTACTGAAGGTAAACTGCAAGCACACAGCTCGAGTACGGAAGGCTGTACTGAACTTGCCAAGGATGGGAAATGCGGTCAGAGCGTGGAACGAATCAGGGCAGCTAGATTCGAATCCAAAGAAGACATTCCGATGGCAAGAGCTGAACTCGCGGAAGTTTGCAAGCCCAGTGATCGACTGCGTTCAGAGGATCGCACTGCTCTATCAGACATTAGCAACAAATCCGAAGGCCCTGGCACTGAACGTGAAACTGAGGAGACTGTACAGGTTGATGAACGTGGCAGAGCAGATCCTGATACAGTCGGATCGTCGAAGGTTCTCAACGTGAAGCTGAGGAGACTGTACAGGTCGATGAACGTGGCAGTTCCTCGGCCACTACCGTCATTGGTGGAGCTCATGGGAGCATCTAAACGACCCAGGCTCTCCTCCCAATTTCTGCATCTGTGATAGAAATTTTGTCATAGTAGCACAAGAGGTCAAAGCTCTAGATTTGTCTCAAGTCTCTGTTCAGCAACATATTTGTTGCAAAGCTTCCATTGGTACAAAATCAAAGTGATTTTAGTTGATCTGTTCATAGCTAAAGATAACTGTTAGAGCTCTAGATTCGAAATTTGTTGCAAAGTGATTCCATTGCTACAAAATCAAAGTGATTTAATGGTTGTCAATGCATAAGTTGTTCTTGATGTGATATTGGCATTGCTGGATGATGTAAAATTGTAGCTCATACAAGTTCCATGTTTCAGTTTTGCAGAAGAGGAAATTGTAGCTTCCACCATGTCCTTCTCCATGCGGTGCACAAACACCACTTCGACCAATTTGTTGCGGCTTTCACTAGGTCATGGTCTAATCCATTGCGTTTTCCACCAATTGGCCATCTAATCAGTTTATTAACTCCATTGTAAGCAAAATTAACATTTAGCCCTGTATGTCGATGCTTCGATTGTTGTCAAAATATATAGACTCCATTACAAGTCTATATAGTTTTACATATAAAATATCCGTGACGTGAAACCATAAGAAAATAATGAATAATATTGTATGCCAATAAAATGAAATCATGATTTAGAAGGTTTAATAAAACTAATTTGAACATTAATTGTCCATTTGAAATATTGAACAAAACTCTTGGGTAGAAACTTTATAAATTCATTTTTATGTAAATTTCTTGTGATCTTTTTAGTGTGCCACGGGTATTTATTTTAAAATATAAGCGCAGAAAATGTTTTAAAGTAAAAAGTGTTGCTAAGTGCACACACAAATTCATAATTATTGGATGAATAATTGACCCTTCATGAATTTGTAAGTTTTTCTATAAGAAAATTAATTGAAGTATTGACATGCGGGTGTATGATATCAGTTATGCTTGATTAGATGACCTAATGGTGGAAACTGCAACAGATTATACCACCACCTGGTGGAAACTGCAAAAAAAATCTGTGATGTTTTGTGCAACATAGGGGGAAGGACCTAGTGGAAGATGTAATTTCCTCTTTGCAAAACCAGTCGATGTTTAGTGAATTTTCTTCTTCAGATTAACAATTATTTGTTTGGGCTCAGATGTGGGGGCAAGCTGAGACAGGTGAGCTGTGCTCCGTTTGATATTCAGAGTTCAGTACACCACATCGACGATGTAGGAAGTAGGAAGGCAAGGATATTGGAATAAAAGGATCCTCATCAACTTTCATTTCATATATTTATTTCTTGGCCGTTTGGAAAAGATCAAGTGAAGTATATGTTCTTAGAGTGGAGATTTCCGACTCCAGAGCCATGTGCTTTCTATATTTCAAAAAAGAAAAATCATTTTTTAATCTGGAAATTATTCTTGCATGTTGTCAATGATTCTACGTCAAACATGCATTTTTTAGCTTGAAAATATTTAAATTCAGATTTACATAAAAGTGTCAAATATGTGATATGATAATACACACTTTTAAATCTCCAAAATATATAAGATTTTGTCAAAGACATTATAGCCGATAATACAAAGAATTTAACGTTATGATCTTGCATACTGGTAGGATGCATCGATGACTACATCTAAGTTTGTTTTCGGGTATTTTTAAACTTGTAAATATGATTTTTGATTCTTTAATTTGAAAAAAAAATTGATTCTTTTTAAATGAGAGCACTGGATCTCGGGAGCAGAAGTGACTTTCCTGATGTTTTTATCGGTTTAATGTGGGTGCACATCCTCACAGGGATCGAACTTATATTTTTCATGGGAGAGGTCCACTAGGGTGGCTTGCGGCTTGCCTCTAGGTCTTTCTTTTTTTGCGGAGAAAAGAGAATTAAATTAATCCAAGGTAGGCATACAATCGAGAGCAATGGCTGCCTCTACTTCTAGGGGGAAGTTTTTCAGCCATACTTCAGTTCGACCCAGAACTCTACCTTTGACCGCCAGCTCGTGACTTACTTCATTCATGTCGCGACCAATCTTGACGAGTGCTATTTCTCTATCCTCTAGGGTCACCCATGGGTTTCACTATTGCTCGGGTAAGGCTTGCCCAATAAAAAACATACTGTAAACTTGAGATGTTCTAAAATTGAAACCTCATTTCAAAATATTTTTTGAAATCTATAAGGTAAGTTTAAATTTTGAACTATTTTAGCCTGATTTGTTTTTGAGAGCTGCCTAATAATTTTGAGTGAACGAAAGATACAGAGGAGAACGTGGCAGACTCAAATTGCCGGCCTCATATCGGCCTGAATCAGAAGACGGCCCATAGAAACCCCTGTAAGGTCTCCAGGTCGGCGACGAGGCGAGCACGAACGAAGCGGCGCTGCGACATCCCACCTCCGCCCCCACGAAGAGAGAGAGAGACAGAGAGACCATGGCGGCGGTCGGCGGCGCGGGCAGCGGAGCAGGCGAGGGCCCCGGCGGGGACGAGTTCTACCTGCGTTACTACGTCGGGCACAAGGGCAAGTTCGGGCACGAGTTCCTCGAGTTCGAGTTCCGCCCCGACGGCAAGCTCCGCTACGCCAACAACTCCAACTACAAGAACGACACCATGATCCGCAAGGAGGTCTTCGTCTCCCCCTCCGTGCTCCGCGAGGCGAGGAGGGTCATCCAGGACTCCGAGGTCGGTACACCCCCCTTGCTAATGACGATTGGAAACCTAGGGTTTCGGGGTTTACTTACTGACGGCGGCGGACGAATCTGTGCTGGATCGGCAGATAATGAAGGAGGACGACAGCAACTGGCCGGAGCCCGACCGCGTCGGCAGGCAGGAGCTCGAGATTGTCATGGGCAACGAGCACATCTCCTTCACCACATCCAAGATCGGCTCCCTCGTTGACGTCCAGACCAGCAATGACCCGGAGGGCCTCCGCATCTTCTACTACCTCGTCCAGGTAATTCCATCCCAATCCTTTACCAGAACTCATTGCTTGCTTGCTTGCATTGCCGTGCATCGGGTGTGCAATTCCGTGCTAATTTTGTCGATAACATGTTCTGCGCTAGTTTGCTGTACCGCACAATTCCGTGCATATGTGCTATGGTTGGTATGTGATAAACTCAACAAGGAGCAAAATGGTGACAAGGAGTATCTTTTGTTTCATGTTTGTCAGCACAGATTTTATATTCTTAGGTTTGTTCACTTAGGATGGTTCAAGAGCAGCTTAACCAAACAGCAGGTTCACAAATTCGGCCTACATTGTTAACTATTTGATGGTTAAATTGATGGAAAAACATCAATGTTTGGTAATGTGCACGTTAGTACCACCTTTGTCAGTAGATTCAGTGTATTTCATCTGTACAGTCATAGTGGTAGCGACTTAAGTGCTGTTCTTCTCTCAAAAAGAAAAAAACTTAACTGCTGTTCTAAACTTCCAGTGTTATTGATATCTAATACATATGGGAAACCCCATAATTTGTTTGCTGTCAATTTGTGCCGGTGCCGAGCAATCTTTTGTCAAACTCATCCTCTGTACACCCGAGATATGTACTTAACAACGAAACTTGAATTTTGGGAATACTGATAAGTTTATTGTGCTCTTGGCTTGTAATTTCATATCAATCTGTTATGATTTTATATATTGGCTGCAGGATCATAGCCATGTTTTCACTTCCATTATATTTATATCTAATTCAAGCTGACTGATTTGAGATACATAGCTAGTCAATCCACTTATATTTTGACCCACCCTGTCCATTAACAAAAGAAAATGGGCAGCCAATTTCTTATGAACTTCCAAAACCTGTCATTAAATATTGGTACCACCATAAGCACCCTACCCGCTATCTTAAGGAAGCAAAATTATGCATCCCACTTCCCACATCAATTGACCTTTTGGTGTCTATTGTGTAGAAGCAACCAAGATGAAAACTCAAGACACAGCGGTTCGACATCTGTCAGCATCTTGTTCTGAGTGTTTCCTTGGCTTAATCTTGATCACCAAGCACAACCTGTAGGGAACTTGCACTAGTAAACTAACTTGTAGAAACTCAAAAGAAAGTAACACTGAACAAGATAGGATAGTCACCCTGTTTAATATGAAGCGACAAAATTGCTTTGCTGTTTCTGTGCATGTGGTTTTAAATTTTGCAAGTGGAGGAATTGGAACAACATACTTTGCTTAAAATTTGGAAGTCCACCCTAAGTTCCTATTAACTGTAAAATAATGTATCTTTCGTAGCATGATCTTTATTGTCTTTTCTAGTCAACATCAATCCATTTGATGTTTATTTCTCGATAACAATACCTGGGGTCTTGCAAACTCTGCGGGTATTTTTTTCTTGAAAGAGAGGGTCGCCCCTCCGATTTCTATTCATAGAAACCAAGTAGATTGTTTTACAAAATAAAGGACAGAGCATAAACGAAAAGGAAATTCTCTAACTCTATGCGTGCAGTGTCGAAAGGAGAACAAGCCATTTGATCCTGGGTTTGTACTATCAATAGCACTTCTAAAACCCAGCCAAATTCTTAGTCTTCATGATTTGACATACTATTCCGGGTGTCAACCAAAATTAGTAATTTACTGTACATCGGTAGAATGATTGATGGACGTGTCAGGGTTCCTTAGATTTTTTTTGCAAGATGCTAGGTTTACACCCTAAGGGTCCGCTTGGATTGGCTGTTGAAATTACGGAGCGGGAATTTTCCACCCGCGCGTGCCTGATTTCTAGCATGACCTCAGGTGGTCCGTGATTTATTCCTGTCGTATTGCCTATTTAACAGCGAACCAATCGGGGCCTAATAGACTTAATTGAGTTAATAGTAGTGCATATGTAAGTGGATGAATGTAACACCTATTTTCCTTACTTCTGATGGCATTCATAATTGATTATTCGACTTGAAAGATAATTACTAGACTCGCCTACCATCTATTCATCATTAATTCCTTGAGCTTCTATTAGGTTTGCTTAGAGGACAAATGCCATGGGCGGCCATATAATATTGATTCCTTGCCGATATTTAAAGAACCGTTAGTGGCATCTGCACTATAGCTAAAGTTTGAAGTGGGGTTCAAAAGCATGAGCTGCTTGTGTTGACCCCACCAAGATATCTGGCTGATTGATTTAATCTACTGATGATTACCAGTATTCTTGTTGTGCACAGTACCGTAGATCTTCAACTAATTTTCCCCCTAACATTTATCGATGCTCTTGTTTGCAGGACCTGAAGTGTTTCGTGTTTTCACTTATCAACCTCCACTTTAAGATCAAGCCTATTCAATTATGAGCTCCTTTTGGTGTCCCGGATTATGTTATGGTACTGCAAGTGTTAAGAGAATTCTGTATGTGTAATATGCAATGAGTTGCTCGTGATGTAGTGAGTGAGTGTGTCGAACACTGTGGTTGATATTTTCTGGCATCGCCTGAGGTTGTTGGATTGTGCAAACTTTGAGCGCCCATTGATATTTATGCATGTTTCTTTCTATCATCTGGTATCTTTTTTATATTACTCTATATACTATCTTTTCTGGTTTATGGCCAGCGTGTCCTGCTGCCTTCTTGACTGTGTTCATGACTCACTAGTTTGTTAATTTATCAGGGCCTCGTGCAGCCTAATGTCAACTTTGATTTATATCAAAAGACACATATGATTCTTTATCCAGTTGTGGACTTGTGCTAGGAAACTGACAGATAAAAAGAGATCACCAAGTAGATGAAGCCTTTATTTTGGAAAGCAGAATAGTGTGCTTAAAGGCTCCATTGGCCTATGAAGCTTCAGCTTTAGCCTGTGATTAAAGGATCCATCTTTAGTGTGATTAATGGCATCTCAAACGCACTGGTTGGTTGCCAGCCTTCTTTTGGCTTTTGCAGCAGCATTACTTCTCTATTTTTTCTATCATGTAAAGAGGAATATAGTGCAAAAGAATGTCAGATCTAATTATGTGAGAAGAGCCGCACAAACATGATTTTGTTCTCCTGCATCGTATGCAGACATGTTGCTCTGTTTGGCCTTCTGGCCTTCCCTTTCCTGGAAACAGTAAAACTTTGTTGTAGTCGATAACAAGAGACTGTAGTTGAAAGAGAAATGCGAAAAATAATAGTAACTTGAAGAGAAAAAAGGAAGTCTGGCTACGAAGGATGATAAAAAATAAGACAAAGAAAGTAGGATCTTATTAGTCACATGAGCATGTTTATCTTCTCCATCTTATAGACATGCTACTACTATGTTGCGACCTCTCCTTTTTTCTCTCGGGAACAGTAAAAATTTGTAGTAGTGGATACCAAGAGACTTTAGTTGAAAGGGAAACACAAAATAATACTCGTAATAACTTGGAAGAGAAAAAGGGAATCATAACTAGTAAAGGATGAGAAGAAAAAATATACAGAATGAACAAGTTGATGAACTGAAACATCTGCTTCATGTGCAGCCAGCACGTTGATGAACTGCCCTGACGGCGCCGACTGCACAGACATGCTTTGCTGCTTTTCAGTTTCATCCCCACTCCATGATAAATTCAAAACGAGCATGTTACTTCACTAACTACCACTTTCTTTTCCTCCAACATATAAATGGTCCCGGCAGACAAGATTAGTCATCTTGCTGGCCCAGATATATTTTTAAGTTTACCAACCATCATTGCTAGTTCCACAAATTTACGATGACAGTGCCCAGTTAGTTTTTGTGTTCAAATTCAGTGCAATGGCCAGTTAAATTGGGTAAGCTTTAGTGGCTTTGTTTAGCTGCTTTAGTAGCTTTCTGATACGACAAAAAAAAGGAGGTGTAGGTCACCTGGATTCGGGAGCAGCGATGTTTCTTTTTGCTGCTACTTGTTGTACATTGATACACGCCCTTTCTGTGTTCTTAGAAAAAGGGGCAATTCTAATTCTTTGAATTCAACGCTACTTATATCTACGAGAATCTTTAACAATCTTTGTTAAATATAAACCAAGCCAAAAATATTGGTCTTTTCCATTAGTTAAGAAGAGTTTATATTACAACATGACCCGACCTATCCAAAAGTTGCACAAAAAGACAAAATGGTCACCTTTTATAGTTTTTTGATAAAGGACACTTTATTACTTAAAAGTTTTAAGCATTACACCCAGCCTCTGCATAACTAAGATGCACACAGTTGTCTCAAAGTACACAATCCAAACTGAAAAAGGCGTATTACACACTCTTCATATTCGGACAATTTTCGGTTAAAGATGGTTTTCAGATAAGGTTTTGGGAGGACTCATGGCTAGGCAATGCCCCACTCCAAGAACAGTATCCGACGTTATATAATATTGTTCGTTACGAAAGTGATACCATTAAGAAAATAATGGCTACCTCACCTCCAGATGTAACGTTCAGGAGAAATTTGATTGGTCAAAGGCTAGTTGCATGGCATGCCCTTCTTCAACGTTTGGCCACCGTACAACATTCGCCTGAGCCAGACGAATTTCGATGGAACCTCCACAAGAATGGCAAATTCTATGTGGACTCCATGTATAATGCCTTAATACATCTTCATATACCAGTTAATAACAACAAGTTGCTTTGGAAGATGAAGATACCACTAAAACCCAAAGTGTTTGGATGGTACATTCATCGCAGAGTTATTCTAACCAAAAACAATCTTGCAAAACGGAACTGGCATGGAAGTAAGAGTTGTGTTTTCTGTCATCAGGGTGAGACAATTAAAGATCTTTTCTTTAAATGTCGGTTCGCGAGATTTATATGGTCAATCATCCAAGTAGCATCTACCCTTTATCCCCCACGCAGTGTGGTCAATATCTTTGGGAATTGGCTCCATGGTATTGATAATCGGTTTAGAACGCTTATTAGGGTGGGAGCGCTTGTCGTCATCTGGTCACTTTGGCTATGTAGAAATGATAAAGTGTTTAATAATAAACTGTCTTCTCCTTTGCAGGTCATCTACCGGTGTACTGGTACACTCCGTTTATGGTCGTCTCTTCAGCGGGTGGAGCACCGAGGCCTATTTACGGAGGTCTGTGCACGGTTGGAGACTACGACGAGGGATACTTTTTCCCATCATGGGTGACAGCATAATCTTCGGATCAAGCCAACACACCCTCAGGCGTAGTTGTTGCTCATCTTGATATGTAATATGCCTTTTTCAGTTTGGACTGTGTACTTTGGGACAGTTGTGTGCATCTTAGTTATGCATAGGTTGTAAATCTTTTAAGTAATAAAGCACACTTTATCGAAAAAATTAAGACAACACACGGATCTGATAGAGTCCTCTTTTCAATAGCTAAACCACTAGGAATGGAACAATACTCAAAGCAAGTCGTCGCCTGGTCTAACCATGAAAGTCAAGTTATTGATTCGCCTCGGCAAAAGTCCAATCAATCTCTTGACAATGCCTTCAACGAGGGAACTGTCAGTTGCTAAGTAACACAATGTAGGATCAAATCTAGGATTCACACCTATACCTGGCCATGGGCCGGGCCGGGCCGGGCTTCGGGCCCGGCCCGAAAAAGCCCGATGTCATAATGCCAGGCCCGGGCCCGGCCCGGCCCGACTGTCGGGCTGCATAAATGAGGCCCGGGCCCGACAAAGCCCGAAAAAGCCCGACCGGCCCGGCCCGACCCTTCCTGTTTTGCTGTTTTCGCAAGGCCCGAGCCCAGCCCGGTGGTCAGTCCCGTCGAGCCCAAGCCCGGTATTTTCGGGCCGGGCCGGGCCGGTCGGGCCGGGCTGCCCATGCCCAGGTATATTCACACCCCATAGATAGGAACTCGGTACTCAAAGAGCACCACAAAAATAAAGTCACCTTGTGTTGCCTCCCCTACCTCCCGGGAACACCGCTGCAATGTGTCAATCATTAGGCTTGCAGTTATTGCACCCACGGTTTTAACATCGACAACGCCACACAAATTAAACCTCGCTACGCAATGCACCGTGACACATGCTCTTCTCCCCATCCATTGTGTACGCACCCTGGAACAACCACGTATGTGCATGGTACTAAACCAGTGTCTTGCAAGGCCAGCTGCTAGACAATCATCATTATTATCTGTCTACACCAACACTTGGTGTTCTCAAACTTAGAGATAAACCGCTGAGATTGTGATTTCACCTATAAAGCCTTTTCGATTTCATCTAACATACCGTCCATCTTAACATTTCCCCCCTCCGCCATCACCATGGTAATCGCGGCGGTAAATGTCCGATGTGCTAGTGAAAAAAATATGGTGTCGTGTGGATGCATGTCGACATTGACCTTTCCTAACCCCTCAACCATAGCTCATGGCAGGTTTGAGGTCAGCGGGAGGTTAGGAAGGCACAAAGTTGGCAGGAGCCACCAAGTTGATGCGTAAATATATTTTTTGACGTGAAAATTGTGCGTAAACTCAGGTGAATGGAATTCTGGAAAACTTTAAACATCCACTCCTAATTACTAGGAGTAGTGAAAAATAATATTCTGTGTGGGTATTTATACTCTTTTGAGTAATATATTTGACTTCCCAAAGAACGTGATCAAGCAAATACCATAATTCAACATATCATCAATATGTAGTATAGTAGTTAATTATAAGTAGTTGGTGTTTAGTACTACTAACAAAAACATGAGACATAGTACGTGTCATTACACGTAGACTACACTAGTTACAACTACGTACACGTACTTACGATCACATCATTAATTTATACTACGTACGTACGCTTGTGCCTAGTACGTATTCGTCATACTATATTCGTTCGTAGCTTTGGTTCAGCTAAGTGGTGCTGAGGAGGGAGATGATGTCGAGCGCGACGGAGCATAGCTGATTGAGCACCTCCTCCCTGGCCGCCAGCTCCGCCAGGTACGCCCCGGGCCTCTGCCGCCGGAACAGCACCTTGCACACCTGTGGGTACTCAGCGGCGGCGCTGACGTGCACGGCGGCGTAGTCGTAGTCCTGCTGCGCGATGGAGCCCCTCGCCGCCGCCAGCGCGTCCCGGGCCTCGCCGTACTTGCCCGCGCACGTCCGGAGCAGCGCCTGCACGGTGCCGTCGACGGCGGCGCCGCCCTGCGCGGTCACGTTGGCGCCGAGCGCGGCGGCCGAAGCCGAGGCGTTGGAGGCGGCGGCGGAGACCGCGATGGCCGAGAGGCCGCGGACGTCGGCTGTGGTGCTGGAGGGGTCGGCGGCGAGAGCGGACACGCAGAGGTCGTAGTAGGCGGTGGAGTTACACGTGGTGCGGACCAGCGCCACGGCCACCGGGGCGACTGGGGCGGGTGGTGGTGGCGGCGGCGGCGAGTGCTTGGCGTGGCCACCGTGCCCGTGGTGCGAGGACGGGCCTGCGCGGGAGCCGAGGGTGCTGGGCGCGAGGAGGGAGACGACGAGGAGCACGAGGGTAGCGGTGGCGATGGCCATTGTTGGCGCCATTACTTGGAACTTGGAAGTTGCTAGCTTAGTTAGCTTCTTGTTGTGAGATACTCTCTAGCTGTGGCTTTGTGGAGGAGGAGGATGCTTCTTGTTGTGACTGTCTTTGGAGAGTGAAGAGCTCGATGTGTGTGTCTGTATTGTGTTGATGGGGTTTTATAGGAAGAGACCTGGCTAGTCTAGTCCATTCACGGCTGCCAAAATTGACTCTTAATCAGCCTAATTAAGTTGGTGGTCAAGTGGAGCAGTCCACACCGTGTTGGTGTTATGTAACTACGCTTCTTCTATTTTTCTATTTGCCAGGGTGCTGCCGCATTTCACGTCTTAACCCGGATGGACTTGAAACACTTTGTTTCGAATTAACTGAAGTTCTAGGTTTGTCTTAAATTGAAATATTTGAAGTTCGATGAAGTTTTTATATAGCATATATATTAACATCTACAGTACAATATTACTTTAGTTTTATTAGATTCTTGAAAAACAGCATTAATATCTCAATCGAATGGTATTGCCTTGCTTTGTATAGTAACTGTAGGTTAATTGCCAAGTAGCAATTGATGACATTGGCACTAGTAAGAAAAGTGCTTGCGGTTGGTACTTTTGTTGCTTATTCTTTGCTCCTACTCTTTATTATTATTCAATTAAGATGTGCGTGTTTTTTGTCTGTGGATGCGCGTCCTAGCTAGCCTGGTATAGAATTTTGATCTTAGTGCTTACTGTTGAGATATAAATATATTGCCTAGCCCTTTAGATCACTTTGGACTTTTGGTCTAGATGCTAGTGCAACAATTCTAAAATACTTACTCCATATCATACATACTCAATTCGTTTTACAAAATTTGCTTGTTAGTGCCCGATTTTTTTTATTTTACCTGTGCACTATAACTGCCCATGTGAAGCTTACGTGTAACCTCCTGATCCTTCAAATTTGGGACGAGTATATAGGCTTTACTATGAAAGAAGTGTTTTGGCTCCCGACTTCCAACGATCCATATGTTTAAAATTTCAAAAAATGACATTTTAAGCATTAAAAAAATTCTAAAACAATTTGCGTGAATACTTACATATACTATCTACATATATGTATAGTTTTACTAGATAATATGTTGTAATGTACGCTACATATAATTCACAAAATCATGGCTCTTATAAAAAGGTAAAAATATCACATATGGAAAGATATTTAGCTGTAAATTTGGCTACATATTTATATATATCAATATATGTACTCGTATGCTTTTCTCAGAATTTTTCCAGATCACCGGAGCTCAAGAACTACAAGTAATTTTCGGTTTACCATGGAACATTTAATTTCTCCGATGCATCTAGTGGTTACCGAGGTTTTTTTTTTTTACTTTCTTACTTCCGGATAGGGTATGCGCCTGTGCTAAATGTTTGGCTTCTGTACAAGATAGTCTCGATTTCTCTTCCACGAAACAGGCTTTCGCCCCACTTTATAAATAAAGCAACCACCACAGTAACAACGGTATCGGTTACAAGTACACAACCCAGAGAGACATAAGAGCTGGGGCCACAGCACAACAAGCTCAGGGCCAAAAAAAGGAAAGTACGGGTACAAACTCACTCCCTAAGGAGGAGCCCTACGACTGGATGAGGAGTGAAGACTGCGAGCCGCCCTCATAAGATCATCCAGCATCGCATCCAGCCGCTCCCTGTCCCGCTCCCTGTCGATTTCTCTTCTAGTATAAAAAAGCCTTTCAGGACGTATTCTAGAAAAAATGCGGTATAATTCGAAGTGAGAAATTCTCTCATATATAAGAACCTAATAAGTATAAGTTTTGGCTAACTTATCCATTTGGCAAATAACGGGTAGCAGGGACGAAGCTAGGAAAAAATGTCGATAGGGTCATGCCTATACTTTGTCTATTTGACTGGGGTCATTTGCCATAAGTAATCACCAATTAGTGCTAATTAGTGAAGGTTTTGGTATTTGTCATTGGGGTCAGCTGACACCAGCGCCTCTATGGCAGCTTCGTCCCTGACGGGTAGAGCTGAGTGCTGGAGACTGTATCAACTTATTCAGAGGATATATGTGTGGCTATAGCTTGACTTGACGCGCCAGAAAGGTGGATAATGCATGATCTGAGTTAGTGGTTTCGGAACTCCTTTATTTGCAGCTATACATGTAGGATTGTTGACTGTAGGCGGCAGAACTCCAGCTGGTTTCCTGCCTGCTTCTTCTCTTCAGCCACTATGCAAGCAAGTGTTTGACTATTGCACGCAAAAAAGGGAGTTGGCAGTTGGCAGAATCCGGCAGGGTTCCTCAAAGCAAAGCAAAACCGTGTATACGAATGATCGAGTTCGAGGGTTCGACCTCTTTCTCGAAGTTGTTAAGACGCCCATGTAGCATGCACGCTGTAACTTGGCAACGCATCAAGAGTAGGAGAAGTATTATGTTAGGCAGTAAATTATGTGTTGGTTAACTCTAGAAAGGAGTGCTGACTGTGTAGTAACTACTCTGGCTAACTGGATCCAAGATTTGGTAGATTCCGAGGTCTTCTCAGTTTCACGACTATTGGTAGATGCGAGTTCATTCTACACACATGTGGTGGATCTTCTTTTGATTATTTTTCCATGCCTGATCACCGAATGTTATGTGCTACTTGTTCGACAATCCTGTGTACCTCGACAGATGCATTTATTTATTGATATTGATTAAGTTTGGACGGAACGATTTAGACCGGTAACTTAGACTATTAACATAGTCCGTTTAGAGGCGATTAGTCATGGGTATGGCAAGGACATTGCTTCCGTTTTAGTGGGAAAGTTTTCAGAAGACCTAATCAGAAAGGTAAATAAATTCTTTAACACGGTTTCCATCAGAAGCAAAAGAAGACAAAAGGGAATAGTAAGAAAAGTTTATTATATTCCTGGTTCTAGAGTTGTCGTTAGTTTACGGTTGTTATATGTAGAAGGAGGTTGTTGCTTTGGGTGTTGCTTGCTTTAGGTGTTGTTCTCTGTGGCTATGTGGGCCCCTCCTGTGGCGTTGGTGCTTATTATATGGTTTTCGTCCGATTTCTTCCGTTAATAAACCGAACACGTTCTTCCTAATTAATGATAAGGCAAAGCTTTTGCCTTTGTAAAAAAAATATATTATATTACTAGTCTATCTTACTATCTGTGCTGAAAGCCGTTGGCACTCGCCTCTTATAGATCACAGTAACGTCTTTGGTGTTGGTCACGTGGTCAAGGGGGTTGTCCCTGTGTGACAACCTCGATTGCCTCCTTTTATAAGCCTCAATGTATGCTTTCAAAACGGGTTCCTCCTATTATTAGTATTAGTTCAAATAATTTATGAAATGGTCAAAATACTATAATATAATCGTTGAATGTATCACCGTCACCAGGTCAAAGGTAAGAGGGGGAATGTGGATTTTTTTAAATATGTAGTTATTATAATAACTACAAAAGTGCTTTCGAATATATATAGCTATCTTATGACGATTACATGATTCACATGTAAGTGTACTACATATGTAGTGATTGAAAAGTGTGGATGCTTAACATAAATTAATCAAAAGTATCTACATTGGATATCTCAGATTTTTTTTGGAACGACCCTTGTCGAAATACATTGGAGTTCTTTCATCTTCTTAGTAGCAGTGATCGATATCTTATCGATCACATCGAGTTAGCGGTGGGATTTTTTCACAGATGAAATATTGATGCGAAACATTTTTTCTTCTTTTTTCATCCCTAGATAAGTGCATATCTGCCTGTCTCCTAGGTTAATTTCCATCTTTAAAACTAATTTGATAGTGCTCATTTTCTTTTCCAAATGGCCTACGAACGGGGGTGCATTTTAGCTAGCTAGGTTTCCCCACTTATTTTCCCTTTTCCTTATATTTCTCACCCTTTTCTTCACCTTTTGCTCTTTCTTACATTTTACGGACCCAAATTATGCAGCTATTACCTATATAGCGTGCAAAGATTTGGTGAGGCTAATCATGGACTTAATTGAGTAGTGGCCATTACTGATAGATATGATGTTGTGTGTATGTGCCACCATGAACAGCTTGCACCTCAATCCTCATCCAACAATCCACTAATTGTAAGGAAAACGCACCACTAACCCATGATGCACATGTGTATTAGGTGTCACAGATTCAGAATTAGGCTATTATTCCCATGCACGGAAATAACACTCGCTGCTTTAAATATTTTATGATATCATGGCTCGGAGCTAGAAAATTATTTTTTGCCCAGGAAATATCTTCTGTTAATATTACTACTTAACATACATGATCAAAATTTATCCCAGGGGCTAAGCCTCTTTTTCCAAAGAAAAACATGATTGGAGTATAGTAAAAGTACTCAATGCAATTTTTTAAAAAAGTACTCAATGCAGAAAATTAAGTTTTTGCTCGGAAAACATCTTCTGTTTATATTACTAGCTACTTAACCTACATGGTCAAAATTTAGCCCAGGGGCTAAGCCTCTTTTTTCAAAGAAAAACATGATTGGAGTATAGTAGTACTCAATGCAGCCGCTTTCATTCACATGAATTATAAAGGGTGTTTGGTAGGAGTTTGAAAAATTAGAATTATTTATGTATAATCTATATAAATGTTGGGCTGGAGCCTTAAGAATTTTTGGTGTGGCCCTTTTTTCGTAAAGTTTCACACTCCAACTTTTCTATTGAGTCTAACCTTTTAGAAAAAATCTGGGGCTTGTGAAGTCCATGTGTGATTGAGCTGGCACGGTGATGCTGTGAGACAGAGTTGTTGTGGAACTCCAAGAGTAAGGTGTGAAGCATATACGACCCCAAGTTAATGAACCAACATTGACGTGGTAATACCCAACGGGTATACCCACGCTACTGTAATAAGGTATAAACTACCGGAAGGCCCACCCGGTGGCCCATGAAGGCAACCTCGCAGGATGGCACCAGGCAGCCCAATAAGGCTAGAGTGCGGCTCAAGAAAGAAGGAGTCGTATTGGCTTGGAATTAGTTATATCTGTAAATCAAGTTGTATTCAAACTCCCGAGACCTAGCCGCTTATAAAAAGGCCAGGAGGGAGCCAGCAGACATACGCAATCTCCATCTAGAAACCCTAGCGAGTTGTAAAACCGCCGGGTAGCCATTGTAGCCAGATCTTCAGATTGATAATCGAACAAGCGAAAGCTTCGCTTGTTACCGTCCGAACTCACCAACACCCATATACTGATTCCTTTAGATACGACCCGGGTGACCTACCATGGGATTTGCCGAGTCCATGACTCGTCAATTGGCGCCGTCTGTGGGAAAGACAGGTGTTGGACTCACGGGTTCGGCGGATCCGTCATCTGCATCATCGACTTCGTCTTCAGCGTCCCCGGCAACCCGAAATCTGCCAGATCTGCGGAGGCCCTACACCCTCGGCACCTTCGACTTCCGCCCGCACTCTGCGGCCGAGCGATCAGCGTTCGCCGGTATTCACTCAGGTATGGATCTGACGTTTGGCAGTTTCCGTTTCCTTGTCAACCAGTGGGGAACGCTCGACGTGTCAGACCCTACCCGACCTTTGAGGACAAAAGCAATGACTGCACCTGCTCCAAACGTCATCGACTTCGCCTCTGCATCAATGTCAAGTGCCGCCGACTCTACTCCGACTCAGGCTCCCATCGCTATCGACTGCGCGCCTGCAACGACCCCGACAGCCTCCAACTCCGCCCCCTCGTCAACTGGCGGTTCTGACGTCACTTGCTATTGCTCCGATTGCACTATTTTTCAGGTGGCAGCCGTCTTGCGCGGCATCGACTCTTCATCAAGTGAGGATGGCGATCAGCGCCGCGAAGGACGCAACGCGCGTAACCGTCCCGCTAGCCAGGTGTTCGTAGTAAACGGCGCATCAGGCACGTTTACAACCCCGCCACAGCACAGGGAGCCGGAGCCCACTCAGTACCCGTTGGTGGTCCGACTCAGCGCTGACAAGGAACTCTCCATCACAGAGGAGATGGCAGTCCGAATTCAAAACGTCGTCAACAATGGGACTGCGATGCTAGAGAACTCTCCTATGGATGACTTATTGGCTTATCAGTATCTACTGCGCAAGAAAAATCTGGAGCAAATTGCGTTAGAGCGCCAACTCGCTGAAAGGCAGGCTCGGGCCGACTCAGCCAGCGCAAGGCGTCAGGACAATTCGTCGTCCCAGTCGACAAGATTTGAGCCAGGAACTGCAGAACATGTGAGAACTCGCCCCCGCATGCCCCAGGCGGCTGCGGCTGGTTTTCAACCGTCGAGCGTCAGACAGAGATTCATGACAATTGCGGACGACGGTATACCGGTGCCGCAGACGACTGCAGCAGCAGTCGCTTCGGTGGCAACTTACCTGAGATCTACGCTACCCGAGTCAACTGACCCGCGGTACGGCCTTTACATGGCACAGATAGATGCCTTGGGAACGGTAGGGACAGCATTGGTACCCGCAGCCCCCACGCCAGGCCGTTCAGGGATCAGCCCTGGCCAAAATCTGCCCAGCAACGGCGCCCGAGCAAACGGCAGCAGGCCGGCAGACGCGTTTACCCCCCAGGGTGGCGACACACATCACGGCACTCGGCATCGTGAGGACAGGACATACGATGAACCAGAAGCAAGCAGATCCAGGCGCCGTCACCGTGACGGGCGCGACAGGGACGAGCCGGAAAGAAGCAGGTCCAGGCACCGTCATCGCAGCAGTCGGGATAGGACCGAAACAGAAGAAGAGCGAGCCACTCGCCGCCGCCGCGAGCGAGAAGAGCGGAGGCGCGGCAGAGAGGAGCGCCGACAGCAGCGGCAGGCCGCTGGTTTCGAGCATGACTACGTGGAGGAAGGAATCGACGCCCGAAATTATATCACCCAGCGAACAGTAAATAGGCGGAGGCACCAGCGAAGACAACGCAGCCGAACCCCGGGCTCCAGTCGAAGCAGTTCGTACACAGACTCGGAGATCGAGCCATGTGGAGCCATGTGCTTCACTACTGCTGTTCGGGAAACTCGCATGCCCAAGAGATTCAGGCTAACATCAGAAACCCCCAAGTTCGATGGAACCCAAGAGCCATCAGCCTGGCTGGAGGATTACACCACGGCGGTCGCTTGCCAGCGAGGGAATACAACAACCGCAATGCAATACATACAGTTGATGCTCACGGGATCAGCCCGAGCATGGCTCAGGAGCCTGCCGCGCAGCTCGTACGGAACATGGGACGCTTTCTGCAGCGACTTCAAGAGGAATTTTTCCTCCACCTTCCATCGACCCGCTTCTTTTCAACAACTAAGGGCCTGCAAGCAAAAGGCCGGCGAGTCCCTCCGCGAGTATATTCAGCGGTGGACCACATTGAAAAATTCGGGAGCAGATATATAAGAGGACAATGCCGTCTTCGCATTCATTCAAGGAGTGAGGCGCAACGACCTTCAGGAGGCACTGGGACGCGAGAATCCCAGGACAATTGCGCACCTGATGGAGATAGCCAACAAATGGGCCGATGGAGAAGACTCCGTTCGAGCTGACAGGGTTCCCTCACCCGACGATCGCCAGCAGGGCAGTTGGGGCAGACGCGGCCGGAACGACAGGCGCAACAGGCAGCGACCGTACGGCGAATCGGACGGGATCGGGCAGGTCGCAGCTAGTTTCCCAGACAGTCGCATTCAGGGTAATCCCCAAAGCGGAGACACTCCACGCGATGACCGCGGTGACAGAAGTCGAGACGACGGGAGCCGGAAGCGCGAGTGGAAGCCAAGAGGAACCCGCAGGGAGGAGCGCCCATTCCGAACCCCGGCTGAACAGCTCAACGACCCGTGCAGAATGCACATGTTCAGGGGAGAAGATGGTAAACTCACGGCAACCCACCTCCTCAAGGACTGTCGGGATTTCATAGCGCTTCAGGCTGAGATGCGAAGAAGCGCAGGATTGTCATTAGCGCTACCAGCACCTGAAGGGCCACCTCCCCCTCCTGCTGGGCACATAGCGGGAGCAATCCACGCAAACCAGAGGCAGGACAGCGCAGCCGCAACTCAGGAACAGTACCCGCAGACCAGGGGGCCATGTACATGATACAGAAAGGGCGACCGTCAAACCGATGCCAAAAGCTAATCAGTAGGCAGGTCCACCTAGCAACTACTTCACCACCACCCGCGCCGGAGTACCTTCGAGGTTCAGAGACTCCTATTGGCTTCACCCGCGAAGATCACCCCCCGCGAGTACCGCGGCCAGGCCATGCCCCACTGGTTTTACATGCCTTGGTTGGGGGCTTCAGGATGAGCAAGGTGTTCATGGACGGCGGCAGCGGCATCAACATTGTCTTCGCAGATACATTGCGTAAGATGAACTTGTCACTCACCAATCTGAAACCATCGGACAACACGTTCCACGGCATCGTGCCGGGCAAAGCAGTATATCCGTTGGGCTCGCTCTGGCTCGACGTCGTTTTCGGAGACGCCGATCACTTCAGGAAAGAAAGCATCGAGTTCGAAGTCGTAGACTGGAAATCTTAGTACCATGTAATCCTCGGGCGGCCAGCGTTCGCGCGATTCATGGCAGTCCCTCATTATGCGTACCTGATGCTCAAGCTCCCCGGTCCCAAGGGCGTCATCACCATCCGCGGGGACTTCCGAAAGTCAGATGACTGCGACAGAGAGTTCAGTAAAATCTCCGAGTCCTTCGGTGCGCAAGAACAGCTTGCGGAAATCGCCCTGGATAACGACCGGAGCATGTTCCCCGATGGCAAGAAGCCGGCACCGGAAAATTCTTTTAGCGCCAACAACGACACGAGGGCACATCAGGTGCACCCGACCGACAAGGACAAGACAGTCCTCGTGTCATCAAGCCTTAACGAGGCATAGGAAGGCGCGCTCGTCGAGTTCCTCCGTGAGCACTGGGAGATGTTCGCCTGGCACCCAACCGATATGCCAGGTATTCCCAGGGAACTCGCCGAGCACGCCTTACAAATCTACCCAGGCACGAAGCCAGTCAAGCAGACAATGCGGCGATTATCCGAGCCGAAGCGGCTAGCAGTCGGAAGAGAGATTGACAGACTACTGGATGCCAAGTTCATCAGCGAACTTAAGAAGTCAGATTGGGTTGCGAACCCAGTCCTTGTTCCCAAAAAAGGGGTCAAAAACGGGCGCATGTGCATCGACTTCACGTCACTCAACAAGTGCTGCCCTAAGGATCATTTCCCGTTGCCTCGGATAGATCAGATCGTGGATTCGACCGCAGGCTGCGAGCGCCTCTCGTTCCTCGACGCTTACTCCGGGTATCAACAGATTCAGATGAAAAAAGAAGACGAGGAAAAAACGGCTTTCATCACCCCCCGCGGCGTATACTGCTACACGAAGATGACCTTCGGGTTGAAAAACGCGGGAGCAACATATCAGCGCATGATGCAGAACTGCCTGAAGGATCAAATCGGCAGGAACGTACAAGTGTACATCGACGACATCGTCGTCAAGACTCGGCAAGTCGAAACCCTGATCGACGACCTTCGCGAGACCTTCGCAGCTCTCAACAAGTACATAATTAAGCTCAACCCCACTAAGTGCGTGTTCGGGGTGCCATCAGGGCAAATACTAGGATACCTCGTGTCTGCCAGAGGCATAGAGGCGAACCCAGACAAAATCCAGTCAATATTAACAATGCCGGAACCAGCAAAACTGCGCGAAGTCCAGGGACTCGCGGGCAGAATAGCAGCTCTCAGCAGGTTTATCAGTCGCATGGGTGAGAAAGCCTTATCATTCTACCGGTTGATGAAGAAAACAGACAAATTCGAATGGACTGCAGAAGCACGAGCAGCCTTTAGCGACTTAAAACGCATGCTCACAAACCCACCCGTCCTTGTGGCTCCCCGAGAACAGGAAACTCTGTATCTGTACATAGCCGCTACCAACAGGGTGCTCAGCTCAGTACTCGTAGTCGAACGACCGGAAGAAGGAAAAACGCAACCAGTCCAGCGCCCCGTTTACTACCTAAGCGAGGTACTCTCACCCTCCAAGGAGCGATACCCGCACTATCAAAAGCTCGCCTATGGCGTGTTCATGTCGAGCCGCAAGCTCGTACACTATTTTACGGAGCATCCAATCGTGGTTGTAAGCAGCGCCCCGTTGGCTGATATCCTCAACAACTCTATGGCGACAGGGCGAGTCGCTAAGTGGAGTATCGAGCTTGGACCTCGAGACATCACATACAGGCACCCGAAGGCCATCAAGGCGCAGGTCCTCCCTGACTTCACATGCGAGTGGGTTGAGGCGCAGTTGCCACACGTCCCCGACTTATCCAATTCCTGGACCATGTATTTTGACGGATCTAAGCGACATGATGGCGCAGCGGCTGGAGTAATCTTGACTTCCCCCAAGGGAGACAAGCTGCGTTACATACTCCAGATGGATTTTCAGAGAGCCTCAAACAACGAGGCAGAGTATGAGGCACTGCTGCACGGCATGCGTATGGCCAAGGCTTGTGGCGCGACACGACTGATGATATACGGGGACTCCAACCTCGTGGTACAGCAAACGATGAAGGAATGCGACGCCAATGCAGATAACATGCAGGCGTACCGCGACATGTACAATATCATGGAGGGAAGTTTCGACGGCTGCGAACTACGACACGTAGGCCGGGAAAGCAACGAAGAAGCAGACGTACTAGCCAACATTGGGTCCAAGAAGGAGCCCATCCCACCCGGAGTCTTCTTCGAACGTATCAAGGAGAGATCAGTCAAGATAAAGAATCCAGCAGCACCAGAGAGGCCAGTCGAGCCTCCAGCAGCTCCACTTGAACAAACAACGGCTGAGCAGCAGCCCGACAGCACATTGGCCGCTCCGCCGCTGGTAGAAGTCTTCCTCATAGAACCTTCATGGACGAAGCCTTTCCTTGCATACCTCCTCCACCAGGAGTTACCGGCGGACTCAGTCGAAGCAAAGCGCATCTCCAGGCGCTCCAGGGGGTTCACGATAATCAACAAGGAACTTTACAAGAGAAGTATCTCCGGGGTCCTCCAGAGATGCATCGCACCCGAGGACGGGAGAGCAATACTACTAGACATTCACGCCGGAACATGTGGACATCACGCGAGCAGTCGGGCACTCGTGGCAAAGGCCCTGCGAGCCGGTTTCTATTGGCCCACAGCTATGCAGGATGCAGAGGACATAGTAAAGAAGTGCCTGGGTTGCCAAAAATACGCGACCAGGCCACACGCCCCAGCATCGGAACTCAAGACCATCCCACTAGCCTGGCCCTTTGCCCAGTGGGGACTCGACATGGTCGGCCCTCTGAAGAAGTCTTCACGGGGCGGCTGAACGGACAGATGTCGCCTAGATGAGGGGTGAATAGGCGATTTAAAACTTTTTCCGGGGAGCCGGAATTTCCGAGCCAAGATGGACCGGAAATTCCGGTATGCTTGATAAAGGCGGAATAAAACTAGTGTTTTACTTTAGCAAGCATACAACCTAAATATACTAGGTTCACCTATGTGCACCAACAACTTATGCTACGCAATACAAGTAACAAGGTGATAGCAAGATATATATATGACTTCAAGCACGAAGGCTATCACAATGTAAAGTGCATAAGTAAAGAGCTCGGGTATAGAAATAACCGAGCCACGCGGAGACGAGGATGTATTCCCGAGTTCCACCCAAAGGGTGTACGTCTCGTTTGGAGAGGTGTGCGCAACCACAACAGGTTAGCCGCAACGCCACCAAGGCTCACCTTCTTCTCCTGATGAACTCAACCACAAAAGGTTGCGAGTTCACCTTCCACTATTGATCCCCTTTTGGGCGGAGATCGAATCCCTTACAACAATCTTGAGGCACACACCCACAACTTAATTGAGGGCTCCCAAGTCTTGAGGCACATACCCACAACTTAATTGGGGGCTCTCAAGTGACCACAAAAGGTCTTGACCACAAAAGGTCTTGGCCACAAAAGGCCGGCCACAAAAGGCGTCTAGGGTCCAATGACCCAATAGTAACAAGCTCACAAGTATCACCACCACGAATCCTCGTGGAGGGCTCAAACCGATGCAAATGCAATGGCAAGAGCACACGAAGTGCTCAAGTCCTTCACTCTCAAATTCCAACAAAGCAACAAATGCTTATGGGGGAATAAGAGAGGAAGAACACAAGAAACCACAAAGGAGTCAAATCCTTCACTCCCAAATCCAACCAAAAGCAACTAATGCTTATGGGGGGAGAAGAGAGGAAGAACAAAGAGAAGAACCACAAAGGAACTCCAAGATCTAGATCTACTAGGTTCCCCTCACTTAGAGGAGAGATGGATTGGTAGGATTGTAGATCTAGATCTCCTCTCAACTTTCCCTAAAGAATATGCAAGAATCTATGGAGGGATTGAGAGGGAAGTGAGCTTTCCAAGGTCAACAATGGAGTAGGAGAGAGAGGGAAAACGTGCTGCCTTGGTTGAGCTGAGGAAGAAGAAGGGAAGGGTTATTTATAGCCCTCTGCAAAAAATAGCCGTTGGCTGTTTCGACACTCGGAAATTCCGGTGTAAGTGAGACTCGGAAATTCCGATCACCCGGAATATCCGGTCAACGAAAATCTCCGAGCTGAATTTCCGGTTGGAGTCAGTGCCGAAAACAATTCTTTCCTTAGCCGTTTTCGCGAGGCTCTTTGAGGGCAACTCGGAAATTCCGGGTCATGAAAATATCCGACCACAATTTCCGGTTGAGTCCAGTACCTCTTTTCCTTCTTTCCTTAGCCGTTTTCTTGGACGAGCTGGGCAACCGGATATTCCGGTAGAGCGAAATATCCGGCCCCAAAAATCCGGTTCAGCAGAACACCGAAACGAAAACAGCTATAACTTTTGCAAATGAACTCCGAATGAGGTGAGACCAATTTTGCTGGAAAGATAGCGACGATAAGCACCCAACAAAAAGTGGAAATATTGCATCCCATAAATAGAGTAAAATCACCAGACATGGCAAGGTGTGGGACTTTCCTCACGGTTGAACCGGCAATATTTCCGCCACCGAAAACCCAACAAGTTTTCCAAAGTAAAACCGTTTTCGATGAACAAGAGCTTGACATGGAGATGAACCAAGCTCTAGTTCCTCACCACCATTAAAGCCAAATAAGAACCAAGAAATATGATATGCCAAGTATGCAAAGGTTTGAGCTCTCCGCAACGATGCGATTAAGTTACTCACTTGAGAGCCCCTCTTGATAGTACGCCTATCTATCCTATAGCCCTATCAAGATCATACCTTTGCCTTGAGCATTCCACTTGAGTTAGATGATGACTATCTTGATCTCTTCAAGTGGATCACCTTTCTTGATTGCGCTTGCTAGCACATGATTGATAAAGACATCTCCAAATACTCCCCCATACTCCATTATGGGAGAGTCTCGCTTAGCTTCGTCTTCATGCCTCCATTGCAAGCTCCAAGCATAGGATATCTTCAAGAGCTTCTCTTGGTCTTGCACACCTTATACTTGATGACGATCACCACATGACGTCATCCTCCACGAGCTATATAAATCTTCATTTGATGCAAGCCCATGGGAAGATACCTAACCCCACATAAAGATACCACACACACATATCATGGGTTAGTTCACAAAGCTATATGGACAAGTGATTACCATCCCAAGAGATACATGATCCCACTTGGGACATCTTGTAGCTTTGTGTGTTGATCAACAACTTGATCAACCTTTTATCTTCCAATCTTTCTTTGCTAATATGATGTCTTGACTCCTTCAAGACATACTTGCAATATGATCAACCCAACACATGACCATCCATCATATACATCCTTGAATGGGACATTGGTCATCAAATAAGCTTCTAGAGTCCAACACATGAACTCCACCATTCCCATGGACACGATCTATAAAGATATCTCAATGCAAACATTAGTCCATAGAGGTTGTCATCAATTACCAAAACCACACATGAGGGAAAATGCTCTTTCAGCGGCCACACCTTCCTTCTAGTGGCAGTCGACAAGTTTACCAAGTGGATTGAAGCAGTCCCAGTCACAAACGCCACAGCAACCTCGGCAATAAATTTCATCAAGTCCATCATCTTCCGCTTCGGGGTGCCCAACAGTATAATCACAGACAACGGAACCAATTTCACAGTCGAGGAGTTCCAGGACTTCTGCAGGACTCAAGGAATCACACTCAAGTACGCGTCAGTCGCTCACCCGCAGTCCAACGGGCAGGTGGAGAAGGCCAACGGCCTGGTATGCAGCGGTTTGAAGAAAAGACTCCTAGTACCGCTCAAACGCGCGGCAGGCGCCTGGGCCGAGGAATTACCCGCCGTACTTTGGAGTCTGCGCACGACGCCTAACAGATCCACACAGTACACGCCCTTCTTTTTGGTACACGGAGCCGAAGCGGTCATGCCGTATGATCTTAAGTTCGACGCACCTCGAGTAGTGGCCTATGATGAGCAGGACGCCGAGGCCGCACTTGAGGACGACATAGACACCCTGGACGAAGCACGCGACATCGCCCTCGCCAGAACTGCGACCTATCAGCAAGCATTGCGAAACTACCACAGTCGCCGCCTTCGACCGCGATCGTTCGCGGTAGGCGACCTCGTCCTTCGCCTGAAGCAGAAGAAAGTTCACAAGCTCGCATCGCCTTGGGAAGGACCCTTCATTGTCACAGAAGTCATCGGCAACGGAGCGTACAGACTGAAGCACGCCGAGACGGGGGAACCCTCCCACAACCCGTGGAACGCAGCCCACCTTCGCCGATTTTATGCATAGTAGCATAGCACCCTTCATTTGGTATAGTTAGAATAAAATAAAGGCTGCACTCAGCCGCGTTTGTATCAGACAAATCTTCTATTGACCAGCAATGAAGTACAATGTTCCTCCGTATGAGCACGATACATAATCTTTACATTCTGCGCAGTTTTCAGTTCTTTTACTCGCAATATCGGCCTGGGTCACTTCCGGCCCCGTTTACATCAGGAACAATGACAGCTTCAGGGGACGATAGGAGCTACTGGGCACAAGCAGGCTCGGGGGCTACACTGGGGGGAACGCAGAGCCGTTCTAAAAGTATGCTGCCCTACAGGGGTTCATGTTTTACCTCAGCTGTCAGTCGTCGGCGATCAAGTTCCACGTCCGTCTCCTTTTCCATCAGTCCTATTACACAACTGGCTGGACCATGCGCAGCTTGGTAGTACTCCTCCATCGAAACAGTACCCGCACCCTCGGGGGGACCAGCCCCGACTGTTGCCAAGTCTATGTTCGGCTGGTGCAGGAGCAGAACAGCAAACGCCGTGGTCGCGCCGGCGACCAGTTGAAGGCGAACAAAGTCGCGAATTGCATCTCCTTGACGGAAGCGGTTCAGCAGAGCAGTCAATCCGTGCGACTGTTCATTAAGGGGAAACAGCGCCTGGTGCACGCGCGACAGCACGGAGGCGCATAGAGCAGCAAACTCACCAACTTGTGCGACTCGGTCCCGCAGGGTAAGCAGCGCCATCGCCTCGCTACGCATGGACCATATGGACGATGCGTCTCGACCATGCGCAGCCACTACATCAACAAACCGAGATCGAACTCGGCTTTGTTCAGTTGTCGCGTCAGTTTGAACACCTGGAAAAAGGAGACGTAGTGCAGGTCAAGTCGTCAGGACTCAGAGTCATCGACAAAGGGACAAAAACAAGACGCTCGGGGGCTCGGCGAGTAGCTCACATAGCAGGCCAAGGTTCGCGTGCTCAATTTCCTTCATCAGCGCGGATTCTCTTTCAACAGGACGAGGTTGCTTCGACTGGAGTATGGCCAATGCACCCCGAGTCACCCTCAAGTCTTGTTCGGCGGTCTCGTAGCGCACCTTTATCATATTGTACAAGTATTGATCTCGCGGATCAAATGGCGGCACGACCCCCGATGAAGTAGTAGAAGCAGACTGCAGTTGAAACAGCAAGAAGGAGATCCACAAATCAACAAACACATTTCATTCTGGCAACTCCAATAAGATAGGATCCAATTCAGCATATATAAAGGACTCGGGGGCTGGGTGTTTCGCCCTTGGTAGCCCCCAGAGCTTAATTCATCATACAAAGGTCAGGTTTTACAGACTAAATGCGCGGCAGGCGCACGATGCCAACAAAATAGCTCCAACTGGACTACCCCAGTCTACTAACTACTTCGCGCTTGGAGCACTCGACGTAGAGGCGGATCCTTTTTTCTTGCGCTTCGCGACTCTTTGTTCAAAAGTCGCAAGCAGGGAGTCCGCCAGTCTACGCGCTTCCTCCTCATGCTGGCTGAGGGATACCCTCTTGCCAGCCGAGTCAAGCGGAAGAGCAGACACGACGCTACCCAGGTCGACGGCCACCCCATGCCCAAGCAGCATCTTGAAAGCAGTTACGGATCCACATACCGTCTGCTCGAGGATGAACTTGGGAAACGAGTCGCCTTCAGACCGGAAAGTCTCAGCCAGCGTCGCAAGATCTTGAGGCACCTCTTGTTTCGGCAGAACAAGTCGATGGAGCGCCGACAACGCAGCAGTCGACGCCGAGAGAACAGCGGAGAGCTTGCTTGTGAAGCCTTCAGCCGACTCAACCGCAGCCTCCAACGGAAGGTCAGATGGAGGTGCATATTGATCGGCATGCAGACCAAGAGCCTCTGACGTCCAAATCAACGTAAATCTCGTCAGCGGCCAGGAAAAAGCCCAGTGACAATTCCTCGGGATAAAAACATATATATATTAGGAGCACTTACTCGCCAGTGAGTTGCCAACCGCAAGCAGGCGGCTGGCCAAGCTACGCTCCCTCTCGACATGCTCTCGCTTCAGGCGTTCTTCGGCTTCTCGCAACCCGTCAGCTCGCGCATCCTTCACTTGGTCCGCCAGGTCTTGTTGCACTCGCTTGAGCTCAATATTCAGGTCCTTCGCCAGACAACGGGCCTGGTCCCTCTCTTGTTCAGTCTTGGCCAAGGCATCTGGGGTGGAAAGGTGAACGTTTAGTAAGACAAGATGCGGCATAGTCGTGCTCCAATCAGTGGAATACCTTCGAGATTGTTGAGTTGCTCCTGGAGTCGCTTGTTCTCGGACTCCAGTTGAACGAACTCATTGCCAATGTCCAGCAGTCGGCGCACGGTCGGCTGCGTGGTCAATCAGAGCAGTTAATATAGATATGGAATTTCATTTTTTGAGCCTGCACCCAACTACTGGTAGTTGGATACAGGCTCGGGGGCTACTCCCACCGGGAGCGCTGTCGCGCTCCCAATAAGGAATAAGTTGCAAAAACAAGTAAGTCGGAAAGGTAGAAGGTTGAGGCAGTATTCAGAGGGAAAAAAGAAACTCACGTGGTCAGCACTTGGGGTCGGAGCCTCCGAATCGGGTTTGGCACTTGGCTGTATTTCTACAGCCAACCCCGCAGTCGGAGTCATCAAAAGAGGACCCTTGGCCGTGACTCCAGTCTCCTCCTGCTGAGTGGACGTTTCCTCGTGAGGAGATGGAACATGCGAGTCTTGGTCTGTGTCCTGTTCGCTACTCGAGCTAAAGAAATATTCGACGCATCAGTGGGTGAACCAGTCACATTCTAAAAGACAGAGAAAGCAAAATGCAGAGAAAAGAAATAAATTTACTTACGAAGCCAGCCAGGGCGCGACATCTTCTAGGTTACGGGGTTTCGGAGCGGCAGGTGGTATGTATGATATAGGAGTGGCAGCTAGCACAACGGTTGTTGACACAGCAGCCGACGACAGATCAGCATCTTTATGAGCGGCATCCACCGCCGCTCGTTTTCTCCTATCCTGGGAATCGCCAGAACTTTCAGTCGGCGGTCGCCCTCGTTTCGGGTTTGTATTCTTCTCAGCCGCGTCTTCATCAGAATTTGCGGTGGCGACTGATGGTTCCGAGGCAGGCCCTCGAATGTCCGTCACAATAATATCTTCTTCCAGTATAGTCGGTTCGGACACTGGAGGAGCGTGACCCTGGCAAGGACAGGTGTCATACAACATCATGCAGAGGCAAATAAAAAAAAAAATTAGTACGACTAAGTCGTAACATACCTCAGGCACAGGGTTCTTGGCATCATAGGCAGCAACTGGGGAGGTTAGGTCCCCGATTCTGGCAGATTTCAGCCCAGTCAACTGCTTAACTATCGCCAGTAGCTCGTTGTTCGAGTAGTCTTCAGTCGACACTCGAGTGCAGTCGTCCGCTCCAGTGTATTCAAACATCGGGTGAGCGCGATCCTGCAGAGGCTGGACTCGGTGGCGAATGAAAGCAGTAACCAGGTGCGCTCCAGTCAGTACCTTCCCTTCGGTGGATTGGAGCTCTTCCACCCGGGTAAGCAGCAACCTTGCATCTCGCTCTTCACTAGCCGTCATGGGGTTGCTCCAGGAACGTTTCTTCTGAAGCTCGGCATTCCCGTCAAAGGAAGGCACACCAGACGATATACCAGGAGCAACTTCAGACTTGATATAAAACCAGCGGCCGCGCCAGTTCTGCACTGACTCCGACATCGGGATTTTGAAGTAACCCGACCTCGGACAAGCTTGTATCCCAGGGCCGCCAGGGCCACTGCCGGATCCTTGCCCCTTGACGTTGAAGCAGAGTCGGAATAACCCCCAGTGAGGGGCTATTCCGAGGAAGCACTCGCAGAGAGTGATGAAGCACGCGATGTGGAGCACGGCGTTTGGAGGCAGGTCATGGAGTTGCGCGCCGTACACGCACAGCAGGCCGCGAAGGAAGGGGTGAATCGGGAAGGACAAGCCCCGATTCACGTGGTCAAGAAAACATACCCGCTCGTCGCTCGCGGGTTCGGGCTGGTTCTCGTCGCCGGGGATGCGAACGAAGTTTTCGCCGGCGGGCAGCATCGCCCGGTGAGATTCAATGTGCGCCGCCTTCATCACGGAGCGGCACCATGCGCCTTTCTCCACGGTCTCCACGGCCGTGGTCTCCTTGCTTTTCCCAGCGTCTTTGGTCTTCGCGGACATGGCTTTCTTCATTGCGGCGGCAAGGGCTCGCAGCGAAGACAAGGGTGGAGAAAGGAGGGGCGCGAGGAAGAAGATGAAGTGCAGGCGGCGGCGGTGCAAATGAAACCGGTGAAAATGGAAAAGGAAAATCCTCACAGTTTTTATAGGATAAAGTGAAGCGATGCTAGCCGTTCGTATTAAATCTAGGACGCGTGGCACTCATCCAGGTGGGCACGGCGGAGGGCAACCGTCGCCGCACTACGCCCACGACGCGCGTAAAACGAGGAGCTCGTCATCATCATGCCCCGTTTTTCGCACGCGTCGTGCGGTCAAATCAGGCCGGCAGCGGTCGTCACTGCCAGTGAGGGCCCACAACCGGTCACGTCCTGACAGTGGCAGTGGAATAAAATAATGATCGCTCAGCTTCAAAATATACTTCGGTCACAGCGTCGCACGACGCAGCATTGGAAGGAGTGCAACCTGAAGGAATGTCGACTTAACGGAGCAAAGCAAGTATTTATTAAAGAAAGGCAGTCGATGATTCTTCGGGTCAGTTCACGGCATATCAGAAAAATGCACTCCCATCGGGAGCGATAAATGGTAAATATCACTTTTTCTATTTTTTAGTTTTTAGATTAAGTACAATTACAAGCAATTGCACTCAATCTCGGGGGCTACTCCCATCGGGAGCGCTGTCGCGCACCCGATGAATTACCGTGACGATCAGCGTCACTCGAAGAACAAGCTCACTCGACAAATCGGAGTCATTCGAAGGCATATCAATTGCGAGACATTCATAGTCGAGGACCAGTCGAGTAACTCCTGCGTCACGTTGAATTATCTGAATACCAATTCCCGGGATGTTCCAGCCTAGACTGGTCCTCGGATGCTGCACAAACAAGTGCAAGGGTAAGACCTGAATAAGGCCAGGTGGCCCGTACCAGCTATGTGGACCTGATAACTTTCCGCGCCAGCAGGTGCGATGTAAAATCCCGGCGGACGCGCCAAGGGTACTCTAAATTATGGCCGGGTTACGACCAGTAAGTCACAGCAGGCTTGAGTCGAACTTGAACGGTCTTACCAGATTCGATAGAAGGGAGTCAAATTTGAGTAGGCTAGTAAGGTATCTCGCCCGAGTCGCGAGTTAACTTGACCCCGATCCGTCGGTTGAATCAGGCCTGCTACGCCATCCATCCTTTCAAAAAGACAAGTGGACAATATATATGTACATGTTATAGTTACGCCCTTGTGAACAGGTGTGCCAAATGACATCAAAGAAGTGACTCGACAGATTAAAGAGTGGTGAGTCCCTACACGATCCCTTGGAGTCGAATAGGCACTCGGGGGCTACTGACGTGGTAATACCCAACGGGTATACCCACGCTACTGTAATAAGGTATAAACTACCGGAAGGCCCACCCGGTGGCCCATGAAGGCAACCTCGCAGGATGGCACCAGGCAGCCCAATAAGGCTAGAGTGTGGCTCAAGAAAGAAGGAGTCGTATTGGCTTGGAATTAGTTATATCTGTAAATCAAGTTGTATTCAAACTCCCGAGACCTGGCCGCTTATAAAAAGGCCAGGAGGGAGCCAGCAGACATACGCAATCTCCATCTAGAAACCCTAGCGAGTTGTAAAACCGCCGGGTAGCCATTGTAGCCAGATCTTCAGATTGATAATCGAACAAGCGAAAGCTTCGCTTGTTACCGTCCGAACTCACCAACACCCATATACTGATTCCTTTAGATACGACCCGGGTGACCTACCATGGGATTTGCCAAGTCCATGACTCGTCAAACATTATCGAACCAATAGGAGTGGTGAGTTACAACTTAGTGTCATCCTTGCAACAACGTCAGAAAAGTGCTTGCTCGGATGACGTGGACCTACACACAATCAAACTCAAGACTTTGCCCCAACGATTCAGTAAGGTTGTCAAGCTTTCCGTCTTGCTGAAAACAAAGATCTTAAACATATGGTAGAAAATAATATGATGAACATGAAAAGTGGAAAAATGAGCAAATGATTATGAAAGGAATTAATAAACGATGTAAACAATAATATAAAATCTGTACCGGGGGCCATAGTTTCACTAGTGGTGTCTCTCCATAAGAAGATAAACAAATATGAGGGTAAACAAATTACAGCTGGATAATTGACAAATTCATGAAAGCATTTTATAATATCTTAGACCGCCATCCAGCTGCAGATGTGACTAATAATCCACCTTATGATCGCTATCGACCATGTCACCCAAAAGTATTAAGTTGCAAGCAACGAATAATTACAGTAAATTATAATCATATAGACCTTTACACTGATGTTTTACTCCTCGTAGCAACATCACATCTCTGTTCTTAAACGTTTATGTCACTCGTGCCTAGCATCACGAGAAGCATGAACCTATTATCTAGCATCAATACTCCCTCTTGGGGATACAAATCATTACCTGGACAAAGTAACATAAGCTTCAGAAAGCATGCAAGATCATAAATATAACAAAGCATGATGATATAATAAACAATATGAACATATCTTCACAAATCATAAGATCCCAACAAACACAACATGTACCATTACATAATAGTAGTGATCTTGATCATGTTAGACAGCTCACAAGATCTACACACGGTGACACAAATAGAAGAGACAACTATCTAGCTACTGCTATGGACCCGTAGTCCAAGAATAAACTACTCACGCATCACTCCGGAGGAAGGCATGGTGATGATGAAACCTCCGGTGATGATCTCCTTTCCGACAGGGTGCCGGGAAGAGCTCCAGAAACCGTCTCGTACTAGGTTTCTAAGTGACGGAGGCCTCGGGTTTCTTCCGTTGAATATTTTCTCCGTACCAGGGTTTTTGTATGTCAGGGGGATAAATAGACGAAAGGGCGTCTACAGGGGGTGCCCGAGGTCTTGGCGCTCGCGGGGCCCCTCTCACCGTGCTAGAGCCTGGTGGGTCCCTTGGACTTGCCCTTCTGTGTGGTGCTTCGTTCCAAAGTGAGTAGTTTTTGTGGATTTTTCCGAGGATATTTTCTGAAGAGGATTTCTAAAATAAAAAGACAGCAAAAAAAAGAATTCTTAATGTGCATTTTGTTGATAGGTTAGTTCATAATAATATCTCAAAATGATATAATAATGCAATATAAACATGTAGTAATGATATACTAATACATTTAGGGCATATCGATGATTTTCAATAACGTGTAGTTAACCTAAAATACAATCATGCGGTTTTTACTCCTATCTTCTTGAGTCATGTGTTTAAAGGATATATTGGATTATGCGGTTATATGAGTTGTTGCAAAACACTTGTAACACTATTTTATTTAACTACAAAGCTATCTTTTAAATTACTAATGTAGACAATACACTTAATAATGCTGTTAAAAACACACTTACGGTTCTTTTATTGGGTTAAAAAAAACTCACTCTCCTATAAATAAAAGCATTTTAGTTTTTTAATTCGTACTTATCTAGATGTATTTTAGTGTGTTGATTCACTCATTCAGTCCATATTTAGTCCACATTGAAATGGTGAAATCATGTTATAATTTAGAACCGAGGGACTATAAGACATTCCCTCCCTTGATTCTTCATAAGCCACCCAATTTATTACTTGGTGTTTCTGTACGAATCTTAGAAACACCAAGTACAATAAGTTAGATGGCTTACGAGAGAAGCCGGGAAGGCGGTGGGTTATACTCCCCCCATCTAGTATATAGCTTCGATTCTGCGGAAATTAATATATAATTAATATATCTATCAAACTAATGTGTATTGGAGAAGTACTTCCTCCATTCCAAACTACTCACTCCGTTCCATACTAGATGACTTCCACTTTTGTCCAAATAGAAGTAATCTAATTTGGAACGGAGGGAGTAGATGCCAGCAGACAAATAAACTGGGCTTTTAATAGTACTATTTGGCAAGCTCTAGGTAGGTACTGGGCTGTAATACGGCCCAGTTGATTCTTCTACAAGCGGCCCAGCCTCTACAGCCCCTCGTGTCTCTTCTTCACTCCACTCGATTCTGCAGTTGGAGGGAGAAGAAGTGGAGTCTCGCGCCAAATCCCCTCCATTTTCCCGCCTTCCCGAAACCCTAGTAGCCTTAGAGCAGATTCGATCCATCGCATCGCAGCCCGCCGGAGAAGAAGCCGGCAGAGAGGATGCGGGGCGGCACGGTGCAGATCAACTGGCACGACCTCCAGCCGGTGCTCACCCTCGACTTCCACCCCGCCTCGCGCCGCCTCGCCACCGGCGGCGGAGACCACGACATCAAGGTCCGCCATCCTCTCCCCCACCATCTCACCTGATTAACGCCGTGCCGTGCGTCCTCCGTTTGTCCTCTGGATGATTTTCGAGCTCGTGCTCGTTCGACGGCTGCGGGGTGGATGGGCAGTCCGTGCGCCTTAGGCCTCCGATTTCATGGAGTTTGTCCTGCAGATCTGGGCGATTGCGTCGGATGATTCCGATGAGAAGCTCCCCACTGCTTCCTACCTGAGCAGTCTCTCGTCTCACAGCTCCGCCGTCAACGTTCTCCGTTTCTCCCCTTCTGGTAGGTGGCAACGCAGTTTCAAATCTATTTCTTCCATGTGAGCGCAGTTGCATAGGCCCTCATCCCCATTTGAGCAGTTACACGTGTTTGTGTTTCCTAAGCAATTTTGAAAAATAGATTCTCAATGTTTCGTGTTTATTTGCTTGGCTGTGTGTAATTAACACCATTTTCCCCACTGTCTATATGCAGGCGAAAATCTTGCGTCCGGTTCTGATGGTATGTTCAATTTAGCACTTCCACCTTTTCCTTTTCCTGAAACAGAAGGGGCACCCTGGTCCGGCCGGTCCAGTTAATGAATGGATGTATTGGTTGGTTCTGTAAATAGAGTTTGAAATTCACAAAACAAACCGACAAACAAAAAGGGGTCACTGCAGTATCTGTCTGGCACCCGTCCGTTAGGTTTTCTGCAGCCTTCATGTTCATTGTGAGTTGTGCTGAAAATCATGCTCACCATACCACTTTCTTGAGCATTTACATCTATCTAGGAGTACAACTGAATTCGTCCTACTTGAAGCTATTTTCATTGTAGCTAATTGATTGGGTGAATTGTGTTGTGTCCTCTAAATTGGCTTATGTTGGAATCGAGAGGTGGTGGTTTAAACCTTGAAAGAAAAAAAAGGAACATCATCTACTGCAGCTGTGCAGCATATTATATTCCATTATTTTATATTATATTCTTATATATTTGGCTGTACAAAGTCTTCAAAAATCTAAACAAATACAGAATGGAAAGCTACTGAATTCTGCTTTGCCAATCATAATGCTTTCGCATATTTTCTTCGAGATCTATGACCAACCATCGCCAGGTCATGTTTCTAGTTTTGCTTAGTCGAGTCTTCATTTTTGAACACCTTATTTTTAATAATCCATATGCTACAAGATGCTAGAATTGTAATTTCCATAAAGAAAGGCACCCCTAATTTGTCCTCGCGATCTTTGAATGGTTCATGCACCAAGAAATTAACTGTTCTGTTGGGCAGACATAACTCCACCATCTTTGTGACAGGTGGTGGTATTATCCTTTGGAAATTGCATACCACCGATGATGGCGAGGCCTGGAAAGTACACAAATCATTATTGTGAGATATACCTTCTGAATGAATAGTTATTTGAAGCACCCCTCTTGTTTCGATGATTGCTAAATTATATTGTCCTTGCTTGCTTGGTAGGTTCCATCGCAAGGACGTTCTTGACCTGCAGTGGTCGAGTGATGGTTCATTCCTTGTTTCCGCTTCAGTTGACAACAGTTGCATAATATGGGATGCTAACAAAGGTAATTCCTAGTGCAACAGGTGATCTAGTGTTTGCACCATCTTGACTTCTGTAGTATATGGCTGATATGCACCATTATTCTCAGGTGCAGTGCAACAGATGTTGGAGGGCCATTTACATTATGTCCAGGGGGTGGCATGGGATCCGCTGGGTCAATACATTGCTTCTTTGAGCTCTGACAGAACCTGTAAAATATATGCAAATAAGCCTCAAGGCAAATCAAAGAATACAGAGAAGATGAACTTTGTTTGCCAGCATACATTAGTGAAGGCAGAACTTCAAACTCATGATGATTCCAAGGTTCGTATGATGCACTTTAACTGCCACATCATTTGGATGTGCATTGGACAAGTAAGACAATACTTTTACCTTGCAGCCAACAGTTAAAACTCATTTGTTCCATGATGAGACACTACCATCTTTCTTCCGGAGGTTGGCATGGTCGCCAGATGGATCTTTTCTGGTACTGCCAGCAGGTATATTATTTTTCCTTCTGCACATAATTTAGTTTATCATCTATATCCTGCTTACAAGTTTGTTTCTCTTTATCTTAATCAGGCCAATGCAAATACTCATCTGAAGTGATTAATACTGCTTATATAATGTCAAGGAGAGACCTGTCAAGGTACTCCCTCCGTCACAAAATATAAGGCGTGCTATTTTTGTCCTAGTATTTGATGCTTGATTTTGACCATAAATTTATACTCAAATATATTGTTTGACAATGTATGAATCGTATCGTTGTATTCGGCTTGCAAAATTCTTTAATTTCATATATCTTTATACTAATTTTATATAAATACACACCATGGTCAAAATTGTACTTTGTTGACCAGAGAAATTTAATTGTGCTTTCGAGATGGAGGGAGTAGCACATCCAGTACTAGAAATAGCACAACTACGTTCCTGCATTACAATAAGTGTCTCTGTTGCATTTATTTCAGCTGGTACCGACATTCTACAGTAACTGAATAACATACTGTGAAACATTAAGCATCACATAAGATCTATCACTGTTTTGTTCGTTCACAATACACTGAACTCTAATCACAAGTAAACTTCAAGAAGACCGCACATATTTTCCCAGGTGTTCCTGGAAAGTTAAATCAACCTTCATCTAAAAGTCAGTTATAGGAGGGAACTGACATCCTAAATTTTCAGAGCTCTTTGATTGCCTAGTTGTCTTAGGATGTTAAAATGAAGTGTGCTGTTTTTAGAGACATGCTAAATTCTTAACATCTTATTTTTGGCGTATAATTTATACCTGTATACCTAGTGTTGTATTTGTTTATGACACTAACTTGTCTGACACTGCAGGCCTGCAATACAACTCCCTGGTGCAAGCAAGGCTATAGTAGCAGTTCGTTTTTGCCCTGTTCTTTTCAGCCTGCGTGGTTCTCAGTCAGGTAGCTTAATTGATTTGCAGCCTTGGCTAGGAGTTTATCACTGTTTATGGATCTGTTACAATGAAACTGAAGTACTTCTGTACCATTGCAGAAGGTTTTTTCAAGCTTCCTTACAGAGTTATTTTTGCTGTTGCTACTTTCAACTCACTGTATGTCTATGACACTGAAAGTACCGCTCCAATTCTGATCCATGCTGGTCTACATTATGCCGCCATTACAGATATTTCATGGTGAGTACTAGTACGACAACAGCTCTTTTCTTTTGGAGTCTTTTCCATTAAACTTGTCTTATTTGGCAATCCTACTGGAACTAGAAATCCATCTTTTCATTACTTCTGCAGGTCTTCTGATGCAAAGTACCTGGCATTGTCATCTCGAGATGGTTACTGTACTATTATTGAGTTTGAGGATGAGGAATTGGGCCAGCCACACATCGTCTCTGGTATGTGTTATATATTCCTTCTTCTATGTCTTTCTCTTTCAGGGTACCTCATTAGTGCATCTGACCCTGTGATGCAACGCCCTTTGATTAATCGTTTAGGACATATGTCCAGTAATCTTATGCTGATGGAAGCTAGTAAGATTGGCAGTTATCTGTCATGGCATACATTTACTTGAAAAGTCTCTTCTAACAGTTTATTTTTCTTAGACCCCCCAGGAAAAAAGGAAGTTACAGAAGCAAATGTTACATGCATAAATACGAAACCATTGACAGTAGATAGCATGGAAGTTGATGTTGGTACCACTGAAGTTAAGATGTCAGCCTGCCCTGTGGATACAACGACTCCTCCACCAGTGTTGGCCAAAAACAGCACATTGAGTAAGCCTACTTTCAAGCAATTTACTCAGCTGCAAAAGCTGAAGTAGCTAGAAATATGATATGTTCTGCAGTACGGAAAATCACTTTTACATTAAACTGTATGACGTCTAGTCTGTGACCGTTATTCTTTAAACTGTCTGAAGCTTACTTTATGTCTGTATTCTTCTTCAGCTCTAGCCCAAATTTTCGCTTTTGATCATGACACACAATGAGCAACCATATGAGTGAATGGTTTTGTTTGTCAACACATTCTGGTTATGAGTAGCATACAACCACTAGCCTTTTTGACATTGGTCTTATGTAGTTTGTTAATTGAATTCCTTCTGCACACATATGCTGGTAGAATAAATAAATGTAGAATAAACTTATTTCCTCTAATTGAACGGCAGTGCTCCTGCTGGTTCGTTGAAAAAAAGTTTGTAATATGCAAATGTCAACAATAACAATCACATTTAATCAGACCAAATGGGTCTCAATGTGTTTATTTCTGTTACCTGTAAGCAGATACACCCGTACGAAAATCTTCTATGCATCCAAGGACCAGGGGTATAGATATCATTCTAACCACAATAGCCTAACAGATGTTACAATCTGATCCCACACCCTGCATACATTAGATACATTTGTTCCTTCTTACAAGGCTTCCCCTGTAATACATGGTTACTCTTCCAAATTTTTCAGGAGTGAAGGAAGTTACCAAAGCAAGTGCGGCCCATGAACACTCAAAGCCATTGAAGGCAGACAGTATGGAAGTTGATGTTGGTGCCAGCAAACCTAAGATGGAGGCCAGTCCTGTGGCCGTAGAAGTGACTCCGCCACCAGTGTCAACCAACAAGAGTGCATCGAGTAAGCCCACTAAAAAGCGAATTACTCCCATTGCAATTAACTAAGTAGCAGAAGTAGTTAGGGTCATGTTATCCTCTGTAATGATAACTAGTACTGGAAACTACAGTTAGGTTACGCTGTAAAGATATGTAGCCTGCTGCCTTGTTCCCCTTCTGCTGTAGTCCCAGAAGTCCACTTTCTGCCTGTGTCACACATGGATCAGTTATATGGGCAGAAAGTTTAAGCTTACTTATGCGTCAGTAACTTTCCCCTATGATGGTGTTTTTCATTTGTTTATGAATTTTTCGTTAAAGAGTTCCATTCAGACATTGTCAATCAATATAAATGCTTACAGCGGTATTTACATATTCAGTCCAATCAAATGGGTCTGTAACGCCCTTATTTCAGTCATACGAAAGAAGATACAATCTTATAAAAATAAATGCACGCAATGTGTAGGAACCGATTTGATCATTGCCTTAAGCTGCAAGAGTCTTGTTAGACTTGGGCAGACTTAAGCAGATTGTGTCGTCATCTTGTTAGGACTTGGTAATGCGCGCCTTTGATTTTTCAGAGGCTTCTTCTTTGTTGTCCGCCTCTTCAAACCTGATGTCTTCATCTTCTGAAAGGACCTCAATCTTCTCGCCATGAGGCCCTTGCATAATCTTCTCATCGACATGGATATGTCCGGTGACGTCGATGAGTTCTGCCTCCTGCTCTGTTTTGCTCTTCTGTTTCTTGTGCCACATCCATGCACTGTGGTGATGTGCTTTCCCTGCTGCTGTGGTGCTGGACCCCTCGCCGATGGCCTCTGACTTCTTGACCGCCTCTTGGAACTTGACGTCCTCGTCAACTGTCAGCCTGACGCCCTTGGAGCCCCCGGGCCCCGACATGGCCTCCTTATGGACATGAACATGGTCACTGAAGTTCAACATCTCCGCCTTCCTTTCTGTCTTCCTCTTCTTTTTCTTGTGCAAGCAAAAGGCAGCCAGGCATGCTAGCAGGAGGAGCCCGCCTAGTGAGACGAACACTACGATGATGACAACGTGGGGTTGAGGGCTAGGTGGAGGCGTTGGCGGGCTGATATGTGGTGGAGGCGGGGCTAGAGGGCGTGGTGGAGGTGGCAGAATGGGTGGGGGTGGAGCACGGCGAGGCGGTGGTGGTGAGGGCGGAGGTGGGGCACGACGTGGCGGTGGTGGAGGCGGAGCACGTCGGGGTGGCGGTGGGGGTTGAGTGGGTGGAGGCGGGGCACGACGTGGAGGAGGGGGTTGAGTTGGTGGTGGTGGAGCACGGCGCGGAGGAGGCGGGGGCTGAACGGGTGGGGGGCGTGGGGGTGGCGGGGCTTGAGGGCGTGGGGGTGGCGGAGCTTGAGGGCGTGGTGGGGGTCTTGGACCGAAAGGGCTTGGTGGCGGCATGGGGCGAAAAGGAGCTGGAGGAGCGTATGGGTTTGGAGGAGGGAAGAAGCTGGGGAAGGGGAAGCCGAGGCCAGGAGGGTTAGGGTAGAAAGCCATTGCCGGATGAGCTAACTGATGAGATGCTGCTGCTGCTGCTGCTTCTGTAGTAAGAGGGGGTGACTGAGTTGTGGTGATCATGCATGCACTGGTGGTTATATATGTGGTGTGTTGTGGCCTGTGGGAGTGGGGGGAAGGAAAGAGACGAAGAGTGTGATGTGGTTTGAAGATTCGAGTGACTTGGCTGCAATGCTACGGCTTGAGCTGGGGTACGTTGCTTCTAAACAATGCGTTCCTTGGCATCGAAGCCCATGTAGCTGGCCCTTGTCCCTCTCTCCTTTTGCTACTTTGGTCCTCATTCTTAGATCCTAATGAAATCATGCCTACCTACGCGGCTACACTACACGGCGATACTAAGTATCATGACTTTATTTGGAAATTGACGTAGCTTATGGACCTTCATCATCCCTTGATTTGTCGACCTGTAGATCATTCGAATAATATGCGCTAATTGTCGACACCCAATCAGCCTAACACCTCGTGTTACTGTGAGAAGATGGCTTGTAAGCGAGCAGATGGCAAACTAGATACTTGAGTGTGTTGCAAGGCCATCTACCGAAAGACCACGAGTGGCACTAGCCCTCCACGGTTTCATGCACGATTCCCACACATCTGTCAATTGCAAAGCTGAGTTTGGCTGTGCGTATGTTGAAATGTAGGGTGTGTTTGGTAGCCTGGGTGGGCTATCTCAGCTCATACAAGCTGAGTCCAACTATACCCACCTTATACAATTGTGGTTTATTTGTTGTGTTTGGTAGGTTGTGTGAGCCCAGCTCAGCTCAAATGAGATGTTGTTTGGTACCCTGCATGACTTGAGCCATGCCACACAGAAATTAAAAGCAATCATGTCCCTGACGAAAAATCAGAAAAAGCCATCGGGTCCCTGGAGCCTTGGGCTCGGCCTCCAGCACTGACGCTGGCGAGAGGAGCCGCCGACGAACTCCACCGCGATGCGCATACCTCTTCCGCCGTGCGCCGCCGCTGCTGTGCACTGCTTCCACGTGCGAGATGATGACGAGTGGCTGCGCGTGTACGGCAGGGTCGTGGCGATGCTGCCGCGGGTGGAGGCGCTCGTCGCCGGCCGCACGCGCCTGGAGGCCGTCAACGCGCTCCGGCACGAGTTCTGGGAGGCCCGCGACGCCCTCCTCCAGCACCGCCTCCTCCAGGTCGTCTGTGCTCTCCTCTCTGTCATAGCATCCTTCTTAGGGTTTCCCTCTCTGCCTACTCACTCCTCCGATGTTGGCTGCTGTGAACTGCGAATGGGCAGGCGGAGGAGAGCGGAGGGTGAGGAACAGCAGCATGGGCACTGGGCAGGCGGAGGAGAGCGGCGGCGCGGCGTGATTCGGAGAGAAGGCGTTGGGCGGCCGGCGTGGGCGACGGTAGCGGTGGGCACTGGGCAGTAGAGAGAGAGGAGAAGCAGGGCTGCGGGGGAAAGTGAGGCCCGATTTTGGTCGGGGTGGGAGACGCACCGCGCGCGTGGGCCCCACACGTGGGATTTTCTGTATGAACCGGGCATGGCTGAGGAGAGAAGCTCGATTCGAGCTTCACTCGCGGGCCTGGCTAAGAGGCGTTTCGGGGTGAGTTGGGCTAAGCTGAAGACATACGAACCGGGCTAACAAACAACAAAAAATGGGGTGGGGTGAGATTTTCTGAGGTGAGCCGGGCTACCAAACACGCCCGTAGAGTCCGGGAGACGTCTTACTCGATCTAAAAAGAAAGAAAGTACCGATTAAAAACCGAGCGATTTCAGAATGCAAGTGATCAGCGAGCACCCATTGCTATCCCCAAGGTGCTGTTCTTCTGATAGCCGGTGTAAAAATTCTAGAATACTGAGTTTAGATACATATAGTTTAACTGAAATGGCACAGTTTCTGAAGTCTGAACTCGTTTTGCTGAGATCTACTTCGTGAGAAATGGTACCCCACGGCAGGGCATGTACTAAGACGGGGAAAAATAGGGTCAGGTGCTGACTCTTGTACCATTTCACGCTGTCTAGGGTAAGCTCTGTTCTCTGATTTTTTTTTCTCTCGTATCTTTTTTTAAGGCAATTTTCTCTCGTATCTGTATCAATCACCAGCTATCTTAAATCATCTGACCACGGATCACCCACGATTAGTCTGGCGCGATGAACCTATATTTTATAATTGTCACACTAGAATTCCGCTAAGGTGGATCTTTTGGTAGCCAAACAATAAAAGCGGCAAAGACTGATTAATAAATGGCAAATGCTAGGCGACAGTCGGCTATAGCAAACCATTGCTACAGCCGCCTCCCCCACCGTCCGATCTATTTAAGTGAACCGCTCCCACGCGTCCGATCTATGTAACAAAAACGGTTCGCGTGTAACAATTTTTTAACATATGTGTAACATCGATATGTAGCAAAACAAATTTCAGAAAATGTTGTGTTCGATAAAATGTAGCAAAAAAAAGTCAAACACAACATTTTTTGGTCACATGTAGCACTGTGTGCAGCAAAAAATCTCAGATCTAAAAAAGTTACGATCGTGTAGCAAAAAAGATGTAGCACTTTCAACAATGTCATGTAGCAAAATCAAAAAAACCATGTAACAAATCCCCATTCAGTTGTAGCAAAACGTCACCAAAACAAATAAGTGTAGCACTTTTCCCATACTCACAAAACAAAAAGGCTACACTCATGTAGCAAAAACGCATAGTGCATGCACCATTGAAAAATCCTCAGAAAAGCTAACAGCTAACCTCCACCGTTGGTCATGTTGGTCATGGGGGCATCGCCATGGCAGATTCGACCTCGCCGGACACCAAATCTGCCACGCCGGAGGTCCTGATGTCTCCACAGTGGCAGCCACTGGTGGACTCCACGACAGCGGCGAGTCGCTGGCTCCGGGGCGACGATGGCTGTTGTCTCCGTGGCGGCGGCCTCCGATGGACTCCGCGGTGGATCAGTGGATGGTGGCCGGTGGTCTTCCCGGACCGGGCGAGCTGCGTGGTGCGCGCTAGGACAGGCGCGAGCGAGCGGGCAGCACAAGCGAGCGCGGGCAGGCGCGAGCGAGCGCGGAGCGCGGGCGCAGGCGAGCGCTGACGACCGAGCGGGGGCGCGGAACCAGGCAGGCGGGCGCGGATCGATTCAGGCACGCACGGGAGCAAGCGAGCGCGCGGCCGCGCGTGGGATGAGGAGCGAGCGGCGCGGCGTGGGAACCGACTGTAGCTACAGTCGGCTGTAAAGAAGCGTTTTCCTTAATAAATATGCTAAATCCAGACAGAGAATCTGCGGACGTCATGAACGAACAGTAACAGGTTTTACTATAGCAGCGGCAAAGCCCAACTAGCACATAACTCGCAAACATTTTCGGCCTGCTTAGCCCATTTAGCAGCATCTTTCTTCCTTCCCGCTGGCCAGAGAGAGGTCTGCTACAAGAAGCCCAGAGAGCTGGACAAGGATGAGCGGGAGCATGTTCATCGCGTTCAGGGCGCATTATATCTGGTCGGTGCTATGTGCGTAAGGATTGGCAATGGGTATGCTAATTATTTTTTTACATTGCAGAGTATATTTGGAAGCTAACTATCTTTCAAAGCTAATTACTCTGTATTATGTACTAGCAGAAGCTAATTACTCTGTATTATGTATGCCTATTTAATGTCTCTACTAAGCTTAGGCTGTTAGGCATAAGGAATATTTCATGATTATCTAGTTTCTAGTAGGTGACCTAGAGCACATTGCACATTAGGTATGAATGATTACCTTGTAATTTTTTTGGTTGCTATTGTATGCGGGTTTTTGAAACACCCTAAAAGTAAGTATTTTGCATGACTGGTGGCCATTGCTAGAACAATGCGTAGCAAAATTATACACCTTGTTGCAAACTAGACTTGCTGAAACTGGCAATCGATGATAAATTCTTATTTTGAGTTTTTTCATCTTCAGATTACACGTGTTTAGTTCCTGATAGGTATAATAATAATAGGATCAACCGAGTCCTGATTCGTGTGTGAAACAAATTAAGTATCTCCGTAATATGATAGAACACAATTTGGAAAAAATTGTACTAGATTAGCTATGAAACTCAACTTCTATTGTTGACGGATGTCATTAAGCCAATGTGCATGCCTGTGTGCATCTTTTTGATGCAGAGGCCGGGGATCCGCACCCCCTTATCTAAAAAAAAATTAAGCCAATGTGCAGGTCATCAGAAGCCTTCGGTTGCAGATTAACAACTTAGTAATTGTCTGTCCTATCATTTGATCCATGTACGTATGCATCCATAGCTCGTTGTATCCACTTTCTTCCAAGGCTGTCATGGCATGTATCTCAATTCTTCCGTCTATGTCAATAAAGGGGCGTGGTTATGCTCTCCCAGATGAAGCCTCCAATCATGTGATTGGGTTCAAATTACTAAAATCTCCTGAAATGACATCATCTCCCCTAAAATAATTTGGCTAACACATTTAAATTTCTTGTATGCTGTCTATTTCATCCATGCTAGAGGGAACTGTACCAGCTTGGAGTGTAATTGTCAAGCAACGTACAATTACTAGGTTGCCTCAAGTCTTCTAACTGCAACCCCCGAGTTGTGACAATAGCTTTCTAGGTTTGTGTCATGCTAACCTGGCAGTTCGCAGTCACTGTTAGTTCTTGTAAAGAACATTATGCCTTCTACAAAAATATGGTAGGACTAGGTGGCCATATGTACTCTAAAAAAACCATTTCATCGGTGCTATGCTGGCTGGAGGGCTGAGAATTGTTAATTGTTGACGGGATATGGGAGCTCAATAAGCTCAAAGAAGAAGAGATGAAAACAGAAGAAGAACTGAAAGATGGTTCTTGAGGGGTTTTCAGTGAGCCTAACCCCAAAAACGGCAAGTACCATATGCATGGTCAAAGGAACATGCAGTACAATAGAAAGGCAAACATTGATTTTACCAAAGTTTCGCGGTGGGTATATATAGAAAGAAAGAAAGCTATTGTCGATCTTGCCAATTTCAGTAGCTTGGAAAGGAGAAATGATGGTTTGTCTACGCAGCAAATTAATACCTTCCGGTACAGAATGCATGCCCTGGCCCTGTTGCCTCTTCCTTTTGTTCTTTCTTTCAGCCTACTTGGGCGTTGTCAGGCCAGGGTCTACTACTTTTGATTAGCCTAATTGAGTATGTTCGTTTTGGACTCTCCAGAATTAAACGCCGCCAAAAGAAAGACATCATCTGTACGTCCTTTCAGCACCCATTTAGTGTATTTTATCTTTATCGGGATGTTCTTACATAATTTAATTTGCCACGCCTCTGACTACTGAAAGCAGTACTACCACTATTTCTTTTTTTGAACAAAAGGGGTAATGTAATTAGGTAACAGACGACAATGTCGTGGATCCCGATGGAGATTGGAGCTAGCATGCCAACACATTTATGATGGAGATCGAGATCGAATCCAAGTGATGACCACACCACCGAGCATACGTATTTACGTGGTCGATCACTGACGTGGGTGCCCCGTACACGCGGCGCCTTGGATAACAATGCGTAGCTGGTAGCATTATACTTGTGCGATGCATGTGTGCGTGTGCCAGGACCACTTCGTCGATCGTACTGTATATAAGTACTCTCCCGTTCACTATTACTCACTCCGTTTCTAAATATAAGTTATGTTAACGTATTTTAGTGCGTTGATTTACTCATTTTAGTCCGTATTTAGTCCATATTAAATTGGTCAAAATATGTAATTTCGAATGGAGGGTTGGACCTCATAATTTTTTTTTGTTACGAGTATATGACAATTATGACTTGTACCCAATTTTATAGATTTTTTTTTTACGTTTTTCCTATGCTACAACCAAACAACTAGTGTGACTAGTTCCTACGTTTTCAGTTCCTCTAGGATTCCACATGTCATGACAAATGACATTCTACTATTACGTTTTTCCTATTCCTATGGTTTTCAATCCTACGAACCAACGAGGCTCTAAAACATCTCACAATAGAGAATGAATGGAGTATAATTATACATGCTTGCATGCATATGGTGCCCACATCTACAGATGAAAACATAGCGGAAACTTTCCGACTTTTCCGTGAAAAAAGGGAAACATAATGGAAATACAGAAACATAATTTTGCGGAACGGAAACAGAAACAAAAACTTTTATGCGAAAACATAAAGTGGAACAACGTATTCTGGTGGAACGACTGATACTTTCCTTTTTTTTCCTCCCTTTTTTGCTGTGTGGGATTCTAGTCAATAACTTATGCCCACTATATAATATAATCATGGCATCTCCTTATATTTTATTGAAAAATATATTGATTTGCTTGAGTTTCCTTTCATTATTCAAGAGGTATCTTGGTCCCGGCAAACATCTGCTTTCTGTTCCGTATCCGCACCGTATTCGGTCTGTATCTGTTTCTGATAATATGTGTTTTTATATTTATTTCCGATGTTTCTGTATTCATTTTAGGTTCCTTAAAAAAAGAAAACAAATGTCACACCACTCACTTGCGTACGTATCCGCTCCGTTTTCATCCGTACCCACAACACATCCATGCACGGAGCTGGGAGAGCCATCCATCACAAATTCTTATCCCCGTAAATGGGTTATTTATATTATTCAAAAGAGATGATCACTTGGTTTCATTTTAAATTAGGTTAGGGTATTTGAGTGGGGATATTTGTTCTGCAACTACTCTTGGCTCTTGCGGCTTGCCACACCCCCTTCTCTTTTAGTAGTTTGCACAACCACTTTGCTGAATAAACGTGTGTTCTTTATACCTAGAACTTTTACCCATATGCCTCTTAATCTTTTGGGCAACATGAATCCACTTAGTAAGTCTATATTTTTATGGCCATCATCGCTCTACCAAAAAACTCCCGATCTAAAATATCTAGCTTATTTCGAAACCCTTCCGATATCTCGAGCAAAAATAACCTAAACATCCACATACTACTGAATACCGAATTGTTCATAATGGGACGGTCATCCTAGCTAAGACAACAACAACTACTATGAGCACCTCTGAGAGATTGGTCCGGCAGATTTTGAGGTTGACGAAGTCACCACAGACGTCTCGCTGCTACTGAAAGCATGGCGCCGGTTTAGTCTTAAAAATTCAGAAAAATGCGAGCAATCATGTCAAGTCTGGGACTTGAACCTGAGTGGGGTGGTATGGAACCAAACCAGTTCAGTTAGCGTCACTTCGCTCGATCTTCTGTATATGACATATGCAATTTGTACATATATGCTGCATGTTCGCCCCCTTCTCCAAATTAAGTGCACACGCAGATCAACAACGTACGTATGCATGCCGCGTAAAACATGTTTTGCCGGCCGCCGGCCAGTCGGCCTGGCCATGCATGCATGGAGATCATCAAGGGAAGGAGCAGCAACAGAAAGGTAAAGAGGCAGCCGCTAGCAAGAAGCATGGGGCAGCGCTGCTGCTGCGTGAATTCAGAGAGAGAGAGGGAGATCATCGATCTGGCTGGCCGGCATGCATGCGCGGGCAGCCGTTAACAGGCGGCCGTTGGGGGACGCGCGCGCGCCATGCATGCCCTGCATGGGAGAAATGAAACACCCCTTTCTCCCTCTCTCTCTCTAGAGGTGATGCATGCTTGGCACGCGACGATAGACGACGATGGAGTCGATTACAAACATACAAACATCCTAGTTCCACCGGGTCCCACGCTCGCACCGCGTCCCCCACCTGCTAGCTAACTCGCCTCCTCAATTTGTGATATGATACTTTTCTTCTTTAGACAGATGGTGGAGCCCATGCTTTTCGTAGGTATAGTGTAGCACAAGCAGTTTTGGGTAGTTCGAGCACATGATGCCACTACATAAAAACCGTATTTCAAAATTTCAGAAAATTCCAAACTAAAATTTCAGATATTTATCAGAACATCTTACGTTTGTACGCAAAGTTTCGCGGAAACATGAAATTTTTCTGGGCTGTGTAAAAAAGAAAAATCCAGTTGCTTTAAATTTACTTTGTACTAGACTTTTTTTTAATCTTTTTTGTACAGCCCACTTTTTTTCTTGAACCTTTTTATGCTTACATATAATGTCTAGATGTACCCCTCAAATTTGTATTTGAATTTGTTTTCCATTTTGATATATATTTGACATTTATTTTCATAACTGATGCATCTAGACCCACGAGTCAAAACACCATGTCCAAGTAGAGGAGATTTATGTCTTCAGAACTCTAGTGCTCCCTCCATTTTTTTTTTGAAAAATCATACTTTACGAGTTTCAGTAAGTTCTGCAAGTAATCTGGATGAAGCTAATAGTATATCCTACAAGCATGGAAAATCGTAATCCAAAATTATATGTATTAAGGGCCACACAAAAATGATAAGCGTGTGGATTGGAGTATGCATATTTTCAAATCTCGAAATTTACCAGATTTTGTCATTTTTGTGTATCCAATAAATAATTTGGTGTTACAATTTTCCATAGTTGTAAGACATATCATTGGCTAAGTCCATACATTTTTTTTCAGATTTTTTGAAACCAGCAAATATAGTTTTTGAAAATTTTAAACTAGAGTGAGCACTGTAGATCGGAGCATCGGCACTTTCCGACTAGTACGCTAATATGTTTAGGGATATCGATCACTAGCTAATTCACCACCGAATTACTAAATTGTGTCATTTGCTTCCTTTTATTTCTGAATGTAAGTTGAAACCCTGCCTATGCGAGCGAAAACAGGGGGACAGAAGCCACCTTATGTCCTAATGTCATTTAACAATTTGAACATGGTTATGGGCTGCCTAGCGCCAGCCAGGGACGTAATAAACCAATTTTATAAAAGTCAAGATTGCCTACACGTCTTGATTAGTATTTCCTTTTGTTGTTCGTTTCAGGTGAGACATGTATCCTCAGACTCTTGCAAGGCCATGGCTTCCACTCACTCCATTTAGAGCTTAACTACAAAATCGTGAACCATGCTTTGTTGCTTCCTTTAGGTGTTCACTTTTTTATATGGACGATGCTGTATGGTTGAGCAACTTCTGTATGCATGATAGATGCATCTAGCCGTCTGTCCCAGCTAGCTAGCAACCTAGAACAATCAATCTAGCAATGTATAGCTTATCTCCTGTTGTGCATACGTACGCCCGGCCGGCATTGGCACCGATGGCGACTGCTCAACGCCGCTCACATACATACATATGAATATATTACTTCATGTGTGACATGCCTCCACAATAATGACCCATCGTCGATCTGGCCGCAAAGGTGTCCCGTTTGCAATTTGGGACACACGAAACGATCGAGCAGCTAGCGAGGCACCGCCGTACATTACACTGTTCCCAGATCGCCGTCAGTTCGATCAATTATAAAGCTATACGTTGACATGTGACCATCAGTAAGATGCATGCATGTACTGTCCGTGCTTAGGTTGTCATCCTGCATTTATTCGCTTTTTGTATAAGGGTGCATTCATTGTTGAAGTTTTTTTATAAAAAAGGTATCTACTATAGTAGCAAGCTAAATTTCTGCAACTCTTTTTTTGTTTCCTTTCGGTTTGGCATTGACGACGGTCGATAGATCGAGGTAGCTAGATCCCAAGCCTCCAAAGAGCCGCAGCAGAAGCATGCAGTAGTGAATTTGTCATGCAACGGAATGCACAGGGTAGCTAGGCTAAGGACAAGCATGCGTTGTATGTATGTATGAATGCATTCACATATTCATATGATCCATCTCTGTTGCATGATTGGCTCGTGTCAGCTCTGAAATCAGTGCCCCCCTCCGGCCACCATAGATAGACGACGATAACCTTTTATATATGCAGCTCGATCTAGACTCTAGAGAGTGAGAGGGAGATCTACAGAGCGAGAGGCTAGCTAGATATATAGATAGATGCCTCTTCTTGCTTCTCCTTTGCCTTGTTTCATTTTATCGTCAAAAGAACTTCAATGGCAAAAGAAGAAAGGGCCCAGCTTTACATACATGTACATTTATGAGAAGTGCTCCGGTGCTTTCCGGAAAAATAAGTTGCACGTATTTTAAAGCGCATCGACGGCTATGATTAGGTTCACAAAGTGATCTAAGAGGAGTACTAACTATGTGGGATTAACATCTTTAATCTCCACCCCTAATCGTAGCCATCGATTTGCTTTAAAATTCGTGCAACATGTTTTTTCGGAAAGCACCGGAGCATTTCTCTACATTTATTCACAGATGCCTTCCTGCTTCTTCTTCTTTGGCCTGTCACGCATCATATGATCATCGCAGATTGCATGCAGAGGCTAGCTGACCATTTCAAGTACCAAAAAGAAAAGAAAAAAGCTAGATCCAGCGAGCTACTCATATAACTTGCATCTCTCTTTACATCTCTATCCAAATATGTGCACTACTGGCAAAAAATAGTTAATTACAAAAAATCACCACAATTGTGGCTAGGGTTTCGTAAAACCACTGGGATACATGAAGATTGCGTCGAACGACTGGTCTAGCGCTAACGATTTTCGAACAGCCACCACTCGTCGTCTAACCGTGCACGACGCTGACTTAACCCTTATTATGACAGGGGGGGGGCCCAGTTGCAGGTGCCACGTGGCAAATTAGACACTCCCCCGTTAACGGACGTTAGACGGCTCGTCCGTGCCCTAACTTAGGACATCGGTCTGAGGTCGCGTTGACCGGCTCATTCCCCTCCCGCGCGAAGAGTGAAAATGGCGGCGGCGAGTTCGTCCGGTCCCAGCTGTCTCGGCGGCGCTAGCAACGGAGACGGCGGCGAAGAGAGCGTAGACGGTGGCGGAGAGTTAACCCGCGGTGTCCTAGCCGTAGGGGGAGGAGGTGTCGCTCGCGAGGGTGGCGGCGGCGACTGCGACGGGAAGCAAAGCTCGGTCGCCAAGCCGGCCGCCGTGATGGAGGTGTCACTGGAGAGGAGGGCGGCGGCAGCTGTGGCCCGCGCCTGGAAGGCCAACCCGGAGAGTAGCCACCACTTCACCAGCGGATTCGGCGGCTGCTAGTAAGTCTTCAGATCTTGTGCTCTGTTCTTGTTTGATTCGAGATCTCGATCTAGGGTTTGGATTGAACAGTGCGGTTTTTCCTCTTTCTGTAGCCTGGATGACGATATATGGGATGTTAGATTCAATTTCGAAGGCAGAGACAATCTAGAGCGTAGAATCGGCAGGTCTGACATAACTTATCTGAATCTGTTAGCACTAATCGAGACAGAGGGCTATGGAATTACTGACATCATGTACTATGTGAGAGAGAAGGACAAAGGGGTTAGTGGGATGGAATTGTTAGATGGAATGGCAAAGGTGGAGAAGATGGTAGAGCAGTACGAGAAGATTCAGAGTGTCAGTGTCACTGTAATTGCAGGCAATAGCAGTCTACCTTCAGATTTGAACACTCCATCTGTAGAAGACCAATTGCCAATTTCAGAGATTGCTGTGCCTATTGTTTATGCAGTGGATGAAGAAGGGGTGATCATTCCTAGCCAGGAATGTGTTAACTTGTCTGAAGATTCAGAAATGCTTTATCTGGAGACACAACAGAGCTGCAACATCATTTTAGAGCAGAGCATAGTTCCTGTTCATGATCCAGAGCTAGAATATTTGTTCACTCAACCAAGCTGCAGCAAAGGAAAAGAACCAGTACAAGTACATGATGTTGACACTGACACAGACACTGACAGTGAACTAGATGATTCAGATGATGACAGTGGTTCAGATGAAGATTTGGGCCTGAAATTAAGTGACATGAAGAAGAGGAAGAAGCAAACAGATCATGAAGTTTCAGAGCCAGATGAGTTGTTCTGGGATTCAGATGACTGTTCATCTGATGACAGTGACCTGGAGACAACAGATGAACCAGTTAGAAAGAAGAGCAAGACTGATGGACCCACCACCAGATCTCACTGCAGCCAGCAGAGCACAACTCCAACAGATTATGTGCCTTCTGATGATGAAGGCAAACAGTGGGAGCTCAATTCAGATGATGATGATGGTGCTGAGATGATGTCTTGGGCTCTGCCAGCAGGAAAGAAGAGCATGGCAAAAAAGAAAGAACCAAGGGTCTGGTATGATGAATCTAGACTGCATCCATAGGAGGGTCTGTGCTTCAAGATGTGTTTTGTTGATGTATACCAGTTCAAAAGAGCAGTGCAAACACTGCACAGCTGAGAAATTTCAAGTTCTGGAGAAATTGCAAAGATAGGGTGATTGTGATTTGCTCTGAAGGTAAGAAGACAAAGAAAGAGAAAGCCAATGAGGATTTGACACAGGAGAGTGAGGATTTGACAAAGAAGAGATGCCCATTTCTAATGGTTGGGTCAGTCATCAAGGGTGAGAAGACTTTCTGTCTCAGGAAAATGCAGCTGCAGCATACATGTGCCACATCAGGTGAAGCATGCAAGGTGACAGGTAAATGGCTAGCCAAGGAGTGTGAGTCAAGTATAAGAATAGATCCTAGGACAGGCATTGAGTCTGTTAGGGATACAAAAAAGGAAAAATATGGAGTTCAAGTGCACAAGATGATGGCTTGGAGAGCAAAAAAACAAGCATTACAGGTGGTGCTAGGTGATCAGATTAAACAGTATACTAGGCTGAGGGATTATCTTCAGACTGTTCTGGACACAAATCCTGGCTCTAGGTGCATTGTGACCACAAAGATGGTTGCAGAGCATCCTAGCAAGAACCCAAGATTTCATGGGTTATTCTACTGTCTTGGAGCCTCTGTGAAAGGTTTTCTAAATGGGTGTAGACCATTCATTGGTATGTTTGCTTTACCTTACATTGTTATTCTGTCCTTGCATGATTTATAAAACATTTTTTGTTGTTGTAGGATTGGATGGCTGTTTTGTGAAGCTAACAACTGGGCAGCAGATCCTTGCAGCAACAGGCCTATGTTTAAAGTGCTCTGTTAAATTGATATGTGGACCTATGTTTCTTCTACTAGTTTAATTGTCTGTGCTAAAGTAACAGTCACATGGTTCTGGTGGTTTACTGGAACCATGGATCTGAATAGTGGTGGTTTCTGTGAAAAAACCTGAAGATAGCAGTTTCAGAAATTCAGATAAATACTGCCACACACTTGTTTCAGAGTAATACTGCCACACACTTGGTTCAGATAAATGCAAACATTCAGTTACAAAGTGCCACACACTTGGTTCAGTTACAGATAATTGCAAATATTAAGTACCAACATAAAACACGACATAGTTCAGACACAAATTACATAGCTAATACCATCAGTTCATCAGATCTACTAGACACCAAATTAGGACACACAACTAAACATTCATGTCACTCCTCACAGATAGCCTTGATGTTCTTCAGCTTCTGCTTGTTCCGGTCACTTGCTTTCAGAAGATCAAACAGATTGTACTCCACCTTCTTTTCCTCCTTCATCACCTGCAGAGAGTTCTTCAGCTCCTCATTCTCTTTTGCCAAATCCTCATTGGCTTTCCTAAGCTTAACAACCTCTAGCAGTGCCTCCTCCTCAAGAGACCCCTCATCTATAAGTCCTGCAGCTGCACTTGCACTAGTTCCCTCCATTATACGCTTGTAGTTCTCCTTCATGGACCTTTTCACATTTTGACCAATGAAGCTGTTAATATCCTGCACCATGGCATCATACTTCTCCTGCATCTTATGTTTATCCTGCTGTAAATCATAAATCTCCTTTGCAGATTTATGATTATCCTCAACTCTGAGACTAACTACGCCATCATACATGCCCCACAATTTGCCAAGACCTTTTCTAAGATGCACAGGCCACTTTGGATCAATCCATTCAACAAATCCGCAGTTTGTGATAGCCTGTAAATTTATAAAACCACATGTTAACTGCTAGACTGAATACTTGCTACACCTGTTAACTGCTAGACTGAATAGTTGCTACACTTGTAAACTGCTAGACTGAATATTTGCTACACTTGTTAACTGCTAGACTGAATAGTTGCTACACTTAGTAACCGCTTGACTGAATAATTAATTAACTGAATGTTTTGCTTAAGTGAATGTGTTTCTTAACTGAATTTGAAGAATAACTGAATGATTCTGCTTGCTTAACTGAATTTTCTACATACAATTAACTGAACATGCTGTTAAGCAAAGATTTTTCACTCACATGGTACACTGAACAAGCATAGAATCTTCTCCCAGTGCTGGTGCCCTCGAAACAAACACGCCTCTCCGGCTTGGCTTCGTGGAGACGGCAAAGAACAGTACTTTCATCGTCAATGCCGCAGAAATCAGGGTCATACACATACTCCGACGAGTACTCTGCCCCATTGTACTGCAGATCGAAGTTATCAGTTCCTAATCGAAGGTCAACAGGACCGGAATCTCAAATCACAAAGCGCAAACCCTAAAAATCCCCAAAACGGACAGAAAATTACTCACCGGCCAGACGTACGATTCATCGGACTCGCCATCGTTCCAGCTAGGCATTGCGCAGCAGCCGCAGAGGCGCCGGCGCAGATCCGCGTCGGCGGTGGCGGGGGCGGCGCCGGCGAACCTCGGCCAAGCAGCAATGGCGCAGAGGGGAACAGTTCAGTGCGACTGAGCGGGAGAGAGAGAGGACGTATCGAGCCAACTGCTTTGTCTAGGGCACGGACGAGCCGTCTAACGTCCGTTAACGGGGGAGTGTCTAATTTGCCACGTGGCACCTGCAACTGGCCCCCCTGTCATAATAAGGGTTAAGTTAGCGTCGTGCACGGTTAGACGACAAGTGGTGGCTGTCCGATAATCGTTAGCGCTAGACCAGTCGTTCGACGCAATCTTCATGTATCCCGGTGGTTTTACGAAACCCTAGCCACAATTGTGGTGGTTTTTTGTAATTAACTCGGCAAAAAATGACTTCAACGACATGCATACACATTCTATACATACACAATTTCCCATTTATCACAAGAATGTTCCAATTGCACAAGGTTGTAATGATTGGACACACATGTTTGTGTATTGCATGCTGATATTCCAAGCCTCTTTCAGATATGCGAACTCATATTTGCTTTTGCGAGTATACACAGGTGCCCTACGCTTGCTAACTAGCACAAGGGCCTACAAATCAAATCCTTTTGCTGATCATGTAGTGCATGACCCGGTCTCCCCTTGTGCGCATATATCTTTTGAACATGCAAATATATTCTCTGAATTAACAAGCATGCATGCACACATGACACATGTGCAACACATGAGTGCATTCCTCTCTATTTTGAGACCTACATGATACCTATGATTGGAGTTAACGAATGCCGCAAGCTATAGAGAATCCATGCGCATGCATGTTCCCACTTGTATGCATGCGATAAGAATGCAAATTAGATATCTGAAAACGTAGTACTGATATATATCTTCCTTTAATATGAGAGGACACGCGCACTGAATTGATCGATCTGCTTGAGACATGTAGATGTAACACACAAAACGTCCGAACAAATTTTCCAGGAAAATAGCTGACCATTCAGTCTTACACACACACCATGCATGCCACTATGTGAAGACAGGCAGGCCGGAGCCGGACACAGTCTCGTATTTTATTGCTGTATGCGTATGTGGACGCGGAGACTGAAACAGTGTATACTGGTGTACTGCTACTGCAGGCATCAGAAACATAAATTTTAACTGATCACCTTTGTGTTCTTCCATACACTATATTCAAATGCTGCCTGCATGGAGCTATCATTTCTTACCTATCCAAATTAGTTCATTGAGGAAAAGTTCTGGGCTGGACATAGTACTATATGATCCTCCTTTCTAAAACTCATCAAGAATAACATCTTATGAGCTCTGGAAAAGTACATAATTATTTATATATAGAGAAAATATATGCAATGTCAATGTGAATTTTGGTACAATTTTTTTTACCATCAATCTGCTATTTGTGCAAAAATCACAATATGAATTTATATATACTAAGGTAAGTTATACCGCAGACTGTTTATGGCACCCCCTCCGTTTCATATACAAGGTGACTATCCCATTTTTCAGAGGCGAAGAAAACCAAGCCAACTAATAAATATCATGACTAGTTGTGTGGAAAAACTCTTGTGTTACGGGCTAATTAAACATGTTGCATGCATACGTTGTGCATTTTTTCTATGGCTACATGCAACATTTACATTAATAAGCACCGATACGAGGCAAAAATCTTTTTTTTTTGAAAAGAGGTGCTAGTGATCTTATAATTATTGATAGTGGTCTTTAATATAAAACTGGAGGGGGTAAATAATTTGATGGTTTGTTTGCACCTCTCACAAGTGCACCTTTACTAGAACTCGTCTTGAACAACTTTCTATTAAGTTTCCAAAATGATGGTTCCTCACACAATTTCAAACTTGTGCGTCCATTTTTTATTAATTTTCAAAATGTTAATCATATGTACGCATGTCCTATTAATTTGGTCCTTGATGGTTGGACATATATACATGCATTAGCATCTAGGTGGACATATATACTACAAAGATCCTTTCCTCATCCCAGCACGACGCACTATAATTCTTGATTTGGTGCTTCTCCAAATATGAAATGCCAAGGAACACAGTCAATAATATATTAAGAACCGAAAAACACCATGGTTATTCATTTGTTTACTTCTGAAACGTCTTCATTCGGCATGTTGTGTACAATAGCTGCAAAGAGATACGAACGCAGTGCCCAAAAAGATTTCTAGATTTCATTCCTTTATTTTTTGTTAATGGTCTTGATCTAAAACCCCGGACGTACTAATAGGCGTTCACCACAAGAGAATAACTTTTCAACAAACTTGAATATTTGGCTATAACTAGAAATATATGGTGATCTCCCCACTTGAAAGTCATTTCCTTTCAAGGGCACTATCTTGAGACACATTTCCTTTATTTGAGAGAGGTGGGGTTAGGGAGATCTTTGAAAGGTACTAGATCATGTTGAAAATTTCCATCGATGAAGTATTCAGTAGAACCACATGTGCTAGAGGGAAGTGAGGCGAGAGAAGAAGCAATGAAATTACATTTTGTTTATCATATTGGTATACATTACATGTTTCTTTATTTTGTGTTTTAAAGGGATAGTAATTATATTACATTCTTCAAAACACCTGCACCATGTAGACAAGGATGACGTTCAGTACCCTAAGTTGTGTGATATTACAAATTCCATGTGACTTTTGTCCTCACAATAAACCAATGTATTGTAATGAGATGAAAATGGACACAATTTTTCGCATCCACAAATAATGTTATTCGTAGGAAATATATATATTTTGGAAATATTTTCCTTCATAGGGTTATTACATCATGTGCTTAAATTTGTAGACTTCAAAATAAACACACACATATATAAACAGATTGTTAGTATAGCATGTTAGAGGCAATTCATGTCACACCATTCAACATGTTACATGTACTAAGCTTATGTTTGAATCAAATAGTGTGATCCATGTATATCTTGGTGAGATCAGTTATATTTTTAACACCATTTCTTTTGTTATAGATTGACTAGCTTAGCAAACATTCATGTGTATGTCATGTATTATTTGCAGTAGCTTTTACTATAGTGTGTTCAATTGGAGAGAGTTCTGTAATATTCAACTAAGTATGCCAAGAAGAAATATACACATCCTCATTTGCAAAATTACAAGAGCCTGAAAAAGACATGGAATTTAAATACGACATACAACACAGATGCAGAATTTAACCAAACTTGATTGTACCAAAGTACCATTATTCTTTGGTACTCGTAAAAAAAGTAATATTCATGGAACAGATATCTGCGTCGTCCTACACAGATGCACAAATAAACCAACTATGATTGAACGAAGTAATCAAATTGTTTTGAGTAGTTTCCCTAATAACCATTACTTATTTGCTAGTTCGAACAAATTAATATACCATACATCCTGTTATAGTTAATTTAGCAAGAGCTTCATAAACTTTGCAACAAATAAAAGGACGTGGTAATAAGGATGAACTAATGTAAATGGACTACAGGGGATGTTTAACCGAATCACCCAAGAGACTGCCAAATATTACACTGTATCATACTCTGATGTACTGTGTGCACATAAATTTATTTTGACCTGAATTAATTAAGTATAGCCTCTTCTTGCACATGCTGTTTGAACATCGGTACAAAATTCTTTATCATACAAATATAGTACGACACCCTTTCTAAACAGTATGTAACAATATTAGCTAGATTATCTGTTTTCCACAAAGCTCGCATGTGTTGACATTGACGAGCAAGGATTGATGAGTAGTTAATTAAAACTGATTAGTGTCAGCTGACATAAAATACCGCTCGTGCAAGTTTAGACCACAAACTGAAATTGAAAATCCTGGAAAAGAAGTTGCCAGTCATATTTGTTCACAGCAGGAACATATATATAAACACATATAATGCTTAATTGCAAACGGAAAATTTGCGACCGCCGTATAAGAAAAACCCTACACACAGCCTTGAACTGGATCGTTGTGTTATAGCTTTTCATATATATTTTGTGATGCTAAAAAACAAGCAGGCTCCAGAGGACGTAAGACGGCATGCATAGACTAGCTAGCTAAGCTCTATCTATGGTTAGATGGATATAGGGTGATCGTCGTCGTCGTCAGAGAAGGAAGGTACAGCTAGCGTTTCAAGGGTTGTTGTTTTGCATCTCTGGGAACTCTCCAACGATAGCCAGCCTCCTTTCTTTACTGGTTTCCTGATGCATAGAATTCAGCACCTCGCCACTCACTCATGACTGACAATGGCACTGAATACCTTGCACCAATAATTCCATCTACCCCCCTATGGACTATGTATTATCTCGTCAAGCCGGGGAAGAAAGAAAAACGGACCAAAATTGAGAGATAGAGAGAGAAAGATAGTTTGTTAACTGATATGATCTCAGCATGACAAACCGCAGGCAAGTAACAAACCAATAAATACATGTGAGTCCTGTAGTATCTCCCTCTCCCTCTCTCTCATGAGCTAGCTACTGAAGTAGTAGTCAACATGCAAGCTTTGTATCCACCAAGCTACTGAACATGATGCACAGAAATATATTTAAATACAGCTGAGAAGACAACTACTGTGTAATTGTCGTAGTATGATCTTCATAAACAAAACAAAATTGTGCTTTGTCAACAAATGAAGACTCAGTGACAAGTTGAAGTACAAAATTAATGAACCATGAAGATAGATCGATCACATGGCAAACAAGCTAATTGCACAAACCCTAGCTAATCTTATTAATAAATTGTGCTTAATTTCATCATAGAAAAACATCCAGTACACAAACTCGCAAGAAGAGGAAGAAGAATTAGGAGGAAATTATATCAAAATTACCTCTCTCTAGTCATCATATCCATGCATCCATCCCTAGTTAATCCGCACCTGACTCTTGCTTAACTAGTGCATTCCATGGCTGCTTTGTCCGCCGCCGCCGCCGCTGAACCCGAAACCTAGTGCCCCGCCCATCGACGAAGAGGACGACGACGATGTCGGCCCGTGAATATCCACCTGCCTCGTCAGCCCCGCCCAGTCGATTAGGGACGTGGCGCCCAGTGGCAAGAATGTCGGCCGCCCCACCATGGCCGCGGTATTGCTAGGCCCAGCACCGCCGCTGCTGCCACCCCCGGGATAGGGCTGCTGATGCGGCGGCGTAGGCTGGTGCTGTAGGTCTTGGACCTGGCGCTTGAGGAACTTGATGTATCTGATGGCCTCGTCGAGCATGGAGGCCGTGTCCATCTTGGTGCCCCCCGGGACGAGGCGCTGCAGGATGCGGATGCGCTCGCTGATCCGCTCCCGGCGGTGGCGAGCAGCGATGCTCTGCGGGTCCTCGCTGATGCGCACGTTCCGGCGGCGCGGCTTCTTGATGGTGGCCGGGTCGATGTCCACCGGCTGCATAGCGGCGATCCGGTACATCATCTCCTTCATGGCGCCCAGCTCCTCTTCCGCCTCGTCAACGGCATCCTGGTGTTGCTGATGAAGCTGCGACTGCGAACCCTCCTGATCCGTCGGTGGAGGCCTCTGTTGCATCTCGTCGTGCTGCTGATCTCTCTGCTGCTGATGCTGGTGGTGGTGGTGGTAGTCATGGCCATGCCGATGGAGGTCGACGGCCAAGTCCAGGTGATGGAGGTGGTGGTGAGGAGGGAATAGGGAGGAGGAAGGGGAAGGATCCATAGCTAGCTGTTGTTGCTGATGGTGGTGTTGCTGATGCGGAGGAGGAGGAAGAGGAGGGTGGAGGTGGAAAGATAACGGCGGCGGTGGAGGCGCCGGCGGAGTCGGGGTGGGGTGGTCGAAGAGGAGAGGGTGGTGGTGGCTGCCGAGGCTCATGTCCAAGTCCCATGAGTTGCTGCTGCTCGAGTTGTGGGTCATGTTGTCCATGCCCAGCAACCAAGCAAGCCAGCGAGCTAGATGAGCTAGGTAGACGGAGATCGACGATGAGCTGAGCTGAGCTTGCTCCTCCGGCCGGCTTCCAAACTCCAAAGCGTGTCCCTATGAGCTACCAGCAGCTACACGAGATAGAGAGAGACCATGAGTGGTCACATAAGTGAGGGCTTTATAGGGGAATGGAGGAGAAGGCTAGCGCTAGCTACCTCGACCGATTAAATGGTAGCTAGAGGTGGTAGAAGATGATGGTGGTGTGAGGTAAGCTGCTGGCTGCCTAGGTAAAAAAAAAACTGATGACTCTGCCCTGTACGGCTTGTCCGAAGGAAGGGGAGAAGAATTTATTGCTGATGGGATCATGGTACTATGTGAAGTGAAGGAGTAACTTGTAGGAGTAACTAGGGAGGTGGGGTCAACCTCATGATGGATATGGAGGGGTTACTAAATCTGGCAATGGTGATCGATGAGGGCAATAGAATAATGATGATGAGCTAGCTATACATAGCAGGAGGAAGAAGAAAGGGGAGCAGTAGAACGCATGCATATGCGAGAGTGATGTAGAGCTGTGCCACCCCTCGTGAACGCCTGCAGGCTTTCACACATCCCTAGGCAGTAACCTCCTCGTTCCATTGTGTTCTCTCTCCTATCTACATTCCCTTCCTTCTTGACCATCTATCTTTCTTTCAGAGCATCTCCACCCTAATTAATCCCCTTCCTTCTTGACCATCTACCTCATATATGAAAACATATACACTATTGTATATGGATCGTATTTAAGATTTTCTTTATTTCTTTTATGCACCCAAAGTTCACTAATAGTGACCCCTATTTATATGCTTAGTAAAATTCAATAAAAGTAGCAAATAGAATCTCCCTGACACCCCCTATCTAATGGACTAACCGGCACTTCCTCGAAATTTGCTCACTCAAACTTGAAATTGCCATTCTGGTCGGTGTAATTTTTCAAAAGTTCATAGATAGATTAAGTGTGGAGTTAGCCAGAATACACTGAATGAAATTTGTAGCCCTAGTCATTGGGCGCACAAAGATACAACCCACACCTCCAGGCGTTGCATATAACATCCAAAACTTGCTGATGCTGATATCGTGTATGGTTAGAACCACAGTCGTCACCAGCCCTATACACCCTACGTCGCTGCCGACTTTTGGTCTCTGGAGAATACATCTGATAACGCTGTCGACTTTTGGTTGCTGGAGAAGACCACCAAACCTCCAAACCTTGCCATTCTTATGCACAGAAAAACCCGCATCACAGAAAATCATTTGCATGTCCTAGTCTGACCTCCGCCATTGTCGCCATCGGACGGTCACGATTTCGATACATTGCGCCATTTATTAAATCTCTCTGCACCACCAAAGCAAGCACGACGTCGCCATAGACTACACCCACTAGCATGCCAGTGCTACTTCAGGAGAAGTTATCGGAAAATCCCAAGTATAAAGGATGATGTAACCCACAACGTTTTTCCCTCATTAGGAAACAAGATTTATAGAACCATCAAGAAAGAATGACATGTCAACCAATTTAACAGTACGTGCTTACAAATACATAACATATTGTCCCCAACGTTTCAGAAAAGTTCTCAAGCCTCCCGTCCTGTTAGTTACAAGTATTATGTATATGAGTATGTAGATGGTATGAAAACAATTACAAAGAGGATGTAAATAAATTAATATATGGACCGAGGGTAGATTTACTATAGGCATCTCTCGAAATAAATATAATATTATCGTGTAAAAAAGTTACTGTTGTACTTCAATTAGATTGTACTTATCTTTATTTTTATGATTATTAGTGTTCATTGCATGATTCATGTAGTCATTACTTTCAACATATATAGACACTTAACCCAACAACATCTTTAACTAATACTTCACTCCAAGACTACTATCCAGCATGCATCTCAAAGTCTTAAGTTCACACAAACAAAGTATCACCTTAAGCGAGATGACACATTATAAACAGTAAAATCACCATGCAAACATACACTAACAACTGTGTTTTATTGTTAGCAGCAACAAAACAATGCATGTCTTGTCCATGTCTGTCACTGAGATATAGAGCAATGTACAGTTGAACTTACTATCATACACAATTTCTTTTGAAGATCTAGGCATCAACTTGGCCTCATAAGACAAATAAATCTGAGAACATATATATATGACAACAAATAATGAATCAAGGTGACATAATAGATAACAAAATAATTCACTAACTGATCTGATCATAAAGTGAAATTTCATGTTATCCTAAGAAATTCATGTAGGGAAACTCATAAGACTTTTGTATTGAAGACATATGAGAGAGGGTGACATCTAGGTACTGATATGGACACATAGCCAAAGAGAACTACTCACACAATGTCATGGAGGCATCAAAGATGATGAAGAATACTCCTGCAATGAACCCCCCTTCCAACATAGTACTGGAACATGCCTCTAAATTGGATATTCGTGAAACAGTGACTGCTCTCCAAAATAAACTCCACGTGTTAGGCTTTAGATCGAGGCAAAGATAATAAGCGTCGAGAGGTGGTGGAGGGAATAACGAGGCTCAGGCGCAGTAGGGGCTCTTCCCTCCCCTTGATCGCGAGGTGGGTTCACGTGTGGCCTATGTGGCCTCCTTTTTATGTTTTGCGCCTGCTGGATTCATCCCGAAGAAATAGAATTTGATATTTATCTTGGTAGTTTTGGGCCTTCATTAATAATGATTTTCTGCGAAGCAAAAACAAGTAGAAAACATCAAGTGGCTCTGCGCTGTATTAAATGATTAGCCCAGGGAAATCATGCAAATGGTATGAAAAAACCATATTAATAGAAATAAATGATATACTAGTTTGGATCAATGAAAAAATATAGATATGTTTGGGACGTATAAGAATCCCCAATCTTAACCCCTTCTCAATCTCAAGTAGGTGGATGCTAAAACTAGTATATTCTTTATTGTGAATACTACCATATATATCTTAATCAAAATTATGTAATTTATATGAACTTAAAATAACCTGATGCAAGGCAGTTGAAAAGCAGTTGACTATAGTTGACATTGAACAAACAATAGAGAAACAATATGAATAAACAATTTATTGCCTTTCATGAATCAATGCACTGGAGACATGTTTCAGTCCATATGGTTTATGTCAGGCTGTGTGAATATTTCGTTGTATCAATCCTTCTACCTCGTATAAAACAAATCTTGTCAAGATAAAACATGAGCAAACCAGGTGATCTAATCATCTCGTACCCGTGTCAATTCTTTCAACATACTGATGTATGTAAAATACATACATGAACTTTGCATTGTATTACATGATATTTAAATCATATTTGCATCATATAAGGGTTATATCAATGTTTTATATTGATTTTGGGAATATTTCACAGTTTCCCTATTTTTCTGGAATTAACCCTGTACTGGCAGAAAACCCTATTTTCTATATTTTGATGTTTCAGGGACCCAAACGACGTCCAAATGACCTAATATTTCACGGGGATCTTTTTGGAAGGAAGAAAGAGTACGAACCAAGGAAGCGCAAAAGTGGAAACCCAAGGAGGAAAATGGGTGGGCCCACGCGGCTAGATTCCCTGGCCGCGTGTGGCACCCCATCTCCCCCCCTCGAGGCTCCGATGCCGTCGATCTTCGACTTCGTGCCTTCGTTTTGACCTAAAAACGACTATAAAAACACTCCCCTGCCGGCTTTCGGAAGAGAGCGCCGCAGAAACACAAAAACCAAAAAACACAGACCCGGAGCTGAAGATTGGAGGGGGAAAACTCCGGCGGGGCGCTTCCGGTGTGGTCTCCATCTTCTCCAACGACTTCTCCATAGTCTCCATGATGAAGAAGGAGTAGTCCACATCTGGACTATGGGTTTGTGGAAGTAGCTTATGTATCTCTACTCTCTTGTTCTTCACTAATTAGCACCGTATGAGCTGCTGAACATGATTACGGTCATCTATGTATTATCCTTTGTGGTGGATCTTTATGAGTTAATATATGTTTGAGACTGCAATAGTTTTGTCTCAGTTATGAAAGTAGATGCATATTATGTACCCCGTTTTTGTTTACCTTTTTTGATCCAACATGTGTATTAGAGCGCGTGAGGTGGAACGTGTGCATTAGATGGAGTAATGGGGGGTGGCTAGTGCGGGAAGCTGACAACAGAAATCTCGCGATCCACTTGGGTTTTTACCTTACTTTGTTACCTCACTAGGGATAAAGAGAATACCATGCTACCGGGGATGTTGGGTGTGACCATGCCACTTATCCATGACTAGATCTAGCATGTTCTTATTTTAACTTCATGTCATAGAACCTAAGGCTATACTTTGATTTATCTTAATACTAGGGTGTTTTGATTTAATTCACATCTTAGTGGAGTATAAGAGAGATTAATAACCAAAACATTTCTATGTTAGGACGTGATGCCCATATAATTATAACTTATCATGAAACATTGTTGCAATCTAATATGTCAATTCTAATGTTCCATTATCTACCACTATATTAAAGAGAGAGTGCATTTGTGAAACCATGAACCCCGGTCCATTTTTAATCATAAGAAACACCTTTCCCACACTTTATATTCACTTTTCATTTTCAGCCATTTAAAAATTCGAAAATTCAAAAATACTTTCATTACTTGCATTTATCATACAAAATCCAAAAATATAATCACCACTCATATTTATCATCCTTGCATATTTATTTATCATTATTGCATATATTTTTCTTGTTTTACATTTATTTTATTTTCATACTTTACTCACACCTTGTGCTTGACAACCACTTGGTGAGGTTGAGGGCACAAAACAAATTTTTTTTTTTGCAGGTTTACCAAGAGAAGGACAAGAAGATAAATCATTCACACACAGTTCCCCGAGAGTTCGATATAAACCCCCGAGTCACGCTTGTGGGGGAAAAGAAGCTTTCCGTGCTACATCACTTTACTCTGAAGTCTCAACCGCACATCACATACAAAAAACACTTGAGCATGAGCCTCGGGATTAGCACTTAGATGGTGAGAATATGGATTAATAATGGAATTTTGGAAAAACAAATCGAAAAATGGCTCACACATCTGAAAATGCAATTAGGTAAGAGCAAATCTTATAGTAGAAACTGATGCAGGAGTAGGGATTGCCATGCAAAGGGGGTGCATCCAACTTGCTTGCTCATGAAGAGCTGGAGAAGTTTGAAGAATCTCATTATTGGAACTCCGTGTTTTGTAATGTGAAGATTGTAGGAGATTGCGCGATAGAAAGCAAAAAAAAATCTCTCACATGCGGAAGCAACACTCAAGATCCAATCTAGGAGATGCTAGTAATGGGAAGAGTAGATCATCATACCCTCAAAGAACATGTGTGTTGGACGTAATTTTAACGCACGGTGGGACACTCCAGAACCTTTTAGAACATTCCGGTACTCTACCAAAAATTCCCGAACTTTTTCGAAACCCTAACATCAACATTCTTGATATGATATTTTATCTCCGGGCCATTCGGAACTCGCCGTGATGTCCCGGATCCCACGTGAGACTCCGAACAAATATTTGGTATCACCATTAAATTATCCTAGAGCTACTCTAGTGTTACCGAACGTTAAGTGTGTAGTCCTACGGGTTGGAAAACATGCAGACATAAATGATGACAAGTAGTTGTTGCCTATACATAGCTGACATGGCTGCAGCCGTGTCCATCGATCTTATATACAGTGTAATTGTGTATAGGTTCTATCTCGAGTGCACTGGTGTTTGTGTGAGTTGATTCCTCCCCCATTCCCTGTAGGTTGCATACTCTCCATCTAAACCTGTCCTTGAATCACAAACCTGGAGAGTGAATCTCTTCATACTCACTCCGTCCCAAAATAAGTGTCTCCATATTTTGGGACGGAGGGAGTATATTTTTTGAATACAAAGGGATATATTGATTAATATATTTTGATGTTTCCTCAACTGAGACACAAACAGGCTCCATATGATTTATGATCATCTCCTCTATGTCTGGGCATACCAAAAGGTATTCTAAATGATTTGGTTTACTTGGACCTGGAGCTAAGATACTAACAGCTGACTAATTGAGAACGGTGTCCTCCATCTAGAGATGCGGCCCGTACTCACAGGCTACTACTCCATATAATATGTGCCGTAGAGCAATCTGGAAGCAAGACAAACATGGTCATCACAATATGTACAGACAAAAATAAAGTTCATTATCTCTGCTGCTGTATTAAAGTAATCTATATCTAGTCAAGTCAACAGGGCAGTACCTTGCACTTGAACAAAACTGACACGTACGCCACCAGATCATGTTAGATTCACAGGTTCAGATGACTCATTTTTGTCAAAAAGTGGATTTATCTAAACATCTAGTATATCTAGATACATCCACTTTTATTCAAATAGAAGTCATCTAATTTGGAACGGAGGGAGTAGCTATCTAGCATGGCTAGCTCCTAGTTAGCTGGCTCCCTGAGTGTCCGCAGAGGTGTAACTAAATTATATATTCAAGATTGTTCTAACATTACTTAATCCATGTGATGCATGGCCATCTTAACTTGTTACAGGCCTCAAAAGATTTCCATGTGAATTTCAGAGAATTCTTGTTTATCGGAATAAAATTTTCGTTTGTTGATTATAGATCACTATAAAAATACCCCTCGTATTGCGGCGGAACTTCATTAAGAACTTGGTGTAAATGAAAAAGTATAAAATACATGAATTTTCTTAAAGAAATATGCAAAAATCTCACAATAGCCTAGAGGTGAAATTGATTTGTATATGACGACAAATACTTGGTGACATGGAAAATCGTATGGCTAAATAAACAGATGTCGTGAATAGGTTTCATGTACATTATACTCTATATATTTAATGAATATTAGTCGGATATGACATGCACAATTGATTGGCTAAAAAAATAGATAATGTGGTAGTGGGGTATGAGATGGATAAATGATTGGTTAAAAGAGTTAATGATGTGTATAACTTGCATGTTGAGATAGAAAATAATTAATACATGTCTGTTGAGTTTTTCTTTATAAGAGTTATAGATAGATAGATAAGGAATATTCCACATGGTCTATTTTGCATGCAAATTCAAAACGAAAATCTCATTGAGTGAAACCTCACGGTAATTTGTCTTTAATTATTTCTATGATAATTATGCTACGTCCCCTGATGCTATAAGAAAATTATTGCGCTTTTATATGGTGCAGGGAAACAACTTATATTTTCTATCCTTGTAGGAGTCTATTTGGCATGTCATTTCGATCCTACGTTTTTTATTTTCATTTGTTTTAGGACTTCCAAATCAAAGTGGCCGTACATTTTCTAGCTGCATGGCATAGATGCATGATATAAGAAACATGCGGCTACTGCCCAACATGTACTTTTAACTTGACATTGCAAACTAATTAACTGTTAAGTCTTTCAAGGAACTGCAATTGACAAATCTTAGAGGTTGTCCTGTTGACTGTAGAAATGGCCACAGTGGGCACCTCGTCTATGTCGTGTGGAATGTTTGGACAGAGAGGAACCAAGACATTTTGAATAGAGCGTCATTTCTGTTAGACGACTTCACGTTGCGACTAGTCTGGATATGTTGCTTTTGGGAGTATTAAGCATGTAGATAGTGCTTTTGTGTTTCTCAGGATGATCCCTAACCAATCTCATATGTAATTATGGTCTAGATTCTTCTTAAATAAGATGCAATGCACTTACCAACTTCTCTAGAAAAACTAATTGGTGGGTTTAATTTCTCGAGAAGAAGTTATTAGTTTGACTCTTTAATATTCACAAGAATTTTCCTCTTTTAAGGAAGTTATTTTGAAGGAAAAGTAGCTTGGTGGAACCTTGGCTAGATGCCTACTTTTCCAGCCTTTTCTGTGAACTTTATCAGTTTCATCTTGATAGAAAGCTAGATCTGAATGACTATATATATTTATGGCCATCAAATTAATTGGTTCCTTCAATTTTGGATCGGTAGTATAAATGGCGACAACGTTGCTACATGTCCATACCTAGCTAGACATGCATAAAGAGAGTTGTGCGCAAATTGAAACATGATATCCATATAATGTGTACAAAGACGCTGGACTTATTTTCCTTTTTGTTGATATATATATTATAAAAATCGGTGCTGCCTGCATTTCATTGCAAGTTGGAATCTAGGAAACAATACCAAGTTAAGGCATCACATGGCACCCCGCATGTAGTATTATATGTCTGGCTAGATTGTGTATACGTATGTCTATGCATACATGGGCTCCTGCCTCAGATTTGGTGGATATCTCTGCACATGACATAAATAAACTATGTATACATATATAGATGGGAAGCAGCTAACAGCAAAGCCAGTTTACTACTAGGACAGAGGATAATATATGATATATATTTCTCTGGGGAGAGGGTAAAGCTTTGAGAAGATATCATCAAGTTGGTTGCCGCTAACATACATATGCATATCCCGATTAAGTTTGTCTTCTCTCCCTCTCCCCTGACAATCTGACATGGATGTATCCTTGCCAACTAACTCGCCCTACAAATGCCACTTGCTGCTCTCTGCTTGTTTGGCCCAAACACAAGGTGAAAGCGGCACTAGTGGACGCATTATGTATGTGCAAGAACTTTCCATATGTCAACATGCACGCTGCTTTGCAAGCTAAATTATAATTACACCAGATGGACTCAAACCTTCAATTCTTTACCTGATATGGATGTACTATGGCCATCAACACAGAAGGGCGGGCCGATCAATCACCTGATCATTAATTACTTGACGTGTTAGAACTATAGTACCTAAAAGTGGTAGGAGTAACATAGCTAGCTAGGAACATACATGTCAGTAGGAAAAAATATTAACGTGACAAGTAATTAATGAGAAGAGAAGTGATATTGGTATCATATAGTTACATGATTATATTATACTATATATATGTTACCACCTACTATTGAGATAGTAACATAGAGTAGTAGTATTATATGCATGATACTGGTGTATGATACTTCCACTATGACTAGTCCGAAGTATATGGCCTATGAGCATTTCTTTCAGTGCACTGTGTACTACTACCTCCGATCTATAATAATATAATGATGGCGCCACAGTTTAAACTAATCACAGTTTAAAAATGCGACACTTAATTTTAATCTGAGGGAGTACAAAAAAATTTCAAGAAAAATAATCCAATTTTTATATGTTTTGCATGAAGCACACATATGCATGCATATTTTTATACAAATAATGCGTGTATGCATACATTAATGTGTAGTACTTATGGCAAGCAGACAAGAAGTAGAAGTTACTGATATATGATCCGCTACAAGAAAAATGGAATGTTACTAAGGCTGCGCCCACAAAGGAAACCTCCAAAGTTTGTCATCACAAAGCATATGTGTTGCATGCATGCTCGCCCTGCATCACAGTAGCTTGAAATTAGGACAGACATGATCAGAAACAACCGCAGTGATAGTTAAAAATCACATGCATGCAGCGTACGCATGCAACTTGTCTTTCATCTGCCTTCTCTCCACACGCGCACGCAGTCATTCCAGTGAGCAATTCAGAAGAAGAAGAAGAAGAAGAAGAAGAAGAAGAAGAAGAAGAAGAAGAAGAAGAACTCTATACAGAAAATTATCATAGAGCAAGCTTGCAGATCGGTTATGTATATGCACATGTATAGCAGCAGGAGTACATGGTAGATAAGGTAGGCAAAGGCTGCAAGATGATCGATATATGCGGACAATTCAAGTCACGCAGCGGCGAAATTGACCTGCATGAGATGATACTACTAAATAAAAGAGGCGATGAGATAAGGCCATCATGGAGAGAGACTTGACAGGAATTTAGCATGTTCTCTCTACGCACACATTCACATATCTAGGGTCCATACCTAGCTAGGTAGCCGGCTGGCCTCCTTCCTCGCCGAAAGGTGAAGAGAGGGTGTGAAATTGCACACATAAAGTCATGCATACATGAGCGCCGGATTACAAACAGTACACTGAATTGAGGTATTTTGAAGCTTTAAGAAAATATACATGAAAAAATAGCTAAGTAAGGGAACGATTAAGTGTAAGCCACTCATGATCATAATATTCGATAAAAGTTTGCAGATTTACATGTTTTATTATGCATTACATCCATAGTTTGCACGAGGATGCTGCCCTATCCGTGTAATTTCGTTATCCCGTTGGTAATGAAATTCGGTCCCTCGCGGGGTCGCCTGTAAAATTACATCCATAGTTTCTCATGATTTTAACAACTATGGGTGTCTCTCAACTGACAAGGTGTGCAGTGTTCATCCGTGCTCGTATTGTTAAGCAGCATTAGTATTGATCTACGAGTTTGTATTAGACTAACTTTTCTTATACCTTAAGTCATGTGTAATATATATGTCCCTTGAGTTATCACTAAACACAAGTTGTGTCCATAACATGGCACCAGAGCGATTTCATTCCTCAATGTAGGGTTTATCCAACATTCCTGCCGCCCGTCGCCTCCAGGGAAATTGATCTCATCTCCATGTGTGGTATTCGGTCAAGATCAAATATCGGATCGGTTCCGCATATTACATTTGATTCACGAATTTTTCATATTTAGGGTTTCTTTCCTGATCTTGATTGTTTTTTTACTTTATTTGGCATTCTCCTTTTGGTCATGATCATTTCTATAGAATTCTTGTGACCTCGTTGTATTGTCGATTTACACCCATTCTTTTTCTGTCAACCTTTTTTTTCGTTGGTTTTGTTGGACTATGATTTTGAGCGCAATGCATGCTTCATGCTCTTGATTTGCCATCTTCTTTTGACAACCAATTTTCTACTGATGTAGTGTCTTTCTATGATGCTTGATATTCATTTTACATTATCATTTATCTACGCACATTCTCTTAGCGCGAGGTTCTTTTGTTGTTGGTTTCTTGTAATATGATCTTTGTGACACGATCAAGTTTTCTCTTGATATTTGTTGTTCATCTTCGGTCTATTCTTTGGCTCTTGACTCCACATGTTTTGAAGACTCTTGACGTACAATGATCCAGACGCAGATATTGGATTATCAATTTTTTTAATATTACACTTCTTCAAATGCAATGTTATTGCATACGCTTTCATTTGAAAGGGGGTGTTAAGAAGTATTAATATTGGTCTAATAATTTGTATCAGACTAGATTTACTTTTCTTATACCCCAAGTCTTGTGTAACATATATATGTCCCTTGAGCTATCAATAAACACAAGTCCATCATACAAGGTATAATATGATCTATGGGATTGCATGCTATTCTAAGTAGAAAGTGTTGAGGTAAAGCAATATGGAATTGCGTGTAGTCTATTACTCCCTCCGTTTTTTAATATAAGATGTTTTAGCCTTTTTTCACATTCACATATCCAAACTTGTATTTAGACATGTTTTAGTGTCCACATTCACTCATTTGTGTGTGTATCTAGACAGTATGTGCAATAGCTGAAACATCTTATGCCTACTATATATAACGGCTCGTAGAAACCGCGGCCTCTCAGCGCCCCTGCCACTGTTCATCGTATTTTCTTCCAATAGGAACGCGCCACGTCACGATTTTTACAGAAAAGCGCCTCGAAGGTTTGCGCATCAACCCGCAGTCCACGTCCTAACGCACTGAGGGACCTGAATGCAATTTCTCAGAAAGTCACAGACTTTTCCGTAAAACTGCCCGTAGAATTCCCCTCACCTTCTTCTCTCTCCCGCGATTTCGCCGCCGCCGCACGCCGCTGCCGCTCCGGTGCTCCCCCGTCAGATCGAGAGCTCCCACGGACTCCGCCGCCACCTCCTCTCCCCCTCCGGCGACTCTCGCCTGCTGGGACAGCCGGGACACGCCGGAATCGCCGCGCCCGTGACCTCGCTTCCGCCGCCGCGGCTGCTCGCTTTCGACTAGCGCGCGTCCACCCGCGTCTGCAGTGACCGGCCGTGTGGTCCGCCTCGCGCGGATGCGCCGCCGGCGTCCTCAGCCCTGTCGCTGGCAGATCCCGCCCCGGGTGACGTCATCGCGACGCCATCGTGGGCCCGGGCTGTCAGCGTCTTTCCCAGAAAAAAAAAGCAAAAAAACAGATAATTCTGTAAAAATTGATATCTTTAAATATATCCATCAGAAAAATATAACAAACATACCAAAATGATCACAAAGAAAAAACCTAATTACTTATGGCACAAATGCAAAAATATTTGAATGTTTTCATACAGTGTAAATTTGGACAAAATTCAAATTAATTCCCTATAATTATAGATTTAGTTTCACAAATACGCACATGATATGTTTCATCTGATTACAAAAAATAAGTTACATTTTTAAGACGAAATACAAAATTACTATAATATTTTACGCCACGATATTTCTTCTTCTAATGACACGGACATACTTCAAAATTTGAATCTGAGAACCGCTCCAAATTAAACAATTTCCAAAATCTTAATAGTTTCTTTTAATTTCGCTAAAATTTGAAACCTACATAGTTTTAAAATGTATACACTACCAAATTTAAATTCACGGGCGCGGCATGGCCGCGCATTGATCCACTAGTATTACAAAACGGAGGGAGTAGGTTATAACGGTGGTATTGTCCTTTTGGGGCCTTTTGTGCAAACTCTGCTTTCTATTAATCCATCAAGACACGAGGCTTTTGTTTTCTTGAGAGAAGAAAAGCAATACTCTATCAGCTTTGATGAACGGTGCACTGGCAGGCAACAACAAAAGCACATGACTTAGAGACGTTAGTAAAATTAGTTAAAACTACTTCGGTCCACTTTTGCAGGTATGACATGTGGAGTTTTTTATACCATAAAATGGTTTATGCTTTGGGTTGGTGACACGGAGAACTCAGCCCAATCAATCAATCAAAATATTCCAAAGCAAGATAAACCAACAGACGATTGAAACTTAACCGGATAAGTTTCTTTAGCAATCGGTTCTTTTATATGGGAAAAGGTTTGATGGTTCTGAAAGGATCAAGAGGCTTGAGAGAGAAGAGCTCGACAATCAGTTGTACTTTTTTGAGACAATGGATAACTAATTCGTATATCATAATAGCAGTGCAATTATGCTGAAGAGAACATATATACTCCCAAGCGTGGCCTACCGAGAAGCAGAGCAGCACGCAGTGTACTTTGAGAAGGACTCTTTCCCTTGTTCAGCAAAGGGTACTCTGCTGCTGCTGATGGTTTCTAGTCCCAAGGCAGCTAGATATGGCCTTCTCCTCTTCATCCTGCGGCAGCATGCATGCAGTACTATGAGTGAGAAAGACAGAATTGATCATGGCAGAGAGAGAGAGGGATGTAATGTAGACAAGTAGAGAGAGAGAGAGAGAGAGAGGGTACAACTAGACAGACTAAAGAGAGTAGTAATAATAACTAAGCACTGCATTGCAGTTAGAGAAAAGAGAGTATGTAGGAGGAAGGAAACGGGTCTGGATCGTGATATTGATGTATGGGGATCTGATGATCTACGATGCAGGATCGCAGATGATCTGATCAAGGGGGGCCGGGCACTGAATCGAATGCAGTGAATACCACCCTTCAATTCTGCTGCATCAGAGTGCGCCAAAGCAACAAAAAGCTACTCTGATGCAGCAAAGGGAAAAAAAGGAAGCCTGTGACTACATGCGCTTTCTTTGCCTCTCGTGCATCCGCATGGCTTTTCGATTCAAAGATCGGTACGCTAGCTAGTACGACTAGATCGAAGCGGTAGTCAATGGCCACGACAGGATTTGCAACTCCCTGGTGCATGTCATGAGTTTCCTCAATCCATCAAACTGACAATCAAAGACCAAAGACACATGGTGCATCTACTTCAGTGCTGATGGATCACATGAGACATGACAAGCATATGATGATGTCAAAGAGGCATCATCTTCTTCTTCTTCCTCCTGCAGTGAAGAATTGCAGATGTGACGCGGTGAAATGACTGAAATGCTACTAGCAAATCCAACATACTCGCAGAGAAAACAACCAAAGGTGCTAGGGGGCGGTATTTAGCTTCCCAAGGCCAAAGTGCACATGCGCAGCCACCCTGAATCCATCTGATCAAACTCAAGTGGTTAACCATGCAAATGGCTCAGCTTTTTTAGCCTCTCAGCTGCAGCTGCCGCTGCTTGAAACTGCATACATTGCAGGCGTCGCAACTGCATGCTTTTGGACCCAAGAATCCTGCCTTTGAATCTGCAGGGCTATCGTCTACACAGCATAGGTATACCTAGCTTACTATAGCTAGCTCTAGAGAGCATCTCGGATCATGATGCCTTCTTTCTGCATGCAGGGCAATGGACATGGCTGTGGCTATCTCTGTCTCAACCGTGACGACGACCACACGATCGAAGACTAGTGAGGCGCTCCAAGAACCAATCACACGTCCACAGTGTATAAGCACAACAACAGGAACATTGACAATTATGTGTGGATTGGACACCACAGAAGAAGAATGAGCTCAACTTGTGTACTCTGTTCCAAAGATACGGCGACTATTCATAGTACTCTTCTCTCTACCATGTATCTAGACTACAGTATCTAGTAGTAGCAGTTACGGGCTGCAGCCTGCAGATGATTCGGCCTCTGTATCAGTTGCTTATTAATTTTCCAAATATAACTTCCTTCTAAGAGAAAGCCTGGAATATTTATAACAGTACATAGAAGGAAGCATTACTGTTGAGGTATTCATTAATTGTAACCGAGGTAAAATGTACTAGTAGTACCAATACTAATCTTAGGGCTCGTTTGATTCATAGGATCGTCAAAAGATTTTCGTAGTATTGGAGCCCTATGGAAATTTTCCTTCAGAGCCGTTTGATTTGTAGGATCATATCTCATAGAAAAATTCTACATGAATCTTCTAGTACAAACTTTATAGGAAAATAATCGTGAGACCTAACCTAATGGAAAAAATTCCAATACCACAACAAATGAACTTACTATTCCCATAAGATTCAATTAGACATGTCATGTCAATCCTATAAAGTTTCTATTTCTACACTTTTCCTATTCTACCAATTAAAGAAACCCTAAAATACTGGTGGGTAAGGTCTTTGTTTTGATCTAGCCGCAAAATAGTAAAGCTTCCAACCCTACTCTCGTTTGGATGCCAGATAAGGCCTCAATTCATTTAAAGGAACTTCATAGGATTTTTGAAGGAATTTATCCTATAAGTTTTTCCCCATAGGAATCATTGTACTAGAATTCTAACATTCATTCCAACCTGTTTTAACAATTCCTTTGCTCCATCAAACACAATTGCTCTTCCCAAAGGATTCACCTAGACATGACATTTCAATCCTATGGATTTCCTATTCCTACAGTTTTCCTATCATATGAGTCAAACAATCCCTAAGACTTGGAAATCAAGAAGTGGAATCTAGATAGACGAATGACGCCTCATGTTTGGAGGGATCCCACTACAGGAAATATGTTATCTTTTGACCCTCAAAATTGGTCACCAAAATGGTCACGTTTTGTCATTTATGACCTTTTTGTGACAAAACAATTGTCAAAAGATGAACGACACTAATGGCACAACTTGACCTTTTTTGTGATTCGTTATAGATGGTTAAAGGTCACAACTTTATAACCTAACTTGTTGGTCACTGACCATCTGGCCTGACCACATCAGATCCAACGTGGCAAAAATGAGGTGGTAAAATTGGGACCAAATAAAATGGTGGTAGAGCAAAATCAACCCATTGTTTTTTTCTGCAAGTGGGTCCCAATTTTCAGGTTCTGGTATTGAGTCCCAATTGGCAGGCACCATTCAGTGGGTCAGATTTACCATGTTCTGGTTAGTGGTTCCGAATTGTCAGGCTCTATTTAGAATTGGTCCATCTGTTAGATTTCAGTTTCCCTCTGGTCCAACTAATCAGGTATCAATTTTCAACAAATTGATAGTAAATAATAAATATTTCATTCTGAAAAGAGAGAACATAATCTTATGAATAACAAATCTAAACGCTATGCTTATTACTAACAGATAATATTAGAATAACTCGTTAGATTGCGTTGCTTGCTCGCCTCATACCTCTCGCCACTCGCTATGTATCTTCTTCCTCCTCCCCTTCTGGATCAAGTGCCACGCCATTTCTTCCTCCTCCTGCTCTAGATCGCCATCTTCTTCCTCCTCCACCTCAGTATCTTCTTCCTCCTCTGCTTCCGAGATAGCGATAAGTGGTTGCGACATTCAGGGCTAGAAAGCACTAGACCTGACATAATGTGTGTATTGTTGTTGTTGTTGTTGTTGTTGTTGTTGTTGTTGTTGTTGTTTATTTTGATCAAGGTGAGCAATTTTAATTGTTTGTTCATCTCATTACATGATTATAATTGTGGAAACATAAATTTTGTTCACGTCCTCATAGGATAGTATTTGTACAATCAATATAGTTTCGTAACTGCTCGAGTACCGATGATGCTCACGGGTGTGAGGAGTTGGAAAACCCCAAGAGGAAGGTGTGATGAGCGTAGTAGCAAGTTTCCCTCATTTATGAAACCACGGTTATCGAATCAGTAGGAGATGAAGAATGCAACGAAGGTCTCCCCTGCGCCAGAAAAGTGCTTGCGCATGGAGGTGGAATCTGTACAACACAATCAAGAAACTTTGCTCCAACTCAACGGTGAGGTTGTCAATCTCACCGGCTTGCTGTAACAAGGATTAAACGTATGGTGTGGAAGATGATGTTTGCAGAGAATGAAAATAACAGTTTGTAGTTGGTTGTATTATCAGTGTAAAGAAAAGGACCGGGGTCCACAGTTCACTAGTGGTGTCTCTCCATAAATAATAATAATAGCATACATACGGGTAAACAAATTACAGCTGGGCAATTGACAGAATAAAGAGCTGCATAATGATGCATATACTAAAGTCATGATGTCTAGTGTGTGAAAGTGCATGGTTGCCCCCATGCGTGGTTTTGGTAATTAATGACAATCCTTATGGACTAATGTTTACATTGAGATATTCTTATAGATCTTGTCCATGGGAAATTATAGGAGTTCATGTGTTGGACTCTTCAAGATGACATAATGACCAATGCTTGTCGAGGTGTTGCTCCCACGGAACAGGGATAGTCACCCTCGAGGGAAGTTCGTGAAGGGGGACTGAACACGTTAGCCTGTAGAGGGATAACACGACAGAGATGGACTCAAGCCCGTACCCAGGTTCACGGCCCTCAGGAGGAGGTAAGACCGCTACTCCTGCTTGTCTGTATTGCTCTGTAGGGGTTACAGCACAATGAGCTTGCCGAGGGCTCGGTTGCGGCAGCGCAGAGCTCAAAGAGGGAAGCAATGGTCTCCTTCCTCCTCGAGTCTGCTAAGCTAGGCTAAGCTATGGCGCCAGTAGGCGAGTGATTTGTCGATCGGCCGTCCTCAGCTACGGAGGCGCTCCCCCTCCTTATATAGGCGCCCCGGGCCTCATCCCTGCGTGCTGCGCAGTGGAAGGGTTCCCACATGGCGACGAAACGGTGGAGCGGGGTGCACCGCAGCTGGGTTGTCCATGGACTCGGTCCATGGTCGTAAAGTCTGCCTTCGTGACAGAAAAGCCGCCGCCTTCGCTGGGCGGCCAGCTGGTACTGCTGGGATCGTGGGGGTGCCCACGGTGACGTCGTCCTTGGAGCGTAGCGCCGGCCAACTGCTTTATCACCAAAGAGGAAACCCTCGTAAGCCGGCGCAGGGGACACAGCTTTGTTGACTCCTTTAATCACCAAAATGGCAACTGCGGCGCCGTCGTCATCACGCGCAGACGCGCGCGTCACTCTGCGGCGCGGCAGTGGCCATGTGCGCCTTGCAGTGGTTCCTTCGGAGCGAATTATCTCCACAGGGCTGGGGCGGCCTGTGGAGGGATTGGTGTTGACCCCTCTCTAGGGGAGAGGGCCCTGTAGAGGAGCAGCCTCGGGAGGGGCCTCGCCAGGCCTTCGCTGCCCTCTTCAGCCCTCTCGAGGGATTTTCCTCTCGAGGGTCTCTCCAAGCGCTTTGCTCGGTTCTTAGCCATTTCAACGACTCTGTCGCGTGTGAGGGCTGTGGAGAGTGGGCTCTGCACACCCGGGCCGACAGTAGCCCCCGGGCCCATGACGGGCACGGCGAGGCCCATCGGGTCCAGACGAAGCGTCGTGGGTCCAATATGTCCGGCCGGCCCGTGACACGCGTCGCTCGGAGATGAGTTTGCGGCGACTCGGTTTCTCCGGTAGAAACGTGCGTCGTGGGGGGTCCCACCACCATCACCACGACCGCGCCTTGGTAACTGTCCAAATGCGGTATAAAGCTGCGCGCCGGTCCGAACCGCAGTCATTACTCACTTCTGCGCTCCAGCCTTCCAACTCTTGACCTCCTAGCTTTCCTTCTCCGGCGATGGGCGGACCCAAAGGCTAGGCGGCGATGTCCACGCTCCCCTCCGATGCGCAGGGCAAGATTCAGCACCTGGTCGCCGGGAAGACCAACGAGCATGGCGCCAGCGCCATCCAGGCCGCGAGGCACGGCCGCCTTCCGACGGGGTTTTTCCCCATTTTCCTCCACACTCTCTTCGCCGGACTGGTGCCTCCGTATTTGCCTTTCCTCGAGGCCGTCCTGGAGTTCTACCAGATCCACCTTCTCCACCTACACCCCAACGCCATCCTCATCCTCTCCATCTTCGCCTACCTGTGCGAGGCGTATCTGGGGGTGCAGCCCTCGGTGGCCCTCTTCCGGAGCTTCTACGCGCTCCGGAACACCGCGAAGGCCGAGCGGACGGGGTGCGTGTCCTTCCGCATTGCGGACGGCATGGGGGACGTCTACATCCCCATGTCGTGGAGCGACGACAAACCCGTCACGGCGGTGTCGAAGAAGGTGGACGACTTCAGGCAGAAGTGGTTCCTCATCGGCGTCAAGTCGCAGAGCTCCTTTCTCGAGGTCCCGGAGGCGCCGCCCGTGAAGAACACACATTGGGGGAAGCAGGCCTTCCAGGGCCCCAAGATCGGAAGCCTCGTGGCGCGCATGAGGACGCTTCGGGAGAACGGCCTCACCGGCCAGATGATCGCAGAGGACTTCGTGCGCCGCCGCATCGCTCCTCTACAGGCGCACAAGAAGCCGATGTGGATGTACGCGGGTCCCTCCGACTCGATGCGACTCCACCCCTGCGACCATCTCCCCGCCGTCGTCGAGACCATCATGGGCGGCCTCTTCATCAACCCCGACGTGTCCGTGGCGGTTGCGGCGGAGCTGAGGCCTCTTCATCGGATAAACCTGGCCTCGCGCCTGGCGATTCTGGAGCGGATGCCCAGCTTCACCCCACTAGGCCTGGCGGGGGAAGAGGAGGAAGATGGGCCCATGCCCGTGGCGAGGGGGCAGGATGCTGCGGATTCGCCGTACGCGTCTGACGCCGAGCAGGGCGACACTGCGGCTGGGGCCGTTCCCTCTGCAGGCGGAGCGAGCTCGTCAAGGGCCTCGCCCCCTCCTGAGGAGGTCTTCGAGCTCTCCTCCGGCGACGACGAGGATGAGGCCGGGGCGGGGCGATAGGAGCCCCGAACCAAGGCGGCCCACGACAGGCCTGCCGGGGAGCCCCCAAGCACTTCCCTCAAGAGGAAAGCTGAGGCCGCTCCTGAGGGATCCGGAGTCCGGGCCACGCCTTCTTGGCGTTCGTCCGGCATGGCGTGGGTTGACACCCGCGCCAAGAAGACAGGGTAAGTGTTCTTGGTCTTGATTTTCTCCTTCGGTCTTTGCTCGTCTCCTCCCCCTGACCGATTTTCTTGTCTTCTGCCAGCGACCCGGCGCCTGCAAAGCGCCGTAGGCTCCGCAAGGCTGCGGACGTGAAGAAGGCCGCTCCAGAGGCCACGACAGAGGCCGCCACAGAAGAGGCCTCGAGGCCCGCGGAGGAAACCCCCGCAGGCCCTCACGGGGACACTCCCCAGGCCGAGGCCACCGCGCCGCCTCTGGAGGAAAAATGCCCCGAGGAGCAGGTGGAGAAGGCGGCCACTCCGCCGCGCGCTGCGACCCCGCCAGCACGGCAGGAGGCTGCGGCAGACACTACTTCGGCCCCGAGCCCGCCGAAGGTCGACGAGGCAGTGGGGGCTGAACTCCCACTGCCCCCGCCAAGCACCAAGGCGGAGGAGGAAGCGGCAGCTGCGGAGCAGGCCTTTCCTGCCCCGGGGGCCCAGGGTGAGGTGCCGCCTGAGGGGGGCAACGCCGGCGCGCAGGACGTGGGCGCCGGAGCGGAGGACACGCCTCCGAGCCCGCGCAGAGACTCCCCGCTCCAAGCTTGATGCGGGAGCAGGGCCCTCCGCCCCGAGCGAGGCCTCCCGGGCCCTTGTCCTCGGAAGCTGGGACTGGAGCAGGGGGCGACGCGACGTCGCCTTCCGCTTGGTGCGGGAGTCTCTGGAGGGGCTGGAGGCTCACCTTGCCCAGGAGGACGGGGAGCTCGCCCGGCAGAGGGACGAGCTCGCAGAGGCTTGGGCCGCGTTCCACGCGGCCGTGGAGACTCGCCGACGGAGCGACCAGGCCTTGCAGGCGGAGCGCGAGGAGGCGCTGCGTTTCGCAGAGGAGGTCCGCGAGGGCGCCATGCGCGACGCCGAGGAGCTTCTGCAGCCCCTGAAGGCTGAGCGTCGGGCAGCGGCGGAAGACTTGGCCGCGGCCAGGGTGGAGCGGGAGGCTGTGGAGCACTCCCTGGCGGCCAAACACCACGGGCTTGTCGAGCTTGAGGCTAAGATCCTCGCCGACTCTGAGACCGTGCGGACCGCCCTGGAGGGGGTCCGCGCGAGCTTGGACGCCAGGGGCCGGAGTCTGGGCGAGCGCGAGGAGGACGTGCGCCGCCGCGACGAACAGCTGGCGCTGAGGGAGCAGGAGCTGTCAGGGCAGCGCGCCACCCTCGAGGCCCGCGAAGAGAGCCTGGCTGCGGCTCTCGTCAGGTATGAACGCGAGGTGGCTACCCACAAGGGGCATGTGGAGCGCTTCAACAAGAGGTTCGCCGAGTAGAAGGCGGAGGCTGAGAAGGAGTTCCAGGCCCGGGAGAAGGCGTACCGCGCCGCCGTCTCCCGCGACTACGCCGACATGTTCACCAAGCAGGAGAGCCGCTTCAAGAAGAGGCTCAGCGAGAGCGGCACCCGGATCCACCAGCTCGAGAACATGAACGCTACCCTTGTCTCCAAGGTGAAGCGCGAAACGGATCGCCGCCGCGCCGCTAAGGAGGCCCGCAAGCGCACGGAGCAGGACCTCGCCTCCCTCATGGCCGATATGGAGGAGATGAACCAGTAGGTGGGCCCTGCTGTGGAGAAGGCGGTGGAGGCGGCCGAGAGCGCCAAGACGGCGCAGGTGCTGTCGCAGCAGCGGGAGCGCATGTTCCAGTCCTTGGTGGGCTGGGGCTGCGAGCTCGCCGCGAAGCTGGGAGTGGACGCGCCGACCGTCCCCCTTCAAGGCAACTCCGACGCCGCCACCTACCTCATGTACTTCGAGCAGCTCTTCTCAGCGCTCGAGGGCCCTGCCGCCGAGCTCCGCGACGTCGTCGATGAGGAGTGCCGCCAGCTCCTGGCGGTGGCGGTTGACCGCATCTTCACCAACCTCCAGAACCTCCAGCCTGGCTTCGACTTCACCACGGTGACCGAGCCTCTCGAGGGGGAGAAGGGGTGGAAGATCTCCAACTCCATCCGCGACCAGGTCGACGACTTCTGCAGCCGCTTCAAGCGGGCTGCAGCGGAGGACGCTGGCGGCGAGGAGGGCGACGATGAGGAGGGCGAGCCTGACGGAGAAGAGTCCGGGGAGGACGACGGCGATGCCTCTGCTTGATCTCTTTCCTGAAATGCCATGCGCTTGTAGCGCTGTAGGGATGTTTGCTTTAAAGACTTTTGCTTTGCAGTTTGTAATATACTTCATATTTTTAAGCATGTGCTGCAAAGTCTGTGTGTGTGCCCCTCGAGGGCCTTTTGCTTTACTTCCATGTCTTTTTCGCTCTGCGTCGCTTGGACCCTTCTCCTCGCGCTATGACTCCGCCGCTGCGGTATGCTCGAGCAATGACTCGGCAAGGCCGGGGGTAGTTTAAGGCTTAGAGAGGTAGGAGCCCTCGAGTCGCGATGCTCAGGGCTCCCCTTTGACGCGCAAGCAGCCCATGGAGAGTGAAGGAAAGAAACGCTCGAGGGACGCAGAGTGCTCGTGAGAGAGATATGAAGATTCGCCTGGTGTGAGCAGGGAACTTAGCTTCGCGAGGCTTTTCACCCTGCGTGGGACTCCTCAGGTGATGCCTTTCCCTTCAGGGGCCGAGTTTTTCCGCCACAGGCCTGGAGAGACTCTCGTTCCCCGTGGATGTTAGAGAGGCGAACCAAAACGCTAGAGCATGGTAGTAAGGACTCATGCGCGCTTATAGGTTTCCTCATGGGTGCCTCGCGAGGAGAGAGAGTACCAAGGTCCTTTGGAGAGGTGGCGTGTATCCGGGAGCATGCCCTTTAGCCAGAGCTCAGGGTCCCTTGGATTTTGCAATGCTGCTGAGGTGCTCTTGGGCACAGGCACCGTACTCAGCCCCTGCTCGCGAGGTGCGCATGGGACGAATATAAGCGCACATGTGAAAGTAAATGACGAAGGTAAAACTTGCCATCAAAATATTACACAGCGGCACCTCAGCGCTGAGTTCACTTAGGAACGAAATGGCGCCTTAGCGCATAGTTCACTTGGAACGAAAATGGCGCCGGAGCGCAAAGTTCACTTGGAACGAAAATCGGTTCATTACACTTGGGTTTGCCAAGCTAACGTTCCTTCCATGTCGAGGCATGGGGACCACCCATTAGTGGCAGAGGTTCACTGCGGCCTGCGGGGGCTCATTTGCAGGAGAGCTCGGAGGGCTGACCCTCGGGAGAAGCTTGGAGAAGCTTGGAGGTGAAGCCGTGAGCTTCCCTCTAGAGACAAAAAATGCCTGGTGTGACTATGATCACGGGTAGAATTTGCGCAGATGTGCGATGTTCCACGGGTTCTTGACGGGGATGCCGTCTTCGGTCTCGAGGCGTACTGCGCCAGGCCTGGCGATGTGGGAGACCCTGTAGGGGGCCTTCCCACATCGGCGAGAGCTTGTGGAGGCCTTCTCTGGAGAGGATTCGCCTGAGGACGAGGTCGCCCGCCTCAAGAGTGCGTGAGCGTATATGGCGGCTGTGGTAGCGTCCCAGATCTTGCTGGTACTTTGCCGCTCTGAGGGCGGCACGGCGGCGCAGGCCCTCGAGGAATAGCAGGTCGTCGTTGTGGAGGCCCTCTTGGGTGTCCTCGTTGAAGGCAAGGACCCGTGGGGATCCATGCTTGATTTCTGCGGGGAGGACAGCTTCAGCTCCGTAGACAAGGGCGAACGACGTTTCGCCCGTAGGCCTTGAAGCGGTCGTGCGCATGGACCAGAGCACAGATGGGAGCTCATCGATCCAGCCCTTGCCGTGACCCTTGAGGATGTTGAAGCTTCTGGTCTTGAGGCCCTTGAGGACTTCTGCGTTCGCTCGCTCAGCTTGACCGTTGCTGCGTGGATGAGCCACCGAGGCGAAGCAGATCTTAACGCCGAGCTTTTCGCAATAGGCTCGGAAGATGCCGCTGGTGAATTGCGAGCCATTGTCGGTGATGATGCGGTTAGGCACTCCGAAGCGGCAGACCAAGCTCCTGATGAATTTCACCGCGGCTCCGGCTGGTATGGTGCGCACTGGTTCCACTTCGGCCCACTTGGTGAACTTGTCGATGGCCACGAAAAGGAAGCGATAGCCCCCCTGCGACTTCGGGAAGGGGCCCAGAATGTCCAGCCCCCAGGCGGCGAACGGCCAGGAGAGCGGGATGGTCTGGAGCCCCAGCGCCGGCTGATGAATTTGCTTGGCATGGAACTGGCAGGCGTCGCAGGCTTGGACGATGGTGACCGCATCTTGAAGCACTTGTGGCCAGTAGAATCCGCTCCTGAGGACCTTGCCCGCGAGGGTGCGCGCACACGAGTGGTGGCCGCACTCCCCGCTATGGATGTCCTTGATCAGCGTTCGGCCTTCCTCGGGAGGGACACATTTGAGTGCGATGCCATTCGGGCGCTTGATGTATAGGTTTCCCTCGAGGATGCAGTAAGATTTCGCTTGTCGAGCGATCCGCTCTGCCTCCGCATCTTCCTCAGGGAGGATCCCCTTTACCAAGTAGTCCTTGAGCTCGTCAATCCAGCCTGTGTCTTGGTGGGCTGCCGTCAGCAACAGACGCTCCCCGGTGTGGGGGCCACAGTCGGGTGCCCCAGCAACAGGAGCTGGTGGGAGTGCTTCGTCTGTGCTTGCAGCTGTGGCCTCTTGAGGCTGCTTGATGGATGCCTTGGCGAGCCTTTCCTCAAAGACGTCGGCCTACTGGGGTTGCCTTCTCGAGGCTCGCTTGGCGATGTCGTCAGCCTCCTGATTTTCTTTCCTCGGGATATGCATAAGCTCCATGCCCCTGAAGTGCTTCTCGAGCTTGCGGACCTCTTCAAGGTATGCGGCCATGTGGTCGTCTTTAGGCGTGTAGCTCTTGTTGGAGAAGTTGACAAGCAACTGGGAGTCGCCCTTGACGAGTAAGTGCTTGACGCCTAGGGCGACGGCTGCCCTTAAGCCAGCGAGGAGGCCCTCGTATTCAGCGATGTTGTTGGAGATCTTGTCAATCGTGAAGCACAACTGGACAGCGTAGTAGAGCTTGTCGCCCTTGGGCGAGGTTAGGACGACGCCTGCCCCGCCGTTTCGGCAGGCAAAGGCTCCGTCGAAGTGCATGGTCCAGTGGCTGGGCATTGTGTCTCCAGAGGGCTCGGCCTCTTCTCCCCGAGGCTCCTCAGGGCTTGGGTCAGTCCATTCGGCGATGAAGTCAGCCAGCGCTTGTCCCTTGATGACTCTTGTAGTGTCGAAGCGTAAGTTGAATGGCTGCAGCTCTATGTTCCATCCCGCGACACGATCTGTGGCGTTGGGGTTGCGCAGAATCTGCTCCAGGGGGAAAGAAGTGACCACCGTGATGGGGTGGCCCTGGAAGTAGTGTCTCAGCTTCCTGGAGGCGATGAGGAGAGCGACGAGAAGCTTCTGCTGCATCGGGTACCACTCCTGAGCATCCCGCAGTACCGTACTGACAAAGTACACGGGGTGCTCGACAAGGGCTGTCGAGGGAGGTGCAGCGTCGATTCTCTGTGGAGGCTCTTCGGAGCCCTTGTCGGGATTTGCCTGTGGAGGCTCCTCAGGGCCCTTGTCGAGACTTGCCTGTGGAGGGGTCTCGGCAAGGGTGTTGGGAGCAGGCTCGACTTGAGGCTGTGGGCATGGCAGTGGGTCTGTGGGGTCTGCTCCTCCGCCGATTTCTTTGTCAGGCGGCTTTGGGCTTGGAGTGGCGGCGCTCTTCTTGGGGAGGACTGGCTCTTCCCTCTCGACCACCAGGACAGCGCTTGCGGTCTGAGGAGTGGCTGATAGGTACAGCTTCAGATGTTCGCCTGTCCTGGGGGCCACCATGACTGGTGGGCTGGCCAAATATTTCTTCAGGTCTTCGAAAGCCTTGTCCGCCTCGGGGGTCCATTTGAATGTGCCGGATCTCTTCATGATCTTGAAGAATGGCAGGGCTCTCTCGCCGAACTTAGAGATGAAGCGGCCCAGACTAGCCATACAACCTGCTAGGCGCTGCATGTCCTTGAGTCGGCGAGGAGGCTGCATCGCTTCTATGGCCTTGATCTTGTCAGGGTTTGCTTCTATGCCGCGGTGGGACACGAGGAATCCAAGGAGTTTGCCTGAAGGCACCCCGAAGACGCACTTGGCGGGGTCCAGCTTGATGTTCACCTTGCACAGGCTGGCGAAGGTTTCCTCGAGATCCTTCAAGAGTGTATCTCCCTCGCGAGACTTGACCATGATGTCGTCGACATATGCCTCTGCATTTCTGCCCATCTGTGCCCCCAAGGCTATTCTCATGAGCCTCTGGAAAGTGGCGCCGGCGTTCTTCAGGCCGAAAGGCATGCAAGTGTAGCAGTACACACCACAAGGGGTGAGGAATGCTGTCTTCTCCTCGTCCTCTTTAGCCATTTTGATCTGGTGATAACCAGAGAAGGCATCCAGAAAACAGAGGAGGTCGCAGCCAGCGGTGGAGTCCATGATCTGGTCTATCCTCGGCATGGGGTATGGGTCCTTGGGGCAGGCCTTGTTGACGTCGGTGTAGTCGATGCAGAGTCGGCCTCCTCCAGCGGGTTTTGGGACAACCACGCCGTTGGAGAGCCAGGTGGGATGCGCGACTTCACGGATGACATTTGCCGCTTTTAGCTTCTCTACTTCCTTGACGATGAATGCTTGCTTCTCGGGGGCTTGCTTGCGTGCTTTTTGCTTGACGGGGCGTGCGTCTGGACACACGGCTAAGTGGTGCTCGATCACCTCCCTCGGTACACCGGATATATCTGACGGAGTCCATGCGAACATGTCAGAGTTTGCCCGGAGGAAGGCAACGAGCGCGCTTTCCTATTTGGGAGGCAGGGCAGCGCCTATGGTGACGCTGGCCCTGGAGCCCTCAGCCCCCGAGCCACTGGTGTCCAGCGACACCTTCTTCGTGGCAGCTTGCTCCTGGGAGAACACTTGCTTCTTCTTCTTGGGCCTCTCGAGAGGCTCCATGTCCTCGTCAGCCGGGAATGCCATGGCGGCGGCCTTGTAGGCGCTCTCGACAGCGCGCGTGGCGTCCAGGATATGACCATGGATGGCGATAGTGCCAGCGCTGCCGGGGATCTTGACCATGTTGTAGGCATGGTGCGTGACGGCCATGAACTTCGCGAGGGCGGGATAGCCGAGGATGGCGTTATACGGCAGGCCGATGTGGGCGACGTCGAAGTCGATTAGCTCCGTGCGGTAGTTCTTCTGCGTGCCGAAGGTGACGGCCAGCCGGACCTGCCCCAGGGGTTCGATTGAACCACTGGTGACCCCTGTGAATGGCCTGGAGGGCATGAGCCACTCGTAAGGCACCTGGAGAGTCTCGAAGGTCTCGACAGAGATGACGTTCAGGCCTGCTCCTCCATCAATGAGCGTCTTGGAGACGGTGATGTTGTTGATGGTGGGGGAGCAGACCAGGGGGAGGGTTCCCACAGTCTTGGTCGACTTGGGGTGGTCCTTGGCGTCGAAGGCGATGGTGTACTGGGACCACTTGAGGGGCCTGAAGGTCTCGGTGCTTGGGAGCGCGGCATTGAGCTCGCGGGCGAACTGCTTGAACTGGTTGTTCGATTTGGGTGCCTGGGCTCCTCCGAGGATGCAGGCCATAGCCCCCCTTGGGGCCTGGTAGCCTCCATCTTCCTCGTCAGGGAGGTTGTTGTTCTTCTCGGCGGCGTTGGCCTGGGTGCCTGGCGGCTTCTGATAGCCGCCACCGCGTCCGCCTCTGCCGTCCCTACGGTAGCCACTGCCTCTGCCGCGGCTCCCGTTGCCTTCTTCGCGCCCGCGCTCTCGGCTCAACCTCTTGAGGTCGAAGCAGTCGTCCGTGGCGTGGCCGCGCCTGTTGTGGTAGACGCAGAACGGACGGTTGTCCGCTTCCCTGTCGGCAGGCTCAGGAGAGCCTCTGCGGGCGCTTTTGGCGGCTGGCTCTGCTGCCAGGACAGCGGTGGTCTTGCGCTTGGTCTCCTCGCGCTTCTTGTGGCTCTTGGACCCCTCGGCCAGGTCATCCGTCCGCTGACTCATCTTGACGAAGAGGAGTCCCTCTTCAGCCTTGGCGCACTTGTCAGCGAGGTCGAACAGCTTCACCACAGAGGTGAGCTTGTCGTGAATGCCCAGCTTCTCGAGCATTCGGCGATTTGTGACGCCCTCTCTGAAGGCAGCGATGACCTGCGTGTCGGGGATGTTGGGGATCTTATTGCGCACTTGGCTGAAGCGCTGGATGTACTTGCGGAGAGTCTCATCCTTCCTCTGCACCACAGCGCGCAGGTCGTTGTGGGTGAGCGCGCGCTCGTAGGTGCCCTTGAAGTTGGCAACGAATTGCCTGCAGAGCTCCTCCCACGAGTCGATGGAGTCCTCAGGCAAGTTAAGGAGCCATGACAGCGCGGAGTCCCTGAGCGCGTGGGAGAACCAATTCGCCATGACCTTGTCGTCTCCTCCTGCAGCCTGGATGGAGGTGGTGTAGAGCTGCAGGAACTCGAGAGGGTTGGTCGAGCCGTCGAAGCCCTTGGGGAGGGCTGGCCTGAACTTCTGCGGCCAGACCACACGACGCAGAGCGCGGGTGAAAGCCATGCAGCCAGAGGCGTACGTGGCGGTTCCTCCCTGGAGAGCCCGGCGGTTCTGCTGGCCCGCTTGGCCGAGCTCCTCGACGAGGCGATTCTGGAGGTCTCTGCGGCGCTCCATGCCCACTCGCGCGCCAGGCGCAGTGCGCCGCACGATCTGGCAGTCGTGTCGCGAGGAAGCATGAGAGGGAGCCCTCTGCGCTGCGGCCGGAGGCGGTCCCGGCGGGAGTGGAGGCGCATCCGGTGCGGCCGTTCCCGCGCGGCCAGAGTGATGGACCATGGAGCGCGACGGAGCGGGGCGCGTGGTCGCGACGTTGACGAGGTGGTGGAGGCGGTCCAGCCACTGGTTGTGGGCCTCCGCGCTAGGCCGGTAGCGTAGGAGCTCCTGGGCCATGAGCAGCGCGGTGTGCGGCGTGGGCTCCGGGCGTCCCCGAGAGGACGCGTTTTGGCGCCGAGACGGATGCGAAGACTCTGCATCGTCGTGGTGCTCCGAGGAAGCATCCCTGTCGCCGCGGTGGTCGCTACCACGGTGCTCCTCGCTCTCAGGTTCCTCCACGTGTGGGCCGGTGTTGGCGCGCTCCGTCGTGCGAGGACGGCCGCGGCGGCCGCGGGTGGCGGCGGTGCCGTGCTCGGTGTGAGCCCTGTCAGCTGCGCGCCTGTTGGCGCGTGTCGCGCGGGTGTCCGTCATGGCGCGGAGACGGTTGGAGGTTGAAGACGCGCCTCAGTTCCCCTACCTGGCGCGCCAAATGTCGAGGTGTTGCTCCCACGGAACAGGGATAGTCACCCTCGAGGGAAGTTCGTGAAGGGGGACTGAACACGTTAGCCAACAACCCTCAACCGGCCCGGCGACGGTGCTCGTCGTGCCTGTAGAGGGATAACACGACAGAGATGGACTCAAGCCCGTACCCAGGTTCACGGCCCTCAGGAGGAGGTAAGACCGCTACTCCTGCTTGTCTGTATTGCTCTGTAGGGGTTACAGCACAATGAGCTTGCCGAGGGCTCGGTTGCGGCAGCGCAGAGCTCAAAGAGGGAAGCAATGGTCTCCTTCCTCCTCGAGTCTGCTAAGCTAGGCTAAGCTATGGCGCTAGTAGGCGAGTGATTTGTCGATCGGCCGTCCTCAGCTACGGAGGCGCTCCCCCTCCTTATATAGGCGCCCCGAGCCTCATCCCTGCGTGCTGCGCAGTGGAAGGGTTCCCACATGGCGACAAAACGGTGGAGCGGGGTGCACCGTAGCTGGGTTGTCCATGGACTCGGTCCATGGTCGTAAAGTCTGCCTTCGTGACAGAAAAGCCGCCGCCTTCGCTGGGTGGCCAGCTGGTACTGCTGGGATCGTGGGGGTGCCCACGGTGACGTCGTCCTTGGAGCGTAGCGCCGGCCAACTGCTTTATCACCAAAGATGAAACCCTCGTAAGCCGGCGCAGGGGACACAACTTTTTTGACTCCTTTAATCACCAAAATGGCAACTGCGGCGCCGTCGTCATCGCGCGCAGACGCGCGCGTCACTCTGCGGCGCGGCAGTGGCCATGTGCGCCTTGCAGTGGTTCCTTCGGAGCGAAGTATCTCCACAGGGCTGGGGCGGCCTGTGGAGGGATTGGTGTTGACCCCTCTCCAGGGGAGAGGGCCCTGTAGAGGAGCAGCCTCGGGAGGGGCCTCGCCAGGCCTTCGCTGCCCTCTTCAGCCCTCTCGAGGGATTTTCCTCTCGAGGGTCTCTCCAAGCGCTTTGCTCGGTCCTTAGCCGTTTCAACGACTCTGTCGCGTGTGAGGGCTGTGGAGAGTGGGCTCTGCACACCCTGGATCTCACTGGGCCGACAATGCTCTATTCAAGGGTTTATATGAAGAATGGTCATGTGTAGAGTTGAGCTTATTGCAAGTCATCATACATATCAAGAGAAGAAGATGAAGTGCAAGATCATTATGATGCATCTCGGAAGATATCTTTTGACTGAATCTTGCAAAGGAGACATGAAGACGAAGCTTAGCGAGGCCCTCCCATAATGGAGTATGGGGGAGCATTTGGAGAAGTCTTCATCAAGCATGTGCTAGCAAGCACAATCAAGAAAGGGGTTTCAACTTGAGAGAGTCAAGATCGTCATCATCGAGCTCAAGTGGAATGCACAAGGCAAAGGTATGATCTTGATAGGTTTTCTATTTTACCGGTCTCATGGTGTTAGTGGGAGACCGGGTTTTAGGATAGACGGCGTACTATCAAGAGGGTCTCTCAAGTGAGTAACTTGATTGCATCTTTGTCGAGAGCTCAAACCTTTGCATACTTGCCATTTCATCTTTCTTGGTTCTTACTTGGCTTTTCTCCTTGTTGGGTTTTGGTGCTTGTTGTGATCTTCACGACAAGCCCAAGTTCATCGAAAACGAATTTCATATGAAAAACTTGTTGCGTTTTCGGTTTTGGAGGTTTGCCGATCATTCCTTTTTCGAGAGGTTTTAACTTCCTCCATTTGGTTTTATCTTCCATTGTTGGACTATGAGGTTTATCTACATGATCTTGTAAAGCTCTTTGTTGTGATTCCAACGAGCCCAAGAACATCGAAAACGGAGTCCGGATGATCAAGATATCTTCGTTTTCGTGTTCGGTTGTGCTGCAGTTTTTATCTAGGCCGGAGTCTCCGGTCCTAGACCGGAGTCTACGGTCCTCGCAAATCGATTTTTGTTCCAGCGGACGGCGCTTGCGGTATAGGGGTCCGGAGTAGGTTCGGAGTGACCCCGGAGTCTCTGGGGGGGGCGGAGTCTCTGGTCTCTGCAGTCCGGAGTCTCCGGTGTTACTTTTCCTGCAACGGCTCTTTTTCGTGGGACCTATAAAAGGCCCCCTTCTTCCCCAAAGAGACCAGTTCTTCCAAGTACGAAATTTCCCCCTCTCTCACCTCCATTGTTGACCTTGGAAAGCTTGCCCCTCTCCCATTTCCCCCCATGATTCTTGCATATGTTTGAGGGATTTGAGAGAGGAGATCTAGATCTACATTTCCATCAATCCATCTCTCCTCTAAGTGAGGGGAACCTAGTAGATCTTGATCTTGGAATTCTTGGTGCATCTCCTCTTTGTTCTTCCTCTCTTCTCCCCCCATAAGCATTAGTTGCTTTTGGTGGGATTTGAGAGTGAAGGATTTGAGCACTTGTGCTCTTGCCTTTTGGATTTGGTGCATCGGTGTGCTCTCCACGAGGATTCGTGGAAGTTGAAACTTGTGAACTTGTTACTCTTGGGTTCTTGGACCCTAGACGCCTTTGTGGTGGTTGAGACCCTTGTGTGGTCACTTGTGAAGCCGTTCGGGAGCCCCCAATCCCGTTGTGGGTTGTGCCCCGGATTGTTGTTGAAAGCCGTTCGGGAGCCCCCAATTCCGTTGTGGGTTGTGCCCCGGATTGTTGTTGAAAGGATCCGGATTCCGCCTCGAAGGATTCCGATAGTGGAAGGTGAACCAAGCCATTGTGGTGCGGTTCATCGGAGAAGAAGGTGAAACCTTTGTGGTTGTTGAACCGTTGTGTCGGTTCACACCTCTCCAACGAGACGTACTCCCTTAACAAGGAGGAACTCGGAAATACATCCTCGTCTCCGCGTGCCTCGGTTATTTCTATACCCGAGCTTTTTACTTATGCATTTTACATTGTCATAGCCCTCGTGCTTGAAGTATTCCATAGCTATCACCTTGTTGTTTATCTTGCTTAGCATAAGTTGTTGGTGCACATAGGTGAGCCTAGTTTATTTAGGTTGTCGGCTTGTTAATTTAAACACCTAGTTTTATTCCGCAATTATCAAGCCTAAACCGGAAAAGTTTTAAACCGCCTATTCACCCCCCCCCCCTCTAGGCGACATCATTGTCCTTTCAATTGGTATCAGAGCCTGGGCTCTCTTTTTGGGCTTTACCGCCTAGAGAGTAAAAGATGTCGTTTAGAGAATTAGTGCACGATCCCACTTTCATATTCGATGGCACAAATTATGATGTTTGGAAAATTTGCATGCTTAATCTTTTTAGGGCCATGGGTCCAAATTATATTAAGAGGATTGTAGATGTGAGTTTATCTCCTCCAAAGGATTCCCAAGAATTATCTTTAGAGGATGAGATAAACTCTCATCTCGAGACTCAAGTTACTAATGGTCTTATATGTGCTTTGACCGATGTAGTTCTTGCTTCAATCATGCCTTTTCGAAATGCACATGAGCTTTGGACCAAGCTTCAAGATATATATGAAGTGCCCAAAATTATTGAGGATGATTGTTCTCCCTCCACCTCCGGCCGTGATGAGTTCACAACTTCTTCCACTTCACCAACATGTGATTTGTCACAAGGTAATGATATGGTGAGTGGTGATAGAAATTGCATTGGTGATGGTGAACTTACTATTGATTATACTTCTTCTCTATCACATTGCAATGTTCTATCTTTGGACTTAAACTCTTCTAGCACTCCAAATGTCATACATGCTAGAGTTGATGGTCCTTGCATATCAAGTAATAGTTGCTTAACTAAATATAATGATGATATGCTCTCTATGTCTTGTTGTCATGAAAATAATGCTTCCATATCCTCTAGTATTTGCATGACTAACAATGTAGAGGAATCCCAACATTTGTTGGAGAAAGACATGGACCTCAATGGTGCTTCAAGTAATTCTTCATCCTCCTCACCCGTTAATCATGTTTGCCTCATGGCTAAGGATTCCAAGGTATCTTCTACCTCGAATCCCGAGATATGTGATGATGTGGTTGTGGATCCTCATGGAGAAGATTTTGGCATTGAAACCTTAACCAAGAAGGGTGAGATTGTTCTTGGTGCTCTTCCCAAAGGTAGTGAAGCTATCTCTTCTCTATGTGAAATCGTTGCTCATGGTATTAAATGTATAGAAATCATTAAGGATTTGGATACTCAATTTGAGCACAAATGTAAAATTGAGAGAGAAGATGCTAATGAAAAAGCATCCTTAGAGAATGCCCTTGAGGAAGAGCAAGAGCTTCGAGTGTCTCTTGAGGAGAAACTTGAATCTCTTGATGAATCAAATGATCTTATCATTGCTAAAATCACTAAGGAAAGAGATCATGCTATTCCTAAATATAAAGTGTTTAAAAAGGAAAAGGTTGAATTTGGCGTTGGCAATGCGAGACTAAGTGAGGACATAGAGAAACTTGACAAAGCTCACAAGGCTTTAGAAAGTGAACACTCTCTCCTTATGAAGGGTCATGATCAACTCCAAACTCAACTATCTAAGAATGATAAGCTTACCAATTTGTCTTCTTCCATTTCTAATATCAATGATGCTTGTGCTACTAACTCCACTTCTTGTGAAGCATCTATTTTGAAGGAGAATGTTGAGCTAAGGGCCCAACTTGAGTTGCTAACTAGCAAGTATGGGAAATTGGAAGAAAGTCATGAAAGGCTCTCTAGCTCTAATGACGATCTTCTAGCATCCCATGCTAAGCTAAACTTAGCTCATGAGGCTATTATGTCAAAGGTAACATCTTGTGAGCCTCATGTGGACAATGGCACAACTTCTACTCTTAATGCTATATTGCCATGTGCTAGTCCTAGTGATTCATCCACTCACAATGTTGCTACATCTTGTGATGAATTACTTTCCATGCCTTGTTGCTCTAACAATGAAGCCTCTACTTCCTCTAGTGTTTGTGTTGATACTAACCATGTAGAGGGATTAAATGAGCTCAAGGCCCAAGTCACTTCTTTGAAGAAAAACTTGGAAAAGCGTCATGTTGGGGATTCTACACTTGACAATATGTTGAGTGTTCAAAGACGCCCCAATGACAAGATTGGACTTGGATTCAACTCCAATATCAAGAACAAGTCCAAGTTTAACAAGAAGAACAAGGGCCAAGAACAAGTCAAGGATTCGGCCAAGATTGTTTGCTTCAAGTGCAAAGTTGAAGGGCACCATGTTAGATCTTGCCCTTTGAAGAAGAAGGCTCTTAGTGAGAAGCAACAAGGGAAGAAGACTCAGGTTCAAACTCAAGCTCCTCAAGTTGAAGAACGGTCTCTTCCCAAGAAGAATCAAGCTACCCCTCCTCAAGTCAAGACTCCAACTAAGAAGAGAGGAGGAAGTAGATGTTGCTACCTATGCCGTGAGAAGGGTCATCTTGCTTCTTCATGCACAAATGATACCTTATCCAACCCCATTATAGTTGATGATGTTTATTCTCTTCGGAAGGACAAGGTTGGCAATGTGTTTGCCAAATATGTTGGTACTCAAAGTGGTTTCAAGAAAAGAACCATTTGGGTTGCCAAGCCTATTGTGACTAACCTCTTAGGACCCAACTTGGTTGGGGACCAACAAGCCAAAACTTGATCAATAGGTGTTGTTGGAGGGCATTGGAGACTTGCCTACATTATGAAGAATTAAGGGATCTTCATGAATTATATTCTCTCAAGTCAAGTCATATGGATTATATTGTTCTATCTCATATCCAATGTTCCGCCTTGTGGTAACTTTTATTTAAATAATATATACATTGAAAGTTGCTTGCACCCTTGCATGTGTTAGGTTTTGTACCTTGCTAGTGTTTGTATGTGTTGTGCTCTCTACTTACTTATCTTGAGAAATCAAGTATGTGTATTTTGGTTTGCACACCATCTACTTGTTTTGAGCCCTATTGCTTTTATTTGCTATCTTATCTTGTCGACTCTCTCTTTGAGAGATTAATGGACTATTCCATTTTGGGAGAGTGATATGCTTCGTGCACTTCACAATTCTAAAAATGTGTGTACATGGGAAATACCACTTAGTGTCGATATATCAATATTATCTATTCTCTATGTGGTATGTCTTGCTCATGAGAAATTCAAATTCTATAATGTCCATTAATTTCTCTAGTTGGTTTTGTTTGCCTCTTGTTTTTAAAATAAATGGATTATCACATTATGGGGGAGTAATAAGCTATGTGCATATTACAAGCCTAGAAAATGTGAACACGTGAGGTTTTGCCACATAGAATTGATATTGCTAATTATCTTATTCCTATGTGGCATGTTGCTCAAACAAGCTCCCATTTACTTAAATGCTCTTTGTCTCTCACTCTTTTGGATCTTGTTCGTGGAGGATGTTCTTGGTATGGCTTTCCCTAAATATGTTCTCATATATCTTTTTGGGAAGCCAATTGATTCAAGCTACTCCTTGGAGTTGCTTTGCATTATCACATGATTTGTGAAGCTATCAATAATATCTTTCTATCTAAGCATGGCTTTTAATTCCTATCCTTTGCCTCATGCTTATGTTTTGTGAATATGATCTTGAATATATCCTTGCAATCCACCACCGAGAAATATCTCCATACATTACTTGTCTTGACAAGTGATAATCATATTTGTGGTAAATATGTTGATCATATTCACTTTGGCTCTTGCTTTGAATTGCCTTATTTGATTGCCAAGGATTTGTTTTTGATCTAACTCTTATTTGTCTTCCTTGTATCTTTTGGATCCTTTATTGCTCTACTTGAATTTTTTTTTGTGCTTTCTTGAGTTGGGAAAAGCAATGATCCAATTCTTGTGCATTGACATTCAAAAGTCATACTTTTTGATAATGCACTATTCTTTGGGAAGCTATCCTACTTTGAGTGGAACATCGTTGTTTAAATTGGTATTGCAATTTCTTGCCTTTCTTGAATATGACTAGTGTTTGAAGGGAGAAATCCTATATGCTTTCGAACATTAGTTGTCTTCATTTGGTATTTGATCCCGATGATGTGTCTCTTTGGAAGACAAACATTTTTCGTCTTGGCACTTTGTGCCATCATGAAAAGTGTAGAGGGTTTAGTTTATTATTTGATGGTATTTTCTTCAATTTGTTTCTTGCTTTCATTTGGTATCTTTTCAAAGTGGTTTCTTCAATCATGTGTTGATTTGGGTCTTTGATATAATTGGGACAATTCTTTTTCTTGTCACACTTGTGTGTGCTTTCTTGGTTTAATTGGTGTTTTGTCCAAATTGTATCTCATTTGGTTCTTGAAAGTCTTGTGCATGCATACTTACTATATGTATATCTTATGGCATGCGTACTTTCGTTGATCCAATATATAGGATAAACTCCATCAAATCCTAAATGGCTAAGATGTGCATGAAATTCAATTTCATATCAATATGCACATATTTATGTGGAGTTTGTCCTATGTATTGTAGTTGCTCTAACTACTTTGGACCCAATGAGTTTGGGTACCATGTTGTACTTGAATGTGTTTTAGGTACATTGGAGATGCATTGGAAGCTTGTCTTATTTTCAAAGAAGGTGGTGTCACCATGTGTTCATTGGAGCCAAGTTTGGATGATCGTTAACTCTTTTGGTATATCTCTTTTGGTGTGTGGGTATGGGAAAGACATGATATGCAATATGTGCAACTCTTTTTGAAAGATTATGTTGATGCTTTGGCTCATCCTTGTATTAGTCTCCTAAAAATTGTCTTTGTACCTCACACCCATCTTTTCATTTACCGCTCCTTGCTCTTGTTGCAAAACATTTTTGTTGCAAATTGTTTTGCCTCACTTCTTATTTATATTCTCTTGCATGTGCTTGTGTTAGAATTTATCTAGGAGGGAGTGAGGATTCCATGTTGTGCACACTATATTGAAATACAAATCCTATTTGTGCACGTACCTTGGGGAGTTCCCTCATGATATTTAGAACACTTTTCGGATCCTTTTGATTGCTTGCTTCTTTCGTTGAAGTATCTTTCTATTTGATATTCTCTTGCAATCTTTGGATCCTCAATATAGTTTGATCTCCCTCCATCTATTCTTCATTAAATATGTGCATTTGATTTCACTCACATTATGAGAAATGCACACTTTATGGGGGAGCTCTTATTATATTGGCCTTCTTACTTTTCACCCATTTCGGCAATCAATGCCAATGGGGGAGAAATTAAGAGGGTTTAAGGGAATATGGGTTTGTTCTCTTGCGGTTCTCTTGCATCCTTGCTCTTTGTGTTGCATGGTTGATTAAATTCATTATATAAACCCTCATAAAAGGGATTGTCATCAATTACCAAAATGGGGGAGATTGAAAGTGCATGGTTGCCCCCATGCGTGGTTTTGGTAATTAATGACAATCCTTATGGACTAATGTTTACATTGAGATATTCTTATAGATCTTGTCCATGGGAAATTATAGGAGTTCGTGTGTTGGACTCTTCAAGATGACATAATGACCAATGCTCTATTCAAGGGTTTATATGAAGAATGGTCATGTGTAGAGTTGAGCTTATTGCAAGTCATCATACATATCAAGAGAAGAAGATGAAGTGCAAGATCAATACGATGCATCTCGGAAGATATCTTTTGACTGAATCTTGCAAAGGAGACATGAAGACGAAGCTTAGCGAGGCCCTCCCATAATGGAGTATGGGGGAGCATTTGGAGAAGTCTTCATCAAGCATGTGCTAGCAAGCACAATCAAGAAAGGGGTTTCAACTTGAGAGAGTCAAGATCGTCATCATCGAGCTCAAGTGAAATGCGCAAGGCAAAGGTATGATCTTGATAGGTTTTCTATTTTACCGGTCTCATGGTGTTAGTGGGAGACCGGGTTTTAGGATAGACGGCGTACTATCAAGAGGGGCTCTCAAGTGAGTAACTTGATCGCATCTTTGTGGAGAGCTCAAACCTTTGCATACTTGCCATTTCATCTTTCTTGGTTCTTACTTGGCTTTTCTCCTTGTTGGGTTTTGGTGCTTGTTGTGATCTTCACGACAAGCCCAAGTTCACCGAAAACGAATTTCATATGAAAAACTTGTTGCGTTTTCGGTTTTGGAGGTTTGCCGATCATTCCTTTTTAGAGAGGTTTTAACTTCCTCCATTTGGTTTTATCTTCCATTGTTCGACTATGAGGTTTATCTGCATGATCTTGTAAAGCTCTTTGTTGTGATTCCAACGAGCCCGAGAACATCGAAAACGGAGTCCGGATGATCAAGATATCTTCGTTTTCGTGTTTGGTTGTGCTGCAGTTTTTATCTAGGCCGGAGTCTCCGGTCCTAGACCGGAGTCTCCGGTCCTCGCGAATCGATTTTTGTTCCAGCGGACGGCGCTTGCGGTATAGGGGTCCGGAGTAGGTCCGGAGTGACCCCGGAGTCTCTGGGTGGGCCGGAGTCTCCGGTCTCTGCAGTCCGGAGTCTCCGGTGTTACTTTTCCTGCAACGGCTCTTTTTTGTCGGACCTATAAAAGGCCCCCTTCTTCCCCAAAGAGACCAGTTCTTCCAAGCACAAAATTTCCCCCTCTCTCACCTCCAATGTTGACCTTGGAAAGCTTGCCCCTCTCCCATTTCCCCCCATGATTCTTGCATATGTTTGAGGGATTTGAGAGAGGAGATCTAGATCTACATTTCCACCAATCCATCTCTCCTCTAAGTGAGGGGAACCTAGTAGATCTTGATCTTGGAGTTCTTGGTGCATCTCCTCTTTGTTCTTCCTCTCTTCTCCCCCCATAAGCATTAGTTGCTTTTGGTGGGATTTGAGAGTGAAGGATTTGAGCACTTGTGCTCTTGCCTTTTGCATTTGGTGCATCGGTGTGCTCTCCACAAGGATTCGTGGAAGTTGAAACTTGTGAACTTGTTACTCTTGGGTTCTTGGACCCTAGACGCCTTTGTGGTGGTTGAGACCCTTGTGTGGTCACTTGTGAAGCCGTTCGGGAGCCCCCAATCCCGTTGTGGGTTGTGCCCCGGATTGTTGTTGAAAGTCGTTCGGAAGCCCCCAGTTCCGTTGTGGGTTGTGCCCCGGATTGTTGTTGAAAGGCTTCAGATTCCGCCTCGAAGGATTCCGATAGTGGAAGGTGAACCAAGCCTTTGTGGTGCGGTTCATCGGAGAAGAAGGTGAAACCTTTGTGGTTGTTGAACCGTTGTGTCGGTTCACACCTCTCCAACGAGACGTACTCCCTTAACAAGGAGGAACTCGGAAATACATCCTCGTCTCCGCGTGCCTCGGTTATTTCTATACCCGAGCTTTTTACTTATGCATTTTACATTGTCATAGCCCTCGTGCTTGAAGTATTCCATAGCTATCACCTTGTTGTTTATCTTGCTTAGCATAAGTTGTTGGTGCACATAGGTGAGCCTAGTTTATTTAGGTTGTCAGCTTGTTAATTTAAACACCTAGTTTTATTCCGCAATTATCACGAATAAACCGGAAAAGTTTTAAACCGCCTATTCACCCCCCCCCCCCCCCCCCCCCCCCCTCTAAGCGACATCATTGTCCTTTCAGTGTGAGATTCATTTGGGCATTACAACAATATACATAGACCGTTCCAACCGCATCTATGACTAATAATCCACCTTCCGGTTAGCGTCCGCACCCCTTTCAGTATTAAGTTGCAAGCAACAGATTATTGCATTAGGCAAAGTGTGTAATGTAAGTAATACAATTATCCTTAGACAAAGTACTACTGTTTTATCCCTAGTAGCAACAGTACATGTACAATCTTAGAGCTTGCTGTCACTACCCCAGATTAAATAGAGACATTAACCCACTATCGAGCATAAATACCCCCTCTTGGAGTCACAAGCATCTACTTGGCCAGAGCATCTACTAGCAACGGAGAGCATGCAAGATCATAAACAACACACAACATGATATATTATGAAGCAAATGACATAGTATTCAATATCCATCGGATCCCAGCAAACACAACATGTAGCATTACATAAAGATGATCTTGATCATGATAGGCAGCTCACAAGATCTAAACATGATGGCACAATAGGAGAAGACAACCATCTTACTACTGCTATGGACCCGTAGTCCAAGGATCAACTACTCACGCATCAGTCCGGAGGCGGGCATGGTGATGTAGAGCCCTCCGGTGATGATTCCCTCTCCGGCAGGGTGCCGAGAAGAGGTTCTGAACCCTCCCGAACTAGGGTTGACGACGGCGGCGGCTCCGTAAGGTTTTGTGGAAAAGTGTTCGGGTATTAGGTCTTGTATTGTCGGGGGGTATTTGTAGGCGAAAGGGCAAAGGCGGCGGAGGCTCGAGGCCCCGTGATGAGGTGCTGGCGCGACTGGGGGTGGGGCCGCGCCCCCTCCTCATTTGGGCGCCTCGGTGCCCGACTCCGCCTCGTCTTCGATGTTCTGGATTGTTCCGAGGAAAATAGTGACTTTTGTATAAAAATTCTCCAATTCCGAGAATATTTCCTTAAGTGGTTTTTTGAAACCAAAAACAGCAGAAAATAGGGAACTGGCACTGTGGCATCTTGTTAATAGGTTAGTCCCAGAAAATGCATAAAACCATATAAAATGTATAAAAAACATGTAGCAATTGGTATAATATAAGCATGGAACATAAGAAATTATAGATACGTTTGAGACGTATCAACCGAGATCAATGGTTGCAGCGTTCAAGGCTAGAAAGCACTATACCAGACTTAATCTGCTTGTTGTTACTGATTTTGATCTAAGCTCTCATATGTCCTTGCTTGTGGGGAAGGGTTATCCAATGATGCAAGTATGCTTGTAGGCATCATGCATTGGTCGACTTGGTAAGTGTCCATGTCGACACACGGCCACCCGCGGTGTCCACAAAGGAGTGTGGGAACAGGACCCACAACCTTCCAGAAGCCCTGACCGCGGTGCTGGAAGATATCTTCCCGGGATAGCCCACCCCGGGGGGATAGCATCGTAACCAACCAGGGTCCGGCAGGGACCCCGGGTCAGAACAAACATCCTGGCTACGTGACGTGGAGGGATAACCACGGCGCGTGGAGGTGCAGGTGGCACCTCCCCAGACCGTCGTCAGGAGCAAGACGACACTTGGCTGGCGACAGGTGCCTCGTGGCGAAACAGTGCATGCATCGCACACGGTGGACACGTGAAAGGATGCTGGATGGACGGTTGCATCCAGGAAGAAAGGCGAAGAAAAGTAGTTCCATTCTCATGCGAAGAACCCAAGGAAGTGAGAGGGGGAGAGAGAGAGAGAGAGAGAGAGAGAATCATTGTACTCATAGACACACCATAATACAAGATCAGACAAGCAAGACGTAGGTTCAGACAAGATCTAGAGAATGGTAAGGAATAGAATGAATGGAGAAGACAATCAAACAATCATGTGTTGGTGCTGACTGTGGCTAAAAAAATATCACGAGAATGGTAAGGAATATAATGAATGGAGAAGATAAGGTTGGACATGATTGCCGATGATTTTCTATGATGTTACATATTTTTCACGGCATGTCGGCCTAATATGCTGGTCGTATCAAATCGAACAAGGAAAATATTTAAATGGGTTAAATCATGTTCAATTTTTTTTAGATTGGATACCATAAATGTTTTACTAAACGAGAGACATGTGTCACATACACACAATATAGAGGAAAAAACGGAGATAATGCATATTAAAACATAAATGATAACATCAGATGCATATTTGGTAGTCAATAATATCATGTTTCATGCTACTAACTAACTCAATCAAAAGTCTGAACCAATGGAAAAGACTAGGCCATCCACACAGGGGCGGAGGCAGGATTGCTTAAATCTGGATATTTAGGGGGGGGGGGGGGGGGGGGGGGGGGGGGGTTAGCGTAAAAACTTTAAAATATACATTGTTCACAGTTTTTTTAGGAGTGACTCGATGGTGTTATGGGGGCTAGGGCCTGCTGGCCCCGGCCTCCGCCAGTACATCCACATATATAGTTCAACTCCCCCTCTCATCGTGTAAAGGGGAAAGTAACCACGTGCAAACCAGAAGAGAGTGAAGGTGTGTGAGTCTCAGGGGTATGCCTCAAGAGGCCTATACGTGGACAAAGAGTTGGCAACAACAATTTTAGATAAAATGCAAAAATGAGAACTCGAACTAGACTCTAGACTCTGATACCATGTCATATTCCTTGCACTAGTTGTTGTTTTGTGATGGTCCCAATTCATATGAATAAAAGCTAATTTCGGACGAGAGAAGCGAGTCCCGTCGTCGGAGGCTTTAGTCAATGGTAATGATGTTGGTTAGTAGCAAAAGGCTTCGGTCAAATTCCAGGTGTTGATTATAATTATGTTTGTTCTTCGGTTGTTAAGCATAGTTCAATCCGTACATTATTTGGTATTGTTGCTATGCATGATCTTGAGCTTGAGTAGTTAGATGTAAAGACTGCTTTTCTGAATGGAGAGTTGGAGTAGGAGATAGACATGGACCAGCCATAAGGTTTCATAGTACCTGGTAAGGAGGATCTGCTTTGTAAGTTGAAAAGGTCCTTATACGGTTTGAAATTGTTCCCTCGGCAATGGTATAAAAGGTTTGATTCATTTATATTGTCACATGGCTTAAAAAGGTCTAAGTATGATAACTGTGTGTACATTAAGGTTGTTGACGGATCACATATATATATTGTTGCTACATGTTGATGGTATGTTAATTGCTGCCAAGAGCAAGAAATAAATAAGGACATTGAAGAAATTACTGAGTAGTGAGTTTGAGATGAAAGATCTTGGTGCTGCTAGGAACTAAGGTATGGAGATTACTGATACGTCTCCAACGTATCTATAATTTCTTATGTTCCATGCTATATTATACCAAGTTATTACATGTTTTATATGCATTTTATATAGTTTTATGCATTTTCTGGGACTAACCTATTAACAAGATGCCACAGTGCCAGTTCCCTGTTTTCTGCTGTTTTTGATTTCAGAAAAGTACTTAAGGAAATATTCTCGGAATTGGACGATTTCTTTTCTGAAGTCCGTTTTTAATTGGTAACGTTCCAGAAGACCGAACACGAGACGAAGTGGGCGACCGAGGCGGCCACATCAGGTCCTCGCGCGGCAGGAGCCTGGACCGCGCGAGCACGTGATGTGGGCCCCTCGGGGGTCCACCGACCTCGCCCTTTCGCCTACATATACCCCCCGAACCAAAAACCCTAGCAGGGTGTGCAATATTTCCTCCACGGGTCCCGAGCGCCGCCGCCATCGAAGACAAGATTCGGGGGACAGAACTCTCTGTTCCGGCACCCTGCCGGGACGGGAAATTGCCCCCGGAGCCATCTCCATCGACTCCACCGCCATCTCCATCGCCGTTGCTGACTCCTACGATGAGGAGTGAGTAGTTCTCCCCCGAGGCTGCGGGATCTACGGTAGCTATGTGGTCTATCTCTCTCTCCCATGATGTGATCTTTTATGTGATCATGAGCTTTGTAACCTAGTTGAATATGTGATGCTACTCTTTATCTATTATGCACTCTAGAGGTTACTTTAATATGAACTCCGGGGTTATTCACGGTTGTAACGGTGACAGTGTGTGCACCGTGTGTGATTCCTTTATGACGTTGTTGGTGTTAGTTTACTCTGACTTTGAGGGTGCTCTTGTAGCCCTACACAATGAATGGTGTTTGTTATCCAACATGAGAGTGTTTGAGAGTAGTGTTTATTTATTTAACTTTGATGTCATTGTTGAGAATGTCCACTGGTGAAAGTAGGATCCCTAGGCCTTGTTTCTAAGCATTAAAACACCGTTTCCAACAAGTTCTACTACATGTTTGCTTGCTGCCATTTTTATTACAGATTGCAATTACTACTTATAATCATCCATATTACTTGTATTTCACTATCTCTTCGCATAACTAGTGCACCTATACATCTGACAAGTGTATTGGGTGTGTTGGGGACACAAGAGACTTTTTGTATCTTAACTACAGGGTTGCTTGAGAGGGTTATCTTTGACCTCTACCTGCCTGAGTTCGATATACCTTGGGTGATTCACTTAAGGGAAACTTGCTGCTGTTCTACAAACCTCTGCTCTTGGAGGCCCAACACTGTCTACGAGAATAGAAGCGTGCGTAGACATCAAGCTATTTTATGGCGCCGTTGCCGGGGAGGTGAGCGCTTGAAGGTATCTCCTTTAGATTCTGCAGTTATTACTTTTTGTTTCTTGTTTTTATTTTCACTAGTTAGGCTTAATGGAAAACAACAAAAATATTAGAGAGCTTTATAGTATTTATCTTGAGCTAGGACATGAAGTGTTTGAAGAGAAAATTAAAAAACCTATGGAACTTTATATGCATGCTAGTAGCAATGTTATTAGTATGAATTCTTTGAACACCATTATTGCTAATGCTGTGGAAAAGTCTAAGCTTGGGGGAGTTGGTTTTGATGAGCATGATATTTTTAGTCCCCCAAGCAAGGAGGAGAAAATTTTCTTTGATGATACATTGCCTCCAATATATGATAATTACAATCATTGTGATATTTTCGGTCCACCTACTGTTGAGGATATATTTTATGTTGATTACAATATGCCTCCTATATTTGATGATTATGGTGATGAGAATAATAATGATAGCTATTTTGTTGAATTTGCTCCCGCTACAATTAATAAGAATGACTATGCTTATGTGGAGAGTAATAATTATTTCATGTGTGTGGCTCATGATAAGAATGTTTTATGTGATAATTATGTTATAAATTTTATTCATGATGCTTCAAGTGAACTTATTGATGATAATGATGAGTATTGCTTAAATATGCTATATGATAATGCTTTAGATGATGGTCCTATTCTTATTGATAATCCTCTATGTTTAGAAGTTGTTACTTATTTATGTGAGGATAAAAATGATATAACTGCTGCTTGTGATGTGACTCTTACTCATGAGAGTCCTACTTTGTTCTTGAATTCTCCTAATTACACCATGGAGGAGAAATTTTCTTATGTTGAGAAATACTTATGTGATTTGCAATTGTCTCTAGTTCCAAATCTTTGTTGCAACCATGATCTTAAACTTGATATTGATCTTAATAACTATTTTGAAAGAGGGAAGCATGCTAATGAATTCCAAAATAAATTTAATGATCCTCTTTATGTGCCTATGTTATCTAAGTTAAATGATTCTTGTGGTTATATGGTTGAATTTATTTCTACTACTGAAAATTATTATGAGAGAGGAGAATATGGTTATAGAAGTTTTCATGATACTAAAACACCTCTCTATATGCTTACAGTTTTGAAGTTACTCTTGTTTTATCTTTTTATGCTTGTCACTTTGTTCTTTGTGAATTTATTTGTGTACAAGATTCCTATGCATAGGAAGTGGGTTAGACTTAAATGTGTTTGATATTTACCTCTTGATGCTCTCCTATGTTTTTCAACTCTCATTTTTATGAGAGCATCATAAAAATCACTATGCCTAGCTAAAAGGCTTTAAAGAAAAGCGCTTATGGGAGACAACCCACTATTTTTATTTCCTGTTATTTTATTTTGTTGAGTCAAGGACTTGTCCTACCTCTGTAGCAATTCCTTTGTATCTTTATTTTATTTCATTGTTGTGTCAAGTTAAGCCTCTAGTTGAAAGTTGATGCTAAATTTGGATTCCTGCGCAGAAACAGTTTTCTGTTGTTCACCGTTAAATTCATAAATCTTCACAGAAAAGTCCAAATTACCTGCCCTTTTTTGTGCGTAATCCTCAGATATATATGCAACTTTCATTAGTTTTGAGTTTTCTGATCTGAGCAAGTTAAGTGCCTCGAAAAAATTCGTCTTTACGGACTGTTCTGTTTTTGACAGATTCTGCTATTTATTTTGCAATGCCTCTTTTGCTATTTTGATTGGATCTTTTTATCCTATGAAGTATCAGTGGCTGTAGCTAATGTCCAGTAGTATTGGTAGCAATTGTGTTCCTACAGAATATCATAATTTTTCGTGCACTAACCCTCTAATGAAGTTTACTCTAAGTTTGGTGTGGAGGAAGTTTTCAAGGATCAAGAGAGAAGGATGATATGATGTGATCAAGAGGATAGTAAAGCCAAAGCTTGGGGATGCCCCGGTGGTTCATCCCCAACATATTTCAAGAAGACTCAAGCGTCAAAGCTTGGGGATGCCCAAGGCATCCCCTTCTTCATCAACAAACTATCAGGTCCTTTCTAGTGAAACTATATTTTAATTCCGCCACATCTTAGGTGCTTTTCTTGAAGCGTCTGTTTGTTTTTGTCTTTCTTATTTTCATTCTCTGAATAAAATAGACCCTAGCATTCCTTTGTGGGAGAGAGACACGCTCCACTTTTTCTTATGAATACTCGTATTCTTCACTTATATTTGTTGAGTATTCTTCTATTTTACTTCAATGCTTTCTAGCTCTTGTTTTTCATGCATCTCTTGCTAGAGCTGTTAGCTTTATTATATCATACTCTCATATCTCATTGTTTAATTACTTGGAGAGTTTATGTTTTAAATAAGTTGATTGGTGTTTGGTTGGAAACAGAAAATGCTAAGTGTGGTAGATGGTATAATGAAAAAGATATACATGCTCTTATGGATTGTTATCTTGCATGTTGTGGTGCTTGGCAATTGTTTTGAGCTCTCAAGTAGATCATGTTTAAGCTTTTACATCATGTAGTTAAAACTTATTAGTGAGGAACTACCGTAAAATTTGCTAAAATTTGGTTTGCATGTTTGGTACCTCTAAGGTCTAGATATTTTCTAGTTAAAGTGTTTGAACAACAAGGAAGACAATGTAGAGTTTTATAATGCTTGCAATATGTTTTTATATATGTCTTGTTGTCATAGTTTATACTTGTGTTTGTTTCAAACAACCTTGCTAGCCAAAGCCTTGTACTGAGAGGGAATGCTTCTCGTGCATCCATAATCCTTGAGCCAAAACCTATGCCATTTGTGTCCACCATACCTACCTACTACATGGTATTTCCTGCCATTCCAAGTAAATACTTCATGTGCTACCTTTTATTCAAAACATATTATCTCTTATTTGTGTCAATGTTTATTAGCTCATGAGGAAGTATGTGGTGTTACGGATATCAACCTTGTCATTTGCTTTTAGACAGACTTTCACCAACCGGACTAGTGGCATATACACCGCTTATCCATTAACTTTGCAAAAAGAGTTGGCAAATGGGGTGCCCAGTCCCAATTAATTGCAACTTTAACCGCTGCAATCTCTTCACATTTTTGCCCTGATCCAATCAGTCAAGCAATGACAACAGTTTTTAACTATATGTGTAAACAAAAGAGATAAGAGGGATGATCTACCTTGCTGGTAGAAATAACCCTTCATGGGAGCCGCTCTTAAGAAAGTCTGGTTGACAAGGGGGTAGAGTGCCCATTACCATTCGTTGACAACGACAAACACCGCTCAAAACTTACTTTTATGCTCTCTATATGATTTCAAAAACCTATAAAACTAAGAAGCTCTAGCACATGCTTGTATCCCTGCTTCCCTCTGCGAAGGGCCTATCTTTTACTTTATGTTGAGTCAGTTTACCTACTTCTTTCTATCCCCGAAGCAAACACTTGTGTCAACTGTGTGCAACAATTCTTATATGCTTACTTACTGCACTTGTTATATTTCTTTGTGTTGACAACTATCTATATGATATACATGTTCAAAAGTTGAAAGCCAATGCTGAAACTTATATCTTCCTTTGTGTTGCTTCAATGCTCTTTTACTTAGATAATATTGCTTTATGAGTTAACTCTTATGCAAATCTTTTTTATGCTTGTTTGAAAGTACTATTCATGAAAAGTTTTACTTATATGATGTAGTTGTTTACTCCTTGTCTATTTGTTAGCAAACTATAGATCATTGCCTTGAGTCACTTCATTCATAACATGAGCCTTACATTATATTATGATCAAGATTGTATTTAAGCATGTCACTTCAGAAATTATTCTTCTTTTATCGTTCTTGCCTACTCGGGACGAGTAGAACTAAGCTTGGGGATGTTGATACGTCTCCAACGTATCTATAATTTCTTATGTTCCATGCTATATTATATCAAGTTATTACATGTTTTATATGCATTTTATATAGTTTTATGCATTTTCTGGGACTAACCTATTAACAAGATGCCACAGTGCCAGTTCCCTGTTTTCTGCTGTTTTTGATTTCAGAAAAGTACTTAAGGAAATATTCTCGGAATTGGACGATTTCTTTTCTGAAGTCCGTTTTTAATTGGGAACGTTCCAGAAGACCGAACACGAGACGAAGTGGGCGACCGAGGCGGCCACATCAGGTCCTCGCGCGGCAGGAGACTGGGCCGCGCGAGCACGTGGTGTGGGCCCCTCGGGGGTCCACCGACCTCGCCCTTTCGCCTACATATACCCCCCGAACCAAAAACCCTAGCACGGTGTGCAATATTTCCTCCACGGGTCCCGAGCGCCGCCGTCATCGAAGACAAGATTCGGGGGACAGAACTCTCTGTTCCGGCACCCTGCCGGGACGGGGAATTGCCCCCGGAGCCATCTCCATCGGCTCCACCGCCATCTCCATCGCCGTTGCTGACTCCTACGATGAGGAGTGAGTAGTTCTCCCCCGAGGCTGCGGGATCTACGGTAGCTATGTGGTCTATCTCTCTCTCCCATGATGTGATCTTTTATGTGATCATGAGCTTTGTAACCTAGTTGAATATGTGATGCTACTCTTTATCTATTATGCACTCTAGAGGTTACTTTAATATGAACTCCGGGGTTATTCACGGTTGTAACGGTGACAGTGTGTGCACCGTGTGTGATTCCTTTATGACGTTGTTGGTGTTAGTTTACTCTGACTTTGAGGGTGCTCTTGTAGCCCTACACAATGAATGGTGTTTGTTATCCAACATGAGAGTGTTTGAGAGTAGTGTTTATTTATTTAACTTTGATGTCATTGTTGAGAATGTCCACTGGTGAAAGTAGGATCCCTAGGCCTTGTTTCTAAGCATTAAAACACCGTTTCCAACAAGTTCTGCTACATGTTTGCTTGCTGCCATTTTTATTACAGATTGCAATTACTACTTATAATCATCCATATTACTTGTATTTCACTATCTCTTCGCATAACTAGTGCACCTATACATCTGACAAGTGTATTGGGTGTGTTGGGGACACAAGAGACTTTTTGTATCTTAACTGCAGGGTTGCTTGAGAGGGTTATCTTTGACCTCTACCTCCCTGAGTTCGATATACCTTGGGTGATTCACTTACGGGAAACTTGCTGCTGTTCTACAAACCTCTGCTCTTGGAGGCCCAACACTGTCTACGAGAATAGAAGCGTGCGTAGACATCAATTACCCGAGATAGAAATTCTGGTTTGTTGTTTCTTAGTCAGCAAAGTTACCTTAAGAAAGTTTTTCATTGTTTCAACATGCATGATGTGAAGTCTGTTAGTACTCCTATTGCTTCTCATTTTAAATTTCCAGCTTTACAATGTCCTCATACATATGAGAATTTTGAGTACATGTCAAAAGTTCCATGTTCTATGTTGGTTCTTTATTGTATGCCATGGTTTTCTCTCGTCCAAATTTATCATATGTTATGAGCTTGGTTAGTAGATACATGTCTAATCCTGGTAAAGAACATTGGAATGTTGTTTAGTGAATTTTCAGGTACCTTCGAGACACATTCAATGCTTGCCTGAAGTTCGGTAAGGTTGATGAGGGACTCGTTGGCTATGTGGATTTAGATTTTGCTGCCGATTTAGATAAGAGGAGACCCCTCACAGGTTATGTATTCACACTTGGTGGTTGTGTCGTAAGGTGGAGGGCAACGTTGCAGTCCGTTGTTGCCCAGTCTACCACAGAAACATAATACATGGCTATTGTTGAACCATGCAAATAATCGGTTTGGTTGAAAGACGAGTTTGCTGAGCTTTGTGGAGATGATACTTGCATCAACCTGTTTTGTGACAGTCAGAGTGCTAAGGATCACATGTTACTTGAGAGAACAAAGCATATTGATTTCAGATACCATTATGTGCGCGATGTTGTTGCGCAAGATAAGCTAAATGTATGCAAGATAAGTATTCATGATAATCATGCTGGTATGATAATAATACCAGTTCTTCTTGCTAAGTTTGAAATTTGCTCAGACTTAGTTGGTATCACCGTTCATCCCAAGAGACTATTTGATGCTGAAAGTGTTTCCTTTGTTGTTTCCAGGTGAAGGTTCCCGTTTATACTACAAGATGGAATTTGTCGTGGGTATTTTTTTTTGTGATGATCTAAATTCATATGAAGAAAAGCTAACTTCGACGAGTGAAGCGAGACCCGTTGTTGTACGAGTCATTTCTGGGCCAGACTGCAGCCGACATAGGGTTATGCCAATATATAAACATCTCGTAAGACGCCGGTTTAATTTAGGACAAGTCAAAAGTTCTAAATTTCTGACGCTTGTAACCTCACCAGATCATAGTGAAAATTTGCTGGCCGGCGTCCGTGGTTTTTTCTCTCTGCTGTTGGAACGGTTTTCCATGTTAAATCTCGTGTACCCGTTGTGTTGATCTTTCGTTTGTTCATCGTTTATTTTCCTATCATTTATAACACTAGCCAACACAATTAAAAATATGAACTACTAGCAAGGTCTAGACAATCCACATATATATACGCTACAACAAATAAAAAGTGTGAGACGGGGAGAGGAAAAAATTAAGAGAAAAAGAAACAAGAGATAGATACATGCATCTACGAAATAGATGTTTCCTGTGATACGCCCTACACACAAAAAACAAGGGCAAGAAGGCATACAAGACAGACATTTGTAACATCTTAAAATGGAAAAGGGAGTCTAGAACCAACCACTCAAAATAAATCCTTCATTTTGATTTACAAAGAAAGGTGAATTAACTCGTGCAGTACAGTAGTATCTATGTACACCCGTCAGGTGATTGAGTAATTGCATCCTTGTGCTTCAGGTCGATTTCAGCCTGTCCAGTTTGTGCTCAACCTACAAAACAACCCTATTGCATCAGAAAAAACCCTCATCTTGCCCGCATTGCAACCAATCTTAGCGTGAAGATATCTCACCAAAATGTTATTGGTCTCCTCTAGCAGAGGCTGGACAAGGGATACCAAGATCATGACATCTCCTGCAAAATCCTCAGGGTCCTGGCAGTTCCCCATCAACAACTGAATGAAGATCTCTCTCTCTGGAATGAGACCCAATGCTACCTAACAGTTTGCAACTATGCTCAACAGATTAGGTCAGTGGATACAAGTTAAACCAACTGATGACTGTAACTCAGCAAACCAATGTACGTGTGCAATCTGTGCACTATATTTTTTTGTCTAAATAATCTTCAGAAAAGTTAATCGATTTGTTATTGTGCAGAAGGTATGGTAAAGAACAACAGTATGCAAAGTTGCCAACTGATCATACCCTGTAAGCAGCTGATGAGATCCACCCATGGAATGGCTTCAGAGTGCTTTGGTATGCTTCTTCCACTATCTCTTTCAGGCTTGTCTCTGGGTTCTTCAGTAATCTCTCCAGCAAATGTAATGAGAAATTCATTGACCTGAACCGAAGGACACTTGAGAGAAAAGTTTGCAGGTTGCAGCACGAATATAAATATAATTTATACATAAAAGAACGTATGTTAGATGAGAAGAAAGTCCTAAAAATAGATACCTAGACAGCCATATAATAGCCCTGGTGCAACTGTTAGTCTTCTTTGAGATGCCTTCCTCTACTTCTCCGGTCACAATTGCCGTCAAGCTCGCATATTTTGAAGGGTCCCTCGCATGCAGATCTTGTAATCTCTGCAAATATAGTACACATATATATCATGCCCAGTTTAGTTATATGAACAAATGCAATGAATAATACGGACAGGTCAGCATGACAATAAGTTACTCCCAGGAGACAATGGAATAAGTTAATTTGCTGACCAAAGAGAAATGTATTACCTGAATATTTTGTTCAATGTCCTGCCTCAAGACTAGTAATGTTGGTCCAATCTCATCTTTCATAGCAAAAGAAAGCATTTGTCAGTTCAACTTTATTTTACAGATACATAATGGAAAAAGGATCAACTGGAAAACGAATTTTCAAAGAAGAGTAGCTCTGGCATTCAGTTACGACAAAGTAATTATAGTCAATTTCATTTCAGTCAATTTTCTCCTTTGTTCCTTTAACCCCACTTCAGGGGTTTAATATTTTCACTCTCCTGCTTCATGAGAGAAAATAGTTCAAATTTACAGCAAGCAAAGAAACATATATGTACAAAGAAAAGGTTCTTTATTTCTATAACACCATAATAGCGTAATCTCGCTGTAAGAAAAATAACGGCCTCATCTTCTTAAAATTTCACGCTTACTGAACAAAAGAAGGAACAAACAGCACGATATTTTGCGTCTTAAAGAATATTGAGTAAGTAACCAACCAAGGACATGGAGAAGCTGCTTGGAGACACAAACGAGATCCATGGTGGATGACCTCTGCTGCAGCTGCTGCTCTTGCTGCTGATCGTCTCCATCTCCTGTGCTGAGCAAGCTGAGCTCCTCCATGGCCATCCTCAGCTCTGACTTGCCCCTCTCCATCTTCTCCTTTTCTGTCTCCATCTCCATCTCTCCTAGCTGCTATCACATTTAACTTGACATCTGGATCAATTAATCCCCTGCTTATATACACGCAAGGCCACCTCATATGCTGCCATTTCTTGGGACAAATTATGGGTCAACTTCTTGATGCTGTTTTTTTATGTAATAATTGTTATGTCTTGGAGCTGTTCTCCACAAGCCTCGATGTGAAGTCAGAAGCAGCGAATGGTGCATTATTAGGAGTAGAGTAAGAGGTGGTGACTCTGTCGCCTAGCTTAGGATAGTTTTGTTTACTTGATGCAGTTGTCATAGACTTGTTTAACAGTTAACCAGTTCGCCTTGTACTTGCTGTAGTGTAATTAAACCATTGGTCATTAATTTACACGCGGCTCTAGCTTGTAAGGATATTCTTCTGTACGGGTAGTCGTGTGCTAGTAGTTTGCTTCTTAAATAGGGAATCATTACAGGGAATACACGAGAATTATTTTACTCCCTTTGGTTCAGTTTACAGAGCTTACATGTATCCCTAGATTGTCAATTTGACCAACGTAGTACAAGATATATATTACAAAAAATATACAAATACAAACTTTAGATGTTATATTTCCAAATGACATCTCATAGTTAATTGTTCCTCTATTAAACGTACAGTGGGATCGATGTAGTCAACAGCTTGATCGATTGGATTACCCAAGGTAATTACAAACAAGCAAGCTCAACCAAGTAGCTACAGAATCTGTTTCAGGTTGGCCAACACAGATATAGGCGACTACTCTGATATATCAAAGTCAGATACTAATGGTTAGCGTTGGGTTTCAGTCAGATACTAATAGTTAACTATCTATGCACAGGTCAGCAGCAATAGGATATACCCTTTTCTTGTAGCAACTGCAGGATCTAGCTAGAACCCTTTGAACTGTCATGATACATCATATATGGTCGATAAGCCGGCCGGCGTGTACTGTGCTTTGCTTCTTCAGATGGATAGGCTTGGGTTCATATGATCGATCATGATAAGATTGACGGGCTCAAGTTGATCAACAGTTTTCTGATTGCACGATCGATTTGTAGCTATTAGCTATGTATGCTGCTCGATTGGTGGCTGCTACTACAGACATTGGTGTTGATTGTTTTATGTATGGAAGAATCTTAAAACCGGGCAACCGTTTTAGTCCTGGCTAGATTAGCCAGCAGCTCCATTGTTGTGATTAAATTATATGGAGATTCAAGGGAAGTGCGTGCGTGCATGATGCATGCCGTATCAGTATGTACAAGTAGATGTTAACTATAGTTGCTAGCTAGCTAGCATCTTTGTGCTGTGTTCTCTCTGTGGATAGGACATTTTTTTTGGAAACTCAATAATGATATACACTAATGGAGAAAAAAAGAGTCTACTACTAGATAAAAAAAATAGATAATGGAAAGCTCATTCTTAAAAATAAAATAAAATAAAATAAACATTCTTAAAAACTCAGTGGGGCAAGCATTGTGGGCTTCTCCGTTCTGGCTTCTGGGTGATTCGTTGGGCTGGTCCAGGGAAATGAGGGTGGACTTGTTAGTGGGTATTGAGTAACATCAAAACAAAGACGAGGCCCAAGTCCACAGCGACCTTACTCTGGCTCTCCAGTCTACGCGGAGAGAAAAAAAAAAGTGAGCCTCCATTAGCAGGACAGCCCAACTTGTGGAAATCTTTGAGGATGAAATGCAGCACGGAGGTGCCGCTTCTCTGATTTATGCTGCAGCGATGGCGATCATGCAGGCTCGAATATGGAGGCAGCAGTTTTCTCTTAGATAGACTATGCAGCTCGCTCTTCAAGATTCAGGATGCTAGATGATGCTTATGTGCAAGACAAAGACAGGGCCATGTCGACCAACAGACAACACCAACGCCGGGAAGAACAATCAATGGTATATCCACCATCTCATGGCCAATCGTTTTCTTGGATTCAGCTTGGTCTCCACACCGGACGGCAGGTCGGCGGTTGCCGGCTTAGGTATTTTCATACAGTTTGGAAGCGAACGGAAGCGAACGGCTTGCAGCATGTCTAACAGACCTCTTATGTCTGTGGATCACCCAAATAATCGTCGGTTTATTGTTTTGTGCAAAGAAAACGACCGAGCAGACACCGCATCTAGCCCCATCTTTAAAAAAGATTAAGGGTTGTGAAAAATCACCCCTCCAATCTTTACAATCACGGGCTGGGGCCCGACCCGGTGGTGCCTTCTATCGCTCGCGAGATTAGGCGGGAGGGACATTTCCACTTGGAGATTTCCCGCTCCCCTTCTGCCGTCGCTGGTGATCTCCCTCCACCCGGGACGACCAACCTCGTCGCGGCCCTCTAGCGCCATCATGGACGCCTCCCAGCCGTTGCTCATGACCATCTCCGTCGCGGCGACGCAGTTGACCGATCCACCCCCTCGGGTAGATCTCGCGACTCGCTTCGTCGCCAGCCCGCTCGCACCCGTGTCAGAGGCAGCCTCTAACAGCAGTCCGGCATGAATCGCAAAGCGGCTAGGCAACATCATCGTCCAACCGTTGGCGCTCGCGCCGGTTCCGCTTCCGTTCCCGCCGCGACTGCAATGAAGCAACCGGGCGGAAAGGGTGTGTGCGCAGAAACGCATGGTGGCCCCTCCTACGGCTCTAATGGCTGCTCCGCCTACCAACACAACCGGCGTCCCCAAGTATTCGACATGCCTGCTCCGTCCACCAACGCCACCGGCGCCGCGACATAGTTTGACATTGTTGCATGTGAAATAGTGTTGCACATCGACCTAGTTTTGTTTTTTGTAGGAACAAATTGAAGAATGGTACAAGAACATGACATCTTCCAAACGCAAGGCATTTGCGCTAGATCATTGTTGGAAATTGTTTCAGCGAATCGAGAAATGGAAGTTGAGGGAGAAAGAGGCCCCACCAAAAAGAGGTGCATTCATCAAAATGGAAGATGATGATGTGCCACTTTGAGAAAGAAATAAGGACATGCCCGATGGAAACAAGAAGGCCAAGGAGAGGCTCAAGAAGTGAGTGGAGGCCTCAAGATGACGGAGAAGATATATCACATGGTGCACTCAAATAAGATGATGGTGGCCAAGACATTGGAAGCAAAGATTCTCTTTGCCGTGAAGAAGACTCAAGAGAAGCAAGAAAGGTGGCAATTCTTCCGGGAAGAGGGGTTGCACAAGGCCGCCATTGATGAGAGAAGAGCCATTGCCAACAAGAACAAGTCCATGGCAAGCTCCTTCAAGAGGAGAACACCATAATGATGATGAACCGAGATGAGCTCACAAAAGAGTGGCATGATATGGCAAAGAAGGAAGCGAAGTATGCAAGCAACGACTGGTAGAGGCCATGTCGTGTCGAGGTTTCATGGCGGTGGTTCGCCAAGTGGTGGTGGTGATGATTGATGATGGTGTTGATGTTGTTGCCATTTAGATGAGATTCTTGGGACGTGGGGTGAAAAACTATGTTAATTGTCGTTTTACATTGTTTAAACTATGTTAATTGTTGAACAATTGTTGGAATTACGGTGAATTTGTCGAAATTATGATGAAATAGTTGAACTATGTCCTTTCGGTTCAAGGACTCACGTGTGCTATGGCCAAACAGGCGCCGCATAGCCGAGCAGTAAAACAGAATAGCCACCAAATAAAGTTTTTCGCGCCCGTTATCACAGCTTCAAAGGCTGTGCTAGAGATGCTCTTGATCTCAGGTGTGTATCTCGACCATATCCCCACTAGCTACATTTGCCATTCAGGCCGAGCCATTCAGCCTGATGTCAGTGCCCCAGATTGCAGGAACACTATGGATTCAGCAAGCTACCTTAATACCGGACCTTGCAAACATGATGCTTGCTCCTGGACATTGGGCCATCAGACCACAGCCCTCTCAGATTGCAACCTCCACACCACACTCCACGCCCTTTGATGCCTCGCAAAGTCGCAAGCCAAGTTTGCACCGAAGATTCAGAATACATGTACACTGTTGTTAAATTAATGAGATCTTCTCTGTTCAAAAAAGAAAAAAGGAGCTGCATGAAAGAAGAAGGTAACTGCGATCAGCTGGGTGGCAGCCGCCACAAGAGCGACAGGTAAAGGAACCAGACGTGACGCTGCTGATGAAGACCGTCTCCGCACCCACCACCAGAGATCAGACACACCACCATCGATTGGAGGATTTCCCTGCGCGTTCAATGTAATAATACTTTCTCAAGATCAAACACGCGTGAACGAGCGGCTTGTTTGGATCGTTTCTACAGTATTTGGAACAAAGCCAAAGCCCCAAATCGAAAGAGAGAGACAAGGAGTTTAAGTAGTACACGCCAACGCAAGTCGGCGCCGGCCGTGGAGTTAGTCTAGATATTCATGCAGTTTTGGGAGAGGGCAAGAGAATGGATCGTAGAGGCCACCGCACCACGGACGACAGACTCAAGTGCATCCATCAGTTGCAGAAACAGCTGGTGCCATTACTGCCGAAGTTGACCTAACATGATGCTGCTACGCTAATAGATTATCCGTCAGCTGCCAACCATGCATCGCCAGCAGGCAGCAGATCTATCACCCTTAGAACAAAACGAACTTCTTAAGTAGGAGTAAAGTGGCTAGCTAGTTTTGTGCATATACCCCCCCACCAGTTTTGTGCATATTCCAACCATATTAGCTATCACTTGTTCTGTTTTATGTTAATATGCATCTTAGTTTTTATCAAAGCCAAACTTTACTATGTTTGCATAGATCTTTTTGACCTATGGTTGAATTACTGAATATCTTTGGTTCACTCGAGGTGTATATTGATATGGTGCCCATTACATCTATACGCGCATGGATCATCATTTTAGGGTTTGTATTACATGTACAAGGAAGGGAGAAGGGCTGCCAGAGTGACAGAAACCTGAACTCAAACCTGAATTTTACATGTATGGGATAAAAAGGACCATAACTTCAGGCTATGGTTGCGTAGTGCCTTCAGGTGACCTTAATGTATCATTAGTAGTTGCGGATGCTTGCTAAAGTTCTAATCATTTATCATATGTTATCACAAGTAGTTGAGAACATGTATATTTTGCCTCTCCCACATAAAAACTGCATCGAAGGACGATGAACCAAGTAATTTTACTAATTAATCTTGTGCAATTCCGTCACACTTTCCACCACTTGTCCATACTCGTGGTTCTATTACTTTATGTCACTTTATGTTACCTTATTGCTGGAGAAACTAACCCTAACATTCTTGTTCTTTATTGTCTTGCAGAACTATCCTTTCACACATGTATGGTTTCTATGATTTTATTTCCTAGATGGAGCAAACATGAATATTGCCTTGAACTCTCGGTAAAGATCGTTACGCATCACGCAGCTGCAAGAGTCTCCATGCCAAAACATAGGGTGGCAACGAAAATGGCTAGAGGAAAGAGAAATTTTAGGTGCAAGAGGGAAGAGAAACACATGCTTACACACACAAAGGTAGAGGAAGAGGCATGGAAAGAAGTGATGAAGCTAGCTCATCTAAAACAACAATAATTCCTGCAAGAGGTGGAGCAACAAGAAATTCATAGAACACAAAACAGACATCTGCCCACTATAATTATTTGGTGATGGCAATCAACAAGTAACACTGCTTGACCTGAATGAAGAAGCTGCAAAAGAAGTCGGGATAACACAAAATGCACATGAATCTGAAATTTAGTTGTTCCATGTTTGCATTAGTTCAAACTGAGCTTAAAAAATTGCTTTCATATTTTCTGGGAGTCCGTGTTCATTTGTTAGCTAAGTATTATGTCCCGAACAAGAAATGTGAAGCTAATTTTGTTATCATGTATAGATGTTAATTTTAATGGTTTTACAATACAATTTCCCACTGTGTTTAATTCCAGCAAGATGTGGTATATCGACAAGCAAATAAACATAAGTTTTTCCTGATAATTGTACACACACTTGTCATGATACTTTTCAAAAAAACAAAAACAAATAGAAGTGCAATCCATGCTTATTTCTCTAAACATTCATGAATTTAACAAATATAAGAACATTGTCATCTAGACATAGATTTCCCGCATATCCCCCCAAGTAACATTGCACACACTACATATACAATGCAAATGTAGCGACCAAAATTACCAAAAAAAAAAATCTTTTTAATCCATATATCCCATCTCTACCATGTGAATCTTAGCCCTCATATTTGTTTTTGGGTTAAGCCAAATCATGCCATTTTGATCTTTGAACATCAATTTACAGCTTCAATTCTCCGCTACAATGTCTCTAGCAATACTTTTAAACCTGCACTCATTCTTCACACCAAAGTCACACCCCGAACCATCATCCAACTACATAACAGTGTGCTTTCCATATGCTCACTACTATTGCTCTCAAAATGCAGAAAATCATTACTCAATTTTGAGTGTATCCAAATCACAGAGACATCCTATCAATCGTCCACGTGTCTTAGTACACTAGAGCAGAAACCGTAGACCATTCCTCGTCGTTGACAAAGTTGCCGCCACTTCTGCGACAACCAACACCCTTCCTAGTCGTCCCCAAACATGCTCACGAGTCAGTCGACCCCCAATGCCTCCCCAATGCTTGCTTGACACGGTCTCTGCCCGCTTCGTCCCTAGGATTAAGGATTATATATTGGTGGAATTAGGGACCTATCATACAAACTCCATCAAGGCTCAAGGCGAATTCACATAAATTTCCAGATGCGGAACGTGAGCCTTTTGAAATTGTTGCAACACACGCGTCTTTCTCCTGATCCCTTGTGCACCAATTCAAATCTGTAATACAAATTCATGTACCGGTTTCTTACCCCGTTTTTAACTTGTAGTAACATTTTGCTCCCGTGGCGCAACTCCTTGCTTCATCGGTGTTATTACCTGTAGTAAAAAGCAATACCCGCAATATCAAATTGATATTAGTTTATTTATCATGAAATGTGTACTTTCACATAGTACGCACTTGCTACTGTGAACGTTTGCTATGTTCTACTATATAAACAAAGTTTGATCCTGACTATTAGTAGTACTAAGATTTGACCTTAGTTAACTAGTATAGCAGCTAGCTAGATCCATGCGTTTCCCAACCATGTTAGTTACTACCAATAGCGGATCGGCAACCAGGTAAGAGCATGAGTAGCAGAGCCCTCAAACTGGTCAAACCCTTAAAATAACTGCTTTTTGAGTGTTGAGGTCGAAAGTTGGCGCAGAACCCCTAAACCCTCAAAAAAGTTTACAGGCCGAACCCTCAAATTTCAACTCGACCTGCACTTGTGCAGGTTGGGAGGCAAAACTGAGAGGGCCTTCATATTCGGTCAACGCACGGGCGGGAGGGAAAAATCCCCAACTGCTCATCCTCCTCCTCCGCGCGCGCCGCCGCCGCCATGTCGCTCCCGCCGACGACCGCTCCCTCCGCCGCCGCGCCCCCCGCCACTTCCACACCTCCTCCGCCGCCGCGCCCCCCTGCACCGGCCGCCCCTACCGCCTCTCCCGCTCCCGACGCGGGCAACACGGAGGTGGTGTCGGTGGTCGCGGCCACCCACCCCGGCGCGAAGAGGCGGCGTGCGGGCACGCACATCGTCGCCCCTACCGTGCCCGTCGCGCCCCCCTCACCCGCCCCGCCTCCTGCGGCCGTCGTCGCCCCTCCGGTGGCCAAGCGTCGCCGTCCCGCCGCGGGGATCGGGCCGAAGGGAGTTGCCGCCGCGAAGCTCGCCGCGGGGGGGTCGAAGGCGAAGAAGACCACCGCCCGCCCCAAGCCCACCGTGCCCGCCGTTCCTCCGGTGCCCGCCGCGGACGAGGTGCTCGATGAAATGGCTGCACCCACCGGTTCGTACATGGGGTTGCTCAATGACGCCGAGGTGGACCTCGGGGCTCCTTCCCTTCAACCATTTGGCTTTGGAGAGGAGGAGGGGGAGGTGATGATTTGGAGGAGGAGGAAGAAGATGATGAGGTAACCGAGATAGAGGAGGGAGTGTTTGCCACCGGTGGCAAATCCCGCTCGACAAACTACAGCGAAGTTGAAGATGTCCTCTTGGTTCGTGCTTGGGGGCTTGTGGGGATGGATGCCGGCGTCGGTACGGATCAAACCGGCAAGCGCTATTGGCAACGCATAGAGGACAAGTATTGCAAGATGAAACCAAAGACCGGATCATTGATAGCTCGTTCATATCGGTCGCTTCAAGGCCGGTGGGAGAAGATGAAGCCCCATTGTGCTCGTTGGAGTGCGGCAATGGACCAAGTGAGGGCGGCACCACCTAGTGGAAGCGTTGAGAGTGACTATGTGAGTATATTTCTCATTTACTTCGGTTTATTTTGTTGTTTACTACTATATTGTTGTGTTTACTATGATATGTTTGTGTTTGTAGGAGTCATATGCCGACTTGAGGTACAAGGAGATGGCCGCTTCCAAAGGCAAGCCTTTCCAATTTAAGCATGTTTGGGCATTGCTTAAAGATCTTGACAAGTGGAAGCTAAGGGATGAAGAGAGTGCACCAAAGAAAGCGGATATGCTTAAGATGGATGATAGTGATGATGAAGGAAGGAACAATGCAAAACCCGAGGGAAACAAGAAGGCAAAGGAGAGGATGAAGTTGGAAGGAGAGGCATCAAGCTTGAGGGAGAAGATGGGGGAGATGATGAAGGCAAAGGAGACATTGACAATGAAGACATTGGAGACAAAGCTCCTTATCACCGAGAAGAAGAAAGAGGTCAAGCTAGCACAAGTTCAAGCAAGGCGGGAAGAAGCCAAGCGCAAGGCCGACTTGGAGGAGAGGATGATCAAGATCAAAGAAGCGGAAGCATGGAAAGAACTCATGGCCGAGGAGAAGGAGCATATGATGATGCCTAAGAAGGACATGGACGAAGACCAATTGGTGTGGTGGAAGGAGATCAAGGAGGACATCGCGGAGAGGAAGAGGCTTCTACGTGCCGCGACCTCTACTCATCGAGGTGAGTCGGTGATGAGTGGTGGTGGCGATGGTGGCGTGGAGGACTCCACCGGTAGAGGTGATTGATGGATGCGTATGTGGTCTAGGAGATGGCGCCGAGGTGCAACTTTTTGGTGATGGTGCCGATGAGTAGGGGGAGATGATGATTTTGTGAAGTAAACTATAAACCATGCATCAATGATTCTCATGGAGTACTTTGTTTCAAAAAAGATTGTATTTTGCTAGTGATAATCCTATTGTACATGTGAAATGATAGTTTTAAGGGTTGGGGTTGGGGTTGTGGCATCTAGCGGTGCCCTCAAACCCAACCCTTAAAACGGAATATTCTGTTATAAGGGTTGGGTTTGAGGATAATCTATGCCCTCTGTTTCCAACCCTTAAAATATCCAATTCTCGACCCTTATTCTGTCTTTAAGGGTTGGCTTTTTAAGTGCTCTGATAGTCATGCTCTAACGCAGATTTGTGCAACCCGAGCTCTAGTAATCTTGGACCTAAAAAATGTTAAAATTTGAGTTTAGACAGCATTCAAGTATTTTTTTTTGTTGGACACACATATATATATATATATGCAAACTTTTGGAAGAAAAAATTTTATTCCGAGCTACAGTAAAGTAACAAAATTGTGGACGCAATAATGGGAAAATAGTAGCTCCCTGCCCCATAAAATTCAATTTTTTTTTAAGAATTCAATTTTTTTGCTTGTTTTATTTAGCTGTGTATAGGTATACTTTCCGCTCGGGTGCTAGCCGGCCTTCGACAGAGGATTTGCCGCCTTTCCACGATATGCCATTCTCTCGCTCCTAGGTCGCGACGAGAAGCACTCATTGTGATTTGTGAAACGGAAGGTGAGATGAACACGTATAGAGCTGATATCTGCCAAAACGATCCAGTATATAAATTCTATATTTGTGGCGTAGAAGAGCATCAGTTTAACCAGTCCTGTAATTACCATCTTCGCTCGTTTCAAAAAGTATTTAGCATCTTCGCATGGATGTCGATCACTGTAACACTACTAAGGGCATTTCCAGTCGGCTTCCCAGATCCCGGAAGGACTTTTTAGTGCAAAAAAAACGCCGTTTTTGCACCACTCGGCCCCCAGAAGTCCAAATAGCGTCGTTTCGGCGTTATTTTGCGCCGGCGCACCAAGGCGGGCTTGGGTGGGGGGGGGGGATGGCGGGAAAGGCGACGCAGGTCAGCGCTGTAAGCGACGCGGGAGAAATTGGCGCGGAACAGAACCGCCCGTGAGCGCCCGCGTGCTCATATTCTCGGCTCCCGCGTCGGTCAAAGGCTGCCGAAGTTAATGGCGTGGTGAGCGGCCAGTGAGAGCGCGCCAGTCAAAGGCTGCCGGAGTAACGACGTGGCCGGCGCGCGTCGCTTCGACGTCCAATCGAAGGGCACGCGGCGCATGTCGAGCCACCACCGCCCCTTCGCCTGGCCGCCGCGCTATATAATCCCCCGTACCCTCGCTGTCGCTCCCCACACTCTCTCGCCGCCTCTAGCTCCCTCTTCTGATTCCTCTCTCGCCGCCGCCAGCAAGATGTCGTACGACGCCGCCGCCACCTCCGCAAGCAGGAGGCCTGGGCGCTGTACTAGGCCGGGTACCCGTGCCCGCCGGACAAGCGCGTCCCCGGCGCCACCGGCGGCCAGGGACCGTGGCAGCTGAGCGCGGGCGGCATCCCCGTGCCCCCCGTCCCTGCCGGCGACCAGGTCGAGTACGCCGTCGCGGAGGTCCGCGCAGGCCTGACGCCGGAGCAGGCCGCGGACCCGCGCTGGAGGGCAGAAGGAAACGACGCCTTTTGGACGGCGTACTTCCAGCGCCGCCACGACGAGGACGTCGCCGACCACGGCAACAACGGCCAGGTGGAGGGCCGTTGCAACACCCTGGGCCTCAAGCGGTGGTGGGGCGGCGAGCACCGCACCTTTCAGTGGGTGCTCGACTACATCGACGTCGGCAACGAGCCCCGGCTGACCATGCCGCCGCGGACCTCGTCGTGGACGCCGCGGCGGATGGGAGCCGGGAGCTCCTCCTCGGCCACCTCGTCTTCCTCCGGCGCACGCTCGACGCCTCCTCCAGGTACACGCGCCGCGCCACACTCTCTCACACCTCCCACCCTCAACTCCGGGCGCCCTGCCCCCATGCGCAGCGGCGCCCTGCGCATCGGCGAGCCGCGCTCCTCCCAGCGCCGCGCGGCATCTCTTCCGCGCTCACTGTTCCGACGTCTCGTCAAGCCGAAGAAGGAGCCCAAGCAGGAGCCGGGGGAGGAGGAGTGGCCCGGCCTGAAGGAGGCGCAGGAGGCCTCCTTCAACACCGTGCAGCCGGCGCCGGCCGGATTCGCCGAGGAATGGAGCCTCGACGAGTTCACGGCGCAGGAGATGGAGCTCCAGCGCCAACTCCTCGCTGAGACGGAGCGCAAGCGCGCGGAGCGCCAGCAGGCCGCCGCCGCATCCCTCCTCCTCCGGTGGCGGCTCCGGTCGAGTACTATGTACTCGACTCCGACAGCGAGGAGGAGGACCAGCTCAGGCGAACCTTGCAACAAAGCAAGTGGTGGGGCGACGACGCAGGCGCACGCACGAGCAAGCAGCCCGGCGGCGAGGACGGCTCCGATGACGACGGCGATGGCGGCGGCGACTACAGCCAGGCGATCCGCAACAGCCTGGCCTGTAGATCTCCTTAAATAAAATGTTTTAAGTTTTTAGTTTCAATTTCTACTTTGTAATCGGCGAGTTTGCGCCAAATATGAATGAAATCGTCATTGTTCTCCTACCCGCCATTTTTTGAATTGTATAGGGTGAAACTTGTACCGGTGACGACTGGAAACCTCGCCCCCCGTGTCGTTTGGCGCCGTGACGTCACCAAAACAGCGTTTTAGATGGCCCTATCACACACGGTGACGCAGCACGGCAGCCTCACGTGGTTGGTTTATCGCCTCTCCCCGTGGTCTGTTAATACGTGGTACTATCCGCATAAATACTGTTTGGTTTCTTCTAATTTTCGTGTGGAGTGTCGAAGCAACTAGGCCACGTCAGCAGCCCCTATCCTCCTCTAATTAACCCGGCCCAGTCCATTACCCACTGCCACGCGGACCCAACCTTCACCCCAGCCCCACGCCGTCAGTCACCAGGGTAGCTCCCCATGGCCAAACAAAGCAAAGCGCCTTCCCTTCCAGGCTAGCGCCGCACGCCTCGACGCGGCGCGCGGGCCCACACCACGTGCCAGCCAATCCAATCCAATCCAGCCCCACGCCGAGGCCACCCAGGACCGGGTCTAGTACGAGCGAGCGCGCCGGCGGCCGCCGGTGGCCCCACGTGTCGGGCAGGCCCGCGTCGCACGTCGTGGACCCCACGGCGCCGTCCAGACTCCAACCAAAGCTGTCGCACGCCTCTCTTCTCCTTTTCTTCTGCTTTGCTTTTCTATTCTTTTCTCGTCTTATTAATGTTTGTTTGCGCGTCTTGGCCCTTGTGGTTTCTCTGATATTACTCGGACGTCCCTGGGCGTGGTGTCAGTAAACCCTTGGTCAACTTCTCTTCCGTTTCGGACACGGCTGTTTGACTTTGACCAGAACCCCGTGTTGGAACATTGCCGTGTTGGTGGTACACTTTGTAGGGGATACAAATGTGGCACGTACTGCTTCGCTCTCGATCTTAATAATGCGCGTTAGGAAAGCAGTCAATGTGTTGACCGGTGAGACGCGGATTTTATAGAAAGCCCAAATGGGTCCATCTTTTATCTCCATATAATATATCTGTACTTCGAATGCAGTGTTCCATTTCGTGGTAGGGAGTGTTCTCCCTCATCCTCTCATCGTCGCATATCCGACATTAAGTACATTCGCTTTTCTTTGTTTGAAATTAAACATATAAAACGAGACCAGCAAGGGGAATGGGGGGGAGGAACTGACCCATGCATGCGGCATTTTATTATGAAGGAAGTGTGTGACACGCACGTTAGTTGAACTCGCGCTGCCCGGGAGGCGCCACTGCACTCTTATCATCGGGCTAGAAGCCCATCCACATCACATTCGGTTTCACCTAGTTCTTTCTTCCACCAATGATCAATGACCGGTTAACACCATAATTACAATGTTTTTTTCTACAATGCCAATCAATCACCATAATTACTATTTTTCATCATGCCATCCTGCTTTACATTATATTTTCCATACTACTAATAAAAACTCAGCCAACGAATAACACAACAAAAGGCCGCGATGAGCAGGTCGGCATGGTGCGGACATAGAGGAAAGGCTCACTCCTAGCAACACACGGCCAAAATTAGTATTGAGAAGAAAAGAACATAATTTGTATCGGTGTCGAGATAACATGTTTGAGACACGACATCAAGAAAAAACTTAGCTATCAAGTTAGCATAACAATCGCTCACTGAACTGTCATTGATTTTTTTATTACAAACAATATTTTCTATAACATAAAGAAATATGAAAAATGAAAAGAATAATCGCATCCACTAAGCCATGAGACATGAAGTAGGCACACAAAAGTAGTCCCTCGAACGTGAAAAAGCATGTAATCGCTATAGATTTTCTTTAGCTTGTTCGATAATTTAGATGTGCAAAAAGCTCACGGGGTTAACGCCCGGTGGCCGGCAACTAAATTGTTGAAGTGCCATACAATGTCCCCTAAGTGAAAAGATAGTATGACATTGTTATTAGATGAGAGAGACAATTATAATATCACAGGTCTCTAAATGTGAAAAGTTTAAATAAATAATATTAAAAAACTTTGCTTCGTGATTCTACAAATGAATAAGTAAAGTATTGATACAATACTATGTTGTGTGAAGATAATAACTAAATTAGTGTCATACACTTAGATAATGATAGTTTGCAATGTAGGAGGCATGCACATTTAATCTACGTGATAGACTAAGGCACTAAGCACAAAAATTAGTAATAACTAGTGGAGGCATACATTGGTACACCGTACATCCATGACCATTGAACGAGTTAAGCCAACATCGCGACTAGATCACATTGTCATTTGCAGTAATATAATTTTCATCAAACAATCTGACTTTGAAAGTGTCTGGATAGTCGTCGCCAATAGCCCAATACTGTGTGTGAAGTTTGACGACGAAGCTGACAACAAAGACAATACTCCGATACCTAGGAAACACAGGGTGCCCACAGAAAAGACAGGGTGCAATCTGCAAAACGAGAAATTGGATTAAAATTTCTACTGTAATAACCATACCTTCCATGCTCTCTCTCTCTCTCTCTCTCCCCACCTGAGTCCCCTCCCATCCCAGTGAGATCACTGCGCGAGCCACCCCTGCCATGGCTCCGCGGCCGCCGGCGATGAGACACTAGCCACGCTTCTCCACTCAACCACGGCCGAACCGGGTTCGTGTGTGATGTTTCCTGTTCTATTTTGTTCCCCTCAAAAGTGATCGATCTTGTGGTTCGATTAGTATCCCCCTATTCTTCTTCTTCTTCCCCTCCGCAAAGAATGTTCTTTTGTGGGGCTTGCGGGTCGCTGAAGACGCGATATCTATGGTGTACATCGTGCCGCTGCATATGAGAAGAGGGATTTTCCGGTTATTTACTCATCTGTCTCGTGGATTCAGGCTTGGATTTGTCCGGGAGGGGAAGAAAGATCATAGATTGAACTCATTGAAGATACGGTAGAGAAGATGGCTTCGGAAATGGTGAAGGCGGCGACGAGCGAGAAGCTCAAGGAGATGGACTGGGCCAAGAACATCGAAATCTGCGAGCTCGTCGCGCAGGATCCAGGGTAATTTTGCCACTCCCTTGCATACTAGTACTACCTTGGTCAGAAAATTTCAGTTACGCATGTAGCATTGCAACTTTGCTAGTTAAAGATTTAGTTAACGATTTGCAACATAGTATATGGTATTTCTGCCTTCGCCTAAAAATTATATTTTCATCCCCGTGATTTTCATTGAACGGTGGGTCGATCTGAAGGAGCGATCGGTTCTTCTTGGCTTGAGGATTTCTCTTCAGAAATTAATGGCTCGTAGGGTGCCATTTGGAAAGAAGGCTTTGTTTCCTCAAATGATCCATTTTCTCTCCTCCTGTTATTGTCACCAGGAAAGCAAAGGATGTGATCAAATCCATAAAGAAGTGTGTAGGAAGCAGGAGCAAGAATGCCCAACTTTATGCTGTCATGGTGAGTTATATGTGCCGAATCAGCTCTCATTGTGGCCTGATTCTTTGATCAACTGCGGTGCTTAGGGTTCTAGATTAGTAATAAGAACCTATTATAGTATTTCTTCATATCTGGAAAGAGATTAGCTGTGTCTCTGTGCTATACAAAACAAAACCCAATAAATCCTTCTGGTGCAAACCAGCCTCCCCAGACCCCCAACCGCTGCTTTGCTATTAGAGAGCATAGAGGTACCTAACATGTTTGGTGTGAGCGGTTAATTGTGTGTAGGTCTAGGTCAGATGGTCGGTCTAAATTTCCTCCTACCATAACTAAATAACCTGTCATATTCCATGGAGAAACTTAGCAAACCCATTTCCATCTGTAACCAACATTTATTGGCTGTGGTATTTCTTCCAGCTATTGGAGATGCTCATGAATAACTGCGGAGAGCCTATCCACAAGCAGGTCATTGATAATGGACTTCTCCCAATACTTGTCAAAATAGTGAAGAAAAAGGTGACTTCATTTTCCGCTGATTGTTGGAGGACAGTTGTGCACCTTTACTAATTGATGTTGACATAACTAATAGTCTTCCTTGCAGACAGAATTGCCAGTTCGGGAAAAGGTATTTCTTTTGTTAGATGCGACCCAAACATCCCTTGGTGGAGCTAAAGGAAAGTTTCCCAAGTACTACGAGGCATATTATGAATTAGTGGTATGTAAAGTATCTTAATTACTTAGCTTGATTTTCTTATTTCTTCCATGATATGGTGACGGTATCAAGTGGTTTCTTAGTAGTACTGTATAAGCAATTAGTTTATTGGAATCTTTTCCCTGCACCAAGAGAAATACATGTGCTTATATTCAACCCGGTTTTATTATTAGTTTTTAGAGTCTTAAATGGGAGGTAGTTTTATCTACTGGTCGTTATATGGTTTTGGCCTTAACTACCTCTACAACTCCAGTATAGGGGCTATACAGTGCTTCTTTGAATATTTGATAGTTTAGAGTAGAAAATAACTACTTGTATTGTATATGATTTTTTTTCTTGTTCTTAGTCTACTGGAGTGAAGTTTTCAAATCGTCCAAATGTCATTGTTACACAAGTACAAAATCCGGTGCCAGAAGCAATAATCGAACCAGATAAGGACAATCTACCTAGCGGATTGAATGCCAGACAGAACGAAGCTCAAGCACAGCCTGTTTCTGACTCAAGGTATTTATGGAGCTTATAGTAATCATTTCGTTCTGTAACCCTGCAAGCTACCTTTGGGTATACGTTAAGAATTCATGCTTGATTAACGGAAAATGACTACTATTTGCTAATATAATGCAACACGCTTTTGGTCCTTCCTGGTGAATAGTTGTATGCTCATGATTGCATTTGACACTCAATGCTCACCCCCTGTCATTTTAGCAACATTTGTAGATTTGTATTGTACATGCCTTGACCTCATGGGCTTTGTGCTAGGTAATATGGTTGTACGGTATGGTATGGGATAAGGACTACAAACGTGCTAGCACTTAGAAGGTTTCTCGTCTCTGATTTAAGGAAACCATTTCTTTGACTCAACTAAACCAGTTTGTCGTTCCATTGGACGGGCCATCTTTGTTTGGCGTGAGCTATCCTTGTTGGCGTTGTATGGTAGGAGCAAGTAGCATGGAGTTATGGAGTTCAGCTGTACACATATTAGGAGCAAATACCAAGGATAAAAAAGCTGCATGTTCAGCATGATACTATTCCATATTTAGTAGCTTGTATACCCTCTGTTGCTTACTAAGAAAATATTTTTTTTGATGTACAAATATTGTATTTCATGTGCTGATTATTTAAATGCCTTTTGGATATTCAACTGAAAGTACTCTTTTGTGTGCTTCAGTGTAATTCAGAAAGCATCTAGTGTCATGGAAGTTTTGAGGGATGTGCTTAATTCCATGGATCCTAGACATCCTGAGGTATATATTAGCCATTATTTACATTATCAATTATATGGCTGATATGCTGCAGACATTTACGGATTTACCTGGGTTATAATTTTAATGGATAGCACTCAGTTGTCCTTTCTAAAGATTAAACTTCTGTGAACTCTTACACCAGAGTACTCTATATTGTAGGGAGCAACAGATGAGTTTGTGTTGGATCTTGTAGAACAATGTACATTTCAAAAGCAACGAATAATGCATCTGGTCATGACGTCAAGGTAATGGTTGAATTCCGGTGTTGCTCATTGAGTTTCCTTTTGAGTTTGCTCCTGCGATTTGTCATAACCTGGTATCATTGTGTTGATGTTTTGTTACTACCATTTAGTAGGGACGAAGCTGTGGTATCGCAATGCATAGAGCTGAATGAAGAGCTGCAGAAGGTTCTTGTACGTCATGATGGATTGCTTTCAGTTAACCCAACTACGACAACAGTGCCATCCAATATCATTGAAGACAACGAGGAAGAAGACGCTGAAAGTCTTTACCGGAGGTATGTTCCATAATCCTCTTCATGCCTTCGTTTGTTGAATACGTCTTTCTTACCAAATTTCCCTCAATCACTGGAGCAGACTGCGGAAGGGGAAGGCTTTATCGCAAGACTACCTAGATGAGTCTGTCCCACCGTTTCGATCCATACCCGAGGAAAAGATGCGCCGCCCGCTCACCATCCAACCACCTCACCCCGATAACAAACCCATTGCGCTGAACATCCGCTCACCAGACCACCAGGAGGCGAGGCCCGCCCCCTCTGCTGTCTTGATCCCGCCGCCCCCCGCCAAGCACGCTGAGAGGGAGAGGTTCTTCCATGAGAAGAGCATGGACGGCGTGCCAGTCCACCTCAGGGGGCCGTCGTCAAACAGCAGCAGCTCGTGCAGCGGCAGCACGGATTACGGTGACTGAGGGGGGGCGTGGTGGCAGCGGTATGGTATATACAGTTATTTTTTTGTTCTTCAGGATGATCCTTCTGCGTGCTGCTTGCCCGACGATACATTTGTCAGAGATCGGAGGGAGGCGGAGTTCGTCTTGGCCTCTGCCTCCTAGTTCTTACTACTGACCAGCCCTGTACACAGACTTGTTTGGCTTGATAGTTCTTATCCAGTTTCTTCAGCTGACTGATGTTGTTTTAGGCAGCTGGTCGATGTCGTGATGTCAGTTATTTAGTTACCAGCTTTATAGTAGATAGATAATATACTTGTGTTCGTCTGGGTAACGAGTTGTGATCCATCAGCACCTGCTCGCCTTTTGTTTGCTGCTCTGTTCCACTTTGTACATTTTGTCAGAGTCTCGGCGGGCTCCATTGCTCTGAGAATCTTTAGCGGATAGTCAATGTGATGCATCATGGCTACTGGAGAGGCTTTAGAGCATCTGCACCGGGGGGGCTTCTAAGGATGTGTTTGGTAGCCCGGTTCACCTCAACAAGACTTTCTCAACTGGGTTGGGCTGAGATATTTTTGTTTGTTTGGTAGATTGCATGTGTCTAGACGGGCTGAGGTGGGAAGCTGTTTGGTGGCCTATGCATGTTGAACCGTGCTGAGACTAGGGTCCAAAACATAAAATTACAAAGAAGTCCAAACTTTTACAGACAAGTCCTTTAACAGAAATACAAAAAGCAATCAGGTCCCCATTCCCGATCGGAGCTGACCATGCGGGAGCAGCTCGCTGCCGGCGGTGCTCGTGGTCAGGCGAGCTTGGTTCGGCGTGCCGCGGTAGGATGCGGCGCACGCGGGTCGCGAGCAGGGGAGGAGGCGGAGGGAGCTGGCCGGCGCACGTGAGCAGGCGGCGTTGGTTCTCTGCAAACTCCATGGCTCGTATCTCGGTGGTGCTGGAGGGAGCTGGCCGGCGCACGCTGGCGTGCGCGGCGAGAGCTCGACGGGGGGGGGGGGGGGGGGGGGGGGGCGTCAGCAGCGCTGGGCGGCTCTGGGGGGCGCGAGGTGCACCAGGAGGAGGCGGTCGGGGCCAGCGTCATCCGGGGCGCGCAGTTTTGTCGGAGGAGAGTAGAGAAGGAGGTGAGGGCGAGAGCTGCAGGAAGGAGAAGGGATGACCGTGGGGGGGGGGGGGGGGGGAATGAGGGCCGATTCGGGAGGAACTCGCGGCGCGGATGCTCGGGTGGGGCCCACGCGTGGGAATTTTTCCGTATGAGCCCAGCCTGGTCCGGTTGTGAAGCTCGATTTCCACTTCTCAAGTGGGCATGGCTGAGGGGCCTTTTTCGCATGAGGTGGGCATGGCTGAGGAGAGGAAACCGGGCTACCAAACAACCGAAAATTGGGTGAGAGGAGATTTTCTCAGTCGGGCCGGGCTACCAAACACACCCTAAAGGACCCCTAAATACCCTTTGGGCGCCGGACACGAAAAACCGCCACCAGCGGCACCCCCAAAGCCTCGCCCCGATCGATTTTGTGTCCGGCACCTCTAATCGGGCCTCCAAGTTTGGAGGCCCTCCTGGGGTGCCGGACATCGCCTCGGCCATGGCACTGACAGTGATGGCCTGCCCGTCATACACACGACGCGTCGCGCCAGTGTTAATGAAGGCGTGCAGGAGGCCGTTCCGCCACGTTAATGGCGGTCAGTCACCGGGCAGTCTCTCAGGCGATGGGACTGGACGACAGAGAGACGATGCGACGAGACGGCGGTGGCAGGCCTGCCGGCACGCGTCGCATTAACGTCGGTGACAGCGTGCGCGGCAGTCCATGTCGGCGACAGCGTGCGCGGCAGTCCACGCAACGCATTTACGCCGGGGCGGATGCTCGCGCACCGTCCCTCCTCTGCCCTTAAATCTCCTCTCCCACGGCGCCCTCTCTCCCACACCGCCCTCTGTTCTCTCCCTCTCCCACACCCTCCGTCGTCCCGTTTCCGTCGACCTCTGCGTCCATGGCGAACAATTGGGAGGGCAGTAGCAGCAGGCGCAGCGGGCGCACGGTCTCCACCGAAGAGGCGTGGGACCTGTACCGCTACGGCCTGCTGGTGCCACCGGACGCGCATCTGCCCTCAGGGTGGCGCACGTCCCACCACGGCGGCCTCCCCGTGCCGGCGCTGCCGGAGACGCAGGACCAGATCTGGCGCGACATCGCGCGTCGCCGGTCCTGGCTGACCCCACACGAGCGCACCCTCCCCCGAGTACGACGACAACAACTGGGAAGCGTGGCTGCGGCGGTTCGAGCGCGAGCAGACAGAGGCGCTCGTGTTCTACGACGGCCCGAGAAGGCCGGGCCACCACAACGCGGAAGGCCGCCACCGGTGGTAGGGCGCCACATGCCACACGGTGGACTCCGCCATCGCCGCCGCGAGCTAGCACGCAAGGACGGGGAACGCCACCCCGTTGCGTCTGCTGCCCGTGCGGCCACGGCACTAGTAGGTGCAGCAGCAGCAGCGCCGCAGCTGCCGTCCGGTGAAGGACGAGCCGCGCTCGCCTCCGCGTCGTGGAGGCACCGGAATCGTCATCCGCGAACGCCGCGAACAACGGCGTTAGCCACCACGCGGACGACTGTACCTGCGCCGCCCCAGGACGCCTCCACCTCCCGTGGAGACGATCCCGTACGGGTACGATGTGCCGTCCCCGCTGCGGAACGAGCACGACGGCGACGCGCCGGGGTTCCTGGCCGCCATCGCGGACTCGGTGACCACCATCGAGCGCGACAGCCCCGGCTACCTGGCCGCCATCACGGACTCGGTGGCAACGGCAGCAGCCTCGTCCTCCTCCGGCGGCGCCTCCTGCAGCCGTGCACCGCGTCGCCATGACGGCGCCTCCACCAGCCAGGGTGGATCGGGCTCCTCCTCCGCCTACATCGTGGTCGACGACGACGACGACGACGACGGCAGCGGCGACGACAGCGACATGGCGTGGCTGGAGGGCTATGCTAGGGTTTAGGCTAGGGTTTAGATTAGGGTTTAAATTTCAATCGTTTAGTTTAATTTGAATCGCTTAAATTTCATGTCGCTCGCAAGGTGTTCGACCATTTGCGCGCGTTTGGGGGGTGGGCCTTTGGGGAGTGCCGCTGTGGGCGGCCTCCAAATGTTGACCGGACACATGTCCGGCACCCCCCAAAGGAGGCCCAATTGGGGGGGTGCCGGACACCGATTTAGAGGCCCCCGATGGAGATGCGCTTAGGAATGAAGAGAGTGGACCAGCTCATCTCATCCGTGGATGATCGTGGCCAAGATCAAAGCATGTCCTACCGAATGGCCCCACTCCTTTCCCGTATCCTCTCCGCAGTGTCCTCCACTTGTCCATCACGACAGATCGAGGAACCAGACCAGGGAGAGCGGTTACACTGCTGTCTGTAGTAGTGGAGGGAAGGGACGAACTGTCGCGTCTCCTCAGACCGTATCAAGGAGGAGGAGCTTGAGGTACGACGGCCCCATCGATGGCGGTTCGGTCGGTGGGTGGAGTGGAAGAGAGACGGAGCGGTGGACTCGACTGGTCGAAGTGGGGGAAAGAAGGGGGTAAGACGGATGGCGGTTCGGCCGGTGGGTGGAGTGGAAGAGAGACGGAGCGGTGGACTCGACTGGTCGAAGTGGGGGAAAGAAGGGGGTAAGATGGATGGCGGTTCGGCCGGTGGGTGAAGTGGAAGAGAGACGAAGCGGTGGACTCGACTAGTCAAAGTGGGGGAAAGAAGGGGGTAAGACGGTATTTCATCCGGGTTAGTTGGTACAGAAAACTAGGTCAAGAAATGTTATTTTCACACAAGTATAGTACCTTTGCGAGGCAATAGAATGTACTCACGTTTTTCTTTTACTATAAAATGTTCGGATATTTTAATATGAACTACATATTGAACGGAATGAGTGGACGGAATTGTCAGCACCAAAATGGGCCGTATGGGGGGCCGCCTGCGCTAATTCTCGGGCTGCAGGTGCCGGTTCCCAGCAGTGAACCCAAGAGACACGGCCCGTGCATTCAAAAAATTAAAATTTCAACAAAATTCATTCATATTTAGACAAACTTCATTTGTATAGGTGCAGACAACTCGGAGAGGCCGGCAAAGACGAGCTGGATCTCTGCGGTCCTAGGAAATCCTCTTTCTGCATTCTCTTTCCTGATCTGAGCTGTTTTTTCTTCATTTGGTCCTCTTAAATAGCGTGGGTCAAACACACCAATCACCGCCCTGCAGAACCTATACATCGACTTGATAGATGTGGACTCTGACATGCGTAGCTAGTCATCTACAACATCTTCAGGTGCTTCATATGCAATCATCCTCATGGCAACAATGCACTTCTGCATGGATGAGAAACCAACCATTCGAACGACGTCCTTTTTCAACTTGAACCACGGATCGTACTCTCTCACAACATGCACGATGTCGTTGAACAAGCCATGGTTCATCGGAAAGCGTCAACGAAAATCCTTGCGGTGCAGACTGAATCATCTACAAAGTAGTCGACGACTAGCATGCAATGTACTTCCATTCTCTACCTCGGCTTGGTCTTCTTCCGCCCGTATGACGAGCCTCCTCGTTTGGGTGCGGCGGCCTCGTCAGCTTGAAGCTGCAAAAGACGGCCGACGATAGCCATATTCTCATCTTCCTCGTCGGCAAGAGCGGCTACTTCTTCCAACAGCATCGCAGCCATCAGCTCGTCGTCGGAATCCATCTGCAATGTAAAAAGGATCGGTCAATCACCCCACCGCCGGCGTACCAGCAACTCCGTCGAATACCAGGCGTACCAGCAATTCCGTCGAACATTTTGCAGGCAAGGTGGGTCGCGGGAAGTCGTCAAAACGGCTTGTGCCAGAGTCGTCGACAGCCGGCCTACCGGAAGCGAGCTGCGTGGCGGCGCGGGAAGAAGGGAGGAGGCGGCCAAATATATTTCGCGTCTCAATGACAGGCATGACCCTCGCGTCGGAGGCCCACAAGGTTTGGAGTTGGAGATGCCTTAGCGGACTGGGGAGGTCGACCAACATTTCAAGCTCTACTAGTGCCTCTCTTAGTTCAGCAGGCAAGGAGTACTTTCCTAAAAAAACAAAGCGCTCTGGCTCCGGCCAAACACCACATCTTTTTTTTTTTTTTTGAATTTTCCATATATATTAAACTAACAAAGAGTACATGATTATATCGATTACAAAAACAATACTAAAAGAGACGAGCAAATCTATGAGATCTTCAAGCCCTTTCTTTCTCCACGACACAATCTTGTACTTTTCTGAATGACGCCATAGAAAAACGCTGAGAACACAGACCTATGAATACCACCGATGATTCTCCCCTTTCAATTTTGAGCTGCAATGCCAAGACTTTGTGCACCCACGTAGCCATTAAATTAATCAAGCAAAATCGACAAGAGCACCACCACTGATATTTTCGGGACAAATAACCCAACCACTTTGTCGATTACGTTGGGAGCCGGGAGAACAAATCACAATTGCCGAAGACGTAGTAGCCGGGATAGATAATGCGATGGCGAATCACCATTGCCAAAGACGTAGTAGCCAAACACCACATCTTTTATCTTGGCAATGATCATGATTGAAGTTGCATAGTTGTTGTTTTCCTAGCGGTTCTTTCGTTCTATATCTTCCAAGTGATAAGCATGACGAGGATAGCCAAAGTCTTTATTAAATCTCCTTTTTTTATGGGTCACATCACGCCACCATTCTTGGGTCGTCGGGTACCAATCGCATGTCAAATATATTTCGCGTCTGAATGACAGGCATGACCCTCGCGTCGAAGGCCCACAAGGTTTGGAGTTGGAGACGCCTTAGCGGACTGGGGGAGGTCGACCAACGTTTTAAGCTCTACTAGTGCCTCTCTTAGTTCAGCAGGCAGGAAGGAGCACTGTCCTAAAAAACAAAGCGCTCTGGCTCCGGCCAAACACCACATCTTTTATCTTGGCAATGATCATAATTGAAGTTGCATAGTTGTTGTTTTCCTAGCGGTTCTTTTGTTCTATATCTTCCAAGTGACGAGCATGACGAGGGTAGCCAAAGCCACCATTCTTGGGTTGACGGGTACCTATCGCATGTCAATTGTTAGGAGTGAGATCAAGAAGCTTGAACCAATCCTTCAATGAAGACAAAATCTTGTGGTGAAACGGATTTTAAAGAGGAGACGCGCAGCCGTTTCTTACAAAGTCCACAATTTAAAGCACTGTCTTTTCATTCAAAAAGAGAAATCAAGTATGTACAAACGCGAGGCATGTTGGGGAGAATTTACAATTTGCCCTGCTTTACTTCAATCCTTTATAATTTGCCCTGCTTTATTTTACCTTTTACTATTTGCCACATATTACACCGAATAATCACTAATTTGCCCTGTTTCTCTTTTTACAGATTTATTAATTATCATAACTCGAAAATACATTATGAATATGGTAGACATACAGTACCGGTTAGATCCAACAATCAAGCACGATCTGGGGAATCAGTCCTATCTTTCCTTGTGTGGCGGAGGAGAAACAGATGACGTGAAACAGAGCTCTGCCGGCGTCGCGGCCGGACCGGGTGACGCAGCCATGCCTAGCGACCTCGAGGGGCAGCCACAATTCAGGTAATTCTCCGGCGGCACCGACTCTCTCTCTCCTTTCTCCATGAATATTTGCTTCCTTCCTCTATGGCCACGAACATGATTCACATGATGGGATTAGTAATTGACTAGAGGAGAAGTGTTTGCTATTTATAATCTGATAGAACCATGTCGTGCTGCAACGACTCAGTGAATTTATGATTATCCTCCAGCCGTGTTGATACCATCAGTAGCTATTTTCCTCACAAACTGAAAATAAAAACATGGTCAACGGGGAATGATCCATCACTTGACTTTACGTTGTTAGGTATGTGAGATGCCCGGTTTACTGAGTGTGCCGCAGCGCAGCCATTTTAGGCGCTGCTGGGACCCGAGTCCGGCTAGGCGCACACTCGCTGCATTTGCCACTGAGCTAGCACTCAGTTCTCCTCACAAACTGAAAATTGCTATGTTGTTTTCATGTAGGGCGTCAGTGACTACCTACTTGTCTACTGCGAATATTGTCCAATCCAATGATGAAAGTAGTTCAATTGATGGAGGCATTGCTTGGTCTCAGATTGAGATAGCACCTCCTAATGAAGATGAAATTGATGTTCCTGTAGCAGAAGAGAACATGTGCTTGATGCTCGGAATTGACGATAAATCCAGGCGTGGACGATCTATAGCTAGAGCAGCTATCGAAAGCTTCCATTGAGAATATCAATGCTTCTATGGATGATATTGGTGAGGATTTACTTGCTGATGCGGACTCTCTTTTGCTAAACCGAGTAATCTCACGGGGCTCTGATTTTGTGTCCCTATTTCTCCTTATCATACACTAGAAGAGAACTATGATCCGCTGGTTAGCTTGCTCGTAGAACTTGGTTTGCACGGATCCAGTTCGTTTGGAGATAGCCAGAAGAACAACAGCAGAAGCAAACCAAACCAAGAAGGGGAATGGAGTAGACCTTAACAGCGGAGAGGGAGCTCTCGCCACAGCTTCGCAGAGGACGCCGTCAAAGTCGAGCGCGTAGAGGTGGCCGCCCATCGCGCAGCGCGCCGGCTGGTCTTCGCTCTGTGGCCCTTCCGCCATTGGACCGGCCGGCGTCACCGGCGGGCGGCAGCTCTGCACCTCCTGCACCGTCCGTGGTTGCCGTCGGGAGGAGGTCTCCGCGTGTGGCCCATCCGTGGCTCGCGCCGCCCTTGTTCGCCGCCGGGAGGACGGTCTCTGCGGCGGTCCGGCTGCTGCTACACTCTGCTTCTCCTCCCTTTCCTCCTGCGCTGGACAAAGGGGAAAGATCCGGCCAAACGGTACTGTATTTCTACCGTATTCATAATGTATTTTCGAGTTATGATAATTAATAAATCTGATGATTCGGTGTAATATGTGGCAAATAGTAAAAGGTAAAGTAAATCAGGGCAAATTATAAAGGATTGAAGTAAAGCAGGGCAAATTGTAAATTCTCTCGGCATGTTCTATGCCAAAACCCCTAGGAAGGCCACCACACTCCTGGGAGTGGGGTGTCGCACACTGTAGATTGACAGGGAAGGAATAACAGTGAACTGCTACGTCCACGACTCGACTTTTTGACACAACTTAAAAATCCCGGCGCACTCAGTCGCAACCTTTTAATCTACAAGGTTGGGATGTACCGAAATGAACCTACTACCTACTGGTAAACCAAAGTCGACCAAGTCACCTTCACTGAGACCAACCCAAAAGCAGTCTTAATCTCTCGAGTAGCATGCCCATGTGTATCCGCCTTGAACGAACAACCACGTTTAGCTGAACCAAATGGCCCCGCGCCATCGAACTTGAGCTTCAGATCCATAGTGGAACCCTTCACTAGAGCGATGACAGACCTCTTCAAGCCACATGAATCGCCGATAACACCATCAAAGAGCTGAATTTCTTCATCAAAGCCACCGATGAAACAACAAAGACACAAGTTGAAGCTGCTTTGCACTCCTGATACGATAACTTCTACAGTTCCCTCAACCCCGCGAGCAATACGTGATGTGGCCAAGTCAATTTGACCATGATCGCCAGGGATGCATTTCTTGAATGGACAGTTCCATAGGCCCCCCATGTCGTCTATGGCTGTTAAGCCGTCAATCAGCTGAAGATCATCTTCTGCTTGCTCGCCTGTCTTGATCCTCATGTCAAATTCGATTAGAACTCGGCCAAACAAATCTATCCCTCGCTTAGGGCCAGTCATCTTGATCAGGGAACCCTACAAAATCGCTATTATTTATTAGCTCTGTGTATGATAGTAAAAACAACTGAAGCTAAATATATCTCTTAAGCTGTGTTACTTGTAACAGTATTTACTTGAGGGATATTTTACAATTGATGACCAAGATACTTGTCACCTATCAAACTGAAATGACTACAGAGTGATAATTGTGTTACAGAGGGAAAAACTGTCCCCAATGTTTATTTGATTTTGCTAGAATCCCAAATATGTAATTGAAAAGCCTGTTGAAATGAAAAGAGAAAACAAAGTAACTTTGTTTGAAATACATGATACTCACTTACTTTCATAATTTAGAAACTTCCCCGTAAATATCATTTCACAAAAAAACATGGTAAGGTAGTGCTTATACAATCCAAACTACGATTCTGCTACTTATGTATGATCCAATCTAATATGTTCTATGCATGTGCTAAGTTCAGCCTTGTAATGCCAAATGAATAAAGTAATTTGAAATCAGGCATAAGTCTACTTAATCCACTCAAGCATCAAGGTTCGTCTTCTTAGCCTTCTCGGCCCTGAAGTATTCCATACCATCTAAATCATTCCCTGGGATGGTTTTGCCCACGTGGTGATTTGAATGGTATAGAATACTTTAAGGAGCAGAATAACTGGTTTGCTCAAGGGTGTTAAGTAGATAACCTCACGGGTTGGTCGAAAGACTTAATACTTGAAATAATTGCAGATAAGTATGGATGTTCACCTGCTCCACGATGATGGGATCATCCCTGCTTACATTGACAACATAATTAAGCAATGGATCCAGACCATCCCGCACTGCTATGTATCCATACAACTTTACTGGGCCCCTATCCACAAAGAGTTTAGCTAACTTTATTGAAAAAATTTGCAACATGGGGCGAGGTGTATGCTCCTCGCAAATTCCATTACGGATGACGCAATCTGTGGGATCTGATAACATCATAGCCGCCAGCCGAGCTTCATAAAAAAGAAAAGTTATGTTGCAATTGGGAATTCATACAGGAAAGAAATATTAGCTATATGAAAAGTAAACATGGCACTTGAGGATTCCATGGCCATACTAGGAGTTCTCGTTTTCATCTAAGCGAAAATTAACGGTTTTTTACTAGGAATTCTGCTCCCTCAAAAGGTTTTCCCTTTAGAAAAAACCCCATAGAAAAAAGAATAACTTAATCACATCAGGAAGGGAAATCTCCATTTTACTATCCCAGAATATTTCAAAAGCCCCTACAGGCTTATACTATGTATAGGAAAAACTCGATGAAAATCTTCTTTTGCTTCTCTTTCTAGACCAGATCTCCTCCATTAAGTTGATTTTTTATGATGGTAGATAACATCATACATTCATACCCTACATTATAAATATTTTGATAATTTCCCATGGCTTATTTCCATAGGTCAGGAGCAACTAAACCTATTTAACAGCCGGGATACCAAAAGAGCGCTAAAAAGAATGCAGGCTTATGAACATATTCCGTAGCATAGGGCGTGATGCCATCTATCATAGCAACTATAGCAGATTCCTTACAATAGTTGTAAGGAAGATATTGTAATTTTTCTGTGTGTATAAGGAACGCTGCTTTGATAGATTCTTAATAATTATCTCTTCTTTTTCTTCTCTTTTTGAATATGAACTTCATTGTGAAGCTTCATATAAACTCCATAAAAATCCAAACTTATGTGTTTCACCACACAAAACTCAACAACACTTCAAATCCATAGTTATTAAATTTGAATGAAGTTGACAATAATTGATGTAATGGTCCATCTCTGTCTCATTCAAAAAGTTCTACCACCGCATTACCAAATAAATCATAACATACATACATTATTTCTTGGCAAGTGAGTTCATTCTACACAAAAACAATTGATAACATAAATTGCCAAAAAAGACCTTGCACGCAATTCGTCGCTTGTTGGCGCGACAATCGCCGCTGGTCTTATACTCGACGGGACACCGGAGCGTGCTCGTCCGGGAGAGTAGAGCGTCATCGGACCTCCAGTACTCAGCGCTAATTGAGTCCACAGGTGAGGAAGCGACGCAAGAGCTCTCCACAGTCAGCTGCAGGACGAGCGTCACGGCCTCACTTCCGGCCAGGGGAGGAGCATGTCCCGGCAGAGCGTACCAGGAGTGCGAAAGACCTCCCAACAGGAGATCCCTCGCTGCTCAAACACGCCGCTATAGACTCATGCCTCCCTCACCGCTGTCGACCTCCAGCCTCCTTTTTCACAGGAGGGCTCGTGGGTTTTACAGAACGTGATAGCAAAGGGCCAGTTTTCCTTAACTTCAAGGATGCAGAGGGTAGTTTTAGGGAAGATCCTAACAAACTGTAAGGAAGGGATTGTTTTAAGGAATCTGCTTGAGTAGGTTTTTCCTTATATTTAGAGTTTTTGAGGAATAGTTGGGATATAAGAGTTCTGCTATAGTTGCTCTCACCTCACAAATTTCAAATATAGAAGTGATAAAAAACCAAAAGGATAAATATCATTGTGGAATTAATTTAAACCATTCTAAGTAAAAGAGGAAACTGCAAACAAGTGTCTCGAAGTTTAGTGGGATGTGCAATTTATTTTAACAAAAAATAGTAGTGGAGGGAAGGGGTAAAGGTGAACCAAATTAGTTATGGCTGTTATCTGGACAATCGAAAAAATTAAGGGAAGATATGTTCTCCAATGAATCACGACCTCAAGTACGGTTAGTTTATCTCCTATACTTCTGCAAAACCTAACAAATGCACCCCTCGAGTACCATTTGACGAGATTTCCTTTTATCTCTGACAGTGCATCGACATTTAACTTGTAAAAGTAAAGAAAGGAAAGATAAATCAGCCTCAAGGTTTCGACAGAGCATACGAGTTGATCCTATAACTAGAAAAGTGTTCTCGTAGTAACAGAGGAAAAGAGATATTGACCACTTACTCTCACTACGGTCCATAAGGCGATACTTTCTTTTCCATACATGGGTGTCCATATCATATATAGAACCATCACGGTGTGTGCTTTTAGGAAGAATTTCCAGCCAATATCTATCTTCTTCTTCTTCTTCTTCTTCTTCTTCTTCATCACTGACTACCACTGCACTCTTGCGCTCCTTGGTTGTGCTCCTTCTAACCTCCAATGTTGTGCCCCTCGCCTCTACCTTTTTCATACCTTGGCTGATGGCAGAGTGATTGTTGGTGGAAGAGATTAGAGACCGCCTGCCTGGTTTTCCAGACTTATGACCTTCCGCTCCACTGGTACTGACCATATTCCGAGATCCATGAGAAAATCTATCACCAAAGAGCATAGAAAGCCAATGTCAGCACCCGACACAAATCCCTTTTTTTGGTCCTTATTTTCCTTACTAAACCAACACAAAAGGCTAAACTAAAACCCATAGTTTCTCAGAATCCAGATCCGTCACCATATGAACTGATTAAAATTTAAAGGTGCAAACTTTACCATGGGATCAAGAAACCTACCCAGAAACACGGTGGAGAGCCGGATTTGGAGCCCCCATGAGTGGGAAAACTCGCCGTGCAAACGCAGAGTGAGGCAGAGTAGAGGCCATCAAAGAGGCGAGATGTCGCGAGGTAGAGGAGAGGCGGTGCATTTGTACAGGAGAGGTGGCGACGCCAGGTCGTTGGAGGAGACGAAGAATTTGCATCCGAGCTCGCGGCGCCACGGGCGGGAGAGGGGAAATAGCAGGGTGCACAGCGCATGTCTTCAGGATCGGAATTGATTCACGTACGATCTCTTAGGTAGTACGATTTTCGTCTGAAACCTGTGATCAACGGTGTGAATAATTCTGCTCTCCGAAAAAAAAAAAGCCGGGTAAGAGGCTTGTCTGGGTGTCGTTCTATAGTAGATTTCGCCCCGGATCCGGAAAAGGCAGTTAGGGCCCGTTCGGAAGCTCTCCCGGGCTAAAACTCCGCTCCGCTCTTGGGCCTGCGGTGGAGCTCGTTTTGGGCCACTCCGCAAAATTAGCGCAGCGCTATGTGCGCTCCAGGAGCGGGCTTTGAGGAGCGGAGGGCTTCCGAACGGGCCCTTGTTTTCTGGCTTATCCGGCATCTGCTACGGAGTAGATGCTAGAGATGATCTGAAGATGAAAGAATGTGATGTATTAACTCCCGAAAAAAAAAAAAACCGGGCACGGCACATATTTTTAGAATTAAAGGACCCCTCGAGGGGAAGCCCCAGCTCCATTAATCATAACGAAGCCAACACTCTTAGAGCATCCACAGTGGGACGCTTAGTAGGAGGCGCTAGGGATTAAATCCCTGCCGTTTTCTCTCAATCCCGGTGGTTTTTCTTGCATCGATGCCTAATTAAGAGCTGACGCCTGGAAACTCAGTACAAAATATGGACTCTGTGCAGCGGACGCTTACATGCGATGCACAACTGCTCAATTAGCGCCCTTATTAGCGCCTAGGCGTTTACAGGATTCAGTACTTAAGCTGTCTGGAAAACTACAAAACGAACTGCACCCAAACTGGTGAAGAAACTGCGACTAGACAAAGTCTGATAACCGATAGCTAAAGAAACAGAAACATAACAATGACATAAAAGACGTCTCTGCAAACGATGCCGCAGATGCGCGAGGAGAAGACTCAGAAGAAGCTCTAGAGGGCCTTCCTCTTCTCCAGAACCTCCACCAGCTTCGCCTTTGTCTCCAGTGGCGACAGGGTGGCTGTCGTCACACCCTCCATCCACGAGCGTGATGAAGGTGGAGCAAAGAGGCTGTCTGTCGACAGGGGGAGCGATGCGGCCAGTGCCATCAGCGACAATGACGCGTCCTTCACCCCCACGGCAGGCATTCCTTTTTCTTCAATATCTGTGTCACAACTAGCACGAACCTGTCGAACTGTTCTAGCATGGACTGCTTGAGAATTAGTCGCCATTTCCTCAAGGTTCTTAAGATTAACCACCATACCTATTTCAAACAAAGCCAAGTCTGGTTATCGAAAATCAACGCGTTTCGGTGTTTCCAAACACTCCAAAGCACCGCAGCACAAATTGTATTCAGAACCGAATGCTTTTTATTCGAAATGCAGAACTTAGCAACAGAAAAGTAACTAGAGCCAATAGGTGTATTGAAAAAACTAGAAACTACTTCCCATATTTTTGTGGCCACAATGCACTCGAAAAATAAATGATCGGTGGTTTCCAGTTCGCTACAAAACACAGAATCAGTTGGTTGGTGTATAATCCTCTTCCTAAGATTATCCCTGGTCATTAGTTTATTGTTAGCCAATAGCCAGAGAAAGATATGAATCCTGTGTGACCCCCCTGAAGCTAATGATTTTGTACAGCGAGCTAGTGGAGTAAACTCCATTTGCTGAATATGACCACAATAGAGAATCACAATCAGAATAGAGACTTAAACTCGTCGCAACTTGTTTAAGCTCATACCATTGTTGCACCATTGATTGGCTGAAATTCCTTCTAAAAGAAAGTTTGAGATGGGTACCATCCCAAATCTGTCTAATAGTGGCTAGATTTTCATTACAAATGCTGTATAAATCCCAGTATTGAACTGAAAGTGGAGAAGCGCCGAACCAGGTGTCTTCCCAAAACCTAATCTTAGCCCCATCCCCAACTTTCCATCTGTACCCGAATTTAACAGCTTTCGCAGCCCACATGAAACCCTTCCAAAAATTGGACGAGTTCGCCTCGGCACTACAAAAAATGTTTGGACTACCAGTTTTGTATTTAGCATCAACTATGCTTTTCCACAACTTTGTGCCCCCTTGCGTGTATCTTTTGACCCATGAAGCCAAGAGACACAGGTTGATATCCTTGAGGTGAGGAATGCCTAAACCTCCCAGCTCCTTTGCAATACACACAAGAGACCAGTTAGCTAGGTAGAGTTTCCTTTGTTCCTTAGTATCATTCCAAAGACAGTGGCTCATATGAGAGTTAATGAGATCTAAGGCCCGATACTTGCCAAGCAAGATCTTATCAAGGTGACCCTAGCAGCATAAGATAGGAGCTTGCCTCTCCATCCCCCAATTCTTTTCAGGATTTTATCTACTAGACGGGCACGCGCGCTTCGCCGCGCGGGTCTGCCGTTCGTTGTTGCATGACCTGTTTTCTAAGATGCATCGTTCTGTAGTCATTAGCGAATTGCCGGAATGAAATCAGGTAGGTGTGGCGCTCTAACAGTGGTGGCCGGTGCACGTCATGTGAATATATATAAGCACCGAACGGCTTAAAGAGCTGCATATTTAATTTAGAAAAATTCATGTGATTCCAATATAGATGGTTGGTCTTGTTGAGCTCGCTCTACAGTACTGCTATTGTTGAAGAAAAACACACGTGAGGAGTATCTACAGCTTATCTTCCCTTCAGAAGAGCAATGGTTGGATGATCGGTGCATCTCATATTTTTCCTCCATGAAAGGAGTAAAATCAATGAGTGCACTTCAGAATCCATAGTTGAGTTGCACAAAACAAGCTGTGGTTTTCAGAGTTGGAGTCTGTGGCTAGTCATGAAAAGCACTGTTCGGAAATCTCTTTCTTGAAACCCGTTCTACCGGAGTAGCTGACAGTGTCGAACAGCCAGCTTCTCTTGGGAGTGTTTCTTCAAGCAGCCAGCATGCCTATTCAATTATCTACACAAGAGACGGCTACACAACGTAATACATGAAGGCAGCTGTTTTAGTTGTGAAAAGCAAGATAGTGACTTCAATATACCAACGCAACAGTTTATGCGTACAGACGCACGACACAACAGATGCTACTAAACACAAGAGCACACATCATTAAGGCCATGAAACAAACGCCCCTCTGACGCAATGTATTCCAACCCAATTGCAGCAACATGCCTTTCCCTTCAGGCTGAAAATAAGAGATTGGGGCCAAATCAGTTAACAGGATATATAGGCATGCTCCTCAATACCTTCTTCCCTCTCTTCTCACTACCTTCTGGGATAGCTGCATTTTGGCAATACCCACCCTGTAACAAAGAGGATACCTGAACACTGCTCATCACTTAATAGGTACGAGAAAAAAGTTAGACAGAGAACATCCCAGAGGCAATTCCGCACCAGCAGCATGGAGATCTTCGGCTAGATCAGTGTCAAGCAACGCCTTCTCGCCTAAAGTTCCATGGAGTACCAAAACATTTCAGCAAAGTTCATTGATAAACCAAAATAACAGGATATGTACAATTTTTTATTGAATAGTTCTTAGCCCACAACATAATTAGCTGCATACAAATTACATATTTAACTGCAGCAAAACATATTCAGATTTTTTGTGAACTAATTAACGAAAAAATATATATCTGATGGTATTTATAGAGCCAATTATGTAGCAAAATAAACAACAAATTCAGTTATCATTTCTTCCATCAGGTCCCATTTTCTGATATCAAGTGAACTTTGTAGTTTAAAGACGAAGAAAATGAATACTGCTTATTACATGGAAGATGCAATTACCAATTCATGTTTTGGATAGTTGAGCAGTCATGTGCAAATATATGTTCATACTTCAGTCTATATTTTTGATGTTTAGCACGTACCTCTGGGATGATAGAAGTTCTTACCCACTGGCTGATATCTTGTGTCACCAAGAAAACAGATAAAGTGCTTAGCCATCCGAGGAACCAGCTATGAAAGGTTGCCATCCAGACCTCAAGGTGAGATATGGCCACCACCGTCTCTGGCTTAACTCAGCACACCACGGGCCAAGCGCTAGCTGGTTGGCCTACATGAACAGCAAGTCGGCAGCCTACCCAACAGGGTGAGAACAAATTGTGCAGCTCCCACTTCTCTATCACATTGGCGACTTCTGCGGCGGCCTCCGGAGCTGCCAAAGAAGTACACGAAATCGTGGGAGCACAACCGTAAACTCTTTCTCCGACCAGCTTTCCGTCCAACAGCTCTAGCTTGGCAAGATCGAGGGGAGCAAGAAGGGAGCTTCCAGGTGTGTGTGTTGCCGAGGGTGAGGAAAGTAGTGGAGGCAAATCTTGTAAATCCGTACATGAAGACGCATAAATCCTATAATGTGGCAGACCTTTTAACAGTCATCTAAATCACTAACATGTGAATTCATGATGTAAAAATGTACTACTAAATTAAAAGCTCCTGGTATACAGAGGTAGAGAACCACTGATTCTAAGAATGATGAAATACCTTGCCATGTTTCTCTATATGAACTAAATAATAGTGCACTGGGGGCGGTATGAACTGACCACAGTTAGCAACAAAAATTTCATTAACTGGGTTGTACAATTTGCACAGTAGAATATTATCAGATTAATAAAACTCATGTAACCTTATGTGTGATATAGCAATAAAACTCATGTAAGTATTGAACTTGCTGCAGGCTAAATATAAATAAAACACAATCCCTTTCGTGTTAATTACAGGAAAACTTCATGCAATATTTAGCAATCTTGAGGCTTTTGGCCGTACATAATAGAACCATGTAACTTAAAAAGATGTACACTTCCAGCCCCATAAAGTTGGTATAAGTTACATGTCATATATGGAAAAGTTCTTGAAATCGTACCTTTGTAGAGTAGTGGAAGGCAGAATGATTTAAATTAGCACACAATATTCACTTCCTCTTCACAAAACAAATCAACAAAGTCAGTTAGCTAATATCGTGAACATAAAGAAATCAAGAGTCATATGAGCACAAAAGTGAACTGCACTTTCAAACATCCTTTAGTACTATTAGAGGCAATGCAAACCACCCTCCCTGCAGTAGATAATCAATCGCAAAGCAAAGTGGCTAGATATAACTGTGCACAACAGAAATTCTTTTAATCAGATGGTAGGAATCAGACCAAGCGTATTGCCTGGTTCTTTGATGAGAATAGGCCCATATGCTTTAATGTTTACAGTCAGCAGCTTCACCGGAAGGTGCTAGCAATCACGAGATTGACAACCGCTCTGAAATACGCCAACGGCACAAAACGCCAAATCGGCCCCGCCAAGCCGCCACGGCCAGCAGGAGACGGCGGCACGAACAAAAAATCTACGACCTCGAAGAACAGCTCCAGGCCGTCACCCGCACAACCAAGATCCAAATCCAGCCCCAACAGGCGGACAGAACGAAAGAAGACCGACCCAACAGGCGGAAGGAGGGCAGATGAGTTGAGAGGATGAGGAGTGGATTACCGACGGAGGAGTCCGCCGGCGCTGAATCCGCAGGCTGAGCCGGCGAGGCTGCTCCTCCCTCGGCGCCCTTGCTCGCCTCGTTGTCCCCGACGGTGGAGCTTGTAGGCACCGGATGTGGAGGAAGGAGGACGTGCACCGTCTGCATCCTCCGCAAGGGCTGTCCGCGAGCTGCAGCGCCGCCGGAGGTGCCACTCCCTCCTCCATCTCGCGCGAGTTCGCCTCCCGCTCCCCGTCTCCGCCGTATGGATCCGGCCTCGCCTTCCCACGACCCCACCTTCGTAGCCCCGGCGGCGAGCGTGAGAGGAGAGAAGGAGGAGGAGCAACGCGGTGGGGAAGAGAACGGAGGAGAGGATGCGGGTCGAGGGTTCTCTCGAGCGCTCTGGAGAGTTCGATCACATGCCACGCGTGGACCCACAGGCCAGAGACTACACCCACCCACACATGGAAGGCCCACACACCAGCGACACATAGCCGCTGGAGCGCTGAGAAGCCTCCGTCGCCTCCCGAATTACTGTATATCTTTAGTTAATTATGGACTGCAGGTCTTCTCTTCTAAGCTTGCTATGATGCAAAGGCACGGCACATATGGCCTTGATCTTGCCTCATCGGCTTATACTAGCAATTAAGATAAACTAGTAAAAATACCCGTGCGTTGCACCGGGAGAAAAAGATGTGTCGTGCGAAACCTATACATCCACCTCTTTTGTATAAATGTAAGTCATCTAATTTGAAACGGAGAGAGTAATATTAATATCACTAAGACAAGTGATTGTACTATAATTTCTTTGTCAAAACATCTTTATTATGTTGATCTTGTCGGGAAGTCAATTTTTTCATTTTACAAGATGCACCATATATTTCTTTGACATGCTTTTTTCCACGGCATTCTCTTATATATTTTTGAAGATGTAATTATAGTACGTACAAATTTATCAGATTTGCCTGGTTCAATCAGTAAAGCATCCGGGCTGAATAGATACATTTATCAGATTCAATCAACAAATCATTTGCATAGGATCTGTACCAATATTTTTCAGCACACACGTATCAATGTACATGTCGTATATGCGGATGGATCGTGGACCTGGACCGCGTTCACAGGAGCATCTATTTGCTGTCCGAGGCCTCCTCCCGTTGAAATCAAGAAGGGGAGGAACTCCACGACCGCGCCAGGACGCGGTCGCCGAAGGTGAGCGAGGTCCCGCCGGTGGGCATGTTGAGCGCGAGCTGCAGCCGGCGCTTGACGGTGTGCACGCTGTCGCCGCGTGGTCCAGGTCCAGGTCCATGCCCAGCAGTCCAGCACGCACCCGGACTCCGTCTGCACGAACACCCGCCGTCTCCCCGCCGGGATTGCCACGGCCGCGGCACGTGCTGCTGCTTGGGCGTCGCCTCATCCCGCCGCCCCACCCCCGCCCCGGACCCGACGCCGAAGAGGCGCCTGAGGAGCAGCGCCGGCACCTGGCTCTTGAGCGGGCTCTCCAGGTTGGGGGACATGGCGTCGGGGGGCCTTTCTTCCTCCGCTTGGTGCGCCCGCCGCACGCCGACGCCATCAGGCATCAGGGAGAAGGGAAGACGCGCTCTCGTTGCTATCATCGGATCACGCCTGCGCGCCAACAAAAAGAAGACGATTTTACACTCCAATCTCTGCATCAACCACCTCATAATCAACCACACGCACAACCTAACCACGAACTCAGCATCAGCTGGACTGAATTGGCGCGAGCATGAAAAAACAGAGCACGAAGCCAGATGCAGCAGCGCACCAGCAACCACTAAATTAAGCTAGAATCAATAGATTATGTGAGGTACTTGCTCACCTGGAAGCCGGCGTTGCGGAGGCCAAGGTTAGCCCGTCCGCCATGCCCATGAGCTGACCGAACTACAGGTTCCGGTCCCCCTTGTCGATGCCCAGCTCCTGCGCCCTCGCCTCCGCGAGCTGGCCGGATTCCGCTGGAGTTCCGGTCCCCCTTGCCGATGCCCAGCTCCTGTCCTGCGCCCTCGCCGCCGGGAGCTGGCTGAATTGCGCTGGACGGCTGGAGTTTGTCTTGTCGACGACGGAATAGACCGAACCGTTTTTCTGAACCGTTTTTTAACTTGCGGTGGCAATCTTCATAAATCTATTATTTTGTGCGAGGGTACAATCGTAATTTCGGGACGGACGACACAAGAAGCCTTGCTTACTTTATTATTAGGTATAGATGAACAGCTACAACGAGAGAACATATGTATGTGAGGTTTAGAGCTGGATACACCTGGAGTTGGCTGGTCGACGTTGACCAAGGTTTTAAGCTCTAGTGCATCCTAGATTCCTAGTAGTTCACCAGGCAGGAAGGAGCACTGCCTTTTTCATTTAAAAAGAGGAATCAGGTATGTACAAACGCATTTAAAAAAAAAGGTATGTACAAACGCGAGGCAAGTTTCATGACGGAGCATGCCAAAACCTCCAGGAAGACCCCCACGCTGACTACTCCTGGGAGTGTTGCATACTGTAGATTGGCAGGGAAGGAATAGCGGTGAAATGCCACAAGTTCCACTCCTCACAGTCACAACTTTTTGATCTAAGGTTGGGATGTACTGAACTAAACCTAGTACCCGTGAATCAAAGTCGACCAAGCCACCTTCACAGAGATCAACCCAAAATCAGTCTTTATCTCTTGAGTAGCATGCCCATGCGTGTCTGCGTTGAATGAACAACCATGTTCAGCTGAACTGGATGATTCTGCCCCTACCTTGAACTTCAGATCCATAGCGGAACCGTCCGCGAGAGCAACAACAGACCTCTGTAAGCCCTGTGACTCACCAATGATACCATCGAAGAGTTGGATTTCTTCATCAAACCCACTGATGAAACAATAGAGACACATATTGAATCGGGTTTGCACTTCTGATACAACAACTTCTACAGTTGCCTCAACCGCGTGATGAATACGTGATGCGGTTAAGTCAACTTCACCGTGATCACCAGGGATGCGTTTCGTGAATGATGAATTCCAAAGGCCCCCCATGTCGCCTATGGCTGATATACCATCGATCAGCTGTAGATCATCTTTTTCTTGTTCGCCTGTCTTGATTTTCATGTCATATTCGATTAGAATACTGCCATACAAATCTATCCCTCGCTTAGGCCCAGCCATCTTTATGAGAGAACCCTACAAAATTGATAGTATTTAGTCTCTTTGTATGATAGTAAAAAAACAACTAAAGCTAAATACTTCCCCTAAGCTGTGCTACTTGTGAAAATATTTAGTTAGGTTTTTTTACAACCGATGACCATGATATGTCTCACCGATCAAACTGAATGGTTAAAGTGAATATTGGTGTTACAAATTGAAAACTGGTCTCCGATTTTTTTTTTTTTTGAATCCCAAATATGTAATTGAAAAAAGCCTGTTGAGATGAAAAGAGAAAATAAAGTAACGTTTTAGCGATGAGATTATTCATTCTATGCATCTTCATATATGCATAAACAAAATATGTGTGTGGTGTACTATGTAGCAACTAAGAGTTCAAAACTACTCTTTTTGGTTTTTCTTTTGCGCTGATTTTTTATTTGGTTTCAAATACATGACTCTCAATTAGTTTCATAATTTAGAAACTTTAGCAGTAAATCATCATTTCACAATATAAACTTTGTAAAGTAGTGGCTTATACAAGGAGGCACTGTTTTAGCTCATACTAGGAATAGATGCTCCCATGATAGAAAATGTATTTAAATAATATTTCAAAATGTCAAAAAAGATCCCAAGAAAATTTGGGCGTAAATCTGGACATTTTATGTTCGTACACAAAGTTTCGAGAAAAAAATGTGGAGTGTAAAAAAGACAAATTTCGGTGCTCCAAAATGACTCCACATGACATTTCTTGTATTTTTTTACACGAGCCACAAAAAAGGTTTTTTCGCAAAATTTGTGTGCAAACATTGTACACCCATTTTTTTGACATTTTGAAATGTGTTTTTGGGCAGTGGGAGAATGTGCTCCTATGAGCCAAAGTGGATTCCCATTTATACATCCAAACTATGATCCTCCTAATTCTGGTTTTGGACCGATAAATCACATGGAAGTATCTTTAATAACTGAAAAGAGATTAAGTGGTTGTTGTATGCCATCAAGAGTATGTATGATCTCATGTCATCTGTTCTATGCATGTGCTAAGTTTAGCCATACAGTGTGAAATGAATGAAGTAATTTGAAAAAAAGGAATAAGTCAACTTAACCCCTTCAAGCATCGAGGTTTGTCTACTCAGACCCCTCAAGTATAAAATCAGGTTTGACCCCCCAAGTATTTCATACCATCTAAATCATTCCATGGGGTGGTTTTGCCAACTTGGCAGCATCCACCTAACGTGAGAACTGCCCCAGGGGTGATTTGGACGGTATAGAAGCCAAAAAACTGGTTTTTACTCGAGGGGCTTAAGTACAAGAACCTCAATGCAATGGGTGTTAGATAAACTTATTCATTGAAATAATTACAGATAAGTATGGATGTGCACCTGCTCCACGATGATAGGATGATCCCTGCTTAAATTGACAACATAATTTAGCAATGGATCCAGAGTATCCCGCACTGCTATGTATCCATACAATTCTACCGGGCCAATATCCACAAAAAGTTTAGCCAACTTCAGTGAAAAAATCTGGAACATGTGACGAGGTGTATGCTCCGTGCAAATTCCATCACAGATGACGCAATCTGTGGGATTAGATAACATCATAGCCTCCAGCCGAGCTTCATAAAAAAAGACAAGTTATATCGCAATTTGAAATTAATACATTAAACAAATATTAGCCATATGAAGAGTGACAGTGCTGCCTGATGATTCTATGGCCCTATTGCAAGTTCTCCTTTTCATCTAAGTGAAAATTAGCGATTTTTTACTAGGAATTTTGCTCCCTCAAAAGGTTTTTACCTCAGGAAAACCCACCCCCAAAAAAGAGATTAACTTTCAATCACCTCAAAAAGGAATAGATCAATTTCACTCTCTAGAATATTTCATAACAACGTACAGTATTTATCTTCATTTGTTTCTCTTTGTAGAATAGACATCCTCTTCTAAGTTATTTTTTCTGATTGTATACAACATATCATACCTTATAAAATGCTTCCAGAATTTTTCATGATTATTTCCATAGGTTGGGAGCAACTAAACCTATTTAACACCCAGAATACAAAATCGTGTGCTAAAAAGAATAGAAGCTTATAAACATATTCCATAGCATAGGACATGACGCCATTTACCAAAGAAACTCTAGCAGATTCCTTAGAAATCCATTCCTTCTAATTGTTGCAAGAAAGATACTTGTAAATTGTTTTGGGTGTGGAAGGACTTTAATAGATCCCTTGCAATTTTTCTCTTCCTTTACCTTCTCTTGATGAATATAAAAATGGTCAATCGTGTTTTTATTCAAAAAGTTCTACTCCCGCATCACCAAATAAACATGAAGATAAGTGAGTTCATCTAGATAAAAACATGTGATCACACAAACTGCCAAAAAAAAACTTGCACACAATTTGTCAAACGCCTTGTTGGCACGCCCATCGCCGCCGCTCTTCTAATCGACGGGAGGCCGGACCTTGCTTGGTGGGGAGAGAGGAGAGCCGCCGAACCTCTTTGTACCCAATATCCCGACGAGCAAACGAGGAGGCACGGAGGACCTCCCGGCAGCAACGAGGGAAGCGGCGGCGAGGCACGATTCTCCGTAGGAGTGGAATCGAGCCGAGCCGGCTCGTTGCTCGGCTTGGTCAGGCTCAGGAAAACTCGAGCCGCTTAACTTAGAAGTGAACCCGTCTTGAAAAAATGGGGCTCAGTGGTTCGGCCCGTTTGGCTCACGACTCGGTAGTCGGCACCCCAATCGAACTAAACGCAGCGATTCCCCTTTCCTCGACTCTGATTATCCTGACCCTGCTCTCGCGCGCTAGGTTTAGCTAGCGACGCTGCTGCCACCCACACACTTGGTCACCGGAGTAGGACCGTTCCTCTCCTTGATCTCCACACAGACCACACCCACCGACGCCGTTCCTCTCAGACAGGCACGACACCGCTGGCCCTCCGCCAATCTGTCCAGTCTGGCAGCTCCTCTCCTCCCCCACATGCTCTACCACCACCACCGGGCACGGGCAGCACCGGATGGTCCTCTCCTCGACCACTGACTACCTATGTCCATGTTGTGGCCGCTTGGAGATTCGGTGCCGTTGCTGGCGATAGAAGGTGGCAGGGATTAGATGTAGAGAACTAAGAGGGGTCGGGAATAGCAAGTAGAAGATAGATTGGTTGTTTATTGCTTGCCCTATACATACGGGATACACATCCTCTTATAGGAGGACCAGCCGCCAGGTGACTCCAATACCTGTTGTACATAACGAGGACTCTATTTGAGTCGAAAGAAGTCCAAATAACCCCCCTATGTTTCACGTTTCGGTCGCTAAGCCCCCCTAACTTTAAACTGGGTCATTTAACCCCCCTAAGTATGTACAACCGGACACAAAGCCCCTCTAGACACTAGTAGGCTGTTTTGAGAGTGGTTTTATCCAGGTAGGACAGCGGTTTACCTCCCATCCACGTTCCCATTGTCCTCGCCGCGTCTCCATCCTCCCCGTCCCCTCGGTAGGAGGCTGCCGTCGCACACGTAGAGCCTCTCCGCCTCCCAGCTCTTGTCGCGCGCGTCCACGGCGCCGTCCCCGGCCGTGGTGCCCATCCCATTTGGTGCGTCGTGCAGCACAGGCTCCACGTCTCGCTCCTGGATTGCGGCCCACGAACCACGGTCACGCCGCCGTCTAGGAACTCCTCGAGCACCTCCTCTGTGGCGCCCTTGCACCTCATGCCTCTGCCCGTCGCTCTGGTGCGTTCCGATCTCCGTCGCGCCGGCGGCGACCAGGATGCGCAGCGTGCGCCGCATGGCCCTCGTGTTGGTTTTCCCTGTCCGCAGCTCAATCCGCCGCTTGCCATGCACCATCCCCGACCCACGGTCCCTCAACAGGAAGAAGATGTGCACCGTTCCGCCTTACTTGAGCATCCGGTTCATCCATCCTCCTCGGCCAAGAAGCCTGGAGCTCGCACACAACACAATCATGGGGCGCTTTGCTTAGCTAACTAGAACCCACCAGCGCTTGGGCAGTAGAGAAATGAGACCTCGTCAGCTACAACGTCTCGACAGAGATTGACAGGTTCGCTGCACACTTAAACTCGGATTATTGAAAAGGTCTCTAATCATGACTGGTATTTCCCGCTTTGGCCGGAAAAGCTCGCCGTCTTTTCGATGTTAAGGCTGGGCCGGTAGTGCGGCAACGGTGCTGGCGGTCCAGTCTCTTCTCCGTGGAGGCTAGTAGCACCGGAGAGATCCTGTGAATCGCGGTGAGCTGTGAAAGAAAGGCGAGAGCAAGTCGCTGGTGCACGGCTGCACGCGGTGGTGTCGCCTTCTGTTTGCTCCTCCGCAGTGGTTGCACCTCTTCTTTCCCCTCACGCCGGCCGCGTCGCTGAATAGCGGCTTCTCCGTCTTGCACCCCGCGAGGATCACCGCGCCGCGTGCTATTGCGTCGACCTGCCAAGTTGTGTCCGTGCCGCCGGGCTTGTCCTCGGTGTGGCAGCCGTAACCGCAGCTGCCGCATAAGTGGCCCTCCGACGAGTTCCTCGACACCGGTTCGAACATTGTATCCCAGCTTCTCATTTCACGTTTCGGTTGCTAAAACCGCTTCCAAAACAGCCAATCAACTCCAGGGGGGCTTTGTGTCCGGTTTTACATACTTAGGGGGGTTAAATGACCCAGTTTAAAGTTAGGGGGGCTTAGCGACCGAAACGTGAAACATAGGGGGGTTATTTGGACTTCTTTCATTTGAGTCTGACACAAACTAACTCACGAGATATCCTACTTCCCCTAATTATTTAATCTTGCAGTAATTGAACTGGACTCCAGCTATTAAGGCCAGAACAGTCCATGAGATTCTTCCTCGTGTTTTCTTGCACTTTGCAGTTAGTACGTTTCGATTTGTGCCTTACAGCTGCAGAAAGAGGTAGGGTGATGTCCGATTCATGCTGCAGGTGTGCTTATGATTCTGATATTTGCGCGTTTAATATATTTAATTATCCGCTTGTTGAATCTTTGTATATAAAACAGCCTGAAAATATATTCATGGCCCCAGATTCTGCCCAAAATTGTCCCAGTATTGCTCCATAGATATACGGATGTACTCATCTTCCAACAAAGAGGAGAGGACCGGGCTACTGCTGAGCAACTTGTGATCTTTTGTTATGTCCTGTCGCTTACTGAACACTATGATTGCTTGCTGCACTTCGGGTTCTAATTTGAGGAAGCTATATGGAGAAATGCTACGGCCATTATCTTTCAGAACAATTGAACATGCCCTCAGGACTATGTTATGGATCATAGGATTGTGAGATGTTAATTTTTAGCAATGACCATGATGATTTTTGTGTGCATCGATCCTTTCGAGCCGGTTTGTCGAGCTTGGTCCGAAGGCTTAGGCTTAGGCTTGGCTTATTTGACCTTCGAGCCGAGCTCTGTCCACCCCTAACTCTGCGGCGGCGTCTTCGGGCAATGAGGGACTAGTTCCTCAGTAATGGATCAACAAGAGGGACCACTTCCTCAGTAATGGATCAACAAGTCGATTAGGGGGCGGGAGGGGGAACAGCGGCAGCGGCAGCGAGATGGCAGTTGGAGGAGGACACAAACACGGGAGATGCGCTTCGGCCTCTTCTTTTCACGGGAGGACTATGTGGGTTTTACATAACGTGATACGGAAGGGCCAGTTTTCCTTACATTTTAGAAATGAAGGGGTAGTTTTAGGAAGATCCTTACAAACATGAAAGAATGGGATGTTTTGAGGAATCTGTCTGGGTAGGTTTTTTTCCTTATATTTGGAGTTTTTATAAGGAATGGATAGAATATAAGGATTCTGCTAGAGTTGCTCTCACCTCACAAATTTCGAACCTAGAAGTGATGAGAAACCAATAGGATAAGTATCATCGGAGGATGAATTGCAACCGTTCTAATAAAAAGCAGAAATTGCATTGACCACCAATTTTTGAGGCAGGTGTTACACAGAGCCGGTTTGACTACCTAAGTACGGTTTTTTTCTCTCTCCTACTATTGCAAAACCTAAGAAATGCAACCCTTGAGTACCATTTGAAGAGATTTCCTTTTATCTCTACAGTGTATCGATATTTAACTTCTAAAGGTAAACAATGGAAACAAAAAATTGGCATCAAGATTTCAACAGAGAAAATATGAGCTGATCCTGAATAAATGGGCGCATAACAAATAAAAGTAGGAAAAGAGATATTGACCACTTACTCTCACTACGGTCCGCAACGTGGTAGTTTCTTTTCCATGGATGAGTTACATGAGTACCCATATTATATATAGAACCATCACGGTGTGTGCTTTCTGGAAGAACTTCCAGAGTGATAACATCTTCTTCATCATCACAAACTACCACTGACCTCCTCTTGCGCTCCTTGGTTGTGCTCCTTCTAACCTCCAATGTTGTGCCCCTCGCCTCTACCTTTTTCATGCCCCTGCTGATGGCAGCGTAATTGTTGGTAGAGGAGATACGCGATCGCCTGCCTGGTTTACCAGGCTTATTATAGCCTTTCACTCCACTGGTGGTGGCCATATTCCGAGATGCATGAGAGAACCTATCACCAAAGAGCATAAAAGGCCAATCTCAGCATACGACACAAATCTTAATTTGTTGGCCCCTATTTTCCTTACTAATAAAAATCAACACAAAAGGCTAAATAATTGCCCGTGGTTTCTCAGAATCAAGATCGAAAACAATACCAGATGATTAAAGGTACTTACAAAATTTACCATCTGATAAAGAAAACCTACCTCGAAACACGATGGCAAGCCGGATTGGGAGCCGCAATGAGTGGGAAAACTCGCCGTTCAAGCGCAGAGTGAGGCGGAGCAGCAGAGGCCGTGAAATAGACGAGAGGTCGCGAGGTACAGGAGAGGCGGCGCATTGGGACGGGAGAGGTGGCAACGGCAGGTCGTCGGAGGAGACGGAGAATCGAGTGAAGGATTTGCATCTGCGCTCGCGGCGGGCAGGAGAGGTGGGGTGTGGCCGTGCCGGCGGGCAGGTCTTCTTTTCTCTTCTTCTTTTCTGATGTTGGAATTGGATGCACGGCCTCTCTTTTTTTAGGGGAAGCCTTCCGGCCACTTTATTTCATGGACGTGGCCAAAAAAAGCCCAACAAAAACAAACCTATGTAAAAAAATAAATTGATCCTAGGATCGCATGGTTGAAACAAATTGATCGAAAAAAATATCGATCAAGAGCTAAGGTAATTCTTGGGTGACCGAGAGTTAGCAAACACCTTATTTCTTAGCCAACAGGAGGGTTACATCATTGGTTACAAATGGTGGAATGAACCCAGAGGGTTCGCTATTCCGGCTAACAACAGAGGTTCGTCGTCAAAGTATCAATTGCAAACAACATTCTCGCAGGATCAGCAACCACCTCGCATTTCACAACTTCTTTGTGCTGCCACCAAATTACCAGCATGCAACCGTAAGAATGTTTAGCAGCATCCCCTAAGACTTGAGATTCTGTCAGCTGTCAGGTAATATTCCTTCTAAGATTGTTGATCGAGATCTTTCATCACTCACGATTGCTCAATAAAATTCCTTGGCTCAAAGACACGTGAACAAAAGGTGTCTAATGTCTTCAGGTCTAGCATGCCATACCGAACATTCCACATGGACACACACGGGGTGAGGAAATGCTCGTGTTCTCTAAGAACGAGGTGTAGGAGCTCCCACGCACAAGACCACAAACCAACGCTACCATCACATGGGATATGAGATCGCCAAGAAGGCCACGAGCATGGCGGGTCAGCTTTGGTGGGAGCCTCACATGCATAAGGAAATAGCGCTCCGTCGGGAGCATAAGAATATGTCGCAGCTATTCCGACGGTAATGGAATCAAGGCGACAACGACCGATGCCAACACAAATGCGATGCGTGTTGGATTGCTATCCAAACAATCCAGTGAAGATAAAGCACAAAAAACAATGTTTGCTCATCGAGGAACCAACGAAATTTGAGGACGCAAACACGGAGGAGTTTTGGCGTCGTGCTGCGGAAAAGGAGTTGGGTTCGATCCTTGAAAACAACACATGTGAGCTTTTCGATCTTCCAAACAATCATAAAACCATAATGCCATGGTGTAAACACATCAAATCTCTCGGTTAGGTACCTAGGGTTTCGTATAGAGAGAGAGTAGGCGCGCTGATGGTTCCGGACGGCTAACAAGCAAAGAGTTTATCCAGCTTCGGCCCTCATTGTGAGGTAAAGACATACTCTTTCTTGTCTGACCTGGTATTGATTATAGTTACATGGTGGTCGTAATGGCGATGGTGGTGGTGAGACGTGGTCTTGTTACGATTTCTGGCTATCTTTTTTGTCTATTGTCGGCCTGATCTTTTAGTCTACCCTCCCTGTCTTATGCAGACATATTTTTTTTACATTAGTCCTATATAGATTACGAATAAGAGTCCTTATCTTATACTTCAAGTTATTTGCTAGCAGCTTCTTGGCCTTCGCTGAGCCACCCAGTGGCCATGGCCATGCCAAATCCTCAACAAGAACTGCTGTCAACGAGCAAGAGGTACTTTCAACAATTTGGATTATTTTGTAGTTGTGTCTGTCCGTCGGTGTGTTTCTAGCTTGTTTGTGCAATCGTGAAAACAATATGCATATCAGTACTCACAAGCACTCATATCAGTGTCCTTTATCTTTTATGAACTGAACTCTAATGCATTGCATGGTATTTATAAAATTGCAGAGGAGATAGAATAAACACCATTGATCGCTTTGTACTGAAAAGGAAAGCTCCATCAGGCTCTGCACCTCCACCGGACATGAATTGGGAAGAGGAGATTGATACGTCTCAAACGTATCTATAATTTCTTATGTTCCATGCTTATATTATACCCAATGCTACATGTTTTATATACACTTTATATGGTTTTTATGTAATTTCTGGGACTAACCTAATAACAAGATGCCACAGTGCCAGTTCCCTGTTTTCTGCTGTTTTTTGTTTCAGAAAAGTTGTTAAGGAAATATTCTTGGAATTGTACGAAACAAAAGCCAAAACTCTTATTTTTCTCAGAAGGATCCAGAAGACCGAAGAGCTAACGAAGAGGGGCCACAGGGCGCCCACACCTGGTTCGGGAGGGTTCAGAACCTCTTCCCGGCACCCTGCCGGAGAGGGGAATCATCACCGGAGGGCTCTACATCACCATGCCCGCCTCCGGACTAATGCATGAGTAGTTCATCCTTGGACTACGGGTGCATAACAGTAGCTAGATGGTTGTCTTCTCCTTATGTGCTACCATGTTTAGATCTTGTGAGCTGCCTATCATGATCAGGATCATCTTTATGTAATGCTACATGTTGTGTTTTCTGGGATCCGATGAATATTGAGTACTACGTCATTTGCTTCATAATATATTATGTGTGTGTTATTTATGATGTTGCATGCTCTCCGTTGCTAGTAGATGCTCTGGCCAAGTAGATGCTTGTGACTCCAAGAGGAGTATATATGCTCGATAGTGGGTCCATCTCTTCATTTAATCTGGGGGAGTGACAACAACCTCTAAGATTGTGAATGTACTGTTGCTACTAGGGGTAAAACAGTAGTGCTTTGTCTAAGGATAATTGTATTATTTACATTACACACTTTGCCTAATGCAATAATCTGTTGCTTGCAACTTAATACTGAAAGGGGTGCGGACGCTAACCGGAAGGTGGATTATTAGTCATAGATGCGGTTGGAACGGTCTATGTATATTGTTGTAATGCCCGAATGAATCTCACACTAGACATCATAACGTTGGTATATGCATTGGTTTGCTCATCATTATTCTATCAATTGCCCAGCTGTAATTTGTTTACCCGCATGTATGCTATTATTTATTTATGGAGAGACACCATTAGTGAACTGTGGACCCCAGTCCATTCTTTACATTGATAATACAACCTGCTGCGAACTGTTACTTTCATTCTCTGCAAACAAACATCATTTTCCACACCATACGTTTAACCCTTTGTATACAGCAAGCCGGTGAGATTGACAACCTCACTGTTTCGTTGGGGCAAAATAGTTTGATTGTGTTGTGTGCAGGTTCCACGTTTGTTGTTGACACCGGTAGTGCGCCCTGCCAAAGTCAGCTTCAACAACCTTCAGAAGAGCATTCAACTCCTACTGGTTTGATAACCTTGGTTTCATAACTGAGTGAAATTTGCCACTGCACTACTTCAGACCTTCCTCTTGGGGTTTCCCAACAACACCACCGCATCCATCTTCCTCATCAACTTTGCGGCCGTGTAGTGCATCAAAGATTCAATTCGATCCCGGCAAAAGAAAATGTATAGATCAGTACCGTCCTAATCAAAAGGATGTGGTCAGAAGAAAATATTTGGATAATGGTCCGCCAACCTCGCACTTATGATTTTCCATTTAGGCTGATTGCAGACAAGAATGCAGACAAGAACAGAAGGTTTAATCTGTCATGGTTTGACGATCATGGGAGTTGGATCGAATATAGTGAGTCCAAGGATAAAACATATTGCTTTTGTTGCTTCTTATTTAGGGGTCGCAATAATAAAGGGGCTGGTTTTGATGCATTTGTTATCAACGGTTGGAATAGTTAGAACAAAGTTTCTAGACTAAAGGAACATATTGGTGGTATTGACAGTGTTCACAACCAATCAATGAAAGATTGTGATGCTTTAATAAAACAAGAGCAACACATTGATGTAGCTTTGCAAAGATCAAGTGAGGTTGCCAAGATTGCTTATTTTTACTCGTGTAAATGGCTCAAATGATGTTGCTAGATTGTTGCTGAAACAAGGCTTGGCGTTCCGTGGTCATGATGAGTCGAAGACTTCTTTAAACAAAGATAACTTCCTAGAAACCCATGATATGTTAGCTGATCATGATTTAGAATTACGCAAGGCTCTGAGGGTTGATGGTGCAAGAAAATATGTTATGTTGTGTCCTGAAGTCCAGAAACATATTGCTGGTTGTTTTGCAAAGGAAATATTGAAGTCTATTCTTCAAGAAATTGGTCATGGTGTGTTCTGCTTGCTTGTTGATGAGTCTAGAGATGTCTCATGGAAAGAACAAATGGCAGTGGTGTTGCCCTATGTTTATAGTTGTGGAATAGTGAAAGAGAGCTTTGTTGGTCTTGTTCATGTCAAAGAGACAACTTCTGCCTACCTAAAGTCATCAATTGATTCTCTGTTTGCAACATACAAGCTGAGCTACAAGCAAGTTAGAGGTCAAGGTTATGATGGTGCTAGTAACATGTGAGGCGAATTCAATTGCTTGGAATCATTGATCTTGAGAGAAAGTACCACAGCTTACTATATCCACTGTTTTGCTCACCAGCTTCAGCTAGTTGTTGTGGCTGTAGTAAGGAACCACCGAGGCATTAGTAATTTCATTACAATGATTTCTACCTTATTGAATGTAGTGGGTGGATCTGCTAAACGGAGGGACATGATTAGAGATATTAATCTCGAAGAATTGAGTAAGGCCTTAGGTTGTGGGCAACTTGAAACTGGGAAAGGACTGAACCAAGAGCAATCCCTTAAAGGGCCAGGGGACACTCGTTGGAGCTCTCATTGTAGAACACTTCAAAGCTTGGTCGACTTGTTCCCAACAATTGTCAAAGTGTTAAAATTTGTGGAAGAGGAGGACAAGGATAGAACAAACAGAGATCAAGCATTGAGTCTTTTAGTGTACTTTCAGTCATTTGATTTTGTGTTCTATTGTAGCTCATGTTAACTACTTTAATAGTAACAAACATCTTGTCACAAACACTGCAACGTAAGGATCAAGACATAGTGAACGCCATCCATTGTGTGAAATCAACAAGAAGTCACTTGGTTGAGCTTAGAGGACACGGATGGCAACCTCTCCTTGATGAAGTGTTTGCATTTTGTGATAAGCATGATCTAGTAAAGCTGGAAATGGAAGAAGGCTATGTTAACCCAAAGAACAAAAGGCAAAGAACCAGAATTACCAACAAGCACCATTTTCAAGTGGATTGTTTCAATGATGTTCTTGATTGGCTAGTTCAAGAGCTTGACAGTCGATTCAACGAGACCACCTCTAAGCCGCCTGTTTGGTCCACATCTTTAAGTCCAAGAGACTCATTCCATGATTTTAATTCAGAGAATTTGATGAGTTTGCCTGGACTCTACCCCAAGGACTTTGATTCTGGATAACTCAGGGATCTTAGTCATCACCTTTGTCTCTACATTGCAGATGTCCAATCTGATGACAGATTCTCCAATTTAGAAACAATTGTTGATCTTTCCCGAATATTGGTTGAAACAAAAAAACCATTTATGCTATCCTTTAGTTTATCGGCTTTTGAAGCTAGTATTGGTACTGCCTGTTGCCACTGCCACGGTTGAGAGATGTTTTTCGGCAATGAAGATTGTGAAAATTTACTTACGCAATCGCCTCAATGATGAAAGTTTGAGTGATGGGAAGGAGATATGCCCTAGAGGCAATTAATAAAGTGTTTAGTTATCATATCTCATTTGTTCATAATACGTTTTTGTGTCATGCTATAACTGTATTAAGCGGAAACATTAATACACGTGTGATACGTAAAACAACCAGGTCCCTAGTAGCCTCTACGTGACTAGTTCATTGTGCAATTGATGATCAAGATTTCCCGATCATGTGACATGGTGTCAGTTGACAATGGAGTCATATCGTTGGTAGAACGATGTGATGGACATACCCAATATTTGTAGGACGTGGTCATTACGCCTTTGACCGTGAGATCAACTCTTATTGCTATTCCTGAAAGATACTTTGATTGCATCAAACGTCATATCTTAATAGTGTGACAATAAAGGTATCCCTCTCGGGTATCGGAAGGGAGTATGTTGAGACGAGGGATCAAGAGCGGGATTTGCCAGTCCGCATAGCAGTATAGATACTCTAGGGCCCACTCGGTGAGATTATGTCAAATGAGCTTGCAAGCGTGTGACTAGGTCACCAGGACATAATATCATGGACGAGTAGAAGATAGCGGTGTCGGTAACGAGATCAAGCTAGGTATCATGATATCTATGAACGAGTCTCGGACACACTAAGTATCGCCATGGCAAAAGGTTTAAGACTCAGACGTCTAGATTCGAACGACAAAGTATTCGTTATCTCGCAGGGATTAATTCTGGGTATCCTCGGTCCACGAATTAGTCATTGATCGGAGAGGATGTCTCGATCATGTCTGGTGAGATCTCGAACCGCTAGGGTAACACACTTAAGGGGAGTCGACATATTTACCGGAAGAGAAATTAAGAAAAGAGAGCACCGGGAACGTCCCGGGAAAGATCCGATGGAGATCGGGCAGCGACGAAATAGTTTTCGGAGCCGGAATAAATTATATAATATGTATTTAATATTAATTAATGTAATTAATAGTTAACTATATTTTTATTTAATTTTTCCTGAATTTTTAAAGGCAAAATACCCTAAATGGGCCTTCTCATGCAAAGAGGGCCCATGAGGGGGGGAAGGTTCCCCCCAAGGGGAAAGGGGGGGTTCGGCCGGCCCTAGGTGGGCCACATGGGGCCCACCTAGGCCGGCGCACCACCATGGCCGGCGCACCACCATGGCCGGCCAGGGCTGGTGTGGGATTAGTCCCACACTGCCCGGCTGGCAAGGTTGGCTGCTTCCTTCCCCCTTTATATAGAGGTGCACCCGTGGCCTTTTAAGGACACCAATTTCTCTCTATCTTTCTCCTTGATCCCGTGATTCCCTTGTTTGGAGTTGCGTCGAGGAAAAGTTCTCTCCACCATACGCACACCGCCGTGCTGCTGGTCTTCCGGTCCCAGTCTTCCGCTGCTTCGTCCCTGGATCGGAGCCCGGAGTTCGTCGGCTTCACCGTACGTGTGTAACGCCCTGCGAGGTGCCACGCTAGTGGTGCTGGAGGTCTGCTTCCTCTACACGACCTCGAGGTTTTCGTCGGCTTCATCGACAACGCTTGTGCGGGAGCGTAATCCCCGCTTTTCGGTCTACAAGGGTATGTATACCGATCTCCTCCGTATTACTATATCTGCATAGTATAGATCCTGGCTAGTTTAAGGTTATCGCTGTTAGGAAATTTTTTGTTTTCTGCCTGCGATCCCCTTCATGATGATCTTATTTGTTAGGTGGAGATGGAAGAAATGAAGAAAGTCACTAATTATCCGGTGGTTGATCGTTTCATGAAACTGAGGGAACACAAATTCATGTAAGGTAACCTGTCCACTTGATTCATCTAATCTTTTCATTTTCTAGTTTGGGTTCTTGCTGAAGTTTCTCCATATTCAGTTCTATTTTCTATTTTATAGGTTGTGGACAGCTGGATGGTGTTTTTGTCAAGCTGGTGTGCTTCCAGTGGTGGATTACGGCATATTTTGTAAGTCAATGTTATCTTTAATTTCCTATTTGACCTTATTTGATCAATATTGTCAAATTTCAATGGATTATCCATTTTATTAGTACTGTTATTGCCACTTCTCTGTTATATTGACTTATGTATTTTGGATAATTATATATGGTTGAAAGGGTGCATATTTTTAAAATTTGGTGTATTGTTGCTCAGAAATTTTGTACACTGTCTTGAGCGTTGTAGAGTTGTGTACCCTGGAGTTGTTTGCTATAGCTCCGCCGCTGGCCATGGCGTTGGGGAATTAGGGTTTGGCTAATTGGGTGAGGGGCATGGAGGCTGGAGCACCGAGCATGGAAAGAATTGAAGAAGGCCGGACGGCCGGGGATTAGCTGTAGGCGTTGCCGGCTTGCTGGGGTCGGAGACGATGAGGAGTGCGTCCTCGCCTCGCCTTGGTCGAGTTGTGGAATAGGGGTACGATCGGAAATTAGGAATAGGCGGCACCGCTGCCCCTTTTGCCGCTCCGACTTATCGAGTTCCTATCTCGCTTATTTGGTGCGTACTGGGCTACAAGCTTCACAATTTTGGGCAGTAGGGGTGCACAAACGGTGAAAATGAGATGCTATGTAAAGAAAAACGAAATCCACCCGGTGTACTGTGCATCCGGCTGGCCTTACTCAGCTCCGCCAGTGACCGGATGGAAGGTACACCGTAGGGAAAAATAATCATGTAGCATCCATTCTACTAACCAACAAAAGCTTTCTATGATTCAGGGAATAAAATCATCCAAAAAATTCTATGAAATGCCTTCAAACAAAACGAATCATTGACAGCTCACGACGTTGTCGTCTGTTAGCTCAAGGACGCACCCACAGGCGTCGTCTCGGTCCTCCTCCCAATAAAATAGCCACAATGATGGAAAGCACTAAGCCAAACTTCACCCATGCTGTGAGAAAATGTTTGTTGGTATGCGACAGTGTTAGTTGCCACACCACATTGCTTGTTTTAGACTACGGTCCAATGGAATCATAGAGATTGAATAATTGTGGTATACTATATATATATGTTCACGACCACGGCTCATCCAAGGACTCCACAGCTATAAATCTCAAGCAGCAGTACCCGCAAGCACAGACAATAGCTGCTGGGAGTGACTGGATGGAGAATAAGCAGGAGACAGAAGCGAAATGGTCGCACGGGAAGACCATCCCGGTGAAGAACGTTCAAGCGCTGGCCTCCAACGCGGCGGAGCTGACGGAGGAGGCCATCAAGCGGTACATCAGGCCGGCGAGGACCATTGATGTTGTTGCTCATAGCGATCAGAGCATTCCTATGATCGACCTTGGTAGGCTTCTTGATTCCCAGACCTGTCCACTGGAGGCGGCCAGGCTCAAGTCTGCATGTGAGGAGTGGGGCTTCTTCCAGGTAAGATTTCGTATGTTGTAACTCTTTTTTTTTTTGTAATCTCAGTCACATAAAATTGCACCTTGGTTAGCCAAACTATTTTTTATTTTTGGTATCCAAGATAGTTTAACATAGAACTGAAATCCAGAAATATCTATATTCTGGGACAGACACACTATTCAGAAAGTTTGCCACCCTTAATTATGTCTCGTTTTAGAAAAATTATGTTGTAGTTTTTTCTCCAAGCCAGGAGAAGGAGCCAATGCATGTAATACACACAACTTACAGGTGAAAACCCATGGAATTCCTGATACGGTTCTTGAAAACATGAGGAGCAACCTCGAGCACTTCTTCAGACTTCCCCTGGACGAGAAGAACAAATTTGGGCAGCTGCCTGGAGACCTCCAAGGCTACGGCCAAGCATTCGTGGAGTCCGAACATCAAGTGCTCGACTGGTGTGACAGGCTTTACCTGGTGACACAGCCACCTCAAGATCGAGAAATGAGGCCATGGCCTACTGTTCCTGCTACCTTCAGGTAATCATATCATAGTTATGCCTTACTAGTCAAGAGTTCAGACCAACATTACGTTTTTTGGGGGAAAAAGCTCACCAAGTAACTGTTGTCGAGATCCAATTGTGGACTTTCGTTATTTTTCGCTGCATGTTGTACATATTTAAGCCTGATGTGATGGCTTCGTAAATCTTGAAAATAACAGAAAACATACTGTCTCTGAATCATTTCAATGCAACAGGGAATCCATTGAATCGTACTCCTCTGAGCTGATGAGGGTGACGGGCTCGCTCATGCAAATCATCGCCAGAAACCTAGGCGTCGATCTCGACCGAGATACATACGTGAGTCAGGCATTAAGGATGACATACTACCCTGCATGCCCCGTGGCTCACGATAAGGTCTTGGGGATTTCACCGCATTCCGACATTTCTATTCAGACACTGGTATGGGAGCTGAATCTGGTAGAAGGGCTCCAGATCAAGAAACAGGATGCATGGGTTTCAGTAAAGCCCCACCCCAAGGCATTGGTCGTGAATGTTGGTGACTTTCTTGAGGTATTTATGCCATCCTTTTTCTTAATTAAGATGTCTCTCATCAGGAATAACATTGGATTAGTTATAGCCAAATCGTGAAAACTAAAGGAAGCCGTATATATATCCTCGCTCTAATAATTAAGCAAATCCTCAACTGGGGTATTTGACGAGAGCACACCATATTTGCAGATATTGACAAATGGAAAGTACCAGAGCATCGAGCACAGGGTCGCCGTTAATCCTCACAAAGAGAGGATGTCCATTTCTGCGTTTCACCTCCCAAAGTATGATATGAGCGTGGGCCCACTCCCTGAAATACTAGCTGCAGGAGAGCTCAAGAAATACAAAACCCTGAGAGTGGACGAGGTTGCTAAAGTCGTTTTTTCGAGCAAACTTGACGGGAAGAAAACCAAGGAGTATGCCATGTTCAGCACCTGACTCTACAAGAGCAGAATTTTCCACTACATCCGGAGTTGTAATAAAATTGGCTCGAAACATTTGCGCTCTCCGATTTTGGTCTCTGGCGAATTGATCTATGCACTCCATACTTTGTTGGATCCACAACAACCTCTTGTTTACCAAAAGGGTACCGAGAGCGTTTTCGGTGTGTTACAATCTCGATTTACTATAGTTCGAGACCCTGCTTGTTTTTCTTGGACACAAAAATCTTAACAATATCATTACGGTATGTGTGTATGTGTGATTATACAATCATCGAGTATGAGAGAGATTTGGATTTGAATTTTTTTCTTTAACAATGTTTATAACCGTGTCAAACATAGTACAAACACAAACCAGATCCAAACTTTTCTTGAGACTCACCAGTAAATCGAAGACAAGGCTACACATACCTAACTTTCGATATTCTCATTAAACATCAATGACAACTATATGGGGCATAGTCTTCCATTTTGTTCATTTGACTCCCTTTATATTCATGTGCGATTTGAAGCATTAATAAGTTTGATTTATATTGGTATTATAGAATGGTGTTTTGTAGCCGGGATATTCGAAAAATGATTTTGAAGTTTTAAAATTTCGGGAAAAAAATATGTAGATCTAGGCACAAATATATCCTACAAGTGTGAATGGTGCCCACCAAATATTGTCAGAATTTGTCTTTTTTACTTACTCTAAAGTAAAAAATGGTTTTGCATTGAAATTTTGCACAGCTACATGATAGAGTATTTGTTAGATCCAGATTTATTTTAGAATATTTTGAAACTTTAAAATACTGTTTTAATTTTTTTTAAATAAAGAGGTACGGTACATGTACCTCTTAATATAAGTTTTAGGAGGGTACTAACTGGGAGACGATGGGACCGTTGGTTGCATCTTGTTAACCGGTTAATGGACATTCAACTTACACAAGATTCGGATAAATTCACGTGGGGTTTAATGAAATCCGGAAAATTTACGGTTAAGTCTATGTACGTTGACTATATTTCTCCGTACGCATATTTGGAAGATGAAGGTGCCATTTGAAATAAGGATTTTTATGTGGTTCCTCATGCGGAAAGAGATTTTAACGAAAGATAATATCGCAAAACGAAAGTGGGAGGGTTCACAAAAATGTTGCTTTTGTGATCGAGATGAAACAATAGAGCATTTGTTTTTATCTTGCCCACTAGCAAAGATGGTCTGGCCAATTGTTTTTATGGCTTTTAATATACATCCCCATGAAATATAAGTAACTTGTTTGGAAATTGGTAAGAGGTGTAGATAAAAAAGATAAAGTGCAAATCCGAGTTGGAGTTTGTGCTTTATTATGGACCATATGGAACATACGGAATGATTATATTTTTAACAATGCAAAGTCCGATTATACCACTGGCTACATATTGGATCTGTACGTGGTCTTGCCTACAGTCAATGGACAAGCAAGGCACTCTGGAATATGGGCGTGTAACCGCCTGGAATTGGTTGCACGGGATTTATACAACCAGTTCAGCTGGCGTTTTGATCTTTTCATGTTGTCCTTCTTTTTAGACTAGTAATCAAGCACGTGCACATGCACGTTTCATATGATATTTATAATAATATGTATCATAAAATAATATGAGTTGCCTATTAAGTTTACAGCAACATCAATATGGTGTGAGCGGACTGTTCTCATAAAATAATATGAGTTGCCTATTAAGTTACTGGAACGTGAACATGAATATTTTCTTTATGGAAGCTCCATTAGATTCGTCTGAGGCCTTTACAGATATGTATCTTCCTAACTCCAAAGTAGTAAAACACACATTAGTGTATGAGATGATATAAAGATGCTATAAATTGGCATCTCAACCTGTGAATTTTAGCAACAATAAATGCTACTTGGTAGAGATGATTGTCAACCAATTGAACAGTTAACTTGTAAGAAACCATAATGAATATTGCAGATATTTCAATATCAGTATAAAATGTGAAAGGGTAGATGCTTCAAGGAAAAGAACAGCAAATGCAATGCACACTGATACAAAGTAAATAACAACAATACAAAAAAGCCATATCAAGGAGTTTACACCTGATTTTTCTTTGAATCTGAACATAAGCTGGTACATACAAACTGTTAGGAATGTAGCTAGAACTATGCCACTGCCTGACATCTTCTCTGAAGGTAGAACATATGGTTCAGTTCACTTATTCCTCCTTGCAAACCTTTATCAGTCGATCATGTGAGCAAAACGAACAATGAGATGAAAAGTACATTGTACGTGGTTCTAGTATTAACACAATTCTTAAAAACCAATGTGACTCTAGGAGTGATCACCATATTTTGTGCTTTCCTGGCAAGGAAATAACAGCTGCTAGGCATAGCAAAGTGCTACAGTACAAGATACAAGGATCTTCAATTAACCTCATTCTCCATGGCAGTAATTCTCTTCCCGTGATGTGATATTAAGATATGATTCACATGGGTTACCTGCGAAACAATTAGCAAATCTTGAGCGCATTTGTTGTTTTAAATCCACGACCGTTGTCCTTGGTTTTACTGATTGCGCATCAATTTTTTAAACCATCTTAGAAAATTTGACCACCACCGCCTTCCTCAACCCAGCTACAACGTCCATAATGAACCTGTACATATGCATGTCGTCAAGTACATGTCCTGAATTGCGGATACATGTTAATAAAATGCAAGTAAACTGGAATAACTGGTGTGTGACGCTGAACTGCTCACCACCTAAGAAGTTCTAACAAGACATATAAATCCATGATTAAATCAAATACACTCAAAAACCACGTCCATGGGCAATGCACACTGTCACTGCTACAAGATCATGGACAATATTTGACAATTATATATTACTCTCTTGTAATAACGATGTTTCTCACCAATGATAGAAGAAGAGGAACAAAGGTCATCGCTGTTATGTTTTTGTTTACCACTACTGCTTGCTAACTTCCAGTTCAGGAAGTGGACAACACCAGTGCTTTAATAATTAGGAGCTCATGTGTTAATCTAAACATTACATGCTTACGACACATGCTCATTCCCAAGGTTCTTAACAAGTTCAGTTGTCCTAATCATCAGAGAAAAGAATGTTAGGATATCAAATTTAGTCATACATAACTATCACCTGAACAGAAAAAATCGCCAATTTAAGTGATGCCCTTCAGAAACATAAAAACATATGCAGATTCAGAGTGTTTAAACTCATAGGTTAAACAACAAGCAGCTTCGCCTGTAGTCCACATTCCCTTCCCTTGAAACCTACACAGAATTAGGCAAGGAGGCATTAAGAGACGAGCGCCTTCAGGATTCAGGAAGCTATGATGTCCGCTGCGAGAGCCTAGAGGCTCGATCCGCCTTATCAACCTGCAGGTTGGTGAGAGCTGCGACGTCACCGATGATGAAGCGATGACCGAAGTGGTCAACATCGTCCACATCATGATTGCGCACGTCGGCTGGGAGGCGGTTGGTCTCCACGGCGCCGCCGGGGCGCGCGAAGCTCAGTGCCTCCTTGGTGCCTGCTCCATCATAGATGGGCACCAGGGTGAGGGAATCGGTCATGAGAGATGTGGAGATGGTGGGGAGGTAGTTGGACGGAGAAGGGGATAAGAGAATGGGAGCGTGGCGATGGTGCCAGCGGTAGGCATGGGGACGGGAAGAGAAAGAGGCAGTGACTCTGGGTCCGGCGGTGGCTCGCTAGTACAAGGAGGCGGCTGCGGGCACCGGTCCGGCGAGTGGCAGCACATGGCAGGATGCAGTGCGGCGCTCGGAGAGGACTACGGGCGCGATAGGATGGGGCGGAGAGGTGACGATGCCGACGACTTTGGGGGGCAGCAGTGGCTCGCTGGTACCGGCGACTCTAGGGCGGCAGGTGCCTCGCTGGTACAGGGAGGCGGCGGCGAGCAGCGTTTCGTTGCGGCGTGGGATGCGTGGTGGAGCGGGGCGAGGGAGGTTGTCGGACTGTCAAAGCAACCGTTTAAGGAGAGTGCTGAGCGTCCTCCGGGGGTTCGGAGCCCCCGATCCTCCCTATAGACTGTTTGACACGTGTCCCCATTGGTTCGATCCTGCGCGCTTCTGACGTCCTGCCGTCGCTTTCCGCGCGCCGTACTCGCGCGCGTAGCTGCTGTCTGCTGCCCTCGCACGCACATGCTGCCCTCGCATGCTGCTGCTAGCTAGCTAGCACTTGTGTGCATGACGGTACCTGCTTTTTTCACATGGACTAGCGGTTGATATTTGCTACTTCCACGTTTAAATACATTTATGTTTTTGGTATCTCAAAGAATTTAAAATCAATAATTTTACTTTGAAGCAAATATTTTAGGAAGATGCTACGTCCTCTCAAATCGTATAAAATGCTTCTACGGAGAAAAAGGTTTATCCGTAACAAAAAACGGTTCGATCAAAATAAGAATTTTATGGTATTACAGTAAAAAATCTATTTTCCACCATCACGAAAATGCTTCTATGAAGCAAAACGGATTGTTTCTAATAAGAATTTTGTACTATTCCAACAAAAGTCCAATATCCTCTCAAAACTCACATAATGTTTCTACGGAGCAAAAAAAAAGTTTGTTTGCAGCAAATTTTTACTATTGAAGCAAAAAATTATTTTCCACCAAAAATCACGTATCAGATCCCGCTTTTGCTTCCGATGCAGCAAAACGGTTCGATCGAAATAAAAAATTTGTACTATTGGAGCAAAAAATTATTTTCCACCAAAAATCACGTACCAGATCCCGCTTTTGCTTCCGATGCAGCAAAACGGTTCGATCGAAATAAAAAATGTATACTATTGAAGCAAAAAATATTTTCCATCAAAACCACGCCCACCAGATCCCGCTTTTACTTCCGATGCAGCAAAATGGTTCGATCCAAATAAAAAAATTGTACTATTGAAGCAAAAAATTATTTTTCACCAGAAATCACGTAAATGCTTCTATGAAGCAAAAACGGGTTGTTTCTGATAAATTTTTTGCATTATTGTAGCAAAAGTCCAATTTCCTTTTAAAACTCACAAAATGTTTCTATGGAGCAAAAAAAAAATATTTGCAGCAAAATTTTTGTGCTGCTCTTAGCAAAATGCTTAAATAGAGAAAAACAAAAAATTTGTTGGTAGCATTTTTTTTCTGTAGCATTTTATTTGCTATTGTAGCAAATGGTTCTACGTAGGAAAACGTTAAATAGCAATTTTATTTTGATATTGTAGCATGTCACGTAGCATTTTTTTGCTTATGTAGCATCTCACTTAGGAAAAATTGTGTACTGCAGCAATTTTTTTGCTAATGTAGCATCTCATTTTTTTGCTAATTGTATTATTACAACAAAAACACATAAAAATAATAGCAAAAAAAATTTATATTGCAACAAATCTGATGAGATCTCGTCGGAAACTCGTGTAGCAAATTTTCGTACAAAACATTATGCTGATTTGCATCAGAAGATGAATTTTTTGCTTCAAACCATACAAAACATCGATGGTGGCGGTGCTCTAGAGCAAGCGCGACAAAGTTCTGCAGCAACCCTGGTGCGGCTTTGAAGCAACGGCGGCGGTGCTCTGGAGCAAACCCGACAAAGCTCTGCAGCAACACCGGTGCGGCTCTGTAGCAACGGCGATGGTGTTCTGGAGCAAACCCGACAAAGCTCTACAGCAACACCGGTGCGGCTCTGAAGCAACGGCGGCGGTGCTCTGGAGCAAGCGCGACAAAGCATTGAAGCAACACCGGTGAGGCTCTGTAGCAACGGCGGCGGTGCTCTGGAGCAAGCGCGACAAAGCTCTACAGCAACACCGTCCAAGGTTGGTAGCAGCCCCGCTAGCTCCTCGGAGCAGCGCCGCTGCCCGCTCGGAGCAACGCCTCTCAAGGTTAGTAGCAGCGCCGCCGGCTCATGGTAGCATCACCGCTTGCCGCCATGGTAGCATCTGCCTCAACGGGGGAGCAATAGCCGAGGAGCACGCGGAGCGCGTCCACCTCCTTGCGACGGTCGACGACGAAGGCGAGGAAGCCCGCGGAGCACCACTGTTGGGCGCTGAGAACACCACGCTTGCCGTTTGCAGCACCCCGGCCACCGTTCCTTGCAGCTCCCGGTTGCAGCTCACTGATGTGCTGCTATCGCCGTGGCCGCTGTTGGGGCCTACGTCTTTGGCAGCACCACCGTGCTCGGTCGGCAGCACCGACGCCCTGCCATGGGAGCATCGCCACGCTTCGTCGGCAGCTCAGCCGCCTTCCAGGAAGCGCCTCCTCCTACAGCTGGCAGCATGCGCCACCATGGCGGGCTAGGCGAATCGAGGAGGCGGGCGTGATGGGGACGGAGGGCTCGAAGCATCGGGGTCGCATGGTGGAGCTAGGTGCTCGCAGTGGCACCATGGGAAGGAGGGAGGTCGACGGGCGTGGAGGCGCTGCTGTCGGACGGTGGAGCTCGGTGCTCGCGGCGGCGCCATAGGAAGGAGGACGGCGGAGCTCGGTGCTCGGGGCGTGCAGCGGGAGTTGTCGAGCGCGGTGGCGATTCTCCCACGACACACTGTACATATCACCAGCCCTCCTTGACTGAATCGACGGGAAAATCAAGGCGAGCTCGCCATGGTTGGCATGGTCGTGGTGTAGGGGAGCCGTCCCCGCGGCGGCGGCGCGCAGGGGACCGTCCCCGGCAGCGGTGGCGCGATGGGGAGCTGTCCCCGCGGCACCGGCGCGCAGGGGATCCGTCCCAGACAGCGGTGGCGCGATGGGGAGCCGTCGCGACGGCGGCGGCGCGTAGTGGAGGGCGGCGGCCGGCAACAGCGCGCAAAGGCCAGGAGGACGTCCGCCGGAGGAGAGCGCGGGCGGATTTGGTGGCCACCGGGGCTCGTGCTCTGTGATTGGGGATTCCCGCTGTGGATTGACCAAAGGATGAGGTTGACGACTGGTGGGTGGGTCCACATGGACACGCGTCGCACCTAGAAGGAGGAGGATCGAGAGTGCGGGATCCCCCGGATGATCAGTATCATTTCCCTTTATTTTGCTAGCGGCTGAGGGTGCAAACATACAACATTGGGCGGATATGGGCCGTTGGACCTAGGTGCGTAGATGGATCTGACAGACTCTCTCTTTTTATATTAGTGGAGATGGTTGATACATGTCTTAACCCTGTGTGATCCGTGATGTACTCGTTTGTAAGACTATACTGAAATAAAATCAATGCCGCATGCATGCTGGGTTGACCCTTTTCAGGAAAAAAAAAACACGTAGAGGCCGGGCTGTGATATGGTTTGAATGTTTGCTGAAGAGAAGACGCCTTGACCTCATGGTTACGAACTCGTAGGAGTACGCCTCCAGACGGGGAATACACTATCTTCTGTGTCTTCTTGCCCCCCTCCGTTCGTCCCCATCGTTGCGCGCTTCGATCGGGATCGATGGCGGCGGAGGCGGACGACCCGACGGCGACGGCGACGCTGGAGAAGTTCCGCCTCTACGAGACGCGTGCCGTAAGCATCACTTTATCCCCTTCCCACCTACGAAGATTCGCACCCGCGGCGGAATTGCTTAATTTGACGCGCGTCCGAATTGGTTGTGCTCGGCAGAGGTTCTACGTGATCGGGAGCTCGCGGGAGAAGCGGTCGTTCCGGGTGCTTAAGATCGACCGCTCGGAGCCGTCGGAGCTCCACCTCAGCGAGGACCCCGTCTGGTACTCCCAGCAGGAGGTCAAGAGCCTGCTCCAGCGCATCGCCGAGGGCAACCGCTCCACCGGCGGGCTCACATTCGTCACCAAAGCCTACGGCATCGCAGGTGCCCTCCTATACCTCCTAATCCGTCCTATCACCCACGACGTTCATTCATCCGGTTGCATTGCGTTGGATTTGGGGATTTCATTATTAACCTGGCCTGAATTAATATTTGGGAATTTCACTCGTGATACATACGATGTATATTAGCTCAAACCTTCAAGGAAATAATATATATCATCAGATTTATTGTGTTGTTAACGGTGGATTCTTTACTTGATAAATTATCTCTGTGTTGGAAATTGGCTGTGATTTCTACACCTCAAACCCTGCTTGTTTTGGTCAACTGGATAGTCGTAGATAGGTGTCCTTGATGACGTGGTGTTTTTTTTTTGTTCTGGATTCCAAAAGACGACAAAAAGACGCACTCGATACCCTGCATAAAAATGCCTTTGAATCTATTGCCAAAGTTTGCTTGTTGCTTCCTAGATTTACTCCTGCAGGCACGGTGTGATACCAACTAGCTATCCACCAGTCAAATGCTTGTAATTGAATTGCATAGATAGTATTGATGTGATCTGAGAGATAGTTATTAGCAACATACTTTCTTATTTTCTTTTGTGATTTGGTAATCACCTTCCGGTGAAGACTCACATCCTTGTGCCATTTTTTTCTGAGCACATATATGTCTTCGTTTCTGTCACTGTGTAGGCTGCATCAAGTTTTTGGAGTCATACTACCTGATTTTAGTCACCAAGCGCCGTCAAATTGGGTGCATTTGTGGCCATGCTATATATTCTATAGATGAGAGCCAGATGATCACCATCCCGCACTCAACTGTACAGACAGATGTCGCAAACTCTAAGAATGAGCTGAGGTATAAGCTATCTTTTACAGTTCTAACTTACGTGTAGTTATGTAGTATATACATTCTCCTTTACTAAATGTTGTGAAATATGATGCCTTTGTAACAGGTACAAGAAGCTGTTGGATAGTGTTGATCTCACCAAGGATTTCTTCTATAGCTACACATACCCAATCATGCAGAGCTTGCAGCAGAATGTCACTTCTGCAGAGATGAAGGAAACACCTTATGAAAATTTGTTTGTATGGAATACTTTCCTGACAGAGCCAATTCGATCAAGGTGCCACAATGCTCTCTGGAATGTAGCTCTGGTCCATGGGCACTTCAAGCAGGTTACGCCTAACAAATAGTCTGCCACATCTATTGGTCTTGCTGCTACCACTAGTATTTCTATAGTTTGCTTCTCCATTTCTGATATTACTCATAATAGACTCGGAGCTTTTAAATATTGGTTTCTTTGGGTCTTGAAAAAATCGCGGTTGGATGCCACTACCTGATTTTGATAAAGATTGCATACCAAATTGCTAACTGAAATTATGATATCTGATACATTCTTCTCATGTAGAAATCAGAAACAGTTGTGTCCTAGGAGAAAAGTTGCTATAATTTCAATTGAATATTCTATTCCCATCATAGAAAAGAAGTTGAAATAGATTGTTGGAATGACTTGTAATGCTGGACAAGGGCTTTGTAGTTGACATCTCCGTGGTCCTTATTAATAATTCAAGTGGCGCGTCGACAGGATATCCCATGTCCCGCATGCTCTGCATGCTCCGCCTGCTGGTAGAATCGGGATAAACACAGTTTAGGGAAGCGGACAAATGGCCCCTGTGTGACCCGCCAGATGCTCCACAGCTACAAAATTCTGTAGATGGCCGCTGCTACTGTAAATTAGCTTCTTGTTCAGCTTATACGGAAAAATAATTCCCAACTTGCAGCTTACCTGTGTATGAGTGCTCAAGTAGATGTTTTACAACTTATGGCTATTGTTTATAAACTTTCCATATTACAAGAACTAACACACTATATTTTTCAGGTCAAGCTGTCAATTTTTGGCAGGGACTTAAATGTTATCCTCATTTCTAGAAGATCTCGACATTTTGCCGGGACACGGTAGGCTTCATGTGTATTAAGACTAGCATATTTCTGGATGCTCTTTTACTTTCTAGAAGTCGAGTTCATGTTTCCTGCTTACATCCTATCATCTCGTGTTCGTTTGATTTCTATTGATTTTCCCATGCATGTGCAAGGTCTTGTGTAGGGTAATTTGGTGTTTAGGCTTACTTCTCAAATCAATATTTGATGGTCATATGCTATTTATTTGATCTACTTTGCTAACTGAGGGGTACAAAAATGTTGTCTATGCTCTCATAGTGAATTTTCATTTTTTATTTAATAAAAAACTTACTACCACCCACATTATATATGTAGGTATTTAAAAAGAGGTGTGAATGACCATGGGAAGGTTGCCAATGATGTTGAAACAGAGCAAATAGTATTTGAAGAGGAAGCTGGTTCCTGGAAGGGAAGAATGAGCGCTGTAGTACAGATGCGGGGATCAATCCCTCTTTTTTGGTCACAGGAGGCTGGCCGACTTAGTCCCAAGCCTGATATTTTTGGTAAATTCTTTAGCTACTTATCTCAGAACCTCTCAGCTGAAATTAATTTTTATAGTTCAATTAGGGAATTTTCATTTATGAGGCCGAATTTCTTATCTGGACATTCATCTAAAAGCTTGAAATGTATAATTTTTTCTATGCATTCTCATCTTTGGATTCTGGTGCAGTGCAGAGGTACGATCCTACTTATGAAGCAACGAAGTTACATTTTGAGGATCTCGCTAAGCGATACGGACAACCTATCATAATACTTAATTTAATAAAGGTATGTGATTGCTAGTTCTAGCTGATTTTTTCTTTATCTACTGTTAATGACGATTCTGCTGCATTTACCTCAATGGATGTCCAAATCTTTATCTAGTTTGTAGATTTGGTATTTAAGGTTTGACGTCAAATTCTGTAACTCAACTAACTGAGTTACGCATAAGGTTATTTGCGGAAGTTGCACCCTCAGGATTTATTGTGGGTTTCTTGGTTGCACTTGGTTCTTTATGCTCCCAAGTGTACAACTTAATATGCCACATGCATAGAAGGAGATCATTTTTCCTCTTAGTTCTTCCAATTTACAACTTGTTTCCTGAGCAATTTTACTTAGGCGTCTTCAGTTGTGGCCGTACAGAGTTGCTAGCCCACTTTGACTTGTTTGTACAGCTAACCATTACCTTTGTTCCTTAATACATGACTCCTTATGTTTTGTGCTGTTTGTGTAGACTGTTGAGAAAAGGCCACGAGAGATGATGCTCAGGCGTGAATTTTCTAAGGCAGTTGAATATCTTAATCAAAATGTGCCAGAAGAGAGGAAACTGAGATTCATCCACTGGGATTTTCATAAATTTGCGAAAAGGTTTTATATTGATTCTTGATATAAATAATAAGTTCCAATTTGCGTGAGTTTTGTCTGTTAATGTGCTAATCTTTCTCTATCTGTTATGTCAGCAAGTCCGCGAATGTACTAGGTGTTTTAGGAGGTGTAGCGAGTGAAGCACTAGACCTTACTGGATTTTACTACAGTGGAAAGGCAAAAGTTCAAAAAAGAAGGTCAATCCAGCTCAGTCGAACTAGCACTGCAAGGTACATATATCAGTTCATCAGCAGTATACAATTCCGTGTAAAGCAACTAAACAAATATACATATATATATCAATTCGTCAGCAGTAACAGACATGTGTATTAACCCCGTAAACTCTTAAGCACTGCATAGACTTGACAAATGCAAAATAAGAAGTGATATGTTATTTAACCCAGTCTATTAGAAAACAAGTACAATTACTGGTCCAATGCATTCAGCCAATGACTAAAAAACTGTTTATGGGAAAAATCACGGACCACTGCTGTACCGTTCTGTTGAATCGAAGTTATGAATAATGGCTGTGGGCCTGAAGTGGAATCTACTCTGGTCCAAAGAGGAAACATATCATAACTGCAAAAATGATACTATTTCCCCAATTTCCTTCCACAGGGATGGCTCCATTGATACAAGAGCTAGTTCTGGAGACCTTCCAAGACTTTCTAGTAGTACTGATGCGCTTGGTTCTACAACTTCTCAGAATATGAGAAAAAATGATGGCAAACAAGAGCCTGTTGGGGATGCTCCTTGTTATCAAACTGGAGTTCTTCGTACAAATTGCATAGACTGCCTTGATCGCACAAATGTCGCCCAGTATGCTTATGGCCTTGCTGCTTTGGGGAGGCAGCTTCATGCAATGGGACTGACAGATGTTTCAAAAATCCACCCAGATAGCAGCATTGCTTCAGCTTTAATGGAAATGTACCAGCGCATGGGTGATGTACTTGCTCATCAGTATGGAGGCTCTGCAGCACATAATACGGTCAGTATATTTTCACCTCTTCCTCTCTTCTTTAGTTTGTGTGGATGGAAAATGGGGATTAATATGGCTGAGTATCTTCTTGCATATCTTATTTTTTGTGGCATTGTTGTTGGTCCGGCCAGTGACTTGGCCCTCTTCCCTAATCTCGCTAATAAACCTAATTTCCACTGAAAGTAAACTGTGTGCTTGATTCTTCTCAGGTTTTCACTGAGAGGCAAGGCAAGTGGAAGGCTACTACTCAGTCTAGGGAGTTTCTGAAATCAATTAAGCGATATTACAGCAATGCCTACACTGATGGTGAGAAACAGGATGCTATAAATTTGTAAGTCTCTCATGTGAGTTTATCATCCAGAAAATCTTCACCGGACAAGATAGTTAATGGAGCTCTTCAGCTGTTTAATGCTGGTATACAGAATTTGGGTACCTGCACTAATTGTTAGTTTGGTGATATTACCAGATTTCTGGGTTATTTCCAACCTCAAGAAGGAAAACCAGCTCTCTGGGAGCTGGATACCGATTACTATCTCCACGTGACAACAGCTGGTGATGATAGCTACCATTTGAGGTAAACGGAGTTCTCTTCTCGTTCTATACTTCAGTTTGTCACGCTAGTTCAGTTTTACTCACTTAACATGACAAGGTGTGGCACTTGGTGTGGTGTGTAATTTTCTGCAGTAAAATGTTCATTATTCATGTTAATTCACAGTTCTGCACCTGGAAATAATGTGTCTGGGGGATCTGGAGATGCCATGAGCCCTAGATCCACATTGAGCCCTGTGCCAGCATGCAAAGAGGACTTCTCAAGGATGAAGCTTACTTCATTTGACAAACTTATTGAAAGGACCTGTAGCTCAATAAGGGATGTGAGGCTTCACCGTGATGCCGATCTAAAGCTAAGTGGTGGCGCAGGAGCTTCTGCATTGGCACCAGATGCAGCGTACATATTCTTTCCGTCCTAGTTCTTGGCTGAATATACTTTCTGGATGTTGTACTTACAGTTTGTTTTTGTGATCCAGTGAGATACAACTTAAAACCCCCAACTGGTTGTTTGGTCAAAGAAAACATGCAGAGACAGCTCCAACAACAAAAGTTACTGCAGTGGAAAATGTGAACGAGGGAAACAAAGATGACGTGAATGTCTCTATTTGTGGGGAACTGAACTGGCTTTCCTCCGCAGCAGATTCATGCGAGGAGGACAATTTCAGAAGGTGGTAGCAGATAATGCAGATGGATATGTTTTGTCGGTGGTTCTGATACATATCAGGTCTACCATGAAAAATAATTGAACATTTTAACTTAACTCTTAATTGTGCAGGTATCTAGCATTCACAACAGCAGATGTAGAGACTGGCTGGTATGGTGGAACGCTGATATATGACCAAGACGAGAACAGCGGGGCTTATAAACATTACTCCGAACTATGCCAGGTTAGCGAACTCTCTGGATTATGCACTGCCGTGACAGTTTCTAATGTCTCACCTTCGTGGTGCTTATCCACACCGTCACACGCTTAGGCTCACCTGTTTTATCTCCTTGTTTGCATTGGTATTCCAGGGACCAGTCATGGACCCTTTTGAGCACGACCCCGAGAAGGAGCGTCATTACGCGGAGGCTCTTAGTGTGGACATCGCCATCACGGATGATGCGCGGGTGGAAGCAGAAATGAAAGCGGCGCTTGATGACTACCAGATAATAGGTTCAGACCTCAGTATCATCCCGTCGTGCGGTGCCCTCGCCGAGGACCCGAGCCAGCTGACGAGGTGGATCATCGGCGACGAGAGGCTGGGTGTCGTTGGCGTCGTGCAGTAGCCTGGTTTCCACCAAGAAAAGAGATTGTACAGATTGCTAGAACATGCCGCGATTCGTTTCGTGTATATAAATCCGCTTACCGTACAAAAAGAAGGTCCATTTTTTGGTGGGAGGAAGTGAATAATCCGTTCCTGGAGGTCTTTGTGGATATAGGATTGGAGAACGCAAACACGGGTTCCAGCTGTAAAATAAGGATGAGAAGGTGCATGTACATGTGTATATTCAGATTGGTCTCATCGTGTCGAGTCAGATTCATTATTATTGAATTGCACATCCAGTAGTAGTTTGAAGCAAAGCAATTTGTCGTCGAGTTACTTAGCAGCCTCTGCGTTTGTACACTTGTCTCTGAAAACGACTGCTATCTGCTGATGATGTACTGTTCTCCAAGAATAAACTAGGCACAACTTGCTTATTCATTTTGATTTCTTGCTGAGCATTGGTCTTTACATGTGCAGAAACAAAGAGTTCTGACCCGATCCTCCTTCTCTCTGGTTGGACGGCGTAACAGCGATTTTTAAATCAGCTAAAATATGTCCAAAAAGAAGAGCTTTTGTTTTTAAAACCACTTGTAGTGTTCAGAAGGTCCAGTGGATCAGCAAGGAGTAGAGTAGAGCAGCTGAGTCAGCAGTGGATCATCTCCACCTTGCAGATTTGCAGTAGCAGAGTTCGCAAGCACACACGCCATGTCAATCTCCACCGCTTCCCGGCGAGCCCTCAGCCGGATCGGCGGGGCCCTCAGGCGGTCCTTCTCGGCGGCGCCGGACTCCGCCTCGGCCGCGGGGTACCACGTATCCGGCGGGCCGAGCTACATGCGCGGGGCGGTGTTCTGGGAGCCCGGCCGGCCGCTCACCATGGAGGAGTTCCGCATGCCGCGCCCCAAGGCCGGCGAGGTCCTCGTCAAGACCAAAGGTCCCGCCCGATTCTCTCCCCACTTCCCAATAGATAGATCACTTGAGTTACTTGTTAATTTAATCAAGAATGCCCAAAATCCAAGTGGATGAAGCTTATGCTAGTGGTGTGGGTATGCTAATGCACAATAATCCATCAATTTGTTCGTGTGACGGGGTGGGCTATCAAAGTCAAATGCCCAAATTAGGAGGATAACGGGATGCCAAAGCTCCATGGATGGGCCCCCGAGGTTTTGATCTGACTATGGGCACCCTCGACTTATGCAGCTTGTGGAGTTTGCCACTCTGATCTCCATGTCATGAAAGGTGAACTCCCTTTCTCCAGCCCTTGCGTGGTTGGCCATGAGATCACCGGGGAGGTCGTCGACCATGGCGCGCACACGCCTACTGAGATCGTCAACAGGTATATCCCGACTCACAATACGGATGGATGCTGATTTGTTCGTCAACCTGTTGACTTTCTGATGGTGGTGTTTCTGGAATGGACCGGTCGTTCCTAAATTAACAGGTTCCCGGTTGGCAGTCATGTTGTTGGCGCCTTCATAATGCCCTGCGGGAATTGCTTTTACTGTGTCAAGGTACCACCCTCTCACCTGGATTACACCACAAAACTGCTGCTTTCATTTCTTGATTGCATCCATGTACAATGATTCAAATCATCAAATAGGGCCAGGAAGACCTCTGCGAGTCTTTCTTCGCGTATAATCGTGCTAAAGGAACACTATACGATGGTGAAACCAGACTGTTTCTGCGCAGCAATGGTAAGTTGAGGATATTCTTTTGCATGATCTGTCCCTGTTGGCGCAATGTAATTAATTGTAATGTTGCTTATATGATTGAAATGCTTCCAGGAAAACCAGTGTACATGTACAGCATGGGCGGGCTTGCGGAATACTGTGTTGTGCCGGCCAATGCACTAGCAGTTCTTCCTAACTCGTTGCCGTACGCAGAGTCAGCGATTCTAGGATGTGCCGTGTTCACTGCATATGGCGCTTTGAGGCATGCTGCTGAAATGCGTGCTGGTGATTCGGTAGCAGTAATTGGGGTTGGAGGGGTCGGATCAAGGTTAGCTGATATAAGATTTTTTTCATTCCATCACTGTTTGAAGAAATGGCTAAATTCCTTATCGCCTAGCAGCTTATGTTAGTGTTTCCTCACAACTCCAACCTTGCAGCTGCTTACAGATAGCGAAGGCCTTTGGAGCTTCTGAAATCATTGCGGTGGATGTTCTTGATGAGAAACTCCAGAATGCTAAAACACTTGGAGCAACCCACACTGTAAACGCAGCTAAAGAAGACGCTGTTGAAAAGATCAAGGTATTAAACCAAATTTGTGATTTCCACCTTAACGAGTGAAGTTTTAAATTACAATACAGTTTGCTGAGGTAGTGTTTCTATCTCATCCTGATCGTGGGCTGTGTCCAAATGTACATCTTCATTCTTAGCTAGTGTTCCCATTCAGATGTGAATATCTCATTGTTCACAGGAAATTACTGGTGGGAGGGGTGTGGACGTGGCTGTGGAGGCACTTGGTAAGGCATTGACGTTTGCCCAGTGCACTCAGAGTGTACGAGATGGAGGCAAAGCTGTTATGATTGGCCTTGCTGCAACAAACGTAGTAGGCGAGGTGGATATAACCCGTCTTGTTCGCCGACAGGTACACAATCTAGCCCCAAGAAAGTATAGTTAGTTCATTAATCTAGACGTTAGGCTAGCTCCTGCTGATATGTTAATTTTATTCCTCGTTGTGCAGCCACCTTTTCTGCTTAAATCTAATGGTATCTTGATTATAGATCAACTGCTGCATTTGGCCTCAATTATCTCGCAAAATTGTCAACTACGACCATCTGACTGGATTGCCTTGCTTAGCTGTGTTACATTCTTAGTTGCTAACATTATTACATGGAACCAGGTCAAAATCATTGGCTCGTATGGGGCAAGAGCCAGGCAAGATCTTCCTCAGATTGTCAAGCTCGCTGAGAGCGGTGCTTTCAATCTCCAGAATGCCATATCAAGGAAATGCAAATTCGAAGAGGCAAACAGCGCCTACGAGGATCTCAACGAGGGCAAGATCATTGGTCGAGCTGTAGTTGAAATCATGTAGTGCTGATCAGATGATCATGTGGTTTGGAACCTGGGTTGAACAAATAAGTATAGGCTGTGACAAATGGATTTCATGAACAAATAATTCCTTGCCTTGTGTTGGATGCCAAAAGTTGTCGACTAAAAGATGGTTAAAATTTACATGGAGATGTCTATCCACTTGTTCTTCTTTCTGTCATACTTACTGTAAATGTTGGTAGGTATACACTTTCTTTATATAGTTCTACAGCCAAATTTCCACTATACTGCTACAAAATCATCACAAAAAATCCCAGCTAGCACATGAAACATCTGACACACTCCGGATTAGAATAAGAAAACAGGCACTGAAAGCCGTGCAACCCCAATGTACACTGCAAACTCAAGCTAACCCTTCCATGTGGGCTGTATAAATCAATGCATTCCTGAATAAATACCTGTACGTTCACAGGACAGCAGTGACGCATATACATCCACGAGACAGATAGGTATCTAACATTCATCCTACCAATGCTTTGTCACCTGCTTTTGTCTTGAAAAACAAAATAACAAAACCATACTTCAACAGCATGCCCAATTGGCACAGCCTTCATCTGCTCGAGAGCTATCCACCATTTCTGTTTCTTGAAAAACAAAACAACAAAACCATACTTCAACAGCATGCCCAATTCGCACAGCTTTCATCTGCTCATGAGTTAGCCACCATTTCTGTTTTCTTACTGAGGCTGGAAGTGAGCAGCCTGTCGATCTCACCAAACACATCTTCCACCGTGGTATCTCCTTTTACCTAAATCAGACGGGTCATTTAACGCTGCATGTAACTATATGCAATATGATTCTGCATGTTTACTCTATTTTACATGAGTAGAAGTAATGAATACAGTACTAATGCCAGCTTATAAAATAAAGGTAAAAAATGTTTAGTTGAAAGTGTAGCAGAGCATACTTCGACAGCGAAAGGTAGAACAAAATAAAAACTATAAGAGATACACTATCTAAGTAGGAGAACAAAAATACGTTCAGGATATTTGATAAATATAGTTTTTTGCTGACTATAGATTAATCTGATAGGATAACTTGAAGGAATTAGAACAACATAAACTAGAATAGCATTATCAGCCTCGAGCTGAAAAATAAGGCGGAGAGTTCTCAGTTCAAAAGAGATAGATTGCTTACATTGACTATAAGAGCTTCATATATTGAGACCAAGGATTCAATATTCTGATAATGAGTCTGCAACCGCAGCTTAACCTGTAAAAGAAAAGAATCACACACCATAAAAATCAGATGCTGACAACACTATGATCTTTGATTATCACAATCCACATAAATAGATAAGCGGTCAATGCGAAATGTCAGATTGGGAAACAATAATCCAAAACAACGGCAATCCGTCTAAGGTTCCATCAACACAACAAGCAGTTCAAGAACTGGCATGCTACATATCAGCAACTCTATCACCTGAATTCACAATTAATCTCCACGGTCACAAGAATCACAACACACCATCAGATCAAAATACCCTGGAACATCAGTGCAAGGTCTTGTACACTATAAACGTAGAACTACCATACATTCAGCATTAGTGTCTTTTTATTGGACACTTATATATAACAAAAGTGTACCACTTCCATACCATGAACTGTGGTCCATAGGGGCATGATAAGTATGTCAAGCTAGTGTAAAAACAATGTGTTGAAACGGCACATACAGCATCCCCAAGACTAATAACAACCATGCACTTCCACCGTGTCTAATAATAAATGCACAACATAGTTGTGCATTTATTTTTCTACTCGTACTTAATAACTATGCAAAAACATACCTTTTCTTCTGTATCATCAAATCTTTGTGTAAGCCTGGATGCAATTTCTTCATTCTCTGGTGGAGAATACTTAAGATGGTATATTTTACCAGTTACAGGATCCAGTCGTCTGCCAACCACCCTTTCAACAAGAAGTTCATCCGGAACCTACATTGGAGAGGGATGAGCAAATATTACCCTTAAAGCTACACACTGCAGAATCTACTTATTAACCGCAGCTATTTTCAATGTGATAGAGAAAGCATAAAAGACACATCAAATGCTCAATTTGAAATTAAGATTTTTATGTATTCTGGAAAGAATGAACCTTTAAGTTTTATTATTTAACTGCGAAAGAACGTAAATATTTATCTCCATTTTTTCTAAAGGAAAATTCAAATTGGTCACTATGGCTGCATTTGCCCTGTTCAAACTACTAGTTAGGCTAAGGGTTGCTACCAGCAGCATTTCAAAATTTAAAGGAATATAATTGGTATTATACAGCAACAAGGTGAACTATGTTTCATAATTTGCATCACGTGTCAACAGTTTGATATAGTTGGGCTTGGGCACTTACATCCAATAGAATGAAAATGTCAGGCCGGATTCCAAGAGTTTCTAGTGCCATTGCCTGAGAATGACTTCTTGGGTAACCATCCAAAAGCCAACCCTTTTCCTGAGCATCTGCTTGAAGAAGTCGTTCCTTCACCATCTGACGATAACCCAAAAATGTTTCTCACTATTAACACTTACTAACTTGAACCACATTAATGAAAATGCAAGGAAAAGATACCCACATTAACAACAATCTCGTCGGGAACCAGCTGTCCCTTCTCCATGAACTCCTTGGCCCGCTTCCCATTCTCAGTGCCAGTGGCGATTTCCGCCCTCAACAAATCTCCAGCAGAAATGTGCACCAGACCATACTGCAAATTACAATGCCAGTTACTTGACACAATAAGGAAAACTAGTCCATGATTCTCAGACAAATACTTGCAAGAGTTTTACTGCAATGTTGTTAATGCAAAAGGCTAATCACATAGTCATACATAGTATGACATAAGAGCACAAGGCTGAATTCCAACTCACATGATGCATCATAAAAGAAAGTGAATCATGTACAAGGCTGAATCCAAGCTCACAATAACTTACTTTAGCCTTGATGAGCTCGCACTGCGTGCCCTTCCCGGACGCCGGAGCACCCGCTATCATGACATTTAGAGGATCAGCATTCTTTGCCGCCACAGCCTGGAATTCCCAATCAAGAACCAACGAGTGAGAGGCTGTGATAGATACGTAAATTGTGCCGCTCTAGGAGAACAGAGCGGACCTTGGCTGCTCTAGGCGCCGGAGAGAGCCCGCGGCGTCGGGCGGAGTTTAGCCGGAGGGGGCTGGAGCCGGCCCGGGTGCCGCGGAAGAGGAGGCGGCCTTGGAGAACTGGCCTCTCGGCAGCCACGGGCGGCGGTGAGAGGTAGGAGACCGCGGCGGCGGCGGCGGCGGAGGCCGTGGAAGAAGCCATGAGCGGGGCCAGCGGAGCGAAGCGATGGCAGACGAAGAGAGACGCGGTGCTTGGAGCTGAGAGCGGCGCGCCGGCGCCGGAGGGGATCGGAGATAGCGAGGGAGAGGGGGCAAACGTTCTTGTACTAGCAAGGAAAACGAAAAGGAAAAAAAAAGAATGCTGAAAACAAAATTGTGCCAGAAAATAAGGGGCTCTTGTTATCTCTCCGCGCGTGTTTTAGAATCACACATTTCGATTCTTTTTTCATACAATAATGTGAAAAGATACCATGGTCAGTGTTTTTCTTTTGAACATCGCACGGTCAGTGTTTGCAAAGGACCGAAATCTGCATTAGCTCGCGACCGGTTCTTATACGTGCCATTAGACGGTATAAAACTTCATTGACACTTGTCAAGTCAAACAAGCGGGCACATATTTGTGTTGGTACACGTGCTTTGTTATGATTTATTTTTGAATTATAAAATTGATATGGTTTTTATCAAGAACGGAAAGCACGGAGAGAAATTGCACATGGTTTATGCCAAAGTTGCACAAAACACAAAAGGAAAACATTGCTGCAGCAAGCCCCATGTTTTCGTTTAATCAGTTGCAACCGGCCCAAATAACTCTTTTAGAGGTCTTAATACATCTAGCACGTGGGCCTGAATTTGTACATTGTATACCAAAATTATACGACAATTAACAAACAAGAAATATAAATTAAAAAATAGGTAGCATAACAATACATAATATATAGATTATATACGTTAAAATATATTTACCCAATGAATGTCGATCAGAATCCAAAATTAAGAGGACAATTTAGGGTTCTTCGGTCCCTGCTAAACCCGAGCAAGCAATATTAAATTGACAAAAATATCACAAACTGCAGAGATAAATTAGCCATTGAACGAGACGGGGTCATCTAAATACATCGTCCTTTCCGCCTGTACACCGCCACCGACACTGCTCCCGTCGCTTCCTTCATCTCCGGGCACCCCTAGCCCTGCTCCGCGGTCAAGTGGGGAAAAGAGCGAGTTAGGGTCTAAATCAAGAGAAGCCGGACCTCACCTACCTGGGGCTGGTAGAGTGCACGGGAGACTCCTCGTTTCACGACTAACCCGAGAAACAGAGAAACAAAGACAGACGAAAGCAGAGTGGATGGGTTGCATACAACGACGCCCTACCTCTGATAGCGATGAACCCCGACGGAGGCAGTGGAGGTCCGATTTCGCTCGATTGGACCCCAACTTGTTCTCTTTCCCCACCTGAGCGCGGAGTAGAGCTAGTGGTGCTCGGAGATGAAGGAAGCGACGGGAGCGGCGGTGTACTGACGGAAAGGACGACGTATTCAGATGGACTCGTCTCGTTTAATGGGTAATTTATATATGTAATTCATGATTTTTTCAATTTGTATCTCTCAAGTTTTTGTTAATTATAGTATAATTTTTAATATATAATATATAATTAGTCGTATACGGTATACAAATCCAGGCCAACGTGTTATGTTAGATATGTATTACGCCTTAAAACGGTTATTTGGGTTGGTTGCAACTAATTAAAACGGTTATAAATGTTTTGATTCTGTGTTTAACACTATCTACAACTAGATTGGGCGGCATTCTAACACAACATAACATATGTTGGGTAAGTGTTTCATCTTGTTTACTCATTTCGGTCCACTATCTACTCTCTTTGTTTCTAAATACAAAATGTTTAGGTGTTTCACACTAAACGTGGACCGAAACGATTAAACAACTAAAAACGATTAAACAACTAAACATACACATTACAATGTTTAGAATTAGATACATGTAAATCTGCGAACCAGTTGGTTTGGTTACTTGTGGTAGAACCAGCCACCCAGATTCAAGTCCGAGAGTTGGTCTGGGTGCTTGTATTTTTTTGAATTATTCCAAAATTTAACCGACGTTATGTTTTCAGTGGAAAGTGACATGGTCGTCAACAACGAGACGCCCGTGGTGATTTCGTCAACCTCAAGATTTGTCAGACGAGTCTCTGGAAGGTACTCATGGGAGTAGAGTTTGTGTGCGTGCATTCATAGGGGTGTCTATACGTGCGTGTTTGTAAACGTGCGTGTTTGTAAGCGTGATGTACTATGTCTTAGAAAACATGTAAATCTAGAAAAAAAAAAGTATACATTTTATATTTAAGAACAGAGTAAAATCTAAATTATACAAAAATCCAGGGATTTTTTTTCTTGACCCGACTCGGGGCCATACAACATTTGACAGTTCCAAGAGTCCTGGTGCTTATTTAGATACCCGGACTGGGAGAAAATCAAGCTACAAGTCAACCCTTGCCGTTTCTCTGACCTGCAAAGCGATCACCTTTAAGAAAAAGAGGATTTTGGTTAGATTCGAGTATTCGACGGAGTCAATCCATCCATCCTATCTTCTCTAGCAAACAGGTAATAACTGCCTCAGGCGTTCGATCACTTGCCTGCAACCACTAGGTCCACTAGATGTTATCATCTTCTAGGAGTAGCTAGCTAGTGGCTGACATGATACAGCCACACAGACCGCAGTGTACACCAGGTGTTGGATCATTTGCCTGGCGGAGGCCGCGCCTCTTTCGCGTTGCCATGACTAGGCCTATAAGTGGTCATGGCCTTCCCACGGCGCCCCAAGCCCAAATCTACCTAATTCTCTACGTGGACGCCCACGGACGCTAATAGAATCCTGACGGACGGCCACGGCGTGCTCGCTACCGCCGCCAGCGCGCCGCCACATCGAGACCCATCCATGGCGCCACGCCGAAGGAACTGCTCCATCCCTCTGCTCCCTTCTCCGCTCCTCTTCTCCGGCTGCCTCCAACCGTTCCCTCAAGCATTCGGTGTCCGGCGAGCTCCACGGGGAACAACGCGTCCGGCGAGTTCCATTGTAACCGTTCGGCCATGTCCATGGAAAGAAGCAGAGCAGCAGCGAGGTCCTCCGACGGCGGCGTGGGCTCGGCGAAGGCGGAGATCTACGTCGGGCTGGGCATGCCTATGGCGGAGCTTGACCAGGTCTTCCGACGCTACGACGTGAACGGCGACGGCAAGATCTCGGCGGACAAGCTGGCATTCGTGCTCTGCTTCGGCCCCTGCCATGGCGGTGCAGACCATTACGGAGGAGATGAACAACGACTGGGACAGCTTCGTCGACCTCTGGGTGTTCGCCGCCTTCCACTTCAGCCCCTGCCATGGCGGTAAGGAGCAGGAGGAGCCGAGGAGGCCATGTCCGAGGCAGAGCTCAAGGAGGCCTTCCGGATGTAAAACTCCGACCACAACGGCCTCATCTTCGCGCGGGAGCTCCACCGCGTGCTGCGCCAGCTCCATTACGGAGGAAATTAAGCTCTCGATTTTAATCTCAATTGATTAACTGAGCAAGATGGACAGGGGTTGGGGATTGGGGGTACCGGAGTAGCCAGGTCCTTTTACCTCTTTCGGGTTTAACTGGGAAAGATGGAAGCCCACTACACTGTAGGTTATAAATGGACAAAAGCGAACTTCCAAATAGATTAAACGGCAGAGGTGGGAACTTGGTGGGCCGCCGTGAGCGTGTCCACCTACAGGCTGAGCCATGACAGTGTCCTGGCAAGAATTTGGTCTTGTTAACCTGTTCCTCGCGTATGTCAGAGGAGAAGTGAAGAACAAGAACTCAAGAAGTACACCTGGCAGTTATGCCTTTTGTGTTTTCTCAAAAAAAAATTAGCAATGCTTCTTGTATACGATATTGCCCAGATGAACGTGTTGGCCTTTCCGGACCCCATCACTCGGTTCATCTCATAAATATGCTTTAATTTGTCCCAACAAGTGTCACTTCGTCATGTATTTTTGTTCTTCCCTTTAATTCTCCCTTCTTTATTTGTCCTTTGTTTAATTGTTCGTGTTACTCAATGAGAATAACTGCACAAAATGCCAGAACGGTGCAAACTACAACATGCAGTTCCCTCAATGGTTCTTGATGTTCTTCACCGAACTCAGCCAGTTGACAGAAGACAATTGTAACATCAGTACACGAGCTGATGCCTGCAACATATAAACAAGGTATTAATCCAATCTGCCTCTTTCCAGTTACTCTCCTCGAAACAGGCTTACGCCCAGCTATATAAATATAGCAACCACACCGATACAACAGTTTTAATCAAAGAAAATGCTGGGGCAACAGCACAAACATGCCCAAAGAAAGTAAATGAAAACAACGGTGAATTGACGAAACACTGCTGACTCGCAATCGTTGCACCCTCCGACTTTGCTCCACCACGCTCCAAGCACCCCGAAGCGCTCCGTGCCAAGCAACACCTTCAAGAAGGAAGCACCGTCACCGGCACTGTTGCCCGGACCATCGGTCCTAGGGTTTCCCCCGACACGCAGAGTACAGTTGACAGGGAATTCCCGCGACGCCCTTCAGGAAGGCAAGGTGCCACTCGAAGGCGGCACCGCGTCAGGTCAGACAAGCCGACAGGGATTTCTCCCGACCCCGTCCACAATCCCTGACGCAACGGAGCACCACCACCTATCTTCGTCACCCACTAGCATGCGCCACACGATTTTGAAGTCACAGTTCTTCGTCTCTTCATGAACACCGAAGAGTGGCCTACAAGGTAGCGGCGGACAACAACGTCATGACAGAGGACAGCAGCCTCGTCACCGTGCGGGAGGGATCCACCTCCACTGCCCTCCACCTGGAAGGCAGTCATCGGCCGGACAGAGCAGCCAGAGCACACCAGGCCCACACTGGCCCGGCCAGGCCCAGACGGGCCCGTAAAGCTCCGGCCGCACTGCTGCAATGGGCAGGCGCACCGCCGCCGTCCTCAGCCCGGACCTGTCATCACCACCACCTGCAGAAGCTCCACCACTGCAGAACCCCGGCCCGCCCGAACCCATCTGGAGCCCGCCCGAGCCCATCTGAGACCCGGGGTGCCCAGATCTTGCGCTCAGAACCGCCGGCGAGCTTGCAGCCATGGGGCCGGCCGAGCCCAGCACCACCACCGGCGCCACCCAGCCGCACCGGACCGAAGCTTCCCGGAGAGCACCGCCACGGAGGAAGAGGAGGCCCCGACCACCATCCACCGCGCGGGCGGCGCCCGGCGACCTCTGCCGGCGGCGGCGATGGGGGGAGGATGGAGGAGGGAGGAGGCTGCAGGAGGAGGGGGAGCGCCCTGTCGCCCTCGGGGGGGCGAGAGGGGGCGAGGGGGAGGGGGAGAGGAGGGAGGAGGGGGCGGTGGCGGCTGGCCGGCGGCGGCGCGAGCTGGCTGGCGGCGGCGGCTAGGGTTGGAGGAGCTTCAAGGCAGGTAACATGATTTTTTCCTCCGCCTCTTTCCAGTTACTTGGAACCTTTTCTATAAAATAGTGAACTCCCATCACAGATTTCCATTAAATAATCATCCAGCGTGTTTTCAAACTTTTGATAACAAACAAAAGAAAAGGCAAGAAATTTGAAGTGCCAGGCCTACAGGCTACTTATGTTTACTTGGAACTTTTCATGTCCAAATAACTTTTGTACTGTTACATTTACAAAGGTATGATAAATCGAAGCACAAGAAAGAGACTAGAGGATCCCTGACTCACTCATCATTTTGAGCTTGAATCTTATGCTGTGTTAAGATAAGTCAACAAAGCTTCCCATTATCAAGTCCACTTACGCTCTACAAATGGCATGGCATGTAGAGCAGACAGGACATGTTTCTGCATCGCTTATCATCGGCCTACTCCTTACGCACTAAGGAAGAAATATGTACCAAAGGGTTGTTATTCCAGTGCCTTTTATATAATGACGGTTTTTAGATGGGACAAGATACTCTACGTTTGCTTTGGCATGTAATTAGGCAGGCCAATCATGGAGGGATGGAACTTAGTTAGGGGGCTAGCCCATAGGTTTGCACTTTGTACTGATGCATATATTAGTAGATCTTAACATCCTTCTTAAGAGATGTCCTACTAAAGATATGCATGCAAGTGGTAAAGCTGATAAGTGAAAAGATGAGTGTCTTTCCAGTAAAGCTCCTCAGATTACATGTAAAGAAGAGATACTAAACAATATGTTTGCATGGAATGTGAGGCGCTGTCGATGCATAGAGGATCAGGAACAAAGTAACATTTCTTTTCTAGGATATAAAAAATATGGTACAATTTGATAAAATTCTTAGGAGTTTGTGAGGATCTTGAGGTATATGTAGGTGCATCATGGAATAATATGGCTTCCGCATTTATGAAGAGATCTCAGTAAAGCATAGATAATCCAACCTGTCGGGCGTAACATACATGGGTAAGTTTAGTTAAAGTTGGTAAGTAATGCAGAAGGGAGGAAATGTCCCTCTTTGTTAATTTACCAAGGGCTCATGTAAGCCAGAGTTGATGAAGGTGCATTTGATTTAGTGAAAATTGTTTGTGTTGCAAAACGCAATAAAAACAGGTTTTATTTGCCTCAGGTCTATAAATTATTTATTGCAAGTTGAAAAATTATCCTGAATTTATTCTATAGTTAGCAAACAAAATAAATGCGAAGTTTGTTTGATCGTTGGAAAATGCTACAGATACCTTTTTTCTGTCTATGTGAATATGAACAACTGCTTTTATTACCCAATTTGTTCACAGCTACTCTATATCTCAAAATAGCTCGACAAGTATGATACACTAGCTAGAATGTCGTACATATTTTTGCAATTAGAAGACTACTTGTGTTTGTTTGTGTGTGTGTGTGTGTGAAGAACGCCAAAAGGGCGTCACTAAAACCGAATCAGAAACAAAAGAGAAAATTAAAAGAAGACGGAACAAAGGCACAAACACTATGCTAGGACATGTAAACGTTTAATCGAACTTTCCATAGTTGAAAGAATTTCCATATAATCTTAAGACTCATTTCTCTAGACGTGGACATTCACAACATGGGATTCATCGTGACAGAAGCTCACATGTGTTTCACGGATTATGTGTAGAATTATGAGATATGCGGAATTGGTGGATATATTATTGAGTCTTGGGGGCGAGTACATATAGGCGTACAAGGGACCAACTTGGAGTACAAGTCAAGTTAGGTGAGGAATCCTAACTATCCTAAACTACCGTAGTCGTATACGGAATATATCTCTAACCCCCCCCCCCCCCCCCCCCCCCCCCCGCAGTCGTAGCGGGAGCGTCGTGAACAACATGAATGACGTGGACGGTTGATGCACACGGTGGTGTTGTTGGGAAACCCCAAGAGTAAGGTATGATGAGTGCAGCAGCAAGTCTTCAGTCAGTTATGAAACCAAGGTTATCGAACCAGTAGAAGATGAAGAACACGTCTGAAGGTCTCCCTGACAATGATGCCAGAAAACAGGCGTCGAAGGGGAGATGGAACCTGCACAACACAATCAAACTACTTTGCCCCAACGAAACAGTGAGGTTGTCAATCTCACTGGCTTGCTGTAACAAAGAATTAAACGTATGTGTGGGGGATGATGTTTGCAGAGAATGAAAGTAACAGTTTGCAGTTGGTTGTATTATAAAGTTTAAAGAAAAAGACCGGGGTCCACAGTTCACTAGTGGTGTCTCTCCATAAATAATAATAATAGCATACATGCGGGTAAACAAATTACAGCTGGGCAATTGACAGAATAAAGAGCTGCATAATGATGCATATACTAATGCCATGATGTTTAGTATGAGATTCATTTGGGCATTACAACAATATACATAGACCGTTCGAACCACATCTATGACTAATAATCCACCTTCCGGTTAGCGTCCGCACCCCTTTCAGTATTAAGTTGCAAGCAACAGATTATTGCATTAGGCAAAGTGTGTAATTGAAGGAGATCGTGTGCAGAAAACAAAAAATTTCCTAGCAACGATATCCTTAAAACATGCCAAGATCTATTCTATGCAGATATAGTAGTACGAACGGAGATCGGAATACATACCCTTGTAGACCGAAAGCGGGGTTACGTTCCCGCACGAACGTTGACGATGAAGACCGACGAAGCCGACCTCAAGGTCGTGAAGAGGAAGAAGACCTCCCAGTACCGCTAGCGCAGCACCTCGCAGGGCGTTACACACGTACGGTGGAGACGACGGCCTCCGAAGCTCCAGTCCAGGACGAGCAGCGGAAGACTTGGACCGGAACACCAGCAGCGCGGCAGCGGGCTATGGTGGAAGACATCCCCCTCTCAACTCGGCGCAACTCCGACAAAGGGAATCACGAAATCGAGAGAGAATTGGGAATTAATTGGATGAATTAAAAGGCCAGGGGTGCCCCTCTATATAAAGGCTCCCGGGAGGGAGCCAACTTGCTAACCAGGCAATGTGGGACTAAACCCCACATGCCTGGTTCGGCCAAGCAAGGCAGCCGGCCACCTGGTGGGCCCCTTTTGGCCCACCTAGGCCGGCCATGCCCCCCCACCGAATTCCTTTAGGGATTTTTCCCCCCATGGGCCTTCTTTCCACCAGAAGGCCCATTTAGGAAAATCAGCCTTAATAAATTCGAAAATAAATATATAAAATCATATTTGGACATTAATTACACTAATTAATATCAAACATATTATATATAATTTATTCTAGCTCCGAAAACTATTTCGTCGCTGCCCGATCTCCATCGGACCTCTCCCGGGACGTTCCCGGTGATCTCTTTCCTTTCCGGTTGTCTTGTCGAAACCCCTTAAGTGTGTTACCCTAGCGGTTCGATATAATAACAGGTATGATCGAGACTCCTCTCTGATCAACGACTAACTCGTAGGCCTGGACCCCATGAATTAATCCCTGTGATATAACGAATGACTTTCATCTATCAAACCTGAACGTAAAGTCTTAAACCTTTTGCCACAGCGATACTTAGCGTGTCCGAGCGTCGTTCATAGATATCTCCATATCTAGCTGACCTCGTTGACGACAACGCTATCTTCTACTCGTCTATGATTTCATGTCTCCGTGACCTAGTCACATGCTTGCAAGCTCATTAGACATAATCTCACCGAGTGGGCCCTAGAGTATCTGTCCTGCTATGCGGACTGGCAAATCCCGCTCTTGACCCCTCGTCTCAACTACTCCTTTCCGATACCCAAAAGTATCACCGTTATTGTCATACTAATTAAGATACGACGTTTGGTGCAATCAAAGTATCTTACAGGAATAACAATAAGAGTTGGTCTCACGGTCAAAGGCGTAATGACTACGTCCTACAAATATGGGTATGTCCATCACATCGTTCTCCAACGATATGACTTCCATTGCCGATCGGCGCCATGCCCTATGATCGGGAAACCTCGATCATCGATCGCGCAACGAAACTAGTCTTAGTAGAGGCTACTAGGGACCTGGTTGTTTACGCATCACACCCGTATTAATGTTTCCGCTTAATACGGTTATAGCATGACACAAAAACGTATTATGAACAAACGAGATATGATAAAGAAACACTCTTTATTAATTGCCTCTAGGGCATATCTCCTTCAGTCTCCCACTTGCACTAGAGTACAAATTAATCTAGATTACAACTTGGTAAAAGCCGGACACCCATAGCAACTTGGTGTTTCACGTGCTTGTCAAGCGGAAGAGGCTTCGTCAGAGGATCTGCCACATTCAGATCCGTATGCACTTTGCAAATCTTCACATCGCCTCCTTGTACGTACTGTCGTATCACATGGAAGCGTCGGAGTATGTGTTTGGCGGTGGAGTGAGACCTTGGCTCCTTGGCGTTAGCAATGGCACCCGTATTGTCGCAGAAGAGGACCACGGGGTCTTGCGCGCTCGGGAACACTCCAAGTTCAATGATGAACTTCCTCAGCCACACAGCTTCATTCGCGGCTTCGCAAGCAGCAATATACTCTGACTCCATTGTAGATTGTGCGACGATGGGTTGCTTCCCACTTCTCCAGCACACGGCGCCCCCATTTACCTTGAACACATAACCTGTCTGTGACTTAGAGTCATCGGGGTCTGAGCAGAAACTTGCATCCACGTAACCTGTTACGCCAAGTTCTTCATCGCAGCCACCATAGACAAGGAACATTTCCTTTGTCTTATTGAGATACTTAATAATGCTCTTAACAGCAATCCAATGCGCCATTCCAGGATTACTCTGGAAACGGCTTGTCAAACTTAGAGCTAATGCCACATCAGGTCTGGTACTTAACATTGCATACATAATCGATCCTATGGCTGAAGCATAAGGATGTTTAGTCATATCGGCCTTATCCTGTTCCGTTACCGGACACTGTGCCTTTCGCAATGTTTTATTCTTGATAACCGGCAGAGAACCCTTCTTTGCCTTCTCCATACCGAAACGCTTCAGTATTTTATCAAGATAAGTACTCTGACTCAACGCTAATAGACGTCTTGATCTATCACGATAGATTTTAATGCCTAAGACGTATGCAGCTTCTCCTAAGTCCTTCATGGAAAACATACTGTTTAAATAACCCTTCACGCTATTCAGAAGTTCCACATCATTCCCAATTAGCAATATGTCATCTACATATAGTGCTAAGAACACAACCGAGCTCCCACTCATTTTCTTGTAAATGCAGGTCTCTTCCGAATTTTGGACAAATCCAAAACCTTTGATTACCTCATCAAAGCGAAGATTCCAGCTCCGAGATGCTTGCTTCAATCCATAAATGGAGCGCTGAAGCTTGCATACCTTGCCAGCATTTTCTGGATCGACAAAACCTTCCGGTTGTACCATGTACAACTCTTTCTCAATGTTTCCATTTAGGAAGGCTATTTTGACATCCATCTGCCATATTTCATAATCGTAATAGGCAGCAACTGCTAACAAAATCCGAATAGACTTCAGCATCGCTACCGGTGAAAAAGTTTCATCGTAGTCAATCCCATGAACTTGTCGGAAACCTTTTGCGACAAGCCGAGCTTTATAGACGGTCACATTACCATCAGCATCAGTCTTCTTCTTAAAGATCCATTTATTCTCGACGGCCTTGCGCCCTTCGGGAATATCCATCAAAGTCCACACTTTGTTATCATACATGGATCCTATTTCGGATTTCATGGCTTCTAGCCATTTCTCGGACTCTAGACTCGCCATTGCCTCCTTGTAGTTCGTAGGTTCGTCTTGTTCAATTAACATGACGGTGCAAACCATGTTGCCATACCATTCTGGTGCGATACTAGATCTACCAGACCTACGAGGTAGAACACTTTCCTCGACAGTTTCTCCCACTCCATCTGTGGAGGACGTTTCCGGAACAGCTTCCGTTGCGCCACTCGGAATCTCGAGTTCAGGATCAACGATCTCATCGAGATCTACCTTCCTCCCACTTACTCCTTTCGCGAGAAACTCCTTCTCTAGAAAGGTACCGGTCTTCGCGACAAACGTTTTGCCCTCAGCTTGGTTGTAGAAGGTGTATCCTACGGTTTCCCGCGGATATCCTACAAAGACGACTTTCTCCGACTTCGGTTCGAGTTTGTCGGGCTGTAGTTTCTTAACATACGCCTCACAACCCCAAACCTTCAGAAACGATAACTTAGGCTTCTTGCCATACCATAATTCATACGGTGTCGTTTCAACGGATTTGGACGGAGCCCTATTTAAAATGAATGCGGCTGTTTCTAACGCATAACCCCAGAAAGATACGGGCAAATCGGTAAGAGACATCATAGATCGGACACTATCCAGTAGAGTACGATTACGTCGCTCGGACACGCCGTTACGTTGCGGTGTTCCAGCAGGCGTAAGTTGGGGTACGATGCCACAACTCTTCAGATGTGTGCCAAACTCAAAACTCAAATACTCGCCACCACGATCGGATCGGAGGTGCTTGATTTTCTTGTTAAGCTGATTTTCAACTTCACTTTGAAATTCTTTGAACTTTTCAAAAGTTTCAGACTTGTGTTTCATCAAATAGATATAACCGTATCTACTCAAGTCATCAGTGAAGGTGACGAAGTAACGATAAACATTGCGTGTCGATACGCTCATTGGTCCACACACATCTGTATGTATGATCCCCAATAAATCCGACGCCCGTTCAACGAAACCTTTGAACGGTGTCCTGGTCATTTTGCCCATAAGGCATGGTTCGCATGTATCGAGGGATCCAAAATCCAACGAGTCCAAAAGTCCATCGGAGTGGAGTTTCTTCATGCGCTTTATACCAATATGACCAAGACGGCAATGCCACATATACATGGCGGTATCATCACTACACTTAATCCGTTTGGCTTCTATGTTATGGATATGAGTACTACGATCGAGATTCAACAAGAATAAACCATTATTCTCGGGAGCATCAACATAAAAGATATCATTCATGTAAATAGCACAACTGCTTGATACTGATTTAAATGAATAACCGTCTTGTAACAGGCAAGACCCACTTATAATGTTTACACTCAACGATGGTACAAAATAACACTTATTTAAAACCAAAACTAATCCCGATGGTAGATGTAGAGGGAGCGTGCCGACAGCCACCACGTCGACTCTCGATCCGTTGCCGACGCGCATCGTCACCTCATCCTTAGCCAGCCGCCGTTTATTCCGTAACTCCTCCTGAGAGTTACATATATGAGCAACAGAACCAGTATCAAATACCCAAGTGTTGCTACGGGCGGATGTAAGGTACACATCTATAACATGTATATCAAATATACCTTGCTCTTTTTCGACTATCTTGCCAGCTTTCCTATCCTCCAGGTACTTGGGGCAATTGCGCTTCCAGTGACCTTTTCCCTTGCAGTAGAAGCACTCCACGCCAGCTCTGGGACCAGATTTGTTAGTCTTGGGCTTGGCAACCAGTTTGCCCTCCCTCCTGGACTTCCAGCTCTTCTTTCCCTTGCCACCGGATTTCTTAAAATCGACGGTTTTGTTGACCATCAACAGCGTGTGCTTCTTCTTGATCTCCACCTCAGCAGTCTTGAGCATCACGAACACTTCACCCAGGGACTTAGCCATGCCCTGCATGTTGTAGTTCATGACGAAGCCTTTATAGCTAGGGGGCAACGATTGCAGCACCCTATCAATCGCCAGCTCATCGGGAATCTTGCATTCCAGAGCATTCAGGCGTTGAACGTAGCCAGACATCTTGACCACGTGCTCGCTCACACTGCTATGCTCCTCCATCTTGGCCGAGAAGAAAAGCTCGGAAGCTTCATATCTCTCAGCCTTAGCCTGCGGCGCAAAGACAGCCTTGAGATCAGAAATTATCTCGAAGGCACTCATCTTCTCAAAGCGCTTCTGCAGGTCGGCTTCCATGGCATAGAGCATGCCACTCTGGACAAAGGCGGAGTCCTCCGATTTGGTCTGGAAGACCTTCTTCTCATCCTCAGAGGCATCATCTGCGGGAGGGTCACCTATGGCGGCCTCAATTACGTAGGCCACCCTATGGGGAGTGAGGAGGATCCTCAGGTTGCGGAACCAGGCCATGAAGTTTGACCCATTGGTCTTAAGCTTTTCTTTCTCAAGGAACAGACCTAGGTTAAACGAGGGGCGAGACATCTACAATGGAATTTGCAACAACATAAGACTTTGTTCATAATAATTTTGAGTTATAGTATTTTTAGAAAATAACTAACATAACTCCCACTCAAACGAACATCCCTCCTGGTCGTTTAAGCGATTACACGACCCCCATCCATTGCACCACCCCTCATCGTCAGAGCCGGCAGCACAACTTCAAGGGTAGACAATTGTCCATCACAACAACTCTGTGACTCATGCTCGACCTTTCGGCCTCCGTGTTCCGAGGCCATATCTGCATATGCTAGGCTCGCCACTATAACCTCCACGTAACGCTTGTGCAACATGGCTTACACCCACTGTATGCGAACGACGATATGTCTGACACCCGATCGTCACGGCCTGCCTCATAACGTAGAACTTTCTTGGTGGTGCTCGTTGGAGGAAGAACACTAGTGGTATTTTTTAAGGGATCATCTTATATATGACTACCGCCGTGTAACTAATATATATAATCACACAATATAAGATGCACACAAAACATCAAATGTAATGCAATGTGATATAGTCCATTGCGCCATGGTCTTCTTGGCGCCCGCAGTTCATAAACAATTTAATAAACCTACCTTGACCATATCACATAGCCCCTGCAAAATAAACTTAGACGCTTCTACTTTATCTTTTGCATATTTTACGTGGCTTGGGGCTGTCGTAAATAGAACCGCTTCATACCTACGAACCTTATGACCACAACAACGATCCAATAATTGCATGTTTAAGCATCCCTTTCGGGCCCTCCATTGAAAATGCAAGACCAACTAAAGAGAGAGAAACTGACACCCGCCAGCCACATATACGGTACAAGCCGTATGTCAGTAGTGGAACCAGTCTCGCGTAAGCGTACGCGTAAAGTCGGTCCGGGCCGCTTCATCAACTCGATGCCGCTGGAATCACAAGTGCACGCTAGAGGGTAGCAAATAACAGGAACGGTGCCCCCGTGCAGAACACGGGTTCTAACAGCGTACAGCTATATCTACGATAGATCGGCTCTGATACCACTGAAGGAGATCGTGTGCAGAAAACAAAAAATTTCCTAGCAACGATATCCTTAAAACATGCCAAGATCTATTCTATGCAGATATAGTAGTACGAACGGAGATCGGAATACATACCCTTGTAGACCGAAAGCGGGATTACGTTCCCGCACGAACGTTGACGATGAAGACCGACGAAGCCGACCTCAAGGTCGTGAAGAGGAAGAAGACCTCCCAGTACCGCTAGCGCAGCACCTCGCAGGGCGTTACACACGTACGGTGGAGACGACGGCCTCCGAAGCTCCAGTCCAGGACGAGCAGCGGAAGACTTGGACCGGAACACCAGCAGCGCGGCAGCGGGCTATGGTGGAAGAGATCCCCCTCTCAACTCGGCGCAACTCCGACAAAGGGAATCACGAAATCGAGAGAGAATTGGGAATTAATTGGATGAATTAAAAGGCCAGGGGTGCCCCTCTATATAAAGGCTCCAGGTGAAAGGGCATGTGCCCTCTTATATGGTTTTGGTAATTGATGACAATCCATATGGACTAATATTTGTGTTGAGCATATTGCAAGTATATTTTGAAGATGTCAAGACATCACCCATATGAAGATAGATGGGAGCATATTGCAAGTATGTCTTGAAGATGTCAAGACATCACCTATATGAAGATAGATGGGATGATACGAGATTGATCAAGATGTAGATCAACACACGAAGCTACAAGATGTACCAAGTGGATCATGTATCCCTTGGATGGTAAGCCATTGTCCATATAGCTTTGTGAACTAACCCAAGTGTGTGTGGTATCTATATGTGGAGTTAGGTATCTTCCCATGGGCTTGCAACAAGAAGAACATCTCATAGAGCTCATGGAGAATGATGTCATGCGGTATTCCTCATCAAGGTTAAGAAGTGCAAGACCAAGAGAAGCATTTCGGAGATTTCTTATGCTTGTAGCTTGGAGGTCGAAATGAAGACATGAAGACGAAGCTAAGCGAGGCTCTCCCATAATGGCGTATGGGGGAGTATTTGGAGAAGTCTTCACCAAGCATGTGCTAGCAAGCGCAATCAAGAAAGGTGGTCCACTTGGAGAGATCAAGACCGTCTTCGTCTAGCTCAAGTGGAATGCTCAAGGCTCAAGTGGAATGCTCAAGGCTCAAGTGGATTGCTCAAGGCAAAGGTTTGTTCTTGATAGGGCTATAGGATAGACAGGCGTACTATCAAGAGGGGCTCTCGAGAGAGTAACTTGATCGCATTTTCGTGGAGAGCTCAAACCTTTGCATGGCATATCATCTTTCTTGGTTCTTATTTGGCTTTTTACCTTGTTGGGTTTTGGTGCTTGTCGTGATCTTCATGATAAGACCAAGTTCTTCGAAAACGGTTTTAGTATGGAAAACTTGTTGCATTTTCGGTGTGGAAATATTGCCGGTTCGACTTTGAGGAAAGTCCCAAACCTTCACATGTATGGTGACTTTGCTCTATTTATGGGTTGCTCTATTTGTAGCCCTGTCCTTGTCGGTACCTTTCCAACGGAGTTGGTTTCACCTCATTCGGAGTTATTATGCAAAAGTTATTTCAGTTTTGGTGTTTCTACAGTTTTCGGAGGGGCGGAAATTTCCGGACCCCAGACCGGAGATTTCCGACCCGGAGAATTTTTCGCCAAGTCTTAAAGATTTTCTGCACTGCACTCAACTGGCTCTCAGTCGGATTTTCCGCCGGAAATTTCCGGGGTCCGGAAATTTCCGGTCCCGGCTCGGAAATTTCCGAACGACCAAGTTAAGTTTTTCGCCAAGTCTTATTTGATATCAACACTGGTCGCTTTCACCTCTCAGTCGGATTTCCTACCGGAGATTTCCGGGGTTCGGAAATTTCCGGACTTAGGTCCGGAAATTTCCGGGGTTCGGAAATTTCCGGACTTAGGTCCGGAAATTTCCGGCCGTCAGCCCGGAAATTTCCGAACCAAGTTCAGAAATTTCCGAGCTGACGTTTCCCAACGGCTAGAAAACTGGGAGGGCTATAAATACCCCTCCTCTTCTTCTTCCTTGGGTTGCTGGTTTTTCCCCTCTCTCTCCTGCCATTGTTGACCTTGGAAAAGCTTGTCCCCTCTCAATTCCTCCCATGATTCTTGCATATCTTTGAGGGAAAAGTGAGAGGAGATCTAGATCTACGTTTTCACCATTCCTTCTCTCCTCTAAGTGAGGGGAACCTAGTGGATCTAGATCTAGGAGTTCCTTTGTGGTTCTCCTTCTTTATTCTTCCTCTCTTCTCCCCCCACAAGCATTAGTTGCTTTTGGTGGGATTAGGGAGTGAGGGATTTGACTCCTTTGTGGTTTCTTTGTTCTTCCTCTCTCCTCCCCCCATAAGCATTAGTTGCTTTTGGTGGGATTTGGGAGTGAAGAACTTGTGTTCTTGCCATTGCATCGGTTGCATCGGTTTGAGCCCTCCACGTGATTCGTGGTGGTGAAATTCGTGAGCTTGTTACTCTTGGGTCCTTGGACCCTAGACGCCTTAGTGGCCGGCCTTTGTGGCGGAGACCTTTTGTGGTCGGTTAGGACCTTTTGTGGTCAAGGCCTTTGTGGCTAGTTGGGACCTTTGTGGTCAAGTTGGACCTGTTGTGGTCAAGACCTTGTGTGGTCTTTTGGGAGCCCCCAATTCGGTTGTGGGTGTGTGCCCCAAGGTTGTTGTACGGGATTGTTCTCCGCCCCAAAGGAGTTCATAGTGGAAGGTGAACCCGGACCTTTGTGGTCGAGTTCATCGGAGAATAAGGTGAGGCCTTTGTGGCGTTGAGTCGGACCTGTGGTGGTCACTCACACCTCTCCAACGAGACGTACTCCCCTAAGAAGGAGGAACTCGGGAATACATCCTCGTCTCCGCGTGCCTCGGTTATCTCTATACCCGAGCTCTTTACTTATGCACTTTACATTGTGATAGCCTTCGTGCTTGAAGTCATTTACATTGTGATAGCCTTCGTGCTTGAAGTCATTTACCTTGTTATCACTTTGTTGCTTGTCTTGCTTAGCATAAGTTGTTGGTGCACATAGGTTCACCTAGTATATTTAGGTTGTGTTCTTGATAAGTTAAACACTAAGTTTTATTCCGCATTTATCAACCCTAAATTGTAAAAAGTGTACCTCGCCTATTCACCCCCCCCCCCCCCCCCCCCTCTAGGCGACGTCTTTCCTTTCACCTGGGAGGGAGCCAACTTGCTAACCAGGCAATGTGGGACTAAACCCCACATGCCTGGTTCGGCCAAGCAAGGCAGCCGGCCACCTGGTGGGCCCCTTTTGGCCCACCTAGGCCGGCCATGCCCCCCCCCACCGAATTCCCTTAGGGATTTTTCCCCCCATGGGCCTTCTTTCCACCAGAAGGCCCATTTAGGAAAATCATCCTTAATAAATTCGAAAATAAATATATAAAATCATATTTGGACATTAATTACACTAATTAATATCAAACATATTATATATAATTTATTCTAGCTCCGAAAACTATTTCGTCGCTGCCCGATCTCCATCGGACCTCTCCCGGGACGTTCCCGGTGATCTCTTTCCTTTCCGGTTGTCTTGTCGAAACCCCTTAAGTGTGTTACCCTAGCGGTTCGATATAATAACAGGTATGATCGAGACTCCTCTCTGATCAACGACTAACTCATAGGCCTGGACCCCATGAATTAATCCCTGTGATATAACGAATGACTTTCATCTATCAAACCTGAACGTAAAGTCTTAAACCTTTTGCCACAGCGATACTTAGCGTGTCCGAGCGTCGTTCATAGATATCTCCATATCTAGCTGACCTCGTTGACGACAACGCTATCTTCTACTCGTCTATGATTTCATGTCTCCGTGACCTAGTCACATGCTTGCAAGCTCATTAGACATAATCTCACCGAGTGGGCCCTAGAGTATCTGTCCTGCTATGCGGACTGGCAAATCCCGCTCTTGACCCCTCGTCTCAACTACTCCTTTCCGATACCAAAAAGTATCACCGTTATTGTCATACTAATTAAGATACGACGTTTGGTGCAATCAAAGTATCTTCCAGGAATAACAATAAGAGTTGGTCTCACGGTCAAAGGCGTAATGACTACGTCCTACAAATATGGGTATGTCCATCACATCGTTCTCCAACGATATGACTTCCATTGCCGACCGGCGCCATGCCCTATGATCGGGAAACCTCGATCATCGATCGCGCAACGAAACTAGTCTTAGTAGAGGCTACTAGGGACCTGGTTGTTTACGCATCACACCCGTATTAATGTTTCCGCTTAATACGGTTATAGCATGACACAAAAACGTATTATGAACAAACGAGATATGATAAAGAAACACTCTTTATTAATTGCCTCTAGGGCATATCTCCTTCAGTAATGTAAGTAATACAATTATCCTTAGACAAAGTACTATTGTTTTATCCCTAGTAGCAACAGTACATCTACAATCTTAGAGGTTGTTGTCACTCCCCCAGATTAAATAGAGACATGAACCCACTATCGAGCATAAATACCCCCTCTTGGAGTCACAAGCATCTACTTGGCCAAAGCATCTACTAGCAACGGAGAGCATGCAAGATCATAAACAACACACAACATGATATATTATGAAGCAAATGACATAGTATTCAATATTCATCGGATCCCAGCAAACACAACATGTAGCATTACATAAAGATGATCTTGATCATGATAGGCAGCTCACAAGATCTAAACATGATGGCACAATAGGAGAAGACAACCATCTAGCTACTGCTATGGACCCGTAGTCAAAGGATGAACTACTCACGCATCAGTCCGGAGGCGGGCATGGTGATGTAGAGCCCTCCGGTGATGATTCCCCTCTCCGGCAGTGTGCCGGGAAGAACTTCTGAACCCTCCCGAACTAGGGTTGACGACGGCGGCGGCTCCGTAATGTTTCGTGGAAAAGTGTTCGGGTATTAGGTCTTGTATTGTCGGGGGGTATTTGTAGGCGAAAGGGCGAAGGCGGTGGAGGCCCGAGGCCACGTCCTCATGTGCTGGCGCGGCAGGGGTGGGACCCGCGCCAGCACCTGATGAGGGCGGCTCGGTCCCCTCCTCCGTCTCCTCTTCGGTGTTCTGGAACCTCCCGTGAAAAATAGGGACTTTGGCATTAATTTCGTCCAATTCCGAGAATATTTTCTTAAGTGGTTTTCTGAAACCAAAAAACAACAGAAAACAGGGAACTGGCACTGTGGCATCTTGTTAATAGGTTAGTCCCAGAAAATGCATAAAACAATGCAAAGTGTATATAAAACATGTAGCAATTGGTATAATATAAGCATGGAACATAAGAAATTATAGATACGTTTGAGACGTATCAAGCATCCCCAAGCTTAGTTCTACTCGTCCTCGAGTAGGTAAAACGATAACAAGAATAATTTCTGAAGTGACATGCTTTCACACAATCTTGATCATATAATAATGTAATGCATGTAAACTGAGATCAAATGAATAAAAGCTGTAGTTTATATTGATATCAAATGAGTGATGAACAAACAAGTAGGAAGAACAAAGCAAAACTTTCAATGAATTAGTACTAGAGAACAATCAACCGTGCAAAGTAGATATTAAAGATGATTTAAGCTTCAAGAATAACAATATAATCATCTAATGAATCAAACACTCATGACAACTTTGTGAAAGGATCAAGTCAAGCAATAACAATATGCACGTAGAAGATCATCTCTCTATTTGTTCACTCAAAAACAAGCAAGTGTTCAGCGTTGGTTCCTGGCACCAGGATGTTGTGGCTAAAAGAATAATAATGGGGGTTTGGAAGGCCAACGGAAGAAAGTCTCACACAGCTGAAAGTGATCATTAGACAAGAGGAAGTCTTATAATCGAAGCTATGCAAGGAGTAGTGATTGCCACACAACGGATGCACATAGAGCTATAAGTGTATGAAAGCTCTCCAATGGAACTAGTGGGGGTGCATCTAACTTGCTTGCTCATGAAGACCTAGAGCACTTTTGAGGAGGCTCATCATTGGAATATACAAGCCAAGTTCTATAATGTAAAGTTCCCCACATAGTTATGCAAGTAGAACATGAAAACTCTCTCATATGGAGTAAAGGTGTTGAACATGAGCACAAATGATGGCTATGAATATTACAGGTGCTATAACATGAGCACAAGTGTGGATAAAGAGTAGTAACGTTGCCCCCTTTTTATTCTTTTTTTTTCTATTTTTCCATTTTTTTTATATTTTTCTGTTTCTCTTTTCGATGGCCTCCATGGCTCTTTTCACTTTTAGAGGCAAACATTTTAATATGACAACACACTTTTGATATAAGGATATCATAAGGGATAAAACATGGTGTATGAAACGGTGCCTCTGCCAGTGTAGCAGGATATGCAATGATCTAACGTAACATGGGTAAAACCACACATCAGCTATATAGAATCATGCAAAGCAATATATAAATGATAAATGACAACAAGTCATGTAATGTAAGATGAAAGTTGCATGGCAATATATCTCGGAACAGCTATGGAAATGCTGTAGTAGGTAGGTATGGTGGATGTTTTGAGGAAGATATTTGTCTTATGTGTAGGAGAACATGATGAAGATCTCCCACGAGTTTTGGATGTACCCGCGAAGTATGCACCAACTCTCAATGTGAGAAAGGGCAATGCAAAGTACCGAAGAGGCTAGCAAATATGGTGGTGGAAGTGCCATGAAAACCGCAGCTTTAGAACTCACAAGTAAAAAGATTCCAACTAGAAATATGATCTTACAAGGCATAATGAAAATCACTCCATGAGGGACTGTGGCAAATGAACAAGTCACTATTGGGACCCCGACCGTAGCGCATAACACAAAGTCATTACGGTTGCTTTTAACATTAGAAGTCATATATCATTATGCTATCAACTGGATATTTAAGTGTGGCACAACTTCAAGTTTTCTAGACCAACCATTAATCATTCCACTTCACTAAACCATCATGTTTTACCATTAAGCATATTGATATCTCAAAACAACATCGATGATTCAAGTGACACAATTTAATGATCTACAAGATTATGTATCATTTAGTTATACCATCTACCACATTTAAAATTTTCTGTTCTTAACCAAACACCAATCAACTTATTTAAAACATAAACTCTCCAAGTATTTAATAATGAAGCAAGAGAGTATAACATATGAGAACTAACAGCTCTGAACAAGAGGTGCATGAAAAATAAGAGCTGAAAGTATTGGAGTAGCTATAGAAGAATAATTAACAAGTATACATGAAGAATAGGAGTATTCAAATGAAAAAGCGGAGCGTGTCTCTCTCCCACACAAGAATGCTAGGATCCATTTTATTCAGAGAACAAGAATAACAAAAGAAAAAATAAAAACAAACAAACGCTCCAAGTAAAGCACATAAGATGTGGCGGAATTAAAATATAGTTTCACTAGAGATAACCTGGTAAGTTGTTGATGAAGAAGGGGATGCCTTGGGCATCCCCAAGCTTTGACGCTTGAGTCTTCATGAAATATGCTTGGGTGACCCGCGGGGGCATCCCCAAGCATAGGCTCTTTAATCTTCTTGATCACATCATATCATCCTCTCTCTTGATCCTTGAAAACTTCCTCCACACCAAACTCAATGTAAACTTCATTAGAGGGTTAGTGCATAATTAAAAATTCTCATATTCTGCATGGAGACAATCATTATCATGGTACTGGACATTAGCTACAGCCACTGGAATTTTATGGAACAAAAAGATCCATTCAAAAACAGCAAAAGAATCAATGCAAAATAAATGGCAGAATCTGTCAAAAACAGAACAGTCCGTAAAGACGAATTTTTTCGAGCCACTTAACTTGCTCAAATCAGAAAACTCAAAACTAATGAAATTTGCGTACATATATGAGGATCACGCTCAGAAAATATGAGGTCATTCCGACGTTTCTGTAAAGAGTTATGAATTTAATGGTGAACAGCAGAAAAACTGTTTCTGCGCAGAAATCCAAATCTAGCATCAACTTTCTACTAGAGACTTGACTTGGCACAACTATGCAATAAAATAAAGATACAAAGGAATTGCTCTGTAGGCATGTTCCTTGACTCAAGAAAATAAAATAACAGGAATAAAAAGTGGGTTGTCTCCCATAAGCGCTTTTCTTTAACGCCTTTGAGCTAGGCACAGAAAGCAAAACTCAAGTGTTTCCAAGAGAAGAAGCATCAACATTATAGTTTGTACGAATAATAGAATCAAAAGGTAGCTTCATCTTCTTCCTAGGGAAGTGTTCCATACCTTTCTTAAGTGGGAATTGGTACCTTATATTTCCTTCTTTCATATCAATAATAGCACCAACCGTGCGGAGGAAAGGTCTTCCCAAAACAATAGGACAAGAGGGGTTGCACTCAATATCCAAGACAATAAAATCAACGGGGACAAGGTTATTATTAACCATGACATGAACATCATTAACTCTCCCCAAAGGTTTCTTCAAAGCATTATCAGCAAGAAAAACATCCAAATAGCAATGTTCCAAAGGTGGCAAGTTAAACATATCATAAGGTTTCTTAGGCATAACAGAAATATTTGCACCAAGATCACACAAAGCATTGCAATCAAATTCATTCACTTTTATCTTAATGATGGGCTCCCAACCATCTTCTAACTTCTTAGGGATAGAAGCTTCAAGTTTTAATTTCTCTTCCCTAGCTTTAATGAGAGCATTTGTAATATGAGTTGTAAATGCCAAGTTCATGGCACTAGCATTAGGATATGTGGCTAACTTTTGCAAGAACTTAATAACTTCAGTGATATTACAATTATCAAAGTCAAAATTATTATCATCAAAGCAAACCGAACCACCTTCTCCTATGTTCTTAAAAATTTCAGCACTTTTATCAAGAACAGTTTCAGCAGTTTTAGGCAATTTTAATTTTTTGGAAGAAGTAGAAGAAACATTGCCAACACCAATTATGTTACCATTAATAGTAGGAGGTTTACTAGCATGTGAAGTAACATTATTTTCAGTAGTAGTAATGGTGCAAACTCTAACAATATCATCATCTTTAGCTAATTCTTCCTCTCTTTCCCATCTAGCACGCAATTCAGCCATCATCCTAACATTTTCATCAAATCGAATTTGGATGGCATTAATTTTAGCAAAGGTCTTACTCTCATTAGTATCATTAGGCATGACTTTAGATTTTAAAAGATCAACATCAATAACAAGACTATCAACTTTAGAGGCAAGAATATCAATTTTCCCAAGCTTTTCCTCAACAGTTTTATTAAAGGAAGTTTGTGTAGTGATAAAATCTTTTAACATGGTTTCAAGTTCAGAGGAGGTATTCCTATTATTGCTATAAGAATTACCATAAGAATTACCATTATTAGGAGGATAGGGCTTATAGTTGTTATTACCCTAATTGTTCCTATAGGCATTGTTGTTGAAATTATTATTTTTAATGAAGTTCACATCAACATGCTCTTCTTGTGCAACTAAAGAAGCTAAGGGAACATTATTAGGATCCATATGAGATTTACCATTAACAAGAATAGACATGATCATAGAATTTACCTTCTTACCTTGAGGAGTCCTTTCAGTATGCCACTCAGAATAATTAACCATCATATTGTCCAGAAGTTTTGTTGCAGCCCCCAAAGTGATGGACATAAAAGTACCTCCAGCAGCCGAATCCAATAAATTTCTTGAAGAAAAATTTAGTCCTGCATAGAAGGTTTGGATGATCACCCAAGCAGTCAGTCCATGGGTTGGGCAATTCTTAACCAGAGATTTCATTCTTTCCCAAGCTTGAGCAACATGTTCATTATCAAATTGCTTAAAGTTCAAAATGCTACTCCTTAGGGAAATAATCTTAGCAGGAGGATAGTATTTTCCAATAAAAGCATCTTTACATTTAATCCAAGAATCCATATTATTCCTAGGCAATGAAAGTAACCATTCTTTAGCTCTTCCTCTCAAGGAGAAAGGAAATAATTTCAGTTTTATAATGTCACCATCTATATCCTTATATTTTTGCATTTCACAAAGTTCAACAAAATTATTTAGATGGGCAGCAGCATCATCAGAACTAACACCAGAAAATTGCTCTTTCATGACAAGATTTAACAAAGCAGGTTTAATTTCAAAGAATTCTGCTTTAGAAGCAGGTGAAGCAATAGGTGTGCAAATAAAATCATTATTGTTGGTGCTAGTAAAGTCACACAACTTAGTATTCTCAGCAGTAGTCATTTTAGCAAGATTTAAAAGCAAACCGAAATATAAATATTAATGCAAGTAGCTAATTTTTTTGTGTTTTTGATAATAAGAAGCAAACAAGATAATAATAAAGTAAATAAAATGCAAGTATCTAATTTTTTGTGTGTTTTTGATATTTAATAGCAAACAAAACAGGAAATAAAATTTAACTAAGCAAGACAAAAACAAAGTAAAGAGATTGGGAAGTGAGAGACTCCCCTTGCAGATGTGCTTCAGCTCCCCGGCAACGGCGCCAGAAAACAGCTTGATGCACAGGGTGGTGTTGTTGGGAAACCCCAAGAGGAAGGTATTATGAGTGCAGCAGCAAGTCTTCCCTCAGTTATGAAACCAAGGTTATCGAACCAGTAGGAGATGAAGAACACGTCTGAAGGTCTCCCTGACAATGATGCCAGAAAACAGGCGTCGAAGGGGAGGTGGAACCTGCACAACACAATCAAACTACTTTGCCCCAACGAAACAGTGAGGTTGTCAATCTCACTGGCTTGCTGTAACAAAGGATTAAACGTATGTGTGGAGGAGGATGTTTGCAGAGAATGAAAGTAACAGTTTGCAGTTGGTTGTATTATCAGTTTAAAGAAAAGGATCGGGGTCCACAGTTCACTAGTGGTGTCTCTCCATAAATGATAATAATAGCATACATGCAGGTAAACAAATTACAGCTGGGCAATTGACAGAATAAAGAGCTGCATAATGATGGATATACTAATGTCATGATGTCTAGTATGAGATTCATTTGGGCATTACAACAATATACATAGACCGTTCCAACCACATCTATGACTAATAATCCACCTTCCGGTTACGTCCGCACCCCTTTCAGTATTAAGTTGCAAGCAACAGATTATTACATTAGGCAAAGTGTGTAATGTAAGTAATAAAATTATCCTTAGACAAAGTACTACTGTTTTATCCCTAGTAGCAACAGTACATCTACAATCTTAGAGGTTGCTGTCACTTCCCCAGATTAAATAGAGACATGAACCCACTATCGAGCATAAATACCCCATCTTGGAGTCACAAGCATCTACTTGGCCAGAGCATCTACTAGCAACGGAGAGCATCCAAGATCATAAACAACACACAACATGATATATTATGAAGCAAATGACATAGTATTCAATATCCATCGGATCCCAGCAAACACAACATGTAGCATTACATAAAGATGATCTTGATCTTGATAGGCAGCTCACAAGATCTAAACATGATGGCACAATAGGAGAAGACAACCATCTAGCTACTACTATGGACCCCTAGTCAAAGGATGAACTACTCACGCATCAGTCCGGAGGCGGGCATGGTGATGTAGAGCCCTCCGGTGATGATTCCCCTCTCCGGCAGGGTGCCGGGAAGAGCTTCTGAACCCTCCCGAACTAGGGCTGACGACGGCGGCGGCTCCGTAATGTTTCGTGGAAAAGTGTTCGGGTATTAGGTCTTGTATTGTCGGGGGGTATTGATACGTCTCAAACGTATCTATAATTTCTTATGTTCCATGCTTATATTATACCACTTGCTACATGTTTTATATACACTTTTATATCATTTTATGCATTTTCTGGGACTAACCTATTAACAAGATGCCATAGTGCCAGTTGCTTGTTTTCTGCTGTTTTTGGTTTCAGAAAAGTTGTTAAGGAAATATTCTCGGAATTGGACAAACGAAACGTCAAAGTGCTTATTTTTCCTAGGAGGTTCCAGAACACCGAAGAGGACACGGAGGAGGACCCCGAGGGGCCCACACCCCCTCCCGGCGCGGGTCCCCCCTGGCCGCGCAAAGCACGAGGTGTGGGGCCCTCGAGGCCCCGCCGCCTTCTCCCTTTCGCCTACAAATACCCCCGATGAAATAAGACCTACGACGGAGTCGTTTTCCAGAGAAGAGTTCCGCTGCGCCGCCGCCACCAAAAACCCTAATTCGGGGGACAGAAGTCTCTGTTTTGGCACCCAGCCGGGACGGGGAATTGCCCCCGGAGCCATCTCCATCAACTCCACCGCCATCTCTATCGCCGTTGCTGACTCCTACGATGAGGAGTGAGTAGTTCTCCCCCGGGGCTGCGGGCTCTACCGGTAGCTATGTGGTTTATCTCTCTCTCCCATGGTGTGATCTTTATGTGATCATGAGCTTTGTAATCTAGTTGAATATGTGATGTTACTCTTTATCTATTATGCACTCTAGAGGTTACTTAAATATGAACTCTAGGGTTATTCACGGTTGTAAAGGTGACAGTGTGTGCACCGTGTGTGATTCCTATATGAAGTTGTGGTGTGTGTTTACTCATACTTTGAGGGTGCTGTTATAGCCCTACTCAATGAATGGTGTTTGTCATCCGACAAGAGAGTGTTTGAGAGTAGTATTTATTATTCAGCTTTGATGTCATTGTTGAGAATGTCCACTAGTGAAAGTATGATCCCTAGGCCTTGTTTCCACGCATTAAAACACCGTTTACAACAAGCTCTGCTGCATGTTTGCTTGCTGCCATTTCTATTTCAGATTGCAATTACTACTTATAATCATCCATATTACTTGTATTTCACTATCTCTTCGCCGAACTAGTGCACCTATACATCTGACAAGGGTATTGGGTGTGTTGGGGACACAAGAGACTTCTTGTATCTTAATTGCAGGGTTGCTTGAGAGGGATATCTTTGACCTCTACCTCCCTGAGTTTGATAAACCTTGGGTGATTCACCTAAGGGAAACTTGCTGCTGTTCTACAAACATCTGCTCTTGGAGGCCCAACACTGTCTACGAGAATAGAAGCGTGCGCAGACATCAAGCTATTTTCTGGCGCCGTTGCCGGGGAGGTAAGCGTTGGAAGGTATCTCCTTTAGATCCTGCAGTTATTACTTTTTGTTTCTTGTTTTTATTTTCACTAGTTAGGCTAAATGGAAAACAACAAAAAAATTAGAGATCTCTATGAAGTTTATATTGCATTGGGACATGATAGTTTTGAAGAGAAAATTAAAAAACCTATGGAAGTTTGTTTGCATAATAATGGTAGTAATGTTATTAGTATAAATTCTTTGGACATCATTATTGCTAAGGCTATGGAAAAGCCTAAGCTTGGGGAAGCCGTTGTTGATGAATATGTTATTCCTAGTCCCCCAAGTTTTGAGGAGAAAATTTTCTTTGATGATACTTTGCCTCCAATATATGATAATTATAATCACTGTGATATTTTCAGTCCACCTACTATTGAGGATATGGTTTATGTTGATTATGATATGCCTCCTATATATGATGTTTACAATGATGAATATGATATTTTCAGTCCATCTACTATTGAGGATAAAACTAATTATGATTATTCTATTCCCCCAATTTATGATGATTACAATGATGGATGTGATAGTTTTACTCCCACTGTTACTAATAAAATTGATTATGCTTATGTGGAGAATAATAATATTATTATGCTTATGGATCATGATAAGAATGCTTTAGGTGATAGCTATATTGTTGAATATATTCATAATGCCGCTGAAAATTATTTTGAGAGAGGAAAGTATGGTTATAGAGATCTTTGTGTTACTAAATTTCTTCTCTTTATGATGAATGTTTTGAGTTTTCTCTTGATTTGCTTTTATTTGGTGGGTACTTTAAGACCTACTGGTCCTTATGAGAGAAGGAGACATGACTTCATATATCACAATAATATTAAGTCTCCTCTCTTTATGTTAAATTTTTTGAAGTTGTACTTGTTTTGCCTTCCTATGCTAGTCACTTTGTGCTTTATTAATTTATTTTCTTACAAGATTCCTTTGCATAGGAAGTGGGTTAGACTTAAATGTGTTTGATGTTTTTACCTCTTGATGCTCTCATTTGTTTTCAACTCTCATCTTTATGAGAGCATCATAAAAATCACTATGCCTATCTTAATAGTTATAAAGAAAGAGCTTTTGGGAGACAACCCAATATTTTATTTCTGTTATTTTATTTTGTTGAGTCAAGGAAGATGTCTACCTCTGTAGCAATTCCTTTGTATCTTTACTTTATTGCATTGTTGTGTCAAGTTAAGACTCTGGTAGAAAGTTGATGCTAGATTTGGATTGCTGTGCTGAAACTGTTTTCTGCTGTCCACCGTTAAATTCTTAACTCTTTACAGAAAAATCGGATGGACCTGGGATTTTTTGTGCGTAATACTCAGATATATATGCAACTTTCATTAGTTTTGAGTTTTCTGATTTGAGCAAGTTAAGTGCCCCGAAAAAATTCGTCTTTAGGGATTGTTCTGTTTTTGACAGATTCTGCCATTTATTTTGCAATGCCTCTTTTACTATTTTGAATGGATCTTTTTGTTCCATAAAGTATCAGTGGCTGCAGCTAATATTCAGTAGCATTGGTTTCAATTGTGTTCATGCAGAATATAAGAATTTTTGATTATACACTAACCCTCTAATGAAATCAACTTTGAGTTTGGTGTGGAGGAAGTTTTCAAGGATCAAGAGAGAAGGATGATGTGATGTGATCAAGAAGATGAAAGAGCCAAAGCTTGGGGATGCCCCCGTGAGTCACCCAAGCATATTTCAAGAAGACTCAAGCGTCAAAGCTTGGGGATGCCCAAGGCATCCCCTTTTTCGTCAATAAACTGTCAGGTCATCTCTAGTGAAACTATATTTCAATTCCGACACATCTTATGTGCTTTACTTGAAGCGTCTGTTTGTTTTTGTTTTTGTTATTTTCATTCTCTGAATAAAATGAATCCTAGCATTCCTTTGTGGGAGAGAGACACGCTCCGCCTTTTCTTATGAATACTCGTATTCTTCACTTATCTTTGTTTAGTATTCTTCTATATTACTTCAATACTATTAGCTCTTGTTTTTCATGCATCTCTTGTTGGAGCTGTTAGTTTTTCTTATGTTATACTCTCATATCTCATTGTTATATACTTGGAGAGTTTATCTTTAAATAAGTTGATTGGTGTTTGGTTGGAAACAGAAAATGCTAAATGTGGTAGATGGTATAATGAAAAAGATATACATGCTCTTATGGATTGTTATCTCTTCATGTTGTGGTGCTTGGCAATTGTTTTGACCTCTCAAGTAGATCATGTTTAAGCTTTTACATCATGTAGTTAAAGCCTATTAATGAAGAACTACCGTAAAGCTTGTTGAAATTTGGTTTGCATGTTTGGTATCTCTAAGGTCTAGATATTTACTAGTAAAGGTGTTTGAATAACAAGGAAGACAATGTAGAGTTCTATAATACTTGCAATATGTTTTTTATATACGTCTTGCTGTCATAGTTTATACTTGTGTTTACTTCAAATAACCTTGCTAGCCAAAACCTTGTACTGAGAGGGAATGCTTCTCGTGCATCCAAAACCTTGAGCCAAAACCCATGCCATCTGTGTCCACCATACCTACCTACTACATGGTATTTCCTGCCATTCCAAGCAAATACTTCGTGTGCTACCTTTTATTATTCAAAACATATTATCTCTTATTTGTGTCAATGTTTATTAGCTCATGAGGAAGTATGTGGTGTTACGGATATCAACCTTGTCATTTCCTTTCACACAGACTTTCACAACCGGACTAGTGGCATATACATCCGCTTATCCATTAACTTTGCAAAAAGAGCTGGTAAATGGGGTGCCCAGTCCCAATTAATTACAACTTTAACCGCTTCAATCTCTTCACATTTTTGCCCTGATCTAATCAGTCAAGCAATGACAACAGTTTTTAACCATATGTGTAAACAAAAGAGATAAGAGGGATGATCTGCCTTGCTGGTAGAAATAACGTCCTTCATGGGAGCCGCTCTTGAAAGTCTGGTTGACGAGGGGGGTAGAGTGCCCATTACCATTCGTTGACAACAACAAACACCTCTCAAAACTTACTTTTATGCTCTCTATATGATTTCAAAAACCTATAAAAACTAAAAAGCTCTAGCACATGTTTGTATCCCTGCTTCCCTCTGCGTAGGGCCTTTCTTTTACTTTATGTTGAGTCAGTTTACCTATTTCTTTCTGTCTTAGAAGCAAACACTTGTGTCAACTGTGTGCAACAATTCTTATATGTTTACTTATTGCACTTGTTATATTGCTTTGTGTTGACAACTATCTATATGATATACATGTTACAAGTTGAAAGCCAATGCTTAAACTTATATCTTCCTTTGTGTTGCTTCAATGCTCTTTTACTTAAAAACTATTGCTTTATGAGTTAAGTTTCATGTGAATCATTTTGATGCTTGTTTGAAAATACTATCCATGAAAAGTTTTTGCTTATATGATATAGTTCTTTACTCCTTGTCTATTTGTTAGCAAACTATAAACTATTGCTTTGAATCACTTCATTCATAACATGAGCCTTACATTATTATATGATCAAGATTGTGTGAAGCATGTCACTTCAGAAATTATTCTTGTTATCGTTTTACCTACTCGGGACGAGTAGAACTAAGCTTGGGGATGCTTGATACGTCTCAAACGTATCTATAATTTCTTATGTTCCATGCTTATATTATACCACTTGCTACATGTTTTATATACACTTTTATATCATTTTATGCATTTTCTGGGACTAACCTATTAACAAGATGCCACAGTGCCAGTTGCCTGTTTTCTGCTGTTTTTGGTTTCAGAAAAGTTGTTAAGGAAATATTCTCGGAATTGGACAAACGAAACGTCAAAGTGCTTATTTTTCCCAGGAGGTTCCAGAACACCGAAGAGGACATGGAGGAGGACCCCGAGGGGCCCACACCCCCTCCCGGCGCGGGTCCCCCTGGCCGCGTGAGCACGAGGTGTGGGGCCCTCGAGGCCCCGCCGCCTTCGCCCTTTCGCCTACAAATACCCCGGACGAAATAAGACCTACGACGGAGTCGTTTTCCAGAGAAGAGTTCCGCTGCGCCGCCGCCACCAAAAACCTTAATTCCGGGACAGAAGTCTCTGTTTCGGCACCCTGCCGGGACGGGGAATTGCCCCCGGAGCCATCTCCATCAACTCCACCGCCATCTCCATCGCCTTTGTTGACTCCTACGATGAGGAGTGAGTAGTTCTCCCCCGGGGCTGCGGGCTCTACCGGTAGCTATGTGGTTTATCTCTCTCTCCCATGGTGTGATCTTTATGTGATCATGAGCTTTGTAATCTAGTTGAATATGTGATGTTACTCTTTATCTATTATGCACTCTAGAGGTTACTTAAATATGAACTCCGGGGTTATTCACGGTTGTAAAGGTGACAGTGTGTGCACCGTGTGTGATTCCTATATGACGTTGTGGTGTGTGTTTACTCATACTTTGAGGGTGCTGTTATAGCCCTACGCAATGAATGGTGTTTGTCATCCAACAAGAGAGTGTTTGAGAGTAGTATTTATTATTCAGCTTTGATGTCATTGTTGAGAATGTCCACTAGTGAAAGTATGACCCCTAGGCCTTGTTTCCACGCATTAAAACACCGTTTACAACAAGTTCTGATGCATGTTTGCTTGCTGCCATTTTTATTTCAGATTGCAATTACTACTTATAATCATCCATATTACTTATATTTCACTATCTCTTCGCCGAACTAGTGCACCTATACATCTGACAAGGGTATTGGGTGTGTTGGGGACACAAGAGACTTCTTGTATCTTAATTGCAGGGTTGCTTGAGAGGGATATCTTTGACCTCTACCTCCCTGAGTTCGATAAACCTTGGGTGATTCACTTAAGGGAAACTTGCTGTTGTTCTACAAACCTCTGCTCTTGGAGGCCCAACACTGTCTACGAGAATAGAAGCGTGCGTAGACATCAGGTATTTGTAGGCGAAAGGGCGAAGGCGGTGGAGGCCCGAGGCCACGTCCTCATGTGCTGGCGCGGCAGAGGTGGGACCCGCGCCAGCACCTGATGAGGGCGGCTCGGTCCCCTCCTCCGTCTCCTCTTCGGTGTTCTGGAACCTCCCGTGAAAAATAGGGACTTTGGCATTAATTTCGTCCAATTCCGAGAATATTTCCTTAAGTGGTTTTCTGAAACCAAAAACAGCAGAAAACAGGGAACTGACACTGTGGCATCTTGTTAATAGGTTAGTCCCAGAAAATGCATAAAACAATGCAAAGTGTATATAAAACATGTAGCAATTGGTATAATATAACCATGGAACATAAGAAATTATAGATACGTTTGAGACGTATCAACGGTCAGACTGGAGATAAACCGAAGTAGACCCAGTAGCAACAGTACATCTACAATCTTAGAGGTTGCTGTCACTCCCCCAGATTAAATAGAGACATGAACCCACTATCGAGCATAAATACCCCCTCTTGTAGTCACAACCATCTACTTGGCCAGAGCATCTACTAGCAACGGAGAGCATGCAACATCATAAACAACACACAACATGATATATTATGGAGCAAATGACATAGTATTCAATATCCATCGGATCCCAGCAAACACAACATGTAGCATTACATAAAGAAGCCCTTGATCATGATAGGCAGCTCACAAGATCTAAACATGATGGCACAATAGGAGAAGACAACCATCTAGCTACTGCTATGGACCCGTAGTCAAAGGATGAACTACTCACGCATCAGTCCGGAGGCGGGCATGGTGATGTAGAGCCCTCCGGTGATGATTCCCCTCTCCGGCAGGGTGCCGGGAAGAGCTTCTGAACCCTCCCGAACTAGGGTTGACGACGGCGGCGGCTCCGTAATGTTTCGTGGAAAAGTGTTCGGGTATTAGGTCTTGTATTGTCGGGGGGTATTTGTAGGCGAAAGGGCGAAGGCGGTGGAGGCCCGAGGCCACGTCCTCATGTGCTGGCGCGGGTCCGCCGCGCCAGCACCTGATGAGGGCGCCTCGGTCCCTCCTCCATCTCCTCTTCGGTGTTCTGGAACCTCCCGTGAAAAATAGGGACTTTGGCATTAATGTCGTCCAATTCCGAGAATATTTCCTTAAGTGGTTTTCTGAAACAAAAAACAACAGAAAACAGGGAACTGGCACTGTGGCATCTTGTTAATAGGTTAGTCCCAGAAAATGCATAAAACAATGCAAAGTGTATATAAAACATGTAGCAATTGGTATAATATAAGCATGGAACATAAGAAATTATAGATACATTTGAGACGTATCAACGGTCAGACTGGAGATAAACCGAAGTAGACCCAGAAGGCTGACACCCCCCGGCAGTCGTAGCGGGAGCGTCGTGGTCGATGTCGCGGCGCGGATGCTTGAACTGTAGAGGAAGCTGACAAGTGCTCAGGCGAGGTGGTAGCCCTTGTGCCGATGTCGAGGGAGTCGAGAGCGCGAGGCGGTGCCGAGGTCGAGGTAGCCGTTGCGAGGAGATGTCGTGGTCGGGGATGCCGATGTCGATGTAGCCGCACGTGAAGCCGCGGGCATGAAGAAGGCGCCATGGTAATGATGACGGAGACGCGTCGAGGGCAGTCGTCGAGGATGTCGATGCCGAAGGCGATGCAGTAGGCATACTATGGTTTTGCCAAAACCGAGTACGCAAGATGAATCGTCGGTGACGCGGTCGAGGCAGTCGTAGGAGTCGATGTCGAAGAAGACGTTGTCGAAGCCGATGAAGACGAGGCGCCGATCCGAGCTTGCCAGGCACGGGGACGCGTCGGGGACGAAGGCACGCGGCGGTGTTGCCAACACCAAGCATGCGTAGGGCGGGACCAGTACGGTGTCATGCCATGTCGGTGATAGACTAGCAGAGAAGGCTCCCAGACAGTTGCGAGACACAGAGCGGCAAAGACGGGGAAGAGCCGATGCAGTCTGCGGTTGTCGGAGTAGACGCGAGGGTGGACGGTGGCTATGCCGAGAGGTGGCGCTGCCGGGGTGCAGGCGCTGCCAAGGAGGCATTGCCAGGCGGTGGCGATGACATTGGCGACGAAGTTGTACTGGACGAGGACGAAGTTGTAGACGGTGAAACCAGCGGCGGCGAAGGCCATGCAGGTTACGTGAGGAGGCGCGGCGGCGGTACACGAACTTGGCGAGGAAGAGCCGACAGCTTGACGAAGACCATGCGCGGACGGTGGCGACCCACGCCGTGGGAGCGGCGCGGTGGTAGCCTGAGACGTCGATGCGCGGGGACGGCGAAGTAGACTGCATACAGCGACGCTATCACCGGAGGGGACTGCATAGCTGCAGGGCGCGAGTCGGTGCACCGGCTAGGAGACCACCAGCGACGTACGCGCCAAGGAAGGCGTGTTGGAAGCCATTAGCCTGGACCAAAGGCGGCGGCGCTACGACCCGAAGGGGCGACGCAGCGGCAGCCCGTAGCTCGATCGGTTGTAGGCGCGTGCTCGGGGACATGCTTGGAAAAGACGTACGCGGGGCCGGTTGATCAGACCGACCGTGGCGCTATACGTGCCATGGCAAGGACGGCGCGCTGCAGATCGAAGTCGTTGGCGACGCTGTCGGTGAAGTCCCGGGCGATGACGACGAAGACGGACCGGCGATGGAGACCACGCGGACGAGAGCGGCTGGCGGTGGCGCAGGAAGGCGTCCCTTGGGCGGCGCATCCAACCTTGCCGCGTGGTGATGATGAGCTGGCCGATGTAGAGTCGACGCCGTAGAGGCGCGGCGTGGACGATGGCGGTGGGCGACTCAAACCGATCTTATATCAAAAAACAAAAAACGAAACGCCGGTCAAAAAACGACCGGCGAGAGAGAAAAACCGGATCAAGAGATCAAGAGATCGGAAAAAAATAGAATCTAGGGCAGCCAATCAACCGATCGGCGGACAAACCCTAGGTACGGACGGCGCGGCCCCCGGGAGAGATCATGAAGATCGATCTCCCCGGGGGCGGCGCGGTGCGGAAGCGCGGCGGCGGCTAGGTCAGAGCTCGTGTCGCTCTGATACCATGTAGAATTATGAGATATGCGGAATTGGTGGATATATTATTGAGCCTCGGGTGCGAGTATATATAGGCGTACAAGGGACCAACTTGGAGTACAAGTCAAGTTAGGGGAGGAATCCTAACTATTCTAAACTACCGTAGTACGTACACGGAATATATCTCTAACATTATGTTTTAAAGTTTTCATAATGAAATAAAGCAAAAGTAAGAAAGCATCTTCGAGCATGGTTCACTGTTACTGCTATCTAAACTGCTAATTTCCTGCAGAAAGGGGAAAACACAGCAATGTACAGGGAGCAAGCTCACTTTCAGGAGAAAAACTGAAGTGGACTGATGTTTCAGATGGAGCTCCAGTATCCATTCATCCCCCACAATACACAAGGTCAGACAAAGCCAATAAGGAGATGTACATCCACTCGACCACTTGTGTTTCCATTCAGTTTCATGCACTTCTGGGAACGGGTGTATCTGCTCACTTCCGCTTACGCATTGCATCGACCTTAAATCTTGATGGAGTGAATAAATTTTTTATTTTCTTATCACCAAATATCAGGGATAGCGCAACTTAAATGAACACATGAACTTTAATTTATTTACTCCCCTTTTCTCTTCAATGAACAGACATTGCTCCTGCCAACCTTTAAAAAACATACACTAGGTAAACATGACCCCATACGAATGGAATCAAAATTTATACTAGAAATATTTAACCGCATGAATTACGCCTATATGGCCATCATTATCACTTGATACTTTTGTTAGACCCCACTACTCCACTTTAGTACTCACCAAGGCTCCCCACAAAGCCACCTGCCTTTCTCATCAGCTGCCCTTCACTTGCCTTTAGTTATTCCATATCACAGTTACCTCAGCACACCATAAAAGGCCTCTCCCACACACTCTCACAAATTGCACACCCAGCTTCTATAGCTACAACTTGTGAGAAGCCATGAAGAACTCTTCAGTTGCATCAAGCCTGAAAAAGGAGAAAGTAGATGCTAGCAAACTGCAGGAAGGTGTCCCCAACAACCTTGAGCTTAGGCTTGGTATCTCTTCAGACAATGGCCCGTTTGGTGGCGGCGGCACTACTAGTTCATGGCTAGGTGTTGGAGTGCACCCATGGAGCCTGTCTGCTAAGCAAGATAAGGCAGCCCTGGAGCAAGATCAGCAGAGGCCTAATGAGTGCAACATACAAAGGTCTGGCTATCAGTTAGTACAAAGTAATAGCTCTTTCTCATTATGTCATGTAGGCTTAAAGGAAAAATAGGTCTTATTTTAGAAATTAAACCTCGTGTATCTTTATGAATTTAGAAAATGCTTTGATTAAATGAGGGTTCGTATATGAGCAAGTTTATGTTTGTGCCTATTTTCACCTCATCTGAACATATTCTGGCATAGCATAAGAAAGACATGTAAAAAAAAACATATTGGAGAGAATAAATAAATATTGCATTATAGACAGAGAGACATAATTCGCATGTAAAGAGAAGAAGATGTTGGTGCAGCCTCGGGCTGCACCTTCTCCTCTTGGACCTCTGCCCCGCTCAGACAGAAAACAGGAGGTGGGAGACGACGGTGACTGGAGCTGGGACACGGGTGTTTCTCCGGCCGACGCCAATGGCGCCGCCGCGGGCGCTCTGAACGCCCAAATTCTATTCCCGTTTAGCTCGCAGTGCTTAGCACGTTACAGGGGGGTGGGTTTATATGGAGGAGCTCGTCTCCTGCCCGTGCCCACGTCGCGCACACACACGACCCACGCACACCCCGCGTCCACGATCCGCATGGCCCGGCCACGCGCACGACGTGCACGACACGGCCGGCCTCCAGCGGCTAGACCTGGTCACCTCCCCCTAACTCGCTAACAACTAACCGAACGCACGCACCCGCGCACAGACGCGCTACACACGCGACCCCGCCATTGCCCGAGCCGGACCACCGACCTGCCGCGCCGGAACGCCGGTCGAACACCTGCTCGCGCATGGCTTACACGCCCACAGAAGACACGAAGAGTAAAAGAGGAAATAAATATGAAGCAAAACAAGATAACAAGAAACAAAACAATTAGATTTAGCAGAGAATAACTGGACTTGTATTGTGGTAACATACTAGTATCTCTCAAGTGCATTTCTTCCTTCTTGTCATGAATTCCACACAAAGAGGTGGTGAATCTTGTTTGCTTGTCTTTTTCACCATCTCACCAAATTCCACTAACAATATTCAGAGAAGATCGCCCACAGCTGGTGGGATGGCCACCAGTGTGCACATTCCGCAAGAACCTGTCCACCACATCCACAAAGCCTGCATATTCTGAAGATCTGAGCAAAGTGGAACCCTGCTCTGAAGAACAAGATCATGGAAGCACTGGAGTTTCAGGACAAGACAGGCCAACTATGTTCGTGAAGGTGAACCTGGAAGGTTACGCCGTTGGGAGGAAGATCGACATCAATGCTCACCGTGGCTACACCTCACTATCTGGGGCTCTGCAGAACATGTTCCACGGCTTCCTGTCAGGTGTCTTTGGTTTCCACTGCACTGTACCCCCAATGCATGATGAAACTCCATCCTGCTCATGTCACTGACATCAGGTGGCTGGTTGATTTCAGATGGCCATGGGAGAATTGCAACCAGAGAGGATGAAGAGCGGCTGGACTATCAGAAGGGAAAGGACGCGATGAAGAACTACATCCTTCTGTACGAGGACAACGAGGGCGACCGCATGCTTGTAGGCGACGTCCCGTGGGAGTACGTTGAGAGAGCCAAATATATGAGATTTGTTTATGGCACATGTTGAAGTCGTCGCTGATTGATCTTTCTTGCATTTATGCAGGTTGTTCATCACTTCAGTGAAGAGGCTTTACATTACCAAGGACCCTAGAGCTGAAAAATCAACAAGAAAAACAATGGTGTGCATTACACTTACACACTATTCTTTCTGACAATCTTTACTGTATTTATTTGTCAAGTGACAGTGCTGCCTTGTTGCTTTTGTAATTACAGGGTGATTAGGTGCTGAGGCAGTTTGTGTGCTTCTACCAGACTGCAAATGACAACAGGAGATTGCATATGTCGACATGCATGGATCTCAAGGATCACAGGCGTTTATGGTCTGTGCCTATAATGGTCTGCAGAAAATCTGCATTCGAAGCTTTGAATTAGGTCACCTGTTAAAACCCTTTCTATTTTACCTTGTTGCCGTGTATCCAGGTGTGTAGTTCGATTAAAACTAATGTAGGAAGTTTTTTTTTTCTGCAATCGAATAGATAGTGGATTAGCTTATATTCATGTAAAATAGCACTGGGTGTAATTATGCATTATGGAATCGGTACACTGACCTGCTAAATCTTCTCCACACAGTGTTTTAGAAATCTCTGCGCACCTTAATGTTTTATTTAGGAAATGGAAGATTTATTACCCTGTGTCTGTACATCCTAGATGTATGAGGCCTTGTTTATTACAAACTAGCATAGTGACTCTCGCATTTGCGACGGCATCATTTTTAAGTGCTAACTATTTACAGAAAAATGGGCAGTCATTTTTTGTCTGACCAACATTATAGAAAGAATCATCGAATGGATAATCCCTAGGAGCAACCACTGGACACATTTGTTCTTCTTCACTGGATTTGTTATGGGAGGCGCAGCAGCCAGAGGCTTCATCAAGGAATGGTAGCAGGGATTTCTTAACACTGCCCAGTTTGTTACACATATCTTGGTCCATCAAGACCATTTGATCATCCTCTTCCACCACTTTATCTTGTTCTTGATCAGATTCCTCCTGAAAATCATGCTGAGTGTGAGTGCAGTACTCCATGCCAGCTGATCTTTCACCCATTTGGGTTACGGTATAGTCATCCATGTCTTCTACGTCAACGTGAAAGGTGCTTCATCCAAACCATCCCATATCTTGTCATCCAACAGACCATAGTCAAGTTTTCCAGGTAAGAATTTGGTAGGGGAGATCACTCGACTGACATCAAGCCCATCCGAAAAACCATGCCAACTTTTTGCACCACCAGCCAATAGGTTGACTTTATAATGAGAACCACATCATGTCAACCGGAAGGATATAATTCGGTGAATTAGTAGTACACAAAGAGTTCACCTCCCTGCCTAGCTTAGAACAGATGGCGTTGTGGATCACAGTAACAATACATTTTGCGAAAACGCAAAGAGCATTGCGTTTCATTTCATTGATAGAAAAGAGAGTTAATTGCAAGCCTACAAGGAGGTCACCCAGCGCCGTACAACTCAACCCAAAACTCTAAGGCAGAACTAGGGCGAGTCCCCGGCCCCCTGCGCTCACCCACGAATTCGCCTCCGTCTTGATGGTTTCCACCAAAGCGCCAACAGAGGGATGTGCGTTGTCGCAGACGATCGCGTTCCGTTGTTTCCAGATCCACCACGCGGAGAGCATGATCACCGAAGAGGTGCCTTTGCGCAACACACACGGGGTGGTCTTGAGAACCAATGCCCACCAATCCGCGAACCTATCCTCAGCAACGGGCGGTCTTGAGGTTGATCGAATACAAGATAGCACTTCATGCCAGATTGTGCGTGAGAAGGAACAACCCGTGAGGATATGTCCTATCGACTCTGCCACCTGATCACACAATGGGCAGGCTGCCAGATGTGGCAGCCCCCGTCTCGCCAGCCTCTCCCCCGTCTAGCAGCGATCCATGCACGCGAGCTAGACAAAGAATTTCACCCGTGGAGGAGCCCAAGTTTTCTAGTTCTTTTTCCAAGAGCTTGAGACCGTCGCACCCCTGAACAAGGCGTCATAGCAAGATTTGGAAGAGTACTGTCCGTCCGCGGTCCAGCGCCAGACAAGTTTGTCCGGCTGCTCTGTAAGGTGTATCCCACGCAAGGTGTTCCAAATGTGGATATACTGTGTGAGGGCAAGCGGGCTAAGGGCTCCCGAAATATCTACTATCCATCGGCGCTCCACCAGCGCCTCTCTCACCGTTCTCTTCTTCCTAACTTTCTTGGCGCTCATTGCGAATAGATGGGGGGCCAGTTCCTGAATGGATTTGCCCCAGGCATTTGTCCTCTCAGAAGAGCGCCGTGGTACCGTTACCGAGATGCATCTCTGAAGAGGTATGGAAGATTTGGCGTTCCTCTCTAGAAAATTGCATATCCAGGCCCCGCCACGGTCTCAACTGGTCCGTGCGCATCCTCCACAACCAACGGACTCGTAGGCTGATGGACGTGCGTGCCAAATCTAGGATGCCCAAGCCACCAAGTTGCAACGGGCGGCACACCCTAGCCCAGTTGACATGACAGTGCCTCAGTCCGACCCGCCCACAAGAACCCTCTGAAGAACAGTACATTGATATTTTTGAATCATAATAAGACAGAAGAAAACATCACGGCTGAATTTATGCTGTGTTTGTAGATTGATCATCACAGACAAATAATATGGGTCCAGTGCCACATGTTCATAAAATTTTACTCTGTCAATTACTGGCGCCCAACACGGCTGTTCGTTTTTTCGACAACACATGCTAAATTTGATTTATGAGAAGCTAGCACAAAGGTAACTCATAGGGACAATAAAACTGAAAGCACACATTTCTACTACAGTGTAAGAGCAGAACGCACGTCATCATTTAAAACAGAAGCGTATATATATATATATACTTGAGGAAATCAGTATAAATACATGGCGTTCTTCATTGTTTCATATCAAGACAGAAGAAACATCGCAGCTCTGTGGATGGATCATCGCTGATAGATTTGCTAAGACCAACAGTGAACTTAAACACGCAAGCGGTTCATAAACAGAAGTTACAACTGTGTATTGTATTATCATCACGGCATCAATACATGGATCGATAGGTTTACAGAGAGAGACCGACAAGAAATTGCTTCATCGACGAATCATCGATCAGGACCACAAGTTCATAAAAAAATTCTTGAGATCTTGGTCGCAGTGGATGCGCTTGAACGCCTTGTCTCGTGCTTTGTCGCAGCATTCTCGGACCTTTGGCCCTGCCAGCCAGGAAGTCGTCATCCACCTCGACGTATCCCTGCTTGAGGTATTGGCTGCGGACCCAGGCCTGGAACTTGAAGAACTCCTCATCCATCTCCATGAAGCACCTTTCTAGAGGCCTGGCATCCTCTTCAACCTCTCGGGCGAGGATCGAAGCAACCTCCCGCTGCGGCAGCCGCGTCATCTTTTTCGCCGGAGCCTCCTCCTCGGCTTTGGCCGCCGCCTCCACCGACTGCTGCGCGTCCGCTGCCGCCCCCACCTTCCTTTTCTTGGCGGTGCGCGGCTCCGGCGGGCACTCGTCGCCGGCCGACGGCGCCTCCTCCTCCTCCTCCTCTGCCTTCCTTTTCGTGGCGGTGCAGGGTTTGAGCGGACGACGCTCCTCGGCCTAGCTCTGGATTCCTAGCTCTGGAATTGGGAAAGCAGGAGACGGTGGGGTGTGGAGAATATAAAGCCAGAGCCTTTTTATTTCTCTTTTGATCCTAGTGCGAGCGGGACTCGGAGTCCGAATCAGGTGCGTGGGTTGGAAATTTGGACGAACCACCCGTCTCGGAGTTCTCTGCTGCATCTAGTGTCGTATAAAAACAACCTACTACCTAGTATAACTTGCATGACACTTTTTATGACTGAGGAAGTATCACTTTTTGCATAAATCATAGGATGGTATCAGTTTTAATTTGACCTAGCAAAATGACCGTGCTTTGCTACAGGTATTAAATAAATCGATTAAATGTTCACAGCTATAGTAATCATTTCGAATAAAAACAATAGTAGATGCCGACGCAGAGAGCACCAGAGCCGAAAATTGCAAAACCACTAACTCCCATTTGATTAGGTGGAGGTCTGCCTTTACATGGTCTACACTCATCAGGCTCTGTACATTTCCATCGGATTTGTACATTTTCATCGATTGAACAGTGATGTTTTTAAATCTATAGGTTAACTCGTAGGTTTCTTAGTTGTCTTCTGACTGATGACACAAGTGTGTGCTTTCTTGTATTCCTACTTTAGGAAAGTGACAATGTGAAGTCTAACAGTAGCAGGTATGGTACAGAACACTCTTGTTCAGTCTTCAGGATAAAGTACGCAGTGCTGTTTCATGCTTCAAGCTCGACAGCAACCTCTATCATCCTTGGCCTCTCCTCACCTCTCACCCTTAAGCATCGCAAAGCCAACTGCGCTACAGTTTTAACATGTCTAGCTCTAGCTTCATCGGCTAGTTGATCCACGATTTCCGACAACTGATTCTCGTGGAATAATATGCTGAAATGCAACGCCGGGCTTCTCACCTCGTCTGTCTTGCAACCAAATATTGGTTTCTCCCTTGTCAATAGCTCGAGAAGTACCACTCCGAAGCTCTAAACATCACTTCTCTCGGTCAGTTGGCTTGTCTGGAAGTACTCAGGGTCCATGCACCCTAGTGTTCCCTGCACCAAGGTGGTGACATGTGTCAGATTATGCGGCACCGGCCTCGAAGCGCCAAAATCGGACACCTTGGCAGTAAAGCTATTGTCAAGGAGTATGTCGGACAACTTGACATCTCTATGAATGATCGGCCTCTTGGCCAAGTGCAAGTATGCAAGCGCTGTAGCCGTTTCAACTGCGATCCTTAGGCGGTCCTCCCATGACATCGGCACTGAAGTGTTGTGGAGATGGTGGAAAAGTGCCCCGTTGGTGACGAACTCGTAGACTAACAAGGGAATTTCAGACTCTAGGCAACAGCCTATTAGCTGGACCACGTTCTCTTGGTTAACTTGTGAGAGAACGAGCAGCTCATTGACGAACTGCTCCACCTGGCTCTGATCAACTCGCTGAGCCTTCTTGATCGCCACGACCATCTCATCGAGCAATACGCCTTTGTAGACCGTCCCGAACCCACCTCTGCCAGCTATGTTGTCATCGCTGAATCTGTTGGTTGCCTTTTCAAGTTCACGTCTTCAACGACACCCTCTGAGTAAACATCTGCTGCTTCAGGAGCATGCCACCATTTTGCAGAAAGTATCTCTGTCTTGACTTGGCAAGCTTTCTCTTCTTAACAAGCCATTGTGTCCAAACTCCGAGCACCAGGAGAATGAGCAGTAAAGGCAGACCTCCACCTAAAAAATAGCAGTAGAAACATTGATAAGTTAAGTGTTTGTTCTTTCAGACTGAGCAGAGATAATGTCAAAGTATAAGATTATTGGGTACTACCACTTGCCTGCTGCAATCAGTAGCTTTGTATCTCTCCTGCACCCAGTGCCCTGCTTCGTACCAACACCCGTTGTGCCCATCGGGCATACACACTCAAAATGACCAATAGTGTTGATGCACTTGTGAGTGCACAGTTAATTCTTCTCATCTTTGCATTCGTCAATATCTACCTGTCGAAACTGCAAAGCCAAACCGGCAACAATAGCTACCATAAAATGAAGGCAATATTGTAGCAACAACCTGAAAGTTACAGAAACAGAGAAAAAAGACATGACAACACTACCTATAAACGACCTAGGATAGGCTCACAGACAGAGAATTGCAGACGTTGGTTAGCTCAATCATCTGCGAGAGTAAATCACCTCTGCTAGCTTGCTGCAATTTCAGCAACACAATTACGCACACGGTGAACTTGTAACCTTAATCACTGAAAGTTTACTCGTTTCTCTATACCTGATACTGAGAACCATAAAAACGACATCAGTGAACTCTTCCTCCCGCCTGTCTCGAAGAAGGCTATAGTTTTCCGATCTTTGCTTGCTCAAGCACCTCCAACTGGCAATACTTAGCCTGCTCCTTGTTGGCAGGCTTCCCCCTCCACGCAGCCCTGTCTGATCCGTCTCGCCTCTTCTCCACAAATTGAGCCAAACAAGTTGTTTGAGGTTCGCTCAATTATGAAGTCTAGAGCCCGATTTTATTCTCAGCGTGATGTCCTCGATGAGCTTCTCGCCGCTGACCTCCTCCGCCCTGTACACCGGGTGCAATCCGTCGGCGCCCAGCTTCTTCGGCCGCCTCCAGCGAATCGGCCCGCAGTCCACACCATCGGGCGGTGGTGGTGGGAGCGCCGCTCCCGCTCCCGGCGTTGACCGACCTCGAGGTCGAGACAGAGATCTTCCTCTCCGGGACACAGCTACTGGCGCGCGACGACGCCGAGGAGCAGCGGCATGGGTTGCGCTTGGTGTACATCGTCCAGGCGCTCCCACCTCCTCCACAACCTCCCTCCTCCCCCGCGTACCACAGCTCGTATCCCTGGTCTGCCTCCCAGGAACTGGTTAGCAGCCGCTGCCGCACGGGTCAGGACCTCCGCCTGCACTTCCCTGATTCCTCCGATCGAAACCGGCCGACAAGTCTGCGCGAGGTAGCGGCCACGGTGGGGGGCTAGACGGGAAATGCAGCGGCGACAGATCGACGGCGAGCTTCCACCGAAGGGAGTGGACCGGGGAAACAGAGGATAAGAGGACGGGAGCTCAGCTTGCCCATGGAAGCCGGTGTCGGGAGGCGGTCCTGCTGGATGCGTACCGTGGCGGAGAACTCCAGGTGGGCCGGTGGCCGGCGGGGGCGGAGAGTTCTGGCCGGCCGGCCGGCGACGTCGAAGGATTCGCTAGGGTGGGCGGCTGATGAAATCGAAGGATTCACCAGACGGGCGGCCGGAAGACGACTCCGAAGGATTCGCTACAAAGGATAGCGGGTTGATTTCCAACTTTCTGAGGGACTAAAACATAAAATATCCACGACGTACGGCGCCTCAACATTTAGCTGTATATTATGTATACTAGCAAAATGCCCGTGCGTTGCAACGGGAGAGAAAGAATATGCATCAAGAATACAACACAACTATCCACTTGATGATAATTTACTTCATATATCTTTGTGAACTTTCCTAATCCTCTCACCGCACAACATTGCCAAGACCTCACACCATGGCCATGTTCTCCTCTGTTTTCCTCATCCACATACCCACAATATCCTTCCTCCTGACTACCCAAGTGACTAAGATATTGTGCCAACTCGCAATGTTGGCAGTTCACAATGGTTAAATCGTTCATGATGGTTGACTCAACGTTGTGATCCATTTTCTGCAATCACAACAAAAAAATAAGTTAAACATGTAGTACTAAGATTGTTCGAACAACAATTCAAAATTGGCACATCCACGTGGACACCATTGATTTGGAATTTGATGACACTTTCATAGCGATCAGCATCAGCTGATTCACTGTCCACATAGGATTAATTAAACATAAGACGAGGGTCCTACTACTACTACTACTACTCCTACCAAGCAAGCTAGTACATCACGAATACAAATAGTGCCAATATTAGCTGCTTTTAAGTTACCTGTGTACCTGATCCACATGCCAGAAACTCCTTTTCATTTCTTTTCTAGATGGCATCACAAACCTAAACAGGCAACTCTACCACAACCCCACACACAGGCACTCAACCCCAAATGAACTCTCGAGTTAAATCATTCAATTTGAGTATGGCTCATGACATATTATTTTTTTCGTCAAGCAATCGGTCCATATATATATGCAACTCAATTTAGAGTCCAGAAACTCATAAACTGAATAACAGTCTAGAAGAACCTCAGTAGCTTACTCTTTTTAGATATAAGTTACCCAACACACTAAACCACATGTCATTTAGCTTTCATTAGTAGGAATCAATCAAAAGTGAGTCAGCCTTTCCACTCCTAGTCTGACAACAAAATTAAATGTCTCAACGGTTCTATGTTACTTGTTCTTATTCTATGAGCAGATTAAGTAGTTAGGAGTTAGGACGCCCCGTTGGCGATATACAAATACAACTGGTTTGCCAATTTCAGTGAGTTTTGCAATCTGGCTCATGCAATTGATCCAGCATAGCAGTTCAGTCTATTCAGGACCACTAATTGACAACTGACAGAACCATTGCCAATTTGCCACCACTTGATATGTAGCATATTTGCCACGAAGCCAAAGCAAGAGAGTATTATCTAGCCATTAGTAATGTGTGCGAATCTGAAACCTCTAAAAGACTAAAGGCAGGGCCGAAACCTGTAGTTGCCATATTTTGAATGTATCAGTTGACTCTATGTTGGTGTTTAGAACACTACAGTATACTGAGCGCACATATTGCAGGATAGTATACTGAACACACATATTATAGTTCTGGAGCCAGCCGTCAACTCACCGACGGAATGGTCGCAGAGCACCCGCTCCTGCGTGAAAATGGCGGAGTAATAAGAAGCACAGCCGCCGCCGTCTGCCTCGACGCCCCACATCTGTGTGCAGGCCAGTGCCCGTGCAGCTGCTCCGCGGGTGACCGTATATAGGCGAGACAGTAGATGAGGCCAGCTAGTGTGTCCAGGTCCTGCACAGTGCAGACGACCGCGTCCAGATCAGCTGCGTCTCCTCCCCGAACTAAACAAGGTGGACGAGACCGGAAGCGCCAAGCGGAGCTGAGCTTAGGATCCAGATGCGGTGCTTCCCCATCTCCTCCAACTGGGCAGGGGCGACGGGCTGGGGTGGGGAGAGGAGGCGTGGAAGGAGGCAGTGCGCTGGGTGGGTATCCTTAGCGGCGTGCTTGCGGTGGGGCGTGGGGGGCGGCGCGCTGGGCCTCGACGACGCGCGGTGGAGGTGGCGCGTCGGCTAGATTCAGATCGGCGGGATGGAGGGGTGGGCTGCCGCCGGGCCATTGGGATGCAGCTGAGGAGTTCTAGGCGGGCATCGCAGCACCGTGGAGGCGTGCCGGTGGTGGGGTGGCGGGGATCCGCGTCGGTCGCCGGAAACGGTGGGTGATGAACGAGGGGATTCAGGCGAGAGGTCGGGAGTCGTCGGTGTCGAGCGGAACAAGGGGAACTGGCGCAGCTTGCCGGCGGATTCGGACGTGGCTCGCCGGCGGTGATGGGTGCGCCGTGCGCGCGGGGGCGGCGACTTGCCTGGGCCTGTGATGTGTTGAAGGGAAAATAACGCTTCGACATTATCTATGGACCGCGGGTTGATTCCTGGAATTATCAGGGGGCATTTTGCAAAACGTCCGCGACGACCTAGAATAGCGATGGACCCGGGACGAACCCGTATACAACTTAAAAAAGGACGGCGGCTTAATTTCTATATTTGAGAGGGACTAAACTGCAAAACGACCGGACGACGTACGACGCCCCACAGTTATCAATATTATATAGTAGAGATTAGAGCATCTCCGGCAGCGCCGTATAATTTGACGTTGTAAAAGTCATTTCGAGCGTGCTGTATTCATTTTTAGCGCGCAAAACAGACTACCACTCGAGTAGAAGCCCTAAAAAATAGAGCACGTAAACATCGCTTCACCAGCCGCCCTAAAATACAGCGCCAAAAACAACTTTCTACACACATGAATCAAAAGAAGATCAAACGAGACAAAATAAATCCAAAATAAATCCCAAATAAATTCGCGGGCCCTTGATATCTCCAATCAGGCCGTGCAGATCCAGAATAGCAAAAATTCCCCAGGCTTCGATTGCACTCTTTGAACACAGAGCTCACCATAAGCAGAAAGTGGCGGTGAGCTCACCCTTGATATCTCCAATGGCCGGTGCGCAGTTGATTGAGGACAAGCGGGCGCGGAAGTGCACACCGAGCTGTGCGAGGCCAAGGCCCGCGAGTTCCTGGTGGAGCTCGACCTCCCCGACGGGCTCCTCCCGCTCCCTTCCTTGGTGGCACTCAACGGCGGAGAGGACGGGGTCGAAGAGGTCGGCAGGGGCGGACGCATCAGGTAGGAGGTCGCGACGGAGGAGGGCGCCGAGCGCGAGCTGGAGGCGCGCCGCGAGGGAGGACTCGAAGCTGCCGGTCGAGGAGAAGCTGCTGGGGCGTCTCCTCTGCGGCGGCCGCAGCGGCGTGCGGGAAGATGCCGGGCAGCGATTCCGCCGATTCCGGCCAAGGCGGAGCCATTCCGACCAGGGCGGGCGGCGGCAGCGGAGCGATTCCGGAAGTTTCCGGACATCAGTTGGGTTCCCGCGTGCAGCCTCGTCGTTTCAGCGTGCTGGGCGCAGGCTATTTTACAGCGGCTGCTAGAGCAATTTTTTTTTTGCCTATCTCGCGTGCTAAAAATGCGGTTTTTTCAGCGCGTGCTACGGATACAGCCGATGCTGGAGATGCTCTTATATAGTAGAGATCGTATGGAGGTATCAGATTTTGTTTGAGATTTTGTAATAAATCCAAATCCTGATCTAATCGCGAATTGACACACGGTCTGGACCCACCAGTTGACGTGGCATGGCAGAGGGAATTAACACCAAAACTAACCAAAAAATTTCCTTTACCCCCTCTCACTCCCGTTGACCGAGAGGTCATGGACGAGCAGGGAGCAGGAGCAGGAGCTTGCCGGTCGTTGGAGCTCTTCCCGTCACTCCAGCGCGAGCGGTGGAGCCGGCCATGGAGAAGATGTGGTGTACGAGCCGCCGGCGACCACCAATGACGAGCGCGCCCACGGGAAACAGACGGAACGCGGCGCGAAGAAGGGCCCCGTCTTGGGTATGACCCTCTTCATGGCCACCATGGGCGTGCCCCAGAAGAAGAAGGGCGACACCAGTAGCGCACAATCCCACCACTCCTTGGTCACCGGGAGTGCGGGGACGGCCCCTCCTGCGCGTCGGGGTCGTCGTCGGCGAATCCCCCGACGTCCGTGCCTGCGTTGACGAGGTTGAGATTGTTGGATGTCGGTGGTGTCGTATCGTTGCTCCCGACCATGAGACAGAGACGGACGTGCGGACGGGGGGTGACGCCGTTGCGAGAGACAAAGGGGAGAGCGGACGCGGATGGGCGCCTAGGAGCAAGTGGCGGGTGGAGCGAGAGGAGGAAGTCATGCGCGCATGCCGACAACTACAAAGCGAGATCGCTTGCAACACACATCTCCGAGATATATTGCTTGGGGAAGATGACCTCAACCTGTCGTGAGTGTGTTGCCAAATTTATTACATGCCGGTGCGCAGTTTTGTACACAATTAGAAACGATTAAAATTCAATCTAGCCAAGGTTTTTCTCTCTCAGAACAGGACTTCATTTAGCGTCCTATCATAATCATTTGAAGTGATGGCTGACATCAACAGCTGTGAATCAGCTTTAACTTGGATAGTGGTTTTCTGAAAAAAGCTTTAACTTGGATAGTGATCCACGGCAAGGCCTCTTTGAATTGTCCTATGAATTGTTTTTGATTAAAAAAAATGTGTCAATAAAATCTTATTGATTGGATATCTATGGCTCAATTTAATAAGAATTTAAACATCCACTCCAAACTGTTTTTAACGCGCAAGTGCGTAGGATCGAGCCGATTTCTGTATCTTTCACGTTTCTATGTTTTTGAACCCTATGATTTAAAGAGGCCTAAATTGGTAATGGCTGCAAAAAAAAGTGCATATTACTGGCCCAACAAACCTTCACGTGTAGTTGACGCGTGGGACCCGGCGATTACCAAAAATAAACAATTTCTGTTTACTGGGACCCAGTCACCAGCGTCCCAACCATTCTCCTCCTTCCCCAAACCCACCATGGCGGCAACCACGAGGCTCTCCCGCGCCGCCCAGCGCCGCTATTACACCGTCGCAGCTCGCGCGGAGCCAAGGTGGTTGCCGACGTGAGGTGCAAGGACTGCCAGCACCTCAAGCCTCGTCGACGGCAGTGCGCGCGTCGCAGATGCAATGCGCCGGCGCCGCCGTTCCCCTCTAGTTCTTCTGGACCCTCGGTAATGTGAATCCAAACCTCTTTCCGATTCCCGAAATCTCGTTGTTTATTGGATTCCCGAAATCCCAACACTAGCAGACTAATTAATCTGACACTATCCTGTGTGTGTATCCAACTCTATTCTGACCCGATCTAAGTTTTTTCTGTGGCATCCACACCCATACAACAGCTGAACAGCCCACACCACACATATATTCTTGGTTCGTTGGTCGATTCCAGCTTGTACGCAAATATGGTATCAACTGCGGTAGTGATGATGATTACTGATACCTAGCTAAAATTTATTGATTTTATCTAACGTTATCCTGTGTATGCAACTGTAGTCTGATTTTATCTTTATCATCCACATCCACATCCACACAACAGCTAACAACACGACGCACATATATTCTTGGTTCTTTAATTTCTGCTTCTGTAGTTAGCCACCTAACTGAGAATACGGCTAGAGCTACTGGGCTTATATTTATTTCATTAATTTCTGCTTCTGTAGTTGGTCGATTCCAGCTTGTACACAAACATGGTATCTTTACTGTTTCTGTAATTTATATTTATTTCATTAGCCACTTTACTATCTGGCTAGAGCTAATGAGCAGTGATAATAGCGATTGCCAGTTTTCAACCAAAAGAACAGGCGGTCGAATAGACCATATGATCAGTATCAAAAGTGAATTCAACCGAGTTCTGACAGGTTCCGACAGGTTTTCACTGGCCTGACACTACCAGCCCCTCTGGCCTTTGGCCTCTCGTTGGCCTTTTCTTTCTTTTCTTTTTTGAGTTTAAACAAAATATATTAAGCAAGCAAGCCGCCTCGTTAAAAACCTTCCAGTCCCCTTAGGTACCCTGGTAAGGAAAAGAGTGCGTAAAAAACTTGCTGCTGCGAGTTCACACAATAGTTACATCCTCAATTAGTTTGCTAAGAATGAAAGAAGGAGGATCATCGTCCCAATTACACGAGACTCTATTTGAAAAACTAAACTTGGCTATCTCATGAGCAACTTGGTTCGCTTCTCTCGGACAGTGGTTAAAAATAACCTCACCAATTCTCGTGACTGAGTCCACACAATCGGCAAAAATAGCTGCAGCTGGGAACCACCATCGTTGTTCACCTGTGCAAGCTTGAATCGTCTCCATTGAGTCAGACTCAGCACAAATTCTATTGCAGCCGAGTTCGTCCGCCATCTTAAGCCCCTCTCTAAGAGCTATGGCTTCAGCCATAGAAGCGGATTGCACATGCGGTATAAACACGCATTGAGCTTTAACAAGCCTCCCTTCAAAGTCTCGCAGCACAGCGCCGACTGCCCCTGCACACTCATCAACAGAAAAAGAGGCATCAACGTTAAGTTTAAGCGTCCTCGGCTCTGGACGGCACCATTTCTTATCGCATGTAGCAGGTGCCTTGTTCTCTGCATTGGCTGCGTTCGATGCAATGGCAAGGATTGAGAGTTTGCATTTGTAAATTGGGGGCACATCCTCGTTGTGAGTCCTGCGACGGCGAATCCACCATAAGTACCATGTCGCGACCATAATTGTTTCCTTGAGTTTAACCACTTCAAATCCCTGGAAAGTATTGTCATTTAATCGTAGAATATGTTCCAAAACAGCAGACCCAGCTCTATCCACTGTCATTGCCTCCTCGATCACTGAAGACGGTCCTAAGTTCTCCCATAACTCTTGTGCAGTCGGGCATTGGAGAAGTAGGTGCATAATTGTTTCAGGTCCCTGATGACAAATCGAACATTCGCCACTGGTACCAACATGGCGATTAATCAAAATACATTTGAGTGGTAATATTCCATGGAGGGTGCGCCAAATAAATATTTTTACCTTGCCTGGTATTTTCAGTTTCCAAAGAATTCTCCAAACCGGATTCAAAGAAGAGCTGCCTGGCAGCGAGAGGGCCGCTCCATGAGCACCAAACTGGTGCTTCCATTGGCAGTGATAAGCTGAGCGAACTGTGAAAATTCCATGTTTAGTGATGCCCCAAGAAATAAAATCCGAAAAACCCCTAGTATTGAGAGGAATTTGGAGGATCCTGCCAGCGTCCAGGGAAGAAAATAGCTCCCGAATCAACTCCTCATCCCATTGCTCGGTGATGGGATCAATTAGCTGACTCACTTTTGTTAGAATTGTAGCTCCACGTGGTGTTTGAATTTTACGATTAGCACTAGTTGGAATCCAAGGGTCAGACCAGATATTGATACTCTCCCCATCTCCAACACGCCAAATATAGCCTCTTTTAAAAGTAGTAAGGCCTGCTAGGATACTTTGCCACGTAAAAGAAGAATTTGATTTAGGGCCAGCCTTCAGAATGTCACCGTCTGGGTAGTACTTTGCCCGAAGAACTCTAGCGCATAAAGATTCTGGCTCATCAATTAACCGCCAAACCTGTTTAGCCAGCATAGCAAGGTTGAAGGATTGAAAATCTCTAAAGCCCATACCACCTTCATCCTTAGGATAGCACATTTTCCACCAAGCATACCAGTGCATTTTATTGCTATTTTCATCATCTCCCCACCAGAACTTGGCAATAGCGTCCATCATACTCTTGCACACCCCTTTCGGAATCAAAAAGACGGACATTGCAAAAACTGGGATGGCCTGAGCAATAGCTTTCAATAAAATCTCTTTACCTTTAATAGATAATTGTTTCTCTTTCCAACCATTAATCCTTTGGATTATTCTCTCAATGAAGTGCTTGAAGCAGTCACTCCTGTCAACCCCAACCAGCGTCGGCAAACCCAAATATTTGTCTGAAAGGGCCTCTGTATCAATATGTAACTCCTCGCAAATTTCAGCTCTCAAGATTGCATGTGTATTGGGTGAAAAGAACACACTTGATTTTGCCAAACTCACCATCTGTCCCGAATTAGCATAGTAGGTATCAAGAACTCGCTGTAATGAAGTTGCATTAGTCATATCCGCTCTCATGAGAATCAGGGAATCATCAGCAAATAAAAGGTGTGAAACTGACGGTGCATTTCTGCACACCCTTATCCCATCAATGCCACCAACTTCCTCCTCGTACAGCAATAAACTTGAAAGACCTTCAGCACATAAAAGAAACAGGTACGGTGATAATGGATCACCTTGTCGTAAACCTCTAGTCGGTACAAACATATCTGTCTCCTCGGAATTGAAGCGAACCTTATATCTCACTGACCTGACACATGCCATCATCAGAGTAATCCATCCCTCCTCAAATCCCATTTTTCTCATCACATTCTCTAGAAAGACCCACTCGACACGGTCGTAAGCTTTATGCATATCTAGCTTGACCGCGCAGGAGCCCACAGCACCATTCCTTTTGTTTTTGATAGCATGTATGCTTTCATAAGCAACCAGTACATTATCTGTAATAAGTCTACCGGGAACAAAAGCACTCTGCATGGGAGAGATCACCTCTGGAAGAATCGCTTTCAGCCTTAGTGCAAGCATCTTGGAAATAATTTTGTAAATGACATTGCAAAGACTAATAGGGCGGAATTGAGTAACAAGCTCCGGGTCATCAACTTTGGGAATTAATACCACGGTAGTGTCGTTCCATCCTTCAGGAATCACACCAGAGTTTAGTGCTTGGAGAATTTCTATAGTAATCTCCTCTCCACAAACATCCCAGAATTTTTTGTAGAAAACTGCATGAATACCATCAGGGCCCGGAGCTTTAAAATCCCCTATACTGAAAACAGCCTTTTTCACATCATCCGCTGTATATGGGGCCATAAGCTTTGCATTCATATCATCTGTAACCCTCTCTTGGATTTTTTCCAAAAATGTTGGATCAGTTACCTGAATCTCAGAGGAAAAGAGATTAGAAAAATAATTAAAAATGATCGGTTTCAACATCTCCGTACCTTCTACCCAGACATTGTCATTACTTTTCAACCGTTTGATGTAATTCTTTTTCCGTCTAGCCGTGGCAAAATTATGGAAAAAAGAAGTATTTCGGTCCCCATGCTTTAACCAGTTCGCGCGTGATCGTTGAAGCCAGTAAACTTCCTCCTGTTCTAGCATTAACTCAATTAACTCAGCCATCTCCTTTGCTTTAAGCTCATTCTCATCGGATAGAACACCGCTTACTGCTGTGTCAAACTCACGTTGTGCTCTTCGAAGCCTTTTTTTCCTGCTTTTCAGAACAGTGGCATCCCATTTGTGAAGGGCCTCATGCATGAGGCCTAGTCTGGCGAGAACTCCTCCCTGTGAGCTTTGGTCACCCGCTGCTAGCCAAGCTTCCTGAACCTTTTCCCTAAACGTCTTCTCTTGTAGCCAGCGGGCCTCAAAGCGAATTGGCCCACGACGAGGAGCAGCAGCCTCAACCTGATACTCAGTATCGAGAAGAATTGCTCGGTGATCAGACTTGCAGTAGTCTAAGTGTTGTAACACAGCTCCTGGAAATAGTGTAGACCAAGCTGGGTTGGCAACGGCTCGATCCAGACGCTCTCTCATGCGCCCTCTCTTCCAAGTATAAGCATCTCCTTTAAACCCCAAGTCTTCCAAATTACAATCTGACAATGCATCTCTAAAATCTTGCATATAACGTGTAGGCCTTTTCTTTCTTCTGAATATATGACATGCAGCTCTTCTGCACGATTCGAAAAAAAGGTAGGGATTGTCAGGAGAAGATCAAGGGAGGGTTGCGAAGTGAGTCTAGCTCAGCTGGTTGGTTCCTTGTGGTGGAACCAGCCCACCCAGGTTCAAGTCCCAGACTTGACACGGGTGCTCGCATTTTCCTGGATTTTCCAGGATTTAACCGGCGCTATGCTTTCAGTGGTAGGTGACGTGCCCGTCAACAGCGAGGCGCCTGTGGTGACTTCGTCAACCTCAAGATCTGCCGGACCAGTCTCTCGGAGGTGCTCATAGGGGTAGGGTTTGCGTGCGTGCGTTCATAGGGGTGTCTGTACGTGCGTGTTTGTGAGCGTCTGCGTCTGTACTGTGTTTCTCAAAAAAAAAAAGATCAGGGGAGGGTTTGCTAGATCTTCTGATAAAATATGGCAGCCCGGTGCACGTTGCTCCCGCTTGGGCAGGGTCCATGGAAGGGTCCGACCACTTTGGGTCTTTTGTGCGCAGTCTTTCCCTGCATTTCTGCTATAGGCTGTTTCCACGGATGTGCTGATAAAACATACTACAAATTTACTGTTAATTGAGATCTCTAATACGTTTAGCTGAATGGTATACATGACCACGTCTGTTTTTTCCATGTATTAAACAATACAGCAGGAAGTTACATTACACGAGTTCTCAAATAGAATTAGATTTGCGCTCTCGTCGCTTCCTCCCTGGCAAGGCATTACTACCTTCATGTGTCTCCAGGGCATGACTTGTAGCAAAAGTAGCAAATGATTTGTACGGGGGTATCCTTGACTCCCATAAAACCAGAATGAAGTCTTCTTTAGGTCTAACACTTGGATCTAGAATGAGTTCCCAAGTGTCACACTTGGCAAATCCCTCTCGATTGAAGCATTGACTGTATAACGTGCCATGCTATGTGGATGCATAGCAATGTCCGTTATGTCCACCGGCTGACCTTGTTGTTCAGGCATGGTTGGGGGCATACCATAGAGCGAGATATTTCTTTTCACTGTTCTTAACCCCTTGTCCAATGTGCAACGCCAAGGTACCTCAACTCGTCGTAAGACAAAATACTCATTGGCTCACCAATATGTGTAATGCCAAGGTACCTCAGCTCGTCTTGAGCGGCACACCATTAAGCCAATGAGCATGCCAGAATAAGGTAGACGCCTTCTGGCATGCTCATTGGCTTAATGGTGTGCCGCTCAAGACACACTCATTGGCTTAATGGAGTGTCTAGTGTCTACCATGTACATTCTTCCAAGTCCATTCTTGGACGATCGACAACTTGGTTTCGTTTCCTATTTGAAACAACAGTCTCTCTGGACAATTTTTTTAATTGGCTTCTCCCGTACAAGTCAGAGAATCTTTGAAATATGGAAAAGTCTTGAGTGATGGCCAAACCGTTAACGGCGCCGAGTGAGTGATAACCATGAAAATGACTAGCATTTGTAACATCCACGATAGATAGATCCAAAATTATTATTTTTCCATAGCAAGATGCATGTATGTTTAACTATCTTTGCATTTTTCTCGCCTCTCGCTCCATTTACATTTTACATGGCATCCAATATATGTGGGCCTACTCTAGCAGTCTGGGCTTATGTAACCAGTCTGCTTGTACATTCGATTCTTTGGGTTTCTTCAGAACAGTCATTCCCTACGTGGCTTATTTTGCATTAGTTCAGAAATTAGCTTAGTCAGAGCAATCACCAGATCATAAGACACTCCGGCACTTACAAATAATACTTTATCATCTTGCAGACAAGCTGCTGGCCGGGAACGAGGAGGTTGAGGTGCTCGAGAGCTCGGCAGTGGCAGCAGATTGTGCAGCAGCTCATCACATATCTAAGCTCTCACGACCGCATTGTGCAATTGATTTTATTGGTAAAATACTAATTAGGAAGAGAGTAAAGAAAATGAAATCTAATAACAGGGTCTCCGCGTGCTAGTTTCTTTTATGTAACAGCTCCGGTGCAATTAGTATACGCAGCTTACCTAGATGATACCTGGTGCGTGAGTCTTTTCAGGCTGTACCATCGAGGAAATTCAAGTTTCCTTCAAGTTTGTGTCAAATTGAACTTGCATTCTGCTTCTGCTCTAAGTTCTAACCTGTTCTTGGCCATCAAAGAGTAAAATAGCAACAATATAGCTTTCATTGATACAAACATGATGTTGAGTTGCACAAAAAAAATAGTTGGTTGGATCAAAGTTGTAAGCCAATGTGTATTTGCTGCCTGTAATGTAATTACCAAATCATGGAAGACTCTGAAATGGACTCATGCTTGCGCTTCAGCTTTGCCATAAGTGTAACTTGTTACCTTTAAGAAATCTGCAACTTCAATCCACTTTCAATGAAAAGCAAGCTCCATCCCTCACAATCTAGCCAGTACGCTTTGCGCCACCGTGAAAATACAAGCTGGATCGAGGCTGTCCGGGGGAAGGCACAAATCGAATCAAGGAATTCAAACTGCTGAAGCTAAACAGGGTGTTATCAGCTCATTACAAAAGAACGAGGAAATTTTTCGTGCTATGGGTGTTATCACTTGAATTACTTCTACTTTTTATTTTTAAGATGTTATTACTGGTGCCCATGCACTCATTAGCCTAGACATCCTTGTACAGGTCCACGAATGGAAAATCCTAGATGAGGGTCCTTCTGCCCAAGTAGCACAATCAATTATTTGGCTCATTATGTGGTGGATGCCTTTCAGTCTTGCACAGGTATTTGTATGTTTTGTACTTCCCGTCACTCGCAGCTTTATCTGTTAGCTCTAGCATGCAATTTGACCAGCTTACCATTATCAAATATAAACTTAGTTGTTTAAACCAAGCTATTTTTTTTGATAAAGGGGGTATATTAAACCAAGTTATTATGCCATTAGAATTTTAGCTTTACTCTTTCTGTTGCATCTTCTAAAATATATGCCCATGTGGTGCTATGAGCAAGTCTATTTATTCATATCAAGTGTACTAGGATGTGTGCAGCAGGGTTATACCCTCTATTTTTAATTTTCATTTGCAGAAATTATCAAACTTGATTATACACTTAATCTTCTACATTGTAAAATAGTTGTAGCAACTTCCAACTATCTTCTGTTGTATCTTATTGAACCACTGATTAAAGTGGAATATATCAAGTATTAAGATGCATAGACTTAGTATATAGGGATGCAAGGGTGAGGGTCAGACAGTGGTAGGGTCTTAGATGTATGTGTTCTGATTCATATTGATCTCTATTTTCTAACATAGAGATAATATATAATTTATGTACGGGCTTTACACAAACTAAAAAAAATCAGTACTTTTTTGCTCGTTAAGCAAGTTTACAAAGGACCTGGAAAACCCGGTAACCAAAAGAAAAGCATCCTCAACTATATAGGGGTGTAAGTAGGATCACACTTAGTATAATGTTTTTCCAAAGTTCAAACTACAACTCCACAAATAAGCTAAAATTTCCCCAAAATTTAAACTAGAATTCCACAAATAAACTAAAAGTAAGAAATTAGTAGGATCCCGCCCTACATCTCCAGCAAAAAATCCCTCACTCTTTCGATATTTGGACGCTCATGTGGATCTGGCAGGACACACATGAGCCCGATCTCCAAAACAGTTTCGATTTCCTCGTCAAACTGCCCCCTCAGGCTTGTGTCGGCAGCATCAAGTATTGTGTTGTTCTGACTACATTCCCGAACCTTCTCAATAAGGCTGTTTTTGTTATCAGCGTGCAGGATAAATGCTTTCTCGCCGCACACGACCTCAAGCAACATCACACCCAGGCTGTAGGCGTCAGACTGACAGCCTGCCTTGCCGCTCTCCATGTATGCTGGGTCGATGTATACCGGAGTCTCCGTTACTTTGTCCGAGGATTGCGGCATCACCAGCCAAATGTTGGCCAGTTTCGCGTTGAAGTTCCTGTCCAGCATTACATTACATGTCCTCATAATTCTGTGCATGAGCCCATCCTCACATTCAGTTTGAATGTACGCAAGACCGGAGACTATTCCAGTTACTATGTTGCGCCTGAAACATGTAGAAAATGGAAATTAACACTTGTCTAAATTCACATATAAAATGTACATTTGCTCATATTAATAAGAGGTTTGTGTGCTTAATTACCTTGTTGGCCAGCCTAGCTCTGAAGACGTGCGTTCATCAATCTTACTGTAAAGATGGGTCTCAAGGTTACCCTTCTCTATCAATTCGTATATAAGAAATAGATCGGCGTCTGCATTGCACCAACCCACAAGACTTATGATGTTCCGGTGGTACAGCCGTTTCATAATCTCAATCTCGTTACGGAAGTACTTCTTTGCTTTATCTGACGATGTGTCTAGAATCCTTTTTATTGCCACGGGCTGCTCTATACCCTGTAGTCTACCTTCATACACAACACCAAACATGTCATGTCCAATCATCGTCACGAATCCTCTTGTCGCATGTGCCAACTCCTCATAAGTGAATGGTCTAGGTGCATACGCTGAAAAGAGAAAAACAATGTGAGCGCCTAAGACAAAGTAACAATCAATGCCCTGAAAACTTAAGCAATACGATTCAAAATAAAGAAATTGAAAAATATATTATGCTTGTGGTCGCTTCACTTAAGCCACAGGAACCTTTGACACTGGAAGATATTTGTTCAGACACAGTTTGAGTCACAGAGAAATATTTCAAATCCGTCCTAGACTATATTTACGTGTACCAACTGGATGTATTGATTTTATTTCTTCGTTGACCGAAATAGTAGGATTTGGTTGTCAAGGTGGCCATTACTTAGGAGTACATGTAGTTTTAGACTGTATATATTGCTAAGAGATAGCTGACCCTCTATTCGGGAATACATGTATAGTTTGGACATTTAAATTGTCTCCAATAACAATGTTTTACCAGCACTATTTTGTATGTGATTTAAAATGATGAAAATCATACTACAAAAATATTGTTAATGGTAAATCGAATGGTTTTATTTCCGAGACTTTTAAAACAACAATTCTTGTACAGATTAAGAATCAAATTCAGAAGGGCACCATATATGGAAGAATAAGACGATATGGCCGAGAATTCCACACAAGTCCAAATAGGATGGGCAAGGAACAATTTGTAGACAAAAGGCAAGAGAAAAATAAAAATTTATTGGAGCACTTACCTTTTGCATCTTTAATAACTGATGATCCCATCGCATTCGATCTGGAAAGGATATGATTTGAAGTGGAAAGAGCAGATAATGGGACAGTTGGCTGGATTAAAAAATACAAAACTCTTCTGATATCTAGCCGGTTATGAAGATCTGGGCGGACACACATGAGCCCGATCTCCAACACACGTTTGATTTCCCCGTCAAACTGTCCCCTCAGCCGTGTGTCAGCTGCATCAAGAATTCTACTATTCTCGGCACATCCCCAGACCTTCTCAATTGGTATTTTGCCGCAGACAATCTCAAGCAGCAGCGCACCAAAGCTGTAGACGTATGCTGGGCCAATATACGATCGGGTGCCAATGCTATTGTTCGTCTCGGGCAGGGTTTGGGTATGGTTGACTTGGATCCCCGCACGAAAGTCACATAATTTTGCATTGAACCACCTGTCAAGCATTACGTTATCTACCTTGATGTCAATGCTCACCATGGCCTTGGGACATTCAGTATGGAGGTACAGAAGACCAGAGGCTATTCCAATCAGTATGTTGTGCCTAAAACACATAGGAAACATTTATAATTTATTTTGAAGGGAAAACATTTAATATGTGCAGAGATGTTCTGAAGATGTACCTTTTCCGCCAGTCTAGCTCTGAAGATGCGTCATCAAACTTTACACCGGGATGTTCTGCATCCATGGCAACATTCATAGGGTAAAGATGGTTATGAAGACTACCTTTCTCTGTTCTTTCGTATATTAGCAATAGATTGTCGTCTTCCTTGCACCAACCCAGAAGATTTATGATGTGTTGATGGCGCATCTGACTCATAATGCTAATCTCGCTGGCGAAGTACCTTTCTGCTTCATCTGACGGCGTATCTATAATCCTTTTTACTGCCACGGGCTCTTCTATGCCTGCTAGTCTACCTTCATACACAACACTAAAAGAACTCTGTCCAAGTTTATTTTTCATCGCGAAGTTGCTTGTTGCATGGATCAGTTCCTCATAAGTAAATAGCCTTGGAATATATACTGAAAAAACAGAAAGGTACCTTGTAAATGTCTAAGCTTAAGTTGTACCATGGAAAGCTATGTAGCAATATAACAAAACATGGAATATATATTGTGCTTGTGTCGAATGATGTCGCTTGTGCTGTTTTATTTACTTTTCCACTTGCTCTCTTCTAGGCTCATTAAATTTCAGAAATCTTGGAATAAGTTTTGAGAAATTCAAATAACTACTTGGCGACCAGTAACAGCAGAGGATCTTAGCCGTAATTTGCGAGTCCTTTGTACCCCATAGTTCACATTTGTTTCTCTAGTGATTGTAGTGGGAGTGTGGGACTCACATTTCAGAGCAGAAAATGGACATAAGAGTTGAGAGCTTTAGAGCTTGAACCTCGGACTTCACTTTAGCTACAAGGGTAAATGATAGCTAATATTTACCGCCAAATAATCTTCTTGTAACACTACATAACCCAATGAAAAAGTTTGTCATATTTTAACCCCTAACATCACATTTATGACATTGCTTACTCCATTTAAGATCCCCCCCCCCCCCCCCCCCCCACCCCCCACATTTTACCCCCGAAATTCACATCTGTGACACTAATTACCCCTTTTTTATACCAAAGAGTTTTGGTGTTACTTCAATTTTTCGCCAACATAAAATAAGCTCAAAACACATGTTTAGTAAACATATTCATAAAAAAAAGGTGAATTGCACCCTACAAAATATCCCCAATAAATGCATAATTTTTTATAAATATTCTAGGAAATTTAAAGGGTATTTAAAAAACAAATTAGATAAAAGGCTGGACGAGCCCGAGTTTGAAATAACAAAGCCCTCAACCAGCAAGGAGTACAACACATTACAACCACGTATCACTTCTAGGGATACCAGCTTACAATACACGCTCAAAAGAGAAAAACAACACCCAAACATCTACGGAGAAAAACCACAACAACCAAGAAACTAATGAAAAGGATAAGATCCCCCATTCAAGTTCTAAAACGAAAACTAGAGTTAGCAAAGGAGCAGATTTATCATATATTGTCTGTTCACATTATACAACTGGATTCTTGACCGAGAATCCAGTTGCAGCCGTTATACAACTGAAGAAAAATCAGTTATGAAAATATTAAGAAATTCAGGTGCAACAAACAATCAGTTGCAACCATGGTGCACCTCAAGATTTTTTTTGACCAAGCTCTAAGCTAATTCTTCACCGAGAATTAGCAAATGTGCAGATTTATCATATATTGTCTGCTCACATTGTATTTCAAAAACAAAGTAAACAAAATTGACCAAAGGAAAAAACACACAAAATAACTCTACATCTTGATGCTTCTTCTAGTGTACAAAGACATGCATTTTGTGTGTATTAAAGAAGAAAAAAGAGTAAACAAAAGTAGTGGCCAAGATGTTATTTTAAGACAGTGTGTACATGTAGACAACATTGATTACATGATGAAGGGAGTTTGATAGATATACCTGATGTAGGTAAGTAATTGTGTGTGTCAATCTTTTTCAGTTCATCGATAATTTTTGTTATAGTGGGTCTTCTCTTTCTGTCAGCGTCCACACATCTCAACGCTATCTCTATACATGTCTTAATTTCCTGAGATGTACCTGACGACATTCTTGCCCCTATCTGCTTTCCCCAGTTCTCATGCACCTGAATAAAACATAAAACCAGAAGGTTGGCACGTGTGTACGGACGTACAAGCCACATAATATTGACATGGACTGCCCATAGGATTATTTTTCCTTACCTGGTCAATAAATTCCCCGGGAGGGATGTGTGCAAATCTAGAGTAGCCAACCTTTCCTGCCATTATTTCTATGATGATTACTCCCAGACTGAATACATCAAATTTAGGTGATATTTGTCGCTTGTCGATATATTCCTTTGGCATGTATCCACTGCATTGTATAAAAAAACAATTAGATCTAGAAACATAAACAATATTTAATCATTTGTCCTGATTTTTCAACAACTTACAGTGTTCCTCGAGGATTGGAATCCGTGACAAGGGTCTCGAACGATTCAAAGAGTCTGGACATCCCGAAATCTCCAATTCTGGGTGTCATGTACTTGTCTAGAAATATATTAGCGGGTTTTAAGTCCAAATGGTAAATAGGAGGCTTGGATTCATTATGAAGATAATTTAAACCCTCACACACTCCCTTAATTATTTTATAACATATGTGCCATTCAAGTTTGCAGGCTTCATCTGTAAAAGTAAATAAAAAACGATATTAGACAGGCGTCAAATTAGAGAACTTCCTTTTTATGAGCAAAAACGGTTTTGTTACTAGAGCACAACCATACCAGAAAGATGCTTGTCGAGGCTTCCCGCCTCCAAGTATTCAAGGCAGAGCGCTCTTTCTTCTACTTCAGCATGAATAAGTTTTCCTTGGTGCTCTACAACCACCTTTCCTTGATGATGACAGTACCCAAGTAACCGAACGATATTTTCATGTTTGGCTCTCTTAAGGTTTTCAAGCTCACTCTCAAATTTCTGGTTTCGAAGCCATGGCATCTGATGGAGCTTCTTAACAGCAATCTCTTTCCCATCATCTAGTACCCCCTGTTCAAAATGTCTTGTTAATATGGCGCAAGGAATGGTTTATGGGTAGAATTGTTTTCTTTAAAAAATAAGTAACAATAATACCTTATAAACTGTTCCGAACCCCCCACGACCAACTTCATGCTCATCAGAAAAATTATTTGTAATGTGTTGTAATAACTTGAGTGTAAACTTCTTTGGTGTCTCTCTTCCATTCTGTAACTCATTCTCCATGGTATGTCTATCGAATGGAACATAAATTCTTTCACATAAGATAAGGGCATGTTAAAGAAGAAATGCAAGCAGCTAACTCAGAGGACAAGTAAGAAGGCTTATACAAACTATGCCACATGCATGGTGTGATAGTTTTCGTTTTGTTTTAGTGGGTCCTATGAGGCTTGGAGCTTCTTTTTAATGGCTCTGGACCCTGTATTAGCTTTTAGCTCTTTCTGTCACCTTGTTTCTGCTTTGTACAGGCTTTATACTAATACAAAAAATGGAGAATTGTGTGAGAGAAGCACTTCACCATGTTATTGACATGTGTACCATCAAAAACCTTTTCGTTTCCCCCACAAAAAGAACTTTTTGTTTGTGCACATGTTGAAAAACTAGGTAGACCACTACAACAACCATCATAAATACTCGGATAACTTATTTTCCTGATGTGCCTAGCAGAATAAATACTATATCTAAGTAAACCAACAGAAAAAAGGAAGCAGCTGGCAGCTTGTCAAAAGGATAAGACAGTACAGGCCTAACCTGGAGAGGGCCTCCTGAAGCGAGAACGGAGAGTAGTAGTCAGTCACTGCTTATTTGCTAGTCCTTCACGGGTAGGATATATGTAGAGGGAAGTCATGGAGCTTATATATAAGCTCACTGGGGTATGATGAGAAGACAAATTTACACAAAGGATGCCATTGTTAACTAGGACGACTTTGGCACCCTGTTTGTGCATTGAAGCATTTCAACTTGGTCTATCAACAAAATGCAACTTGTTTCAGTTGACCTGAACCATGTCAGGAGTCCTGACGTTTCTTCCCTAAAATAAGGTCCTCTGGCGCTTGGCAAGTTTTTGTCAAACTGACACTCCAACAACTGGCAACTTGATTAAATGTGGGGTCAGTTCAATGGTTTTAAGCTAACACCCTTGTGTGCTTGGTTTTGCTCACTGGTGTTGCATCTTAAATTACCGAAATATTTTGTATAGGTGGCCGTAGTTGTAAAAAATAGACTTGGTTCGATTCTACCGCCGCGTCCTGTTAAGCAGTTAGGTGTTTGATCGTTTTGGCTAGTTCTTGTTATGTGTTGGATGTAAAAAGATCAGAAACCAAAACTGTTGTAGCTCTGTTATCTTGATAATGGAGTCTGGCGCCCTTTCACAGGGATGGTCGTTTTCATTAAATTACCGAAATATACTACTCCTAGTGTCGCAGTTTTGAACTAACACTAGTTTACAACTGAGACACTTATTATGAATCGGAGGAGAGAGTATCATATATACTACATGCGCTAGTCACACACACAAAAATGGCGATAAACTGTTCAGCCATTTCCAATCCAATTATGCAGCGCCTTTCAACTGAGGAACCATTGGACACCACCTTTTTAAATGGAAGAAGGTAGAGGGTTCTGTACCATATATATTTCAAGGTCATGGCCTGATACAAACATGGATCAAGCAAAACCTTTTCTTGTTTTACGAAGTCAATGGTAGGAAACTGGCACGGTTTGCCCAAAGAAAAGCAATCTGCATCTAGCTCACACAAATACGGGGCAACTTGTTTTGATTTCGCACAAAAAAAATGCAAGACGAAGTTTCTATATTAGTAGACTAGTATCCTGTTGTTAACCGCAACGCCATTAGTCTTCTCTTGCATTAATTAGGTGTTCTGTTAGACTTTTTTAAAAAAGCAACAAGCCCACTAGTCGATTTCCATTAAAAAGACTACCAACATTTTACAAACTTCATGAAATGCAAAATAAGAAGGAGAATAAAGGGATCGGGAACTTTACGTACCAAACTAAAGCCTGTTTTGAGAACGAAATAAAAAGCAACAAAACATCTCTTCTTTTATCCAAAAGAGATCCAAAGCGAAAGTGGTCTGCAATTTTTTATTTCAATTGCACCATCGGGTCTTAAACTCAAGGCGGATATAAAATTGCACGGTCCAAACGGAAAGGGAAGGGAATGCACTGATAGTTCAACACACTCCTGCATCTCCTCCATCACCAGCCGCAAATGTCCCGACGGCCCCTCCTTCTACTTTGCCCGTGGGGATATCTCCGGGGAGGTGGGGAAGGTGAAATATCTCTCTCTTCATGAGAGGCCCTCCTGTGCTCCGTTAGATTGTTTTTCAATAAATGGTGTTTTTGTTAGACTCAAATGCTCAAGTAATACAAGCATGTGGTCTGTTATATTGATGGCCTTATCCACATTCATTCTCACTTGGTGGACAAGCGCCCACATATGTTCCTTAACTCTCTTTTATCTGCCCTTCTCAAGGAACTATGTGATATAAACCCACATGCCCTGAAAACAAAAAATGGAGCTCAGGCTACGTGTGGTGCTTGTTTTTTCAAAAATACGATATCAATATTTTTAAGTTTTTTCAAAAATTCGAAATCTCCACATGCCCACTCTTCTATCTCGATTGCAAAGATGGATACCTAAGAAAGCATCCTCAAAAACGTAGTCTACATCTATTTGCCGGTAGGCCAGCCAACTCTTCAAAAATAGGGAGTGTGTGTACATGTATCCATTGTTTCTCCTCTTCCAAATAAAAAAAACAGATTTGGAGAAAGTCGTTATAGCTTGTAAACTTTTGCAGATCGTGGGAGATTAGACCTACTAGTTGTATATGGTACCACATACTAGTACTGATCGTGTAATTATATATCAATACGTAGACAGTGGGTATTGATTAGCATCTGGGACTGCAAAATGTAGGAGTACTACTTTTACGTATGGTCAACTTAATCGACACATGATGGAGTAACATAACAAACAGTAAGTGGGCATTGACTAGCATCTAGGACTCGCAATTTGCAATGAAATCTAAAAGAGTGGATAAGACATGGATGTGTCTCGGCCAATGGATGGAAGGGCAGGGGACAGGACTGGACGACTGGTATACAAACTGGTACGTACTGTACTATACAGATTTTGAAGTCGGCTTAGGAAGAGTATACCAAAAATCAGGGACGCGATGGGATCGACTAATAAGCAGTGTGCGTGCCAGCTCAATTCAACGAATGTAGCTAGAAGTATAGCATGTTGTCACGTGGGATTCATTGATAAGATCAAACAGTTTTTCACAAGTTACTAGTAACTTGGTAAAGAACGAACATCTCCGAATAATCTTCATTTGCTAAAATATAATCTTCATTTGCTAAAATGGAAAAGGTTGTTCCTTCTATGTTATGGGGGAAAATAGGTTGTTCCTTGTTTTTTTTGTTTTCCAAGAATAGCACAAGTGGTATGATGATGATTGCCCGAGACTTTGAAGGTGTCCAAAATTCAGAGCGTGTGATTAATTGATGAGGTGCAGAAAATATTTCTACCTATTTGGGATTATAACAAGAAAAAGTCTGCTGATATGGAGGATATGTGGTTTACACCATCTGGGTGTATTTTTCTCACGCTGCATTCCCATTTGCCTTGCTCTCTCTCACATAGATGTTTTTTCTCCTACGCGCTGGGGTACAACTGACGAGGAGGGGCCGCACTAACTGTCGAGGACAGAGGGGAGGGCGCGACCGGATCAGAGAAATACCTCAAGTTTACTCGAACCTTGGATCTATTCTACGGACTCGTGAAAATTCACATTCATGATCTCTTCGCCATCAAGGTACAGATCAAGCCAGGGTACATCAAGTTGACATTTGAAGGTCATCGACCGAGGACATGGACGAGGACCAACAGTTAAGTGAAGAAGAGGAGAATGAACATATCAAACAAGAGGTTAAACAAAAGGATAATGAACAAAAAGACCCTTAAATAATGGAGGAAATTTCAAATAAATCAACCAGCTTGTCAAATTTTTAAGATGAAATGAAATATAAGAAAATATCACGAGTCAAGAGAAAGATCATATGCGAATACATAGGGCCTAAATATGATCGCTTTAGACTTTTTTATTTTTTTATCCATATCTTGGGTTCTACCTGAATTTTCATAGAAAACGGAAAGTTTCATGTTATTAGAAACAGAATTTCTGTTTTATGACTATTCCACCGGAATACGTTGTTCCGTTTCCGTTTCGCAAAATTCCGTTTCTGTTTTCGTATTTCCATTCCGTTTTCGCTTTTCCGCAGAAAAGTTGGAAAGTTTCCGTTCCGTTTTCATCCCTAGACATGACCTTGGTCATCTATCTTGAAACCCATGAATCTTCACACAAGGTAGCCCATTTTGAGAAAACTTGTTTTTTTCAATTCTTGAGTTCCAAGTTTATGTTTTTTCCTTGACACTAGTACGGTAAAAAGAAAGACTCCTGTAGGATTTCGGATTTCTTGAAGTTTTCTCGATTTATGCGAGTTTTCTCACAGTAGGATCAAAATCGGCGGAGTGACCATTCATAGCCAAGGTATGAATTTTCCGATTTTTTGTGCGGTCTTGCCTAGAATCATGCTATAATACATTTATATTAACTTTTTATAACTTTATGACCAACACTTGTAGATCAAATCTTGTTAAATAGCGGTAGATCCCATTATACTCGTTTAATACATGGAATATAACTAAAATTCTCAACAAGATATTCAGGGAATATCCATACACTTGAGATATGTTACCTGTGAAAAAAATTAAAGTCCAATTTGCAATCTTATTCGCGGTACCTACTTAAAAAAAGTATTTTGGCACCAAAATGAATATAATAGACGTTCACTTTTTTCGGAATCTTGCTTTGCTAATTTTGTTTACAAAGTCACAACACATGTTTGTGCCGAGTTTGGACATCATAGCAAAAAACTAGCCATGGATATGGCCATGCATGATCTCGGTCATCTACATTGAACGCACCCACTAACTGTTTTGGGCAGTAAATCCCTATTTCCGATTGTGAATTTCAAAAGTTGCGAATATTCCTATTGTTCGGGCGGTACTGCTTTTATTCTTCATCATATGTAAATTTCAAATAATAGTGGTAAATCCCATTTTACTCGTTTAATGCATGTAATGTAGCTAAAATCTAAAAAAAAAAATTTAGGGGTTGAGCGTCCGTTAAGATATTCTACCTGTAAAAAATGTGAAAGTCCAATTTGCAATCTTATTCATGGTACCTACTTCGATTTTTTTTTTAAATGGCACTAAAAATGTAAAACAATATTCACTTTTTTCGGAATCTTGTTTGCAATGTCAAAACTCGTGTTTGTGTCGAGTTTCTAATATACATAAGTGTACAAACCGGTCGGTAAAGCGTGTTGTAATTCGGGGTATATAAACCGGTAGAGAAAACAACTAAAAACCTAAATGCAACTAACCATAAAACTAAAATTAAATTCGATAAACCAAACGATTCTTACAATTGGATTCTTTTTTTGTTGCTAATTTACATAAGTACAGAAACTTAGGTAACATCTAAACCACTGTAGTCTCTTCTAACTCTTCTGTGGCGGTTCCACGCCATCATCATCGTAGTCGTCGTCTCCGTCGTTGTCATCATCGTCATCCTCCTTGTCGTCCTCGTCGGCAGCTTTATTGTCGATGTTGTCGTCAGGGTACTCCGCCTCCTTCTGATCATTCGGGTCCTCCTCGGAATCCTCGTCTAAGTTGTCGGAGTGGTCGCTCGGGGACGACGGGTCCCCAAGAAACATGGTGCATAGTCTTCCTGGTTTTCGTCGGAATAGTCATCGGTAAGGAGGTAGCCTTTCAGATTGATTAAGCCCATAGTTTCTCTAGTAGAGAGAGGGGGGAGAGAGAGAGAGAGAGAGAGAGGGAGAGAGAGGGAGAGAGGGAGGGAGGGGGGAGGGAGAGGGAGGGAGGGAGAGGGAGAGAGAGAGAACATTGTGGGTTTGGCAAACCCATTTATTCCCGCAGTACACCGTGAAACGGTTCGGGAACATCGGTAACGTGTGGAAGTTGAGGAGACAGGAACTGAACCGCCTCCTCTTTTTTCCCAAAACATCTAGAGAAACCCAACCATCAGAAAATTATCCATATTTTTAGGGCAGAACTAAAAAACTAGCGAGGTGGGTCTAATCATGCCATCCAGAGAAACCCAACCGTAAAAACTTATCAATATTTATAGGAGCAACCCAACCATAAATAAATTATCTATACTTCCAGGGCAGATCTGAACTAGTGAGTGACTTCACAACAATTCATACAAAACTAGCATCAAGAGCGCTCCGGCCCCATTCAACCCCACTTTATTCAATGCTAACGATAGTCGTCGTGAATTCGGGAATTCGGGTTTATAAAGAGTTCGTGCATAATGCGAACTATTAGGGTGGGACTAAACCCGACCACGTAGGACTCAACAGCGGGAGACACCATGGTCAATTTAGGCCGGACCATCAAAGATGTCAACGTGGTAACGGTCAACGAGCTACGAAAACGCTCCGTTTGACCATGTGTGGTCCTTGAAAAAGCTAAGTAGGACAAATCCAACAAAACCTAAACAAGACCATAACTGAGGAAACCTACGCAAAGTAGGGCGCCAAAGTAAAAAAAACACGAAATTATTTGTTAATTGTTTCGCTTCTAACTGACTTGTTTTCGGTTGCGCACACTTTTTTTACCTTGTCAAGATTACACTATCCAACCGCTCTCTGTAAAAAACGAGTATAGTTGCATTTTTATGGCGCGAGATTGCTGATTGCTTGACTTCTATTTTCGAACCAACCCGCTAATTTGACCCTATCAACATTGAGGAACGCTACTAAGTATGATATGGTCACGACAAATTGCTTATTTTTTATACCTGACTTTTACATAATAATAGTTTGTCAAAAGGATCTTAATTTTCTGATTTAAATGTAAGTTTAGTACCAACATGGCAACTACGAATTTGCATACGTGACCCGACTGTTTTCTTTCCGAATTAGCACTTATTTTTTTTTATTAAATCCAATTGGTAGGTCCTTTTCAACAATATTTTTTATTCAAAAACAAGTTAAACTATGTCTACATTGGCTTTTTGAAGGAGATATGCCCTAGAGGCAATTAATAAAGAGTATTTCTTTATCATATCTCGTTTGTTCATAATACGTTTTTGTGTCATGCTATAACCGTATTAAGCGGAAACATTAATACGGGTGTGATGCGTAAACAACCAGGTCCCTAGTAGCCTCTACTAAGACTAGTTTCGTTGCGCGATCGATGATCGAGGTTTCCCGATCATAGGGCATGGCGCCGGTCGGCAATGGAAGTCATATCGTTGGAGAACGATGTGATGGACATACCCATATATGTAGGACGTAGTCATTACGCCTTTGACCGTGAGACCAACTCTTATTGTTATTCCTGGAAGATACTTTGATCGCACCAAACGTCGTATCTTAATTAGTATGACAATAACGGTGATACTTTTGGGTATCGGAAAGGAGTAGTTGAGACGAGGGGTCAAGAGCGGGATTTGCCAGTCCGCATAGCAGGACAGATACTCTAGGGCCCACTCGGTGAGATTATGTCTAATGAGCTTGCAAGCATGTGACTAGGTCACGGAGACATGAAATCATAGACGAGTAGAAGATAGCGTTGTCGTCAACGAGGTCAGCTGGATATGGAGATATCTATGAACAAAGCTCGGACACGCTAAGTATCGCTGTGGCAAAAGGTTTAAGACTTTACGTTCAGGTTTGATAGATGAAAGTCATTCGTTATATCACAGGGATTAATTCATGGGGTCCAGGCCTACGAGTTAGTCGTTGATCAGAGAGGAGTCTCGATCATACCTGTTATTATATCGAACCGCTAGGGTAACACACTTAAGGGGTTTCGACAAGACAACCGGAAAGGAAAGAGATCACCGGGAACGTCCCGGGAGAGGTCCGATGCAGATCGGGCAGCGACGAAATAGTTTTCGGAGCTAGAATAAATTATATATAATATGTTTGATATTAATTAGTGTAATTAATGTCCAAATATGATTTTATATATTTATTTTCGAATTTATTAAGGCTGATTTTCCTAAATGGGCCTTCTGGTGGAAAGAAGGCCCATGGGGGGAAAAATCCCTAAGGGAATTCGGTGGGGGGGGGGGCATGGCCGGCCTAGGTGGGCCAAAAGGGGCCCACCAGGTGGCCGGCTGCCTTGCTTGGCCGAACCAGGCATGTGGGGTTTAGTCCCACATTGCCTGGTTAGCAAGTTGGCTCCCTCCCGGGAGCCTTTATATAGAGGGGCACCCCTGGCCTTTTAATTCATCCAATTAATTCCCAATTCTCTCTCGATTTCGTGATTCCCTTTGTCGGAGTTGCGCCGAGTTGAGAGGGGGATCTCTTCCACCATAGCCCGCTGCCGCGCTGCTGGTGTTCCGGTCCAAGTCTTCCGCTGCTCGTCCTGGACTGGAGCTTCGGAGGCCGTCGTCTCCACCGTACGTGTGTAACGCCCTGCGAGGTGCTGCGCTAGCGGTACTGGGAGGTCTTCTTCCTCTTCACGACCTTGAGGTCGGCTTCGTCGGTCTTCATCGTCAACGTTCGTGCGGGAACGTAATCCCGCTTTCGGTCTACAAGGGTATGTATTCCGATCTCCGTTCGTACTACTATATCTGCATAGAATAGATCTTGGCATGTTTTAAGGATATCGTTGCTAGGAAAATTTTTGTTTTCTGCACACGATCCCCTTGAGTGGTATCAGAGCCGATCTATCGTAGATATAGTTGTACGCTGTTAGAACCCGTGTTCTGCACGGGGGCACCGTTCCTGTTATTTGCTACCCTCTAGCGTGCACTTGTGATTCCAGCGGCATCGAGTTGATGAAGCGGCCCGGACCGACTTTACGCGTACGCTTACGCGAGACTGGTTCCACTACTGACATACGGCTTGTACCGTATATGTGGCTGGCGGGTGTCAGTTTCTCTCTCTTTAGTTGGTCTTGCATTTTCAATGGAGGGCCCGAAAGGGATGCTTAAACATGCAATTATTGGATCGTTGTTGTGGTCATAAGGTTCGTAGGTATGAAGCGGTTCTATTTACGACAGCCCCAAGCCACGTAAAATATGCAAAAGATAAAGTAGAAGCGTCTAACTTTATTTTGCAGGGGCTATGTGATATGGTCAAGGTAGGTTTATTAAATTGTTTATGAACTGCGGGCGCCAAGAAGACCATGGCGCAATGGACTATATCACATTGCATTACATTTGATGTTTTGTGTGCATCTTATATTGTGTGATTATATATATTAGTTACACGGCGGTAGTCATATATAAGATGATCCCTTCAAAAATACCACTAGTGTTCTTCCTCCAACGAGCACCACCAAGAAAGTTCTACGTTATGAGGCAGGCCGTGACGATCGGGTGTCAGACATATCGTCGTTCGTATACAGTGGGTGTAAGCCATGTTGCACAAGCGTTACGTGGAGGTTATAGTGGCGAGCCTAGCATATGCAGATATGGCCTCGGAACACAGAGGCCGAAAGGTCGAGCATGAGTCACAGAGTTGTTGTGATGGACAATTGTCTACCCTTGAAGTTGTGCTGCCGGCTCTGACGATGAGGGGTGGTGCAATGGATGGGGGTCGTGTAATCGCTTAAACGACCAGGAGGGACGTTCGTTTGAGTGGGAGTTATGTTAGTTATTTTCTAAAAATACTATAACTCAAAATTATTATGAACAAAGTCTTATGTTGTTGCAAATTCCATTGTAGATGTCTCGCCCCTCGTTTAACCTAGGTCTGTTCCTTGAGAAAGAAAAGCTTAAGACCAATGGGTCTAACTTCGTGTCCTGGTTCCGCGACCTGAAGTCCATTCTTGAAACCCACAAGGTGGCCTATATCCTTGAAGCCCCCTTAGGTGATCTGCCAAACACCGCCTCAGAAATCGAAAGGAATGTCCATGAGATTAAGGCGGAGATTTCTTCTTGTGTCCAGAGTGGCATGCTCTTTGCCATGGAGGCTGACCTGCAAAACCATTTCGAGAACAAGGGTGCTTATGAGATAATCACTGAACTCATGGTTGTTTTTGCACGACAAGTCAAGGCTGAGAGGTTCGAAGCATCCGTGCTTTTCTTCTCAGCCCAGATGGAAGAGCACGGCAATATAAGTGAGCACTTAGCCAAGTTTTTTGGCTGCGTTCAGCTCCTGGATGATCTGGGAAGTGTGATCCCAGAAGAGCTGGTTATTGATAGGGTGCTGATTTCTCTGCCCCCTAGCTATAAGAACGCCATCGTGGACTACGGCATGAAAGGGACGTCAAAACCCCTGTCGGAAATCCTGAAGATGCTCGAAGTGGCCGAATTAGAAATCAAGCTGGAGAAGATGGTAGTGACCATCGGATCACCTGAGCGCAATTGCCCCAAGTACCTGGAGGATAGGAAAGCTGGCAAGATAGTCGAAAAAGAGCAAGGTATATTTGATATACATGTTATAGATGTGTACCTTACATCCGCCCGTAGCAACAATTGGGTATTTGATACTGGTTCTGTTGCTCATATATGTAACTCTCAGGAGGAGTTACGGAATAAACGGCGGCTGGCTAAGGATGAGGTGACGATGCGCATCGGCAACGGATCGAGAGTCGACGTGGTGGCTGTCGGCACGCTCCCTCTACATCTACCATCGGGATTAGTTTTGGTTTTAAATAAGTGTTATTTTGTACCATCGTTGAGTGTAAACATTATAAGTGGGTCTTGCCTGTTACAAGACGGTTATTCATTTAAATCAGTATCAAGCAGTTGTGCTATTTATATGAATGATATCTTTTATGTTGATGCTCCCGAGAATAATGGTTTATTCTTGTTGAATCTCGATCGTAGTACTCACATCCATAACATAGAAGCCAAACGGATTAAGTGTAGTGATGATACCGCCATGTATATGTGGCATTGCCGTCTTGGTCATATTGGTATAAAGCGCATGAAGAAACTCCACTCCGATGGACTTTTGGACTCGTTGGATTTTGGATCCCTCGATACATGCGAACCATGCCTTATGGGCAAAATGACCAGGACACCGTTCAAAGGTTTTGTTGAACGGGCGTCGGATCTATTGGGGATCATACATACAGATGTGTGTGGACCAATGAGCGTATCGACACGCAATGGTTATCGTTACTTCGTCACCTTCACTGATGACTTGAGTAGATACGGTTATATCTATTTGATGAAACACAAGTCTGAAACTTTTGAAAAGTTCAAAGAATTTCAAATTGAAGTTGAAAATCAGCTCAACAAGAAAATCAAGCACCTCCGATCCGATCGTGGTGGCGAGTATTTGAGTTTTGAGTTTGGCACACATCTGAAGAGTTGTGGCATCGTACCCCAACTTACGCCTGCTGGAACACCGCAACGTAACGGCGTGTCCGAGCGACGTAATCGTACTCTACTGGATAGTGTCCGGTCTATGATGTCTCTTACCGATTTGCCCGTATCCTTCTGGGGTTATGCGTTAGAAACAGCCGCATTCATTTTAAATAGGGCTCCGTCCAAATCCGTTGAAACGACACCGTATGAATTATGGTATGGCAAGAAGCCTAAGTTATCGTTTCTGAAGGTTTGGGGTTGTGAGGCGTATGTTAAGAAACTACAGCCCGACAAACTCGAACCGAAGTCGGAGAAAGTCGTCTTTGTAGGATATCCGCGGGAAACCGTAGGATACACCTTCTACAACCAAGCTGAGGGCAAAACGTTTGTCGCGTAGACCGGTACCTTTCTAGAGAAGGAGTTTCTCGCGAAAGGAGTAAGTGGGAGGAAGATAGACCTCGATGAGATCGTTGATCCTGAACTCGAGATTCCGAGTGGCGCAACGGAAGCTGTTCCGGAAACGTCCTCCACAGATGGAGTGGGAGAAACTGTCGAGAAAAGTATTCTACCTCGTAGGTCTGGTAGATCTCGTATCGCACCAGAATGGTATGGCAACATGGTTTGCACCGTCATGTTAATTGAACAAGACGAACCTACGAACTACAAGGAGGCAATGGCGAGTCTAGAGTCCGAGAAATGGCTAGAAGCCGTGAAATCCGAAATAGGATCCATGTATGATAACAAAGTGTGGACTTCGATGGATATTCCCGAAGGGCGCAAGGCCGTCGAGAATAAATGGATCTTTAAGAAGAAGACTGATGCTGATGGTAATGTGACCGTCTATAAAGCTCGGCTTGTCGCAAAAGGTTTCCGACAAGTTCATGGGATTGACTACGATGAAACTTTTTCACCGGTAGCGATGCTAAAGTCTATTCGGATTTTGTTAGCAGTTGTTGCCTATTACGATTATGAAATATGGCAGATGGATGTCAAAACAGCCTTCCTAAATGGAAACATTGAGGAAGAGTTGTACATGGTACAACCGGAAGGTTTTGTCGATCCAGAAAATGCTGGCAAGGTATGCAAGCTTCAGCGCTCCATTTATGGATTGAAGCAAGCATCTCGGAGCTGGAATCTTCGCTTTGATGAGGTGATCAAAGGTTTTGGATTTGTCCAAAATTTGGAAGAGACCTGCATTTACAAGAAAATGAGTGGGAGCTCGGTTGTGTTCTTAGCACTATATGTAGATGACATATTGCTAATTGGGAATGATGTGGAACTTCTGAATAGCGTGGAGGGTTATTTGAACAGTATGTTTTCCATGAAGGACTTAGGAGAAGCTGCATACGTCTTAGGCATTAAAATCTATCGTGATAGATCAATACGTCTATTAGCGTTGAGTCAGAGTACTTATCTTGATAAAATACTGAAGCGTTTCGGTATGGAGAAGGCAAAGAAGGGTTCTCTGCCGGTTATCAAGAATAAAACATTGCGAAAGGCACAGTGTCCGGTAACGGAACAGGATAAGGCCGATATGACTAAACATCCTTATGCTTCAGCCATAGGATCGATTATGTACGCAATGTTAAGTACTAGACCTGATGTGGCATTAGCTCTAAGTTTGACAAGCCGTTTCCAGAGTAATCCTGGAATGGCGCATTGGATTGCTGTTAAGAGCATTCTTAAGTATCTCAATAAGACAAAGGAAATGTTCCTTGTCTATGGTGGCTGCGATGAAGAACTTGGCGTAACTGGTTACGTGGATGCAAGTTTCTGCTCAGACCCCGATGACTCTAAGTCACAGACAGGTTATGTGTTCAAGGTGAATGGGGGCGTCGTGTGCTGGAGAAGTGGGAAGCAACCCATCGTCGCACAATCTACAATGGAGTCGGAGTACATTGCTGCTTGCGAAGCTGCGAATGAAGCTGTGTGGCTGAGGAAGTTCATCATTGAACTTGGAGTGTTCCCGAGCGTGCAAGACCCCGTGGTCCTCTTCTGCGACAATACGGGTGCCATTGCTAACGCCAAGGAGCCAAGGTCTCACTCCACCGCCAAACACATTCTCCGACGCTTCCATGTGATACGACAGTACGTACAAGGAGGCGATGTGAAGATTTGCAAAGTGCATACGGATCTGAATGTGGCAGATCCTCTGACGAAGCCTCTTCCGCTTGACAAGCACGTGAAACACCAAGATGCTATGGGTGTCCGGCTTTTACCAAGTTGTAATCTAGATTAATTTGTACTCTAGTGCAAGTGGGAGACTGAAGGAGATATGCCCTAGAGGCAATTAATAAAGAGTGTTTCTTTATCATATCTCGTTTGTTCATAATACGTTTTTGTGTCATGCTATAACCGTATTAAGCGGAAACATTAATACGGGTGTGATGCGTAAACAACCAGGTCCCTAGTAGCCTCTACTAAGACTAGTTTCGTTGCACGATCGATGATCGAGGTTTCCCGATCATAGGGCATGGCGCCGGTCGGCAATGGAAGTCATATCGTTGGAGAACGATGTGATGGACATACCCATATATATAGGACGTAGTCATTACGCCTTTGACCGTGAGACCAACTCTTATTGTTATTCCTGGAAGATACTTTGATCGCACCAAACGTCGTATCTTAATTAGTATGACAATAACGGTGATACTTTTGGGTATCGGAAAGGAGTAGTTGAGACGAGGGGTCAAGAGCGGGATTTGCCAGTCCGCATAGCAGGACAGATACTCTAGGGCTCACTCGGTGAGATTATGTCTAATGAGCTTGCAAGCATGTGACTAGGTCACGGAGACATGAAATCATAGACGAGTAGAAGATAGCGTTGTCGTCAACGAGGTCAGCTGGATATGGAGATATCTATGAACGACGCTCGGACACGCTAAGTATCGCTGTGGCAAAAGGTTTAAGACTTTACGTTCAGGTTTGATAGATGAAAGTCATTCGTTATATCACAGGGATTAATTCATGGGGTCCAGGCCTACGAGTTAGTCGTTGATCAGAGAGGAGTCTCGATCATACCTGTTATTATATCGAACCGCTAGGGTAACACACTTAAGGGGTTTCGACAAGACAACCGGAAAGGAAAGAGATCACCGGGAACGTCCCGGGAGAGGTCCGATGGAGATCGGGCAGCGACGAAATAGTTTTCGGAGCTAGAATAAATTATATATAATATGTTTGATATTAATTAGTGTAATTAATGTCCAAATATGATTTTATATATTTATTTTCGAATTTATTAAGGCTGATTTTCCTAAATGGGCCTTCTGGTGGAAAGAAGGCCCATGGGGGGAAAATCCCTAAGGGAATTCGGTGGGGGGGGCATGGCCGGCCTAGGTGGGCCAAAAGGGGCCCACCAGGTGGCCGGCTGCCTTGCTTGGCCGAACCAGGCATGTGGGGTTTAGTCCCACATTGCCTGGTTAGCAAGTTGGCTCCCTCCCGGGAGCCTTTATATAGAGGGGCACCCCTGGCCTTTTAATTCATCCAATTAATTCCCAATTCTCTCTCGATTTCGTGATTCCCTTTGTCGGAGTTGCGCCGAGTTGAGAGGGGGATCTCTTCCACCATAGCCCGCTGCCGCGCTGCTGGTGTTCCGGTCCAAGTCTTCCGCTGCTCGTCCTGGACTGGAGCTTCGGAGGCCGTCGTCTCCACCGTACGTGTAACGCCCTGCGAGGTGCTGCGCTAGCGGTACTGGGAGGTCTTCTTCCTCTTCACGACCTTGAGGTCGGCTTCGTCGGTCTTCATCGTCAACGTTCGTGTGGGAACGTAATCCCGCTTTCGGTCTACAAGGGTATGTATTCCGATCTCCGTTCGTACTACTATATCTGCATAGAATAGATCTTGGCATGTTTTAAGGATATCGTTGCTAGGAAATTTTTTGTTTTCTGCACACGATCCCCTTCACTTTTGCACTGTGCTCAGACCCTAAACCCTAAACCCTAAGCCCTAAGACCCATACGACCTCTGCGTCATTTTGCTAACTAAGGCCATCGATAGATCTTACAGATCAACTATTTTATATGTTCTTTTTCTTGATACGAGCCGATGATTAAACTAGGTCAAAATAGTTGTAAGGAGACTGTTTTCAGAACCAAGTGCTAAATGCAGGGACAATGCTTGTATTTCCACTTTGTTCTTGTAGGCACTCTTTTTGCCTGCTGCTGGCTTTGATGTCCGAGCCTTCAATTTAACTAGTGTGCATTCGAGAGGTGTCTTTTAGTATCTGGTGCTTTTAGTACGTACTAAGAGATCAACTTTTGAGTGCTGCTTTCAAACTACTGTCGATGATGAAGGGTGATACCAGTTGTGGCACTATCACCACAAGACAGCCACCAAAATTAAGAAGCATGAACAAAATCTAGATGTGTCTTTTACTTGAGGTTTCTTTGTGAGTACATGGTGTTGTGCATGTGATGATCAGTTGGACTTGTGACGCATTACAAGCATTGTCGTCACTAGACAACCACCAAAATTAAGAACCATGCACAACTTATAGTGTCTTGTACTTGATTTTGTTAACTTTTCTAGTGGTGCATGGTTATGTATGCCTTGTCATTGGTCAACATAACCGAGTCTTCAATTTTGTGTCTTATATGGCCGACGAATCAAAATGTGGCGCACAGAATTTGAAGAGGTGAACAAACCAATCAATGTTCGCCAAGACAATGGATGCTCTATTACCTGATTTAGTAGTATCATTTCTTCTTGTCACCTAAGATTGTGCGCTTGTTTATGAGGTTGTTTGTTATTTAAGTTTGAGTCTTTCTTTTTCACATGGCCGATGTCGTCTCCCTGAGATTTTTGTTTGCGTGTTATTTGTTTTGCAGTCAACGAAGGGTAAGGAGGCTCTTCAGGACAATCAAGGAGGAAGTGCTTCCAATAGAAAGGCCCTACTCGGGCATTTCCACGATGAACTGTCTCCAATCCAGTTCTTCAAGGTTATCCGGGAAATCTGGGTTGGAGTTGCTCCCCATTTCTCCAGCGTTCCGTGAACATTTAGGAGACTTCCCTAAAGAGATCGTCCTCAAGACGAACACTGGCTGGAACTACATGGTTAACATCATCGACCACTATGGGTCCATAGTGATTGACAACAGATGGTCATCATTTGCCATGTGCCATAACATAAAAGGGCACTTCTTGGCATTCAAGATGTTGCAGCCGACTGTTTATAGAGTAACCATCTTCATCACAGATGGCGCCGAGATTAGAACCAGGAGTCCTAAAGTTTGTCTTTTATCTTGTTTTGTTGAACTCTGCATGTTTAGTTGTTGCCTACTAGTTGCCGTTAATGACTATTATCACTATGACTGTTGTTTAAGTCTTTGAGTGTTTTTCTATAAAAAAAAAGTCTATGAGTGTTATCGATATGACTGTTGTTAAAGTTATGACCCTATGCTGTTGGTAGTGATTTATATGTTGTCTCGGTGTATATGCAGTAAGTGGTGACAATACTACCTCCGGTCCACAATAAATGTCGTGAGATATCTACTGTGCTAGTACAAAAGTGTATGCAGCTTCCGACACATATTACGGATCAGAGGAGTACGTTTTTTCATGCTGAGTTGGGCCACAGAGGCGACCCTGTATGATCGGCAGCATCGGAAGTATCAGCCCAGCCCATATAAATCGTTTTGGAAATTACAGCCCAGAAGACGCATAGAGAGCCCAGTACATAAGCCCGAGATTTCCAATCCTCTTCTTCTTCCTCCTCTCGCCCAACTCCGTCTCTCCTCCGATTCCCCTCCCAAATCCCTCCCCTTCCCGGTCTTTTTCTTTCCACCTCCTCACAAATTCGTGGACGCGACCACGACGGGACATAACGACGAGCCACAGGACCTGCGTGGCTCGATTCGTCTTCGTTGTCTGCTGCAACCGCTGGTAAGGAACCCTAGCTTCTCTCCTTCCGCCGGCAGCGAGCAGCCGTTCCCTCCCTCCGTTGCCCTGGATGTCTGGCAACTCATCAGTAATCTAACACATCCATTCATCCATGGCTGCTCCGACTAGGTTATTCTGATTCAGCGCGGCGCGAGATCGATCCCCTCGATTTCCGGAGAATCTTGCCTTTTCGGGTTGCTAAGACAAGGAGGAGATGAAGCGCAAGCGTGGGCGTAAGTCGGGCACCAAGACTTCTTCGAAAACCGACACCGCCACCGCGTCAGACGCTTCGCGGTCGTCCCCGTCCAGCCCAAGCACCGAAGAGAACATCCCAGCGGAGAGTGCGCCAGTCTCTGACTCCAGCCCGGCTGTGGCTGAACCAGCGCCACCTCCTGAACCACAGAAGGTGAGCGCTGTTGTGCCGCCGGTTGCAGCGGCTAATCCCGCTGCCGACATACCGTACGCTAAGCCCAAGGTGGGGGTAGTATATGGTCGCGTCAAGCTGAAGTTCAAGTCCTCCAAGCCGTTAGAGCCCAACCATAGTTTGTCGGAAGCAAAGGCGCCCGCCGATGCTGGTAAATCTCAGACTGCTGCGGCTGAAGGGAGCAAGCAAGTTATCATTGCCGAAAAGGGCATTGCTGCCTCGTCAGATGGGCAGACAACTGATGGGCAGGCTTCGGAGTTGAGTGGTTCTGATGATAAGGACAAGCTGGCGAAGAAAGTAGCAAGTGTTAAAATCTTGTCCGCGGGATTATCTTCTTCGGTACAAGATAACACCCAGGACAGGAATACTGGTCAAGTAGATGAACCTCTTACGAGTAAGAAGGAAACTGTCTTAGTGAACGATGAAAGTGTTGGTGCATCGGAGCCGAGGAACTTGCAGGAGTTGGAGGGAAATCAGTCTACTCTAGAACGTCAGCGCGATGAGAAAGAGTTAGCTGCTGCACTTGTGGTTGGTACAACTCGGCTCAACTTTACGGCGCGTCTTTTGGTTCTCCAAACATCACATCATTGTGATCTGAAATACATGAAATCTTTACTGAAATTCTCGTCTTCTCTCAGGCCATTAAGAAGGTTATGAAGGTCGATGCAGCTGAGCCGTTCAACATCCCAGTAAATCCTGTCGCTATGAATGTACCTGTGAGTATTTTCTCCTACTGTTTCTTTCATTTGAATTTGAAATTATCGGGACATTTTGGTAGGCATCCCACGGGTCTATCTTCATTCCAAAATGATCTTTAACACTTAGTTGACTCAGCCCCACATTGATTTTGGTGTCGTATCAACACCTAATGTCTTCAGCGGTGCAGTATTGATCACTTCTGTTTTCTAATCGGTTCAGATATCTACTTGCTATGAGTATGCAGTTTTCCGTTTCCCTTGTTTGTGATTTTACTACAATTTTTCTGGGGCAACCCTATTAGGGCGTCTCCAATGTTGCCTTAAGCCTCACCCATAAGAGGAAAAGTGATCTTAAGACCCGGCCACAAACATAGTAAGCCTCGGTCATAAGCAAAAAATCTATATGGTCGACCACACCGTTGTGGCTCGGCTATAGGGAATAAACAATGTTTCTTTCTCTATCTTCACGTCAGAGTGTGCAACCCGTGTCTTTCCCGCGAGCTCGGGAAAACCGACCAGGCGGACAATGGGCAGCGTCGCCGGCGTGGAGCTGTGGGAACCATTGGTACCGATGCCCAGCGCGGAGGAGGCTGCGACATACTGGGATAAAAATGAACCCAAGAACTCGGACGCCTAAAAATCATGGTGGTGTTGGCCGCCGCCAATGTCCGCGTCTGCGCTGGGCGCTGCACGCGCACCTCGACCGCTCAACGGAGGTGTCCCGGCACTTGCAGGTGGCTCGCAAGAGCTTCTGCAGCGTGGTGGTGCCGCCGTGGACACCGACGCCGACTTTTCTGGCCGACGCATGACCTACAAGAAACGTTCGTCAAGGGGATTTGGAGGAGAGGTTATGAGAGCTCCAGGAGAAGTAGCCAACTGGGATTGGACTAGGGGACGGGATGCCTGCGAATCGACGGCGGAGTTTCCCAACGATCGTGCGTGTGAAAGGAGTTGAATCGGGAGAGATCTTTTGGGCTGGCTCGTGGGAAAGGACTTGAATCGGGAGAGATCTTTTGGGCTGGCTCGTGGGAAAGGACGTGAATCGGGAAGACACACTGGCCGGTGGGAATGCTAGTGAAGAATGGTAAAAGGTAGCAGCACACTCACCGGCGGCAATGGCCTCATGGTTGATGAGAGAAACGAAGAAGATAAGATTGTGGAATCCAGAAAGTGGTGCGGTTGGAAAAAAAAGAAAAATAATGGCCTGTGGGCTCCACCTTAAGATCCAGAATTTACTTAAACATTGGAGGGGATATGATCTGCTATAGCAAGCTCGGTGGGCCCCAGCTTATTGCTACCTTAAGGAATAAGCATTGGAGACGCCCTTAGTGAATGGGTGGCTGCCCTGCATTTGATTCTATGGTCGAATAATTGGAGATCCCATTAGTAGATTCCATTTCTCCACTCTTGATGGTTATTACAGGGCTATTATCTGTAGCTAAGGCGAAAGCTCTACCCATGATTATTTTGCTGAATCTTGTCAGGTTTTCCTTCCTCACAAGATCAAGTTTTGAGCCCCAGTATATTTTGTTTTTCTTTAACATAGCTAAGAGACTAAGAAACAAATGTCACAAATGAGGATCATTTCCTCCGCAGCTTCCCATTGTAGATTTCTATTGCTGCATGTCTTGTGATTGTTGCTCTAAGTACCTAAGATACTAATTATAGAAATGCTTGGTCTTCTTATGGATAAAAGGTTCACTTTATCTGCGTGTGATTTTTTTGTTTGCGCTCACACTTTAATTTTGTAGGATTATCTTGATGTTATCGACACTCCCATGGATTTTGGCACAATACGTCAAGATTTAGAACGTGGTAACAAGTACATGAATTCAGAGGATGTCTATAGGGATGTGCAATTTATATGGAATAATTGTACCAAGTACAACGGCAAAGGTGATTACGTAGTGGAGCTTATGAAACGTGTAAAGAAGGCGTTCATGAAGACTTGGCTGGCAGCAGGCTTGTATTCTGATGTGCAGGACAATGGTAAGTATTGGACAGATGGAAGCTCCCAGCTTGTCCTGAACTTATATTTTCTTTCTGATATTTAGCTTGCATGAGTTTTTTGAATTATTTACTGTTTCAAGTAGTAAATTGTGTACCGCAAATGAGTCAATACCAAGTACGGAAGGAAATACTTTATAATAAAATAATATTTTACCGTCATGTCATTTATAACATCAGTATTTATGATTTTATTTTCAAATTATTTGACATAGTGCAGAAAACAATTCAAGTTTTGACTTCTGCTGTTATTGCACTAATTCATTAAACAACAGAGCAAATACAAAATAATTAAATACATTAATGCTGTTATACCACTACCCTTCCACATCTAATTGTATTAGAATTTTAACATTGATATACACTCAGTGGTCATTCTTGTGAGTTGCATATAGTTTGCTTTACCTGGCCAAATGCATGTGTTCATCTGTGTCATGATTTTTACCCAAAATTGTAGGTGGCAATGACAACACTGGTGATGAGGCCGTCAAAGGTAGTTCAAAAAGCAAGTCTAAGCAAAAAAGACGACGCCCAGGGTATGTAATTCATCTTGTGACAGTCACCCTCAAGATATATTTATATTCCAGAGGCTAGACTATCATGGGATATAAAGTTTTGTGTGCTATGTGCATGCTCTTCAGGAATCATGTCAACTAGAACTTGAAGTTTAGAACGTAGTGTGAAGTAATTAGATTGGAGTACCATCTATAAGACTCACGAGCCACATAATAACATTTTTTTTGACCTTTTTGAACTGCCGATATCGACTTCATTAGTATAATAATATCATTATTTGCCTTTTGGGACTAAAACATAACGTAGATATAGATTTTCGAAGATCATAACAGAGATATGCATGTTTTCTTTGAAGTTCTTACATTAATTTAGAGGCTATTATGCTTTCTGTTAGTATATATGGATGGAGCATGTACTACTGTCCTGACCTATGTTCATGCTGCAACATGTTAGTTGCGAGGCGTTGAACCATTGTTCCCTCAGATGAATGTGCATAGTTAGCTGAATAGTGAACCACCAAAAAACAACACATATGACATATTTTCCTTGATTATTCCTGTTAGGTTAATATTATCCAAACATGTCATGTTTGTGGGACTGAATTATTGCGTATTCATTGTGGGTAGGTGTCAGGCACACACATATGCTCCTTGATTATTCTTTTTGATCGATATTACTTGACAGGAACACAGTACACTTTCTGGTGGGTTTTGTAATGAACAGAAAGAACATTAGCCCAGCATGTCCACCTGCTGATTTTACGGTGATAGAGATATTATTCTATACTCTTACATGATGTGTTTGAATACAGGAATGATCGACACAAAAATGACTGTGGATGTGCTGTCTGTCAAGTTACACGACGCAAGAAGGAAAGGGATGAAACTTTGTCTGTTGATAATGAAACCATTGTAGTCAATGATGACATTTCTGAAGAACAAAACATGGAGGTTAGAATCAACAACTTGGTTCGAGTGCCCATTGAATTCTTTGTGTCATGTATACAAGAAATTTCCTCTGTTGCATATTCGGCTGAGGCTGTTCGTGTAATGTATATTGGATCTATTTCTCTAGCGTCTTCCTTTATATTTGGGGGTGTCACATTGTTCTCAGTAGAACCACCACAGTGTCTATGTTATCTTTGTTTGTACTCTTCACCATACTACGGACACCTTAAGTGTCTCTAGTGTCATTTTGGCAATTCCGTAATTGTGTATTATTATTAGTTTATTGCGTCATTCATTTAGTTGTCTTAGTTGTAGGTGTGACTTCACTTCCAAGATAGTTTGCGCACTTTTATTCTCAGAATGTAAATTTGTATGACCATCTACGCTGATTGTCTTACCTTGAATGCTTCAACTAACTTATGCTTTTGCACGCCAGGTAAACTTTGGTGTTAATAATCCTGGTAGTCATGGCACACCCTCTAGTCAGGAGCAATCTCAGCACACTGATGTGTATAAACCGACAGTGGAAGCAGACGTTGCACAGACTCAGATGGAAGATCTTGGTAAATTCCTGAATAATCCATCTCTTGACCATGAAGATCAGGGCTCCAGACAATACTCCGAGGAAAAAGAAGAGGGGGAGTATAAAGATCTGAACAGTCAGGATGAGCATACTTCAACGCAGCCTAATGATAACTCAGAACTTGAGCATCACCAACAGAAGGTAAAATTAACCAGGCTCTGTCAAAGAAATTTCTTTTTATGTATGGTATGTGGTTATTTGACAATGTTGCTAGAAACAACAATGGCATAAAAGGCTAATACTTCTCTTGATAAAACAATCAAATTGTTCCGGGCAACGAGGAATTATATGGAAATATTGCATCAGTTGACATAGACTTATGTTGCAATGTGCTTTTGGTCCCACTAACATGCCCTGTCGGTACACCTATTAGTATTTAGTGCTACTGTACCCACATCAGATCTTAGTATCCTGACCAGTAGGCATCCTATAGTGGGCTAAAAAGTCATCTCTGTATGCCTTTATATTTTCGTAAAAACTAAGGCCCCGTTTGGCATCAAAGTATTTTTGAAGTATGCAGAGAATAATTCGGTTTTAGAAAACAGTGAAGTATTAAGTACTTTAAGGTGTTTGGATCCAATAAATAATGTGGTTTTCAAACTGAAGTATTCTATAAAACTGTAGTTTTTTTGAAGTATTGTAGAAAGAGGTCTGACCCTATTTATTTCCAAACTGAGAAATGAGAAATACTGAAGTATTTGTTTGCCAGGCGCTGGAATACTTCGGTTTTGAGATACTTCAGTTTAGAAAATACAGACGTACCCTAGTTTGGTAATACAGAAAATAATGAAACCTCTGCTTTTGTAATCTCACAACAGGCACTGACAGAAACTAGCCGGGAGGTTGAAATGGAAGATTTCCCCATTCAACAGGAGAACCAGTCATTCTTGCAACTCTGTGCGCGCCTTTTCCCCAGCAAACAGACCTCTGCTTTCAGGGGGCGCCATTCCCTGTTCCGTCAGCAGCGCCGAGCGGCACCAAAGGAGAGCCCCCTGCACGCCGCCATGACAGCGATAATGAAAGGGTAGGAAATCGGTTTCTTGCCAGAGAAGCCCCAGGCAGCGTTGTTACGACTCCGAGAAAGCTCTTCCCTGAAGACATGGAAGCTGGTTGGTATAAAGCTGATTAGTCAGAACGTTTCTCCGATCCCTGGTTATCTGGTATGATGTGGGTACGAAAATTAGTTGGAGGACACCTGTCTCTTGTGCGGGAAGAATTCTCTTGGTGTATACACTTCATTTTTGTATCGAGCTAATCGTGACAGTCACATGTCGTTTCATTGCTTGATGGCCTGGCGTAGGGTTGGCCTGGAGGCTATATTAATTCTATCGAGGATTTGATTAGTATTTGTGCCGATTCTTCTGGCCAACTGCTACCTGATGACTCTCCAGTTGCTTGCCCAAACCCAAAACAGAAGGTTGATGGGGACTGGGACGCATAATTCAGAATTGAGTATTGGGAGTGAAGATTCATACATATACATTCTCTAATCAGTTGTCCTAAAACCTGTCACCTACTCCCTGGAGCTGCCTTAAGAGTATAGTAAGAACGACGTGTGGACAAGTGGCGCTTTTCTAATGTGTTTTTTTGCCGTTGTGCTGATAAGGTCTCTCTCTGCTTGGCCTTAGCCAGTTATTGCAGTAACAGTTTGACAGCTGTTACCTTGTGCTGATATGGTAAATCACGGAGGTAATAGTATATACTCCTTGTGTAGTACATCCAAAGGCTTGGAACTTTTCGTTGCAGGAAATTTCCCAGCCCACGTAAGACGAGATAGCCTGGATTTAGTGCCTAGATCCAAACTTGGGGTCAGGGTTAATTTGTCCACGGAATAATCGTCCAAGTTATAGGAGCCAGTGAACCCACTTAGACAGTTAGTGGTGCAGAGTAAATGAGTAATAGTTTGCCATCTGGTGCCTTTGTTTCCCTCTCAAAGATCATCTGGTACGTTTCTGAACCACCGCAACACTTAGCTCTCCGATAAAGATCTAGGAAGGGCTAGCCATTGCTCAACTCCTAGTGGAATTTACAATTTTTTGCAAAGTGTTGACATATTCTTTGTTTTCAATTACTAGTAGTAAAGGTACATATATATATATATTTGGTAAATCTCCGAGGAAATAGTTGGGCAACGCACCCAAAACAAGGTTGGAACTTTTCCTTGCCCACGTAAGACGAGAGAGCCTGAATCTACTGCCTTGAGTGAAACTTCGTCGAGGGTAAATGTCAAAGTTCTAGCAACCAGTGAACCACTGCAACTAACCTTCTCCGACTTAGCCGCAACGCTCTAGGCACAGTACACACTAGGTGTTGGCGAAAGGGAACACTTTTTGTTTGTTGCCATACTGATACTGAAGAGATAATGCGCTATTAGCATGGATGATTAAGGGCATGGACCCTCTCTGTCTCCTTACATATGTGAGGATTAATACTTGCTGAATCTTGTCGAAAAGAAAAAGGTCCGGCACCAGATGTTATCTTATCTGTCGAATCTAATTTGGTTCTAATCATAACATGCTTTTACATTTATACAGTTATGAATTGCGAAAGGTATTCGTAAAACCGTAAGCTCTTTCTCTAGACAGCGTGGAGAATACTAGCAGTACTTGTCTACTGTTAGCTAGAGATGCTCTAGCAAGTGCTTATGCACTAATTTGCGTCGGCCTAATCCAGCAATCATTGTTGGTTTGGAATTAAGCTCTAAGCAGCTGCCGCCTGGCTGAGAGGAGCAGGAGGAGGAGGAGGAGGAGGAGGAGGAGGAGAGATTCACAAGGTAGCATTGACACTTGAATTTCAACGGACCTAGTCAAGTCTACCAAACCGAACCAGAGCAACCTCCTCACCTCATCATCGATCCATCATCACCATCACATATATTTGTTTAAAATTGGATGATTCATTTATATATATATATGTATGCATAAAATACAAAGTAAAACCAACAAACGCGTTGTCTTCGACTTGTTCTCCATCCTTTCACCTACAACCCAAAGCAACAAACCCAAGCAAAGCAAAGCAAACCACCATCCATCCATCCATGTCGTCTTCTCTTTCCCCCTCCCAATGCTAATGTCTCGCCGCCACGACCTCGTCACCAGCACAACGCCTCTCCTCGTCTTGCTCGTCCTTGCCCTCGCCGCCGTCGTCCCGCCCTGCTCGGCGGGGGCGCGCCAGCTCTCCACGGTCGCCATCTCCCACACTCCCAACTCCACAATCGTCTGCGCCCTCATCATCGACAAGTCAGACGAAGATGGCGTCTACGCCACCGGCGGCAACTCCAAGCTCCGCTGCACCTCCTTCCCCGACGGCGAGATCAGGACATACCCTTCAGCTGACATCCCCTTCACCGCAATCGCCGCCGGCAAGGACTTCCTCTGCGGCCTCATGGCCCCGGCCGGCGGCCACGCTGGCATGCGATGGTGGTCCTTCACCGAGGAGGCAGCCGCCAACCGCTCCCGCCCGGTAGGCCGCCGCCTCTACTGGGGGCCCTCCCTCCGCTCCATGTCCGCCGGTGGCGCGCACGTCTGCGGCCTCTCTGACGACCACGACCCCAACTGCTGGGAGTGGCCCGGCCTCGACCTTCCCAAGGGCGTCGACTTCTCCCTCATCGCGCTGGGCCAGAACTTCCTCTGCGGCGTCAACAAGGGCAACGGCACCACCATGAGCTGCTACGGCGGCGGCATGCCGCCGCCGCCACCGTCGGCGTACGGGGAGGCAGCCTTCACGCGCATCGCCGCCGGGCGGCGCCACGCGTGCGCGGTGGACGTGGAGGGCGGGCTCGTGTGCTGGGGCGACGGGAACCCGTCCGTCCGCGCGGACCAGCTGCCGGCCGACATGGCGACCATGGCACTGGGCCACAACACGACGTGCATACTCGCCGGGAACGGAACGGTGAGGTGCTGGGGCGTGAAGGTGCCCAAGGTGTACGCGCACACCGCCTTCGCGTCAATCGAGGCCGACGGCGACACCGTGTGCGCCGTCATGACCAGCAACTACTCCGTCGTCTGCTGGGGCAACGACGGCCGCTTCGACCGGAATCATCTCGTGTACAACAACAGCCTGCCGGGGGCATGCGCGCCCAAGACTAGCTGCGCGTGCGATGTCGTCTCCGGCTCAGGGATGCTCTGCGGCACCGGCGGCGGACTGAGCGGCGTAGAGCTCGCCGTGTGCCAGCCTTGCAGGCAGATGCTGAACGCGTCCAGGATCGTAGTCGCCAATGGGTGGACGGCGGCTCCCGACGACGATCGGAAGAAGAAGAAGAAGAAGGGGCTGGCGATGGCAGTCGGCGTGTCCGTGGCGGTGCTCGCGGCCGTGGGTGTGGCCTTCTACCTCGTGGTGTTCAGGAAATGGGACAAGAAGGCGCACGTCACCGTCCGGCTCGGGGTCGGGGAGTCGTCCTCGAGGCGTCTCTGCCGCGACGGCGACGTCGAGAGCATGGTGATGCCGGCGCTGGAGCGTTCGCCGCTGCAGCCGGCACGGCCGCTCGGGTGCGAGGAGTTCACGCTCAAGGACCTCTCGCGGCTGACGAACGGGTTCGCGGAAGAGGCCAAGATCGGGAGCGGCAGCTTCGGGTCCGTGTACCGCGCAAAGCTCCCCGATGGGCGGGACGTCGCCATCAAGCGCGCCGAGAAGAAGGGCGAGCGGCGGCGGCGGCGGTTCGACTTGGAACACGCGTTCCGGTCGGAGCTGCGGCTGATGTCCCGCGTCAACCACCGCAACCTGGTGTCTCTCCTGGGCTTCTGCGAGGAGAAGGGCGAGCGCATGCTCGTGTTCGAGTTCATGCCGCACGGCGCGCTCCACGAGCACCTCCACGGCGCCGGCGCCGGCGCCGGTCATTCCCCGCTCTTCTCGTCGTGGGAGGCGCGGATCCGGGTGGCGCTGGACGCAGCTCGGGGCTTGGAGTACCTGCATTGCTACGCCGTGCCGCCCATCATCCACCGCGACATCAAGCCGTCCAACATCCTGCTCGACGACGACTGGACGGCGAAAGTCTCCGACTTCGGCCTCTCCCTCGTCAGCGGCTCCGCGGTGAAGTCGGCGAGCTCGACCACGACGTCGGCCACGGCCGGCACGGTGGGGTACATGGACCCGGAGTCGTACCGTCTCCAGGACCTGACCCAGTGCAGCGACGTGTACAGCTTCGGCGTGGTGCTCCTGGAGCTCGTCACGGGCAGAAAGGCGATCCACCGGGATCACAGCCAGGAAGGTAGCGGGTCGCCGAGGAACGTCGTCGAGTTCGCCGTGCCGGCCGTCCAGTCAGGCAACATCTCTACGATCCTCGACGAGCGGGTGCCCGCGCCCCGGGGGCACGAGGTGGAGGCGGTGGAACGCGTGGCCAAGCTCGGCGCCGAGTGCGTCCGGCAACGCGGGCGCGGCCGGCCGGTCATGTCGGAGGTGGTGGCGGAGCTGGAGTGGGCTGTGTCGCTGTGCGAAGAGTGCGTCGTGCGAACGACGAACGGCGAGCGGAACGGCAGCTCCCGGCATGGCGGCTCCGACATGTCTCGGTCGCGGTCGAGGTCGGAGTCCGAGGACCCGAGCCCGTTCCACACGCGGGAGTTCAGCTTCGATTCGGGCCGGGTCGCCGGAGTCGGCCATGCCAGGTCCTACTCAAACATGTAAAGATTTGATTTCTTCTTCTTTTACAGTGCTTCTGTAGGATGGATCTATTAGTTCTTGTCCATAAAAATTTTACAGGAAAAAAAGAGAGAGAAAAAACAGATTCTCATTTTCCAAGCTGAGATGGATCAATGGAATTTGCTGTAAATTGTTGCGATTAATTTAACTTTGTGATTCGTGAAGTAGAAAAATAAGAATTCACAGGGTTTGGGAAAACCCGAAATGCAGATTTAATTATTGAAGTAGTGGTGGGTTTGTACTTCAAAGTTGTAGGTAGATCAGTTGTATATGATTCCTCAAAATTCAACAAACAGCTGTTGTAGGTAGAGTTGTATATACCTAAAATTAAACAAACAGGTGTTGATACATATCATGGAGGCAACCATACGTTGGGACCATGATTTGATTCTCAACCGTCTGTTATAGTATTATTACAATAATGTTCCTTGCTGCTAATTTGTTATTCTCACTTCATTCTCTGCAAGTAGTAGTTGTATGGAGCTAGAGATTACTTGATTTTCATGTTTTAAGTTCTGAATTTATTCCTTGCCCACATACTTCATGGCGTAGGATGAGATAAAATTTTAAAAAATCTTGTGAATGTGAACATCGGTACAATAGTCCGGACACATGTAGCTCGTTTTGTTTAAAAATTCAAAAACACATTTTGAAGTTTCAAAAAAATCTGAAAAAAATTGTGGATGTACTCCCTCCGTTCCAAATTAATTGACTTCTATTTGCCCACATGACATACACATATGTGGGCAAATAGAAGTCAATTAATTCAGAACGGAGGGAGTAGATAATAGTGCATCCTATCAGCGTGCAAAATCTCAACTTAGAATAATTCATATTCAGTGCTACAAAAACTCAGATTTTGCATTGTTAACCACTTTTAAATTCTGATATTTTCATTTTTACAAAGTCCAAAGTATAACATATTTCTAGTTGAGCTTTTACATGTCGGTAGAATACAGCATCATCTATGTCCAGATTTTTTTTAAAACTCTTTTCGAATTTTCAAAATAAAAAGCTACGTGTAGGTCAGCCTCCATATCGCGGCTCTATAACAAAAGCCACACAGGCTTACAACTCTGTTGATAGGTACAGAGCTCGTAAGGATAGACTAGGATGGAGCTGATTTGTTGTAGCGTACGCACAAACAAAACACCGAGGACATTAATTGGGTGTTGAAAAACTTGATGGGACGATCAACAACAACAACAGTTCTTTGGTTACAAGTTGCACAACCATGCATCAGAACAGAATCAGCTAGTGAAGTCTCCAGTTGCTCACCAAACAAGTATGGAAAACATCAAAGTACAGTTAGTAAGCCCTCTACCCTGCTGGTAGTATACATGTACGCTGTCAAAGGGATACGCATGCATAGATGCTAGTGGTATTTTGATAACTACAATCTGACTGGTAAAACATATCCGGTACTTACGTAGGCACATGCAAGCCCGATCGGGGTTGAACCAGCAGTAATCTATACTACTCCGTCCGTTATGTCTACATACATCCACTTTCTATCAAAATTAAGACACTTATTTTGGTACGGAGGGAGTATACTTTCTTACTAAGATATACGTAAGATGGTGGACTAGGCAATAGTATGAAATATGAATATGAACAGAGGAGGTTAGGGTGGCCACCGCTCCACCGAGGGCAGAGGCGCTCCATTGGATTGATTCCATCCAGACCAGGCAGAGGCAGGCAGACCTTTTCCATCCATACAAAGAGAGAATACTACAGTAGAAGAGAAAAGAACAAAAAGATCAAAAGGCAAGAAAAGTTATTTTGTTGGTGAGTCACGGAAATATGTTTTACTTTTCAAGGTCAACCCCTTGAAAAGGGGATCTGGGCCAGGCTCGAGAAGGTCAGCTCCACACACACAAGCACACGTAGTTCCAGCTGTGTTTTGGAGAATGTGGAACTCTTCTCTTCCATACATCCCTCCCTTCCACGCGGTTTTCTTCTTTGTTCTTTGTGCTCACCACACGATCGATGATCTTTCTTGCAGTCTGGACACCGCCAGAGAGAAACGAAAAAGGCACACGGCCGGGGACGAAGAAAGGAAGATTTCCGAGGAATCCTTCAGAGAGGAGGAAGAGGAGCCTTTCCGAGTTTGGTGTTTCTCGTGGCAGGTCGGCCGCCGGACTGACCGACGACGGTCACACAATACACTTGCCATGCCGCGTACTTGCTCTTGTAAGCTAGCTAGTAGATCCGAATAAGCCCGTGGTCTGAAATATTCCGGACGATATACGGTTTAGGCTATTTTATGGTGGGCATCAGATACTAGTCCGGATCTTCCGAACCATACCCGAGCATTTAGGGTTATCCCCCGGTTCCTCCCCCACTAGGGTTAGATAATTTTGGCGAGCAATTAGCCACTACTCCTGTGATAGATCGATGGTGGGCTCGTCCATGCATGTCGGTGACGGGCATGACGGGCGCGTGGAGGCATGCGTCTATGGGAGAGGAGGAGGAGCGCCAACCGCCTCCGACGCTCGGCCGGCTCGAGCAAGCGCAACCGCATTCGAGGGTTCAAGTGGGTCGGGTTGCTCCTCGAAGTTGCGCGTACGAGGAGGCCGCGTCGTGCGAGCGAATGGTTGCTCCCGCGCGGTGCCGGAAGACATGTGGGACGACGTGGTGATCTCCGAGGCGGTGGGCGAACATCAACGATTGGCTTCGATGTGCTCATGCCACACTTCCACTGGACCCGCCTCAACGACGATGAACTTGCTACTGCTACGAAAGTGGTGGCGAACAGCGATTCCGGGTTTCTGGCCCGCCTCGAAGCCACCAAGTTGGAGTACAAACTCGCGTGGGCACTATTTCAGGTGAGAACGCCAGTGAAGAATAAGATCACCGTTTTCAGGTTCAATAATATCTATATGTAGTTCTATCTATGAACATCTCTATGTAGTTCTACTATGTAAAAAAGCTTCATAAACTTGTCTAGTGAAAATCTCATGCAAACTTTTTATTTAAATTTCGAGTAGTCTAGCGGATGTGTTCTGCCTGAAACCGCACCGTACCGCAAACCTATATCCCGGTGACCAGATAGAGATTCTCTAAGAGCATCTCTAATGGCTCCCGCCAGCACATCACGACGACCATTGTGCCTCTTCCCCGCCATTGCCGGCCACAAATCTCCCCGCCGGGGAGTTGAATCGGCCGTGTGCCGCCGTTGCCACTGCGGTTGATTCCAGTCGATTCAGCCGCTGCACCGGAAAGGATCTGTCCACTGTTCCTACCCAGGACCAGCACACTTTCTTAAGACCTACCACGCCATTCGTGACTCCGACGTGCACGAGGATCTTCAAACGAATCTCATGGAGTAGAGGTGGTCATGGTATGGAAAGCAAAGATCAAAACCGTGCACTTGATATAAGTTGTATTATGTCATGAAACAATTGCTATTTGTGTGTTGATTTGTGTGCAACTCGACGAACCATTTGATGAACAATTTGTATTGTGGTGCAATGATGAAGTACCATTTCATCTTTATTTGTTTGAATTCATTTTAGATCACCCTCCATTCTATTTTATTTGACATATGTATGCAAATATGTAAAAACTTAGAAAAAAAAGGGGTGTTGCATGCCGGGCGTGTCCTAAAATAGGGCAGTCGCTGGAGCAGCCGTGCTCTAAACGTGCCCACTAAAATAAGGCAGCCGCTGAAGCGGCGACCGTTTTCTTCCTCTAAAACGAAAAAACTAGTGCCCTATAATGAAAGCATGTGGTGTCCTTAATTCTCATCCTCGTCTTCTCTCTCCTCCCCGCAACAGTAAACTCAAGCTCCACTCGCTCTCGGGACGAACCGAAGCCGATCTAGGTTTAGTACATATTAGTGCTAGATCTTGTCCCTTGTGGCGTCTGGGAGTAGGTTGTCGGATCTCGTCAGCCAGATTTGGTGCTACTTGGCTCTGCCCGTCTCTCCTAGGCTCCATGGTGAGCTGCTGCTAGCGGTCGAGGTGGCGTCAAGCATCTCCGTCAATAAGGTTGCATTGAGTTGCTGCTCTCTGGCGTACTGGAACTGCGCCGAACGGTCGTTCCTGGTTCTCCAACGTTCTTCTGAGGTGGGAGGGCGGGCTTGGGGAACTAGGACCGGGCTCCTGCTATAAGCGCCGACGTCTCCTGATCTTCTGCACTGGTATGTTTCTCCTTTCTCTTGGCTAGTCATGGAGGTGAGAGGGAGGTCTGGAGAAGTTATATAGTGGCTGGTCATGGCGATTTCTTCTGGGGCGTCGGAGTCGTCTTCATCACGGACGGTTGTTCCAAACGGTGGTACAAGTTGACGACCGCTCTCCTTTCCGAGCAGCGTCTTGCGCCTTGCCTATCCAAGTGATCTCCTTTGCAGGATTGTTGTTCCTACTAATGCCTCTCATCTGTGACGAACATGGATCTAATTGCGTTTTTGAGTTCTCTTTAGGGTGCCATTTGCTTAAACCAAAGACCAAGTTGTAATTTTTTACTTTCTCAGGGCTCTTTTGTATTGTACGCATCCGCCGTGCCGATTAATGCAGACTTCGGTTAAGGATGGCAATGGATAAGGTACATGACAGATAGATCAATGCCATATTCATACATGTACCCAATGTATAAAATTATACCCGTTGAATACCCAACGGTAGATCAAATAGTACAAATGTTATATATAATTTTACAGTATTGATAAATTAAAAACATTTATCTCAACTCAATAATATATATTTGAATATATGAAAGCTATCTCTACGGATAAGATATATAAACGGCAGGGTATAAATACACCCACGAATACGAGATTATATATATCCGTGCCCTACTCACGACTTAACAGGTAGGTACAATAATACACATGAATATAAAATTGTATGCATATTATCTGGTAAAATTGTCATCCACTTCGGTCCTCTGGGCCGTTACCGTGAAAACAAAAAAAAGCACCGGTTATAGATGCTCAAACTCGATAGCTGGGTGGGATTCGACGTGCCCGCGTGGTGTGCACATCAAGCGAGTACGTGGTCGCGGTCGATTCGCGAGCTTCTTTCGATCATATCAAAGCTGCCTTCTGCTTTAGCTTGCCGGCCGGTGTGTGCTTTACTGCGAGATACTCATACTAGCTACTACTCCTGCTACTACATGTACAGGAAGCTTCTTGTTTCACACCCGGCCGGCCAATTACGAATCGATCCTGCCTACGGAAGTTGTTTTCAGCTTCACATCTGCGTCTCATGGATGCGGCACAGCTAGCAGGAGTTTTTGATCCGAGACGCGATGCGCAGTGCAGGTCGTTTTCGGAGTGGTTGCTACCAGCAGCAGCCGGTGCAAAGCGGCTTCGATCTCTGTTGCGGCGTTGCTTCCTTCTTTCCTTTTCTTCCAGGTCGGTGCTACACCGTGAGCTGAAGCGAGAGCAACCTGCAGCCGCGCGGGCTCAACGTTGTAATCTAGGCATCTAGCGAGTTCATTTCCCACAAACACTTCTGGATCCAGAGCTCCAGTACACCTAGTTTTTTTTTCAAAAAAAAAAATTTCCATCCTATTTTTTTGAAAAAAGTCATACAAGTACATATACATATCTACTATATATGTTCAAAGTTTTGGAGAAATATCTTTTCCTACATGGCCTATATAAAAAAGAAAAATCTATCGAGTAAAATGAGTTTTTTCCACTTTTTCGGATCCATAATTTTGATATTTTTGCGTAGCTTAAAATACAGCGTATTATTGAGCGAAAATGTAAAGTTATAACATGTATATGTATGCACGAATTTTATCTTTTGAAAATTCAAAATATCATTACGACCTTCTCCCTACCATGAGGGCTTAGCGTCCATTACCCTCCTTGCCTCTTCGGAGATTTCAAATGAGCGCAATGCACATGTCTTCCGCAACAAATACACATCACCGCCCTCTATACTCTCTCTTAATTAATATATTGGGGCAAAGCTTTTACCCCTTTTATTTTTAAATCATTTTTAACTTTTTTATTAGACAGGAGCAGTGGAGTTCGGGAAAAGAAAAATCATCTCTGGTTCATTTCACCTTATTGGAGCGACCGTCTCGGACAGTTGGCATTATCCATTGTTGCCTATTTGCCTGAGCAACATCCGACTGTAAAAATTGGGACGGATAATCCTCTTGGATCTAGTTATTGACTTACTCGCTCCGTTCACCAATATAAGATGTTTTAACAATTTTTCACATTTATATATAGACATGTTTTAGTGTACATGTCCACAGGGATGAATCGACATAGGGTCATGGGTATACATATATACACCCATTTTTTTGCAACACAAAATCATATGTATATTACTTAACACCAATCTAAGCTTAAGATTTTATGATTGTTTAATACTTCTTTTCTAATTTGTGCAGAAAAATCATTGATTCATCTAGCTATGGCAAAATCATTTTAATTCTAACTATTTGAATTCTCTATAGAGTAGCCAAAAAAAATTGAACACCCAAATTCGAGAATCTGGATCTGTCCCTGCATGTCCACTCATTTTAGTACGAATCTAAATAATATGTGCGTTACATCTAAAATATTTATATTGTGAAACGGAAGGAATAATTTGTCAAATTTCGCAGGATCGGTGGGCCTCAACCAACGCCAGGCTGTCCTTTTATTTGCTAGGCATGTTTCAGTATCAATTATCAAGTCCTCCGGTTAGCAGCTGGTGCTAAATTGTCTTAAGTACGTCATGGCTGGTGTGATTAGCGATCGATCGTTGGGTCACCGACTGCGTCACCGTCGGTTTCTCCATGCATGATGGTGTTAATCATTAGATAGTCATGGCCCGTTTAGGTTCATCGTGCTGTTCCATAGTCAGTTGTTGCACTACGCACCACTCGAACATGCATGCATGCATCTGGCCGGGCATTGTAGCCATCTTGATGTTAGCTCCTCAATTAGTTAGATGTGGCTCACGGTTAGTATTAATTTCTGTGGTTAGTACCTACAGAAAAGTTTATGGATACTGTTGTGTTAACTTGGGGACAGTACTATCAAGCTGAGCCTCCACTATGTTAATCCTAGCCATTTGTTTTTAGTGAAAAGGACTCTAACATTAAAAGAAACACCAAACAATACAAAACACGCCTCCCAAACCACCACCGCCTTAAGGATGAGTCTCTCTGAAATAAACGTGAATTGAGTTTGGGCTAACCACTCGCTGGGCCAAACCGTAGTCTGATTCGTGCCACAGTAAGAACTATAGTGTTAATTTGGTCGACCATGCATGCATGGAAATTCTCGGAGTCTCTGAAGAAAGATATACCCAGCAGACTAGCTATATACACTGTATCAGCTAAACTTGGAGCATGATCTCTATCGTACGCCAAGCAATTAACACTCGTGGAAGAAGCTAAGAAGAAATAGTTAACGAGATGAAAGAAAGACCTGCATGCATGGAAGCTTTGTTTTTCGTTTCTTCAGTCGGTTCGGTCGTTGGTTAGGCACACGGTAGATACTCCAAACTTCTTGACATCGACCGGCCAGGCAAGTCAAGGCTGCTCATCAACAACATGCATGCAAAATGAACCAGTGGATGTCGTCGATCTCGGATTAATTAATTTACCTCCCTGTATATATGTTCGACATCGAAGCTTCCAAATCATGTGCTGGATTTTCTTTTCTCCGGAAACATTTGCATGCATGGATGCACGGACTGAATGGACTTTTCACATCCAGAATGCATGCAGTGTGCTAAGGAAGAGAATGATTTTGCACTCTTTTAGCTCTTCGCTTTGCTTACTGTTTATGTTTAACATCAACATTGTTGTACATGCATGTTGGATATGGCGTCTAACTAACCGATTGGGATACTTTTTCCAGGCCATCTGGGAAGGGTTTTTCAGTACTGGTGTATCTAATCCTCCAAGGAATAGGTACTAGCTAGTACTACATATATAGGCGATGGATCAATGGTCTCAGTACGCGAAGATCAAACCAATCGAGACGCATGCATGGAAGCTTCTTGAGGTCGACGTCGTTGAGGTCGGTCGCTAGGTAGGCGAAAATAAATGAACAAGTATAAGCAGATAGACCCGAACAACCTGACATCGATCGATCGACCGGCCGGGCAAAGTCAAGACTACGTAGGTACGCTCGCTATGAACAAGCTAGCTACTCCGATCGACCACACATCGATCGATCGGCAAGGAAACTTCTTTCTTAACGTACGCGCGCGCGTGTCAACGTTTGCTGCTGGATCGTAACATTTCATTTTTCTACTGATAGATCATGCATGCATCAGCAAATGAAAGTGAACTGTTCCGTCGTCCCTTTTACGTTCGATCGACCTGTATGTGTTTTTGTCAACTGTTTGACATCGCGATTTTGATTGCAACGTTTACCTGCTACGTACAAACTCAACTCCACCAGGTTTCACATACACTACATATGTACAATGCTAAGTATTATAGTAGTATGCTACGTACGTACGTGGACACAGACTTACGCATTGCCGGATTGGGTCTGTCTGCACCTCAGGCAACTTAATTTTATGGTGGATTTTTCAAACAATAATGGATCGAACGATCCACTTTTCATCTTTCTCGACGACACCATTGCCCGCTATATATGCTTGGCAACTTCGCCTCATAGTGTCTACATGATCGAAAAGGAATGAAGCTGCCTGGGTATGGTACGTGATTCTGGACTGGAAACTTCGTCCACGTTTCAGGAAAAGCACCAGCTGCTACAGCTGAATGCTAGACAACGACAGTGACACTGACAGAGGCAGCTAAATCCTGATCCATTCGCTGCAGCTACAATCATTTCGTATTCCAATTTTTAATTTGCTAGGGCTACAAGATGAAGCTTCGATCCATCGAGCAATTTAGTTCCTGATCCAGAGCGTGAAGTACGTATGCAAATTTTCATTTTGTTGTGTGAGAAGACTTCATTGATTTGTGGCATATACAGTTGCCGTCACGGTCAAACCAACCTCGTCCGCCTTCCGCAAGAGAGTTTCTAGGGTGATCATGCTCACGACATGGTGGATATGAAAGCATTGTAACACGGTGCTCTTTGGATAACACATAGTCGACATGCTCGGCAAAATCAAGTCTAAGCCTCGATCGTGGATGAAATGTGGCAACGGGTCGAAATTTGCTACTACCAGGGGAGAGGAGCGTCGAGCCCGTAATTATGCGTACAGTACAACATTGTAAATTCAGATGTTGCTCCTTCAATGGGATTGTCGATCTATATTATTTCTTCTGTCGATGCATCGAGACACAAAACTTTTGCATTTGTTTGAAAAAAAAGCTGTAGTTATAGAGTTCCGGTTGCCTCCTTTCACCTTTGTTCATAGCTTGTAGGTTTTAGCTAGCGTGGCCCACGCTGCGTGGGCCTTAGTTCCTTTTGTTTATGTAGGTTTACCCGTGTAAACCTTTACACTCTCTTAAAGTTTTCCTTCTTCTAATACAAAATGACACATCTTTTAGCACGTTGATGCAGAAAAGGATTGGTGCTATACCCAATCAACAAATATTATTACAAAAAGATGTATTTTTCCTAGAGATTTACTTGCTTTATAGCATCTGTATAACCGTATTCATATTTTTATTTTCCCACAAATCAAAAGGTCACTTATTGTGGCTTTTGTAAGTTGTGCAACCAAACTCAAGAGACGGCGGCACACCTCTTCTTCCAATGCCGATTCACTAGGAGGATATGGGCAGCTTTGAAAGCATGGTTGGGCCTCGCTGACATCGCTCCGAGTGATTGGATCGCCATTCCGAGCGTCAAGGATTGGTGGACGGAGGTAATACACAAGAGGGGGGAAGCGAGAAAAGCCCTCGCGTCGCTCGCCTTGCTAGTTTTATGGGAAATTTGGTTGGAAAGAAATGCGCGAGTCTTTCGGAATAAGTCTACCCCCGCCCCCATGCTCATCGACAAGATCAAAGAGGAGGTGAAAATGTGGGGTTGGGTGGGGGCGAAAGCACTTTGTGATATTATGTCGCGAGAGTGATTGACACTATATTTTCGCCTTGGCATAGTTTGTCAAGGCGGTGATGTAACACTCTAAACTTCTCCCTTGATTAATAGAAAATGGCAAATCTTTTGCCTCATTTCAAAAAAAAAGGTCACTTATTTTCATGTTTACGTTTTGTGTCCCATGATTTATAGATCGTCAACCTTTGGTATGTTCGAAAGATCACCGTTGGTGTAGATCTGACACCACACGAGAACGACTAACTTACAAAAGTGACGGTGAAATAGACGATCCTACTACATAGCATGGCCGAAAGGTTCTGCCATCATGGATGGCGTTTAATGCGTGCTACACATGTTCTAATGGACAGGCTAATGTGCCTTCGATTGAGATGGTAGATGATTGTCAAAGCTAACTTAAAATACATCACCACTAGTGCGTTCTACCTATTCTGCAACGAGCGTTCAATAAAAAGTTCTTACACTCTATTTTTTGGATCATCAATAGTGCTGCTGATGCTGCGTTCAAATTTCAATTTCTCTGCACCTGCTGTCCTGTTCCGATCACAAACTTCATTAGATTTGTTTGTTTTGGCAGGAGATTGATGTGTCATGTGTTTATGTCATTCATGGAGCATGCATTCTGAAAGGAACCATGCAGTGCAGCAGAGCCATCTCTAATTCACCATCATAGCCCGGGGACACGTCACGGTTACATGTTAGACTTTAGCCGACGTCGTTTTCATCTCTAATTCCTCCATCACTTGTTTAATTAATCATGCAAAGATATGTTGTCAGCTCTAGCTTGACCACGGACACATTATTCGAATTAATCAATTAACCAGTTGCAGACTTCAAGAATGCATATATCTTTTTTAATCTGTTTCAGGAACTCGGTTCTTCCAAGTTATATAGACTGTTCCACTGTTGTCATCCAGAGTCGAGTTCAGACATACAGAGTACCATAATACAACAGTATGTTAGTTGACGTCTCTCAACGAAACAATGACATCGTGTACGTTGATGACACACTGGATCAGGATATAGATCGATGGATCATGACTAGATCTCTTCTTGCCGTGTGCGACTTAACTCAACAATCTGTTTTTCTGCAGACGTCCACGGTATGAAACCTTGAAACAGTACTATGCTGCATTCTTCCTGCTAATGTGGAAGGGTTCATACATTAATCTACCTGACTTTGACTTGATTCTTCGGTTAATATAATTTGACCATCCACTGCACACGCGCTAGGAGTTTTACTCGGCAAACATGTATAGAGTCAGCAACCGTGGCCGAGTCTTTAATGAGACTCACCTAGCTAGTTGGCCACTTGATCCAGATTATGTAAACAGCAAGTTTCCTTTCAACAAACTAAATATAATAAATTCAGATCGATGGAGTAAGTAACCATGCCATGGAAAATAATGAGCGCTAGGTGCCTTGTCGAACAAATATACCAAACGACATATTGTATCACCATCTTCGTGGTTATGTTTATGATCGGTCTGTGCCGACTGGAGATTGCGTAGAGTTGAGACCAAATTTAATGTGCTGATTATGCAACTGCATGCATGGCATGATTAGATTGCTCAATTGATACTGCAAGCAACGAGCCGCTGTCGCGTTTACTCGAGCAAATTCAATTCTAGCTGAAAAATGACCCAGGGTGAGCTTAATTAGAACATCCACTAATATAAAACAACCCAGAGGGTGTGATCCAAACAAATCTGACCGTACAATGTAAAAAATGTATGGCTCTGATCTACACTAAAACACATCGGAACGGACAACAGCGACGAAAAAAAAAACCAAACGCTCCAAAACCACGAACCGCAGTTCCCCCAATCACGCCTGCAGTTCCCCCAATCCACGAACCGCTCCGCCCGCTCGCTCGCCGTCGCCACACCATCACCACCGCCGCCCGCACGCTCGCTCGCCGCTGTCTCCCTTCCACCGGATCGAGCTGCCCGGGCCGTCCCACCCCACGCCTTCCTCCGTCGTGAGATCGTGGGCCACCGACCTCCCTGCACCACCGCCCCAACCCGGGTTCCTCCGCCGCGAGGCCGAGGGCCATCGGCCTCCCTGAACGACGCCTTACCTGCACAACCGCCTCCGCAGGCGGCGCCGCTTTTCTCCGCTCCACGGAATCCACACGCGACGCCGTCGTACCCGCAGTGCCGCCCACCCACGCGCCGCTGCCGTTCCATGCATCGCTGCGCACGTCGCCGACCACACTGTATACTGCTCGACCGTCCATGTTGGCTGGCAGTGCAGCCTGCTCGCCTTGTGCAATTGAAGTCAGGTATACAAAGATAATAATCTGTTCATTTCTTACATGTTCTGCGCCACACATGACGCCATGTCCATATTTTGCATCAATCAGTCATCAGATCTGCAGCTATTGTTTATCTTTTTTTTGTTTTGAAGGGTAGCTATTGTTTATCCATGGCATGCTGATAGCTTCATCTGTCAAATTGCAGCGCAGTTAACACATTGGCATACTTGCTCTTCTGTGGCTACCCCCTGCTCTTCCAGGTTTATCTATTAGTGGAGATAATTCATGTTTCAGATGGGTAAACAATTTCTAAACTTCTTGGATATGGTATTCAAGATCTGAACTTAGCTATGTAACTGTGAGATATGAAAGTTACTAATGAAAATATTGTCCAGTAGTTTGCCCTTATACATGTTAATATGGTTTGTCAACTAAAGGCTAGGCAAAAGAGCAGCCATGTGCTATTTAATTTACATCTCTCACGCACCTACATATTTTTGGTTTTTGCAGGCAAGTATGCACTTGCAAGTGTTAAAAAATACTTATTGGGTCAATACTTATTTTTGCTCTTCTTATGGTAAGAGAAATCTTGTACGATTTTGTTGTCAATAATAGTATTAGTACCGCTTCAGAAGGTGAGCATCCTCATATGGAACAATATACTGAATTTGGATTCATTCCTCTTGCAGGTGTGAAGAATATCTACTGTCGACTGTTTGGTGAAATGGTGGATTATTGAACTGCAATAATTTTGAAGGTAAGTACCATACTGCAGTCTAATATTTCATTTACATGCTGTTTTGAGAAAATGGGTGTTAAACTAATAAGATTAGTCCCACTGGATGTCCATATGCATTTGCGGGGGTTGAAGAAGAATATATATACAATATTTCCGGTCATTCGTCACATCTTGGTTGGCCCTGCTTTTTCCCCTTTCTTGTGGTTATTTTGGAAAGAGAATTAGTACATGCTTGGAAATTCTGAGATATAAAGGTTGTGCAGCTCCCAAGATCATGAGTAGTATACAACCTTCTTCCACCAGATATAAAGATTGTGCAGCTCCCGGTCTAGGTTTCTTATCAGTAGTACCATTCAACCAGCAACAGACAAGCAGCATTCTCGATTTTTTTTACTCTTATATGTCCTCATTGTTCTCACCTATCTGTTAACACCTTTGTCATGACATCATGTTGTTCCATGCCCTTGTTTTCTCATGCACCAATAAATGTTATGAAAATCATTGTTTTGGTCTTGTACCTCCTCATTTTCCAAATAGTAGTAATGTAATATAATAGTGGTAATGCAATATTACCAGTTTGATAGCTGGCATTGGTGCTTTGCTCTTTTGGTTGCATTGTTACCTAAGAGCTCAAATCAATATTCTTATGACATGTATATAGGTTAGAGGTGAGTGGTGTATATGTTACACATGTTATGTGCATTTGTCCTCCCCAAAACACTGTTTATTTTTTAATTTGCTGCACCTGCAGTATATTCAGAAACGTCAAAATGTCAACCAAGGTTTATTGTTAGCATATAATATAGATACAATAAGTGTTTATTTTTACTTTTTGTATCTTTGTTGTCTTATGACATGATGTAGATGAGTTTAGGTACGCCATTTTAGACCTTTACTAAAAACATAAAAATTTAAATTAGCATATACTCCCTCCGTTCCGTAATGTAAGGCGTATAGTTTTGTGAGAAAAAAATCCAAAATATAGGGTGTATTTCTATCTATGGACAATTTTATGCCTCTAAAAATTATCTTTTTCTGGGTATGTACCAATTTATTCTACTGCAGGCCATATCAGATTAACAACGAATACATGTCTTATCTCTATAATACTTATGTTGGGGAGATAAAAGGAAATGTCTGTATCGCTAGGAATATTGTGTTTCCCTGCCAAAAAAATGTGGTTATTAAATCTAGAGCACACAATGTTTACAATTATGTTTGATAGCTTGAGATCCAATACAGTACAGTAGATCTTATTGTGTGACCAAGATAAATCAAGCCAATAAAGTATTGTCTCTGATAGGGAGGGCGTAAAAAACTGATACAATGCAATTGTTTGAGAGGGTGACTAGGTAAAAAACTGCACAAGGTATGTCCAATGGCAAAACAAACCCTTGCTTGATGCCTTAATTTTTAGTCTCGTAGCAACACACATGTTTTTTATGTGAAAGTTAACATTTTGTTTACACACTTATCTAGGTGCAATTATAAGGATTTTGAAACTACTCACACAACTTCTTTGAGGACCAAGCTCAGCATCATGATCTCATGGAAAACTCATCGGAGGACCAAGTCCATCCTGATAGGCGCCTTCAAGTTTTTAATCTGTATATGTACTCACACGGCGAGTGGCTGGCTAAGCGAAAGAAGTCAGTTGGGTGCACCACCAACCCCAACACTAGACGAGTCTGTTTCCTGATGGCTAGGTTTGCTTGTTCTACGAAATTGAGTCTCACTTGAGAGATTGTAACTGCCCGCTAAATTCAAAGCCAAGGGCCACAGAGATAAACTTCCTGGTGGAACAATTGTTGAGCCTACATACTTACTAACTGTATTTTGTCATCTCTTATGTATAATAGAGTAGTTGCCAGATCCCTGGCATCCATGTGGAAAAGAAGAGAGCACATAGCCCAGGATTGTTGCATAACTATTATATTATTTTGTACATGTTAATAATGTTTTTTGAAGGACATTTTCTCTATCTGCTGGATATGATGTGTGTGCGCGCGTGCACATGTATATATGAATAAATAATTAAATATTGATTTTCCTTATTTATCTCCATGGTTACTGGGGTGCTTCATAGATATCATAGATTTACACAAAAGCAATTTCAAAACATATGTATCTGTAGTTCACTCACAATGTGACAGAACTTATTTGCGAATAACGACATGGCAAACGCGCACGCTATGAAACTTTTTTTTTCCATGGTTAGTGTCCAATTCAACTACATACCTTATTATACATTTATTAGCTGGTTTGGATATTATATATGTTAACTAAGATATATATGAACTTATGAAGACATTTCTTTATAAGGATACACGTGCATTGCACGTGCACGATTACTAGTGCTACTAAACAGCTGAGTACTCTTTTGATTTCTATGAAAGTGTTACAGCAGAAGTTCTTCCACGGATGTTTTTTTGCGAAAAAACTTCCAATCTATTCATCAACTGTCAAGGCGGTACAAAGAACACCAGAAGTAATAAAAGAATTACATCTAAATCCGAAGACCACCTAGTGACGACTACAGGCACTAGAGCGAGTCGAAGGCGCGCCGCTGCCATCACCCCTCCATGATCAGAGCCGGGCGAATCTTGTTGTAGGATACAGTCGGGAAGTCGTCGTGCTACGGCCCCAGAGGACCAGCGCACCAGCACAGCAACCGCCGCCGATGAAGAGATGCATATATCAGAAGCATCTAATTTTTTGACACACGAACGAAGACGAACGACGATCGGATCCAACCGGATCCACCATAGACAACCATTGGCCGGATATCTGACGAGATCCACCAGAGACAAACCTCCACACAACCTCCAACGACGCCAAAGACGCCGCTGGAGTGGAGGCTGGGTGGGGAGGACCTTATTCCATCTTCAGAGAGCAGCCGCCGCCTGATCTCTTCGAGAAAGACACAAAACCTGACAAAACACAAAAAAAAAACTTGTGAGAATGGAGCCCTCCCGCCGGCAGGGACCGGGATCCACCGCGCAACCATGGCTCTAAGGCCACAGAGGCGGGCGGACCGGCGGCGCCGCTGGCAGGAGGCGGAGACCTAGATCGCCTTTTCCTTCGCCTTTCCCTGGGAGCGCCTGGTGCGAAGCGGTATCTGTTCGCCTTCCACGGAATTTTTAATCAGTTTGCAGAACAAAGAAAGAAATTTTCGGTGCACCGAGTGAAAGAGCATTTTCCCTCATGTGTGGTTTTGGTAATTGATGACAACCTCTATGGACTAATGTTTGCATTGAGATATCTTTATAGATCGTGTCCATGGGAATGGTGGAGTTCATGTGTTGGACTCTAGAAGCTTACTTGATGACCAATGTCCCATTCAAGGATGTATATGATGGATGGTCATGTGTTGGGTTGAGCATATTGCAAGTATGTCTTGAATGAGTCAAGACATCATATTAGCAAAGAAAGATTGGAAGATAAAAGGTTGATTAAGTTGTTGATCAACACACAAAGCTACAAGATGTCCCAAGTGGGATCATGTATCTCTTGGGATGGTAATCACTTGTCCATATAGCTTTGTGAACTAACCCATGATATGTGTGTGTGGTATCTTTATGTGGGGTTAGGTATCTTCCCATGGGCTTGCATCAAATGAAGATTTCATCTAGCTCGTGGAGGATGACGTCATGTGGTGATCGTCATCAAGGATAAGATGTGCAAGACCAAGAGAAGCTTTTAGAAGAGATCCTATGCTTGGAGCTTGCTATGGATACATGAAGACGGAGCTAAGCGAAACTCTCCCATAATGGAGTATGGGGGAGTATTTGGAGATGTCTTCATCAAGCATGTGCGTGCTCACGCAATCAAGAAAGATGATCCACTTGAAGAGATCAAGATAGTCATCATCTAGCTCAAGTGGAATGCTCAAGGCAAAGGTATGATCCTTATAGGGCTATAGGATAGATAGGCGTACTATCAAGAGGGGCTCTCAAGTGAGTAACTTGATCGCATCGTTGTGGAGAGCTCAAACCTTTGCATACTTGGCATATCATATTTCTTGGTTCTTATTTGGCTTTTATGGTGGTGAGGAACTAGAGCTTGGCTCATCTCCATGTCAAGCTCTTGTTCATCGAAAACGGCTTCACTTTGGAAAACTTGTTGGGTTTTCGGTGGTGGAAATATTGCCGGTTCAACCGTGAGGACAGTCCCACACCTTGCCATGTGTGGTGATTTTACTCTATTTATGGGATGCAATATTTCCACTTTTTGTTGGGTGCTTATCGTCGCTATCTTTCCAACAAAATTGGTCTCACCTCATTCGGAGTTCATTTGCAAAAGTTATAGCTGTTTTTGTTTCGGTGTTCTGCTGAACCGGATTATTGGGGCCGGATATTTCGCTCTACCGGAATATCCGGTTGCCCAGCTCGTCCAAGAAAACGGCTAAGGAAAAGAGGTGCTGGACTCAACCGGAAATTGTGGTCGGATATTTTCATGACCCGGAATTTCCGAGTTGCCCTCAAAGAGCCTCGCGAAAACGGCTAAAGAAAGAATTGTTTTCGGCACTGACTCCTACCGGAAATTCAGCTCGGAGATTTTCTTTGACCGGATATTCCGGGTGACCGGAATTTCCGAGTCTCACTTAAACCGAAATTTCCGAGTGTCGACTCAGCCAACGGCTATTTTTCGCAGAGGGCTATAAATACCCATCCCCTTCTTCCTCCTATCCCAATCCAAGGCAGCACGTTTTCCCTCTCTCTCCTACTCCATTGTTGACCTTGGAAAGCTCACTTCCCTCTCAATCCCTCCATAGATTCTTGCATATTCTTTAGGGAAAGTTGAGAGGAGATCTAGATCTACAATCCTACCAATCCATCTCTCCTCTAAGTGAGGGGAACCTAGTGGATCTAGATCTTGGAGTTCCTTTGTGGTTCTTCTCTTTGTTCTTCCTCTCTTCTCCCCCCATAAGCATTAGTTGTTTTTGGTGGGATTTGGGAGTGAAGGATTTGACTCCTTTGTGGTTTCTTGTGTTCTTCCTCTCTTATTCCCCCATAAGCATTTGTTGCTTTGTTGGAATTTGAGAGTGAAGGACTTGAGCACTTCGTGTGCTCTTGCCATTGCATTTGCATCGGTTTGAGCCCTCCACGAGGATTCGTGGTGGTGATACTTGTGAGCTTGTTACTCTTTGGTCATTGGACTCTAGACGCCTTTTGTGGCCAAGACCTTTTGTGGTCAAGACCTTTTGTGGTCACTTGGGAGCCCCCAATTAAGTTGTGGGTGTGTGCCTCAAGACTTGGGAGCCCCCAATTAAGTTTTGGGTGTGTGCCTCAAGATTGTTGTACGGGATTCGATCTCCGCCCCAAAGGGGATCAATAGTGGAAGGTGAACTCGCAACCTTTTGTGGTTGAGTTCATCAGGAGAAGAAGGTGAGCCTTGGTGGCGTTGCGGCTAACCTGTTGTGGTTGCGCACACCTCTCCAAACGAGACGTACACCCTCTGGGTGGAACTCGGGAATACATCCTCGTCTCCGCGTGCCTCGGTTATTTCTATACCCGAGCTCTTTACTTATGCACTTTACATTGTGATAGCCTTCGTGCTTGAAGTCATATATATATCTTGCTATCAACTTGTTACTTGTATTGCTTAGCATAAGTTGTTGGTGCACATAGGTGAACCTAGTATATTTAGGTTGTATGCTTGCTAAAGTAAAACACTAGTTTTATTCCGCCTTTATCAAGCATACCGGAATTTCCGGTCCATCTTGGCTCGGAAATTCCGGCTCTCCGGAAAAAGTTTTAAATCGCCTATTCACCCACCCCCTCTAGGCGACATCTGTCCGTTCACCGAGATCAATTTTCATGTTAACTTTGATGAAAAACAAACAGTCGGTTCCACCGGGAAAAAAAAAAGAGAATATGTTGTTTCAGATATGAACAGAGTTACAGAGATGATGATTTTTTAACAAATACTAGGAAATATGCCCGTGCGTTGCCACGGGAGATAAAAAATCAACTTCTATAGGATTACGTCTGAGCCACCCAAACAATCGACCCACTTAAATCTAACATTAAATTAACCACTTAGTAAAACAGTTGTTTTCTAAAGCTTGCATCTAATAAAGGTACCCTGCAAAAAACAATCGGGAAGGTTCAACTTTTTTTTAGAAGATCCTTAAACCGTGACCATGATGAGCGACATCACGAACATAGTCTTCCCAACGTGAAAACACATATAAGCTACAGGAATGAAGCTACCTCTCTGGAATCAATTGTCAAGTATATAGTTTTGATCTAAGTTCCAAGACATGTGCCATTTTTTGTTGAACAACATGACATGTGCTCATTGTATTCTCAGATGTATGTAACTGAACTTGTTATAGTCACCAATCAAAAGCCTATGGTAGCTAGCATTCTGGGTGTAACATTTATCTAGAGGATATACTTAACATGGTAGGCATTGCTAACACTTGCTATTGTTTAACCTGAACGTGTACTACAGTAATCAGCTACTTGCAAGTTCAGTTAACAATCATTTCCATAAACTAACTGGTTTGTGATTTTAGATGAGAGATTCCAAGGCAGAAAAGTGTTATTATTTGCACACCTTGTCAGCTAAAAAAAATACTAATTAAAGAATTTGAAGCAATGACAAGTACAGATTCTGCCCCCAAATTGTTGCATAAATAAACATATAATCATCTATGTCTGAAACCTGAGGTGGAGTTCTTGATTTTTCCTATATGTTCTGTACAAGGAAAACAGCAAGTAATCACATCTCAGGAAGAGCTCTCTTGTCTACTCCTAATCAAGGACGCTTGCTTCTAGTTGAATGAAAAAAAATGAGGAATAGGAGCAGTCCATCTCCCGCATGTGCAGGTTTCCACCCGCAGCACTCTTCAGATTTGTTCGCGACCAGCAGTAGGCTGCATCAGAGCTGCCACTTCTAGCGAACAAAAAGGCCGAATCAAACTGCAGCTACACCATGAAATCCTTGAAACCAAAGCGCTCGAGACCCTCTTTGTAGCCACCAGCCCACCACACCCAGCCTGAACAAGGACAGCGACACCGACCGTGGCGATCCGTTGAGCACACTCCGGATCCTAGGCCGGCAGCCGCCACTCCCGATCTCCCTCCCGCTCGACCACCATGGCCAGGAGAAGACCTAACTAACTACTTCACACATCCTAAACCCCTCCCCCTCATCACCGGCCACCATGGTGAAGGCTAGCCGCCGGCGACGGAGAGGAGAGAGGTTGGAATCAAGAAGGACAGGGGAGATCAAGCGGGGATAGGCCTCAGAGGAGGCAGTCGACACAGGGGGAAAAACATTGGATCTGGTCGGCGGCCTCGTCCTCCTTGCCGAAGGCTCAGGGCGCAGTCGGAGATCTCGTCGGGCCTGGCCGCATGGCTCTGCAGAAGCGTGGCCATTTTCCAGGAGGAGGAAAGGGGGAAAATCCACTCACACGGGACAGAGGAAAATACGTCGAATACATCGAACCGTTTTTTCACTTGCCGATGGCAATGGTGGGTAATACCACCGAACTCGTAGGGGCAAAACCGTCCAAAAAAAAGGGTCGACGAAAATTTTGGCAGAAACCTTACTGCTTTTATTATTAGGTATAGAGGTATAGATAAAGGCAACGTTAGGTAGGCGGCAGCCAGTGCAAGTTCCTGGCGGCACACATGATAGCTGCACCTGTCATGCATCCATCTGCAGTTTGCAGGAAAAAAAAACTCACCAAACTGAGACCTGTCATGAATCCATCTATCTAAATCACAGCTTTTCTGCGCCGTGCAAACATGCAACAGTTCATGGCGACGGCCTACCCAACCGGCCATTCATCAAACAAACCGCTACCCAGACCAAACTGATAATAACTTCCCTGATTAAGTTGGTAGATCGACCATCATGCGTTTTTAGAGAAGTAAATTAGTATGAAACGAAAGATCAAGAGATGGACATCGTGTGCATTTTTTGGCAACGAGCGGCAACTTTAGCTTTAGATCAAGCTGATGGACTCCCTTTCTTCCGATGTCGAGATCACGAAAAAGATTTGACGGACAGGAGCAGCATGATGGGAAAGCGGAAAAGTTTATCTTAGCTTGTGCTGTGTCTATGAAGTTTCTTCCTGTCAACTCCGCAAACACAGCCACGACAGCATGCACCTAGAACAGCAGCATTTCTCAAGATTCATCCGATGAATCTTCAAGAAAGCTGAATGCATATGAATCATGGCTATCTAGATTGGTGTGCGTGTAAACTTTTCATCAAACGGAAACAAAAAACACATCTCTTCTAGAAGCACGACACACATATCTGTTACTAGCACATGCAGGAAATTAAGAAACATACGTTTGTTTGTTGTTGAAGAAACTGAAAAGAAAAGTAATTCATATTTTTGTGACAAATACACGAAAGCTAAAACTAACAAAGTAACTTGAACCTGAAGGAGATACTCGGCCCACCAGCAATTAATCTAGAAAAAGGGAGACAGGAAGAAACAGCTGATGCCAAATGACCTGGAAAAAAGGCACAAGTGCCGTAAGATGAGAAGAAAAAAAGGTTTCAGACAACTTAATTTTCCAGGTCATTAGGAGGGTCACAATCTCAAGAGTAGGTAATCGGACAGCCTTACCTCATAGGAAGGGTGGGTAAATACTAGTGTAATAACCTTGTCTGGTCGTGGAAGCAATGCACAAATAACTGATAATAATAGTTACCTCCAAGCAATGAACCAAGCCAAATATGCTCACAAGGAATTTTCATTTTCCCTCTGCGCAATGCCCCTTGACCACTTCAGGTTCCATCTACCATTGATCTTTGTATAATTCGTCGCTTACGATGCATGGCCGGAAACATAAGCAAGTAATAATGATATTCTGTCACACTATCGGCATCCTGATTTTGTGTATGTCAACCGACATCATGTTCATAACGTGATCTCAGATACTAATTCTGCCTCAGAAGCTAAGTCAGGAACTGAAGACGATTTCTTCATTTCCCCCCTTTTTCTTTCCAGCACATCTTGATCCACACGGCCTTCTGAATTGACATGCCAACCTCTGACTTCTCAAACTTTTCACGGGGATCATGTGCGAGACCAATTTAACCAGGAAAAAAGGAACCTTTATTTTATTTTCACGACATCATCAAGTTCAGTTTTTCACCCAATTTATGGGAAGAGCTGACACCAAGCTTGACAGCATCAACTCGTGTGCCACATGTAGCAATTTTAAAATGATCTGGTTGGTAATTTTTACTAGCAGTAATAAGGTGCAAGTTGGCTTGAAAAGAAAGAAAACTTTGGAAAAGTAGTACTTATTTCTTTGATATGCCAGAAAAACATAGTGAAGACTTGAAAAGACCCGCAGAACAGAACAAAAACAAACATAAGTAAGCAGAATGGATGAAAAAAGTCTCATTTCTAGATTCGAAAAGCAGCAAAGTTCCAGTACCAACGGATTCTCCAAAAATTGCCAAATAACACAGCACAAGGCATCATCATAGATAAGACTGTTCTACTCCTCTGATTCAAAAAAGTGTCATGACTACTTGACTAGTACTATTCTAGTTCATTTCCAGCGACAGTCAAACCGGATCGGAGGGAGTACCTTTGTCTGTGACTTCTACAAGAAGAATAAGCAAGCAGAAGAAAATATCTTCCTTCTTTTGGCGTGTGGCAAAGACATTTTGTTTTCTTTGTAATCAACCCGACACTAGTATGATAAATGTTCACAAGCAGCATTTCAACTGCAAGAAGAGTCTGGTTCAATGTACACGCCTAGTTGTGCAACAACACTTGTTCCGCCAAGAATTTTTTGGTAATGAAACTGTAGTGTAAACTCTGGCAGTGAAAGCATGACAGGAAGAAAACATTCATATCTATGTGATTTCTAGCTTCAACAAGTTCAGCATACAAACTACAGAGTACAAGCTCTGACGAAGATCAGTCCGGCAATAAGTGCCGGACATGGCATCGTCTGTGAATTCCCGGTTTATTCCTCATCATCTAGTGCATCTCCAGAACCATCCTTGAGATGTAGGTGCTTCTCCCTCCTCTGGAAGTCAGTGAGGCCTTTCCCGCTCCCCGTGACACCAACCTTACCTCTGTGATCCTCCGGTGACTTGAAGATGCTCTCCTTTTGGCGGCCAGAAAAGAATCCAACCTGAAAAGAAAAAACAAAATTAGAGGCGCCTAAGTGCCCAATATGATCGATCAGTTCTAGACTGGCTAGTTAGCGAATCGTTAGAATGCTCGACTAAATGTAAGGACTAGCAAGCACTTCTGATCATATTTCGCCATTATAATGAGAATGTTTTGAAGAATGACTAGTAGTTTCACTCGTGCCTTCTGGGGGTAATTCCAAAGGGTGCCCTAGCAGGTAGTAACAGAGATTAGTACCTTTTTTGCTTTCCCTTTGGTTGTTTGAAACTGTTGCCATGCATTCTGCCGCTTATTCTGTGCAAATTCTAATTGCTCAAAGCGAGCTTTTGACTTGAAAGCATGGATCTTCTTACGCTTCGCAATTTTCTGCAGATACAAAGGTCAGTCAGAACTCAGAACACATGAACCAATAAGCGTCGCTTAAAAAAATGCAAGGCATGCTATCTGCATGTATTATATTATGCATGATCAGAAGGGTTATATATGTGAAAACACAAATGTGTCGCTAATTGAAAAAGAGACAATGTGAACAACACTTGCTAGAAATAATGCAGAACCCCAAGGTTTGTCATAAGCTATACCTAGGGTTTTCATGGACATAAATGTACATGTGTGTAATATATCAATATTCAATCGTCAAAGTGAGTATTAGTCAACCTTGTTCTATTAAACGGAACAAAAGGTACATGTTTCCTTTACAGCTGGAACAGCACATGATGAATGATCGCAGATGGAGATAAAAGTTAAAAGTATAAACAAAAGACTAGCTCACTTACCACATCTTCTGGATCATTTGGATCAATCTTAAGTTTGGTGGGCAAGCTACGAATCTGATAGTCAGATGTTGCTGCTTGTTCAATTTTTCTTTTTAGTGCCATTTTGGTCGCTTCGGCTTCTTTTTCAGCTTGTCCCAAAGCATTGGCAGGTTCCTCGTCAAGTTGTCTGACATTAGCAGGGTCCACCTACATAATGCAGAAAAATCAACAGACTACACACCAACATACAGAAAGAAGCAAAAAAGTAATTTGGCTTTCTTCCATAACTGAATAGGACTGGAATACAAATTGACCGCACTATCTTCATTGTATTACATAACCACACACCAGGTTAAATTTAAGAAACTATTAGTAGAAATTGGGCCACAAAGCAATTGGCCAGTGGTTATTAAAAGTGAAGAAAGTAAACATGAAAACACGAATTGCTTTGTAGGGCAACAAAAAGGATCCTGAACAGGAGGAAACATCAAGGGATAAAAAAGGACAATAGATGCAGCCCTAATAATGCTATTACCTACTATTTTACGTAGAGGGAAGGTATACAAATCGAAAGCGTATATAATTATGCATTTGTGACAACTCAATCACTTGTACACCAATGAAAAAACATCATGGCGGCAACACCAATATGCAAAATTGCAGCCCAATTTCTTTATGAAATGCAGGGACACACTGCCTTTTCAAGGTTCTCCGAAACAAATGCAGCCCAATCTCATTAGTACCACATGAAAATGACACATTTTGCTAGGAAAGCTGTCAAAGATAGGGACTCAGTCGTAGAGAAATAGTTTTAAGCCATATGAACAAAGATGAGCATACCTCCTCCTTGTTTCCAAAGCCATCATAGCTTACATAATAGCCAATTGGTGTCAGACCTTCAATTGTTGCATTGTACCTAATAATTCAGCTAATCAAACACATTGTAAATGAACTACATATGGAAGAAACAGAAGAAAGAATGTACAATTGCAACCATACACAGGTATATCAAAAGAAATTTACCACTCTCCATCGTCACTAAACACAGCTTGCACTTTGGTACCAACTGCTAATTTTTCATGCGACTGGGAGAGGTCATCCAGTGCCTAGAACCAGGTAAAACACATTAGTGTAATGATACGGTTAAAAAGATAAAAAAAAGTGCACTTGTAACGTCTAGGTAGCAATTCAGATATCAAAACAAAACTACCTCTGAATGCACTCCGGCTGAAAATTTTGGCAGTGATAGACCTACATCATTCTGGGTGCTTTCACTTTGATTTGCTGTTGCCAAAAGCTCTTCAGTTAATGTAATAACCTGCAATTCATGCAGAAAATACATTTAGCACAATTAACAAACCCAGACTCCCGATATCATTTAAACTGCCCAAATTCTGTGATTCTCTTAGAACAGCAGCATCGACACCCAAAATCTGAAGGAGGTACTCTAGCATGACACAAACCTGCAATCAATCAAGATAAAGGGTAATGGACACCTTTGAAGGCATGGAATTTCGTATTTAGTGTTCATTACTTATATGGTTGCTCAAACAATCCCTACCATTGTCATAATCAACCTTCTCACCTTTCAAGGTTACAATAAAATCTAAATGGCCCAAAAACAAATCCACTGTTCCAAGCTGCCTTTTCATGATTGCTGGGCATGGCTCCTTGTAACAAAGAAGAGAAAGGGATTGATAGCATAGGCCCCAAAATACAAAGAACAAAGCAAACATCCTTTTCAACAAATAGCTACTACTCATACCAGCATTGGAGTAACAGAACAGCATGTGATAACTAGCGGGCACCACATAAGCACACAATAGCATAAAATAAAACATGCAGGATGGCTAACCTCTTGAAGCTCCTTTTCCATATCAACATATTCAGCAATTCCAGCATCACCCTTTTTCTCCTTGATAAGCTTCCTAACCTGCAATACGACGACAGATTACTCACAATGCACATGAATTAAGTTTCTCAAAAGCTTCACCACGAAGTGATTTTGCATTTTTATTCTTGATGTCCCATCACGAAGTGATTTTGTAATAGGTAAAAGGTAAAAGGAAGTAGCTCAAAACTGCAGTAAGAAGGAATGTTAATAGCAATTGGCTTGCCTTCTGCCATAGTGCAAGCTATTCGCTGTTCTGTGATCAATTCGTCAACAATTGCATGGCTGTGTTAGTTTTCAGACAGATGAAAAGAGGTATCTTATTTATTTGTAGAAGATCATGCGCTCCTTTGTGAATCTAGATCAATTGTCTAAAACAGAAAAGGATGATAAACATTAATAAGAGCAGGTTTCAATGTTAAACATTTTGACATTTTGACTGCAACAGCTAAAGGCTCAGGATTGGAACATACACAAAGATTTCTCAAGTTAAAACTAAAACCACCATGTATATTCTAACGAGACAACCACATGAACGAATATACAAAGCAGTACGCTTGATTTGTGAATCAATGAACTATTTTGTCTTCTCCACGCATGTAATTCACGAGAAACTTATTTACACCATGGAAATCAAACTGCAGTATGCACGCACAAAGTGCTATCAAATATGTACCTCTAAGACAGATGTGCCTAAGGATTTTCTGACTCTAATAAAAGTTCAAACCAATTTAGTAGCCACGTGCCAGCCGCGAGCAATTGATATGAGCAGGTTGATTATCTATCACTGATTTCTCCAGTGCCCGGTGTTCCTTTATCTATCAATGGGACTATGGGACGCATAGGGATACGAGCACGTAATTCCGGCGTGTCCGATGGATTTTGATCCCAAATTCGCTAACGGAGGTGGCCTCCCCAAACCCTAGAATCAGAAACACTCGCGCCACATCCGAAACCTAAATCCCCGAACACACAGCATCCGAACCCCAGGAATTAAAGAGGACGCAACTGCGCCCAAATCATGGCCGTAACACGGAAAACGCTTCTGAAACAACAATACATAGAGAAAAATCGCTGCAAAAAAAATTAAGAACGGGGAATAGATGCGATGACGAGATGAGGGAGAGAGACCTCGCGGAGCTGGTCCTTGTAGGTGGAGAGGTTGGAGGCGAGCTCCTCCACGCTGAGATCGTCCATGCCTGCCGCCGCCTCCGCTGCTCTCCTCCGACCCGAGCTCGATTCGTCTCGTCTCGCGCTCAGCGAAGTTTCTTTTCGTTTGTTTTGCGGAATTTTTTTTCTTTGTGTTCAAGGTGGCATTGTTATCAGGAGGAAGAAGAGGCCGAGTCGATTTGCCTCTTTTACTTGGGCCAGGCCGTCGGAATTGAAACGTTCGGCCCATCATTGATTTGCCGGATTTTAAGTTTGACCACCATTCGCTAAAAAAAAATCACTATTTTTAGCAGAAAGAAATTTCACTACCAAGAGCAATAGCCGAATGGGGTCCGGGCATGAAAAGCTCCATCGACGCCCCCCTAAGAGTTTGATTGACCCAAAAATTATCTAACGAAGCTTTTTATCTGACCCCAACCTTCGGAACTGGCTCGGGAGTGTCGAACATGTCGGTCACGTAGGACTCTCACAGGACACGGCAGTTTTCTCTCACCCCTCCCCATTGAATTGCACCGAGAGTCCTAGTGACCAGGCAGGTCGACCTGCCACTGCTCCCACCGTTGTTTAGGTCATCGTTAGCCACTCACCGCTCTCTACAACTCACCAATCAGCGGCCGAGACTATCTCGCTTCCGCCCTGTACGCAAAGTGTTTGACCATTTGCTCAAATAAGTATCTTCTAAATTTTCTTAATCTTAGTGGGACAAAACTATGTGGGAACACTTCATTTAAATTCAAAAAAGAAACTCTTATGGCCCGTTTAGGATCAAAGTATTTATGAAGTATTATGAGAATACTATGGTTTCTAAAAAAACTGAAGTATCAAATACTTTGAGGTATTTGGATGTAAGGAATAATGTGGTTTCAAAACTGAAGTATTCTCCCAATACTTCATTTTTAGTCGTTTTGGAAACTTTGATCATGACCTTTTCTCCTAAACAAATAAACTGAAGTATTCATCTGTAGTTTTAAGAAAACTCTCCCAAACTAAGCCTTAATGACTCTGCTGGATTTTGAAGATTTGTTGGGAGGCCTAGACCCCCGGTCAGTCCTCCCCCATGTCTATGTGTGCTCCCTTCTCATGCTTGTCTATATTTCTTTTGAGACGTCATCTCCTTTCCATAGATACGCGACAAATTGAGTGTGAGTGTTTGACGTTACAATAGTCTAATAGTTTGAATCCAACATTTGAGTCCAATTTGAAAACATATGGTGTTGTTGTTCTCGTCGAGCAAAATGAGCGGATGTAACCCACTTTCCATTGATTATTTTGCTTGGTTAGTTTGACTAGGCCCTAACTCAATCAACATCTCAATTGCTATGGTGGACACGATTTACTTGGAACCCTAGATCATGTGTTCATGTAGTACACCATTAGTCGACGATGATGGCACGGTGGAGATACTAGTATTACTTTATAAGAAACAAGTGCTGCTTAGTTACTTTGGCATACTATACTCTGTAGCAATACTTGTTCTGAAATTATTGTTCAAATAACATGGTACAACGGATCTACATGAATCTGTGATGCAATATTTGTAGATGCTACTACTAATATATACAGACAGCACACACGATGCAGACACGAACACAGATGATGCAATCGATGGGAGTAGAGCTTGTCTCGCTGATCAGTTGTCGCTGTCGGACCAGGTGATGCCTTCCATACCGACATTTTGATCGAGCCCCAGGGCGTTCCACACCGCCGGCGAGGCGTCGACGATGTTGTTGGCGCATGGCGGTTCGTAGTTGTGCTCGTCGTCGCAGCCATACACGGAGTCGCACTCGTCCACCACCTTGGCGTACACAGAGTTACCGTTGGCGGTGATCTTGATGCGGTGCCCGCAACGGGCCATGCCCTTGAACCAGCCGGTGGAGAGCGCGACGACCATCTCCTCGTCGCTATGGTAGGCGTTGTCGCACTCCGACGGGCCACCGCCATCTTTGCCCTTCTCGAAGCTGTTGAGAGTCAGGACGGCCTTCGTGCTCGCGGTGACCGGAGGCGAGCAGTGGTACTGCGGGTACCTCTTGCCGTCCTCGCAGCAGTCCGGGTCATTGCTCTTCTCGCAGTGACCCGATTGTCCTGGGAGGTAGCCGCTCGCATGGCAGACGCCGAGCCCCGGGCGGAGTGAGGACGCCATGCGGGAGGTGGAGAGCGCCACCAGGAGGAAGACTGCAATGGTTGCTAGAGCTCTTGCGGTTGCCATCGTTGGAGTACTTGACGCTCTTGAAAGTGTAACGATCCTCTCTTCCTTGGTTGCTGCTACACTGAGTTGTGGGTTTGTTCTTATTGCATTGTGGTTTGAGATCGAGCTTATATAGGGATTAACCTGCTTTAACTTCTGAGAGTCTAGTTATGAACGCCAGTTGGATGTTTTCCACGGCAAACCGTTGCGACCTTCAGGTAAAGCAGTCCGTGCCGTGTCAAATGGTTTGATTTTTATGTAAGGGTCTGCCGTCTCATCTGGGTCATGCGAATGGAGGAGATTACAGGAATGATCTGATACTCTGATACAGAAATAAAAAGGGAAAACATCAAGTATTGCAGAATAAGTCTACGTAACTAGTGTTGATGCGGTGTTGGAAATCATCAAGTGACTGCTCCCGTTGGGCCAAAGCCGGCGCCAAGGAGCTCAAGCTTCTGTCGTCAATGCCTTCTGCAGTTCATTAGACTTGCAAATGCATACGCAAGCAAAGCAAATGGCAGAAACAAAAGCCCAGATGATATTGTGTTTGGCAAAAATTAATTGAGTGTGGATTGCGTACCCACGGGGCGTGTTGCCCCCAAACATCCGGCCGTTAATGCTCTGAGTGGAGATTCGGCCAGCGATGCCCGTCAAGCTGGCTAATCTCTGGTAAAGCCGAACCATCTGCCTTTCAAAAAAAAAAAAAAAAAAAAAAGCCGAACCATCTGTGAAAGGTGCACGGTTAGGGAAAGTCCTGGGTACCCGGCAGGTACACTACCACGTACGTCAAACATAGGCAGTTACTCCCTCCGTGTTGTCTCGTGTGTCGTGCGTGCCATAGGAAGCCAATAATATCCGGTGATCTGCCTACCACGTACGATCGGTATAGCCCGCAGCTGGGTAGAACGTTGAGCGTTCGATGAGCCGGTTTGTGCTCCCGTGCCCAGTGCGTTGAGAGGTCTATTTTCTCCGTCAACACCGCTGCCCCGTCCTTCTACCTCCGTTTTCACCGGGCGGCTTCTTCTCATCACCGCCGTCTGGTGACTGGTTTCATGTCGCAAGCTTGTAGCTCTCGAGTTGTGGTCTTGGGCATCGTCCGAGGAAAAACAAGTACGTGTACGAGAGCAGTTTGAGCAGGCTCACGTGCTTGGCAATGAATCGCCTTCTTGTACTCGCCGCGGGGACAATGAACTGGGCAGGCTTGTCGAGCTTTAGGCCGGCGGGACAGAGATGACGTTGCACGCTGTTGGCTTTGAGGCTGTACCCTGCCCTCATCTCATAAAGCTTGGGCGCACCACTGAACATGGCGGCAATGGCCACGGCCATGGCGGCAGCTCTATCCATAGACCCCTCCATCGCTGCTCCCTATCGGACACTACTGTGGTGTCGGCGTCACCGTAGAGAGCCGGCGTTGAGGCAGAGTGCCACCGCCTCGACGCCGTAACCTCGACACCGGCTCGCTCATCTGCTGCCTACGTCGGACTGCGTGGTAGCGAACGGAAGGCGTCGCCGTAGCTCGTACGTGAAATTATTGGCAGCTCGCCTTACTTGCACTAAATATGAGTCAATTAATTCAGAACGGAGGGAGTATAAGATAATATCCAAAAAGCGTGCGCAACATAGTGTACTAGCGTCTGTCCATGGTACCAGCTATCGGTATAATCAATCACTAATCGCCCAGCATGCATGCAACCGGTTTTTTAGCCGTCCATTCCCTACATAGATCATCCAACGGCGGTAAGGTGTATGGGTAGGTACCCCCGTGGGTACTAGATCAATATTCAAATTAATTACTGGATTATAAAAGGAATGGTATAACTTCACAAGACTGCGTCCTCTACAAATTAATTACTGGATTATGATTGGAATGTCACCACAATTGTTTTGATTCCTAAGGTGCAGAATCCGGAGACCATATCACAATTTCGGCCTATCAGTCTTTGCAATGTCCTCTACAAACTTATTTCCAAGGTTTTGGCTAATAGATTGAAGGTTGTTCTTCCACATATTATCTCACCAACTCAATCAGCTTTTGTGCCAGGCCGTTTGATTACAGATAATGTCCTTCTTGCATATGATATACTCCGTAACACACAAGATGCATATGAGGAAAGGTGGAAGAGATGGTTTGGTGGCGGTGAAGCTAGATATGAGCAAAGCGTATGATCGTGTCGAGTGGGGGTTCCTTGAGAGAATTATGAAGAAGATGGGTTTTGCGGATGCCTGGATAAAGATTGTAATGGAGTGTGTTCGAACTGTATCGTATCGTGTCAAAGTGAACAAGGAGCTGATGGATCCGTTTGTTCCAGAGCGTGGTCTCCGTCAGGGGGATCCGTTATCCCCCTACCTTTTCATTCTTTGTGCAGAAGGATTATCAGCATTACTTCGGGCAGCTGAAGATGATGGCACATTACAAGGAATTGAAATGTGCTCGGGGGCGCCAAAGATTAATCATCTGTTTTTCGCGGATGACTCTCTCATTATCATGAAGGCCAATACAGGTAACGCAACTAAGCTGCAACAAATCCTTGCTTTATACGAGGCCCAGTCTGGTCAGATGATAAACAAGGACAAATCGTCAGCAATGTTCAGTAAGGGAACAACTAGAGGAGCTAAACAAGAAGTGTTGGGGGTTTTGGGTGTACCCCGAGAGTCGAGAAACGAGTGTTATCTGGGTCCGCCGGTGCATTTGGGGGCCTCTAAGGCGAAAGAATTTGAGTATTTGAAAGAACGCATTTGGCAGCGAATACAAGGCTGGAAGGAGAAGTTATTGTCCAAGGCGGGCAAGGATATTATGATAAAGGCGGTGGCCCAGGCCATCCCTGCATATGCTATGTCTTGTTTTGATCTCACAAAATCCTTATGTGAAGAGATTGGTGCGATGATCTGCCGCTATTGGTTGAGTCAACAAGATGAGAAAGACCGGTGTCATTGGATCAGCTGGGATAAAATGACTAGAGCAAAACAGGACGGAGGCATGGGCTTTCGTGATTTACACATTTTTAATCTAGCTATGCTAGCGAGACAGGGTTGGAGAATGTTACAAAACCCAGACTCCCTCTGTTGTACGGTACTCAAGGCTATATACTTTCCAAACACATCAATTCTGCAGGCTGTACCAAAACCAGGCATTTCATATTCTTGGCGCAGCATTTTGAAGGGCATTGAGCTCTTAAAGGAGGGCATTATATGGAGAGTTGGTACAGGTGAAGAGATTGAGGTGTTTTCCGATCCATGGATTCCGAGAGGACACACAAGGAGAGTCAGTACACCGGATGAAATCGATGAGGAACTCAGAGTGAGCGATCTTATCAATCCAGTGACGGGACAATGGGATGAGGATATTGTTCGGAACCTTTACAATCAATCAGATGTGAAGGAAATCTTGTCAATTCCTCTGCGACAAGAGATGACAGACACAATGGCGTGGCATTACGATAAAAAGGGAGTTTTTTCTGTTAAGTCCTGCTACCAATTGGGAGTCAGTATCCGGGATAGAAAACTGCAGAGGAATGCATCCTCCTCGAGTGCTAGAGATGAGCGATCACCTCTCTGGAATGGGATATGGAAACTAAAACTGCCTGCAAAAATACGCATTTTCCTTTGGAGATTTTGTCATAATAGCTTGCCTACCAGGTTAAATATTAAAAGGAAAAAAGTGGATCTTGACACGAGGTGTCCCATGTGCTATAGGCTTGATGAAGATGGCGGGCATTTGTTTCTGAAATGTAAAAAGGTACGTGCAGTTTGGAGGGAAATGATGATTGAAGATATCCGGTTGAAACTACTTGATGCAATTAACCCAAGACTAATTCTGGAAGAGGTCCTATCTTTACCGAGCGAGAAGAAGATTTTAGTCTGTATTTTGTTGTGGGATTGGTGGACTACGAGGAACAAACATAATTCAGGGGAGAAGGAGCGATCAACGGCTGAGGTTTGTAGGATCATTCAGAAACATTTACTAGATTTTCAACCGGCGCAGTCGCCACGAGAGGGAGGAGAAGAGGATATTTTAACAACCAATGCTACAAGTAACAATGTATGGCAGAGGCCGGAGAGGAAGTTTGTTAAAATCAATACAGATGCAGCTTTCTGGGAGCCAAGGAATTCTGGTGCATGGGGTTTTGTAGCAAGGGATCATGATGGCGAGTTCGTCGCCGCAGCAGAAGGTAAACTGAGACACCTGCGTTCTGCTCTTCAGGCTGAGACAGAGGCGTGTGTCGCCGCTGTGGAGGGTGCTATAGCTCTTGGGCTGCACCGTGTGGTGTTCGAATCAGACTCACTTGTCCTGGTTAATGCCCTAAATTCAACCAGTCATGATCTTTCGGAGATTGGTGTGTTGCTTCGGGAGATTAGGAGCTTATGCATTGTTTCTTTTGAGTTTTTTTGTTTTAAGCATTGTTATCGTGCAAGCTTATGCATTGTTTCTTTTGAGTCTTTTTGTTTTAAGCATTGTTATCGTGCTTGTAATAAGTTAGCTCATTGCCTAGCTAGGTTCGGTTCTCAGGCAGATGATGAGTGCGTGGGGTGGGCTGATAATGCCCCAGACTTTGTATCTGACTTAGTTGCCAGCGAATCTGCTGTGCACTATGGTTAATATGGAGATGGCTTTAAATTTCAAAAAAAAAAAAAGACTGCGTCTGCGCGGGCTCCAGGTACTTGACCTTGCCCTAGGCAAAGCACCTGACAAACTAATAAGACAGTATTCTGAATTTCTGATGATTACTAAAGATACAACAATACACATGGTGAAACATCTCTCATAGGCCCATCCACTATACTTGATCGTCACAAAAGAAAAAGTAACACTTTCTCAACTAACTACATTATTCTCATCTCTGGCTGAGCCAGAATGGATGGTTCCAATTAACCCATGTATCTCCTTTTGTGAATTGCAACCTATGTGCTACTTATTTCATGTACATACATATCACATCCAGGGAGTCACGATCTCTCGGTGTTTTCTTCTTCTTCTATTGTCTTGGCTTTGCCCGGGAACAGCATCGACGGAGCTTCAATCTGCGCAATCTCAACCAAGATCTTGTGGAGAGACTGAGGCTTCGAGAAGAAGGGGCAGTGGTCGCCGCCCTTTATCTTGAAGATCCCATTGGGCGGGTTCTCCCGGACCAGCTTCTCCTGGACATCAGGGGACAGCATGTGGTCATCGAGCGTCTGGATGAAGTAGCGGCGGACGGTGCCGTACTTCTCCGTGGTGAGGGAGAGCTTCTCCATGATTGGGGCTAAAGGAATGGGCCTCATGGACACAGTGGCCAGTGCTATATCCTACAACAACGTGCACAGACTTGTTAGCTACAAGTAGTCCACCGAAAACAGAGATTGGCATGATAATGTATGTAAACAGTACTTTTCAATTCGCTACACACGAGTACAGTACGATGTACCTTGGAAGGACTTTGGTTGAAATATAACCCCTTGATCTGCTGTTTGTCAAACCTGAGCCCAGTTGGAGGCTTATCCTTTCCATTTCCATAAAGTAAAAACTGCGATTCTTGCAAGAAAACATCTGCCGATGCAAGCTGCAAAATACGACGTCCTGTGAGTTGTTGCTCAACAAGAACATACAAGTGCACACGGACACATCAAGGAAGTGCATACTTCTTCAGAGAACACGTCGAAGGGCCTCTGGCTATCCTTTACCATTGTGGCAGTAAGAAATACAGCCTTTGAGATTTTCTCTGGGCACTCCTCTAAGGCATACGACACGCTTGCACCTCCACAGCTATGACCGACCAAAACTACCTGCATTAGTGTCGACATGAACACTCCGCTCAGATACCCAGCTCAATTTTGTTTGCCCATATGAAGAAAAACAGACGCAGTACTCACCTTCTCATTCTCAGGGAGTTCACGAAGGTAATCAATTAGTGGCTTGGAGTACTCTTCCAATGTAGCTATGCTATTTGCATCAGTGTGATCTATGCCAGAACCTGCGAGGTCTAAGGCAACAGGTTCGAGGCCAGCTTCCTCCAAGAGAGAGATGGTCTTGTACCAACACCAAGCGCCAAATCCTTCCCCATGAACAAGAACGATTTTCTTGGTTTCTAAGTTCTCTAAAACAACTTGGACCTGAAAGTGTCATTTCAAAGGGAACACAAAGCATGAACAGCTGTAATCAGTTGCTAGAGCAATGTGTTAAAAAAGGAAAATAAATAACTATATGGACAAAGGGGATCGCTTCTCCTACTTTATGGTAACTCCTATGATAAGGCACCACAAGACTCCCATGTCCAAGTGAAAGCATATGCGAACATTAATATTGAGAACTTTCTATACAAACTAGAAACATAATGTATATCCGTTTTGTCGGTAAATGGTTGTTGTATAGGACGGGGTTCATTGTTGATGCACGTGTTGTAATATCCATCTAGCTCTCGGCCTTGTACTCTTGCTGTGATGTTTGGTTGTAATGGCCTAATCTTAGGCTTGTACATCATTCTTTGTACAAGACACAAAGCTTTTGCGCTTTCTCAGAAAAGAACATAGCTAGCATGAGATTATTATGGTCTCTTACTTAATTTGGATGTAGACATAGCTAAGGACAAAGAAATTGAATAGTTGGGACAAAATTGTTGACCACCAACACACAGTGAAGCCTACAGTAACTAACCTAATACGGAATACACGAAATTAGCAAATTGAGTTCTCAACTAAGAGAGAACACTATAAGAATAGGAACATGTTGTCAACTAGTGAGGCAGCTGCTGAGGTCATAGACTCACAGTGTTGTCCTAACTCCTAATAGTAGGTTAGTTGTAAGGTTTCTCCATATTACATAGACATGTCTTATGCATGAATCAACAGTTGTATACACATGCTTTTTCACATATAGTAGTATGCATAATAAGCCGCGTAATTGAAATTTTGAAGAAATGAAAATGAGAATCCAGAAGCTAAGAATGAGCTCAAACTGTCTAAGATATAACAAAATTAATCACTAAGAAAAAACCACAATGTGAAACAGCAAAGCTTGTGGCCATTGGTAGATTTACATTGACAAATCTTAGTAGACAACCCATCTTCCGTTCACGGTTCAGAACCTCCAACATTAATATGAACTTGCTGCTCATTACAACTAAAAATCAACCCAGCAAAGGAACCATGAAGAAAATGACTAAATACATCCTGGTGTTTCCTCGCAAAAAAGAATGTGTCCTTCAACAAACATGCAGGTACACATATAGATGCCAGACAGCTCACTGAATTCTCCCCCCATTCAAAGCAGAATCCAAAATAGTAAGAACCAATTTACTAGTCTAATGGCCAAACCTAGAGCAGCCAGACGTTAAACAATTTAGCACTCTATAGGTATCTCACAATCTTGTGGTACCACTCTGATAATGACAGGATTTTGCCGACCAAACATCTTAAACAACAAAAAGGAAGTACGACAGTAAGCTAATGCCAAATCATTTAGGGTCGGAGTGCCAACTGGTCCTGCAAAAGTCTTGCCAATTGAAAAGTTTGGAACTATACCGACCTAAACACACATTCGTAAGAAAATCAGAAGTTTCTTTGAGATGATGAAAGAGCAAATTTTTACCAAGATCAAATACACATCAGAATCGTGTAATTGCATACTTGCATTGACAATGAAGCTGTTAAGTGGTATAAGACTGATTTGCAAGGCAAGGAAAGAGAGCAAGTCTGCAACAAGGGAACGTATAATAAAGAAGTAAGAACGGAGCGGAGAAAGAAGAGGTGCGAAGCCTTACCGCCTTGGCATTCGTGACGGAGTCCGGGAGGCTGCCGTGGCGGCGGGAGCTGGTGTTGCCGGGGCCGATTCGTCGGGACATGGAGCCGGCGCCGGCGTCGATGCGGCGCGACATGGAGCCGCCGGCGTCGAGGTGCTGGTGGATGGCCATGGCGAGCGCCTGGCGGTGCAGGAGCTCCTCCTCCGCCGGCGTCAGCTTGGGCGCCCCGCCGCGCGGCGCCCGCGCGCTCCCCATCCGCTTGCTGCGCGACGCCAGGGCCGCGCCCCGGTGCTCCTTGCGCGGCATGCACGCGAACGCGTTGCCCATCGGAGAGAAATCACCGATTGGCTTGTGGAGAAAAGAAGAGCTCGATTTCTAAGGAAACAACAACGGAGCTGAAGCAGAAGAAAAGATTTTTCGCTCGGAGGAACAACAGTTGGTTGCCCTGTCCCCGAGAGCAGAGGTGGTTTCTTCCTCCTCCAGACTCCAGTTGCTGCTAAAGAAGCGAAGCAGAAGAGCACGGAGCAGATCTGAAAGAAAGAACAGGCGGAATTTATGAGTGGTCCTCACACCTAACCGAACTCATCTCTCCCCACGCGAATCTCGCCAGAAAAGGATTTATTCCCCGTCCCTCCTGTATCTTTTGGATCTTCTCACACTCACCGCGCAAACAACAAAAGAAAGATTAAATCTTTGGAAGCAACAGCGAGCAGAGACAAAGGGAGAAGAAGAAGCTTTCTGCGGTTTCCGGGGAACTGTGTCTCTCTCTCTCTCTCTCTCTCTCTTGTGCTTTGCTTTGCTGGCGGAGCCCTCCTCCTCATCCCACTCTCTCACTGCATTCTCTTGCACAAGAGGAAATTGACCACTTTCTTGTTATTTTCTCCGAGCAGAGTGTGTACTAATTCTAATTTGCCTTCAATTGTCTGGCTTGGCCGGCCTTTTGACCACCACCCTATCCTTCTCCTCTTATTCTTCTTCTTCAGATAAAATGACAACCAGATTCTTTTCCCTAACTAATTCTTTCTTTTTCTCTTTCTGATTTATTCCTGAGGATATCCTGGTCTGCCTTTCTCGGATCCGAAGGCCCTGCCTCAGACCTTTATGTCTGACTTTTTTTAGCTCCATGATCCCATCTCCTTTTTTGATTGTGATTGTACATGTGGATTGCGAAAAATGGTGGCACCTGAGACGAACGGATCCGGAAGCACACAGCACTGCTGGAGTAAATTCGTTCTGGCATGTCCTTCCCGGTCTCTCCAGTCGGTGCACCGTCTCCGATTAATTCTCCACAGTAGAACGGTAGTACTACTGATAGTACCGCCACGACGGTGACGTAGGAAATGTAGGTGTTGTGGGGACCACTTACAGTTACTGGCTGATCCTCCTTCCCTAGCTTCTACTGTTACTCGTGTAGTGTGGATATCATGGGGATTCGGGCCTAGAGCAAGTTCAATAATATAGCCAGCTGCTGGCTATAAGAACTTGTCATGTCATATATAGCCAACCTTATAGTCAACATGTATAATAGTGAAACATAGATGTGTGATATTTTATTAAAATATGACCCACCTCTCACTCTCACATAGTGCATAGGAGCACGTGCTAGAGCTGGCTATTGCATAAGAGCAAGTTCAATAGTATAGCCAACAGCTGGCTATAAGAAATTGCTATGTCATATATAGCCAACTATATAGTCAACATGTACAATAGCTAGATGTAAAAATATACTATTTTATTAAAATATGGCCCACCATCCACACTCACAAAGTGCATAGGTGCACGTGCTAGAGCTGGCTATTGCATAAGAGCCCACTCCCCTTCTCTCTCCTTTTCTCTCTCCTCCATGTCATCTAATAAATATTATTCTAATCCTTATAGCCCGCTTACATAAGCCTATTGTACATGCTCTAAGAGCCCACCTCGTTTCTCTCTCCTCTTCTCACTCCTCCATGTAAGCATAAATATAATATTTAAACCATTATATCCAGCTGACTGGACTCTATTGTACTTGCTCTTATTGTTCTAGTGTTGATTACGAAGTTCTTGGTTTGTACTAAGAATGAAGAGTAGATAAAAATAAAAATGTTTCTCACGAGTTGGTGCTTACATAAACCAAAACCATGTAAATAGTAGAAGTTGTTTGGTTGCGACACACGAAAAGATGTAAGCACTTAGGTAGGTTTTCGCCATAGTTGAGCATAAATGTAGAAGATATTGTAATCGATTGGACTTGCCCAAAATCCATACAGAATTGTGCATGTTTTTCACCATAGTTGAGCATAAATGTAGAAGCGATTGTAGTCGGTTCGACTTACCCAAAATCCCTTTAGAATTGTGCATATTTTTTCTAGAATACATCTTAAAAAGTGTCGTGCCATAGTTGAGCATAAATGTAGAAGCGATTGTAGTCGGTTCGACTTGCCCAAAATCCCTTTAGAATTGTGCATATTTTTTCTAGAATACATCTTAAAAAGTGTCGTGCCATTTCTATAGAAGAAGGATATGTCGCGTACAAGGCTTTGGAATGGCTGCAATTCAACTCAGCCTACAACTCACTCACACATCAAACCACACAATAAAGACTTGTCTTGCCAACCTCCTCCCATGAACGGCGAGAGCCACGTCGTGACCAAAACTAAGTACCTCACTAGCATGACCTTGACTACAGGGTGGCTACTCTCACTGTACAACCCAATCATAAGCGCCTCGAGAGCTTCAACAATGGTGTCTGTTGCACCGCGCTCTTAGCAGCGGTCAACATCAACACCACTCTCACCTAGGGACTCCACGAGCAACCTAGACAACACCTGGAAGGAGAAAACAACACTGTTGTCTGATCTGTAGATTTAGATAGTGTTTTCTCGATGCTCGTGGCTGGTTAGCACGACCATGAAGGAGTAGACGGGGAAGCTGGTGTCACCGTCGTCAACATCAGCGTCACACAGAGATTTTGTCGTTACCCGATCGATAATTCCAAGGTTCACCTGGACACAAGGCATAATGGAGTCCACACCACCCACCGGAAGGCTAGCCTCATCTCGACCTCCGTTAAGGGGAAGGCATTGACAACCACCACCAAACAAAGCTGAATGGTGGAGAACTGGAGATCAAGTGTCCACAATGGCCTAACTGGCCGACGACACCACTGCGGCGCCCTGTCACCAGATGCCACCACGACACAGTCTGATGCCACACGCAGGCAAGCCCAAATCATAATGTTGCATCGATCGCGGCTCCTCTGTAAAGGGAGTGTCACACACCTACCCTCCATCGTTTCGTGTCATATGCACTCCCAAGGCGCCTTAGCCCAACGAGGATCACAACTTCCACCACCACCATAGGAGGCGAAAAGCCTGCAACCGTCACCACCGCCAAGTCTTTACTAGATGGCAACCACTGGAGGCCGTGAGCGGAGGGAGTGTGTGAGGAGGGGTGTGCTTTTGATATTGCTTGTGAACTAGACCGACACAAAAATTTCTATGGTTTTTCAATTTCGCGGATCAAACAACCTTAAGTCATCCGGATGAAATTCATTTAGTTATGCTATTTTGTTACTTCTTTTCTTGGGATATTGGTATGCTCATGCGTGTTGAAGTATATAGTTGGTGTACTCATGCGCCTGTACTGTGTATGCGTGCGTGTCCTTCTTGTCAGGGCAAAGCTGATGGCGATAGTTAAACAAGGTCAACACAAAACTGCTCTAGGATGCGCGGTTGTAACGGCACGCCGCACGCCTTAATGTCTCTTCTTGGATCCATCGATTCTTCACACAATACACATTGTAAAATATACGTTCAAGCAAAGGCGCTGAGAAATTTTACTACGGAGTATAAAACAGATCAAATATCAGTCTAAACAAGGAGAGAAGATCAATACTACAGTACTACACTGGCAAACAACAAAGCTCTAGCTGGGAACGATACGGTCCAAGGAATGAATACCGCGTTGGCGCCAGCAGAGACAACAACGAACCAAACTAGAGTACAGGTCCTACAGGAAGTGTGGATAAGCCCCCTAGAGCACAAGTGCAAAACCAAACTAGAGTACAGGAAAATCCTAATTAAAAGATTTCGTAAATATCCAAATTATCTGTATCATTTGAATCAAAGAAGCCCTCCGCAGCGTGCATCCATCCTTGTATCGATTTCATATTTTTCAGGGAGTGTCCCCTGTAGCAACGCCACCCGACATTAACGGCCACCGAACTTATATTCCAGGTCCAATTATTCGGTGGAGTCCAAATCTTGCATGAAATCAAACAGCAACGATCTGAGGTGAAAGAAATGCAACAGGCAGAAACTATTTGTAATTGCCAACCAAACCACTGACCTTAATTATATGTGCCGATGAGGAATCCGCAAACTGAAACGCAACGAAAAAATCGCTGGAAATTCATCTCAGGAAGCAAAGAAAATGAAGGAAAGGAAGGAGGAACACAAGTGGTGGTGCTCTGTCAGGAGGCGTAATCCTGTCCAGGAGACACGATCATCTGTCGAGGGATTCGCCAGCCACTAATCAAGAGGATTGTAGTATTTCTTCCACGTCGTGCATGCGCGATCTGATTTTCTTATGGAAAGAAATGCATGCTGCTTTATGTTCCTTTCACGATGAGATGGACACTTGTTCCTAGCTTTTTTATGTTGCTTTCAGCAATCAATTTGGATCAACCTTTCTTAACATTCGGAATGGGCTGCCTGGGTCTGACGCATTGTTAGTCCAATCAACGCTTTGCTTCGGCGATCCGCCATCCGCCGGTGCCAACACCCAACTGCTACGGGCGCGTTTGGTAGCATGCACCAGTTTCGCTCCACGGGGCCAGTTCTGGGCGATGCCGCCTACTGACCTGTTTCCGCAGGCTGTTTGGTGGGCTGCATCAGGCAACGCAGATGCAACCCGATTGGTTGCCTGCTTTTTTCATTTCTGTCTCTGGCAATGCAAACACGTGGTGTTTGGTTGACACCAATATGTGCATATGTGACACAAAATATGATCCCTCACTACATTCAAATTTGGTGAGGTTACCAGCACAAAGAATGAAACATGATCACACGGGAACACACATCACAAGCGCCTAATTAACACATACATACATAATGCATATGGCAAGTTTGTATCAGGCACATACCATGCCACCTGATTAGTTAACAACAGCCTGGGGTACACACCCCTGACCCAAAATATGAGGTTCAGTACAGACTGACCTCCCTACAGACTGAGGATTAAGTTTGTATCAGGTGCATCCCATGCCACCTGATTAGAACAAGACCCAAAAGAGAAGGGTTTAAGAAACTTTCCTTCACACTATCTTCAACTTGAACCGGACAGATGGAGATCAAGCCCTTGGATGGTACTCACACTGAAAGACCTCCTCGACGGAAGTGTGGTGCTTGAAGACCTTGACGTCAAAGCCCCCATCGGGGTACTTGAACACCACGACGTCCCCAATCCAGAGGCCCTTCTCCTTGGCGAACTCCCTCCAACCCTTGAAGAGCACGAGATCCTGCTGTAACCACTGGAGCTGGACGGAGTACTGGCAGCACTTGGACCAGAAGATGGGCACACAGGCCTTCGGGTGAGGATGGGACCTGCACGGATTGAAGATGATCTTCTTCACATCGACCAGAAGGGGCTTCGGCTCTTGAGGGACGACTATGGCCTTCATGTCGTAGCTGTTGATCTGCACATAGAAGCGCCGAGGGCCTTCGTACTGTGGATCATTCCCCAGATGAGGAGGACGGCCAACAGAACTCTTGCCTTTGTCGTTCTTGCGCTCCATCGCATCCATAGCCTCTAGCAGCCCTTCCACTATGGGCTTCCGAACGAGCACATTGTGGTAGATGACGTCCGAATGTTCCGGCGAAGGAGTGGGCGTGTTCACACAGAGGACCTCTCAGGTCTGCATCGGATTGGGGATTAATGGATTGGGGAATCCGGACGTAATCAGAAAACCCTAAGCATGGATTGGGGATTAGTTGCTTACCACAGGACCCAACATCGGGTCTGGAAGGACAGACGTCGCCTAGAGGGGGGGGGTGAATAGGCGAGATACACTTTTTCAATTTAGGCTTGATAAATGCGGAATAAAACTTAGTGTTTAACTTATCAAGAACACAACCTAAATATACTAGGTTCACCTATGTGCACCAACAACTTATGCTAAGCAAGACAAGCAACAAAGTGATAGCAAGGTAAATGACTTTAAGCACGAAGGCTATCACAATGTAAAGTGCATAAGTAAAGAGCTCGGGTATAGAAATAACCAAGGCACGAGCAGACGAAGATGTATTCCCGAGTTCCTCCTTGTTAGGGGAGTACGTCTCGTTGGAGAGGTATGAGAGACCACCACAGGTCAATCTCAACGCCACAACAGGCTCACCTTATTCTCCGATGAACTGCACCACAAAAGGTTTGGTTCACCTTCCACTATTGATCCCCTTTGGGCCGGAGATCGAATCCCGTACAACAATCTTGAGGCACACACCCACAACTTAATTGGGGGCTCTGATACGTCTCAAACGTATCTATAATTTCTTATGTTCCATGCTTATATTATACCAATTGCTACATGTTTTATATACACTTTGCATTGTTTTATGCATTTTCTGGGACTAACCTATTAACAAGATGCCACAGTGCCAGTTCCCTGTTTTCTGCTGTTTTTGCTTTCAGAAAACCACTTAAGGAAATATTCTCGGAATTGGACGAATTTAATACCAAAGTCCCTATTTTTCACGAGAGGTTTCAGAACACCGAAGACCTGACGGAGAGGGGCCACGAGGCCCCCAGATGAGGTGCCGGCGCGGCCAGTAGAGGGCTCAAACCGATGCAAATGCAATGGCAAGAGCACACGAAGTGCTCAAGTCCTTCACTCTCAAAATCCAACAAAACAACAAATGCTTATGGGGGAATAAGAGAGGAAGAACAAGGAAACCATAAAGGAGTCAAATCCTTCACTCCCAAATCCCACCAAAAGCAACTAATGCTTATGGGGGGAGAAGAGAGGAAGAACAAAGGAGAAGAACCACAAAGGAACTCCAAGATCTAAATCCACTAGGTTCCCCTCACTTAGAGTAGAGATTGATTGGTGGAAAGGTGAATCTAGATCTCCTCTCTATTTTCCCTCAAGAAGTAGCAAGAATCATTGGAGGGATGGAGAGGTAGCAAGCTCAAGAAGGTCAACAATGGAGGTGAAAGGACCGAGTAGGTTGTCTAGAGGGGGGGGGGGGGGGTGAATAGGCAACTACAAATTTTCTTTTCTTTTCTTACAATTAAGGTATTGCTCAAATATAAGTTCTCTAGATATGCAACTAGGTGAAAAATCCTATATGATAAGCAAGATACAACTAGCAATATATGATAAGCAAGATAATAAGCTAGTAAATAGGTCAAGAAGGTAGCAAGCTCAAGAAGGTCAACAATGGAGGTCAAAACTTGCTTGAAAGGTTGGGAAACCATTGTGGAAGAAGGCCCCTTAAATAGGTCAACCCAAATTCCAACCGTTAGGTGCAGATTCGCGTCGTAGCGGTACTACCGCTAGCCCTAGCGGTACTACCGCCCCCCTAGGGAGTTAGGGCAACAAAACGGGCTGAAAACAGGCTTCACGTAGCGGTACTACCGCCCCGGGCAGCGGTACTACCGCCCCGGCCGAACTACCGCTCCCGGTACCGCCAAAAATGGCTCTCTGTTTGAACCGGCGGTACCGCGGCGGTACTACCGCCATAGCAAAAAACTGCAGAACACCAAGTACCAAAACGGGCAAAACTTTTGCATCCGGACTCCGTTTTCGATGTTCTTGGGCTCGTTGGAAACGTGACAACGAGCCCTACATGAATGTGCAGAGAAACATCATAGTCCAACAAGGGAGGTTTAAACCAAATGAGTAAAGGTAAGACCTCTCGATAAAAGGATAACCGTTAAAACCTCAAACACCAAAAACGCAACAAGATATTCATATGAAATCCGTTTTTGATGAATTAGATCTTGACATGGAGAAGAACCAAGCTCTAAATACTCACATGGATAAAAGCCAAATAAGAACCAAGAAATATGATATGCCAAGTATGCAAAGTTTTGAGCTCTCCACAAAGATGCGATCAAGTTACTCACTTGAGAGCTCCTCTTGATAGTACGCCTATCTATCCTAAAACCCGGTCTCCACAAAACAACATGAGACCGGTATAAAAGGAAACCTATCAAGATCATACCTTTGCCTTGAGCATTCCACTTGAGCTAGATGATGACGATCTTGATCTCTTCAAGTGGATCACCTTTCTTGATTGCGCTTGCTAGCACATGCGTGATGAAGACATCTCCAAATACTCCCCCATACTCCATTATGGGAGAGTCTTGCTTGGTTTCGTCTTCATGTGTCCATTGCAAGCTCCAAGCATAGTATCTCTTCGAGAATCTTCTCTTGGTCTTGTACATCTCAACCTTGATGACGATCACCACATGACGTCATCCTCCATGAGCTATATGAGATCTTCATTTGTTGCAAGCCCATGGGAAGATACCTAACCTCATATAAAGATACCACACACACATATATCATGGGTTAGTTCACAAAGCTATACGGACACGTGTTTACCATCCCAAGAGATACATGATCCCTCTAGGTACATTTTGTAGCTTTGTGTCTTGATCAACCTTGTATCTTCCTATCTTTCTTCACTATATGATGTCTTGAATCCTTCAAGACATACTTGCAATATGCTCCACTCAACACATGACCATCCATCATATACACCCTTAAATGGAACCTTGGTCATCAAATAAGCTTCAAGAGTCCAACACATGAACTCCACTATTTCCATGGACAAGATCTATAAGGATATCTCAATGCAAACATTAGTCCATAGAGATTGTCATTTAATTACCAAAACCACACATGAGGGAAAATGCTCTTTCAGGGGTCCTTGCCCTTCCTCTTCCCGTTGTTCGGCATAGCCGTGGTCGACGGCGCCTGGGCCGATGGTGTTGTGGTGGATGCCGGAGTTGAAGCCGCCGGAGTCGGAGACGAAGCAAGAGAAGCTTGTACGGCGGAGGGGAAGATCCCAGATCCAGTGCCAAGGGGAGATGGCGGAGGAGGTGCATACCGTACCCGTGCGTTGAATCCAGGAGGCGGGGGGTAGAGGCTGCTTCATTGCCGCCGCCTTCGTCGCCGCCGCCTCCGCCGCGAGCATCATCCTCCTCCTCTGCATGTATGTCCCCTCCTCCGCCGCGGCCACCGGGGAAGAACTAGCCGGAGATGCCGCCCGCGTGGTGATGTCTACGCACGCTTCTATTCTCGTAGACAGTGTTGGGCCTCCAAGAGCAGAGGTTTGTAGAACAGCAGCAAGTTTCCCTTAAGTGAATCACCCAAGGTTTATCGAACTCAGGGAGATAGAGGTCAAAGATATCCCTCTCAAGCAACCCTGCAATTAAGATACAAGAAGTCTCTTGTGTCCCCAACACACCCAATACACTTGTCAGATGTATAGGTGCACTAGTTCGGCGAAGAGATAGTGAAATACAAGTAATATGGATGATTATAAATAGTAATTGCAATCTGAAATAAAAATGGCAGCAAGCAAACATGTAGCAGAACTTGTTGGAAACGGTGTTTCAATGCTTAGAAACAAGGCCTAGGGATCATACTTTCGCTAGTGGACACTCTCAACAATGACATCACAATTGAATAATAAATACTACTCTCAAACACTCTCATGTTGGATGATAAACACCATTCACTGTGTAGGGCTACAAGAGCACCCTCAAAGTCAGAGTAAACTAACACCACAACGTCATAAAGGAATCACACACGGTGCACACACTGTCACCTTTACAACCGTGAATAACCCCGGAGTTCATATTAAAGTAACCTCTAGAGTGCATAATAGATAAAGAGTAGCATCACATATTCAACTAGATTACAAAGCTCATGATCACATAAAGATCACATGGGAGAGAGAGATAAACCACATAGCTACGGTAGAGCCCGCAGCCTCGGGGGAGAACTACTCACTCCTTATCATAGGAGTCAGCAACGGCGATGGAGATGGCGATGGAGTCGATGGAGATGGCTCCGGGGGCAATTCCCCGTCCCGGCAGGGTGCCGAAACAGAGACTTCTGTCCCCCGAATTAGGCTTTTTGGTGGCGGCGGCGCAGCGGAACTCTTCTCTGGAAAACGACTCCGTATTAGGTCTTGTATTGTCGGGGGCTATAAGTAGGCGAAAGGGCGAAGGCGGTGGAGGCCCGAGGGCCCCACACCCCGTGCTCGCGCGGCCAGGGGGGACCCGCGCCGGGAGGGGGTGTGGGACCCTCGGGGTCCTCCTCCGTGTCCTCTTCGGTGTTCTGGAACCTCCTGGAAAAAATAAGCACTTTGACGTTTCGTTTGTCCAATTTCGAGAATATTTCCTTAACAACTTTTCTGAAACCAAAAACAGCAGAAAACAGGCAACTGGCACAGTGGCATCTTGTTAATAGGTTAGTCCCAGAAAGTGCATAAAATGATATAAAAGTGTATATAAAACATGTAGCAAGTGGTATAATATAAGCATGGAACATAAGAAATTATAGATACGTTTGAGACGTATCAAGCATCCCGAAGCTTAGTTCTACTCGTCCCGAGTAGGTAAAACGATAACAAATAATTTCTAGAGAGACATGCTTTCACACAATCTTGATCAAATAATAATGTAATGCATGTAAGTTGAGATCAAATGAATAAATAAAAGCTGTAGTTTATATTGATATCAAATGAGTAATGAATAAACAAGTAGGAAGAACAAAACAAAACTTTCAATGAATTAGTACTAGAGAACAATCAACCGTGCAAAGTAGATATTAAAGATGATTTAAGCTTGAAGAACAACAATATAATCATCTAATGAATCAAACAATCATGACAACTTTGTGAAAGGATCAAGTCAAGTAATAGCAATATGCACATAGAAGATCATCTCTCTGTTTGTTCACACAAAAACAAGCAAGTGTTCAGCGTTGGTTCCTGGCACCAGGATGTTGTGGCTAAGAGAATGTTAGTGGGGGTTTGAAAGGCCAACAGAAGAAAGTCTCACAAAGCTGAAAGTGAGCATTAGATAAGAGGAAGTCTTATAATCGAAGCTATGCAAGGAGTAGTGATTGCCACACAACGGATGCACATAGAGCTATAAGTGTATGAAAGCTCTCCAATGGAACTAGTGGGGGTGCATCTAACTTGCTTGCTCATGAAGACCTAGAGCACTTTTGAGTAGGCTCATCATTGGAATATACAAGCCAAGTTCTATAGTGTAAAGTTCCGCACATAGTTATGCAAGTAAAACATGAAAACTCTCTCATATGGAGTATATGTGCTAAACATGAGCACAAATGATGACTATGAATAATATGGGTGCTATAACATGAGCACAAGTGTGGATAAAGAGTAGTAATGTTGCCCCCTTTTTATTCTTTCTTTCTTTACTTTTTTTTTTCTCTTTTTCTATTTTTTTGTATTTTTCTGTTTCTCTTTTTGATGGCCTCCATGGCTCTTTTCACTTTTAGGGGCAAACATCCTAATATGATAATATGACAACACACTTTTCGGTACAAAATATCTCATGATGAATAAAACATGGTGTATGAAACGGTGCCTCTGCCAGTGTAGCAGGGTATGCAATGATCTAGCGTAACATGGGTAAAACCACACATCAGCTGTAAAGAATCATGCAAAGCAATATATATGATAAATGACAACAAGTCATGTAATGTAAGATGAAAGTTGCATGGCAATATATCCCGGAACAACTATGGAAATGCTATAGTAGGTAGGTATGGTGAATGTTTTGAGTAAGATATTTGGGTTATGTGTAGGAGAGCATGATGAAGATCTCCCACGAGTTTTGGTTGTACCCGCGAAGTATGCACCAACTCTCAATGTGAGAAAGGGCAATGCAAAGTACCGAATATGCTAGCAAATATGGAGGTGGAAGTGCCATGAAAACCACAGCTTTAGAACTCATAAGTAAAAGGATTCCAAATATAAATATGATCTTACAAGGCATAATGAAAATCACTCCACGAGGGACTGTGCCAAATGAACAAGTCACTGTTGGGACCCCGACCGTAGCGTATAACACAAAGTCATTACGGTTGCTTTTAACATTAGAAATCATATATCATTATGCTATCAACTGGAAATTTAAGTGTGGCACAGCTTCAAGTTTTCTAGACCAACCATTAATCATTCCACCTTACTAAACCATCATGTTTACCATTAAGCATATTAATATCTCAAAACAACATCAATGATTCAAGTGGCACAATTTAATGATCTACAAGATTATGTATCATTTAGTTATACCATCTACCACATTTAACATTTTCTGTTCCTAACCAAACACCAATCAACTTATTTAAACATAAACTCTTCAAGTATTTAACAATGAAGCAAGAGAGTATAACGTATGAGAACTAACAGCTCTGAACAAGAGATGCATGAAAAACAAGAGCTGAAAGTATTGCAATAGCTATAGAAGAATACTCAACAAGTATAAGTGAAGAATATGAGTATTCAAATGAAAAAGCGGAGCGTGTCTCTCTCCCACAGAAGAATGCTAGGATCCATTTTATTCAGAGAAAAAAATAACAAAAGCAAAAACAAAAACAAAACAAACAGACGCTCCAAGTAAAGCACATAAAATATGGCCGAATTAAAATATAGTTTCACTAGAGATAACCTGATAAGTTGTTGATGAAGAAGGGGATGCCTTGGGCATCCCCAAGTTTTGACGCTTGAGTCTTCTTGAAATATGCTTGGGTGACCCACGGGGACATTCCCAAGCTTTGGCTCTTTCATGTTCTTGATCACATCACATCATCCTTCTCTCCTGATCCTTTAAAACTTACTCCACACCAAACTCAAAGTAAACTTAATTAGAGGGTTGGTGCACAAACAATTCTTATATTCTGCATGAACACAATTGCTACCAATGCTACTGGACATTAGCTACATCCACTGATACTTTATGGAACAAAAAGATCCATTCAAAATAGTAGAAGAGGCATTGCAAAAAAAATGGCAGAATCTGTCAAAAACAGAACAGTCCCTAAAGACGAATTTTTTTGAGACACTTAACTTGCTCAAATCTGAAAACGCAAAACTAATGAAAGTTGCGTACATATCTGAGGATCACGCTCAGAAAATATCAGATTTTTTCAATTTTTCTACAGAGAGTTATGATTTTAACAGTGGACAGCAGAAAACAGTTTCAGCACAGCAATCCAAATCTAGCATCAACTTTCTACTAGAGGCTTAACTTGACACAACAATGCAATAAAGTAAAGATACAAAGGAATTGCTACAGAGGTAGACATCTTCCTTGACTCAAATAAAAGAAAAATAACAGAAATAAAATAGTGGTTTGTCTCCCAAAAGCTCTTTCTTTATAGCCATTAAGGTAGGCATAGTGATTTTTATGATGCTAACATAAAGATGAGAGTTGAAACATAAAAGAGAGCATCAAGAAACATATATAAAACATATTTAAATCTAACACACTTCCTATGCAAAGGAATCTTGTAAGAAAATAAATTAATAAAGCACATAGTGACTAGCATAGGAAGGCAAAACAAGTGCAACTTCAAAAATTTCAACATAAAGAGAAGAGACTTAATATTATTGTGATGTATGAAGTCATGTCTCTTTCTCTCATAAGGACCAGTAGTTCTTAAAGTACCCAGCAAATAAAAGCAAATTAAGAGAAAGCTCAAAACATTCATCATAAAGAGAAGAAATTTAGTAACATGACGATCTCTATAACCATACTTTCCTCTCTCAAAATAATTTTCAGCGGCATTATGAATAGATTCAACAATATAGCTATCACCTAAAGCATTCTTATCATGATCCATAAGCATAATAATATCATTACTCTCCACAGAAGCATAATCAATTTTATTAGTAACAGTGGGAGTAAAACTATCACATCCATCATTATAATTATCATAAGTTGGAGGCATAGAATAATCATAATTAATTTTATCCTCAATAGTAGATGAACTGAAAACATCATATTCATCATTGTAAACATCATATATAGGAGGCATATTATAATCAACATAAACTATATACTCAATAGTAGGTGGACTGAAAATATCACAAAGATTATAATTATCATATATTGGAGGTATAGTATCATCAAAGTAAATTTTCTCCTCCGTGCTTGGGGGACTAAAAATATCATGCTCATCAAAACCAGCTTCCCCAAGCTTAGACTTTTCCATAGCATTTGCAATAATGGTGTTCAAAGAATTCATACTAATAACATTGCTATTAGCTTGCAAATAAAGTTCCATAGGTTTTTTAATTTTCTCTTCAAAAACATCATGTCCTAATTCAAGATAAATTTCATAAAGATCTCTATTTTTTTTTTCCATTAAGCCTAACTAGTGAAAATAAAAACAAGAGACAAAAAGTAATAACTGCAGGATCTAAAGTAGATACCTTCCAACGCTTACCTCCCCAGCAACGGCGTCAGAAAATAGCTTGATGTCTACGCACGCTTCTATTCTCGTAGACAGTGTTGGGCCTCCAAGAGCAGAGGTTTGTAGAACAGCAGCAAGTTTCCCTTAAGTGAATCACTCAAGGTTTATCGAACTCAGTGAGGTAGAGGTCAAAGATATCCCTCTCAAGCAACCCTGCAATTAAGATACAAGAAGTCTCTTGTGTCCCCAACACACCCAATACACTTGTCAGATGTATAGGTGCACTAGTTCGGCGAAGAGATAGTGAAATACAAGTAATATGGATGATTATAAATAGTAATTGCAATCTGAAATAAAAATGGCAGCAAGCAAACATGTAGCAGAACTTGTTGGAAACGGTGTTTCAATGCTTAGAAACAAGGCCTAGGGATCATACTTTCGCTAGTGGACACTCTCAACAATGACATCACAATTGAATAATAAATACTACTCTCAAACACTCTCATGTTGGATGATAAACACCATTCACTGTTTAGGGCTACAAGAGCACACTCAAAGTCAGAGTAAACTAACACCACAACGTCATAAAGGAATCACACACGGTGCACACACTGTCACCTTTACAACCGTGAATAACCCCGTAGTTCATATTAAAGTAACCTATAGAGTGCATAATAGATAAAGAGTAGCATCACATATTCAACTAGATTATAAAGCTCATGATCACATAAAGATCACATGGTAGAGAGAGATAAACCACATAGCTACGGTAGAGCCCGTAGACTCGGGGGAGAACTACTCACTCCTCATCATAGGAGTCAGCAACGGCGATGGAGATGGCGATGGAGTCGATGGAGCTGGCTCCGGGGGCAATTCCCCGTCCCGGCAGGGTGCCGAAAAAGAGACTTCTGTCCCCCGAATTAGGGTTTTTGGTGGCGGCGGCGCAGCGGAACTCTTCTCTGGAAAACGACTCCGTATTAGGTCTTGTATTGTCGGGGGCTATAAGTAGGCGAAAGGGCGAAGGCGGTGGAGGCCCGAGGGCCCCACACCCCGTGCTCGCGCGGCCAGGGGGGACCCGCGCCGGGAGGGGGTGTGGGCCCCTCGGGGTCCTCCTCCGTGTCCTCTTCGGTGTTCTGGAACCTCCTGGGAAAAATAAGCACTTTGACGTTTCGTTTGTCCAATTCCGAGAATATTTTCTTAACAACTTTTCTGAAACAAAAAACAGCAGAAAACAGGCAACTGGCACTGTGGTATCTTGTTAATAGGTTAGTCCCAGAAAGTGCATAAAATGATATAAAAGTGTATATAAAACATGTAGCAAGTGGTATAATATAAGCATGGAACATAAGAAATTATAGATACGTTTGAGACGTATCACGTGGCGACGGTGTGGTGCGCCACCGGGGAGGGGCGAATGAATGGAGGACGGGCGGGGTTAATGGCCACCGCCGCGCCCATCCCCGTCAGCGCGACGCTAGCGGCCGTGGCTGAGGGTCGGGGCCGGACTAGGCCGGCGGGATCCATGGCCGGCGGCGGCGGAGGCGGCGGAGGAGGAGCAGCACCGGCCATCGGCCGCCTCGGCTTCTTCGGTGATGGGATGTGAGAGGGCGGGTGGGCGGTGACAGGAGTGAGTGAGGGGAGAGAGTGTGGACCGGTGGCGTCTCCCGCTCTTCTCCACGCGTGCAACTGCCGCATCACGGTGCGCTCGCCAGGGCCTGGCTCCAGCGGCACGGTCGAATCGAGCGTGCCCAGCCGGCCTGACCCGATGTTGCTTTGCGGTTCGTGCTGGCCTGGCCCAGCAGCTCATGCAGCCATCCAAACGTTGGGCTTTTGCAGCTGGCGGGCCTGGCTTGGCCTCCTGCAGGCTACCAAACGCGCCCTACATGTTCCATCTAAGTTATACACATTCTGTTTTATAACAATACTAGCAGAATGCATGCCCGTGCGTTGCGACGGGCGATGAAACAATTTAATAATTTATTGTTTAGATAGCCAAAATATTATTTTATACACCACTATTTTTTTTGTCAAATAGTTTGAAAAAAATAGTAAGAGAAAAATGTATTTTTAGTGCGAGAGTGAGCAGCCGTGGTAGCCCAGACATGCCATTTCGACCCAGCTAGGCCCAGCCAACCGAAACCCTAGCCCCATGGCTTTTTTCCTTTCCTACCCCTCGCATCTTGCAACCACCCCCTGGCCTTTTCTCCTTTTTCGTTCGGGTCCACCAAGCTCTCTTCCTTGCAAAGACAGGAACGCAGACACACGCATCGCATGCGCCCCGCGCCGCCTGCCGGCCGGACCTTCTCCGGCCGCCTCCGCTGCTCCATCCACCGACGCCGTCCCGCTCTTCCTCGTCCTCCCCTCGCTCAGGGATCCTTCTCTCCCTCGCGCCGACGGCCACCGACGCCGTCCCGCTCTTCCTCGTCCTCCCCTCGCTTAGGGATCCTTCTCTCCCTCACGCCGGCCGCCACCGACGCGTCCTCCTCCCCCCGCAACCATGGGTCGCGGTCGCTCGTCCCAACTCCCACCGGCCGCGCTGCCCACGTCCGCACGCACCACGCCGTCGCCGGCCTTCATGGCCTCGACGCCGGGGGCGGGGCCGTCCGTCTGCCCGCCAACCACGGCCGCCCCGTCGCGTTGCCCAGGCGATGTGTTGTGTTTCCACGTTGTGTTTCCAGGACTGCGAGTTGATTTCTTACTTTTCGAGGGACTAAAATGCAAAACTGCGTGACCAACGAAACGAAGGAAATCCAGGAAGCCTTGCTTCCTTTATTATTAGGTATAGATAACATGTTTGAACGTTTGTCCACGTTCACATATATAAAAATATATTTAGACATGTTATAGTGTGCTTATTCACTCACTTTAATCCGTATCTAGATAACATGTGAAACACCTAAAACATTTTATATTTAAAAACGCTGAGAGTACGTAGTAACTTCTAACTGCACAATCTCAAAATCGAAACATACAATTGCCTATATGAGTATTACTAGCATTTCTCTTTCATTTTTGGGTGCAAAACAAAGTCATAAAGTTTTCAAGAGTTATAATAGCCCAAATATCTTTTTTGCGAGAACACCAAACCATAACCGACAAGCACGTGAAATTTCGTGGCGACTCCCACCCATCGTGTCGCTCACGCTTGGACGACCTGAGGGATCCTCCTCGAGCGGCTCCTTCATCACTGCTTCTGTGCACATGAATGCTCACAGGGGCTATACGCACTGCTCGTCGAACGTGTGGTATAGACTATGTGTGTGTTGATCTGGTTGGCGTTCTAGGTCCACATAGGACCGTGGGCTACACGCTTGATGGCGGCATTGGGCGCCGGAGTTTGGTCATGTAGCTCATATTGGCTGCAGCGGCTCCAAATATGGCCGGGGATTCCTTGGCTCGTGCAGCCTTTCTGGATGTCGAGGCGACGGCTCCGGAACAGTACCGCCTTCCACCCATGGTACAATGATGTTGTTGGCCTCCGAACATCATTAAATGGCATCGATGATGAACGTGGCATTGAATCTGCATCTTCTCTGAATGAAACCCATAATCAAGCCTTCTTTCTATATCATGCACCAACGACGTGTGTTTGACGTTTTCTTCTCAAAGGTTTCTATAAGCTCCCCTTCGAGGGGGATCACCCCCGACTTCGGAGCAAATTGTCAACAATTTTTTTTTTCCATCGAACTTAGGGATCTTTATTACTGAAAAATGGTACGGTTACAATCAGCCAACAGGCTGTCAACTAGGAAACTGGGACTCTTATCAAGCCACACTTCTGACACATCCAGCGTATATGCAAATTTAGCACAAAGGTCTGCCACACTATTAGACTCTCTACCAACATGAGTAACTAAAAACGAAGCAAAACCTGACGATCTTTCCCCTATTTCATCAAGAATAGGCGCAATTATCGAGCGAACATAGTTGCGCGAGCACCAGAGGTTAACGACCTCTAAACAATCAACTTCCAGGATCACATGCGAGTATCCCCGCAACTGAGCAAAGATCACACCTTCCCGCATCGCCAGAACTTCTGAAATAAGCGGATCGGTTACTCCAGTCAATGGTTTATTCCATGCACCCAAAAACGAAGAGAAAGAGCGTGCAACTCCGCCCGCTCCTCCAGTTTGTGTGTCCACACTGATCGCACCATCAGTGTTGATTTTGGTCCATCCTGGCTCTGGAGGACGCCAATACTGTCCAGCCACTGCCTTCTTCCGAACGGCCGGCATAGAAACCACTGCGAGGTCTTCGCGTGCCCTCCTCAGAGCTTGCTCAGGTTTGAAAACATCTTGGCCATGCATCCATTTGTTCCTTGATGTCCAGATTGCGTGCATAATTGAAATTATGTTGCACCTTTCCTCATCAGTAAACATACTATCAAGCAATACATCCTTGCTGGTGGCGATGGTGCTCCGCAGGTGCAGCTCCCCGGCGGCAGCTTGGCCTTGGTCCTTGCCTCGGCCCCCAGATGGGCTCGGGCGGGCCTAGATGGGCCTGAGCGGGCCGAGAGTTCCTGCGGCTGTGGCTCCTCCTGGAGACGGTGGTGGCGGCGGTGCAGGGGTAGGGGACGGCGGCGCTGTGATTCGACCTGCTGCAGCGGGTTGCTGGAGCTTTACGGGCTGGTATAGGCCCGGCCGGGCCAGGCGGGCCTGGTTTGCTCCGGCGACTCTGTCCGGTCGGCTACCGCCTCTCGGTGGTGGAGGTTGCTCCCTCCCGTTGATTTGCGGTGCTGTTGTCCCTCGCGCCGGCAAAGTTGTCTACTCCGTTTTGTAGACCGTGGTCCAGTGCCCTTGGAGAGACGATGATGATGACGGCAAGATCGTGGTGGCGCGTGCTAGTGGGCGGAGAAGCGGGTGGTGGTGCGCCGGTTCGTGTGACTCGTGCTCGGGAGAAATCCATGTTGACTCGATTGACACCGACGAGGGGTCGCCTTCGGGTGGCGCCATTCCTTGTGGAGGGCGTTGGGGTAGCCCGAGTTCACCGTACACCGTGTACCGGGGGAAACCCTAGGTCCAGTGCGTCGGTGGTGTCCGGGTGTTCGTGTGACTCGTGCTCGGGAGAAATCCGTGTTGACTCGTTTGACACCGACGCGGGGTCGCCTTCGGGTGGCGCCATTCCTTGCTGGAGGGCGTCGGGGTAGCTCGAGTTCACCTTACACCGAGTTCCGGGGGAAACCCTAGGACTAGTGCGCTGGTCCGAGTAGCAGCGTCGGGTCGCCAGTGCCCCTTCTGAGGGAGATGCTGCTTGGTTCTGAACGCATCGGGGTGCCCTGAGCGTGGTGGGATAATTTCGGAGGGCGCAGCGATGGAGGGTCATCTTCGTTTAGTCGATTCGCCATGTTCGTCATTTCTTTTCGTTTTGGGCACTGTGTTTGCTGATACCCCAGCATGTGTGGTGTGGTTCTTATATCTGTGGTTGTTTGCTGGTCGGTGCTTTATTTATAAAGCGGAGCGAAAACCTGTTTCGAGTAGGAAAGATATGTCACTTTTGCTGCGCCATATATTAAACAAAGGTTCGGTCCATAAGAATTGCCCTTTAAGCCCTGTTAAATTCTTCCTCCGTACAAAACAGTCGTAAAAATTATTGGGACTTGCTCAGCTCCGTATATTTCTCCGGCCGTTTCGGCTAGATTATCGGGAATCCAAACGAGGTCTATTTTGTTTCCTTCGTCCAGGTACACTTGTTCACGATTCAAAATTATATAAAACATCCAAAATGGTGCTGGGAGAATATTTACTCTAAGAGACGGCATAAGACAAAAGCAAAAATTCAACCAACTTTTAAGCACGTATAGTGTCGATCGGTGGCGAAGCAGTGACGTCCACTCACATGTATTGTTCCGCTTCCGCATGTGAACTAAGTAAACTTTAAGGTTAGGGTGGATCTAATTGTACGCCACTTCACGTCACCACATATACAACACCCACCTTATATCCCATGGAACGGTTAAATAACCGTCTACTTATTGTGAAAAAATAAAGCCGAACAGACACCACATCCAACCTCAACCTTAATTTTTTTTGAGGCATGCGAGAAAAACACCTCTCCAAGCTTTACAATCATAGGCTGGGAGGCCGACCCGGTAGTGCCTTGTATGATAGAAAACAATTGACGGGAGGGAAGTTTCTGCTACAGCACACCTCCCATCCTTGTCGACGGTGGAGATATACCCATCGGCTCCGTTCCAATTTCAACATGCTGGACTGCTAAATGATCAATTTACGGCCATTTTCATTCATTTTTCATGGTAGTGTGCCAATTTTGACACAAAGGCATGTCTTAACCATGCCAAACAGTAGTGCCAAAAAAGTTACCCCCTCCATCTTTTGAATACAAAACCACTATCAACAACAAAATGTTAATGTTGCATGCACGCAACATTTTTCCATATACGAGCACTGGTAGATTATTGTGATGGAACAATGAAATTCCTCAAGAAACAAAGTAAAGTTCCCATATAATTTAAAATGTTATTAATGGTTCGATAAACGATTGTTGGTATTCTTCTGTGATGGAGAAATGAAATTTAATTATAAAAAATCAACTGATGAAAAGAAATATATACTTTCTGAACATTGTTATACAAAAAGTAAGATCAAAGCAATACCCATTGGTTACAAATTTTTTTGTGAATTGGTCACTGGTAAACCTAAAAGGACAGAAAAAAACAAATTTAAAGCAAAAACAAAACAAAGACGAAAATAAGTAAATACCCGAAAAGAATGAAAAAGTTGAAGGCCACCCACTCTGAACGGACCGGCCCAGTTACACTCTCGTAAAATGTGGCTCGGCCCGCTGGTGCTCATCCATACTCATCCTCTGACAGGCCAAGATCCAATAAAATGAACGCCGCAATTCTTCAACTAATTAAAAAAACGTTTTTTCATCTCGCGCCGGCTGGTCATCGCGAATTCCCAGACACAGCGAGCGGAGGCGGAGCAGCAGCCACTCTCCTCACGCCGGCCAGCCATGCGTCCCTCCGCCGCCCTGCCGCCCCTCCCCGCGGGCCGCCGCCGCCGCCTCCCCATCCACGGCGGCGCTCCCGTCCCCCTCCCGCCTCTCCCATCTTCGCCGACGGTAACGCCTCCTCCCCTCTCCCTCCCCGTCCGTCTCGTCTCTCGCTAACGGTCCTTTCCACCTCCGACCAGAACCCGATGGCCGACCCGAGAAAGACTGCTCCGATTGCCCGTTCCCAGCCCGATCCGCTGACGGTGAGACCCCTCGCCCATTTTTTTTCGTTGCTCTTCGCTGTTCCGCGTATCATACTGTATGTTCCCCTTCCCCATCCATTAGTTTGGTCCTAATGCATGCTCCTGGGATCGTGTCGCATGCTACGGCCCGGGTCCGGATCTGCTCATAGCCGGGCGAGCTTGCTGAAAATCCCCAGGGATTTTCTGGGTTTCGGTGCTTCCCCATTGCCACTGCCACCGTGGTTGGGTTGTTCCTGGCTTAGATGGGTACTCCGGGTGGTGTAGACCCGTAGGAATTTAGGGGAAGTGTTGGTGCTGTGCCGATGCTTCCCGATCTGCTGTGTCTGTGTAGCTTGCTAATGCTGGGTTTAGTTACTGCTTCGGATGGGGGCCGATTAGGTCGTCTGTCTATGATCTCCAGTGGATTCACTTGGTTTGGGTTCTGGAGCAGCTGGTCCATTTGCAAGGGAGCAATAATGGTGCTATTAAGGGATCAAATATCGGCTTTCTCCATGGGGAGTTATTCTTCCCGCATTTCATTCTCTTAGTAGGTATGAAATTGCAGGTCTAGGAAGGGGCAAGATGAACAGTGATAGGGAGGGAGTTCATATGGAGAAGGTGGCTTGGGGGTAAGGAAGGAGGAGGGGATGCCTTAGCAGAAGACAAGAACAATAGATAGGGGAGGCGAGGGGGCTCAGGGGTCAAGGTGGCGGCGCGGGAAGCTGTTAGTTTGTATGTGACAATTGGTTATGGACGTTATTTGCCTATCAACACGTGGCAAGCGGCATGATGTTTTTGTATCCGCCTATCTGGCGTCAGGAAATGACCTGGAAACCGTTAATTGATTATGGCTCTTTTGTTTGGTCTACACTTCTACTCAATATGTTTGGCGTGATAAGGACGGTATGGTACACGTCATGGAAATCATGATTGTGGCATTTAGCATAAATGAAACTATATTACTATTTCTGGCATTTTGTCATTTATGCTTTACATAGTATCCCGAGCATAAACCTACCTTTCGAAGGCGAGGATAAGATGGTCAAGGCCAGGGTGGGGGTGGCAGGTGGGAAGTGATTGTTTTGTATCTAAAAAGCAGCCATAAATATTATTCGCTGACCCAACAGGCGGGAAGGGAGAGATGACCTACGAAGGAAGAAATCCGTTTGTTTGTGCGCGAACCATGTTCATTTATTCGTCTGCCAGGCGGCAGGAGGAATATTCTAGGATCATTTATTTATTCATTGTGACATCTGTTTGTTCCATTCAAAGATTTGGCGCGAAAATGGGATTATTGTATGGCACACGGTGTGAAAAGCATGAAGTGTCAGTTGACAGAAATGAATTTATTTACTATATTTGAAAATGGTAAAACAAAATAGCAAATGACTTATAGTTCAGTGTAAAAATTCTCACTGTCGCAGCCGCAGGTAAGTTTGAGTAGGTGACAATTTTCCATAGTACCTCCGATGCCAAAATTTATGAACAGTGAAGTCTGGAAAGGCAATGAGGGCTAGGGGTTTGGGGTGTGATTAGCTGATTGTGCAACGTATACAGAAATCAACATTTATTTTGTTTGTTGCTTCTTGGACGTGCTGATACTTTTGATTTGTTTGCAGCCAACAGATGCTCCTCGATCTGGTATGGATTACCCTTCTGGAGTTGGACCTAGCAGGCATATGAAAGCTGATGGCAACCCAGGGGGCAGTTTGATATCGCTTTCTTGTTCAATACTAGCAGACGAATTATATTTCACAACAAAGGAAACACTGCTTGCTCATTTCAAAGAAGTTGTTGCAGAAGAAATGACAAAGGTGCTATGCTCTCAGTATGAGGGTAGTATTAGTCAGGTGAGACACATGATACTCTAACAGCATATCTAACTGGTCATATGCAAATTCCCAAATAGCTAACCGTCATTACAACATAATGTATGTACATATGTTTGCAGGAACCAGCAGATACATGTGAATCTATGGATAGGAGTAGGACACTGCCACATGTTTCTCAAACAACTACAGATGAATCATCTAGTTTAGCTGCAATGCAGAAGAATCCACCTTATTTGGCACTTATCTGGCAAAATGATAGTCATGTTACCATGATAAAACTTGCTGATGATCCTTCCAAACATGTGGAGGATTTCCTGTCAGATAATCATGCTAGTGAGTGTTTTGGCGCCTGCTATGTAGCCCCTATGAACAACATTCAGGAGGTGACCAAGAAGGAAATTCTAGTGGATCTCAATGCTAATTTCCATTTTAGTAATCAGCAACACGTGGAACGTATTTACTCCAGTGGAATAATGGGTGAGATATTAGTGTTTTTTGTTCTTCACCCCTATAGTAATTACTTATGTTGAATCTGCTGTGATTCTTCCTTTTGCAGAAGACAGACCTTATCATATGAAACAGAAAGATCCGATCGATCAGGAATCACCAACCAATGTAGGTGCTTCCCCCACAAGTCCTTCCAAGAAAAGAAGATGTGGAAACATGTCAAATCAGACACTAAACGGACCAAATTACCCGAATGTGAAGCGTCCAATCGATCGGGCATCACCTAGCGACGTTGGCACTTCTCCCACAGGCCCTCTGAAGAAAAAAAGGCGTACAAGGCTAATCATGGAATTGCTAAATACAGTCCCTCCTTGTGATGCTGCTAACCTGGAGAGTCAAAAAGGTCTGAAGCTTGTTTCCCCCAGTGATGGTCGATGCACTGAGAAGGAAAAGCCCCCGTGTAACTACATAGAAAAGAAAACGATCCCGATCCCATGCAGATCGAAAGGTAGCGCACGGGCTTCCATTGATGGATGGCAGTGGCTTCAGTGGTCGCAAAACGCCACCAGAGGGGAGAAAGACAGTGTTAGAGGAGGGAATGATGCAGTGCAAGCGGAGAAAGCCAGTTTTGGAGGATGGAGCTTTACAAAGCAAAGCCCGTGCATTGATGCTCGAGATTCCCGAGCCAAAGCACGAAGCCTGTTGGTGAGGGCTGCATGTCCTCAGTTAGCAAACTCTATACAGATAAAGGTGACAAAATCTGTTGAATGCACACAAAATTTTCTGTAATTCGAATAATCAACCTTATTTTTTTGTATGACTTTAATAGGGGAGGATAAAAGAATTGCGTGTTGAAAGGAGCATGATCCATGGGTGGGGTGTGCTGGCTGTTAAGGAAATTAAACATGGTGAACTCGTTGTGGAATATATTGGGGAAGTAATAAGCAAGCTGGTAAGTATGCAACATTCATTTGATAATCCCATCCCGAATGAGCTAAAATGCATGCAGGAACTTACATAGTCTATCCCCTACAGGTGTCGGACATGCGTGAACTTCAATATCAGAAAGCTAGCAGATGTGATTATTTCTTCAAGATTGATGCCAACCATGTGGTAAAAAATTGGTTTAGAGTTGATCTTCTGTTTATTGTGTTTCTTTGGGTTGTCAAAATGAACTGTGAACAGTATCTTTGTTTGTTTATCACTTATACTAAACAATGTTTGAACACTTTAAACATTGCCTCCTCACAAAAAAAAAACTTAAAACTCTAGCCTTTTCAGAAGATAGTAACAAAATTTATAATTTGTATATGTATCTGTACAGAAGTTGTTGATGTTCAAAATTAGTAATAAAAATAATAATAATGTAGTGAAATGCCGGTAGTATCGATTTTGGTACCTGTTGGCTGGTTTGAATAGGCTTTTGATGGATAGTGATGGTACTCATGTATCATGATAGCTATGCAAGCTCAACCTGTACCCAGTGTTTAAAGTTTCTCATCCGAGAACAGCACCTATCTTGTACTTTCGGAGTTATTTCCCAAGGACTTGCCATGTTAAGAATGAGATGGGGGAAGAAGCACACTTAGCTTCCTTTTGATTGCATGTGCCATTTTTTTGTAGATTGACGCTACTCTACGTGGAGGGATCGCTCGATACATTAATCATTCTTGTGAGGTATGCATTCTGATCAACAACAAACAGTTACTCGCAAAGATATTTTATACTACTCATGGGTGTAGGTACACCCACGCTTCTTCCGCACCAGTGGCGGAGCCAGAACTTCAACTCTGCGTTGTCATTGTAGTATTGTGTAGTCAAATATAGCTATTTGTATTATTTTCAAAAAAAATTGTGCATGGTTTAATTGTGTATTAGGCAAAAAACTGTGTAGCCAGCTGACTACACAGCTCATGCATGGCTCCGCCACTGTTCCACACAATCTATGTAGTATCTATCATACCGGAGAGTATATATAGGTAGTATGGAGTATATAAAAAAACGTGGTCAACGGGGGAATGATCCCTCCTGTAACTTTACGTTGTTAGGTAGGTGAGATGCCCGGTTTATTCGAGTATGCCTCGGCACAGCCATTTAGGCGCAGTTGGGACTCAACCCGGGCCGGCTAGGTGCGGACTCGCAGCGAGCTAGCACTCAGTTCTCTAATATGGAGTATATAAGACTTGCGGTACTATATGTACTACTTTATGTAGTATGTACCAGTTTTTCATATACTTATTTTATGTACAAATTGAAGGTATTTCAAAAATATAGTGCAAACAATGCACCCACTTGCAACTTTTTCATGTAACTCGCTTTAACGTATCTTTTTTGGGGGCTTCTAACGGTCAGGTAGCTGAAAATGCAAATGGCCATCAGACACTTTTTTTCTCTCTAGTACCTCATTACGCTCTGTTTATATGCTGAGTTTTCTGTCATCTTAGTCCAACAGAGCGTCTGATGGCTAAAAAAGACATCCCATTTCCTGCTAAAAATGCCAAAAGTTATTTTCTTCATTTGTGGCTTTAATCATTTTTCACATGTGTTATATTGCCAGTAACAAATGTGTCTGATGGCTAATTCCAAATTCAGCTAGCTGAAAGTTAGAATGAGTGTTTTTTACGCTGGACTGTAGGGCAACAAACAGGGGGAGAGGCTAACCTACCTAGAAGAACATATGTACATCAACTATGACAAAGCATCCAACCATACCTCTAGACTAGCAAGATTTTAGCTCTAATCCTATGCTTAAGCAAGGAAATGTCATGAATGAAGCCTGCTTTTCATCTGCCAAAGGTAGGTCTCTCCTGCCGAAAAATCTAACCATTTCTCTGCAGCCAAATACCTACAGGCGACGGTGATCACTTCCCCAAAGAAAACATGTCTAAAACTTCTCTTGGCAAGGCTTATCACAGTCTGGATATCGTCATAAGCTGACCATTAGATCTGCAAATAGTTCCATACTCGTTGGCTCAAATTACATGTGAAAAAGAGGTGCTGCCTGTCTTCGTAGGTTCTGAGTGGACATATCACACAATTAAAATCATCTGTGACCTCCCAGTGTCTTCGCTTCAAAAGATCCTTTGTATTCAGCCTGTCTGTCAAAAGCAACCAGGCAAACATTTTATAATTCATAGTACAACAAGATTTCCAAATCCAGTTATAGGCCTTTGGGACTATCAGATGGGCATGCACATGATCATAGAACTTTTTAGCTGTATACTTCTCTCCCCAACTGTAGCTCCAAACATCTGGATCATTGCCCAAAGGATTCTCAGTCAACAGAACTTGCAGCTCTTCTAACACCACAAAGGCCTGGCGAGACAATGACAAGCTAAACGGAGAAGGCAAATTCCCAGCCAATGCAAAAACAGTTGCTGCAGATATATTTTAATTTAAAGCATAGAAGCATAACCTAGGAAACCTTGTCTGCATTGAGGCAACAGTACCATTTACTTTCCAATTGTCAGACCAGAACAAGAAAGTATCACCAGAACCATGCTGCACATATGAAACACCTCTAAAATTGTCCACCAGTTCATTATGTCCTTCCACCAAAAGGAACCCCTCAAATTATCAGCATGAGGGACCTTATCCTCATAATATGCACTGTCATTTCATCATTTCATTTCATTTGGCAGAAATGAAATGATCATTTGGAACGTGAAGTGACAAGGTTAGGGATAGGAATTGGTATAACATACAATAGGTATTTGCTGGAATTCCAAATGAGTTGACATGCAGATTCCATGACAACCAAACAGGTTGGGTGTTGAATCACAAATGAGTTCCATGATTCCAGCTTGAAATGATGGGTGCCAAACGAGCCCTAAAGTATTGCTCCCTTCGTTCCTAAATATAAGATGTTGTAGCTTTTCTCAGTTTTCTCAGATTTGTATGCATCTAGACGCGTTTTAGTGTGTATGTTCACTCATTTTAGTCCGTATGTAGTCCACATTCCAATATCTAAAACATTTTATAATTAGGAACGGAGGGAGTACATATACTACCCAATGGGTGTAACTACACCCAGGAGTAAGAAGTATTTATCTATATAGGACAAATTTCTACTACTCTCGCCTCTTGGGTGTGAAGTATATGGCTTGCTAAACAATTATGTCGTTTTACTCTTACAGCCTAACTGCGACACCAGAGTGATCACTGTCAATGGACAGAAGAAAATATTCATTTATGCAAAGAACAACATTGGGGCGGGTCAAGAGCTCACCTACAATTATAAATTTCCTTTCGACGAAAACAAGATTTTGTGCCTATGTGGCTCAAAGAGGTTAACTCCCTCCCTGTGCATGTACAGTTTTTTTTTTCTTATATTCCGCAGTAACTGATATAATTACTATGGTAATTTAACATTTTCATCATGCCTTGCCATTTTTTAATATGCTAACGTAGATATTAATTGACCACTCTGTTTAACATTTGAAGACATGATTAGTTTCCTCTTTAAGCTCTGATGGTAACATGCTCCTTCAGTTTTTATATTCCTTTTACACTTGGCTCTTATGTTCATCTGTAGGTGCCGTGGAGTGATGAACTAGGAAATGGACTTGACAAGGTATGTTCTTGAATCTTGATGAACCGTTGCATGTTTTGCCTTTTCTTAGTGGAAGTTCTCCATGGGTTGACTTTAGTTTCTAGTGTTGGTTGTTTATTGGATATACGGAGGTGTAAATTTGATTGTCTCCGTACCTGTTGGTTTTGCTTAGTTCTATTTGCAAATCTAAGGCGCTATATTTTGTTATATTGGCGATCACTTGGTTTCTATAATTATGCTGGTTGTAGTACTAGGTCTAGGGAAGGCGCCTGCTTTGGTCCACATGACTACAGTTTAGGATTGTAATCTTTGGCCTTTTGAACTTCTTACTAGAAATCGCATATGTCAATGCATCGTATGGAGAGATCTGCAGAGTTTTGGCTGCTTATTTGTAATCAATTGTCACTGCGATACTCTTTAGTTTCTACGTCAGTAACAACTTAAAAAGCATTATTTAAGCCAGAAGGTTCAGTGCAGCATAACTGAATACATGAGGAATTCACTAATGATCATTTTGCAGTGAAACTCGTATTAGGATTTTTGTTTTGTTTTAGGATCTACTTCTTTCTTTGAGACCGATTCTTCTCATCGTGTTACATTCTTACTGATGGATGTTACTCTGTCAGAGTCTGTAACCCTGATGAACCGTGAGGTCCTGATTTTAGTCCAATTTGATCCCTGGAGGTATGAATTTGTGTTAAGAATTGAGTTTATGTGCTCAGCATCCACCTGAATGCTTGAGGTTTTGAGGAAATGCGGGCAACCAGTCTCTTTTGCTTCAGTAATAAGAAGTTGAGCAACATTTAAATGTTGGGTATGGTTGATATGGAATAGAGTGTTGCGTGCTGGGTTTTGGGGCGAGGTAGGGAAGGGGCCTCGCCCTTGGTGGCAGAAGAATTATTCCTCTTAGAGGGTCCTCTTTATATTGGGGCCCAATAAAGTAATAATTTAATCTAGATATCTTCCAAATTTTGAAGATAAAGTGCCTAATAGATGAATTATGGGGAATGGAGATCCTCCCTCTAACTTGGTGCTGGGTGGAACATGTACTGATATGTATAACATAGAGTGTTTCTCCATGTATTGGCTACTTCCATCACGTTCGTTTTTCTATTTCTTGCTCCCTTTTTTTTGCTAGTCTAACTATAATCTGTTTAAAGGATGCAGGTATTGCTGGTTGCTCAGAGTAACTCAATATTCCAGATCCCTTTAGTTCATGTGTAAAATCAGTCGCCGGGGTTACTGGCAGGTTCTTCGAATAACTTAGCAGCAGGCTTCCTGCCCCGAGGAACATTATGGACATCATGTGTTCTTATTATTATGTTTGTATGTACTTGCAGATTATACACTTCCTATTTGCATATTGGTGATTAGATGGTAAATTTTCTTTCTCACTTGGTAACACTTCATGGACACCAAATGAGTTAGTGATAGGTTTACAATGCTTGCGTTTAGGCTGTCTATGCCTTGACAAGTTGACATCATTATGTTTCTCTTACTTTTTATATGGTAACTCGAAGTCATAATAATCTTCTTAATACCAGTACAGTTTACTATGGTATTGATATCTCTATAAAATCACCGCAAATAGTTGTCCATGGCAATGTAGCACCACAGGACTACCCATCTGGACCCATCAGCAGCGGTATCCCTTCATATCAGTCGAATTACATCATATCTTATAGTTGGTTCTGTATGGACCATTGGATTGATGGCATGCCAATCAAGTCCATTGGTCCATCCATTTGGGCAGCAATTGACCACTGATCTGTGCCACAAGAACCGTTGTTCTGGCTAGAGACATCACTGGTGCACTGACCAATCCCCTTTTTCCGTGTCTTTGAAGTGTCGTTTCTTACTCTGGCTTGTCGTCCAACGTAGTCACTGGACGTCTGGTACGTTTGGAGCGCCACCATGGAGTTACTTCCTGCCTATCTATTGGCATTAAGCCGTTGAGAGCCTAACACCTTGTACATTTTCTGAGCTGAAGCCTAATCGTCCAAAAATTCGGCTCACAAACACCACACATTTAGAACTGTACATTAGCAACGAAAATCCACATAGGGTATTACCAGATACATAAGCGATTATCAGTAAGTCACAGGGTTTTCCCATTAGGTTGGCCATGAGACAATTTGAAGTCAATAGTGCTGCATTTAAGCGAGCACTATAGTAGACACCACGACCAAGATGACCAGACAGACACTAGCACTATCACTGAATCTATAGTCTGGTGAAGGAGAGGGGACAATTGATTAGGTAACCCTAGTTTTTTGTTCAACATTAGGAATCATCGTTCCTTTTTTGTGCATGTAAGATGTACAAAGAAAAGAAAGTGAATATAGGAGCGGAGAAGGCATAGTAGAAGATAGAACATTGTCATGCATTGATGTAATGCCATACTGGAGATATCCTTATCTTGTGGCAAAAGAGTAGATAGAGAAAATTGAAGGAAATGTACATTAATGGTTTTCAGTTATTGTTGTTGAAAAAGATACAACTGAATCTTGTAGAACCAAATGCCTATAATATACAGAGACAATTTGGCAGCATCTTGAAGTAATAATTACAACAAAAACAATACTGCATGCAGGGTATTAATTGTACTGATCCTTCATACCTAGGAATATGACGGAAATATTGGATGATCGAAATTACTGCAACAAATTCATAAATTAACGTGCACTATACACATGGACACAAGTCCATTTAACTAAAATTGGTGTTTTCAATTCTAATAAATAAGAAAATAGTTGCTATTTCAGCATTTTGAAAGCCTGTTGACACAAATACATGGGCGTACTACTGCTGAACAATCCCACAAATTGTGGGTCTGGGGAAGGGAATATCTAGGCCTCCTTTTCCCTTGCTTCTTATGCAAAGAGACTGATTTCTACAAATACAACTCACAGTTAATTAATGAGTCATTCCCTGCTGACAAAGCTGGAAACATTCTCTACTTTTTGGATGGCTACAAAACCTCTAAAAGCCATTTGATTCTTCCCTAACATGGACTGAACTAGAATATTTCTGTGACATCACGGTTTCCATAAAGGGTAGAAATTTACTCATGTCACGTTTTCGTTTTATTGGCAAGTTTTGAATACTTATAGCATTGGGAGACAGGCTATTGAAATAATGCTTTCCTTTTCTAGAAGTATGCAACTTTGCAGCAATAGTAAGCAGTATGAAACTACAAAACGGAGATGTTTCGCATATCCTCTTCAACCTGTGAACTCGATTTTCTCTAAATATATGTCGTTGCCTCGTTTATCACCATTAAACATGCATGGAGATATGGCATTGTCAATATAGGACGCTTTTCATAGTAAGTACTGGTAACTAGAAAATAACAAATAGTGTGGACACATTTCATAGTAAGTACTGGTAACTTAATTAATCATTGAAGTTTTCTTAGAGACTTCGATGAAAGAAAATAGTCACTGCATTAGCACCTTATATTTGTGTATGGTTGATAACTAGCTTTCCACTGGATCTAAGACATCAGAATTTTGGGCGAAAAATTTCGAACAAAATTTGTTGCCAAATATTCAGCAGGAGAAGAACAGATAGATGTGAATGGAATTTGGAAACTGACACTTTTTAAAAGTATTGACTCCAAATATAATGGACACATTTTAACAAGCATTGATAATTGTGTTTGGTCTTTTCATCTTGTTTCCACGTACAAATAATGCTTTTGTTGTTTGGCAGAAAAGAATGTGATATGTGTAACTTAGTTCGTGCATGAGGATCTCACATCATTATTTTGATAAATACGCTACTAATTGCATGATGGTACATTTATGAGAAGTTGTTTCTCTTATAAAGACTGATATGGGGAGTTTATTAATGAGCCTGCATTTTTCTTTCAGGTACGTAAAACTATATGGTCTTGGACTTTTGGTGTGCATATTCAAACTTGCAAACTTATCAGGTATGTGCTCCATCTCTTACTTGCCCCATCCTCTTTCGAATTTGCTTGTAGAAGTTGACAGTATCAAGACATGTTTTTCTTTGGTTGGTTTGGACTCTATATGACCACAATATGGAGATTGGCGACACGTGCTCTGTCACATGGGGCTGAGTTGTTTGCTTTCTCAATCTGTGTAATGGGTAGATAGAATCAGGATTGAAAAGAGAAGATGAAGCACTTCAAAACCCATCTTTGCCTATCTGGTGATTCTTGATCCCATGGGAGTATCAGTTTCTGATGGAAAGAAGTTGATTTGTAAGTCAAGATTATGATAGATTAGGAAGATTTGGAAATGGCTCTAGTTGTTAAACCACTGTTGTTTTTAAGAAACATATGGTTTGCTGAGATTTTTGTTTGCCATAGCAAAACAAATTCTGTCATTAAAGTTCCTAACTTCTGCATTTGCTAGACGATCAACATGCATTTAAAGGAAGATATGTTGCATCATCTTTTCAGATAATCCAGATCATGTGAGTGTGCTCCGTAGACATGTGCCAAGCGCCTAAAATTGTTAATGATGTTATTGTAGCACATCTGGACGTTTCTTTCATTGGCATTCAATGTACTAGGACGTTATTTTGGAACTTTGTGCTGCATGTATCAGTGGTCAGTAAAAGAGCAAATCAAGATACTAACGTATTCTCCACTCACATTTGCAAGCATGACAACTCTACCCTTTTTGGCTTTATAGTATTAAATCTGGTACTAGTAATAGTATGCAGCCTACTGAGCTACATGCCATTTTGAGTGGAACAGGTAGTACATGGACGGTGCTATGTTCTGGTATGTTTCTGTTACGTCATATCGTTTCATTCAGCAATCACCTACCCAGTGCTATCATGTCACCGGCCTTTGCTCGATTGGAAGAGTGTTGGATGGCGTGGGTTGAAAGACCCTATGCTCCTCCTTCTTAGCCGGTTCAAATCCGGCAGGCTGGCGTTTGTTCCAATTTCTGTGCTCTCGTGTAAATATTATCTTATCTAGCTTGCAAATTCCACTGCTATTTTCCATCCATATTGCTCTATGCCTTGGTCTCTGTTAGATCATACATTCATGGGCAGAGACGCAGAGTCTCAGAGAGAAGGCACTTAATGCTTGTCTTGAAGCATCCAAGTGTTTTTTTAGTTTGTTTTTATGGCGCATGATATATGGCGTCAGTTCATCGCCAAATGGAGTAGGAAATATAGCTTTGTCTCTTTCTGTAGGTACTTGTTACTATCTTCTTGGGGCAGATGTGAAGCAAGAACGTTTGGCCACACAAGGTAACGCTACCTGTTATGTTGTCTTGTCTGAATTCCAGCTCTGTCATACTGCCATCTATAGCTGATGTGCCGAGATCATTGTTGCTACAAATAAATGTAGTACAAAATAGGCAGTTCTTAAACACCCTCTGAATCATGTGACATTGTCCGTTCTGTATGATGGAGAAGTCCAGGGATAGGCCCAGGCCTTGCAAGAAATCAGGGCAGGAAGAGCCCAGAAGGAGAACTTACCCAGTCAGATCCTTTTTATGGGCTGGAACCTATTGCTAGAAGCAATTTCCAGTCGTTGACCTGAGCTGGGCTGCCGCTGTACCAAACCACTGGCTTCTCGAGGAAGTAGTGGTTTCTGTACATAACATGGTTTTTTTCGTTTTTTTTCCCATCCTCTCTTATTTTCTCTATTTTCTTTCGATCTTTTTTTTTTCTGATTCGCTTTCTTTTCGACTTCTCCTGTTTTCGCCTGGTTTTATGTTTTTTCCTCTCGGTTTACTCTGATTTTTTCGTTTCCCCTTGAGCTTGTGCAAAACACACGCAGAATAAATAGGCACAATCACGGTTGTAATAGGTAAGCTTGTTTTTCCAATGCCTCCATATAATCATAGTATTTGAAAACGATGACGTGAAAATTGGTGTAATGAACTGTAAGAAAAAAGTGTTTTCACCTACAACACAGTAATATACAAGCTTATGATTGGCTGTTGAGTTCCAGCCAGGCACAGCTGACAAAAAAAATTAAGCCAAAATAATGTCTCCTGTCACCCACACAATCAAAACCAGTGGCTATAACTTCAGATTTTACCAGCTTGGTTTCGCATCTTCGGGAAACAACTGCTTCCAGCTCTTTGGAGTTGTGCCTGATCGGTGTGTATATCTGTATTAAGATTACACTCCAGTTTCCAAGTTTATTCAGGTACTGGAAACAACAAATCCATGACCACTCTTGCAGAATTAAATCCAATGTGGCCTTGTCTAGCAAGGACGGTTTTCATATCAAGGTATGGATTATTGAGCACGTAAACACATAATTCCATCACAACTTCAGAACTTGCAGAAACTCAGAACTGAATTGATATACGAGCAGGAATATACAAAAGGTCTAGGGAATGGATGGCAATGAAAAAAAATCGCTATATCATAGACAAACCCTGAGAGTGTGAGACTCGTGGTACAGGAAGACCACAAGCATGCCACATCTGTGGAAAAAATTTATATGGAAATCACATGTACAAGAGATGAAGCATATGTACATCTTCACCACATCAAACCTCAAATTTTCATCATCTGATCCTGAACATATTGCTAACCGTGGTTTACATCCTCTCCATTAGTGTTTTCTTGGCTTGTATTTACCTTTCTCGAAAGGAACACACCAAAATTCATTGCATCCTGAAACTTCTCGGTCCATCAGCAGCTACGCAACTTAATCACCGGACACACACTGGAAACCCTTGCAGACTGCAAGCCAAGCAGCAAACAATATCACACAAATGACAGCATCAACAAATATGATTATCTTCACATGGCGCATCCACAGTGACCGCTTCCGTAGCCTGGACTGGCTTGTGCTGCGCTCCAATGACATGCCGCTTACGTCCTCTGACGGCACATCAATTCTCACAGCTCTAGTGCCATGGAGTTCGTCGTCATGATCCCCTGTTGACACCCCCTTCTCCTTTGCCTTCTTCTTATCCTTCCTACCCCCGCCTTTTCCAAGAAGAGGCACCTTCGACGATGTGCAGTTCGATCCATCATTCGACCCTCCTCTTTGCGCACCATACTCGAGAACCAGTGTCGCACGGGGCATCTTCTGCAGCGAAGCCACCAGCCTCTGGACAGCTGGCACCAGCGAGTCATGTAAGCCGTTCCTATTCGTGTTCCTGAACTCATCCCGCACACGCTCCAGGAAGTGCAAGGCAGCTGCATTCCCGACAGTCGGGTCGATGATGGCGAAGAACGTATGCCCGTCTGCCATCAGAAAGCCATAGCTCCTCGACCCCGAGGTGTGGATGTAATGCCGGTGGTAGGGAGGCGCGTGCTCAAGGCAGAGCGCCGCCGTGGCCTCTGTCTGCGAGTCACCATCCTTGCTGCTGTAGCTATATATGACATTGTTCCCCTTGGCAATGCAGCAGTACACGGTGTTGTCCGCCGACGAGCTCATCCGCTGGTCCTCCTGGGCAACGTCAACCTCGAGGGGCTTGGCGCGCGCGGACAGCAGCTTCACAGACCTGGCTCGGCGAGAATTCATCAAAAGTCCACCAAGGCCGAAGCGACAGCTCCACCCTTCGTACGGACAAACAATAACCTGTCCCCAAATTCAGCACCGCAAGAATCAGGTCCTCTCCGACAGAATCCAATCCGCAGGAACGGAATCGGGCAACGATCCACGCGGGGTCGTCCTCTCCGGCGACCTGGCGGCGGCTTCTCGGCAGACGGCGGCGGGTGGAGAGGATCGCGGATCAAGAACTGGAAATCAGCGGAGCACAGTTAGTATCCAGCCCCCAAATTGGCGCAAGATCACCACATCCATGAACCCGAACGGCATTTCCCTCCATTACTAGCCTAAATTAACGCATCAAGACCCATTCTTGGTGATCGGAAAATAAAAGTAACCATAGGCAAGAAAGAAAGAAAGAAAGAAAGAAAGAAAGAAAATACCTGGATAAAAATGGCGCGGCCGCGGCGCGAGGGGGAGGAGGGCGGATCAGAACCAGCGCTGGGATTCCGAAAGGGAGATGGAAGGAGACCGTGGAAGGGGGAGGGGAGGGGAGGATATTATTGTCACGAAAGGCGAAGTCTTGGCCGGGGCTTGGGGTGGGGATTTGACTCGGCAACGAGGAGGAGGAGGAGGAACGGTGACGCGGTTTCAGAGGTTCCAGTTCCAGCATCACCATCGGCCATCGGCCATCGGCCATCGGCCATCGGGTCGTCTCTCGTGTGTGCTTCCTTCTTTTCCTTGGAAATCGTCCAAAGCTAAAGCTTAGCTTTCCAATCATTACCAAGTTGTGTGAAAATGCATTAGAAGAATGTTTTCTCAGGATGCAATTTGCCCAACTTGGACGTTTGTTTTTTCTTCCATCATTGGGGCTTCTTCGGATCATAGGATTAGAAAACAGAAAAATTGAAAAAAACACATGAATTTGATAGAATTGCATGTGTAAATCAGAGGATTGTAAAACAGAGTAAAACTATATGAATGGCCATTTGGATAATACACAGGAAAAATAACTCGATCCTACGGTGTAAAAAAATGTTAGAGTAGATGTTGAAATTACAGTGGAATTAGGCTGTAGTAATACAATTCATAGGAATTGTGGATGTGTCATTCCTCTTATCCAAAGGGATTCCTTAGGAAAAAATTCTCTCGAATAAAATCCTCCATTATTCTCATAAAAATACTACAATCCAAAGAGGCCTTAATTTTTCATAAACATCATGTACTCCTTTCGTGTTAAGATGTGAGACACATATTTCAAAATGTAGATTTGTTCACTATTTTTACCAATGAAAATGTTGGTTATATGGGACGCAAGCAGCACAATTGGATTCATTTGTTTAAAATTATTATTTCACTTTTACATCATGAGAAAGCAAGTACTTTTATCGTTTGGTGCTTTAATGTCCCGTTAGCTAGATCGATTTTATACCATAAAACTCAGTGTTGTATACGAGTATCCCTAAATCAGTCTAGGTCAACTAGAGCCCCTTCTAAAAATATCCAAAAACACATTTTAAAGTTCAAGAAAAAAAATCTGAATCTCTTCTATAAATACATATACACTCTCATGGCAGACATGTAAAATTTAAGGAAAAAACAAAAGCCCACCAAAACGTCCTACATATTGGAAGTGAGGTAGTAAATATGTCACCCTAAAAAGATGCGGATCTATAATAGATATATTATTAAATACTACAATCCCCACCTTTGGTATTTTTTTATTTTGAGTTCAATAGAGAGCTTCATTCATGTAACATAGCAGCAGGCCAGCAGCAGTACATTCTCGTTCGATTACATGAATAATAGAATTTGGGATACTAGTAAACCAGCTTCCCGTGTTCAGATTCAGTCTGACAGGTTCAGTCTGACGTACTTTGCAAGCTCATGAGCTGCAAAGTTTGATTTTCGATATTTTGCAATTACCACTCAATCTCCAAGCCTCCTGTTTCTCTTGATAAATCCCTCCCACCTTTGGTATTTTCATTCAAACCACAAATCAACATGTTTATTGGCAAATCTTAAGAGTACATAGAACACATCCAAATGTAGTACACTAATTTGTTCAAATTTTATGGAACTTCAAAATACAGTTTTAGTAAAAAAAAAACTGTTCTGAGTGACCCAGGAGCCACCCCACTACTTGTTAGAACCTTGCATCTTGAAACGAACAAATTTATCATTTCTAATGCATAGAAGACAAGGTTTAGTATTCCATCTTTGCTGGGTGGTGTGTGAGTGTGTCCGTGTGGTGGTGGTGTCGTGTCTACGTCTATGTGTACTTGGTGTTTTTAAATCCCCATCCGTTTTTAAATTAAGATGTTGTCTAGATGCATGCTAAAATGAATGAACATACAGATTAAAACGTGCTAAATACATTTATATATTTATGAATGTGGAAAAAGGTAAAACATCATATATTTGAAAACAAAGGGAGTATAAAATATCCTGGCTTTGACCCAAGTCCTGGTCAGATACATATGCCAAGTATTTGCGAGTGGAGAAACTAATACCGTGACAATATCAATTAGTATTAAATTATATGCACATATTGTACACCCGATCTTGCATAAAAGCCGATAGAGATTATTTAATGAAAAAAAGGAGTTTGGACTAGAGGAAGCCAAGCAGAATCCTAACCATCGGTAGAGTATTTCAGATACCTCGTTACGCTCGTTTCTGGTTGGATGTCAAGAGGTAAGGAGAACAGCATACCAACATTTGAACTGACTTGAGTTTTTTCGTTGTTGGGTTTGTGTGTCACCGAGGACAATGTCTCAACCCCATTCCCGTCCTGTTGGGGTCAGCAGATTCTGACACCCGTGAGCTTGCAGTGTTTTGTTCCTGCCGTTCGAGGTCACCCAATTCAACGAATTAGTATTATGGCTTTTGTTTAGGGATAACAAATAACCTAACGTATTTTTTGGTCATCAGGGGCTTAATTATTTCGTTCTTTCGTATCATATTCCTCTTCTTTGATTTATACTCTAACGAAGTAGTGTTCCAGCAATCTGCCTAGATCTGATCTTGTGCAATTTCATTGACGGTAGTCATGGTGAAAAATCAGGATGCAAAAGGTCAAACTAGAGATGACCACATCGGAGTACATTGTTGTAACTTCATGTAACGACCCGCCATTAACAACAAGGATAATGGCACCGGTCTGTGGATTATTGCTTGACAAAACTCTGTCTTGTCAAATAATAATCCACCTCAGAGATATGCAACAGAGAATAGCTAGAGTGGTTCAATAGTATTACAATACCATGCAACGCAGGGCTTAATGTCGACTAGGCTTCACAGGTTTGCCATTTATTACATAATCTCATAATTGAGTACCCGCAAGCCATATGCTAGATAACAGGCTGACAGTAGTAGTATCCACTAAATCACATAGCTTTGGCTCACATGATATTTATTCATCCCAACCCCCATAGATGGTGTCCAGATCGTACATCCCATCTATCGGATTCACGTTCAGGTTCAATGCACAGCAGTAGCCCTCCCCAACGTGTGCTTCACTTGGTCCAGTAGGCAACTCACACTTTCTTTGCTCTAAGAAAGAGGGGATTAATAGCAAGAGTGAGTACAAAGTACTCAGCAAGCTTAAATAACATAATGCAAATATTCATGATAGTATATCTTCCAACACAAGTCCTACACCAGCTCAACACATTTTAAAATAGAGTTTGGTTGCAGAAAACACAGTTATAATTTAGAGAAATTCTATTTATCACTTGTATCGCGAAATAGAACCGAAGTTAGATCTCCGTAGCATCCAATCCAGGAGACAGGCATGATCATGATTTATTTTAGCACTGCGCAGGCTGTATCACTTTACCCATATTAACTCTGATGTTGACAGAGTTCAAAACCTTTCCCCATCGCATACATTTTACCTCCACACGGCTAGATATTCCCTAGACGTTGTATGGAGCAAAAGTACTCAACACTCCACCCTGCTTAATATAGCAGCAGACAACTAATGCACCCATCCGGCATTAGCAGACAACTAATGCACCCATCCGGCATTAGCTTGTGGATGCAAAATGATTTGATAGAAATAAGCTTCGCCTGCCATTAATTGACAAGTCTATGGTCGATACGATATTTGTACGGTCCACAAATACAAGTGACAGTAAGTATATTATCCTATATGATAATCCTATGTAGAGAGCCCCACCTTCCATTGATTTCCATCCAGGCGCTCTCTACCCACCAAATAATTATTCCAAATTCATTTTATGCAAGTTGATGATAATACGGTAGAAAATAGGTTTTTAGAAATTAATTCTACTCTACATGACCAAGGAGAGCTTGCCTGAATTGTCGTACTCGAACCCGGACTCAGTTTGGTTCAGTAGCCGTTTCTCCACAGACGCTTGCTCGCATCCTGAAATTCGGCGAATAAATACCGAGACTAAATCGAGTACTGGATATAAGAATAAACTACGTCGTCACAGTGTCGTAATCCTACAATTAGTTACCCAGAAATTATATATTTTAGTTGGATAATAAACATGTATTTGTAATTTGTTTAAATCTTGAACAACTAGTCAACAAGTGCACGTGCTGCTCACTCTCTTCTCTCTTGCTAGTCCTTTCTATGCACATCGACTAGTATTCCTAGTACAGAAGCAACGCCCCTACACTTCTAATCCTCAGCTCTTTGCTGCTCCTTCTTGCCCAGGTCGCTCCTGCCCAAATCGCCAGCAACGGCGATGGATTCCTGCAGGCTACTGGATCCTACATCTCTCCTCTCCTCTGAATCAATTCCTCTAATTTTCCCCTTCCATTACTACCATGAATCCTCTAATTTTGCTCTGCTTTCTAGTTGCAGGTTGGGTGCGGCTGGGATGTTCTACTTCTGCTCTAGGTTGAGGTCGCCGGCGCGCGGCCACACTGGAGCTGCTCCGACTCCAGCCGGTGAGTACTCTAGCCCTGGATCCTACAGTACCTAGTACAGAAGATGTGTTCTAGCCTGCAAGTGCATCCATGGTTAAGCTGTTGTGTCTAAAGTCAGTATTTAGGCTAGTATAAGTATAACTTCTCAAAATGCCACTAATGTGCAGACTAGTGTAAGGGTGTTAAATCCCAGATTTCCTACCTCTTTCTATTGTTGCTTCTAGCTTATTTGCTGGTGATAAATCTATGTGACAAGCGAGACGTGCTAGAGAGTGAGAAAGGAGAAGTGGTAGGGAGAAAAACACCTTTCTTCAATGCAACGCAGACAAGCCCCTTCCTGAGGCCTGCTCCCCCTTACGGTTCAGTGCTGGTGGACTCAAGTCACCATCTTCACTTATTGTTCTTGGATTTTTGTTGTCTGTCTACTCTAGAGATATGAAGAGCTAGGAGGAAGGTTGGTCTGGCTGCTTGGAGACAGAGTCTGAATGCTACGAGTGTTGCCTTAGACTGATTGCTCTACTCCCTTATCTAACACCAGGAAGCCTTTCCTATTGGCTGGTAGTGGCTGCCCATCTCTATTTCACTGTGAGAGAAATGTGGTGTGTTCCGATTGGTTGGAAGCAGAGCCCATGCCAAAGCCACTGTTTTCTAGTTGACTTCTTATCTAGTGTGAAAATATTTTCTGTGGTCATCATGTGTCTTATATGTGCCCACATTTGGCTGGATAGTCAAGTAGCCGCATGTGGCAGCAATTTTCCTTTCATATACTCTCCAAAAGTTGTAACAAAAGACTATACCATTTAAAGGAATGTATAAATTATTGGTTGGGCGAATGTATATATTTTTTCTGTGGTATGAGTTGTACTACAAAATTTATACTTATGGAATAATTATTGTTAGTAATAATTACGGGTTGTTACATCCTACCCTCCTTAGAAAAAGATTTCGTCCTCGAAATAGAACACTTACTTGAAGAGGTTGGGGTAGGTAGCTCGTAGATCTTCTTCCTTCTCCCAAGTCGCCTCACGAACTGAGTGGTTTCTCCATTGTACTTTGCAGAACCGAATTGTTCTTGTTCTGAGCTTGCGGTCTTCAACCTCTAATATCTTCAATGGACGCTCTTCGTAAGTCAGGTCTGGCCGTAGATCAATGTCCAAGTCTGATACTTGTGGTGGGGGCTTGTTGCATTTCTTGAGTTGCGATATGTGAAAGACATTGTGAATTCTAGACAATTGTTTGGGTAACTCTAGCTGATAAGATGAAGCACCCTTCTGTCCCAAAACTTTACATGGCCCAACATATCTAGGACTCAACTTCCCTTTAACTCCAAACCGTCGAACTCCTCGCATAGGTGATACTTTTAAATAGACCAAATCTCCCGTTGCCAGTTGCAAGTCCCTCCTGTGCCTATCGGCATAGCTTTTCTGTCTACTTTGTGCAACCTAAAGCCGTTCTTTAATCAGCTGAATCTTCTCATCATTCTCCCGCACTATGTCAGGACCTAGTAATGGTCTTTCTCCAACCTCATACCAGCAAACAGAGCAAAATTAGAGGATTCGTGGTGATAATGGAAGGGGAAAATTAGAGGAATTGGTTCAGAGGAGAGGAGAGATTAGGATCCAGTAGCCTGTAGGAGAATCCATCGCCGTTGCTGGCGATCTGGGCAGGAGCGACCTGGGCAAGAAGGAGCAGCAAAGAGCTGAGGATTAGAAGTGTAGGGGCGTTGCTTCTGTACTAGGAATACTAGTCGATGTGCATAGAGCAAGGACTAGCAAGAGAGAAGAGAGTGAGCAGCACGTGCACTTGTTGACTAGTAGTACTAATCAGCTAGGATGATTTAAATAATGCTAGTTATTTGCCTACTGGACCAAGTGAAGCACACGTTGGGGAGGGCTCCTGCTGTGCATTGAACCTGAACGTGAATCCGGTAGATGGGATGTACGATCTGGACACCATCTATGGGGGTTGGGATGAATAAATATCATGTGAGCCAAAGCTATGTGATTTAGTGGATACTACTACTATCAGCCTGTTATCTAGCATATGGCTTGCGGGTACTCAATTATGAGATTATGTAATAAATGGCAAACCTGTGAAGCCTAGTCGACATTAAGCCCTGCGTGGCATGGTATTGTAATACTATTGAACCACTCTAGCTATTCTCTGTTGCATATCTCTGAGGTGGCTTATTATTTGACAAGACAGAGTTTTGTCAAGCAATAATCCACAGACCGGTGCCATTATCCTTGTTGTTAATGGCGGGTCGTTTCAGGTGGTATCAGAGCTAGGTTGGCTTATTATTTGACAAGACAGAGTTTTGTCAAGCAATAATCCACAGACCGGTGCCATTATCCTTGTTGTTAATGGCGGGTCGTTTCACTTCATTTTTTGTATTCATTGGATGACTTCTATCAGACAGACTACTTTGTTTGGTTAACTAATAACTGAATTTGATTGTTCATTAAACATAGTCATTCGTTTTACAAATTTCGTTAAGAAAAGAAGTTAACGAAGAAAGGGAGAGAAGTTGTAGCTCATTCAATGAATCACAAATTGAGAAAATCTTTGGTTTTTTCTGGAGTTAATTTCTATCACTTCCACGATGCTACTTGGGATTTTTACCACAATTTAATCTTGATACATAGAAGTGTCATCCATGCATGTGTTCTGCGGAACGTGCATGCTGTCGGGAGACTGACTTTGAAGGGTTCAAAACTTCAAATGAAGTTGCTGCCTTGTGCAAATAAACGAGAAACCTATGGGAGGAACATATATGTTATGTAGAGGGGCTTGATTTGACATATATCATTGTCATGACCTAATCTGCCCTGTTCCGAATATATATACTTCTCACCACCCGAAATAAATTGATCGATATACTAATAAGTAATAACAACAGATCGATGTAGACGATTCACATCGATGGTGTATTATATAAAAAGACACATGGTTCTTGATTAATTTATGGAGCCACACATGGTCAATGAGCATTCTTAGTTTTCCTTTGGAGAATATATCCAATCAAATTCAAAGGACACATGCGAGAGAAGAAAAGAGATATCAAAGCTTAAGTTTGAGGAGAGGTAGATGTGGGAAAGACCGAGAAAAGGAAGATGGCAAAGCTTTCTATCCATAATCCATTAGTTTCCGCATGCATGCCATCCTTTGCTCATTGGGAGTGTTTTTTTTTGTTTTGTGATAACTATTGCATGGATCTAGTCCTATGAAAATGTTCTTGTATTTTTCACGCGGTGAGACGAACCAACTTTTTTCACATATTTGTGTGATTCCAATTCCTGTAGAACACACCATGTCATGGCATTTAAACCTTGTGTTTACCAATCTTGTGCTTCGGAATCGCGCGGATCAAAGAGCCACTAACTTGTGTTATTAATTTTTTCGATAAAGAACTTGTGTTTTTTTTATAAAGAACTTGTGTTTTTTCGATAAAGAACTTGTGTTTTTTCGATAAAGAACTTGTGTTATTAATACTCTATCATGCGTGTATGTTTCTCTTTTGTACCTACATTTTGAGGATCCTAGACAACGGCCACCTTTAATTCCTCTTTATTATCAAATTTAGGAGCTGTATTGCATAAATAGTAGAGTTCTGAATGATATTAGCAAGGAAAGGTGAAGTTAATCAACAAGCACGTACCTTCTCCTTGCGCAGCGGACAGGCTGCTTCATTTGCCAGTCGGCTAATACAGGCAATGGAATAGCTAGAAATGACCCTAGCTAAACTCACTAATCTCCTCACAAATAGCAGCAACTTCAGATCCGACATTCCTATCTTCTCTCCACAGCCTGACGTCCCTGTCTTAACGATAACACGCATCGTAGTCTCATGCCGCAGCCCATTGGTAACGTCGATCACGGTTTATATACCCATCAGTGGCATCATATACATACTAAAAGCATTCGCAGATTAAAAAAAACGCATACTACTCCCTCCATTCCGTCATATAAGCCTTTTAACAAGCTAAACTAGCTAGCTAAAAAGACGTACATCACGGAACAAAGGTAGTAAATGAGTTGTATGGTACGAGTGGCGACGCCACTTTGGATGGAGGCCACCGTGTTCAGCCACCGCTGCAAGCATTAGGATTCGGCGGTGCGTGATTTACTGATTTGCACAGCTAAAGGCTAAAGCCACCGTTGTTCGGTATCAGAACACCCAAGGGAACCTCTTATTTTACAAGGAAAAATGAGGTAACAGGAGCACAGTTTATTTCCACAGACCGGAACCTTGACAAGGAATTCAGATAGACTAACCTTCAATGGGCTTGCCCTACTGAACTACAACTTGGGCTTAGAAGATGGGCCCTCCTTGGGCTTGCCCTACTGAACTAGCATGTGGCTAGGCTTGTCCATGCCACAAAAAGAATCTTTCCCTCTCTCAAAAAAAATTTCCTTAAATTTAAACCACATGTATAGGTGCGTACCATGATGGATTAGGCGTGGATTGCAAGGGCACAAGCCTATAAGACTTGGCCATGGTCGCTCGATCACTTTGCCTACTCAGAACACAGTAATTTATAAAGAACTTTATCTTCAGAACTATTTTTGCACCAGGAAACAGTTCAATTCCCTTATCGTTTGCAAGTATGGTCACGCGTCAAAACGGGTTCATATCCGCTGAATTTCAAAGAATTTAATGGTGTTTCATTCAGGAACATGTAGGCTTGTATCACTTCATGGGAAGGCACCATTCAACCCCATCTTTATTTCTTGTCCAAATCGACCAGGTCATCAGCAAGGAACAGAAACAGTCACTTTCACTCAAAAATAAAAATAAAAAAACTCACAAACGTTTCAACCACTTTACACTTCATGACCTCCACTAGAACTGCACCGAATATCTAACCAGAATCATCCTAGACAAACACCACATAAGAATACTTTTCAGAATGAAATATTCATAGACTCTCTGAACTTGCTGGCTTATAATACAGTAATCACTGGCCCAGGGCACGACAAGGGTGTGGGCTGTCCTTGCCACCAGCCTAAATCATGTCTCCCATGTTCGCCAACCAATCTTAGTTTTTTGCAGCTGCCAAATCGCAACGGCCAATTAAGCATGTTCTTTACAATATTATGCAATTCCACTTGCAAACAAGTACACTCTGTATGTAACAGCACCTATGTCTGAACAAATTAAGAATTTGTAGGCCTACTCATGTGTGCCTTTCAGGAAGAACCCAACTTTTTTTTCTGTGTTGTAAAGATGTGGTGACACAGGGTGGTGGCATATTCTGCCTACATCCACAAACTTCTCTATCTGGCTTTTCTGGACCATACCATCCGGGCCTCAACAACCAATGACAAGCTGTGACTTGAAGATTTAGAGGCTGGCTATGTATCAAGTGTATAGCGACATCTGGCAGCGCCAGACTTGAAGCAAAGCAATGATTGAGGAGTTATATTCACATAAAATTAGTATCCTGACCAAGTCATTACAATAAGATGGTGGCAGAAAAGAAAAGAAAAGATCTATCACATAGCTATGATATATTAAAAAAAGAATTGGAGGTGAAAAAGTCCTCTCTGAATGTAGTGCCATTCGTCCAATACTCGGGAATCAGCTGCAGGATAAGTGAAGTAAGTTTCACCGTCCCACGCAGCCTCATCCGCCAGCGACACGTCGTCGATAGCTGCCTCTGATCTATCTAAGAAGAGACACATGTCCCTGAGCTAGCAGAGTAGTACCTCTACTCCCTGGTGACCGGTATGCAGCGTGACGATGGAGATAGCTCAATAATGTAATTGCCGATGAGGGTGTTGTAACTCAAAAGTCCAACACGGTCGAAGTGAGGTTCATCAATGGCCCCAGAGCACTGGGAGCAAACTTCCTAGCGAAGAGGTAGCAGACAGAGGTATGCTTGGAGTTGTAAGTGCACTGCGTACCATTGTTCCTGATGGCCTGGATGAACTCCACATTGATGTTTCCAGCACCATACCTTGCTGGATGCGGGCCTCCTCTTGACCAATCAACCCATGTGATGGTCCTGTTGGCGTTTAGCGACCCATGGAACAGATGAAGATAGGTTGGTATGTAATGCTCATCCGGATAGCAAGATGGTCTGCAGTGCTTCCTGAAGATTGAGTAGTACTTGTAGTCGGCTACCACACGCACTGCCAATTCACGGTTAAGTTCAAACCACTCTGACCCTTTCCTCCACTGCTCGGGCAAGATGTGAGGTGCCATCCGGCGGTTGTAGCGGCCAGCGCTCTGAGGGGTGTCGATGTTGTAGGACTCGACGAAGCTGTGCTCCGAGTTTATGAGGTACTCGTAGACGGTTGGGAAATTGAACACCGGAATGCAGCTCTCTGAGAGCAGAACAAACCGCTCGTTCGAGTAATCCAGCAGGGCATTGGCCAGCAGGCGCTTCTCAGCGTCTACGAGGGTTATCGATCCCCAAGACACTTCCTGCATTGATAATAAGCAATAAAAGATCAGAACGAGCAGGGAAACTAGCCGTTAGCTGCACATTGGGGGCACTTGCAATGCAATGTAAAGTAGTATTAAATTCGCAGTTGAAACTTTAGCCCCAAAATAGTAATATATAAGGAGGAATCAGGCACCAAAAATTAAAAATCCCAGGTCCCAACGATAAGACATCCCCAATGTCTTGAATGGTTATTTAGTAGTACAGTAGTACTAGATAAATCGAGTCGATGAAGCATATCTAAATAAATCACATGATTAGCAATAGATAGAATTCGTGAGCGCCACTAGTCCGTTTGGAGAATCCATCAAGTAGTAGTTTACCCACCATCCCAGCATGGGGCCAGGCAAACAAAGATGGGAAGCATATTCCCCTTCCCCTGGAGCCGTTTGCACACACATCCCAATCATGAATTGGGTAGAGGAGCGCACATGGCAAGCACCAACTAGCACGACGGCCAACGGTCATTCCACCGAGGAACCAGCTAGCTAGCTAACGAATCAATCAACAGCGCAAGGCGAAGGACGACACGGTTCAACTAATTCGGCGCGAATCGAGGAGTGCAGATCATCAGCTCGTGGTAAAGCAATGCTGATGCAGTAAACAAATAAAGCAGTAATAAATCACTACTCATGAAATAAAGAAAGAAGAGGATTACCTCGCTGGGGATCTGTCGTCCGTAGAACGGGGACGTCTTGGAGACGTTGAGCTTGTAGTCTGGGATGGTGTGCAGGTATACGGAGAAGAGCCCCTGGTGTCCCTTGAAGAACTTCTCCCAGAGCGGCGCGAAGGGGAGCGGCCCGCGGGTCATGAAGAGGAAGGCGACCTTGGGCACGCGCTGGAAGGGGAACTCCTCGGCTGTGGGCACGAGCGTGGCCCGCCAGAAGAGCTGGTCGTCGGTCATGGAGTGCGCGAGCGTGGGCGGGTGCACGAAGGCCTTGAACCCTGGCCCGCCGCGAGCGTCGGTGTAGGTGGCGGCGGGGAAGAAGAGCTCGGTGTGGGAGTTGGTGCTGTAGTAGTAGCGCGAGACGTTGGCGCTGACGGAGAGGCCGATGACGACCCCCGCCATGAAGATGACCATGGCGGTGACGAGCTTGAGGAGGCCCGCGGACCAGGAGCCGTCCTTGCGCGGGGCCGTGTGGGAGAAGTAGTCGCCGTCGGCGTCGGCGCCGAGGCCCGGGGTGGACCGGGACTTGAGCATCGGCTTCGTGTCGCCCCCCCACATCGCGCGCGGTGATGGTTAGGGTATGGTAGGGCCGGACCGGATCGGCGCGGGACGGGTGGGTTTGTGGGAGGAATCCGCGGCGGCGAGGAGAAGGGAGGAGGCTCGATCTGGTCTGCCGGCGCCGGAGAGGACGGGAATCCCAATCGGATCCGAGGAGACGCCCGCGCGATGGGGAACGAGCGGGGGACACGCGGAGAGGGCTTTATGGGCGGCGGCGAGGCGCAGAGGAAGGAAGACGAAGAGGGGAGGAAGGGAGGAGGCCGGCGCAGTTTCCTTCCTTCCGTGTGGCTGGCTTTTTCTTAGTGGGTAAGGAGGAGGAGGAGATAGAAGGCGTGGTGGCGTCGGAGGTCGCTGTCGTTTCCGATCCAGCTCCGCTCGGCCGAGACGACTGGGGGTCGGAGACGCGGGCGAGGTGAGGTGTTATTTATGGGCGTCGGAGATTTCTTCTCCTCTTCTCTTCTCCGAGTCGTCGTCGCCGTCGTCGCGGACGGCGAGAGAGGGGAAGAGGAGGGGGAGGCCTCTGGCTCTGGGGGGAGCTGTGGCCGCGGCAGCGGGGATAGATAGATAGATAGATTGATTGATTGATTAATAATCGAGCGAGATTAGTACCGGTGATGGATGGATTTGGGTGGGAAGAAACGGTCTAAAAGCGGGGGCGACTGGGGTGGGCCCGACCTGTCTGTCTCTCTGTCACGGAGAGCAAACCAGCTCACTCACGCGTTGGGGCCCGCTTGCCAGCCGGTGGGAAAAGTAGCTTTCGGTGGCCTGGAGGAACGGTCGGCCCGGCCGGCAGCGGCGAGCGGACGTGGTCGCGTGCGGCGCAGAACCTGACGTGTGGGGCCAGGCCGGCGAAGCGTTCACGCGGCCCGCACGTCAGTGGGGGTACGAGGGACACGCCTGACGTGATGGGAGTAACGGCCGCCGGTTTTCCGTGCCGTTGGGAACTTGGGATGCCGCCGTTTCTTCCTTTTTTTTTATTTCCTTTTTCTTTTTCTTTGAGCCAGCGATCTCTAAACTCCTCCAGTCCAGTGTACATACTTTGCGAGGGCGATGCATGTGCGCGGTCGTTGCCGCGTATCGGATGCTGGCTAGGTTAGTTTAAACTATCCTGATATATTATACCGAAAAGAATAATGCGGCATTCATCTTACTAATAATCTGCTTGAGGACAGACAGCCACACACACCACTGTTGGCTCCATGGATGATGGACCGTATGTGTGGATGCCTGCAAGCAAACTGCATGATTAGTAGACCAGCTCGCGAGAATAATCTGGCATCCACCGCAAAGATAAAATAAAAATCACAACTACGAGTAGCACAGAACGACGAACTGTGCCGTTCCGACAACTCTGAGGACCGGACACTTGAATGCTTGCTCGTCAGGGTGTGGAACCGTGGATGCGGCCCAAAGCAAACACTCCATATGCTCACTTGTTTGGTTCCAGGAATGAATCATCGACATTCTCAGTGAGGACTTCTTTTCCGAGAATTTAGAAAGCCTTATTGATTAGACAAACAATACAGGTTTTACCTGTCCTGATGCACTCACGATCTGACAGACATGTCCCAAATGGATATAGGTAACTAAACATCATTCTGGGCCAACATGTCTCAACAGACACATCGTAGTAGAAAATACAATATGGTTGTATCTACTCAAAACATGTACTCCTTCCGTCAGGAAATAGATGTCTTTGATCTGTCCAAATGTAGATGTATGTGCATACTATAACCTGTCTGCATAAATTCGAATTTGGATAAATCTTAGATATCTATTTTCCGGACGGAGTGAGTATGTTTCGGAAGAGATAGCCATGCCATGAAGGATGATACAATCTACCAAACAAACCCTAAAACATGTCATCCCGTCAAACTTTAGGTCCATTGTCACCATGTTCACAGTTCACTTGGTACAAGCAACTGAATAATCCATGGTCTCGTACATAAGCAAGCAAGTAAAGCATGTCTCGAAGTAAGTAGGAATCGGTTAGAGCAAATCAGTCAGAGGCTCGGAGCACATGCACGTGTACGTGCATCTTGAATTGTGTACTTCCGGTAGGTTAGTTACAGGAGGGGAGCGGAGCGACCATGTCAAACGGTCAAACCAACCCAGGCAAAGCGTGGTCAAATCAGGCAACTGACCAAAACTGTAAGCCTGACAGGGACGGAACAGACCCGTCAACGTGTTAGAGATTACAAGGGATCGTGCAGGTTACATACACCAATCCATCTTTCTTTTATACTCCATATATAATCCTCAGGTTTAACTATACAGTACCAGAAGACTCATCATCTTTAACCAGGAACCTCTTCAAGTGAGCACTGGGCATCTACTTCGAATCTGGCAGATCACGGTGTGACTCCTCTTGCTGTCTGATGTTTGGCTAGATCGACATTGGCAAGGCTCTACTCTGCACATGATATGAAAACACATACGGAGTATCTGCTTTTCTGCAGATGCATGCCATACTGCCATCAAGCTCCTTCTGCACTGAACGCGTCTTGCCCTCTGTTCTCCACCTGGTGCTGAACTGCTTGAAACTAACCGATCTATTTTAGTCTCTCCTCTTTACCTATGTATGTACAACATGAAAACTACATACACTGATGAACAAGTTTATACACAGCAACTGCTGGCCTGTGATATTCTATGTGCAATGCACATTCACCCAAAGCGGGTCTGTTCTTTCCTCCTGTATCTGGTGCCGAGTGCTAATGATGTTCCAGCTACATATCCTTTATGCATGAGCTTTTCCATGTTTATGTACATCATCATGCTTCTGCTCGGTGAGAGTTACAAGACAGCTGCTACAGCATGACCTGCGCAGAAGAACAGAACACTGTGCATTAACTAGTCTTCGTTCAGAGGAAGCCAAGGCGCTTCCCAGCCTTCATACACATGCTCGAATAACAAGAAGAATACATGTCAACATACCCATCAAGAGACTTCGCAGTTCGCATCATCCTCAGCACTTCTCGAGTAAGTTTTCACTTTTCTCGAGAACTCCTTAACTGAAGAGTGATCTGAAAATGTCAAGGGGGTATCTTCAGCAATTGGATCCCTCACATAGAACAGTCTAATGGGTACCCTTCCAGTCACATCTGCCGGAGGTTCTTCAGGAATATCACGGTACAAATGTTTGATCATGAAGAGAGCGGTATCTTGATCTCGCCAATAATTGCTACAGGAATCAACCCACAGGCTTGTTAAAGTGTGAAATAGACATGTGAAAAAACGCTTAGCAAACCAACAGGAATGATGAGTGAACTCACGTATGAGATCCCAGGGCGGATAAATATGGATGTTGAAATGTTTTCTCCTGCAGTTAGATTAAAGTTTGAGAATCACGAATACATGGGCATGCATCTCCGAGAGACAAAGCCACTCATGCCAAAGCATTGCACAATAAATTTCCAATACACAGTGGAGCACGCATTTTAATGCCTATGCTAACCAATACAAACAGTAGAAATTGCAATTGATTTAATTGCAAGAGCTTAATAACCTGAAGCACATGATCAACCCGACCATCTGGTGAACCTGTCAACCTTTCCATCATCATGGAACCATATGATCTCTCTTCCTCATGGGTACTCTCACCGTCCTCTGAATAATAATAAATGATCAGAACATCTGATTGTTTCTGGCTTGGATTGTGTAAAAGCTGATAAATACTGATGTATCAGTACCTTCTGCGTCATTTTTGCTCAGTGATAGCAATGCGGCTACTGCTTTAACCTAAAGAGAACAAACAAACCAACTCCTTAAGCAAGAACCATGCTAGCAGTTCTCTATCATTCACATGTATCAGAGGTTTATGATCAAACCCCACCCAGATTCACATAATTGTTTTTAAACTATATGCATTACATTCACATAAGCATTCTGGAATAAAGAGCAAACCTTCAATGACTTGAATTGACGGGCAATAGCTTGAGAACGTGCAGCAACATCTTCTGTGAACTCCTGTAAAACATCAAACCAAATTAGGTATATAAGAGGCAAGCAAAACAGCCTCAAGTTAGAAATAGGCATACTCCTCTTTGAGCTCAGTTAAAATGGCATACAACCCACCTGCACTCCTACATGTATCCTCTTTCCGCCTCTATGGTAGGGTATAACAACGGGTCGCTTGTTCAAGTAATCTTCACATACAAGTGGTTCAACTCTGCATAAAAGCCCACCTAGATTTATGTTCCATACCCCCTCACTGTGCAACAGATAAGTTCATTCTCTTCCAGTACAATAAAGGAGCATATCTAGAAGTGACGAAGCTTAGTGCCTTCTTGGGCATTTGATTAAAGTGATGCCACTTATGTAAAATGTTGATTCATACTCCTACCAGATTAATATTTATTTAGTTTTACCATGATATTGCATATTTGGTCAGCTATATAAACATACGGTTAAAAAATTATATGCAAGGAAGCTGCAAACCTGTATGCTACAGGATCATAAGGATGAAAAATATTGAACATCTGCCGGCAGCATGGCATCTCTTCAACTATGTTCTTGTCTTGCCAATAATCTTGTCCCCTGCCTTTAAAAGAAACTATGATTTCAGAAGTAAGATAGCAGAATATCGGCTGCCAACTACCCGGGGCAATGACAAATCATAAGCTGGGCCAGGTCCCCCATACACCTCTCCAAATTGACAAATTATAGAGAAACTAGCGAATGGACAGGAGCAGTAGCTACATAGCGGAAGATATGCTAATAATGACTTGATAAACATGAGGACACCGTCCATGTTAATAGAGCAGGACCGACACCACAATTCATCTCTAGATACAGAAAACGTTCATAATTTCAGTTCACTCAAGAGAATAACATTCTGAAAAGTTGCCAGGATATATTGTTGAGTCCTGCATGTTGTTTTACTGGCCAGTGCTTTCTGATATCCTGAACTAGATAATTCTTCTAGTGGCTACTGGCTACTCAACAAACAATTCAGTATCCAAATGCTAAAAGTTTTATACATAAATATATGCCTGCTGTTAAATAAGTGGTTATTGAATGTTAAAATACTACTCCCTCTGACCCGAAAAGAATGTGGGTTACACTGTCAAATTGTATGTACTTAGTTCTTTCCGTATGACAGTTAAAACGGATCAGAGGTAGTAGATAGAATCTAGTTCTAAACATGAGACGAGTGCTGCAGAAAGTATCCAAACAAAAACAAGGAGTAAAAGTGTCAACACTGGTGTGGCAAAGCATATTATTAGCCAAGGTTACATACCAACACCAATACGAACATTCCGTAGGGACAGAAAGACTCCCAAAGGGGATCCAACAGCAAAGAATGTGTCGACCTGAGTATTAAAAAATGATGGGATGATGGTATAAACACTACGAAAAGTATAAAAAAACGATCAACAAGAAGTCAAGAACAAGGATATGTTACCTTAAAATTTAGCTTAGTGTATCGAATACGTGGTCTGTAGGACTGACTTGTGCTGCCTTGTCCCATATTAAGGCTGCCTGATGCTAGGCTCACTGTATAATTATAGTCTGAATACATAAAGATCTGAAAATAGACCTTCACAGAGGCAACAAAATACAGTGTTCCAGAAAACAGCATGGAACAAAAGAGCAGTTACCTTGATGAGACTCAAAATCACTGATGCTTCCAGTCAAATCATTATGTCGCTCAAGTTCTGCTACTTTAGCTTTAAGGCGTCGCACCTGCAGTGAAGATGGAAATCTAGGCATCAACACAATATGCAAGTTGCCCCGTTGCTTTGCTCCAATATAACACCCTCAATTTTCCGCTCTGAAACAATTTATCAATCTTACACATATATTCTCTGATGAGTTGATCACAAGGCAATCAACATTTGGGAGCCTTCTTACGAAATACAAATGTCCTAAATGACAAGCACATACAAACTTAGTCAAATTCAATAAATTCACACCTCTTCTTCCAATGATGAGATCGATTTTTCTTTGTCGATGACCGCTTCATGCAGTTCCACAGCAGGCCTTGAAACACATTCATCATCTTTTGTGCTTACAGCTGAAGTAGCCCCTTCTCCAGTACATGTCATCTGGTGATTCTCATTCTGATTTTCGACTTCATTTTGTACCCCATCAACTGCAACAGGTGATGCGAGTGTGTCATCATTGTTTGGCACATTCTCAAGCATACATGGTGAGGCGATCTTGTCTGTAAGTGAAAGGTCAATACTGGTGCTGTCTTCATTTACACCATTTACATTATCAGCACAAGAATGTCCTGAAGTGGACGAGGTATCATGCTCTTTTACGTCAGAGTCAATAACATCAGTCGTGTTAGGTGCTTTTCCTACTTGGCCTTCATCAGGCGAAACTTCTAAATTAAAAAAATCTGTTGGAAATGGGGCAGAAAGGGACTCTTGATGGCAAAGTATATCGTATGTTAGAACACTTCCCAACGAGTGGCCATATAATGACACCTGTCAAAAAAGAAGGCGCATCTTGTTTAACGGACAGAAAAAACATAATCATGACAAAGAATCTGAATAAGCTATGGGCAGCAAACCTTTCCACTGTAACCAGGATTTCTCTTCAGAAACTTCATATACAACCGGTTCAGCTGGCTTGAGACCTGTTATAAATTACTAAATCAGCATCCTCACTACTTAGAAGACTTGGTGAATGGTGTAATAGTTCGCCCCTTCCACCTCCTTCAAATACAACAAAAACTAATGCCACGACACAAAAAATTTCTCAAACAATGATGCGACAAACTAACTTGTAGCAAGGAAAAGGCAGATATGACCAATATTCTACTTCACGTTTAACAAAAGTAGTTGGTATATATCTGAATTTTTCTTGAAAAGTTGCTGGCGCTCCATTACCATAATTCCATCCCAGTATGTGAACTTTGTGTGGGTTCCACGTTCCAATGCAGACACTTTTGAGGTGGAATATAAGAAAGGAAATATACTCGGACACCAGCATTAGAACTACAACTACCAAAAGTAGTGTAAAAGTGTGACTAGGAAAAAAATACCGAGTCAATTATATGCTGGCAGTAGATAGGACTCATGTAATATAAAACATCATGAACGGTGGCGCCTAATGCTACTCGAAGACCTTTAACTCCATCAAGAGTAATCTTCTCAACTGTGCGTTCACCACCGAGCTTCAAGCTCTTCCTCCACTGCAATAGTAATTGTCACTATTAAGCATAAAAAGGCTCCAGTGGAAACATAGATGAAACCGGAATTTATACCGTAATAGAACAAAAGGTGCAGTACCTACTCTGTAAGTGCAATGTACTTAGCTATACACATAAATTACGGTCGTCGTTGATTAACTAGATAAGTGTGTTTGCGACACAAATGACAAAATATACAAAAAAAACTTCCAGTGCTCATAAAGTAATCAATATCAACCTACCATACATGTCTCATTCATTTTCTGGCAAAACTAATGAAACACATTGATCACAATTCTAAAGTACCTCTGTAAAGTGCCGCGTATGTTTAAGTTTAGAAGATGACAGAGTTGTTCAAAATGAGACTGTTAATTCAGCAAGCATGAACCCTGATTGAGGCTTGCATTATCATCATATAGACAAGTCGACTGTTTTGTCCTTCGCAACAAGGGAATCAATGAATAATGATGCTAGAGATCTCCATATGAGGCAACATAACAAGTAACTTAGCTCTAAAATTCTATTAATTTTACCTGACACGGAATATACAGAACCCTCTGTGTACTTCTTTGATACGGAGTTAAGTATCTATCGGCTAGGTTAGCAGTGATACGGCGAAAATCAACAACATCATCAACAAGATTAGCTTTCTCCAATCTCTGCCCGATGCCATGAACCATGAATACCAGATGACCAACTGGAACCTATTAAGAGGTAATCGGAAAGTACGTCAGCATCTGCAAGTTTCCGTAAGCAATAAACTTGGTGAAATTCAGGGTAACTTCCTTACACATGCATTTAAGTGGAAAAGCAGAAGCCACGGTGTATATATTCCTTTAATGTGGCATAGCTGTAAGGTGGGTGAGTGGGTGACTAAGGCTAAGCAATTCAGACTATGGAAGAAAGTACTACTACCTACGATCCGGTATAAGTGTGGGGAGTTGTACAGAATCAGTTTGTTTCTCGCGACACTCTTATAGGATCGGAGGGAGTACATTCAATGCCAATTATGTACACGTGCATTAGGTGTGCCTTAGCATGCGACGCTCACATCCTTTTATGGTATGTTTGGTTTGGAGCCATTTTATCCTCAGATGGACTGGGCCATCATGGGATCAACCCATAGCTTTGGTGATTTTACCCCATTTCTTGTATTTCTAACACTATGAGTGCTTGGCTGCTTGTGATGGATGATATGGTGATGGATCAACACAACATCAACCACATTACAGCCCTCTACCCAACAAAAACATGATATGACTGAATGAACATTCCTAAAAACAAACACCCCATCGGCCTTGTATGGTACTAGTGTACTTTTGGGGATTGGTGGGGATTATCCTGGCGTGACCCCAAATCCCCACCTATCCCCAAAAGCCCGTTTGGTTCTAGTGTTTTTGGCCGGTTTCATTCCCACTTTTCCCCAGGATGCCCAAACTCTAGTGTATTTTACTCAACAGCCAATACTCAACCCCTTCCTAATGGATTGGGGATAAATGGGGATTTGATGGGATTGGGTGATGGTGGGGGTTTATCCGTAATAATTCCCTTAGAAACCGTAGTACCAACCAAGGCTTCATTATCCTTACATGTCAGCCAATGCTTCACTGTTCTTAAATTATTTAAGAAAAGCTTTAATGACATAAAAGACACTGATAAATGTAAAATGGAATCAGATTAACTGGTTATTTCAGTGGAAGAAAATGCTACTACCTCTGTTTTTTAATGTAAGATGTTTTAGACATTATACATGTTAACTAGATGCATATTTGATTTGGTGAACATGCACATTAAAACATGTCTAGATACATGTGAATCTAGATAAAAGCTAAAACATCTTATATTAAAAAAGGAGGGAGTATAAAGTACTTCTCTTCAATATAAGTATATATGAATCCATGGGTTGGGAGATAACATAATAAAGATTATGGAAACTAACGTGGAAAGAGAAAAGTGTTTGACAAAAGAAATACCTGAGAGCAGTAATCATCTGTTTCCTCTTCTTTCTGCTGACGCAACTCATCCTGGCAGCAAACCAAATTACAGTTATACACCACACAGACATAAATAAGAAGATAGCTCAATGCTTTACAAAGAGAACCCTGCAACAAGGTGCCAGGTTCTCATTCTGGATTTGTACTAGCAGGTGCTGATACGAAATCCGAACTAAGAAAAGAAGGATTGCACCGTGAAATGAGCACAAATAGATTGGCTCCTTTTGGGTGCAAAAACTTAAGCAACAACACGCCTAGAAATTGACAAGATAAAGACATTCAGCTATGCAGTCTATAGCATGTCAGACAACAGTTCATCTTGAGGGGCACTAGGTCAAATTACATATTCAATGGTCAACATGATACTCCCTCCGATCCATATTAATTGTTGCTGAATCGGACGTATGTAGACATGTTTTAGTGCTAGATACATCCAATTCAGCTACAATTAATATGGATCGGAGGGAATACATAACTAGTGTGGCAATCCTTCTTGAAATTGTTAAGGTCTTAAGGATGATACATCCCCTACAGCTAACATATAAAACCAGACGCCAACATTTTGTGTGCATAAACCAAAAGGGCAATGAACATCAATATTTAACTAGACGAATTCAAACAGTTCAGGTATCTCATCATTATAGTCCATAAACCATTTTTGACTTCTCTAAGCTATTCATAATGTGAGGTTGAGAGCACCTGATAGACATAAATAGTTTTAAAACACTTATTATCGTTGTTCACCTGGGTAGGATTTGCAGATCCAGAAGAAGAGAACCCACGCCTTAATTTTATTGTGTTGCTACCTAGTTTAGGGCCTGTATCAAAGACGAGCCAAGCTTCCCAAGTATCATCCTCTCCAGTAAAAAGAGCATGCAAGCCCTGCACAAAATACACTTTAGCCATCATCCGACTCTCTATTTCACTTTTTTTAGGAAGGTATATAATATATTAGTATATTACATACCTGTGTACTTCCTTGGAGATCAATCCGTGCAGCAAACAAGCCTGAAGGTTGAAAGTTGCGACGACGCCAGGCCTAGTGCGACAACAATAGGGTGTTCAAATGTTTTCTAAAGCAAGGGAATCGTAGAAGGGAGTATGCGTATGAAGAGAACAAACGCAGGAACATGACGGATTTTTTATAAGGAAATTGTATATCAATCCTGCAGATGCGTCCAGGTATACATAGTTAAATGCCATTCATTGCCATCGTAACCATGTCAACCATTGTTCAAAGTTAAGCTCAGAGCACACTGAAGTAATTTATACTATCTAGTGAGAAGTTCTGTTATTTTCTCTAGGGCATTCGAAGTTATAAGAATATTAAAATAGCAGTGCTAACAAAGTATTGATTCACAAAATGGTAGTATTTCTGGGATAATGTTGCTAAAGAGGAATGGCATGCCATATTTTCGCACCTTATGATTATATGCTAGCTCAAGCCGTTCAGAAATATCTTCACGCAAGGGAATCCAATCAAGACCTCCTTTTCGAGCAAACCAGTGGCCTCTCAAAACACGTCTATTCTCACCATTCCAATATACAGGAAAGCAATGACGTCTCATCAAATCAACCTGCATCAGTGTATGTTGTTATGACAAAAGAAACTCACTAGCCAACATACTAGAAAGAAAAAATGTCATATTACAGCCACATAATCAAACTAAAATCACTAGCTAACACAATGTACTTCTTGTATAACACTCAAAAGTTTCACGTAAATTAGTTTTACACGTTCAGTGAAGAAAGGAAGTTGCAAATCGTTCTGTATCCAAGTTTGTGGTTCCGTAGACCGTAGCAACACGGGTGTTCTGAATTACACTGATGTTCACTTGTGTGACGAGCAAACAAATCTGAGTGGCCGTGTGTGGCAAGGCACGGGAAATCGACTAGTCAATATTTTATTTTAATCCTACTGGTCTTCTTACTTAGTCGATAGTTATGAGTACAAAGTAAATGTGGATGAATATAGCCATAACTGGTTTTGCAAACAAATAAGAAAGACTGGTTGCATATGTGTACTGACAGAACATATAGTACAAAAATACAAACCTCATATAGTCCACCTTTCACAGGAACCCCAACCCGTTCCTCCTCCACCTTATACAAATATTCAGAGTCTGACATATCAGCTTTCACCAAGGAACCTGCTGGTCCTACACTGCATTCTGCATACTCCCTCCACCAGTAACCAAGCAGTGATTCCTCTCTCTACAAACAAGTAAGACAAATAACGATTTACGAAATATAGAGATTCCCCTAATACTATAGAGTAGGTATGGGCTAAGAGCATAAAACAAGTTAAAAAGACAAAATGTAAACTACTGTAGAAGTGTAGATAAACTAGCAGTCTAGCACTAAAAAAATCCACTGGAGATAAATTATGTACCAACGTTATTGCTTCGAAATGAACTTTGTTTCAAAAGCTATGGCACTTCAGCGAGCTATCCAAAGTTCACTACAGCTTATGCGATCTTGTGAATGAACATTCAGCGGTACATCGGCATCAAGGTATTACCTCTAAGAAAGACGCCTCCAATGCCAGACAGTCCCTCATGCTGAACCTGAAATAGTCCCCCCTCCCAACTATCTCCGTCTGCGGAACTGAAGCAGAGAGCACTGCATCAACAAAAAACCACATAAATCGACCAAGAGTCAGTTTGGTAACCGGGGTCAGCTCACACATCGTTGTTTCAGCAGTTCACTTCACAGAAACAATCAACAATAACCACAGAATGGTGCTGGACATTGATGCAGGAAGGCATGTCATTCTCCAGTACGACTCTAAAGCACCAAGAGTCAGTTCGGTAACAGGGTCAGCTCACACACACGTCGTTGTTTCAGCAGTTCATTTCACAGAAACAATCAACAAGAACCACAGAATGGTGCTGGACATTGATGTAAGAAGGCATGTCATTCTCCAGTATACGACTCTAAAGCAGCTAGTCAACGGATCTTAAACTACAACCCGACTAGCAGATTCACGGAACCGAACAGCGCACGAGTATCTGTTTTAACATCGCCATATGCTAGTCAAATCAGAAAGAATTTAACATGAAACCTTATTACATCCCAATTAGCGTCAGGTGATCGTGGGATCAGCGAGCCAGGCATAGCATAGCATAGATGATGACTACGAAGCAGACGACGATCAAATAGCACATCTAGTACATGCGACTCGAGCTTCTGGAGTCTGCGCGCGAGCGAGGAGTGGAGTGAGGGAGGAGAGGGAGGAGGAGGCGCGGCGCACCTCTGTCGGCCAGGGGGAGCTTGCAGAAGTACCACCGGACGTCGTCGCCGTCGGAGGGGCTCTTGGTGCGGGCGAGGTACTTGTGGCGGGCGGCGCAGTTCTCGATCGCGTCCTCGAGCCTGGCGATGTTGGAGGGCGTGTTCTGCAGCGAGTCCGGCGGCGCCCCCTCCGGAGGCGGAGGCGGCGCAGCGTGGCTCGTGGACGCGTCGTCCCCCGGGGAGGTTTCCCGCGCGTGGCTGTCGTCGGGCTCCGCCATGGCGCGCCGCTTCGAATCCGGGCTGGGGTCGCCGGCGAGGGGAGGTGGGGAGGAGGAACGGGACGGGAGTGAGCCGGCGAGGTGGGTCTCCTCCTCGGTCGGCGTGGGCCGGAAGGAAAGAACGGGACGGATCCAGATGGTTCCTCCCGGTCTGACTCAGCGGCCTGTTTGGTTGGGCTCTCACGCCCAACCGCTGGTCTCGTCGCGTGTGCTCCTGACACGCAAAGGGTTGGACTAGCAGGTGCACCGCGTCCGTTCTCGTATATGCATTTTGAAAAAAAAACTTTTTTCTGGAAAATATATTTATCGTCCTTTTTTTCTATAAATGCACCCGACGTGCCTCACATGAACAGCAGCTGACAGGGTAGAAAAAAGGCAAGACTAGCCCTCGCAAAATAGGGTAACTCTGTTTCTTTTTACAATTAAAGCGGTGTGCTTACAAATAACCTCGACAAAAAATCAACAAAATCCTCGCATCTTACAAGAAGGACCCTCCAATAGGATGCAAAAACATGATCGAGTTATTCACCGCCGCTGCTCCGAGATCAAGGCGCGGCCACCCGTCTCATAGCCAGGGACGAGACCACTTGGGCCGAGACCGGTGCGCGTTGCTACACAATCATCCCTAATGGCTTGCCGGTCTGAAGGAAGAAAGAACCCCAAGTGTATGAAACACCTGAGCGGGAGTAGCCTCCTTTGAGCCAAAAATAACTCCGGCTAGATCTTGCCTTTGTCAGCTTCACAGACTTCTTGAGGAACTGGAGATCTTGATGCCGACTCCTTGCTTTCGCCATCAGGACAATAAGGGCAAGAAGGAGCGGTAAAAGCTTGATTTCCTCCAAGCTTACTGGAGGAGCCTCCACCAGATGACCCCCTCCTCATCTACCTCCACCATGATCAAGGAGAAGCAAATGGATCTCATCGGACACTCCAAAGGCGTTGTCAGCCAACGGTCGAAATCAACTCACACACAACAGCATAAACGACAAGTGATGACTATTGGGAACCCAAGTGGGAGGTATAATGTATTGCATCATCATATTTTCTGTCGATTGAGAAACCAAGGTTTATCGAACTGGTATGAGTTGATAGCGACGTGAAGTTGAAGTGGACCTACAAATAAGAAACAATACAAAAAATGCAAACTTCAAACGATACAAAAATAAGTCGAATCTATTCATTCCTCCACCTTCTTTACTCAGTACATTTTGCCTTCATAAATATTGAACTTATCTCTTGCGCAGTGCCAAAAGGATAAAAATATTGTTAAGAAATGAGTAGAGATTTTTTGCACCAGATGTCTAGTGCTACTGCTATTTTAAAAATTCAAAAGTAAACCTTTTAGGAATTATAAAAAACATGCATGTTTTCGATGATGTATCCTATAGACGTGTAAAATCACAAAGCGAAATACTTTATGCCTCGTTTGGATGTTTGCATTGAGCCTAGATATTAGATATTCGGGAGGTCTCATCCCCGAATATCCGAAATCAACTTGTTTGGATGTGCTGGATATTGAAGCTGGGTATTCGTACGCAATATCGAGGCAGCGCTCGGGAGGGCAAAATTTGGGCCAGCGAATGTCGAGCCCCGCACCTCGACATCGTGCTATATTCGCCTCGCTCCGCCCCAGTACCGCTTCGGTCTACCTGTTATTTTCTCCCTCCACGACTTGCTTCTGCCTCTCGTGCGTGCGCCGCCGCGCTCCCGGCTCCCACCCCACCTCCTTCCCGGCACGGCCCGGATCTGGCCGACGTCCGTCCTCTTGTCCTCATTCCCGGCGCGGCCGCCGTCCCTCCTCTATTCCTCCCTCCTGAGCTCATCTCTCTCTTCATCGCTTGCAGGGACGGTCGATTCAACGAGCTCCGGCGGCCGGCGGCCGGCGCCCGTGATTCCGGAGCTGCAGCTTCCCTGTGAGATACCGATTGACTGGTCTCGTTCCACTACTTCGCCTCCCCTCGATTGTTGCAGTACATACAGTGCTCTGGCCTCCCGTACAGCTGTTCTACTGATTTTGGGGATGATTTGCTTGGATGAATTGGCAAGTTAGTGGTGAAATTTGTAAAACTGGTAAGTTAGTGCTGAAATAATGGTGGGGTTTGTGTATACAGAACATATACCATGTCTTCTTCTAGTTGTCGTCGGTACCAGAATTTGTGGTTGTTCTGTATAATTTTAGCATGAACATAAGTATACAATGCTCATTGTCTCGAAAAACTGCAATTCATCAATTTATACCATCCAAACAACTTTTGACATTCAAGTTCAATATCTTGTCTGGATCTGAATATCTAACACATCCAAACAGAAAATATGGACATTCAATCTCAATATCAATATCCTGGATATTAGACATTCAGGCCAATATAATATCTACCCTCTCAATGCAAACATCCAAACGGAGCATTATATTTTGACCTACACAAAAATTGAAAAACTTAGATGTTTTATATTTTATTATAGTTAATAATACATAGTTTCAAATCTTCCCATTTTATAATTTTTGTGTAGACTATAATATGAAAAAATGTACTAATATTTTGCACGATTGTGCTATACACCATTGCGAACATATATGTTTTTTAACATTTTTTGAATTTTTTAAAATATATTTTTCGATTTTTTTTAAAGGTAGCAGAGCACCGATAAGTAAATCCATTGATAGTCTACTTGCGGATATTTACGTGTTTATGGTTGGCTTGCGAACTTCAGAGAATACGTTTCCTTCCACGGTGCGCGTAATAGCTCGAGTAAGAATACACCTTTGGCCGCGCTTTATATAATCAAGACAGGCCACGACACGGTCTCTCTTCTCGCATATCCCCCGCACCTCCAACACCCGCACGGACACGTGTCGAAAACCCTCAAACCCTAATCCCCATGGCGGACTCCGACGCGACGGCGCCGCCGCCGGAGGTAGCGCCCGAGACGCAGGCCCCTGCCGTAGACCTCCCCGCCCCCGTGCAGGAAGACGCTGCATCCGAGCCTGCCGTCCCCGTCCCCGCCCCCGCGCAGGAAGAGGCTGCCCCGGAGGCTTCCGAGGGCGAGGGCGACCACAAGAGGAAGCTCGAGGAGGTGGACGCGGGCGCGGAGGCGAACGGTGACGGCGAGGACGCCAAGCGGCCGCGCGTGGATGGCGACGCCGCAGGTCGATCTCTCTCTCTCGTGCCCCACCCCTCGTCGTACCTAGGGTTTAGCGTGTCGTTGGCGCTTATGTCTCAGACATGGTTGGATTCTATTTTAAGCCTGGATTGTAGCGTGCTCTGATCCGTTCGTCATGTCTGTTGGGACCAGATGCGCAAATCATCGAGTCCTCCGAGAAGCCTGAGAAGCAAGCCCCTGCATCTACCGAAGGGGAAGCTGATGCTGAGAACGGCAAGGTTGCCCCTGCCGAGGATAAGCCGCAGGAGACGGCAACAGAGACAGCCACTGAAGCACCGCCGCAGCAAGAAGGTGATGCAGCCGGCGCCGGGCAGGAGACTACCCGCCTAATTGATGTGCCAAATACCAAGGTATATATAATCGGTGGCTTAGGTTAATCCTATTGTGTTGTTCCACTTCACGTGCAAAATTGGAAATAGATGTTGATAGTATGCTCCGTGTTTTTCATGGAATTTCGTGCAGGTTGGTGTTCTTATAGGAAAGGCTGGTGAAACGATCAGAAACCTCCAAATGAGCTCGGGCGCTAAGATCCAAATTACAAAGGATGCAGATGTTTCTTCAGATGCTGTTACTCGGCCTGTGGAATTGGTTGGAACTCCTGAAAGTATTGACAAGGCTGAGCAACTTATTAAGAGTGTAATAGCCGAGGTATGCTAAATATATTATATTTCTTGCGTGTGTTTGTCAGTTCTTTGCTTTAACTTTATTTCTTCCCATAAAAGTTACATCTCTAAGTGTTCCCCCATACATCTATTACAGGCTGAGGCTGGTGGTTCCCCTGCCTTGATAGCTAAAGGTTTTGGGTCCGGACAGTCAGGCTCAGAGCAGTTTGAGATGCTTGTCCCTGATAATAAGGTTAGGTTTCAATGTTAACGAGGAGCCAGGCTATTTCATTTGCTTAACCGATTCATCAATTTGTTAGGTTGGTTTAATTATTGGAAAAGGTGGCGAGACAATAAAAAATCTGCAAACTAGATCTGGTGCTCGAATCCAGGTAGATAGCTTACATGTTATGTTGGTATTATTAACAATTATAACATAACTTATCTGAGGGTGAAAATAAATGTCTGTAGTTAATTCCTCAACATCCTCCTGCGGGTTCTACATTAACCGAAAGGACTGTACGTGTTACTGGCAATAAGAAGCAAATAGAAGCTGCGAAAGAATTGATTAAACAAGCTATGAGTCAGGTGACGTGATCCTGCTCTGTGCCTTTTGTTGTTCAATTATTTCTGTGATGAACCCACTGATGCTAGAGGCTAATATGATACTGCTTTATTTTTTTATCATCCATCTATGCTGTGATCAACTCATTATGTTACATGCTTGTCTGGTCCATTTCCATTTGTGCTGCGATGAACTTTATGATGCTTACAGCTTACCTTCTTATCTTCTACCTGTGCTGTGATGAACTTAATAGTGATGATATGAATTTAAATGATGTTTGTGTATTTATGATACTTCATGCGAAATCATATCATGTACTTTGCATGTGTATCTCATTGCTATCTTGGTCTGGTTGTTACACCTATCTTTGGCCTGTGGTTCAATTTTAGTCAATTATATGTTAATAACTACGCCCTACTAGTGGGGATGCCCTAGGTCCTCTATTTTACCTTTTAACTTGTCAATTTGTTTAAACTGGCTCATTTATTAATAAAATTAGTGATGTTTGGGGGATATTCACTTGGTTAGTTATGGCTATAAAGCATATTTTTTTGTTATATACTCAACTAAAATCTGTCTACTTAATTTATCCATGTCTCCGTTGTAGCATTCAACAGTTGTGGCTTCATCCACATCTACATCTTATAAACTTGAGCTAAGGTTGTTCATGTGTATATGGGAACACTTTAGCTTTCGAGAGTAATTTCAGAAATATCCTATCACTTAATCATGGTTCGGGGTGTTGGATTTTTGCCCATTCATGGAATCTGAATGGTTATAGACTAATATGTGTTTTCTACGATGGGCTTTGTTTGAAGTACCAGTCTTGAAATATAGAAGTGCCTTATTGGACAGGAAGGTAAGTCCATTGTTTGCTCTATTTTCCTCGATTGATCAATCAGTCAGTCGCATGCCACCACTTTGGTAGGGTTTTTAGCAGTTTCACCCACATCAGTTTTGTGTGGAATATTTGTTATTAGAGTATCACCAATCACCAAAGACCTTCAAATATGTAATGTCGTGTTTTCTTTCTCATTGATATCTCTGGGAACCTTCTATGGCTCATCAACTACTGTAGTTTTCATGGAGTACCGAGATGAAATATGATGTGCAGCATCAATTATATAGAAATAAAACTAAAACTTGAAAACATGGTTCAGTTATGGTTAATATTGAACATAGTTCTAGTGTAACTGGCTTGACAATTTTGTCGTTCATATTAAGATTTAAACTCGGTGTATTTAATTGAAATCTTGCTCATAGTGTTGTTTGTACTTCACCACATGAGCATATTCATTTGAATTAAAGTGGAGCAAATGCTCTTTTTTGCTGGATTATTTAGCCCGATCCTTGTCTTAGGCTTTGCAATTACTGGGATACTATACACATGTTTTGGCGAATTAGCTTCTTGCTAACTACTAGATAAGATCTGATTCTGTTTCCTACATCAGAAGTCATAGCTGACACATGAGGTTCTATCCCTTCCAGTTTCCATGAATTATCTTTTGTTGAAGGTGCCAATTTGGAGTTGGCTGGGTATCCTAATGCAGATTCAGCTAGGCTTTCCTGATGGGGTCATCTCCTTCATCCATTTCATGCACAGAAGAGGGATATTGATCACTATCCCTTGCCCTTGCATGGTTTTTGTAGTTGGGGTAACTGGTAAGGTTGCTTATGTCTGAAACAGAAAGAAAAAACAATGTGGCACTGGAAGACTGCAGCAAATGTCTCGTTGCTATGACAAGGATACTGCAGCACCATGTCTAGGTTTGCCAAACTAAATTGTTTGTGACTCTTGTCTATAGAAACACTTCTCTTTAGCTGAAAACTACACTTTTGTCACATCATTTGTCCTAGTTCCCTGATGTGTCGCCACTCGCAACTGCAATTACTGTCACTTTAGTTGAGGCCAAATAACTTTTGCTACCATGTTGTCCTTTGCATGTGATCGCACCATGTTTTTATTTCTGAACTGTACGAAGATGTAGACTATGGTGAAAATACTGTATTTTTAACTTGTCAAGCTTGTGTTGCCTTCTATTTATGCTAAAGATGATGTTCTTGTTTATATCTTCTTTCTATTATTAGTGTCTCATCTCAGTGACATTATCCGTTTATTTATGTACTATGGCTCAGATCCCATCGCCTCTTGTGTTAAACTTTTTGCTTTTGATGCCCGCAGAAGTCAATGAAATGATTGAAGATATTTAATTGTGATCTTTCTGTTGGAAGACTAATTTATTTGATTGCGTACCTATCAAGTTTTTTACTAGAACTTACATGCAGGTTATTGTTGTACAACTTTGATATGACACATGCGATCTGTCTATTTACACTGCTGCATAACACCTTTCTTACGTTTAGGCTTTGAACTGCACTATCTGGTTTCTAACATGCTTCTTTAACAGACGTTTCCAAGAAATGCGACTCAGACTCCTGGCTATGGTCCGCAACATCACCCTCAGGGTCATGGTCCAGCTTCTCAGTGGGGACCACGTTCTCAACCACAGCAGTATGGATATCCACCAAGGGGCCCCCCACCTCAGAATGTGCCATACTCTCAGCCCCCTTATGGCGGCTATCCACAGCAGCCACCACCAAGAGGTGGCATGGGCTGGGATCATAGGCAGGGCCCACCGCCCCATTCTTCACATCAGGGTGGTGGCTATGACTATTACAAACAGGGTTCTCAGCCATATGAAAGCCAGCCACCAAACTACCCTCCTGGACCAGGTAACTACAACAGTTATGGGCCATCATCAGCTCCTAGCTATGGACAACCTCAGTATCAGCAATCTGCACCTCCACAGAACTATGGCCCTGGATATGGTGATCCTAGGTACAGTGCTCCAGCACCAACCCAGCAGTACTATGGGCAGCCACCAGCAGGCCCACAGCAAGGCTACCCTCAACAGCCAGATCCTTATGGCAGACCTCCATATGGTGGACCTGCACAATGGCCGCCCAGAGGCGGCGCTCCTGCAGGAGATGGTTCTTACCAGGCGCCACCCCCTGCATCTTATGCTCCGCCAGCTCAGCAACCTCCTGCTTATGGTCAGACATACGCAGCAACTGGACCTGATGGGTATGCTCAGCAGGGTTACCCACAGCAGGGCGGTCAAGCGCCGGCAACATATGGTCAGAGTGCTCCAGCAGGACCAGGGTACAGTCAGCAAGGTGGCTATGCGCAGTATCCTCCGTCGCAACCTGCATATGGCGATCAGTCAGCTCAAAACAATGGCGCCTATGGTTATCAGGGAGCTCCAACTGATCCCAACTACACAAATGCCTACCCACAGTCGGGATATGCTGCTGCACCAGCAACTGCTCAGCCTGGCTATGGTCAGGCAGGATACACCCAGCCACCTGCAAATCCGCCAAGTTATGATCAGTCTGCGCCACCAGCAGCAGCTCAAAGTGGTTATACTGCACCGCCTGCAAATCCACAGCCTGCGGCTGCAAAGGTGTCACCACAGCCTGCTGCTGCAGCTGCTGCTGCTGGATATGGGGGGCAGTGGACTGCTTGAGTGTCGTAAGCCTGCCGACAGCGAGATACAGTTGAAAGCTATGTTTTGTCTCTCAACGCACCCGTTCTGGTGTCTGAAATTCTTGGGATGCTCCAATGGTCCTGAACTGTGAAGAGCCAGGATTTTCCTCTAAAATGCGCTGTAACCCTTGTGATCTCTGTAGTACCCTAGTAGATGGTCAACACAACTATAAACTTCCTATTCAGTTGTTATTGCCCTGGCAAGAGTAATTCCTGGTCGTTTCATGTGGATGTCGTTCTAAGTGGTTATGCTTACTGTTGAATCGTGACTTATTTTGAGAATATGCGGTCGGAGTCATATGCTATTAGCTTAAATGTTATTCACATCATGCCATGTTAAAAGTTTGTTGTCTTGATGTGTATCATCAAGACTTAAAAGGAAAAGGTTAGAGCAGCTCTAGGAGCGACTGTAAAATGTGAACCGTATATCACCTAGTTCAGTTCACTGAAAACGCGTTCTGCGGTTTGGTTTGTCTCGGCGTTGAGCAGTACCCAGTACCCGTAAACGTGGCCCTTAAAATTAAATATTTTTTCCTGAATTCTCTTTCTTCTTCCCCCACACCACCTAGCTGTCGCACCAACTCTCCTCTCTCCTAATCCCTCTCCTTCCGATCTCGGCCCTTCTCCCTTGTCGTGATGCTCAACCTCGTAATTTGTCCTCCGCGCCGGCACGGAGGGGACCTGCAGTGGCATGAGGGTCAGGGTGCAAGCGGGACAAGCTGCGGGAGTCCGCGTATATGCCGCAGATGCCGCTACAGGTACGCGGTATGCCGCGTATTGACCGTGTAAGTGCCGCGTTTTTTGCGACGCCGCGCGCGCCGCATACTGATCATTACGCTAGCTCGCTCAGCTCCGTATGCTGATCGTTCGGTAGCTTGCTAGGCTAGCTCTCTGTAGTTTTCTGCTCCTATCCAGGTTTATCCTAACAAATAAGAGCAGAGTTCTATAATTTAAATACTCAAAACTTTAACATTGTTCAAGTATTGTCATCTCCAGCACACTTCCTAATCACTAAGTTGCCATCTCCAGTAATTCGTAAGCCTTTTTCTCTGTCAACTGTAACCAGATTTCAGACTTGTAAAGTTTGAGCATACACAAGCTCCTCCACCAGTGCCTTGTATTCGGTCTCCATGAAGTAGCGCATCATCGGGAAGTGGCCGAGGTCGGCGAGGCTGACGGTTTCCCCAGCGAGGTACCTCGACCCGCGCCTCGTACAGATCCAGCACCTTCTTCAGCTTGGCAACGTTCTCGTCCACGACGGCCTGGTCGCGCACGCCGCCGAGGAGCGGGGTTAGGATGCACTGCACCGTGATGGCGCCCGTCGGGGCGAGGTGTTGCTACGCCTCCACCTCAAGCCACACGTCCACCATCGCCGCCGCCTCCGGCGAGCCGTCACCAACCAGCAGCTCCGGCAGCCCGTGCCTCGTGATTGCGTGCGACTCTGCCCCATGAGGTTTCAGACCCGTCCGCCGACCTCAGCCAGTAACATATGGCAGACAAGGGTGGCCATGGCGGTTGGCGGCGCCAGCGCTCCGTTGGCGATTTTTCTGCGAGCAGAGAAGACGAGCTATTTGTTGACTGGGCGATTGCCTGAGATGCGGCGCTACGCGGCAACCGTGGCCCGGCCCGCATACGCCACCCTTTTTCTCCTCAAGTTCGTGGGTGTTCGCATCCCTAATTAACTGGGCCGAATTAACGGCGCCGCAGACGGTCCACTGCCGTTTGCAGCGTGACATGAGGGGCTTCTTCCTCTCGGTCGGCAGAGCTGCACGGCACAGAGGGGACCTGCTGCAGGGCCCCTCGCCGGCACCCTCCTTCCCTGTGGGTCCTCCAAGAGGACAGTCCCCAGCCTCCAAGGTCGCCGCCATGGAGGGTCTCCACACAGATCCAAGGAGCAAGGCAGACAAGCCGGTAAGAAGCAGGGGACAAGCTGCCTAGTGCGCCTTCCGATGTGGGCCTCGTCGCGGAGTACAGCTCCGTCGGAGGCTTCCTCTCCTCGAGAATCAACATCGAGCGCGCGCACCGCCGCCGCCTCCGGCCTCAGGGTTGGAGACAGACGTGCCCTTCTCAGGGTCTGCAAGTGGGTCTTCGTGCCGCCGGCTGCCACGGCTCACGACTCCCGAAATTTCTACCAAAATCTGAGTCGGAGATTGCGAGAAATTTGATCGAAATCAGAGCGCGGTGGTAGAATTTGGCCTATTCCGGCAACTCCGGCGCTAGTTCGGTGACGGTTGGTAAAAGTTCCCTCCCGCCAACTGCCTTTGTGAGGACACATATTGCTCTCGGTTTGACTCTGTAGTCTGGACATGTATAGGTTGGGCGTAGAATTTTTTAGCCCCCCTTAAAACTTTTTACGGTTTGGACATGTTTACGGTAGCTGCAACGCGCCGGTTTTTTTCACGAGAACTGAAAACTAACGGTTATTTTATGGTTTTGAGGCGTTTATGGTAGCTGCTAGAGCTGCTCTTATGCTTGAGCACTTCTGGGCAGGTTTACACAGTGCATAAAGAAAATCCACCGGGCGTGATGAAGATACCAAATACAGTAATATGTTTGGTCACTTCTCATGTGGTTTCATTCATTCTTCGGTTCCAGTTTCGTGGACTTTACTCTACACTTTAATTTTTCATGCTCGGAACTTTTTATATAATCAGTTGCACACGTCTGTTCGAAATATCATTCGAGTAGTAACTTATCCCCAGGTAAAGGAGGCGTGGACGACAGAACCATCAGCTATAAAAGAACCATCTCTTATTCTGGTCTTTTGGAGGAACAATAACACTCCTGTGACAATGTGCAACCGGTGCATCAGCTGGTCATGAATATTAAGACCTTAGCTGTGAATTTAGTTCGTGCAGCGAATCCAAAACAGAGAGGGAAGGAGAATACATGGATGAAGGCGAGGGAGGGTTTTGTATCTGTTAATGTTGACGCAGCTTTAACCCGGATACGAGGAGAGGATCAACTGGAGTTGTGATTCGTGATGATAAAGGTATTTTACTTGCAGCATCTAATGATCCGGTGGAGTTTGCTTTTGATGCAGCAACAGCGGAGGCTTTGGCAATCAGGAATGGCTTATACTTGGCAAATCAATTGGGAGCAAATAGACTGATGATCCAATCTGATTGCTTGGAGATGATAGAGACATTGAAGGAGGGAGGGTAGCAGCACCTATCATTGAAGACATATGCATTCATGCTACAACTTTCGGTTTATAATTCAACTAAAGATGATTGTTCAGACTTTTTGAGTTGCACACTTCCACTCCAAGTCTCCAAGAATCAGGTGGGTGTCATGCCGGGAGCACCATCTGCCGGAGAATATGGTATAGAGCTCGGAGGAATCCCTCGTGTTCAACTTCCTCGGGCAGCCTCAGCATGCTCGCCACCCTCTCAAATTTCTCCTGCCCCAGGGAAGCGTCTCCAGGGGAAGACACCAACCCAAGGTCTCTGTGGAGCTCCGGCGGCGACAGCGCCCACTGCATCGCCCAGATGCAGAGGGGCCGCATGTAATGCAGCCCGCGGTAGCCACCTTCCGCCGTCCACGCCTCCGGCGTCTGGAACGCATACCTGCATTTTAGGTTGTCAGTCAGTTGGTGACGGGTAACATTAATTTTCAGGCTGCTCTGCCTCTGTGGTGTACTAACCCGAAGCCGTCTTTGGACCAGCTGGCGTCGTGGGCACCCTTGGCCGTCCGGAACGCGGCCTCCAGCATGCCCTCGTGGATCATGCCGGCCGCGACGGCGTAGGTGGTGCCAGACCATATCTCCTTGGACTGCGTCGACGAAATGTCGATGCTCCCGTCCGGCCGCATCCCGTTCACCGCCCCAACTGTCCCGCCCTTCACACGCATGACGTTGTAGTCCAGCACCGTCCCCAGTGCGCTCCGGGCCTTCTCCTCCTCCACGACCGGCTCCAGCCCGCACGCGCGCGCGTACCACTGCCCGGCGAGCTGGTCGGCCATGATGGACTTGCTGTTCCCGCCTCCGCTGTTGTCGTAGTCGAAGTAGGTGCCGTTCCAGAGCTCGTCACCATACACGCGCTTCGCCCTGTTGTACCGCGCACGGAAGTAGCACTCGGCATCAACGTCACCGACGATCCTTGCCATGGCCGCGGTGGCCTGCAGCGCCGCAACCCAGATGCCGCCGGTGTAGGCGCTGACGCCGGACACCGACCATAGGTCGTATGTCTGGTCAGGGCGGCCCTCGTTCTCGATCATGCCGTCCCTGTCCCGGTCAAACTGGTCCATGTAGGCCATGGCCAGGTACACTGCCGGCCACGTCGCGCTAGCGAAGGTGACGTTGCCCGTGGCGATGACGTCCCGGTAAACCTGCAGCACGAACTTGGGGTTGAGGTCCTTCCACCGTGACGGATCATGGATCATGTACGCGTTCAGCTCAAACCATGGATCATTCAGCCCCACATCGTGCGGCACGGAGCCGAGAACCTGCACAAGGTTTTGTTCTCGTCATGGCAAGAAATAATGAACGTCAACCCCACATTGGCATATACACACCTTGCGTGACACGGTCTTGCCGTTGAGGGTGCGCATGGGCCGGGGGTCGTGGAGGAGGACGGCCCTGGCAAAGTCGCGCTGGAGGCTGAGCTCGATCTCCGGGAAGAGCGCGAGCAGCGCGAAGGAGGCGTAGAAGTGCACGTCGTAGGTGTTCCACATGTGGTACTCCATCCCCTCCAGGTACAAAAACTGCCCAACGTTCTCCTCGCCGTTGCCAAGCAGTGCCGAACCAAATGCCGCTGCCGAGTGCAGATTCTCCGTCACGGATGTCACCTCGCGCAGGACGCCATCAGTCGCGGTGCCCTGCAGGTCTGTGCTGAACACGTCAAGGGAAAATGGCTCTGTCCCTGTCCCCGACGAGGCAACACTGATCTTTGGAGGCAGCCCGTCTGTGACACTTGTCATGGACATCTGTGGTCAGCTCCGTGCTAGGAATTCTGTATGGGAGACCAGGACGTTGCAGAGAGTGAGAATCAGCAATCACCTGTCCATATGGTGCCTCCGGCGTTCAGATAGTAGAGTTCGTTGAACAGTGCAATCGGATACCTGAAAATAAATATGACGTCAGGTTTTAATTAAAGACTTCAAGGCATACAATCTTAGCATACTAATACCAACTCGGACATTTTCTAGCATCAATCTAGTTTAGGTACTAAGTCTATAGATCACTTCTTCCCTTGTGATTTTATAGGCTGGAATACAAATTCTATAAATCACTTCTTCCCTTGTGATTTTATGGACTAGGGGATAATTTTGTTTGTGTGGTAGATGTCAACTATAATGACTATTAATCTTTTTTTATCAGGCAGCATTGTCATTGATAAAACTCTGAAGATACAGTCGAGTAATGTAATACGAAATGGCTACCACTCAGGCAGCCTTTTGTCTTGCAGAATAGGTCTCTGCCACTCTTCGATTTTAGCCTCCCAATCCATGTGTTCTACATCGAGAGATGGGATAGCAAATGAGCATTAGAGAACTGACCAATAGTGCATTTTTTCCTCTGTCTAACAGTCAAATCTTACCAAGAAGGGCATCATGAGCCAAGCTCTCTGCAGCTGCATCCCGATCGAAGCCATAGAATTTGGTGTACCTCCTGTTCCACCAAACCATGTCAGTAACAAGGAAAAACAGCTAGCGGTAGACCATGCAGCATGAGAAAATACAGGACCATCACCTGTGATATGTTTTCCCGTCTGGGAACTTCACCTCGGGGCACGACCACGACAGTGCGAAGGACACCACACGGGTTCCCCCTGCTGGCACCATTGTCGCCGCCGCAACTGCTGCTCCGATGGAAAATCCAGGCTTCGACACCCTTGATTCTTTGTCGGTGCTGGCTTCGCTGAAGGAACCATGCTGTTTGCAGCAGACGTGCAATGGTCAGAATAATACATGTTCAGAGAACACCGCAACAAGTTGAGAACAAACTGGATGGAATGCTGACACGTGGCTGAAGGGTGTGTGTGTACGCTGTGAAGTGTACCTTCTTGATCTCCTCCCACATGTTCTTTGCTGTGAAGTCGCAGGAGTCGGAAGATCCCATCGTGAAGAAAGGGCAGTCTGTGACACGGACGTCCTCTGTTTCTTGAGATGCGATTGCAAATGTCACCGGTGGGTGCCCATCGGCAGTCCTACATTGGTGTCATCTTAAGTTTGTTTACATTGCATTTCTTTATCATTTGAGTTTGGCGGATGAATTATTTGACACACCTGTGACGGAGCAGTACCCCATGCACACCATCACGCTTTCTGTGTGAGAACAAGGAATAGAATGGCAAAAACTAATTAAGGTTGTCAAAGAGATCGCCGCTACACGGCATGAAATAAAACGCGTGACAAAGAAAAGTGAGACGTGATTTGACGTTCATTACATCATCTTAGAGTTGTTGTGATTTCCTGTCAGCTCTGATTGCCCACCAACTGAATTCTATAGATTGAATAAACAAAGGTCAAGTCTTCACTCAAAGATGTTCTATCTTTGTACTGAAAGAGAAAAATGCTGACTTAAGCTTACAGCCCAGGTGAAGAGCAATGTTACATACGCAGGTATGCTCCCAGAATTATGCACCTGCAAGACTCACCAGCCGAAGTAAAAGAAGGAACAACTCACTTAGCATCAACTACACATGCAGCAGACAAGGAAAAACAGTAGAAGCTATACCGTAAATGTGAAAACTGCAACAGGGAAGCTGCTCTCCTTGTAGTTGTGAGGGAGGAATGGTGATATCTGACGGCAGGTGATTTTGATTTCAGGATCAGGTTCACCTACATTGCAATTGTGTTACCTTAATCAGTAATGGTGCACCAGATAATGTTTTCAGATAATTCACATGTATCTGTCAGGTAAAAGATAAAAGTGCATATGGAACTTTATTGCGGTAAATTACCATCATATACAGTCCAAGATCTTGGAAATAAGGCATGATAAGTACAATTCTTATCCTTGAGTTTCCAATCCCAAGATCCAATAGCGGCCTTATCTGTTCCCCTGCAAGTATATGCATAATGAACGATATGTCTGGTTGAGTGGTCAGAAATAAGCTTGCTGAGATTCACAACTTACTTGAGGACATCAGCACTCGGTGCAGACAACACAGTGGAGTAGCTCTTTCCGTTGGGACGCGAAATAAAAGCCTCGACAAGTGAATAGTGGTAATAATTCAGTTAAAAGTTCTTTACGGTTACGAGTGAGAGTAGGCATTCCAAATCAGGAAATGGAAGAGTAAAGTATAATTACTGAAAACTGATTTGCAAGGATATGCCTTTCTTCATATATCGCTGGGAATATCTGAAAATGCTGAAAGTACCCTCTGTAGCTTCTCCCGATGCTTCCTGCACTGATAAAAGGATGTGTTTTGAGAAGAGAACTGTACCATAAGTTCAATCAGCTAAACACCACAAGAACATATTTGAGTTAAAATCAACAGGCCAAGGTTAAATGTGACAGAAAACCCTATTTGTACCTGATCGGTAGTGAGGTTAGCTAATTTAGAATCTTGCACAGAAAAAGCAAAAAGAACTTACCCTAGCCCACCAAGTGGTAGGCCACGGTAGCAGTTGACCATCCATTTCTTGAAGGGATCATAGATTACTTCCTTCACAAGTGAAGAATTGTTTGTTTTAGTCCGTGAGAAGGCAGAGTAAATTTACATCAATGCTTGAAGACCAGAAGGGTGATGATTGATGTATTTCCTAATTTTTTAACACTTTTTTTAGATAAAAGGCCCCATAGCCCGGCTTTGAATTAACAAAACCACATTTTTCAACACTTACTCGGCCCTTTCCCTTTTCTTCGGCAATTATCATCAATCCCTTAACAATCATGGGTACCTACAGTACCAGCAGCAGAAATTTGGTTAGAGTTAAGCCCACACATGAAGTAACATACATACACTCACTTCTCAAAGAAACTGACAATGGTTTTCAACTTGTCAGTTTTATTTTCTGGCAAGGACCTTGTCAGTTGATGGAGGTGTCAGCTGTGGACTGTGGTTTAAGTTTTTCTAACCAGTTCATTACGAAAAAGGCGCACAAAGGAATCATATTCTTCAAAATACACTCACGCAGATATCTGGGAGACATAGGGCATGTTCAAATACGTACAATTGATAACACATCATGCATGGTCATGCTAAACAATTCAATCTTCTTTCCATCATCGTCGAATTTCCTCTGCCAGGTTCTTGCCGGTGGTTGTGCACAGTTGATGTGTGAATGCGCCTAAAGTACAGAAACATATATCATGCCGGTTTACTGAAGGCAAAGACGGTACAAATTGAAGTATGCGTAAAGAAGATCATTGATCCAAAAAGGCTCCCCTTACCTTTATTTGCTCCAACTCTGAAGTTCTCATTTTGGTACAGATAGTGTTTGGGTTGAAGCAGATCAGCTATTTGGTTTCGACAGACATGAACAGTTAGAAGGAAAGAGCAGAAAATAAGCATCCTACTTCGAAAAGGAGCTGAATCGAGATCCAGCTTAATGATCTATGATAAGCTTTCTAGGCATGTGCTATTTTTGACATGGTTATTTGAATCATTGTGTAACAGATGACGAGTATTGTGACAAAAGTTTCGGAGCTTCTTTGGTTCAAACAATGAAAATGCAATATAATTTGCAAACATATCTCTGCATTCAAACCAACATTTTCCCTTCTCTAAAAGAAAATATAACCATTTTGAGTAGCAAATAAAGTTTCGAATCATGTGTTATAACGTCAAAATTTCAAGCAACTAGAGAACTAACAGAGGGAGGAGGAGACCAGTACCTGGATGGCTGGATCTGAATGCTTTCACTCTACTACACTTGCATTGCTTGGCTCTGATCCTCAGCTTTGATTTATAGAACTCAATCACTCACCCCAGTGCACAACTCAGGGTCTTATTGTCAATAAAAATAATATATTTTTGTCCTTGTGTGTCAGGGTAGTTAAATAATGTGTCGTTTTTGTTCTCTTATCTTTATGGTAACAGTAACATATAGCATGGGTACATATTACTGCTAAGGGCACTTGGCTGTTGAGGTTGCTACTTGCCAATCAGAAACCTCACCTTCTGTAGTTATTTGTTCAATAGCCTTTTGTTATCTTAGCCCTATGAATATACAGGAGTCGGACCCCAATATGGAAAGTGGGTTCTAAAACCCACATTTTGCCCAAAAAGAACAAGGCTTGCACTTTGGCAGGTTGCATGCTGGGACAAGATTGGTAAAAAAAAGGATGCATGATGGCTACTGACTCATCAGGTTACTATAACAACTTGCTCTTAAACTAACAGGAGTACAGGACATAGATGCGACAATGAGTAAGTTGAAATATGCACTTCGCCACTTTTGGTGGCATGTAAATAGCCACGGGAAGTCTTCCAGATATAGGTCCAATTCAGAAAGCGGCATCTAGCTCTAAAAATGTAATATACTCATGATGTCGACAAGTAAACAAGAAAATTATCTTGGACATTAGTTCAGAACAAAACAATGAGATCAGAGATGCTGCTTGTAGAATGACGCTGTTTGTAAGTTGAGTTGGGAGAAAGGCCGTGTGCAAATTGGCATTGGAAAACGATCCGCGCAGTACAATACAATAAAAAAACTTGTATGCATAAAAGAATGAAACAGCTTCAACCTGCTGAAGATCGCACATCTGCTTAGTTTGTTAAGTTCCAAATCTTGGCACATCACAGATTCGATCTTGCGTCCTTGATGAGGAACGAGCTTATCCACTCCCATACGAAAGCAAAAAATGTGGGGGGAAATCGAAGCCCTTACTGAAGAAAATTGATCTCCCAAAAAAAACACGATGGAATGCTTCTATGAACTGATGAATCAGTTCTTGCGATTCGATATCTTTACAAAGAAATGAGCCCGGTACAAACACGACTGGACTGTCTCTCGACCTTTTGCTTCGGCTCGGACAGGCTCGGTGAAATGCGAGCCAAGCCTGGCTCGGCTTGCCACAGAAAAATCTTAGAAATCGGGCTCGAGGCTCGGCTCGGCGAGCTCGCAGCTCGGCTCGGTCGGCTCGCGAGTCAGACGTTACATGTTTTGATCTATTTGTTTATCCCAACCAGATTCCGACGTGGCACAAAACCGCTAGCAAAACAGCCAGGGGGTAATTTGTCTGGTTTCCGATAGTCGTGGGGGTAATTTGATCTAGTTTTAAGTTAGGGGGGCTTAGCGACCCAAACCCGAAACCTGGGGGTTATGTGGACTTCTTTCTCTCCTAGGCTCCCATCGATGGGAAAATATGCACGGCACCGGCAATCCCTCCGGCCGGCCGGCCGGAAACCCTCCGCCGTTCCAGCCATCCACTGCTCCCACCCTGTCCCGCAGCGCCCCCGGCCTGAGAAACTGCTTCGCTGCCGCTGGCCACCATGGGTCGTCTTCTCCAGCCTCCAAATTAAGCAATATGGCTGCCGTCATTTTCTCTCCCGGTCCACTGATTCTATATTCCTATCTACTCCTCTTCTGTTTCTTTTCCTCTTCAATTTGTGAAGCTAATTAACCGTTCAATCACAGAACCTAGCTACTCTATATAGCAGCGAATTTCATGGGATCAGAGGATGTGCTCGCTTGACATGTTCACTCGCATCTTTTGTTGTCTTCTGAAAACTAATAGTAGCTACTCAATGTCTGCACTATATGCCAATGGTCAACGCTGTGTTGTTTCACCATTGACAGCATGCACGCACAGCTTTACTTTTTCTTAATTGTTACACTATGGATATATTCATAGTCTATTGCTAATTATAATTATAAAATGTCACATTTTTAGTGAAAACCACATTAAAAAATATATTTCATCGAGCCTTCGAGCCAGGCTGAGCCCGAGCCGAGCCTTGTCGAGCCCGAGCCGAGCCTCGAGCTTCGTGTCCACCCCTACCGGGCGGGTCGCCAACGCGGAAGCCCAGTGGGGGATGGAACCGCAAAAGCTCTGGTTGAAACGGTCTAAACATAATGCGTATTCCCGATTAGTTACATCAGATGGAATGAAATAGGACAGAGTGGGGGTCTTGTTGGAGACGCTCTTACAAATTAAATTATCCAGGTACAATATGGATTTTGATGCTCAATATTTCAATGTGTAACTCATTGTAGGCTTGGTTCCAACTTAAGTTTCACTGATTCAGATCTTTCCACATGTTAAATTCTCAAGATTAGATAAATCCTGACTTTACCACAGCGATGCCAAGCATCACGAATTCCCAGTCATAAGAAATTTTCACCAACAATGATCTAAGTCCCACTGGAAGAACAGTTACAGGTTCCGAATGTATCAATAAGACAAGGAAGCAATGGTAGATCTAAAATCATAACAAGAGCAAAAATGAAACAAGGCCGAGAATACAGTATATATTTACATAACAATCATACATAGCTTCCGTCCATCCTTCCAAGAAACAACAAGCAGCACTTAGTCCCAATCCAAACCAGCGAATAATTCAGTAAATAGTACAAACGATATCGCAGGATCCTTTCAGTTGTGTTCTTTCGTCCATGTTTCCAGGGATATGAACAAAGCGGCACATATCTAGGAATAGGGAGCTGTCTGCTTTTTGCTGTTTTCCAGGGTGATGCTCCTATGCTCATCCGTCAAACTGTATATATGATTTCATATCAGATCAAGAAAGTGCCGATGTTCTAAAAATAACAGTAGAAGCTACAGGAATCACAGCATCATGCACAGATGAACAGAAGTATGTACTGGTTTTCCCCAAACATACGGCATCAGTGGGTGGTAAGAAGAAACAATTCATGTCCTTTTCCTAGCCCTTGACTTCTTGCTTGTTGCACTGGCTCTGGGTGTGGTTTTCGGCGTAGCGGTAGATGCTCCGGGAGCAGAGAGACCTTCCTCTGCCAGTTGCCTATATATTTGGAAATAGAAAAAATGCATCCCATCATAGATTCTCAGCTACTAGTCTACCTTATGAAGCAGGTAAGACATCTACTTGGGCTATATATAGTTCAGCTTCAAGTCACAGGTCATGTAATTTCATTAAATGCAGGAAAAGGTATTGAAATGGCCTCAAAAGCTCAGTGATCTAACCTAACCTGCCCACCTCCTCAACTCGTTCCAGGAAAGGGTTCACAGTACTCATGTAGGTGTCAAACTGCAGAAAAGTTATATTAGCAGTTTACATATTATTGAGAAGAAGCATGTTTACTGATGATTTTTACGAAACAGCCTTGTGAATCTGACATACCGCCTTCAAAATATTATCAAATTTTGTACGTATTTTCTGTTGTTCTCCTGCGGCGGCCGTCCTTACTGAAGCAGCTTCTGAACATAACTCCGTAGCCTGTGTGGTGACATGGGGAAAGTACAATCAACAAATAAGGCGACTAAATCTACAGGCTTTAAGAGTCAAAGAGATGGACAGCTAGTTGTTTTTCTGTATTGGCAATAAATACTAATCAAGCCTCACAAGAATCACCATAAGTAAGTAGTTGGGATCCCTAAGTAGTTTACATGTGGGCACAAAATTAACGACTCCTTCAATTTCAGAAGGATATTAAGTAAAAAAAAAGCTATAACTTCAGAATAAGCACATCACCTTCGCGATCATTGCCTCTACTTTTCTTTCTCTGGGTTCAAGGCACTGTAGTTTACATTCAGTCTCGGACCTCAAATTACCCAGCTTCTGATTTTCAGCTGCTATTATTTGATTCCTTTCTTGCACTTTCGCCTTGAGACGCTCCTCCATTTTATTTACTGGTTGGAAGGGAATCATGTACCAACGTAAGGTAAAGAACAACCTTCAGAACGGGAGGAACATACAATATTTTAGCAGTACTACAAAATATACAAATAGATATCAGAAAAATAACCTTTTCCTTGCCATTCAACAATCTGTGCGTCAAATGACATGACTGAGACACTTTCATCATTAAGCTTAGCTTTGCGAGCTTTAACTTCCTTTTCAACTGTTTTAGCAGCAGCAAGCTAGCAGAAACAGTAAGTAAAAGCATTAGCCAAGACATATCATTCAACAAATCCAGGTACAGAATCCGATAGCGCTTTGCAGCTACTCTTACCTGTTCTTGTACATCATGGATTTTAGTGTACTGCTTCGCCAGTTTTTCATGAGCCTGTGAGATGGAGATAATTTAGGATGCAATCACAGGGGTATCTACAGGACTTCAGGTGAAGGATAACTAGCAACAGCAGTAAGTGCCACTCCCATACGAGCTAGAACAACCAGAGGCACCAGCTGTAAGAAACGAAATCCAAGAGATATATCATGAGGAAACTACATGGTCCCAGCAGACACATATGTAGAAGATTGTTTCATTTTTCGAACTCCATGAAAATAAGTCTGAAATCAGTTGTTGCAGTCAACGGTCGTAAGCAAAACACATTGAATTGGCATATTCTAATGAGAAGTGGAATCGGAATACCTTAGTAATTAACTCCAAAGTGGCAGTTTTTTCTTGAACATTTTGCATTGATGTTTTCTCAGACTCCTTCAACTTAGCACGTACTGATTTCTTCTCTTCCAGGGCCCTCTTTAATAGGAAGGAAAAAACAAAATTAGGTATGCAGGCTTATACAGATCTCTTATAATGATAATACATTTACGAGTCCAAGTTTAGTTCTGTATATCAAAGGTTAATCAGGTCATAGATCTTGGTAGGCTTGATATTGAGTCAAATAACAGGACTAAGGCCCCTCCACGAGCCATTCATGGAAAAATTGATGTAACAGGTCTACTAGGCTGGTTATGTTATGCAGGTATGCAGTCAACTAGTAGTAGGCAAATTACAAAAACGAGTAGTTGATTTACCATATATAGTCATCACAAGACCGGATTACCGAATAAATATCACCTGGCTAAGTTTGGGATTGGGACCTTGCCTGCAGCAACAAAAAAATGGAAGATGTCTCACCTGAACCTTTTCTGGGGACTTTACTAATTTGGACCTCAGTTTGGAGTTTTCTTGGGCATGTTTAGTCAACTCAAAATCAGCCTGGGTTATCTGCAGCAGGAAACATAAATGCAATGAATACAACATTATGTAGTGAGCTTTTTGTGCATGACATAAAACTTTCAGCATAAATAAGGAGAACAGTATATCAGTTGCTCAATGTTCTCATTCACGAATATAGCTTAATACCAATTGGTCATGAGCAGATGCCAAGACTCGTGATTATATTGTGGATATACAACCAATTTAAACATGTTGTGCACGGTGTTCACTTTTCACATGGTAAATTGTAGATAGGCTGGTCCTATGTGGGCTGGAGGGCTTCTAACCTGCGAAAGGTGGATGGAGCTTATGACTTCTCAGAGTCAAGAAGCTAGAGCAGGAATGAGTAAGGGCCAACAGCCCTGGTAAAAAACTCTATGGCCCTATAGTTAAAGATAGTATTTAATCTTACAGGCTATAACCAATCACCAGTAATTCAACTGCTTGTGTTTGACTTTGAGGACCAGACGTTTTCAAGCTACTTTAAATTCATATCAAATTTTCTTGGTCAGATCTCCTGCCTTCAGGTTCCAGAAAGGATCCTAGTTCGTACAACGGGGGGCTCCTATTTTATTGGCATCGACCGTTACAGCCTCATCTACCCTCGTACTTGGAGGCTTGGAGCTGTAATGTTTGACCAAGTAGCTCTAGCTTTTATATAGAAGACCAGAGCCAAAGTCACGACAAAGGGCCAAGGCTCACTAGATTGCAGCACGAATCCACAAGTCTGTTCATATAAGCCGGAGCAGATCCCCATTTCAAAAAAAAAGGCTGTTCATATTCACCTTTTTAATATGGCAACATGTGGTGTATTTGATCGGAAAATCATGTGTGTTCTCTTATTATTCATGTTGTAGGATACTAGGCATATAACATGTAGCATGCTTGATTATTTAGGACATAACAAACTCCTGAGCAATAACTAGATTGGCTGATTACCATGTAAAACAGTTTATTCCAGAGATTCACAGAACGCGGTTGGTTTTTTGGATGGAGAGTGATAATAGTGGATGGAGAGTGATAATAGACGAATAAACATGATGCTGACAGGAGGCAGGAATGAACACACCTTCCTGTGGATTTCTTCTTTCTTGTCATTGATGGCCGTAGCTTTTGCTCGTAGGGCCAATTGCTGCTTGTTGTAAACCTGAACTTTCTGCTGCAGAGCATTGACGTCCGCTTCCAGCTGCTGGGCCATGGGCTCTTCCATCTGCTCCGCGAGCTCATGATCCGCGATCTCCTTCTGAAGCTGCAGGTGATTAACCCGGCACAACAAACAAAAAAGCAATTTTATTTAAGAATCTCAAGCATGTGAGCATTTCCCCGAACAGAAGAGCTGCATAAACTCTGAACAGCGAAGACCTGGGCGATCCTGGCCTTGAGCTCCAGGGTGCGCTCGTGGTAGTCGGGGGTGTCGTTGACGATGGGGTGCAGGAGGCTGAGCCTCTCCTCCCTGTAGAAGAGGAAGTTGATGAGGGCGCTGAGGACCTCGACGACGCGGCGCGGGGTGGGGCGGAGGAGGTCGGCGAGCGTGAGATCCTTGAACTGGATGGAGTCGAGGAAAGCCCGCGACTTGTCGTAGAGGTGCAGCACCCGGATGGCCTCCGCGTGGTGCTCCGGGTTGTCCAGCGCCTCCAGGTCGCTGAACCCTAGCTGCCCGTCGTCGCCGTCCCTGGCGAAATCTTACCCGGTGAGCGAGCGAGCGAGTGGTTTGTGACTAGGGAGGAGGAGGAAGCGACGGCGCGTTTGTTACCCGGGGGCGTCGACGAAGGAAGCCAGGAAGCGGGAGAGGACGGCGGGGAGCAGGTCGGGCTGGGGTTTGGTGATGTCCTCGGGTCGGAGGTTGGCGATGGGGGCGATGCCAAACTGGACCAGAGCCTCCGCTATATCCGCCGGCGACAGCATCGGGAACCCGAAGCCGGACGCCATCGAATCGCCGGCGCTTCTCCTCCTCCTCCGGCTACCGGCGGCCGCCCGTGTAGATAGTTCTTCCCCCAAAATCGAAATGTTCTGGCGGTGGCTCTAGCAATTTTCCCGCCGTCGGAGACGCGAGTTGAGCTATGGCGGCGTACTGGGCCTTTTACCCTCTCGCTGGACCGACGCAAAACGGCCTGTTAAGATGACGACCGGAGAAAATGTTGGAGGCGTGCTCATAAACAATGTTGGCCCGATGCAAAAACAAAAAAACACAGTGTTTGTCCGGTTTCCCTAAAACTCAACAAAACATTCAATTCCAAATTGTATACATCCAAACAGTAATTGGAATTTTGTGCTACCATTTGATTTCGGTCATAAATTCCATTCACAACCAAACAGTGGAATTTGAATTGGAGTCTAATTCCTTTCCATCTGGAAAATGGAATTGCTAGTCCAATTCAATTCACGGCAAATTTTTCTACATCCAAACACAGTGTAAGAGTACTTTTTTCTTTGCTTTTAGGGAGAGTGTTTACGATGAGAAGAGAACCTATTAGAAGAAAAGCCTGCTGATTCATCAGATGTGGATACGAGAAAGAAGATTTCACCATACGCAAAAAGATTGAAGATCTGATTCAAAAGGCGAAGCACTCAGACAAAGGCATGGACTTTTTATCATCAAGCGTGTTGAACATTGAGGCACGTCTGGACCAAATAATCCCTCAAGCTACCAATCCCACTAGGCAAGAGGAATATGAGGCATTTATTGGTTGTAGTATTCCTAGTGAAGTTCATATACCCCCGCCAACTTGATGTTCATACAGTGGGAAGATGCAAAAGAATAAGGAGAGGAAAAGAGACTAACAAGGAGGGTAAAAAAGAAGGACCAAGTGAAGGCGAAGGTCCCACGCTTGTGCAAGACGTGCAAGCAAATAGTGTTTCATGATACTCGCAACTGTCCAAAAAAAATTAAGAGAAAAAGAGCGTCATTATGCAAGATATGCAACCAGATGGTATTTCATGATGTCAAGAAGAAATCATAGAATGAGTTATTTAAATAAATAGCAAGGTGTCCCTCGCAAATGTGAAGGCATCATCTTTAATGTGCTGAGTATGTTCAGTAAATAAATTTATGGTTTCGTAGATTTTGGGAACATGTCATTGTAAATCACATGATTCTATAGATGCCACAAATATCATGTTAGGTTCATGTGTGGGTAGTATTTGGAATCATTTTCATTTTGTGACAGTTATGAAATTTGCAAAAAATACCATGCCATATATTCTTGAATGTCCTTTATTTTGAAACCCAAGTAATGCCATTTTTCGATTATTTTTACTCTCTTCCTACTATCGCCCGCACTTCCATCCATGTGTTTTCTCTCTCCTTCTCTCTATCTATCTATCTCTTATATATATTTTGTGTGACATCTAACAATGATGACACCACTTAGACGCCACATAGGTCCATGTAATTTAGTGAAGTTCACTAATAGAATTAAATCGTATATTTTTCAGTGAGTTGCCAATTTAATGCATGTGCTCACAATAATCTTTAAATTTTAATTGCAATGGAACATACAATTAAATCTTATATCATAGAATACCCTGGTACTTGATTACGCATTAAACTACATGTCATCTCATGATGTGGTAAGAAGTGAGCCCAGCTCACTTGGTTAGGGAACTGGATGTACAATCCATCCACCTTGATTCAAATTCTCAAGGACCCAGATCTGGATTCTTATTTTTGTTAAAACAATCTGTTGTAGGTGTTTCCCCTACCGCATTCTTTTACAAAAGAAACTCATGTTGTGATGGGTGAAGTTTTTTAAAACTTTTTAGACCCAAAGAACGGTGTCCTTACTAATGTGGTGTGATCACAAAACTCTTTTAACTAAAATCCCTGTATCAGCTATGTTGCTATAAAGTTGAAACCTTATTAGTAGATATTGATGATAAACTTTAGTATTGCTAGTGCACAATGACCGAACATGCACATCAATGTATGTCATACGATTGATCTCCCTTTTGTGGTTTTTACGGACTATGGCAGTCGGCTACGACAGTGCCATCAAGCTCAAATCTAAATGAGAACTCTAATATTATTTAGCAAATCTTAGAGAAACTAACTCCAAACGCACATGGACCACATTTTTACATCAATCTGGAAATTTTTATGGGTGCAAAATAGTTGGATATACCTACCTTATCTTTTTACATATTTACCTAGGTAAGATATCGGATCAGACAGTGTTGCTTACAAAAAAAATACGCGGGTAGTGTTGGCAACAAAAGGAACATGCAATTGTTGAATTTGCCACTATACAAAATACTTTTATGGATATTATGAAAGATAATTAGTGTTGACTCACATATTATATGAATTACCAACATAATATCAATTAGAAAAATAAGGATAACAAAAGATACACGCTATTAGAACTCGGACTTTAATCAGGACATACTACTCGACAACTGATAGTCGATGAACATCCCAATAAGTAGCAAGATGCTAACCGACACCATGATGAGAAACATAGACCATAGCCCTCTCTATGCAGTCTTCCGAACTCGAATACTATATGAATATAATTGTCGAATGATATTATCAAAAAAATATGGATATCGTCAACATAGAAATAATACTCAAACCGTCATTATTTTGAAGAGAGGCGTCAAGGGATATCAAAATAATTATTCGAGACATTATAACGAACCATTAGAACCAATTTTTGAAACATATTATGTTAGCTTGAGTGTATTTGCTGGCTATTGCCGATAATGCTGCAAAAAGACGCAACCTAAGTTGGATCGAAAGACTAAATATTGCATGTTTAAGGTCAAACTTTATTGGTTAAAATTATATTAGTTTCCATGATGTTTTGGACATATGTCATAAAGATCAAGTGCATTTGATCACGGCCTTTGCCAGCTATGTCCCATCGTACGACCAAAAGACTTGAGTCGAACGATTCATGTTGTAGATTTATGCATTTTTGTACCGGCCATGTATTTTATATATGCTCTAATTAGTGATTCTTTTGATTACTTGTGTTGCCCAGTTCATATATGATCAAAACACCTTAAGTAAGGAGAGATAGTACATATACATTAGAGACATTCGATCTTGATGTTCAATCTCCACAAAAATTCATGACACTCGGCGATAATGTCGTTGTAGTGTAGGTTCAATGACCACACGTTTAGATAGCCTATTTCCAGTCAATTTTGGATTTTTATATATAGAAAACATGGGGGCTTATAAATTTATCCAACTAATTTATAACTTAATAGGTAGCTACCACCTCCTCTTGGATGGGCGAATGATTACCACGTCTCGAATGGAGTTGTCGGCCGCACTCTCAAAATGACTTACTCCGAATTTTTTTCTAGGCATGAGGTTGGTTCAGACCAATCTCTCCACTTAAATCCATGAGACTTGATGATCATGTCGTAGTGTACATTCAATGACCGCACGTTTAGATAGCCTATTCCAATCAAAGGCGGATGGCTAGATCAATTCCGGATTTTTATGAATAGAAAAACATCAGGGTTTATAAAATTTATCAAACTAATTTATAACTTAATTGTTAGTTTCTAATTTAAAAATATTTCCGATTTTTTCTCATATAAAAATGGGCAATGTAGTTTTTAATACATTTATAGTCGTATTCGGAATTGTACAAATAAAAGGGAAGTAATTCCTGATTTATGAAGTAAAGCAGGCTGGAGGCATCCATGAGATTTCCATGAGATTGGTTGATTGTAGTCCTCCCTCTTCGTTTATCATGTATTTCTAATGCCTTGGACGGATGTGCAAAGTAGATACTTTCCTCATCCATCTCAAACAGGAACTATATCATTAAAAATAATTGAAAAGATTTTTTGTGATCTCTTTTTTTTGTGTGTTAGTTAACAACATTTTGGATGTCTTAATATAGTGTTAAGTGATGCAGGATCATTCAGGTACAATTCAGATGCATCAGCACCAAAAAGAGAAAAGAGGCAGTACTGAAAAGAGGTGCTCAGCCCCTGGTGGGGGGCGGAGTTTCCGGCCCCAGAGGCCGGAGTTTCCGCCCCTGGCCAAAGGTTCCGGGCCACAGGCACCGGAGACTTGCCTGAGCCTCGGATGACTATGATGTGCTCAGCTCCTGGTAGGGGGCGGAGTTTTCGGCCCTAAAGGCCGGAGTTTCCGCCCCTGACCAAAGTTTCCGGCGCCAAGCACAGGATAGGCTGCCCAAGCATCTGCTGAGAAGAAGGTGCTCAGCCCCTGGTGTGGTCCGGAGTTTCCGGCCACCGGGAACCGGAGTTTCCGCCCGAGGCCGGAGTTTCCGGTCACTAGGGCCGGAATCTCCGGTGTTAAGCTTCGCTGCAACGGCTACATTTCAATAGATACCCCTCCACCTACCTCCAACCAGCTTGCTCGACCAAAACAAGAAGTCCACCATTGTTGCAAGCTCAAGATTCAATAGATCTCCCAATCCTTCCACCCAAACTCTCTGATCTTTGGAGGATTGAAGGATAAGGCCTTGATCTACATCTTCACCGAGCCGTTTTTCATTTCGCCCTCATTCACTTGAGGGAACATTTGCTAGGGTTTCCACTAGGAAAACCTAGCCCATTGTTGTACTTACACATTGTCTTTGTGACAGATTGTAGCTGTTCGGGAGCCCCCAAGCCCTTTGTGGGTTGTGCCCCGAATCGTTGTTGTAAAGGCTCCGGACTCCGCCTTGAAGGTTTCCGATAGTTGAAGTGAACCAAACCTTTGTGGTGCGGTTCAGCGGAGAAGAGGGTGAAGCCTTTGTGGCTGTTGAACCATTGTGTTGGTTCACACCTCTCCAACGAGACGTACTCCCCTTTAAGGGAGGAACTCGGGAATACATCCTTGTCGTCTCGTGCTTTCACTTCGGTTACCTCTATCCTTGTTTACCGCCTTTACTTTGTTTTTCGTGCTTAGTTATTAGCTTGTCATATAGGTAAATTCACCGTAGTTGCGTATCTAGAGAATTTATCTTTTGTGTCAAGCCTAAATTTTAAAAGAACTAAAATTTGGAGTAGCACCTATTCACCCCCCTCTAGGTGTCATACCGATCCTTTCAATTGGTATCAGAGCTTAGGCTCTCTTGTTGGGCTTAACCGCCTAAGAGAAGTATGACACAAAGTGAGGATGAGGCCGAGCTTGCCAAGGCTAGTGAGGCCCTTGAAAAGGCCAAAGCCACCGCGGCATCCATGGCCGATATCAAAGCTTTGGAAACAACTTTGACATCGTCCATGAATGCTAAATTTGATGAGTTTCGTGACCTGTTCATGAAATTTGCAAATGGCAAGAACTCGGAACTCATCCCACTAGAGGACGTCTCTACCTCCAAAGAGGGTGATTCCAAGGAGGATAAAGAGAAAAAGAAAAAGGGGGTTGAAACCGACACTCGATCTACAACACCTCCACCACCTCCTACCTTGCATGATGAGAAGGAAGGGTACCATGCCGTTCCGGGTTGGTATTCTCCCGACCCACCTATCACAACCCGCATAAACCCCTTAGGTCCTCCACCTAGGCTTAATGTTTTAGCTTTTGCTAGTTGGCAACGCTCAATGAAATCTCATGTCAACAGTTCCTCCATCGAGCTTTGGAGGATCATTGAAGATGGATACAAGGTCGAGGATCCAAGCAACATGACAAAAAGAGAGTTTGCCGAAAGGCAACTCAATGCTTCCGCTCTCCACATGATCGAACTCTCGTTGAGTGACAATGACAAGCACCATGTTCTTCATGCCACCACCGCCAAAGAAGTTTGGGATTGTCTTGAGGTTGCTTTTCTTGGAAATGATAGCATGAAGAGGAATAGATATGAATCCTTGAGCAATGCTTCCGAAGGGTTCTACATGCTTGACAACGAGAATCATGAAGAGATGTATGGAAGACTCAAGACTCTTGCCAAAGCCTTTTTTGATGTGGGGGCAACCTATGTGGATGATGCTTGGGTCAAAAGAAAGTATGTAAATGCTCTCTTGCCTTTTGAGCCTATGGAATTGAAGTCAATACAAGGAAGATACAACTATCATCAAATGTCTTCACATGAAGTTATGCAAGAAATTCAAGCCTCCAAGATTGCCACCAAGAATGCCGAAGATAACCGTGCTAGGGCCATGGGTATGAAACAAGGTCCCTCACTTGCATTGAAGTCCAAGGTGATTTGTATGGATGAGAATGACGAGGTTGAAGCTTGCCCAAGCAACATCGCTCCCAATGATCTTGAACAAGCCCTCAATAGTCACATAGCCCTTACCACAAGAGTGTTTTGGAATGACCCCGCAAGTGCTAAAGCTCGTGTTGATCGAGAGAACAATTCAAGTGGCAAGAAAGAGTTTGCTCAAGAACAAAGACTTGCTACAATTGTCATGACAAGAATCACTACATAAGAGAATGTCCTTATGAGAATCGTGAGCAAAATGGTGGGAAGCTTGTCCCAAAGGACCACTCAAAGTTGATTCAAAAGAAGCCCGCAAGACCAAGGAAGCCTTTCTTCAAGAAGGCACCAAGAATTGTGTTGGTGGCACAAGAAGAATATGTCTCAAGTGATTCTGAAGATGAAGATGCACCTACTAAAGAGGTAGTCGCATTGGCTATTGTATCTACTCCATCATCGTCTCTCTTTGAATCCCCCAATGAAAACGTCTCCACCAACAACGCTCGTTGTCTCATGGCTCATGTCACCGAGGTATCATCCCCTTCTCCCAAGACTATGCATGAAATAAGTGATCAATATAGTCTTGTGATTAAGAAGGAACTAGTTTCCTCCGATACCTTCATGACTAACTTGTAAGGTGAAGCCAAAGAACATGTTCAGTCTCTCATGAGACAATTATGTGCGGCCGAAGAACTTCTTCAAGAAAAGAGTAAGATTGAGAGAGAGGACTCTCTCACCATTGCTTCCTTGAATGCTTCCATAGCATCTTTAAATGGCTCTCTTGATGAAGAAAGTGAATATAGAACCACTCTTGAGGAAAGACTTGAGTCTCTTGATGCAAAAAATGATGAAATTATTAATAAAATCATTAAGGATAGAGATCATGTCTTTGCTAAATATAAAGTGATTAAAAAGGAGAAAGTTGAACTTGGAGTTGCTAATGCTAGACTTCTTGAGGATATGGAGACACTTGACAAGGCTCACAAGGTCTTGGAAACGACTCACTCCCTTCTAGTCAAGTCTCATGAGCAACTTCAAACTCAACTTTCTAAAACTTGTTCAACTAGTATATCAATTCTTCCTCGTGTTCATGAAGATGCTATTGAAGAAAATGCTAGGTTGAAGGTGGATCTTGCTAAGGCCACTAGTGCTAAGACCTCCATTCCCAAAGGTAAAGATAAGGGTATTGCTTATTTGTTTGAGCAAAAACCACACAAAGGAAAGGAGGGTCTTGGTTATGTGGCCAAGGCAAAGAAGAAAGTGAGCAACAACAAGGAGAACAAGACCAAACCCGCACAAGCCAAGACTCCCATTGCGGGTAGTAATGCCAATAGGGGCAAGACTACTCGTAGTGACTTTGCGGGGCATAACAATCCCAACTATATTCTTTATATTGACTATTATGGTGATGTCTATGCAAAATATGTTGGTCCTTATGATGGTTACATTGATTACTCTATTTGGGTTCCTAAGACCCTTGTTGCTAACCGAAAGGGACCCATTGAGAAATGGGTACCTAAATTCAAGATATGATCTCTTGTAGGACTATGCTTCCGGCGGATCTAAATGGGTGATTGATAGTGGGTGCACTAGTCATATGACCGGAAGCAAGGAGATCATGATGGAGTTGAGACCAAATCTAAATCACTCAACCGTCTCCTATGGTGACAAGTCCAAAGCCGAGGTAAAGATTCTTGGCAAGGTGGTAGTTGCAAGGGATATCACCCTTGTAAATGCCATGCTTGTTGAGTCTCTAGGTTACAATCTTATGTCCGTTCGTGCTCTTAATAAGATGAACTTTGATGTCCATTTCACTCTTGATATGGTGGTGAAGGGGATCGCAGGCAGAAAACAAAAAAAATTCCTAACAGCGATAACCTTAAACTAGACAAGATCTATACTATGCAGATATAGTAATACAGAGGAGATCGGTATATATACCCTTGTAGACCGAAAAGCGGGGATTACGCTCCCGCACAAGCGTTGCTGACGTAGACGCCGTAGCCGACCTCAAGGTCGCGGAGAACTTGGCGCGACGAAGAAGACGATGACGCGGCGATGTCGATGAAACCGACGACGACCTCGAGGCCGTGTAGAGGAAGCAGACCTCCAGCACCACTAGCGTGGCACCTCGCAGGGCGTTACACACATACGGTGAAGCCGACGAACTCCGGGCCCGATCCAGGGACGAGCAGCGGAAGACTGGGACCGGAAGACCAGCAGCACGGCGGCGTGCGTATGGTGGAGAAAAACTTATCCTCGGCGCAACTCCAAACAAGGGAGTCACGGGATCCAAGGAGAGAGAGAGAGAGAAATTGGTGTGTCCTTCAAAGGCCAGGGGTACCCCTCTATATAAAGGGACCAGGGGGCTGCCCAACTTGCCAGGCTGGCGGTGTGGGACTATTCCCACACCCCAGCCGGCCAGCCTTGGTGCGCCGGCCTAGGTGGGCCCCATGTGGCCCACCTAGGGCCGGCCGAACCAGCCCTTCCCTTGGGAGGGACTCCTCCCCCCCCCTCATGGGCCCTTTTGCCCAAAAAGGCCCATTTAGGGATTTTTGCCTTTAAAAATTCAGGAAAAATTAAATAAAAATATATTTAACTATTAATTACATTAATTAATATTAAATACATATTACATAATTTATTCCGGCTCCGAAAACTATTTCGTCGCTGCCCGATCTCCATCGGAACTTTCCCGGGATGTTCCCGGTGCTCTCTTTTCCTATTTTCTCTTCCGGTAAATATGTCGACTCCCCTTAAGTGTGTTACCCTAGCGGTTCGATTATCTCACCAGACATGATCGAGACTCCTCTCCGATCAATGACTAATTCGTGGACCTTGGATACCCAGAATTAATCCCTGCGAGATAACGAATACTTTACCGTTCGAACCTAGACGTCTGAGTCTTAAACCTTTTGCCATGCGATACTTAGCGCGTCCGAGACTCGTTCATAGATATCTCCATACCTAGCTTGATCTCGTTACCGACACTGCTAACTTCTACTCGTCCATGATATTATGTCCTGGTGACCTAGCCACACGCTTGCAAGCTCGTTTGACATAATCTCACCGAGTGGGCCCTAGAGTATCTATCCTACTATGCGGACTGGCAAATCCCGCTCTTGACCCCCCGTCTCAACATACTCCTTTCTGAAGGGGATCGCAGGCAGAAAACAAAAAATTTCCTACCGACGATATCCTTAAACTAGCCAAGATCTACACTATGCAGATATAAAAGTACGGCGGAGATCGGAATACATACCCTTGTAGACTGAAAAGCGGGGATTACGCTCCCGCACAAGCGTTGACGACGAAGACGACGTAGCCGACCTCTAGGTCGCGAAGAACTCGGCGCGACGAAGACGATGAAGATGACCTCGAGGTCGGGTGGAGGAAGCCGACCTCCCAGCACCACTAGCGTGGCACCTCGCAGGGCGTCACACACATACGGTGGAGACGACGGCCTCCGAAGCTCCAGTCCAGGACGAGCAGCGGAAGACTTGGACCGGAACACCAGCAGCGCGGCAGCGGGCTATGGTGGAGAGAGATCCCCCTTCTCTACTCGGCGCAACTCCGACAAAGGGAATCACGAAATCGAGAGAGAATTAGGGAATTAATTGGTTAATTAAAAGGCCAGGGGTGCCCCTCTATATAAAGGCTCCCGGGGGAGCCAAGCTTGCCAGCCAGGCAATGTGGGACTATCCCCCATTGCCTGGTGCGGCTAGGCTGGTGCGCCGGCCCCATGGTGGGCCCCTTTTGGCCCACCTAGGCCGGCCATCATGCCCCCACCGAATTCCCCTAGGGAATTTTCCCCTCTTGGGCCTTCTTTCGACCAGAAGGCCCATTTAGGGAAATCAGCCTAAATAAATTCGAAAATAAATATATAAAATCATATTTAGACATTAATTACACTAATTAATATCAAACATATTATATATAATTTATTCTAGCTCCGAAAACTATTTCGTCGCTGCCCGATCTCCATCGGACCATTCCCGGGACGTTCCCGGTGATCTCTTTCCTTTCCGGTTGTCTTGTCGAAACCCCTTAAGTGTGTTACCCTAGCGGTTCGATATAATAACAGACATGATCGAGACTCCTCTCCGATCAATGATTAACTCGTAGGCCTGGACCCCATGAATTAACCCCTGTGATATAACGAATGACTTTCATCTATCAAACCTGGACGTCGAGTCTTAAACCTTTTGCCATAGCGATACTTAGCGTGTCCGAGCATCGTTCATAGATATCTCCATACCTAGCATGATCTCGTTACCGACAACACTATCTTCTACTCGTCTATGATATTATGTCAGCTGGTGACCTAGTCACATGTTTGCAAACTCATTTGACATAATCTCACCGAGTGGGCCCTAGAGTATCTATCCGGCTATACGGACTGACAAATCCCGCTCTTGACCCCTCGTCTCAACTATTCCCTTCCGATACCCAAAAGTATCACCTATCATTGTCACACTATATAAGATATGACGTTTGGTGCGATCAAAGTATCTTCCAGGAATAACAATAAGAGTTGATCTCACGGTCGAAGGCGTAATGACTACGTCCTACAAGTTATGGGTAAGTCCATCACATCGTTCCACCTAGCGATATGACTCCATTGCTAACAGACGCCATGTCTCATGATCGGGAAACCTCGATCATCAATCGCGCAATGAAACTAGTCTTAGTAGAGGCAACTAGGGACCTGGTTGTTTATCTACCACACGTGTATTAATGTTTCCGCTTAATACAGTTATAGCATGGTATAAAACATATAATGAACAATTGGAATATAACCAATAAACTATCTTTATTAAGTGCCTCTAGGGCATATTCCCTTCAGTCTCCCACTTGCACTAGAGCAACACTTAATCTAGTTTGCAACTTGGTAAAAGCTCAACACCCATAGCATCTTGGTGCATGCTTGTCTCGTGGAAGAGGAATACAGTCAACAGATCTCACACATTGAGACCTATATGTGCTTTGCAACACTTCTATGTCACCTAGTTTGACATCATCCCGTATCTTACGATGACGGTGAAATATATCCTAGTGGATGGAGTGAGACTCGAACATTCGCGTAGCATGGGCCTTTAAAAGTCTAAGAGATCTATTAAGGGGACCACATACGCTCGGAAAACTGTTCAGTCCAATCACACTTGCTACTTCTGAAGTTGCCATATATTTCTATACCTATGTAGATTATGCGACAGTGCATTCATATGCGACTTCGCAAGCTAACCATGTCTTTCTTCAAAATAAAGGACATCTCCTATATGAGATTTCTAGTTGTATGGGCCAGTGTAATAACTTGCATCATCGTAACCGTTTTACGGCAAGTTGTCTTTCCACTCTTACCCTTTACCAGAAAACATATCTTCAGTTCTCACAGACACTGAAGGATACACTTAACGTTTGTTCATTGATCCACACAAGGATCACTCTGGAACCCGTTCTTCATCCAAGAACTTGGGTCACACCAAGTCGAGCTTTCAGTCTGATAGAATCTATGTCTGATACATAGAGAATGTCGAACATCATTTGCTATCACTGAAAATGCCAAGATAAACTTAATATTTTACCTAGTCATACAAGCAAGAACAATCTTCTTCGCTTGTTCTATTCTGAAACACTTCAGAATCTTAACTTAGGAAATATTCCGACCTAATGTTATTAAGCCCCTTACGATCTATACAATTATAGATTGGATGCCTAATACTCCTAACTTCTTTCATAGGAAATTTAATCACTTAAATAATCCTTTACACTCTACTAGAGGATCTGTGTCATTCAATATGTCGTTACATACAAAATCACGAATGACACCTAGCTCCCACTCAAATATGCCTTCCGCATATAAGATCAAGGAAAGCTACTTAGCTCCCACTCAAATATGCCTTCCGCATATAAGATCAAGAAAAGCTACTTTGCTCCCACTCACTTCTTTGCAAATGCAAGTCTCTTCAACTATTTTGGACAACTCCAAAATCCTTTGATCACATCATCAAAGTGAAGATTCCAGCTCCGATATGCTTGCTTCAGCCCATGAATGGACAACTGAAGTTTGCATACATGTTTAGCATCCTCAGGATCACCAAACCATTATTGTACTAATTACAACTCTTTCTTAATGACACTATTAAGAAACATGGTTTCTTATCCATCTATCAATTTCTTAATTTGAAATTGTAGTAATTGCTAAACGACCCAGAATAGATTTAGGTTTCGCCACTTGAGACAAAATCTCGTTGTGGTCAACTTTTGAATCTGTCGGAACTGTTTCACGACAAATCGATCCTTATCAGTGTCTACTCTCTCATAAAATTCCATATTCTGTTAACATCCTAGATGCCATCAAGAAGATCTCCCAAGTCATTACCTGGTAATCGTACATGGATTTTATTTCGGATCATATATGACTCATAGCCATTTCTCGGACTTAGGTCTACCATCTCTTCTTCGTAGTTTGTAGGTCTGTCATATTCCATTAATATGACCTTCATAACAAGATTGTCGTAACACACAGTGTGGAACACAACCTCGTACGCCTACGTTCTTAGTATGAGCTCAGAGCATCATGATCTTGTATCATCAGCTTCTTTCAAGCTGTGGAGCATGACACCGAAAACACTTTCGGTTGCGCCACTCTGATGTCTGGAGAGAAAGTTTATCAACTTTTCCTTGCTCTACTTTCTTTCCCACTTATACCCTTGGACAAGAAACTATTTCTTTCGCAAGGTATATTCCGGCAACGATTTTGCCTATGTCGTGAGACATGTACCCAACTGACTCTTTAGGTACGGTACACTACAAAGATTAATCCATTTTAGGTTTGATCACATCGAAACACTAAATTGTTAAAACGACAATCTAGGCTAAAAGCCATGCCTATGGTATTGTCTCCATGGATTCAAATGGTTTCCTTACTATTTAACGTGAATGTTACGTTTCTACCATACGACTCTAATGATCACAACAATTCGGTAAGAGATTTATTTACCACACACTATCCGATAGGGTGCGATTACGACGTCCTAACATACCATAACACTATGGTGTTCCATGCGACGTAATTTGTGGAACTCTTCTCACAAGTCTTCCAATGATGTGCCAACATTATAACTCAAATCTTTATTTCCTCCATCTGTATCGCGGGAATTTGATTTTCTTGTTAAGTTTATTTCCTACTTCATTCTGAACTTGTTTGATCGAATCAAAATTTCCAGACTAACATTCCCTAAGTGGATATCCATATATCTACCTGGAATATTCATGAAGTCTATGAAATATAGACTTCCACTACACGTTTAAAGTACTTCATTGATTCACATACACCCATATGCACGATTCTCAACAAGTTATACTCAAAACGTTCAGTGAAGTTCACGAAATAAAGGTCTCCACTACCCGTCAATTACTTCATTGATCCACATACATCTATATACATGACTATCAATAAGTTATATGCCCGTTTTCCGAAAACGGTGTCTTAGTTATCTTGCAAGTGTCAAAAGATCAAATCTAAGGACTTGTAGATCCATCCGTTATGGAGCTAATTCATTGACTATAACATTGACATGAATTAAACGGCAGTGCCACATATATGTGGTGTCTTTATTAAGTTTGTATCCTTTGGCATTAATATTATGAATGTGGGAGCTTCTACCATCTAAATTCAAATCGGCATATGATCATTACTTCATAAATATAGGACAACGAATTTGTCACTAACATATATGAACAATTGTCTCGCTAGAGGAGACACACTTATAACGATCATACTAACAGGCGATCATAAAAGAATTTATTCAAATGGTAGATCTAGAGGGAGAGTGTCTATGGCCAACACAACAATTTGTCTGCCATTATCAACACACAATGTCGCCTCATCCTTCCAAGCTACTCAAGTAGTAAATCTGGTTTTCATAAAACATGACTAGTATCAAAAACTTAGTCACTACTGCGAGTACTTGCTTAGGTAAAACATTCATAACATGTATATCATATATACACCATCATCATTGATGACTTCCCGGCGATCTGTTTCATCTTCTTGATACTTCCAACGTAATCAAGAACCATGAAGGTGAACGATTCCCCTTGCATGACATAGTCTATGACAAAGCATTTGCACCTGGCAACGTCGTCTGTCATCCAGTGATCGAGCTGAGCGAGGCATCTCAATGTCATCAAGTATGACCAATGTCATCAAGTATGACTGCCACGTGCTCCTTCAATGTGTGTATTCTCTTCCATCTTGGTTGAGAAGACAATCAGTCAACGTACTGATAAACTTCATCACCCCAACTTTAGGTGTACCCCGAGTTTAGCGATCATCTCATATGTTCGCGATCTAACAACTCGTACACATCGTTGGTTCTCTATGGAGGAGATCATAGCATACACTGGACTATGATGATATCATCCGCACAAAAACTTGATAATCCAAATTATCCTTTTGTTAGCGGAATCTCCGGGTTTATCTCCTAGCGGGTATTGTATCACAAAGAGCTAATGGTTTAAACAAGGAGTATCCTCAAGCTAAAGTATAAAACTATGAAGTTTGGACCCAACCTTTTAAGTTTCTCAATCGCAGGAATGCGCCTAATTTTAAAAGATGCTATTACATTGGTTAATATCTACAAAGGTTTGCAAAACAGACTTTGTTCATTATATTTTGAGTTCTAGTATTTTAGAAAATAACTATCATAACTCCCACTCAAACGAACATCCCTCCTGGTCGTTTCAGCGATTACATGACCCCCATCCATTGCGCAACCCCTCATCGTCAGAGCCGGCAACACAACTTCAAGGGTGGACAACGAATTGTCGATCACAACAACTCTGTGACTCATGCTCGACCTTTCGGCCTCCATGTTCCGAGGCCATATCTGCATATGCTAGGCTCGCCACAATAACCTTCAACGAATGCGCGTGCAACATGGCTTACACCCACTGTATGCGAACGACGATATGTCTGACACCCGATCGTCACGGCCTGCCTCATAACGTAGAACTTTCTTGGTGGTGCACGTCGAAGGAAGAACACTAGTGGTATTTTGAAGGGATCATCTTATATTTCTACCGCCGTGTAACTAATATATTCTAATATATAATCACACAATATAAGATGCACACAATAACATCAAATGTAATGCGATGTGATATGGTCCATGCGCCATGGTCTTCTTGGCGCCCACAGTTCATAAACAATTTAATAAACCTACCTTGACCATATCACATTGCCCCTGCAAAATAAAGTTAGACGCGTTCTACTTTATCTTTTGCATATTTTACGTGGCTTGGGGCTGTCGTAAAAAGAACCGCTTCTTACCTACGAACTTATGACCACAACAACGATCCAATAATTGCATGTTTAAGCATCCCTTTCGGGCCCTCCATTGAAAATGCAAAGCCAACTAAAGAGAGAGAAACTGACACCCGCCAGCCACATATACGGTACAAGCCGTATGTCAGTAGTGGAACCAGTCTCGCGTAAGCGTACGCGTAAAGTCGGTCCGGGCCACTTCATCAACTCGATGCCGCTGGAATCACAAGTGCACGCTAGAGGGTAGCAAATAACAGGAACGGTGCCCCCGTGAAGAACACGGGTTCTAACAGCGTACAGCTATATCTACGATAGATCGGCTCTGATACCACTGAAGGGGATCGCAGGCAGAAAACAAAAAATTTCCTACCGACGATATCCTTAAACTAGCCAAGATCTACACTATGCAGATATAAAAGTACGGCGGAGATCGGAATACATACCCTTGTAGACCGAAAAGCGGGGATTACGCTCCCGCACAAGCGTTGACGACAAAGACGACGTAGCCGACCTCTAGGTCGCGAAGAACTCGGCGCGACGAAGACGACGAAGATGACCTCGAGGTCGGGTGGAGGAAGCCGACCTCCCAGCACCACTAGCGTGGCACCTCGCAGGGCGTCACACACATACGGTGGAGACGACGGCCTCCGAAGCTCCAGTCCAGGACGAGCAGCGGAAGACTTGGACCGGAACACCAGCAGCGCGGCAGCGGGCTATGGTGGAGAGAGATCCCCCTTCTCTACTCGGCGCAACTCCGACAAAGGGAATCACGAAATCGAGAGAGAATTAGGGAATTAATTGGTTAATTAAAAGGCCAGGGGTGCCCCTCTATATAAAGGCTCCCGGGGGGAGCCAACCTTGCCAGCCAGGCAATGTGGGACTATCCCCCATTGCCTGGTGCGGCTAGGCTGGTGCGCCGGCCCCATGGTGGGCCCCTTTTGGCCCACCTAGGCCGGCCATCATGCCCCCACCGAATTCCCCTAGGGAATTTTCCCCTCTTGGGCCTTCTTTCGACCAGAAGGCCCATTTAGGGAAATCAGCCTAAATAAATTCGAAAATAAATATATAAAATCATATTTAGACATTAATTACACTAATTAATATCAAACATATTATATATAATTTATTCTAGCTCCGAAAACTATTTCGTCGCTGCCCGATCTCCATCGGACCATTCCCGGGACGTTCCCGGTGATCTCTTTCCTTTCCGGTTGTCTTGTCGAAACCCCTTAAGTGTGTTACCCTAGCGGTTCGATATAATAACAGACATGATCGAGACTCCTCTCCGATCAATGATTAACTCGTAGGCCTGGACCCCATGAATTAACCCCTGTGATATAACGAATGACTTTCATCTATCAAACCTGGACGTCGAGTCTTAAACCTTTTGCCATAGCGATACTTAGCGTGTCCGAGCATCGTTCATAGATATCTCCATACCTAGCATGATCTCGTTACCGACAACACTATCTTCTACTCGTCTATGATATTATGTCAGCTGGTGACCTAGTCACATGTTTGCAAACTCATTTGACATAATCTCACCGAGTGGGCCCTAGAGTATCTATCCGGCTATACGGACTGACAAATCCCGCTCTTGACCCCTCGTCTCAACTATTCCCTTCCGATACCCAAAAGTATCACCTATCATTGTCACACTATATAAGATATGACGTTTGGTGCGATCAAAGTATCTTCCAGGAATAACAATAAGAGTTGATCTCACGGTCGAAGGCGTAATGACTACGTCCTACAAATTATGGGTAAGTCCATCACATCGTTCCACCTAACGATATGACTCCATTGCCAACAGACGCCATGTCTCATGATCGGGAAACCTCGATCATCAATCGCGCAATGAAACTAGTCTTAGTAGAGGCAACTAGGGACCTGGTTGTTTATCTACCACACGTGTATTAATGTTTCCGCTTAATACAGTTATAGCATGGTATAAAACATATAATGAACAATTGGAATATAACCAATAAACTATCTTTATTAAGTGCCTCTAGGGCATATTCCCTTCACTTTCCGACACCCGAGAGGGACACCTTTATTGTCACACTATGTAAGATATGACGTTTGATGCAATCAAAGTGTCTTCCAGGAATAGCAATAAGAGTAGATCTCACGGTCAAAGGCGTAATGACTACGTCCTACAAATATTGGGTATGTCCATCACGTCATTCTCCCGATGACATGACTCCGTTGTCAACTGACATAAATGTCACATGATCGGGAAACCTCAATCATCAATTGCCCAATGAACTAGTTAGATAGAGGCTACCAGGGACCTGGTTGTTTATCTACCACACGTGTATTAATGTTTCCGCTTAATACAGTTATAGCATGGTATAAAACATATAATGAACAATTGAGATATGACGAATAAACTATCTTTATTAAGTGCCTCTAGGGCATATCTCCTTCAGGTGGTACTCTTGAGGAGAAAGACTCTAAAGGTCATGTTCGTTGGGTATGTTGAAAATGAGTTGTTTGTGGTGGACCTTTCGGGTTCAACCAACACTCAAGCAATATGCTTATTCAGAAAGGCCGACGTGGGGTGGTTGTGGCATCGCCGCTTATCCCATGTCAATATGAGAAGTTTGCAAAGTCTTCACAAGGGTGGCCACATTCTTGGACTAAATGAGAATGTTTCTTTTTCTAGAGATCGTCTTTGTAGGGCTTGTGTTGAAGGAAAGTTGCATGATTCTCCCCATCCAAGCAAAACCATCATCTCATCAACAAGGATATTGGAACTTCTTCATGTTGACCTCTTTGGTGCCGTACCGCAACCGAGTCTTGGTGGGAAGAAGTATTGCTTGGTGATTGTTGATGACTATTCAAGATTTACTTGGGTTTTCTTCTTCAAGACAAAGGATGAAACTCAACAAACCGTCATCGACTTCTCCAATGAAGTTCAACGTCAACACAATGTTCCCATATTGGCCATTAGAAGTGACAATGGCTCCGAGTTCAAGAACTACACCTTAAATGAGTTTCTTAGTGATGAGGGAATTCGTCATCAATATTCCGCTGCGTATACCCCTCAACAAAATGGTGTAGCCGAGAGAAAGAACCGGACTCTTATGGATATGGCTAGGTCCATGTTGGCGGAGTTTAAGTCTCCACTCTTCTTATGGGCCGAAGCTATCTCCACGGCATGTCACTCCTCCAACCGGTTATTCTTTCGCAAAGGAAAGAAGGAAACTCCTTATAAATGCTTACCGGCAACAAGCCCAACATCTCCTACTATCGAGTATTTGGTTGTAAGTGTTTCTACAAAATCAAAGGTGTTCATTTATCTAAATTTGAAGTTAAAACTTTAGAGGGTATTCTTGTTGGGTACGGTGCGAACTCTAACACTTATAGAGTCTACGACAAATCCTTAGGGAGAGTTGTGGAATCTTGTAGTGTGAGGTTCGATGAGAATGACGGCTCCCAAGTGGCGCAATTTCATGTTTGTGATGTAGATAATGAGGAACCTCAAGATGCAATATGAAGAATGGGGGTCGGTTTCTATCGTCCCATTGAGATCCATCATGAGCCTCCTCAAGCAAGTTCAAGCTCCACACAAGTGGAGACTCCATCACAAGTTGAAGCGGCGCCTACTTTGGTAGAAAATGAGACACCTATCCAAGATCAAGAACAAGTTCCTCCTCAAATGGACAAAGAGGCTACACAAGAACCAAGTTTTCCTAGCCAAGATCAAGACCAAGAGCAACCATCAACTTCCATCATTGAAGATATGCATGAAGATGGTCAAGGTCATCAAGACGGTCAAGACGGGGACTCAAATGATCAAGATGAGCAAGCGGAAATCCCTCGTATCAATAGGGATATCGAAACCCGTCGTCAAGCTAGAATCAAGAGAGACTTGGAAATTAATATTCATAAACTTGAAGCCATCATTGGTGATGTATCTCGCAAGGTCTCCACAAGAGGTCAATTGGCAAGCTTTAGTGAACATCAAGCTCATATCTCTATGGTGGAACCAAAGAAAGTTCTTGAAGCTCTTGAAGATCCGGATTGGTTGGAAGCCATGCATGAAGAACTCAACAACTTCAAGCGCAACAAAGTGTGGAATCTAGTGGAGAAGCCAAAAGATTGCAAAAATGTTATAGGAACCAAGTGGATATTCAAGAATAAGCAAGATGAGCATGGAATGGTTGTGAGGAACAAGGCAAGATTGGTAGCTCAAGGATACTCTCAAGTTGAAGGCATTGATTTTGGAGAGACCTATGCTCCCGTGGCTCGCCTTGAGTCCATCCGTATCCTTCTTGCATATGCATCACATCACAATTTTAAGTTGCAACAAATGGATGTGAAAAGTGCTTTTCTTAATGGTCCCTTGAAGGAGTTGGTATATGTTAAGCAACCACCGGGATTTGAGGACCCACACTTCCCAAACCATGTCTACAAACTTGATAAGGCCCTCTATGGTCTCAAACAAGCACCTCGTGCTTGGTATGAGCACCTAAGAGAGCTATTACTAGACCGTGGCTTTGAAGTGGGGCAAATCGATCCCACTCTCTTTACCAAGAGAGTAAAAGGGGAGCTTTTCATATGCCAACTCTATGTTGATGATATTATTTTTGGCTCTTCTAACAAAGCTTTTAATGATAAATTTTCAAAGCTTATGACCGATAGGTTCGAGATGTCCATGATGGGAGAGTTGAAGTTCTTTCTTGGTTTTGAAGCCAAGCAATTGAGTGGAGGGACTTTCATATCACAAGCCAAATATATCCAAGACATGCTCAAGAGGTTCAAGATGCAATATGCTAAAGAGAAGAGGTTTCCTATGGACACCAAATGTCATCTTGAACTTAGTCCAAAGGGTAAAGATGTCGATCAAAAACTCTATCGCTCTATGATTGGTTCTTTGCTCTATCTTTGTGCATCTAGACCCGATATTGTGTTAAGTGTAGGAGTTTGTGCAAGGTACCAAGCAGCTCCTAAAGAAAGCCACTTAATTGCGGTGAATCGAATCTTCCGATATTTGGTTTATACCCCAAGGTTTGGTTTGTGGTATCCTAGGGGGTCCAACTTCTCTCTTGCCGGTTACACGGATTCGGATTGGGCCGGTTGTAAGGATGATAGGAAGTCAACTTTCGGTGCATGTAAATTCCTTGGTAAGTCCTTGGTGAGTTGGTCCTCCAAGAAGCAAAATTGCATATCTCTATCCACCACCGAAGCCGAATATGTGGCGGTTGCTAGTGCTTGCACTCAATTATTATGGATGAGGCAAACTTTAAAGGAATACGGTGTCCATTGTGACAAAGTGCCTCTTTTATGTGACAATGAAAGTGCCATCAAGATTGGTCACAACCCGGTGGAGCATTCAAGAACGAAGCATATTGAGATTCGTTATCATTTCACTCGTGATCACATCAACCGGGGTGACATTGAGCTTGGTTATATTCCCACGAAGATTCAACTTGCCGATATGTTCACGAAGCCACTTGATGAAGCAAGGTTCACATTTTTTAGGCATGAGCTAAATATCGTGGATTCGAGGAGCGTTGGTTGACTACCTTGCATGCACACCTTTATCTTAGCTATATATTTCGTCTAGGTGTAGGCATGGACATAGGGGGAGTGCGGTCCTAATCCATTGGACTATCCCTCCCCCCATTATGCCGATAGTAAGAACTTTTTGTCTATATTGTTCATTTTATGAATTGTGAGCTTAAATGGCGAGTAGTGGCGGTGAACCCAAGATATATCTTCGCGGTGTCACACCACATACACTCATACATGGTGGCCTCGGCCACCGACATCTTCTTTGTGAAGATTTGATCTTTTTGGAGCTTTATGGCCTTGTTGCCTATCTGTTGGTTTTTATGGAAAACACACTCAAATGATGCTTCTTGTTTTTTTATGCCTCTTACCAAGTTTGAGTGTGAAGTACCATCCCCAGTGACTTTGTGTCTTATCTCAGGCCTATCTTATCTAAAACTTGCTCCTCTTGCATCTTGCGTGTCCAACAACAAAAAACTGGCATCTTTGAGTCGGTGGGGCCGGAAACTCCGGTCCTCTGGGCCGGAGTATCCGGTCTGACTGAAGTTTCCGCTCTAAACGCCGAAATCTCTGGCTAAGGCCGGAGACTCCGGTCGTTTAGGCCGGAAACTCCGGTCTAGGCAGTTTCGTTGGATTCAAAAGGGGATCGGGGTGAGGAGTTGGCTCACAACTCCTCACTCACCCCGACCCCAACTCCAATCCAGCCGCCGCCACCGCCTCCAAGTGCCACTCCGGCTGCTCCCCGCCGCCGGAATCCGCCGCGCCACCGGCTCCTCCACCCTCCAAGTGCTGGGGACTCTTCTCCCCCGCATTTGACCTCCACCATGTCGAGCAAAGGTTCATCCTCTCTCTCTCTCTAGGTTTTCACTCTAGATCTTGTTTTGAGAGAAGATTTGCTTGTGCTCCTTGGTGTAGAATCTTTATGTTGGCAATGTACACTCTAGAAAATTAGTTGTGCCTAGATGCCCCTTAGTTTTGGACTAGATCGAAGTTCCCAGCAACAGGGCGGAAACTCCGGTCCTCACAGACCGGAGACTCCGGTGTTGGCCGGAAACTCCGGCCCTGTTCATACCTGAGGGAAATCTTGGCAATTAATTTTCTCCTTTTGGCTTTCCTGGACATGCAAGCTTATCTCCCTGCTATCCCTCTACTCTATATCTCACAGGTCAGAGGACAAAATCTTCCGCCTTGAATCCCCACAAGACTTCAAGGAAAGATCGTGCTCAAACAAGGGACAAGCTCCTCTTTGACAGCAACACTAGCCGTATGAGACAGCAGAGCATCATTGATGAAGAGGCCACTAGACGTGCTGCCCTTGGTGGATTTGATAATGAAGAAGAGGACGAGCAAGCTCACTTTGACTCCTTGTCCACTGTTTTGGGCATGGGGAAGATTGATTTCCGTCAGATGAGATCTCAGCGGTTCTTTGACTTGCCTCCCAACACCACTGACCCCAATTTTCCAAGGAGAGAGCAGCAGCTGATTATGCATGAGATTTATGCCCGCATTGAGAAGCTTATGGTGTGTGAGCAAAAAGTGTTGGATCTTGAGAACTTGAACAAGAAGGCATACTTTCAGGAGGCTGTGTGGATTGCTCGGAAGCTTGGGCTTGAGAAGCTCATATCTTACACTCAGCAAGACTATGATATTCAGCTTCTTCAGCAGTTCTTCGCCACCGTGGTCTTTGATACGGATGAAAATGTCACAATGACTTGGATGACCGGTTCTCACAAATGCACCTCCAACTTTGTGGAGTTTGGCACCTGTTTGGGTTATGAGTTCAAGGGGGCCACTTCTCCGGTTGGGATGATGATGCATGTGGAAGGGGCTGCCTACAACAAGCGCCGTTTGCGCCCTCTATACTCAGTTGCATCTTCTGTGGGCTCCAACCAAGACCTCCTCCCCACTTTCAACATCTTCCTTCGCATGGTTCGGCTTAATCTTGCTCCTCAAGCCGGGAATGTGGATGCTATTCGAGGAGGGCTTGTCAACCTCCTATATCATGCCTACAAGGTTCTCCAAGCCGGTCCAGATTGTCAGGCCAAGAAGTTGATGTGATGGATTTCATCAAGTGTGAGATGCATTGGGCCATTTTTTAGCACAAGAACCCTCTTTATGCCCCTTATGTGATGAAGCTCATCCTCCTCAAGGTGCCCACCATTGACCGCTCTCGCCTCACCAAGCATGCCAAGGGTACCCTCCATCAACTCACCAAGCACACAAAGCAACCGTCTTCCTCTCGTGCACCCCCTCCTCCGTCTAGTGACGAGGATGCGGCAACCGACACTCCTATGTCTAAAAGGAGAAGCAAGAATGCCGACCCTCCCTCTCATCTTCAAGGAAGGGCCAAGGTGAACTCGGAAGTGAGCAAGCTCTCTTGGTGGAAGAGAAAATTGATGTGCATGGATATTGCTATTCACAAGGAGAACCACGGGTCATATGTGAGAGAGAAACACATCTTGAGCAACCAAAACATGATGATCAAGGAATTGCGCAAGATGAACAATAGCAACATTACTCCTCCTCCGGAAGAAGATGAAGATGGCATTCCTATTATCTCCTCATCTTCGTCCGACACGGTCCCTCTTCAACAATGGAACCAAGACGTCTTTCCTTGTGTTAATTATGCGGATGTAACTTCATTTCCCACCTCGTCTCGCAACACCGGCAAGGCTCCCATGGACCCTTCCGATGAGGACTACAACCAATAAGGGGATGATGACATGGACGACGACTCCGAGTGATCTCCATGGGCTCGTTAGTTGCTCTTTTCCCTTTTTGGTGTCTCGATGCCAAAGGGGGAGAAGTAGTTCTATTAGGTTCTCTCCGGGATTTGCATGGGTTGGACACAAGCATGTGCTTTTATCATTTTATTGCGCTTGTGTCTCTTTTATGTTATTTGGAACTTATTTGCATCTTATGTGTTGTGAACTATGTGAGTGTAAGACATATGGATTTCATTTATGTATGGTTGAGTCTACGTATTGTGCTATGTTATATGGATTTATATCTTCAGTTTTATGCACAAGGTATGGTTTCATCTCTAAGAACTCAACCCATATTGTGCTATGTCTTGGTTATGAAATATGTTGTTTACATATCATGTTGACTATACCTTGTTGGAACTTGTCTCTATATGTGTGCATTTGCATTCCAAAGCAAATAATTTATATGCACACATCTAGGGGGAGCTTTTTCAGTTGTTAAACATGATAGTGTAGTAAATTTTATTGCAAATCCATGTGTTGTCATCTAACACCAAAAAGGGGGAGATTGAAAGGACTTTCTGTGATCTCTTTGTTTTGTGTGTTAGTTAACAACATTTTGGATGTCTTAATATGGTGTTAAGTGATGCAGGATCATTCAGGTACAATTCAGGTACAATTCAGGTTGATCAACACACGAAGCTACAAGATGTACCAAGTGGATCATGTATCTCTTGGATGGTAAGCCATTGTCCATATAGCTTAGTGAACTAACCCAAGTGTGTGTGGGTTCTATATGTGGAGTTAGGTATCTTCCCATGGGCTTGCAACAAGAAGAACATCTCATAGAGCTCATGGAGAATGATGTCATGCGGTATTCGTCATCAAGGTTAAGAAGTGCAAGACCAAGAGAAGCATTTCGGAGATTTCTTATGCTTGTAGCTTGGAGGTCGAAATGAAGACATGAAGACGAAGCTAATGGAGCTTGGAGATTGAGATGAAGACGAAGCTAAGCGAGGCTCTCCCATAATGGCGTATGGGGGAGTATTTGGAGAAGTCTTCACCAAGCTTGTGCTAGCAAGCGCAATCAAGAAAGGTGGTCCACTTGGAGAGATCAAGACCGTCTTCGTCTAGCTCAAGTGGAATGCTCAAGGCTCTAGTGGATTGCTCAAGGCAAAGGTTTGTTCTTGATAGGGCTATAGGATAGACAGGCGTACTATCAAGAGGGGCTCTCGAGAGAGTAACTTGATCGCATTTTCGTGGAGAGCTCAAACCTTTGCATGCTTGGCAGATCATCTTTCTTGGTTCTTATTTGGCTTTTTACCTTGTTGGGTTTTGGTGCTTGTCGTGATCTTCATGACAAGACCAAGTTCTTCGAAAACGGTTTTAGTATGGAAAACTTGTTGCGTTTTCGGTGTGGAAATATTGCCGGTTCGACTTTGAGGAAAGCCCCAAACCTTCACATGTATGGTGACTTTGCTCTATTTATGGGTTGCAATATTTTTGTATGGTGACTTTGAGGAAAGCCCCAAACCTTCACATGTATGGTGACTTTGAGGAAAGCCCCAAACCTTTTTGGAGCCCTGTGCTTGTCGCTACCTTTCTAACGGAGTTGGTCTCACCTCATTCGGAGTTCATTTGCAAAAGATATTTCAGTTTTGGTGTTTCTGCCTTTTTAGGTGGGGCGGAAATTTCCGGACCTCGGACCGGAGATTTCCGACCTGGAGAATTTTTTCACCAAGTCATAAAAGGTTTCTTCTCTGTACTCATTCGCTCTCTGTCGGAAATCCAGGAGGAAATTTCCGGGGTCCGGAAATTTCCGGTCCCAGTTCGGAAATTTCCGAACATGAAGTTGAAGTTTTTCGCCAAGTCTTATTTGCATTCAGCTCTGGACTCGGTCTTCTCGCAGTCGGATTTCTATGCTGAAATTTCCGGAGCCCGGAAATTTCCGGTCACCTGTCCGGAGATTTCCGGCCGCCAGTCCGGAAATTTCTGAACCAAGTTACCTTTCTAACGGAGTTGGTCTCATCTCATTCGGAGTTCATTTGCAAAAGTTATTTCAGTTCTGGTGTTTCTGCAGTTTTCGGAGGTCCGGAAGTCCGGAAATTTCCGACCTGGAGAATTTTTCGTCAAGTCTTAAAGATTTTCTGCACTGCACTCAACTGGCTCTCAGTCGGATTTCCTACCGGAAATTTCCGGGGTCCGGAAATTTCCGGTCCCGGTTCGGAAATTTCCGAACGACCAAGTTAAAGTTTTTTCGCCAGTCTTATTTGATATCAGCACTGGTCGCTTTCAGCTCTCAGTCGGATTTCCTACCGGAGATTTCCGGGGTTCGGAAATTTCCGGACTTAGGTCCGGAAATTTCCGGCCGTCAGCCCGGAAATTTCCGAACCAAGTTCGGAAATTTCCGAGCTGACGATTCCCAACGGCTAGAAAACTGGGAGGGCTATAAATACCCCTCCCCTTCTTCTTCCTGGAGTGGCTGGTTTTTCCCCTCTCTCTCCTACCATTGTTGACCTTGGAAAAGCTTGCCCCCTCTCAATTCTTCCCATGATTCTTGCATATCTTTGAGGGAAAAGTGAGAGGAGATCTAGATCTACGTTTCCACCAATCCATCTCTCCTCTAAGTGAGGGGAACCTAGTGGATCTAGATCTAGGAGTTCCTTTGTGGTTCTCCTTCTTTGTTCTTCCTCTCTTCTCCCCCCATAAGCATTAGTTGCTTTTGGTGGGATAAGGGAGTGAGGGATTTGACTCCTTTGTGGTTTCTTTGTTCTTCCTCTCTCCTCCCCCCATAAGCATTAGTTGCTTTTGGTGGGATTTGGGAGTGAAGAACTTGTGTTCTTGCCATTGCATCGGTTGCATCGGTTTGAGCCCTCCACGTGATTCGTGGTGGTGAAATTCGTGAGCTTGTTACTCTTGGGTCCTTGGACCCTAGACGCCTTAGTGGCCGGCCTTTGTGGCGGAGACCTTTTGTGGTCGGTTAGGACCTTTTGTGGTCAAGGCCTTTGTGGCTAGTTGGGACCTTTGTGGTCAAGTTGGACCTGTTGTGGTCAAGACCTTGTGTGGTCTTTTGGGAGCCCCCAATTCGGTTGTGGGTGTGTGCCCCAAGGTTGTTGTACGGGATTGTTCTCCGCCCCAAAGGAGTTCATAGTGGAAGGTGAACCCGGACCTTTGTGGTCGAGTTCATCGGAGAATAAGGTGAGGCCTTTGTGGCGTTGAGTCGGACCTGTGGTGGTCACTCACACCTCTCCAACGAGACGTACTCCCCTAAGAAGGAGGAACTCGGGAATACATCCTCGTCTCCGCGTGCCTCGGTTATCTCTATACCCGAGCTCTTTACTTATGCACTTTACATTGTGATAGCCTTCGTGCTTGAAGTCATTTACATTGTGATAGCCTTCGTGCTTGAAGTCATTTACCTTGTTATCACTTTGTTGCTTGTCTTGCTTAGCATAAGTTGTTGGTGCACATAGGTTCACCTAGTATATTTAGGTTGTGTTCTTGATAAGTTAAACACTAAGTTTTATTCCGCATTTATCAACCCTAAATTGTAAAAAGTGTACCTCGCCTATTCACCCCCCCCCTCTAGGCGACGTCTTTCCTTTCAGTTACCTCTATCCTTGTTTACCGCCTTTACTTTGTTTTTCGTGCTTAGTTGCACGAGACGACAAGGATGTATTACCGAGTTCCTCCCTTAAAGGGGAGCACGTCTCGTTGGAGAGGTGTGAACCAACACAATGGTTCAACAGCCACAAATGCTTCACCCTCTTCTCCGGTGAACCATACCACAAAGGTTTGGTTGTAAAGGCTCCGGACTCCGCCTTGAAGGTTTCCGATAGTTGAAGTGAACCAAACCTGTGTGGTGCGGTTCACCGGAGAAGAGGGTGAAGCCTTTGTGGCTGTTGTTCACACTCACCGTAGTTGCATATCTAGAGAATTTATCTTTTGTGTCAAGCCTAAATTTAAAAAGAGCTAAAATTTGGAGTAGCACCTATTCACCCCCCTCTAGATGTCATACCGATCCTTTCAATAATGATTGCTCACGCATTAGTTTGTCAATAATTTGTGTCATTCTGCTCCGGCCTCCATCTAGGCGACCCACACAGCCACGCTATTAGCTAGTTGTTCTCCGAATCCTTTTGTTTTGATGCTCGTATCCTGGTCCAGTACGAATTTTATTAAGCCTTGTCCAACACTTTTTTTTTGCACGTAACACATCTAAATGATTTTCTCATGCTTGTACGTGGCCATATATCACGTTGTACGTATAATTCATTAAATCCCAGCCACCCATTTTAGATCTAAGTACTAAATTAATTTAAATGATGTGGCTTAACGTGGTGACTCTATTAAACATCCTCATTTTGCTTTTAGTATATAATAGATAGATTTTGTTTCATGTACCGAATTTCATTAATAAACAAGAATTTGTGTTTTTCCAAACTAGTTTTCCTTTATTTTCTATTGTCAATCTAGCTTCATGTATATTTTGTGACTTGCTCGTTGTCCGTTGTCAATCTAGCTTCCCGTTTCCAAACAATGGCCATGTTCGTTGTCTGGTTTATTTTATTTCCATGTTAATTTCGATCACACGTGCCAGAAGCTGAAAGTCAAGCCATGCCAGCTTATTAAATAGGTACAGCAGGCTGGGATAGTAGCTACCACTAAGCTCAAAACAGAACAAATCTGTGCCAAGAGATCCTCATAATTCAAAGATAGAACTTTATTTATAAATATAGGAAATGTGGTTACAATCTGTTACAGAAGCATACATACAGTGATCCACGCCTCTTGTTGCCAACTTGCTTTGTTCAATTGTTCTCTTGCGATGATCACTCAAAATTCAGGAAGTATATTGCAGAATAAGCTAACAATTGATGACACAACCAAGGCACAATCGTACTAAAGAAATAGATTGTTTGCTAGCCCTGCCATTGCCTCTGCTTCCGCCCGGGACAATCTTACAGAACTGAACTAGCAGCGACCATCACCTCACCAGCATTTACCAGAATCTGCAGTTTAGTTGCAACAAAAAATCAGTTAAATCTCATGAATCAGAAGTAATTTGGGGGAGACCGACGCCATGCCTGATAGCGATGCGGAGGCCATCCTTCGTGGGGCCGGCGGCGGCACTGACTTCGTGACCCTGCAGCAGCGCCGGGACACCCCCGGGCCTGAAGTCGACATCCTCTGCGTCTTCACCGGCAACAGTCCGCCGTTGGCGGCAACAATGGAGCAAACGCTCTTCGACTCGCGCAGGTCTCTTGCGTCGCAGTTCCAAGACGGCACCTCTGCTGGAGTCGCGTGCACGGGCGAACATGGGAGGATGATGGCCGTGGTATCAACTCTCAACTCCCATCTTTATCTCCCTTGGACGGCAGCTAGGGGAAGGACGAGGGCATGAGCCCGGTCAACAAAGGACATGTTCGTTTCATCATTAGAGAGTTAGGGGTTACTGTTAAACCTGACAGTTTTAATCTAGAGGCGGACATGTAATTGGTAAATTTTCGTTAGACTTGATGTGAGGCACATGATTTACATCGCTCGGCTGCAAAGGATCGGATGCATGGATACACCATACGTAGCGGATGCACAGATACCTTGCCTAAGCATCTATGAGAGAGCGTTTGAAGAAAAAGCGTGTATTAGTTGGAGTAATGGGGCGTGGTGAATGAATAGTGACAATCAAAAACTTGTGACCCATTTAGGTTTTTACCTTTCTTTAATTACCTCACTAGGCATAAAGAGAATACCATGCTATTGGAATCTTGAGGACCATGCAAGATAGATGTGATTAGAGCTAGTATGTTCTTGTTCTAACTTCATGTCATAGTACCGATTATATTCTTTATTCTAAATTGCTTGGAGTGTCCCTTTCTAGAGGAGTATAAGAGAGATGTTTAGTAAGATAACATCTCTATGTTAGGACGTGATGCTCATATAAATGATATCTTACACACAAATACGTTGCACAGATATTATGTCAATCAAGAATGACATCAAATTACTAGCACGATACAACTACGATCTAAACACCAATTACCACTATAGGTTGGAAAACTTGATGCTAGCAGTGTACCAAATCAGAACAGTAAAAAAAAGTTATTAGCCTGCAGCAGCGTCGGGACACCCCCGGTCCTGAAGTCGACATCCTCCGCGTCTTCACCGGCAACAGTCCGCTGTTGGCGGCAACAATGGAGCAAACGCTCTTCGACTCGCGTAGGTCTCTTGCGGCGCAGTTCCAAGACAACACCTCTGTTGGAGTAGTCCTATGTCCACCACACTTTTCAACACTTTTACCATATCTTTTATTTTCAGCTATTCGTAAATCCAAAAATACATTTACTTCTTGCATTTACAAACCAAAACCCAAAAACACTTCCATTTTTATTAGCATTGCATAGTCTAGTTTACTTTATTGCATCATATTTACTTTTATCATATTTTATTTCAGTTTTACTCACATATTGTGCTTGACAACCACACGGTGAAGTTGCGGGCACAAGACAAAAATATATTATTTGGTAGGTGGCTTAAAGAAGGGGAAAAATAAATCATTCCGTCATAATTCCCTGAGAGTCCGATTCAAGCCCTCGAGTCACCCTCCTGGAGAAAACCACGTGTGCTATAACACTTTGCTTTTTGAATCTCAACGAGAAGGTGTCACCCATATCAGTGTGTTAATTTTAAACCGCCTTTAAATGTCATATATATATTTTAGAAGTTTTAATTTTTTGTATCCAATGAATTAATTATGTACCTTTTTCTATTTTGGGGACAATAATACCAGAGTTATTATGCAGGTATTTTTTACTATTAATACATTCTAAAATTCGGAGATTTAGCTTTAATGGGATTTACCCTGATAAGAAGGATCTTCCTCCCACTGTGTCTATATAAAGAGCATACACAGTACTCGTAATGACAAAACAAACCTTGTCAGAGAAGGCCAAAGTCCATATATTTTTTTCCTTTTTCCCCGTTGTGTAGTTCAGGGATGGAAAGGAATACTAGCAGCCTAGGAATCTTCATCGTTTTCCTCATGGCGCAACTCTATTTGCTCCTGATGATAGCAGTACCATCAGCTCAGGCTGCCGCAAGGCCTTTGGGATACATTTCAGGTTGTTGCCCTAGAAACATCTTTTGTTGCGGGGTTGGCGGCTTAGTGACCAATGGATCTATATCTTTGGTTGGTAATTGACATATAGTTTCATTCTCCTTCCGGGTAATAAGTTAGGGCATGTATCTCTAAACCTCAAAACTTGTACCGCTACGAACTTTCGAATAAAATGGGAGGAGATTTTTATATATCTTGGTTTTAATATGTTGCAAAGAGATTTGAAATGTTGTCTACTTCATGCTCTTTAAAAAATACTTCTCAGAGTTGACTTAGCCACAACGTAAGATTGTATTTGCATTTGTTATTAGGACTTCAAGAAAAGCTCGAGACTCGTGAGAGGCTCGACATCGACCCATCTTTTCGTTTGAATCAACCTCCACGAATCGTGTGTAGGTCGACATGGAAAAAATGAGATAAATATGAGTGTCCTTTATACCTCAATTGAAAAATGTGCTTATCTGGAGCTATAAGTCGAAAACTCAAAATAATACATTGGAGTATGATTTAATCTATCTATCTAGTATATCATGCGTAAAAACATCAATCTATTATATTATTGAGACAATAAAAAATAGACGGTGAAGATTTGTCGCTCTAATAATGTGTCGTTTTTGTTCTCTTATCTTTATGGTAACAATAACATATAGCATAGCTTCTTTTTTCTAAATTGTTCCACTGCTTTCATGGTCTCACTAGTCAGCACTCAGCACCTCAGTTTCTTCCTTTTTTTCCCCCCATCTGCTGCCTGTTTCTTGGTGCGTAACATTCTTATTCGTTCCAATAAAAACCTAAATAAATAAAGATTATTATGTTTTCCCAATCCACTAATTTACTCGCAATTTCTACTCTAATCATGTGAATTCTTCTTTTACTAAGCTTTTAGAATCGTCTAATCAAAAGGCTAAAATCATTATCAGATGACGAGTTTTGTCAAGAGGCATCTTTTATTTTTGAGAGAGACAGAACCAAGATACATCTTTTATGAATAGCAGTTCTACGAAATTATCTGTACTCTAGTTGTAAAAAAGAAGAAGTTTATCTCTACTTTACGAGTGAATGTCGGTCGTAAGATGTCTAGTCATCCTATATATGAAAGTCGGACACTTTCTCCCCCTCTCCTCGCTCCTGGCCCCACGGTTACTGTAGAAAGTCGGACACTTTCTCCCCCTCTCCTCGCTCCTGGCCCCACGGTTACTGTAGTTATGAACAGTAACCATGCAGCGCTTCGATCCGCGCCGTCCATCCCCGATCCGACGATCCCCGCGCCTGTTTTGCACAAAAGCCCCTGCGCTTCCATACGTTTACTTATCGGTCCTTCGTACATGTATACAGAAACCTAACCCTAGATCCTAACCATCCCCGTTTTCTCCACCTTTGCTCCTCCACCTCCCGCGCTCCGCCGCCGCATCCATCTCCCTCCCGCCCCTCACCCGCCGTCGCCCGTGAAGGGAATATGCCCTAGAGGCACTTAATAAAGATAGTTTATTGGTTATATTCCAATTGTTCATTATATGTTTTATACCATGCTATAACTGTATTAAGCGGAAACATTAATACACGTGTGGTAGATAAACAACCAGGTCCCTAGTTGCCTCTGCTATGACTAGTTTCATTGCGCGATTGATGATCGAGGTTTCCCGATCATGAGACATGGCGTCTGTCGGCAATGGAGTCATATCGTTAGGTGGAACGATGTGATGGACTTACCCATAATTTGTAGGACGTAGTCATTACGCCTTTGACCGTGAGACCAACTCTTATTGTTATTCCTGGAAGATACTTTGATCGCACCAAACGTCATGTCTTATAAAGTGTGACAATAACGGTGATACTTTTGGGTATCGGAAAGGAATAGTTGAGACGAGGGGTCAAGAGCGGGATTTGTCAGTCCGCATAGCCGGATAGATACTCTACGGCCCACTCGGTGAGATTATGTCAAATGAGTTTGCAAACATGTGACTAGGTCACCAGCTGACATAATATCATAGACGAGTAGAAGATAGTGTTGTCGGTAACGAGATCATGCTAGGTATGGAGATATCTATGAACGATGCTCGGACACACTAAGTATCGCTATGACAAAAGGTTTAAGACTAGACGTCCAGGTTTGATAGATGAAAGTCATTCGTTATATCACAGGGGTTAATTCATGGGGTCCAGGCCTACGAGTTAATCATTGATCGGAGAGGAGTCTCGATCATGTCTGTTATTATATCGAACCGCTAGGGTAACACACTTAAGGGGTTTCGACAAGACAACCGGAAAGGAAAGAGATCACCGGGAACGTCCCGGGAATGGTCCGATGGAGATCGGGCAGCGACGAAATAGTTTTCGGAGCTAGAATAAATTATATATAATATGTTTGATATTAATTAGTGTAATTAATATTTAAATATGATTTTATATATTTATTTTCGAATTTTTAAAGGCTGATTTCCCTAAATGGGCCTTCTGGTGGAAAGAAGGCCCATGAGGGGGGGAAAGTCCCCCCAGGGCTTCGGATTGGATGGGGGCCGGCCTAGGTGGGCCAAATGGGGCCCACCTAGGGCCGGCGCACCAGCCTTGGCCGAACCAGGCATGTGGGATAGTCCCACATTGCCTGGCTGGCAAGGTTGGCTCCCCCCGGGAGCCTTTATATAGAGGGGCACCCCTGGCCTTTTAATTCATCCAATTAATTCTCGATTTCTCCTCGATCTCGTGATTCCCTTTGTCGGAGTTGCGCCGAGGAGGATGAGGGGATCTCTCCACCATAGCCCGCTGCCGCGCTGCTGGTGTTCCGGTCCAAGTCTTCCGCTGCTCGTCCTGGACTGGAGCTTCGGAGGCCGTCGTCTCCACCGTATGTGTGTAACACCCTGCGAGGTGCTGCGCTAGCGGTACTCGGAGGCCTACTTCCTCCACCCGACCTCGAGGTCATCTTCATCGTCTTCGTCGCGCCGAGTTCTTCGCGACCTAGAGGTCGGCTACGTCGTCTTCGTCGTCAACGCTTGTGCGGGAGCGTAATCCCCGCTTTTCGGTCTACAAGGGTATGTATTCCGATATCCGCCGTACTTCTATATCTGCATAGTGTAGATTCTGGCTAGTTTAAGGTTATCGCCGATAGGAAAAATTTTGTTTTCTGCATGCGATCCCCTTCAGCCCGCTGCCGGCGTTTTTCCCCACCTGCACAACTGCTGTGAGCTGCCGCCGTCAGCCCGTCGTCGGCCTGCTCCACCTCTCCTCCAGCGTCGGGAGCCGCACGCAGGCGCGGGCGCCGTCTCCGGCCTCCTCCAGCTCCCCACCCGCAGGTGGTCTCCCTCCATCCGCAGCCGTGGGCATCGCTCCCTGCGCGTATCTGTCTCCTCTGCCCCTTCTCGCCTCCCTCCCGCTCTGCCGCCGAGCTCGGTTGCTAGCCGCGCCTCTCCTCCAAGACCCGACGTGCTCGCGTGTCCTCTCTCTCCCAGAGGACGGACAATGCGGAAGGCGCGGACCAGATGAGCGGCTGGAGGAGCAGGACGCGGGAGCGGGGCAGCGCTAGGCGGAGCACGGCGGCCGGAGCAAGGCGGCCGGAGAGGGGCAGCCGGGCAGCGCGCGCGAGAGGCGACGAGGCGACGCTGCCGGCGCCCGAGAGAGGCCCGGCCCATGCGACCAGGCAGCTGCGGCACGGTCGTCTCCCAGGTAGCTACCGCATCTCAGGTCGTTGCCGACAGTTACGTATATATGCGAGGAAATTTGGTCCCTCATAATTTCGTCACAATTTGTTGTGCTCCTCACGCGCAGGAGTTCCGTCCAGCAGATGATTAGGATATCTTTTAGCATGGAGCGAGGGACCTGACTCGCTAGAGAATCTGGGTCAGCATCAACGAATTTGGGATCTCCGCCTCTGTTGCCTCTACAGCTTTGCTTGATCCGTCCGTCGCTCCTGATGTGTTTATACTTGGACTTAATATGATGTATTGCTTCTCCCAACTCTGTGTGTAGGTCAGAGCTTCAGCCAATGATTTGCAGTCTACGAGCTTTGGACAACTGATGAATTGTTTTCTCTGCTGCACCATATTTTCCAGGCTCTTAACTAAAGGTAAGTATGGCTATGGTTTTCTTATTCACTATAGCTGAAATCTATAGACTCATGTGAGCTAATGGATCTGTTTGTCTCTCTTATAGAAATTTCTGAAAAATCTCTTTCTTCAGTCACTGTCCCTATAGTCGATCTAATTTATAAAGCATGTAAATGCAACAGTATGTTATCTCTATCCGTTAAAGCATGGAGATATATTTACACTTCATTTTAAGTTATTCACTTGATATTTTATTTGAATCTGGATATCCAGATGAGTTCCGTGCATGGTGCATCTGTTTGTGTTCCTTGCATAATAAGTTTTTCATATTTTGTCATAATTTTTGTCATCCAGGTGGCTGCTCTTTGAGAAGGAGTATCATTAGATGTATGTCTTACAAATGCAAAAGTAATCAGCACATTAAAGTGATTCGGAGCAGTTGTGTTAAAGCAAGACTCTCATGTCCATGACTTTACAGAATGGTTCCAACACAACATAAGAACAGTATGTTTTGTTTTGTATAGAATTCCACTCATCTATTTTACTTTCAAGTAACGAATGTAATTTGTAAATTGAAAAAGGCAATGGAAAGGTGGAGAGTAGTTAGATTATCTTAGCTCTTTGAGGGCATGTTCTCAAGCAATTTTGATTTTTGGAGAGCGATGAACTCCAAGGTTTCTTACTACTATGGTTATGTGGTGCGGATATTCAACTTACAGGAAATATGGAATGGTAGAAACAATTACCTTTGTTGTCCCATTATACATTGAAGTAAAAATATTTATGCTCATGCATGTCTGACTCGACTCTTCACTTTGGTACGCATGAATTGCTTTCTCTCTACACCTTCTATAGTCTCTGATTTTTGCTTCCTCTTACCACAAATAAATAACTTCTGTAGGTATAAGTAATAAATCATGCTGCTGGACAGGTGACAGATTCTTAGAATGAACGATTAAACTCTATAGTTTTTTTACCTGAATTACACTATAGCTCATACCATTGGAATTCATTAATTTTCTCTATAGTTATATTTTAAAATGAAAGAAAATCACATTTTAAAGTAATTGCCATGCATCAATAACTGTACTGCGTGTTGTTCAAGTGAAAGACCTTGCTTGCTGTCATGATCTGTGCATGCTCAAGATAAATGTGACTAAGTTAGCACTAGGCAGGTTAGTCTATTGATCAGCTCATCTGGCTGTTGGATAATAGCTGTGATGCCCCTTGACCTGTAAAGAGTCGACACATTGGTGTCCTAATTTTTATTCAACACTTAGCCTATATTGCATCAAGAATTCATTATTATCTCATTCTTATTATCTACTTCCTCAGTTCCGTATTAAGTGTCACTGTTTTAGCACAACTGTACAAGTTATATATGATATGTTCTTTGCCTTTCTTCTTTTGGATATTGGATGTGATTCCAGTACGATTGCTTCAACATGAGGCATTAATCTATTAATGTGTTGATGGTTATATTATTTGCCTCGGGTCTTCTTCGAAAAAATGTTGATTGGACCATTTGCTAAATGATTATGAAGTAACTACAAGCCATTTTGATATTCAGGATACATTGTGTGATGTCATACTTCTTTTGCTTTAATTCATATGGTTGAACAAAAAAAAAGATATTTTTCGATCTTTTCGACAGCTACTAGGCTGTGGAAACAACTGTTTGTATAAAGGTTGTTCCTTGAGAATAATTAATTACACAAATCAATAGTTTCATTTGGTTACAAAATGTTTCAGACGGATTGATCCTCCTTTTCTCTATATGAATATGCAGATTGATATTCAATTTACCTCATCTCTTGCGAATGAATCACTGGCCTTTCCCCTTTGCCTGATCCCATATGTTGCTTTTATTTCTGTTCTCCAGGTTGCCTTCGGATCGTTCCTTGGGGGTTTACTACTGCATTTTAGAGATAATGACAACATATTCTTGATGCAAAATAAGATTAGATGGATTTTATGTACAAATCTAAATTTGATTCCGTGTTATATATATTTGTTTAGTACTATAGCATATTCATTTTTGTGTTTCAATGAGGGGAACAAATTTATTTCCTTGAAATACGTCTAGATAACCTGCTTGCCACTGCCCTGAAACTTAATCCTGCTGTTAAGTACAAAAAAGGAACTGTCAGGTGGGCACTTGCAGAGAATTTTTCAGTTCGATCAGGTAAATAATCTTTTTTCTTCAATAGTGTAAAAATCCATTTCTTGAATATGATTCAGCTGGAAGCTTTATTTATCCTTACTTCGTTGTGTTACCATTGTTTGTTGTAGGGCTTAGATGGATAATCTCAAAGAAGCAACAGTTTCTTGAACACCTGCATTGAGGTTACATGCAATAGGCAACTTTATGGTTGGCTAAGAGCACTACTTGGAAACATTGGAGATCACAGTATGAAATACGATATGGTCGCCCTGTTCAAGTGATTGTGTTTCTACTTGCTGTTCTTATAATATGTAAGTTTGGCTCATTTTTATGTGAGTCGCAGTCTAAATCTACATATTAGGCATGTTGTGCATAATCATAATTGATGCATGACTTATTTATTGCACCCTAAGTTTGTTTACTATTCAATACTCCACCAGACCGCCACACATTATAATACCGGTATAATGTTCACTATTGTTCAAGATTGATTTTGGGGATTCTTCTTTCGCCTTCAAAACAAGAGTCATGGGTGAATCTTCAGTACAGAACTTGCATTTCATATGGTGATGCATGGTTTTTTTTCTGATTAATGACCAATTTCTTAGGGTTGTCACTTACTATCCAATGTTGTCCACTCAAACCTTACAGTTCATTCTACTTTATTTCCAGTTGTGTGTGTATTCAAGACAATATGGTGAGAAATTTTCATGTGCTCATGATGGTTTTTTTTTACGGGGATGGGGTTGTGAAGCCTCACGACACCAGCAGCTTCGAAGGCACCATATGTTGCATGGCGGTATAAATTGGTGAACATGAGCTTGAGGCATGCGCAACAGACCGTTTATGGCCGACCCTGTTGAAATGAAATAAGAACGGCTGAATCGGAGCAATTTTCATGCCCAAGTCTTTCGCGACACCGGGCTTTGCCATTTGATATGCACTGTGTTTGTGCATGACGCGCCTCAGGATCTCAATTCTAACTATGTCCAGTTGTCTGTGTAATGGTATGATGTGAACAGTTAGTGGTGTGAATTTTCTTCTACAAAATCTGAAGAATGGTGAATGTATGGTTTTGCTTATCTATGGATTTTCCATCGTATCCTTTGTAATGTAGGCATCTTACGTTCCATTCCATCTTTGGCCATATGTAGTACAATTTTCTGGGATTTTGTAGTTATAATGCAAGGAAAAAAGAATGTAATATGCAGTGCATCCCTGATTAAATATTCATGTGGTAACTGGAAAATATATTAGATATTTCCTGCTGAGGTAATCTGCAGTATCACAATTTAAAGCCCTAAAAATTGGGGTTCACGACAAGATGGCTGGCAGCTAGGTCAATTCTGAAACACCTCATCTATTTTGTTCATAATTATCCATGTATTTTTTTACTTATGGTACCAGCCACATAACTGGAACCATATTATGTCAAGTTTGTTATTAGTCACCCGAAAGTACAATGCACTACACCAGAACCTCAAAAACCTATTTACAATTTATATTCTGGCACTAAGATAAGAAAACGAATTATCATAATATTTCTCATGAAGGGCGCGGCGTGGCGCCGCGCCGATTTCAACAATTTAGAGTATGTTGTATGACAGTGGTGTACCTAAGTTTATAAATTGCAAATCTGTTCATATTAGAAGGTCACCCTTTCAGATTTTACATTAGCCGTGATGGCAACAACAAGATCGGGCGTAGCGCAGGCTTGTGGTAACCAGAAATGTATTTTTTTTTTTGTCAAAGTATCTTGTAACAATGTGAAGGGAATCATGATTCCGGGAGGAGAATCTGCCGGATAATCTGGTAGAGAGCTCCAATATATCCCTTGTGCTGCTCTTCCTCGGGAAGCCTCAGCATGCTGGACACCTGCTCAAACTTCTCCCGCGCCAGGGCCACATCCTCCGGCGACGCTACGGCCGACACCGTCCCCGGCGACACCCTCAGGTCCCTGTGGAACTCCGGCGGCGACAGCGCCCACTGCATCGCCCAGATGCAGAGGGGCCGCATGTAGTGCAGCGACCGGTACCCGCCGCCGCCGTCGGCCGTCCACGCCTCCGGCGTCTGGAACGCGTACCCATACCCCTCCCTGCTCCACGCGGCGTCGTGCGCGCCCTTCGCCGTCCGGAACGCCGCCTCCGGCATGCCCTCGTGGATCATGGCGGCGGCCACGCCGTAGGTGACCCCGGGCCACACCTCCTTGGACTGCGTCGACGACTCGTCCACGGCGCCGTCCGGCCGCATCCCGTTCACCGCCCCCACCGTGCCGCCCTGCACCCGCATCACGTTGTAGTCCAGCACCGTCGCCAGCGCGCTGCGAGCCTTCTCCTCCTCCACGATCGGCTCAAGCCCGCACGCGCGCGTGTACCATTGTCCGGCGAGCTGGTCAGACATGATGGACTTGCTGTTCCCGCCGCCGCTGTTGTCGTAGTCGAAGTAGGATCCGTTCCAGAGCTCGCCGTCGTACACCCGCTGCGCCCTTTTGTACCGCTCGAGGAAGTATCCCTCCGCGCCGCGGTCGCCGACGACGCGGGCCATGGCGGCCGCCGCCTGGAGCGCCGCGACCCAGAGGCCGCCGGTGTAGGCGCTGACGCCGGAGACGGACCAGAGGTCATACGTCTGGTCGGGGCAGCCCTCGTTCTCCACCATGCCGTCCCCGTCCCGGTCGAACTGGTCCATGTACGCCATGGCCAGGTACACCGCCGGCCACGCCGCAGTGGCGAAGCCGACGTTACCCGTGGCCACGACATCGCGGTACACCTGGAGCACGAACTTGGGGTTGAGGTCCTTCCACCGCGCCGGGTCGTGGATCATGTAGGCGTTGAGCTCGAACCAGGGGTCGCCGAGGCCGACATCGTGCGGCACGGCGCCGAGGACCTTGCGGGGCACGGTGCCGTCGAGGGTGCGCATTGGGCGCGAGTCGTGGAGGAGGACGGCGCGGGCGAAGTCGCGCTGGAGGCTGAGCTCGAGCTCCGGAAACAGGGAGAGGAGCGCGAAGGAGGCGTAGAAGTGGACGTCGTAGGTGTTCCACATGTGGTACTCCATGCCCTCCAGGTACAAGAACTGCCCCACGTTCTCCTCGCCGTCGCCCAGAAGCGCCGTGCCGAAAGGTGCCTCCGGCGAGTGCAGCCGTTCCTCCGCGGTCGCCATTGCGTGCAGCATGCCATCCACCGCGGTGGTGCTGCCTGCGCCGTCGCCATGAAAGCCGAACCCGTCGAGGGAGAAACGCTCCATCGTCGTCCCGGTCCCGGACCTTGACGAAGCAAAGCTGGTCTTCCTCGGGGGCATCCCATCTGCAGGTGACAATGAAAAAGTTGTGATCTTGATCTTTTGAATTAGTGGGGATGGATTCGACAGTGAAATTGGATCACCGTAAATGACCTGTCCAAATGGTGCCTCCCGCATTCAGATAGTAGAGCTCGTTGAACAGTGCAACAGGATACCTGAAAAATAATTATCATGCCATCGTTCTAGGATCAAACTACCTATCATCAAATTCGGTGTTATGTTTATCAATCTGAAATTCTTAATACCAATCAGGCAGCGTCTTGTCGTCGAGAACAGGCCTCTGCCACTCATCGATCAGAGACTCCCATCTCATGTGTTCTGCACGCATGGACAGTAAAGTATTTTCAGAAACCATGATCTCTCTTCTCGGGAGTTCATAAACCTTCGTCGGTCACTCCTACGATATCTCACCGAGAAGGGCGTCGTGAGCCAGCTGTTCCGCCGCCGCGTCTCGATCCAGGCCGACGAACTTGGTGTACCTCCGGTGGTAGGTCCTCCCGGAGTGAAACTTCACCTCAGGGCACGACCACGACAGCGCGAACGACACCTCGCGCGTGCCCCCCGCCGGCACCGTCGTCGTCGCCGCGACCGCCGCCCCGATGGACGATCCGGGCCTCGACGACGCTCCCTGCGCCGCCCCGTTGGAGCCCTCACCGAAGGAGCCACCGTTCTTGATCTCGGCCCACATCTCCTTCGCCGTGAGCTGCTCGCCGCCACCACCGGAGCTGGACGGGCCCATCGCGAAGGTCGGGCAGCAGGAGACGCGGACGTCGCCGGTCTCCTGAGACGCGATACCGAATGTCACCGGCGGGTGCCCGTCCGCCGTCCTGTGACGGAGGAGGACGCCATGGACACCGTCGCGCTCTCTGCACGTAACAAGGAAGAAGGCTTTGTCAGAGAGATCGCTGCCTGTTACCACATGGCATCAGACGAATTTGTTGTTTCTGTTACTTCATTCTGGAGTTCGTGTGATTCCCGGTAAGTTCTGATCTGCCACCCACTGAATTCTGCATGGATGAACAAGCAAATTAAGGTGAATTTTCCTTTCACCGCAAAGATTATCTGATCAGGAGAGCAGAGTGTTGGCTCTGCTTTTGCACTTACTGCCCATGTGAAGAGCAATGTGACATCTGCAGGTGTGCTCCCTGCATTTTCCACCTGGTGCATTGCAAGCATCAGAGATCACGAGTAACCGACCGCTGAACAAATCATGTCCGAGGAGCATTTGCAAGAGGAGAAAATGTACCGTAAAAGTGAAAACCGCGACCGGGAGGCTGCTCTCCTTGTAGTTGTGAGGGATGAAGGGCGATATCTGACGGCAGGTGATCTTGATTTCAGGGTCTGGCTCACCTACATTGCAATTGTGGAACCTTGTCAGACAACCTGATAGGCTAATCCACATGATTCCGACGCCCGAAAACAAATATATCTGTCAGGTAAATGTCACAATCTCAGTTTAAACAATACAAAATGTTACCATCATATACTGTCCAGGATCTTGGGAAAAGGCCATGGTAACTGCAATTCTTCTCTCTGAGGTTCCAGTCCCAAGAACCGATGCCAGCTTTATCTATTCCCCTGCAATTTGCACAATGAATTACTATCTCTGTCGTCTGTCCTATCCAGATGAATTAACTGAAGGTGAGATATTTTGTGTGGATTTGTCTGTTTACTTGAGGACATCAGCATCGGGTGCAGACAACACAGTTGAGCATCTCTTCCCCCCAGGACGCGAAACGAATGCCTAGACAAGGGAATGTTGTTCAGATTTTTTTTCAAGTTAATAAGAATACCGTTTAGCATTGCAACTGCAAATCATGAATGGGATCGTAAAATTGATTACTGAAAACTGGTTGGCCAGGACAGGCTTCTCCTCATAAATCCTGGGGAATATCTGAAAATGCTGAAAGTACCCTTTGTAGCTTCTCCCTATGCTTCCTGCACTGAAAAGGGAAACAAAATATGTGGTTTGAACCAAATTGTCATCTGAATTTCAATCAGCTCACAAGAATGCAAGTTCTAAAGTAAAATTAAAGCCTACAACATGAAAGTACTTACCCGAGCCCGCCAAGGGGTACCCCGCGGTAGCAGTTGTCCATCCATTTCCTGAACGGATCGTAGACCGATGCCTTTTCGGAAGCAGATAATTGTTCAACAAGTCCAGTGATTACTGACTAGGCGGAATAATTTGCACTGATTGTAGAAGGCCAACTCACCTCGCCATTCGCGATACCTTTCACGTGTAGTCGAAGTATTTTACCAATCAAGGGCACCTGAAGTACCACCAGGAGTCCAGGAGCATGGTCAATATTAATCGATCAAGGCAAGTGTTCCATCTTAGTGCTACATATGAAGGCCAAAAGTTTACATCACTACAGCCTCTGTTCGAATCCTTACCATTGTTATAATATCGTTCATGGTCATACTGAACATTGCAATCTTCTTGCCTTCATCGTCAAACTTCCTCTGCCAAGTTCTGACTGGTGGTTGCGCACAGTCAACGTGCGAGTGCGCCTGAAAAGCAAGGGCAGCCATGTCATACTAGCTACTTTGCTTGTTGAATTCATAATGGATCAAAAGTTTAAACCCATGAAGGATATAGGAGACCATGGAAGAAACAGTTTGTCAAAAAGGGAAAAATCTTCGAGGAGAAGAACCTCGAGCTCTACTTGAATAGCCAGAACAAGTCGAGTAATTCCACCAGATTAAGAAACCAAGGAAATCAATGGAGGTGTGGTTTCAGAAGATACCTTCGTTTGCTCCACCTCTACACTTCCCATCTTCAAAACCAAGCAAATATCTGGATTTAGATTAGACATGATAAGCACAAGAAGAACAAGATCATTGGACATAGAGTAAACCAAGATTAACTGAAGCCCATTTAGAAAAAAGACTAACATAAGAGTACCAAGGCAGGAGGACGAGGGAAATACCTGAACCTGAATTTGCTCGACTCTTTCAGGCGATACTCAGCTTTCGTTTTTGTATAGAACTCACTCAAGAGGAGGAGGAGGAGGAGGAGGCAGTAGAAGAATAGTCAGTCGGCTTCAAAGTCAGATATTTTCCCTTTTTTCGTAGGTGCGTGGAGAAGCAGGCATATCACACTCGTGAGAGTTGTTGAGGAGCCACCGTAGGCTAGGTTGGATGACTTAACTGCATTATGCTTGCTCCCAATCGGAATCTCCACTGACCTTTCTTTTGGATACTACTACGATTTATATTGGTCTTATGTCTGTAAGTATAAGAATTGCAGATACAAAATGGACCTGATTCCCACATCATGTCAAGAAGGAACAAAGTTTGCTGAGATAGTGAAGCATCCATGATATGCATGCATGACCCTTGTTGGGCGTCTTCACTTTCTCTGTTTCTGAATAGTATACCGTGATAATTATGTTCTTTTATTTACATCAGAGGGGGGATTTAGGACGAGCAAGATCTGTAATTCTGTACATGAATTTAGTATTTTAGCGCACTAATATTGTAGTGTGAACCTTAGTACAGTATGGTCGAGAAAATAATAGCTACAACCGTTTAAGATTTGCAACAAGAAAGATCCATAAATGAATTACGGTGAGCTATTATCTATGGGTATACTAGTGGAAAGCGTATTTTTTCAGAAAAATGTAGATTAACCTGGAACAAATATTTGACCAAGGTAAGCGTATTTTTTCAGAAAAATGTAGATTAACCTGGAACAAATATTTGACCAAGGTTGGAGATTAAGCTGGAAACCGAGGGAGTACTTTTCTGCACGCTTAGCAGCCAGCCAGCCAGCCAGCCAGCCACGGTAGCAGTCCACAATCGACAACCATGGAAAGTCCACCTGACCTCACAATCACATACTATATCCTCTTGGTCCAAGTCTTCCAAAAAATCCTAATGGAGACGAAATATACATATAGGCTAAGATGTTTGGTGTAACAAGCAACTGCCTCGTGTAGTGTTCATGATGGCAACATGTCATCTAGAAGGACGATAACTACTACAGTTTGGACTACTCTAGGTGCACAAGAACGTTCTTTTCTCTCTTGAAGGATTCTGAATATAATTCACAACGTTTTATTCTCTCTTAACGATTCCATTTTTTGCATACATATTCCTTGTAGCTAGAGAAATGGGAAAAGACAAAACCGATAAGATTTGGCATGTTGTCACTATCTTCATAGTATTTGCAAAAAAAAAAAGATCTAAAATTAAGTTTTAATTGCTGAAATATATTGTCCATTCTTCCAAGTCAAAATATGGTTCTTCGAAAACTACATCTCAGCTCTGAGCTGAAAGACGGTTCCCCGTAACCTACATCTCGGTTCTAAGCTGAAAGATGGTTCTCATCTCAGCTCCACGCCTAAGGAAGGTTATCCGGAACCTACGTATCAGTTCCAAGCCGAAATATGGTTCTATAGAACCTACATCTTGGCTCTATTTCAAAGGAAGGTTCTCCAAAACCTACATCTAGGCTTGCATCGAAGGAGGGTTCTCCGAAACCTGCAAATTGGCTCCATGCCAATGGTTTCCTGCATTGGGACGCCCGTGCTATTAGTAATGTATCCATCAAGTCAGGTTGATTATCCATCATTTGAAAGCATTATGGAGTTCCACTAGACGATCATCATAGTCAAAATCCGACGAAGATATTATGGCCCTGGTTAATGGCATTATGGAGTTTTACTAGAGAATCATCCTAACTAGAGTTTGATGAACCAAATTGGAATGTCATCCCCGACTAGGCTTTACCCTTTGGCCCGCCACGACTACCATGTTTGGCGCTATTGTTTCGAGGAGGATGCAATGTTGTGGAGTCCTCAAGATAAGCATCATATCCAATTCAACAAATCATTGTGATATGGAGGATATACTCTCTCATGTCCTAAGGGTGCTTCCATAAAGGGAAAATAAGTCGAGGAGAATGTCACTTGCGCACTAGCCAAGATACTTTTCTCCGAAGGGTTGACTTAACATGACTACGCAGCTACTGAAAGTTTACATCACAACACAAATTACATCAATGCGGTTCCCGGACGTAAGGGATAGTTTAGCTAGGAGGAGTTCATGTACCGTACGTACCAGTTCTGATGCGGTTTCAGAGTTGAAGGGACTTTCCTCAACTCTAAGAGGGTTTTGATCTCGAGTCTATCCTATTCCTCTGTCGCAACAACTTCGTGCATATTGATATGAACTTTTCACAGAATACCATAGCAAGATATGGAAGCCTTATCAGCTAACTTTGGCTAGAAGAGGAGTCCTGCCTTGGTATGAATTCCTACTCTGAGAAGAGAAGACCACTTCCATACTAACTATATATAAAAGTTACCCAAGGACCCTAAAAAAGGATGAAGTTCTTTGGATCACCGAAACACAAGCCTTCAAGCCAACAAAAGCCCAGATCGGTTTACAACACTTCGCCCAGTTCATCCCCACATAACTAACTTGTCGGGTTCACCTTACCCACCACTATATTATATTTTCAACATAAAACCAATTGAATGTAGGAGTATTGCTATTACCCACACATGGGGTTCTAAGTTCTAACTCGAGTAAATCATACCTCCATGACTAATTTGAACGTAGTCTCGTACCCGCCAGTGATCCGAGCATACCTCACATAACGTACCATCATCCCAATCTTGCGAGGCATCTAACTTTTACCTGGCGACATAGCATGATTTTATTAATCCATAGCCAAAAACAGATATTTAGCTAGTAGTTAACAATCTATCATACCAAATGTCCTCCCTACACATGGTTTATAGTCAATGCTTCACTACAATCAAAACGACTTGTATTTTTAATAAAGTTCATTAACAAAACAATTCATGTTGATAGCTTATCACTAGGCTGCTTTGCACCCCTTTTAGTCGGGTATTTTATTTTCCATTTCATGTTGAAGTCTTGGTTGTATCCTGACGCAACAAACTTAAGAATTCCACGTGGTGATGCAACGGGAGAATTGTGGATGCATTGGAGCTGGTGAAGCGGGTGGAGCATGAAGATATATATGAACTCTGTTAACCGGTACGATTTTGCCTATGAAGAGCTATTTTACGTTCCTACTCGTACTTGTTAGTACTACTATGTGTCTATGCCATTTGGCTCATTGTATGCACTAAACCGAGAGTTGTTCCCGTTTTACCGTCCGAAAAATATATGGATGTCTCGAGGTCCCACTAATTTATCGAAGGTTTCTGATGTATTTATACCGGGGGGTAGGGGTGGGGGTGGGGGGGGGGGTGGGGATTAACGGGTCCCAAGCGGGGCCTTAGGGAGAATGTGATCTGGGGCTATAATCTTGCGGTGATATGTTCTTCATGTCTAGCCTAGCCGTGACAGTCGTAGCCGAAGGGGAGGCAGCTCAAGAGCGATTCTTGGTTAGGAAACGAAATGTAGCATGAGTTTGTGTTATTTGGTGGCATCGACAACCATTTGTAGTCTATATATGTGCGAAAGTTAGATACTACCAGCCACCGAATTGTGTCCATAAAAGCAATATATAAACGGATAGGCCTTCCAGGTTAAAAATAATCAGTTAGGACTTATTGACATGCTTTTTCTTTTGACAAACGAGAATATATTAATATCAATATGAGATCAGAAGATATCAACATGCTAGTCAAGAAACAGACACGTGCCTCATTCACATGCTGCATTACAAACATGCAAAAAAATTGTCGACGACCTATCTTATATGGAAATCTTAGTCATCTAGTGCTAAAGTTTTTTCCCCCAATGAATCAATATTTGCAGGTAGCAGTTGACAGTGATGCAAGACAACAATTGGTTCAAACATGCCTTTTCAAAAAAAAAAAACAATTGGTTCAAACATAACAAATTATCGTTTTTAGCACCGGCAAACTGGATGAACCTTTCCAGAATGACGTACCACGAATGCGGTAGTTCGTCACAAATAGTCCATCGAAATCAATCGAAAAAAAATGAAAGAACTGAATGGGGGGGCATTCTCACTGACAGTCTTGACATATGAACTCATCGTCTTTAACTAGCCGCGCGAGCGCCTCCGGCGCGAGGCACACCTCCAGCCCCATGCTCCCACCGCCGCCGCGCCCCTCGTACACCGTCACCCTCCCGTCCACCTTGTTCGCGCCACCGCTCCGCACGGCCACCGGCGCGCCCCACCCGAAGTCGTTCCCGTACGCGTCGAACCGCGGCGAGTTCCCGGTCACCACCATCGCCGGGTTCCAGAACCCCGCCAGGTACGCGAACCGCGGGTCCATGTGCCACGACGACAGCGATCCCACCATCGCCGCCTCGTCCAGCGACGCGACGGCGCGGTTCAGCAGCAGCGCCGTCCACCCCAGACCGCCGTCCAAGATCTCGCCGACCGTGGCCCTCGCCGTGGCGCGCACCACGGCGTTGCCCGCGTAGGCCCGGGGCACGCGCTCGACACGGCCGCGACACCCTACCAGCACGGTGTACGTCGTCTCCTCTTCCGGCGAGAGGCGCCGGGCGCGGGACACCGCGCGCCACACGTGCGCTAGCAGGGACTGGAGCGAGGAGATGGTGGCCGATCCGTCCGCCGCCTCGGCGTTCGCTCTCGCCTTCAGGCTCTTGATGCGCTCCCCGGTGAAATGGAAGAAGCACTCCTCCACCGGCGCGCAATCGAACCGCCGGACGATGTCGTCCAGCTTGGCGAAGGGGAGAGGGGTCGGAACAGGGCAGGCGTCGGGGAACCACCGTTCCAGTACCGGTTGCGGCGTGGAGATCTCGGCAGCGGCGTCGCCACCGCTCCGACTCATCTCGGACCAGGTGTTGAAGAGGTGCCAGAACGTGCTCCCGTCGGCGACGCCGTGGCTGAGCGACATGGCGACGAAGACGCCGTCGGCGAGCTCCGTGATCTGTGCGGCGAGGACGGGGCGGGATCCCGCAACGGCGTCCGCGCCGACGAGCCCGTCCAGCGGGAAGAATGACCACACCACGCAAGGCACGTACAGCGACGCGGCGACATCGGCCACGGAGACGCCGGGCGCCACCGCGTGGACGAACTCGGCGCCCTCGCCCGTGCAGCTCAGGGAGACGACGACGCTGGCTCGCTCCTGCCGCTCCTCGACGGCGAGGCGGCCGGCGAAAGGGTAGAAGCGTCCGAGAGCGCGGGCGAAGGACGACGCGAGGCGCCCGACGAGATGCTCACCGCTGTCGCCGCCGGTGGGAGGATTGGGCAGGAGGACGCCCTTCTGGATGTAGTCCACGGTGAGCATCTGGAGATCCCACGGCGTCAGGTGCACCGTCTCGGCCGTCGTCTCAGCGCTCGACGACGGCCGGACCATGCGGCGGGAGACGATGCGGACCCTGGCAGTGGCAGGCATAGAATCGGCTTGCAGAATCCTCCAAAATCATGAGCTATTTCGGAAGTACCTTTCCAGTAGCAAGATGCATATACAACTCAAATGAGTCAACGCTGCCATGTGTGATGTGTCTAGACTTTGAGTACACGTCGACAAGTGAGTTTGAGGATGCAGAATAATATCTATGTTGCTTTCATCGAATTAAGTGGGTTTATTCACTTGTTCATAACTGTATCGGTTAGAATGTTATGGACATAAGAACAACGTCCGTGAACACACGAAAAGGCAGCGATTTTACTGCGGGCTTCACAATGTATTGCCTACGTCAATACATCAATGTAAACTCGCAGTTTTTTCATGGGGAGGGAGACATTGTTTTAGCAAAATATACCGACAAAGGCCTATTTTAGTAGGAAAAAATGCTCTGATTAAACCCACACCAGATTTATAATCCTTCACCAAAGGATCACCTCCCTCCAGGCTAGGCAAGAAGAAGGATCGTGTACCCTGCAGAATAATGGGATGGAAAATATCACTGTATAATTCTCAATGATTTCTACTATTTATGATACCTAGATATTCACTTTAGGGTTTAGGGCGCGGAATAGGAAAGGGTGCCTCGTCTACGATGGGTTGATCAATCATGCCTGGGATAGGGACATTGAAGGTGAGTTGTCCGTGGATGCGGTGGTGCAATATCTCCACCTCTGGGCTGCGGTAAAGACCGTGGCTTTTTCCGGGGGCTGCGACCAATTCAGGTGGAGGCTAACAGCCTCTGAGAAGTTCAGCTCCAAATCCGCATACCAAGTGTTCTTCGAAGGCGCCACGGTTATGCCGGCGGCGGCCCAGGTCTGGCATTCATTTGCGCCCCTGAAGTTTCGGCTACACGCGTGGTTCGCCTTGCAGGATAGGTGTTGGACGGCTGACCGGAGGCTGCATCGCGGTTTGAACTCCCATACGATCTTCCCCCTCTGCGGCATTGACGATGAAACTATGGAACATCTCAACATGCAGGGTGTGGCCGCCGAGTTGGGTCTTCTGCTTGCGCCGCCAAACGCTGACAGCAGGCTGGACACTTGGTGGCCCAATGCGGTGCGTCCACTTTGCCTCATGGACCAGAGAACGGCTAACTCGCTCATCATCCTGGTCCTTCACTCGATCTAGGTAGAGCGGAACGCCAGGGTTTTTGAAGGTGTTGCCCAGACTCTACGGCGTGTTCTCGATGGCATCATAGACGATTGGAGGGCGTGGGCTACGGCAAGGTGTAGGCAGCCGCGAGAGTGAACCTTTTTCCATTCTGTAGGTGTCGCATCGCATGTGGTGTTGGCCAGTTGATCGTAGTTACCTGCCTCGTTGTAAACGCTTCTCCCTTCTGCTTTATATAAGAAACACGCAAACACGCAGATCTCCTGTGGGTTCTCTTAAAAAAAAATCACTTTGCCTTGCTGCTGGCAGCTCATATCAAGACCTTCCAAGGCCTCTTGACCTCTGCCTCCTCTAGGTAAAATTAGCTCATGACCCTGAAGATTAGCTGTTTTAGCGAACTTAATAACTACGCCCTCCGTTACTAAATGTAAGATGTGTTAGCCTTTTTTGTTCCACATGTATGTAGACGTTATTTCGTGCAAGATTCACGTGAACCTTGCACTAAATCACGTCTAGATAGTGTGGGTCGGAAAATGCTAAAACATCTTATATTTAGGAACGGAGGGAGTACCTTTGTAGTGCGGTGACACCTACTCCCTTCGTTCTATACTCCCTCTGTTCCACAATATAAGCCTTTATAGCAAACTAAACTAGGTTGCTAGAAAGGATTTTATTTTGGAACGGAGGTAGTATAAGATGTTTTAGTTATTTCAATACTGACTACATATAGAACAACACTAGTGAATCTACACATTAAAATATGTCTAAGTTCTCCGTAAAGGAGTACCTAAAATATCTTATGTTATGGAACAGATGCAGTAGATCATAGAAAAGAAAGTCAGTGTTGTCAACACATTATGCTTCTCCCTACACCATCAAATGATATTGATGTGCAAGTCTCAAGGAAAAACCTCTCCAAACCAGAACCATCATATTCTTCGAGTGATATGATATTCTTTGAAGTAAAAGACAATGGACCAACCATGTATATGCTCTCCCGACGATCATAGGCTGGAAGCCTCCTTCCCAAATATAATACCTCCTGCAGCTTCGTCAACTCTTAAAAAAAGAGCATGCCATACAGTTCCTGACATCACTTCCAGGGTGACTAAAGCCTGTGAAGAAACCACACTGTTGCAAAAACTCAGAAGTTAACAGCGTGTTACGAGAAGAACCTATCACAAATTGGTAAGTACCACATTCCGGTTTTACTATTATCCGCCAAAAGCTTAACTGCACGTCATTTCCACTCTACTAGAGTAGAAGGATAAGTATCAGTCATGCTGTCAGACAAGTCACTTCATTTCCACTTTAAGCAATCATCTTGCTCAACTAGGCATATCTCACATTCAGATAGTCTGATTCTAGCAAGGAATGACTTGGGCCCATAATTAGCTCCCTCTTACTGATTAAATGACCTAATTTTAGCTAGTCCTGGCCAACATTTTGCTGATATATACTCCCTCCGTTCTAAATTAGATGACTTGCATTTGTGCACATGTGGATGTATCTATGCATTTAACATATCTAGATACATCCACATGTAGACAAATGGAAGTCATCTAATTTGGAACGGAGGGAGTACATGTTTGAAGTAAATTCTTGGTAACCATATTGTTTGTCCTCCTTGTCATCAGCTTTCGTGCAGTTCATTCCCTAAATAAGGGAGTCGACTAACCTTCCAAATATACGGCCATTATAGAGTTTCAAGCTGGGGAAAAGAGGCCGGAAGATAACCAGCGTGTTAATATGGCGTGTAAAAATACTTGCCAGCTAGTAATTCAAAGTGAGTATACATACAAGAACTATCCTATTTGAAAAGATGTGGCAGAATCAGTTCGTAAACTGAGTTCGCTAAGTAGCATCCTAGTGCACAAATATTAGAAACCAATATGTTACCTCTGAAAACGGTTGGCCTTAACAACAAAAAATGGTCCGGGAAGAACCTATTATTATCCGCCAAAAGCTTCACAGCTTTTCAATTCCTCACTACTGGACGAATCAGTATCTGTCATGCGGCCAGACAAGTCACTTGGTGCACCATGATTTAAGCAATCATCTTGCTCAAGTAAGCATACATCATATTCTGATTCCAACAAAGAATGACTTGGAATCATAGTTAACTCCATCGTACTCATCAATGATCTAACTTTAGTTAGCTCTGGCCAACACTTTGCTGATATATACATGTTCGAGATCAATTTGTAGTGACCAGGATTGTTTGTCCTCATTGCCAACAGTTTCTTTGCAGCTTGTTCCCCAATCTCTGTATTACCATGGATCAGGCAAGCCTCAACAAGAGTCGCTAAAATTGCAGCAGTTGGCTGGAATGGCATCTTGTCAATTATCTCCTCAGCCATCTTCAGCAAACCTTCACGGCTGTACAAATCAACCATGCAAGAAAAATGTTCAACTCTTGGTGCAGTGCCAAATACAGCATACATCTTGGCAAATAGTAGCTGCCCTTGAGTGACCATCCCAGAGTGGCTACATGCTGAAAGAACAGCGACCATGGTCACATGATCTGGCTCTATACTGCTGGTGATCATTTCATCAAAGAGCTTCAATGATACATGGCCCTCTCTTTGCATCCCATATCCCAAAATCAATGATGTGTAGGCGTGCTTGTCTCGATATTCCATCTGATCAAATACTATCCGGGAAGCTCCCATGCATCTACACTTTGAGTACATGTCGACAAGTGAGTTTTGCAATAATTTAGAACCACCCAGTCCATGTCTAAGGATGTAGCAGTGCAGCTCCCTTCCATGACAGAGGTCTCCAAACCGTGCAACAAGAGAGAGCATTGTCAAGACAGTAACATCATTTGGACAGACACCTGAGCCAATCATCTCTCTGAAGAGCAAAGAAGCTTCCTCGACCTGGTCCATGAATGCAAATCCTGCTAGCTGTGAATTCCAAGATGTGATGCTCGGAACTGAGCACATTCTAAACAAAAGTCCAGCAGAGCTCATCATCCTGCATCTTGAATACATTGTGATCAGTGAGTTCACCACACACTCGAGCCTATCAAAGTATAGACGAACGGCCACCCCATGCAACTCCCTGCCAACCCTCAGATACCCACTCTTGCCACATGCTTTGAGGCCAATCAGCAAACTCACGGAGTCCACCCCTGGCTCATTGCAATTCCTCATCTGAGACAACAACCTGATCACTTCAGCATAGTTCCCTGCTTTCAAATTCCCTGCTGCAACAGCATTCCACGTCACAATGTTTGCCCCCGGAACCCGCTGAAGCAGCTCAAACGCCTTGGCCCACATCCCGGCCGACGCATAGCCAGACACCATTGTGTTCCAGCTAACAACATCCCTGACAGACATTTCATCGAACACCCTCCGCGCATCATCCAGATCACCGCACTTGACATACATCCCGACCAAAGCATTCCAGACATACATGTCCAGATCATATCTACTCCTCCGAATACGCTGGTTGATCTTGCGTCCAATGGCGACCTCCCGGAGCTCCCCGCAAGCACGCAGCACAGAGGGATACGTGAACCTGTCGGCGTCCACGCCCAGTGCCACCATCTTGTCATACGCCATGATCACGTCTTTCCACAGCCTGTCGCCGGCGTAACTCCATATGAGCAGATTCCAGGGGAACGCCCGCGCCTTCCCAGCCGCCCGCTCGACTGCGGCACGCGCCGCCGGGGGGTCTCCTAGGCTTATGTAGAAGGACGCGAGCCTGGGGAGGACGGAAGGGTGCGCGTCCAGGCCGAGCGTGACGGCGCGCGCGTGGACCTGCTCGCCGGGGCGGAGCGCGAGATGCGCGGTGCAGGAGAAGAGAATGGACGAGAGGGAGGCGGGGCAGAAGGATGAGGCGGGCCGCGGCGGCGGCGGCGGTTCCTGGGCATTTCGCCAAACGGGTGGGATGCAGCGGCGGATGCGGAAGAGATGCTGCTTGGTGAGCGAGACGGCGGCGGCGTTGGTGGGAGGTGGGCGCATCAAACGGCCGCCGCCTTCGCCGTCGCATCACACCGCGGCGGCGGCGGAGGAGGCGAAGCTGGTAGTAGTGGGGAACGACGGGCTAATGGGGGAGTCCGGAGATTTGGGCGCGCCAATGTTTCGTCGCAAATATGTGGTCCGCACTGGTGGTAAACCCTGGACACTCCAAAATAAAGCACTGATTTTCTTGAACAAAATATGTACTCGTACTATGTCAATGCTTGAGCATAGCCAATCCTTCCTAAACCTAAGCTCCTGGGAAATGCAGCCCTGTGGTTCATCGTTGGGTTTACATGCTAATAGTTCGTTAGATCCAGAGTGAATCCATCTCGACCATCCATTCAGTCGGTTCAAACAATAGTCGGTTTACATTCGCCTCATGCGGTCATGCCATCACCTCCTTGACTGCCTGGTCGTGTCTCATTTGCTCTCCTTGAGTTTCTCGAGCCCTCCTCTCTTGGTCTAAGTCCACCACCGCGCCGCCGGACGTCGTCAGGTTGAGGCGCTGGTTGCGGGTGACAACGACGAGGGAGGCGGCGAGCTGGTCACCCATGCAACAAGGTAATGGGTAGCGACGATGACGCACAATTCCTGGAGGAGCAGCCGTCCTGCCCTTCCTCGAGCGTTGTCCTCCAAAGTTGAGCGCCGCCGTCCTCAAGCTGAGCACCATCTACCCTTCCTTGAACTCCATCCTCCCCAATCTGCAGGTGGATGGAGGGTCGCGGAGATGGAGGGCCGCAGGAGTGAAAAGAGGTGAGCATCCAATCCATTTTGACCGACTTCAACCACCGCCGGATCCAGATGAATCACCCCGTCCCTGACCAGATCTAGAGCGCATCGTCACCCCGTGGACGAACACGAAGAAACGGATGGTGCAGCGGGGTTGGGAGGCGTGCTGGACGAAGGAACAGAGCAATTCCTTGGTGAGATTGCAGGTCCGATCAAGTTTCCAATATGTTTCTTCCTTTCCTTCCTTTTTATCCTACTAGCACGGGTCAAACAAACTACTCACGGTGGAACCCCTTGCATGAATTATCTCATGTAATGCAAGACAAGTATTTGCAGCTGTACTGATCGTACATATTCTTTCTGTTTACGTACGCTTGGATCATTGTGTTGGGTTGTTGTGCATTTAGAAAGTTAAATGTCAGGTATGACTTGCTTGCTAAGCCAAGGGATCAAGAAAATTCCGTTTGTTCTACTGATCTTAACTATCGCTGTTTTCAGTTCTAATGTTGTTAGATACGAGTAGAGATTTAAGAGGTTATGTTGATATGAAATATTGCATTTTATACAATGGCCAGCCTAGCCAAGCCAGGCTAGATGATTTTTTGCCCAAGAATGAAAAATACTCATTTTATCATTATTAGTGAAATTTATATTTTCTTATTCTTCTACCAAAGCTTTCATAAAATATTTTCATTGAACTTGAACCAACGTACATGTATTTTTGTGGATATCCAACAGCTTTGCCCAGTTTTCTTTTCCAAACCCTCGGACATGGCATTTGGTTGTTTTCATCAGGTTAGAATTTTTAGCACTACTGGAGCTTTTACTGCTTTGCCGGGTTATTCTGCAATTCTCCAATTGTTCATGAAAGTCTACCTGCAGCCTTCTTCAGAGTGCAGACCGCAAGTCACATATTGCCCATCTAATGAAGGCCAATTGATACAGGAGTAAAACTATGTTTACAACTTCCTTTGTAGTTAGAATCCATGGAAAAGAAAAAAACTATGTTATACTGGGTGTAATGTGCATATGTTTAAGAAAACTAGACTTGAAGGAGGTGAAGAAGAGTTGTGTAAGCTTACTCAATTGAGGGTAATCATTTTTCATATATATCACTGGTTCAGTCAAGATGCATTTGTTCTGAGCCAGCAATTCTTTTTCCGTTCAATCAAGATGCATTTGTTATGAGCCAGCAATTGTTTTTCCATATCTAACAGGGTAACAAGGACTGCAACATACTAAATTCAGATCAACACATGATGCACTCCGTATATTGTTTCAAGGGTTTTTAAGTTTAAAACTTGACGAGGTGAAGGATGGTGCGGTTTTGGACCTACACGTACACGTATGTGTTTGTTTTACAGCTTTGTATACTGTTGAGTTTCGGAATAGGGAGTTGCCAAAGGGATTATTGGCAGTGAGGTTTGACTGATTGGCATGTGTTTGTTTTACAATTTTGTTCTGTTGAGTTTCAGAAGGGGGCTGCCACAGGAGGTCTTGACAAGGAGCTTACATGCTGACCATGGCTCACAATTCGAGTTCTCAGCAAAATATATTCTTGCAATTTTTAGCTGAGTTGCCAAATTAGTTGTTGATCATTTTGCATGGGCTTTAGTTCGTCAGTTCATTGTGCATTGTCTAAGCTGAGGTGCAGTCCTTGATTCGAAGGGCTGTATCATAAAATAATTTTTTTAAACAGAACTTCCGTAGACTTTTTATCTTGGTGATATAAAAGACTGCATTGATATTTGAAACTTGATTGAGATCTGTGGAAGTTAAGATAAATTTTGACTAGAAATCTTAAATCTTAGAAAGTTTAGTCTCAGATCTTTACTGACACTTACTCCATTTTCTACTCCGTACATATTTGGATTTGATTTAGAAAAATGCTCAACCAAGTTTTTTGGGGACATAAGGAATGCTTAAATATATCTTTCGAAATACAGGGAATGCTGGCAGCCTGGCATGCTCATGATTTTTCAGTTAAGTATATGGTTTTTCATTTCACAAGGGTAAGTATTCTTTGGTTAATGAGGCAAATATCTTGTGTTTCTTGTGTGATGCATGCGTTCCAGCACATGTATTTCATTTTCTGTTTTCGTAGTTGTTGGAGTAAGTGTTAGCCTTTGGATAAACAGTAAAAAAACTTGCATTCATAGAGAAAAAAAAGTAGATGAGTTTATGAGCATTGTTACAGTGGAGGTGCCCCTAGGGACAAGGCATAAGCACAAAGAAAGCTTTCAGTTCTAAATCACTTTGCTGTGATTTTAGGATATTTGTTCTCTCATATACCTTTATATCTATTTTTTATTGTTTTGTTGACTGTAGTCTCATAACTTTTCTACTACATGGGCCTTCATAGACAAGAAAAATAGATGACTTGTATGAGCGTTGTCGTACTGGAGCATCACAGCAGTGGAGGCACCCGGAGGGACAAACGCATAAACACAAAGCAAGTGTTCAGTTCTAAATCATTCTATTGTGACTTCAGGATATTTGTTCCCTCGTAGTCTTTCCGTCCATTTTTATTCTCTTGTGGACTGTAGTGTCATAGCTTTTCTACACATGGTGACGAGTTCTTACATTTTAATTCATGGACACACAGATATAGGGACATAACGTTACTATTTTACAAGCAGTTCGAATGGTAGTTTCATTGAATTCAGAAATCATTTAGTGCATGCTTATCATGTTTGTGAAACGATTGTTCTTCTATGTAGGAAGATTTGATAATGCTACACTACTTATAACTAATGGAAATGTCATTTGCTCTGTTTCCAAGATTATTGTTGGTTATATGTAGTTTTTTTCCACTTTTTTGTTTTTACTCTTAATTGACTTTTGATCTTATAAAGTTTCATGTAACCATTTTACAGAAAGTGTGTCAATAGGTTTTGTTCTTTCAGATTGTTTATGAGAAGAAAAATAGCTTGCTAGGTGTATCAAGAAGATGTCGGGAGCTGAAAATATCCTGATGGTTGAATCCACGTACGGGAAAAGTCCTCTCGGTTAAGGTTCAGGATAGGTGTGAGCACATGTTACAAAACCCATTGGGTCTGCACCTGCAGTAGTAGACCAACAATGTAATGTCCAAAGTATGAGTATGTGATTCATTAATTTGACTATGGCAGAAAATGTGGTTGACACAATACGAAATTATCTAATTTGAAATGATTTCAAACATGTTTCTACATCAAACTGTTTATTCCACTGTACAAACGGGCGCAGCAAAGCGCGCCTACCCCTTCTAGTATAGTGTATCTTGTGCTAAAACATCTTATAATTTGATATAATAAACCGGTAGATTCAAAAAAAAAACTAACTCCGCAATAAAAGGTACTCCATTGCGAAATACTCCCTCCGTCTCAAAATAAGTGTCTCAATTTTGATAGAAAGTGGATGTATATAGACATAAACATGTAAGTGTCTAGACATGTAAGTTGAGACACTTACATGTATCTAAACATAAGTGGATGTAAGTGTCTAGACATGTAAGTTGAGACACTTACATGTATCTAAACATAAGTGGTTTTTCTTGAACAAAAGTGGATGTATATAAACATGTCTATATACATCCACTTTCTATCAAAATTGAGACACTTATTTTGGGACGGAGGGAGTATAAGATTTTTACCTTTTTTAGATTCACATCTATCTAGACATGTAAGTGTGTATCTTCGCTCATTATAGTTTGTATGTAGTCCACAATGAAATATCCTTTTTTAGATTCACATCTATCTAGACATGTAAGTGTGTATCTTCACTCATTATAGTTTGTATGTAGTCCACAATGAAATATCGAAAACATCTCATAGTTTGGATCATATATGCATACTTATACTAGTAAAATACATGGGTTTGGTAATTTGATGAAGTTGTAAATGTCTAATTTTATTTTCACTGTATTTTTAGAAAGAACCGTTGTTACCCCCAACACCGACTTCTCAGCTTGCTAGAAAATTATCCTCGGATTGAAAGGCAAAAATTGTATATATTCAGTGTAAAATTGAGAGGCGGGCGGCAATAACAGATGTATAATTTGACTATATTTCTCTTGGCACCTACCAAAACAGGTGTAAGAATCATCAATCCTCAAAAGAGGGGTACACTCGAGATATACAATTGGTGACGACTGTGGGCAACAAATTTCCAGCGAATATCTTTCTTGCTAAACTTGGCGAAAATCTCTACAGAAGCAGGACTTCTTTTTTCCTGCCAGGAACGACCAAACCAGCGGGCGCATCACATCACAGCAAATGGTGTGGGAGCTGCCGGCAGAACAACCTCTCACATCCAGGGGGCGAAAAGAATAAGGGGATCATACACTACTTTCTGTCGTTCGATTGCCGAAGAAGGTAGGGGGCGCCGTCGAGAGTACCAAGTTGAGCTTTACAGTGCTACGACCTGCCATTCTGGGCGGCGTAAAGCAGCGACTCAGACTGGTCTCTTTCGGCATGCTTGCCTTTCCCCTTGTCGAGACGGGCCCTTCGTACGGCCTGTTGGATCTGCCGCTCATGCTCTTTAAGTATCTCTTCCATGTTTACCCCGGGAGGCATCAATGGTCCAGAGTACTGGATTCTGTTCTTCCTAGTGCCATTCGCCTGAATAACAGAGCAAAATTTATCAGCATACCATGGTATAAAACAGAATGTTACTCTCCGACTACGCTCCATCCTGGATCACTTTCCATTGTACGGAGTAGTATCTTACAAGACAAAAAGAAATGTTGATCTTGACTCCAAAAATGTGTCAGGATAGAAAAGAACCTAGCATGGTAATGCCCAAACCAATCATCTTGTCAACATATTTATGCACTACCCAAAATACAAACTCAATAACAACACGCCAGAAACGCCAACATAGGATATTAAAAAAAGATGGAAACTGATCAAGCAGCTATTAAGGGCTAGAATACTAAAGGTCATGCTTTGCTACGTATGAATGGTAGGAATGGAGAACAACTGAAGCTTATTTGAGCAATTAAATAACTCACCCCTGTAGGCTCCTTATCTGTCACCACGTCATCCTTCCGATGCGAAGATGATGGTCTTTCTTGGAATTGATGTGATTGCGACCATTTGGGTTTGTCAGAGGGGTCAGCAGCAGCAGTGAGTTGACTGTATCTTGAACTCGATCGATGCTCTCTTAAATAATGTTTCCTGGCACTGTCCCCGAGGTTAGAGAGCTTAGCGGTATTTCCTCGCTGCCCAGTTGCAGTGGATGGGTTAGACACCTCGGCAGCAGCGATCTGAGAGGTGTAAAATCGCTGGGCGTTTGGATCTGTAGCACTTGAACGACCCAAAGTGGAGGATGAACGACCAGCATTCATCAAAGGAACACGACGAGCGTGGCCATTTTCAGCAGCTCCTCCCGGAGGATCCATTGCAAAGCCGGTAACACCATCCTCCTTTGGAGTGAACTTATTACTGGTGCCCTTTGGATTAACCTGAATTCGTCGTTGCTGGAAAGCCATGGAACAAGAGACCTTTGAGTAATAACAAACAGTATAGTGTCTATATTTAACTAAATGACAGAAAGTTAATTGCTACTCCCTCCGTTTTTTAATATAAGATGTTTTAGCCTTTTTCCACATACACATGTTCAAACTTGTATCTAGACATGTTTTAGTGTCTATATTCACTCATTTTTGTGTGTATCTAGACAACATGTGTAATAGCTAAAACATCTTATATTAAAAAACTGATGAAGTATACAGTAGTATATTTGATCCTGGAGTTGAAGCAATTCATATGCATTACGCAGGTGAATTGCTGCATGGTTACAATAGAACACTTGTATAAATCAACTTCCAAAAAAATTGAGAAGCAATTCCATTGCATCAAATACTTCGAGACAAATGATTCTACTAGCCTGCTACTAAGTAGTCCCTCCGTTCCACAATGTAAGCCTTTTTAGCTAGCTAGTTTAGCTTGCTAAAAAGGCTTACATTTGGAACAGAGGTCGTACCACTTATAATGAGTCGTGTATATAATACATCACTGAACTGCTAGCATATGGTATTGAATGAAATATTTTTCCACCAAGGATTCAAAGCTCTAAAGTGCACACGATGGCACCATAAAACCCCTCGAGTCAGGAGATCTACTAAGATTGGATTTAATTTCACAATACCTGCAATTCATTATTGCCATTTGGTACTGCAAATTGCTTCCTGCGTCCAGTTTCAGACTCATGCCCTTTGGCCGCAGCTGCTCTTTGCCTGTTGACCAAAACACATGATTAACTCAGATACAGAAATGCCCAGCCAAAGACAATTGCCAACTGTAAATTCCACCGGTCAATATTGCAGATTGCATAATATTCGTCTTAGGTTCTACAGGTAATTTTACCTCCTAGCTTCTTCATCTCGAAGCTTAGCATCATATTCCTTGCTTGGAGGATATTTTGGTAGACTTGATGGATCACAGGCATAAGGCTTTGTTGTGAAAAACTGTGGTATAAAGTGCACGCACATATTATAAACCAGAAGTTAAGGAGGGAACTTCAGATATAGAGATGATCAAATTTGTTATCAACAAATCCATAAACTGGAAAGGGGTAAAACAGAAATAGCACCTCAAGTCTTAATATCAAGATCAAAAGATATTGTTCACTTCTAAAAAACGGTGTCACAAAATTCACAATAACACAGAAATCCGAATTTTAGGGGAATTTACAGTTTTGTCAATAGTGCAACTCTAATACTTGTATCCTGCCGGATAAAAAAATACTTGTATCCTGCCATTCCTTTTTACAGCTACTCACTCTTCCCAATGTTCCGTTAATCTTATTTATCATTTGCCAGTGAGATGCACAAGGACCAATACACCCATGAGCATTCTGTGAGATGCTTCTTCAAGTACACAGATGTGATCTTCCCAGCCCTCTCTCCCTGCGGCCTCCACATTCTTTGGGCCAATATCTCTTCACCATCTCACTCTGCCCATTTCTCTCCATGTGGCTCCGGTATTTGTCAACATTAGGGCCAAGTTTCCAACCAAAGTACCCAATGGCTGGAGGTCGACTCAAAGTGTCGACTCGACTAGTTGGACATGTCGAGCGACTTGTTCGACTAGTCACCCATCCTGAGTCGATCGACTAAAAATAACCCCACATGTCATATTTATTTTCAATATTGGCACTGCCGCCATCTGGAAACCCAGATCGAGCGCTCATTTTCCCTCGTGAAACCCAAAACTGAGAGCCCCGACTCCCGCCAGCCGCTTCTCTCCCTTGGCCGTCGCTGCTGCTGTGAGTCAGCCGGCCAGTGCCACCGTGAGCCCATGGCACCACCGCCTGTTCCGTCCGGATCCTAATCTTCTTCTCCACCTTCTGTTCTGCCCATCTGCCGGCTGCTGCCTGCTGGTCTGCTTGTCCCGTCGGCGCGGCTCCTAATCTTCTTCACCACCTGCTGTTCTGCCCATCTGCCGGCTGCTGGTCTGCTCGCACCGTCGGCTGATGGTGGTGGTCTGCTCCTCCGCCAGCGGCTGCTGTTCTTACTGGTCTGCTCCTCCACTGTCTGCTGCTGCTCCCAGGCTTCTCTCCTCCCAACTCTCTTCTAGTATTAGACTACTAGTAGTTGTATAATATGGTATTTTATAGTACCTAATACTGTATACTCATGTAGACTAGTCAACATGAGTCATGACTAGTCTCGACTAGTCTACGAGTCGCTACCAAAGATCGACTCGTCGACTCGTAATCCTTGGCTTGATTGACTGGTTCTTGGTTGTAGGGAGGGAAGAGAAACCAAATTATGGTCATTTGTTTTGTTCGGATGTGAAACTTTTCGCCTGTGATCGCTTTTAAACTGGCATGCAACTTACGTTTCATGACCCACATTCTTTAGAGTCCTTTTGCAAATGGGTGTACATAGTTCCATCAAATCGTGCTGCAACAGGGGAGGTGGGCACGGTGCTGGCATGTAACAAGGGGTACAGGGTCGTCTCCAGAAATTTGGGGGCCCTGAGCGAAACTCAAAGCAGGGCCCTGAATTTTGATACTATCATGAAGAATTCAGAAATTATGCTACTGCACAAATGCCCAGTGGGGAAACACCAAAAAACTGGTGAGCTACAGTGCTAATTATAGAAAGTAGGAGCGAAAAGCGAGTCATGACTTGACTGGATAGGCTTTATTGAATTGTCTGACATCTGATCAAGTCCCGACCAGGTGATCTGCTGAGTCCCGGGTCTGATGATCTCTGTACAACACGATAGGCGGCGGCATCGCGGCAGCCTGCTGTTCATTGCTGCACGTCCAGAGTCGCACTGTCCCAAACTCCCAGGATTATGACTAGGAAAGTCCTGTCTTCCCGCTCACCGGCATCGTCGTCTCAATAATTTGGTGCACATCCCAGCGTCTCACGATCCGCCTTAAAATCCACAATTTAGCGATTCATCAAAATTGAATCAAATTCAGGCCACATAGTCGGTATGTCTCCATGTCTTCATCGAAGTTGTAGCAGTCTAGCAGACGAGGGCATATGCAACCAGTTGCAATTCGAAGTCAAACACCAAACATGTGCACATACCGCGTAATCAGGTACGATTCTACGGGCGAGGTGCATGTCTGCATGCCCTCTGGTAGCCACTAAGCAGACATGTTTTTTCCATCTTTTCTTTTGCTAAAGCGCATTCTGCCTAATTGCAATTTGGGGCCGGGTTTCGTCGCTCACCTCGTTCTTGGCCATCGACGGCCCTGAAGGGGTATTCACCGCTGCATCTAGGCTGACAGGAGAGACGATCAAGGATGAAGAAGACAGGAGGAAGAAGAAGGCAGATGAGTCTTTTTTTTCTAAATGACAGGTGGGACTGTCCAAAGATGCTAACCAGAAACAGAACTGGGTGATAAATGTATAAATACATCTAACGGGATAGTGGAAAAGAATGACCTGCCCGTAAATTTAAGGTAGAAATGCATGCAAGCATGAAATTGTTCGTACTAGTGGTAAATGAGTAAAATCCGATATTTTTATTTTCAGATTCTTTGACCACCACTATATGATATTGCAACGACATAAGCACTTTTGGCTAATACTGTATACATATCTACATGTTTCAACGACCATAGATTCTCTTTAGGGTAGACAATACACCGGCCATATAAATCAATAAATGTAAAAGCGGCCAGAACTTACTTCGCTTTCAAGCGCAGAAGCTGCAGTACCCCTATTATCAGGTTCCACAGCAAGTAAACGGTCAAGAAGTGCCAAAGATGAAGGAGGGAAGTCCTTATACACATCATTCACACAACGACGATACGGATGTTGTGGCTTGAAGATGGTAGCACGCGACAACTTCAAATTACCCCAGAACTCCTCTGATGGTGAACCACAAAGCTTAAATATTTTGTGCAACTGTTCCACCTAAAGAGTTCAGAAAAGAAAAATGAATTTTGTCCGTAAGTGCCAATATAAATTCAAAGAATTGTTGAGACTAATGTAAGAAGAAAAGTAGAATTAGTCCAAAGTAGCATCAGTCTTGAGTCTGAGCGAGGTATGACTACATTAGTAGTCAGACAGTACCTCAGTTCGTCCTGGCATGATAGGCTTCCCTGATAGCAACTCCGCAAGGATGCAACCAGCACTCCAGAGATCAACAGTGGCACCATAGTTAGTAGCACCCAGCAAAAGTTCCGGAGGACGGTACCATAAAGTTACAACACGACTTGTCAAATTCTGCTTTTGGTTTGGATTAAAGAATGTAGCTAGACCAAAATCTGCTATTTTGAGGGCACCATTATTGTCAAGCAAAAGATTGGCACCCTTTATATCCCGATGCAAAACACCACGTTTATGACAGTGGTCGAGTCCAGATAGTAGCTGCTGCATGTAACACTTGACCTGAAATGTCCATTTTCCAAAGTCAGCACGGCATGAAAAGTGAAGGCACGATAAAAAACTTTGAAATGATCAAAGAAAATGTCCAGAAAAAAACCTGAGCCTCTGTGAATTTTATGCCAGGTGTAGCTGCAAGACCAGCAAGATCATGCTCCATGTATTCGAATACAAGATACAAGCTACTAGACATGCGTGACGTCACCAAACCTTCAAGCTTAATAACATTTGGATGATCAAGTCTTCTTAAGATGTGAATTTCCCTTGCCATAAATCGAACACTCTCGGGGTCCATATTGGCAAACCGGACTTTCTTAAGTGCCACAATTTTTCCATTTTCAAGATCTCGTGCTTTGTAAACGCTACTGTAGGTTCCTTGCCCTATCTGAAATATTTATAATGCGGGGGTGAGAAAAGCCGTAGTAGTGCAGAATCAGCAGTTCAACTGTAGTTTTAATTCTAATACTAAATTAGATTGCTTTGCAGGAGTATGAGCGTTACGGGTACGATTTATTTGCCTAAATGCGCCATGGCATCATGAATAAATTCTGGAAATATGTTTACTTTTGCATCTGACAGAATATCCTATGGCATAAAATGATGTTCAAGCACTTTGAAACATTTACAATAAACAAGGTCAAGAACATATAGTAGATGGTTAATGGACGGGTCTTGAACAAAATGAAAGAAGATAGAAGATGATAAATTTGGTGTAAGGATGAACCTTGTCCAACTTCTCAAAGGACTCTGCCTTCCGAGGCTGCCACCCACGGACCGCCTCCGTCGCAACCTCCGTGAGCCACCTCGGCCAGCCAGCCGCCACATGCTCCGCCACCACTCCATTCGGCAAATCTGTGATCCTTGGCTTCCCTTCACTCCTGATGCCACCAGTCCTCGGTTCTTGCTCCGCCACGCCATTAGGAGCACGCCTGCGATTCGCCGGTGCAGCAACCGCCCTCTCCACATCGACCACGCCGGCCGCCACCGCGTCCACCTCTTCCGGCAGTGGCACCACTGCATCGACCACCACCGGCGCCACCGGGGGCTTCCGAATCAGCCTTGTCGTACTCGCATCTTTCCCGACGCGAAGGCCGGCACTGGAGGACGTGGCCGCCACAACACCCCCTTCCTCCTCCTCCTCCTCCAAGTCCTCATGCCTCTTGCTGGAGTTGTAACTAACCAGGCGCCTCAGAGAGTTGCTCGACGGGCGGCGGCGAGGCTTCCCCTCGCCGCCACGCTCGTCGCCACCGTGGAATTGCTTCGAACTGACGCATCCCATGGGAGGGGGGGGACTGCGATTCCGGCAAGAAACCCTACTCCAGAGACTTGGCAGGAACCAGCGCGAGTTGGGCGGGGACGAATCGGGGTGGGGAATCCGGGGCTGGGATCAAAATCGAACCTTGCCCGCCGGAAACCGCGACGCGTCGCCCCGCAGATCTCCCTCTCTCTCCCCCAGTGCTGGCCTTTTTCTTGGGTCCTTTTGTTTGGTTTCTTGCAAGTACCCGGCCTTCTGTTTCCCTTTGGTTTTTGGTTGGTGAAATCGGAGAGAGGACAGAGGGAGTAATTGTCAGAGAGAGAGAGACGTTAGTTCCTGGTTTAGGGAAAACAAATTGGAAATCACAAGGACATTTTCTTTTGTGGAAACTTGATCTTGATTTTTTTTAAATCAATTACTTAGCCACGTTAGCTTTGATTCCCCCCTTGTTTGTCAAAACCTTAGCATCTAAGAACCTACTGTATTTGTCTACTTGCAGTCAAAAGAGAAACCTATTTGTCTTGTATGGAAGATAGAAGAAGTCAACAATGTCTACTACACCCATGGTGAGCAAGGTGTGGTTAGTGATATGATAAATTACTAGGGTGGCCAGCTGTGAGCAGCACCGGAAATTAAAGATGGTCTCAAGGATGCAATTATTTTGTTGCAATGTTTAGTCCATGTGTTAACTTGTGATTATTAGTTACCTTTTTGTGCTTCGCCGGCTAGTACTTATTTTGATATATCAATAATGAAGTGCAGTTATTTCGCCTTGTAATATAGTCGTGTGTCTCTCTTCATCATGTTCCTCATTTTTTCCACCATCACTCAACCCCCCCCCCCCCCCCCCCCCCCCCCCTTCCCTCAACCACATCTCCCTGGATGTTGTCCTCGCCGATCTCTCTTTCTCCACCCTCTACCCCTCTTCAATCTCGTAGTTGTCCACCGTCGGCCGCTGCTACCTCCGGTGATGTCAGTTTGGGTTCTTGGTACGTTTGCATCAATTCTAGGGAGATTCGAATGCCCCGTGCAACCCTTGCGGTGCACTATAGTTGTGTGTACATTTAAGTGGTAGATTGTAGTGAAAAGATTGACAAGCTGTTACATATGAACATGGTTATAAGGATGCAGTATTCCGTTGAATATTCATTGCACGTGCTAACTTGTGTTCCAATTATTTCCGCATGTTACAAATCGGTTTGTAAAAAACACAAGTAGAAACGCAATTCGTAACACTCCCTTTTCACGGGCAATTCATGACAGTAGTTCGATGCCATAACATGCGCTGATTTCAAAACCTATTCTCAAACAAATATTTCAAGTCTAAGCACTGGTGTATAAGGGGCATGGTTTTATTCAAAATTTGAACTCAAACCACGCCACTTATTTCAGAAAGGGGGGGGGGGGGGGGGGGGGGGGGGGGGTATAAGTGTTTATCATTGTGTATGCACTACCAAATCATACATAAAATATAAATCATAGTCTACATTTGTTTTATGTCGAAAGTAACATATTTCGCCGACATTAGCTACTAAGGTGGGATATTCTCCGGATGCATCACAAATTTGGATGTGGGTCCTTCCAAGGCAAGAATGAAGTATGTGTGCTAGATATCATCAGAAGGGAAAAATTACAACAAGTGGTATGTGACACACTTATAACGCGGAAAACCCCACGACTGTCAACAATAAATATAATGCATCATCCACTGCGTGTGGTAGTTTTCTATGTGCGAGGAAAGGTGCAAATGTCACTAGATTGAGCTGATAGCAACATCCTCTCACATTACAAGGTGTCAATCTCCTTTAGAATTCCAATGGGGAAAAAATCTAGCCCGTGAGATGAAAATGAGTCAAAGAAGGCATGCCTATGCAAAACAAAACAAAACTCTGCACCACTGAGATACTATACGAGTGTTGGTGGAGTTCAGGTTTAGCTATAGTCACTAGGCATCGTAGGACAGAGTTGATTTTCCTCTTCGGAATGGGACAGAGTTGATGCCTATCTCCCTCTCTTTTGTAATTGCAACAAAATAAACTCATTGTACTTATAATCGATTTATTCCAACGTTTCATTCTTTTTTTGAGTGATCAATTATATGTATCCAGGAAATTAATCAGAAAAACACCGCAGGAAACATCTCAGAATTAACTTCCATCGGGAATTCGCCGCGATCAGTTCCATCCTATGTTAAGAACAAATTACACTCCACTGCAAAGCAAGCGTAAATGAATCAAGCAACAACCAGAACTTAGCAAGTGAACTATAATTCCAGCAATTTCATTTCATTCGTGGCATTTGCTTCTGCTTGGAAACAACTACGTCCTAACTGTGGTTGCCCGGAAGAAACCACCGCCAGATGGTACTTCTTAATAAGAATAAGAAGAAAAAGATTAAGCGTGTGAAAGTGGAGACATGGAAGGTCATCAGTTAACCGGTAGCTATCAGAAGGGGACGTGAGGCCGGTTCCAGCTGCTGCAGGTATCAGAGTAGAGAGACTAATTCCTAGCAGACCTGATGAACTTAAAAAGGGACATCATGATGACAAGAAAACTGTGCCAACGCGGCCGCTCTAAGCCTGCAACTCCATCCTAAATCGTCAACGTCCGGCCAAGACATATCCAACATTTCTAACACATCGAGCTGTTGTCTTCAGTCTGCTTGTTGATCTACACCATGCCATGTTTTTTGGGGGGATCTAGCTACACTGTCATGTGCGCCTCGTCGACGCACGTTAGAGAAACATTAGATTCCCCCGCAAAAAAAAAGAGAGAAACATTAGATTAGAGTAGAGGCTTCACCGGCCCACTCGCTTAATTTTTTTTTTTTTGAGATTAAATATGGCTGCTTATATTAAACCGGCAGAGTCAGATGCCAACAAACTTACAATAAACTCCGGGGGGTTTACCCACGAACTACACATCTTATTCCTGCAGCCTTCAAACGCTAGTCTATGAGCAACGGTATTACACACCCGCTTGGTATGCTTTATCGCATGGTCCTCGAAACCTTGGAGCAGCGACTTTATTTCTTCAACCAGCGGACCATGCTCGGATCGATCCTTCACCTTACCCTGTAGTTTTGACACAGCAGACAAGCAATCTGTTTCCAGCTGGAGTTTGGGAACATGAAGCCTCACTGCTAGCTCCACCGCCCGCTTACACGCCATGAGCTCCGCACGCTCTGGGTCCGAAACCAAGGGCAAAAAATGGCTTTCACCATGGATGAAATCACCGTGCTGATTCCGAAGAACCACCCCACACCCTCCTTGTTCCGTCTCCTTCACGAACGCCCCATCGGCGTTGGCCTTGATCCAGCCTGTGTCCGGCGAGAGCCAGTGCTCCTGAGCCGCAACCACCCGAACCGGAGGCGAGTTGTTCACTCCGGCCCACTCCTCAACCAGCGCAATCGACCTCCTGGCAATTTGTCTAGGGTCCTCTATGCGCATATCATCCCGGGCATCATTCCGAGCTAACCATAGCTGGTATAACATCATCACTGCTAGCGCCAACTCCTTGTCATCCATCCTGCCTAACCAATCCAGCAACCATCCGTGTAAATTCCTCCCTCGCTGCTCCACCTCATCCGGAGCACACAGTTGTACCCCGGCAATGGTGCATAAGGTGTCCCAGGCTGCTACAGAATGCGGACAGGACCAGAAGCGGTGGAGGAGAGATTCATCCCGGTAGCAAGCAACACACTTGACCCCCTCCTTAATGTTCCGACGTGAGAGCTCATTCCCAACAGCCAGGCCATTACGAATCAGCCTCCAAACATGTATCTTTGCCTTCCCCGGAACCGCCGCGGCCCAAAGCGCTAGCCACCCCTTGTGTTCGTCACAGGTAGTAGACGAGCCCACCGCATTAGCTTGTCCTCGTCGTTGCTGCATCCGCAAGTGATAAGCCGATCTGACACTGAACATTCCGTTTTTGGTGTAGTTCCAAGCAAGATAGTCTTCTGTTCCAGCCCGACCCACGGAAATCTTCAAAATATCAGCGACATCACTCTCGAAAAACAGCTCATTCAGCTTTCCAATGTTCCAACCCCTCCCATCCTCTAGCAGCAACTCATTGACTGTAGCAACTTCCGCATTGGGTTTGTGGCCAACCAGCCGCTTTAGTCCGGCCCGGGGAATCCAGTTATCCCGCTAGACACTCACAGAGTTACCATCTCCTATCCTCCAAATGAGTCCATCTTTTAACAAATCCCTCCCATGCACGATACTCTTCCACGTAAAGGAAGCTGAAGCTGGACAATTTGCAGTCAAAAAGTCCGTTGTCCTGAAGTACCGAGCTCGGAGAACCCGAGAGCAGAGGGAGTTCGGGGAGGTCAGGATCCTCCAAGCCTGCTTAGCTAACAGAGCTTGGTTGAAAACCGTGTAGTTCCTAAACCCCAGCCCACCTGACCTCCTAGGTGCACACATTTTATCCCATGCAATCCAATGCACCTTCCTCTTACCGTCAGCCGCCCCCCACCAGAAACGCGATGTGATCGACGTGAGCTTACCACACGTCTTATCCGAGAGCTTAAACACACCCATGGCATAGGTGGGTACAGCCTGCAGTACCGATTTAACCAGTGTGCCCTTGCCATCCATCGACAGCCCTTGGCCTTTCCAACCTTGCACCTTCCCCCACGACCGTTCCGGTAGATGCTTGAAAGCGCCATCTTTTGATCTCCCAACAACCGTTGGCAGGCCTAGATACTTCTCCGATAGCGCCTCACATGTGATACCGATGACCCCCTTCAACTCATTTCGAGTAGCCTCATTGCAGCCTTTCCCAAAGTAAATTGAGGATTTCTGTAGATTAACTCGCTGTCCAGAACACTCCTCGTAGGCCTGCAACACCCCGTAGAGCGCCTCCATGCTCGAATGGCTTGCCTCTAGGAACACAATACTATCATCCGCGAAGAGTAGGTGAGTGATAGTCGGCCCACCCATACCGAAACCAACACCAGCGAGTTGATTTTCCATCTGAGCCTTGCGAAGGAGTGCCGAGAAACCCTCCACACAGAAAAGGAAGAGATACGGCGATATGGGGTCCCCTTGTCGCAAACCCCTCGACGGTAGAAAACCATCAGAAACACCCCCATTCAGTTTTACCCTGAACCTGGCTGATTTGACACACCTCATAATCATGTCGACCCACCGCTGTGAAAAACCCATCGTGATCATCATCCTCTCCAGAAAGCTCCATTCAACCCTATCGTAAGCTTTCATCATATCCAACTTCACAGCACAAAGTGGCTTCTTCCGTTTCCTTTTCCTAATAGCATGAACACACTCGTAGGCAATAAGAACATTATCAGTTATAAGTCTTCCGGGAACAAATGCACTCTGTTCTTCCGAGATCAGAATTGGAAGAATCTTCTTAAGCCTGTTTGCTAGCACCTTAGAGGCAATCTTGTACATCACATTACAAAGGCTGATCGGTCTAAACTGAGACAGCAGCTCTGGGTGATTCACTTTAGGGATTAACACTAGGATAGTGTCATTGAAATCCGCAGGGCAGTCCCTGCCTTCCAAGAAATCACGAACAGCTGCACACACCGATCCCCTCAACAACGACCAGTGTCGTTGATAAAAGAGAGCAGGCAGCCCATCCGGGCCAGGAGCCTTCGTCGCCCCCATCTGAAACAATGCCTCCTCTATTTCCTTGTCCGAAAAGCCTCCCGTGAGAGCTCGGTTCATATCCTCCGTGACAAAGTTATTCATAAGGTTCAAAACTCTATCCGCATTGCTGGATCCCTCGGATGTATAGAGGTTTTGATAGAAGGCCGGCGCCATATCTCTCATCCCCTCATCCGTATCACAAAGAGTGCCATCATCCCTCTGAAGGGCTCGCACTGTATTCTTCCGCCTCCTATGTGATGCCCGGTTCTGAAAATACTTAGTATTCCGGTCACCAGCCTTGAGCCACTCCTGCCGAGAGCGCTGTCTGTACATGATCTCTTCACGCTCATAGATTTCGTGTAATTGTTGTTCTATAGCTTTAACTTCCTCCACTGATCCAGTGATCAACGAGTTTATTTTTGCCTCCTCCAGCCGGGCTCTCAGCTTTTTCAACTCTGCTCTCACGGAGCCAAACGTGGAAAAACTCCACTCTTTCATGGCCTTGGACATGCCTCGAAGCCGCTCCCACAACCCTGTCAAGCCCGATCCCGTGATCGACCCTTGCTCCCAGACCTCCTTGATCATATCTTCATACCCTTCGTGTTTAGTCCACATCTCCTCAAACACAAATTACGTGGCACATTTTTTGGCCTGCCATTATCCTGACTAACACGTATCAGCAAGGCCATATGGTCCGACTCCTCCGTAACTATATGCTCCACTTGGGTGTAAGGAAATAAAGCGAGAAACGGCGCTGTCGCTGCTCCTCTATCCAGCCTGACTTGGACGTTCGCATCCCCTACACGGTTATTATTCCATGTGTAAGTATATCCCTTATATCCAAGATCAGTAAGTCCGCAGTCGGACAAACACTCTCTAAACGCCAGCATATTAGCCTCACATCTGTTGTTTCCTCCTAGCTGCTCCTCCTGGGATAAAACCTCATTAAAATCCCCGGCACAAAGACACGGAAGATCATCTTGAGTATTCAGATATCGCAGTTTTTCCCAGGTCTTGTGTCGCTGTTCTGACCGCGGCTCACCATAGATGCCACTAAACCTCCATGTTTTACCTTCATAGCAAATCTTAGCATCGATATAAAATTGGCACCACGGCCTGACGGACACATCCACGCCATCCCTCCACCACAACGCAAGTCCACCACTCTTTCCCACACAATCGACCGCCACCCCATTCCGGAAGCCTAAGCTCCACTTCAGTTTATCCATCGCCTTAGCTTTCTTTTTTGTCTCGCTCAAAAACACCACCGCTGGGTTGTAGGATCTACACAGATCACGAAGTTCGCCCACCGCCGCGTCCAACCCCAGTCCGCGACAGTTAAGGGCCATGAGATTCATTGATCCCGGCGGCCCTGCGCCGTAGGGTCCGCCGATGGAATCTCGAGACGATCAAACACTGAACTTGTGCGCTGCCTTTTGCCCGCAGACCCTGAGCTTTCCTCCCCCACCACTTGAACAGTAACCGGCATCCAAACTTGCTTAGTGCGCCGCTTCTTGTCAAAAGTACCCCGTGGTACGCTAGTGTTATCCCTGTTTAGTGGGATGTCTGCCTTCCTCGGGCGCCTGACAAAAGTTCCCGCTTTGTTCTTTCGCGGTACCTCCTTCACCACAGCTTGTTCCACCACCTTCCCTTTCTCCTGCGCCCGGTGGCGCTTTTCCGGGCTTGTGACAGCCCCCCCATCTCCTCGCGGCTCATACTCGCCAGTGCGAGAAGAGCAGGAGTACGAACGATCATACTCACGTCCAAGGTTCCTCCGTGGCGGCAGATCACGAACGTAGATTCCCTCTCTATGCCTTGCGTCACGATCGGAGGCCCTGCTGCCCAAACTGCCTGAGGACATGGCTGGTCTAGCCAGGGGTGGCTGTTTTTGGCTTTTCCTAGGTGATGCTCGGAGCCACTCCCCCCACTGCTGAACCTCAGTTTTCTCCTCTTGACAATGTCCACCAGGATGAACCAGTCGACCACATTGGAAGCAGAAGTGGGGAACCTTTTCATACTTAATATCAAACCACTTCCCTTCATCTTCATCATCACTTTCCTTCAAGTTTACACCCCTAGGCAAAGGTTGATCTACTTTCACCTCAACCCTGATCCGTAGGTCCTTTCCCCACGCCATACCATCCTCATCAACCTCCACAGAGATGAATTTGCCAACCCAGCCACCAATCAACTCCCCATACGCCCTGTTCATCATGTCCATTGGTAGATCCAAAACCCTGATCCAAATCTCCATGGCATCAAACACCATGTCAGAGGGGCGAACAGCACCATCAAATTTTTTCAAGAGGATAGCGCTTAAATCGAACTGCCACGGCCCGCTCTTCATCGCGTGCCTCCAATCTCCCTCCGACGTAAACCTCACGACGAATCTGTTGTCTCCAATGTCCTTGAACTGTGCCGGGCCATGGAGGCCCCAAGCTCTCTGCATCGCACGTTCCAGCGCGCCGATCACAAGCTTCCTTGGAGAACAGATCATCCCTACCACAGCCCATCTTGGACGAGGGATCTGAGAAGATCCCAAACCTTTGATCACCAGGCCCGTGGCTTCCTTATCCGTCAGCAGGAGATCCCCCATCCTCGCCGACAGACTTGACGCAAGCTCCTCCGATCCCGCCTTCGCTGGCGAGCGCGACGGTGTCCTGGACACCCTTCCGCCCGAACCAGGCGACCGAGATGAAGAAGAAGCCATCCACACGATCCCCAACCGCTGCACCCCGGGAGCACAGAAGCGGGAGATCAACACCACCAGCGCACGGACTACAACTCTCGCAGTCGAGATTGAATCCGCCGCCGAGAACACCACCCTTGGTCGAGAAACCCTAGCTAAACGCGATCGCCTCTCGATCGCCCCAGGATAACTCCCGTCCCTCGGTGGACCCTCCCCGGTGTGTTGTTTACTAGCGACATCTACTCTATACTCGCTTAATTAATTAACGTTGATACACTGATCCGCCTCAGGGAGACGGCGTACGTGAACGTGCAGAAATATTACAGCCAGCTGTGCCCTTGCTCGAAAAAAAATCATGTCTTTGTGATTCATGTTTATGTTTATCTCCCTTTTTTTTAGCAAGAAACAATTTTGGTGTTCCTCGCTCACCACACAAGAAACAATCCGTGTTTCTCCTACCATAAAATGATTTCTTGTTTTTCTTTTCGTTCGACTTTTATGGCCTAATTCCACTATCAGAAAACAACAAAACAAGTTTTAAAGAAGTTCTTGTGGCCTACTGCTAGCATCTTGAGACCAGAGGCCCGGCCAATAGGCCGGGCAAGAAGGGTGCCACCAGAGACCAGAAATAAAAATGTCTCAAATGGTATATTATATAATAATCACGATATTATTATTCATTACACCCAATAAAAGTATTTACTATTCCATGGAGAAATTAAAGTTGTGATTGGCGGCAAAGTATTTGTTGAAATATTTTGATTATAAAAATATTACAGTTTAACCTACTTTGAGGTGTTCGGCTCTATATAATATTGCAGTTGTCTGAACCACGATATCATTTTAACTTTGTTTAATGTTGGAAAGGTGGTCCAACCCCCTTTTTCTAAAACTGAGAAAAGAAATGATGTTGACTATATTTTAGTTTTGGAAAAAAATGAGATTCCAAATAGAGCCTCAAGCACAAATTAATTTTGTAGTCAACAACAGACAATTTACTGCACACGATTATATATTCTATTGGTGATTACTCTAACTAATTTTGTTTCGGCAACTACAGAGCATGCACACTTTGTTAAATTTTGACTTGTTAGATAATTTGGACCACGAAAAAATAAGTAAAGAATAATGTCGTTGGTTCGGATACTCTAAAACTTTCTATAAATATGCTTAGTTAATCATCCACTAGGAACATCTATTGAGATATTTGTTCGATCATATTCTTTGCAGCTCTTTACCATAAAACATAAATACGTAAAAATGATACTTATATCTTATGAATTGAAAATAATAATTCTATAACAGATTGTTGTTATAAGATGCAATTTACTATCTTTCGTTCATATTCGGTACAAACAAAAAGTACCCGAGCTAATATTTAGTAAAATTGTAAGTTATGTTGTTAAATTATGCCAACAGATTAAAAAACTATATTTGTAATATTTTAACATGCTTAAATAAGGTTAGCACAAGTATACAAGTTTAGTAAAAAATATATTTTTTAATCGTCGTAGTCCCAAACTTACATTGTGTCTCACCCTGGATTCGACAATACATAAAAGAATGTGCCAGTTGGGCCACACAACTTAGAGAATACTAGGGGTACCAATCCCAGGCCGCTCGGCAGGCGGGTTCGAAATGGATCATCAATCTACAAAGAGACGAAAGAGAAACTGAAGATTTTCCAAGATGTTCAGATCCAACACACCAAAAGAGAGAACAACAGGGTCGCCGACGCTCTTGCCAAGACTGCATACCCGCTTGGCCACTGCATCTGGACGACCACGACAACGGACCTCATCGATCATCTCGTAACAAACGACGCTCCTCTGTGTCTTACTACGATGATCTAAAGCTCTCCCTTTTTCTAAAAAAAAAATCAATCGGCACCTCGCAAGCGATCCCAACGTCACGTACGTTCCATGATGTGGACGGAAGAATCCAACCGATTCGTATACTTCATTCATACACGCACTATATACGAATTGGCTCGAAAACAAGTTGGAAATTAGAACAAACATATGACACAAAAAGATGAACAAGTATAGGCGAGTGCTCTCACTAGAGCAAGATAGCAAATATAACATCAAGCAGAGGACACATAGTAGGTCTGGGTACAGACAAGGTCCAAACAGGCTCAAAGGCAGAAACGATAAAAGGAAGCCCATCCACATGGTCCACCAGGCATCACTCAGGGGATCTCTATCTACTCGTCGAAGATCTCGTCCTCAAACTCCAGGAAGTAGCCGCCAACCTAATCGTAGAGAGAGTCCTCAACTGCACAAAGACCGGCGAAGGAGGAGGGGGCAGAGGCGCAGCTCCTGGCACGATGTCATGGACGGAGGCGACCTATTTAAGTGGGGAGCAAGCTCGGGCCTGATCGACCATGGCGACGGCAGAGCATGGAGAAGATGCGCTGGCGGCGGCGAGGAGGGGGAGAGAGGGGAAAAGAGGCGGCTAGGGTTGGGGAGAGCGCAACTGCGGCTTTAAGGAGAGAGGGAGGAGTAGGTGCAGCGTGGGGGCTCCATGGCAAAGGGCCATGGGTGACTCGATGTCCCCTTCTTCCTCCGTACAGAGGAAGGGGACATACATGAGGGGGGCCGAATAGGCCTTAGGTGGGTTGGGCTGGCTGGCCCAAGTGGCGCCCACTTCGGTCAGAAAAGTGTTTTTTCTGGTTTCTTTTATTTTTATTTTTATTTATTTTCTGTTTTGTATTTTTTAAACAAAATAGAATATAATTTTAATATGAATCCTTTACAAAATAATTTTAGTTTAATCTAGGCAATTTAATAAACTAGATTTAAACTATATTTTGCAAAAGTTTGTAACATCACATTTGAATTGAATTGAAGTTTGAATTTGAAATTGAATTTGAGTTTCAAATGGAATGCAACAAAATTAAATTAAGACTTGAACAATTCATTATGATGTCATGCTGATGCACAAATTCCATTAACACACACTTTATTAATTAGATTACAACTGGGATGTTACACATTGGGCTGGCCATGCTCGAGACAAGTGCAAAAAAAAAACGACAAAATAATCTTTTTGTTTACCACATCGTATATTGGTAGGTTTCTCATTGATATGGATGTTGATAATCTAGTTTGCAACTAGTTATTAGTTACTTCTCACTTAAGAACAAATTTTTTTTTGCCTATTTTTTCATTATCCTTTTTCCATGTCATGTCATAAAAAAGTAAAGAACAAAATGTTAGTGTACAACCTCAAAGTTCATAATACAAAAAGTATATTCAGTGTAACTAATTTGGTGTGGTAGTTTTTCATGTATTGTTCCAGCGATTTTCACGTATGTTTGGTGTGGTAGTTTTTCACTTAAGTATTGGCAGCAAGGGCGTAGTGGGGTTGCTGGATCGGGTACACAAGGTTACCCTAATCAGAAGTTTCGTGCTTCGGGGCCAAGCAACTTTGAGAGGGGAGAGGGCAGCAGTAATGTACAAGCGTCGCCCAGCGTCAGATTATCATGGTCCGCAATCAGGAGAATTCAGAGGTAACTTTGGTAACTACAATGAAGGGTACTACGAGAGAGGCAATAGAAATTTCCAAGGAAATTCGCATTACAATAACCAGAGGTATAGGAGTACTCAAGGAAATTTTGGGGCTGTTGGGCAAGGACATGGTGTTAACCAAGGGAGAGGTAGAGGTAACAGTTTTGGTGCTCGTAATTTTAATCAAGCTAGAGGACCAGTGGAGGCTAATGTTCCTGTCGGCTCCGAGACACAGCTTAAACAAGTGGCTGCACAGGAGCAGGTCTATAAACCAAAGGAAGGGGTATCACAAGGTCAGCAAGGCAAACCGGAGGAGGTGGCCAAGACCATTACTCCGGTGCAGCAAGGTAACAATAAAACCAAACAAGACAAGACACTGTGTTTTCGTTGTGGTTTAACTGGGCATATTGGCACGGCATGCTCTGCAGTTTTGTGTGTTTATTGTGACTCGATTTTTCATTCGGATGATGCATGCCCACTGCCCAAAATGAATAAACCGACGGCTAGTTTGTTTGGGATGGCTAGAGAATGTCTCATGTTCTTCAAGATTGACAAATCAGAGAATTTACGGCTAAAGAATGACACGGGAAAGGTTGGCAGGATCAAGGTGTTGGGTGGTACAATGTCTGCACCACAAGTTTTGAAGGAACTTGATTGGCTGGTTCCAGGTGATCATGGGTGGGAAATTTATCCGGTGGGTGATACAGAATTTCGGGTGGTGTTTCCTACCAAGGCAGATTTACTGAGGTTGAAGCGAATCAAATGTATTGAGGTAGAAGATTCCGAGATGTCTTTGCATTTTGAGGACTGGTCCTCTAAACTGTTTGACAAGTGGGGCTTGTATGATATTTGGGTGCGTATTTCTGGTTGCCCGGAGACGTTATGCCGGGATTATTTGGCTCTTTTTGCAGTCGGCTCTTTAGTTGGGATGACCAAGGAGGTCGATATGAAATTTACTAGAGAGCACGGTGTGGTCAGAGCAAGGTTAGATTGTGCTAACCCGGAAGGTATTCCAAGAACTTTGGATTTTATGTATGAGGGTGAGGGGTTCGGTGTTGTTTTTGATATTGGGGCAGAGGATGGATCAATTGTTGCTGCGGGAGATTTTAGAATGTTTAAACCAGATATGGAGGACCAAAATGATGACAAAAACAATGATGATAAGGGGTTTGAGAAAGAGACTAAAGAGGCTCCCGAGGACAATCTGGAAGATGATTTGGGAGATGATGTGAACTTAGATGAGTTTGAGAGTATGGCTACGGATGAGAAGGAGAAAGAGACAATGGAACAAACACAAGTTGAGAGTGTTCCAGGTAACGTGTTGGTTGTGAAGGATATAGAGGAGGAAACAATGCATATTCAGTTCGGATCATTTGTTTTTCAGTCACCAGTTAAGAAGTTGGCTGAGATTAGTGTCTCTTCTTCGGCTCCTAGGAGGCTGTGGGGTGATAGGGTGGACGAGGAGGAGGACGGACTGCCTTCTCCTCTCGCTGCTTCGGCTCCACCTGCACAGCGTTCTCCTTACACCTGCATACAGACCACGGCTGCACACAAGGTGCAGGAGGCAGCGGTACATGTGTCCGAGTTGGGGAGAGGTGCTCCGACATCAAGGGTCAAGAGTGCAGCAACTAGTGGATCTTGTGTTGTCCAAGGTTTAACAGAGGGGGAAAAATTTGTGGCTGCAGCGGCTAGGAAGTTTTCGCCGGCGAGAGGTTTTGCGGTGACTCCTCCCAACCCTCGACATTCCTCGCAAAAGGCGGGACAGTCGACGTTGCCCAGTCCAAGTCACGGACGTGATGACATGCCAGCGGATGGACATGGGTCTCCGCTTACGCCGGTGCGAGGGACGGGAGTGTTTCTCGGGGGCACTTACATGCAGGAGGAGATTATCAAGTATGGGGGTATATCTGTAGCTTCAGCAAGAGATGCGCGATCAAGTACGCGCATTCGAGCTCAAGCAAATGCTGATGACACACAATTGGCTAGAGCTCAAAAGAGGGCTCAAGAGAAGAATGATCTCGCAATATCAGGTACAACTTTGTTTTCCAAGTTTTCAGTTGCATCTTTTTCTAATGAAGTAGTAATTGCTAGGGCAGAAAAATTGGGTGTTTCTTTGGGAGTTTCTAACGATCAAATAGTGAACTCGGTTAAAAATATTAAGGAAATTGATTTAAATAGAACTTTGATAATGCTTAAGAAAAGAGAGGAGGAAGTACAGCAAGTAACTGCTTCAGCTGGCAGTGTAGCAATGGACGAGGCTCTTGATCTTAGTACAGATTTGATTGACAAAGAGTTGTCCGATTCTGAAGGTCACAAGGACCTGAATTCTCCTCTTGTTAAACCTAAAAGGGTATATAGTAGGAGAAAGTACGACAATTCTTCGGTTCGTAGAAGCATTAGGTTAAAAATTAAAAAAACGTGATGGTGAAAGGGTGCTTTTGGAACAGTGGGGGGTTTAGAGATACAGCTAAGCATGTAGTGGTGTCGGAAACTATTCGAGAATTTTCTCTTGATTTCTTTGCGGTGTTGGAGACTGGCAGAGATAATTTTAGCGCACCTTTTCTTAATCATCTGGCAGGGGGGTCGGATTATATTTGGTATTGCCTGCCTCCACAAGGGAGATCGGGTGGCATACTTGTTGGGTTTAATTCTCAGAAAATTGATGTGAGAAAGGTCGTTCCGGGGGACAGATGTGTCAAGTTCCATATTGTCTCTAAGTTTGATAATTTTGAATGGGTATTGGTGGCGGTCTATGGTGCAGCTCAAGAGGATAAGAAAGGCGAGTTCTTGTCCGAATTAGTGCGTATTTGTGAAGAAGAAGTATTACCAATTTTGGTGGGAGGAGACTTTAATATTATTAGGAGACAAAGTGAGAAAAACAACGATAATTTCAATGCTAGGTGGCCTTTTATTTTTAATGCGATAATTGAAAGTCTAGACCTAAGGGAGATAGATCTTTCAGGAAGACAATATACCTGGGCAAACCGTAGACCAAATCCGACTTACGAGAAATTGGATAGAGTTCTGGCAAGCGTCTCTTGGGAACAAAAATTCCCTTTGGTCAACGTTCGTGCATTAACTAGGGCTGGGTCGGACCACACACCATTGTTAATTGACTCGGGTGAACAAGCTCATCTAGGTAATAAGGCGCATTTTTCTTTTGAGCTGTCCTGGTTTAAAAAAGAGGGTTTTAAAGAGATGATGGAACGTGAATGGACTTCTATTTCAGTTGGAAATTCCCCGATGGAGGTATGGCAAAACAAGATTCGCCACATTCGCTCTTTTCTGAGGGGTTGGGCAAAGAATATTAGGGGCTTTTATAAGAAGGAGAAAGCACGATTACTAACTCTTATTGACCTTCTAGACATACAAGCTGAATCGGCACCCTTAAATGGTGTGGATAGGGATGTCCTTACAGAGGCAACACAGAAATTAGCCGATCTTAGAAGAGATGAAGAGGCTAAATGGGCGCAGCGTGCTAAAGTAAAACATATTCAAGAGGGGGGTAATAATACAAAGTACTTTCATCTTATTGCTAATGGGAATCATAGGCGGAAGCGAATTTTTCAGTTAGAGCAAGAGGAAGGGACAATCATCGGTCAGGAAAATATTAAAAATTACATAACTACGTTCTATAAAAATCTTTTTGGGGTCACGGCTGAACATTTTGTCTCTTTAGATGAGACCGTAACATCAGATATCCCCCAGATTTCAGCGGAGGAGAATACGATTTTAATAGCCGACTTTACGGAGAAGGAGGTGTATGAAGCGATTATGCAAATGAAAAAGAATAAAGCTCCGGGGCCAGACGGATTTCCGGCCGAATTTTATCAGAATTGTTGGGATTTTATAAAAAAGGACTTGATGAACTTGTTTCTAGCATTCCAGAGGGATGAATTACCGCTATTCCAGTTGAATTACGGTAATATCACCCTCCTACCAAAGAAAGAAAATGCTATTCAGATTCAACAATATCGCCCTATTTGTCTACTTAATGTGAGTTTCAAGATCTTCACCAAGGTGGGGATGCATAGAATTGCGGAGGTGGCACACAAGGTGATCCGACCAACGCAAACGGCATTTATGGCCGGTAGACATATTCTTGAGGGGGTACTGATCCTACATGAGACCATCCATGAACTTCATAGGAAGAAAATGGATGGGGTTTTATTAAAAATTGATTTTGAAAAAGCCTACGACAAAGTTCAATGGCCTTTTTTGCAACAAGTGCTGCGTATGAAAGGTTTTGATCCGAAGTGGTGTAAGTGGATAGAAAATTTTGTTACCCGTGGTAGTGTGGGTATTAAAGTAAATGATGAGTTAGGACACTATTTTCGAACGCACAAAGGTTTGAGGCAGGGGACCCTCTTTCACCGATTCTTTTTAATATCGTAGCTGACATGCTGGCCATAATGATAGCGAGAGCTAAGGAGGATGGACAGGTAGATGGACTCATACCACATCTTGTTGATGGGGGGGGGGGGGGTCTCTATCCTGCAATATGCGGACGACACAATTCTTTTTATGGCACATGATCTAGAAAAGGCACTAAATATGAAACTTGTTCTCTGTATTTTTGAACAATTGTCAGGCTTAAAAATTAACTACCACAAGAGCGAGCTCTTTTGTTTTGGTAAAGCAAAGGTGGATGAGGAGAAATATAGATTGCTTTTTGGCTGTGAGTCTGGTTCTTATCCCTTTAGGTATCTCGGTATACCGATTCATTTTCGAAAATTGTCAAATGCAGAATGGAAGGCGGTTGAGGATCGTTTCGAGAAAAAACTAGCAAGTTGGGCAGGAAAATTGTTGTCTTATGGGGATAGGCTAATTTTAATAAATTCAGTCCTGACAAGTTTACCTATGTTTTTGCTATCCTTCTTTGAAGTACCTATAGGGGTTCGTAAAAGATTGGATTATTTTAGATCTCGCTTTTTTTGGCAAAGTGATGGACATAGACGCAAATATAGACTTACCAAATGGGAGATGTTGTGTCGACCAAAAGACCAAGGGGGGCTCGGGATTGAGGTTTTGGAGCTGAAAAATAGATGTTTATTAAGCAAATGGCTTTTCAAACTATTGACTGAGGAGGGGGGCGTCTGGCAAGAGTTGATAAATAATAAATACCTGAATACAAAATCTTTGTCTCAAGTTCAAAGCAAACCAATAGACTCTCCTTTTTGGAAGGGGATTATGAAAGTAAAAGATGATTTCTTTGACAGAGGTTCTTTTGTTCTAGGGAATGGAAAGAACGTTAGGTTTTGGGAGGATAATCCAGTCAGTACCCTTCTTTGTATAATATTGTACACCGAAAACAAGTTTTGGTGGCTGATGTGTTAGCTCTTGCGCCCCCTCTAAATTTGAGTTTTCGAAGAGCGTTAACTGGAAATAAATGGATTAGATGGTTACACTTGGTAAACAAGCTTATGCAAGTTAGCCTTACGGATCAAAAGGATGTCTTTAGGTGGAAGTTGACAGCCAATGGGGTCTTCACAGTTAAATCATTATATACTGATTTCATGAGTGGCCATACTAGGTTCCTCCGAAAATATTTGTGGAAAATGAAAGTTCCACTAAAAATAAAGATTTTTATGTGGTTCGTACACCGTAGGGAAATTCTCACGAAGGATAACCTGGCTAAACGTAACTGGAATGGATCCAAAAAATGCTGTTTTTGTGATCAAGATGAAACAATACAACATTTATTCATTTCTTGTCCTCTTGCAAAGATGGTTTGGCGTAGTGTTCATATGACATTTAATATTCAACCTCCGAATAACATAACAAGTTTGTTTGGTAACTGGCTGTATGGTGTTTCGAAAAAGGAGAAGGTTCAAATTCGTATTGGTGTTTGTGCTTTGCTTTGGGCAATTTGAAATGTAAGGAATGATTATATTTTTAACAGGGCAAAGAAAACTTCATTTATGCAGGTTATCCCGATGGCTACTCATTGGATCCGTACGTGGTCCTTCCTACAATCAACGGAGAAGCGCGACGCGATGGATTTTGGGTGCAACCGCCTGGAATCGGTCGCTTCGGATCTATTTGCCCAGTTCAGCTGGCGTTCTGATTTTAGGATAACATGTTGATGCAGAATCACATCTTGTTGTCCTTGTTATTTCTTTGGCTTATTCATATCGAGACTTTGTGTGACCCATGATGTAATTTCTATAAGACATTTTGATCAATAAAATAAAATAAAAGCCGCATGCATCACTCGATGCAGAGGCTGGGGGGCCCTTTTCTAAAAAAAAACATCTAGTAGAAGGAACACATGTTGCTCCTTTTGGCATGCTTGACAGTCCATGAACAATTTACTTCAGAGTATATTTTATTCTGCTCCGCATTACATTTTTTTAGCACCATTACCGTAGGGATTCTTAAAATTTTCAATTAATATAATGGAGCCAATTTTTTGAATGACATTCGTGATGTATACTGATATTTTATAGTCGACAAAGTGGCAACCTTATACAACAACCAACTTTACTAATATTATTTTTACTGCCTGCTGCGGTAGCGAGTGCCGCCCCGCCTGAAGGATTTTGGTCATGTGCGCGATGTTTCCTTTTTTTTCAGTTTTGTTACTGCTTTCTTTTATTTCTTTCATTTTATGTTTCTTTTTTGTTTTTGTTTTAGGTTTTATTCTTTCTTTAGTTTCACTTAACTTTTTGGTTCACTTATCTTTATTTATTTTCTGCTTTTATGGTAAACAAATGTTTTCTTGTGTGGAAAATGTTCATAGTATTTTAAAACTTTGTTCATGGTTCATAGAAGTATATTAAAAAAGCTCCAATTTTTAAAAAAGTTCACAAGGTTTAAAAATACTTCAAGTATTTGAAAAAAATACATTTGTGGATTTGGAAAGCGTTGACGGTTCTATATATTTCCCTTGGTTCAAAGAAATGTTAATTGTTTCATAAATGTGTGTGTTCGCGAGTTCGAAAAACTGTTCACATGGTTCAAAAATTTCCACGGAATAAACATGGTGAGATATTTCCGTTTTGCAACGCAAACCAACAATCACCATTATTTAAATTTCACAAAAAAATAGAGAACATGTAAAAAATATTACAAAAATCGGAAATTATTTATGAAAATAAAACAGTACTTTTTTTTTTTGAGAAGATAAAACAGTACTTGTTATGGTGCCGCGTTGGTGCGGACCAGAAAGAAAACAACTGCAGGCGACGAGCGGCAAATAGGAGCCCACTTACCAGCCTACAGTCCATTCGACTTTCGGTGGAAAAGGCCTGTAACATCCCGTGGAGTAGCCCAGCAAATCATTTGACCCGATCTAGCCCACGAAAGCCCACGGCCCTCCCGATCGGAGTCCAGAGCCCAGGCGAAAGCTTTCCCCACCTCATCGTCATCCTCTTCGGTTCCTCCTCGCAAAACCAAACCCGAAGAACTCGAGAGATAGAGGACGATGGTGAGGAAGAGGAAGGAGCTGCTGTCCTCGGCGCCATGGCGGACGGGCGAGGCGGAGGAGGACGACGAGGCGGCGAGGATGAGCCGCGAGGGGAAGGTCACCGTCACCAGCAACCCCGGGGAGACGGCCACCATGAACGTGCCGCGCAGCAAGCGCCCCGACCTCGACCTCGCCGTCGACGACTTCGAGGAGGACGATATCGACCCCGAGATGCGCTACTCCTTCCAGCGCAACAGCAGGGTACCACGCACCCATCTTTGTCTTCCCCCCCTCCCTATGTATGCCTTATCCTTGTTTGTTGGTGTTGGGCCGGCGATGCACTCTAGGTGTTTGACTAATGATGTGTTTGGATGTGAACTTGAAGCGGGTCGCAATCATAATGGGAGGAACTTCCGCAGGATCAGTTAGTTACCTTGATTAGGGTTCAAGCAACTGGTAATGGTCGTAAAATTAAAAAAACTAAAGCAATTGATTTTGGACAGAGGCGCTGCAATAGTGCAATTGTCTGAACACAGTTGGCCAGGAATCACAGGGCTGTATGTAATTTACCCTCACAACGCTAACCAAAGCAATTAAGGCAAATGATGAATGGCATCCCAAGTCGGTACATTATATTGGCTGAAATCGTATGCTTGCCTGTAGCCGTCAGAATTGTTAACTCTGGATTTCTGTCGTTTCAACTTTCAATGTTTTCATCTTTGTTCAAGTATACATTACATTATTTTCCTCAGATAGTGTTCAATGAATAAAAGTCAGTCTCAGTTGAAGCAAAGTAGAGTTTGCCCTGTCATGCAATCGTTCAGGTCATGTCCGGTATCGTCTATCATGTATGTAATTTATTACAGGTATGATAGAGATTTATGCTAAATTGTTCATCGAGATAGTCCAACCCACCGTCAAAACCTCAAAATAGACATGTAGATATTTAGGTTGTTTGCTCAAGCCCCTAATATGATTATATGCGTACTCGCAGTCTGCTGACACATACTCATACATTGTTTTGAGTTTGAGCTAGCACTCTGGATACCATTAGGATTAGGATCTGAAAGTCATCAGACATGGATACCTTACCAGTGGATACCATGTGCTGTGTGTAGGTTCTGTAACATGAGAGGGCGAAAGATCCACTCACCATTATATTACTTGTCTAGTGCATTGTGCCATCTTCCATGTTTTATGCCATATGGTCCTTGATGGTTAGGCTCTAAGTGTACTTTTGGGCAGCACAAAGCTCATGCTAACCCACATATGGGCTTGTGAATGTAAAAAAAAACATATGGGCCTGTGTTCTTTTTTCATGGTGTAGCTTATCTCGTTCTTCAGTCTATACCCTCTTCAGTGATTGAAATTGAAAATATAGCTCTTGAATTGTGCTCTCACTCTATTATTAATTAAATGATACTGCATCAAAGCATTAACAACTTATACGAAAGGACCAACTGAAAATATTGTAATTATGGCCCATGGTGATTATACCCCATCTATTTCAAAATATAAGGCACATTACTTGCATGTTCCTCTTTTCGAAATGGCTTGTCTCTGTTTGGGATTGTGCATAGGAACTTTAGGTTATTTAACCCCTACAGTGCATTGCCTGAGCAATATTGACCTTTTTATGTGGTAAAAGAGATACATAACCGAAAATGAATAAATAAGCAGAAAAATGAACAAAAAACCCTTATTAAGTAGTACTGATTTTGGAACAGTGGAATCTTTAATTTATTCCTTTTATCATTGGTTAATTATCTGACAAGTTTTTTTTGTTTTTGTTTTGCAGTTTCTGCGGAGAGTATTCACCGTGGACACACTTGTGAAGCCTCTACCTCCTGTGATGGCATACAGTGTCTCCCGAAATGTAAACTTTTTCTTCAAGATCTTCACACAGTTCTGGGGTAAGTTTATTTGATAGCAAGGTCGTGTATATTATTGCTGTTATTTCCCCCTGCTTTGCTCCTTGATCTGATTCACCTTGTTTACCCGCAAATCTGCTTGCTGTTATGTACCGTCAGTTTGTTACTTAGTTGCCAGAAATCGCATGTTTGTTTCAAACTTAAGTGCAAGAGCTAATTAGTATCTAGTTCTTGATCTCCACATAGATGCTAATAATTCTTGTATATGCTAAACTTAGGGTTTGTTTGATGGGCTTTTAGCTGCTTTCCACGAAAATAAGCTGGGCAAATGAAACAAACGGGTTGGCTGTACGTTTGACTTTTACCAAAGCAGATCTATTTCCTTCACAGTCAAAAAAGCATGGTTGAGAGGTGCTTTTAGGTGCTTCCCGAGCTTCGGTGACTAAATCTGAAGAGGCATATCTTATAGCACATATGGTTTCCCGTTATTACGAGCAGACTGCCACGGTGCCACCCAACCCATCTCTCCTCTTGGAACGAATCGTTTTCTTTATCCTCACTTATCCCATCCTCCTCCATCCGTCAGGCGAGATGCTCCATCCCGCAGACTGCACCCAAATCTCGTCGGTGGTGCGCTTCAGCCGGCTTCAGCTCCGCTCCGCTCCAAATCCCAGAGGCGAGCTGTGCTGTGCCCAACCTCCGCTCCGATCTGGCTGGCGTCATGCTGGAAGCGGAGGGTCGGTTAGGGACAACGCCTCCCATCAAAACTTGTGGCCGGCCGGACGAGCGCTGCCTTTCTCCGTCCGTACTGAGCCCTCTACCGGATAGAGCCTTGCCGATTAGCGTAGTGGATCGCTCGATTGGAGAGAGTTGTTGGGAACTCGTACTACAACTCCTTTTCCTCCCGATACAGTTCTTTGCTACTACTCCTAGTAGAATACAAATGCTCCTTTTCATCCCGATTAGAGTAGCCAATGTAGTGATGGATTTGTGTGCGTGTGTGTAGGTTTAAGTGCAAAAAGAAAATTAAGAGAATATAATTGTTAGGGACAATACACGTTGTTCTAACTTTAAGGGTATTTTTGACAATTTCACGTATTATAGCCAGACAGCTAGTTAATTGCCAAACACTAAAATTCAGAACAGCTGCTTTGCCTGCTGTAGCACAGCAGTACAGCCAGTCGCAGCAGCCAGACACAGCCAGCCCAAACAAACACACCCTTAGCTTGCCATAATTCACTGAACTCTTTGAAGAGACATCCACTCCAAGTACCCAGGCCCGGTTTTGTTTCTTCCCAGCAAACTTATTGGCTATAGAATAACACTGTAGTTTTTTAATTTCAAGGTCCTACTTCATCTATTATACTCCCTCTGTCCCAAAAGGCAGGCCCTATTTGGATTGAAGAGAAGAAAAAAAATATAGGATTGAGGTAAAACGGAGGGAAGGGAAAAACACAGGAACAGAGATACCGTGTAGGAACACGAAAATCATTGTTCGGAACATAGCAAATATGGCATGGTAGATCTATTAAGTTGGTCCCACCTAATGATCACTATATATGTTAAAAGGACCAACTTGTAGCTTGAATTCATGTGGATGCATGTCCTAGCATGCACAAACCAACCCTTTCTGAACATGGGTCCATGTGCATGGGTGAGCAGCCTTTTTCCTTCCTCAGCCTCAGGCATGCACGAAAGAAAGAGCTAGGAGCGGATGTTGTATTTTCCTTCGAAAACGCAGGTGGAGAAAATTTTCCAAATGATTGGCCCGTAGTGTTTCATTGTTCCGAACGCAAGATTTCTTAGAGTAGCAGCGTTCCTTTGAAATTCCTGGACTTTTTCTGCTCTTCAAAGCAAAACTTTGACTATAATTTTCAGCTATAATATATCTACAAATTAGTATCAAGACATATGAAATAAAAGCAATTCGTATAGGTTTATATTGGTGGTCAAAGTCGTGCATTAAAAACCATGCATAGATATACTTCAATCCCAAGGATAAAAATGTACTGAATATCATTTGTTTCTTCTTAATGGTTGGATCAATGTTAGCGGATCAATGTATATTAAATGTGTAAGGGCTTCCCTATGGAATTTCAGTAAAAAAGGAACAATATTATGTTGATTTCAGTTTTGCACCTAGCTTCCCTCTTGTAATGGTTGTGTACCAGTTCAAATACAACAGCACCACTTATTTACCTTTCTTGTTAAATCTTGTAATACATCTCTTGCAGATGAAGAGGGAATTGCTAATGCACAGAGATCTCTTGGACTGGGGAGTGAAGATGGCTCCCGGCGGGTTCGCTGATCACCAATGTGCTGACGGACCAAGTTTCTGTATGGATTATTCAGAGCTCGTTGAGCTAGATTCTGGAGGACTTGTCATATACTCCAGAAGGGTGTGATATATCATGTTTGGATTATAGTATTTGTTCCGTGCATTTTCTGCTAGTAAAACACGGCTGTCTTATATCTGGATATTGTATTCACAAAGGTTGTTCATCCTTTTTCTTAGTAGAAGTCGAAAAGATTAAGCCAGTGCCTCACTTCACATATTTTTAATCAGATTATAATCTTGAATTGGCTGTCGTTGCTTATGAGCAGTGTCTACTCCTGAATAGCAAAGCTACCAGACTGACAATTATTGGTGATTCATCTGGATCACCCAAATAACGAATTTATGCTCATGAAAGAACACAGCTGCCTGGAGCCAATTGGCAAACCTGCTGGAAGCGAAAGTGATACTGTTCAGGATCTTTCTTTCTCAGTCAAACAAAACAAACACGATCATGTCATGTCCTTCGTCTCATGTATATATGTCTTGGCAATGAGCATATTATGTTATGCAAATTTGTTGGACCAGCATGGCTCCCTAACGAGAAACCATAAACTATACAATTCTAGGATTTCACAATCATAGGCAGGCATTTTTTTGCTTGGCTCTGACCGATCCTGCAACTTATCAAACTCTGCAATTGGCTGCTTTTGGTGTTCCAAGATTCAGAGCCAAATGCAAGGCAGTGGTCCTGGATGAGTTTCCTCTCCTCTGTCTTTCCGTTTGCATCGCCCGAAAGCCGGCTTTTAAGACTTGCTGTCATGTCCATTATATAGTACATCCACCATGCATAACAAGGAAATAAAGGTTCGAGAAAATTCAGTGCCATGGCAGACATGAACAAGTGCTTGCACATTGTGCCACTAGCATATTTGTACCACTTCTATTTTTCTATGGACAGAGGTTAGCCTAGGCCAGCATAGACTAGGTATCGATCTGTAGTATTTTTATGTGTGCTTCAGTGTTTGTGATTCACCCATAATCTTTACCTTAAGTCTAGCTACGTCAGTTGAAAAGATAAGAAACAACAACACATGGTCATAGTAGAAAATAATGTAGATTCATGCCCTTACACCAAGAGTTAAAAGGCCAGATACGAAACCTGATACTGGCTACCAGATTAAATGGACCAAATAGAGTGACTCAAACTTTTACAGGAGTTAGTTAAGCAGACTAGTTCTTGTATGATGTTGCTCCATTAAGCTAGAGCTTCAACTGCAAGAACCTTTGAAGAATTCGTTCATGGATTGGTACGTACATGCAGCTGCGCACCTTGGTTATGAAACGAGAACCAATGAGCTTCTTACGATTAAGACAAAGTATAATATCTGAGACAGCTACCTTAACTTTTATCGAAGGTAGAATATGTAACAGCAATCTGTAGCCAAGAAGCCGGAGACGATTAAGCAATAGATTAATTGACAGGGAGCTTTAATATGATGATGTTACGGAGTATGATTGGCTGAACTTCACTCTTGATTCTGTTTGTTATTCATGTGTCATAACACTCATTTTGATATTTGGATGATTGAAAGGGAGGGCCATAATTTTCAGGAGCCAACGTTATATTCCCTGTTTATTTAACGTTGCTAAACTCATCGCGTATTGGTGACAAAATGCGCTTTCTTTTAGCATCATTTGATAATATATTCCTTGAGACAATCTTGCTGCTGATGGCTCCAGCTGGTTGTATATCTGTAGAGATATAGCCGTAGTCTAGAGAGGCAGGATTTTTACTATGTTATGCAAGGATAAATGTATTAGAAATTTAGCTTGCAACAGCTACCTAATAAGGCCAAAGAACCATGAACAGAAACTAGCACAATAGTAGCATATCCATGGCTAGCTAGGAGTAACTTAATAGTGTAGTATACATCTTTAACTGCAGAAGAAACATGCTATGTTGATGGATCATATATAGAACACTGCAAAAGAGCTAGCATCTAAAAGTTCTCAAGTGTCATAGGCCAAGCATGCAAGGAGGATATGACATGACAGCAATCTTTCTCTTGAGAATGTCCAATGAGCACTCACTCTCTCCTTTATCTTTCATTAATCGAAAGGCAAATTAATTGGAATCTATTGAAGCTTTATGCCCCAAACCACTAGCATCTACAATGAAGCATCCCACAAGGAGATGTCTCACCAGGTGGCAGTCTCCGAAAGCCCGCCCCATTTCATTAATCGATGAATCCAGACTGACATCTGGAATGTATAGTTTTGTTCTCGTGATTTCCATACACTCTTTATGCAAAACTTTTAGGGACTCTCTGGCACTTGTTGTCAACCGTTGATGTGAAGGTAAGTCCTTTGAAGGCCAAAGCACAAGTTACACGTGATCGATGCATGTAAAGGTCTTGCAATCTGGATCCTATTAGAGATAATGGGCTCCCTAAGGCTCACCAATCTCCAGAATTCAGACATCATCTATATCTTCAAAACCAAGCACAGACATTTAATTTCTATAACCATTTCTTCTTTATTTTGGTCCGCAGTGTAAAGAACCACTTTATGTTCATTCAAGATGTATTTTCTACAAGGAAACATTGTTTTCATCGACAAGCTAGGTACTATATATTCTCATTCCGAAAATACCTCTCCTTTGTTTTTGGTGCCCACTGCCCAGTGTAAAGACTAAAAGAGCCACTTTATGTTCATTCAGGATGTATTTTCGTCGACAAGGTACTATATGTATATATATTCTCAATCAGAAACTGTAGCTATCATATCTTATCAAGTTTACCCTGCATGTATGAAGTTTGTATGTCTGTGTGCGTGTGTGAAAAAATGAAAAACAACTAGCGTGCGATAGGGATGAGAATTTTCTGAGCACTAACAAGTGATGTGTTTAAAACTGCAAATTGTTGGGTACAGATGCTTTGTCCAACAAAAGAGATAGAAAATAGGGGTTATTGACATGACACCAAATGAGCATCCTGTTTTGTTTAAGCTAGCAAAGCTAGCCATCTTTATAACAAGACATATAGTCGTAAAGCAAAGAGAGGAGGAATTCATAGCCATTAGCCGCCAATGTTGCCGCAGAATTGTTCCAGAAAAAACGGCAAAAATTACAATCCGTCTAGCTCTGATCTTATCCCTTTGCAACCTTTCTTTCTTTCATACCACCTGTGCATTAACGACCATATTTTACAAGTTGACATATGATTTTTCCTTTTTGAAAATTCACCATCAGAAATCTGATTGCCACACTATATATTTTTTGTGCCCATGTTCACACTTGTCCGGTGAACGAACGGACACGGTAAATGTGCCATGCCGGGAACCGCCACATGTCTCAACTTCACGAACACGGTAGAATAGGAAGACACCGTACAAGCCAAGTGTAAAGGATGTGCAACGCCAACTCACTCCCAGTTAGTTGGCCTTTATCTTGCAACTTTTCGGGCGAGGACTGGTGCAAACAACCCAAGCACATCCTTAAGTGATTAATGAACTCACCGAGACCACCATATGGCCAAAGCCTATGTAACGTTTTATATATTCTATGAGCTCTCAAGCATTAGACTTGTAGGAGACGATGTACATGGACGGGTCTTGGAGGCAAACCATTATTATTGTCGGAGATGCGAGGAGGAGGAAGGGAATTGGTTCCTGCTCCCACTATATAAACGACATCTCTAGCCACACCTGTGGTTTAACCAGGACAGGAGTCTCACATAGAGAGAGCTGCAAGGGAGCAACCGCAGCAACCTCGAAGCTAGTCCAAACTAGTGGAAGGTTGTGTGCAATCCATCATCCACGCTTATTATCCCCTATCCTTCTTCATCCATCCATCATCATCATCCATGGCGAGAGGCAAGGTCCAGCTCCGCCGCATCGAGAACCCCGTCCACCGCCAGGTCACCTTCTGCAAGCGCCGCGCCGGACTGCTCAAGAAGGCCAGGGAGCTCTCTGTCCTTTGCGACGCGGAGATCGGCATCATCATCTTCTCCTCCCATGGCAAGCTCTACGACCTCGCCACAACCGGGTATGACACACGTACGCCTCTCTTGTATGATTGAGTGGTTAGTTCTTCAACCTCGAGCTGACCCCATGTCTTAATCCTAAAAGAACCATGGATGGCCTGATCGAGAGGTACAAGAGTGCCAGCGGAGAAGGAATGAGCGCCGATGGCTGCGGCGACCAGAGAATGGTTAGTTTCTTCTCGTCACTATTTACTCACATGTGAAGCTTACAAGTGGGACCCATAGGGCCACATGCCATCTATCGTACGACACAATCTGGCAAAATTTTGAAACTTGAACATATGTCACTAGGACCCAAAGCAGGAGGCAATGGTGCTGAAACAAGAAATAGATCTGCTGCAGAAGGGACTGAGGTACTGCATCCTAATTCTTTTCGCTTCAGTTTGCTATAAGAAGTCACATTTTGACGCCCAAATAAAAATCACATTACCTCACATGAGAACTTGAGAAGATATATAATTTCCAGCAAGTCTCGTTTGATTTCAGAAGGACCAAAGTAGTTTGCTAGTCAAAGCTACCATGATACCCTGAAATCTTTGTTTACTTGCACAAGATTATATATTGTGATTCAGTAAGGTCCGTCACTTAACCATAGTCTATGCGACTCAATGAATCATTTCAAAGCAACACAAACTTCTGTAAATGGTGCTAACTTAGAAAAACCTAGGTTTCTTCTACATTTAGTCGAGCTCCATCTCCACAAACCAAACCAAACCAAACCAAACTGTTGACTAAAGAAGAAAGACTGTAACATGAACATTAGAGTATTTCATCCATGCTTGGGTGAATTGAGACATGATCTTGATTAAAAAAAATACATGGCAGGTACATTTATGGGAACAGATCAAATGAGCAAATGTGTGTAGAAGAGCTGAATGCTCTGGAGAGATACTTGGAGATATGGATGTTCAACATTCGCTCTGCAAAGGTAATGCAGGGGAAGCCTATAAATTACTGACAGAGAAAGTGTTTTGAATACCACTAAAACTTTCCTATTTGACAGATGCAGATAATGATTCAAGAGATCCAAGCACTGAAGAGCAAGGCAAGTTCAATACTAAAGTTCAAATCTATAAATAGCCAAAAAAAAACATTGACAACTTGCTGAAAGTACAGTTTGATTCCATATATGCAGGAAGGCATGTTGAAAGCTGCTAACGAAATTCTGCAGGAAAAGGTACCGATTGTATATTGCCATGAAACTGCAAACTAGATTTTGTAGATGCAAATCTGATACCTTATTTGTGTTCCTGCTTGCAGATAGTAGAACAGCATGGATTGATTGACGTAGGCATGACTATAGCAGATCAGCAGAATGGGCATTTTAGTACATTCCCACTGATAGAAGAGATCACTAACCCACTGACAATACTGAGTGGCTATTCTACTTGTAGGGGCTCAGAAATGGGCTATTCCTTCTGATGGTAATAACACCCTGAGGGATTACATGTGTTGATTATTAGTGTGTAATATGGTTAATACTTAACAGTGCCAGTGTGATGGTGGTACTACTTTGTAATTTGTATAGGCCATATTCCCTCAGGAGTCGCCATAAGGCCTTAAGTATTGTATTGCCTTGGGTTGTTGTGCTTTTCTATTCCCTAAAGAACTCTTGAGGAGCTCTGATGTATGCTATATCACATAAGACCTTTATTTGCGTGCTAATTCAAATATTGAGATGCTGCGGACTATTATCCCTTAAGTTATTTTTGCATGTTTTCCCAGTATTTGTTTGATGCATTATCTTAGTTTGCTTGATTGAACAACAATTGCAGTCAATAAGCATGAGAAGCCATGCTAAAAAAATCACCAGTATCAGATATACTCTGAAGAACCATAAGAAAATCTAAGTGCCAAGTGCAACATCTAAACTTGGGATCTGCGCCTACATAAATGATTGTTGATACCATCTACTCATGAATTTAAATGCAACGCAGTTTCACAGGCTACTACATGAGGTAATGCTTACAACATGGCATAGCATCGAAACAATGCCCAATATGCAATTACCAAGTCAGACAAGATGGTTCTAGGATTTTCCTATCTGACTGGAATCATAAAAACTTGCATAGATTTTAGAAGAGACCACTCTCTGAAGAACATCTCATATTCTCACGCTCCGAGACCAATGCTCGCACACAATGAAAATTTGGCTACACTGGGTTTTGAAAAAATCCCTGATATTATTTTTGGGATCATCAAATACTTACAAGCTGCAAAGTAGTCCCCTCTGAGAACATAGAGACTGAAAAGTACTGGCATTTAGTACACCACAAGCGGACATGAACATTGTAGGAACTGAGAGCAAACTCATGGTAGAGAAAATAAAATACATTGTCCAGTTGGTTGCCACAACCAATACGCACCTTATTGGAAAAGACTAGGAAGTAAAAACTACAAATCCCACACTGGAGACATCATTGTCTTGTCAAGCCAGTATGCTCAAACAGGTGTAAGCTTATGCGGAAGTCTTTTTCAGTTCTTCTGGCCTGATCATAGAAGAACACACACAGGAAGGTTAGAATACCAAAGTAGACCCAAGAAATCTTTGGTAGCGTAAGTAAGCACAATACTTTCATGCCGGCACCTCGGTGAGTTCACTAGTATCGTGCAAATGAATATTTTTTCATCCTACACCTGAGACGAGACATAACTCACTCGAATAGCATTATGATATATCTGTGAGATCTTTTAATCAACACTAGTGGAGATACTATCATAGAGTGTTCTAAGAGATCTGAATAGAAATATACAAAAACTATGGAACATCGTCGTACTGCCACTCAACTACGATCACAATACCAGTCACTATCATATAATGTTATAAGGCAGCCAAAAGGAAACACACGGAAAAACCCAAGGTGACATTGGCATGCAGTCGTCAGCAGCCACTTGACTGTGGCCAATCACACTTCAGTACTTCAGCATTATGTATTGTTCTATGAGGGATAAACACAAACATGTCAACCTATACAAGACATTGCCATGCATTAAGTCACTACAATCGTCGTGCTGAAATTGATAAAATCACATAGGAGTACTATACTTCTAATGCTCCTATTTCACCTGGACGGCGTATTACCAACACCACATAACCACAGACTAAAATCCCAGTTCACTCAAACGGCACATATCAAAGCCCATAGGCATCACTGTAACAAAAACCTCGGCCCAAATTTTACAGGAACTACTTGAATCACCATCCTAATGCTCTCTTGCAGAGTAAGATAAAACATGCTGCCCTTTGGAAATAAATCACAAAACGAGGATAAACAACAGTAGGTTGAAATGAAGCCAGAAGGAGGTAACACACCTGCGACCTTGTCCTCCCACCAGTAGATGAACCTGAGGTTGGCCCCCTGCTTGTCCATCTTGTAGAGCTGGTACCAGTGCTCGGCCACCTCCGATCCGAGCACGGCGCCGGTGAGCGCTCCGAACCCGGTCGCTAGCACCACACCTGCACGGCAGGCAGCGAGCCACGGATCAATCCTCACCACATCTCGATCAACCACAGCAGCAACGAACGACGACGACGTATGGGTAATAAAGAATCAGGGTGGATCGAGGTATTTCCCGTACCGTGCGGGCTCTTGGAGTACTTGACGGCAACGCCGCCGAGGTGCGCGGCGCCGACGAGGGCCCCGCCGAGCGCGAACTTCCTGGACTCCCTTAGGGCCTTGAGCTGGAAACAAATCTCTCCAATTTAGAGTGGGTGGGGGGAGGGGAGAGAGAGAGATCGGGATCGGTAGACGGAAAGGGAATACCTGGGGGCCATAGACGGGGTCGGAGGCGATGAACTCGTCGACGTCGGCCTCGGACCACTTGGGGAGGGGCTTGTCGCGGCCGTAGACCTTCTTGAAGTAGTCGAGGAAGGCGAAGTTGCTCGCCCAGTGCTGCTTCACGCCCTCAAAGTGCTCGCCGATCCCCATCGCCGCCGCCGCCGCTGTTTTCCCTCGGTCGCTGGCCTCCGTGGATGTGATTCGACGGCGAGCCTGGGTCTCTGGGGAAAGCGAAGGAAAGGGAGGACCGCAGCTTTTTTTTTTTGTTGATAACAACCGCTGCTAATAAATGGGCTGGCTATGATTGAGATGGGCCAAACTCGGCCTACTGCTACGAGGCTGCATGTGTGTTTTCCGTCTGGGCTTCAAATGGTAGCTCAGAAAACTGTTATGCTACATTTTGGTTCCCCAATTATTATTATTTTGAAATTATTCTAAAAAAAAAATATTTTTTGAAATTGGTTCCCCAACTTTTTTTTTTGTTTCCCTAAAAGAGGATTTTGCTTCATAATATCTCACTTATCAAATCTTAGCGATAAGATTTAGAATTAACTCCCTCAAAACACTACATCAATTAATTTGAAAAAAATGGGAGTACATGGTACTATCTTAAACATGCGCCATAAAATGGCTAGTGATGTGGAATAAATAAATATACTAAAAGCTGGTTTGGCTTGAGCTGTCGAATAAAGACAGAAAATAGGTCTATTCTACTCTCTCCGTTTCTATATGTAGGGTGTATAAATTTTTCACGAAAATTAAAGAATGCTCGTTAGGACAAAATTACACTAGTTTAGGACGGAATAACCTATGGCTAATTTACATGGTAAAAAGAGGAGTTTGAATTAGGTAAGGAAACATAATATTACATCCTATATTTTAGATTTTTCTCAAAACCTTAGTCACCTTACATCAAGAAACAACAGAGGGAGTATTAGCTAATATATTTTCTCAAAATGATAGATACATACACTTGTCAATTATCTACAATTTCCATACATTCCAACTGATGGACGATAATATGTTGTGCAATATTGATAGAGCCTATTGGGCTGTTTATATAGCGTATAAAACTTAGGGGCTACGAAACATATAAGAGGTAGATTCATATTACATTCCCAAACTACCAAATATGGCCAATACGTAATATGCTATCCCCCCCCTCCCCCGTCGCGGTCGGATCGATAGTCACACTAAAAGCAGGGAGTCGAGGCGATAGCCCTTGATGCCGATGTCTATGTAGCCGAGTTGTGGGTGTTGTAGTCGTGGTCGATGATGTCGTTCTTGATCTAGTCTTTATTGTGGTGTTTGGTGATGTCGCCATTGAGCACAGAGGAACTCGCCATGTTAATTGCAAAAGGCGAGTGAAGTAGTAGTCAATTTGAGTTATGCGTAGCTTTTATCATTGTAGACAAGGTAGGCGGCACGACATGCGAGCTTGCCAGATTCGGGAGCGTGTCGGCGATGAAGGCACATGCCAATGTTGCAACGAACATGTGAAGACAGGAATCATCATGAACCATGCGAGCCAGGGTCGGAGGGAGCAACATACAAGGTCTCTGTGAATGGTTAGCGAGAGCGGCATCCCGGTGCCCAATTTTTGTCGTTGGCGCCGAAGTAGACGAAGTAGTTGCAAGAAGTAAACTTGGCACGAGAGCGTGTGCAAATAAAAAAATCCGCAACTCTGGCAGCGAGGTTTTGGTGGACAAAGACGACAAGCTGGTTGTCGATGGTGATTGAGCTCTTACAACAGTAGTAATAGTAGATGTCAGGGATTGAACCAGGATCATCCGTTTGCGAGAGTGCATTGGCGCAATGTTGAAAGCAAGTTAGTTGATGCTGGGGGTTGAACCCGGATCATCCGTCTAGGAGGGTGCATTGGCACTGGTTAAGGCGAAGAAGAACCTAATGGTGTTGACGAAGACCAGCACGATGGTGGCGGCGACGATGCGACACGTGCGAGATTATGTTGTTGATCTAGATAGTTGTGGGCTATGATGACCACGAGCGATGCTGGTGAAGCCCTCTGTTGGAGGCGAGGCACTTACTTGGGGACGAGTTTGATGTCCCACTAGATATTGTTGAAGACAAGCCAGTTTGGTGGCGACGTGCGGCCGGATCAGCCGACGACATCACGTAAGGCGTCCCTTGGGCGCCGTCCTTGGCATGGGATTTGATGAAGACTTGTCAGGATGAGTCGACGACGTGTTTAGAGCAGCGGCTGTGTTGATGACGACATGTGGCGGTGGGCGACGGTGTCTGATCTACGATCTGCGAAAGAAGAAGAAACACGGTAAAGCGGCCGGCGAGAGAAAATTTCTACGAGCTATGAGTTGCACGGCCCCCGGACGGAGATTGATCTCCGCAAGGGCGGCGCGCCGGAAGCGGTAGTGGAAACTTAGGATCGATATCGTGAAATTGAAATGATTGACGGTAATATGTTGTGTAATATTGATTGATATTGGTAGAGCTTCTTAAACTGTTTATATAGCATACGACACTTAGGTGCTACGAAACGTGATAGAGGTAGATTCATATTACAATCCTAGACTACCAAATATATAGCGAATACGCAATATACTCTAACACCAACCACCACAGATCGCTAGGATACATCGGCAAAGCCAAGAATTCACCGAAACTAGGGTTAGCAGAAATTATAAAATTAAGAGATTTTTATTGGAAAAGTCATAGCTTAGGCCAAGGTTAAAACTTGTTAAATTTATTGAAGAAAAATCACTGACACGCTAGGTGCTGAGGTTTGTCTCCACCCCTACTAGGAATCTAGGATCATCAACTTTGTATATGGGTTTAGAAAATGATTGAGACTGGTATTGCTATCAAGTGATAAATGATTAAATAAGTCGATGTTGAGAACCATTTGAACTAGATGTATTTTTTGTCAAATCTGGCCTTTTAGCAAACTAATGGCGTATCTGGCCTTTCTCAGAAACTATTTTCAAATCTGGCCTCTCAGGTCGGCGCCAATCCCTATGAAGCCGACATCGTACACGTCGGCGCCATGTTATCGAAGCGCCGAAGTTTGGTACTGGGATACACGGAAATCCTACGTGGCTAGGTCGGCGCCATGCGTCTCTTCTCCCCATTCGTTGGGTGCAGTCAATTTAATATGCATGAACTAATTGACTGCAAATTCGTTTGACCAGAAGGCAAAAATAGGATAGCTCACACGGGAGCCCATTGCATGCAATCACTGATTGGCTAATTACTACTCCCGTCTAAAAGTCTAGTAGAGCTGTAGAAGAGATAAAAGAAACTGAGACAGCCATAGGTGCATGTAAATTCGCAACAAAACATACGAAATAAATGCGGGCTGATTTCGGTTACTCCCGTCCTAATTAATCCATCAATTAGTTTTTTCTAATATTTTGCTGTTTAATGGAGTTGGCCCTAATTAATCCATCTTCCCGTTCCCAAATATGTCTTAGTCTCGGAGAGAAGCTGACGACACCCGCTATTGAGGCGCAATGTAGAAGTCGTCATCAATAATAGTGTAGAATTATAAGATTGGTGGAATATGATAATGTATTATTGAAGTCTCGATCGATGGCAGCGGAGACGAATCGACGATGGAGACCGTACATGCGAGAGAAGTAGGCTGCATCGCGTCAAGTCGTTCCTTGAACGACTCGTCTGGTCTCACTGTACGGTTGGTGAAGACGAAACGATCGGTGCAGAAGAGTTAGCGCTAGCGAGACGGTCGTAGCAGCTTGCCTAGGCAGGTGCAGTGGTCAACCGATTGCCCGCGATAGCCGGCCTGGAGGAGCCGGTCAATGTGGGAGTCGGCAAGGACGTGTCATCCACGAAGACTGGCGTCGAGAAGCCGGCCAGTGCAGAGTTGATGCCATTGTCGAAATAGAAATGTGCGGAGACAATAAGTATGGCGGGCTACGCAAACCGATCTTTGATTAAAAAACAAAAATAAACGTTGATAAAAAACATTTGAGAGAAGAAAAATTAGATTAAAAACAGGAAAAAAACTCTAGAACAGCCGATCAACCGGACTAAGAGCATCTCTAACAGAGCCCTTCTCCGCGCTGGTGGCTCTTGCTCTGGCGGAGGAATACGACGCCGCCGCCTACGGGTCCTCCGTGGCGACGGAGGATTTCGTCGCCGACGAGGCACTTGAGTCCATCACGGCTCAAGTGCTGCTCCGTTCCGTGCGCGAGGCGGAGGAGAAGAAGACGCAGCTTGCCCACCACGAGGAGATCGAGCAGATCCTCAACTTTAAAAAAATAAAAATCAATTCTAATATAAAATGTTGGTGTAATCGAAGCAAATCACCCATGTTTCAATAAAGTCATGCATGCATAGGCAAGCATGCACATTAAATTGATGGACAACGGAGGAAAAATCAACCAGCGTTGAACTCACGAATTTGCACTCAATAGCTAGGTTAGGTCATGCATACATATTAAATGATTGCACCCAACGAATGGAAGAAAAAAGAGGTTTGATACTTCGGCGCCAAGACGCATGGCACCGACCCAGGCCACGTAGGATTTTTGTAGGTCCCAGTACCAAACTTCGGCGCTTCGATAACATGGCGCCGACGTGTACGATGTCGGCTCCATCGGGATTGGCGCCAACCTAAGGGGCAAAAAATACGAACTAGATCGACGTCCATGTATGTACAAAGTTGCCAAGTAATTTACGTCTAACGGTCATTTAGATTGGTTGAGAGGTAAGCATTTGCACACTTAGTGCTGAAGATGTCTTTTTTTCCCCGACCCCCCGCGTCGCCCTCCTCTGGCGACCCGGGGGGAAACCCTAGCCGCCAAAACCGAGAGCCTCCCCGACCTCCACCCGCTTCGCCGCCGCCGGAGGGGGCGCCGGCAAAGCCGTGCGCGCCCCAGGGAAGGTGGCGGCGGGGCCTCTCTTTCCCCCGCTTCGCTGGGAGCTCGCAATTGGAGTGGCGGCGCGGCTGGTCTGCAGGGCGCGGAGGCGGCGGCACGGCGGGGCTGCAGTGCGCGGAGGCGGTGACGCTGAGGCGCATGGGTCTCGGGCGCGGCGGCCGCGTGGGCTCCAGATGGCCCGATTTGGGCTCGCCAGGGCTTGGCGCGAGGCGGGCGCTGGCGGCGGTTCTGGCGGCGGGGATTTCTCCGTGCGCTCGGCGGCGGAGGCCTCTCGGGCGTCGGCGGGGGTTTCGGCGGAGGGGCGGCGGCGTGGAGTCGCAGTGCCCCCGACGGCGAGCGCCATTCGACGTTCTGGGTCGCATGGGCCCAATCTGGGCCGCGCGGGACGCGCGCGTCACGGCTCTGCGGAGGCCGTTTTCCCGCTCCGGCGGAGGCAGCCCTGGCCGTCGGCCAGAGTTGTGCTGCTGGCAGCCGGTGGGTGGTCTGGGTGGCGTTGAGCCCCGCCTCCCGTGGCCTGCTTCCCCTATTGTCAGCTGAGGTCGTCGCCGGCGCGACGGCTGATGGTGGCGGCGGGGAGATCCCTCACATGCTTGCGTGTGTGGGTGTTCCTCCTTCCTCCCCTCGATGGAGCACGGTGGCGAACTTCGGTGATGTCTCGGCTCTCCGTCTTTGACGTGTCTCCGGTGTGCTGTGCTAGCACACCGAGTTTTCCCGAGGTTCAGAGGTCGGTGCAGCCGTCCTTTGGTGTTCTTCTCCGCGTCCTCGTGAGGGTGGCTGACATTTGGTTCTGGACGGGTCTCGGTGAAAACCGTGCACTGGTTTGTCCAGTGCTGGCGATGACAACACCTTTGGGTGTCGTCCCCTTGTTGAAGGCATCGCCATGAAGATCTTCCCTGTTACTGGATGGTCGGAAACCGTCTCGCTGTTCCGCCCCGTTTCCCAAGTGCATGTGTCTGGTGAAGGCTCTCATAGCGGTTTGTGAATCGCCCTACTTGTAGGGTTGGTGTCCCGGGGTCTTGGCGAAAGCTCTGCAGGATCTCTGCCGGCAACGACGACGTCTTGGACGCCGTTTTCCTTCTTGGAGGCGCTGCTGTAAGCCCCTCCCTTTGGATTCATAAACTTTGCTCGGCTCCTTGACGACGTGTCTTTGGTGGTGATGGGGATGGCACAGTGGAGGTCTGTTGGTTTTGATACCTCCGACGGCGGCTCCGGGCAACTGCAGTCAAGGCGTCTTCATGATCAAGCAACTCTCTTTTAGTTAGTGCCTCATTTTGTTGCTTGATTGTTATCCCTTTTAATACTGTGTTGCTTGTAAGGGGTGCGTGTGTGTGAGTGGTGCGTGTTGTAATCTGTAACTGTTAGCCGGTTGTTGGTTTTGTTAATTCAAAACTGTGCTCATTGCGAGTCTTCCGTCTAAAAAAAGTGCTGAAGATGTGGAACGCATGCTATTCTAGTGTCGTTCGGCGGCCGAGAATTAGTTGGAGATTTGTCTCGATCACATCATTGACAGGTCCGGCTGAAGCATTCTTGAATATCAATAGAACTCGCCATGATGGCTTTCCACGAATGTGCGAAAATGTTTCTACCTGGTGACATGCCCTGTCCATCTCCGGTTGTCTTCTCTTTTGTTGATGGTCGGTTCTCCTGTCTTTACTCCCCCTGACACTCAGAGCGCACCTGCACCACCGAGATAGCCGAGCCCATGCACGTCGTCTCCGTCCGCCAAGCGATCCCCATTCCATATCGATCGATGCCCGAGCTTGGATGATCCACGCACTGCATCTTCAGCACTGCACCACCACCATCCCTCTGCCAGCCACTCACACACGCCATGGCGGTGCAGTGCAGTGCAGTGCTGGAGACGCCATGCATTTACTCCTCGTACCTGCACCGGCCGGCCGGACACGTATGCATCGCACCCAACTCCCGCCATATTTACGTATCTTCGCTCTACTCCTTCCGGTCTCACCGATCGCTAGCTGACCTGAGCTGAGCTGAGCTGAGATTACATACACCTGCAGAGAACGGACATCACCGGAGCTACCGTTAATGCGTCTCGAGGCGATGTCTGCCGGCCTCCGGCGCCTGTGGGAGCTGCTCCTTGCCGTGAGCGCGCTCCTGACGGCGGTGGCGGCGCAGAAGGCAGGGCCGCCGCCGTTGGTGCCGGCGCTGTTCGTCTTCGGGGACTCGCTGGTGGACAACGGCAACAACAACAACCTGGCGTCGCTGGCCAAGGCCAACTACTTCCCCTACGGCATCGACTTCGCCGCCGGCCCCACCGGCCGCTTCTGCAACGGCTACACAATCGTCGACGAGCTCGGTACGTACCTAGCGTCCTAGCGAGCGCACGCACGTGAATTCAAGCATTATGCAATTGAACTCTGAAGATGCCAATCTGAATGTTTCTGAACCGTCAAGTCAGTTAGAGTTTCAGAGTCCCGGCTTCAGAGATGTCAGTTCTTTGCTGGTTTATCAATAATATTACTTATCACTTAGCGCGTCAAGCAAGTTCTTTGCTGTTTTGATCGTGTTTAGTAGGATTAAGAAGAAAAAAAAGGAAAAAGTACACCTTATGGGTTTCTGAATTTCAGTCTTTGGAGAAAGGGTTTTGTGAACTCTGATCACTACTCTACCTTTTATTTGGAAACCATTCTGGTCACTGCATGTCTGATATGTTTGCATCAGCAATTTCTCTGAAAGCTTATGTGTAGTTTCCTAGAAGTAAAACCGTAGAGCAGAACACAATCTAGTACTGCCTTTACCGGACAGAGCATAATTGATTCAGCACAGCACGGACAGACTGAACTGAAGGTCGCATTTTTTTTTTCTAGCAGTCTGGACTGAAGAATTGTGTAACTAGTGAAATTCTGAATATTACTAGTACTATCAAGTGCAGAGTTGATGATCAGATCTCAGCGTATCATGTGTACGTTTTCTGTCGTTTATTTTTCAGCTGAGTTGCTCGGGCTGCCCCTGGTTCCACCCTACTCCCAGGCCTCCGGCTCCGGCCAGCAGCTCCTCCAGGGCGTCAACTATGCCTCCGCCGCCGCCGGGATCCTCGACGACAGCGGCGGAAATTTCGTAAGAATTCCATCCATCCATTCGTGATTGGATCTTCTGAATTCCGATCGACTTCGTGACGATGATCAGCTGTCGGACGTAATGTTCAGGTTGGACGGATACCGTTCAACCAGCAGATCCTGAACTTCGAGTCGACCATCAGCCAGATCGCGGGCGCCACCGCCGGCGGCGCGGCGACGGCGGCCGGCATCGTCTCGAGGTCCATCCTGTTCGTGGGGTTCGGGAGCAACGACTACCTGAACAACTACATCATGCCCAACTACGACACCCGGCGCCACTACACTCCCCAGCAGTTCGCCGACCTCCTCGTCACGCAATACGCCTCCCAGCTCACCGTGAGACCGAATCACTCACTCGCCGTGATCGCCATTTTCACCTGCAACTAGCTAGTTACCTACGTTCTTGCTGTGAACTGAGTGAAGCGAGCTTGCGGATGCAGAGGCTGTACAAGGCGGGGGCGAGGAGGTTCGTGGTGGCTGGGGTGGGGTCGATGGGGTGCATCCCGACCATCCTGGCGCGGAGCGTGGAGGGGCAGTGCTCGGAGGAGGTGGAGCAGCTGGTGGCGCCGTTCATCGCCGGGGTGAGGGGGATGCTGGACGGCCTCAACGCCGGCCTCCCCGGAGGCACGTTCACGTACCTCGACAACTACCGCTTGTTCAAACTCATGCTCGCTCACCCTGCCTCCTACGGTAAGACGATGGTCGGCCGGAGTCAGAAATGATGCCCCTCAGGGCTCCGGTATCATCAACAGAACCGAGCTGACGATGCTTTTGTTTTCTTGTTTCCATCATGGATGTTGATGGATCGATACGTATGTGCAGGGTTCGACGTGGTGGACCGGGGATGCTGCGGCATCGGCCTGAACGGCGGGCAGATGACGTGCATGCCCTTCATGCCGCCGTGCGCCGACAGAGAGCGCTACCTTTTCTGGGACGCCTACCACCCCACGGCGGCTGTCAACATCATCATCGCGCGGCGGGCCTTCGATGGCGTCGCCGACTTCGTTTCCCCCGTCAATGTCCGCCGCCTCGCCCAACTTTGAGCTGCCGGTCGGCACTTAGTATCTGAATTTATCTGAATTTGTTAGAAATGTGTGTGTAGTAATAATAAGCTAACCAGACATGTGGCTGTGCCCTGTGCAGGCAGAATTAGAATGGACTATATGCATTTATATGCCAGACATTTCCAAATTAGATCGATCTTGATTTGGAATTATGCATTCTAAATGGGTGGGTATAGTTCTTTCTGGCTATCTTTACTACTCCCTCCGATCCTAAAAAATTGTCGCCACCTGAGCTTATAAATCATGAGTGGTTAGTTCTTTTGCCCCCACACTTAATATGGACTGGAGGGAGTATTAAGCTATTAAGGCTGAGTTTGTGATAGTTGGTCGATGTGTTGGTACATTGTATCCGTCACACCCTTCTCCGTTAGGTCTCATTCTAAACAATATGAACCCTCTGAATGTCTCGTTTATGTCGCTTGCCGTTCAACATGACAATGCTATGGGATGTACTCACTCCGTTTTAAATTAGATGACTTATACTTGTCCATTCAGTCCTTACTTACTTAGACGAGAAAGAAGATCCTTTTATCCCTCTTCTTTTGACGAGAAAAATAGATGTATCTAGACATATTACAAATCTAGATACATTCACTTTTAGACAAAATAATGTCATCTAATTTGAAACGGATGGAATATCTGTCACAACATCCCATTAATTTCTCAGCATCAAAACAAACTCATGTGCATCCATCCAACATGCGCACCCAAGCAAACAACCTAAATGCACCTCTCTCCTCTGTGTATTCATCTATGTGGGGCCGCTTAGCCCCAACATTGGGGCCGCTCAGCCCCAACATTCTTCTCCATCTACATCATCCTGTCTGCACACTTCACAGGGTCTTCTAGCATCGTCTCCCACCATGTTTGGCCGCACTCACTGTAGCCTCCATGGCCCCATGTCTGTTGTTTCCCCCTCCCTCTTGTACCCGAAACAATCTCTAAGGTTGTTACTGAAGGGAAGTTGTCCACCTAGAGGGGGGGGGGGGGGGGGGGGTGAATAGGTGGTGACCAAATTTTATAGCTTTTTCAGTTTTAAGCTTGCAAAAGTAAATTTACTAAAAGTGATACTACATGAAGCAAGGTGCAGGACAAAGAAAAACAAAGCAATAAAGATAAGCAAATAACACAAGGAGGATAATGGAACGAGACAACCTAGGGAACAAGGAGACGGCGATTTTATCCCGAGTTCCACCACATGGGTGTACGTCTCGTTGGAGGGGTGTGAGCAACCACCAAGGTTAGCTCAACGCCACAAAGGCCTCACCCTATTCTCCGGTGTATTCGACCACCAAGGTCCGAATCCACTCTTCCACTAAGGACTCCTTTAAGGGCGGAGAAGGTCCCGTACAAATTCGTGAGGCACACACCCACAACTGAATTGGGGGCTCTCACCAAGACCACAACAGGTCAATTCCACAAAGGATCCACAAAGGAGTAAGAAACAACAAGGTAGAATCTAGCTATCCACAAAGGAAACCCTAGATTCGTGTCCCCTCAAGATAGGGAGGGGGAAAGTGAAATTCCTTCGGTGGCGATGTAGATCGGGGTCTTCTCCTTCGGATCTCCAACTATCATTGGATTTGGTTGGCTAGATAGGGAGATCCATGGAAAATGAACTCCAGCAGCAATGGGGTGATTTGGATCTTAGAGAGCTAAAGTGCTGGAGGTAGGTGGTGGGGTATTTATACCCCTCCCCGAGATCTGACCGTTTGCAGCCGCCAGCTCGGAAATTTCCGGGTCAAGTTCGGAAATTTCCGGACTGAAGACCGGAAATTTCCGGACTGACACCCGGAAATTTCCGGGCAACGGAAATCTCCGGCGAGGGGTTCAGCTTCTGACTTGGCGATGATCTTGAACGAGCAGCTCGGAAATTTCCGGACCTCCATCGGAAATTTCCGGGAACCTGAAATTTCCGCCTGAAATTCCGACTGAGAGGTTCTGGGAGGCAGTACTGCTTGACAATCTGGACTTGGTGAAAAATTCTTCAGTGACTCGGAAATTTCCGGGTGAAGCCCGAAAATTTCCGGGTACCTGAAATTTCCTGTAGGATTTCCGACCGAATAAATAAGGATCCAGTACTAAAATATATACCTGTTCTATAACCTGCATAAGACATCACAAACATTAAATCCACCTTTTGTGTTGTCACTTGTCACCAAAAAACAGGAAGTGCAAAGAATGCACTTTCAATCTCCCCCTTTTTGGTGAATGATGACAACACAAAAAGAGAGCGGATTTGCAAAATATAGACGGGCTCCCCCTAAGCGTGTGCATTATCTTTGGGATGTTCTTGAATACAAAATGCACACAACTTAGGATCACTGCTCCCCCTAGATTTTACAAACCACGCAAGCAACGAAAATATACCCACAAATACAAAGTAGCATGCAAAGTTTACCAAATTTAACTAGCTATTACAATAGGAGTTTAAGAGTTCCGCATGTCTCACAAACATGAAACTAAAGAAGTCCAAATGATAAGAATAGGGAGCACTCGAACAAAGCAACCGAGAAAAAAGAAGATGTGCTCCCTCCCAAGCAAATCCCGTGAGTCCTATGAGATACTTCTCCCCCTTTGGCATCAAGATACCAAAAAGGGAAGAAGTAGCTACTAGCGTCCCGAGACTCAAGAGTCGGAATCTGAACTGTGCTCCTCCTCCTCAACATCATCAGCTGCTGGATCCACCTCGATATCCTCAGGCACTATGGTGTCCCATGTGAATCCAACGGAGTCTTCAGAATTCCACTCAGCATATGGTACTATGGTCCTCAGTGGTCTCTTTGGAGGTGGCATCTGCAAATGAGCTCGAATTTCTTCCTGCTGCTTGAGAATGCGGTGGTTCTGCTGGTAGATGGCATAGTTCTCACTGTGAATGCAGCAGTTCATGTTCAAAACCTTCTCCATGGCTCGAACAATCCAAGGGCGACTCTTCTTTTCAGCTTTCTTGATGTTGTGGCGGCGTGGTTGGCGAGTGGGACCACCAAACACATCATCCTCATCTATCTCTTGAAGAGTAGCTTGCTTTTGTACCACATGAGCTTTCGTTTGAACAAGGTTGGCAGCTATGTGGGGAATGCATCCAAGAGCACTATCCATATCGCCGCCATCTTCCTCAGATAACTGGTACTTGCGCTTGATGAGAAGCATCACATATGGAGCATAGGGGGGAACTTTCCTCTCAAAGATGGCTTGACTCATTTCTTGAAAAATGAAATCCATGATATCAATCTTGTACTCTTCCTTGTCTAGCTCATACTCTCCAACAAAGGCTTCATGAGCTTTGGCCATCAAGTTCACGAGACCGCCAGCGATGTTGTCAGCATTGCCTGCAATGGGAGCAATGGTATGGCGGAACATGCGAAGGAGAATATCATAAGTTGGCAGCAAACCATGCTGCGAGCCAATCTCTCCACCAGGCATATATAGATCAGACATGGCGTTCTTGTTGTAGGCCACGCCCTGAAGATGCATCCTTTCGCCAGCTGCCACAGAGCTCCCACTGAAGGGACAACCAAGAATCCTGGCAAACTCTCGGAAAGAGGAGGTCAAGCGCTGTGTGCCAGTCATCCATGTCATGCCAATATCTTCTGAATTGTCAAAAACAACGGTCGCATAGAACTGATGAATGATGGACACGTTGTAGCTGCACTCAGTCTCCATGAGATGCTCCAAACCCAGCACCCTGCAAACCTGAACAGCTCCCCCAAAGTAATCTGCCTTCTTCATGAGCTTGTCGAAGTTGATCCATCTCATCGGGCAAACTGGCGCTTTACTAGAGAACTTGAGATATACCTCACGATACAGCCACGCCATCTCTGTGCTGAAGAACTTGGGATCATCCTGGTCAGCCCCATAGGACAGCTCACTGCGCCACTTGCGAAAGCCTTGTTGAAATCTGAAAGTTGAAGCTCGGGCTTCTTCTTCTTGTTAGCCCCAGTTGATTTTCTGAGCTGTGCAGCAGGAGGGAGCTCACTCTCATCACTTGAAGGATCACTAGGTGGCCGAGAGTGAACCCCTTTCGGACGACTAGCCATGGACTTGATGCGACCTCCTCGTGTAGAAGAACCTGCAAACAAACAGCATAGAGCAGATAGAAAGCAAGTGGGATAAGCACTCATGTCCAGGAAGGCGTAGGAAAAAGTACACGAGCCGTTAAAAATTCACAGAACTTGTCTGTTTTTCAGAATTTTGGACAGGCCGGAGATTTCCGAGTCAGGTCCTGAAATTTCCGAGGGTCGGAAATTTCCGAGTCTGAACCGGAAATTTCCGGTCTGCACGAAATTTTTGAAAAACTGAACCAAATCTATGAACGAAAAACAGATCTGTGCACGAGGAAGGTAGATCAAGCCTAGAGGAGCAGTTCTACCAAAGGAAACCAGCAACAACCTCCTAAATCGGCTAGGTTAAACGAAAATAGATCTCGTCCTAGATTTGAAATAAGAGGAGTTACCGGTGGACATGGTGAAAACCGTGCGGATGAAAGCGATCCCCGCGGAGAGGAGAAGCAGATCCGGCAAAGAACCGGAGAGATCGACGGAGAAACGGCCCGGGGGTGGATCGAGGAAGATCTTCTTCTCAGGCTAGGAGAGAGAACGAAGGGGCACGGGGTGGATGAACTGTTCTGTTCGAACAGCCCACCCGTGCCCTATTTATAGCCGGAGAAGTTTGAGTCGGAAATTTCCGGACCTAGGTTCGGAAATTTCCGGACCCCGGAAATTTCCGGCACTATTTCCGGTTCAAAACACGATATATCCAGTACCGAGTTTGGAAACGGACTTGGTGCGGAAATTGACAGAGTCATCGGAAATTTCCGGACTTGGTTCGGAAATTTCCGGGCCCCGAAAATTTCCGGCTCTATTTCCGGTTCAAATTCAGCAGAGTGCAGTGCCGAATTTGAAAAGGACTTAGGCGCCGAGAAATTTCAGGGACCGGATATTTCCGAGTCACACTCGGAAATTTCCGGTCACCGGAAATTTCAGAGACTATTTCCGGTCAAAATCCAGCAAGGTGCAGTGCTGAGTTTTGAAAGGACTTCGTGTCGAAAATTTCTAGTAATTCGGAAATTTCCTAGGGTGGCTCGGAGATTTCCGCCCAACAAAACAGCAAAATGATACAAATGGACATGAGTGAGAATTAAGCAAGTCTTGAGAGGGAGAAAGGCTTGGGATAGAGAAGCAAACTGTCGATGGTACTTCACACTCAAATTGCAAAACCAATAAAACACAAGAACTACCAACTTGAGTGTGTTTTCCACAAGAGCCCCAAAAGCAAATGAAATCCAAGAATAAAAACCAAATGAAGTCCAACTCTTCCAAAGGAGGAGATGGTGGCCGAAGCCACCGTGTATGAGATTATAGCATGGCACCGCGAAGATGTATCTTGGGTCCATAACTACTACTCATCATTTAAGCTCACAAATTATGGATTAATTTGAAGTTTATCAATGATTCATTGCTATATGCAAAATAGGGGGAGGAAGAATCCAATGTATTAGGAAAACACTCCCCCTAAGTCCATGCGTACATCTACACCTAATAGAGCATTAAACGTTGATGTGTGTGTGCACCATTATCAGGCCAAAGTCCGAGAATCCACGATATTTAACTCATTCCTCAAGTAACAAAACCGGGCTTCGTCAAGGGGCTTCGTGAAGATATCCGCCAATTGATCCTTTGTCTCAACATAAGAGAGGTCGATGTCTCCTCTTGCCACGTGATCTCGAATGAAGTGGTGGCGAATCTCAATATGCTTGGTCCTTGAGTGTTGCACCGGATTATAGGCGATCTTGATGGCACTCTCATTATCACAGAGGAGCGGCACTTTGTCCAAATGGACCCCGTAATCCTTTAAAGTTTGCCGCATCCAAAGAAGTTGAGTACACCCACTTGCGGCGGCGACATATTCGGCCTCCGCGGTGGAGAGAGAGATGCAATTTTGCTTCTTCGAGGACCAACTCACCAATGATCTTCCAATGAATTGACAAGTTCCCGAGGTAGACTTTCTATCATCCTTGTCACCCGCCCAATCGGAGTCGGTGTACCCACAAAGAGACAAGGTGCCATCTTTGGGGTACCACAACCCATAGCTTGGAGTATGAATCAAATACCGGAAGATTCTCTTGATAGCCACTTGGTGACTTTCCTTAGGCGCGGCTTGGTAACGTGCACACACTCCAACGCTTAACACTATATCCGGCCTAGATGCACAAAGGTAAAGAACAGACCCAATCATAGATCGATATACCTTTTGGTCTACCTCTTTACCATTAGGGTTAAGCTCGAGGTGGCACTTGGTTTGCATAGGAGTAGCGGCGCCCTTAAGATCGAGGAGCTTGAATCTCTTGAGCATATCTTGAATGTACTTGGCTTGACAAATAAATGTTCCTTCTCTCAATTGCTTGATCTCAAAACCAAGAAAGAACCTAAGTTCACCCATCATAGACATCTCGAACTTGTCGGTCATAAGCTTGGCGAACTCTTCATTAAAAGAGAGATTAGTAGAACCGAAGATAATATCATCAACATATAATTGACAAATGAAGAGTTCCCCATTAACTTTCTTTGTAAAAAGAGTGGGATCGATCACCCCGACTTCGAATCCACGGTCTAACAAGAACTCCCGAAGGTGTTCATACCATGCTCTAGGTGCTTGTTTAAGCCCATAGAGAGCTTTATCCAACACGTAGACGTGGTTCGGGAAGTCGCGGTTCTCGAAACCCGGAGGTTGTTTAACATAGACAAGTTCATTAAGTGGGCCATTTAGGAAAGCACTTTTAACGTCCATTTGTTGTAATTTAAAACCATGATGAGATGCAAAGGCAATGAGAATACGTATCGACTCGAGGCGTGCAACCGGCGCGTAGGTTTCACCAAAGTCGATGCCTTCAACTTGAGAAAAGCCTTGGGCCACCAAACGCGCCTTGTTCCTCACAACGATGCCGTGTTCATCTTGCTTGTTCTTGAAGATCCACTTGGTGCCGATAACATTGCGGCAACTATTTGGCTTCTCTACTAGTCTCCACACCTTGTTACGCTCGAAGTTGTTGAGCTCTTCGTGCATTGCTTCAAGCCAATCGGGGTCTTCAAGGGCATCGAATACTTTCTTGGGTTCCACCATGGAGATGTGTGCTTGATGCTCACTAAAGTTGGCCAATTGACTCCTTGTTGACACCCTTATTCTCACATCACCGATGACCTTGTCAAGGGAAAGAGCCCTTAGTTCCAAAGATCTTCCAACTCTTTCTTGGCGGTGAGTTTCGATTGCCTCTCTAGATGAAGAGGGAACCTCTTGATCAACTTGATCTTGTGGATCCTCGCCTTGACCATAATGAGTGCCTTCATCACCATGAGTTGTTTCTTCACTTGAGTGTGAGGGGTGATCTTCCACATGAGAGGAACTTGCACTCGAGATACTAGCTTCATTTGACTTGGATGGGGACCCAATATCTTCTTGAGGATGGAGAACTTGTAGGAGCGGTCCTTGCGATGGATTATCTTGTTGAGGAAGAGGTTGTTCTTCTTGTGAAGTTACTTGTGGACGATCTTGAGATGGTTCATCATTTGCTTCGGGTGAGGTATCAAGAGATTCTTGTGATGGTGAGTGCTCTTCATGTGAAGAGCTTGTTTCGTCTTGATCAACTCCTTGATGTACTTCAATGGGACGATGGAAGCCTATTCCCATTCTCCTTATTGCATCTTGGGGTTGATCATCACCTACATCACTTATTCCAACTTGCTCCACTTGGGAGCCGTCATTCTCATCGAATTCCACACTACAAGATTCTATGACGATCCTTGAGGATTTGTCATAGATCCTATAGGTGTGGGATTCAATGCCATAACCAACAAATATGCCTTCAAGAGTTTTAGAGTGAAACTTACCCAACCGGGTGCCCTTTACGAGGTAGTAGCATTTGCAACCGAAGACTCGGAAGTAAGATATGTTGGGCTTGTTGCCGGTGAGAACTTCATAAGGTGTCTTCTTGAGGCCTTTGCGGAAAAAGAGGCGATTTGATGAATGACACGCCGTAGCAATAGCCTCCGCCCAAAAGTTTATTGGGGACTTGAACTCGGCCAACATAGATCTTGACATGTCGATGAGAGTACGATTCTTCCTCTCCGCAACGCCATTTTGTTGCGGAGTGTATGCAGCGGAATATTGATGACGTATGCCTTCGTCACTTAGGAAGTCGTTGAGCGTGTAGTTCTTGAATTCCGACCCGTTGTCGCTTCGAATCACCAATATGGGAAGGTTGTGTTGGCGTTGAACCTCCTTAGAGAAGTCGATGAAGACTTGTTGAGTCTCATCCTTGGTCTTGAAGAAATATACCCATGTATACCTTGAGTAGTCATCCACGATCACCAAACAATATTTCTTGCCACCAAGACTTATTTCCGGTATTGGACTAAAAAGATCAACATGAAGTAGTTCCAATATCCGGGTGGAGGAGATGATTGTCTTGCTTGGATGATGAATATCATGCATCTTTCCCTCCACACATGCCCTACACACTCGATCTCTGGAAAAAGTAACATGATCTTTTAGTCCAAGGATGTGGCCCCCTTTGTGGAGACATTGCAAAGTCCTCATGTTTACGTGGGCTAGTCGGCGATGCCAAAGCCAACCCACGTCGGCCTTTCCGAAGAGGCACATCTCATGAGTAGTGGTGACTCCGGAGAAATCAACCACGTAAAGCTCATGTTCGACATGCCCCACGAAGGCCACTCGAAGGGACTTGCTCCACAAGAGGACCACGATGTCCGGCTCAAAGAAAGTTGAGATACCCAACTTTGCTAAAGCACGAACCGACATCAAATTATAGCCAAGAGAATCAACAAGCATGACATTGACAAGAGTAATATCGGGGGCAACTACCACTTTGCCAAGCCCGGTTACCTTAGACCTTGACTTGTCACCAAACGAGACGGTTACTTGATCAACATTAGGCCTCATCTCCGTGACAAGCTCCTTGCTCCCGGTCATATGACTTGTACACCCACTATCAATTATCCATTTCGAACCGCCGGGAGCAAGACCCTACAAAAGATTAATTCTTGACTTTAGGTACCCATTGCTTAACAATGGGTGCCTTAAGGTTAGCCACAAGGGTTTTGGGAACCCAAATAGAGTAAGCAATAAAACCATCAAAAGGACCAATATATCGAGCACAAACATTTCCATAGTAATTCACATAGAGTGCATAGTTTGGGTTAGTGTCTCCCGCAAAGTCATTGCGAGTAGGCTTGCCCCTTGTGGCATTCCCACTTGCAATGTTGTTCACCTTTGCTTGGGCGGGAATGGTCTTCTTGGCACCAACCTTGCCCGGCCTCACATAACCAAGACCTTCCTTCCCTTTGCGAGATTGAGGCTCATAGATGGGAGTCTCAACAACATTCTTACCCTTGAGAAGGATGATCTTAGCAGAGGAGGCCTTTGCAATTTCTTCCTTCAACCTAACATTTTCATTCATAATATTTGCATGATCACAAGTGCAAATAGGAGTGGATGTGCTTGGTTTCTCAAGATTAGTTAGCCGAGTTTGTAGTTGATCATGTGACTTCTTAAGAAGTTCATGTTCACTCTCCAATGCCGCATGGACATTGACGAGCTTCTCCATGTCTTCAACAAGACTCACATGGCCAGCCACAAAATCGGCCTTATCCTTTTGTGCCAACTTGTTCTTAGCAAAATAGAGATCACGTTCTTTAACGAGTTTAGAATGCATAGAGTTATGAGATTCCTCCATGTTCTCAAGTTCTTCTTCTAGACGAACATGAGACTCTTCAATATCTCGGAGAGAGGATTGAAGATGTGCTATGGTGATAGCATCCTCTCTCTCAATCTTACCCTTTTTCTCAATGAGGTGTTCGAGCTCGCCAATGCGACTCATAAGGGCTCCCACATGTTTCTTGCTATCTCCTTGCAAGTTAGCCATAAAAGAGTCAAAAGCAACAAGCTCCTCCTTTATTTGGAGGCTAGCGGCATCATCAAGCTCATTCATATCATTCAAGGAAGTGGAGGATGAAGGTACCTCGGATGCCTTGGCCATAAGGCATCTCACACTCTTGTTGGGGGAGTTCTCGTTGGGTGAGTCAAAGAGTGAGCTTGAAGATGAATTCACCGTAGCTCTTGGCTTGGAAGTAGTAGCGTTAGGCGGCGGGGATGGAGTTCTTGGTGTTGAGGAAGTAGCATGATGGGTCGCGGTAGTAGTTGAAGTAGTGGCAATAGCCGCCACTTCATTCGGAGTTTCTTCTTCTTCCGACTCATCTTCATCTTCGGTGGGATACTCCTCTTGAGTCATCAACACAATCCGAGGTGCCTTCTTCTTGAAGAAAGCCCTCTTATTCTTGACATAGGCCTTCTTGGGAGGCATCTTGGACTTGTCCTTGAGAATGAGTCTTCCACCATTCTCTTCCCTCTTTTCATATGGGCACTCGGCAACGAAGTGAAACTTGTCTTGACAATTGTAGCAAGTCCTAGCCTTGGAGATGTCCCTCTTTCCACCTTGTGGAGATCCAACAAGGGGATGCCGGTAGAATTGAGCTCTTGCCTTTGAAGGATTCTCCCAAAAGCCTTTTGCCGCAAGAGCAAGATGTTCATTGTATGCGAGCTTGAGACCTTCATTGGATAACAAAGAGGAACTCTCAAAGTCATCTTCACTTCCACCTTCAACCGTTGCCTTCAATGCAAGGTTTACTCCCTTTTGCATCCCAATGGCTCTTGCCCTAGCATCTTCGGCATTCTTGGTGGCAACCTTGAAGGATGTCATCTCTTGCATGACTTGATTTGAGGTCATGAGGTCATAGTTGTGTCTTCCTTGCAAAGTCTTCAAGTCCGTGCCCTCAAAAGGCATGAGGGAGCTCACGTACTTCCTCTTGATCCAAGCATCATCAATATAGGTTGCACCGAGGTCACGAAAGCTCGTGGCAATAGAAACCAACCTCCGGTACATCTCTTCATGATCTTCACCATCCAACTTATAGAAACCTTCCGCCTCATTGCTTAAGGCATCGTAGCGATTTCTCTTCATGCTCTCATTTCCAACAAATAAGTCGGAGAGAGCGTCCCATGTCTCCTTGGCGGTGGAGAAGGGTTGGATGAGAGGCATGTCCTTGGGGCCCACGACATGTTGAATCATGTTGAGGGCGGTGGCGTTGAGTTGAGCATCCACAACCTCTCTCCTTGTCAAGTTGTTCGGGTCATGTGGCTTGAATCCAACTTGAATAATTCTCCATAGTTCGATCGAAGAGCTGCAAACATGGGATTTCATTAAGAATTGCCATTGTGAAAAGGAATGATCTTTAATTTTAGGGGGATCATTTCTAATAGTGATATGAGGATGAGGAATGGGAGGATCGGGAGAGTAATGATTGGGTGGTGGCACATTGCCATATTTGTTAGACTCTCCATCCTTAGAGGTGGAAGAGTCTTTAGTTTTAGAAGAGTTATCATTATCACCCTTTCCATCCATGCCCTTAGACATTTCGGGATCCGTACCACTCGATTCACTCGGAGGGGTTGGAGGAGATGAGGGCGATGCATTCTTTGGATTCCTTGAATTCATGAGAGCCTCAAGCATGTCATGAATCTTTTGGAATTGAGCTTCCATGGACGATGTCAACTTTGTTTCCAAAGCGTTGATATCGGCCATGGTAGCTCCTTTGGATTGCATCGCTGCCATCGCCTTTGCGGCCTCGTCGGTGTCAACTTCCTTTGTCATGGTATATCTCAAGCGGTAAAGCTTTTAAGAGATAACCTGGCTCTGATACCAATTGAAGGGAAGTTGTCCACCTAGAGGGAGGGGGGGGGGGGGGTGAATAGGTGGTGACCAAATTTTATAGCTTTTTCAGTTTTAAGCTTGCAAAAGTAAATTTACTAAAAGTGATACTACATGAAGCAAGGTGCAGGACAAAGAAAAACAAAGCAATAAAGATAAGCAAATAACACAAGGAGGATAATGGAACGAGACAACCTAGGGAACAAGGAGACGGCGATTTTATCCCGAGTTCCACCACATGGGTGTACGTCTCGTTGGAGGGGTGTGAGCAACCACCAAGGTTAGCTCAACGCCACAAAGGCCTCACCCTATTCTCCGGTGTATTCGACCACCAAGGTCCGAATCCACTCTTCCACTAAGGACTCCTTTAAGGGCGGAGAAGGTCCCGTACAAATTCGTGAGGCACACACCCACAACTGAATTGGGGGCTCTCACCAAGACCACAACAGGTCAATTCCACAAAGGATCCACAAAGGAGTAAGAAACAACAAGGTAGAATCTAGCTATCCACAAAGGAAACCCTAGATTCGTGTCCCCTCAAGATAGGGAGGGGGAAAGTGAAATTCCTTCGGTGGCGATGTAGATCGGGGTCTTCTCCTTCGGATCTCCAACTATCATTGGATTTGGTTGGCTAGATAGGGAGATCCATGGAAAATGAGCTCCAGCAGCAATGGGGTGATTTGGATCTTAGAGAGCTAAAGTGCTGGAGGTAGGTGGAGGGGTATTTATACCCCTCCCCGAGATCTGACCGTTTGCAGCCGCCAGCTCGGAAATTTCCGGGTCAAGTTCGGAAATTTCCGGACTGAAGACCGGAAATTTCCGAACTGACACCCGGAAATTTCCGGGCAACGGAAATCTCCGGCGAGGGGTTCAGCTTCTGACTTGGCGATGATCTTGAACGAGCAGCTCGGAAATTTCCGGACCTCCATCGGAAATTTCCGGGAACCTGAAATTTCCGCCTGAAATTCCGACTGAGAGGTTCTGGGAGGCAGTACTGCTTGACAATCTGGACTTGGTGAAAAATTCTTCAGTGACTCGGAAATTTCCGGGTGAAGCCCTTAAATTTCCGGGTACCTGAAATTTCCTGTAGGATTTCCGACCGAATAAATAAGGATCCAGTACTAAAATATATACCTGTTCTAGAACCTGCATAAGACATCACAAACATTAAATCCACCTTTTGTGTTGTCACTTGTCACCAAAAAACAGGAAGTGCAAAGAATGCACTTTCAGTTACTGCACCATAATCGGTGCTATAAACATGTTGCACGAATTTTAAATCAAAACGATGGTTGTGATTAGGGGTGGAGATTAAGGGTGCTAATCCCACATGGTTAATACTCCTCTTATATCACTTTGTAAATCTAGTCATAGCCATCGATGTGCTTTAAAATTCGCGCAACATGTTTTTTCAGAAAGCACCAGAGCACTTCTCAAACATATAATATCTCTGGTTGTTACTGAGTTGTATATGCACGTGTTTGGTTGCACGCAACACCTCCAATCTGGCCCGCTGAATGCAAAGTTTGGGTGCTTGGTTCCTCGCATGGTAGGTTGGACCGGCCTAGCACGAAACTCAAAGTTGCTCGCAACCAAGCCCAACAAGAACACCCAAATTAGCCGTTTCATCAAAGCCAGACGCAATACGTGTAAAGAGGGGACACACGGTAAACCACTTGCGAGCATGAAGATGGCGCTATCTCGCATGTGGAACAAAAAATGGGGGCAGGAATTGATGGGACATTGTTATAAGGTTGGCCCATGTGTGCATAAGGCCCACTTAAAATTCTAAAATTGCATAACATTGATCAAGTTAGTTTCCATACTGCAAGGCCACAAGTAAACTTCTAAGGGCAAGCTCATGTGTGTTCTTTAATACTATCAACACATATATCATTGTGATTTTCTCGTGATCATTCACGTCACTTGTGACTTGCAACTAGCGACGGTAGTGCTACCCATAGTGTGGTTGTACCAAATAAAAATCCCTTTATTTTCCTAAATGCCCAGTCATTTCTTAATTCTGTTTAAACATGATTAAGTAATTTGGTATTCACCCGGTCTATATTAAGTAACCACTAAAATGAGTTAATGGATGTCACTACAAGTGTTAATTGATTAATTATTTGGCTGTTGCTATTATTAGAGGTTGCTGGTGTACAAGACATTATGAGAAGTCATGTTCATGACTGAATTCACCACTATCTCCCTCATTCTTCCATCCTCTCATGTTTGAGGACTGCGCCACTCGAGCCATAGTTGACTCTTGTTCATCCCGGTTCTTAATCAGGATTGTCCATGCATTCCTACTATTGCATACCATATATTCTTCAAAGACTTGGGACGAAAATAATATCTAGATATATGTTTGCGTTTTGTTTACCATTTGCTAAAAAAATGTTATTATTATCTGATAGTTTATGTAATTGATTAGTTCTGGAATTAAAATGTTGCCCATAATGTTTGTGGCTGGATGGATTATGTACGTATTTTTTTTTAAATATTTGAACGCAGCTAGTCAACGCAACACATGCGGGCCTATCTACATTGATTATGCCCAAGAAATCCCACGCCATTAGTTCCCTGCTTAGCACTCTACATGGTGCGTGATCCAGTCGATTCAGCATGCAACCCGCGGATAGGTCACACCACATTCAGTTCATCCCAGCATATGTAGCTAGTGCTAATGATCTATCGGGCTAGTGACCAAAGCACTATACATACCAACTTGTGGTCGAAATGTTACTTCCTTGGCGTGCTTGTCTTGTGCAAACTAGCTACCAGTGCTAGCTAAGTGAAATATTGCTCGGTGACGCACGCACATCCATCTCATGATCTCAAACAAGAAGATCGATCGCGTGGGTGTCAAAGAATTTTCTATGGCGCTTGCCCTCGCGCGTGCGTGCTGCAAATTCAGCCGAGTGGCCCATTTTCTCCCTGAGATGGCGACGGCCGGCGCCGGCCCGGAGTTGCAGCAGTTTGCATGATCAATGGTGGATACCGGCTGCCGCCGATGCATGCACCCGCCATCTTTCTGCCCAAGTCCTGCGATGTCGATTGTTCTTCTCGTCTCACTCTTCCATGCCGCAGCAGCACTACACGTCATCTTACATTACACTCTCGGCCAGTTAAATAATTCAGGATTTGAGTGTGTATAGCCACACTTTCCAGTTTGCCACCTATGCCCGATCGACAGATCATGATGAGACGACGGTTCAACACATGCTTGTGTGCAAGGATTGTCCTTCATTACTCGCGGGAGGTTTGGCGATTCTAGACTAGATCGGCAAGGCCAGACCATGAATTATTGTGGGAGGTGGGAGGAGCCGTTGTGCTTTCAGCAACGCAATGCAACTTACAAGGATCGGCCGCAGATCAAGCGGTTGAGGACATTAGGATGCATTGTGCATGTCATGCATGTCTCCCTTCTCAAGTAATATCTATGTAATTTTTTTTTGGTTTCGTGTGCATCTCTCCATATGAACTATGCAAACACCCACCTATACAAAATTCTCCTTCTAAATGAAATGCTGTGCTAATCGGGACGCAATATTTGACTATCAACCTAAATAGGTTCATTTATGGGCATTTATCTGCCCAATGGCGATGTTATATATCCAAAACGAAACTCGTAGGATACACGCGATGTAGTTTTTGTTCGAGCAGGAGATTTAGAACTTATTTTCAATGTTGCTATTCCACATGTAGTGTGGCATGTGGTGTATTTCATTTTAATATAACTCCACCTTGCAATACGACACATATCTCTCGTGGTTCTTGGTTAGGGATGTTCGTCAACTTATTCAACCCTAGATACCCATGGGTTTTCCTATTTGCCTTTTCAACCATTCAGCTACATGAAAATATTATATTCTTGAGAAAAGTTTAATCTTGTATGTAACTATTGCTCTTGTGTACAAATATGTATCGAATCCAAAGTCTGACCTCTTTTAACTTGAATCGATTCAACAGTCTGGCAGGTCTAATACGGTGATTGCCGCTTAAAGCTATGCTAATGGTGGAATGTCACCCCTTTTTTATTAGGTTTCCTATTTCATGGGTTCGTAATAAACGGTTTTTAATAATTTGGGTTGTATTTGTAACTAAGACCAGGTAGTTAAAATGCCACATTCATGATACTTGGCTTATTGATGTTAAGGAAAAACACGCAATATAAGCATACTTCAACACTTCCCCTCACATTTGGGCTCTTCTGGACAATATGCTAAACAAGCAACAAATTTAATTACTTAAATTATAGATAAACACAGGGTATGTAACTTTCTTTCATTGGTGTTTTATTATCGTTTCACTTGGGTTCATATACGTTTCAAATGGAATGAACTTAAACTATACATAAATTCGTTGAAATATCGTGAATCTATGTGACATCATGTTTTTTCAATAGGGAAGTTCCTTTACACACATGAATTTATGAAACAAGTTAAATATATTAAATTAATTTTAGATACAAAGGTCTGATTACAATTTTAAATTTCCAAAATGTGTCTAGGTATTATCTTGGTCTACACATCTCATCATGATGTACATAATTTTTAAAATGAATCACAATCCAACCGCCAACTCATGAAATAAGCATTATTTAATTTTAAACCAAAGTAACATTCATAGGTTTTTTTGTATGTTAGTTGTTTGATTTGTACGATTAAATAATGAGTGAGTTTTTTCTAAGGATTATGTTACACTATTTCAAAGGGAGTTTTTCATGCAACCAAAATTGTTGGAGGACCACTTTTTTCCCAATGCCGCAGTATTTTTCTAATTGTAGGACCTGACTCCATGATGTTGTAATACTGCGATTTCCGAATCCTACTAAAAAAGGGCGAAATATAAGTGCTCAAAATACTGGTCGATGTCGTGTATGAAATCTGGACGATGAAGTCAGGTGGGCAAGAAGACCGGCCTATTAATCGTGTTCCTCACATTTTAGCTATGAGGGCTGCGGCTTAAAACTGAGTAAAACATGGTTTCTTTTGTATCTCCGGTGTATTAGAAACACTCTAAACCAGGACTTGTCTGGTGATCATAAATGCCGCAATATTTCCCCTAAAAAATGTGTCCAATCATGTTCTATAGATCTCATCATGATGCAGACAATTTTTAAAATGGATAATAAATCCAACCACGAGTCCAAAAAATAGAGACTATTCAATTTTGGAAACCAAATTAACATTATTTATGTTTTTAGTTAGTTGTTTGATTTGTATGATTAAATAATGTGGAATTTTTCTAATTCAAGGGAGTTTTCCAACCAATCAAGAATGTTGGAACGAAATCCAGTGCTGCAATAAAAATCCTACGATACAAATTTATTCATGTAGGAGCTGACTAACGATGACACACACCAATACCGAATTTTCTGAATCTACAAGTAATAAAGAAAGGACACATATGTAAGTGTTCAAATACGGATCGATGTTGTGTCCGAAATGTGGACACTGTTCTCGCACTAACGGGTGAATTACGATGGACAGGTTCATGCTGAAATATTTGACTTAGGTAGACCATTGTAATACTATTATTCTTATATAATATGATGATCACTCACCCACGCTCTGCTAGTGGCGTGTTTTTGGATTCATCCATGTACTGCACTAGCTATGCCTATGCCCATATATTTACGTGCGTCAAACAATATTAGGTCGCACATAATATCCAATCAATTATACACATGCATGCATGCCGCGGCTATAAATACCGGCTCCCGCTGGACTCTCCACAGCAAATGCTCAGTGCTCGCTCTTCTTCCTCTTCAGATCAGGAATATCAGGTCGAGAAAAATACTTAGCTAGCATCGATCTCTGATCAACCATGGGCGCTGCCAAGGACCTTGTGAGGCTCTTGATCCTCGTAGAGGTGGTCATCGCCATTGCGGGGCCTGGCGCCGCCGCGCTGAGCATGGACTACTACGCCATGAGCTGCCCGTTCGCCGAGTACATCGTACGGAACGTGGTGAGCGAGGCCGTCATGGGCGACCCCACCCTCGCCGCCGGCCTCCTCCGGCTCCACTTCCATGACTGCTTCGTCCAGGTACGTATCTGACTATATATGCTGCATGCATGCTTCGTCGTGCTGTCCTGTTTGATCTCTCGTTCATGGGCGTCGCGACATGCGTACATGATACATACATATATATACACAGGGATGCGACGCGTCGGTGCTTCTGGACTCGACGCCCGGCCACAAGGCGGAGAAGGACGCGCAGGCGAACAAGAGCCTCCGCGGGTTCGAGGTGATCGACAAGATCAAGCAGATGCTGGAAGCCCAGTGCCCGGGCGTGGTCTCCTGCGCCGACGTGCTCGCCTTCGCCGCGCGCGACGCCGTGCTTTTTGCGGGAGGCCCCTACTACGGCGTGCCACAGGGCCGGCGCGACGGGTCCCGCTCGGTCGAGGCCGACACCTTCACCGCGCTCCCGGCCCCGTTCCTAAACGCCACGGGGCTCATCAGCCTCTTCAGCACCCACGGCTTCAACGTGCAGGACATGGTGGCGCTCTCCGGCGGCCACACGCTGGGCGTGGCGCACTGCGCGGCGTTCAAGAACCGCCTGGCGACGGAGACGGCGACGCTGGACTCCGGCCTGGGGTCGTCCCTGGCGGCCACGTGCAAGAGCGGAGGGGACTCGGCCACCGCGGCGTTCGACCGGACCAGCACGGCCTTCGACGGCGTCTACTTCAAGGAGCTGCAGCAGAGGAGGGGCCTGCTGACCTCGGACCAGACGCTGTTCGAGTCGGCCGAGACGAAGCGGCTGGTGAACTTGTTCGCCATGAACCAGGGGTACTTCTTCTACGCCTTCCAGCAGGGGATGCTCAAGATGGGGCAGATCGACCTCAAGGAGGGCGACCATGGCGAGGTCAGGAAATCATGCAGGGTCGTCAACTCGGGCAGCTGGTAATGAATTATAACTGTGCATGCATGAATGTGCATGGCAGTGTGATCAAATTAGCTCGTCGAAGTGACTGCTGGTATGTTGCCGCGTGTGCAAACGTTGTACTTGTCGAATTGTGATGTTGGGTCATTGGGTGATTTGCCAATAAAATGCACTAGCTGGTACTAGTAGTCTAGTACTAGCATGCCAGGACATAATAAGATGCAGTTAAGTGAATAATACAGGAAGTACTGAAATCGATTGTACTAGCAGTTGTGCAAAAAAATGTTTACTGTAAGACAAAATATATATGTAAAACTTTCTTTTCTTAAAATGGGCAAATTTTATGGAGTATTATGTAAGCCCAATTCAGCCACTATTTCTTCTTATTGCGAGTAGTAACACTCACCCTGTGATGGGCCGCGGCGTCGTCACTTTTCATTTTTTATTTTCCTTTTTCTTTTGTTTTTTCTGTGTTCTGCTCTTGAAAACCTTTTGGAACTGGTGAGCTTTTATCTGACCCAACGAACATTTTGTGAATCCATGTTTCGAAACTGTAAATATTTTTTTGAACCTCGTGAACATTTTTTTTCTGAACCAGTGAACGTTCCAGACATGTGCACACTTTTTTTGAACTCCATGAACATTTTTTTAGGTGAAAAATTGTGTTTCTCTCAAAACAGGCTTGCGCAAAGCAACCGAAGAGTTATATTTAAAACATGACTTTTAAATATATATCAATGCACTTTTTAAAAAGTTGAGAGTTTTATCCGTGGACACTTTACATGTTTTTCTAATTATCCTTAGTTAGTTAAGTGACTAAGTGAGTATAAATAAGTAGTTATTTTATTATAATTTTTAGATCCAAATGAAAGGCAAAAGCATACCTTTAAGTGGACTGGGCAAAAGCATGGCCCAGTAGATAATCATGCGAGCAATTCAGCCAAAGCCCCCGCTACAATCGATACATAGTGCAGCCCACAAGCATTTTTTTAGAGAATCTAAAGGTTAAGTCTTTTTACAGTGAAGTTCAAAATAACTGTCTTAAATTTAGCTAAAAGTGGATGTATGTAGATATGTTTTGTGTCTATATACATTATTTTTTGACAAACTTGATACAGTTATTTTTGGGACGGAGCAGTATGTTTTTTCAGCAAGACCATACAGTAGTAAAACACTATCTATCAGCCGGCTATATCTACAGTCAGGTCGTCCGACGATCTGCCGGCACTCGTTCGATGACGCAAGCGCCGACGCACACACACAGACTCGTCCCCTACCTCCAATTCCTACACATCGCCCGCTCACCTCCTGCTCTCCCGCCACGCGCCCCTGCCTCACGCTCCTGCTTGTCCGACATGCGCCGCCTGCGCCACTACCTGTCAGCTGCCGTCCGCCGCGGATGCCGCCGTCGCCCTGGAGCCAACACTCCTAGATACCCTCGTTGTGAAGGGTCAGGAGCTGCGTATCTCCTCTCCTCCAAGGCCACCTATCGGCGTCGCACCCATCTATGTTCACCGCTGGGAGGAGCTCGCCCGACGTCCCGGTTCTGTTTCTCCCCTTCGTCATTCACTGTGACATCCACCATGTGGCTTCATAGAACCGTTTTTGTCGTCGAGGAGGCCAGGGATGCGAGGTGATTTTATCTGGTTCCGACAACCTCCATCGAGTCGGATGTGTGGCCGAATTGCTCGAATCGACCATGGCTGCTGGTGGAGGTTAGTACATCCTGCCATCCTCGGGATTTTCTCGATGTTGCAAACATTGTGTTGGGATGATGCATGTTCTTATTGCTTTTGTCGTGTAAGTACGAGAAAAGTGTTACACTATTTTTGTTGTGTAACCATATTGCGATTTGTTGGATATGGTATTGTTTTTTGCTACATGGATGTGTTTTTAAAGTGCTACAATTTTTTTGTTTGCTACATGCTGCAATTGCAGAACGACTATTTTTTGCTACACATTCGCGCTTCATTTGTAAAAATAATTGATGCGCTGGATTTTTTTTGCTACATTCGTCACTCGCAACATTTTTTTAAATATTTGTTTCTACGTACGATGTTTCATACACAGATAAAAGTGCTACGCACGAAACGTTTTGCTTACATAGATCGGACGCATGAGATCGATTCACTAACTGGATCTAACGGCGTGGAGGGAGACTGTAGCTAACCATCGCTACCCCCGATTGGCGCGAAGTGCTGGCCTTAGTTCTATGTATGATAAGACATTTGGAGAGCAAGCTGATAGGCAGATTACAGCCCAAATGGAAGTAAGAAATGAATCTGCAGGGAAGAGAAAAAAATCTCTTGCTAAATAACTCATTTTCTCGACAAGCTTTCGGAAAAAATGGATGATGAACAACATATAGAACTATATAAGCATCATAACCATCATTCAAAATCCTTTTTTTTTCCTTTCCGACAATCTATACATCTAAAGTCCACCACACACATTTGTGGATGGTGATCGATCAATCGAGCACGCTCACATTATATATTGCCGATGAAATGGACTTGAACCTATTTTTTAGGTTGTTGCACCTCGCCCACTTTGCATCCATCCATCAAAGATGATAGAACCTGATTTCAGAACACCCCAAAGCTACGGTTTCGCATGGAGATTCAATGCCGAATACATGGCGGTAAGTGGAAAGGTTCCTTGAAGAAAATAGTAAATCATCCATGTACTAATTATTTGGAGCGCCGTTATTTGTTCCCTGTTGAAGCCAACAGTTTAACTAACTAAAATATGGAACCTACCGAGCGATGGAGGGGCTCATATCTTCATGCAACTTTATACATGTACTGATGTACGTGGACGGTCTACCCAGATCGAGGCGTAACCACCCTACGTCTTCTGCTTAGGGCATCTCCAGTCGTCGCTCAGGACGCTAAATAGCGCCGTTTTGAGCGAATTGCGCCGTTTTTCTACCAGCCGCTCCCCAGAAGATCAAATAGCGTCGTTTCGGCGGAAATTAGCGCCGGCGCATCCAGGCAAAACCCAGGCCACTGGATTCGGCCTGGGGGCGGAAGGAAAAGCACGCGTGGGCCAGCGCTGTCGGCGAGACAATGCCTTTTCCCCACCCCTGCTCGCCTTTTCCCTCTGCCCGTCTCGTCGTCGCCACGTCGTCGCCGCCACCACCCCTACTTGCGCCGCCGCACACAAGCAGCTACGAAACCCGCCGTCTACCCTCGCCACGCCGGCGGTACCGCCCACTCCCCTCCGCTGCGATCTAGCCTCCCGGTGAGATTCTCGGGCGAAAAGTGTCCACCCCGCCCGCAAGGTGTTCGGCGTTTCGCCCGAGCCATGGACTCCGACGCCGAGGAGATGCTCGCCGAGCTCTTCAACGAGAAAGATCAGGCCGCCATCGACTACGAAGAACACCTGCTGATCTTGGCCTCCCTCGCCGGCTTGCTCGCCCACGACGCGGGGCCGCGGCGTGTTGGATCAACGCGCGGTCGCCGCAAGAGCAAGCCGAGGCAGCGGTACGAGGGGTACTGCATCCTCTACTCCGACTACTTCGCCGATGATCCTACCCAGGACGAGAAGGTGTTCCGGCGCCGTTTTAGGATGAACCGCAAGCTCTTCCTCAAGATCATGCATGCCATCCGGGAGTTCGACACCTACTTCAAATTGAAGAAGGACCGCACCCGCACGGTAGGCTTTACCTCTATTCAGAAGTGCACGATGGCCATGAGGATGCTTGCATACGGTGCTCCCGCAGATGCATAGGATGACTATCTGCACATGAGCGAGTCCACGGCCATTGAGTGCTTGAACAAGTTCTGTCGGGCAGTGGTTGCAGTCTTTGGCCCAACGTACTTGCGTAAACCCAATGCGCAAGACACTGCTCGCCTCCTCGCAGAGAATGAAGCAAGAGGCCTTTCTGCGATGTTTGGTAGTATCGACTGCATGCATTGGGCATGGAAGAACTGTCCATTTGATTGGCAGGGGATGTACAAGGGAAAGGAAGGAGAGTGCTCGGTGATTCTCGAGGTCGTGGCTTCATATGATCTATGGATTTGACATTCATTCTTTGGTATGTCAGGAACTCACAACGACATCAATGTCTTGCAGTGCTCGGATGTCTTTGCGGAGCTTGTCGAATGATATGCTCCCCCTGTGAACTATGAGATCAATGGACACCAGTACACAAAGGGCTACTATCTTGCAGATGGCATCTATCCGAAGTGGGCAACATATGTGAAGAGCATCTCCAACCCTGTGTCAGGAAGCGCGAAATCTTGGTTTTCCAAGTGCCAGGAGGCTTGCAGGAAGGATGTTGAGCGAGCATTTGGCGCGCTGCAATCTCGATTCGCTGTTGTCCGGTACCCAGCTATTACTTGGTCGAAGTCCAACATGTGGGAGGTGATGCACTGGTGTGTGATCTTGCACAACATGATAATTGAGAGTGAGCGGGATGACCCGGTGCCTGAGAGTGAGGCAAGGGAACCATACTACCGTCAGGGTCCTCTTGCAGAAGTTGATCACCAGGTGCCGGCATCATGGGCAAACTTCCTAGCCACGCGCCAGGAGATTCGAGACGCTGCAACACATATAGCTCTACAGAATGATCTGGTGCAGCACTTGTGGGCGCGCAAAGGCAATGGCAATGTTGATAATGACGATGATAATGCCTAGTTTGATTTATTTTATTTGTTTGCATTATTGAATTATTTATTTGTGTGTAAATTTGTATGTAAAACTATTTCTATGTATGAATTTGTACGACAAAAAGGGTCGGCCTTTGTTTTTTGTCGAAATATGACCAAATTGCCGGCTGGGGGGGCGGCCTGGGTTACACGGCTGGAAAACGTGCCCCCCAGGTACCTGATTCGCGCCGTTTGGCGTCGCGGCGGCCGAAAAAAGCGGCGTTTTCGGCCCTGTGGGGCCGAACGACTGGAGATACCCTTAGGAGATCTCATCCCTGTCCGTAACTATTTGGTGTCCTTATCTTCTGCCTCTTTTTTCTTATGGTAAACCTTATCTGTTTTTCTGAAACCTGCAGCCAGTCGTACGTACTTAAGCTGGACCCAAATACGTATTCAGAGATGGCTCCAAACTGAAGGAGGATCGATCACGATCTCGCCCGCCCGTAAAAACAGATCCGGATTCATCCCACGGCAATTTCGGGAACGAGATCATAATCCCTGTGGATAAGATGATTACCGTTACGTGAATACGTGATCAGATAGATAACGTCAGTTAGCCGAAACAACAGAGCCCGTGCGGTGTTGGCTACGATGATCCAAACCCGACGACATGTGTGGGATTAGTACGTATTACTATCAAGATGGATCCGACGGTGTGGAGGGAGACTGTTGCTAACCCTCGCTACACCCAATATGTAGTGCTGGCCTTAGTTCTATGTATGGTAAGACATTTGTAGAGCAAGCCGATAGGCAGATTGCAGCCCAAATGAAAGTAAGAAATGAATCCGCAACGGCGACAGGAAGAGAAAAAATCTCTTGCTAAATAACTCATTTTCTCGACAAGCTTTCCAAATAATGGATGATGAACAACATATAGAACTGTATAAGCATCATAACCATCATTCAAATTCCTTTTTTTCCCTCTCCGACAATCTATACATCTAAAGTCCACCACGCACATTTGTGGATGGTGATCGATCAATTGAGCACGCTCACATTATAGATTGCCGATGAAATGGACTTGAACCTATTTTTTAGGTTGTTGCCCCTCGCCCACTTTGCATCCATCCATCAAAGATGATAGAACCTGATTCCAGAACACCCGAAGCTACGGTTTCGCATGGAGGTTCCATGCCGAATACATGGCGGTAACTGGAAAGGTTCCTTGAAGAAAATAGTAAATCATCCATGTACTAGTTATTTGGAGCGTCGTTGTTCTTTTGCATCCATGTACTGATGTAACGTGGACGGTCTACCCAGGTCGAGGCGCCGCGTAACCACCCTACGGCCTACGTCTTCTGCGTAGGATCTATCCCTGTCCGTAACTATTTGGTGTCCTTTTCTTCTGCCTCTTTTTTCTTACGGTAAACCTTTTCTGTTTTTCTGAAACCTGCAGCCAGTCGTACGTACTTAAGCTGGACCTAAATACGTATTCAGAGATGGCTCCAAACAGAAGGAGGATCGATCACGATCTCGCCCGCCGGTCAACACAAATCCGGACTCAACCAACGGTAGTTTCAGGAACGAGATAATAATCCCAATGGATAAGATAATTACCGCTACGTGAATACCTGATCATCAGATAGATAACGTCAGTTAGCCGAAACAACAGAGCCCGTGCGGTGTTGGCTACGATTATCCAAACCCGACGACGGGTGTGGGATTAGTACGTATTACTATCAAGATCGAATTACGGATACTAATCCGATGAGGATAACCCCCTCGGCAAGCCACGGCCGGAGCCTTTATAATCCCAGCCTCTCCCCCCTCTCGATACACCACCAAACAGCAACTCGTTCGTTCGTAGCCAGCTCCTCGGCAAGCCACCACTCGCGTTTCCTTGTTTTCGCTCGACTTTTTCGTGTGCTCGATCGATGGCCCCTCTCGGTGATGGAGCTGCTCCCGCGGCGGCGGCGGCGGCGGCCTCAGGACTTGTCATCTCCTTCGGGGAGATGCTGATCGATTTCGTGCCGAACGTGGCCGGCGTTTCGCTCGCCGAGTCCGGTGGCTTCGTCAAGGCGCCCGGCGGCGCGCCCGCCAACGTCGCTTGCGCCGTCTCCAAGCTCGGTGGCTCGTCCGCCTTCGTTGGAAAGGTACTGCATGATCGTCGTCTCACTTTGATGTGATTCTCCCTGTTTGGGCTGGCCGGCGATCCTGGTTTATTATGTGATCGATTTCGTAATTCGATTATTTTTAGTAGGAGTAAAACTAGATATCATACCGATTATATGCATGCAACTTTTCTGTCATATATGTCCCCACATTGTCAGAGTCACCTCAGTGCACCGAACAAAAAATCTCCACTTTTCATTATCTCGGATCAATCTATTTCTAGGTAGGAAATTTTGTAGTTGCAGGGCTGCATCGTATTACCGGAGCCAAAAGTGGCAGCAGTAGCCATAATCGCCTTCCAGAAGTGGAGTGGAACTCATCTAACCTTTTTCCCTATAATAATCCCATACGCTTCGTTAATTTTGTACTTGCTAAAGTTAGTACTAATTGTTATTTTTTTCTTGCACAATATATAGCATCGAATCGTCTTAGTCTGTTGTAGCTGTATGATATCTGTGCAATATACTACTAGATTGTTTGTCTGAAACTCTCACTGATCGGTGATGATTGTTTTTCTGCAGTTTGGCGACGACGAGTTCGGGCACATGCTGGTGGAGATCCTGAAGCAGAACGGCGTGAACGCGGAGGGTTGCCTGTTCGACCAGCACGCCCGCACCGCCCTGGCCTTCGTCACCCTCAAGTCCAACGGCGAGCGCGAGTTCATGTTCTACCGCAACCCGTCGGCCGACATGCTCCTGACAGAGGCCGAGCTCAACATGGACCTGATCCGCCGCGCCCGCATCTTCCACTACGGCTCCATCTCGCTCATCACGGAGCCCTGCCGCTCGGCACACATGGCTGCCATGCGCGCCGCCAAGGCTGCCGGCATCCTCTGCTCCTACGACCCGAACGTGCGCCTCCCGCTCTGGCCCTCGGCGCAGGCGACCCGCGATGGCATCATGAGTATCTGGAAGGAGGCCGACTTCATCAAGGTGAGCGACGAGGAGGTGACGTTCCTCACCCAGGGCGACGCGTACGACGAGAAGAACGTCCTCTCCAACCTCTGGTTCGAGGGGCTCAAGCTGCTCATCGTCACCGATGGCGAGAAGGGGTGCAGGTACTTCACCAAGGACTTCAAGGGCTCCGTGCCCGGGTACGCCGTCAAGACCGTTGACACCACCGGCGCTGGTGATGCCTTCGTTGGTTCTCTCCTCGTCAATGTCGCCAAGGACGACTCCATGTTCTACGTAAGGATTTCATTTAATTACCATTGTCAGAAGAACCAATTAATGATCAGCTGATTTAATTTTGCTAAATGTTTGTACTAATCGCTGCATTGTTTTGATTGATCAGAATGAGGAGAAGCTGAGGAAGGCGCTGCAGTTCTCCAACGCGTGCGGCGCTATCTGCACCACCCAGAAGGGAGCCATCCCGGCGCTGCCAACCACTGCCGCCGCCCTTGAGCTCATCAGCAAGGGAAGCAACTGAGGGAGCTGGTCGTCGTCTTGTTGCGCCTTCAGGGTTTCAGTTTAGGGGGATTTAGCTGCGTTTTATTTGGGATGAGTGCGTGAGTTGTGTTCCATTTAGCTGCATTTTATTCGTGTACAGATGTTGGCACCGTACTTAGCTAGTTGTACTGATTTGTGAATTATTGATCGACCGGTATAATTATATTATTCTTATATAGTACTATCTGACAGTGACCGTTTTTTTGGATTTATCATGTGCTGCACAATGCCCATTACAATTTACAAACGTCAAAAATATTACGTATCACACAATCCAATCCATCAAGGAGCTCCAGCACGAAACGGCTGGTCCAGATGTTACTTGTTAGCCATCAACCACGGGTGCTTCTTGTTGGTAGATCTATCGGCTTGATAGGGTAAGGCTTCCTGACTCCTGAGGCGAAGGCCACTTTGGTTGAAGAACTCACTGATGATAACCAAATGCGTCCGAAGAGAAACTGCAAGAGAATTTTATAAAATTAGATATACATTCGATTTTCAAAATACCCCCTGGCGAGTTTTGGGAAGATGATTATGCATGGACGCAAGAAAAAAGCGGCAACTTCTCTGTCTGCTCTGCACACAGGTTAATGACATCGTTGCAGAGAGCTAATAATGCATCAGGGTTGTTAAATCTACCAGCATGTGCTGAAAGAAATTGTGGAAATTACCAACCCCACCGAAAGTCTGTCCTTTTGATGGAGGGTGATTAGGAGATTTATTCCATCAAGATTAATTGTTATGGAGAGGCATATGGAACGACTTGCAATATGTGAAGCCTGTGGTGCGGACGAGGAATCAATTTTCCATGGTTTCAGTGTACTTGTGCAAGAAAATTCTGGCCGTCAGTCAGCGACCCTGAAGCTGCCATCCTTTCATACAAACTCATGAGCCATGGGCGTGATGGATAATCCTGTGCTTAATGAAGAGCAAATTACTCTAATTCTTTGGAGAATGACTAGGGCTAACTCGAGTGAGAATTAAGTTAGTTCTCACTCAGATGACGTCATCCGGTTGTATATGCAACTCATGTGAAATTCATGTGCAACTGAGAAATTTTAGTTTTAACTCATGTGTAATCTCAGTTGTAACTCATATACAACCATATGCAACTCATATTTCACACGAATCACGATGCAAATCTAACACGATTAGAGTTGAGTGAGCTGAGAGCTCTAACTTAATTCTCACTCGAGTGAGAAATAGAAAAACCCGAATTTTTTGTGGGTGTGATGGACGGTTTGGAATGAGCACAACGCTCGAAAACATGGACGGCGCCTGATCTTTGATTGAGTCTGACTGATGGCTCATGAAAACAGCAATCGACCTCTCGTTCCGAGAAAGGAAAGTAAAAAAAACACCAACGAAAATCAAGGCTCACTGACAGCTTCGTCAAACAGCCTCCTGAAGATCAACACTGATACATGTTTTATTGATAATGATATGACTGGTGGTTTCGAATCAGCAGGATATGCTAATTTGTGGTTAGTGAGGCTTCCGTGGTCTAAGCTTGCGTTGGATCATGCAATTGCGAGAAAAGCAATGTATTTCATGTTGATGCTTATATCTTGGGAGGTGTGGAAAAAGCGTAATGCTAGGGTATTTCGACATGTGGCGGCTCCGGTGACAGTTGTTGTTTCTAGAGTTAAAAGTGAGGCGAGAGCTTCGCGTTTGGCCGGTGCCAAATTTTAAGGGAATGTAATCCCGGGAGAGTAACTCTTTCGTTGAAGTCCTAGGAGCTTGTCCAAACCTCTAAAATCTTTTTATGTTTTAATAAAAATGACAAATCTTTTGTCTTACTTCATAAAAATAAATCATGCACAAAACTCTTTGGTGTGAACATGCAGCCAATGCCGCGATGATGGAGGCCTGGCGATCCGAGATGAAGCAAGATTGGCTCAGGACAAGTTTTATAGTCAGATCATCATTGAGATTGACTCTAGCGAGGTGCTAGAATTGCTTAATGAGGATGGTAATGATAGATTGAAGCATAGATCTATTTTTCAGGAAATTAGTGAGATTACGAGAGCTCTTCCAAGATTTAGCGTTTCTTTTATTGGGTGGGATGCTAATGTACCTGCTCATTTGTACGCTAGACAAGCTAGTTGGGGTGGGAGAAGGAGCATCTGGGTGAACTATAACCCGTGTTTTCTTACCAACACTCTTTGACCATTAATTAAGTCATCTTCATCAAGCCATCATGTTTCCTCCATGGATGCGTGAATAATTCCTTGTTGTACCCACATGGGGTGGATGAGACTGCATAATATTTCTCATGTAATGGATATTAGAATTGTTAGACTCGAAGTCCAATATCGTTCACAAATTGTATTGTTATGACTTTGATGTGTTTAATGTGTGTCACTACGGACTGAGTGACATGATTTCATATCTGAACTATTTATGTTTCCATGAATATAATTTAACTTTTATCATACCTACGAGTTTTATACACCTGCTATTTGTTCGGAAACTGGAGACCTCTCAAGTTGACAATAGTTGAGGTCAAAGGGAAAGGTTGTAACTTGACAATTACATGAGTTCATTAAGTGTTAATGCTTTGCTCGTGTGCTTTGTAAAACGAGTATCATGTGTTATAACTATTATATGATTGATCTTATTCGTGCAATGCACGATCTATCCATCCCCATGCATACAGTGTTTTAGCTCTCTTGCTCTCTTAATCATTTTCATTCTTACTTATTATTACTATCGATGTTGTTACTTTATTGCTACTATTGTTACCCAAGTATTGTCGTTATCATATCATTGCCGCTACTAATAAATTTTTTCAAGCAAGTATTTATCTAGATGTGTCTGAATTGATAACCAGTTGCTAATTATTAATTTTGCTCTCTTGTGTCAAATTAATAAATTTGGATTAAAATACTTCCCCAAACACGGTTGTGATCCCTTACACTTGTGAGTCATCAAGCTCCATAGAGTAGTTTTAGACATGTGAGTCATTCTTGCTAGGCATCTTGCTAGGCAAGATGATTAGGATCCTCGCGCAAAGTTTTGAGAAAGGGTTTGCAAAATTGGAAGGAATCTGCGGGAAGACAATTGGAAGAACACAATTTCTTTACAAAATTTCCAAGATAATGAAAATGACATGGCAATATAGTGAAACCTATATAAACATGACAACCATCATTCATGTCCTTTTCTTTTCTAAGAATCTGAACATCCAAAGTCAGTCACGCACGTTTGTGGGTGATATCGATGATCGATCGTGCGTATAGTATGGCTTGCGGATGTGGACTTGAACCTATTTCTTTTAGGCTGCTCCCGTCCCTAAGTTCCACTTCGCATCCATCCATTGTTGAAGACCAGAGAACCTGATTCCAGAACCCAAAACTACTATTTCACGTGGAAATGCCCCATCAAGGAAAAGGTAGCAATGCAAACTCATTTTCAGATAATTATTCATTTATTCTTGTACCGAACGTTTAATAAACAATCCATCCTTCATGAGTTTTTTAGCATAGTTATCAATCCTTCAAGATCTGATTTCGGACTAATAATTGTGCCCCACCAGCAGGTCGATATTATGTTGGTCGTATGGAGTATGGTCCTAACTACCGCGAACTAACTTCAAACTTACACGTCGACCTTAAACGGCCATTTACTTGCAAAAAGATCAAATAAAAATCACTTCCAGCACAAACATGGATGCACAAAAGTTTGTTTTCTTTTGCACACTACTCTCGTGCATCAAGAATTGTTCTGTTCTCGAGGAACGTGCGCCGTTTTATAAGCTAAACCTGCGTGCTCCGTTGGTTTTGCATCTCAACTCCGTATTTGGAGCCACTGTTTTAATTGAAAACTGGAAGCTACCAAGTTGGTTCAGATCTTCACGCAGTTGTGCGCATGGACGGTCTACCTTGCTCGGGCCATGACCATCCTCTGTCTTTGCATGCAGCAATGCCATCACGGCATCGAATCACAGCCGTCTGTAGCTAATTGGCGTCATTGATACCTGCAGACAGTCGCACTTGGTGGTACTTACGTGGGTACCTAGCTGGACCCAAATACGATTCAGAGATGGCTCCAGAACTAAAGGAGAATCAGTTACGAAGCGCGTCGAAACAAATCTGGATGAAGCCAACGGTAGATTAGATCAGAGTAATTTTCGGGACGAGATAATATATGTCGATCAAGATCCTGTTTAAGCGCCGGACAGGTACCATCCAATCCGTTTTTAGTGACCGACATGTGGGCCCACGGGTGGTGGGATTAGTCAAGCGGAGTGAATTACGGATACTAATCCGCGGAGGATAAGATTAAGTCACCCCCTCGGCCAACCCAGTCGAGTCTTTATAAACCGTCCCTCTCCCCGCCTCACTTCTCCACCGATCCACCACATCGCAGCAGCCAGCTCCTCCCGTGCTCGATTTTCTCGATCGTCGTTTCTCGCCCGACTCTCTTCTTCCTCTGCTCAATGGCGCCCCTCGGTGACGGAGCTGCCCCCGTGGCGGCGGCCCCCGGCCTCGTCGTGTCGTTCGGCGAGATGCTGATCGACTTCGTGCCGGACGTGGCCGGCGTCTCGCTCGCCGAGTCCGGCGGCTTCGTCAAGGCGCCCGGTGGCGCGCCCGCCAACGTCGCCTGCGCCGTCTCCAAGCTCGGCGGCTCCTCCGCCTTCGTCGGAAAGGTAACGAAGGCTCTCATCCTCCTGATCCTGGTCGCCGTCTTTCTTGTACAGTATGATCTTCCCGTCGCGTCGGTAGATCGATCTGTTTGCGAGTTTGATGCCATCGGCCGGTGCTCCTGTGTTGGATACGGTGGTTGGTAGTGTGTGCTCCGATCTGGCGTGCTCTGGTTCGGATCTGATCGAGCGGGTGGTGCGACGGGTTGGGTGTCCCTGTCCCTGTCCGTCGGCGGAGGTTGCAGATCGGGCGTTGACTTGTTTGGGATTGGCGATCCTGGTTTAGTTAGTGTAGGATCACTGAGTTTTATCACTCGAAATATTTTTGGAAAATTCAGATATCATGCCGATTATATATGTAGCTGCACAAAAATCTCCACTTTTTCCCCGTCTGGACAATCTATTTCTGGGTAGCAAATCTAGGACTTGCGGAGCTGCATCATATGACCGGAGGCTAAAGTGGTAATGATCGATCGCCGGTCACTGGTGTGATGAGTCGGAGTGGGTGGTGTCAGACAAAGGAGTGCTTCGTCGTCACATGACCTCGCATTGCTGCTTTTTTCTGAATATATACTAATCTCCTTTGCATCGTTAATTTTGATACAAATAAATTTAACATTGAATCAGTCATTATCTTAGCCTGTCAGAATATCTTTGCATTATTTTAGTTGCAGAATAAAATAGAAATTCGATGCACTGGCTCCATCGGTGTCCGGTAGCCGCTCCATGCTGCTACCTTTTGTTGGCCTTTCGGATTACGTGTAACATACCCCACGAGCCATGGTGCGTGGGGCCCAGCTGACTCGGATCTGACGGCTATTATTACCTGTATCTGCCGTCATTGAACAGCAAAAATCTAACACTAAACCTATCTGACACAAGAAGCAGCCAATTGTACTTTGAAAGGAAGGGTTTATTTTCCTTTGAATGTAAATAATCAGATAACGAAAAGTTTCAACAAAAAAAATCAGATAACGACTGTTAACCTCGATCATAAATGAAATTCATCCTACAACTGTGCAGTGTAAATTGTTGTTTGTCTGAAACTCTTTACTAATGGGTGTTTGTCTGCAGTTTGGCGACGACGAGTTCGGGCACATGCTGGTGGAGATCCTGAAGCAGAACGGCGTGAACGCGGAGGGGTGCCTCTTCGACCAGCACGCCCGCACCGCGCTGGCCTTCGTCACCCTCAAGTCCAACGGCGAGCGCGAGTTCATGTTCTACCGTAACCCGTCCGCCGACATGCTCCTGACGGAGGCCGAGCTCAACCTGGACTTGATCCGCCGTGCCCGCATCTTCCACTACGGCTCCATCTCGCTCATCACGGAGCCCTGCCGCTCGGCGCACAAGGCCGCCATGCGCGCCGCCAAGGCCGGCGGCATCCTCTGCTCGTACGACCCCAACGTGCGTCTCCCACTTTGGCCCTCGGAGCAGGCAGCCCGCGACGGCATCATGAGCATTTGGAAGGAGGCGGACTTCATCAAGGTGAGCGACGATGAGGTGGCCTTCCTCACCCAGGGCGACGCTAACGACGAGAAGAACGTGCTCTCCCTCTGGTTTGAGGGCCTCAAGCTGCTCATCGTCACCGACGGCGAGAAGGGATGCAGGTACTTCACTAAGGACTTCAAAGGTTCCGTGCCCGGGTACGCCGTCAAGACCGTCGACACCACCGGCGCGGGAGATGCTTTTGTGGGCTCGCTCCTCCTCAACGTCGCCAAGGACGACTCCATCTTCCACGTAAGAATTTCATCTACCAATGTCAAAAGAATCATCGATCAGCTGATTTAATTTGTTTAAATATCGGTACTTATTGTTGCATTGTTTTGATTGATCAGAATGAGGCGAAGCTGAGGGAGGTGCTGCAGTTCTCCAACGCGTGTGGCGCCATCTGCACCACCCAGAAGGGAGCCATCCCGGCACTGCCAACCACCGCCGCCGCCCTGGAGCTCATTAGCAAGGGCAGTAACTAGAGCGAGCTGTTCGTCGTCGCGTTGCGCCCCCGAGGTTGAATTTAGTGGGATCTAGCTGCATTTTCATTTAGGAGTGAGAGCGTGCGTTGGGTTTAATTTAGTTTTGTGTGATACCTCGTGGGGCTTAATAAAAAGCAAGCATGTGTGGTGGTTTGTTGTTTCTGTATGCTGACAATCTTGTGTGTGGAAGCAGCTGCTGTGGCCTGAAATTTATCAATGAGTCTTGGAATGAATGGATGTGTGTTTGGCAAGAAAGTTTCGTTCTGTTTGTGATTTTATTTTCTGATGATGCGATGTTTTTTTTTAAAATCTCCGACTCAATACTGATAAGTTCCATCAGTAGCAGTTTCATATTTTACTTAGCCTTGTCTTCTTGCATCAGACTCATCAGTGGTAATTGACTTACTTATTTTACTGCCGTGTCACCATCAGGCTTGACACATGTGGCTTTTTTGTAATGCGATTTTCTGAATAAGCAAGACAATATTCAGGCCTGGAAACAGTACTCTCATAAGGAAAACAAATTCTGCTGGAGTTCGAATGTTGCTTCCTGACAGATGCTATGCTAATTATCTCTGGCTCATATCATATTGCTGCGTTGAATTTATTTTTCTTTCTACCAAAGTTTTCCCCATTTTCTATCATATTGTTTTAGTCTCGATCCCACTGTTGTTTATGTTGACAGCTTCAAGCACCAGACATCTTAATAACGTGAATTCCTTTCATTCAGGTATAGCAGGTAAGAACTACTAACATTAATTTGCACTTCACAAGCACCAACGACTTGGTGGCCACGCTCCAGGCAACGGAATGCATTTGTTGTCGTGACGCTGGTCATCGGGAGAGGTTCTGCCAAGTTCCCTCTCCGGTTGCTCACGATTGTTCTCTGTACGCTCGTGTTTGCTCTCCGGTCACTCGCGTTCCTTGCCATCAAAGCCGCTCCCTGTTTGTCCAGGCTTGTCGCCCACTGGAGGTTGTGGGCTCGGTGCCGCCGAGGTCCCCATCGAGATGTTGCAAAGATTTTTAGTCTCTACTTTCGAGTCACAAGTTGCTCTGTTGCGTATGGAGCTCCTTCTGAAGGTAGAGCTGCTTCGATTTGAGCTTCGTGCTGTCTCCTTGCCGCCTCAGCTCCAGATTGTTTTCGTTGATGAGGGGGTTGAATGTTTCAAGATTTTTCTCCTCATGGTCTGCATGCGACGTCGCCTATATCCTCGGGAGTGCAGTCATCACCAAGGTTATGTGAAAGGGCATGGCGCCCCCATGTGTTGTTTTGGTAATTAAAAAAATCCTTTATGGACTAATGGTTGCATTGAGTTATCTTTGTAAGGTTTGTTCATAGACCTTGCTTGATGTCCATATTTTGGATTCAAGGTTGATGCCATAAAGATATAGATATACTGAAGTATTTGGCATCAACATCATCAAGTTGCATATTGCAAGCATGTCATTATGTGATCGTTCATGATTATCTTCAACACATCATTTAATTAAGAGAGAAGAAAAGATATAAGGTTGATCAAGATATTGATCAACACACAAAGTTACAAGATGTATCAAGTGTGATCATGTATGTCTATGTATGGTAAGCACTTGTCCATATAGCTTTGTGAACCAACCCATGATCTATGAGTGTGGTATGTCTATGTTGGGTTAGGTACTTTTCTATGGGCTTACATCAAATGAAGATTTCATATAGCCCATGGAGGATGACGTCAAGTGGTGATCGTCATCGTAGTTGAAGTGCAAGTTCAAGAGAAGCATCTTGAAGAAATCTTATGCTTGAATCTTTCCACCATTTTGAAAAAATGGTAATGAGACGATATGCCTAAAAAAAGATCTCTCAATATGGGGAGCAATGTGTGAGACTTCACCGGGCGGAGCACAATGGAGAAAAGTGATCCACTTGAAGAGATCAAGATTTTCATCATCTACCTCAAATGGAATTCGCAAGGCAAAGTTATGATGTTGATAGGGTTTATAGGATTGACACTGTAGTATCAAGAGGGACTCTCAACTAAGCTGTAATGTATCTATCGGAGAGCTCAAACCTTTGCACACTTGTCACCATCAGGTTTCTTGGTTCTTATTTGGTTTTTATCTTTTTTGGGTATTGGAGATTGTTATGATCTTCATAACAAACTAAGTTCATCAAAAACAAAGTTCATATGAAAAACTTGTTCCTAGGAGGTTGTACAGCTGAATCGTGGGCAAATCGCGATCCTAGGAGTGGCAGCCTCGGAGGGCGCCGTTCCACGCCTTCGTCACACCGTGCTGGAGCTGGTCCACCGTGCGGGCTCTACTCCCAATGCAATGCCCAGTCCCCTACGCGTGGCCACGCCGCTTACGATGTGGCGCCGAGCTCAGCGGCAGCAGGCGACGCGAATGCAGCCATGGCCGCGGCCCGACACGCCTTTGACCTCGGCGAATATCAGCACACATCGGCGCTAGAGAAAGCACCTGATTCTCCCCTTGTCCTAGTCGATGTCGTGCAGCCGGAGGTCCTCCACCATTGACTACTCCGTGCCCTGATACGTCTCCAACGTATATATAATTTCTTATGTTCCATGCTTATATTATACCACTTGCTACATGTTTTATACACACTTTTATATCATTTTATGCATTTTCTGGGACTAACCTATTAACAAGATGCCACAGTGTCAGTTCCCTGTTTTCTGCTGTTTTTGGTTTCAGAAAAACTGTTAAGAAAATATTCTCGGAATTGGACAAACGAAACGTCAAAGTGCCTATTTTTCTCGGGAGGTTCCAGAACACCGAAGAGGACACGGAGGGGAGCCCCGAGGGGCCCACACCACCTCCCGGCACGGGTTCCACCTGGCCACGCGGGCACGGGGTGTGGGGCCCTCGAGCCTCCGCCACCTTTGCCCTTTCGCCTACTTATACCCCAGAAATTACAAGACCTAGCACGGAGGCCTTTCCCCGAGAAGAGTTCCGCTGCGCCGCCGCCATCGAAGACAAGATTCGGGGGACATAAGTCTCTGTTTCGGCACCCTGCCGGGACGGGGAATTGACCCCGAAGCCAACTCCATCGACTCCACTGCCATCTCCATCGCCATTGCTGACTCCCGTGATGAGGAGTGAGTAGTTCTCCCCCGGGGCTGCGGGCTCTACCGGTAGCTATGTGGTTTATCTCTCTCCCATGGTGTGATCTTTATGTGATCATGAGCTTTATAATCTAGTTGAATAGTAGATGCTACTCTCTATATATTATGCACTCTAGAGGTTACTTAAATATGAACTCCGGAGACTCCACGGGGTAAAGGTGACAGTGTGTGCACCGTGTATGACTCCTTTAATTTATAACGTTGTGGTGCTTGTTTACTCAGACTTTGAGGGTGCTCTTGTAGCCCTACGCAATTAATGAATGGTGTTTGTTATCCAACAAGAGAGTGTTTGAGAGTAGTGTTTATTTATTTAATTATGATGTTGTTGTTGAGAATGTCCACTAGTGAAAGTATGATCCCTAGGCCTTGTTTCCAAGCATTAAAACACCGTTTACTACAAGTTCTGCTGCATGTTTGCTTGCTGCCATTTTTATTTCAGATTGCAATTACTAATTATAATCATCCATATTACTTGTATTTCACTATCTTTTCGCCGAACTAGTGCACCTATACATCTGACAAGTGTATTGGGTGTGTTGGGGACACAAGAGACTTCTTGTATCTTAATTGCAGGGTTGCTTGATAGGGATATCTTTGACCTCTACCTCTCTGAGTTCGATAAACCTTGGGTGATTCACTTAAAGAAAACTTGCTACTGTTCTACAAACCTCTGCTCTTGTAGGCCCAACACTGTATACGAGAATAGAAGCGTGCGTAGACATCATGCCCTCCTCCTCCTGCATCCCACATGGCCGTGATGAGGTTGGGGAATAGCGGTGGAGCCTATGGGCAGCGTGCGGGACAGCGTGGAGGATGATTGGGTAAGCGGGGAGAACACCCCGACCGAGCCAGCATGAGTAAGCGATGTCACGCGCTCCGGCGAGCATGCCGCGGCAGGAGCACGAGTTGCCCGAGGGCTACGCCGGTGACTTGGGATAAGATGCGGGGAAACTTGGTGGCAGAACGAGGGCGGCAGCGGGCGGCGGCGGCCGGTGGTGTGTGGTGGTTGGCCAGGTAGGGCGGTGGGGTGATTTGGGAGGAAAGGGTGGGATCACTGGTGACCGGTCTACGTGAGCGGACATGAGATGGAGGATGGATTGGGGGCTCGGGACAACTTAAAAAACGCAGCTGCGCAATTAAGGCCGTCTTTTTGTAGCACTTACGATTTTCCTAATATATTTTTTTACAATTTCTCTCAGGCGCGCCGCGCCAAATTTAACTTCCCCTCATTTCCCCCGTGTCCCTCGCCTCCAACCCGCTCCCGCCGCCGCCCCGCCCCTGCCGCTGCTGCCCATCCGCCCACGCCGCCGCTGCCCAGCTCCCCGGGCCGCGCCTCCACCTCTCGCACACCGCGCGACCCGACGACCTCCACCCCGTGTCCACGGCCGTTGACAGGAGTGCAGGCCCTCTCCTGGCTCGAGGAGGAGCTCGCACCGGCCGCTTCACGCCTCCCTCCTCCTCCCCGACCTACCTGCGTCTACCTCCACCCGTCCTCCGGCGCCCTGCTCGCCGCCGCCCACGGTGCCGTCTCACCCAATGCGCGCGTGCCGCCGCCAGGAGCCTCATCAGTCATCTCCGAGCTGCAGCGCCCAAGCAAGGTCTAGGCCGCTGCCCCTCCTCAACCGGCGGGATCGGAGCCGTCGATCTCACCCGCAAGAACGTCGCAACCTGCACAAGACAGAAGGTCGCGACCGGCCGGAAGGTAACAACTTCTTCTACAAATTTTGTTCGTATTGCAAACTGCAATTGCTTCGTGTATTGGTTGCTAGAGATGTGCATTGGATTCGAACGGCTTTTAGATCGCGATTACGCATAGCTGGCCCGTGCAGATGATTCAACCTGAGTATTATCCTAAATCTTGGATTACTCTTCATGATATCTGGCAATTTGTTTTGAAATTTTTGGGTCTTAAGAGACAGTACTAATGCATAGATTAATATCGTATATGCCTAGCATCATCAGGTTTAGGCTATGGGTCATATCACGCAATCATTCCTTCTTATAGTTTCCGGTTAAAATATTATCATCTATCTGGAATCTTTTACCAAATTTCCATGACATTCACGTAACTGTAAAAAAATGTAGACAGTGAGCTAACTTCCCAAATCGTTGATTCTGTAGTAAAACATGGAAACCAAAATGTAAATAACTCAGTCAGTGCATGGTTCCGGCCATTAGGACAAAAGCCAAGTTTCTCAAGCTTTTTACTCTTGAACAAAAGACAAGTTTAGTCATATTGAATACTTAGTAGTGGCTACAAACTAGCTGCAGATAACAATGGCTTAAATCTTCAGTAGTTCAGTATGGAGGTGAAAGCTATTGATTTCCTTTTTTTTTTAATATGAATGTATTCCCTCAATTATGCAGGTCTCTTACTACTCTTTTCCATGTTCTGCTCATTTTAATTGAGTCAACCAGACTCGGGAGTTTGAGGCTATCATGCAAACCAAACTGCAGGGGAAATTATATCTTTTTTCTGCTCCTTCATCAATTCGATAAGCAAATTTTTGCACCTCTGCAAATTATTATTTATTGATGCCTAAGAGATGTTCGATGAAAGTCCTAGCAGGCTGCAGGACAAATTCATTCTTTTTGTGCGATATGTATTTTCTAAGCTGAAAGAAATTCCTTTGATGTTAATTGTGATGTGTACGGAAAAGATGTTGAAAATGAAGTTCTGCCTTATCGGTCACTAAAATATTTCTATTTTGATCTTATGCTTCACAGGCTTATTATATTTTCCTTCCAACTGCAAATTATTATTAATTGATGCCTAACACATGTTCGATGAAAATCCAAGCAGGCTGCAGGGGAAGTTAATTTTTTTTGTGCTATATGCATTTCGTATGCTGAAAGAAATTATGTTGATGTTAATTATGATGTGTATTGAAAAGATGCTGAAAATTTAAGTTTCACCTTATTGGCCACTAAAATATTTGTGTTTACATCTTATGCAAGCTGCATATCCGAGTTAATTATTTCTTTGTTTGTATGAGATTGTTCTCATTGTTTATACTTTGTATAGCATGCTTTTCATGTTGAAAAGACCTTTATCTTTTTCACCCACTAATCCTGAGAGCATTCCATGCCTCTTAAATAACTACAGGCTTGCATATCTGAGTTCATTATTGCTTTGTTTGTATGAGATTGTTCTCATTGTTTACACTTTATATAGCATGTTTTTCATGTTGAAAAGACCTTTATCTTTTTCACCCACTAATCCTGAGAGCATTCCATGCCTCTTAAATAACTACTGGCAATTATATAGACCTTCGAATTTTGGAATCACGAGATTATATAAAGAAGTGTAATTATTGTGTAGGTGTACTATTATTACACTGCCATAAAAGTTCTGTTGTAAGTAATAAAGTTATTCGTGAAGTTCAAAAACCATTGGAGGATATCACTGTCAGTCTCAAGGTTGCTGGGGTTAGAGCCTTGGATTCAGTCGAAAGAGTAAGTCATACTTTTATAATGCTTAGTGGCAAAGATTTAGTTTATATTGAAGAAGTCAAAATCAGCTATATGTCACCTCGTGTTTCGTCGACATGCTCTACCCATATGAATCCTGGTTTCTTTGTCGGTTTTTTGAACTCTATAATGTGAGGCAAGCATCAACACTACTGAGTAACGGGGAGGAGTTTAATACTCACTGGTCTTGCTGATTCAAAAAGAGAAAATGGAGAAGAAATATTTGATAAATTAGCTGTAGGTCTTGAAGAGCTTTAACGGATTGTTGAGGATAGAAACAGGAAAGCGGTAGCTCAAAAGCAGAAATAACTTCTTAATTATGTTGGAACATGAGTAATACTATCGTGTCAAATTAAAATTAAATCCATTTATGATTTTATTCAGTTCTGATCACCTATTTTCGGCAGTCATATTTGGTAGTTTTTATGGTCTGTCTATTACATTAGAAGTTCCAGTAAAACGTGGTAACTGTGAAGTATGACACCTTTGTAGCAATAAAGAATTGAATTATCTATAAATCTAGCAGTAAATAATTGCTGACAACTCTTATGAAAGAGCTCTTCTCATTTATACCCTATCATTCACTCTGCAGCTGAGATCTTTCCGGGAAATTGCATTTCTACAGCATAGAAGAAGATATGGTTGATGGCTTCCCCTACGAAGTACCAAAAGAATACAACAACATGTCTCTTCTTAAAGGAAGAGCTACTGTGGATATGAAGGTTAAGATTAAAGACAATCCAAACGTGGAAGATTGTGTATTTCGGGGATGCCTCTTCCCAACTGGTACCAAGCTCCCTTGCTTTTTCTGCCCTCCTTCCTTCTCTATTAATTTTGCTTGAGATTTCTATCATCTGTGTGATGACATGTAGGTTATCATGATTCAGAATTTGATTCCATTGACATGTTTAACACACACCGATGTGGCTGTCCATTCATATGTACATTCTCTTTGTTGTCCCCTCCATGCTAGGTACCTCTCCCTGATCGCATGACAGTTCCATCTCGATTGCCATATGTTGCGACTGATTTGCAATGCTGGTCATTGGGTACATAGCTACAATTAACAGCTCAAGCAATGGCATCTCAAGATCAGTACATTTGGCTACAGAAGGTGAGATGCTTATTGACTGTGGTTGACTCGGTGACTCCGTCCTCTAGGCCTACATGAATAGCAATAATTGTGTCATTTATTATCCTACAGAATGGTTTTTTTATCCTGTCAAAATTATTAGTTTTGCTTTGCACGGCGATGGACTGTACCTGTACATGCAATATTCAGATAAAGAAGTAGAGAAAGAATTTTGTTGTGCCGGTGTTGTGTTCATAATATTCCAGGTAATTCAGCTAGATGATAGTATGTACCAAATTTATAATTTAATTTATCTTTTCAGGCTTAATATCAGCATAAAGACTTCGATTCATTTCTACTGGGTATCATCAATTCATTTCCCTTTACTGTAATCATGTTCGAAGATGCAAGCATCTTGCTTCCTGCTTCTTCTGATTAATCGAAATCACGTTTTCGACATTAGAGTATTGTTATAGCACCCAATGGTTCCTCTGTTTATTCCTGGAGTAGTTTCCTTACGCCTGCAATTGATTCAGGTTGCGTGAGTAAGCTGAGTGTAACCCAGATTTAACTTAATTTGGTTTCTCACAATGAATTACAAATTTAGTTTGTGAAATAGCTTGATGTCAATATACTCTTTTGGTGATACCACAGAATTGCTGTCATTCTATCTGAGATCCAGGACATTCTGTATTTTTCTCATGCTTTGTGTAGCAGCTTTTGTTCACGGAGGTCCCTTTCCTTCCTTTGCTCTGTAATCGTGAACGAAGAGGAAGCATCTTGCTTCCTATCTCTTCTGAATTATCCAAGTTGTGCTTGTGACTGCAGTACTGCAGTATGGTCAAACAACCACTTCAGATTTCTGTAGTTTCCTCAGTTTTCACATGAATAAGGTCTGCATCAGTAAGCTGATCGGTGTCCAGGTATAGCTACATTTGCTTTCTCCTCCTGATCTACAAGTTTCAGATAACCCCACAACTTGATATCATTGTATTTTCTGTAGTTTGTGTCATTCTGGGTGTTAGTTTAGTTCCATGAATTCTGTTATTGAAATGATGTTTCTGTGATGCATTATCTTTGTAATATTTTCCTATGCAGATCCCATGTTCATCCAAATTTGTTTTTACAGAAGATATGTGATATTGTTTCGTGATCGGCTGATTTTCTGGGTTGCGGCTAAAACACTAAAATTTCAGCATGCTTATCTGTATTTACGAGATAAATAAAAGAAATTTTTCATGCCCCATCGTGGTATGTACTTTATGCCAAGTCATGCTTTTAACAACGCAACCATTATAAATTTACCGTGAGTTTTCCGACCTCTACTGTAATTTCCAGTCGATGATAATTAACTACAACCAAATTTCCTAGTAGAAATATATAGTGCATCCATTATCTCTATTGGTTCCTGATCCTTTTTGGCGTACTGATATCTGATGCCGTACCTTTCTACAGGGTTTGTGGAACGACTGATCAAGATTCGTTTTCTGTCGTGTCCTATATATATGAAATTTTTGAAATATTCACTAGCGAATACATGGTACATCTGGCTAAAAAACTCACCTACACAAGCAATTGTTTCTTTTTCCCAACCTCCGTTTGCTTTCGCCGCTAGTGAAGTCTTTGATCGAACGGTTAAGCAGTTCACAGCAAGCGTTGTTCTCTACTTGCGTCATTTTTCTTAATGGAGTAGGCGACGATAAGCTCAATATGCAGGTTATAATGGTTTATGACGCTCGGAAAACGTTCACATCCTACGGCCTCGCTTGGAATGTCGGGTAGCTTTCCGGCCCGGGAGATATTACCGGAGCTTCCATGTAACTGCTTCGTAGTTTCAGCAGGACCTAACCAGGTCCGTAATTTATCCCGCCGGTTTCCGCTAGAAAATAGCGAACCAAGCGAGGCCTAAAGGATTTCACAAAACCGTGTACCAATTAACATCCTACGGGATTTCACAAACCATCATTATTGTTCTTGTTTCTTTAGTCAACTTAGTAGGAGAGTAGCCCCTACAAATGTTTTGGCTGAGCATCTAGTCCCATTATGAGAAATATATTTTAAAATATTAAAAATGTTGAAGTAAAATTTCAGGTATTCTTCTACTCTTTGTAAAAAGGGAAAGGCTAATTGACAGCCGGGCTAGCTACAGTCGGTTCGTCTCTAGCACGGAGTCACAGACCCGTTCAGCCGGTCCTCTAGCAAGCAAAGCCACGTGCAGGAGATTTTGCCGACGCTGGCATGTCCCGCCTACTTCCTTCGCTGCTCCCAGCGTCCTCTGCGGTCGCTGCACCTCCCCGACCCCTTCGCTTTGTCAGCCGACTCCTCCTCCAGTCTTCTACTACAACACATATTCGCATCGGTGGCCTCATCACTTCTAGTCTGCCGTCATGGATGGCCGCTGCTTCTTCCCGCATTGGCCGCGACTGCACCTCCTCCCTGTCGTCCTCTCCGCTTGCCGCTGGTCGGCTTCTTCTCCGGTCGATGTTGCTAACCGTTCGTCGCCGCGCGTGCATGGGGCTTGAACACCACCACCATGGATGTTCAAGGATGGAGCTCCAAATCCGAGTCTTCTCCACACTCGAATCTCGTGAAAGTTGGCTTGATCCAGATGGATGCGCCAATTCCCGCGATTGAATTGGGCAGAAGTTCGCTCGATCTAGCTTCTACAGACCTCAGGAGTGGCAGATTCATGGGCGGAGAGCTCGAATCGGCCATGGGCATGCCTCCATTGGCATTGACAGAGAGGTCAGTTTTGGGGTTTTGTTGATTCGGCATGCAGTGTGATTTTTTGCTACATGTGAGTCCGGTTTTTGTTGTGTAAGCATGGGCAAAGTGCTACATTGCTTCAGTGCACCTGCTACGCTGATTTGTAAAAAACTGATGTTGTAGTCACATTTTGCTACAACCAATATGGGATTTGTTGCGTATGTTGTTGGTTTTTACTAGTATGTTGTTGGTTTTTACTACGTAGATGTGTTTAAAGTGCTCCAACATTTTGTACTACATGTTGCAATTTTTACAGATTCGAATTTTGTTGCTACACACCGATGCTACTTGTGTAAACAAAAAATGTTGCTTCGGATTTTTTGCTACATTCATCGTACACAACATTTTCTGAAATATTTTGTTGCTACATGGAATGTTGAATAAATAGACAAAAAATGTTACATGCAAACCATTTTGCTACATAGATCGGACGTGCGAGATCGTTAAGTATATCGGACGACTGACTATAGCCGACTGACGCCTAGCGCTTTCCTTATAAAAAGACAAATCGGTGCTCCAAAATGACTTTTTACGATACATTTTCATTTGTCCTTTTATAAATTTATTTTTGGCACAACTTTGTGTGTCAGACATAAAATGTCCGAGGGTACATCCAAATCATTTTTCGGAATGTTTTGACTTAATGAAATGTATTTTTCCATCATGGGAGCACCTGCAATGCAAAATGTAATTCCACTATGCATGTCATGTTTCTTGATTTATTTATAAGTGGTATTCAAATTGTTATTTTTGCAACATTACCCCACAACCAATATAGGGTTTCAAGTTTTCAAAGTTATTCTTCTGCAACGCACATGGCACGCAGGACGTGAGCACGCACGCCCTATTCTGAGCGCCGCGATGGAGTTTTACGTGTCCTCATATGGATGTACACAGGGCTGTACGCCTGTACACTCCACGCTTGGGGAATATGGGTGCGGCTGAGGTGTCGTGGTGGTATCACGGCAGATGCCATAGGATGGCTAAAAGTGTGGGGCCGATGGACGCTGGTGGATCCGGGGAGGGCTAGCGAGCTAAGGAGCTCACACGAGAGGACGACACGGAAACACCCAAACCGACTAGAGGAAGAATGAAACTGCAGGAACACACGAAGAACACACTCTAAACCACAAGCAACCACGAACACACACGATGTACCCAGGTTCGGGGCCCTCGTGAGGAGGTAACACCCCTACTCCTGCCTTGCTTCTCTCTATAAGTGTCACTCAAGATCTACAAAGGTGCTCCTTGAGCTGTTTTGCCTCTCTCTCTAGGATGAACTCAAGAACAATGGTGAATTACTCAGGAAGGAGGAGTAAATGCTCTAGCAGTGAATGAGACTATAGTTCTGGCCCTCTCCCTTGTCCCCCTCTCCCACAGGGGGAGTTATGGCGCTATATATAGAGTTCCTGCCGGGTTGTCCGGGAACCCTAATTCCTCCGGGCCCCCCAGACAACAGCACCCGTCCAACGGTAATGTCGACACCTCTACCACGACCTAGACGCCGGGCTATCCGACATAGGCCGGGGTAGGCCATGATGCCTCTTGCTGCAGCCGCCGCCGTCCTAGATGATGACGCTTCCCCTGCCAGAGACAGGACGTGCCTTCTCCATGCCTTGTCTCCTGTCAGTCCGTTGCCAGTACAGAGGTATAGTCACGTCGCCCTTGTCTTGTGCCCTTTGTCCCGCGCCCGTGTCAAACGGGAGGTGACCTTTCCTCCGTGTCAGATGGGTCAGTGTCCTGCACCTGTACCTGCCCTGCACTTGTACTTGCCCTTGACTTGTTGCCCGACATGCGATATGTCGGACACATCCTCCTATCCCGGCATAAGTATACCGGGCTTCTCTCCGTGCGCCGGCATGATTAGGCCGGGCCCGGACCTCCGACATACCTCACCCGGCCCGAACATGTATGTCGGATCCTCCTTCCTGCACAACACCTATAGATAGAGATCTCGGACATGGTTATGTCGGTTAGAACATGTCGGCTACCTCCGACACAAGACTAAGTCGGCCAAACACACAACTTGGTCTGGCCGGGACCCCTTGCCTTAACCCTACCCGGGGGTAGCCCCCCGACACTAGTCCCCGAAGCTGGTGTAGCCCTACAGCCTTGGATGAAGGGCTGCATCAGCTTTAACCTGACAACTGCCTTGAACCAAAAGCCGGCATAACTATGCCGGGCAACTTGATTGCTCTGACTTGCCCAAGTCGGTCAGTCAAGGCCCTGCGACACCACGATGTCGGCCTGATGAGAAAACTCCGGCATGCCTGTCCCGACTTACTGTAAAAATCATCCGACATGGCCATCTCGGTTTGTCACCGAGTTCTTAGCCATCCCTGGTTATTGTTCCGGTACCCTTGATATCACTGAATCTTTGTCTCAGATCTTCGCCGAGACGTGTCACACATACGCTGCCCCATTCCGAGAAACGCGCCACGCGGTCTGACACGCTGTCCCGAAAACACCGTGCTGGTCCCACCAGCCGTCATATCTAACAGGCACTCGAGTAGTTTGAGCACCCGAGGCGCCTCCTCGATTCCCGGGCTGGCGACCGCACCCGATCCGCCGCCGACGGTTGCCATTCTGTAACCCACGGTGCGGCCGATCGTGTGGCCACAACCGCTCCACTCGCGCCAACCGCCGCACGCACGATCCCACGATCGGCTCGAAACCAACGGGCGGGAAAACCTAGCAACTGCCTCTTCTCCTTCCCTCTTAACTACGGCGGCGGGGTTCCTCTCCTTCCTCCGCATTCTCTTCTCCTTTGCTCCCCTTCTGCTCCCGAGCGAATCGCCGCCGCGACGCACGCCGCCTACGCACCGCACGCCGGGGAGCTCGACGCCGGCGACCGAAGTTCGCCTCGCTGCCGTCGGGACGAGATCCTCTCGCTCTACGGCACCAATTTCCACGGTAAGGTTCCTCCCGAGGCTTGAACAGATTGAACCGCGGCTCGGCCGAACCTAGTTCATCCCCCTTCTTCGGTAGAACATGCTAGAACCAGCGTTAATTTCTCCGCAGATCATTGCTTCCGTCATCACAACACCGCTATAGGTTTCTCTTCACCAGATCTCGCCATACCTCTTCAATAGCGATTCACCATTGTACTGCTAGCGGTTCTTCCTTGCTAGAACCATTTAACTTCCTTTTAAATGGTCTCGGTAGATCTTCTTCCATGCTACTCGGGCGTAGATTTCAGTTTATTGCCGGGATTCGCCGACTGCTATCCGATTTACCCCCTACCTCGGGCTATTGCCCGGTATCTGTTTTGCAGATCCGCCGACATGTCTTCAAGCCATACCTCCGAGCAATCCGACATATCCGCCGAAGGAATCCGTGGGGGATGGGAAGGCTCGGACGTCGTGCAAGACGACCTTGACTGGCTACGTCGCACGCGTCGCGTCCCGGCGCCCATCATATGCCGGATTCCTGGCGAGGAAGTGGAACCCGCGCCCCAGGAAGGAGAGCGCGTGGTGTTTGTCGCGCACTTCGAGCGCGGCTTCGCCCTTCCGACAAGCAGGTTCTTCCGAGCCTTCCTTGACAAGTTCGAGCTACAGCCGCACCACTTGCCGGCAAACTCCATTACCTCCCTCTCGGCCTTCGTCGCCTTCTCCGAGGGATACCTCGGCCTGTGGCCTCTGGTCGGCCTCTGGGCGAGGTACTTCGTGCTCCGGAAGCAGAGCTTCCCGAACAAGGGTGTGAAGACCAAGGAGATGACGGCGTGCGGGGCCGCCACTATCACCGCCCGCAAGCTTTCCGACTTCCCCAAGGTCTCCGGGTTGGAGTCCTGCCGTAAATGGCAGCGTAGCTTCTTCTACGTGAAGAATCCGGACCCCTCCGACAACGCCAAGGGGTACGACTTCCTCAACCTCCCGGAGTTCCGACTTGACCCGCCTAACTCTCAAGCGAATTGGGGCTGGGATCCGTCGGGCTGCGACGCAGAGTCCCAGGCCATCCATGAACACCTGCTCTCCATCAAGGACGAGCTGACGGCGGACGACCTCCTGAGGACCTTCGTCGCCCGCCGGATAAGCCCCCTGCAGAACCGGGTGCACAAGATCTGCCACATGAGCGGGCCCCGAGACCCAACTCGGATCAGCCCGTTCGAGTTGGACAAGCCGGCGGTGCGCAGACGTGTTCGAGCCATCGCCCAAACCTCCATGGGAGACGACTGGGAATGGGGACTTGAACCCCACAGTCGCGCCAATCCTCCACCCAAGGTAAGCTCTAGTTCTTCCTCTCCGACCTCACCATGCAACCGACACAGCAGCTATATTACATTCTTGCCCTTCTTGTTTCCTTAGTCATTTCCCGCCACCTTCCTTTTGCAGCGGTTTGACCGTCAAGCCCGGGAGGACAAGAGGTGGGCCAATGGTGGTTGGCGGGCAGACAATGCCGTGCCGGCAACTCCGCTCACCGAGGACCCGGATGACGAGGACCACTTGTCGATCCCGGTCTCCCGCACCTCCGGCCCGGGTAAGCCTCGAACTCGGTCTTGTCCCCAAGACGAATCTGACGACGACGACTGTGTGATGCTAGAGATCACACACGCCACTCCCTTGGCCTGTGCTGACCCTCTGCCTCCAACACCAGCCGCGCCGACCACCCAAACAGCTACGCGCAAGCGCGTGGGAGCCGGCACCTCGGCCGCGGACAACCCGGGGGCCAAGAAGGCCAAAGTTACCAAGAAACCTTCCCGCAAGAAGATCCCGACCGCTGCCGGGTAAGCCTCCTTTCTTTCGCCTTCCGACCTCTTTGCTTTATTCCTTCTAACCTTATACTTCACGTTCAGAGCCCCGCTTGAGCTCGACCAGAACGAGCCGGCGGCCCCGACAAACGTCGGAGTTGGCAGCCCCTCCCGGGCGACACCTGCGGCTGCCGACTTAGCTGGGTCCGACGTCTCCCCGTCGACACTTAAGACGGCAGCGGAAGCGAGCCGAGCCAGCCCGGACCGAGATGTCGGGGCTGGCAGCAACCAATCGCGTTCTGCCGCTGCACAAACCGAGACCACGGCGGTGCCGGACGCACCCCCGCAGCAACCAACGCCGCCGGAGCCACAAACCTTCGCTGCAAGTAAGCAGCTATCTGCACAACAACAGTGCCGGGCACCAACTAAGGCCGCCAAGAAGAAAACTGCCCCGACCCCGGATCAGTTGGCGGCCAAGAAAGGTCAGCTTCCTCCGGGTAAACTCAAAGTGGTGCATCCTCCCCGCATCGCCGTTAAGACGGCGGCCCTGCGCATGCTGGAGGCCACTGTCGACCGGGTTGCTAGCGCTGCCGACTTGGAGAGCTCAGGGTTCCTCACACCTAGTGCTGACTCTTCAGGTTCGATGGAGCAGTATAATACGGATTGGAATGCCGCCGACATCAGCGAGGCTACCTCTTCCGACCCGAGTATCGACCACCCGGCTGGGCCCGGGAAAGTCGCTCAGTCTCTGCATGCACTTCAGTCTGCAGTCCTTCACCTGACAACAGCCGCAGAGGTAAGCTCTTCCACATCCACTATCTCCAGTCCCCGAGGTTTTGGTCGAATGGTTAAGACTCGACCGAGTTAAGACCATTCGGCGAAAAACTTCAACAACCAACTTGCTCTAACACCTCGCTTTTTATTGCAGTCATGCAGCAAAGAACGCACCCGGGTGTTCCAAAGGCTGTTGGTCGAGCATGGGTCCCTCCGGAGGCGGTTCAAAGAGCTCCAGGCTGCGCACCAGGACCATGGTACACTTCCTCGTTTCTGAAACACCTTTCCTTTCTCTAGTTTGCCTTTACATTTACCACCGACTTGTCGCCTTTTTCAGCCGACACCGCCGCCCGAGTTGCCGCCGAGCACCAGCTCGAGTTGGAGAAGGAGCGGGCCAATTCAACTCGGCTTCAACAAGAACTGGAGCAGGCCAAGATTGAGAAGGCCGAGTTGGAGAAGACCCTGGCGGACGCCGTACGGACTCAGGGTGAAGTGCTCGAGCAAACTGAGTCTCGCGCCACCTTGGCCGAGAAAAAGCTCAACGCCATCAAATCCCAGTGTGACCTCTGGCTGGCCGAACTTAAGAAGATTAATGCCCAGATGGACAGTGAGTTCCTCCAAACTCTTACTTCTTCTTGCCTGACTCTCTTGCCGACATTCACATTATACTGGCCCGCCTTCTAACTCATCAACAGCTTTCTTCTCCGCAGAGCACTTCTCCCACACGCACGCCGTCGCTGTGAAGGCCATCAACCGGGCGCGTGCGAAGAGGGCTGAAGCCGGCCCCATCTCTGGAGAGTGGGATGTAGAAGACCATCTCGTAGCACTTAATGCGCGCCTCGCGCCGCTTAAGAGTATCGGGACGGAGCTTCTCGACGCCGGCATTCACGTCTACCGGAAGCTCTGGCCTGGCGCCACGCCTCCGGACAATGTGTCCGACCTGGCCCAGGAGCTGATGAAGACGGAAAGGCGCCTCCGAGAATGGCGGTCTTCCGCCGCCCGTGCCGGTGCGGACCAAACCCTCTCCTTCATACTATCCTGGTATGAGGGGATCGACCTTCAGAGGGTGCGGGCGCAGCGCGAGAACTCGGCGTGGACAACCGATTCGGCCAAGATCCAGCTTCGGCGAGACGCGGCGCACTACTTCGCCGGCTACTCACAGCCCCATCTATACATCGAGGGCGAAGTCTACTCGGATGACGAAGATTACGCCGACGACGTTGAGGACGAGGAGAAGGACGATGAAGAAGAAGCCCAAGGCAACCTCCCCGACACCTCCAAAACCTCCGGCAAAGCCCAGTCATCCGGGAAGGCTTCCACTTCGGGGACCGCCGATGTAGCCAGCCAGGACGCCGCCGCCGACATCACCAAGTCGGCCTCGACTGACCAGCCGAGAATCGCCGTTGAGGCCACCGTCGAGCTGGGAGCTGCCGACACCACCGCGACTAACGATATTCCTGCTGCCCAGTCTCCTGTGTAAAACTCTAGAGAACAAATCTATCAAATCCCCGGAATGCCGGGTTCATATGTAACATATACAATTTTAAGTAGAATACTTTGCTGTTTGCCTTATTGAATCGAGCATGTACATAGTTATGTCGGATCATTTTACACCGAGTCCCCGAGTTTACTTTCTCGTTTACTATACTTAGTGATTTTTGCTCTTGTCTACCATACAGGCGTTCGACAGTCGAGTCACAAAATCACGACTATAGCATACGGTACTAGAGAATACCCGAGTTAAGGTTCAAAAGTATTCGACATAACGGAAGAATAATTGAAAGACGGGGTTAACACACAACACGTGCCGAATTGCTTTTACACCGAGTCCCCGAGTTCGTTTTCGTGTTTACCACCTTCCACTATCTTTGCTCTTGACTACCACTTTGGGCATTCGTCAGTCGAGTCACAAGATCATTTCACATAGCATACATTACTTAACTTTGAAACGAGGTTGAAAGTTCATTCGGCACGTGGACAACAGGTACGAAATAAGCACGGCAGTCCCCGAGTTTCACCTCGAGTCGCCGGCATGCAGGTAACGAGGGACTAACCGAGATACAAACATAGATAAAAGGTCTGGCAGTCCCCGAGTTTACCCCGGAGTGCCGACATGCAAAAAACATAAGAAAAGAACCATCATACGGATAAGGCAGTCCCCGAGATTCATTCTGGGGTGCCGGCATTTCATTCATAAGGAACGGAGATACATACACTGTGCCTTTTATGCAAAAAAGGGACGAAGTAAGGCTACATTCCATGGTCGTTTGGTTTCCTCGCCGGCTCTATCCATCACACCTTTCCTAGCTTCCTGCGCATCTACAAGATAATATGAGTCATTGTGCAGGGCTTTGCTCACCACAAAAGGTCCTTCCCACGGAGGGGATAACTTGTGCATGCCGGCCGTTCGCTGTACCAGTCTCAGTACCAACTCTCCTTCTCTAAACACCCGGGGGTGCACCTTCCGGCTATGATAGCGTCGGAGGCTCTGCTGGTATATCGCTGACCGAGATAGGGCCAACTCTCTTGCTTCCTCAAGCAAGTCGACATCATTCTCTCGAGCTTCTCTTGCCTCGGTCTCTGTAAACATTGCCACCCTGGGCGAGTCATACTGTATGTCGGTTGGCAACACTGCCTCAGCACCATACACCATAAAGAATGGGGTGTACCCGGTGGATCTGTTGGGCGTGGTCCGGAGACCCCACAGCACCGCCGGTATTTCCTCTATCCAACACCCCGGAGTCCGCAGGAGAGGTTCTATCAACCGGGCCTTTACGCCGGCCAGCACCAACGCGTTGGCCCTTTCAACCTGTCCATTTGCCTCCGGGTGCGCCACCGAGGCCACATCAAGTCGGATTCTCTTATCCGCACAGAACCGAGCAAACTCCCCTACTGCAAAATTGGTGCCATTGTCCGTGATAATGCTGTGCGGGTAACCGTATCTCAGTATGATATCCTTCAAAAATGAGACGGCTGTGGCTCCATCACATTTCCTAATTGGCTTTACCTCGATCCACTTGGTGAACTTGTCCACCATGACTAGTATATGAGTCATGTTGCCCCGCGCCGGCTTGAATGGACCCACCATATCCAAGCACCATACCGCAAACGGCCATGTGATGGGGATAGTTTGCAGTGCTGCCGCCGGCATATGTATTCTGTGTGCAAATCTCTGGCAACCTCCACATTTTCGGACAATATCTTCTGCCTGTTGCAGAGCCGAAGGCCAATAGAACCCATGTCGGAAGACCTTTGCCACCAGTGCCCTTGAGGAAGCATGGTGACCGCATTCACCTTGATGTATCTCGAGCAGCATTTCTTGCCCCTCCTCCGGGTCAACGCAACGCTGCAGCACTTCAGTGACACTTCTCTTATACAGCTCTTGATTGATTACCGTGTAAGCCTTGGCCCTCCTTATCACCTGCCGAGCTTCCACTTCCTTCTCCGGCAGGGTTCCATATACCATATATGCCATGATGGGCTGTGCCCATTCCGGTACCTGCCTCACCGGGAAGACTGGGGCATCTATTTCCATAGGATCGGCCGACATCACCTCTGCCGACATACCTGGAACAGTCCCCGAGTTTATCCAAATGCTCCCGACATCAATCTCCATGGGCACGGCTTCTGTCTCCGAGCTCTTCGGGATAAATATGGACTCCGACTCGGGTGATGGCTTGATAGACGGTTTCTTCAAGTGTTCCAATGCTATGCCGGGGGGGATCACGTCCCGCGAAGACCCCAGCTTGGACAATACATCCGCAGCCTCATTCTCTCCCCGGGGTATATGCTTGAACTCGCACCCTTCAAAAAACCCGGAGATTTTCTGCACATGGAACCGGTATGACGCCATGTTGGCATCCAAGGCGTCCCAATTTCCCGACACCTGCTGGACCACCAAATCCGAGTCACCATAACATTCTACCCGCCGTATGCCAATTTCCTTAGCAACATTGAGGCCGTGCACGAGTGCTTCATACTCGGCCACATTGTTGGATGCCGAGAAATGAATTTGGAGTACGTATTTCAGTACATCCTGCTTCGGGGAGGTGAGTACCACTCCGGCACCCAACCCGATCTTTGCCTTGGACCCGTCAAAATGCATCTTCCAGAAATTGAAGTCGGGCGGGGGAGGCTCATATTGCATCTCGGCCCAATCCACCAAGAAGTCCGGCAGCGCCTGCGACTTAATGGCGTCCCTTCTTTCGTAAGTCGGGGCGTAGGGGGACAGCTGGATGGCCCACTTGGCAACTCGGCCGCTGGCATCTTTGCACCCTATAATCTCGGACAAGGGAGCCTCGCTCACCACTGTAACCGGATGCTCTTGAAAGTAGTGCTTCAACTTGATGACCGCCAGGTATACACCATAGGCCATCTTCTGGTAGTGCGGGTAATTCTGCTTGGAGAGGGAGAGTACCTCACTCAGGTAATACACGGGCCTCTGTACCACCTTTTCACCTTCTTCTCTTTCCACCACCATTACCACACTTACAACCCGGTTGGTAGCCGCGATATAGAGCAACATCGGCTACTTGGGCAACGGGGATGCCAACACTGGTGTACTTGAGAGTGTCTTTTTTAAGTCATTAAAAGCTGCATCTGCCTGCGGCGTCCATATAAAGGTTTTACTCTTTTTCATGAGTTGATATAAAGGCAAGGCTTTCTCTCCTAACCGACTTACGAACCTACTCAGGGATGCCAGACATCCGGTGAATTTTTGTACATCCTTAAGGCGAGTTGGTAATTTCATGCTTTCAATAGCTCGGATCTTGCCCGGGTTAACCTCTATACCCCGGCTAGATACCAAGAAACCGAGTAATTTTCCGGCCGGCACACCGAAGGTGCACTTATCCGGGTTAAGTTTCATCCGAAATTTCCTCAAGTTAGCGAATGTTTCTCTCAGATCCTCGATCAGAGTGGATTTCTCTTTTGTTTTTATGACTATGTCGTCGACATACACCTCTGCATTCCGACCTATTTGGTCATGCAAGCATTTCTGCATGCACCTTTGATAGGTGGCCCCGGCATTTCTCAACCCGAAGGTCATAACACGATAGCAATAAGCCCCGTACGGGGTAATAAAAGCAGTTTTTAATTGATCAGCCGGGTTCAAAGGTATCTGGTGAAAACCAGAATACGCATCTACAAAAGACAAAAGCTCACACCCGACAGTGGAGTCGATCACTTGATCTATCCGGGGGAGCGGGAAAGGATCTTTCGGGCATGCCTTGTTGAGGTTGGTGAAGTCGATGCACATGCGCCACACCTTGACCAGGAGAGGGTCATCCTTCTTCTTCTCTACCAGGACCGGGTTAGATAACCAGTCCGGGTGCAGTACTTCCATCACAAATCCAGCCGCAAGTAGTACGGCTAGATGTTCCATGATTGCAGCTCTTCTCTCGTCCGAGAGACGTCTTGTCGGTTGCTTCACCGGCTTTGCATCCGGCCTCACGAATAATGAGTGCTCAGCCAACTCCCTCGGAACTCCTTGAAGGTCGTCATTTGACCAAGCAAAGACATCCCGATTCTCACGGAGGAAGTCAGTGAGCTCGCCTTCCTATTTACTGTCCAGGCTGGTGCCGATAATCACCCGGTGCTCTGAGTTAGCCGGGTCCACTACGACCTTCTTGGTCTCCTTTGGTGGCTGGAAGGAAGCATGCTGCTCCGGGTTTGTTATCCCGGGCGCACCGAGTTGTGAGGCTTGGGCCAGCGTTACCACTTGCTGGATTCTCTTCTTCTCCTCGGCTATGACCAACGACTCGGCCAAGCACGAGCCGGCAGTAGCACACTCGATCGAGCGCTTGTAGTCCCCCGCGATGGTGATTATGCCATTCGGACCTGGCATTTTCATTTTCAGATAGCCCATGTGAGTGGAGATCATGAACTTGGCCAGAGCAGGTCGGCCAATCAGGGCGTGATATGGACTCTCCAAGTCCACCACCTCGAACTCAAGACTCTCGGTCCGGCAGTTCTCCCGGGTCCCGAACAACACATCTATCCAGATCTTGCCCATAGGCGAACAAGAAACCCCTGGCACAATGCCATGGAAAGTCGTGTGGGTCGGCAACAGCGTGTTCAGGGACACTCCCAACTTCAGCATCGTGTCCTTATACATGATGTTAATGGCACTGCCATTGTCAACCAGAACTCTGCTGAACCGGACGTTGATACTCGGCCCGATGAATGTCGGGTCCACCACCAAGGCGTAGCCTCCCGGCTTAGGCATAACCCGGGGGTGATCCTTCCGACCCCAGGTGATTTCCATCTCGGACCAGTGCATGAACTTGGTTACCGCTGGCATGACGGCATTCACCTCCAGAGCGCGCTGGCGCTGGCTTTTCTTGTCAGTGGGCTCGGTTACGAAGACCACGTAACTCTGATGAGCCTCCTGATAGTCACCCTGGGGGTACCTGCCCTGGTTGCTGGGATCGACACGGTTGTTACCCCGGACGTTCACCACGTTTACGGGCCTTGCCGGCGGTCTCCTCTGGACTGGCGGGTTAACCCGGACAGCATTGGCCCCACTCACAGGTGCCGGCGGTCTTGGCGCTGCGGGTTTTTCGGGGGCAGTTACCAGAGATCCCCCCGGAGCACCTTCTTGCCGCATGCGCTGATACCAGCTGCATTGCCGAGTTGTGTGGTTGGCCGGTCGGTTGGGCTCGAAGGTATGATAGCAGCAGGGCTTGTCCAGCATCTCCTCATACGTCAAGGGCTTCCTCTGCTCGGCCCAAGTTTTCTTGACTTCTGCCCAACCCTGACCATCAGTCTTCTGCCGCTGGTTGTTACCGGTATTGCCTCGTTCACCGGTTACCGCCGCTACCTGCTGCGAGGCATAGCGAAAGTCGGGCTCCCTCCTTTTTTGACCAAAATCATGCCGGTCACTGTTTCTGCCCTGCCCGGACCTGTGGTTTCCCGAGTTCCTCCTACTCGGTTCTCCCGAGTCCAGCTGTGGTTGCATTGGATCACCGAGGGCATAGCTGTCAGCAATTCTCATCGTCTCGGCCAAGGTGGCCGGCATTTCCCTCTGAAGCTTCTGCCAAAGCATGGATCCATGTCGGCATCCCTGCGCAAACCATGAGATGGCTTGGGCCTCCACAACTCCTTCGCAGGAATTGCGAATGGTGCTCCACCGAGTCAAGTACTCTCGGTCAGTCTCATTGTCCCTCTGCCTGCACATTGCAAGCTGCTGAGGTCGGTTTGGTCTCTTGTAGGTACTGGAGAAGTTGCTGACAAAGGCTTCCTCGAAGTCCAGCCAGCTGTTAACACTTCCCTCCCTCAAATTGTTCAGCCAGATTCGGGCCGGTCCCTCAAGCATCTGCGGGATATACCGTACCGCCCATCGGCGATTTCCTCCGGCAATGTGCACTGCTGTCACATAGTCAGTCAGCCAGTCCTCTGGCTTGGAGCTGCCGTCATAGGTCTTGGCTCCCCTGTTCAACTGAAAGTGGGGGACAGGCTGCTCCGACATGATTCGGGGCCCGAAGCAAGCAGGACCGGGTGGACCTTGCTCTTCCATTTGCTCGGATCTGTACAACCGATCCAGCTTGTACCGAGCATCATTTGGATCCAACTGGCGAGTCCCCAGTCGAGACCCCAGAGCACTCTCATACACATGATACCCGGCCTTGGCCAATGCCGAGTTGCCGTCATCGTACCAGTTCAGGTCTTGCCCGCCCACTTGCCGGGTCTGCAGTGCTCCAACAACTTGCTGCCTCGGGGCCTGGTTAGGCGCCGGATATCGGGGTGGGTACCCCCGACCGACCGAGTTGGCATTTTTGGCGTGCCGATTACTCGGAGCTTGTCGGCTTCTGCTCTGGGCTTGCCCAACGTTGCCCTGGCCTGCGATCTGCTTCCCGGCATATGCCGGGTCATATGTCAGCATCTGGAGCTGCTGACCTCCTCCGGGATTCCTACTCCGACTCTGGTTTCCACCGACATGCGGGGAAGAAGCCTGTCCTCTGGACATGCCACTGGGAGCCCGGGTTGAGTGGACAACCTGAGATCCACCCCCGGCCTTCTTGACAGCCTCATTCTGCCGGGTTGCCACTTCTACCAGCTCATTGACTCGGTCCTGTTGCTTACGGCGAGCCTCTCCGGTTAGACCGGATAACTCGGCCCTTGCTGCCTCGGCAGCCCTGAGGGTCTTGGCCGGAGAGCTGTAATTTGGCCTAGCCGCCGACATCACGCTCGGAGTCACATTGGATGTAGCTCTGCCATCCCTATCTATCTCGGCATTGAGGCCCTTGCCTCTTCTGCGCACCTCGGCCTCACGGTTCGGCCGACCTCCTACCGGCGAGAAACCATGAGCCGCGTCATACTCGCGCTGAACTCGGTCGAAGTCCCTTCGGACTTCTGCTAACTTCTCTGCCTCCTCCAGCAAGCTCAGCCGTTCTGCCTCTAACTCTACTGCCCCCGGCATAGTCAACCTCTCTACTGTCTCTCTAAGAGGTTCAGTTCTTACCGGGACACGAGATGTCTCGGCGCCACCATGGCCCTGCCTCTCCAGTGCCTGCTTGGCCCTCCGGGTCGACCTTGCCTCGGGCTCCAAGACAGGGTCCTCTGTCGGAGGAGCCGTCACCCCGGCCATCATGACCGCGCAGCTCTCGGGGCGAGTGGTACGCCGGCCGCGAGCCGCACAGACAGCTGGGGGATCCTCGGCCACGAGCACCTGCGCCGGGTACTCGCAGACGAGCTCGGTGGCGACATAGGTGGCGAAGCTGCCGAACTCGATGACGCAGCCGTTGGCCGGAAATGGCCTGCCGCGAAAGCAGCCGGCGTTGTCGCTGACGAACTCCATGTCGCCGAACTTGACGACGAGTCCGGAGAGGACTCGCACGGGGCCCGTCCGGATGAGTACACCAGCCAGCGCCTCTACAAGCCCCACGGTGGGCGCCAACTGTCGTGGTGGTATCACGGCAGATGCCATAGGATGGCTAAAAGTGTGGGGCCGATGGACGCTGGTGGATCCGGGGAGGGCTAGCGAGCTAAGGAGCTCACACGGAGGACGACACGGAAACACCCAAACCGACTAGAGGAAGAATGAAACTGCAGGAACACACGAAGAACACACTCTAAACCACAAGCAACCACGAACACACACGATGTACCCAGGTTCGGGGCCCTCGTGAGGAGGTAACACCCCTACTCCTGCCTTGCTTCTCTCTATAAGTGTCACTCAAGATCTACAAAGGTGCTCCTTGAGCTGTTTTGCCTCTCTCTCTAGGATGAACTCAAGAACAATGGTGAATTACTCAGGAAGGAGGAGTAAATGCTCTAGCAGTGAATGAGACTATAGTTCTGGCCCTCTCCCTTGTCCCCCTCTCCCACAGGGGGAGTTATGGCGCTATATATAGAGTTCCTGCCGGGTTGTCCGGGAACCCTAATTCCTCCGGGCCCCCCAGACAACAGCACCCGTCCAACGGTAATGTCGACACCTCTACCACGACCTAGACGCCGGGCTATCCGACATAGGCCGGGGTAGGCCATGATGCCTCTTGCTGCAGCCGCCGCCGTCCTAGATGATGACGCTTCCCCTGCCAGAGACAGGACGTGCCTTCTCCATGCCTTGTCTCCTGTCAGTCCGTTGCCAGTACAGAGGTATAGTCACGTCGCCCTTGTCTTGTGCCCTTTGTCCCGCGCCCGTGTCAAACGGGAGGTGACCTTTCCTCCGTGTCAGACGGGTCAGTGTCCTGCACCTGTACCTGCCCTGCACTTGTACTTGCCCTTGAGTTGTTGCCCGACATGCGATATGTCGGACACATCCTCCTATCCCGGCATAAGTATACCGGGCTTCTCTCCGTGCGCCGGCATGATTAGGCCGGGCCCGGACCTCCGACATACCTCACCCGGCCCGAACATGTATGTCGGATCCTCCTTCCTGCACAACACCTATAGATAGAGATCTCGGACATGGTTATGTCGGTTAGAACATGTCGGCTACCTCCGACACAAGACTAAGTCGGCCAAACACACAACTTGGTCTGGCCGGGACCCCTTGCCTTAACCCTACCCGGGGGTAGCCCCCCGACATGAGGGGAATTTTTCTAGGGCGGTTTGTCCGGTGACGACGAGAGATTGTTAGTATTTTACCTCTTACTTGATCCAGTTGGCTAACGACCGGTTGATGGGGATTGGAGAGAGTTCATTTAGACATATAAGCGTGTGTTTATTACTACTATTCTTGATTGAACTGGATAAGTAGGAACCTGTACGTAACAGTGAATTGTTAGGGGTGGCGGGGTTACAAGTGTAAAACAACCGTAAAAGCTGGCTGTACTTATAGCTGGCCATCGGGCCGGCACGGCACGGCACGGCACGCTCCGCCGCCGGCACGGCACGCCGCCGGCACGGCACGGATGCGGCACGCCTCCAATCGTGCCGTGCCGTGCCGGCACACGGGCTTCAACTCCGGCCGGGGCACGGCACGATGAGCACGGCGGCGGCACGGCGACACGGCACGGCACGGCCGGCCCGCTTTCTCCTCCACCTCCGGCGTCTCCTCCACGGAGGCGGCGGCAGCTTCTCCTCCACCTCCGGCGTCGATCTGATGTGCTCAAGTGGAGGGGAATCGAACGGGGAGAGGAATCTCTTACCTCCGACGGCGCTCTGGTGTTCACGGAATCGAACGGGGAGGGGGAGGAGCGGCGGATTCGCCGGAGTCGGGGGCGGCGGCGGCGGCACGGATGCGGCACGGCTGCTAATCGTGCCGTGCCGTGCCAGCCCGCGTGCCTCGACCTGAGGTTGAGCACGGGCACGGTGCGTGCCGGGCCGAGGCACGGCACGATTAACACGGGCCGGGCCAAAAGTTCCGTGCCTCGGGCCAGCCCGTTTAGCACGGCCCGTTTGGCCAGCTATAGCTGTACTGCGTGCTGCAGGATGCATTCCCAGCCCGGTAGGATCATATTTTGCTTACCGCGCGCTACTTACGCCCGTCCCACTTTCATGTGGGACCAAACTTCATCGGGCCCAGCTGTCAGCTCGTAACCGAAGAGAGACGCCGAGTCATTTATTTCCCGGCCTACGGCGCGGCGGCAGGCTTCCCCTTTATTAGGCTCTTCTCCCCCGCTCACTTCACACGGATCCGCATCCCGCCTCCGGCCAAACCAAAGCAGCACCACCACCCGGCCGTACGAGCGCTTCCACCAAACCCTAGCTACCCCTCGGATCGATGGCGCCTCCGACCCCGCGTGCTCCCACCCACGGCATGCTCGCCGCCGGGAGGGACCTCCGCCGTGTCCTCGGGGACGCAACGCCGCAGCAGCGCCTCCTCCTCCTCGTCCACCCCGAGGGCCCCCCGACCACCGCTCCTCTCCGTCGCCCTCTCCGTGCCGGCGACCTCACCCCGGCCAACGCCTTCCTACTCCTCCGCGGCGCCGAGATGGACGAGGACCAGGGCGCCGTACCCGCCGCCGCCGACGTCGCCGTACCCGCTGCCAACCAGGAGGACGAGGACGACGCCGCCGCCGACGCCGAGCACCCCGTCGCGCCCGTAAACGGCCTCCAGCCCGGCGAGGCAGCAGCACCCGATGCGGCGGCCGACGACGCCTAGGCCTTCGCGCCCGCAACCCCTACGCCGTGACTCGATCGTCCTTGCTTCAGATCCTCGACCTCTCTTGCAGCTGTAGGTAGGTTTGATCGCTTCGTATCCTCGCTCTGCAGTTTCGATTCGTCTGGTGCCTGCTTGTTGAGAGTTGAGACTTGGTTGCGAACCTGTGATGATGGTTGTCGATCGATGAACTTGTATGATGTGCTTGCTTCGTTTTGCTGGATGCTGATACATCGTTTTATGATCGATATACACTTGCATTGTTTCTGCTTGCGCTTGGTAAGTAGATTATGCTCGTTGGATTGGATCCGGCCGTTTGTTGCTCATCTCATGAAATCTAATATATAATGCTTTGCTGATCTGATCGATGTTGTGTGATGATCGTTGCTGTCATTTTTTCGCTAGCTAGGTAGTATGTTTGATGTATCGTTTCCTCGCCCTCTGCAATTTCGATTCGTCCGGTGAGAGATGAGACTTGGGTTGAGAACTTGTGATGATGGTGTTGCCTCGTCGATGAACTTATTGTGATGCTTGGTTCGTTATGCTGAATGCTGATACATATCTGCTTGCGCTTAGTACGTAGATGCTCGTTGGACTCAATTACCTCGCGATGATTACTTCATTCCGTTGGATTGGATCCCGTCGTTTGTTGCTGATCATGAAATCTGATAATGCTTTGCTGATGCATGTTGTGTGATGATCGTTGCGGCGATTGCGAAATCAGTAGTTTTTTCGCTATGAGAGTTATCCGTTGTTCTGAGTACAGCTACAGCTCCTCGTCATGCCAATGGTTATGGAGTCGAACGATTGTATTTGTGCTGCTAGCCTAGCCTGCTAGTGCTTGCTTCGCATCCCTTGATTCGATCGAGTTCGACTAACTACACCTTCGCTATGTTGGATCATCCCTTCTTCCTATCGGTTGTTGACAAGTTTTTCCACAACATCTCCAACCGGCCGGTGGCAATGGCAAGCCCCGCCGCCGACCTTGCGCTTTGAACATACGACTTGTGCATTTGCATCGCATAGGGCTTCGATCTGCATTTGCATCGCATGAGAATTAAAGATGATCATGAGGTTGCTTACTTACCCTTGCGCCGGGGCACCCGGCCCCGTTCAAGCACATCCATCTCGTCACCGGCGTCGTAGGCAGGTGGTCGTAGGTGTGTGGTGGAAGTGGCCGCTGTTAGAGAGCGTGTTGTGGCGCGCGCGCGCGGTGATGAGCCTGGCTCAAGGCGATCAAGTCTGTGATGACGCTGCGTCGGCTCCCTGTGAATTATTGTTCCTTGCATTGCTTGAATGGGTCTCTAGTACTGTACAGAATTGTGCTAGTCAACGGGCTTGAATTTGTGTGATCAAATATGCATTACGATTCCTTGCTTGAAGTAATGTTTGATGGCGCTCAATGCTCTTGTGGATGATCGATCACTGGTTTTCTGAAAGGGGTTGTTCGTTAGTGAAACTAACTATAAATTGTTACACCGACTATAAATTGCAATTGAGATGTTAAAACAATGTTATTATGAATACATGTGACATTGCAATTGTTCCAAAAACAAATACAAAAATACAACAGGACACTTCATACACAACATACAAAAATATTTGGGTATTTGTCAATTCCCTGCAAAGTGTTTTAGGTATTTGCCTAGTCTATACAAAATATTTTCATGTATATATGAAGTCTTGAGATTTGAACTTTACTCTATGCTTTCAGCCAGGATGCTCTCCACCGGCCGTAGAGTCATGTTAATTTTTTAATGGAATAAAATACATACATAATTAATATGCTGATGCAACTGGTTAAAAGAAAAAATATGCACATTGCTACACACGTACAGTATTTTTGCATCTGTTCAGCGGCTTAACATGCATGGTCCGCGATTCTCACCCTAAAGGCCTAAAGGAACACCACGCCTGTCACAAACCATCAAACTGACGAATCCTACCTTCTCATATTTAGGATGCAACTTGGAGGTAACCATGAGCCTTGGTAGTCACAACCTTTCACATTCTTTCATGCAAAGAGTCCGATTTGCCAATAAGAGGAACATATTACGGAAACGGCTAAACAAAAATGTACCAGCCGTCCTATCAGCTTATGCAATGTTGTCTACAAAATTATCTCGAAAATGGTGTCTGTAAAATTGAAATTGTTTCTACCGGAAATTGTTAGTGAAACCCAAAGTGCTTTCATGCCCGTCCGGATAATAACAGATAATGTCATAGTGGCTTATGAATTGCTTGCCTTCAATGAAGAAAAAGAAGAGAGAGAAGATTTTCTAGCTATGTTGCGGTCAAGCTAGAAATACATTGTTTTAACTTGGCTCTACTTGAAAAAAGTGCTGGAGCTTATCTTCTGAATTGAAAAATGGTTCATCTTATGTTTGGCAAAATATTTGGTTGGGGGTGCAAATTTTCAAAAAAGGACGTATTTGGCGTGTGGACAAGGTTCAAATATTGATGTATGGACGGATGCTTGGATTTCCAGAGTAGCCCGACCCGCAAGATAAATGCAATAAGAGGAAATGTTTTGGCGTAAAAAAATTTAGATTTGAGTGATACGGTCAATAGTGAATGGGTTGAAACACGGACTAGGTAGTTTGGGAAATATGGATGATTTTGTAGCATGGCATTTCAATAAAAATTGTATATTTTATCTTAAATCTGCATACCACCTGAAATGGGATTCTCAGTTTGGGCAAAAACTGAGGGATGTGAATTCACAAAATGGTTCGGCTCCAAATTCAAAATGGAAGATTATTTGGTTTTTGAGTACCAACAAAGGTACAAATCTTCCTTCGAAAATTCCTTGCTTTTCTGTAATTTGGCAAATAGGCATATAATGTCAAGTGGTGAGTGCCCAATATGTCATGTTGATGCGGCGGATATTAGGCATGTGTTTTTTTAAAACAAGGCAAAAGCCTTGCCTATTTCATTAAAAAAGATAGGAGTTTAATTTACAATACCAAATAAAGGGAGCCAACCGGCCCCAAAACAAAAGCCTAGACTCGCGGTAAAATGTCACTCAACCGCTTCGCCCCCGCACAACCCCAAAGTGTGGCTTCTGACATGGATATGCTCTTCGGATATCCCTTAACAAGTAAGATAAAGCGTGAAAGACTTGAAGGCCCACCCGGTGGCACAGTAATAGCCTACAAGGAAGGTCCCTGACGGCCCAGTACGAAGAGTGAGCCCCAAGACAGGTGCGACACGTACCGGCATAGACTTACCATATTATCATGTAAATCTAGTCGAACACGAACTCCCGAGACACAGCCTCATATATAAATACCGGGAGGGACAGCGACTAGAGAACATGTCATCTGACCAACAGAATCTCTAGCGAGATCGCATCTCGCCGGGACATCATTGTAACTCCATTGTATACCTCGAGATCAATAACCAGACAAACAAGAGTAAGGTGTTACCCTCCGACGGCCCCTGGATAAATCTTTCCTTGCCAGCCGTCTGAAATCACCTGCGATCTTCCTCCCTCTAACGAAACCCAAGGTACCTAACCATGGGATTTGACGTGGCTACCCCACGTCTATTGGCGCCGTCTTTGATAACGACAACTAGCGATGGACCTAGGAGTTTGACGGCTCCACCACCAACTTCATCATCGACATCTGCATCGACAACCCGTAATTAACTTGCGGATCTGAAGCAGTCGTTCCTCCTCGGCTCCTTCGACTTTGTCCGACACTCGTCGGTTGCACACCCGGCTTTCGAGGATCTTCACTCAGGTACGTATCTGACGTTTGGAGATTTTCGATTTCATGTCAACAAGTGGGGCACGCTCCACCTAACCCGATCCGATCTACGGGAGCGGCACCCGCATCTCCGTTGACTCCGGTCCGCATCGACTCGCCGAAGGAGGGTGATGACGCCACCGAGTACTGCACCGACTACCACGTAGCCGCTATCCTCGACGCCATCGACTCTGACCATGACGCCTTATTAAGTTTAGACATCAGTTCGCTTCATAAAACTCATGAAATAAGACCATCAGATCTCCACACAGTATTTCTGATAAAATTCTATAGGGAACCATCCGGACCCGATGCCTTATTAATTTTCATGTTAAATACAACAAACTTTACTTCCTCCATACTAGGGAAATTATATAAACACAAATGACTAACAACATCTAACAATTGTATATAGGTATAAGATGATAGATAGGTTACAATTATATGTGGAGTGCAACAAGACATTAGTCGTCGGATCCAATCTCCCTTATAGCTTCCGTGAGGCTCGGCACCAAGTTGCCGAGTGCGAGCCTTAAGCCAGCAGAGCACGGGCACTCCCAGCTCTGCTCAGTGCATCCCTGTAGGCACGCTTCACAAGCCTTAAGCACAGATCTTCCTCGACGACGGAAGTGGCCCTTGACAAATTCCTCGAATCCCACTGGCGGATGGCGTAGCAGGTGGAGCATTGTCTTAAGGGTGAGCAGGTAGACCTTCTCATTGTAAGGCAGTGCATTGCGGTGGCCCTCAGTCGTACCGACTAGCTCTTCATAGCCCGCTTCGTTATAATATGGTTGGTTGTTGAGGACCAGTCCCTGGATGGACACGACGACCTGAAGGAGTGTTGATGTCGACGGAGACCAGACCTCGACGCCCTCTCCGCCGAACGTGTTGAGCAGGCTGAGGCACACGGTGCCGGAAGAGTAGAGGTTGGGGTTAAGACGTAGGCCAAACGAATGGTAGTATACCTGCGGTGGCACGTTTGGATAGGACGGTGGTAGCTGCAAGTCGAAGAAAAAAAGCCCGTCATGGTAAGGAGTCCCACTTGCACCGACCATCACTACCCTCAGCAGGTCCATGCGGTCCTCGAACGTCCGAACATAGATAGTGTCTGCATATAGATGCACATGAGAAGCTTACATTCCGTTGATCCGTTCCATATTAGATGACTTCTATTTATATAAAAATGTATATATCTAGACTTATAAATGGTAACAAACCTGGTAAGTCGTTCGTTAGTATTTTCCATTCCTTTTGCACTGTCTTGACCCAAGTTTTTCCGTAACCGCCACCCTGCCATTCATTTTGAAAAGAACAATGGTTATATAATTACATATGTAATCTGTAGTAGTACTGAACTATTTCACTAGTTCAGCAGTGCATCTGCAACGTCATGCATGCATGCATATATATAGAGCATGCACGATGCCGTTGTTGTACAAGTTGCCGCTAGCTAGAAATCATATTTTTGTTACTTTTCAAATTTGGGTGATGAATGTTTGACAGTTTTGCTACAAAATAACCTCAGATACTTGTGGAATAACTTATGGGGCGAGTCAGAGTGTACCTCCAGGACCATGGTATCAAGGTAATGGTGATCCGACGGGCTCTGCACTATATCAAAGCATGGGAAGCGGAATGGACTACCAGTTTTGCCATCCATGGGCTTCTCCGCCTCTTCCAAGTCGTGAGCACCGGCAGTTGCATCGCAGCTTGTCACCTCAGCAACGCTATTGTCACCACTTCCAGATACAGGTACAGGTACAGGCACTTGCGCATTTTCACCGGCCACGGGTGATAACTCTGGCAATGACCAACTCGCAAGATACGTCTTGCCTCGATCCAACGTTTCGCCTGCCAATCGGGTAATAAACCGGATGACACCACCCAAGCCCCATGTCCACGTCGTAGCACGGCGGCGTCCATCAGAATCATCAGCACCTTCTATGTTGCTATCTACTGGGTTGGGGGAATTGTCATCCTGAAACCGGATATATATATATAAGCAACATCAATTAATTGGTTAAGAGATGACAAAGTGTTTGTAGATTTAAGCTTGCTATAAATAAGAAGATAATATTTGGTTGTTGGTACCCTATGCAATAAGTCTTGAGCCCCGTCATCCTCGACCCAATCGCCCATTTCAGCGTGCAGTACCGTGTAATGGTCACCGTTGACGACAATGATCTCATGTGGTAACACCTGAAAATCGAAACAGTTACTGTATGTCTTACAGATACTTGTGGCGCGCGGGCTATGAAACAAGATGTGCAGGGCAATTCTAGATGCATACCGTTGAAGTAGTGCCGTCGCCCCACTTGACTTGAATGTAGCCGTCAGGAAGGTCGATAACACGCCCGACCCATGAAAGATGAGACGTAGCGGCTCGATGAGCAAGTGATGGTTGCACAAGGCGGATGACGACATCTCCGTAGAAAGCACAGTGGTCAGAGTCCCTTCTTCCCAGATCATATGCACTCACGGTATCATCGCATGCGACCTCGAGGCATGAAGCCTTGAACCATGACACGTGCACCGTTTGGTCCTTGCAATTCAGGCTTCTGACGATACCCAAGCGTCCAACGACGGCCGAACCATGATCTGGATCAGTAGGAGCGTTGTCGACGACGTACTGCCCGGGGAAGAGCTCGTACTCGTTCATGATCTCAAAGGGCACGACGGAGGTCGACGGCGCGCCGTGCTGCAGCGTGCCGTCCTGCCACAGCACGTCCACGGTTGTGCGCGTGTTGGAGACGCTCATGGGAAGCTCCAACTTGGTGTTGCTTCTATCTTGTCGCCGCGTTCGCCTGTGCCCCACGAACAAGAATTTCCTCATCTGCTTCCGGTCCGACGACGTCCTCTCCTCCGGCCGCTTCTTCTTCTTCTTCTTCTTCCTACTTAGCACTGTAGTATGCGCATGATCTTCGTCACCTGTTGTCGACAGCAGCGACTCGTCCAGTTGATCTTCCTCGTCGAAAGAGGCACTTGTGGTACTGGTAGCTGCACCGTCCGGAGGCTGGAGAACATCACCGCGTGAACATGATGCGTATTGCTGAATCTCCTGCTCATCGCTGTGGGCTTCGGGTGGTGCCCGAACGAAGCAGCGGTCGGCTACCCCCCAGGTGCAATCGGATGCCGGGCAGAACAAAGTTAGATTCTCGGGACTCTGATAGGCCGGAGGAGAGGACTCCGGCTGGAAGTTGATGCCGTAGAGTGCCGACGCGATCCAGTAGACAAGAACGCCAGCCATCTCCACCTTGCAGACGGTGCCAGCTTCACGGCTGGGTTTCCAGTAGCCGTTAAGCCACTGGGAGGGCTTGAAGACGGCGTGAGGGTCGCCGGTGACGCGCCCTCCCGGATAGAACAGGGTGTTGGTCAGAGGGCGGTAACTGGCGCGTGTCTCCGCCGTCTGCAGCTTCTTGTTGGACTCCGCGTCAGCAACCTTACAGACGGCGCCGTCATCGAACAACACGTCGACATCGATGGAGATCTCCACGACCCGGCCGAGCCACTGCCCAGAAACGACGTAGTCGCCTAGGCTAAGCTCCCTGACACGCCGTAGGTCACAAGGAGACATGCCTTGTATGACCGCCGTTGGATCGCCGAGCTGGATCAAGTCGAGCTCAGTGGTGACGCCGGTGACGACGCCGATCTGGCCGCCGAGGTTTGAGGCCGACGCGACCACCAGGCCAGGGCTGATGTAACTCCTGTCGAGGAGAGTGATGTCGCCGGCGTTCCCGTTCGTGACGCCGGCGTCAGCGGACAGAATCTGGAAGCTGCTGGCAGGGACAGATCGGTTATTCGGGCTGTACAGACCGTCGACCGGGATGACCAGACCGCGGTCAGGAAACACGCCGACCTCTGACTCGAACCTCACAAGGTCCAGCACGTAAATATTGGTGGAGGCGGCTGCCTTGTCGTCGGCGGCCAAGTCCATCGTTGCCTTTCTAGCTTTTTCCACGATTGTTGATCTCCCGGTGGTCTGGTTGATCTTAGGTGTATGCTTTGGTTTTCTAGACTAGACTAGCTAGCAGCGGTATTCATACCACGAGTTTCCCGGGTAGGATAGTTATACGCAGGACTCCGCGTGTGTACTTCATGCCGGGCAGGAAACTGAATCGTGCTAGAATTGTCGTTGGTAGATGTCATCAGAAAGAAAAAGGGGAAAAGGAAAGATGCAATTACGGATTCGAATTGGAACGCAAATCCGTGATGTCCATGTATATAGATAGATAAATTCCCATCGCACCTCCGCCGGCTACAAAATCAGATATAGATCGATCTGCGTTAGCTTGTTGATAGTCTAACTTGTGTCGCCGACATGGACAAGATCCCCGGTGGTGTCAGGTACGCACATTCGATCTCTCCCTTGACTTCAATCAGTCGGCAAGTCTTTGACCTGTCTTGACCTCCCTGATCCTTTGTTCCTTCTACCCTTTTAAACTGCATCTGTTACCATCTAGACGAGAACAACGCTGCAAGATCAAATTTAAGATTCCTAGAAGAAAGTTTCGTCTATGTCTTCGCGACGAGTGTGGGACTAGAATATGTGATGAAGGTCCTGATGAAGCTGCCGTGCTCCGAACCACATTGCTGGGCCGTGAAGTTGGTCTGAGAGAGGATATGTCAATGGTGACGACCTACTTCTACGCGCTTAAGAAATTGGGCATGCTCCGTTGGACATGTTATAAGGAGCAAAAAGAAAGCTTAAAAGAATCACTAGAGATAATCCACCAGCGAATCAACAAGTACAAAGAGCGTCGCTTGGAGTCTGGATGGTTCTATTTGGTGCCGAATCTTATGACTAACAGGATCGCAATCCGAAGCCATTTACACCACCTGCCAATCAAGGAAGCAACGATGAGACGACGGGAAGAACTCCAAAAGAGAAAAGACTCACTCGACAGGTATAACATGGGCTCTCACGGATCAGAGGACTCCGACGACGCTGCTTTGCTTTCCCCCACACGTAGGTTGCTTTTGTCCACCCTGTGCTCCATGATTATAGGTTGTATAATAATCCTTGTTTGAAACTTCATTTCGTGTCCACGAAGTAGAAGATAGTTGCTTCTTTCCGGTTTCAGTATGTCAGCATGTATTTTTTGTTCTATAGAACAAAGAGGAAACCTTCCACCTTGCGTCCCAGGGGTACAAGATAGTTGCTTCTTCCTATTGCATTATTGCACCAGCCAACCATCACAAAAGTCTAGACTGATGTAAAGGGCTATGTAATATATTTATATTTTAACATTCACTCTCATGTCTAGGCTATTTTAGTCATTAGCCGGACGCAAACCTTTTTTTAGACTGCCTCGGCAAGGCTTTGAACTTGAAACCTTTTTGCTCTGGTTCCATATTGAAGTGTTGTACCAGCCAACTATCTTAAAAGTCCGAATTGATGGAGATAACTATACAGTATAATTTTAACACTTAATTTCCAGCTTCAACATGTATGCAATTTTTAACAAGAAAAGATCGAAACTCTCCGGCATCTGTGTTGATTGATGAACATGATCATTCATTTGTAGGTAGTATCTTTTGTTACAGAAAAAACAAATCGTGCACTCGAAAGCTAGGCCGCCGGTTGTGATGTCTGTTCAAGTTAAAATTTACTGTCGGAAATAAGGGAATTTCTAGTAGTGGATTCGGTAATGAAAACTAAATTGTGATTTTGATCTACGAACACAGAAGGCTGAACTCAAGTCTGAGGCCCTTGTTGTAGCGCCATATAGCTGAAGTACAATAACAACTCTTTGAAGAGAGGGATGGGGTGAGGCATAGATCGAGGATGGACTATGATCGACGTTTGTGATCATAAAAAACATGCAGCCTGCTGCTTTCAGGACTCTTTTGCACTTCATATATACCGATTCATGTCTGACTTGAATGATCTTTGATGGTGATGATATAAATGTGAAATGATCAGATATTTACTGGTGGCTGCAGACAAGTATGCTATGGATAGACTGAAGATGCTATGTCAAAAAAATCTTGGCAAGAATCTTGGGGCGTTTGGTCCGGGGGTTATGGTTTAGGGGATGAGGGCATCCCCAACCACATGGTTTGGCGATAGCCAATTTTGTTGTTTGGTATGAAGGATGAAAAGTGGTTGATGGTAGCCAATATTATGTTCGGTTAAAAATATCTTTGGCAAGAATAGTGATGTGGAGAATGTGGCAACTACACTGGCGTTAGCTGATCAGCATAACTGTGACAAGCTTAAGGATGTTTTGCATTGAATTTCCCGCCTCTTCATGCGGAAGGCTTCGAGCGGAGCCCTGCTTTAAATTAATAAATCCAACCGGCTAGGTTCATACGACACCCCGACCAAGTCATACATACACAAATGAAGATCCACGTAGTCATGGAGCGCGCGGACCCTGCCGATCGCCACCTCCACTGCAGCTATGTCCGGACGTCTAGCCATTGGCTTCCACCCCTTCATATACATAGATAATTTGTAGAAGCAATCAGCCGGCTGGGAAGGAAAGATCCCCTCGTTAAAAACGATTTCTCACTTTCCACAGGGTCTAGCACAGGACATCACAACAGATCCATAGACCCGTCGGGGCTAACCTGAGTATTCGCAGACGAGTCTATAGATCTCCACAAAGAACGAGGGGTTCCAAGAGCAGGAGAGAACTTCCCTAACCACACTTCAAAGGAACTTAGCTAGACTACACCCAAAGAAGATGTGATTTGTATCCTCATGCTCATCACATAAGGTACACTTGCCATTAGAAGGGCCATGCTTCCGACCGATGTTGCCGTTGGATGGAAGTCGCTTCCTCACCAACTGCCAAAGGAAGACCTGAATCTTAAGGGGAATCGCAATTCCCTAGATCTCGCTAAAGTGCTAACGGGGTCTACTCTGGCACAGCTTGCGGTATAAGGACTTCACCACGAAAGAGCCCGACGGTTCAAGGCTCCAGGAAAGCGTATCGGAGCCCTCTCGGAGGGGAGTAGGCGCAACCTCGCATAGTAGGCTATGCCAGTCTACCTCCTTGGTTTGGCCAAACTCCCAGCGGAAGGGGAAAACCCACTCCCCCTATGGATGTGCCAGCGCCACCGAGGCGTCGGGCTCCAAAGTGATGGCAAAGAGAGAAGGGAACCTCTCTCTGAAGGGCCCGACTCCTGTCACATGGTTTAGGATAGATGATGTGGTGGCAACCCTATGATGGATGATGTGGTTGCAACCCAAGGCTATGCAAATCGAAATAGATGCTTTAGAGAAGAGGAGAATGTCTCGCGAATAATAGATGAACAGGTCATTGGAAGCTAAGCACCAATTATTCAACGCTGATGCTAATTCCCAGCTATCTGTTTTCCTTTCCGCTCACATGCATTTTTCAGTCCACTCATCGTGTGTCAAGATTCAAGCTGACGTCCCAGCTATGTTCGTCTATTTTTCTGGGCTAGTTGGTCGGGTGTGGGATTTTTGGCTCTAGTGGAACGGCCTCAGTGAGGGGTTTCCTTATATTTTTAAAAAATTCACATGTGTCCGGTTGCTAGAACAGTCATCCTTGTCAAAGAGGAGAGGGGCGGTGGAAAGGGAGCGCCTCGTCTGCAACTGACCCGTCATGGCGAAAATTCGAGGAGGGGGCGGCGGCTGGAGGCAGAGACAACGGTGTCTCAGCTATCACTCATGGAACACTCCTCCCGCACCGTTGACCTGTCACTGTTGTCGGCAGTCATCAGGCGTAGGCCGGTCGTATAGGCGGTGTCGAGGGTCGGAGGAGGATGTAGTTGTCGTCGGCAGTCTCAACAAGGGGATGGCGAGCTGGGAAGACGAGGAGAGATTTACCTTGCGGGGTGGCCAGATGAGCTCGCGCTCGGCTGGGCGGGAAGGGGAGGAGCGGAGCAGCGGGCGTAGGGACAAGAGGAGTCGTCGTGTGTGTCGTGTGTGCTCTGCTCTCGTGTTGCTTTCTACGCTGCGTTGATTTGTGTTTGTGTCTTTTGCCTGGATGTACCTTAAGTTGGCTTCCTCTATTCATTGTGTATTTCCTGTAGCCTGGCTCTGGTGATGTTTCATATGTTCCATTTGTGTTGAATGTGTATGGTAGATGAGAAGGAATTTCTCTGTATGAATGCTTGCAGTGGCAAATCTAGGAAAAAAGGTTGCAAACGCTACCGATTGCGCTTGGGTGTTGAGGTGGGGCTAATCAGGACTCGGGATAGGAGGTACGTAGTAGTATTATGTACCAGACCCGGCGCAGGTCTTCCTCGCAGGAAAGTGGGGATGGTGAGCGATTTCTGCAGAAAGCGAATAGGAGAATTTTTGTTTCAGGGCTGGGATGCCCCCCCCCCCCCCCCCCCCCCCCCCCCTCTCCCCGATCATCTCGCTCAACTATAGCGGATGGTTTTTTGGTGTCGAAGATGTATTTTCAGAAGATGCATGTGTCATTTTGGTGGCTATGTAGGCTACTCATGTCAGTATTTGTGTGATGTGTATAATGGTTCACTTAGATCTTACCCAACGTGTCAGTTTTCAATGTGTGTAGTGGGTTAAACTATATCAGTAAACCACTTTTTATTTTGCAACGGTTCAAATAAATTTGTGAACGCCAGCACTACGAGTTGCTATCTAATGCTATTTTACCTGAATGTCAGTTTTTCATCGTGTTGAGTTCTTTGTGTTGTTATGTGCCACGAGTTTTAGTGCATGCAAATCTACAAACAATCCATGGGAATAAGAAGCTTACTACTTTGATTCTGCTGACAAGGGGGGAGGGTTAAAGGACAACAAGCATTCAGAGAAGAGAACCAAAGTTACCTGACGTTACATTGACTGATTTGGTGCCAGGTACGCACCATTGCTGGCGAATATCTCTTGTGTATGATCATAGGCATCCATCTCCACCTTTCTCTAGCCTATCAAATCATTCCTCTGTAGATCAGTCTGTGTTTCTTGTCCGCCTCTCTACCCCTATTTTTTGCTTCTGTTTTTTGGTTCGAAGGTGGACGCCGATGGTGATCGGCCTTTTTTTTTTTTTGAGAAAGAAGAAGGTATCCTACCTGCCCTGCACTTCTCTATGTTGTGGTACATCAGGCCCATGAAATGAGAGGGGTTTTTTTTTGAATTTAAAAAAAAAAAAGAAAAAAAAAAAAGAACAGGGCCACGTTACTGGGCGTTTGAGGCTAAATAGATTTTAGCTGGTCGGGATGGGCTGAAGGATACGATCCATTAGCCAAAACTAGCTCATTTCATTTTCTGTCCTTCCCGCACGAATTCGTGGGATATTAAGCTGGCTTACGTGTCAACATATGATTGGCTGTCAAAATGTGTTTTGCCCGAAATAAAAAACAGGCGTCTGTTAAATAGACAGTCCCAACTAATTCAAAACCAGGGTTGAGTCGGATCGGGTGGCATGAGAGGAGACCGTTTCTTCCGTGGGATTCTCCATTTGCCTTCCATTTGCTGAAGAAATTACGGGATCCTGCATCTATTTACCGGTACATGGAAAAATAGGAAAAATATTATGTCTTGGTGAGTACTCCACGAAGCATCAAAATCGTTCTCTACTCTGTCTCTACTTGCCTGATATAGCGGGTCGTTACTGCAACAACCCACGGGATCATCTACGTAGATCTTGCACAGTTTAGATCAAATCGGTACGATCCCGGAAATTAAAAATATCAATCAATCACTACAGATATTTCTTGCCCTTTCTGCATCCATTCATATACGTCTCAAACTTTCCATGTAATCCTCGACTCAATATTTTTTCACACCACAATTCGCCATTATCAACGAAGGCGAGCTCGATTGTCACATCCACGGATCTACCACGGTGACCATTATCGTTATTAATGGAGCCAGCAGGAAGCAGAGGAACGGTGCAGGGATCTGCACCAAGCCAGGGCAACATGCTGTACCACCTCAGCCGGTCGGCGTGGCTGTACCTGGCGCCGGTGGCGTTCGGGGTGCTCAGGTCCTTCTTCAACCAGCACCTCCGGCGCCCGCTGCGGTGGCTCCTCCCGTCCTTCGACCCGTTCGTCACCGTTGACGTCGCTGCCAAGCCGGAAGACCACTCCTTCTCCTATTACGGCGGGCCGGAGGGCAGCGCCAAGTGGAGCGACGCCTACGGGGAGGTGCTGGCGTACCTGAGCGACGCGTGCTCGCGGGAGGCGCGGCAGCTCCGAGCAGAGGGCGCCGCCGAGGGTCACGGCCTCGTGCTCAGCCTCCGCGAAGGCCAGGAGGTGGCCGACGAGTTCAAGGGCGTCACCTTGTGGTGGTCGGCCGTACCGCCTCTGGAGACGATGAGGAGGTGCTGCCGCCTGACGTTCCACGAGCGCTACCGGAGCCTCGTCGTCGACGAGTACCTGCCCTACGTCCGCCGCACCGGACAGGAGCTCGCCTCCCGCAACCGTCCCCGCAGGCTCTACTCCAACAAGAAGGATCTCAACTACCAGTGCGTGATCTGTTTACTGTTTTTGTTCCGCTGGAATTAATCTGGTTGTTTAATTATTCTGGTTTGTGTTTCAGTTCTCGGAGGGACGAGGTATGGAGCTACATCGACTTCAACCACCCGACCACTTTCGATACCCTGGCCATGGACCCGGCAAAGAAGCAGATGATCATGGACGACCTCGACGACTTCCGCAACAGCAAGGACTACTACCGCCGCATCGGCAAGGCGTGGAAGCGCGGCTACCTCCTCTACGGACCGCCGGGCACGGGCAAGTCCACCATGGTCGCCGCCATGGCCAACTACCTCAACTACGACATCTACGACATCGAGCTCACCTCCCTGCAGACCAACAGCGACCTCCGCAAGCTCTTCATCGAGACCACGGGCAAGTCCATCATCGTCATCGAGGACATCGACTGCTCCCTCGACCTCGCCGGCAGCCGTGCCTCCATTATGCCACAAAGAGACGACGTCCACAGAAAGGACGACAAGATAGTGACCTTGTCCGGCCTGCTCAACTTCATCGACGGGCTGTGGTCGGCGCACAGCGGCGAGCGTATCCTGGTGCTCACCACCAACCGGCCCCAGATGCTTGACCCGGCGCTGATCCGGCGGGGGAGGATGGACATGCACGTCGAGATGTCCTACTGCACGTTTGGGGCGTTCGTGACGCTGGCCAAGAACTACCTCGGGGTGGACGCGCACCCTCTCTTCTACGATGTCGAGGGACTGCTGCAGGTGGCGGACATGACGCCGGCGGACGTTGCCGAGTGCCTGATGATGCCCTCGGAGCGCGCCGCGTGCCGCGACGTGGATGCCTGCCTCTCTCGCTTGGTAGACGAGCTCAAGAAGAAGCGTGGGGAGAAGAAGTCCGTCGAGGAGAAGACGGCAGCCAAGGAGAAAGTTGCACCTTATAAGTGAGGAGTGGGGAGGATCAGAATCAGATGGCTGTTAAACATAACGGCGAGGAAGTTCCAGGGCAGGGAGGACGAAATAGCTAGCAAGTCATTGTGACAACTAGCTTGGTACGGCTAGGGTTTGTCATATGATGTATCCACAATGTTTGGTATTTGGTTTTGCAGGTGTACAGTTTGAGAAAACATCATTTGCTCTTAGTTACTTTGGTATTCTAAACACGTTTCTAAGATACACTAGCACAATGCAGCTACGGAGTAAACGGCGAGGAAGTCACCGCAAACGGAACAACTAGCTAGTCACGTGACTGGATAACCCACACATCCGGGGCCAGGAGGGTCTGGTTTGTTCTGCTTGTCTTCTTGGAGGTGTTGCTTGGTTCGCGGTGCTTCGGAGCGATAGGAGTGTGGCGGAATTTCTTCGGAGGGCGCAGCGGTTGAGAGTCATCTCCGTTTTCGTTGAACCGACGGTGTCGGCTTTGTTTTCTTTTTTGTTTCTTTTGGGCTTACTTTGTGCTGTGGGTCCCAGCAGCGGTATCTCAGCTGTCTCGGGTGGTTGCTGTATTAATATAGCGGGGCGTAAGCCTGTTTCGAGGAGGTAACCCACGCATTTGCTCGGCTAGGTTTGTTAAATATATGGTGTATCCATAAGGTTTCAAAAAAATACTGATACATTCAAACATGTTTGGTACGCAGAGTATTATGTTTTGCAGGTGCACAGTTTGAGAAAACATCATTTGATCTTGAGTATAAGTTCAATAATCACTTTGGTATTCTAAACACATTTCTTAGATACATTCTTTTGAGAACTGTCACTTTTTTACTTTCAGTGTATATTCGTACGTTGTGTTTGCTATTATCATGTTATTATTTACTCATGTGTCTCTCATCCATGCTGCGGTGTCAATAGGCACACTTTAGCACCACCTACATTTGTGCGTCACCCCTTCCTCGAGAGCGACTTGCTTACAGCGAAGTCACTGACCCCATGCACCACGTCGTGGGCTTCGCTGTAGTCTGAAGGTGATACGGCTTGGCGGCAAGTCGCTCTCGAGGAGCGCGATCAAGTCGGCGCTGCATGAAATGGCAACAGGTTTCAAGCGACTCCCTACGTTTTTTACATATGAATGCGGATAAAAAACAAAGGGAATAGCTCTCAATGGTCTCCCTCGACCTACCGGCTTGGGATTGCTGGGTTTTGATGGGCTCGGAGTTCACTATGATGACCGCACCGCGTATATCATTGCTGAAATATAACATGTCGAATTAGTAACTCCGTTTCACAATATAAAATATTTTAGCCATTTTCCACATTCACATGTATACACATGCATCTAGGCACGTTTTAGTGTACATATTCACTCCTTTTAGTACGAATCTAGATAACATGTGTAACATCTAAAACATCTTACATTGTGAAACGGAGGGTCCATTGCTGTTCTTTATGTACCATTGCGAACATGGATTTCTAAAGAATGAAAGAAATGGTGTCTGCCAGCCTACTACCAAGATAATATTGTGCATATTCGCATGCATATTGACTGGTTCAAAAAATAAACTGCCAAGCAAAGTAAAACGGCAAACGTTGCAGGATTTCACTGTGGAAAAAGGAGAACATATAGACAATACGTGTCCGTTTAAAGCCAAAGGTCAGATCCTTACATTCGTTAGAGATGCAGGAAGGCTCGTTGTACAAGTACAAGGTACAAGTCCTAGCATATGGTGGGGCATGAAGATACCAAAGAACTAACCAGCCTGCCACATCACTTCTTAAGCAATAGATTTCTGAAAGCATCATTCGACTTTAACTCTTCCGGGGCAACATCCGGTTTCTCATCTTTCTTGTTCCACCCAAGAGGTTTAATCACGGCTCGCGGTGCGAATAATGTGTTCTTTCCTGTGATTTTTGTGTCAACTTTGGTCATTTCCTTCTCTGAACTGGCATCAACTGGCGCCTTCTCATCATGATCACCTCCAGAAGGCAATTTATCTGCAGAAGCAAGTTCAGATATATCAGATTGGTAAGAATCTGAAGATACAAGGATGTAGCCGTGTCATAACTGTGACAATTAAGGTGCATAGGAAGGACCAGTAATTTCAATTTTATGCTCATATTGCAGGAAATGTTTTAACTTTTAAGTCATGTGCCTTTAAAGAAAAAGAGGAAATGAAATCACAAAAGAACTCGAACAGCAATTCAAGATATATGGTTAACACCCGTAAAAAAAGATAGATGGCTACAAAGTTACCACTTATGCATCAGTGTAAACACCAAAATGTCCGTTGCATTTGGATGGTTTGGGAATTCCAGATCTCGCTCGCACGGCGATCAGCCTACGGGTGTGGTGGCTGTGGATGACACGCACAGACCCACTTAGACCGCGGCGCGGGTTGGACATGCAATTCTCCCATGATGAAAGACATATCTTCCGTGCCTCCACATAGATGGTGCTGGGAGACGGGGCCTCTACTCTCTTCTGGGAGGACAAATGGTTGGATGGGAAGTCCCTCAAGGAGACAGCGCCAGACTTATTCCCGCTAATTCTGAGGAGGCGTAGGAGACATCACACATCACACAGTAAGGGAGGCACTAGTGGAGCACCGTTGGATCAGAGACATCTCAGGGGCAATGAGCCCGCTAGCACTTAGGCAGTAAGTGCATACCTGGATGAGACTAAGAGAGGTGCACTGGTCCGAGGAGCAGGATAGCATGGTTTGGCGCAGGACGAACGACTCGCAGTACTCATCCAAATCATGCTATGACGCCCTCTTCCTAGCTGTGACTGAGTCAGACTCATGGAAGCTGACCTGGTAGACTTGGGCTCCGCCGAGGTAGAAGTTCTTCGTATGGCTGGCTTGTTAGATAAATGCTGGACCGGGGAATGTCTTGCGCGTCATGGACTCCCACATGCGGCGACATGCCCGTTTTGCAATAAGTCCGAGGAGACAATGCCGCAAATTCTGAATGGGTGTCCTTTCTCAAGGACGATTTGGCACGAGGTGATATCTTCGATTCGATCCACGTTCAGACATCCGATTGTTGATGTTGACTTCGCGACATGGTGGTCGACGATCCTAAATGCCACCCCTCACCAGCTGCATAAGAGCACCTCATCAGTGATTATGCTCACGGCTTGGTGGATTTGGAAGCATTGCAACGTGGTCATCTTCGACAACATCCGACCCTCCCTGGTGGACATCGTCAAGGCCGAAGCTAGAGATTGGGCGAGCGCGAGAGCCAGGGGCGGGCCCAGGATTTTGATGCTGTGTATTCAAAATTTTAAGGACACAGATTTTTTTTTCCGTCTAAATGCTTGGTCTTGGCATGTATAATTGAGTACTACATCATATAGTCCTACTGTATAATGATCTTCATCTATATGATCGATCCATCAATATATGCATATGATCGATCCATCATCTTCATGTATATGATCGATCCATCAATATATTAGTACCACACAAACTACATATACTAGCAAAGAAAATCAAGGCCAAGAATGAACCGAACCAGGGTCTTAGTGCTACTGTATAATGTATATATGAGCATGATATCAGATTTGCTAGAACAGATCATACTTGAAATTATTTAAATCATACAATTGATCCACATATAAAAGAAGCAACAATTAAAAAATTCAAGACAAAAACAACAATTAAACCTTATGTATTTCGGGTTGGTTCAATCTAAACTGCATGTGGTCTGAATTTTTTGTATACCTCAAGGAATGGTTAAGTATATCCGAGAGATCTCAAGGAAAACAGGGGCTGGAGCGGTGGAGCCTCGAGGTCCGACGGCCAGCGTTGCCGTCCCTGGTCGCCGCGACGCTTGGTCTTGGGGATTTCGTCGCTGATCGCTCGTCGTCTAGGGTTCGATTAGCTGCTGTATTTTGGAAACATGAATCGATCGGGAGCAACGATGGATAACTGATCGGGCTGGGCAGTACTAGCGCGGGTAGATGGCGTTAAATGGCCTAGAGCTAATTGGGCCAGAGGTGGGCTGGGTTGTATTTTGGCCTGAGCGTGACCACCTATGCTATATCTCTGCTATTTTCGAATTTCTTCATACATACAACTCCTGTGTACTATATATACCTAGTTTTTTGTCAAAAAAATTGGGTATGCACTTGAATACCCTTGAATTGTAGTGGGCCCGCCCCTGGCGAGAGCCAAGGGGCTAATGGGCTTAGCCTGCTGCTCTCTTAGGGGTTGTGTAGTATGGTGTGGGGTCGCCCTCTGAGGCATGTACATAAAACTCTTCTTTCTATCAATGCATCGAAACCCAAAGTTTTTTGCGTTTTCGTGAGAGAAAAAAACAGATATGAAGAGTTGTCAGTCAAAGGGCATACCTTGGCCCTTGGATGTAGTGCCTGCTTCACGGTTCTTCTTACTCTTGCTTGGATCTGAATGAGCAATACTTACTTTCTTACTGAGCAACTTCTGCTTGTTCTTTCTAATGGCTGCTTCAAGATGCTCCTTGTCTGAAAAGTCCACATACGCAATTCCCTGCAACAATGGAAAAACATATCAGTTTGGGATTCTAAACAATGATGCCAGAATGCTGAAACATAAAAAGTTCCGCTAAGGATTGAACATGTACCCTCGATTTTTTGGTGAACCTGTCCCTTAGCAACCTTATGTCTGACACACCACCAATGTCCGAAAAGAAACGACGGATGTGCACCTCAGTAGCCTATAGAGAGTAGATGGTTAGTTTATTGAAGTTCGACGCTAACTGCATATAAGAAACAAAAGGTGGCGTACTGTCAAGTCTATATTTGACATATAGGCAGTGCATTTGTCACTGTAGAAGTATGGCTTCGGTTGATTTGAACTTGTATTTCCTCCTTGGCTGACACCTTCAACTTTCATTTCAACAGATGTCTCGGTCTTCCCCCTGCTAACCTCACTAGTTTCTTGAGGATGACTGTGTGTGTTTTGTTCCTTTGATCCATGATCATCAGATGCCCCTGTCCTTACAGGTGGATTATCTTTCCTTTTCTTAGCAGGAGGCTGCACTTTGCTGGTCATTTTACTTGGCTTTCTTTTCTGGGAGGAATCATTTGCATACGAAGTTTCTTTGGGGGCTGAAGATGGGTCAGATTTAGCTTCCTCCTGAGCCTTGAACATCATAAGCTCCTTTAAACGAGGCGCGACCTGGTCAAATAGCATGACGATAAGTTAAGCAACTATAGTTTACACGATAACGTACTGTACACAAATCTGAGTCGCGAAGTTAAATTATACTACCTCTGTTTTTTAAATATAAGATGTTTTAGCCTTTTTCCACATTCACATGTCAAAACTTGTATCTAGACATGTTTTAGTGTCCATATTCATTCATTTTTGTGTGTATCTAGACAATATGTGCAATAGCTAAAACATCTTATAGTATTAAAAAACGGAGGGGGTAGAACATTTGACATGACATGTGAGATAGGGTAAACCCATTTCAAAACTAATTACAAATGCAACAGTTTAAATGCTCTTGATTTGCATGGAGTAATCTTGCGTGTAAGCCTTTATGGTATCAATCATTGTAGCATATGATCAAACATTATGCAAATGGGACTAAAAACATTCAGAAACTTGTGGCACTATCATATTTTGGAGAATAATCAAGCAGGACAGTAGATCTTATGAGTTGATTGAATCAAAGAAGTGTCTCGTGCATGTAAGCATATTTATAACAAATCCTATCCAAGTATGATTCACTCACATACACACAATTATAGTGTTTGGAGAGATATAAGAAGTGCACCAAACCAATTAAACATTTATTCGCCAGAAGTTTAATGAAACAACGAAAAAAAATGTTGTGCTTGTCAAACATTACAGCCACCATTATCCATTTATATCTTCCCAATGTATTAAGATAAAACCAGATTCATGAAGAACAAATAGAGAGGCACACAGTTACATGCCCAACGAGATAACTCCCCATTCGAACAAGACAATACTTAAGCGCTTAAGAAAACTAGCAAGACACCTGCCCAGCGTCATAGCTGATGTGGTATTAATTAAATCGAAGGAAAATGATACAGCACAAAAAAAATGTCGACTGGCATACCTTTTTTATAGCAAGGTCATAGTCATCCAAGGTGCCATGTTCCCTTTCAAATCTTATCCATGAATGACATATGGCCTAGTAAGTTACAGTCATCAGTGTTCATTACTGTTATGTTAAGATAAAACATAAATGAAGATGCAAATAGAATGCATTATGGCAATGAAGATATTCAAAGAAAGTTTTAACTGACAATGAAGTATTTGACTATTCCACTACTATTCGGTATGAACTAGGTCCAGCAAACAAGGAAAACCATCTCTGGAAGTCATGTCATGGTGCCCATCTTTGGTGCACAGTTCAAGTCCACCTGAATGGCTCATTTGTAGGCTGGATAAGAACCTTACAACAACAGAGAGTCCCATGCCATCCCACGTCTGGACGGCTACTGTACTTCCGAAATTTGACACGACTACTAGCCTCCCATGTACTCTTAGCAATTTAAGTTACAACTGTTGCATATTATGATTAGTTTATCTACTTATAAATAGCCCAAATGAAATAGGTGGGCTACCAATTCACCTCACTTAGTTACTACGGATAGGCCCGATGTGCTTTTGGATATATAAGTATATATAACATCTCGTAACATTCTATTGTACAGCCTAAGAGATCAATCAGCACGGTGCACAGGAAATTTCACGGTCAGTTGGTTTAGGTTTACAGACCAAGCAGGTGGGAAGGAAAAATTATTGTAGTTGCTCAAGAAGAGCTTACCTCTGATCCAGACCCAGCAAATTTTTTGCTATAGCAACGCTTGTAAAGTGATCTTGCCTCATGAATATGTCCCATTTCTGTCTCCATTGAAATATAGCGCTGCCAGACCTCCAAAACAGACCCACTGGAAGAACAACAGATTCAAAACTGAGTGCAAGTAAGGAGAAAATTGTATGAACTCAGCACAAAATAATGATAATATAACCTTTTCTTTATAGTATTTTCCCAAACTCCACGCGCTGCAGCTAGATCTTTGCCAATATTACACTCTAATTTGGCCCAGTATGCATGCAAGAGCAATAACTCCTCGGTTCCTAGTTGTCGCGAGAGGAACTCAGCAGCACCCTGATAATATATACCCATAGTTAACCCTCCCTTCAAACAAGATAACATTGAACTCCAGTAAACAGAAAATAAAGTGCATGTGCACAGCATGGTCATAGAGAACATACCACAAATGTCTGCCTAATCAGTTCGAAATCCAAACCAGCTGGCATCCTTCGCCTTAAACTATCAACTCGAGTAAGATAAATCTCGAGATACTGCAAAAATGCAATCATTCAAATTAAAGGTAAATAAGACCTCACTAGCTCAGTTGACAGGCAATTACAGGCCATTGGACAGGAGTTCTTATTTCTCAAAAGAATGCGTTAGTTTATCCAGGAAATAAACAGCTTAGAGTATCCCGATAAGGCAATAAGAACAGTGGCTTCCAAGATGCAACAAAGTGTGTTGTGTGTGTGTGCCACCATGCGAGCGCGGTTTTGGGTGTGTGTGGGTGAGAAAGAGAGGTTCCAAGTGCAGATAAATCACCTCTTTCATGCTTGGAAAAGAACATTGAATGGCCTGCTCAAAGACCTGAAAACAAGAAATGTGTACATATATGTTGTTACTTCCTAATACATATATATAGAAGAAGAAACTGAAGACAAGACAAACAATAATATTCCACAATGAAAGGAAGGCAACAAAAGCACAGTGAACACATCCGAAATTTCATGGCATACAGTAGTCTCAGGAAGTGTTTCTTGCTTTAGGATATCATCTAGTTACTACGGAACAAACTAGGTAACTACTTGCCATGAAAATGGTAGGTTGGGGAGTAGGACGTAGGTTAGGGGGGAGAACGAGGGAGATAATAGATTTATGAGTCATATCGGAAGACTTAACCCTAGGTATCAATCCAAAGGATACAGATAAGGATTAGATCTCTATATCTAGTCTTACATCTTTACTATATAAATAGATCTCTTCATATTCAAATAATGTCCCATAGTTGTTTCTAGAATACTACCTTATCTAATATCTGTCCACATAACATACTACTCCCTCCGTTTTTTAATATAAGATGTTTTAGCTATTACACATGGTGTCTAGATACACATCAAAATGAATGAATATGGACACTAAAACATGTCTACATACAAGTTTGGACATGTGTATGTGGCAAAAAGCCAAAACATCTTATATTAAAAAATGGAGGGAGTAGGAGGTAACTAAGTTACACAAATTAAATCTCCTAATATGCTACGGAGCATTATATTAAAATGAACTTTCTTCCACCTTATATATGGGGTTCTCAGAATAAAATAGCAGTAGACCACTATTTCTCTACCTAAATACACAATCATTTTAACAGTAATTACTTCATATTGGCAGCATGTGCTTACACGAAAGGCTAAATATAGGCATATAGCCCTCCTGGTCACTTTTAAAACATGTATGCTATTAACAAGAGAACTCAGTGAATATACAATATAGTAGATGAACTACTGAACAGTGGCGGCAGACTTTGGACACTGACTTATACCATTCCATTTTTGCATACATATACAAATTTGAGTCCCTAAATTATGAAACAAAACACATTAAACATCTGATAATAAACTGAACTACTGAACAGGGCGCCAGACTTTGGACACTGAATCATGCCATTTCCTTTGCATGCAGGTACAATTTTGAGTTTTGATGAAACCCCAACTACATACCAACATAAGGGACCCAAGGAACTTACAAGTCGCAGTTCATCTTCAGACGCACTAATGCGCTCCAAAGACAGCAAGTGATGGACCCATAGATCACTAATCCATGTACAGTTTCTCGTAGCTCTGTGGTAAACACTTCTGAGTATAGCTGGTACCTGGAAAAGAAATCAGAAAAGTAAGTATTAACGTTTGGAAGAAACGCCATCTTCACTAGATCTACAGATCTAGGTGTAATGTCACATTGTAGTTTCAAAGAGTACCTTCAGGGATCTGTCCAGGTAACTCGTGTAACCCATCCACAGATCACTTGAAACAGGAAGCTCTGAAACTGCACGTTCATACAGAACTTGGACGCGAGCAGGGTCACCACAAGACTCCTCAAATTTGATGTATTTCTGTTTCGTCCCCAAAAAATCAACCAACAGTGAGTTTACAGAAAATGAATATTCGGTAATGAAAATTTTTGCCATACCAGAAATACTTGTAGTTTGTTAGCCTCGGATTCAGTCGTGTCACTTAGCTGGTCCTCGTACTGCTTACGTGCATTGTACATCTCGCTGGCCTTTTTGTAAGCAGATAAAACATTTGGGGGAACATCATCAGACTGGGAATCTTGGTCCTTTGTACTGCCTTCTTCAGCTTCCCAGCTCTTATACGCAGCGAGCGTTGATTCAATGTCAGCTAGAGGCACAGATAGCTGGCGGTGGAAGAGCACGCGTATGCGCTGAACCTGCTTTGCCTTCTCCTCATCACTGCCGTCACTCATGGTCAAAATAGCCATCTCATAATCCCTGTAGGCTTCCCAGAGTCTGCTGCCTTCAGTCACATGTAGACCCCCTGCAGTGATTGCACGCTCATACAAATCCCTCATTTTTGAGAGACCAGATTGTGAACATTGTAACACTGACTGATCATGCTCCTCAACATAATCAAGATAATCCTGCCATAACTTAATACTCTGCAATACCATGATCATCAAGAGAAGTCAGCACTCCACGCACTCAACATTCTAAACTCAATTCCACAAAACAAGTTTGACATACCAGATACTCTTGCACTCCACATTCATACAGCTTTTCAATAGCATCAAAAGATCCAGAACTGTAACAACAGAGACAGTATACAGGTTTTAGTTCCGATAACATCAATATTTCACGATATCACTTGGAGAGAAAAGAATCACAAACCCAGAGCTCAATGAAATCTCATCCTTCGCCCAATCCTGCCACATCTTTGGTGTGAGAGGGAAGAACTTGTTCATCTCCTGCCTTGCAGCACGAAGCTTCTCAATATTCCCAGATTTCCTCAATAATTGTATGAGCTGCAAGAAAATCAAAACGAAACATTAAAACACACATGAAACATCAATCTAGTCATATGGCAGCACTTATCAATCAACACTATCCACTTTACCTAAGATAGCAAAAGCATTCCAATTACTAACCTAGTAAACAGCAAACATCCATGAAATATCCTAAGAAAAACAGCAAGCATCCATCAAATATCAAGCTAATCGCATCATGATCGTCTCAATCTCCACCTACGGCGGCCCAATTTCAGCTACTGCATAAGAAAGACGCTCATGGAAATCAAGAGCATGTCAAAATTTCTAACAAAATGAGGTCAGCCACAACGAAACATCGTCCCAATGGCCGAACCAGCGCGACCATTGTCCACATTCGCAAGAGCACGCCCTGAATCGAAAACCTAGAGTGCACACCGTGGAGCTCGCATCAACCCACAAAACCCCCTCAAAGCCCTAGTCGTGGGTCAGCGAGACTAGGCATGGCGGCGCGGGAGAGGGAAGCGGCGGAGGAGGGGGTACCTGCACGTGGGAGTCGTAATCCAGAGGCTGCTCCTGGAGGGTGCGCTCCAGGGCCTGGATGCGGAGCTCGTCGCCGCCGTCCCCTCCATCGTCGGAGTCCGACGAGTCGGAGTCGGAGTCCGAGGGGTTCCTATCGGCGAGCTTCTCTCCGTCTTCGGCGCCTCCTCCGGCGATGTCCGAGGGCGGCGGCGCCCCCGCCTCCGGCAGGTCCTCTTCCATGGGCGTCGTCATATGTGTCTGTGTGCGTCCAAACTGGGCTTGGGCTGGATGTGGGCGGGGTACTGTTCTTTCTCGCCCTTCTTCTGTACTTTTACGGGAATGTACCATATGAATCTTGGAATTCATATCCCGCACCTAACTTCTTCCATGGGCAGTACTGAAAAAACAAAATTGACAGTGACAATAGTGTAAAAAAGTTCATTAACGTTGACTGACTGCACTTAGAGCACCCAATCACTCAGGTAGTTCAAAAAAAACTAAAAATCACTCAGGTAGTCCAAAGTTGACCTTTAACGAAAACATTATTGGAATCATAGTGCCAGTAGATGTGCTCGCTTTCGCCTTACCATTTCTCCTTATTATAATTGTGCACAGTATAGACACAAAGTTGATATGGCAAACTATTGTGAAGCGAAATGAGCCGGCTCAGTGGTGGCGGCAATAACCCCCCTCCCGCACACACACACGAGATTTGATATTTTAGGACCCTGCTTCTTTATGCATAAACTAAAGACTATGCATTTTCCTGCTCAGACACTCTTTATAGTTCTATTTTCGCTTTGCCCCCTCATTATTGGAATCACAGCTTAACTACTTAAGTCTAGTGTTTGGACAAAGCAGCATGAGTTGACTACTAGGCCTCTCTGGATCGTAGTATTTTTAAAAAAAATCATAGGATTTCAATCCTTAGAAATTTTTCACATGAATTACCTTTGGTTTAACAGAATGGTATCAACAATTTATAGGAATTTAAGCATCCACTCCACCCTCTTTTTTACACTCAAATACGTGGGATCGAAACACTTCTCATGCGTTTTATCTAAATGACAGTTCCCACATTGTTCCCGTTTTCTGTAATTCTCTACTTTATACTTGCAAACCTGTGAATTTTTTTGTGTTTTTCAAATTCATGTGTTTTTGAAACCAGTGGTCCAAAGAGGCCCGTACGTACTTAACTGCAAAATATGGGGGTGAAAGTTCTATTGAAACGTACCCGCCCATGCGATGTGATGTGATACATAAACAATCTGAATTTACCCCTCGGATAGTCAAATGTAGGACCCCCATGCAAAAACGCACCCCATTTTTTCTCGTCCGTCTCAGCTCAGCGTTCGTGGATCGATACAAATTCGAAAGGGGGGAAGAGAAGCCTCCAGGCGCACGCGACGATTCTTCCAGAAACAAATCGCGTCCCACCCCACCCCATCCACCAACCCCGTCCCTTCCTCGCCGGGGGCGCAGCGAGATGTCGCCGGCGGCGGACGGCCCGGCGGCGTCGAAGCGGCAGGCGGAACTGCTCAAGCAGGAGGGCAACTCCTTCTTCAAGAAGGACCGTATCAGCGCCGCCATCGACGCATACACCGGGGTAAACAGGGCCACCACCCGTGGTCGCCGCCTCTTCCCTTTGCCCGCGCTTGGCGTCTCTCTATCTCTAGTAGGCGCTAGCTGTTGTCTCGGTCGATTCCGTGTGGCGCGGACTGATTTCGAGGTGTGAGGTGATGGAGCCCCATTCCGCGGCGCGAAGGCTCGTTGGTTGTTTTGGTGATGAAATGAACCGTCTGGAATTCCTACCGAATTCTCTCGATTGCTTCCCTAGTGGAGTACCAACTTTCGCCTGCTAAATCAGTGAACATATTCCATTCTCTCGATTGCTTCCCTAGTGGAGTACCAACGTGGTACAGATACTTGTGCGTGCTTTTCCTGTGGGCAGTTGGGTGGTGTGGTTACTGGTTAGTGATTACACATATTCCATTCTGTCAGTGAACAAGGAAGAAATGCAGGATGGATTACATTTTAGCATCTAGTTTAGTCAATGCGGAGAAGAGAGGATAGAGAAATTGTGGGATCTGTACCACGTTTTACTAATTTTATTCTGCCAGGGCATTGAAACTAGAAACCTCCTACTCGCCTCTAGCAGTGTTGCCTATGTGAACCCTTTCTGCTAAGCTCTTAATGGGCATGGAATGTCTCAATGTGCTAAACATGTTTGCAATTCAGCTAAGACTACAGTTCAGGTCTAGTTACTTGGGAATTCCTCTTGTTTTCCCTCTTTAAACCATGGCGACAGTTGGATGTATTTCATTGACTTAGCAGTGCCTTTTTACGTAGCATTCATGCATTAAAAACGCCTTCCTTGCTAACTTCAGTATATTATGGTTAACAGGCGATAGCTCTCTGTCAAAATGTTGCAGTATATTGGACCAACAGAGCACTATGCTATAAGAGGCGGAAGTATGTAACTCCTATTTCCATTTGTTTGTCACGCCTATTTGTCAATTTGATGCATGGTTCAAATTTTACATTATACTGTATTGCTATTGAATTTGGCAGTGAGTGGGGCAAGGTTGAGGAAGATTGTAGAATGGCTATCCATTATGACAACCATTCCGTTAAGGTAAGTGTGTGTCTTCAGCTGTTCTTAATAACTAGCCACTTTAAATGCTTTGTCTATTTGGTCCAAGCTCACGCTGCACATCGTGCTAAATAATGAGAAATGTAATCTACTTTACTGTTTTTCAGGGAACTTTCCTGTAGCGAAAATAAATTCCATTTTCCATCACAGTTTTGCTTTATCCAAAGATGTATAGGATTGCATTTATTACCCTGTTTTCGACAAACACACTAGTAGCATGTATCCGCACTCTAGTTGAGTTAAGGTTTATTCTGCGTTACAGTGAATTTAATGTGTACTTTATTCTGCAATTGGAAACTGGACTTAGTCATATGAACGATTTTAGGTTACATGGCGTTGAACTCCCAGGTGGGAGGTTTGCTTGAGATCAGTATGTGCTATGTAGTTATGCTCATTGTTAACTCGATATTGAGCTTTTGTTTTATTTGGCTCATTTGACTAAGACTAGATGTGATTTGCTAAATCTTTTAGGAAGTCATGTATCATTTTATTTCAATTGTATAGTGCATGTTCTTACTATAGAAAATAACATTGATGTATTTTGACATTTAGCAGCACTGGAAGTCGAAATATGAATTGCCTCATGAATCTGTAAGCAAACCTATAGTGATGCTGCTTTAAGTAATGTACAGTTCTAATACACCTGGTTGGTAGAAAATTTAACTACAAAAGTACATATCTAGCATTTCAAGCTTATGTAACTTCCTTTTTAAAGAGAGTGGAAAAAATGTTTGCTTCACGTTTGACCATTTTGAAATGGGCTGTTCAAACTTTAGTATGTTTAATCTCTTGTCCGCAGTGACGATAACTTATTTACTCTGTTCGCAGGCGCACTACATGCTCGGGCTTGCACTTCTCAACAAGCAAGAATTGGCTGAAGGAATAAAAGAACTAGAGAAGGTTTCTCTCTTGTTAAAGCTCTTTGTTAGTCCAACTATCAATATTAATCTGAATATTTTTAGAAATATTAATTGTTAACCATTAACACAGATATCCACTTAAACCGGGTATAACTAATAATTATAGAGTGATGGTTAAACTGTGCTCTAAACCTGCTTTCATTCCTGCATTTTCCTGGTACATACGCTATATGCTCTACTTTTTACATAGACACACAATATTGATTGGGAGCACATCTTACTAATATCCACCTACCCTGTCCTTTGTCCCCTCATGCCGGTAAATTTGCAAATGTGATCTTAATCTGAGTTTAAAAATATAGCTGAATGGAGCTGATAATGAGTATAGCATCAACTACCAGCAGAAACAGGAAAGTACAATGCCTAATGCCATCATTGATGCAGTTTATTCTTTAGTTGTTGTTATTTTAGTTGCAAATACAATTATGTTTATGCCATTTTTGCTGATGAACCTAACTATGTAAAATTAGTCTTTGGAGCTTGGGAGGGGTGCACATCCTGCAAGCTACATGGTTGAAGAGATATGGCAAGAGCTTTCTAAAGCCAAATACATTCAATGGGAAGGCCTATCAAAAATGCGATCCTCTCAATTGCATAAACTGAAGTGCGTAATTAGTATCTGCCCTGCATTGCTTAATTAGTATGACAGGGACATATTGTAATTCCTGCCTAATATATCGTTTTCCATTTTTTAAGGTCATCATGTAAAGAAGCTCTAAGGAATTATAATAGCCTTGATAATCCAGCTGCAGACATGTCTGAAGAGCATCAGCTAGATGAAGTTTTCAGGAAAGCTGCAAAGGCTGATATTCCAACAGAAGTATGAATCTGCCTTATGAAATGTTTTCTTACATTGGCTTCACTGATTTAATCAAACTCCATGCGTTATGTGCAGGTTCCTGACCATCTCTGCTGCAAAATTACACTTGATATCTTCAGAGATCCGGTGATCACTCCAAGTGGAATCACTTACGAGAGGGCTGTGCTTCTTGACCATCTAAATAGGGTACGTACCTGACAGGTGTAAAAGATCTCTTGCGACGTACTTGTTTGTACGTGTTTTGCGTATCAAACTTATGAAACTTTCAAATTTGTAGGTGGGTAAATTTGACCCTGTGACCCGTGAAGCCCTTGAACCACACCAACTAATTTCAAACCTCGCGGCCAAAGAGGCTGTAGATGTCTTTTTGAGTGAACATGGTTGGGCTTACAAGATAAGGTGATTGATATGAATAATTAAGTTGTTAGGTTAAACCTTGGCTGGAGGTAAGATTGGCAATACATAGTTCCTTTAGTTTGTTGTTGACATCAAGGAAAATGTACATAGTGATTTGCTAAAGGTATTGGAATCATACAAGGAACTGATCATGGCTACCCGTGTAAGCAAAGGCTGTAAACAAAAGGAGGACGGCTGTGCAATTGATGACTTGTTGACTTCCTTTGTCTCCGTGTTACTAAACGTTTCAGAGTAGTACTACAAGCTCTATAATGTACATCATTGCTACCCTGAAAAAATTGTACTCCCTCTGTTTTTTAATATAAGATGTTTTAGCATTTGACTAGATTCATCTATATCTACATGTATCTAGACATAGTTTAGTGTACATGTTCACCTATCCAAGTGTGTATCTAGACATCATGTGTAATGTCTAAAACATCTTATATTTAAAAACGGAGGGAGTACATCATTGCTGGTAATGGGTTATTTGCATTAGCGATTTTGTTTCAGTAATTTTCAAACAAAAGGCTTAGGATTTGAATCCAAAATGCAGTGCTAAATTGTTACCATTTTTTTTTTGAAAATTGTCTAAATTGTTCTCTTTCGAAATAGAAGTTACAAAGAGCTCCATTAACATTTCAGTTAAGAGGAAGAAGAAAAGCGGATCTGCCTCCAAAGACATCAACTTTCTCTACCGCGGTTTTTGCCTCTCTTCACGTCATGGGCTTCTCAAGCAGCGCCGAGAGATACCGCTCGTTCTTCTCCGCACCGCCGTCCAGCTTCCGGCCGGTGTTCCAACGCAGCCTTTTGAACCCCACGCGGTCAAGCATCGGTGCGTACGTTGCGTTCAGCTTCGCGCCGGGAAAGACGAAGTTGTCGAGCCAGAACAGGCCCCCGGGCCTCAGCACGCGGTAGACGTCGAACAGCGCGAACTCGAGCGCCACGTCGTCGCCGGCGACCATCCAGCCGGCCATCAGCTCGCGCGCCGCGTGCACGACGTCGAGCGTCCCGTCGAAGAAGGGCAGGCGGTGCGCCGGGCCGACGTGGATCGGTACGAGCCCTCGCAACGCTACGAAGCTGCCGAACGGCGCGCCGGCGTTGGTGGTCGCGGTCACCACGGTCACGCCGCGCTCGCGCATACGCGCCGCGAACGTGCCGCCGCCGGCGCCGATGTCAAGCCCGATGCGCACCGTGCCCTTCGGCCTCGCGGCGAGCGCCGCATCGACGGAGTAGGCGAGCGCTCCGTCGTCGCGCGTCCAGAGGTCCTTCTCGCGGCGGCCGCGGAGGTCGAAGCCGATGCCGCGGCTAGCCAGGCACGAGTAGTTCTTACACGGGTGGTACGCGTCCCAGACGACGCTGCTGTCCGAAGGCATGGTCCACAGGCTCTTCGGCAGCGGCGCCGGGTTCACGTATCCCGTCGGAGATCTCGGCCGGCACCGGCGACGTGGCAGCGGCTCGCAGCCCCCGCGCATCAGCTGGTGCTCGAGCGCCGCGTCGGACGGGCACTCGCCACCGGGCTTGTAGTCCATGTACCGCTCCAGCTCGTCCTGGAAGCGGCCGCACGCGTGTCCCAAGGCCGCCTCGCCGACGGCAGCGTTACCGACAGCCAGTTTGAGCTCGCCGGCGAGCTCGCGCCTCCACCACCCAGTCGCCGCCTCCTTCTGTTGATCGTCGCTGCCGCGCGCTGCCGTGACGGCGTCGGCGAGGAGCGTCTGGAGGAGCAGCGTGGCGGTGCCGAGGCGCGCGTGGAGGCCCTTGAGCTCGGCGCGGCTGTGCTCCAGAGCCGAGCGTGTCTCGTTGAGGTCGGCGATGAGCGCTCCGGAGTCGTCCCAGAGGCGGACCGTGGCTGGCTCGTAGCGTCGGACAAAGGACGCGCCGGCGCCGGAGGAGAGGAGGATGGAGGTTGTGTTGGTTACAAGGAAGAGGATCAGCGTCACGGTGGTCGCGCTGCAGCATCGCCTCCTCATCTTGGGGTCGTGGAGCTTCTTCTCCAACAGTCGGCCCTCCATTGATCCTCCCCTCCCAGCTAGCTATAATTCGTTACGAGCGCGTGCGTGCTCTGTGCATCTATTAGGATTTGCTATTTCGAAATCACTAACCTTGGTAGAGCTAGACAGACCAGACCAGTACTGACGATTTAGAGTGGAGGATCGATGGAGCTCGATCGATTTATTTGCGTAGGACGTGGAAAGGAGGGAGCAAGAAGCTTGCAGATGCATACAACCTCGTATAATGCACGTTGATGTTGCTTAGTTCGTAGTGAATTTGGAGGTTATTTTCCACGCATGCGCGGAGTGCGAGGAGGGAATCCACATCTTCGTTGTCTACTCAACAAGAGGCGTACTGTGTACATAAATCTTCTCCATTTCTTCCTAGGTTAGAGTATTTGTGTACTCCCTCCATCTTGAATAAGTGTGAAGTCAAACTTATTAAAATTTTATCAATTTTATAGGGAAATGTAACAACATTTATTACATTAAATTAGTACCATTACATTCATCTTGAAATAAAGTTTCAAAATATGTCAATATTATGTCATATATTTTGCTACTATTTTCTATAAATTTGGTCAAATTTTAATTCTGTTGACTAGGTAGAAAAACTAGAAGTACACTTATTCAATAACGGATGGAGTATGTTCCATCAACGCAGATAGTGGCGTGTGGCGCCGATTCAACTTCTCCACCAGATGCCATCATACACGGCGGGTGGCTAAGAGCATCCACAATGCCTCGATGCTAATATTGATGTTTATTTAGTTGGTTACTCCATGCAGCAAGTGCCGACAGCTTGCTAGCAATATTTTGTACTATTTCTGTAGGTATCGGACTCTTAGTTATGCGTCAGGCTCTTACTAACTACCGGGAAATGGGTAATACGGTTGGCATTTATTCCCTAGTGCCCGTGTATAAACGTTCCATTGTGGATGCTCTAATGCGTCAATTTTCTAAGAAGAAGAAGAACCCTCTCTAGTGGCTCGTATGTACAATGGAGAGTGATTAGATGGATGCTTAAAAAAATAAACCAACCTTTTTCTAAGCACCGGTGCTTATTTGTATAGGAAAGCTGCCTAGTTAGGCATCTATCTAGTGTATATAAGCACCGGTGCTTACATAAAAACCGGTTTATTTTTGTAAGCACCTTTCTAAGAACCCTCCATTGTACATGCCCTAACAAAGTAATTATGGACTACTCAGTCTGTAAAAAAACGACGACTCAGTTACCGTTGTTTTAGTCTTTGTTTTAGTCTTTAGTTACGATGAAAGATTTAGATACAGAAGATTCTGTTGGTGGATTTTAATGCTTTTCTAAATTTTCTCATACTGGTTTTTCTATAATTGTAGAGACAATTGTTCTAAGTCTAAATAATATGTAATCTGTAGTTTGCAATTGCGGTTATTGATTAATATAATACAGATGTAAGCCTTCAAAAACCTGCATATGATTTCGATCATGAGCTTAGCTGTTGATACCTTTGTTCATACATACAGCAGCTCTTTTTTGCCTTAACTATTTTTAAAAACTCTGATGGCTTTACCTTAAGAAAAAAAAAACTTGGCTAACCGGGCCACGCGCGGGCCAATATCAACCGCTCCATAAATCCGCGACGATGAGCCGGCCCACTGATAATTCATGACCCAACGGCAGAAACCGCGGCGGCTGAGCCCCGAAAATCTGCATCTAGACATGGGGCCCCACGCCATATTTGAGGCCGGCGGTGGAGTAGACTGCAGGAGCCCTTTTTCTTTCCGGGCCGACCAGGCGATTCTTCGTCTCCGGCCAGCTGAGCCAGCACGGCAGCATGGACATGCGTGCGTGCAAGTGGAGAAAAATAAATTTAAGACGCATGGCGGCGGCCGGCCGGCCGGCCGCCGCGTGCCGCACCAACTGGACCGTCACCGTCGTTCCGGACCGGCCGGCGTCGCACCGCACGGAATCAATGGCCTTGTAGTTGTAGGCCCGTACGTGCACTCACACCATGGTTTTTGCACTCGAAAAATGGCGGCACACCTTCTCTTTTAAGTGTCGTCTCCCCGTGACAATTTGGTCCTCTTTGAAACGAAGGCAAAAGTTTTGCCTTTTATATTGATAGAGAAGGATCAAACATGACAGGGCCTAGACCCGAGGAAAAAGATGAAAAAGTTACAACATGCACGACATGGGAACTAGCCTATTATTTCTGCCAACTTCTTGGCCCCTGCAAGGATCCAGTTTCCGCCCTCGCATTTGATGCGCTGGAGGACGGTGTCCGGCATCGAGAACTTGTTGTTGAAAATCCGAGCATTCCGCTCCTTCCATATTTCCCACCTGATTAGGATGATCGCCGACTTGAGACCCTTGCGGCAAGGGGACGGAGCGGCCACCAGGGCTTTCCAATAGTCGAACACCGTAGGCTTAGCAGGACCTAGGCATTGCGCCAAAGTGGGGCATTTAAGCCAAACAGCAGCAGCCGCCCAGATTCTTTTGGAGAAGCGACACTCGAAGAGGATGTGTCTTCCGATCTCCGGTTCACATCTGCACAACTGACAGAGTGGCTGGTGCGGCCATCCCCTTATGGCAAGGCGGTCCGACGTCCATAGACTATTTTGGACAGCGAGCCAGGCAAAGAACGAGCACTTCGGAGGGGCCCAAATTTTCCAGACGACCGACATGAAGGAGCAGGAAGAGGCCCCGATGAATTGGGCCATGTACGCGGACTTGGCCGAATAAACCCCGGAGCTCGATAGGGCTCAATTTGGTCCTCTTTGAAAAATTGGTTGAGCGCTTCACCACCTCAACCCTCAAGATTGGTATGGGACTGATATCGTTTAAGAACCGTGGATCACCGTGGATGCACGAAATAGGGGACTCAAGAAGTGCTTTGGCTTCGCTTGTCATGCTCGTGTTTTGAGAAATTTAAAGGGAAAGGAATAGCGGGGTTTTAAGAAACAAAGTGTCAACCACAACCTTGCTTCTTCAAAAGATCAATGATTAGGCGGCCATGTTGTGCATAGGCGGGGCTAAATCGTTGAGTACTATATTGTCACGAGAGTAGGTTCTTGTTTTTTTATTTGCCTTGAACGTAAAATTTCGCTCTTAATTAATGAAAATAACAACTTTTACTTTGTTTTAAAAAAATGTAACATATGTTCTAAACTTCCTGCTCAGCCACCACCCGAGGGAGTTGGTCCGTGTCGAGGCCGGTAGCATGGCTCCTTGCATCATGATGCTACAAATGGACGACCGACCGATGGACCAGCGCCTAGTCGACGCCATTGTTCGGTGACATATATGTGTGGAGGAGCAGTCGTGATATGGAGCTACATCGCGGACCGGCATGCTGACGTGGTGGCTTTGTCGTTTTCCATACATGTGTAGGGCTCCTTTGATAAATTTTGAACATTTTGAATTCTTAGAATGTTTTTCTATTTGTGTTGTTTTGTTTCGTATGGGTCAATCCTTAGAAAATTTTCCTAGATGATTGCATGGCACTATGTTTTAAAGGAAATTTCCATCGACTAAAGCTCATGTTACAATCTTTGTGCTTTTCCCCTGACTCAAACGTTATTAACGAAAATTTCTTAATCCTGTAAGATTTCAACTGGACATGAATTCTAATCTTGCATTTTTTCTACTTTAACGCTTTGAGAATACTATACGAATCAAAGAGACCTGTACGGCATATGGAGAACGCATCATGTGCACGGCCACGGATGCATCTATGTAGGACTGAAAGTTCTCAAACGAAAATATCTACTATAGGACGGACGCAAGGATGAAACTACTACCAAGTGCAAATTAGGTGATATATACTCCAAGCCTGATCAGTCGATCCACGAAAGTACTGGCGATATCGATTGGCTGGGCGGCCAAATGCGAAGAGATTATACGAGAGAGAGAGAGAGATCTGCAGAAATCTAGAGAGAGAGTCGGCTGCGACAAGGTCGGAGAGATCCATCAATGGTCGACGTACCGGGACCAACTGGAACCGCCTTCCTGATCGGTAGGGCATTCCTCACCTCCATGCATGCTCCCATGTCGAGCTCATGCGGTGCCCGCATTTATTATTTCCGCCCTCTCCTCCTATTTCTTTTTCCTACGATTGGATATTTGGATCGATCGATCGATGGATGCCCTTGTGGTTGTGGACCAGGTCACCGAAATACAATGCATGCTTGACATACCTAGTTCATGCGGGTGCGTATGATTTCTTCATCTCAGTGTGTTACTAGTCACTCAGATGACTTGTTACTCTTTCCCGTTCACAATTAGGAAATTACAAATTTGATCCCTAATTTTTATTACGTATGGTATATTTTGGAAATGACACAAAATATTTGTAAAGAAATGTTTTTTGAGGCAATTTACAAAACAAAATCTAGTGTAATTTATACTTTTATATAACACTTGCCAAAGTGTTATTTTATTGGTCCAAAATGGCAACTTTAATCTTGTGGGCTGCAAAATGACAAATTTTAGGGAGTACTAAGAAGAGATGATCGTGGAGGGGGATATATGATGACAAATACTTGTCCCTAGACGGTTGACTAATTTATGGTGTCAAATGAAGCATGATGTTTACTTATTGATGTGAATAATTGGTGTTTATATTGTGTATAGCTCGATCTACAAACGTGATCTTATCTTCAATAGCTAATTTAAGTGTCTACAAACAAAATGCCTCATATATATAGATGATAACACTAACCGAGATGCAAAAATTAATTAAGGATAATTATTCTAAACTCTATTTCATTTATGAAAACACAGTTGTAGTTACTTTCATGATCATTCCTACTTGATACATACTCTCCGATGCAGTCAATTAAGTTTTATAATAAAAGGTTACATTAAACACACAAATGTTTGTACAAAAGTATTGTGAGGCATATATCGATCAAATGGTAAATTAAGATAAACCATACATCTTATTCAGTCAATCAAAAATACTACTAGTGCAATTGTTGACCGGTTTATCTATGTTTGGCATCCACTTAATTATTGTAATTTCCATAAATTAGAGAAATAGTTTGCAGAGCTTACCCGAAAGAGGATATGGTACATGCTAAAAAATCGTGGAGCACTAGTATATTTTGTCGCATATTTGTCCCAGCATTATCATAAACGAGTGGCGACTATTCTTGCCCTATGGTATCTTCTAGGAGAGTTCAATTCGAAAGGTGCATCATGTGGAAGAAGCAACAAGATTATCTTCCATTAATGCCTTCAATCTAGCAAGCCACTCATATGCAAGGTTCTCAATGAACAATGTTAACTCAGGTTATTTTATTTTGCGTGTTGAACTCGTATTTTATCTTAGCATGTAATTCTCACACTTACAAATGTCTTATGGCTATATAGTTGCTGAGAGTCCTATAAATATGACTGACAGAGATCAACCTTAATATTAGTGTAAAAGCTAGTAAATTGTAGATCCTGAGCACCCAGTAAGATTTATACTAACACGTGTACCTTTTAATAACAATGATGTAATATTTTCTAGGTAAATTTATGTTTGTGAGTATTTATAATTCAAGTGGAATTCTAAACTATTGGTGCATTTCATCAATTAAACATGTGAGGTGTACAAATACACGATCTATAAAGAAAATCAATTTGGGGTTCAATACATGAGAAAAACATGAAATATACAACTGAATTCCTATCAGAGCGTGGTCGCTGAGATAAGAGTGAGATTATTGTACACCATCATCATTTGACTCTTTCAATCATCCAGTTAGGATTAATTGCTAGTTAAAAAAGCTGAGGCATATTCTGTTTGGTTAAATCAAATGCGTTTAGCCCAAGATGACCTAAGTGAGAAGATGATATGCTTTAACATTCGATGCTACATCTGGTTGCAAGAGACGGTTTGGCGGCACCAATCCCAACATAGAGTCCGCGTCACTTCTAGATGTCGTCGAAAGGAAGCCGACATGCAAAGCCCTGCATGAATGATAGCAGATGTGTAGATCACAAATGCCGGTGCGGAAGCTCTGAGACCTTCAGTGGTGCGATCATGTGGACGACACAAATGAATCGGTCTCGAGATGGTGATTACCTTTCGAGGACGGATGCGTTATCGAGCGCCCCTCCATCCCTATATCAGGGTTTGATCATGCTCGATAGGTGGTACACATGACATATCTTCCGGAGAGGCCAAGTCAATCCTCTTGCCAATAGGTGCTACACACAACATCTCATGCATAGGCGTCAAAATACGCATATTGCCGGTAGGTGCTTAAATATCAAGGATGCCGCCTAGGGGGCGGGGGTGAATAGACATATAAAACCTAATCAAGTTAGGTTCACCTATATGCACCGACAATTTATGCTAAGCAAGTTATGGAACTAAGTTATAGCAAGATAGATAACTTCAGTCTCAGACTCTCAGTGACTATCACAAATGTAAATGCATAAATAAAGGATCCAGGTATAAAAGTAATCAAGTCTAAGAGTTAGCCTAAAAGTTGCATAAATAAAGGATTCGGGTAAACTTAAACACAGGAGTTGCGCCTTTTTTATAACTCCCAAGAGTTGCACCTAATAAGACGAAAAATGTTCAACTGCAGCGGCTGGTGGGCCCGGAGACTGAAGGGCAGAGGCCATGGCCTGGGAAGCGGCCTGGCAAGGCCCACCCGCCGGTTCCTGGATCATCAGCCCCGCACCTGAGACGAAAAATGCAAAACGTATGCGACCTCATGTCCCTCTCCGCCGACGTGCAGACATGGCTGGCCGGCAACTTACAGGCAGTGAAACTAAACGATAATATACCATGTAGTCCAATTTTCAAGCTAGGGCTAACATACAAGTACATGTCACACTCGAATTTATGTGCCACCGCTGAGCTCGCTTTCCATGAGAGTGTTTCAGCTCTCGCCGGCTAACATAACTTCATAGTACTACAACTGTAGAGGTAGTGCGTACAATGGTGTCTCCTTTTTACCAGGGGCACTTGCAGTGCAAGAGATAGGTACGTGCATGTAACTATGTAACCGAGAGAGAGATCATCTCTAGCAGAACCCATAAAACCATCAAAAACCGTAAAATAACCATTTTTTCCGGTTTTGGTTGAAAAAGGCGAATGAACAGATCCCGCAAAATGGCCCGTACGCAAATACCCATCATAAATGGTGGATTTTTCAGTACACATAAAACCATGAAACAATTGGCGGGAGGGAACTTTGAGAATGCGCTCCTATCTTAATTAATAATGGCTCGACCGTTCGTAAAAAATACTGGACTCGGTAGAATCCGACCAATCTCTGGCAAGAAGCTACCCGTGCAGCCCAACCGCGCCATGGACCATGCACGTCACAAGAGCGCGCCCAGCTCCAAGAGCTTCCTCTCGACTCCTTCCTCCCTCATGCGACGTGTGCGCCTTAGTGTCCTTCGAGCTCGACGGGGACAACCTCTACCGTCTTCTTCGTAAACCACAGGTGCGCGGCAGGAGGAAGGGGAGAAGCGCCGGCCACTATCTGCGGGAGGAAGAAACTAGGAGGTGGGGGAATAAAGAATGTTTGACCTATGACGGTGGGCCACATGGTAGAATTATTTTTTGGGTATAAGTTTTACGTATCTATTCTAGAAAAGACACGGTTTCGTGAGTGCAGATTTCTTGCTCCTGTGCTCCCGTCATTTAAAAAATTAAAAAACATGCTTACAAAAAATAAAATAAAAATTCCTGCATGTTGTTAATGATGTATTCCACAAACATGCGAAAATTTCAGTTCGAAATACTTTATATTCTAGTCTACTTCCTCTGATGTTTGCCAACACGGCTTATACTATGCGGGGTAGTGGTTGTACAAAAAAATAACCAATGTGCGGATCTGAGTACACACTTTCAAATCTTGAAATGCAATATTTGTCATTTTTGTGGTCCCATAATATAAAACATCCGCATTGAGATTTTACATGCTAGTTAGATGCATCTTTGAGTACTATATCCGGATTTGTTTTTCCATTTTTTTTGAAAATTATAAATATACCCTTTGAATTGCTTAGAATATATATAGGGAGAATTCAAATCGGGAGGGAGAATTCGAGTTCCAATTTGGGAGTTCGTACTGTAAAATGTTTTGGATTATACCCTAAAACGATGTAAAGGTACGCGATTTTACGGTATCGGCTATATATGCTCTGATAATCCATGTATGACCTCCCAAATTCCTACAGTACTTAGCTAAGAGTAACAGCTATTAATATCGACATGCGTACATGTCCTCTTCTAGCATGTAGTTATCTAAGTTATAACTACACTTTTTTTGAACAAAAATATTTTTAACTACTCTATATGTCGTTAATTATCTCTCTCGCCAAGACCACCACCAGATACATCACTACCACTTGCACCAATCAGTCTCATTCTCCACAACACTATGCGCGTCACCGGCCGTGTGGCGTGTATGTGTTGCTATGCTAGGGCTAGTGGTGTAGCTAGGTTGTACGAGCTATCTTGGACTAGTACATCTTCAGTCCTCTTCTTCCCCTAGCTAACTTGCTTGTGCTATAAAGGGCGCCGGCGGAGGGAGGGTATTGGGGAGAGCGAGACGATATGACTCGATCAAGGCCGACGACCACCATGGGTGGATCAGCACCAGACCACCAGCAGCAGCACGACGGGGCCGGGGAAGTCGACGGCGGGCAGCAGCACGGCGAGCACGTGGAGACGGTGATGCCGGGGTTCCGGTTCCACCCGACGGAGGAGGAGCTGATCGAGTTCTACCTCCGTCGCAAGGTGGACGGCAAGCGCTTCAACATCGACCTCATCGCCTTCGTCGACCTCTACCGCTACGACCCATGGGATCTCCCCGGTATACTACTACCACCCAACGAATCCACCTAATTATAATCATGGCTGCCCACCGCGGACATGATTTCATGCACACGTGACTCGAGATCTCCCCTTTAATTAACTGAGCTCGTTGATTTCATGTGAACCCTACTCACCTTTTCTCATGTGACCCTCCTGGATCTCTACATATGATGTACTGTACAGCTCTAGCGTCGATCGGGGACAAGGAGTGGTTCTTCTACGTGCCTCGGGACCGCAAATACCGGAACGGCGACCGGCCGAACCGGGTGACGCCGTCCGGGTACTGGAAGGCGACGGGGGCGGACAGGATGGTGCGCGTCGTGGAAGGCAACCGCTCCATCGGCCTCAAGAAGACGCTCGTCTTCTACGTGGGGAAGGCGCCCAAGGGGCTCCGCAGCAGCTGGATCATGAACGAGTACCGCCTCCCACACGGCGAAACCGAACGATACCAAAAGGTACTGCTCCAACCTGCTATATATATTTAGGTTTGTTTTGCTATAGTTGGGTTTTTCATTTTTAGATTCACTTTTGCTAGTTTTGGATCGGCCTATAAACAGCAGCATGCGCTAGAGCTTTATTAATTAAACAGTTCTAATTTGCGTAATTATTTCGCTGCTAATGGGTGTTCGCAAGCAAAGCAAGAAAATAACTTCAGATCTGGAAAGAACCTCGAACACAAACATGAGTTTTGCAGTGTTTAAAATTTGGGTTTTTTCAGACATCTTGATGCAAAAATTTAAAGTGCTCCTGATGTGTGTCCAGTCAGAAGATAGTTCCTTTAACTTTTGGAGTTCTGTTGATATGATGTACTATGATGCATGGCTAGAGAGAGATATGTTTTTGTTACTCGTTGGCATGCATGTGTATCTGAACACTGAACTGTTATTGTTTGCACATATAGTCTTCAACACATGTGCTTAATTGAAGTGCATAGTGAGAATTAATTGCGTTTGCAAAAAATTTGGTAAGGCCGATTTAAGAAATGGAGTAGACAATATCGCATTAATTTCCAATTGTTTTTACAGTTTTTATAGACTAATAAGGACTTAAGATGGTGTTAGTATATATATCCTATAATTTTGTGTGTTCGCTAGACAGCAAAGAATTGGTTAATTAAATTTGGTGAAAATCTTCTTCTAGATCCCTGTTTTAGATGGTGTCATGGATCAATGTCGTCTAATTAATCCTCTGGATCCCTCTCTTAGATCTACTAGCCTTTTCTCAACTAATGCATATATATACCCATTTTGGAAGTATGCTTATCATCCTTTGTTTGTATAATCGGTTGTGATACCGGAGGCTCTAGGGAAGTCGGAGCAGAGAGCACTCATTTAAAAAACTGCAGCCCGCCCATGTGCTTTTCTTCTACATTTCTTTGTTTTGTACTAATAATATTTCTTCATACTCCGATTAAAACTACAAGTTCTATGAATGATTCACACGTTACTTAAGATGATACTTTGACCATATATTTATACGCAAAGATGTTACCTCATATAAAAATTACATACAAATTATGAAGGAGTGCATACACATCCAGTAGTATTACTTGTGGATTTGGATTTGGTAATAAATGGCTGTGTGCATCACTCGATGCAGAGGCCGGGACACCCCTTTTCTAAAAAAAAACACATCTAGTAGTATTAGTTTGATGTTTTAGGGCAAGTATTTTCTTAATAAACAGGAAAAATGACAGGTTGGCACAAATGCTTACACTTTTTATATGATGTAGACATATAGAGAGAGTGTGTTGCTATTTTCGTTTGGTGCCGTTGATTTTTTTTAAGTATAGGAAGTCGGCTCCAAAAATTCATGCGTGCCAAGTGTTTCTTATTACAGACGGTGTCTACAATGCCTGTGTATGTTCTTTTTGGGATGTAGGGTCTCGTCTGAGGCAATGTTTGATGAAAGCATTTGAACAATAACTTTGAGTCCATATATAACCCTAAACCGACACCTAGAAATAGAATGCAATAGCGCTCTTGTCTAATGCTTCGAATGAGACTGAATATCCGAAATGTATGAACGATCTGACTAATAAAGTCTTTCATAAGTTGAACGAAGCTATATGGCGTGCTATTTCTGTGCTGGTTTTTTATTCTCAACCTTTTGACCACTAATATTTACTAAATTATATGGATTGAAAATGTATAAATCGTACCGACGGATTCATATTGCAAAATGCTTTGATTTCTTTTATCAGTATAGTAATTTGTGGACATATTATAAGTATAAATCATAGTCAAAATTATACCAGCAAAACTTAAGGACGACTTATATTTTGGGAACGAGTTTGAAAGGCTCGCTGGAATTAATCCACTGCGATTTCTACACTAATACCCTAGAGAAGCACTCCCTAATAGGTACTCCCTTTGTTTAAAAAGATAAGATGTTTTAGACTTTATCCACACACTCATATGTATAGAAGTGTATCTAGACATGTTTTGGTGTCTATATTCACACGTTTTAGTCCGTACCTAAACAACATGTGCAATAGCTAAAACATCTTATATTAAAAAACGGAGTGAGAGTGCATATTAATTAGGGATAGAAAGGATACATAATCTATACTTTTCTGCACATAAATTTGGCGCCGCCAATTTTATTTTTTCACTACTACTCTGTATATGCTAATTAAGCATCTATCCATGCATGTGTATTTGTGTATCAGGAAATTTCGCTCTGCCGGGTCTATAAACGCCCAGGGATAGACGACAACTTCCACCTCACCGGCACAACAACAAGATCGTCCGGCTCTAAGGCCGCAGCAACAAAGCACACGACAGCGGCACATCGAACGTCGACAGCGGTGGCCCACCGCCAGCAGCCGCCAATGTTCGTCGATCGTGCCAACCACCACTCATCGTCCGCTCTCAAGTCGTACAACAACCAAGCTAGCCGTGGAGCAAACATGTCCCTGTCGGCAGCAGTGGTAGGGGTTGCGCCACCACCGGCGATGTTCCGGTCGACGGCCTCCTCCCTGAGCTCTACAACGTCGACGGAGGAGGACGGCACGTCGCTCTACCGACACCTCAAGGGACCAAACAACACATCAGCAACGCAGCTGCCTTCTTCCACCCACGCTTCCCTCCTTAACACAAGCTCCACGGCAATGGCGACCATCCCAATCGACGAGTTGAGTAGGGCAATCGGATCTTACACCCATGCTGCCAACCCTAACGAGCAGACGCCACCATTTCAAGGCCCATTGCTTAACTTCCCTAGTTTGGAGAAGATATGGGATTGGAACCCTCTCCTAGAATCTCCCAAGGTTTGCACAAGCTTCAAGTAACTTCGATTCTTAGTTGCATGCATATGGATCGATGCTCGTATCATATATATGGCCCCATATTATATGTAAACTTATTTATATTATATGTAGTCCATTATCCGGGCTAGGACAAGGCTATATGTGCAACGAAATAGGTAACTGATTATGATGGTTTTAACCACCCATGCAATTAAATGTATGTAAATTTAATTGGTGTAACACGTCTATCCATTTCAATTTTATCCCAAAGACCTTTGAGTGTAACTCAGTTGAATGTGGAATTAATAAAGGTTAATTATAATTATGGATACGTGATCCAATCATTTTCTTCGTAATATTCTAGATCCAAATTAAGTATGCATATATAGATAAGAGCATGAGCAATGTTGGTCAAAACTGGATGCTAAGTACTCTTAGCACCAAGTCTAGCTATTGGAGCATGCGGTGCTATAAGAAGAAGAAAAATCTCCAGCCAGTTCTAGTACTAACACCTTGTTCTAAAATAGGGTTGACCCTCATATTCACCCCTACAGCCCCAGAAAAGCCCTAGAAATATCTAGTTTTGGTGGGTTAAGTGGGTGGAGATGCCATACAAAATTCTGACAAGTTTCCTCAAAAAACAAAATCTGACAAGTAGGCCCAAAAGTGGGTGCTAAGAAAGACCATACATTGTAGTGGTTTTTGTTTTGTAGAACCGGTATAGCATGAGGCATATGTCTAACACCACCACATTGTTCTTGCCGTACAAGTATTTGGTTTGTTCTTTCCAAGGTAGCATTAGATTCTTTCATGGCTGAAGTTGCACACAAAGCTTCTAAAATGTGAATATTCTGTAATTCGTTGGATCAAGAACCTATGGCTCATATCGTCAAGAACTAGTCGCGAGTTTTCCCTAAATTATGTGTGCGCATATTGAGCTGTTTCATGAAACTGCATGTATGATCGTACGCCTTATATGGGCCAATGTAGCTTGGTTTAGCTGGAAATCAAGACTAATAACTCCTGGATAGTTAGATATATCCATTTAAGTAATCTAACATATCATATATATCGTCATATCCACACTTTATATATAAAAATTCATGCATATGGGTTAAGATATAGGAACTACAGTATCAGAACGGTACCCATATCATTTTCAGCAATAAACTAAATATACAGAATAGAGAAGTGCTCATGTGCTTGACCGGAAATTTTTCTGCACAAATTTTAGTGCACACTAACGGCTATGATTAGGGGAGGAGATCGGGGGTGCTAATCCTATCTGGTTAATACTCCTTTCACGTCACTTTGAGATCCCATGTGAACTTAATCACAGCCGTCAGGGTGCTTTAAAATCCGTGCAAAAAAATCACGCAATGCACAGGAGCACTTCTCTACTGAATAAATAAAGACACTACAATAGATTGAACAAATCACTTCAATCTATAGAACAGAGTTTCTGGATTAAAAAATAAATAACATCAAGATCCTATAAACTCGTCACTTTGACAAATAAAATCATCGCATCTCAGTGTTCCTACAAGTGTAAGGAGAAAAACAGCAAATGAATGGTCAAACTTATACTTCTTCCATACTAACCTAACCTCAGAGGGTTGATGTGACGCATGAGTCACCTATCCTACTAGTTGGTAACTTGGTACAACTGAATGCTCGAGAAAGAAGACCTAGAGCGGAAAATTGGGAGGAGCATAAACAAATTTTAAAGTGAAACCACCAGCAAATTATGTTAAAGTGTACATCCGCTAGATTAGTATCCACCCGTCACAGATCGAAACCAAACATTATAATAGTAGTCACATTGGAACTAGGTCTAGTGGGTTTTATTTCAAATTAAAGATGTAGCATAAACCGTCAAAACCTGCTAAGGAGGACACAAAATAATCTTATCTACATGGTAAGCCATGATCCATATTGTTTCCAGTTCAACATGCTCCATCCGTCCCCTTTTGATTCATGAAAGACTCTTTTGATTCATGAAATAATATCATTTCAGAATAGTTTTATTACCCGCTCAGAATCCGTCATTTATTCTTCACATCTAGCTATACCTCCGAACCTAGAAAAGAAAAATGATAATTTAGATGTGCAATATTGTCCCAGATCATATCCTTTATTACACTACATATTTTGGGATTCACAACTGTAGTTACATGAATTGATGATGCACTCTCTAACTACCACTTCTTCGTTCTCACTTATCATATTTTTATATCCAAATATAGGCTGCAAATGGACTAAGATGAGTAAACAAACACACTAAAACTTGTATATATAGACTACAAATGGAGTGAAATGAGTAAGCAAACACACTAAACATGTCTATTTATACTACATATGCAATGAAATGAGTAAACAGACACACTAAAATGCCCCCATATACATATGAGTCATAAAAAATGAGCATCATTGTTTATTTTGTGGCGCTGGTTGTCGAGCTTCTTGTGTGTGTTGTTGTACTCTTGTGAACTCCCATCTTTCAATTTAAAAAAGGCACGCATTCTCGTTCATAAAAAATAGGTATATACTTAGCAAAAAAGACAAATCTCGTGTGTGTCAGAATTCGGAAATGCAGGTTGCTAGATTGTGATCAACTTGGTTTTGAAATTAGTTGCACTTCTATCGTGTGATCATGTCATTTTACCCCGATACATCGTGCGTCCAAGTTAGCCGCCTGAAAATTATGCATCCCCGAGTCGATTCGGCTAATGCTCAACTAGCCATTGCATCACCGAAGAATTGGCTTGGGCGACACACCCCGCTCACCCTCTTTTTTTTAGATCGCTCTCTCATCATTTTGGACAAATGAACCATGGAGTAGGCTGGTGGCGTAGGTCAGGGAGTTATGAACTTATCGTTAAGGAAGCACCGCAACCGCCAAGGCTTTTACATCCACCGTATGCATTGATCCAATCCATGGATCGGGGCCTGCTTGGGTTCTTCGCTGTGGGCAAAATCTCTTAGTTTCGTTCCCACGCCGTGTTCAGCCTCGATCCGTCCTCTGGCCCATTAATGCCTGCCGACCCTCCTTCTGTTCAGAACAGGTTGCTCTGCTCCTCCCGACAGAGATCGGCACCATTTTAACAGCAGTGTTAGCAGTATTACAGTTTCTGAAGCATTAGCTACAGCCGTCGGAGAATAAGATCAGGTCACTTTCTTGTGTTTCTTTCTCCGAGTAGGAGGAGGTGCAGTCTGCAGATCATCAGGACAGAGAGAACCAGATACCTGTAATTCCTTGCAGCTAGAAATTCAGATATACTCGAGCATGCTCATGGAGGAGCTGCGGATGGAGATCATTCCAGTTCGTTTGCTTCCGTGCTGCATTCGAAATCATCATGAATGGAGTAGCCGCCCCCTATACGGCCTCGTTTGCAGGGACGGAGGAAGGGGGGACGAGCAGGGGCTACGCCCCCCTATGATCATGGTTTTCTTACTAATATTAGCCATGATTGATCCATTTTTATGCTGGTGTAGCTAGTTTCGCCCTCCTCATGAACTCACACACACTGATAAGTCTAACCTCACCCCCCTCAGTCATTTTCTGGCTCCGTCCCTGCTCGTTTGGTTCTGGAGTATTTCCAGGGATTGACCGGTATTATCCCGGCCCAATCCCGAATACCCGCTTACCCCGAAAAGCCCATTTGGTACGAGTGTATCTTCCGCCATTGGCGTCATTAATTTAACGCTGGGCTACGGCCTATTGTCTCACGAGTGTATCTGGCCAGTATTATCCCAACATATCCCCGCAATTTCTGAAACGCTATTCACTTTCTCTCGGACCGAATACGTGAGGCAGACCTCGTGTTTTATCCACAAGCGACGAAGGCGGCTGCGTCCGCAACGAGGGGCGCCCAGGAGCGGCGGCGTTCATAGCGAGGGGCGGCCAGAGCCAGCAGCGGCGAGCAAGGGAGCGGGCAAGAGGGAAGAGGAGAGAGGGAGCCGGTGTCCGAGGTCTCGGAGGCGACGGATTCGCCGTCTCCGTACGGGGACGGGCCGTTGGGGGACGCCGGCGTCGGGCTCATAGACGGGGACGGCGCCGGCGAGGAGGATGTGGAGGAGGACGAGGTGGAGCCCCCTCCTGCCGCGTTTCCTTCTGGAGGCTCTTCGAGTTCGCCGACGGACTCGACTGGGCGCTCATGGACGCGGGCGCGCTCGCCGCCGCCGCACACGGCGCATCGCTCGTCGTCTACCTCCACCGTCCCTCTCGCCCGCTCCCTTGCTCGCCGCTGCTGCCAATCCCTGTCTACAAAATGATTTGTTTGAATAGAGGGGATTAGGGATTGACGTGGAAGAGTTTTTGATTGGGTGAGGATAGAGTTTCCACTTTCCACCCAATCCCCTAGGGGATTATCCTCACCAATCCCTGAATATACTCCAGAACCAAACAAGGCCTACAGGACATTTATTCACTCGTTCATGCAACCGCCCTAGGGGATTATCCTCACCAATCCCTGAATATACTCCAGAACCAAACAAGGCCTACAGGACATTTATTCACTCGTTCATGCAACCGCCCAGTCTAAAACGTCTCATCTCACATGAACATGGACGAGCCTCTAGCTAGGCGAACTTGGAGAGCTCGGCGGCGAACGCGGCGGCGTGCGGCTCCTCGACGCAGCGGAGCACCGCCCGGACACCCCCACGCCTGGGCGCCGGCGGCCTGACGTAGTTGAGAGAGGCGACCAGTCTGACGTGGTCGTTGGACGGGAACACGTATCCGGGCACGCCGAAGCCGTAGTCCACCTCGTCGAACCCGAGGCGGGTCCAGTCCGACAGAATCGCCGTGCTGTAGTCCAGCGGCACGGTGTAGTGACCGGCGCCGCCGCGCAGCCAGTCCGCGAACCGCGCAGCGACCTCCTTCTTGGCCTCCCGTACCGCGCCGACCACCTCCACCAGCGGCGCGTCCCGGACGGCCCTGCTGGTCATGGCGACGCACGCCAGGTACACGCAGTTCCCGTAGTACCCGTCCACCGCCGGCAGCACGCCGTGGAGGAGGTCCCGCGTGCCGGCGGCGAAGCCGACTCGGACCTCGGCGTCGTCCGGGAGCGCCGCCGCCAGGGCTAGCGCGCGGCACTTGAACACCACGGCCGTCACCGCGTCGAAGGTGGAGCAACTGTCCCCGGCCGTCGACGTCTTCTTGAACTCGTCCTTGACGCGCTCGATGCTCTCCGCCGAGATGTCGGCCACCTGGTTCACAAACCTGAACTCCTTGAGCTGCTGCGGGGGTAGCGGCGGGCAGGGCGGGTCGGGGAACGCGTGGCGGTCCCACACCGGAGCGACTGACGGCGCCGGGAGCCCCCGCGCCAGCTCCCCCACGGCCGTGAGGAACTGCGCCGCGCCCTGCCCGTCGAACACCGCATGCTTGAAGCTGATACAGACGGCGAACCCACCGCAGGTGAACCTCGTCGCCTGGGCCATGAGGATGAAGCCGTCTAGCTTCTCGCCGGGGGTAGAACGCGGGAGGAGGAGCTCCCCGGGGATGAGCAGCGGGCAGCAGTCGAGGCCATCCACATCGGCGAGTGCGCAGCTCGCGGCGGCCTCCACGAACCAGACGCCCTCGCCGGTGCAGTCCACCGCGAGGCCGGACGGGGCGATGCGACCGGCTACCGGGTAGTACGGCACAAGCGCCCTCGCGAACCCGTTGCACATCGCGGCCACGGCCGCGCCATGGTCACCGCGGGCGGCCGAGAGCGAGGACGGGGGGAAGACCTGGATAAGGTTCACCAAGTTGGCGACCATCTTGTCGACGGAGGAGAGTGGGAGGGTGCCTCCGGGGGTGGGTTCCGCCGGCGGGATGAGCGCCGGCGGCGACCTAACAACGGTGGGCGTGCCGATCATAGTATGGATCTGATCTGATGCAAAATGTCGGCGTTGGTGGCGGCGGGGAAGAAAAGGACACGGAGGTTTGAGATTTGTACGATTGGTGTTTTTTCTGCATTTTATCATCCTGAATTTTTTGAAGAGTAATACTTTATTTTTTTGAGATTTTCTGCATTCATATCACGAAACAATACAAAGTTGTTGACCCTTACAAGCACACTGTTTACAAGCACACCGTAACACACTAAGACAACCATAACACAAGAAGATCCCCGGAGCCCTATGTCATCATCCCAGGGCTTTGAGAGTAGAAAGATCTGCAACCAAACGCAAGCAGGTCATTATCTTCGACCACGGTACAATTGCCGCCACGCTGCTTCCTCCTTTCTTGACACCAGCGCCGAGTGGGCATGGACACCAATCCAACACACCTGCAACAGCCGTCGCCATTTTTGGCTTTGAGTACAGCGAACAATGTCCCTTCCGGATGGAAAAGAACTCGAGTCAATCGACCGGTCCAGCACCGCGGCCGGGCCATCCGCCCGGGCAAAGCAGGATCTCCCTCCAGCATCAGCGTCGAGGAAGGAGAAGAACACCAGCAACAAATCATACCGACAAGGAGGAAGAAGGGTCTTCGTCTCCAAGCATCCATCGCCCATCCGAGAACCCAGCCGACCGGCGCCACTGGACCTCCAGACACCATAGCCCGCGACCTCGACGAGATCCGTGAATCCCTCACCCCGCTGGCTCCTAGACGAAGGCAAAAGCCTCGCCTGACCGCGAACGGAGCCCGGAGAGATTTATTCCGACGCGACACCACCGCAACGGCCTCGGCAACGTGTCCCTCAACCCTAACCCTACCACACACCCGCCTATCAGACAGACCTGAGGTTCCCCCTCCCTCCCGCCGCCGAAGCGGCCGACGGAGAGAGAGGGAACCGGCGGCGCCGCTGGCGGCACGCAAGGGAACCTAGTCGCCTCCTTGATCGCCTGTGCGATCCACTTTTTGAAGAGTAATACTGACTGGCTACCGCACGCCCGACACTGGCCGCCATCTGTGCATTATCTTCGACACATTTTTTTATTTTTTGAAGAGTAACACTGACTGGCTACTTGACCGTTGACCGTCTTGTTGTACAACGCATATCTAACCGGAGCAGCAGTAGTTTTGTAGTACCTCGATCGTGATCGATCTCAGAGAAGGGAAACACAATGAAGCATTCCTTTTGTTGATTCACTGATGCTCCGTTTGGATATTTATATTGGAGGCTTGGAATTGAATTGAGCTCAATTCCAAATCAGTTGGTGCATTGAAATGAGTATCAATTTTGATCTAAATATCAATTTAAATTTATATTTGGTTGTGCAAAATATTTGTAGTTAGAATCAAAAAGAGCACTCAATTCCAATTCTCCGTTTAGATATTTACCTGTTAATTTTGGGCATCCACGTGAGAAAGATGTAATTCCATCCAATTTAGAGGAGTGAGTCTCTAAATTGGGAAAAACATATTTTAGTTATAGTTTAATTTCATGGAATTCGGCTATCAATTTCAGTTTTCAATTCTAAACACAACCAAACAGCAGAATTCGAGAAACTCAATTCCAATTTCTGATTCTGTGTTGGAATATAGACATCCAAACATAGCCTGAAAGTGGATTGAAGAAATTGCATGTCTATCTGAAATCTATGGTTCGAGATTTCACAAACAAAGCTTGGGAAAAGTCAGCTTTCTTCGTTCCACATTTTTCATTGTGTGATGATTTTTCAATCAGATCCCTTCGTTCTTTCTTCCCTCCACGAAGATAAGCTTAGACGATAATCCTGATTGTCAGAGATATCTAGCTAGGGAGGATCAGATTTGACTTTCCCAGAGACATTTTGTTTTCAGCAAGCAATTAGTCCGAGCAAATCGTCTCCATCAATTAGTCTCGATGAAAGAAAGAAAATAAAAACCTCATCAACGCTAGCTAGCTAATTACACGTACACACGGCGGCGGTGACGCCAATGGCGATTTGATTGAATGCAAAGTAGCTACTGTACCGAGCTACAAGTAGGAGGGCGCGACGTGGAGGCCCCTGGCGTCGGAGGGCAGGAGCACAAGCAGGAGCAGGACGGCCAGGATGGCGACGGGCACGAGCAGGAACAGCGGCGGTGGCGGCGGCAGAGGTGGGAGAAGCAGCGGCAGGACCAGCAGCGCCGCCGTCATCAGCGCCAGCACCACCGCCGCCTCCGCACCGAAGTACCCGCCTCCCCCGTCGCCCTTGCCGCCGCCTACGACCTGCGCCGGGGCGCGCCGTTGCTTGGCGGCCGACGTCCTAGCCGGGGAGTGCGAGTAGTACCCGCCGCTCCTGTCGCCGTTGCCGTTGCCGTTGCCGGAAGAGGTGGAAGCTGCGGCGTGGCCGGCCATGGTGGCGTCGCAGCGGAGCAGGACGGCGGCGTCTCGCATCTAAGCCCCGGCAATGCCGCTGGCCTTGAGATCTCCGACGTACGACTTGGAGCGATGGAGTGGTGTAGAACGTACAGGAGCGAGCAAGATTGTCTGCCAGACGCTCGCCGAGTTTTCCTGTGCTGTTGGACTGGACTTGGTTTGGTTGTTAGCTTCGCGGCGAGCCGGCGAGAGTTGTTTATATGCCCGTCGGCGTCGCTCTCCTTGGATTTTGGATACAGGGGGGATGAACCAGCCGTACGGCAAGGTGACAGCGTGGCACTATCATTTTTGGCCACTTGGCCAGCGGTAGCATGGAAGGAAAATATTTTTCAGACTAATGAATCATGCTAGCTTAGAACATATCGATTTACATTCACCATAACAATAGTTGGAAATATAAAAATAAACAAGTTCATGGGAAGTTGGGAACCTAAATTCACCATGTTCTTGTCCTACACGACACGATCCTCACCCTGAGAGACTGATTATGATCCTCACCCCCAAGAGACTGACTACGATCCTCACCCGAGGGTGCTAATTCTTCGTGAGGATTGTCCTTTGGACACCGAAGTGTGAAGGTTGGTTTACACTTGTGACGACAAGTAAAAAAACATAGCGGTTGTTGTTATAAGTCCCGACGAACTTCTGAAAGAAGCGTAACCGAAGAATCTTCTAAGGACCGAGATCGGCATATGTCAAATTAAAGTGGCATGCATCGCAACAACTAGTAGCAATGTCATTGCGAGTTTTTGTATGTTTTCACTTTCCAGAATATGTTATCGGTTTGTAAAAATAACTTCTATTTCTTTGTAGTGAAAGGACAACATTCCCATGTAAGTTGCTATGAAAAAAGATGAACAAATATACGGACATATGTTTAGTAATTGAGATGTTATTTTGTTTTTTATTTTATTAGCTTGGTTGATCAGTTTGCAGATAACGGGAAGAGGCGGACTAGGTTGCCCCCTAGTGATTTTCACTGATTCAAACATATCCCTTAATAACGGTCTTGGGGTTAAGCTACCTAGGATGTCAAAAACTTGTATGGATTTTTTTCTCAACTAGGCTAGCCGCCTAGCCCCTTCATATTACTTTCATTATATAAATATCTAGTTCGTAAGAAGCAACTAGAACAAACGTAGAAAGGGGACACTGGAAGTCGGTTGAAATGTAGGTACACTAGCATGAAACCGGTTGTGAATGTCTAACCTCAAACATCTCCCCTCGGGCAAAAACAAGTGCTAGTATTACGCCCCCTTCCCCGGTAACAAAACACGAGGATAAAACCTGAAGCTCCATAAACCACTAGAGAGCATCTAAATACGAAACTAATGGTTCCCTATTAAACGGTAAGGCCTCTCTATCACTAGAGCTCTTTCGTTTATCAAAAGGTGATGTGAACTTTCATCATAATCAGCATCGCACGAGACGTCAGATCATCAGATATCTTTCTTTCATCAGAATCAGCATCGCATGAGACTTCGGTGTGGTTGTCGCCTTAGGATTAACTCTTCCTTCGACATAGGTCAAAGCTATTTTCCTCAGACGTAGACGTCGGAGCTTTGTATAAGCCAGGGGCCACTGCCCACCCCCCCGCGCGTAATTTATGAAACTGAAGTACAGACATACATAGAGGCCAATATGTAGGGAGGAGCAGAACACTAAGGTGGCGACATTAGAGTCCACTATCACACTGACCGAAATGCAAAGCAAGTTTCGACGCATGGATGCGATGAGTTTTTCTCGGTGCGGCCCCGGACGATGCAATTCATAATTTTTCTTCTACCTGCTCACCGGTTTAGTCTAGCTAAGCCGCTACTATTGGCGTCACGCATAGAGCTTGACAGATACTTATCCGGTATGACCACAATTGTTGGAATGGCTGTGTCGAGAATGTGTTTTCTTTTTATTTAGAGTAAACGAGATCGTGTCTTCACCGTCACTACCAAACACATGTGTATAATTCCGAAAGAAAGCAAATGATCTCCATCGTGATGCTACCTATTTTCTCTGAAAAGAAGCACCGTTGTGCGGCTTTGGAGTGTGTCAAAAATGAAACTGGTATCTGTTTTTCTTTTTCATTTTATCTGTTGGAAGGTTGTTAATCCGCCGGATCTTGATCCAACGGTTACAAGGAGTGCCAAGGAGGCCGGAGAGGAGAGCCACCGTCCCGACCCGACTGGAGGAGCCACAACGGCCGGCAGTGTCCCCGTCGATCGAGATTTGAGAGACAAAAGCTAGGGTAGGGCACCACGCTAGCAACGTCATGCATGCACGAATCCAGCAGCAGCAGGCGGATGGATCATGTGGCGCTGGGTCGTCCACGGCGACGTCCGAAGACCCGACTGCAAAACCGGGGGCGAGACCGTCCCCTGTTTCGCGAGGTGCATGCACCCCGCAGCTCTGCATTTGGTGCTGCCCCGATCTGGCCTGCCATGTCGCCGTCGACGAGTACGATCGGATGCCTGCTTGGTGCTTCCTTTCCTTCCATGGTGGACGACTGGCCCGTGCATGCACCCAGCTAATTATGCTGCTAACTGTACTCTTCCCGTCCCACTTGCGGCATTGCGTACTGCTTGGAGTTAGCTAATCATCCACCACCATTATCTTCTCCATGACATCAGATGATACCATTCTCCTTTTTTTAGCAGATATAGTATCCTCCTGGTTTTGCGTCAAAACAGTTAACGGCATCGATGATCATTTAGGAAAACCTCAATTGATTTAGATATTCTCTTTTCTCCAGCTGATGAGGAGAACTTTTGAGGCCTAAGACAATTGCCATCCGATCATATACTCCCCCCGTTTTTAAATATAAGATGTTGTAGACTTTGTCTACATTCACATGTATATAAATGTATCTAGACATGTTTTAGTGTATATGTTCACTCATTTTAACATGCATCTAGACAACATGTGTATGACCTAAAACATCTTATATTAGAAAACGGAGGGAGTAGAAGATAATGTTATTTCCACAATTCTCCAAGTATCAGGGTGGCCGAGAGGCGCAAAAGTCCAAACATCAACCAAAACAAAACACGATCTAACCTTCGGGTCCTGCGTGTGGGGAAAAACCAGCTGCAAGCGCGATGTGGTGAAAAATCGAGATAGATGCTCGATCCCTGTAGTCGAAAACGAATCTCGATCCATCCGTTGCCACTGGTTTTGCTCGATCCATGCTTGAAAATGGCCACTAGTCGATCCCATTCTCCAAGTCATTGAATTTGAATTAATCCACCACTGTTCCATAATATATAAGATGATTTAGATATTGAGGTGGAATAGATAGAAACTAAAATAAAATAATATGCATACGAAAACACGTGTCAATGCGTACTATTATGAGAAAACTAAGAAGGATAAAACATTGTTTGTTTAAAAATGGAGGGAGACGCGAAGTGAGCCTATCTCAACTGGTTTGGTTCCTTGTGATGGAACCAGCCCACCCAGGTTCAAGTCACAAACTTGACATGTGTGCTCGTATTTTACTGAATTTTTCAGGATTTAACCGGCGCTATGCTTTCAGTGATAGGTGACGTGCCCGTCAACAGTGAGGCGCCCGTGGTGACTTCGTCAATCTCAAGATTTACCGGACCAGTCTCTCGGAGGTGCTCATAGGGGTAGGGTTTGCGTGTATTCGATTATAGGGGTGTCTGTACGTGCGTGCGTGAGCGTCTGCGTCTGTACTGTACTGTGTTTCTTAAAAAACAGAGAGAGACTACGTACATGCAACGAGAAAGCTCTCACGGGACTTTTCTACCTTTTTGACTGTGTGCATCCGTAATACCATTAAGGTATTATGTTGTTGCAGAGCCTGGGTGTAATTGGTATCTTTACAATATTAATATATACTCTTTTTCTATAAAAAATTGGCTTCGCCACTTGCCTTGATATCGATTTTGGAAGCACGACGGACCAAGCAGGATGGGTAATTGCAACGCCGGTCGGTCGGTCGATCGATTTTTGAGAGATGGCTAGCAGCTGTCCTCGTCGCCGGCAATGTAGCTACAGACGATGGCTGATGAGACGATAACAACTCTGTCCAAATTGAGGTGACTGTATTTAATATACACTGAATACGATCACCATCGGAAACTTTAGAGCAAATTGCAACTTCCACCACCAACACTTAGACGGGTGTCTAATCTGTTACAGATTTCCTCACTTGGCCATCTAATCAGCTATGTAGTCCCATGAAATTAGCTGTTGATGTACACTAAGATGTACCCCTCCGTTTCAAATTAGCTGTTTTTTTTTTTTTTGAACAAGGGAAGGACCCCGAAGGGTCCAGACTGCATTAATCGGTGGGATTACAGTTTACACCAAGAACCAGAAAGTAAGCAGAAATTACAATCAAGTCCCTAGCTTTTGCAAAAAGGACCTCGAAAGCCAAATTGGGAACGCAATTGGGTCCTTCTCCACCGAGGAAGACGAGTTCAACACCGCGGCCGTCAGCGCCGTCGCCGGGGACGAAACCACTTGGCGCCAGAGCGACGAAGGGCGCCGCAGATGAACTGGAAGAGGGCCTCCATAAGGGCACACCGGCCAGGAGGTTGAAACCACCACGGTGCAGAGCACACCGTGGACCGGAGCGGCCCCAACAGCCAAAGATAACGGTGGCAGAAAGTTGCCACCATTGACGAGCTCCGGAAGCAGCAGCCTGAAGATCTTCCCAAGGAGCCGCAGATCCAGCGAGCGCCACATCCTCTCCGCGACCTCCGCAACGAAGAAGGACAGCAGCACCAAATCCAGGGGCTCCAACACGAAACGGATGATTATTGAAGCAGTGGCGGCTGCAGCTTGACACAGATGAGCTCCACCATGAAGCCCCAGTCCGCAGCAAGCCCATCCCCTCTAGCCGTGCATCCGCAACACCGCCAGAACACCAGCTGCGCATCAGCCTCTTCCATGAGATCCTCCGCTGCTCCCCCGCACCACCATGGCCGGACCTGAGCTGCAAAGGAAACCATCGAAGAAGGATGCAAAGGCACTTATTGAAGAAGAAATCCGTCAGTCCAGCACCTCCATCCCCTCTCCACCTCGGAGATCTGATGAAGGGCAGAGCGACGGAGTGTCCAGCGCCGCGCCAGCACGCCGGAGCAACTTTTCTTCGGGGCAGGGGAGACGGCAAGATGCCATACGCCACGGGGGACCACTCACCGAGCACCGGAACAAGCAGAAAACCTAAAAAAACTACAGCTATACAAGGGCCCCAGCATCCGAGACCAGCTCGCCGTCGACCAGCGCGAGCGCCGGCGACGGGAGCGGCCGGATCTGGGGAAAGGCGGCGGAGGACTCTCAAGCGGAACGGGAGGGAGGGAGAGGAGAGGAGAGGAGAGGAGTAGGTTTGTTGAGTCTGGCTACTTTATTAGCTGTTTTTTTTAAGAGATAATCCCAGCCTCACACAATTGAGTATTTAAAGTTTTACAACCCAGCGAACATCATAAAAAGGAAAACAGGGGGGCTTCTGCGAACCGAAACGCTACAGACAAGTCACTACTGAAGACGACTAGAATGCTGCCACGTATGCGGGGAGAAAAAACCACCAATAACAGTCGTTTGCGGCCAACATACATAAGCTCCCGTTGGTCCTGTGACAACAGAAAAAACCCAAAACTGGATCCACTAGACCGCCAAATTGATAACCTATAGGACAAAATTTTCTTTTATGTTAAAAACAAGATTGTTTCTACAGTTCTAAATAGACCAACAAATAGCTGAAATGCCAATACGAAATCTAGGCTTGTTAGTTTCAAATTAGATGACTTGCAATTTAAAACGGAGGGAGTAAGGACTAAATTTAATTTATATGGCATCAATAGTCACTCAAAAAGTTTGTCCTATATATTTGTAATGCCCTAAATGAATCTAACCTGAACTCATTGTTACGTGTATTTTCATACATTTAATTATGGCTAACCGTAACAGTTTCGACCACCACATAGTTAAAACCGCAAAAAGATCGTCTAACCCTTGGTTTGTGCAACCAATAGAACAGAAGGCGATGGAAATTATAGTTTCCTCCAACGGGAGTTTCACAGGGATCAGGGTGGATTTGGGTGGGGTGCTACCCAGGCCGGGTTCAACCGAACCCGTATGAGGGAGGCCGGGAGTAAAACCCGGTCGGTGCGAAACCGCGGGTCCGGCGGAGATTTTGGGAGACAATCCCGACACGGAAGGGTCTGACGGAACAAAACCTAAGGAGGAAACGATTATTATGGAATAAGAAAAAAGAATACTAAGCCAAGCCGAGTGCACTGTGCAACAGCGCATGAAGAAAATTTGCGTAGAGAAACAATTGTGAGACGAATAAGCGGCACGTGCCTATTAGTGCCTTGAGAAAACATGCATGTGCACGTTGAATATCTTTGGCCGGCTCGAGCGCGACGCGATGTGCATGCGGTTTTGGGCGGCCACGGCCAGCGTTCCGACTGCGGCACATGCATGCATATGTGATTGTGTGATGATGCAGGTACAGTACATGCTGCGTGATCTCTCAACTACAGATGCATGGTCCGGTGACGTACTCACCGAATTTCTTGAGTAAAATACATCAGCGGTCATTGTACTTATCTGACATGTTCACCATGGTCACCGTACATCAATATACGCTCGATACGGTCACTAAATACATTTCAAAGGCCCAATGACGGTCACTGGAACATGTAGGCATGCGTATTTGTTGACGTGACGCTTACACGACCCTATCTGCAACCGTTATATGTATTTCTTTTTGCAAAAAAACCCTCTTCTCACAGAAAGCTCCTTTCCCAATTCTCCACAAGAAAAAGAATAGAAATCCCCACCGCGCGCGGAGGTCAACGTCGTCCTGGCTGCCATGCCTCCCTCCGCGCAGCGTCGGCCATGGCTCCCTCCGGCGAGGTGCTCGCCTACTTCTCCTCCACGCTCGTATTCCTGCTAGTCCTCCTCGCCGGCGTCAATCTCGGCAGCGCAGCCACCACCGTCGGCGTCTCCCGCTAGCACGGGAGTTCGCCGTCGATTCAGCCATGGAGATGCTCACTTTCAATTCAGCCACGCTCGCCTCGTTGGAGAGCAAGCATCAGCATGGTCAGGTCCCTCTTTCTTCTTCAGGCCATTGGCCGCTGGAGATCGAGCTACAAGTGGCCTGCATCTGGCGCTGCTGCACCGCCGGATCTGAGGACGCTCTCGGGTATGCGCACGGCCGACCTGAGCGCCCTGGCTCAGCGTGATGCCACCGGCGCATGCTTGGGCAAGGTCGCCGGCGTGTCTGTTCGACAGACAGAGAGACTCATGCAGTGCGGTGGCGCGCTTCCCGGCGGCTCCATCTCCACAGTGGCGACGTCTCGTCCCCGCCCGTACTCAGCATTTGGGACTGGTGCCCGTAGAGGCATTTGTGCACTGGCGCTACGCTATCACGCTGTGCTGGCCGTCGCCCCGCGCGCCTGAACGCCTCCGGCGTTGCCCCTGTAGCATGTCTACACGCTGGACGGAAGAACACTTCTACCGCTGCCTACTAGACGGAGCATAGGAGGAAGGGCACCTCGCTGCGCTTCATCTGTTGAGGGTGGTCGGGGCAGCGAGCAAACATGCACAACAACGCCGCGAGCCTCCTGGCCATCTGCGGCCATCTCCGTCGCGCCACCACGCGCGGAGTTCCCTGCCGTCCTCTCTCTCGTGCATCCTCCCTCTCGTGCTCCTGCTCGCTGCTGGAGGGCGCCGCTCTCCCCTGCATCCCCCGCTCGTTCCGGTCGGTGCGCGGGCGTGCCAAAGAGGACGGTGGCCAGGACACCGTGGCAGACCCACAGGTACACCTCACGGCAGCAGCATGACCATTGTCTCTGCGTCGGAGGCGAGGACGACGAGGTGCGCAGACCTGCGGGAAACCAGTGACGTACGCCTGGAGCCTCGAGGCCGCCGAAGTCGCGGACGGGATCGCCCGCCTCGACGCCCGCTCCCATCGCCAGGAATGGCAACAGAGAGAGAGGTAGGTAGAAAGAGGCTGCCAGGTGGACCAGGGACACCGACCAAATTACTTTTATTCACGGCCTTTTCTGTAAGAAGACTCACCTAAGAGGAATAGTCAACATAGCGTCACGTCAGCAAATAAGTATAAATACATATGTCTATAGGTTTCAGTGACCGCTGATGGGCCTCTAAAACGTATTCAGTGACTGTATCAAACGTACAATGTTGTACGGTGACTATGGCGAACTCACCGGATAAGTACGATGAACACCGATGTATTTTACTCGAATTTCTTCTACCAAAACTGCTTGGAGGGCCTTCTAAACCCCCAAGTCTCATTTTTTTTTTACAAACTCCAGACCAGGATCTTATGAATGTTTATCAGAAAACGGGTCTAGGACTCGAGAGTTCCGCCATGATCTTGCAGGAGATCGTTGCGATTCGTCCAGCGCACCACAGATCACACCGTCCTACTCACTCCACCGTTGCAGCTGACCTCAGGGGTTGCTTCGTAGCGCCGCAAGTACTAGTCAGTAGTCACAGCAGCTAGGTTCAGCTCATCTGGTCTTTCATCCTAGCTAGAGTAGAAAGCTTAAACACGAAGCCACTCACACACTTGTGTTGACTTTGACCGTAACCATCTCGATCGGTACCTACCGTACACCACAAGAAAAACTAAGTTGGCCGATCGAGCCGCACAACGTACTACGAGGCTGGTTACCGGAAAAAAAAACTGATTTCTTGTGTGAGAAAATAATGAAAGGTCATATTTGCCGTTGTCAGTAGAATTGAACTGATTTCTCTTGTCGTGGACAGAGAAAGATACAGGGCGATCTGCGAGGCTTATACAAATGCTTCTGCGTACAGAACAGTATCTTCAGATCTTCATAGGGGCTGGGGACGAGAAGATACGATCCTCATTTTACCTTTTTCTAGTAGTTGCTAGCCGACCAACACCACCTCGAATGAAAACCAAAGATAAAAAGCTTCTCGGTTAGTACGATCCACTGCGCAGTTGACGGTTCGGTGGTGAAAAGAATACAGGGACATCATGTACCAAAAATCTGTACCAACAGGTACACATGGAGATGGAGGCAAAAAATACATGGAGATGGAGGCACAAGGGTAGTACACAAAAAGTTGTATCGTAGAATCACCATAGTATGTGCAAAAAATGCAGCCTCTTTACATGTCTACAGGATGTGTCCGCCCTCGATTGAGCAATCTATCTTTTTTCTCAACAGAAACCACAACATACACCTCCTACATTCTGATATGCTGCACCACTGAATTCGGAGTATAGTCCAATATTCACCGTAGGATCCACTGGCCAAAAGCCCAGAAAAAGTTTACAGCAACCCAGTATGCTACAAACACAACACCTTTGAAGCTAGTTGCGCAGTCTATCCTACAGGCTACGTGCGTTTTGGCGGGTGTGTTTTCTCCAGCGCCTTAGCATATGAACGCAGCCTCCAGCTGATAAAAGGCCACATGCTGCAAGGCCTAGGATGGCTGAATTGGCGATGTTTCGGTGGTAGGCGCCCTGCAGAAAAAAAAAAGGAAAAAGGAATGCTCTCAACTACTGTGTGTGCATGAGGGCACATTCACGTTTACTGCAAAGAGATGACGGCTACCTGCATTAGGAAAATGAAGATGGGAGCATTTGCCAATGCTAACGAAAAGCTCATCATGCCCCCACGTAGTTCATTCGGCAGGTACCTTCAGCAGTATCATCCATGTAAGCAGAAAACTATAACAAGTGGCTTCAATTTAAATTCTGTTTAGCACACCGTTCCACTTACATTGTCCTAAATCTAGCCAGTGAAGGTAGAATAAAGCCCACACATGAATGGAAGACGCAGAACAGTATCACCAGTGTCCCAATCTCCTGTTCAAAGAAACAGGGCTAGTTAGACTTATGGCACAAACTTTATATGGCATGTTGCCGCGCAGAAACATGGGTATTGTGGTATATACCTGGTAATCATAAGCCACAATTGACAAAGAAAGCCCAGCGGCAACGTATGCTATTGTCAGGCTATCCTCGTTCTGGAAAGGAGCCATGGCTCCATAAAACCATGGAAAAGCAGCACTTCCGACCATTCTTGAGACCAGGAAACATGGGTAGATTAGTGACAGCGGAGCATCCCTTCCGTCAGCCTGTTATAGTAACTGATCTATGAGTGTATAAGCGTGACTTCAGTCTTCAATCAAAACCCTAGTCAACAGAACCACATAAGGAAGACTAGCAGAATTTTATTGGTAGACCTCATACCACTATTGTTGGTGCCCAAAGGAACCAAAAGGCTGATAAAGAGAACTGGACACTTGCTTGAGCCAAGACCAGAATCAGCACTCTTTTGTCTGAAATAAGCAGAAAATTCTTGTGAGATGAAAATGAGATGTAAGCACCAAAAAGTTTGACTTCATAGGTTACATTGATCAAATCGCAAGTTCACTACAACTTTCCTACTGAACAATCACAACTCCTAATCTGAGCATAGTTCAAGAAATCCATATCAGATTGTCACAAACAGTACAGAAATCTCAATAGTCTCAAACGCAAAGCCACGTGAATATGACAGACCATTTTATATCTCTATCTGCTTCATTCTTTAGATATCAACGGACATCAGAAATCCTGGCAAAATAGAAAAGATGGTCACTCACCACTCACCTCTGAGAACATGAGCAAAAAATGATTTTTGGTAGCTTCCAATGACAGATGCATGCTGAGTTGTACTGGTAATTGGTGCTTTTCTGATATACAGCATTCCTATTACTGAAACTAAGGCTGCAAACAAGTAGGGCAACAAGATTCCTTTGTCATCATCATCAAGTAATGAGTTAGTGATTCCCTGACTTCCAACGAGGGATACCGATTCAAAGAACGTCATCAGCCAAAAGGTATCAAACAGCAAATCTTGCTTCTGGCCTTGCTGAAAATTCAGGATAAAACGGTTAAAACTGGGATAACACTGAAGAAGGCAATAATAGCAACAAAAGATGTTTAAGAAAACACAAACCTTCTCATGCTCCAGCGCAATCCATGTCTCAAAACAGAAGGAGAACATTGAAGACGCAAGAGCCAAAATGAAATTGTTGATCCATGCACAACGAAGCCCACTGAAACTTTTGATGACACCCACCGCAAGCTGAAGCATCCAGTAAAATATGCAAGCACGCTGTGGTCCTCTACGAACATTAGTAAACAAAATATTATACCGATAAGAACGAGAAAAACAGACTCTCATTTAACACAATATCAACTGACAGAAGAACTAAGTGCACTTGATGGACCTTAAATGTACAGAGATGCAAACGATAGAAAAGCATAACATATTATCAAACTATAGTAGCACGGATCAACTGATGGAACAGAGATATACGCAGACGCACAATATACAAACACTTAATTATACCGAGTTATAGATTGTCCCTGCTAGTATGCCCAACACTCTGCAATCTGCATCATCAATGAGGCTTTCTTTTAAGTATTTACTACTTGTATATCACTGTACAAACCATTTTAGTTGGAAGACACATCTTAAAGGAGATTGAACAAGTAACAAACTTAGTGCTAAAGGGGTGTCTCTATTTACAAATAGGTTCACGTATACAGCTATATTACAGCTCATTACAAAAAGCTTTTGTGAGCTGCGGCATAAATGAACAAGCATAACTTTAAGGTGGACATTGATCAAATAGATAATATGGAATTAGTCGGTCTAATTGATCATATTGTAAGTTGTAACTAGCATTTCAGACGGGTGATTGCAAGCAAGGACCTACTAAGATGGGGCATTACATTCGGTTCAAACATTGGACTCTGATTGAGAGTGTTTTGAGCTGCGTAGTTTGTACTCAAATATGCTAGTTTGGAACAATTCAGAAAAAACGACCCACCATCTATGCACGAGAACTCATGATCTATTTTAGGAAAAACTCACAGTTTGTCAGAGACAATGCCAGAGGCGCCGCCTAGAAAGAGCGCGGCCACCGTGGCCGCCGCAAGGCGCGCGGCCATTTGCTCCCTGCCGAAACCGCATCGCACATACTCAGCCTCCCCGAACACAAATTGGATCCCCTCCACCACTACATAGCAGCAACAACAACCGTCATTAGAGTCCCCTTCGCTGCTAACTCTAAAAGTGTAGGGGATTCAGGATGGTGCTCACCGGATGCAAGGGAGAAGAGGAGGAGGAAGGCGCGGCGGAAGCGGACGAAGGGGGCTGCGCCAACGTCAAAGGGGGAGGGAGACGACGGGGTGACGACGGCGGAGTGCGGCCGGGAGAAGGAGGGGAGGAGGAGGATGGCGGCGAGTGAGGCGGCGGAGAGCAGCGGGTAGGCGAGGGGGCTGAGTGCCCACTCCACCCTCTCGATCACCACCCCCATCGGCCGGAATTGGTCCCCGGCCGGGTGGGATCCGGAAGCGGTGGCGCTGGCACGGTGGTTTGTGGGGAGGTTTCCGGCGACACGGACAGGGACGAGGAATGGTGGTCGCGCAGAGTGGGTGTTTGGGCCGATACTGACAAGTAATTGGGCTCTACGAGCTAGTATTACATTCTGGGCTCAGGTTAGGATTTCCCCAAAACTGCTGCTTGTGAGCCCAGCCCAATTCTTTTTTTTTCGAGAATAACGGGGGGAATAAATCACACCGCTTGTTTCATTCACCGAAAGTAGCCTGACGGGACATGTTCTTATAACAGAATAGCACTTGTACAGGGGGATACAGAGGAAGAGAAACAACGAAATACAGGAAAAAAAATACAACAAGAAGGGGGACAGCAAGAGCCACCGAGAGACACAAGAGGTGGGGAGTGTTGTCGAGGGATCACAATGCCAAAACTCGGCAATCAGCCTCACGCACCGCACCGGCATGCGAGTCAATCTCCACGGCACAACTCAGGAGCACCACCATCATCATCGGATCGGAGTGTCAAGCCTAGCACCTAGCACTATCCTAGAAAGGGAGCTCCGCCACAGACATCAAGACGAAAGCAGGTGGGGGAGACATACATTGTGTCGTCAAGGAGCAAAGATGAGCCGAGACGCCACCAAGAGCACAAAGCTCCCACACCGCAACAGCAACCATGGGAGGGTCTTGAGCAAACACACCAGCGAGACCGAGATCACGCGAAGGCTAGCCGAAGAGGGAAACAGACCGCCGTCGGCCCCAAGTTGGCTGCACCACCACAACCCCACGCAGCAATAAAAGCCAAGTTTGGGTCTCCAAGATGACGCCTCCAAGGAGGTTGTGCTCACAACACCGTCGATTCTTAGGTTTTCACCCGGAGACCACAAAGCAAAATACTGTAGGTGCTGGAGCTCCACGACGACACCTTCAATAAGGAAACGGCATCCGAAAGACACCGCTATCGCCAACAACGACAAGACCCGGAGTTTGAGCACAACCCTACAGCAAGACGGAAATCAATCACCACCACCAGCCGCGGCAGCCCACCGCACCTCACGGAGACAACCGACGGCCAATCATCAACAGTACGCGCCAGATCCACCAGGGCCGCCGGACGCAGCGCAAACCACCGTCGCCACCGAGCACCATGTCGGCTAGGAGCAGAGGAGCGTTGCCCGGGGCTAAGAACCGTCATGGTTCCGGGCTGCAACCCTAAACCACACGCCGACGCGCACCATGCGCACCACCGCGCGGCTGCCGGAGGAGGCCAAGATCGAGCGCCTGCAGCGACGAAGGCGGGAAGAAGAGCTTGCTGCTGCAGCCACCGGTAGAGCTCCCGCAGCCACCACGCCGCCAGCGCACGGCTAGAGACAGCAGAGCCACCGCGCGCACGCCGCCGTCACGCGCCCGCGCCGCCGCGCCGCTACACCCCACGGAAGCCCAGCGCCTCTGCATCGAGCGGCCGTCCCGCGCCGAGGAGCTCGAGCAAAGGGGAAGGAGACTCCGCCGCCGCCGGCACCGGCCGGGCTTAGCCCGCTGAGACTGCCGGCGGCGGCGAGGGAGAAGGGAAGGAGAGGGGTGGAGGTTTGGCGGCGGCTAGGGTTTCCCTCGGTCGCTCGCGGGAGCGACGCGAGGGATAGAGCGGTTCCCAGCCCAGTTCTAATTCGGCACGAACTCAGCTCCGTGTACTCCACAAAGCCGCTTGGATCTCCATTCATCCAGAGCTAGCGCCGATGGACGGAATTTCCTTCCAGACCCACGCCGTCGCCGGCGGCCGCACCTCGACCTCGGTTATCCTTCACAAAGAGGCTCACTTCGACGACAACAGGGTGGCAGGGGCAGGAACGCCACCAGCGCTGAAGCCGTGACGACCACCGGCCAGACCGTCGGGGTCACCTTCCACCTCGCCAATCCTCCGGCCGTCTCCTACTTCTGCGTCCACGGCCCGGGACTCGGGCGCGAGGATTTCTCAAGAGCGTTCCCGAGGTCGTCTCCTGTGAGAAAGACCTCGTCCTCCTCCGCATGACCCGCACGTCCGGCCCAGCCCCGAGTTCCGAGCACAACCGATGGAGGATATCCCGATCATCATGTGCTCGCAGAGTACTTCATCTACTACAAGGCTGCCCTCGGCAAGCCGACGCTAAGAACGATCGTGCCTCCACGCGCTCATGGACATGCTCATTCGATCTGCATCTTACCCCGTGACGATTCTGACGGGGAGTTCCTCCTTGCTGATCTCGTCGGGACGTGTTCCATCATGGCGTATCAGCTCTATGTCTTCTCGTCTGAGACGGCCGAGTGGATCTATCGCGGGCGGTTTGAGCTCGAGAAACCTCCCGACGTCAGCTACGACGACGTGCCCATGCCCGCTGACAAGGTCATCTGCCTTGGAGGAGGCAATGCAGGTTGGGTCAACCTGTGGCGGGGCATCAAGGTCTGCAATGTGCTTGACAGGGACCCGCTCCTCCATTTCATCCCACTGCCCAATGCTGAATTCGACCAGGGCCATCGTGGCGACTCGAGGCGGATCCGGGATGTCGTCTTCTCTCATGGTTTCATCAAGTTTGTAGAGATAGATTGCCGTTTTTTGACGAAAATGCAGTCAAGGCTGCTATTTCATTAATAGTAGTAGGAGAAAAGGAGTACAAGGACTCAAACTGAAAAAGAAACAAAAGGAAGAAATGTCTAAAAGATCAAGAGAGGGCTCTTAATCAAGGTCTGAAACATTTTTCTCAGTCAGGCTCTCTTGGCCGCAACAGCATGGAAGCAGCCCTGGAACGCCCAGCAGTGCGCCATAGCCTAGCCTCCTGTAGGATCAACATTTTTAGATCAGCTAGATTGCAAGCCCGACGCTGGAAGATTCGACTATTTCTCTCTTTCCAGGTCATCCACCAGACCAACTGTGACACCGCGATCCAGCTCTTGCGATTCACCTTCTCTGTCATGTCTCTCGTTTCGGTTACCCAGGATGCTAGAGTTTGATTGTTGCGCGGCAGGTAGCTTGGGGGGCGGCCAGCCAGCGGCAGCAGCTCACACCAAAGCTGAACTGTGAAAGGGCAGGTCGATAACAAATGCACGGATGTTTCAGGGGCCGACAAACAAAGCGCGCACTCGTCGTTGTGTGGCATCCGCCGCCTTGCCAGTGTGTCCGCGGTGAGGCATCTGGCCTGTACTGCCAGCCAAGCGAAGATGCGGCACCGTAGGGGAGCATCGGAGCACCAAATTGTTAGCCTAAAATCCTTTTCGATCATGCCATTGAATTGCATAGCATAAGCAGAGGAAGCAGAGTAGGATCCCGATGTTGTCCAGCGCCAAGTGACCGTGTCATCCACTTCTGGCTGCAGCGTGATAAGGTGTGTTTTCTCCCAGAGTTGGACGGCATGTCCAAGCTCCTCAGGCGTGAGAACACGCCTCAGGTGTCTAGTCCATCTGTGATCTGTCAAGGCCTGCGCAACCGTCAAATTTTTTCGTGTGCAGAGACTGAACAGAGAGGGCATGACGTCTTTGAGGCAGGAACCATCCATCCATGCCTCAGTCCAGAACTTGATTTTGTTGCCATTCCCAAGGTTAAAATGCACAGAAGCATTGAACAAGGCCTGCACCCTGGTGTCAATTGGCAGAGGGAGTCCCTGCCACGGCTTATTGGGGCAGCACCAAGATTGCCACAACCATCTAGTTCTCAGAGCAAGTCCACGAGCTTGCAAATCAGGCAGCCCCAAACCACCATATTTGGTGGGGCAGCACACGGTTTTCCAGTTGACTAGGCATTTTCCTCCCGGCGCCACCTCATCTTGCGCCCATAGGAAACCCCGTCTGAGCTTGTCGGTAGCCTTGGTCAGCCAAATGGGATAGGCAATTGCAATCATCTGGAATACAACCATCGCAGATAGCACATGCTTCACGAGGACAAGGCGTGCATCGATGGAGAAATGGCCTCGTACCCATCCTTTGGCCTTGTTTCCCAGCTTGTCAAGGGCTGGCTGAAAATCCCTCTTGCGAAGACGTCTGTCCGACAGCGGCATGCCAAGGTATGTACATGGAAACTGAGAGACGGCGCAGCCAAAGAGAGCCGCCAAAGAGTTGATATCGTTGTCGAGACAATGTATGGGGATAACTGAGCTTTTGGCCAGGTTGGCATGTAGGCCAGAGGCAGCCCCAAAGTGCTTAAGAATTAGCTTGGTGGTTTCAATCTCGGACTGCAGCGGGTGAATAAACATTGCGACATCATCGGCGTATAAGGAAATGCGATGTGGAATACGGCGCTGTCCAAACTGTACAAGGGCACCATTGTTGTCAGCGGTAGCAACCAGCCGCGCCAATACGTCCATGACAAGCACAAAAAGCATCGGGGACAGGGGATCCCCCTGTCGAAGCCCCCGACAATGTTGTATTTCATCTGTTAGGCAGCCATTAACAAGAATCCTGGTGGATGCCGTGGCTAGCAGCGCAGAAATCCAGTTCCTCCACTTTTGTCCAAAGCCCCTGGCTTTCAATGTTTCTAGCAAGAACTCCCATGACACCGTGTCAAAAGCCTTTTCAATATCGAGTTTGAGAAAGAGGGCTGCAGTTTTGTTCTGTCTGAACCACCTGGCTTGGGATTGGACATAGGCATAGTTGTCGTGAATCGTCCGTGACTTGATGAATGCACTCTGGCAGGGGCTAATGAGCTCATCCATGCGTGGGGCCAGCCTTTTGGCGAGGATCTTGGTTATCAGCTTGGCAAAGAAATTAATCAAGCTGATGGGTCTGAACTCTTTGGGATGGGCAGCTTCAGCATGCTTGGGCAGCAGGATTAGTGTGGCAGAGTTGAGGAGGTGCAATTGGTTTGATCTGCATGCCTCCACCGCCTCAACCGCCCTCATCACGTCATCTTTAATGGTGTTCCAAGTGGATTTGAAGAACAGCGCCGTGAAACCGTCCGGCCCCGGAGCTTTCTCCGAATGGATGTCATTTAGAGCAGCTTGTACCTCATCAGCGCTGATAGGTATTTCCAATTCCGAAAGGTCCACCTCGGTGATGCCAATCCGCCTGAAGTTAATGGTATAAGGGCGCCCAGGTCTGGAACCGAAAAGCTTGTCAAAATACTCCCATATGTGTTCCTCCTTCTTCTCTTGGTCAGTGTGAGTGATCCCATCAATCTGAATTCGGTGGATGTAATTCTTCCGCCTGCGGGCATTGGCTTTGGCGTGGAAAAAACGTGTGCTTGCATCACCATCCTTCAGCCATGCTATGCGGGACCGCTGCCGCCACATCGACCGTTGTGTGGCTGCAATCCCAAGACAGTTTAGCTTCAGCATTGAACGAAATTGGCGCTCCTCGGTCGTCAGACTGCGGCGGTCCATTGCTCTATCAAGCATGGCAATCAGCTCCGAAGTAATTGCAGCCCGCAGGGCAAGGTCGCTGGTGAAATTCGAGCTCCACCGCTGCAGGATCTTACTCGTGCTGGTGAGTCGTAGCTGTAAGTTGACGAATGCGTTCTCATTGGGGGTGCAGCTAGTCCACGCACGGGCGACAACCTCTTGGAAATCATCCCTGCTGGCCCAAAAGTTCTCGAAGCGGAAGTGTCGGGCGCAGCGGTAAGTAACATTCGTGGACAACAAGAGTGGGCAGTGATCTGAAAGCTCTGAAGATTCAGCCTGAAGCATCGTTCCTGGGAAGGCATCATCCCAAGCATCATTGAAAAGGACACGGTCAAGCTTCACCATTGTTGCTGAAGCTTGCTCATTGCTCCATGTGTAACGGCGACCGTGCAAGTAGAGGTCCTTGAGTTGGAGCTCATTGATGAAACGACGAAAGGCCCCCATTGTTCTCCTGTTAATGTTGCCTTTGTTCTTATCAGCCGCCTCGGTGATCAAGTTGAAGTCACCGGCAATCAGCAGAGGGATATCAGCCTGAAGCGATGTCACAACATGGGATTTCAGGTCCTGCAAGAAGGATATCTTGTCCGTGTCAGATTGGGGACCATAAACCGACACCATGATCATGGGGCGCTGGGATTTGAGCATTAACCCCTGTACAGAGACAAAGCGTGTGTCAATATTGTTGTTGGTGGAGATGAATTCCAAACTATTCCAGGCTATGATAATCCCTCCTCTTGTCCCATTGGCAGGAGCAAAAACGAAATCAGTAAATTGAGGTCCACAACACTCTTTGATCAAACTCAAATCAACCCATTGCAACTTTGATTCTTGAAGACAAACCAGCACTACATTCAGTCTCCTAATGACCGCACACACAACAGCTCGACGGGCAACACAATTCAACCCTCGAACATTCCAAATAAGAAAGTTGCTATTCATATCTGAACCTGGGCGACAGAAACGGCAGGTTTAGAAACCTTCTTGTCGGCAGCCTGCTTCTTGCTTGATTTTCCTCTGGCTCCCTTGGCGAGCACGGTGAGGAAGGCCATGCGGTCGGTGGAGAGCGGCGAATCGAGCGCCGTCTCGTAGCGTCGCAGCACATCATCGTCCTCCGAGTCAACCCCCTTCTCTGCAAGCGCTAGCCCCCGTTTGGAGATGAGGAGGCGACGCGCTTGCTTGAGCGTCTGGTTTCCGCCACCGGTGTATGCTAGCTTTCTGCTCTTCAGCCGGGTGCTGCGCCTTGTGTCCGTGGCGGGGGAGCGCTTGGACTGGGCGGCGCGTCGGCGTGATGGTGCTCGCGGCAGGATTGCAGGGGAGATTGGTAGCAGGAGCGAGTCGAGGAAAGCTGCCGGCGATGGTGCGGTGGCATCCGTCCCCGACCCTTGCACGGAAATTGGCCCAGCGGTCTGTCCCACGGTATCGGGCGTCGAGAGATGAGGCCCAGCTAGCCCAGGAGCGAGTCCAGCGGGCTCAGTTTGCTGGTCCAGGTCCAGCAGATGTGCGACCCCACCGGGCCCGGCGCCAGTCAGCGGAGCAGTCGTTGTGGCCCACGGGGCAGGAGGCGTGCTCTGCTCAGCCAGCACACCCATGCCTCTTGATCCCAAGACGGCAACCTGCCCGGTAGGGTGAGCAGGTTCCACAGCTACTCTGTCGGCCGTCAGGGGCCGTTCTGGAAGGTTGACCACGGACGTGAGCAGCGGCTCCTCTGGCCGCGGCTCTGGCCGCGGTGTCGGGTGCAGGGACAGGGATGTATCCAGACAAACAGCGTCCACCTCCGTCGTTAGCTGCTGCAGAGCACGCCCCTCCGCGGTAGCATGCGCGGCGCCCACCGTTCCATCTCCGTTAGGGTAACACACGGCGACGAAGCCCGGTGGCGTCAGGGTCCGGCGGCGACCACCAGCACCCCTATGCCTTGGCCTGTGCTGGCCAGCCGCAGAGCCCAAGGAGGCGGCCTCGAGCCTAAGGTGCCACACCTCATCTGCCACCCCGTGCACCCAGGGGTGGGTTTGATCTTCTGGCGCCATGTGGCCGCCGTCGCCGTTCCGGCCCTCCTCATCGCCGTCAGCTTCGCGACCGCGCCGCGGCGCCGCGCGGATGAGGGTGGACCTGTCCAGGTGGACAAGGGCAGTGGTGCGCAACATGCGAGGCGGCACCTCGCCTAGGTTGTCCTCGTGGTCGTGGCCAGCTGCGGCGTCGAGCAGTGGCTCGTGCACGTCGATGTCGGCTTCGGTCGGCACATCACTGAGGCTCTCCACCCACGCCTCTACCACATAGTAGGAGAGGTCAGACATGGCGATGGTCTCATTGGCGATGGTGTGGATCAGGCAGCGCGGGATGGCCCTTTGAATGGTGCTCAGCGACCATAGCTGCGGCGACACGCGCTCGATGAACAGCCGAACGCTGAACCTGTAGCGATGCATCGTGGCGAAGGTGAGACGTGTCCAGCGTCGGACCAACAGCGGCGTTCCCCTGTAATGAAACACAGATTGCCTTGCGACAGCGTCAGCCCATCGTGGTTCTGTGAAGCGGACGAAGAATGCCCCGGCGTGCATGAGAGACATGTGAAAGCACCCATCCGGAAGCTCGGGGTAGTCTGTCAACAGCCCCTCGCCGACGTTGCCGGGGACGAGGCGAGGGCAGCTCCCCGCGACAGTGATCACCAACGCCGAGGCGCGCAGCTTGAGCTCCACATCATGCATCTCCTGGGTGTGCTCAACGACCACCCTCGTGCGGTAGGGGCGCCGGATGAACATATCATCACCAACGGGGTGGGGTTGGCTAGCGGCCACGGGGGGCGAGTGGGTGGGAGGAGGAGTAGGGGGAGGAGCGTAGGTGGCTGGGTTCCCACCGGCCGGGTTCAGACGGGAATGGACGGGCTGGCGTAGGGAGCTTGGATGGTCAGATGGATAGACCAGTCTAGTGCGCACCGGTGGTTTGCGAGCGGCGGTGAGCGGCAGGAACGGGACGCGGGGGAGATGACGGTTGGGGCAGCTACGAGAAGAGTGTCCAGACACTTTGCAGTGAAGGCACCTCGTTAGGTTCGTACAGCTACCCACACGATGCTCGGCGTCGAAGCATCTGAAGCAGCGGCCATGGAGCTCGTCTTTAAAGGCCGGAGCGGCATGGGGGGGAGGCGGGGGGTGGCGGGCAGCAATGGCGGCGCCCGAGGTAGGCAAAGGAGCGGGGCTCCTTCCACCGCCCCTCTGAACAACTTGCCATTCCTGAGTAAGAGGCGGAGAGGTATGGCGGGGGCGGGGAGCGTCTGGCCTGACGATGATGCTACGGACTTGAGGTCGGGCAGCAGCATCAGGGGCGGCAGGCGGCACTGATGGCGGAGGGGTGGGTGGGCGAGCGGCCATTGCAGCGTAGGAGGGGGTGGTAGGCATTGAAGGGGTCGGGGAAACATGGGAGCCGGAGGAGCTGGAGGAGAAGCAGATGCGTTCCCCTGGTCCGGGAGAGCCACGGGGCGAGCTGGCGCCACCGCCGAGAAGCGGGGTTGTGGGCGTCGCGTCGTCCATGGCGGAGGAGAGTGGGCACCGTTCCCAGAGCGGGAGGCGGCACGGCCGCGCCGTGGCCGAGCTGGCCACCGGCGGCTGCGGGAGGGAAGGGAGCTAAGGGAGAGGTTGGGCTTAGGAACACGGCATCTCCTTGGCGATAGTTATCGAGATAGATTGCCGTTACAGGCAGGTTCTTGATATTAACGACAAGACAAAGACATGCAAGAAGATGACCAACGATCTTGACAACACAGACGTCATACACGATTCAGAGATTCTCATCCGCGATTATCACCGTGTGGAATCTATTCCTGTCCCTGACGGTTGGAAGATTCGAACATGTTACAGGCACACTTCCTGGGACTACTGGCGCAAGGGCCACGTTGTTGATGTTGATGACTTGTATGACTCTATGCCTGAGTTATCGGATGGTGCTGCTGGAAAATGGGCACTGAAGGACCTCGCAACAGCTTACCCGACTCTGAGTACTGTTCCTGATGACCATGTTGTTTGCCTCATGTCCAAGGTGAAGTCTGACGACACAAAGGCGTGGATGATTGGTCTTGACCTTAGAAAGAAGACGCTGCAAATAATTGAACCCCATTCTGCTAGTTATTTCCGATGGCCCAAATTCCTTTCCTGTACATTTTCCAATTATCTGAATTGAACTCCAAATCAAGTTTTTGTACCATGAACTTCTCCAGAATATTATTGAGATTTTATATTTTCCAAGTTTTCAACTATCTATTTCAACTGACATCTTTGTTTTATGTTATATACCTTAACGTCATATATGTGCATCGCACCAATATATAGGGCCCAACTTTTGTGCTGAATACTGTACATTTCTACTGGAATTCCTATTTCCTTATATTGACTGAAACAGTTGGGATTTCCCTTTGCCGTAGGCATAAAATTAGGTGCTCCCAAAGATATGATAATGTGCTTATTCGTATCTTCTTCAGTGAAAAGGACATGATTTTTGATCTCAGGAAACAATTTGCATTCTTATTAGTGTTCATTTGGGTAGCAGGATATCTTGATTTGTCATATAGTAAACCAACCTGGAAGCTACTTTCAGTTTCAGGTTGTTGTGACTTGGTTTTTTCATGATATTGACCAGTTTGGGTCCTAATAAATAAAATAATTGTCTTTCCTCCCTTTATTATACTATAAAACTTTCTGGGCCAGTTCTATAAATAAAATTACTAAACCATGAGCTTTATCTCAGAACGTGTGCATTTTTTTCTGGCAAAATTCTGCCAAAACAAAACAGAAACATAACTCTTCACATAACAATCATTGGCGTTATTATTTTAAAGATTATGTACAATTTTCATATTAATGAAAAAAATCCGCTCCTTACCATAGCTGAATAATATTCTAGATGCTGGTCATCGTTCTTGATGATCTTCCACATATTTCTGGTTGTTTTGTTTCCTATAGAAACATTCACATTTTATTTTTTCTGACAGCGCATGTATTCAGATTTCTAGTATTGAATTGATTCAGATGACTGAATAAACTCAATATGAGTCATTAGGGCGTATAACCTATCTTGATTGGCAGCATGGGAAAACAAAAGAAAAAGTGAATTGAAAATTTTAGGCGTCTCTGCCCAATTTTTTGTTTAAACATAGTATCTATCGAACTTGATTTGCCCTTGACTCAACGCAGCCTTCAAAAACTAAAATAACACGTGCATCGATCATCCCCTCGCCAACGATGAGCAAGCAAACTCAGCTATCAGCACGAAGCGCAACGGAATAAGCCACCAAAAAGTTTAATTTAGACCCGGCAGAGCATGACAAACCACCACACAACTCTGGCATGCACAAGACCATGCAAATGCGAGATCCCAGGTCAAGGGCGTCGTCGGCGGCCATGGATTTTAGCCACCTCCACGGGGAAGAGCAGCGGGTGGCGGTGTCCCGCGAGGCGGCCTCGGTTGCCGTGGACACGTGCATGGTGGCCGCCGCGGTGACCGGCGCGTCGCTGCTGGCGTGGTGGTCAGTGGCGTTCCACCCGTCCAACAGCCGGCTCTGGATGGTGCCTATCGGCCTCGTGCTGGCCTGCACCCCCGCCGTCGTCTGGCTCGCGCTCACCCTTTCGGCGGAGCCGTGCGGTGCCGGCGCCGTCACAGGGGCGGCAGCCGGTGCAAAGGCCGCGGAGTAGCCGTGGTCGTCGAGAAGTAGCAGCCGGGTGGCGTATACTAGTACGCGTGCTGTGCGCGCATGGTCTTTGTAGTATTTTGGTTCTTATTCTTCCCTCCTTGTTTCATCATTTGTTGTGTTACGGTCAAAAATATGTTTCCATGAAATACGTACTTGGCACCTACAGGCTACAGTAGATGGTGTTCTTGATCTATTTTACCAGACGCACTGGAAGATGTTGAACGATGATATTTTGCTGTAAGGGGCTTCCTGATAGGACATAGGAGACGATATTCCTGGAGGTTTTAAATTAACAAGACCAACCAAGGGCTTGACGGCTTTTATATTAAGCTTTCAGAAGCGCACAAAAGTGCAACGGTGCGTATACGCCCGCGAGTGAGTACCGGGACTCGAAATCGATCGGGAGGCATAACAGGTATCATCACCCTGCTAGCCATCCGGGTAAGGCCTCGGTCGCATTCCTGGAGGTTTTCGTGACATGACTGTCACTGTACAAGTTCCCAAGGCATCAAACATGATCGTCTCCAAAATTTCTGACCTGTCAACTTAGGTAATGTTTTATGCAAAATTGTATCCAAAGTTACCGGCCATGATTTCGACGAATAGTGCCTTTTCTCGAGAGATTGATAGCATACAATGCCTTGATTGCTTACGAGTGTCTTCATATGATCGAAAGAGCATGCCAAGAGACCATATTTTGCTATGAAGATACATACAATTCATACAATGAAGGTATATTTCTGCAGTTTTTAGAAATTATATTCTGGATTGCATCCGGTACACTATTTGTGATGATTTTTTTGAGAATACACCCTGAAAAGTGTATCAGATTTTATAGAAGGGATGCCAAGCATCATGTTTACAAGCTTACAACACTGCAACAACCACTCTAGCCTTGGACCACGGAACTCGAACGCCTCACAAACGAAAAGGCCTTCAAACTTCAACGACTCCGTTTATGGTCGGATCATCTGACTAATCATCCTATGGAAGGGCTACATATTGATGAACACAACATTGTTCCGATGTCATCACAGACACCAGAACAAATGTATGAGAGTTGTCCAAAGGTTCGATGGTGTTGACTGCTAGTCCACCATGAGATAAGCTCGGTGTCTAGGCTAGGAGATCATCTTGGGATCCTGGTCACAAAAGGGGCACACGGCTGGGTGGGGGAGCCCTAAGTGTTGCAACCGATCTACCGTCCAACAACCGTGAAATCAGCAACACAAGGAACTTGCGGTTGTAAGGGGGGTGTCACTTCTCGATCATGTCAATCACCTCTGCATGCACCTTTCCCGCGAAAACGCTTTATAAGTGGACTTAGCGGCAAAGTGGCAGTTGGGCCCTCAACTTATCATCATTATCAGACTCTAGTTCTATTCCTGCCGCACGCACCCAAAGATTGAGAAACTCAAGCAACGCTGCAGTTTCGAGATTAGGGTAAAGTTCATAGCCATGTTCCACTAAGGTCACCGCTCTTTGTACGAGATTTCATAATCCGCTTTGGGACCGCCTCCTAGAGATGTGCGCGATCTCCTCCATGTCGTACGCCAACCCATCTGTCTTCCCAGAAGAGGGCAAGCTCCTCATGTTGCTCAGATTAGTGGTTTTATATTTGCTTTTGGAAATATTTTCGCACCTAAGATTGAAAAAAAATCAAGAAATATCATAGGGAAGTTTCAAAATTACAGCTTAGACTTGAAGCTTGGTGTTAAAATTATTTTTGAAAAATAAAAGCATGCAAAGAGGATTTGAACTCATGAACTCTAAACCGTAAACCCTCAACAAAGGAGTCACAACACATCCACCAGCACACTACAGCAACGTTCATGGCACATACATGATTTTTGTATACCGTAAAGTCTTGGATTTATTCAAAATATATCGAACATTTCATCTGAACAAATGTTTCTCGTCCTGTACGGACTATTGTTTATTTTGTTAAATTCAGACAAAATTTCGACGACATATTTTTCCCTTGCTATGGCTGCGTTGGAATTGCACGGTACATATTCATCCCCGACCATACTTTATCTCTGCGCCAAATTCCACAGCTTGAGGTTTGGAATGCCAGTCTCCCCCACATTCCTTGGGATTTGTGATGATTTATCAATAAAGTGCCGTAATTCTAAAAAACTTACAGATTCGGTCCGTGGCCCTTCCCCAAAACGAGAGAAGAAGCATGGGTTGTGGCTTCACTCAGCAACTGGAGAAAGAAAAATTGTATTGTTTCGGCAACAGTTCAAGTAGTGACAAACTCTTTTGTTTAGTTTTTCACTTCGTATATTTATCCATCAACATTCACATGTTCTTTTTAGTTCCTGTATGCACATTACAGAGACACCCGGCCCTAACCTGAAAATTTGCTGTACAGGGGAAAAAGTGTAGTGATGCAGCAACAGTTCCACTATTGACAAACTTTTTTACATTTTCTGTAAAATGCGTACTACATTATATACACTCAGTGTATAAAAGTTACTGATGAGCTATCTAGTATTCCTGTGGAAACTCTTGCCTATCGGTAATCATTCACACTTTGCCATTTTGGTATCAAAATCTGCCTGAGCTCTCCCAGAAGAACTGAAAACGGCCAAGCTCTGAACTGAGCAGTGCGGTATGTTCTCTAATTCTGAAGTTTAGGACAGACTGCGGCAGAGGGGGTAGATATAGAACCTGAAAAGGGAAACAGCCCAACAATTTACGTCACATAAGGACTGTCAGTGCTAGATTGGTACATTTATTCGATGATGTAGACGAATTTGGGTGCACTCACAGAGATTGGGGTAGCAGGGTTGCTTTGACACTGGATCTTCTTCCAATGGGGGTGGCACTTGACCATATATCATTTCACAGCTCATGTCTTCAAAATCTGAGCATGGTTAACACCAGCAGAAAGATCAGTCACCTCAAGTATGAAACTTCTTTTAAGTACTACTACCGCTGTTCTTTCCATAAGCAGGAATTAGTTAGTTAATTGAGCATCTCAGGGAAAGAGATACACTCACTTGGATTCATGGTGAGGGGAAGTCCGAATTCATCAGTGAAGAAGCTCTGCGTGGGGATCTTGCACATATTGACGCACATCCCAACGCAACCGCTGTTCTCCAAGTACCTGCAGGGATTATTTTTTCAGGAAACGCATTTTATATATATAGATAGAAAGAAGGTCACAAGAGTCTACTACAAAACACAAACAAACAGCTGGACAACCTGTACGAACTCCAGGGATGCAAATAGTTATAGCTAGCATTACGTATCCAAGGCTGCCTCACATTTCAAAGATTGTTTTTCTGTGTTCCATCAGTCGGTAATGGTAGCATCAATGAATCATACCTGCATTTCTTTATGAGCACTCCACTCCTCTGCTTCACCCCGTTCACCTCCACCTCTATTACCTGGTTAATTAATCAAGAAAAGATGATTCTTGGAATCATATATATGATGCGAAATTCTTACGACTCAAACTGATCTGATTCCTGACCTCTGACGGGCCGACGAGCCAGTGGAAGAAGGGGACGGTGAGGGCGGCGTTGAACTCGCATGCCCAGCGAGTGGGCGGGAAGAGCTTCTTGAACTGCTCGGGGGCGCCGGGAGGGAGCATGGAGAGGAGCACCTCGCGGACGGCCTCCTGCTGCTGCGCGCGCGACCGGCCCACCATGACCCGCCGCGACACGTCCACGAAGCTCTCGTAGTCCCAGTCCCACACCGCCCTCTTCTCCTCCTCCTCGCCGTCCCGCCTCTTCTTCCTCCCGGCGAACTTCTCCATCTTGCGTGCGAACAGCCCCATGAAGGCGCGCTCCAGCGGCCCGTCACGGTACTCCGTCTTCTCCCCCATCGGAGCGGGCGCCGTCGCCGCACACCGCACGACGACGAGCGCCCGACTCGGTCTCGGCACCCTCGTGGCCGCCGGCGACGCGCGCGTGGCGAAGCAGAGCTCCACGGGCATCAACGCCATTGCCAGCTTTGATCTTGCGCCCGCGCTGGCTGGTGGTGCAGAGTGTCGTGTCCACTTGTGTTTCTGAAGCTAGCGGTGGTGGTCCTTGCCTTGCCCCGACGAGCGCCTTGTTGGCACGCGCCCGCAGCCGTGGTTGCGAGGCTACCGGGGTGACACGTACGGGGAACGGCGGCACTGATTCTCAGGGACCAGTCCTCGTCGCTGCGGCTGGTTCACCGGCTGTGGGGGCGGGAAGTACGACGGCCACAATTTAGGCCGTCTGGATATGGTACGGTGTCACGGTGAGGGCAAATCTATTGGCATCCACGGGTGCGCGCGATATTTCACTTTCGGGAGCTTGAGGGTGTGGTTTTGGGCCCAATTGCTTCGTTGACTACTTTCTTCTCTCGTTTTGGGGAAGGGCATTTTATTGAGCTCCACAGGCCCAATCAGCTGTGAAAATATTCCAACACGAAATATAAAAATCATGTATAATTTCGGACGAAAATTTCAGTCAAATTTGAATAAGGCAAGCGCTAGGCGTAAGACGGCTGTAGAACGATCTCGCGCGTCCAATCTATGAGCAAAACATTTTCGTGTGTAACATTTTGTGTCTGTGTATGCAACATCACACGTAACAAAAAAAATCAGAAAATGATGCGTTCGGTAAATGTAGCAAAGGATCGGCAAATGTAGCAAAAGAAAATCGAACACAACATTTTGTTGTCACATGTAGCACTACGGCAGCAAAAATTCTCACGTGTGTAAAATTACGATCTTGTAGCAAAAAATGATGTAGCACTTTGAACAATGTCATGTAGCAAAAGCCAATAACATATGAAACAAAATCCCAAATTTGCGCATGTAACATGGTGTGTAGAAATATAATGGATATGTAATTTTGTGACGTGTACCAAAAAAATGTTGTAGCGCTTCAAATAGAAGCATGTAGCAAAAACCAACAGCATATGAGAAAAATACCAATTTGGTTGTAGCAAATATTCTCTAAAGAGTTACTTTTGCAGAAATCATTGCTCGTGCCTACACAACAAATCTATACACATACGTAACAAAAACCAACACCATATGCAGCATCACCAAAATCCAGAAAAAGCTGACCTTGAGCTTCGACCATGGAGACACCATCACGGCCGATTTGAGCTTGTCGGACATGATTTCCTAACGCCCGAGACTCGCCTAAGCTAGATGGGGTGAAGCTCAATCAAATTAGCTTGCAGTCGTCCTCTTCCCAAGGACCATGACGAGGTCTTCCCATGGCGACCGGTGAGGGGTAGCTGCAGCGTAACACGAATGAGCAGTGGGATGGCGAGGAGCATCGTCGACAAGGGCATCCGCAAGGGCCAACAACAGCAACACGGTGAACCTGCGGCAAGGAGGTGTGGCGAGGAGGAGTGGCTCGCGAGGAGCAGCGGCAAGGCGGGAAGGGTGCGGAAATGGTCCTCGGAGTAGCCGAGAAGGACGAGCGGAGGATAATATTTTAAAAGAAGGATAATATTTCCTAAACAAAGCCTTTTCTAGGTCTCTCCAAGAATTAATAGCATCGGTGGGTAATGAACATATCCACTCTTTGGCATCTCCTTTTAGTGAGAACGGAAATAATTTAAACTTCAGAATTTCAGGTTCTATATTCTTAAAATTTTGCGTATCACAAATATCACTAAAATCCTGCAGATGCATGGGAACATCCTCCCAAGCACTACCGCCAAATTGCTCACTAGTTATAAATTTTAATAGACCAAGACTTACTTCAAAACTATCCTCTTTTATCTCAGGTGTGGCAATGGGCCTAGCAATAAATTGATCATTTGGAGTGTTTGTGTAGTCACACAACTTAGTTCTTTCTCCCATTTTAGCAAGTTTTTATGTATTTTTAATTTTTAATGCAAAACTGAAAATAAAATGACACTAAATGATGCAAACCGAAATAACAAATGCAACACAAAATGCAAAACTGAAAATAAAACATGCAAACCGAAAGCTGCAGAGTGTATAGTAAGGGAAAGACTTATTTTCCCCACGAGGGTGACTCGAGGGTTTATATCGAACTCTCGGGGAAATGTGCCAAAAGCTGTTGTCTCCTTATTCTTCTTTATGAGACCTGCAAAACAAAGTAAATTGTTTTGTGCCCTCAACCTCACCAAGTGGTTGTCAAGCACAAGGTGTAAGTAAAAGATATGAAAATAACAAATGCAAACAAGAAATAAATATGCAATGACGGTAAATAAATATGCAAGGATGGTGTAAGCAATGATGGATGATATTTTTGGGTTTTGTATTGTGAATGCAAGATGTAAAAGTGTTTTTGTATTTTCGGATTTTAAATGGTAGAAAATGAAAAGTACTTATAACGTGTTGGAAAGGTGGTTCTTATGATTAAAAATGGACCAAGGTTCATGGTTTCACAAATGCACTGTCTCTTTAATATGGTGGTAGATAATGGAACACAAGAATTGACATATGAGATTGCAACACAACAAGTTATTAATAATATGGGCATCACGTCCTGACATAGAGATCTTTTGGTTATTAACCTCTCTTATACTCCACCAAGATGCGAACTAAATCATAACACCCTAGTAATTAAGATAGAATCAGAGCATAGCTTTAAGTTTCATGACATGAAGTTAAAATAAGAACATGCTAGATCTAGTCATGGAGAAGTTGTAATGGTCACACCCAACATCCTCGGTAGCATGGTATTTCTTTTTATCACTAACGAGGCAACAAAGTAAGATAAAACACCCAAGTAGATCGCAGAACTTTCTCTCACGTTCACTGCACTAGCCACCCCCCGTTACTCCAACTAATGCACACGTTCCCCCTCACACGCCCTCATACATATGTTGGATCAGAACACATAAACAAGAACGGGGTACATAATATGCATCTACTTTCATAGCAAATAATTGCAATCTCAAACATATATCAACTCATAAAAAGATCCACCACAAAGGTATTACATAGAGTAATCATGTTCAGCAGCTCATACGATACTAATTATTGAAGCTCAAGAGAGAGGAGAGATACATAAGTCCAGGGGTGGACTACTCCTTCTTCATCATGGAGACGGTGGAGGACTCATTGGATAAGATGGACACCACGCCGGCAGCGCCTGATGACCCACAAGTATAGGGGATCGCAACAGTCTTCGAGGGAAGTAAAACCCAAATTTATTGATTCGACACAAGGGGAGCCGAAGAATATTTATAAACCTTAACAGATGAATTGTCAGTTCAGCTGCATTTGTGAATAGACTTGCTCGAGACAGATTATCAGTAGCAACAGTTTTATAGTAGTGACAGTAGTGAAATAATAGCAGCAGTAGAAATAAGACAGCAGTAGTGATTATAGTAGACAACAGGATTAAAATACTGTAGGCACAGGGACGGATGAACGGGCGTTGCATGGATAAGATAATTCATGTAATATCAAGACATAGGCATTTGCAGATAAATAAGATAAAGCATCCAAGTATTTATTAACCATAGGCATGTGTTCCAATTTAGTTGTGCGTGCTCGCAATGAGAAACTTGCACATCATCTTTTGTCCTACCAGCCCGTTTGCAGCGGGGGCTCAAGGGAATCTACTGGTAATTAAGGTACTCCTTTTAATAGAGTACCGGAGCAAAGCATTAACATTCTGTGAACACATGTGATCCTCACATCACAGCCATCCCCTCCGGCTGTCCCAATTATTGTCACTTTGGGGCCTTCGGTTCCGGACGATAATATGTGTATACAACTCACAGATATGATCTAAAACATTGATTATCCTCATGATACAATAATATGTTCAGATCTGAAATCATGGCACTCGGGCCCTAGTGTCAAGCATTAAGCATAACAAGTTGCAACAATGACGTAAAACAACGATAACGGATACTAGGCACCATGCCCTAATGATATTAACGCTATTACATGAACGATCTCATCCAATCCCTACCATCCCCCCAAGCCTACAGCGGGGAATTACTCACACATGGATGGGGAAAACGATGATGGTTGATGGAGAGGCGTTGGTGATGACGATGGCGATGATCCCCTTCGATTCCCCGTCCCGGTAGGGTGCCGGAACAGAGACTTCTGGTCCCCGAATTGAGTTTCGAGGTGGCGGCGGCGCACAGAGGTGTTTCTGGAAAAAGTGATGAACGCCCCCCCCCCCCCCCCGTTTTTAGGTCAGAGGGGGTTTATATCCGAGAGGGGGACCCGAGGGGGTGTTGGAGTCGCCCTCCTCATGTGCTGGCGCGGCCAGGGGCCTGCCGCGCCAGCACCTGGTGAGGTGGCCCCTTTGCCCCCCTCCGTCAGGTCTTCTGGCTCCGTGGGTCTTCGGGCAAAATAGGAACTTTGGCATTATTTCTGGTGTTTTTCCTGAAAGTTGATTTTCTGCACAAAAACGAGACACCAGGACAATTCTGCTGAAAACAGCGTTAGTCCGTGTTAGTTGCATTCAAAACACACAAGTTAGAGGCAAAACAATAGCAAAAGTGTTCGGGAAAGTAGATACGTTTTGGATGTATCAACTCCCCCCAAGCTTAGCTTATTGCTTGTCCTCAAGCAATTCAGTTAACAACTGAGTGCGATAAAAGAACTTTCACGAACACATTTGCTTCATATGATGTAAATATTCTCATTATCTGGCAAATGCTTAGGCTATTCATAATAAGATATATATAAATGGTGTCACCTAGTTAGTTATGTAAACTATGAAGAGATGCCAATCATACCAATAGTAAATAACATGAAACATATCAATTCACAGGATTGCAAAGCTCATAAGAAAGTATGATAAAGTGGTATCTCGCTTGCCCGAAAGTGTACAACAAAACATAAATGCCCAGGCACTTCTGAGATTCAAGAGTAGACTAGAGATAAAGATGTCAAAGATAAAAGCATCAAAGTTACACCGCAGTTAACAGTATTCTGGGACAAGCACATTTCACTAAGAATGACAACTATGCTCTCAGGAAGGTGCTCAAAGAAGGATGGTGACTCAACAGTAAGTAAAAGATATGCCCTTCATTGAGGGAAGCAGGGATTTAACATGTGCTAGAGCTTTTCATTATTTTGAAAACAGAGGTAAAATTGTTTTTGAGTGGTGGTTGTTCCGTCAACGAATGGCAATAGAGTTCTTGTTATCTTCCATACTAAGCAAATTGAGAGCGGTTCCGAATTATTTTAAAATCAAGCATTTATAATATGCATCTTTATATTTTATTTTATCTTTTTGATATTTTGACACTCCTGCCAACCTTTCCTTTTCACAAACCATGGCTAGCCGAATCCTCGGGTGACCACCAGCAATCACATACCATGGAGGAGTTCCTATTTTTCACTTTTCAAAACTTTTGATATTATAGTGGTCTAACCAGCTCTTTGCAATATTAGTGACAAGCAGATGAAGCATGCAAGTCGGTTACTTAATTAGTATGGAAGATAACAAACCCAACTACTACTTCCTCATGAGCTCGAAACAGTGGCACAAATTGAGAAGTGTTTGAAGGTTTTAAAGATAGCACATGCAAATTTACTTGAATGGTTTGAAATGCCATACATAGTTATTTATGGTGGACTCTTTGGAAAAACTTGGTTTTCAGGGATTTGGAAGCACAAGCAATATTGCTTAGTACAAGTGGAGGCTAGCAATAGACAGGGAGACGACAATTCAAGAGAGCAATAACCGTCGTAATCATGCTTGCGACAAAATAAAATTAACGGAGGCATAAAAGTGATACTAGAACTCTGAGGCAAAATAAATCATCAAGGCTTAATTGACTCTTTGTTTTCAGTCATATACATGTGTGAGCATGTGCCAAGTCGATACAAATGAATTTATTCAGAGGAGGATACCACAATGTCATGCTCTTTCATGAACAAAACAATACAAGCAAACATCCATAGAAACATGTCATGTACTATTAATAAATTGGAATTTATCATAAGAGAACATAAACAACTAAGCATCCACCAATCGACATATATCTTATGGGAACCATCTAAGCATGCTCACATGAATGAGTATATGTACAAAAATGAAAAACAAATAGAGTTCATTACCAGCCTCTTACCCAACTCGAATTCTCATATATCGTCATTATCGCTCTTTCACTTGTGTGGCTTGAATAATATGAAATGAAAACCAATCTCCATGGAGTAATGGATGGCATTGAGCTCTGAAACAAACTACACAAAACCAAAAGAAACAACAAAAAAATTGGATTTTCGGATTTAGGAACAAAAAACAGAACAGCCTGTGAAGACGAATTTTTTCGAGGACCTTAACATGCTCAGATCAGAAAACTCAAAACTAATGAAAGTTGCGTACATATCTGAGGATCATGCACAATAAATTTCAGGTCATTTGGATTTTTCTATAGGAAGTTATGATTTAAACGGTGGACAGCAGAAATCTGTCTCTGCGCGAAACAGCAAACAACAAAGCAAAATATTTTTGTGTTTTTGCATATTGAACTGAATTAAATACTAAGCATACTAATACTAGATACTAAAACAAACCAGCAAGAGAAATAACAAAAATCTTTTTGGTATTTTTGAGTTTTGGAAAGCAAAACAAAACATGAACAAATAAAAGAAAGAAAGAAAACTAAAACGAAACATGGATATACAAAGTACCGATGAAATGATATAAAGATGAGTGTGCTATCGGTATACCTCCCCCCAAGCTTAGGCTTTTGGCCTAAGTGGGAATCAGCCCCAAGGTGCCCAGTTCTGGGCTTCGTCGGGGTATGTCGAAGACCCTTCCCCATAATACGAGCTCGAAGATGCACCGGTGTAGTGCGTGGTGTAGTCTTCCTCGGGTGTCTCCTCCACACCATGCTCCCTGTAGAAGCCTAGTGTGCTCAACCGCTCGTCCAACTCCACCAACGAGTACGACCACGGCCTCCTGTCAATACTGAACAAACCGGGCTGCGGCAAAGGGATTTCCCTTTCACTACCGTTAGAAAACATTAACTTAAATACAAGGTTATCCAAAGTGGATCCAATAGTAACAAATTGATGACCTTTCATTGCAGCAAGGTCGAGATAGCAAGGAGCAAGTAATGTATCATTAGGATCTATAGGCAGCCTCAAATGTGCAACCATACGTGAGGCAATAATCCCTCCATAAATGGGCCCCTTAGCAGCTAAGCGGCGAGCAATCAAGGTACCAAGGTTAAATGGGAATTCACCCTTAAGTGCAGCAAGAAGAAATGCAAGGTGATAGTTAGAAATATTACTAGTGTTATCCCTACCAAGCACACTAGTGGCAATGTAGTAAGCAAAATACTTAATAGCTGGGAACTGAATGTTCCTTATCTTGCCACGTTGTGCGGAGCGGGTTTCATCATTTGTCACCTCCTGGTAGATTTGCGCCAAATCCTTCGGGTCCTTCAGAATCTTCTTTGATGTCCCCGTGTCCGCTGTACCTATCACATCACAAAAAGTACGCAGAGGCAGGGTAACAGGCATATCATAAATCTTAAAGGAAACAGAAGAGCCAAATATTTTGTTGTTGAAAGCAAAACTCTCAGCAAAAATCTTGGTAAGCCTGACATATTGGGGACTCTCATCCAACATGTAAGAAGTCAGGCCCACCCTTTCCACAAGGGTTTGGAAATCCTCAGGTAAACCTGCAGCACTAATAAAGTCATTACATGGGCGGGATGCTGAGTTTGGGCAACCATCATCCCGCTCATCTCCAATGCTTGGTGCTAGGATTTCCTCGTTGTAGGATTGCCTAACACGAGTAGCACCTCTCGAGGGCCTTGCCCTCCTTGGTGTATCCCTCTCAAACATGTCTCCATAGGTATGGTTATGCATCTTCCTTTTCTGAAATTTTTAGCAAATATCATAAAAATCGATTTCTACCCAACTAAATGAGGGGAAACCACTATAGTGACTTGCTAGAGGCTTAAGCATGCATCAAAACTAGTTATCCTCACTTAGAACAAGCATTTAAACTCACTAAACATGATATCTACAGCAGCAAAATACTCAATATATATTCCACTAAACAAAATTCTACTTGGATAATCGGAGGAGTCACATACCGGAGAGTGAATACCCCAAATTTCAGCAACAAAGATGGGCTATAGATGGAGATCGAAATTGCAGAGGAAGAACAGCAAGAACACGATTTTTTTGAATGTGGGAGTGTTTGGTCGGGAGAGAGGAAGGCAGGGGAGGAAGGAGAGTAAGTGGGGGGCCATGTGGGCCCCACACCATGTGCTGGCGCGGCCAAAGGGCTGCCGCGCCACCATGTGGTGTGGTGGCCCTGTAGGTTCCCCTAGCCACTCTCTGATCCTCCCACATTCCTCCCAGAAAAATAGGAATTTTGGTATAAATTTTTTGAAATTCTGAGAAAATTTATTTTTTATTATTTCCTGTTATTTTGCATTAATAATTTTAATATTGAAAGATTTGTTTTCTAACACCAAATGCAACTAAACTTTGCAAACTAGATGATATTACAGTAGGTAAAACAAGTTTGAGAGAAAGAAGGTTGTTTAGCACTTTCATGCATTTAAAATGCACTTGTTAACAAGGTTGATCAAGTCTTGTCACCAAATGAATTTTATATGACATAAAAGATTTAAACTTCGTGAGACACTCATGTTACCGTATATGGTATTGATATGGATCCAATAACAAGAGTTTTGAATTCTTCTTTATAAGGGCAATCAATACTTCCCACTTTGATGGACCTCACATTAGTAATTGTATTAACTCCAGGCATTTTATCCATTTTCTTGGGGAAATAGACAGTATGTTCCTTGTCATTCACATTGAAAGTTACTTTTCCTTTATTGCAATCAATAACAGCCCCTGCAGTGTTTAGAAAAGGTCTCCCAAGAATAATAGACATATTATCATCTTCAGGCATTTCAAGAGCAACAAAGTTAGTCATAATCAAGCAATTAGTAGCTACTTGAAAAGGAACGTCCTCACAAATACCAACAGGAACAGCAGTAGATTTATCAACCATTTGCAAATATATATCAGTAGGTATCAATTTATCAAGGTAAAGTCTCTTGGAAAGGGAGAAAGGCATAACACTAACTCCTGCTCCCAAGTCACATAGAGCAGTTCTAACATAATTGTTTTTGATAGAGCAAGGAATGGTTGGTATACCTGGATCACCCAACTTCTTTGGAACCTTGCCATTAAAAGAGTAATTAGCAAGCATAGTAGATATTTCCTCATTAGGAATTTTCCTTTTGTTAGAAACAATATCTTTCATATATTTAGAATAAGGAGGCAACTTAATAGCATCAGTCAAAGGAATTTGCAAGAACAAAGGTTTCATCCAATCACAAAATTTATTATAATGTTCTTCTTCTTTGGTTTTAAGTTTCCTAGCAGGTAAAGGAATTTGTTTTTGGACCCAAGGTTCTTTTTCACTACCATGTTTCTTAGCAATAAAATCTTCCTTAGTGTACTTTTTATTTTTAGTGTGTTTTTCAGGTTCCTCTTCTATTTCTTCCTTATCCGAATTACCATTCTTATCATTATTATTGGTATTATTATTATCATTGTTAAGTTCATTACCACTTTCAGTTTCAGCATCAGAAACAGATATACTATTAGGATTGTTAACAGGTTCAGAGGGTTCTACAACAGTTTTATGTTTCTTCTTCTTTTTCTTAGAAGGAGCACTAGGTTCATTAATTTGTTGAGAATCTTGTTCAATTCTTTTAGCATGTCCCTCAGGATATAAAGGATCTTGAGTAGATTTACCACCTCTAGTTGTTACTTCACAAACATGTTTTTCTCTAGCTACAGAGGCATTCACTAACATTTCTTTTTGCACTTTAGAAAGTTGATCAATTTGAGTTTGAACCATATGAAAGTGTTTAATAAGTATTTTAACATCATTGGAGGTTCTATCAACAATATCATGCAACTTACTAATAGCGCGAGAGTTTTCTATTAAATGATTCTCAATTCTCATATTAAAATTACCTTGCTTAGCAATAAAAGTATCAAATTCATCTAAGCATTGATCAGGAGGTTTAGAGTAAGGAATATCTCTATCATCAAACCTTTGGAGAGAGTGTACCTCAATTATGGGTGAAGGAGGAATTGGCTTACATAATTCTTCTATAGGAGGTAAATTCTTCACATCTTCAGATTTAATACCCCTCTCTTTAAGAGATTTCTTAGCTTCCTTCATCACTTCATCATTTAATTCAATCATACCTCTCTTCCTTGGTGTTGGTGTAGGTGTTGGAGTAGGTTCAGGAGTATTCCAATCATCATAATTCTGGCTTATCTTAGCCATTAATTCCTCAGCTTCTTCTGGAGTTCGTTTCCTGAAAACACAACTAGCACAACTATCCAAATATGTCCTAGATGCATCGGTTAGTCCACTGTAAAATATATCAAGAAGATCATTTTTCTCTAAATCATGGTTCGGCTGGCCTCTTATTAGAGAGCAAAACCGTGTCCAAGCATCAGGCAATTTCTCATCCTCTTCTTGATTAAAGTTATAAATTCTTAGCAAAGCATCACGTTGAGCACTAGCAGGAAAATATTTCCGAAAGAAAGTATCAAGCAAACCAATAGGACTAGTAATGGAACCAGGAGACAAATTATTATACCAAGTTTTAGCTTCCCCTTTTAATGAAAAAGGAAATATCTTAGTGACAAAGTAAGTGCGCATCTTTATGTCCTCAGAAAATATACCACTCAAAGTAGAGAGTTCATTCATGTGTTCTACAACACTTTCATTTTCGGTTCCACAGAAAGGTTCTCTTTCAACAATAGCTATGTGAGCCAAATCAATAGAGAAATCATAATCTTTATATTTAATGTTTATGGGAGATGTAGCAAATTTAGCATCAGGAGATAATTTATATCTAACAGCATGTTTTTCAAGAAGGCTTTTCATAGCACTAGCATCTTTAGTAGCATTAATCTCATCAACAAAATCATCATCAAGTTCCACATAAGTTTCATCGGGATCATCAGGAAAATACTCTCTAGACTCAGGTGAACTAGCAGAAGTATTAGAATTTTCAGCATTTTCAGTTTGTTTAGAGTTATCAATTATAGCATCTAGAAAAGGTCCTAAGGAACCATTTTCATCAAGCACAGTAGAAGCATCGTCACAATTTTCAGAAGCATTTTCAGATTCAGCAGAAGTAACAATACGAGTAGCATGCAGCGGTGAAATAAGCTTACTCATCACAGTCGGAGAATCAAGTGCAGCAGCGGAACTCAGAGTTGTACCTTTTCTTGTAGTGGATGGCAGTATGGGAAACTTCTTATCACCAGGTTTCCCCATGATGGATGAATTCCAGAAAGCAATATCAATCTCAGGTGAACTTATAAATAAAGCTATGCTCCCCGGCAATGGCGCCAGAAAATAGTCTTGATGACCCACAAGTATAGGGGATCGCAACAGTCTTCGAGGGAAGTAAAACCCAAATTTATTGATTCGACACAAGGGGAGCCAAAGAATATTTATAAGCCTTAACAGATGAATTGTCAGTTCAGCTACACCTATGAATAGACTTGCTCGAGACAGATTATCAGTAGCAACAGTTTTATAGTAGTGACAGTAGTGAAATAATAGCAGCAGTAGAAATAAGACAGCAGTAGTGATTATAGTAAGCAGGATTAAAATATTGTAGGCACAGGGACGGATGAACGGGCGTTGCATGGATAAGATAATTCATGTAATATCAAGACATAGGCATTTGCAGATAAATAAGATAAAGCATCCAAGTATTTATTAACCATAGGCATGTGTTCCAATTTAGTTGTGCGTGCTCGCAATGAGAAACTTGCACATCATCTTTTGTCCTACCAGCCCGTTTGCAGCGGGGCCTCAAGGGAATCTACTGGTAATTAAGGTACTCCTTTTAATAGAGTACCGGAGCAAAGCATTAACATTCCGTGAACACATGTGATCCTCACATCATAGACATCCCCTCCGGCTGTCCCAATTATTGTCACTTTGGGGCCTTCGGTTCCGGACAATAATATGTGTATACAACTCATAGATATGATCTAAAACATTGATTATCCTCATGATACAATAATATGTTCAGATCTGAAATCATGGCACTCGGGCCCTAGTGTCAAGCATTAAGCATAACAAGTTGCAACAATGACGTAAAACACCGATAACGGATACTAGGCACCATGCCCTAATGATATTACAGCTATTACATGAACGATCTCCTCCAATCCCTACCATCCCCTCAAGCCTACAGCGGGGAATTACTCACACATGGATGGGGGAAACGATGATGGTTGATGGAGAGGCGTTGGTGATGACGATGGCGATGATCCCCTTCGATTCCCCGTCCCGGCAGGGTGCCGGAACCGAGACTTCTGGTCCCTGAATTGAGTTTCGAGGTGGCGGCGGCGCACGGAGGTGTTTCTGGAAAAAGTGATTAACGCCCCCCCCCCCCCCCCCCCCCCCCGTTTTTAGATCAGAGGGGGTTTATATCCGAGAGGGGGACCCGAGGGGGTGTTGGAGTAGCCCTCCTCATGTGCTGGCGCGGACAGGGGCCTGCCGCGCCAGCACCTGGTGAGGTGGCCCCTTTGCCCCCCTCCGTCAGGTCTTCTGGCTCCGTGGGTCTTCGTGCAAAATAGGAACTTTGGCATTATTTCTGGTGTTTTTCCTGAAAGTTGATTTTCTGCACAAAAACGAGACACCATGGCAATTCTGCTGAAAACAGCGTTAGTCCGTGTTAGTTGCATTCAAAACACACAAGTTAGAGGCAAAACAATAGCAAAAGTGTTCGGGAAAGTAGATACGTTTTGGACGTATCAGCGCCTTGCCGGAGTTTCCCTCCTCCAATCTGCAGCTCCAGGTCTCTGTTTCGTGGTTTTGTGTTTCTGCGGCGCTCCTTCCCGAAAGCCATCGCGGGAGTATTTTTATTGGCGTTTTTAGGTCAAGACGAAGGCACGGGGACGAAGATCGACAGCACCGGAGGCTCGAGGCTCCAGAAGGTGAGCCCCACGCGGCCAAGGAATCTGGCTGCATGGGCCACCCCCTTTTGGCCCTCGGGTTTTCTCGCTTCCTTCGCTCCTACGCTTTGTTCCTTCCAAAAACTGCTACCCGTGAAATATTAGGTCATTTGGATGTTGTTTGGGTCCCTAAAACATCAAAACATAGAAAAAAGGGTTTTCTGACAGTGTTGGGTTAATTCCAGAAAAATAGGAAAACTGTGAAATATTCTCAAAAACATTATAAAACAATGATATAACCCTTATATGATTATATGATGCAAATATGATTGGAATATGAGTAATACAATGCAAAGTTCATGTATGCATTTTACATGCATCAGTATATAACAACATAATTATTAAAGACTCAAAGAACATGTGTCCGGTCCAATGGAGGTTGCAACTCACAGCGGCACCCCTCAAACCAACACCCCCAATTCTCATGCATTTATACAAACACCTTGTGGGCTTATAAAACATAATTGATATTGAGACAAACGGCGGTACAATATTACGAAAATTTAACTAAACCCTATCCGCATAGCCTACTGATGACTCCCAAGTGCAGGAGATCAATTGTAGTACATTTCGATTAGAAAAGGTTGTCGAACCCACGAGGAGCTGAAGGTATTGGTTAGCAAGAATGATATATAAAACAATGAAAGATGCAAGTGTTTTTGGGATTTTTGGTTGTATGGTTGCAAAGATAATAAAAATGCTGAAAGTAAATAGTAATAGTTGAAAGCTCTCAAAAAGAGAAAAGCCTAATCCTCTATGTGGCAAGAGGACAAGCTCAAGTGATGTGTGTGTCTTATATTTGGAAAACGTTCCCGAGGGCTGCATGGATATTGCTAGGCATAGAGATTCATTAAACAACACGTTGAATATCTTGTCAAGTTTTAATCTTCTTTTGGATGGAGCCATAATTTAGGTAAAGCTAAATAAATAAACTAAACCCTCTTATGATGGTTCTTGTGGCCAAGTAAATGACTGCACAAGAGTTATTAAGACATAAAGTCCCACCATAGCATTACACTCTAAGGTCCCCGATATTAATCCCCCATAATAATAACTTCGTGACTCGGTCTCAGGTTTACTTGTCCTCCCAAGTCTTCCTCACTCTATTATACTACGGTGTTCTCCTATGAGCCCATATAGGTGAAATGTTGTGTAGTCGACGTTCGCACAACACCATCATAGAATCACACAAAAAGATAAACACTAGACAAAATACCAACACGTGTTATATATAAATCATTGCCAATTCATCCTATGCCCTCAGGAACATACGGGAACTACTCACAACGTGCAAACATGATCATATTCAGTGGCATAAGTGGTACAACACAATCTGAAAATATAACCTCACCTCCAAATAATGACAAGTACTCAATCACAAACATGAATAGGAGCACAAAACAAGTATCTAGGGTGTAGCAATTCTCAAACTACGAGGGGGACGGAGTGGATCACGGAGGTGATGATGGAAATGGTGCTGGTCTTGGTGATGGTGATGATGGAGAGGCCTCCTCCCACGCGAAGGAGGAGAGGTGATGACAGTGACGATGATTTCCCCCTTCTCCGGAGCTCCGGAGCAGCAGGATCTGACCCCCTTCAGAGGGAATTAGGAGTTTTCGCCGCCGCCGCGGCCTCGGATGGTCTCTGGAAAATTAGGGCGTCACTTTTTGGGCGAGACGGAGGTCGTGATAAAAAGCACTGATGCACCGGTGTGGTGTTGTTGGGAAACCCCAAGAGGAAGGTATGAAGTAGTGCATCAGCAAATTTCCCTCAGTTGTGAAACCAAGGTTATCGAACCAGTAGGAGATGAAGACGCTTCTGAAGGTGTCAATGGCGCCAGAAAAGAGCTGTTGCAGGGATGTCCTGACGGTTGACCTGGAACCTGCACACAACACAACCAAGATACGTTGCCCCAACTTAACAGTGAGGTTGTCAGTCTCACTGGCTTGCTGTAACAAAGGATTAGACGTATAGTGTGGAAAATGATGTTTGTTTGCAGAGAATGAAAGTAACAGTTTGCAGTAGGTTGTATTATCAATGTAAAGAAAAAGGACCGGGGTCCACAGTTCACTAGTGGTGTCTCTCCATAAATAAATAATAGCATACATGCGGGTAAACAAATTACAGCTGGGCAATTGACAAAATAAGAACTGCATAATGATGCATATACTATAGTCATGGTGTCTAGTATGAGATTCACTTGGGCATTACAACATGATACATAGACCGTTATCCAACTGCGTCTATGACTAATAATCCACCTTCCGGATAGCATCAGCACACCTTTCAGTATTAAGTTGCAAGCAACAGATTATTGCATTAAGCAAAATGTGTAATGTAAGTAGCACAATTATCCTTAGACAAAGAACTACTGTTTTATCCCTAGTAGCAACAGTACATTCACAATCTTAGAGGTTGCTGTCACCCCCCCAGATTAAATGAAGACATGAACCCACTATCGAGCATAAATATCCCCTCTTGGAGTCACAAGCATCTACTTGGCCAGAGCATCTACTAGCAACGGAGAGCATGCAAGATCATAAATAACACACACATAATATATTATGAAGCAAATGACATAGTACTCAATATTCATCGGATCCCAGCAAACACAACATGTAGCATTACATAAAGATGATCTTGATCATGATAGGCAGCTCACAAGATCTAAACATGATGGCACAATAGGAGAAGACAACCATCTAGCTACTGCTATGGACCCGTAGTCCAAGGATGAACTACTCACGCATCAGTCCGGAGGCGGGCATGGTGATGTAGAGCCCTCCGGTGATGATTCCCCTCTCCGGCAGGGTGCCGGGAAGAGCTTCTGAACCCTTCCGAACTAGGGTTGACGACGGCGGCGACTCCGTAATGTTTCGTGGAAAAGTGTTCGGGTCCTTAGGGTTTTCCCGTCGGGGGGTATTTGTACGCGAAAGGGGGGAGGAGGTGGAGCCCCGAGGGGCCCACACCATGTGGTGGCGCGGCCAAGAAGCCTGTCGCGCCTCCACCAGGTGTGGCCGCCTCGTGGCCCCCCTCCGTCTCCTCTTCGGTGTTTTGGATGCTTCCGGGGAGAATAAGGATATTGGCTTTTGTTTCGTGCAATTCCGAGAATATTTCCTTAACAGCTTTTCTGAAACCAAAAACAGCAGAAAACAGGGAACTGACACTGTGGCATCTTGTTAATAGGTTAGTCCCAGAAAATGCATAAAAAGTATATAAAGTGTATATAAAACATGTAGCAATGGGTATAATATAAGCATGGAACATAAGAAATTATAAATACGTTTGAGACGTATCAAGCACCGAGCGAGGAAGTGCCCGAGGCGCCAGATGGTGGGCCCCATCCCCTTTTGGCCCTCGTGGCTCTTCCTTCTTCGATCTTTTGCCCACTGTTGTTCTCCCGATGAAAAACCAATTGTGGAATTTTCCTTTTTCCATTGGGGTTCCTGTAGCTCCTGAAACAATAAAAACAAGAAAAAGGAGGTTTTCTGCCTCCCAGATATTAAATACCAAAAATGGGGACTTTGTTCATCTAAAACATGCAAAAACATTGATATAATGATGCCAATAACATTCTAATATAGTAATATGAGTTGTATAAATGATGATATAAAATGCACGTATCACCTACTCCTCCTCGGACTTGTCCCAAAACGGGTTGTCGTCCTTGTCGAGGATCACCACAGTGGAGGAGGAGGCCGCACGGCTGGCGGCGTGGCGGGGGACGGCTGCAGGAGGGGTCGTAGGAGGACAAGCCCACCGTTGCCACCGAGTTGGCCATCGTGGCAATGTACCCGGGGCTATCGCGCTCCATGGTGGGCACTGAGTCCAAGGGTGTCGTCAGGAACTTGGGCGTGTCGCCATACTGCTCATTCCGCAGCGGGGATGATAGGTCGTACCCCGGCGGGATCATCTCTACCGGAAGCGGCGACGTCCTAGGCGATGCAGGTATAGGCGGTTGCGCGCTGTGATCGGGCTAGGGCTTGACCAAATGACGCTTCTCCTTTATGCCGCAGACGCATCGTCGAGGAGCAGGCTGGTCGTCGACGCGGCGTGTCGATGGCAGCGGCATCAGACGCAACGGGGTAGGGTTCTCCATTGCGGCATGCTGGCGGGCGGCCTCAATGGGCGAAACCATCGTGTGGTCGGTCCTGCGGTGCCGCTCCTCCGCGTTCCAGCGACATGCGGACGTCATAGAAGTCTGTCGCCTCATGGCCATCCCGCCGGAAAGCGCTCCATCCACACCCCCAATTGTTGTCATCGTACTCAGGGGTGGCTCGTTCTCGTGTGTGAGTCAGCTCCGGCACCGGGTGATGGCGCGCCCGATCTACTCCTAGGTCTCCGACAATTTTGGAGCGGGGAGCCCACCGTAGAACGAGGAGTGATGGCGAGCGCACGTGTATGATGAGCGGGCTACCCCTATCAAGGGGCGTAGCCGGCACCCCAAGAGGGCCTCCAAACTTGGTGGGCCCGTTTGGGGGTGCCGGACACAAATTGGCTCGTACATAGATTTGGGGGTGTCCCTGTGAAATTTTTTTTTTGGGGGCGGCTGGACCCATTGAATCCTTGAAGTGTCGTTTGTAGGGTGCCGGTAGAAATGATCTAACACATCCAAACAGATATATCAATATCCTAGGTATTTGACATTCAACCCAATACAAAGTAAGCGAACATCCAAACAAAGCTTATTTTGAAGGAAATCGTGTGTTACAAAAAGATATACTCCGTATTTGGTATAGTGCAAGTGCAACTGAGCAGGAGTGCACAAGGAAAGGTGAGCAGTTCATCAATTTATTTACACGATAATTTTTTAGATAAAGAGAATTTATTAATATCGCGAAAATACCCGTTACACCCAGTCTCTGTAACAAAAGCATTGTCCTAACAACATTACCGATGCATCTACGCGATAAATGCACCAAGTAGTACATAGGATTCTCTGGGTGCAGCGATGCCCGTGAAGTGTGGTGACGAGTGCATGCGTGCTACGTACTGGGCTTTTACCGCTGCCGCTCGACTTTCCTTTCCTTTCCGCTGCAACTGCACACAACGCACGCTAGCCCGTGCCAGTCAGTGTTGACCACTTGACCTTGACCTCCCATCTCCCTTCCTTTTCCTCCCTATAATAAATGGAATCCCATCTCCTCTCATGCAAAGTTGGCCACTCACGAGCCCTGCAACCGCCCATGCAAGGTTGCTGACAGTTGCATCCAGTTTTCCCGCGCATTCATGGCCCGAGCCCAAGGTGACAACCCACGGGTTCCCATGAACAGCCGCGCTCTGCCTCGAGCCCTGCAGTTTATTTACTAAACCCAGCTGAGCTGAGCTAATGCCGTTACGTCGCCGCTAACGCCATTGTTGCATTTTGGCCACACCAGTGCCATGCTTTGCTGAAGAACAAAAAGGAACACTAGCTACTGTAATACTGTATGTAGCTAGCAGTTGAGGAAACGAACGAAATGGTTGAGAGTTGGGGGGCATCATTGGCCGGAGGCAGCCCCCATCCACAATGATGCTTCTCCGATCATGTGTACTCTCATGTATCCGCTGCACTCATGACAAACAAACGCACACACAGCTCCCTTTCTCCATGACTCCATGGACCATGGTGAACCCAAGGGCGAACGACGATGGGGCTGCCTTTGCTTTGAAACGGGAGAGGAAAAAACTAACCTCGGTGATGCAGTGTAGTAGAACGAAACGGAGACCAGCCTGCCGCATGCTTTTGCTTTGCCGCTCTGAAAAAGGCTGACTGGTCGCCGGCCGGCCGGTGGCCTATGCCCTATAGAAGGAGGAGTACTACCCAAGACCGACCAGGCACCACCCTGCATTGCTTTCGTTGCGCAATGGCCCGCTCTCCGCTTCGCATTGCACATCGAGACTCTGGTCAAACTCAAAAAGGAAAAGAAAAGGATGATTTTTTTAGATCCAACCGGTATTATATGTTTTTGGTACATTTGCTCACTGTATTATTTACTTCATCCACGAAAGAGCCCCCGAGACTCCGATCATGTGTACTCTCATGTCGCCGTCGTCAGTGTCAAAGCACGGGGCTTTCGCTCGGTCACTCACCCGTGACATAAAGAGGGTCGTAGGACGCAAGCGACAAGAAGCCAACTCCAGATCCAGGCACCGCCGGAACGCGCCCGAGCCAACCGCCGCTGCACCCCTTGCTGCCCACACAGACGAACGATGCAGCCACCACCGTCAGCATGGTGCTCGCCGGAGAGCAACCCATGTGACCCGCCACCCCGGCATCCGCGCACTCCACCCTAAAACACGAGGACAAACACACCGCAGGATCGACGAATCTTAGAGGGAAACCTAGCGCGCAGTAGCCCACTGGAGTGACCTCCCTCCACCGGAGCCGACCGGACACGGTAGCTAGATTAGCCCAGGCCCGCCTAGCCCGTACCAATCCCGCCGCCATGCTGCAGCCCGCAGGCCACCGCCGCCGCAGAGTCTCCATCATGCCACCACCACACGCCGCTGGCCGCGGAGAGAAGCACGCCAGAACCGGATCGATGTAGAGGCTTGGGGGAGGACGCCCGAAGGGTCGCGGTCCCAGCCGCAACCGCGCACCATCCGTCACAACCGGCCAGAGGCAGCAGCGCTGCACCTGTAGGGTCGCTGCCTCGGCATCCACACTCTTACCATCAACCGGCAGCAACCTCACCGGGCAGCGTGAGCAAAGGACGACGGTGACAGAATTGGGGCAATGAGCGAGCCAATCCGGCACACGGTGGCTGCCAACTGAAGGCCCGCCTGGCCCCGATATGACCTCTGGTCGTGCGGCAGTCAGGGGAGGAGCACAACGCCACCTCCAAGACTCCCCACGCCCCACGAGTTTCCATCTATGCGCGAGCAGACGAGGCCCGCCAGGCCCAGATCGGGCCCAAATCTAGCCCGCCTGGCTCAGATCGGGCCCAGATCTGGCCCGCGTGACCCGAATGCTCTGTCGCGATGCCAGTGGCTGCCGCCGTCCCCAGCCTGCACCAAGCACCTTCGCCACCACCGCTGACGGGCCACCCACTCCACCGGTTGTTGGGGCCGAGCCCGCCCAAAAATAGCTGCCGCCGTCGAAGCTGCAGATGCTGCCATGGACGCACAGCTCCGCGCGACCACCACGCTGTCAGAAAGCCGACTGCGCCCCTCGCCGAGCACGCCGCCCTCGACGGCCACCACGACCCGTGTCGTTTCTCCACGTGAGGGGGAAGGGAAGACCCCCTCCCCCCCCCAAGGCCCGGGCTTCGGTCCGCGACGTCGTCCGGCAACGGCGAGGAGGGGGTAGAGGAAAGGGGGGCTGAGGTGAGCGAGGCTAGGGTTCCCTCCCCGTCTCCCACGGGAGCGGGGAAAAATCCTCTTCCCTCTGGTGCAATCCATCGTATTATTTACTTCATGACTCATAATAATCAAACAAAAGAATGGTACTAATAATCAAACAAAAGAATAGTTATTTTCACAAATTTTGCTGGAGTCCAAAATGTGACTAATAAACCGAGATGGAGGAGTACTTTATTTTGTTTGTCTCCAGCAAAAAAATTGTCTTTCATTGGAAGAGATGACTAGTGATCTCGCAAAGAAGAAACAAAGTGATTCATGTTTTCTTTTGTTTGTCTGTAGACTCCAGCAAAAATTGTGAAAATAACTATGGCAGAAGTACACTGTACTCGGAGCCAAACAGAAGGCATAGCTAGTCAAAACTTGATTGTAGTTGCTTTTCATCTGAACTTCTGCACATCCTGTCGCACAACTTCCTGGTTTCTCGCAGCAGATTGATGATACTACTTCTAACTAACTTAACCGCCACATCTATATACACCCATACCGGCCACCCCACGGTCCACTGGTCACACTAACCACTGACGCGCTCACACTCCGCCGAGCTCTAGCTGCTCTGTTCCTTCGTTGTGCTGAGCAGAGCATCAGCAGAGCAATGGTGGGCAGGGGCAGCAGCCTGGTCGCCACTGCGGCTGTGCTCCACCTGCTGCTGTTCGCTCCGAGCGTGGCCATGGCGTTCAACTACGCCGACGCGCTCGCCAAGTCCCTCATCTTCTTCGAGGGCCAGCGCTCCGGCAAGCTGCCTCCCGGCAACCGCATGCCCTGGCGCGCCGACTCCGGCCTCACCGACGGCGCGCAGCACAATGTACGTAGGCCCTCTTGTTGGTCGCTCGATCGATCTTTCGTGTGCCTCAGTCACCTTGTCCATCTCCGGCATTGACGGACCTCGCCGTGTGTGTGACTGTGTCTAACTGTGTATTTGTTTTCAGGTGGATCTGGTTGGCGGGTACTATGACGCCGGCGACAACGTCAAGTTCGGCCTGCCGATGGCCTTCTCGACGACGATGCTGGCGTGGAGCGTCACCGACTTCGGCAAGTTCATGGGCGCCGAGCTGCCCCACGCCAGGGCCGCCGTGCGCTGGGGCGCCGACTACCTCCTCAAGGCCGCCACCGCCACCCCCGGCGCGCTCTACGTCCAGGTGGGCGACCCCGGCCGCGACCACGCGTGCTGGGAGCGGCCCGAGGACATGGACACCCCGCGCGGCGTGTACCACGTCGACGCCAGCAACCCCGGGTCCGACGTCGCCGGCGAGACGGCGGCCGCGCTCGCGGCGTCCTCCGTCGTGTTCCGCCGCTCCGACCCGGCCTACTCCGCGCGGCTGCTCCACGCCGCCATGGAGGTGTTCGACTTCGCCGACCGCCACCGCGGCTCCTACAGCGATGCCCTCAGCGCCGAGGTCTGCCCCTACTACTGCTCCTACTCGGGCTACCACGACGAGCTGCTCTGGGCGGCGTCGTGGCTGCACCGCGCGTCCAACAACGCGACGTACATGACGTACGTGCAGGCGTACGGCATGCAGCTCGGTGCGGGGGACGACGACTACTCCTTCAGCTGGGACGACAAGAGGGCCGGCACCAAGGTGCTGCTCTCCAGGGGGTTCCTGCGCCGGAAGCTGCAGGGGCTGGAGCTCTACAAGGCGCACTCCGACAGCTACATCTGCTCGCTGCTCCCCGGGACGAGCGGCTTCCAGGCGGGCCAGTACACGCCGGGGGGCCTCATCTACAAGGAGGGGGAGAGCAACATGCAGTACGTGACCACCGCCACGTTCCTCATACTCGCCTACGCCAAGTACCTCAAGTCCAGCGGCGCCACCGTCTCCTGCGGCGGCCGCGAGATGGCGCCGGCCGACCTGGTGGCGCTGGCGAAGCGGCAGGTGGACTACATCCTGGGGAAGAACCCGGCGGGAAGGTCGTACATGGTGGGGTTCGGGGCGCGGTACCCGGAGCGGGCGCACCACCGGGGCGCGTCCATGCCGTCCGTGCGCGCGCACCCGGGCCGCATCGGCTGCGACGCCGGGTTCCAGTACCTCCACGCCGCCGGGGCCAACCCCAACGTGCTCGTCGGCGCTGTGCTCGGAGGGCCGGACGCGCACGACGGCTTCGACGACGACCGCGGCAACTACGCCCAGTCGGAGCCGGCCACCTACATCAACGCGCCGCTCGTCGGACCCCTCGCGTTCTTCGCCGGAACCATCAAGAAGTACTAGCTATTAGAGATGTAATACCGACTCGTATACGAGTGGTGTAGTTACATCTCTAATACTAGCTAGTGTCTATTTTAAGACAGTGTGTGTGTTCCCGTGTAGTGTGTCACTCTCGTGTGACCCGTGTGCGTTAGATTGGCATGTGACAGAGTGGGAACGCCATGGCAACACAAGCTCTGTGAGCCTGTGAGCTCCCCCGTCGCCTGCGCCCGTATTGTATTTTGCTGGAACCAGTGGTGGTATTGTTTCGTGATCTCGTTCTACTACCTAGTGAGATGTTATCGCGGTGTGTTAATACGTTGTACGCGAGTGTACGGGTGTATGCATTACCGTACACAAACACCAACTTTACGTACGTGGTGATGTCTACTAGAATTCATCGCGATCAAGTTTTCATAAACTCTGGTGGAAAACTACGTTTCCTTCGTGGCTTATGCAAAAACTAAAAATGGTTTGCCAAGCTCAAGTTGTCCAAAACAAAACCAGGATCTCTTTGTGAGATCAAACAAAAAAGTAAGCATCAAGAAAAAAGCTGCATTTCAAAGGATGCTCCAACCCGATGTTGGCTGATAATTCGTCCATCCATTTAGGGCCTCATTTGATTGTAGGAATTAAAAAAGTTATAAATTTCATACTCCAACCTCCTTTTATACTTATCAGTGCTTTAAGATCGAGACATTTTTCCTGCGTTTTATTACTGTTTTACAAACACATTACTGTGTTTTTCCTATTCCTATGATCCAAAGAGAGGCCTTTAACACTGTAAACTAGTATTAAAAAAACGATGGAAGGGTGGCAGTTCTGAGCTACTTCACCACACTTGTTTAGTATATGACCTTAAAAATTCTACTGTAGCCATAAAAATTCATCCAGGGGAAAAACAATCTTTCACAAATAATGAAGTGAGCTGGAGATGCCTGCTGATAATTCAGTCAATCTGTTTACCGCTAGAAACGAAAGAGATGCACTTTGTTTTCAAGTCACAAGCACGCATGATACATAGGTTATTGAAAAGGTGGTGCGAGAGTACAAGTCTTGGCTGCAACAAGACACGCTCCTAACTCATTCATAAGCTAACAAATCCATTACCAAGCCCGGCCAAGGCACAAGGCAAGAAGAAAACTAGTATGGACGATATCGCCGGTGGCCTCCTTCACCTCGGGAACCACCATCCCGCCGGTCATCCCGTCGGTCACCGCGTCGAGGAGGGGGTGGAGGAGGCATTCCACCAGGTTGTTGCCTATTATCATTACAGACACATTATCAGCACCTAAAATGATGTGAGCTCAGGCGTCAAATTGATACTAGGAAGCAGAAGACAGTCTTACAAGACATAGCCAAGGCGACCATCAGGGAGCACCATCGGTACCATCCTCATCCCGGCTGGTGCTGGTCCTCTACCATAGATCATAGGCTGCAAAAAAAAACAATGTCTGTAATGCCAAAGAATCACAGTAAGTATGGTGTTTTACAAGAAGTTAGCACCTTTACCTGGTTAAATCCAGGACCACCACCGTAAGCACCATATGGATCTCCCATGTAGCCACCGTAAGGAGGAAGAGGATAGTTAGGAGCTCCTCCGGGCTTGAATGAATGGTCAGGTTTCTTATCACCCAACGGTTTAGCCATGGAAACCTCCAGCACCTGCCCTGTATTCCAGTAAGAGTGAAAGACGAGAGATTAACTGCTGTACTGCTGAAAGATCTTTTCTGAATGTAACAGTTTTGGCATTAGTAGGATATTCCAGTGACCAATACTATCATCTTACTACTCTAGATACTATATATTGTTCAAGATCTATAACTAAATGGTTCTACTTCCCATAAAACTGCAATTCAGTAACAATTTAGTGCTGCGGAAACTCACACCTGACCATTAGATTAATTCCGTGTGAACCAATCACCTAAGACAAACTTAGCACTACAACCTTAATTCCAATCGATGATCATTATGGGGAAAAAATTACCATCAATTTCGTATTTCTCACTTCCTTTAACTGCCTTCAGCGCACTTGATCTTTCAGTGAAGTGAACAAATCCAAAATCCCTCTTATGACCAGCCTTAGCAGGCGGTAACACAATTTTCGTGACCTCCCCATGTACTTCAAAGAGATCCTTTACCTTCTCCTTTGAAACATTCTCTGGTAGGTTCTTGACGTATATAGTTTTAACCTGTGAATGCAAACAGTTGTTACAGATGTACAGACTTGAAAAAACTGTGGAAGTCATTTGGAGGCAAGTTTTTTTTTTGAATTTAAATTTGGAGGCAAGTTACAGGAATGAAAAACGAAAAAATAAACAAGACAAGGAACTTAAATAGGTACAAATTCCATTGAAACAGAACATAAGAACATAAGATATTGACTTCAGAGTCAGTCTATTTTATTTTGATTGTTTTAGTAAAAATCAACATGTTCTAGCATGTCATATACTCCCTCCGTTCTAAATTAATTGACTTCTATTTGCCCACATATGTGTATGTCATGTGGGTAAATAGAAGTCAATTAATTTGGAACGGAGGGAGTAGAAGATAAGAATGCAGTTACGAAAATCATTTTTTTAGTGCAGAATACATCACAAAAAAAATGTTCAGGTCAGATCCACAATCCTTGAACAGCTATTCTATTTCAGCCATGGTGCCTAATCAAACACTGTTTAAATCTACCAATGAAAATGCCGATACAAATATCAATATAGAATTATAAACATGTCTGAATAGGTCCGTCTGCCGTAAACTGTAGTGCTACATTGTATAGATATTAAGTACATATAATAATAGCTCAGTTCTCAATGCACATTGTTTACCTGAGCAGCAGAAGAAGAAGCATCTGATGATGATGATGATGATGATGCTCCCTTAGGTTCAGCCCAGCTAACAGTCAATTGGCTTCCGTCAACCTTAAAGTCTGGTGATGACAATTTCAGCCTGGCATAGTCTGCGCAAGCATGGTTATAGTACTCAACAAAGAGGAACCCACGGTTACGACTTGGGTCATGCAAATCCTGCAGGGCACAATCTCAATTAGCAATTATGGTTCCTCTGTGGTAAAGAGAAAGAAAACAAGCTCGGTTCAGAGCCACACCTTGAACATTTCAATGTTCACTACCCCTGGCCCCTTCCCTTTGATTATGCTTGTCAGCTCCTCCTCACTCAACCCCTTGGGTACATTGCCAACAAATAACCTGTGCTTTGCCTGAGACAAGGAGCATCGCAGTGTTCTCCCCTGCAGGAAACCATTCAGTGTTATGCATCGTAAACATACGTGCTAGAACCGCCATGACATCCTGCAACAAGAACCCAGACATTACCTTGTGGTCCTTGTCGTGCAGTTCTTCGATAGCACTCTGTGCCACATCCTTGGCGGTAAACGTTACAAAGGCAAATCCTTTGTTCTCCTTTGTCTCCTTATCCTTCATCAGCCTCACCTATTATTATCCATCACACAGCATCACATCACACTCCATGTCACAAAGCAGGTACGAAATACGAAAAAGGCTTTAAGCTTGCGGGCACCTCATAGATTTCGCCCAATGGCTCACATAGATCCCGGAGGTCTTCTTCCGTTGTGTCACGAGGGAGGCCACCAAGGAACACCTCGGAGCCCTGCGGGGGCAGTGCGAGCAGCTCGTCCCACTTCTTCTTCTCTTCCTCGTCCTCAGGCCCATCAGCGCCAACCTTGTCCATATCGTCCCCAGCAGGTTCCTCACTCGCAACCGCCATCCCGGCGTCATCCTCCCGGCCATCTCCATCGCCATCTCCATCGACCTCGATCTGAGGCTCCTCGGGCTCCTCCTCGGGCTCCTCCTCCGGCTCGTCGGAGTCGTCGCCACTGTGGGGGCGGCGGCGGCGGTACCCTTCCTCGTCGTCCATGACGTCGTCGTCTCCCTCCAGGTCCACCTGCTCCTCCGGCTCCTCCGACGGCTGCCGATCCGACATCCCAAAACCCTAACCCTAGAAACAAATAGATATACCCCGAAAATCCATCAGAAATCGCTCACGAAATCCGCTGGAAACCGCACGAATTCACGCTGAAAGACACTAATCGCACACGCGTAGTACGGATCTGACGGCGGGGGATCGAAAATCGGTACCTTTGACCCCGGAAAAAATTGAAAAGCGCGGCATGATGCGATTCAGAAACAGTAGTATAAGATTAGTGGGGGGGGGGGGGGGGGGAAGGAGAGGATTCGATTTTGATAGTATGTGAGTAGTAGTAGAAGGAATTTATTATCGGGGGAAGAGGAGGAGGCGAAGCTTACTGGAGAGTGGTGTTGTGTGGGTTGGGGAATTTGGCTGGCTTTGGGGAGAAGCTGCTGCTTTGCTGCTGCCGCTGCCTCGCGCGGTGAACAGGGAGAGAGACGGGGAGTTTGGGGGCTGTTTATAGCTAGGGCTTGGAGGGTTCGCACCAGAACGCGAGTTGATGGCACGACCCTTGGATTTTGATCCGAGGGTGGTACCTAGCTGTGCAGCTTTTCCATGATAACTTTTTATTTTGTTAGCTATGTGAAAACATGTCTAAATACACTTATATACATGTTATTTATATATGAACTAAAATGAGTGAAGATAGATACTAAAACATGTCTAGATACACTTATATACATTCAAACAAAGTGTAAAACATCATATATTTAAAAACTGAGGGAGTAGAAAACTACGAGGATCATAGACCCAATTACAAATGAGGACCATGTCTAGCTAACTCATAAGACACAACATTAGCTTCACTCGGACAATGATTAAAAGAAACATTGTCAATTGATGTCACCAAATCAACACGATCCTTAAAATTCGATGTTGATTCATTCCACCACACCTCTTCTCCTTTACACGCTTCGATGGTCTCCATCGAATTAGATTTTGCTTGTATTATACCATAGCCTAGACTATTCGCCAATGTTAGTATAGACCAGACTATTCACCAATATTACCTTCCTTTTTTTATAAGGGCTCCTGGAGTACTCGTGGCACCAGCAGGGCGAATCCGATGAAAAACAGTTTATTAACACATGTGTTGGCATACCATGCCTATCTTGGCCGTTGGTATGTTGATTGAGATTGTTTTCCTTTTTCAAAGATGAGGTTGAAATTCTCCACTAGTGATGCACGCAATATTTTTTAATTAATTTATTCAACAAATTGTTATAGAGAAAAAAGGTCAATCAACCCAAAGCCACCATCCTGATGACAATTGTCGCTAGACCTACAAGTTTGATGATGGAGTGGCCATAATCAGGGTCATTACCCTAATCTCACACTGTAACCCTAACATCTAAATTTGAAAGTCTTGCCAATCCGCAAAATGGCAAAGTTGGGAGTTGAACTGATCCAACTAACTCTCAGCACGGACCGCATGTAGATGATTCTAAACCGCAGCCCCCATCCCATATTAAATATAGTGACAAGTTCATCTTGGTTGGAATACCACATCACATCTTTCTCCTTCTCTCTTCGCGAGATCTGGCCAATTCGGTCTCTCTCACTGACCCATGCACATGGAATAAGACAACATGGTGGTAAGCGTCGATGGCTGGGTCCTAGGAGGCAGATCGCGTCATCCAAAGCCGAGCCTCGAACGGCAACCTCGTCCTCCATGAACTGAGCCATCACCGTCGGACCTGGTAGTGCACAACCTCAGAGGAAAGGGGAATCTCGTGTTGCGTGCAACATCGGTGGTGGGCGACGCAATCCGGTCCTATGGTCGGCAAAAGAAGAAGAAACATCTTTCAAACGACCGACGAGTGAAAATTACTATGAGCTATGGCGCGACGATCAGAAGGGTCGACAAACATTCTAATCTACGAGTTGCGCGGCCCCGATGGTGGTTGATCTCTCAGCTTATTGTATAGACTTTTGTTACCCTGCAGGGCGGGTAGAAACATGGCGTTACAGTTATGAGACAGATGGAAACATTTGCACGTAGCTTACTATCTTTTATTGGTACTAGTAATAGGGCACGTGCAATGCACGTATAATCTTGATAATTAATTCTAGTAATCGTAATGTTTTTGGTATTTGCCGGTCTTTTCAATCTAACCCTTTTTCAATGAGTTGCACTTTCTATTTTGTTTGTTCATCTATATCTTCTGAACTTGAAAAGCTTGCATTTTTTTTTAATGAAACCAGTCAACATTCAATCTTCCATGCAAGTAAGAGTGTAAGACACAAGTTTAATTTAAGAAAACCTGTAGGATAAATATTTGAAGCAAGAGGGTCCAATATACAACCATTTCTTCACCGATGATATCTCATCACACAAAATTGATTCTGAGTAATAATTAAGTTGCAAATACTCCCAAAATATTATAAGATAAAGAACAAAGCCCGACCAATCAGTTACAAATCTATGTTCTACATAACCTAGTGATGCGTCTCAAACGTATCTATAGTTTCTTATGTTCCATGCTTATATTATACCCATTGCTACATGTTTTATATACAATTTATATGGTTTTTATGCATTTTCTGGGACTAACCTATTAACAAGATGCCACAGTGTCAGTTCCCTATTTTCTGCTGTTTTTGGTTTCATAAAAGTTGTTAAGGAAATATTCTCGGAATTGGACGAAACAAAAGACAAAACTCCTATTTTTCTCGGAAGGATCCAGAAGACCGAAGAGCTAACGAAGAGGGGCCACAGGGCGCCCACACCTGGAGGAGGCGCGGCTCCCCCTTCTGCCGCGCCACCACGTGGTGTGGGGCCCACGGCCCTCCACCGACGTTGCCCTTTCGCCTATTTAATCCCCTCGACGAGAAAACCCTAAGTACCCGATCAGAAATCCACGAAAAGTTCCAGAGCCGCCGCCGTCGTCAACCCTAGTTCGGGAGGGTTCAGAACCTCTTCCCGGCACCCTGCCGGAGAGGGGAATCATCACCGGAGGGCTCTACATCACCATGCCCGCCTCCGGACTGATGCGTGAGTAGTTCATCCTTGGACTACGGGTCCATAGCAGTAGCTAGATGGTTGTTTTCTCCTTATGTGCTACCATGTTTAGATCTTGTGAGCTGCCTATCATGATCAAGATCATCTTTATGTAATGCTACATGTTGTGTTTGTTGGGATCCGATAAATAATTGAGTACTATGTCATTTGCTTCATAATATATCTTGTGAGTGCATTATTTATGATCTTGCATACTAGTAGATGCTCTGGCCAAGTAGATGCTTGTGACTCCAAGAGGGGGTATTTATGCTCGATAGTGGGTTCATGTCTCTATTTAATCTGGGGGAGTGACAGCAACCTCTAAGATTGTGAATGTACTGTTGCTACTACGGATAAAACAGTAGTGCTTTGTCTAAGGATAATTGTATTACTTACATTACACACTTTGCCTAATGCAATAATCTGTTGCTTGCAGCTTAATACTGAAAGGGGTGCGGACGCTAACCGGAAGGTGGATTATTAGTCATATATGCGGTTGGAACGGTCTATGTATATTGTTGTAATGCCCAAATGAATCTCATACTAGACATCATGACTATAGTATATGCATCATTATGCAGTTCTTATTTTGTCAATTGCCCAGCTGTAATTTGTTTACCCGCATGTATGCTATTATTTATTTATGGAGAAACACCACTAGTGAACTGTGGACCCCGTTCCTTTCTTTACATTGATAATACAACCTAATGCAAACTGTTACTTTCATTCTCTGCAAACAAACATCATTTTCCAGACCATACGTTTAACCCTTTGTTTACAGCAAGCCGGTGAGATTGACAACCTCAATGTTTCGTTGGGGCAAAGTAGTTTGATTTTGTTGTGTGCAGATTCCACGTTCGTTGTTGACACCGATAGTGCGTCCTGCCAAAGTCAATTTCAACAACCTTCAGAAGAGCACTCTACTCCTATTGGTTTGATAACCTTGGTTTCATAACTGAGTGAAATTTGCTGCTGCACTACTTCACACCTACTCTTGGGGTTTCCCAACAACACCACCGCATCCATCTTCCTCATCAACTTCGCGGCCGTGTAGTGCATCAAGGATTTTTGGCGCCGTTGCCGGGGAGTTGGAGCACTTCTGCAAGGGGAGTCTCTCACTTCCAATCTCTTTACTTTGTTTTTGTCTTGCTTAGTGTTTTTTTATTATTGTCTTGTTTGCTTATTATTATTAAAAACACAAAAAATTAGTTACTTGCATTAAATTATTTATTTCGATTTTGCTTTTAATTTGCTAAAATGAGTACTGCTGAGAATACTAAGTTGTTTGACTTCACTAGCACAAATAATAATGATTTCATATGCACTCCTATTGATCCACCTGCTTCTAAAGCAGAATTCTTTGAAATCAAACCTGCTTTGCTAAATCTTGTTATAAAAGAGCAATTTTCTGGTGTTAGTACTGATGCTGCTGCTGCCCATCTTAATAATTTTGTTGAACTTTGTGAAATGCAAAAGTATAAGGATATAGATGGTGATATTATTAAACTGAAATTATTTCCTTTCTCTTTGAGAGGAAGAGCTAAAGAATGGTTGCTTTCATTGCCTAGGAATAGTATTGATTCATGGACTAAATGCAAAGATGTTTTCATTGGAAAATACTACCCTCCTGCTAAGATTATTTCTCTAAGAAGTAGCATTATGAACTTTAAACAATTTGATAATGAACATGTTGCTCAAGCTTGGGAAAGAATGAAATCTTTGGTTAAAAATTGCCCTACCCATGGACTAAATGCTTGGATGATCATCCAAACCTTTTATGGAGGACTGAACTTTTCTTCAAGAAACTTATTGGATTCGGCTGCTGGAGGAACCTTTATGTCCATCACTTTGGGGGCTGCAACAAAACTTCTTGATGATATGATGGTTAATTATTCTGAGTGGCATACTGAAAGGACTCCTCAAGGTAAGAAGGTAAATTCTGTTGAAGAAACCTCCTCTTTGAGTGAAAAGATTGATATTATTATGTCTATGCTTGTGAATGGTAAATCTCATGTTGATCCAAATAATGTTCCCTTAGCTTCTTTAGTTGCACAAGAAGAGCACGTTGATGTGAACTTCATTAAAAATAATAATTTTAACAACAATGCATATAGGAACAATTATGGTAATAATAACTATAAGCCCTATCCTTCTAATAATAGTAATGGTTATACTAATTCTTATGGTAAAATGCCTAGTGAGGAAATAATTTTAGAAGTTGAAAGAGCCACTAAAAATTTCATGCAAGCTCAATATGAGCAAAATAAAGTGTTCACAAAAACTATGGAGGAACAATCTGCTATGTTGAGAAATATTAGCTATCAAATGGAGAAGTTAAATACGGAAATTTCTGATTTGCAAGGTAAAATTTCAAGTGCTGAAACCTGTATTTCATCTATGTCTGAAGCACAATCTTCTTTGATTAATAGAATGGCTGCTAAACCTAAAAATATTGATGATAATCCCTATGCTACTGCTAATGCCATTCAAGTAAGAATTGATGATAATGTTAGAATGATGGCTGAGTTGCATGCTAGATGGGAAAGAGAGAAAGAACTAGTTAAGGAAGATAATATTGTTAGAGTTTGTACTATTACTACTACTGAAAATAATGTTACTTCACATGCTAGTAAACCTCCTACTATTAATGGTAACATAGTTGGTGTTGGCAATGTTTCTTCTACCCCTTCAAAACATTTAAAAATGCATAAACCCCCTGAAACTATGCTTGATAAAAGTGCTGAAATTTTTAAGAACATAGGAGATAATAGTCCCATTACTTTTGATGATAATAATTTTGATTTTGATGATTGTAATATCTCTGAAGTTATTAAGTTCTTGCAAAATTTATCTACAAGACCTAGTTCTAGCACTCTAAATATGGCTTTTACTACACATATTACAAATGCTCTCATTAAAGCTACGGAAGAAAAACTAAAACTTGAAGCTTCTATCCCTAAGAAGTTAGAAGATGGTTGGGAGCCCATCATTAAAATAAAAGTGAATGAATTTGATTGCAATGCTTTGTGTGACCTTGGTGCAAGTATTTCTGTTATGCCTAAGAAACTTTATGATATGTTTGACTTGCCACCTTTGGAACATTGCTATTTGGATGTTTTTCTTGCCGATAATGCTTTAAAGAAACCTTTGGGAAGAGTTAATGATGTTCTTATCATGGTTAATAATAACCTTGTCCCCGTTGATTTTATTGTTTTAGATATTGAATGCAACCCATCTTGTCCTATTGTTTTGGGAAGGCCTTTTCTTAGAACGGTTGGTGCTATTATTGATATGAAATAAGGAAATATTAGGTACCAATTCCCACTTAAGAAAGGTATGGAACACTTCCCTAGAAAGAAGATGAAGCTACCTTTTGACTCTATTATTCGAACAAACTATAATTTTGATGCTTCTTCTCATGGAAACACTTGAGTTTTACTTTTTATTCCTAGCTGAAAGGCGTGGCGCTTATGGGAGACAACCCACTTTTTATTTCTGTTATTTTTCTTTTTCTCTGTAGCAATTCATTTGTATCTTTATTTTATCGCATTGTTGTGTCAAGTAAAACCTCTAGCAGGAAGTTGATGCTAGATTTGGATTTCTGCGCAGAAACAATTTTCTGCTGTCCACCGTTTAATTCGTAAGAATTCACAGAAAAATCGAAATGACCTGAGATTTTTTGTGCGTGATCCTCAGATATGTACGCAACTTTCATTAGTTTCAAGTTTTATGATCTGAGCAATTTAAGTGCCTCGAAAAAATTAGTCTTTACGGACTGTTCTGTTTTTGACAGATTCTGCCATTTATTTTGCAATGCCTCTTTTGCTGTTTTTGAATGGATCTTTTTGTTCCATAAAGTATCAGTGGCTATAGATAATGTCCATTAGCATTGGTAATGATTTTTTCCATGCAGAATATGAGAATTTTTTATTATGCACTAACCCTCTAATAAAGTTTACTTTGAGTTTGGTGTGTGGAGGAAGTTTTCAAGGATCAAGAGAGAGGATGATATGATGTGATAAAGAAGATGAAAGAGCCTAAGCTTGGGGATGCCCCCGTGGGTCACCCAACCTTATTTCAAAGAAGACTCAAGCGTCTAAGCTTGGGTATGCCCAAGGCATCCCCTTCTTCATCAACAAACTATCAGGTCATCTCTAGTGGAACTATATTTTAATTCCTTCACATCTTATGTGTTTTACTTGAAGCGTTAGTTTGCTTTTATTTTTGCTTTGTTATTTTAATTTTCTGAATAAATTGGATCCTAGCATTCTTTTATGTTTATGGCGAAAGCTGAAAGCCTCAGCAGTTATCTTTTATGTTTATGGCGAAAGCTGAAAGCCGCAACACTTATTGTTTTATGTTTATGGCGAAAGCTGAAAGCCGCAGCGGTTAGGAAATACTCTCTTGTCTCATTGATAAATACTTGGAGAGTTTATGTTTAAATAAGTTGATTGGTGTTTGGTTGGAAACAGAAAATGCTAAATGTGGTAGATGGTATAATGAAAAGATATACATGCTCTTATGGATTGTTATCCTGTATGTTGTGGTGCTTGGCAATTGTTTTGAGCTCTCAAGTAGATCATGTTTAAGCTTTTACCTCATGTAGTTAAAACCCATTAGTGAAGAACTACTGTAAAACTTGTTGAAATTTGGTTTGCATGTTTGGTATCTCTAAGGTCTAGATATTCTCTAGTAAAGGTGTTTGAACAACAAGGAAGACAATGTAGAGTTTTATAATGCTTGCAATATGTTTTTATATACGTCTTGTTGTCATAGTTTATACTTGTGTTTGCTTCAAATAACCTTGCTAGCCAAAGCCTTGTACTGAGAGGGAATGCTTCTCGTGCATCCAAAACCTTGAGCCTAAACCCATGCCATTTGTGTCCACCATACCTACCTACTACATGGTATTTCCTGCCATTCCAAGCAAATACTTCGTGTGCTACCTTTTATTCAAAACTTATTATCCCTTATTTGTGTCAATGTTTATTAGCTCATGAGGAAATATGTGGTGTTACGGATATCAACCTTGTCATTTGCTTTTAGACAGACTTTCACCAACCGGACTAGTGGCATATGCACCGCTTATCCATTAACTTTGCAAAAAGTGCTGGCAAATGGGGTGCCCAGTGCCAATTAATTACAACTTTAACCGCTGCATTCTCTTCACATTTTTGCCCTGATCTAATCAGCTAAGCAATGATACTAGTTTTTAACTACATGTGTAAACAAAAGAGATAAGATGGATGATCTGCCCTTGGGTAGAAATAACGTCCTTCAATGGGAGCCGCTCTTAGAAAGTATGGTTGACAAGGGGGGTAGAGTGCCCATTACCATTCGTTGACAACGACAAACACCACTCAAAAACTTACTTTTATGCTCTCTATATGATTTCAAAAACCTATAAAAATTAAAAAGCTCTAGCACATGCTTGTATCCCTGCTTCCCTCTGCGAAGGGCCTATCTTTTACTTTATGTTGAGTCAGTTTACCCACTTCTTTCTATCCCCGAAGCAAACACTTGTGTCAACTGTGTGCAACAATTCTTATATGCTTACTTATTGCACCTGTTATATTTCTTTGTGTTGACAACTATCTATAAGATATACATGTTCAAAAGTTGAAAGCCAATGCTGAAACTTATATCTCCCTTTGTGTTGCTTCAATGCTCTTTTACTTAGAAACTATTGCTTTATGAGTTAACTCTTATGCAAATCTTTTTGATGCTTGTTTGAAAGTACTATCTATGAAAAGTTTTTACTTATATGATGTATTTGTTTACTCCTTGTCTATTTTATTAGCAAACTATAGATCATTGCCTTGAGTCACTTCATTCATAACATGAGCCTTACAATATTATATGATCAAGATTGTGTGAAAGCATGTCACTTCAGAAATTATTTGTTGTTATCGTTTTACCTACTCGGGACGAGTAGAACTAAGCTTGGGGATGCTTGATACGTCTCAAACATATCTATAATTTCTTATGTTTCATGCTTATATTACACCCATTGCTACATGTTTGATATACACTTTATATGGTTTTTATGCATTTTCTGGTACTAACCTATTAACAAGATGCCATAGTGCCAGTTCCCTGTTTTCTGCTGTTTTTGGTTTCAGAAAAGTTGTTAAGGAAATATTCTCGGAATTGGACGAAACAAAAGCCAAAACTCCTATTTTTCTCGGAAGGATCCAGAAGACCGAAGAGCTAACGAAGAGGGTCCACAGGGAGACCACACCTGGTGGAGGCGCGGCTCCCCCTTCTGCCGCGCCACCACGTGGTGTGGGGCCCACGGCCCTCCACCGACGTTGCCCTTTCTCCTTTTTAATCCCACCGACGAGAAAACCCTAAGTACCCGATCAGAAATCCACGAGAAGTTCCAGAGCCGCCGCCGTCGTCAACCCTAGTTCAGGAGGGTTTAGAACCTCTTCCCGGCACCCTGCCGGAGAGGGGAATCATCACCGGAGGGCTCGACATCACCATGCCCGCCTCCGGACTGATGCGTGAGTAGTTCATCCTTGGACTACGGGTCCATAGCAGTAGCTAGATGGTTGTCTTCTCCTTATGTGCTACCATGTTTAGATCTTGTGAGCTGCCTATCATGATCAAGATCATCTTTATGTAATGCTACATGTTGTGTTTGCTGGGATCCGATGAATATTGAGTACTATGTCATTTGCTTCATAATATATTATGTGTGTGTTATTTATGATCTTGCATGCTCTCCGTTGCTAGTAGATGCTCTGGCCAAGTAAATGCTTGTGACTCCAAGAGGGAGTATTTATGCTCGATAATGGGTTCATGTCTTCATTTAATCTGGGAGAGTGACAGCAACCTCTAAGATTGTGAATGTACTGTTGCTACTAGGGATAAAACAGTAGTGCTTTGTCTAATGATAATTGTATTACTTACATTACACACTTTTCCTAATGCAATAATCTGTTGCTTGCAACTTAATACTGAAAGGGGTGCGGACGCTAACCGGAAGGTGGATTATTAGTCATAGATGCGGTTGGAACGGTCTATGTATATTGTTGTAATGCCCAAATGAATCTCATACTAGACATCATGACTATAGTATATGCATCATTATGCAGTTCTTATTTTGTCAATTGCCCAGCTGTAATTTGTTTACCCGCATATATGCTATTATTTATTTATGGAGAGACACCACTAGTGAACTGTGGATCCCGGTCCTTTCTTTATATTGATAATACAACCTACTGCAAACTGTTACTTTCATTCTCTGCAAACAAACATCATTTTCCACACCATACGTTTAACCCTTTGTTTACAGCAAGCCGGTGAGATTGACAACCTCAATGTTTCGTTGGGGAAAAGTAGTTTGATTGTGTTGTGTGCAGGCTCCACGTTCGTTGTTGACACCGGTAGTGCGCCCTGCCAAAGTCAGCTTCAACAACCTTCAGAAGAGCATTTAACTCCTACTGGTTTGATAACCTTGGTTTCATAACTGAGGGAAATTTGCTGCTGCACTACTTCACACCTTCCTCTTGGGGTTTCCCAACAACACCACCGCATCCATCTTCCTCATCAACTTCGCGGCCGTGTAGTGCATCACCTAGCTAAAAGACATGCCCATTGGTGTCTGGTGTTTTGTACATATAAAGCAAAATATCAAATAGACATGCACGACAGATCAACATGAATGTACCACAATGAATCAAAATGCCGAAGTGACGCATGCAAGGGGAAATCACCTTCTTTGTTGCTTCAATTTAGAATTTTGGTGGTCTGATAGAAACAAATCCATGCTCTTTGCTTGTGTTCTTCTCTTTCCGCACCATGTAAATCAAAAAAAATATAGATGGAGATAACTAAATTGCATACCTTACTGTAATAGGAAACATGTGTACCAAAGGTTGATGAGAATATTTCCATCAAGGACAACATCACCATACACAACATGGCAACAAAAATTGTTTGTTTGGCACCAGCTCATCTGGCAGAACAACAAAGTTATGCCAAGAGCATTGTCAAATCAAGTGACTGGAACTCCTGTTTCAATTGAACATGCATGCACTTATTTTGCATTTCTACCGCTTCATACAATTTTCTTCTATCGAAACTATCAGTTTATAGAGTTGTTTTGGGTTTTCATACATGAGGTGGCAAACACTGTTATGTAGGAGAAAGCAGAGACATGTCAAAAATATAAAAGAGAACAGAATTGCACTATAGTTTAACTAAATCTATGTAGCTGAACTATATCCGCGACAAGCCCAATCAATTTTAGCATATAATAAAATCAATTCAGACAACAATAATGGTCTATAGTTGAACAAAATCCATGTACATTTTGCTAGATTTCCATGATCTGGATTTCCAACAATGCAACCTTAGATAGCGAGTATATATAGAAGAATCGAGAGACACAGATATTGTGTGACCTTTAATCTTCTTTATCCTTTTTTTTACAACTTGAATCTGCAGCATCCTGATCATGGATTAGTGATCTTGTCCCATAAAGCTTTCAGGTTCGTTTTCATGATGGTAAATTTTACTTGTCATGTCAAGCTATGCGAAGGTAAATTCTAAAAAGCTAGAATGATCAAGGTCTACCCACATGTGAGTACAACTATATTTCCAATTTCAAAGACACGGTAACATACATAGTTTGATCTGAAATGGTAAAACAAAACGGGTACTTTTTTTTGGAAAAGGTAGCAATCTGAATCTCTTAAACTTTTTCAAGATAGATTAAAACAGTTTGTAACTCAAGCATCCAGATTATGGATGGTTTACTATTCCGGTCTGACTCCCTAATATTATGCATTAGACACCAATTAATAGCTAAGCCAGCTTCACCCGTCCGAGAAACAACTCGTGTCATACATCTAATGCATTTTGAACTCTAAGGCCAGCAATCATGAGTTTCACTCAGGTGTATGCTTGTTTTCATCTTGTGCAGTTAATAAAGAATCATAACCAAAATGTTGTAAAACAGATAAATCTGGTGTGTTTGTACTTGGCATGTGGCAAATATATAGCGAGGAATAAATATGGTGGACAAGGGTTATGAAACTTCACTTATTAAAGAAATATCATCTGTTGGTTCGAAAACCTGAAAATTGTTCTATACAGTGAGTTAATTAACAAGAACAAACCAGCTCATCATATGGTCAGCCGCCTATTTCTCCTATGGAATTTGTGAGAGCATAGGATGTCAGTGAAATAGACTGGCAATTGACATCACCCAAATTTGCACGGTTCATCAGGAAGTAGAAGTTGAACCGAAGATTGACCGCTGCACCAACTGCCCTTCGTGGTGCTGGGGACGGCGGTCGCCGGACGAACAATTGTGCTCCCGTCAGTGGCGGACCTAGGATTTTGCCATCGGATATGCCGCACAAATTTTTATTGATTATTTTAATAAAATATATTTGCCGTAACTTTTTCCTAATACTAATACTGGATACATGGGCCAGACCGCATCGTATGCCGTGGCCCACCGGCATACCCTGTAGGTTCGCCACTGGCTCCTGATACGTCCATTTTGCATCACTATTTTATATCATAATTTACTACTATTCATTGATATATTTCATATTTGGAGATGATACTTATGTTATTTTATCTATTTTGCATGTTTGATGATTATTGGAGAATTGATCACCGGAGTCTGAATTCTGCTGGAAAAAGCACGGTCAAGACTCAAGATACAATATTTGCGAAGATCAGAAACCCAAACTGAAAAGCTGGAAGCTCCTATTTTACCAGATGACGGAGGGAGACACGAGGGGAAGCTGAGGGGGGGCCACAGGGGGCCCACACTATGTGGTGGCGTGGCTCCCACTCCTGCCGCGCGGCCACGTGGTGTGGCCACCCTGGCCCACCTCTGGCCGAGCCCCTTCGCGTACTTCATCCCCCCGAAACCCTAAGACACAGGGGAGGCACGAAGAATTATTCCGCCGCCTCCACGAGGCGGAAAACACCAGAGAGAGAAAAGCTCTCCGTCTGGGAGAAATCTGCCGAGGAAATCCCTTCCCGGAGGGGGGAAATCGTCGCCATCGTCACCGTCATCGAGCTGCACTTCATCGGGATCATCATCACCACCATCTCCACCGCCGACACTGTCATCTCCATCGTTCCACTCCATTCCCGCTGTAACATTTAGGGCTGAATCTTGTCTATTTGATAGGGGAAACTCTCCTGGTGTTGATTACTATTGTTATTAATGCTATTGAGTGAAACCGTTGAATTAAGGTTTATGTTCAGATTGTTACCCATCATTATATCACCTCTGATCATGTTCCAAATGATGTGTTGTGAGTAGTTCGTTTAGTTCTTGAGGACATGGGAGAAGTCTAGATGTTAGTAGTGAACTATGTTTAGTAATATTTAATGTTTTGATATTTAAGTTGTGGTGCTATTCTTCTAGTGGTGTCATGTGAACGTCGACTACATGACACTTCACCTTTATGGGCCTAGGGGAATGCATTGTGTATTCGAATATTAATTGTGGGGTTGCCGGAGTGACAGAAACCTAAACCCCCGTTGGTATCTTGATGCATGAGTGACGGTACGATCTCAGAGTTTAAAGCTGTGGTTAGATTTATCTTAATTACTTTCTAGTATTTGCGGATGCTTACTAGGGGTATACTCACAAGTATGTATTAGTCCTAGGAAGGGCGGTGCATTAGCATAGGTTCACCCACACAACACTTATCGAAACACTAAAGATTAATCATCTATATGAAGTGAAAGCATTAGACAGAAATCCCGTGTGTCCTCAGGAACACTTGGTCATCATAAGTAAACAAACCGGCTTGTCCTTTGCTCTAGAAAGGATTGGGCCACTTGCTGCAATTATAATTGTTGCGCTTTATTTACTCGCACTTTATTTATCTGTTATATCAAAAACTCCTAAAAACTTGTCTGCTAGTGTTTAAAGTGAAATCCTCATCAAAACCGCTTGTCAGCACCTTCTGCTCCTCGTTGGGTTCGACACTCTTATTTATCGAAAGTACTACGATACACCCCCTATACTTGTGGGTCATCAAGATTATTTTCTGGCGCCGTTGCCGGGGAGTGAAGCGCTATTGCTGCGTGGAATTGGTAAGGAAAATTTTAGCTGTAAGTGCTGTTTTTATTTCTGTCTCCTAATTTGCTTAATTATGGAGAGAGGATCTATTGCCTTCCTATTTGGAAGAGCTTCTACCACTGCTGAGGTAGAAGAGGAGGCGCCACCTAAAGAAATAGCGCCATTTAAAATACCTATGAAAATTGTTGATCGTGTTATGAATAACCGCTATGTAGGGGATGGAACTGTCCATCCCGGTGATCATTTGCTATTTTAACATGAATTATGCGAGTTGTTCAAGTGTGCAGGTATTTCAATGGACAAAGTAAGGAATAAATTATTCTCTATATCACTTGGTGGAAGAGCTTCGCATTGGTATAAATTGTTGAAGAATAGGGATTCTCTTGGATGGGAGGAAATTGTACCTCTCTTTTATTCTAAATTTTATCCTCCAAGTGAAATTCACCAAGATCGGAATTCTAAATATAATTTCTGGCCTCATGAAGGAGAAAGTATTGCCCAAGCTTGGGGGAGATTGAAGTCACTAATGCTCAAATGCCCCATTCATGAGCTTCCTGGTAATATTATTGTTGATAACTTCTATGCAAGACTCTCCTTTGAAGATAAAACATTATTGGACACTTCTTGTGCTGGATCATTCACGCGTAATAAAGAAGGTTTTAAACGGGATCTTCTTGACCGTATTGAAGAGAATACTGAAGCATGGGAGAACGACAAAGGTAGAGAGTCAGGTATGAAATATGACTTCGAATGCATTAAAACTTTCATGGATACTGATGCATTTCAAAATATTAATAATGCTTATGGTCTTGACTCTCAAGTTGTTGCAAATTATTATAAAGCCTTTGCTTCTTATTTCGGTGTGCCTAAGGAGGGCTTTAAAAAATATCATGAGCCTTATAAAGATAAGTCTATTGCACCTATAACTAAAAGCATTGAAGTTAATACTGTTGATCATATTATTCCTGAGCCTTATATTGAAAAAATTCATTTTCCTGTTAAGATGAAGGAACATTCTGTTATGGCTGGTGTTGTTAACAAAAGTGCTAAGAAAGCTATAGAACCTGATGAACAAATTAAAATTGAACCTCCTGTGGCTATAGTAAAAGATCTTGTTACTAAAAATGTTGGAGATGAGTATATTATATTTTGCGAGGATGCTTCTAATGTTGTTTCTCATCCTAAAAGTTCAAAGAAAACTAGTGTGCCTGTGTTATCAGTTCGAATTGGTGATCATTGCTATTATGGTTTATGTGATATTGGTGCAAGTTCTAGTGCTATTCCCTATGAGCTTTACAAAGAAATTATGCATGAGATAGGTCCTTGTGAACTTGAATAAATTGATGTGGTAATTCAACTTGCTAATAGAGAAACTATCTCTCCAATTGGTATTGTTAGAGATGTTGAAGTTTTATGTGGTAAGATTAAATATCCTGCTGATTTTCTCGTACTTGGTTTAGTTACTAGTAAGACTTGTCCTATCATTTTTGGTAGACCTTTTCTGAACACTTGTGGGGCTATTATAGATTGTGAGAAAGAGAAAATCTTTACTAAGTTTGCTGGTGATTCGTATGAATTCAATTTTTCGAAATTTGCTAAAGTCCCTTATGAAACCGAATTGCCTAGTGAAGACTTTAAAGTTGAACAGCTTGCCTCTATTGCTCTTGCTCCTAACAATGTTTTGCAGCAATTTATGGAAGATCATGAAAGTGAAGTCTTTAGAGAAGAAAGGGATGAGCTTGATGAAATATTTCTTCGTCAACCTATCTTGAAACACAATTTAAAGGTGGAAGACTTGGGTAAAACACTCCCACCTAAAGAGGATCCTGTCTTTGATTTAAAACCTTTGCCTGAAAATCTTAAGTATGCTCATATTGATGATAAGAAAATATATCCTGTTATTATTAGTGCTAACCTTTCAGGTAAAGAAGAGGAAAGATTATTGGAAGTATTGAAGAAACACCGTGGAGCTATGGGTTATACTCTTGATGATTTAAAAGGGATTTCTCCTACTATATGTCAACATTCTATTAATATGGAGCCTGATGCAAAGCCAGTGGTTGAACATCAACGCCGTTTTATACCCAAGTTGAAGGAAGTGGTAAGAAATTAGGCATTAAAGCTTCTTGATGCTGGTATAATTTATCCTATTGCTGATAGTAGATGGGTCAGTCCTGTGAACTGCGTCCCTAAGAAAGGAGGAATTACTGTTGTGCCTAATGAAAATGATGAACTTATTCCTCAAAGAGTAGTTGTTGGTTATAGAATGTGCATTGATTTTTGAAAGGTTAATAAAGTTACTAAGAAAGATCATTATCCATTACCCTTTATTGATCAAATGTTAGAGAGATTGCTAAGAAAACTCATTTTTGCTTTCTTGATGGTTATTCTGGTTTCTCTCAAATTGTTGTTAAAGCGCAAGATCAAGAGAAGACCACCTTTACCTGTCCTTATGGTACTTATTCTTATAGACGTATGCCTTTTGGTTTATGTAATCCTCCTGCTACTTTTCAAAGATGCATGTCTGCCATTTTTCATGGTTTTTGTGAGGAGATTGTGGAAGTATTCATGGACGATTTCTCCGTCTATGGAACTTCTTTTGATAAATGTTTGCACAACCTTGATAAACTTTTGCAGAGATGTGAAGAAACTAACCTTGTTCTTAATTGGGAGAAATGCCACTTTATGGTTAATGAAGGAATTGTTCTTGGACATAAAATTTCTGATAGGGGTATTGAAGTTGATAGAGCTAAAGTGGAGGCAATTGAGAAAATGCCTTGCCCCGGAGATGTTAAAGGTATTCGTAGTATTCTTGGTCATGTTGGTTTCTATAGAAGGTTTATTAAAGATTTCTCTAAAATATCAAAGCCTCTTACTAATCTTCTACAAAAAGATGTACCTTTTGTTTTTGATGATGATTGTAAGGAAGCTTTTGAAACTTGGAAAAAGGCTTTAATAAGTGCCCCTATTGGTCAACCACCTGATTGGAATTTACCATTCGAAATTATGTGTGATGCTAGTGATTTTGCTGTTGGTGGTGTTCTTGGACAGCGAGTAGATAAGAAGTTGAATGTTATTCATTATTCTAGTAAGACTCTTGATTCTGCACAAAAGAATTATGCTATAACTGAAAAAGAATTTCTAGCTGTTGTCTTTGCTTGTGATAAGTTTAGACCTTATATTGTTGATTCTGAAATTATTATTCATACTGATCATGCTGCTATTAGATATCTTATGGAAAAGAAAGATGCTAAGCCTAGGCTTATTAGATGGGTGTTGCTTTTGCAAGAATTCGATTTGCATATTGTAGATAGGAAAGGTGCTGAAAATCCTGTTGCTGATAATTTGTCTAGATTGGAAAACATTGCTTATGATCCTATTCATGTTAATGATAGTTTTCCAAATGAACAATTGGCTGCAATAAGGGTGAGTTCACAAGATAGTCCCTGGTATGCTGATTATGCTAACTTTATTGTTTCGAAGTATTTGCCTCCAACCTTTTCAGCTAAACAAAGAAGAAAATTCTTTTATGACTTGAGGCATTATTTTTGGGATGACCCACACTTATATAAAGAAGGAGTGGATGGTATTATGCGAAGATGTGTTCCGGAACATGAACAGAAAGAGATATTGAGAAAATGCCATAGTAGTGCTTATGGAGGACATCACGCTGGAAATAGAGCTGCACAAAAGGTTCTACAATCAAGTTTTTATTGGCCTACTCTCTTTAAAGATGCAAGAAGGTTTATTTTATCTTGTGATGAGTGTCAAAGAACTGGTAATATCTCTAGACGTAATGAAATGCCTATGAATTATACTCTTGTTATTGAGCCATTTGATTGTTGGGGATTTGACTTTATGGGTCCTTTTCGTCCTTCAAAGGGTTATACTCATATACTTGTTGCTGTTGATTATGTTACTAAATGGGTAGAAGCTATACCTACAAAAAGTGCTGATGGTGAGACATCGTTAAAAATGCTTCAAGATATTATTTTCCCTAGGTTTGGTGTGCCGAGATATCTTATGACTGATGGAGGTTCTCATTTTATTCATGGCGGTTTTAGAAAAGTTCTTGCTAAATATGGTGTTAATCATAGAATTGCTTCAGCCTATCATCCTCAAACTAGTGGGCAAGTAGAATTATCAAATAGAGAAATAAAATCTATCTTGCAAAAGACTGTTAATAGAACTAGGAAAAATTGGGCTAACAAATTAAATGATGCTTTATGGGCTTACAGAACTGCTTATAAAAATCCTATGGGTATGTCTCCTTATAAAATGGTTTATGGAAAAGCTTGTCACTTGCCTTTAGAATTAGAACACAAAGCTTATTGGGCAGTGAGAGAACTTAATAGAGATTTTAAACTTGCTGGTGAGAAGAGGTTGATAGACTTGAGTTCTTTAGATGAATGGAGAAGTGGGGCTTACGAAAATGGTAGACTCTTTAAAGAGAAAGTTAAGAAATGGCATGATAGGAGAATTCTTAAGAGAGAGTTTCATGTTGGTCAGAAAGTTCTATTGTATCGTTCTCGTCTTAGATTTTTTGCAGGAAAACTACTCTCCAAATGGGAAGGACCTTATGTTATTGTAGAAGTATATCGTTCTGGCGCGATTAAAATTGCTTCACTCAAGGATGATACTACACAAGTGGTAAATGGACAAAGACTCAAACATTATATTTCTGGAGATTCTTATAATGAAGATGTTAATATTATTCAAGTGATTACTCTGGAAGTTTTTATTAAAGAGCAATTTTCTGAGTCTGCAGAAGCTGAATTCGAAAAGGTAAAGTTTTGGTAAGAAAAAGTCCGCATTTTTAATTTTGGAAGATACTATATTAGTTTTTCGAAAATATGGAAAATTACGAGACGAAAACGAGTGGGAGACGGAGCAGGAGGCCACGTCACCACATGGTGGCGCGGGCCCCATCCTGGCCGCGCCACCACATGGTGAGCGAGCCTCGGAGCTCGTCTCCGACTAGGTTTCCTCCCGTAGCCTTCCTTTTGTTGCGTAAATTTTTCCTATATAATCCCCCGGATACCCCGAGGTCTGTATATCGTGTTTTCGAAGTGTTTTTGTTTCGAGCTATTTCTGTCCAGATGTCGTCCCAGGGTTCCTGTTCTGAAGACTAAGCACTACGTCGCCAACGCGAACTCCTTCAAGACCTTGATCAAGGATCTTTCGTTGGATGGGCGGAGGAGGAAAAAGTGAAGGCTAGGCGCAAGGACATGGACGAGAGCGTCATGGAGGAAGTGAAGAAGATGTCATCAGCTAAAAGAGAACGAGCAGGATCAAGGGGTAGCAAGCCCATCTTTGTGGGATCCATTAACACTCAACGTGCTTTTTCTCATAACATGCAGGGAGCAATACCACCTGTTCCAGATCTTAGCTCTTTCCCAGATGTGGAAGACGCTCTTCGGATCACTGATCAGTTTTGTGATCAGTATCGAGTCCTGAGGATGGAAGTGGATATACTTCAAGAGGAGAACAATAGGCTTCGCAAGATGCTGGAGCGTTACCTGACCCCGCTCAAAGTTGTCCCACCATCACCGCCGAGGGAGTAATTCATCATCGGTATTGGCATCCCCTTGGCTTGTTCCAAGCTTGGGGGAGTGCCGCGGTATCACACCATTATCTTTTACCTTTTTACCTAATCAGTAGAGTCATATCATGAGTAGAGAAGTTATCTTATAGGATAGTTTGCAATGTGGAAGTATCTCTCTTTTAGTTGGTTATCTATGTATCCCTTGGTGTGAGTTGCCGATATGGAATATTAATGAGAAGTTTTATCATTTACTTTCTGCACACCATATTTTAGTTTGCAATTTCTATTATATATGATTGATCTTGTCATTAGTATTGGTATCACTTTGGGAGCATATAGTAAATCTTTTGGTTTTGGCAAACTTAGCATTGCTCAGTAGCTACAATACTTTGAGACTTAAGTGGAGAAAATAAGTACATGTAGATATATTATTCAATGATCTTTCTCACTTGTAGCTCATAAGCTAAGTATTCACAAATTAAAATTGTTTGTGCTTCCAAGTAAGATTGCATGATTGTTCTTACTACATGTATATTTGTTTGTATCCATCGACTCTTATGCTTGCTACCCAACCTTGCTAGCCAAAGCTTTGCATCGAGAGGGAATGCTTCTCATACATCCAAACCATGAGCCAAAACCTTTGCCATCTGTGTCCACCATAACTACCTATTATGTGGTATTTCGCGCCACTCCAAGTAAATACTTCGTGTGCTATCTTTATTCAAAATTATTATCCCTTATTTGTGTCACTGTTTATTAGCTCATGAGGAAGTATGTGGGTTACTCTATGTTTAACTTGTTAGATAGACTTTCAAATGAGCTGGCAAATGGGGTGCCCAGTCCCAAGTTTAATTGTTCAATTTTCTTCACATGGTTTTCAATGAGTTATCAAAAAGAAAGTTCCAAAGTGTTATGATATTCAAAAATAGGCACTCCTCCAAGGTTTGAGATGGATTGGAAGGCACCCGAGGATTCGGTTAGCCATGGATTGTGTAAGCAATGGTGGGGAGGAGTGCCAATCCAATTTATAAAAAGCGTGCATGTGTAAACAAAAGAGAAGAGGGATGATCTACCCTTGGGTAGAAATAATGTCCTTCAATGGGAGCCGCTCTTGAAAGTCTAGATAACATGGTAAATATAGTTTTCATTCACTATCATTCGTTGACAACGACATACATAGCTTAAAACTTATTTCATACTCTCTATATGATTTCAAAACTTTAAAGCTCTAGCACATGTTTGTATCTCTGCTTCCCTCTTCGAAGGGCCTATCTTTTACTTTCATGTTGAGTCAGTAAACCTACTTCCCTCTGTCTTGAGCAGGGATTTGAGTTGTAAGGAAGCTTTTCCCATGTCCTCAAGAACTAAACGAACTACTCACAACTAACATCTAGACTTCTCCCATGTCCTCAAGAACTAAACGAACTACTCACAACACATCATTTAGAACATGATCAGAGGTGATATAATGATGGGTAACAATCTGAACATAAACCTTAATTCAACGGTTTCACTCAATAGCATCAATAACAAGAGTAATCAACACCGGGAGAGTTTCCCCTATCAAACACACAAGATTCAGCCCTAGATGTTACAACGGGAACGGAGTGGACCGATGGAGATGACGGTGTCGGCGGTGGAGATGATGGTGATGATGATCCCGATGAAGTGCAGCTCGATGACGGTGACGATGGCGACGATTTCCACCCTCCGGGAAGGGATATCCCCGGTAGATTTCTCCCTGCCGGAGAGCTTTTCTCTCTCTGGTGTTTTCCGCCTCGTGGAGGCGGCGGAATAGTTTCTCGTCCGTCCCCCGTGTCTTAGGTTTTCGGGGGGATGAAGTACGCGAAGGGGCTCGGCCAGAGGTGGGCCAGGGCCCCCTCACCATGTGGCGGCGCGGCTGGCATGGGGGCCGCGCCACGGCATGGTGTGGGCCCCCTGGGCCCCACCCCGGGCTCCCCTTTTGGCCTCCTCCGTGATCTGGTAAAATAGTAACTTCTGCCTGGTTGGATTTGTTTTCTGATCTTCGCAAATATTGTATCTTGACGGTGCTTTTTCCAGCAGATTCTAGACTCCGATGATCAATTCTCCAATAATCATCAAACATGCAAAATAGATGAAATAACATAAGTATCATCTCTAAATATGAAATATATCAATGAATAACAGTAAATTATGATATAAAATAGTGATGCAAAATGGACGTATCAACTCCCCCCAAGCTTAGACCTCGCCTGTCCCCAAGCGAAAACTGAACTCAGTAAACATGACCACAGGTTTATGGAGTGAAGTGTCGATAAAGAATATACGGACAAGAAGCATCACATCTATTAATACACAAGTCATCTTAGATCACAAATCCATTCATATAACTTAACTTGTAACAAGTAAAGGGAAATCACAATAAGGTGCATAGAGACAATCAAGTTGGTGTTGGCAAACTTCGTTCTTGGTCAGAGAACAATGAAAAAATTGAACTTACTCTTCAAAACAGCCCTCTTACAGTAGTTGCTAACTTTCAAGATTATATCTATGAGATAACGGCATTGTGCTAAACTAGGAAGAAATAAAGACATGATCAATAATACAAATGTGTAGATGGTTGAATCACAACAACTCAAATGCCTGCTCAAGACAAAGGGAAGTAGGTTTACTGACTCAACATGAAAGTAAAAGATAGGCCCTTCGAAGAGGGAAGCAGAGATACAAACATGTGCTAGAGCTTTAAAGTTTTGAAATCACATAGAGAGTATGAAATAAGTTTTAAGCTATGTATGTCGTTGTCAACGAATGATAGTGAATGAAAACTATATTTACCATGTTATCTAGACTTTCAAGAGCGGCTCCCATTGAAGGACGTTATTTCTACCCAAGGGTAGATCATCCCTCTTCTCTTTTGTTTACACATGCACGCTTTTTATAAATTGGATTGGCACTCCTCCCCACCATTGCTTACACAATCCATGGCTAACCGAATCCTCGGGTGCCTTCCAATCCATCTCAAACCTTGGAGGAGTGCCTATTTTTGAATATCATAACAATATGGAACTTTCTTTTTGATAACTCATTCAAAACCATGTGAAGAAAATTGAACAATTAAACTTGGGACTGGGCACCCCATTTGCCAGCTCATTTGAAAGTCTATCAGACAAGTTAAACATAGAGTAACCCACATACTTCCTCGTGAGCTAATAAACAGTGACACAAATAAGGGATAATAATTTTGAATAAAGATAGCACACGAAGTATTTACTTTGAGTGGCGCAAAATACCACATAATAGGTAGTTATGGTGGACACAGATGGCAAAGGTTTTGGCTCATGGTTTGGATGTATGAGAAGTATTCCCTCTCGATACAAGGCTTTGGCTAGCAAGGTTGGGTAGCAAGCATAAGAGTCATGGATACAAACAAATACACATGTAGTAAGAACAATCATGCAATCTTCCTTGTAAGCTCAAACAATTTTAATTTGTGAATACTAAGCTTATGAGCTACAAGTGAGAAAGATCATTGAATAATATATCTACATGTACTTATTTTCTCCACTTAAGTTTCAAAGTATTGTAGCTACTGACCAATGCTAAGTTTGCCAAAACCAAAAGATTTACTATATGCTCCCAAAGTGATACCAATACTAATGACAAGATCAATCATATATAATAGAAGTTGCAAACTAAAATAAGGTGTGCATAAAGCAAATGATAAAACTTCTCATTAATATTCCATATCGGCAACTCACACCAAAGGATACATAGATAACCAACTAAAAGAGAGATTTTTCCACATTGCATACTATCCTATAAGATAACTTCTCTACTCATGATATGACTCAACTGAAAAGGTAAAAAAAAAGTGAAAGATAATGGTGTGATACCGCGGCACTCCCCCAAGCTTGGAACAATCCATGGGGATGCCAATACCAATGATGAATTATTCCTTCGGCGGTGATGGTTGATCATTAATAAGCTTCATGGCAAGCCCCTTCAACTCGTCAATCCTGTAGGTGAGGTTGCGAATCATCTCCGTGTTGCCCTCAATTCGGCTCATAAACATATCCGCTTGTGAATCCCAGCTCTTGGAGTTGTTCCCCCACTTCTTATCAGACTTAGAACTTCTTTGACCCGCATTGTTAGAACGATCTATATTCCAAGGATTTGGCCGTTTTGCCTCAGGAAGCTTTTCAATTTGATCCAAATAGATTAAGTTGTGGAAAGGGTTGTTGTTGCTCGAAGGAGATGTCCATGGAGCTAGAAGATGACGTGGAACCTTCCCTCCTGTGCTCATCCGTGCGCCCATCTTGCGGTTGGAGGGGTTCGCCACCACTCCAATGCTCGCAATGGTGGCGCGAGGGTGATGACGCGGGCCTTCTTCCACCTCTTCTTCATCTTCACTCTTGACTTCCTCCCTTAGCTTGGAATCTTGGGGTTCATCCTCCAAAGTCTTCTTTCCCTTGTCGTTGGCGGAGACCATGATGCCTCTAAAACTGGTACAAAGGTCTGGACAGAGACAGCTTGAAACAAAAACACGTCGAAGGCACGATATAAAGACCTCGGGGGATCTGGGAGATTATATAGCAAAAATTTACGCAACGAAATGAAGGCTACGGGAGGAAACCGAGTAGGAGACGAGCTCCGAGGCTCCCTCACCATACGGTGGCGCGGCCAGGAAGGGCCCCGCGTCACCACGTGGTGACGTGGCCTCGGGCACCGTCTCGTGCTCGTTTTCGTCTCGTAATTTTCCATATTTTCTAAAAATGAGTATAGTATCTTCCAAAATTTAAAACGCGGACTTTTTCTTACCAAAACTTTACCTTTTCGAATTCAGCTTCTACAGACTCAGAAAATTGCTCTTTAATAAAAAACCTCCGGAGTAATCACTTGAATAATATCAACATCTTCATTATAAGAATCTCCAGAAATATAATGTTTGAGTCTTTGTCCATTTACCACTTGTGTAGTATCATCCTTGAGTGAAGCAATTTTAATTGCACCCGAACGATATACCTCTACAATAACATAAGGTCCTTCCCAATTGGAGAGTAGCTTTCCTGCAAAAAATCTAACACGAGAATGATACAATAGAACTTTCTCACCAACATGAAACTCTCTCTTAATATAATTCTCCTATCATGCCATTTTTTAACTTTCTCCTTAAAGAGTCTAGCATTTTCCTATGCCTCACTTCTCCATTCATCTAAAGAACTCAAGTCTAGTAACCTCTTCTCACCAGCAAGTTTAAAATCTCTATTAAGTTCTCTCACTGCCCAATAAGCTTTGTGTTCTAATTCTAAAGGCAAGTGACAAGCTTTTCCATAAACCATTTTATAGGAGACATACCCATAGGATTTTTATAAGCAGTTCTATAAGCCCATAAAGCACCATTTAATTTATTAGCCAATTTTTCCTAGTTCTATTAACAGTCTTTTGCAAGATAGATTTAATTTCTCTATTTGATAGTTCCACTTGCCCACTAGTTTGAGGATGATAGGCTGAAGCAATTCTATGATTAACACCATATTTAGCAAGAACTTTTCTAAAACCACCATGAATAAAATGATAACCTCCATCAGTCATAAGATATCTAGGTACACCAAACATAGGGAAAATAATATCTTGAAGCATTTTTAATGAGGTCTCACCATCAGCACTTTTTGTAGGTATAGCTTCTACCCATTTAGTAACATAATCAACAGCAACAAGTATATGGGTATAACCCTTTGAAGGAGGAAAATGACCCATAAAGTCAAATCCCCAACAATCAAATGCCTCAATAACAAGAGTATAATTCATAGGCATTTCATTACGTCTAGAGATATTACCAGTTCTTTGACACTCATCACAAGATAAAATAAATCTTCTTGCATCTTTGAAGAGAGTAGGCCAATAAAAACCTGACTAAAGAACCTTTTGTGCAGTTCTATCTCCAGCGTGATGTACTCCATAAGCACTACTATGGCACTTTCTCAATATCTCTTTTTGTTCATGTTTCGGAACACATCTTCGCATAATACCATCCACTCCTTCTTTATATAAGTGTGGGTCATCCCAAAAATAATGCCTCAAGTCATAAAATAATTTTCTTCTTTGTTGAGCTGAAAAGGTTGGAGGCAAATACTTCGAAACAATAAAGTTAGCATAATCAGCATACCAAGGACTATCTTGTGAACTCACCCTTATTGCAGCCAATTGTTCATTTGGAAAACTATCATTAACAGGAATAGGATCATACGCAATGTTTTCCAATCTAGACAAATTATCAATAACTGGATTTTCAGCACCTTTCCTATCTACAATATGCAAATCGAATTCTTGCAAAAGCAACACCCATCTAATAAGTCTAGGCTTAGCATCTTTCTTTTCCATAAGATATCTAATAGCAGCATGATCAGTGTGAATAATAATTTTAGAATAAACAATATAAGGTCTAAACTTATCACAAGCAAAGACAACAGCTAGAAATTCTTTTTCAGTTGTAGCATAATTATTTTGTGCAGAATCAAGAGTCTTACTAGCATAATGAATAACATTCAACTTTTTATCAATTCGCTGCCCAAGAACAGCACCAACAGCAAAATCACTAGCATCACACATAATTTCAAATGATAAATTCCAATCAGGTGGCTGAACAATAGGAGCACTTATTAAAGCCTTTTTCAAAGTTTCAAAAGCTTCCTTACAATCATCATCAAAAACAAAAGGTACATCTTTCTGTATAAGATTAGTAAGAGGCTTTGATATTTTAGAGAAATCTTTAATAAACCTTATATAGAAACCAGCATGACCAAGAATACTACGAATACCTTTAACATCTCGGGGGCAAGGCATTTTCTCAATTGCCTCCACTTTAGCTCTATCTACTTCAATACCTCTTTCAGAAATTTTATGTCCAAGAACAATTCCTTCATTAACCATAAAGTGACATTTCTCCCAATTAAGAACAAGGTTAGTTTCTTCACATCTCTGCAAAACTTTATCAAGGTTGTGCAAGCAATTATCAAAAGAAGTTCCATAAACGGAGAAATCGTCCATGAATACTTCTACAATCTCCTCACAAAAACCGTGAAAAATAGCAGACATGCATCTTTGAAAAGTATAGCAGAAGCATTACATAAACCAAAGGGCATACGTCTATAAGCATAAGTACCATAAGGACAAGTGAATGTGGTTTTCTCTTGATCTTGCGCTTTAACATCAATTTGTGAGAAGCCAGAATAACCATCAAGAAAGCAAAAATAAGTTTTCTTAGCTAATCTCTCTAACATTTGATCAATAAAGGGTAATGAATAATGATCTTGCTTAGTAACTTTATTAACCTTTCGAAAATCAATGCACATTCTATAACCAACAACTACTCTTTGAGGAATAAGTTCATCATTTTCATTAGGCACAACAGTAATTCCTCCTTTCTTAGGGACGCAGTGAACAGGACTTACCCATCTACTATCAGCAATAGGATAAATTATACCAACATCAAGAAGCTTTAATACCTCATTTCTTACCACTTCCTTCATCTTGGGTATTAAACGGCGTTGATGTTCAACCACTGGCTTTGCATCAGGCTTCATATTAATAGAATGTTGACATATAGTAGGATAAATCCCTTTTAAATCATCAAGAGTATAACCCATAGCTCCACGGTGTTTCTTCAATACTTCCAATAATCTTTCCTCTTCTTTACCTGAAAGGTTAGCACTAATAATAACATGATATATTTTCTTATAATCAATATGATCATACTTAAGATTATCAGGCAAAGGTTTTAAATCAAAGACAGGATCCTCTTTAGGTGGGAGTGTTTTACCCAAGTCTTCCACCTTTAAATTGTGGTTCAAGATGGGTTGACGAAGAAATATTTCATCAAGTTCATCCCTTTCCTCTCTAAAGGATTCACTTTCATGATCTTCCAAAAATTGCTGCAAAACATTGTTAGGAGGAAGAGCAATAGAGGCAAGTTGTTCAACTTTAAAATCCTCATTAGGCAATTCGGTTTCATAAGGGACTTTAGCAAATTTCGAAAAATTAAATTCATATGAGTCACCAGCAAACTTAGTCAAGATTTTCTCTTTCTTACAATCTATAACAGCACCACAAGTGTTCAAAAAAGGTCTACCAAAAATGATAGGACAAGTCTTACTAGCAACTGAACCAAGTACGAGAAAATCAGCAGGATATTTAATCTTACCACATAAAACTTCAACATCTCTAACAATACCAATTGGAGAGATAGTTTCTCTATTAGCAAGTTGAATAACCACATCAATTTCTTCAAGTTCACAAGGACCTATCTCATGCATAATTTCTTTGTAAAGCTCATAGGGAATAGCACTAGAACTTGCACCAATATCACATAAACCATAATAGCAATGATCTCCAATTCGAACAGATAACACAGGCACACTAGTTTTCTTTGAACTTTTAGGATGAGAAACAACATTAGAAGCATCCTCGCAAAATATAATGTACTCATCTCCAACATTTTTAGTAACAAGATCTTTAACTATAGCCACAGGAGGTTCACTTTTAATTTGTTCATCAGGTTCTATAGCTTTCTTCGCACTTTTGTTAACAACACTAGCCATAACAGAATGTTGTTTCATCTTAACAGGAAAAAGAACCTTTTCAATATAAGGCTCAGGAATAATATGATCAACAGTATTAACTTCAATGTTTTTAGTTATAGGAGTAATAGACTTATCTTTATAAGGCTCATGATATTTTTCAAAACCCTCCTTAGGCAAACCGAAATATGCAGCAAAGGATTTATAATAATTTGCAACAACTTGAGAGTCAAGATCATAAGCATTATTAATATTACGAAATGCATCAGTATTCATGAAAGTTTTAATGCATTCGAAGTCATATTTTATAGGGACAATTGCTTCTGTGCCCCGGTTCTCTCTAGTTTATCCGTCTGTGCCATACCTGCGTAGTTTCTCTCGTCTGTGCCCTGGATGGCTCGGAAATTGGCCAGACGCTCCGTTGCCCTCTGGTCAACCGTCACTTGGCCTGACTGGTGGGGTCGGCCTGGCGCGGCTCGGTTGGGATTTCCTGGGGTCGGTTTGTGTGCGGCTCGGTTGGGATTTCCTGGGGTCGGCGTGGGGTCGGAGCGTGGGGTCGGCGTGGGGCCGGTGCACTTGTTTAATCAAGGGATACCGCCGATGGGGCCCACGTGGTCTTTCTCCCTGGCTCACTGCTGCCACCGAGAGAACCCCCGAGGAACCCCCAAGAACAGAGCAATAGGAGTTGGATTGAGGGCGGAGAGCAGGGTGATTGAAGGCGCAAAGGAGCTCCATCGCCATCGCCATTGTCGTCGCCCGCCCGTCTCCCGTGGCTCGTCGAGAAGGAGGGACAAGCAAGGAGCTCCATCGTCATCGCCATTGTATGGCCGCCTTCGCTGTTTGGGGTTTTTTTGGTCGCCGACGGTTCCAGCTGCAGTCCATCAACCCCATTTCGATGGTCAGTGCTATGTTCTCTACATGTTTCATTTTCTTGTTTGGTGCATTATATGTGAGTAGATTTAATTTTCTATTTGGCTTGTGGAATGGGGAAAAACCCCAGGTTCCGCCTGTTTATCTGATTCTAAATTTCATTTGTTAAAATAGGATTCCGATAGCGATAGCGATGGCGTCGATTACTGTGCTATGTGCCTTTACGAAGCAACTTTCTGTCGCACACGAACTCATCGTTCCAATACTTTCAAAGTCCCGATGGAACACGGTTACAAAACGGCCGTTGTAAGTATTGCCTTTCAAATTCGAGGGAATGTCATTTGTTTTTCCTTCAATGAGTGTCTTCATAGTTTCTCCGGTTTTGTATTACATGTAGATCCTGCCATGCCCTTTAAGATATCTTCTAGAGAGCCGGGCAATTGGCCCTCATAAGAATTGGATGGAGGCTAGGTGTCCGAACGGAGACCAGTACTTCTTCTACCTGGATAGGTGGGTTATTGAAAATGAAACAGATCAGAGCTATCTCTGTAAGCGGCTAAGTGGTAGCCCGAACATCCATAAGTACACGGAGATCTGTGGAACGCAGTGGAGAGCACTATATGAATGCTACGGCATCGAGGATGGCGATGTTGTCAGATTCACTTGGAATGAAGATCAACATTTGTTCAATGTTGAAGTGACTAACGAGCACAATGCTGCAAAACCTTTTGTGCAACACACGGGTATGCTGGTTTGTGTTCTTTTTCTTACACATTGAGTAGTTTACAAGTTTTCTGAATGTCTTCCTCTCTTTGATCAGAGTTTAAACAGATTGACGGATGCTGCAAGCCAGCCCTCCTGTCGAGCATATTTCACGAACCGAGAGATGTCACCTATTCAGAAATGAATGCGATATCTCTCGCTTTATTCAAAGATACCACGGAGGAGTTGGAAGAGATCCCTCAGTTCTTGTGAGAACCCGAATTTTCAAGTTATTAATTAATTTGAGTAAATTAAGCTTTAGCTTCTAATAATTTGGTTTGGGCTAATTTTGAGTAGGTTAATTAATTTGAATAAGCTATTATTTAGCTCTTAAGATCTGCATGCTTTTTTCTTTGTAGTACGTACATGCATGAAGTCATAAATCTTTTAATGCTGCCATGCACTCTCTTGCATGCATCGATTGATGCATCTAGACCTAGATATAGCTGATGTAATGCTTAGCTAGAGTGAGACAATCATCGGCTAAATAGCTTGCTTGCACTGCATGTACCGGTTCGTTAGATATTTTGTGCATGCGTGGCGTCATGCTAGTGGCCAAAATCTACGTGGAGGTGTGCATGCTAATCAGCCATCGTTGATTGCCACGAACGCTGGAGTGGTCGTCAGATATTTTGCTAAGCCAGCGGTGGCTTAGTGTCGAAGGATCAGAGGCAAGCGGCGTATAGCTCAGATATTTTAGTTGGCCTTCACCTATAAATAGCTGCCGCTGCTGCTGTATTCTTCTCTCCCCGTTCCGCACACAAATCCATCGAGAGAGCACGACCAGAGAGACCTTGCTAGCCTGTATGACGCTAGCCATGAGTGAGAGAAAAGAAGCTAGAGAGAATCGCCGCCGGCCGGGAGCAGCCGGTATAGTAGAGAGAGGCGACGGCGACGGCGACGTCGGAGCGACTCAGCTTGCTGGCATGAGTTCGGTGGCAAGTGGAGTGTACGAGCTGGTGGTATTTTTTCTGGCTATGGCCTGTGCCGTATGAGCTAGTATTCGTATGCCGATCTAGCTGGTATCCACAATTGTGATTTTGATGTCTACGACATAGTTTACTGAGGCAAGCGGTTCCTATCTCTCTCATATATTTTGTAGAGTATGCTTTGATGTGAATATGCATGATACCCTGAGTGGTACGAGATTTGTGTCGATATATCGGGGCTATTGCACTGGCGTCGTTACGGTGATGGATCCGTAGGAGCCACCGGTACGAGTCGGGCTTAGCACGTATATTCGACATGGAAAATTAAACAAGTGTTTTACAAAGTAAACTTGGTGCTACGAAGGTGATCGTATTGTACCGGTCACAGTACAGGTATGGGACTGTCTGAGTTCTCCGCGAGGGGCGGCCCTTGAATGGAAAGTGTCGGTGATGGATCCGTAGGAGCGACCGACATGAGTAGGTCAAGGAGTCCGATGTCTTAGCGGGTAAAAGAACTCTGCTCGTTCTGGAACCTGGTGGTTCTGGTCGAGGCTGTTGATGTCGGAGTACCCCTCTTAAGAGTGTAGAAGCGTGGATATTCACCCCTGTGATTCCCGGGTAGGGAAACTCACTTTCATGTGTGGCACCATGCGTTTTCAACATGTCTAATTACTTAACCACACAATGGTTTACTTAATGGTTTACTTGTATTTCTAAAACCTAGTATATTTTACAATGTATATGAAAGTGTATGAATTGCTTGCTGAGTATGATTTATCGTACTCACCCTTGCTTCTCTTTGTTTTTAGATTTATCAGAGTGCGCAGCGGAAGACATCGTCGTTCGAAGAGTAGGCTGGACCAGTGGGTGGAAACGTGTAGAGAACTTAATCATTCTTGTACTTGTAATTAATGAGTAAAATAGCTGCTTGAGATCCACTGAGCTGGTTTATCCTGCTTTTCTAGCCTTGCGCGTGTATAGCCTTTCCGGTCTATAGGCGCGCGGCGGCTGTCATTCTTCCGGGCCGGGTCTCGGGGCGTGACAGTTCTACGTGCGCAGGATTGAGAATGATTCTCTAGATGTCGTTTCTCTGGTATTCTGATACGATGCTCATATTCTGTCATTTGAATGATCCCTCAGTTCCGTCATTTGAACTATTCTGATATGATGCTCATGTTATTTTGATAGCATCTCAAGATTGAGGTACTAGATGGCTACGATGTTATTCCATCGCGTGATCTCATATTACGTCAAGTTCATGGAAATTCTCGTCTTTTGGCGAGAGACGATGTCGAGATCTTTGGATCATATCGAGTGGTCAACGACGAGGTTTACATCGAGTTCACGGAGAACTGGGATCTATTCTGTGAGCAACTGCCGATTCGCTTTGGTGATCTGTATGTTATCAAGGTGATCTTCAAGGAGGAGTACATCGAGCTGACATTTGAGAAGGTCAGCGAAGACGTCGAGGGGCCCGACGAAGACATCGAGCAGTCGGACGAAGAGATCAGCGACCCCAGCGAATAGATCGAGCAGTGGGCTGACGAGATGATGTCCGGCTTTGATGACGTCAAAGAAGAGACTGATTAATATTACTATGAGTTGTATTTTGGTCGGATGTATTTTGGTCGAACACCTTATGGGCGTGCTCTGAGCATGAACTGGCGCGATGTGGGCGCGCTGTGGCGCGCTGTGGGCGCGTTCTTGTGTCACCGTAATTATATTATGATGGATAAGCTTGCCTCTGGTCATTTATTGCAAACTTTTATGTTGCAAATCTCTTTACTCTTGAGTTCATACGACATAGTTTAAGAAACACAATTGATACATGCATTTCTCGTCAGAATGTACGTACACCTTGTTTATCAACTTGAATCGTTAGTATATGACATAAGACGACTATGTGCGCAAGATTTTCCTTTTTTTTGAATGTTTTTGAATATTTGAAGCTCATTTCAAATTTATGTCAAACCTAAGTTTGACCGACATTTAAACAAGTTTAAAACAAGAAAATGAAAAACTAAGCATGGATCCTTCTTAGTCACTCCAAAATGAAGCTTTTGTGAGGTTTTTGAAAATTTCATGTTGTAATTCCAAAACCACTTCTCTGTAACCTTAGACCTCATAGTTTGAGTTATGCAATATCACATGAGATCCATGCCCTTCTCCTTTTGAATGTATGTAGACCATGTTTTTCAACTTGAGTCGTTAGTATATGACATATGAAGACTATGTGCGTCGGTTTTTCAATTTTTCGATAATTTTTGAATTTATTATGCTTATTTCAAATTCGATCAAACCTAAGTTTGAGCAACATTTAAGCAAGTTTTTTACATGAAAATGAAAAACTAAGCATGGATCCTTCTTAGTCACTTCAAAATGAAGCTTTTGTGAGGTTTTTGAAAATTTCATGTTGTAATTTCAAAACCACTTCTATTCAACCTTAGACCTCATCGTTTGAGTTTTGCGATATCACAAGAGATCCATGCCCTTCTCATTTTGAATGTATGTAGACCATGTTTTTCAACTTGAGTCGCTAGTATATGACATAAGACGACTATGTGCGCAATATTTTCCTTTTTTTTTGATTTTTTTGAATATTTGAAGCTCATTTCAAATTTTGGTAACAAGTTTAAAACATGAAATTTGAAAAACGAAGCATCGATCCTTCTTAGTCACTTGAAAATGAAACTTGGACACTTTATCAAACTTTTCAAAACCCCGTTGAATGCCTCCAAACCCCATTTGAACAATGACCGTCGATTTAACCCTAGCGCTGAACTGCAGCCGTTTGATCGTCCTCTAGAAGGAATCTGGCAGACTCGGGGCGATCCGCGAGAGGCTCATTCTGCGATCTGATTGGCTGTAACCCGTGTGAGAAGCTCATTCTGCACAACCCGTTCGATGTGTTTCAAATGAGCTCCAAAGGTAGGGTAAACGACCCCATTTCTAAATAAAAAGAGTTGGTGGACTCGCAACAGCCGCACCACCGCATGGGACCGTTACACGCTCACCGCGGACCCACAATTTTCCTCCTCTTCACACACAGAGTATCCATCCTCTTTGGACCATCTTCTTCTTCCTCTTCCTTCCTCTTCCTTACTCTTCCTTCCTCTTCTTCCTCTCCGGCGACAAAGGGCAGCAGCAATGTCGAGCTCCTCCAGTTCATTCCTTCGCCCCACTTGGCCAAAGCAGCCTGAAGTGCCGTTCCCGCCATGTTCTAAATGCTCACGCAAGGAGCCACTGCTCCGTAAGGCTAGTAAGGCGGAGACACCCAACAAGGGGCACGAGTATTTGAAATGCCAGAGCCTGCCACATGATGTAAAGATCTTTCTCTCGCATCCTTTTGTTTTGATTTCTTTAGTGTTTTCAATTTCTTGCTCAGATTTGGGATTTAGGGTTCAGGTTGACTTTTCCAGGGGTTGGAACCATGCAGCCATTTTCAGTGGATGGATGAATACCTTTCGTAGCTTAAACGGGATGGAAGGTGGCCCGCGCCCAGCGACCTTCCTCTGTCGTCTGATTTGGAGATTGCGCCCTCTGCTCCGCCGATGGGGTCTGACATGGTTGCTCCGCCGATGGGGCTTGAGGAAGTGAGAGGCGAACTGAAAAAGTTGAACAAGAACTTAAGGCAGATGAATGATCTGAAGAAGCAGGCTAATCTGATAGCTGCAGGATTTTATCTCTGTATACTTGCTATAGGATTTGTTTATCTGCTGATTGTCAGTCGTAGTTAATTAATGTGATGTAATCATAATTAATGCAATGTAACCTCTATGTTATTTGGACCAACCGCTTATGATAAACCAGTCGTCTCATTTGGACCAACCGCTTATTACTAATCATCTCTACCGAAACTATCTACAGTTTTAGGGGCAGATCTATACACCAACACGTATTTTACACCAGAAATTACATATATTTTTTGGGACAAATGACTAATCACCGAAACTATCTACAGTTTTAGGGGCAGATCTATACACCAACACGTATTTTACACTAGAAATTGCTCACAAATGACTAATCATCCATACCGAAACTATCTACTATTACAAATGACTAATCATCCGTACCAAAACTATCTACAATTTTAGGGGCGGATCTATACAGCAACACGTATTTTACACCAGAAATTGCTTATATTTGTTGGGACAAATGACTAATCATCCGTAAAAGCATTGAAAGAAGAGGGTCCGGGCCCGGTTAAACCCTGCTCATTTCAATGCTTAACAATAGCCTTGGAATGTTGTGGTATATAAAGAGGTCGCGCACACACCCAACTAGCGAGGTGGGACTAAAAAACAACTCAACATCACAACGGGAGACGTGGTAAGTTTGAGCCGAGCCGCACACAAGCCGACCCCAGGAAATCCCAACCGAGCCGCGCCAGGCCGACCCCACCAGTCAGGCCAAGTGACGGTTGACTAGAGGGCAACGGAGCGTTTGGCCGATTTGCGAGCCATCCAGGGCACAGACGAGAGAAACTACGCGGGTATGACACAGACGGATAAACTAGAGAGAACCGGGGCACAGAAGCAATTGTCCCTATTTTATACCTGACTCCCTACCTTTGTCGTTCTCCCATGCTTCAGTATTCTCTTCAAGTCGGTCAAGAAGATCCCATTTAAAACCTTCTTTATTACTCGTGAATGATCCAGCACAAGGAGTATCCAATAATGTTTTATCTTCAAATGAGAGTCTTGCATAGAAGTTATCAACAATAATATTACCAGGAAGCTCATGAATGGGGCATTTGAGTATTAGTGACTTCAATCTCCCCCAAGCTTGGGTAATACTTTCTCCTTTACGAGGCCAGAAATTATATATAGAATTCCGATCTTGGTGAATTTCACTTGGAGGATAAAATTTATAATAAAAGAGAGGTACAATTTCCTCCCATCTAAGAGAATTCCTATTCTTCAGCAATTTATACCAATGAGAAGCTCTTCCACCAAGTGATATAGAGAATAATTTCTTCCTTACTTTGTCCATTGAAATACCTGCACACTTGAACAACTCGCATAATTCATGTAAAAACAGCAAATGATCACCGGGATGGACAGTTCCATCCCCTACATAGCGGTTATTCATAACACGATCAACAATTTTCATAGGCATTTTAAATGGCGCTATTTCTTCAGGTAGCGCCTCCTCTTCTACCTCAACAGCGGTAGAAGCTCTTCCAAACAGGAAGGCAATAGATCCTTTCTCCATAATTAAGCAAATTAGGAGACAGAAATAAAAACAGCACTTACAGCCAAAGTTTTCCTTACCAATTCCACTTACCAATAGCGCTTCACTCCCCGGCAACGGCGCCAGAAAATATTCTTGATGACCCACAAGTATAGGGGGTGTATCGTAGTACTTTCGATAAATAAGAGTGTCGAACCCAACGAAGAGCAGAAGGTGCTGACAAGCGGTTTTGATGAGGATTTCACTGTAAACACTAACAGACAACTTTTTAGGAGTTTTTGATATAACAGATAAATAAAGTGCGAGTAAATAAAGCGCAACAATTATAATTGCAGCGAGTGGCCCAATCCTTTCTAGAGCAAAGGACAAGCCGGTTTGTTTACTTATGATGATCAAGCGTTCCTGAGGACACACAGGATTTCTGTCTAGTGCTTTCGCTTCATATAGATGATTAATCTTTAGTGTTTCGATAAGTGTTGTGTGGGTGAACCTATGCTAATGCACCGCCCTTCCTAGCACTAATACATATTTGTGATTATACCCCTAGTAAGCATCCGCAAATACTAGAAAGTAATTAAGATAAATCTAACCACAACCTTAAACTCTGAGATCCTACCATCCCTTATGCATCGAGATACTAACGAGAGTTTAGGTTTCTGTCACTCCGGCAACCCCACAATTAATATTCGAATACACAATGCATTCCCCTAGGCCCATAAAGGTGAAGTGTCATGTAGTCGACGTTCACATGACACCACTAGAAGAATAGCACCACAACTTAAATATCAAAACATTAAATATTACTCAACATAGTTCACTACTAATATCTAGACTTCTCCCATGTCCTCAAGAACTAAACGAACTACTCACAACACATCATTTTGCAACATGATCAGAGTTGATATAATGATGGGTAACAATCTGAACATAAACCTTAATTCAACGGTTTCACTCAATAGCATCAATAACAAGAGTAATCAACACCGAGAGAGTTTCCCCTATCAAACACACAAGATTCAGCCCTAGATGTTAAAGCGGGAACGGAGTGGACCGATGGAGATGACGGTGTCGGCGGTGGAGATGGTGATCCCGATGAAGTGCAGCTCGATGACGGTGACGATGGCGACGATTTCCCCCTCCGGGAAGGGATTTCCCCGGCAGATTTCTCCCTGTCGGAGAGCTTTTCTCTCTCTGGTGTTTTCCGCTTCGTGGAGGCGGCGGAATAGTTTCTCGTCCGTCCCCCGTGTCTTAGGTTTTCGGGGGGATGAAGTACGCGAAGGGGCTCGGCCAGAGGTGGGCCAGGGCCCCCTCACCATGTGCCGGCGCGGCTGGCATGGGGGCCGCGCCACGGCATGGTGTGGGCCCCACCTCGGGCTCCATTTTGGCCTCCTCCGTGATCTGGTAAAATAGTAACTTCTGCCTGGTTGGATTTGTTTTCTGATCTTCGCAAATATTGTATCTTGACGGTGCTTTTTCCAGCAGATTCTAGACTCCGATGATCAATTCTCCAATAATCATCAAACATGCAAAATAGATGAAATAACATAAGTATCATCTCTAAATATGAAATATATCAATGAATAACAGTAAATTATGATATAAAATAGTGATGCAAAATGGACGTATCAGCCGCCTCCACGAGGCGGAAAACACCAGAGAGAGAAAAGCTCTCCGGCAGGGAGAAATCTTTCGGGGAAATCCCTTCCCGGAGGGGGGAAATCGTCGCCGTCGTCGCCGTCATCGAGCTGCACTTCATCGGGATCATCATCACCACCATCTCCACCGCCGACACCGTCATCTCCATCGTTCCACTCCGTTCCCGCTTTAACATCTAGGGCTGAATCTTGTCTATTTGATAGAGGAAACTCTCCCGGTGTTGATTACTATTGTTATTGATACTATTGAGTGAAACCGTTGAATTAAGGTTTATGTTCAGATTGTTACCCACCATTATATCACCTCTGATCATGTTCCAAATGATGTGTTGTGAGTAGTTCGTTTAGTTCTTGAGGACATGGGAGAAGTCTAGATGTTAGTAGTGAACTATGTTGAGTAATATTTAATGTTTTGATATTTAAGTTGTGGTGCTATTCTTCTAGTGGTGTCATGTGAACGTCGACTACATGACACTTCACCTTTATGGGCCTAGGGGAATGCATTGTGTATTCGAATATTAATTGTGGGGTTACCGGAGTGACAGAAACCTAAACCCCCGTTGGTATCTCGATGCATGAGGGATGATAGGATCTCAGAGTTTAAAGCTGTGGTTAGATTTATCTTAATTACTTTCTAGTATTTGCGGATGCTTACTAGGGGTATAATCACAAGTATGTATTAGTCGCCGGAAGGGCGGTGCATTAGCATATGTTCACCCACACAACACTTATCGAAACACTAAAGATTAATCATCTATATGAAGCGAAAGCACTAGACAGAAATCCCGTGTGTCCTCAGGAACGCTTGGTCATCGTAAGTAAACAAACCGGCTTGTCCTTTGCTCTAGAAAGGATTGGGCCACTCGCTGCAATTATAATTGTTGCGCTTTATTTATCTGTTATATCAAAAACTCCTAAAAACTTGTCTGCTAGTGTTTACAGTGAAATCCTCATCAAAACCGCTTGTCAGCACTTTCTGCTCCTCGTTGGGTTCGACACTCTTATTTATCGAAAGTACTACGATACACCCCCTATACTTTTGGGTCATCAGCTCCCGCTGATTGTGTGGCTACGGGCATCGTCTGCGGCGGCTTTCCCAAAGATCCGACATGTTGCAGCCCTCAAACTCGCGCTCCAGGTCTTCCTCATCTCCGACATGATATCGGAGGCGCTCGTCGTGCTTGTGCCCGTCCATGCTATGGGAACGCGGCCACTTGTGACGTGCAGTGTGGCGGTGGCCGACATAGTCGCGAGGTGTCCAACAGTGCGCCGACAGCTGGAGTGAGGCAGCAGCGGAGGGCATTGGTCGTGAGATTGATTGTTCAGAAAAAAGATGTTGCACGAGTGAACTTGATTAGCGGGTGCGGTTCAGGCGTTGATTAGCGGCGGGCCACGACGGGACATGGACGGACAATGTTTTAGTGCAAAACTTGGGAGCAGCGTGCATCGTTGGATATTCGTTAAACGATCAGGATCTGTTGGATCTATCCCCTTCTGTGTCTTTTTTTAAACAAAGGCAAAAGCTTTGCCTTTATATTAATTAAGAAGAGGGTGACTGGTTTATTAGCGGAAGAAACCGGGTGAAAACCGTACAACAAACACTAACACCATAAGAAGGAACCACAAAGCAACCACAGAGAGCGACGCGTAAAGCAAGTAACAACTTCCCTCTACCTATAACAAACGACAGCTGATGACAACTTTAGGACCATGCATCTACCGTCCCTTCTTTCTTCTTTTGTCCCTGATAGAAACCGTCCTTAGAGATTTCTCCACCTTCCTGATGACGTTATCTGAAGCCTTCCCTGCCAAGACGCAACCATTGTCCTTACCAGATCCAAGACTAGTCGCCCCTAAACAAGCCAGTAAGCCGCAAAAATCTTTAGCAAAACGGGACTCAGAGCTAGGAGCCAAACCTCCTCCACTACTGACAGAGGGCGTCGAGACAGCTACCGAAGTCTCCAACGAGGCCAACTCCATTGGAAACACCACAAAAGAATCCCCACATGACTCATGAAGCTCTGGAGGCAAGAGTCAACCTATGTCCTTGCTCTCGCCACATGACTTCTGTGTCTTTTTATACCGGTATAGATAGATATAGATGCAGCTTCGCTCTGTTTTACTGAAACTAACAAGGACTTATGACATACTTCACCTTTCATCTTAATAAATAAGAAAGATGGAACGGAGTGGATCAGGTGATATACTTCTCCTGTTTCGGTACTGTACCGACTAATTTCTATATTTCCATCTCAATAGGTCAAGACTTGATTACTTTTTTGCAATCCTCTTTTTTTTATCTCGACGTCACATATATAATCAACTTGAAAGCATCACTTTCTGCTAGCAAATTACCTCAGGTCTGCAAAATTAAAGGTTTAGAGATCTCCACCGGGGCCCCTAAATCGGTGTCCGGCACCCCCCAATTGGGCCTCCTTTGGGGGGTGCCGGACATGTGTCCGGTCAACATTTAGAGGCCGCCCACACGGCACTTTCCAAAGGCCCACCCCCCAAAGGGCGCCAAATTGTCGAACACCTTGCGAGCGACATGAAATTTAAGCGATTCAAACTTAAATGATTGAAATTAAACTAAACGATTGGAATTTAAACTCTAATCTAAACCCCTAAGCTAAACCCTAGTCTAAACTCCGCCGCTCTGGCCTGCCTCGTCATCGTCCAGGGGCGCCTGTCCTGCCAGGGAGGCCTTCTGGCTCTCCTGGGCTAGGCGCGAGCAGACACGCCTCTCATGCCGAAGCGGGCTCGCCGCTCGGCGCATGTCATCCCTGGCACCCTTGCAGTTGCCTCGCGCGCCCGGTTCAGCTCCTTGTGAACCGCCTGCTGGGCGGCCTCCATCGCGGCCGGATTTTCCCGCTCCGCGGCCATGAAGGCGCGGCAGCGAGCGTCTCGCTCCGCGGTCTCGAGGGAGGCCTTCAGGATGGCGGCCTTGACGGCGTCGCCAACCGCCTCGTAGCCGAGCCTGAGCTGGTTGGCCGCCTGCTCGACGCGCCAGGTGTCGAAGGAGTTGACGTCGACCACCTGGTCGGGCCACAACGGCGGCGGCAGCTCCTGCTCCGGCGCCGGCTCCTTCTCTTGCGCCTGCTCCGGAGGCGGCTCCTGCCTAGGGTAAGGATCCTGGGCCGGCTCCTGCTCCAGCTGCTCCTCCACGTCGATGTCGTCGACGTTCGCCCAGTCGACGGGCTCCTCGTTGATGACAGGCTGGAGCGCCTGCTCCGGCTGCTCCTCCTGCCCTAGAGGATGAGCGCGACGCGCTGCCTGGGTGATGGTGGACCAGGTGGTTTGGAGGCGGCGAGGCATGGTGGACCAGGTCCTTTGGAGGTGGCGAGGCTCGTGGCGACACTACGGAGGCGGCGTGGTGAGGCTGCGGGCACGGCGGAGTGTTATATAGGCGGGGAGGGGGCGGGAAGCGGCGGGTGGGTGAGCACGCGTCGCGTCGGAGTTATGTGGCGGCGACGCGATTCGGCCACGCCGACGCTTGGGAAGCCGGGAAAGTCTGGGCGCCGGCGTAATTGCGAGGCGTGCCGCAGACGCCTCGCCGTCTGCAGAAACACGTCGCCATTAACGCGGGCGGAACGGCCTCCTGCACGGCGCAATTTACAGCACCTCCTCGCGCCCTATGTCTATGACGGGTGGGGCGCACCTGTCGGAGGCCATGTCCGGTCAATGTCCGGCACCCCCAGGAGGGCCTCCAAACTTGGAGGGCCTATTGGGGGTGCCGGACACAAAATCGCTCGGGGCGAAACTTTGGGGGGTGCCGCTGGTGGCGGTTTTTCGTGTCCGGCCCCCAAAGGGCCTTTGGGGTCCTTTAGAGGCCCCGGTGGAGATGCTCTTAGCCTAGAACTAATAATGAAAGCAGTGTGATTTCCTTGATAATATTCATTGTTGATTCTGGACTTTATATGTCAGGTACCTACAGAGTACTATATGTTCCATGGAATCGATTAACACAAGTTAGTTCATTCTTAAGATTTCCTTTTTCTTATGCTTTGTTAGTCAGCCTAACTGATTTAGGTCATGCTTAAAAATGTTTTATCATCAGCACCTACGATTAAACACCGTTTCTTGATGTTTCATGTAGGTCATTCATAATGCATTGCAACTTTTATCAGGTTTGCTACCGTCCCATCATTTTATTTAGCCGGTTGGGATTCCTCCGAGTGATCTTGCACATCTTAATTGATAATTTGTTCCCTTTTTCATGTATAGTAGGCTACCAATATGTGACCAGCTCCCGTCAAAAAAAAAAGTGACCAGCTACCTCATACATTCTAATACTGTATGTTTTGCAGAGTTCTCCTTTTAAAGTCTAGCATTCCAAACCAACTTGTGATTTTACATTAACTATGTGTATATTGCCCATTCTTGAAACAAACTTGATTGCCTAACAACTCTCTCTGTTTATGCTTTACGGCTACTTGTAATAATAATTGTTAGAATTGTTAGCGTATCACGTTAGCAGAATAGCCAGGTTGTTGTAACAACACTGTCGTCGATCTATCTAAGATATAAAGATAAGATCGACATCCTTCTACCCCTATCGTATTGTAACAAACTTGTACTTATCTCATGACCAGTTCGGTCCCTATATTAACACGCAACCGATGCGAGTTCCAAGCATCGTTCCAACCACAAACATTTACATGGTATCAGAGCCATCTTCTTCCTAAACCACATCTATGTGCCTAGTTCCTCTCGCCATCGCCGCCATGACCAATCCCCTAGCCGGCATAAGCGTAGGAGAGAAACTCACCCGCACGAACTACCTCCTATGGCAATCCCAAGTTCTCCCACCTATTCGCGGAGCTCGGCTGACGAGGTTCCTCGATCCCAAGACGGAGATGCCGTCCGAGACTCGCACTGTCGAGAAGGATGGCAAGCGTGTCAAGGAGGAAAACCCTGCGTATGATGCGTGGGTGGCGACAGACCAGCAGGTACTGTCGTTCCTTTTGAGCAGCCTTACGCCTGACATCTCTACTGCTGTCATTGGCATGGATACAGCTGCAGAAGTATGGGTGGCGATCAAAACAATGTTCGCCACCCAGTCCAGGACGCGGGTCTCAAACCTTCGCGTCGCCCTCGCCAAGACGAGGAAGGAGAACATGACCACGGCGCAATTCTTCACCAAGATGAAGGGATTCGCCGATGAGCTTGCATCAGCGGGTCGTCAGATCGAGGAGGAAGAGCTTGTTGAGTACCTCCTCGCCGGTCTGGACGACACCTACAACGCTCTCTTCGCCGCCATTGGGGCCAACGGTGGGGCTGACCTCACCGTGGGAGATCTGTACTCCCAAGTCGTCGCATACGACAACCGCATGGAGCTCCTCTCCGACACCGGCGGCTCCGTCAACTCTGCCTCACGTGGACGTGGCGGTCACCGTGGGCGCGGCCATTACGGTGGACGCCGAGGTGGAGGCCGCGGCATCGGTGGCCGTGGCGGTGGCGGCCGTTACCATGGCAATGGAGGCCGTGGCGGGCGTCGTGGAGGCGGCAGGGGCGGCAACAAGGACCGCAACCGTGATCAGCTCACCTGCCAGATCTGCGGCAAGCCAGGACACGGCGCATGGAAGTGCTGGCACCGCTACTCCGACGACGAAGAAGAAGAAGAAGAGGAGGAGAAGGGCGCAAACGCCGCCTATGGAGTGGACACCAACTGGTACGGCGATACCGGTGCCACTAACCACATCACGGGTGAGCTCAACAAGCTCACCATGAAAGAGAAGTACACTGGCCACGATCAAATCCACGCGGCCAATGGACAAGGTATGAGAATTAACCATGTTGGTCATGCAATTGTTAATACCCCATCTCAAAAATTGCATCTTAACAATGTCCTTCATGTTCCAAATGCCACAAAAAATCTTGTTTCTGTTCATCGATTTACTCTTGACAACGATGTTTACATTGAATTTCATCCTTGGTGTTTTTATGTTAAGGATCGGGCAACGGGGAGAGTTCTTCTTAGAGGATGATGCATTCGTGGCCTCTATCCCTTGATATCGCCGTCAACATCCTTCGAGAATAAACAAGTCTTCAGTGTTGTCAAGCCTTCAGCATCACGGTGGCATAGTCGTTTAGGGCATCCATCTTTTCGAATTGTTCAACAAATTCTTAGCAAGCATGAGCTTCCCTTTCTTAAAGAGTCTAGTGTTGAGTCCGTTTGTGACTCGTGTCAAAAAGCTAAAAGTCATCAACTTCCTTATGAGAGGTCATTTAGTGTATCTACTGCTCCGCTACAGCTCGTGTTCTCAGATGTATGGGGACATGCTCCTAGTTCGGTAGGAAAATACACATATTATGTAAGCTTTATCGATGACTATAGCAAATATGTTTGGATTTATCTTCTCAAGAAAAAATCCGATGTGTTTCAAATATTTCACAATTTTCAGCAACTTGTTGAACGACAATTCGATAGAAAGATTCTTGCTTTGCAATCCGATTGGGGTGGAGAGTATGAAAAACTCAACTCCTTTTTTCAAAAAATTGGCATTGAACATCATGTTTCTTGCCCGCATGCTCACCAACAGAATGGCTCCGCCGAGCGCAAGCATCGCCATATTGTAGAAGTAGGCCTTGCTCTTCTCGCAAATGCATCCATGCCACTAAAATTCTGGGATGAGGCTTTCCTCACAGCAACTTATCTTATTAATATGTTGCCATCACAAACCATTAACAATGATACACCCATGGAGCGTCTTCTTAAAAGGACCCCTGACTACACATCTCTTCGTGTTTTTGGGTGCGCTTGCTGGCCCAATCTCCGACCATATAACAAACACAAGCTTGCTTATAGATCAAAGCAATGTGTTTTTCTTGGATATAGTCACATGCACAAAGGAGTAAAATGCCTTGATGTCAAATCTGGTCGGGTATATATTTCTAGAGATGTTGTCTTTGATGAAAATATTTTTCCTTTCTCCAGTCTTCATCCCAATGCTGGTTCACGTCTTAGCCGAGAAATCCTACTTCTACCGGAGCATCTCCAAAATCCATCAACCAATCCATCTCATATGGGGGAAAAACATTGCATTGAACTAACTGCTAATGACTCTGTAATTCCTGGTGTATCAAGTTCCTTGCAGCAACAGGCACCTGCAGGAGAAAATTTGACACCAAATGGTGCAAGAACGGAGGAAAACGGTGCAGCTACGGAGCTGTTATCGCGTGTACCGCAACAACAGCGACACGGCGCCGCGGACGAGGCGTATCAGCCTCGGATCTCGCCCGCCTCGGGCGACAGACACGGCGAATCTACGCCGGGATCCGCGCGCCAATCACGCGCCAGCGCCCCGTCTCCACGCGTCTCCAACGAATCCCGCGACACCACGCGGAGCGCGCCTGGCTCGGTGCGGGGACAACGGGCCCAGCGGGGCCCAGAAAACGCGTCTGCCTCCAGCACACCGGCCGCAACAGGATCTGCGTCGGATCCCCTGGCATCCGCATCAGGGGGGGAATCTGCTGGATCTTCTGCAACCAGCGGATCTTCTGCGGAAAATCGACCTGCAGCTCTGCCTGCACACACACACCGCACCAGATCAAAAACTGGCAACTCCAAGCCAATGGAGTGCAAGGATGGTACAGTACGGTATGGCCTATCCTGCTCAACCGATGAACCGGCTACTTTGCAAATTGCCTTAGCAAATTCGAATTGGAAAACTGCTATGGATGATGAGTATAGGGCATTAATGGAAAATAAAACATGGCACCTAGTACCACCTAAGCAAAGTAGTAATCTCATAGATTGTAAATGGGTCTATAAAATTAAGAGAAAAGCTGATGGAACCATTGATAGGTATAAAGCTAGACTAGTAGCAAAAGGTTTTAAGCAAAGATATGGTATAGATTATGAGGACACCTTTAGTCCTGTTGTAAAAGCTGCCACTATTAGACTTGTTCTAGCCATTTCAGTTTCAAAGGGATGGAGCCTAAGGCAGCTAGATGTGAAGAATGCGTTTCTCCATGGCGTTCTGGAAGAAGAGGTTTATATGAAGCAGCCACCTGGTTATGAAAATCCGCGTGCACCTCATCATGTGTGTAAACTTTACAAATCACTCTATGGGCTCAAACAAGCACCAAGGGCATGGTTTGCCAAGCTGAGTTCCAAGTTACAAGAACTCGGTTTTCTAGCATCCAAAGCAGATACGTCTCTTTTCATATACAACAAGTCAGGTATAATTATCTTTGTACTTGTGTATGTTGATGACATAATTGTCACTAGCTCCTCCAACAAAGCAATAGCATCACTCCTTCAAGATCTTGGGTCATCCTTTGCGTTAAAAGACCTTGGTGCCTTGCATTATTTCCTGGGAATTGAGGTCAAGAAATTCTCCAAAGGAATAACTCTAACCCAAGAAAAGTATGCTCGAGATTTGCTTCACAGGGTTGGAATGAAGAAATGTAAAACATTACCAACTCCAATGTCGGCTTCTGAAAAATTATCAGTCACCGAAGGAAGGCTTCTAGGACCAGGAGATGTTACAAGGTATAGAAGCATAGTTGGAGGCTTGCAATATCTAACCTTGACTCGACCGGATATTGCTTTCTCTGTCAATAAGGTATGTCAATATCTCCATGCCCCCACTACAACACATTGGACAGCTGCAAAGAGAATTTTGAGATATGTCTGTGGTACAGTAAGTGTTGGGCTAACTTTTAGAAGATCATCCTCTACCCTTGTGAGCGCCTTCTCAGATGCTGATTGGGCTGGTTGTGTAGATGACAGGAGATCTACCGGAGGTTTTGCAGTATATTTTGGACCTAACCTTATTTCATGGAGTGCTAGAAAACAGGCCACCGTGTCAAGATCAAGCACAGAGGCGGAATACAAGTCTCTGGCAAATGCTACCGCAGAAGTCATTTGGATTGAGTCCCTACTAGGAGAACTTGGAATCCGAAGAGATCAAACCTCATGTCTATGGTGTGATAACATGGGAGCAACATATCTTTCAGCTAACCCTGTTTTTCATGCTAGAACTAAACATATTGAAATAGATTTTCATTTTGTAAGAGAAAGAGTAGCAAACAAGCAATTGGAAATCAGGTTTATTCCATCTCAAGATCAGGTGGCGGATGGCTTCACGAAAGCTTTACCAGCTCGACAATTTGAAGAATTCAAGCACAATCTCAACCTTAAGAAGGCTGTGATTGAGGAGGGGTGTTAGCGTATCACGTTAGCAGAATAGCCAGGTTGTTGTAACAACACTGTCGTCGATCTATCTAAGATATAAAGATAAGATCGACATCCTTCTACCCCTATCGTATTGTAACAAACTTGTACTTATCTCATGACCAATTCGGTCCCTATATTAACACGCAACCGATGCGAGTTCCAAGCATCGTTCCAACCACAAACATTTACAAGAATGACTGCAGATTAGAACAGAATGGCATAGCCCAATGGATTAACCAAGGGATGTGTTTTTCAATGGGGTTTGGAGGAGCGATGATCTATTTTAAATGTGATGTAGGTCTAAGGGGTAGGGGGAAGCTGGATGAAGTGGGAGCGGAACGAAAAACCTTTCGCAGTATTTCACATTTTTTATTATAAAAAATGTTCAGAGACCTTTTTCACATTCAAATGTATATGAGTGTATGTAGACACATTTTAATGTATATGTACTTATTGTAGCGTGAATCTAAATAATATGTGAAACACCTAAAACATCTTATATATTGTAAAACGGGAAGGAGTATTTAACTAGGAGAGCTGAGTAAGCATAGCACGGCACGTGGCCGACGACTCACTAACCATTGGTATTAGAATTGTAAGACCTCTCGAGTCTTGACCAGACAATCACTAACCTTTGGCATCTAGTGGTAACGTACTCCTAACGTAGCTAGCGACACATGCGTTTCAAATAATAGCCAAATTAAGTAATAACACCAATTCGTATCAAAGTATAGACATGATACCGATAGATCGATGGAGTGGAAAAAACCAACCAACCACGCCACCTACACAGCATTAATAATCCATTCGTTCATGATCGCGATCTGAACATCAGATTGCGGTCTGACCGGCCGGTACATGCGCATGGCTACATGCATGCATCTTCAATTACAGTTCGTCGCGAAGGCCGCTGGCGGCGGGTCTGGTCGAGCACACCTTCGCCTCCGCAAACAGCTGCCCCGGCCGGCAGAAGAGGCCCTTCTCCGGCGCGCAGTGCGAGTCGTCGGAGCAGACACATAGACCTTCGATGGCGCATCCCTTCTCGACGATGTTGGGGCTCCCGCTGACGCCGAGCACCTGGTCGCTCCACTCGCTGGAGAAGATCGCGTCCGGGTCGTACCTGGCCTTCACCTTGAGGAACTCGCCGGCCTTGGGGTACTTGGCAATGACGCCGTCGAAGACGAAGTTGCGGTTCTTGCCCCAGTGCGGGATGGCGCCGTACTTCTTCAGCGCCAGCTGCTCGAGCTCGTCGATCACGTCCGCGTGCGACCGCGGCTCGCCCTCCGTGTAGCTCCGGTAGTATGTGACGTCGAAGTCGAGGGAGTCCTCGGACTTGCCCAGGTACGCGGAGGAGGCCTTCACGTAGCGGAGCCACATGCCGAGCTTGGCGTCGAGGCCGCAGAAGGCGCGCGGGTTGAGGTCACGGAGCTTCTGCACCTCGGCGATGTACGCAGGCGCCTTGGAGACCGCGATGCTGAAGCCGGAGTTGTAGAAGAAGGGGCTCCGGATGCGCGGGTCCCACGTGCAGGAGGAGAGTAGCCCGTCCTCCTTGCTGCTGATGCACGTGCCGGACGCCTGGATGCGGTTTTGGAACCCCACCACCGGGTACCCCGTGAAGAAGGACCCGTCGTTGGTGAACCCATATCCCTGCAGCTCGAACAACGCCGACGGAACCCGCGCCGCCAGGCACCGGGCAACGTCGTTGCCGTCCTTTTCCAGTTTCTCCTCCGATGCTCTGGTGGCGATGAGCGCCAGCGTCGGGTTGGCACGGAAGCCGATGTAATCGTTGAGGCCGTTGCCCGGCGTGGAGACGGGGACGCGGTCGTCCGTCCGGTAGATGACCTTGCCCTGCCGCGGCAGCCACGCCATGTCGCCGAACTCGTGCAGGTTGCCCCACACGGCCGCCTGCGCCGCCAAGTCTGTGTCGTCGCGCGTCTCGAACGTCACGGACCGCTTGAACATCGGCTGCAACTTCAGTGTAACCTGCACGAACGCATACGTATTTATACTATTATTGCCCATAATTTACCTATACTACAGTACCTTGCATGTACACTTGTACAGTATAAATTTCATGCATGGGTCGATCCGGTTGCATGTATAAATTTCATGCATGGGTCGATCCGATCGAAGCAATACGTAGCCATAGCCCATATGCACATAGGTCCCACATGATCCGTACCTGGGAGACGACGCCGAGGACGCCTAGAGACACCTTGACCGCGTCGAGGTCGGTGTCGCCGACGCCGAGCTCCCTCACAGCGGCGAACCCCTGGTCCGCCGGCGCCGGCGTGACGATTCTCATTCCTACGACGTATTCGTGCACGGCGCTGCCCTTGCCCCACAAAGAGCTCCCATGTGCACCCGATGCCAGGAGTCCCCCGATGGTGATGCCGTACCAGTAGGGCGAGTGCGGTAACGCTAGCCCTGCCGCGGCGGCGGCCTGGATCAGGTCCTTAAGCACCATGCCGCTCTCCACCGTCATGAGGCCGCTGGCGGTGTCGACGCTCACCGTCCTGTTGAGCCGCTCTGTGCTGATGATCGTCCCGTCACGGCCACCGGGGCAGGCAAGCTTCGGGAAGCTGTGGGAGTGCTTGGTTGCCGCCTTGACCTTGCGTTTCGCAGCGGCCGCGGTTGCGACAGCCGCGACGAGCTCCTGCTCGGTGCTCGGGAAGACGGCGTTGGCTGCGCGGCAGATGGTGCGGTCTGGGAAGGAGCCGTACGCGTTGGTGACGGTGCAGTCGGACGTGCCACGGGCGCAGGCCACCGGTTTCGGCGGCGGACTGGATCCGGCGAGCCCCAGGAGAAGCCCCAGGAGTAGCACCACGAGCACCCCTCCACCTTCCATTCTCTACTCCGGTCCTCGCGCAACACAACCTCTAAATGTGTATGTGTTGTGGAACTTGAGAAGAAGGAATGAATACTGGTTGTGGCAATGCCAGACATTAAATAGCCGGTAAGGCGAGTGAACAAGAGCTTCCAAAGCTTAAGCTAGCTAGGTCAAGGTCGTCATGATCGGCTTCATCTGCAGCTTCCTCGCTTGTTTACAGCTAACGCCGTTAGGCAGACGTCAAAATGCAAAGTCAATGAGTGTTCACCCGCGGGCATATTGAGATATATATGAAAGGTCCTTGTTTTTTATCCCCTGTTTAATTTACTTATTAAGCTGCAACTGGTTATTTTCTGGTCGCCAACTGTCTGTTGTAAACTTCTAATCAAAGTCTACGGTTGGTGAGAAATTAGGAAGACATGCCTAGGGGCATTATTTGTTTGTTTGCATATCTATGTTTACAAAAAACTTTTCTTATTTCTATAAAACGATTTTGCTATTTTCAAGTCGATGTTAGAGTACCCTATTCTACATCTTCGTCGTGTGTGAGCAACGCCGAGGCCCGAGAGGGGCCACCTTGGACGTGCTTAGGAGTAGGCCTGGGAGTTCGTTTTTTTCCTAAATTTGGTTCGATTATTTCGGTTTTTGTATAATTCGGTTTCTAAGAAATACGCACCGAAATTACATCGGTTTTCTAATTACTTCGGAAGTTCGGTTAACTGATAATTCGGTTAGTTGTTCGGTTATTAACCGATATGTCCAAACAATGGAAAACAAAAGAACTAAGTGCATTGGAGAGATGTGCCTGGCATACGTTTTGCATGCATGGTTGCATGCCAGCATGTGTATGCACGGACGTAAAAAATATGAAACCTTGATGTTTATCCTCCACGCATACACTGATACACATAGTGACACAAGGAAAAATAACGATCGATCCTAATGGGTACAGCGGGACGACGGCCGGCCGGAGAGACGGCATGGTTGTACTTGTACTTGTACGGGTTGTATGATGAGGGCTACGTGCATGTCAGCATGTGCATGGCTGATAAGTTCGTAACGCTGGGGGTACATCAGGCTTTACGTCTATCTCGGTTATTACGGTTATTTCGGGTAATCAATGATCAAAATCGAATTTATAAATCTAAATTCGGATAATTACATAGACACACCGAATATTGTGTCGGTTAATTCAGTTTCGGTAAATTCGGTTTCGGTTCCGATTAATTCGGTTCGGTGTTCGGTTTTCGGTTTTTTATGCCCACCCCTACTTAGGAGTAGCTCACTATGCCGCCAGGCCACCTCACACACACTAAAACTGCTTCGGTCACCATTGGGCTTTGATTGACGATATATGCTGCCGCCGACGAGGAGGAGTAGATGGGAGGGGCAGCAGCTAGCTAGGGTTATTGCCCGCACCGCCCCTAGGAGCGACAAGAAGGTTTCTCGAACTGCAAAATAGTAATTAGAATTTAGATTTAGTTTCACATCAAGTTTAGTATAATAAATGAATATTCCATAGGATGTGAAGATCAAGAGAGATTCGACACCTACCCTGGTTAAGACAACACTTAACATCCTCTTGCTTACGACTATGCATAGATTACCACTTTTTGTGTGGTCCGTTCTAGTGACAACATTCCTACTTTTATTATCACTTCCGGTACTGGCAGCGGCAATTACAATGTTATTAACCGATCGAAACTTTAATACAACCTTTTTTGATCCTGCAGGACGGGGAGACCCAATGTTATCAACGCCATGGTTGATTGTTGGTAATGGTCATGACTTGATTAATTTTATATGCACCTTATCATAAGAGTGTGGATTTGGTCTCCACCGGGCGTGTTACCCTGTAGCATCTGGCCGTCCAGTACCCGCGTCAAGATTCTTACCCAGATGGCTGTCATAGGTGATTAGTTAAGCCTTGGGCTATTTACGGAAAGTGTGTCCTTTGTATCTTGCATGCGTGTCCTATCATCTGCCAACCCATGTACCATTATATAGGGCAGCTACTAGGTTCTACTCTATGTACGCGCATGCGCTATGCACCTTTTATGATCTGCTACGTCTCAGAATGTTGCGTGCAGGCTTGCAAGATAAATAATGGTCATAAAGCAAACCAAAAGACACCTCCCGGTCAAGTACTTGCAGGTCATCTGGTACAAAAATTGGACATAGTTTTCGTACAGTTATTGTCATGGTGGGGTGGTGTGAATCGATATGGGGACGGCAACCGGTAGCTCCTTATACGAAATTTTGAAAAATACAAATTTGTAGCTTGACAAAATGTCGAAAAATTCCTGGATGTAGACCAACTATATATGCACTATGATCATCCAAAAGTTATTGTTCAAAAACCATGTATTCATAAAAAATGACAAATATATGCATGGTCGTAGTACACAGTGTACATAGTTTTATCCATGTCGTGGTATTTTGTCTGATTTTGTTTAATTTTTTTATAAAAAATAAAAAATGGGCTACCTGAAGCCCAGGTGCCAATATGAATATTCGTGGTGTGCAACACCAGTGTTGGACAACAATTTGACAGGGTTTTCGTACCGACAACAAAACATATTCTCATACCTTACCATATACTCATTTAGTGTTGTCTATGTAGAACACCAACATCATTCAAGTCTGAATCGTTTGTGTATTGGAGCACGAAATGAAACCGTGTTAAATAAAAGTGCATGCATGCATCCAACTCTCATTATGCGATTGCAGAAAATAAAAGTACATGCATGCATGCCAGGAGCGTCTTGAACCTCCCTACATGTTGAGACCATCTACCTTAATAGCTGCTTCATGCATGTAATTAACATGCCAGCCGTCCATCCCAACTAGTATGGAGTATAATTCATCCAACGGTGAAAAGGTGCATGGGTAGGTACCCCATGGTGACTGGATCAATATTCTTCTCATAATCTTGCCGGCTAAGGAAATGTAATAATTTTTAGTAAATTTTATTGAAATGCATTGACATGCTATGCTAGCTAGATGCCGGTCGGTGGCGAACCGGCGGATGTCGGCATGGGCGGCATCCAAGTAGGAAGGAGGAGATGCAGCGGCGCAACACTCCAGGCCAACGGCAACACAAGCTAGCCCGGTCGGCTTCTACTCTCCCTCTCCTATCCTCTCACCCTCTATCCAAAGGAAATAAGGAGTGAGGTGTGGGATGAAGTCATCAACTTCCCTCCTCATGATGGGGCGGTGCCCTATATGCAATAGTTGGGATGTGGTTACAATGGTAGTTTGGGGAGATGTGAAAATATCGAATGGTACATTTCTCCCTGGGTCGTTGTGGTTTTGGGCTGCCCATTACTACTCCTCTATATAGAGCCCATAGTTGCACTATAAACCCCTAACTTATTAAATAATTGATATTGTGCATTATTATATCAATGACACTAGGCCATGTCTACACTTTGAGAGTTACATCCTCCTCCTCGTATGCTGGATCGTTGCTATGTCTTCTCCGATGGGTTATATATGGGCGTCGTGTACCCTCATGAGAGATTGTTGCGATGGGTTCGAAATATGGTTGTCGGAAAACCACTGTCCCACGGAGGACCCACATGCATGGATGTGGGTGCATTGGGATCTGCCCTGTCCCGACCCGCCTTAGGGCGGCCTAGTGCGGCACGGTCACCCTAGGCTTGCATAGCTCTGAGCATGTGTGTCGCATCTCCACAAGTACTCATGTTCTTTGAGATCCTAATAGCCATCGACTTCTATGTCTTCTTCCCGTATTTAATGAAGATGTCGTTGAGACACCGAATTTGCGTTGACTTTGGGTCATGCGAGAATCTCGAGTGCCACAAATATGAAAAATTATGCGTTTTGGATTAATCCTATACCAGATTGATGTACGCTTGGTATTGTCAAGCTACAACTTGTTGAAGATGGGCACGTCAAGGTGTTGGAGGTGCGTTGCAAGGCTAGAGGTGGTTGTCGACTCAGTTGGCTGCCTAATGGCACCCAGAGGTGGTGGCAAGGTGACTGGTAGTCTTTCGAGATGTACAACAAGGAGCGGCGACGGAGAAGGCGCTAGCCCTCAAAGAGGAACGACCCTCATCGCGATGTTTAGACCTAAAGAGTCAACAAGGAGACTCTCATGCAGCTGCAGATGAGTTCATGTGGCTGCCTATTACACTGCCGCTAGATGGCCTGATATGGTTCTCCAAGTGATATGCCTTGAGAGGGGGTGATGGAGAAGTGGTCAGGTGTCAGATGCTGATAGGTAATGGCCACACTTTGGTGGCGGAAGTGACGTATAGAGGCGGTGGCGAGGCAAATACGGGGCGAGAAAGGGTACGCAGTAGGGTGGGTGGTGTGGCCGCGCATATATATTTGAAAATTACAAAATAATTAGAGGATGCGGCTAAAATAAATATATTTATCCAAATAATGTCCCAAATGGAATAAAAAGAGAGGAAACCATGGTTTTCCTTGGGACGCCCCTACTCCCTCCAGAGGGCCAATTTGGCAATACCACAATGGGACCATCAATAAGGGACTGTTTATTTCCCTAAAAAAAAGGGACCGTTTATGTCTCACTTGACTGCGATTTTCTGAAATCTCAGTCAATTCTAATATGTGCAGCTATTGTTAGGAAAGATGCAGTTGGACGGGGTTGCGTTTTCCTAAGAAAGTGCAAGTTGCACTTTTCACTAATTGTAATTGCATATGATTCACCAAATTGCGGTTGAACTAATATAGAAAGTGCAGTTGCACTTCTCACTAAAATAGAATTGCATTTTTTGGAATAGTATAATGAGATAACTTCCTGGTCCTCGCTTCGTACAGTTCCCGGGAAAGTGATATGTGAGCCGGCAGTGCTGTTCCCCATTGCCACGGAGGAAAGAGAGCATAGACCAGGGAGAGAGAGGATAGGGCTCCCGGACCTTTCACCGTCGTTCCCGTCACCTGTGCGTCCGCCGATCGAGTGCTCCGCCGCTGCCACATCAGGAAGGCGAGAGACGGGATTAATTTGGGGAGAGAGACGAAGAGGAGTTGCTTCGTCCGAGCAGTAACTCTGCTAGCCCGCCTTAAAGATCAGAATAACAAAATCACAGTCGACCTGGACATAGCAAAATCACCTATAGATAATTTTTCGTTTCCGCTAAAAAGTAAATATCTTGTATTTTTATTCTTTCGTTTTTTCCAGGTCCAGGTACATTCTGGCTGCGCGCATGAAGTCAACTGATAATTGCTTACTCTGGACGAGGAAGGAAACTAGGGAAGTAGAAAACCGCGGCGCATGAGCGTGGGTTCCTCAGGGACGGAGCCAGGATTGGAGATCAAGGGGGGCAAGATTAGCCTAATAGTATGTGTGATCTTAATGAGGGGGCTAATCAGGTTAAAATCCACTAATCAAGTAGCTATTACGCCCCCCCTCGTCCCCCCTTGTCTCCGTCCCTGGGTTCCTTGTACAATTAGATTAGTAAATTACTTCTTCCGTTCCAAAATATAATGTGCACTATTTTATGTTGCTGTTGGATAACGACTTTGGTCATTAACGTACATTGTTAAATTATATGGATTAAAAATGTATAAATGGTATTGTTCGATTTGTGTTGTAAATTTCTTTCATTTCTTATATCGTTATACTATTTTGATGAGTACAGATCGTACTCAAATCATATGTGTTTACAGCGAAAATAAAAACACATATTATATTTTGGGACAAAGGGAATGTTCCCTCCATACACAATTAGTTGAAGCAGTTTTGTCTAGATATGGATGTATCTATACGTAATTTAGTGTGTAGATACATATGTACCTTGATGGAGTATAATGTATGTATTTGCCGCCACATCACATATACGATAGGAAAATAAATGATACCGAGGTGCACAAGCGGGGCCACACCATTGTAGATCCGCATGAGCTACCCTAACACAACGAGCAACCTGAAGAGGAGCACAGAGGCGTCACCGTCTCCCACGTACGTCGAGCCCATAGTGAAATCCCGTGCCGCCGGAAACGCACGAGAAGATGTACGGCAAAGTGATGAAGGGAGAATATGAGGAGGAACCGTAGGCTGTGTCACTGAAGTTGACGAAAGTAGACAGTGGCGTGTCGGCCCCTCACCTGCCTCTCGCTCGGGGCGATGACGCTGGATTAGCACCCATGTCGTGCACCGGCATGGCGGCCTCAACCTCATGTAACATGTGAGATGACATGGAGAATTAGGAGAGAGAGGGAGAGGAGGAAGGAGAAAATTAAATAGAGAAGAAAATGACTCATGTGAAAAGCGGGACCATAATTGGAAATTGGGGTAGTCTGGCAAACAAATTTTGAGACTTATTTTCTTATTTTTGGTTTCACTGATGCTAATATAACGTGGATTAAATATAAGACCACTACCAACAATACAATTTGCTTCTGTATAATCTACATCATAATATGTGCTAACTAATGTGAATGATGCACATTATAGAGAAAGAAACACCACACGCAATATGCTTAATTGGCTCGGAACACAAGAGGCTTTTCCACACAATTAATCATGATATTTTTTCACACAATTAATAATGATATTTACTAGTTGGCTTACTTTTCTTATTATCTGAAATTTAAGATAAGACTAGCCATAGTGGGTGTAACTTAAGTGGTATCATGCATGCCATGTTGGTATGTCACCACAATTAATAATGAGAAATATGATAGTAGCTTTATCACAAGTCACGTGGGGTTACCACGGCAAATCCTATGGTGAGATACCTAGGGTTTCGTCTAAGGGGAGAAGATGTTGCGTGCTGATTGTTCCGGACGACTGACAAGTAAGAATTTACCCAGGTTCGGCCCCTTATTGTGAGATAAAGAACTACTCTTGCTTGTCTGATCTATATTCATGGTGGATTACAAGGTGGCCGTAATGACGATGGTGGTGAGACGTGGTCTCACTAGGGTTAAGGATCTGTTGGTTGTCTCGTCATCCTTTTTGTCTGCCCCTAACTGTATTTATATATGCAGCCAGGTAGGGTTTATATGATTCCCAGTCGAATAAGAATTATAGTCTTTATATTGTGCTTCAAGAGATTGTTGGGCCACCAGGTGGACCTTCGGCTGGGTCGTACCAGGTATACCAACAGTGGTTACCCGGGTATGCCCACGTCAATAGGTAGATACCGTAACATAACACATTCCAAAACAAGATGTGAGTATATGACTTAATAAATGTTATGTTATATGATACCACACATATGGTATAACCCATTTTGGAAGTAGTAATATAGTCTAGTATAATATGCATGATACTAGTTTATGATACTCCCCTATGGCCTAATGACCTTGCACAAAAAAAAATGAAGGGAGTATTAAATGACTTGCTAATTTGTCTTAATTTTATAAGATGCAGAGTATTGTGTAACGGAGAGAATATTAAAAAGGGGTGGCCGGCCTACAACCATGTCACCTAATACGACGTTGTACCAGATACCAGCGACTTAGTAAGGAAATTGTTAACTTGTAACTCCTTGGTTGGCTGGTGAGTAGGGACTAATCGGCCACTTAATCCCATAATAAGTTTTTTTTGGCTAATCGGTGACCCTCTGAGCAAAGATTCATGGCCTAGTTAACGCTGATTTATTGAATAGTAACGGTAGATGAAGCTTGCTGATTTATGGAATAGTAACGGTAGATGAAACTCTTCTCTTTTTTGTGAAACACAATATAACATATACTTAATATACATGTTTATATGCCCACTTTTGTGAATGCATGTACGCACATCCTACTTTATGAGCATCGGGTGACAACCATTCTAACCATCATATCAGGTTCTCAACTCTCTTATATTCCATGATCGTATAGGTGTCTTCAAAGAAGAGACCAAAGTGCAGTATCTCAGCAAGCTTGATTACCACCGATGTATTTTACTCTACTCGATATATAATAACTTTTCCAAGACGTGACGTTATCAATGCAGCCATTCTTATGAGACCAATTAAATTTCAGCGCATTACTGAGTGTGATGTGGTCGACTAGTCCATCCACGTATGCCGAAGTTATCTACACATAGAAAGCAGACACGCACGTGGTCAAACGGGAAAGGCAGCTACGATATCGTTGTCTGCGTGCAAGTGTCAAAATGTACTCCATCTTTATTTTTAACTTGAGTGTTCCTTCGTTGTTACTCTCTCTGTTCTAAAATACTTGACTACCATCTATCTATACATTGTGGGTCTATACACTAAAAGATGTATATATTTTTAGATAAAACTGCATCATCTATTTGAAAACCGAGGGAGTACACGCTTAGAACAAGTTCTTGAAATGTTTCTCGACGTGCATGCTACAACTACTAGGTAGTTTGCCACCATGCCATGTATGTAGTCCATTTGACTGGCTGTTCATCGGAAGAGCCAAAGGCCAAACATCCCTAAACAAGATAAGTACGAACTTGGCTAGCATGTGGAATATATGTGATCAATGCCTTTTTTTTTTGAATTCGATGTGATCAATGCCTACTTGTCCAAAGCTTACTTGTAGTCACAGTTAACACGCCCATATTCGTCACGCTGTGATGTCGCGTCGTTGGTTCCACTCCGTACGTTAAGTTCATTTTTATTCATTTCGCAAAACAAAAGTTCATTTTATTCCATTCCCAAGGTCGGATAAGTAGACCAAAGGGGTAAGGCGGTGGCCTAGGGTTTCAACCCTAGCCGCTTCATCGTTGCCTTCGTCTAAATATTAACGGGTCCTCAGCTCCTCTAGGTGTCGCTCTGGCACTAAGAGGGGTGGGGAACTCGGACCTGCGCAGGGCACTATATAGGTTCTAGTTTGTGTCTTCTTCGTCAATGGAGATAGCATCGTCTGCAATAAGTGATCTTCCGCGCTTCGTTCTTCGGCGAGATCTCCTTCTCGACGTCAATGGTGGCTTTGAAAGATTAAGTTTGTCTACGTATGGTTCTTCAGATCTTGCTTCGCCAGATCAATCTTGTATTGTTTCTCATGATTGCCGCGATGAGGTTTGTACTCGCATTATCTATCCCGGCTACTACGTCTTCGACAATGGTGATTCGTTCTCTCGGGTCCCAACGACGTCGACAACGTGGTTCGGTTATTTGTCCCTGAAATATCAGTGGTGGTGCTCTTGCCGATATTGCTTGATTAATTTAATAGCTGCGTGCGTGCACAAAGCCTTGGCATTGCGGCTCAAAATTAGAAAGGGAGAACCTTCGATGGTATTCACAGGTGTGTGGTTTAGTGTTTTTGGCGTTATTCTACGGCTGCCTTCAGAAAAGTACAAGATTATGTCATGGATGAAGAAAGAGCTTGAAGATCTCATAGATTTCTATTTTAGCTTTGTTTTTGTAATCGATATAATCATGTACTCTTTGTTGGTTTAATATATGTGGAAAATTCAAAAAAAAAAGTAGACCAAAGGGGTTCTGGGTCTTCTGGACCCTCCCCTTTGTTCAAGAAAAAAAGGGGCGCACATGATACCGGGATTTTTGTTTTTCTGTAATAACATGTATTTATCATATGTGCACGAATCAATATTTTTATCTTTTGTGGCACCATGCATGGTCCCTTCTGCTCTACCTCTCCGCCCTTGAAGGAGCAGGAATATGACCTACGAATAACTTACGGAGAGCGTGAGAGTATATACGTCTATAATAACATGCATGGTGCCACAAAAGATAAACAAAACAAAAAAAAAGTTGAGAAAGGTTGCCGTCGGGAGGCCTCGGGCCGGCTGGTGGCAGAACTTCGCACGGCGGCGGCGGTTCTGCGGGCGTGGTGGCGCGGCGGAGCTCCGGCGCGGGTGCAGCGGTGCGCGAGGAGGAGTGGCGGCGGCGGCGGTGCTCCTGCAGCGGGGCCTCGTCTCTGGCCCTGTGGCGACGTGGCAGTTTGGGCCCGATCTGGGCCCCATGCGGGCCGTGCGGATGCGGCCGGCTTATGCGACTGGTCACCCGGGTTGTGGCCCCTGGACGCGGCGGTGGCAGGATCTTCCTCGGTCGGTGAAGGCGACGGGTGCGGCTGTCCCTCGCAGTGGTGGCCGGCCTTGCCCGATTTGCTCTCTCCTTGGCAGTCGGGTAGGCCGGTGGTGATGATCCGAACACGACGACACTTCTCGCCGATGCGACGGGGAGCCTAGGGGTGACTGTGTGCGGCGGGCTGGGCTCGCTTGCTTTGCTCCGATGTTTTGACGGCGGGCGTCTTGGCTTCTCCATGACGCTTCACGGACGGGCCATGGTGGGCTCTTGCTGGCTGCGGCTTGGCGTGGTGCCTAGATGTCGGGGCGGCGGCCCCAGATGGCTGTCTTCATCGCGCGAGCTAGGAGGTGGCTTGGTGCGAGGCGGTTCTCGGCCCCGGCGCCTAGTTCCGTTGGTGGCCTCAGATGTCGGACACGTGGGGCGGGCCGTCTGTGTGCAGGTTTGCGGCGGTGGTCTGGCCGGTCCATGAGGCGGGTTGGAGCTTTGCGATTCATCACCGGGCGAAAGTCTTGCCCTAGTAGCCGACCAGGGGAGGCGGTGACGACGCCCTGGGGCGCCACATTCTTCTTGAAGACGTCGCTGAGGTGGTGCTTATCTCTTTTTCCGCCCGGAAGCTTTCGGGGGAAATTTTGATCCTTTGTGGGATCGGGTGGGGGCGGCGCTTCTACGTCGTTTTGGCTCTTGGGACCTCGTCTTGGATACTTCGCTGGCCGGAGGGACCCGATGAGAGTTGGTAGTACGAGGCGGCGAGCTTTCCCCGTCATCGGCTTAGTGGTGCGCGGCTCTGGAGCCGGCGTAGATGTCGGAGCGGCGGCTCCGGTTTCTTTCCTCTGCCTCGTTGCGTTGAGAGCCGTGGGTGTTGGCTTTGGCCGCTCGGGCGGTGTGGTCATGGTCATCAACTCGTCTGGAACGCGGCCTTGGGTCCAGTGTGTAGTTTCCCTTATAAACTGGTCAATTCTTTCTTCTATATCAATGAAAGGACAAATCTTTTGCCCAGTTTCAAAAAACATGCATAAATATGTAAATCTATTCTTTTTCTTTTTCACGCACTCGCGTAGGCGTAGATGTTAAAACGTGAGTAACAAGATTGCTCCGACGACTTCATTGGCCATGCGGCATGCATGACAAGCAATCAAAAGCAACGAACAATATATAATCGTGGAACACATGCACCCCAAACGCGTCGACCGTCCGTCATAGCATGATACCAATCGTGGAACACAGTTGGTATCTTTAAACAACTTGTACAGGACGTTGTCGTTTGCCTTCATTTCAACGAACCAATCCACTATTTCCCGTTCAAAAAAAGGGAAATCGACTATTCAAAGCCGGAAAGGGATTCTCACACTAGTGGAAAACTGGGCTTTGGGTTCACCCTTTTAGTCTCCAATTCAGCACAGGCCGGGACTAAAGGGGCACCGCACCAGGTACGAACCGGGACTAAAGGGTCACCGCATGCGGCCGCAGACGTAGGCCCGGCGTCAGTACCCTTTAGTCCCGGTTCCTAACATGAACCGGGACTAAATGTCCCGATATATCAGCTTCTTCCACCCCTGGCTCGACCCGAGATCCTCCATTTCCTCATCTCGACCCGAGCTCCTCCATTTCATCTCCATTTCCTCTCCCCAATCTATATTTATTAGCAAATTTTTTTCACCATTTGGGAAGATTGAAGGCACCCCACGGTTAGCAGCTTCATCCTTTTTCCGGCGTTGCTTCTTTAGCTCATTTAGCTCATTACATATTTGTAGTGCAAGCTAGGTGTTCGATTAAATGCTCAAGTTAGGAAACTAAATTATGATTTATGTGTTTTAGTGTCGTCCCCGTCCTTACCACCGTCGATCGCCCGCGCCGTCCCGTCACCGGCACCACCTCGGTGAGCCTTTTATTGTTATCTTTTATTTTAGAAAAACTTAGTTTTATGGTTTACGTACATATATAGATATTACTTGTATAATTTTCTAACTTGTTTTATATGTATAGTGTCATGGTTCTGATATTTGCACCCGTCGGTCCTCGTCCGGTCTATGATTCGGATGTGGTATATTTTCAAAAGTATTTGTTTCATTTCGTGTTTCTGAAAATTATGCTGACCAACTTGACATAGATATATTGTATCTAGGAGGTGGTTGAACCGCAAATTTCAACTGACCCTATTATCGAGTTTTTGGAAAACGAAAACAATGATTTGAAATCAAAATTGAAATATCTTCAATGATTAGAAGATAAGATGAAATTAGAGTTCAAGGTTGCCAACGTCGTCGATGCTAACGAGCCGAGACCCCGGGGGAGGGGGGGCTCTAGTCCCGCTTTGATAGTCCCCACTAGTAGAAAAAGGTCTTTACGTCCAGAGATTTAGTCCTGGCTGTGTTTGCGGCCGGTACTAATGAGCATCAGTACCGGTCCGAACGGTCAGAACGGAGGGGGGCAGCAGTACCGGTCCGTAAGGGACCTTTAGTACCGGGCCGTAACACGGCCCGGTACTAAAGGTCTGTGGCATGGCAACCGTCGCGCGGGGCTGGGCGGGTGGAGCTTTAGTACCGGTTCGTGTTACGGACCGGTACTAAAGCCCTAACCGTTCGACTCCCGCCCACGATTTTACACGCGATTGGCTACGGGCGAGTGGGCAGTTCTCATTTTCTCCTCTCTGTCTTTCTTCCTTCTCCCCGCCGGCGATCCTCTCCTCTCTCCTTCTTCCTTCCGGCCGGCGATCACCCTCTCCTCTTCTTGCATCCCTCCGGCCACCATGAATCCGGCACCACCAATCACTCGCTACAGGCAGGTGCTTGCACATGGCAACACCTATCTTAACGTCGTGTACACGAACGATAGCGCTAAGGTGGCGGGTTTTCTCTCCGATTTCAAGTCTTGGCTTGGCGAAGCTCGGGAGCAAGACAAGTTCATGGGTCTTGATCTCGAGTACACGGCCGATCAAGAAGATGTTGCGGTCATCCAACTATGTTTCAAGAAACGTGTCATGATCTTTCAATGGGCAAGGTAATCCAAATGTTGGGGCTTATTTTCTTTAATTTCTTGATTCGTAGGATCGGAAAATTGCATAGGATAGCAATTTCTCTTTGATTATAGTGGCCGAAAATCTTAGTTGCATTGCATATATTGTTGTTATTCTTATTATACATTATCTCAAATTATATAATGGCCGAAATGAAAGTTGCATATTGTTGTTATTCTTATTATACATGATCTCAAATTATATATTGGCCGAAAATCTTAGTTACATTGCATATATTGTCGTTATTCTTATTATACATGATCTCAAATTATATAATGGCCGAAATGAAAGTTGCATTGCATATTGTTGTTATTCTTATATTATACATGATCTCAAATTATATAGTGGCCGAAAATGAAAGTTGCATATTGTTGTTATTAATTCTTATTATACTTGATCTCAAATTATATATTGGCCGAAAATCTTAGTTGCATTGCATATATTGTTGTTATTCTTATTATACATGATCTCAAATTATATAATGGCCGAAATGAAAGTTGCATTGCATATTGTTGTTATTCTTATATTATACATGATCTCAAATTATATAGTGGCCGAAAATGAAAGTTGCATATTGTTGTTATTCTTATTATACATGATCTCAAATTATATATTGGCCGAAAATCTTAGTTGCATTGCATATATTGTTGTTATTCTTATTATACATGATCTCAAATTATATAATGGCCGAAATGAAAGTTGCATTGCATATTGTTGTTATTCTTATATTATACATGATCTCAAATTATATAGTGACCGAAAATGAAAGTTGCATATTGTTGTTATTCTTATTATACTATGTGATCTCAAATTATATATTGGCCGAAAATCTAAATTGCATTGCATATATTGTTGTTATTCTTATTATACATGATCTCAAATTATATATTGGCAGTATTTTTAACATGTGTTCCATTTGTTGTTGCAGTAGTGACAAGCAATGTCCAATACTCATGGATTTTCTTCGCAGCGGCATACATTTTGCTAGCGTTGATATAACGAATGACAAGATCAAGATGAGACGCACATGGGGTATTCAGATACCATCTGCCTGCCACATTGATCTTCAGGACTTGTTCAGGCTTGACCATGTCAAGACTGGAATGGCTGATATGGCAGTCGCCGTGATCGACGACGCGTACGCTGATATGAAGACAGGATTCGACAAGGAGCAGCACAAACTTTGGGAGAAGACCCCACTTGACGGTTGCAACATTGAGTATGCAGCAAAAGATGCGTACGTTGCATACGAGGTGTACCGCAAGATTAGAATCGTCAACTATGGGCAGCGTCACCTCGTACCGCGACCAGTGCGCCATGAGTCTTCAGATTCGGAGGACGATTTGTACTAGTGTTTGTAGTGCTTGAGGGTCTGCTCATGTGGAAGAGAGTAGTGTTAGTGCAAACACTTTATCTCTCTAATATTTTGTAGTGCTTGAGTGTCTACTCATCTGGAAGAGAGTAGTGTTATTGTTGCAAACAATTTATCTCTAATATTTTGTAGTGCTTGAGTGTCTACTCATCTGAAAGAGAGTAGTGTTATTGTTGCAAACAATTTATCTCTAATATTTTGTAGTGTGCTTAGTGTCTACTCATCTGGAAGAGAGTAGTGTTATTGTTGCAAACTAATTTCAAGATTTCCTTTGACATGGTTGTTTCTTATACCAATATGCACCTATTTGTGGAATATGAGATCTTTATCACAAACTATGCCTTGAAAATGACATAAGTTGATCATTTGGCTTGAAACTTCTAGATGTCTATACATGATAGACCTTTTTGTGAATACTTTTTTTGAAAATTTTGTCAAAACTAAAGTTTATCATTTTTCATAGCAACTAGTACACATATATGGTCCCCATGCCAAAGGATTTCTTTTTTTTGGAGTGTTTATCACATTATTTCATTTTTTCATAAAAAAAGTCAAAGTTGTCGCGATGACAATTCTTCAGAAGATGTAATGTTTTCTAGAACTATCAATATTTCTGTGATATAACCACTAGTTGTGTACCTTAAAATAATTTTTCCAAAAATTTCAGACCAAGCTATCAAACAGATGTAGTTCAAATTTGAATTACTTTCGAAAAATAGGCATAAACTCATTTAACTAGGGGAAATTAGATAGAAATAAAGTTTATCATTTTTCATAGCAACTAGTACACATATAAGGTCCCCATGCCAAAGGATTTCTTTTTTTGAAGTGTTTATCACATTATTTCATTTTTATTTCAATATTTATTATTATATAATCATTTTTAATATTTTTGTTTAATCAAGTAAAGTTTATAATATATAAAGTAATATTTATTTTATCATTATTTATTTCAATATTATTATTATATAATATTTTTGTTTAATCAAGTAAAGTTTATAATATAAGAAATAAAAAAGTTTTTCATCGTGACCGAGTGGTTAACATGATTGATAAGATAGAACTATCAGTAAGTTCTCAGTTCTCTCTTAGTATCTAGTTTGAAAGGAACGTAAATGTTAAACGTGCTAGTGTTATAGCAGTCCCAGGATGGGTGACCGATCGGGAAATAGATTAAGTGTGTAGTCTTCGCAATAAAACAAAGAGATTAAGTGTGTGGGAAGGTGAAAATTAACTAGATTAAATAGTTAGACTTGAGATTAAGTGTGTAGTTAGTGATGAATTGTGTGGGTTAGTGGATAGTTAAGTGAGAAATTTTGAAATTCTAAAAAAAAATTCAAAAAGAAATTAATTTTTTTGGAGCACCTTTAGTACCGGTCGGTAAGGTCTCCAGACAAAACCACGCCCTGCGGCCGACGTGGATGTCATTTAGTACCGGTCGCAACACGAACGGTACTGATGCTTGGGGCCATTTAGTCTTGATTGGGCAGTACCGGTTGCGAAACCGGTACTGATGCCCCTACCCGACCGGTACTAAAGAGCCGTTTTCCACTAGTGCCCGGTTGCCTAACTGGGACTAGAGGCCCTCTAAAACCGGGACTAGACCCGTTTTCAACTAGTGTCAACGGTCTCATCCATTCCGTGATCATGTTACTGTTGATACGTGATTGAGGCTTCATGAAGGTTGACTTTCGTGCGTTCCCATTGGCCGACGGCCATCAGACATTTTATGCTAAGTTTGCTCGCATAAATTCCTGCCCGGAGATTAGGCAAGCATACCGGGTTTTTGCAATTGCAGGTGAGACTGGCCAGTAGCCTAAGACTTACTCGACATGAGGCTGACGCGGACGCCGTTATCTCTTTGCCGAATGGTCATCATATATGATGGATAAGTTAATCGAAGACAAAATACATGTTCGTCTCGATAGGTCCAGCAATTGCTGGATTCCATATATTAGCAGGCAGGGATAGTTACATACAGGCAGTGCCATAGGGTAAGGAATAAAGGGAAACGAATTTGTAAAAGCAACAAGCGAAAAAGCGAGGAAAATTCAGCTGAGGCTCCCATAGCAGTCAAATAGCGGTTTAAATTAGATAGCTTCCATTTGTTTACATGTTGATGTATGTAGACATGTGGATGTGATATTATAAATCGACCTGACATCGATAGCCATATTGTCGCACGAAAACAAAGTTGAACGTCTGCGTAGGTTGGCAATCCTAGCCAAATTTTAGCCGCTTCCTAATGTTTGTACCTTACATAAATTAACACTATTATTTAATAGATAAAGTGATTGAGTTGTATCTTAACTAACATACAATTATTGCACGAGACCATGCAAAAATTGTTGCTAGCACAACCACATGCAAGAACGACGCTAAATTCACAATTGGAAGTTTATTGTTGCTAGTACACCTCGTGAAAAAAACGTTTAGGCTAGTTCGACTAACTAAAATAATGCGCTAATAAATTAGGGAAGGTCTTTATTTTCTAAAATCAAGAAAATCTAATAAATTAGACGTCCATAAGTAGTGATCAAATCAAGAAAATCGATCAACCAATCCTAATACTGTGAAAGATAAACTTCCCAAATTAATGGAAGGTTATCATAAAGGGATTCCACAAGGCGTTTTCTTCAATCTTTCAGCAAAAATATAAAGATACCGTCGTTCTTGCATCTATCATCGCGACATTTTAGAAAATAAAGGATGGAAACTGTGTGGCGCAAATGTTCGCCACACCGTCCTCCCTTGACCGTGACTCTCGTTACATCTATCATCGCGACATTACAACATAATATGGTAGTGATCAGGGACGGAGCCAGCCACAAAGTTTAGAGGGGGCGAGATAATGTTGGAGGGGGCAAAATGGTTTAGACTCACTAAGTATAGCTGTGATTAATAGCATGATTAAGAAGGAAATCAGATTCATGGGGGTGGCTTAGCCCCTGCTCGTCCCCCCCCTCCTCCGTCCCTGGTAGTGATTCATCGCCCATTAACTCATGGATATATAGAGAAATAATATGTGGTTTTATGGATGTGAGAAGTGCCAGTGCCAGGCCCGGCGTCTCCAACAGCTGCAAAAGATAGTCACCTGGAAACATTTGTACTTTGGGCGGGCTCTGTTGCTGGGATGGCTCCGCCATTGGATATGGGGGTGGTTGTTCCAGTGACCAGAGTACAAACTCAGAGGTTTGACATATGCTTATCTCAAAACTGTGAAATATTATTTCGGTGAGAGATGATGCTCTTGTACATAGCTAGCTGTTTGTGGTGACTTCTCGACAAAAGATGCGTGCCTGAGTTCATATTTGTAGTGTGTTTTTAAAAAACTCATCGCCCTATAGTACAACTCAAAATATAATATCTGCTCAAAGTTATCAATCTTTAGCAAGCATGTTTTTTAATTTTCTCATAACAACAAAGGAAGGTTCCCACGTTGATTAAAGCAAGACTATACTAAATGGTACAAATTTTGACTATTGTGTGAAAGAGGAAGGCAGCTTGGTTACGCTAATACGGAGGGAGTTTATCTTAATATTCGTGTAGAAAAATATACACCCTATATTCAAGAACGGAGGGAGTATTAAATTAGTCTACATACAAAGTATCCGTGTCATTCATTATTTGAACCATTTATTTATCCATGTCATCATCATATCACCCGATATTTGATACATTCATTTATCCCTGTCGTCCATATTTATTAATAATACGCATCCATTATTCTATCTAATTGGACAACAAGATCGACTGCTTTAAATCTCAAAAAAAAATATCCACACTAGTTGGAAAACCCTTATTAGTGGCGCACTAAAAAGGCTTTCTGTGGCGCACCAATTGGGCATGGTGGGTGCGCCACAGAATCCTCGCCACTAAAATCTGATTCTGTGGCGCACCCGCCCGGTGCGCCACAAAAATATTTCTGTGGCGCACCCCACCACCATGCGCCACAGAAACATTTCAGCGGCGCACCCCCAGTTAGGTGCGCCACTAATTTTTTTTTTTGAATTTCAAACTCCAGATCTAGATCTGGCCGCCCAAATTTCACCGGAATTTCGTTTTGTCGGAGCTCGTCGGAGGCAGCACCGGGCTTGGCCGTAGGTGGGTGGAGGAGGGAGTCGTTGGAGGTTGGTGGAGGATGGTGGTCGCCGGAGTTGGAGAAGGTCGCCGGAGGTGGTGGTGGTCATCGGAGGAGGTGGTGGTGGTCGCCGGAGGAGGTCACCGGAGGAGGAGGAGGTGGTGTCGGTCGCCGGAGGAGGTCACCGGAGGAGGAGAAGGAGGTGGTGGTGGTCGTCGGATATGGTGGAGGAGGAGGTCGCCGGAGGTGGTGGTGGAGGAGGTGGAGCTCGCCAGAGTTGAGAAGGAGGAGGGAGGAGAAGTAGAGGAGAGGAGGAGGAGGAGGAGGAAATGAGTGGAGAAGTCGAGAAGAGGAGGAGGAGGAGGAAATGAGAGAAGTGGGAGGAGAATAGGAGGAGGAGGAGAGGAAAAGGGGGCAGCCGGCGAAATTTGAATTTCCCGCCCAACAATTCTGTGGCGCACCACCCCCCGGTGCGCCACAGATTTTTTTTTCCATTTTTTTGATTTTGCTGAAAAAAACAATCTTTTTGAAATAACTTTTTTTCCTTTTGGAATTTGGAGAATCTAAAAAAGCCTGAACGCATTTTTCTATTTTTCTCTAGTTTTTTTTAAGGTATTAAACGCATTTTTTCGACGTCGTATGCAAAAGTTATGGCCGTTTCGACTTTTTTTTACAGTGATTTTGCATAGAAGGTCAAAACTCATATTTCAAATAGTCTACACGAAGTAGACACTAATACCTACCCATATATCAAAGGATGAAATTTTTTGAACTTTTTTTCATTTTCTCCTTTTTGCCGCAAAACTGAAAAGTCGATCCACGGGGGGGTGGGGGGGGGGGGGGGGTGTGGTGGTGGTGGGATCTGAAGGCTGAACTTTCTGTGGCGCACAGGGTGCGCCACAGAAAGTGGTCACATTTTGTGGCGCACCCCACATGATGCGGCACAGACAGTTCACTTTTTGTGGCGCACCCCTCCCAGTGCGCCACAGAAAAGTGCATGTGACCTGATGCGCCACAGAAAGACATATTTCTGTGGCGCACCCGACCCCATGCGCCACAGAAATATGACTTTCTGTGGCGCATGGAAAACAATGCGCCACAAAAATGCTCTTCTGTGGCGCATGGGATTTGGTGTGCCACAAAAAGGGCGTTACCTATAAGCCTTTTCCTGGTAGTGCCATACAAGCAAGTTATTCCCATTATAAGTTCTGTTAGCCAATTTTTCACATCACCAATTTACTTGGTTAAATATACGAACATTTTGTAATGATAAATTTATATTTTGACTATTGTGGCTAATCAAATCCTTCATATTCTCGATTTTTTTCCATTTAATGCATCAAATATCCTTTCTTTTATATTATAATTTAAAGTTCCCGCTGCAACACGCGGGAAATCTTTCTAGTAGTAATAAAAATAGACGTCCTAAATTTTAACCTCTCCCGTTCAAACCTCTCGGCTATCTATACTTCTTATAAAGCAGAACTCTTCTAACCGTAATTCTCAACATGCAAATTATCCACATCACTTACGGTTTTAGCCAACCAATTATCCACATCATCTACTAACGTTCATTACTTATTGTTATTTCTACATGCAATCATCCCCATCATTTTTGAGCCTTAATTGTCCATGTCATTATTTTTGCCTTTTCAATGATAAGATCACACCATACCGCCATGTAATTGCAAAATTAAAATCATTTGCTAGGAGAACACATCAATTAGTTGAACATTTTTGCTTGCATAATTCCATAAGATTTCACGCCTTTATTAAATTTCTTAATGAAGAGATATCCACTCCAGACAAGGGGTAGCATTCTAGGAGTGGGCTCTTTGAGACTAGGTATTAAGCACATGAACATAAGAGAATACAGCGAGCATTTTCTTAAGCCGAGATGTAGTCTACTAAAGAGGCACGTAAAGTGGGAAGTGCCATTCATTATGCAAGATTATGAAGTAAAAAGGAGATCTCAAACATCTATTAAGTAAACCAAAGAAATAAAAACTCTTTTTCATGTTGTTTTCACTTCGCACTAAGGATAAGGGAACTGTGAAAAAAATGGCTTGGCTAGTACATCAAGCATATGTCATTTCTTATTCGAGTGTGGTACACCTATCCGTCTATGTCTATCAAGTAAGAAATGCACTCCCTATGTGTGAGGAAATGGTGAAGAATTGCAATTTCTTGAACTTGTAAGGCCCAATGACATCTCCGATAAACTATATATATATATAGGGCTATAAGTAGACAATTTGCTTGCTCACCTTTCCTTTTGATGGCTTGGCTTCCTGTTGCTCTTATGTAGTGGTCGGCCTTAAGAGGAGTCTTCCTACCATACCATGCTATTTGCAATTGTGGTTGACTTGCTTAGCTACTGATAGCATAATCGTCACACCCATCCCTCTTGGTGCTTCCTTATAGCAACCTCGGGTCTTAGACAAAACTTAGTGAATGAATAATAAACTAGGGACCCGTGCAAGAGAAGTTCTATCTTTTGAGCAGACGTCCATAACTAGTGATCAAATCAATCAAACGATTCTAATACCGTGAAAGATAAACTTCCCAGATTCATGGAAGGTTATCATAATGGGATTCCACAAGGCGTTTTCTTCGATGTTTGAGCAAAAAATTAAAGATTTGTGTTCCCTGACGGAGACGGACAAATGTTTCTATTCTATGCATTCAAGCTCGACCTCCGATTCCTGCTCTATAGAAAAATAAACAAACACATGAAAGAAAGAAACAACATTTCGTGGCACAATGCAATGCACATGCAATTTGACTGGTATGACATGTTAAAGGTATTGAAATTGATCCTAAGATATGATAAGAAATTTAAATGGAGTTAGCATTTCTACAAACTCCGTATTAAAAGAAAAGGTTATTAGTTCTTCTATATAACTATTGTTTTAGTTGTTTATGCACCCATAATTCTGATATCAGCATGTACAAAACATTTTTCAGAATTTTTTATATGGCATACATAATTTTCTGGGACAATATTAATTTCCTATGAACATTACAAGTTTAACTATTTTCTATAAGGGCTTATTTGGTTCTCAGGATTGGGAAATCAAATAAATAAGGAAGAGTTAGGAATAGGAAAGGATGGTGTAATACTTGCCTAGTTCCTTGTGCATAGGAATAAAAGCATGAAGTTGGAGTGGATTTTATTTTTATGTACATTTTGCATTGAAACCAAGATCCATGGAAAAATCCTATGATTTCCCCTTCTACAATTTCTTTGAATCAAAGGAGTGAAAGTGAATAGTGCCATCTATGGAAGTTTTCCTAACCCTCTACTTTTCTCCACATTTCCTCCAAATTAAAGGGGCCCTAGAATACACACAGAACGTTTTGCACACATGGTGTACTAGCCACTGAGGCTATAACCGGTAGGACCAGATCGTCCCCCGCGAGCATTGTACGCGTTGGACAGGTCAAACATGTCCAGTTGGGCCTGAGGCCATGCCCGCCGGCGTACGGCTCTCCGGCCGGACGCGCGTGACGGCGAGGTAGCCGATAGGGCTCCTGGGGTACGTCTAAGGGGCGCGTTAGACGCGACGCGCCTGTTAGAATCGCTCCAAAGAGTGGTAGCGACCAATCCCGCTGCGCTGTGGTGCTCGGCAGAGCTTGCCGCGACATCGATACTGACCACGAAATTGATAAGATTTTGGTCCGGGAGAAATGTATGCTCACCAAGAGAGCCAAGGTGTACTCTTTTTCTCGGAGGAGGTTCTGCGATGATCTCGTCCGCGGAGACGACGCCGGAGGCGGGAAAGAAGAGGTCGCTCGACGTCGAGCAACTCGACAGGTAACAATCTGCGGGAAGGAAAACAAAACTTAAAGCGGAGCTAGCATATAGATTTCCTCTTGAATAGTAATAGAGAACTGAACCATCGGCATCTAGTTCTTATCCTCCCACAAAAGCTGTGCGGCGGCGGGATCATGGCGCAGGATCGGTGGCAGACGCAGCACCACCGAGATGTTTGGCTCCTGGAGGAAGACGACACAGAGGTAAATGGTATGGCCTGGACCGAGCTAGGTTGGAGGTGAGAAGGCTGACTGATGCGCGCGCGGTAAATAAAAGCTATGACTTGGGCCAGAAATAGCCCAAATTAGTGAGGTGATTAAATTTGGTCCTCCTCCCTGACGCCGAATTGCCCGGTTCGGCTTGGAAGACGTCCGGCCCATTTATATCTAGTTCTATGCTAATTTGATTATTTCACTTGTTGTGTCATCTCATTGAGTATGCTTCTCCCTTTTGCGTTGCAGGTCATCATCGGGATTCACACGGCTTGGTCGTACAACACAGAGTGAGAGCTGATTTAAGGCAAAAGTATGAAACAAACCTTGATGTCATAGTCGAAGTCTGAAACGGGCCTCCATGTTCGATTCCCTGATTTTTGAACCCTCGTCTTTTTAATCCTGACCTTCCTGGACGTTCTCTCGTTTGCCAAGGATCAGGAAACAATGGCTCACCGATGGACCGACACAAACCCTTATTTCCCTACCTACGTACTCAATATTTCCGCGCGCTTCTTGTGCGATTCAGTTTGTCCTTTCCATACTCACGCGGCGGCAATGACGAGTTGACGACAGGGGGTGATCGTGGCTGCTGGCGCTGGGGGACGATCTAACGAGGCCCGTACTCGCCGAGGTCTATAGCAGCTTGCGCAAGTGCTGGCCTCCTTGTTTCGTGGCTGCGGCGGTGACCCGTGACGTGCCTTGCCGTGGCGACAACCTGCAACTCAACGATCGGCAGCCAGCAACTCGGCGACGGGCGAGAGGAAGCAGGTAAGCACTCGAGATCTGTGATGTATTTTCTTTACTCTCCCGCTTGTATTGATAGGGCTGCAGATGGATCAGAAACTAAAGTATTCAGTTTTGTTTATCTGGTTGCTGCAGATTGGTTCGAACGGACTAAGTGTCTAAAGTAATTTGGTATAGATTGGTATGTAGTGTGTTAGTTGAATTGTTTGATATTTTTTTTCGTTAATGAATGGTCTGGTGTTGTTCGATTTGGATGAATCAATGTTAAACTGTCTCGGACACTAGTCTGAAAATATCACATAATCCAGTCTACACATTGGGCCACGCTAAATTTTAGCAATTAAATTTTGGTTTAGTTTGGTTTGATCTGTGGAAGTATAATTGCATGATCTAAACTGGAGTTGGCATGGGTTTAAAACTATTCTCTGTTTTATGCATTGAGTGTCTTCAAGGTCTGTACTTTGCAAAAGGCTAGTGCGGTGAAAGTGACAGTAGTTCCGCGATCCACTTGGGTATTTTACCTTACTTTGTTGCCTCACTAGGGATAAAAAGAAATACCGCACGTTCACTGCACCAGCCACCCCTCATTACTCCAACTAATGCACACGTTGCCCCTCACACGCCCTCATACATATGTTGGATCAGGACACATAAACAAGAACGGGTTACAGAATATGCACCTACTTTCAAAACATAGACATAACAATTTCAATCTTCAAAATATATATCAACTTAAGAGATCCACCACAAAGGTATTACATAGATTACCGTAATCATGTTCAGCAGCTCATACAATACTAATTGGTGAAGCTCGAGAGAGAGGAGAGATACATAAGTTACTTCCACAAACCCATAGTCCAAGTGTGGACTACTCCTTCTTCATCATGGAGACGGTGGAGAGGTTGTTGGAGAAGATGGAGACCACGCCGGCAGCGCCCCGCCGGAGTTTCCCCACTTCAGTCAGCAGCTGCAGGTCTCTGTTTCGTGGTTTTGTGTTTCGGCGGTGCTCCCCTCCGAAAGGCATCGAGAGACTACTTTTATAGGCGTTTTTAGGTAAAGACGAAGCCACGGGGACGAAGATTGACGGTATCGGAGGCTCGAGGCTCCAGAAGGTGGGGCCCACGCGGCCAAGGAATCTGGCCGCGTGGGCCACCCCCTTTGTGCCCTCGGGTTTCCACTTTTGTTGATCCTTCGCTCCTACGCTTTGTTCCTTCCAAAAACTGATGTTCGCGAAGTTTCAGGTCATTTGGACATCATTTGGGTCCCTGAAACATCAAAATATAGAAAAAAGGGGTTTTCTGATAGTGCGGGGTTAATTCTAGAAAAATAGGGAAACTATGAAATATTCCAAAAAACATTATAAAACAATGATATAACCCTTATATGATGCTAATATGATTGAAATATAAGTAATACAATGCAAAGTTCATGTATGCATTTTACATGCATCAGCATGCCAAGGTGAGCTTTTATGTGCAATAGGAAGGGATTCTAATAACCAGATGTATCATGTATCCTGTTGCTTGGGCGGTCGTTGAGCAGGAAACAAAAGATAGTTGGGCGTGTTTCATTGGCCTTTTAATCAAAGACTTAAATATAAATGCTAACGGTGACGGGTGGGTTTTTATTTCTGACCAACAGAAGGTAATTAGTTCATCTAGTTAGTTTTCTTGTTCATCTTGTTAGTTGTCGTGTTCGTCCAATTAGTTTTCATGTTTATTTAGCTATTCGTCTTTTTTCTATGTGCAGGGATTAATAATTGCCATGAATAATTATTTGCCAATTGCACGACATAGAATGTGTGCAAGGCACATCTATGCTAACGGGAGGAAGAAGCATAGAGACCATGTGAAAGTGCATTCTTTGCACTACTTGTTTTTGGTGACTAATGACAACACAAAAGATGGGTTTAATGTTTGTGATGATCTATGCAGGTTTTAAAACAGGTGTGATAATGTGTTTGAACACATTCTGCTTATTTCAGTACTGGACTCTTATTTATTTCAGTCGGAAATCCTTCAGGAAATTTCCAGCCATTGCCCGGAGATTTCCGAGTCACCGAAGATTTTTCACTAAGTCCAGTTTATCAAGCAGTACTGCCTCTCAGAGCTTCTCAGTCGGAATTTCAGGCGGAAATTTCAGGTGCCTAGAAATTTCCGATGGGAGTCCGGAAATTTCCGAGCTACAACATCAAGTTCATCGCCAAGTCAGAAGCTGAACTCGTACTGCCTTCAGTCGAAGATCCGTCGGAACTCCTTGCGGAGATTTCAGTCGGAAATCCTTCAGGAAATTTCCAGTGCCCGAAAATTTCCGGCCATCGTCCTGAGATTTCCGAGTCACCGAAGATTTTTCTCTAAGTCCAGATTGTCAAGCAGTACTGCCTCTTAGAGCTTCTTAGTCGAAATTTCAGGCGGAAATTTCAGGTGCCTGGAAATTTCCGATGGGAGTCCGGAAATTTCCGAGCTGCAAGATCAAGTTCATCGCCAAGTCAGAAGCTGAACTCGTACTGCCTTCAGTCGAATATCCGTCGGAACTTCTCGCGGAGTTTTCCGTAGCCAGGAAATTTCCGGTGGCCAGTCCGGAAATTTCCGAACTCAATTCGGAAATTTCCGAGCTGGCGGCTGCACAACGGTCAGAATTCGGGGAGGGTATAAATACCCCTCCACCTACCTCCAGCAGATCAGCTCTCAGATCCAAATCGCCCCCATTGCTGCTGAAGCTCATTTCTCATGGATCTCCCTATCTAGCCAACCAAATCCATTGATATGTGGAGATCCGAAGGAGAAGCCCCCGATCTACATCGTCACCGAAGGGATTTCACTTTCACCCTCTATTTCTCGAGGGGAATTGAATCTAGGCCTTCCCTTATGGATAGCTAGATTCATACTTGTTGCTACTAGTTCCTTTGTGGATCCTTTGTGTAATTGACCTCTTGTGGTCTTGGTGAGAGCCCCCAATTCAGTTTTGGGTGTGTGCCTCACAGATTTGTACGGGATCTTCTCCGCCCTTAAAGGAGTCCTTAGTGGAAGAGTGGATTCGGACCTTGGTGGTCGAATTCATCGGAGAATAGGGTGAGAACTTTGTGGCGTTGAGCTGACATTTGTGGTTGCTCACACCCCTCCAACGAGACGTACACCCATGTGGTGGAACTCGGGATAAAATCGTCGTCTCCGAGTGTTCCTTTGGTTGTCTCTTTCCACTCTCCTTTACTGCTTTATCTTTCTTGCTTTGTTTACTTATTGTCTAGCACTTCTTTTCACTTAGTAGCACGTCTAGACAATTTATATTTCGCAAGCCTAAAACTGAAAAAGATATAAAAATTGGTCACCACCTATTCACCCCCCCCCCCCTCTAGGTGGTCAACTCCCGTTCAATTGGTATCAGAGCCAGGTTATCTCTTAAAAGCTTTACCGCTTGAGATTGACCATGACTAAGGAAGTTGACACCGAAGAGGCCGCCAAGGCGATGGCGGCAATGCAATCTAAAGGAGCCACTATGGCCGATATCAATGCTTTGGAAACAAAGTTGACATCGTCCATGGAGGTTCAATTCCAAAAGATTCATGAGATGCTTGAGGCAGTCATGAATTCAAGGAACCCAAAGAATGCATTGCCCTCATCTCCTCCAACACCTCCGAGTGCATCGGTTGGTACGGATCCCGAAATGTCCAAGGGGACGGATGGAAAGGATAATAATGATAGCTTCTCTAAAACCAAAGACTCTTCCTCCGCCAAAGATGGAGAGCCCAACAAATATGGCAATGTGCCACCACCCAATCATTACTCTCCCGATCCTCCCATTCCCCATCCTCATATCACTCTTAGAAATGATCCCCCTAAAATTAAAGATCATGCGTTTTTGCAATGGCAATTCTTAATGAAATCTCATGTATGTAGCTCTTCGATCGAACTATGGAGAATCATTCAAGTTGGATACAAGCCACATGACCCAAGCAATTTGACAAGGAGAGAGGTGGTGGATGCTCAACTCAATGCCACCGCCCTCCACATGATCCAACAAGCCGTGGGCGCCAAGGACATGCCTCTCATCCAACCCTTCACCACCGCCAAGGAGACATGGGACGCTCTCTCCGACTTATTTGTTGGAAATGAGAGCATGAAGAGAAATCTCTATGATGCCTTAAGCAATGAGTCGGAAGGGTTCTATAAATTGGATGGTGAAGATCATGAAGAGATGTACCGGAGGTTGATTTCTATTGCTACAAGCTTTCGTGACCTCGGTGCTTCCTATATTGATGATGCTTGGATCAAGAGGAAGTACGTGAGCTCCATCATGCCTTTCGAGGGCACGGACTTGAAGACCTTGCAAGGGAGACACAACTATTACCTCATGACTTCAAATCAAGTCATGCAAGAGATGACATCCTTCATGGTTGCTACCAAGAATGCCGAAGATGCTAGGGCAAGAGCCATTGGGATGCAAAAGGGAGTAAACCTTGCATTGAAGGCAACGGTTGAAATTGGAGGTGAGGATAACTTTGAGACTTCCTCATTCTTGTCCAATGATGGTCTCAAGCTCGCATACAATGAGCATCTTGCTCTTGCGGCAAAAGGCTTTTTGGAGAATCCATCAAAGGCAAAAGCTTAATACGACAAATATCACTTCGTCGGATCTCCACAAGGTGGAAAGAGAGATGTCTCCAAGGCTAGGACATGCTACAATTGTCAAGACAAGTACCACTTCGTCGCCGAGTGCCCATATGAAAAGAGAGAAGAGAATGGTGGAAGACTTATTCTCAAGTACAAGTCCAAGATGCCTCCCAAGAAGGCTTATGTCAAGAACAAGAAGGCCTTCTTCAAAAAGAGGGCACCTCGGATTGTGTTGATGACTCAAGAGGAATATCCCCCTGATGATGAAGATGAGTCGGAAGAAGAAGAAATTCCTAATGAAGTGGCGGCTATTGCTACCACCTCAACTACAACTTCATCACCAACAAGAGCTACTTCCACAACACCAAGAATTCCGTCCACATCGCCTAAAGCTACTACTTCCAAGCCAAGAACTACGGCGACCTCATCATCAAGCTCGCTCTTCGACTCACCCAACGAGAACTTCCCCAACAAGAGTGTGAGATGTCTTATGGCCAAGGAATCCGAGCTACCTTCATCCTCTACTCTCATGAATGATATGAATGAGCTTGATGATGCCTCTAGCCTCCAAATAAAGGAGGAGCTTGTTGCTTTTGACTCTTTTATGGCTAACTTTCAAGGAGATAGCAAGAAACATGTGTGAGCTCTTATGAGTCGCATTGGCGAGCTCGAACACCTCATTGAGGAAAAGGGTAAGATTGAGAGAGAGGATACTATCACCATAGCACATCTCCAATCCTCTCTCCGAGATGTTGTGGAGTCTCATGTTCGTCTAGAAGAAGAACTTGAGAACATTGAGGAGTCCCATAACTCCGTGCATTCTAAACTTGTTAAAGAACGTGACCTCTATTTTGCCAACAACAAGTTGGCACAAAAGGATAAGGCCGATTTTGTGGTTGGCCATGTGAGTCTTATTGAAGACATGGAGAAACTCGTCAATGTCCATGCGGCATTGGAGAGTGAACATGAACTTCTTAAGAAGTCACATGATCAATTACAAACTCGGCTAGCTAATCTTGAGAAACCGAGCACGTCTATTCCTATTTGTGCTTGTGATCATGTAAATATTGTGAAGGAAAATGCTAGGTTGAAGGATGAAATTGCCAAGGCCTCCTCCGCTAAGATCATCCTTCTCAAGGGTAAGAATGTTATTGAGACTCCTATCTATGAGTCTCAATCTCGCAAAGGGAAGGAAGGTCTTGGCTATGTGCGGCCAAACAAGGTGGGTGCCAAGAAGTCCATTCCCGCACAAGCAAAGGTGAACAACATTGCAAGTGGGAATGCCACAAGGGGCAAGCCTACTCGCAATGACTTTGCGGGAGACACTAACCCAAACTATGCACTCTATGTGAATTACTATGGAAATGTTTGTGCTCGCTATATTGGTCCCTTTGATGGCTTTATTGCTTACTCTATTTGGGTTCCCAAATCTCTTGTGGCTAACCTTAAGGCACCCATTGTTAAGCAATGGGTACCTAAAGTCAAGAATTAATCTTTTGTAGGGTGTTGCTCCCGGTGGTTCGAAATGGATAATCGATAGTGGGTGTACAAGTCATATGACCGGGAGCAAGGAGCTTGTCACGGAGATGAGGCCTAACGTTGATCAAGTATCCGTCTCGTTTGGTGACAAGTCAAGGTCTAAGGTAACCGGGCTTGGCAAAGTGGTAGTTGCCCCCGATGTTACTCTAATCAATGTTATGCTTGTTGAATCTCTTGGCTATAATTTGATGTCGGTTCGTGCCTTAGCAAAGTTGGGTATCTCAACTTTCTTTGAGCCGGACATCGTGGTTCTCTTGTGGAGCAAGTCCCTTCGAGTGGCCTTCGTGGAGCATGTCGAACATGAGCTTTACGTGGTTGACTTCTCCGGAGTCACCACTACTCATGAGATGTACCTTTTCGGAAAGGCCGACGTGGGTTGGCTTTGGCATCGCCGACTAGCCCACGTAAACATGAGGACTTTGCAAATTCTCCACAAAGGGGCCATATCCTTGGACTAAAAGACCATGTCACTTTTTCCAGAGATCGAGTGTGTAGGGCATGTGTGGAAGGAAAGATGCATGACATTCATCATCCAAGCAAGACAATCATCTCCTCCACCCGGATATTGGAACTTCTTCATGTTGATCTCTTTGGTCCAATACCGGAAATAAGCCTTGGTGGCAAGAAGTATTGTTTGGTGATCGTGGACGACTACACAAGGTATACATGGGTGTATTTCTTCAAGACCAAGGACGAGACACAAAAAGTCTTCATCGACTTCTCTAAGGAGGTTCAACGCCAACACAACCTTCTCATATTGGTGATTCGAAACGACAACGGGTCGGAGTTCAAGAACTACACGCTCAACGACTTCCTAAGTGACGAAGGCATTCGTCATCAATATTCCGCTGCATACACTCCGCAACAAAATGGTGTTGCGGAGAGGAAGAATCGTACTCTCATCGACATGGCAAGATCTATGTTGGCCGAGTTTAAGTCTCCAATCAACTTTTGGGCGGAGGCCATTTCGACGGCGTGTCATTCATCAAATCGCCTTTTCTTCCGCAAAGGCCTCAAGAAGACACCTTATGAGGTACTCACCGGCAACAAGCACAACATCTCTTACTTCCGAGTCTTCGGTTGCAAATGTTACTACCTCGTAAAGGGTTCCCGGTTGGGTAAGTTTCACTCTAAAACTTTTGAAGGCATATTTGTTGGTTATGGCATCGAATCCCACACCTATAGGGTATATGACAAATCCTCAAGGATAATCATAGAATCTTGTAGTGTGGAATTCGATGAAAATGACGGCTCCCAAGTGGAGCAAGTTGGAATAAGTGATGTAGGTGATGATCAACCCCAAGATGCAATAAAGAGAATGGGAATAGGCTTTCATCGTCCCATTGAAGTACATAAAGGAGTTGATCAAGACGGAACAAGCTCTTCACATGAAGAGCATTCACCATCACAAGAATATCATGGCACCCCACCCGAAGCAAATGGTGAAGCCTCTCAAGATCATTCTCAAGCACCTCCACAACAAGAAAAACTTCTTCCTCAACAAGATGCTCCATCGCATGAACCGTTTCAACAAGTTCTCCATCCTCAAGAAGATATTGAGTCCCCATCCAAGACGAATGAAGCTAGTACCTCAAGTGCAAGTCCCTCTCATGTGCAAGATCATCCCTCTCCCTCAAATGAAGAACCATCTCATGATGATCAAGGCACTCATAATGATCAAGGCGAGGATCCACAAGATCATGATGATCAAGAGATTTGCTCTACCTCAAGAGAGGCAATCAAAACTCGCCGCCAAGCAAGATTTGGAAGATTTTTGGAACTAAGGGCTCTTTCCCTTGACAAGGTCATCGGTGACGTGAGAAGAAGGGTGTCCACACGGAGTCAATTGGCTAACTTTAGCGAGCACCAAGCGCACATCTCCATGGTGCAACCCAAGAAAGTATTCGATGCCCTTGAAAACCCCGATTGGCTTGAAGCAATGCACGAAGAGCTCAACAACTTCGAGCGCAACAAGGTGTGGAGGCTAGTGGAGAAGCCAAAATCTTACCACAACGTTATCGGCACCAAGTGGATCTTCAAGAACAAGCAAGATGAACACGGCATCGTCGTGTGGAACAAGGCGCGGTTGGTGGCCCAAGGCTTTTCTCAAGTTGAAGGCATCGACTTTGGTGAAACCTACGCGCCGGTTGCACGCCTCGAATCGATACGTATTCTTATTGCTTTTGCATCTCATCATGGTTTTAAATTGCAACAAATGGATGTTAAAAGTGCTTTCCTTAATGGCCCACTTAATGAGCTTGTCTATGTTAAACAACCTCCGGTTTCGAAAGCCGCGACTTCCCGAACCACGTCTACGTGTTGGATAAGGCTCTCTATGGGCTTAAACAAGCACCTAGAGCATGGTATGAACACCTTCGGGAGTTCTTGTTAGACCGTGGGTTCAAAGTCGGGGTGATCGATCCCACTCTTTTCACTAAGAAAGTAAACGGGGAACTCTTCATTTGTAAATTATATGTTGATGATATTATCTTCGGTTCTACTAATCTCTCTTTTAATGAAGAGTTCGCCAAACTTATGACCGACAAGTTCGAGATGTCCATGATGGGTGAACTTAGATTCTTTCTTGGTTTTGAGATCAAGAAATTGAGAGAAGGGACATTCATTTGCCAAGCCAAGTGCATTCAAGATATGCTCAAGAGATTCAAGCTTCTTGATCTAAAGGGCGCCGCTACTCCTATGCAAACCAAGTGCCACCTCGAGCTTAACCCTAATGGTAAAGAGGTAGACCAAAAGGTATACCGATCTATGATTAGATCTCTCCTCTACCTTTGTGCATCTAGACCGGATATAGTGTTAAGCGTCGGGGTGTGTGCACGTTACCAAGCCGCGCCTAAGGAAAGTCACCAAGTGGCTATCAAGAGAATCTTCCGGTATTTGATTCATACTCCAAGCTACGGGTTGTGGTACCCCAAAGATGGCACCTTGTCTCTTTGTGGGTACACCGACTCCGATTGGGCGGGTGACAAGGATGATAGGAAGTCAACCTCGGGAACATGTCAATTCATTGGAAGATCATTGGTCAGTTGGTACTCGAAGAAGCAAAATTGCATCTGTCTCTCCACCGCGGAGGCCGAATACGTCGCCGCCGCTAGTGGGTGTACTCAACTCCTTTGGATGCGGCAAACTTTAAAGGATTACGGAGTCCATTTGGACAAAGTGCCGCTCCTTTGTGATAATGAGAGTGCAATCAAGATCGCCTACAATCCGGTCCAACATTCAAGGACCAAACATATTGAGATTCGCCATCACTTCATCCGAGATCATGTGGCAAGAGGAGACATCGATCTCTCCTATGTTGGGACGAAGGATCAATTGGCGGATATCTTCACGAAGCCCCTTGACGAAGCCCGGTTTTGTTACTTGAGGAATGAGTTGAATATCGTGGATTCTCGGACTTTGGCTTGATAATTGTGCACACACACCAACGTTTAATGCTTTATTAGGTGTAGATGTACGCATGGACTTAGGGGGAGTGTTTTCCAAACACATTGGACTCTTCCTCCCCCTATTATGCATATAGCAATGAACCTTTGATAAATTTCAAATTAATCCATAATTTGTGAGCTTAAAAGTTGAGTAGTAGTTATGGACCCAAGATACATCTTTGTGGTACCATGCTATAACCTCATACACGGTGGCTTCGGCCACCACCTCTTCCTTTGGAAGAGTTGGATCTCATTTGGTTTTTCCCTTGGATTTCATTCGCTTTTTGGGCCCTTGTGGAAAACACACTCAAGTTAGTCTTTATTGTGTTTTATTGGTTTTGCAATTTGAGTGTGTAGTACCATCGACAGTTTGTGACTCTATCCTAAGCCTTTCTCCTTCTCAAGACTTGCTTAACTCTCACGCATGTCCATTTGTCTCGTTTGTTGGTGGGTTGGGCGGAAATCTCCGAGCCACATTCGGAAATTTCCAAATCACTAGAAATTTTCGAGACTAAGTCCTTTCAAAACTCAGCACTGCACTCTGCTGGATTTTGACCGGAAATAGTCTCTGAAATTTCCGGTGACCGGAAATTTCCGAGTGCGACTCGGAAATCTCCGGTCCCTGAGATTTCTCGGCACCTAAGTCCTTTTCAAATTCGGCACTGCACTCTGCTGAATTTGAACCGCAAATAGAGCCGGGCCAGGAAATTTCCGAACCAAGTCCGGAAATTTCCGATGTCTCTGTTAATTTCCACCACTAAGTCCGTTTCAAAACTCGGTACTGCATATATCGAGTTGTGAACCGGAAATTTCCGGCGTCCGGAACTTTCTGAACCTAAGTCCGGAAATTTCCGACCCAAACTTCTCCGGCTATAAATAGGGCACGGGGTGGGCTGTTCGAACCGAACAGTTCATCCACCCCCGTGCCCCTTCTTTCTCTCTCCAGCCGGAGAAGAACTTCCCCGATCCGTCACCGGGCCGTTTCTCCGTCAATCTCTCCGGTTCTTCACCGAATCTGCTTCTTGTAACACCCCTCCCTGTCACAACTTGCCAGCGAGGCGGTCGTCTCGTGCGCCAGCCCAAGATATCTAGCCGCACGTCGCGACAGTGTAACATACATGGTATCATTACACAATCAGGCACACAAGTGCTACAAAAGGGTTACAAGGCCATCGAGGCATGACAGAATATCAAGCCAAGCATGGCACATGTCAGAGTTTAACTGGCAGCGGAAGAAGATTTGAGGCAACGGCTTGGAGCGACTCCATTCCCACGGGCATCTGGCTGGGCTACGGATCCTAGCACGCACACTCTTGCTCCATCTCCTCGCTAAGGTGGAAGATGAATCCTCGCCAATATCTGGCCACAATAAGGCCCGTGAGTACATTAATTATGCACTCAGCAAGAGGTAGTCCCTTGCTACAAACAATCCAACAATCATGCAGCAAACAATAATGTGACAAGTTATTCGTCAATTAATAATAGACAACATGGCAAGACCTACGCAAAGCATAGAATAAAAGGTAGCATGGCATTGCAAACAACATGGCATGCAAACAATGGGTATCACCAATCAAGCATGGCATAAGTTCGGAATGTAGCATGGCATGTATTCAGAAAGTAGCATGGCAAGTATTCAGAAAGTAGCATGGAAGTATGAGTTCCAACTTAACGGTGGAACTTAAAGATCGAGCACCGAGGAGCGGTGCCCGACAAGATAGTATATTTTCTGAGTTTCACAAATATTCCACAACTGGGCTCTCGAGCCCCTAGCCAACTCTGGCTCAACAACTAGGCTCCGCAAGCCTCAAGTAACATTTCCTGCATCAATTTATTGTTCATTAAATGAGGTCAGGTCGTTGATTACTTCTTTCAAACAAATCTTAAGTTAACCTCCGGACTCGACAAAGACACACAGTGTGACTGACACTGAACTGTTGTTCCATATCCCAGGAACAAGGCTAGCCGCTAGGTTGATGCTCTCGAGAGTTTGCTCTACCACCTATCAGAATGCACCCGACTCAGTCGACACTCCAGGTTTATCACGCCCAAAACCGTACTAAGCCAAATACACTCACGCGACGGTCAACTTGCCGAGACACTCTCCCTCCCCACCCTATACGCATGGTACAACGGGCAAGTAAGTCCGGCATATCCCTCGGCGCGACCGAGTATGCCTAGTCCGGACTTCTTCTCGCAAGTCCCCTAGACTGCGCCCAACGGGTGGTTTGTCTAAAAGAGGCTCAACAACCTACAAGGTCACGGTTTTCCATGGGACGACGGTGGTTTCGCATGCAAGGGTTCAGATTAGTGGCACCATAAATAGACCTTATCGACGTTTGGAGGGGTGTTGCATTTAATCAAATTTATTATTTTCCAAACCAAACCACAAGGTTAGTCCAACATGATAACAATAATAATCATAGTCACTAGAGTTAAATATCCATAACAATAACAGTCAAAACCAACAGGTAAACAACACACACAGCAAGATATATAGATAGATATATAACAGAACATAAAATAAATAACGTCAAGTTAACCCGACCGGAGACTCTTAGCTGTGAAGCCAGAACCATCGCAGGTCGTCTTTAGTTGGTTGTTAATATCCACCATTCTATCGACGGCGGCGGTTCCCCCAGTCCAATGTCTTAAGAATGGTGGGGTTAGTACAGGGTAAATAACATAATGATAAATAACATAATGTAAACAAGTCAGTGAATTAGATAAGTTAGCGAGTTAGATTGATCATGCAATATGAGATGCAACGTGAGCACATACAAATATAAACACACGACATGACAATAGCAAACAAACAAACAAACATTGCGGGATTGATCATAGCAAGGGGTTAGCTTGCCTTCGAGGGTTCCAAATGATCCGGAAGGTCTCGGTGTCGTCGCGCGTCGAAAACTCGGAAAACGGCTAAACCGCGGAACGGGAAAACAATGTTTTGCAAATGGTCGGTGAAAGAAAAGGTTTCAAAATAAAACAAAACTAGTACCAACGTGTAGATCTCCTCGAGACGAAGATTTAGAAATTTGAATCACCAAAAACGGAGCTACGGTTTGAAAGATAGGAACGTTTGAAAATCTATCCGGCAGGAAAAATAACAGACGCGCGAAAAAACAGAACGGGCCGCCGGCCGCGCGACATGGGCCGTCGCGCACCTGCGCGCCTTGGCAGGCCACGGCTGGGCCGCTGCCGGGCTGCTCAGCAGCTGGGCTGCACGGGAGGGAACAGAACGGGAGAGGGGAAAAGAAGAAAACGGATCCATCGATCCGTTCGGTCGTCTTCTTCCTCGGTTCCGAACGGGAACGTCACGGGACGGCCTGGAATGGCCGACTACGACACCGGGAGGGCTCGCTGGCGGCGGGGATGGGTAGGGGGAGGCTCCCCATGGTCGTCAAGGGCGAGGCCGGGCGAGGGCAAGGCCTCCCAAGGGCTCGTCCGAGCTTCGGCCATGGTGGCCATGGAGGAATTTTTGTGTGGGTTTTGGGTGCGGTTTTTCTCACTCTCTTGCATTGAATGAGGAGGGCAGGGGGTACGGAATGAGGAGGAGTGGCTAGGGTTTGCTGGGGATGGTCTTTGGGGGCTTTATATAGAGGAGGAGGGGGAGGTAGATTGGTGGCCATTGATGGCTTCTAGGTGCAACTTCAAAGCTCCACGAATTGAATGGAGGGGATAGGAACGAGGGGGATGGTGTGGCTGTAGTTCTGGACACGTGGAGGAACTGGTGAAGAGAGGTTAGGCGGTGGTTTAGTGCTAAGTGGATTAGGATTTGAAGGCGATGCCAAAGTGTGCATCCCGAATGCCCCGGCGGAACGCGAGCGGCATCGACGTATTCCCGGAGACTCAGAGCACCAAACGGAAAAAAGGGAGGTACCTACGGGTTGCTGGGAAGAAGGCCTACGACACTACGTCAGTCACGCGCTTAAACGTCGCATTTGGTAAAACAAAGTTTTCTGAAAACCGAACGCACACCAGGTGTTCGACGAAAGGCAGGTTTCCCTAACTTCGAAAAATTCCAAATAAATACCACAGGGTATATTTGGTATAGGGAGAGTGTCTAAGGAGTTTGAACTCGGTTGGTGGTGTGGAGGAGGGTTTTGGAAAAAGGTCCTCTAAGCCGCGTACCGACATCGGTTTTTGGCTATAAAGGGAAGTAGGTCAAAACTTGCTCCAATGAATTTGGGTTCAACAGAAAAAGTGTAGGAAATGCAAAAAGATGCATCATCCTAAAATATGAGAAATTTTAGAGACTCCTAAGTGGACGAATAAAATTGGGATTAGGACCGACAATTAACAGTTTACTTTGGAAATCGGAAACGTTGGATCGGAGTACGAAATATTTTTGGGCGGGTCTTCGAGAAATGGATAGGGGAGTCCTCCGGTATTGAACGAGAGAGCAAAATCTAGATCGAATCGTCTCGAAAGATTTTAGAAAATGTTTATTTAAAACTAGAAAAGTTTTTTTGGCGTCAAAAATAATAATTTAAAATACGGCCTAAATTTTCGGGGTGTTACAAAACTTCCCCCCTAAAAAAATCTCGTCCTCGAGATTGAGGAGGTTTTACAAGAATCTTTAAACCATCGCTTACGCCCAGGTCAAAACTTTTCTACGAAGATAATTTTTTTTGTACCGGGATATCTACGCTCAAAAGATTTTTACCACACTCAATGCATTAAAAACAAGCATGGGGCTCACACAATCAATCAATATGGGATCTACCTTCATGCTTATTGAATTAAGTCTAAGGTTTTGTTTACCACACACTTTTTTTTTAAGAGATAACTCGGTTTCTTTTAAAACAAAATATTTGTAAAGGTATGGCATAATCATTTCAACCATACCGGTTATAACAAGCGGATAGAACATCAAATTTATTATCGGCCTAATTAGTAACGGCTAACAAACAGGCTACATCAAGCATCGCAGACCACACAAGAGAAACAAAACAACCATCCTAATTCTCAGCTACCAACACACAAGCGCCACTCAGGCTAACTAAATACGGTCCTATTCTGTTTGATGATCTTCTGCAGTTGGCGGAGTGCGAATTCTTCAGCGGAATCTTACTGCGAGAGAGTTTGGTTGCTAAGGTTAGCAGGCGAGGGTGGGAAAAATGACAGGTGGGACTGGGGTCTCCTATATCTGGGTTGTGTCGATTCCTTCTCATGGAAGAAATCGGCTGGCCTCACTCAGGGAAGGGGACCAATCCTATTGTACCTTACTGTGGACCGACACTAGCCATGCCGGTTAGGCGGAGACGGGTTAAATCCGTCGGGCTCATTGTCGGGCAGAGTAAGGCGGGGCTTTCCATGCTAGGGTAGTCTACAGCCAGCCTGGGCTCTGATACCACTCTGTAACACCCCTCCCTGACACAACTTGCCAGCGAGGCGGTCGTCTCGTGCGCCAGCCCAAGATATCTGGCCGCACGTCGCGACAGTGTAACATACATGGTATCATTACACAATCAGGCACACAAGTACTACAAAAGAGTTACAAGGCCATCGAGGCATGGCAGAATATCAAGCCAAGCATGGCACAGGTCAGAGTTTAACTAGCAGCGGAAGAAGATTTGAGGCAACGGTTTGAAGCGACTCCATTCCCACGGGCATCTGGCTGGGCTACGGATCCTAGCACGCACACTCTTGCTCCATCTCCTCGCTAAGGTGGAAGATGAATCCTCGCCAATATCTGGCCACAATAAGGCCCGTGAGTACATTAATTATGCACTCAGCAAGAGGTAGTCCCTTGCTACAAACAATCCAACAATCATGCAGCAAACAATCATGTGACAAGTTATTCGTCAATTAATAATAGACAACATGGCAAGACCTACGCAAAGCATAGAATAAAAGGTAGCATGGCATTGCAAACAACATGGCATGCAAACAATGGGTATCACCAATCAAGCATGGCATAAGTTCGGAATGTAGCATGGCATGTATTCAGAAAGTAGCATGGCAAGTATTCAGAAAGTAGCATGGCAAGTATGAGTTCCAACTTAACGGTGGAACTTAAAGATCGAGCACCGAGGAGCGGTGCCCGACAAGATAGTATATTTTCTGAGTTTCACAAATATTCCACAACTGGGCTCTCGAGCCCCTAGCCAACTCTGGCTCAACAACTAGGCTCCGCAATCCTCAAGTAACATTTCCTGCATCAATTTATTGTTCATTAAATGAGGTCAGGTCGTTGATTACTTCTTTCAAACAAATCTTAAGTTAACCTCCGGACTCGACAAAGACACATAGTGTGACTGACACTGAACTGTTGTTCCATATCCCAGGAACAAGGCTAGCCGCTAGGTTGATGCTCTCGAGAGTTTGCTCTACCACCTATCAGAATGCACCCGACTCAGTCGACACTCCAGGTTTATCACGCCCAAAACCGTACTAAGCCAAATACACTCACGCGACGGTCCACTTGCCGAGACACTCTCCCTCCCCACCCTATACGCATGGTACAACGGGCAAGTAAGTCCGGCACATCCCTCGGCGCGACCGAGTATGCCTAGTCCGGACTTCTTATCGCAAGTCCCCTAGACTGCGCCCTACGGGTGGTTTGTCTAAAAGAGGCTCAACAACCTACTAGGTCACGGTTTTCCATGGGACGACGGTGGTTTCGCATGCAAGGGTTCAGATTAGTGGCACCATGAATAGACCTTATCGACGTTTGGAGGGGTGTTGCATTTAATCAAATTTATTATTTTCCAAACCAAACCACAGGGTTAGTCCAAGATGATAACAATAATAATCATAGTCACCAGAGTTAAATATCCATAACAATAACAGTCAAAACCAACAGGTAAACAACACACACAGCAAGATATATAGATAGATATATAACAGAACATAAAATAAATAACGTCAAATTAAACCGACCGGAGACTCTTAGCTGTGAAGCCAGAACCATCGCAGGTCGTCTTTAGTTGGTTGTTAATATCCACCATTCTATCGACGGCGGCGGTTCCCCCAGTCCAATGTCTCAAGAATGGTGGGGTTAGTACAGGGTAAATAACATAATGATAAATAACATAATGTAAACAAGTCAGTGAGTTAGATAAGTTAGCGAGTTAGATTGATCATGCAATATGAGATGCAACGTGACAGGAGCACATACAAATATAAACACACGACATGACAATAGCAAACAAACAAACAAACATTGCGGGATTGATCATAGCAAGGGGTTTGCTTGCCTCCGATGGTTCCAAATGATCCGGAAGGTCTCGGTGTCGTCGCGCGTCGAAAACTCGGAAAACGGCTAAACCGCGGAACGGGAAAACAATGTTTTGCAAATGGTCGGTGAAAGAAAAGGTTTCAAAATAAAACAAAACTAGTACCAACGTGTATATCTCCTCGAGACGAAGATTTAGAAATTTGAATCACCAAAAACGGAGCTACGGTTTGAAAGATACGAACGTTTGAAAATCTATCCGGCAGGAAAAATAACAGACGCGCGAAAAAACAGAACGGGCCGCCGGCCGCGCGACATGGGCCGTCGCGCGCCTGCGCGCCTTGGCAGGACACGGCTGGGCCGTTGCCGGGCTGCTCAGCCCAACAGAACGGGAGAGGGAAAAAGAAGAAACGGATCCATCGATCCGTTCGGTCGTCTTCTTCCTCGGTTCCGAACGGGAACGTCACGGGACGGCCTGGAATGGCCGAGGACGACACCGGGAGGGCTCGCCGGCGGCGGGGATGGGTAGGGGGAGGCTCCCCATGGTCGGCAAGGGCGAGGCCGGACGAGGGCAAGGCCTCCCACGAGCTCGTCCGAGCTTCGGCCATGGAAGAATTTTTGTGTGCCTTTTGGGTGCGGTTTTTCTCACTCTCTTGCACTGAATGAGGAGGGCAGGGGGTACGGAATGAGGAGGAGTGGCTAGGGTTTTCTGGGGATGGTCTTTGGGGGCTTTATATAGAGGAGGAGGGGGAGGTAGATTGGTGGCCATTGATGGCTTCTAGGTGCAACTTCAAAGCTCCACGAATTGAATGGAGGGGATAGGAACGAGGGGGAGGGTGTGGCTGTAGTTCTGGACACGTGGAGGAACTGGTGAAGAGAGGTTAGGCGGTGGTTTAGTGCTAAGTGGATTAGGATTTGAAGGCGATGCCAAAGTGTGCATCCCGAATGCCCCGGCGGAACGCGAGCGGCATCGACGTATTCCCGGAGACTCAGAGCACCAAACGGAAAAAGGAAGGTACCTACGTGTTGCTGGGAAGAAAGCCTACGACACTACGTCATTCACGTGCTTAAACGTCGCATTTGGTAAAACAAAGTTTTCTGAAAACCGAACGCACACCAGGTGTTCGACGACAGACAGAGAGGTTTCCCTAACTTAGAAAAATTCCAAATAAATACCACAGGGTATATTTGGTATAGGGAGGGTGTCTAAGGAGTTTGAACTCGGTTGGTGGTGTGGAGGAGGGTTTTGGAAAAAGGTCCTCTAAGCCGCGTACCGACATCGGTTTTTGGCTATAAAGGGAAGTATGTCAAAACTTGCTCCAATGAATTTGGGTTCAACAGAAAAAGTGTAGGAAATGCAAAAAGATGCATCATCCTAAAATATGAGAAATTTTAGAGACTCCTAAGTGGATGAATAAAATTGGGATCAGGACCGACAAGTAACAGTTTACTTCGGAAATCGGAAACGTTGGATCGGAGTACGAAATATTTTTGGGCGGGTCTTCGAGAAATGGATAGGGGAGTCCTCCGGTATTGAACGAGAGAGCAAAATCTAGATCGAATCGTCTCGAAAGATTTTAGAAAATGTTTATTTAAAACTAGAAAAGTTTTTTTGGCATCAAAAATAATAATTTAAAATACGGCCTAAATTTTCGGGGTGTTACACTTCTCCTCGTCGCGGGGATCGTTTTCCTCCGCGCGGTTTTCGCCATGTCTACCGGTAACTCCTCTTATTTCAAATCTAGTACGAAATCTATTTTAGTTTAACCTAGCCGATTTAGGAGGTTGTTACTCGATTCCTTTGGTAGAACTGCTCCTCTAGGCTTGCTCTACCTTGCTCGTGCACAGATCTGTTTTTCGTTCATAGATTTGATTCAGTTTTTCAAAATTTCATGCAGACCGGAAATTTCCGGTTCAGACTCGGAAATTTCCGGCCCTTGGAAATTTCCGGACCTGACTCGGAAATCTCCGGCCTGTTCAAAATTCTGAAAAACAGACAAGTTCTACGAACGTTTAACGGTTCCTGTACGATTCTCTTTGCCTTCCTGGACATGAGTGCTTATCCCCCTTGCTTTCCATCTGCTCTATGCTGTTTGTTTGCAGGTTCTTCCACACGAGCAGGTCGCACCAAGTCTATGGCTAGTCGTCCGAAAGGGATTCATTCTCGGCCACCTAGTGATCCATCAAGTGATGAGAGTGAGCTCCCTCCTGCTGCACCTCTTAGAAAACCCAGCGGTGCTAACAAGAAGAAGAAGCCCGAGCTTCAATTGTCTGATTTCAACAAGGCCAGTTTTCTCAAGTGGCGCAGTGAGCTGTCCTATGCCGCTGAGGAGGATGACCCAAAGTTCTTCTGCACAGAGATGGCTTGGCTCTAACGGGAGGTGTATCTCAAGTTCTCCAGTGACAAGCCAGTTTGCCCAATGAGATGGATCAACTTCGACAAGCTTATGAAGAAGGCTGACTATTTTGGGGGAGCTATTCAGGTGTGCAGGGTTTTGGGCTTGGAGCATATCATGAGAACTGAGTGCAACTACAATGTGTCCCTCATTTATCAATTCTATGCCACGGTGGTGTTTGACTCTTCCGAGGATATTGGGATGACTTGGATGACTGGGAGACAGCGTTTGACCTCCTCCTTCCGTGAGTTTGCTAGGTTTCTTTGCTGCCCCTTCAATGGTAGCTCGGTGGCAGCTGGTGAGAGGATGCATCTCCATGGCGTTGCCGACAACAAGCACGTCACGTCTGACTTATATATGCCTGGTGGCGAGATTGGCTCGCAGCATGGTTTGCTGCCCACTTATGACATTCTTCTCCGCATGTTTCGCCACACCATTGCTCCCATCGCGGGCAACGCTGACAACATTGCCGGGGCTCTAGTGAACTTGATGGCCAAAGCCCATGAAGCTTATGTAGGAGAGTATGAACTGGACAAGGAGTAGTACAAGATTGACATCATGGATTTTATCTTTCAAGAAATGAGTCAAGCCGTGTTTGAGAGGAAAGTTCCCCCCACTACTAGGAAAAGGCTTATAGGTAGGATGGCATTTTGTGGCGCACCATCTGGCCCATGTGCCACAAAAAAGATTTAGTGGCGCATCAAAAAACGTGCGCCACAGATACCTGTGGCGCATTACATACCCATGCGCCACTGCATAACTTCTTTTTGTGGCGCATCCCTGTCCATGCGCCACAGAAAGACAGTGGGCCCCACAACCCCGTGCGGTTTCCAAAACCCGGGGACATTTCAGTGGCGCACCCATACCATGCGCCACAGAAAGTGGTGATTTTGTGGCGCATCCTGGGACATGCGCCACAAAATTCCCACGTTCTGTGGCGCAGGGGCCAGGGTGCGCCACAGAATATCTATAACGTAACGTGGGCCCGCCCCGCGCCTGCCTTATTTAGATCTGGCGCCGTGCGCGCACACAGGGCAAGGGTTTCGCTCCTCCTCCTCTCGATCCCCCACCGCCGCCGTGCGCTGCACTCCCCCACCACCACACCCCACTTCCCCACCCGCTCAGCTCCCATCCCCACCTCGATCGCCCCCGTTCGCGAGGCTCGCTAGCGGCGGCTAGCGGCTGCGGGACCTCTCGTGCATCCTCCGCCAAGACGCCAAGACGCGGGAGGAGCTCATCGAGGCGGAGGCCGCCGGCATCCTCCGCGCCGCCACCACCGTACAGGAGCCCCTCGACCCGGCCCTCGCCCTCGCCTCGGTTCGGTCGACATCCTCCGCGCCGCTCCTCCCCAAGCTTGGCCGCCTCCTCCGCATCCGTGCACACCCACAAGCGCCGGCCGCCTCCTCCGCATCCGCAAGGTACATTAACATGCCTCATACTTAGACTACATGCATGGATCAGTAGTAGAAGAAGAAGAGGGCCGGGGCTTGTTTCCATGCTGTTAATGGTAATGGTTATTTGTGTGGATGCTGTTTTCGGTTTCTATACAGTATAAGCTTGTGTGGAGGTACACTGATTGCGACAACAATACTGTTTTGGTTTAAGTTAAACTGTGCTTCACATAGTTCGATATTTGTTTGATGGCTGTACATATGTTAATATTTGTTCTCAGCTTGAATACTCTGCATTGTAAAAGTTACGGTTTTTGTTGATGCGTTTTTTAATCTGGCATTGTTTGATATGTTTTGTTGGTTGGAGGATCGTAGATCGGGTGTAGGAAATTAGGTATTGCTATTTCCCAATGTGCTTAATGATTTTTGATTGCTTGTTGATGCATGTTAATGTTAATGTTAATATTTTCTTTATCGATTGCTTGTTGATGCATGTTAATGTTCAGATGGTATTACAGCTTTGTTAAAATGTTTAAAATGTTATGTTAATACTTTTTGCAAGTCATTTCATGCCGATGATTCAAATGTTTATAGTTTTGGATTCGATCTCTAGGGATGCCGATGATTAAAATGTTGTGACACCGTGAGATCTAGAGGTGGTGTTAGTGAGGGCCAGTGGAATGCGACCTGATGTGCACGAATACACATTTTCTGCATTCCACTGTCTCTCACTGACACCATCTCGGACCATTTGTGTTCCAGCCTAAGTATGAGGCAAGATTTTTTATGTGACCCAATTCCATTTCTAAAATTTGTTTATTTATCATCTGTTAGTCTGATTTTGTTGGCTTAGTTTAAGATAACTACTTTTGGCCGATGATTAGATGGTTGCACGTTGCATATATTTTCAGGGAGGTGTGAGTGAACCATGTTGTCTGAACATATATGCAGTGTTCATTCCACGTTGTTCGCTCACACCGTCCCTGAAACAATTCCATATGAGGCCTTGCTTGTTTTTGTTGAGTGCTTTTTAACTTGCCGATGATTAAAATGTTGTGACACAGTGTGTTCCAGGGGTGGGGCGAGCGAGCCTTGTGATATGCACGAGTGCACAGATCTCGTGCATTCCACCTGGCTCGCTTGCTCCATCCCTGAAGCATGTGTGTCACTTCTAAGTATGAGGCATGCATCATTCTTGTTTATAGTTTCTAAAATACCGATGATTAAAATAATGTGGCGCACTGTATGATATATCTCCTGATAGTTTGTTGAACCTTGTATCATGCACACATATAAGTTGTGTGTCTCCTACTTGGTTCTACAAAGTTATCAGCATTCCCTGTGTGTTTCCAAGTATGAGGCATAATTTTTTAAAATCTTGTTTTGTCTATAAGTGTTACAATATCGATGATTTGTTTATATATGAGGCATCCTATGAGTCTTGACATACTTCATTTAGAATTTTTATTTACATGTCACCATTAAGCAAGTTTAATGGGCTTTACTAACCGCTGAACCTCCTCTTGTGTAGACGATGCCGCCGCGCCGCCGCGGGTCGTCCGGCTTCCGCGGTGTTCGGGAGTGGCCCAACGGCACCTACTACGCCGAAATCCGTGTCGGCAGATTCCGGCAGACGCTTGGGACGTACGCCACGCCGGAGCAGGCAGCGCGCACATACGACGCGGTCGCGTGGCGTTTCCGGCGCCCGCGGAGCGAGCTAAACTTCCCGGACTGCCCGGACATCGTGGAGGCGGAGTTCCTCGCGCCACGGCCAACCCTCCTCACCGACGAAGATCGTGACCGCCACCGCCAGGTGCAGCGCCGGATCGCCACCTCCGAGCACGACGAGGAGCTGATGCGTCGGTGGAGGGAGGAGTTCCCGGGCGACGTCGCCGACGAGAAGGCATTCTTCAGGAACCGAAGGGAGCAAAGGAGGACAGACCGGCGCCGCCGTCGGGAGGCCGCCCAGAGGGAGAGCGAGGAACACTGGGACACCGATGATGACAGGTGATCCGACTTCTTCTATAACACCAGCTCCGACGACGAGTAGTTTACTCGTGCGACTTGTTCTAGCTTAGGTTCTAGTTTGTAATAATAAGACTTCTCTACTAATTGTAACACCGACTTCTCTACTCGTGCGACTTCTGTGTATTTCTTCTGTTTTAATCTACTGTGTCAAATATATCATTGTTTATAATATATCTGTATAAATCCTGTATATATACCTATATTTGTACGGTGGCAGAAAATTTCGAAAATTCTTGTAAATTATTCTGTGGCGCATGCCACATGTTTTCTGTGGCGCATGCATTTCTGTGGCGCACGGCCAAGGATGCGCCACTGGTAAGTTTCTGTGGCGCACCGGGGGGGGTGCGCCACAGAATTACAATTTAGTGGCGAGAATTCTGTGGCGCACCACCCATTTTTCTGGGTGCGCCACAGAATGTCCTTTTTGGTGCGCCACTGATAGGCTTCTCCCAACTAGTGCCCCTATGCTCCATATGTGATGCTTCTCATCAAGCGCAAGTATCAGTTCTCTGAGGAAGATGGCAGCGATATGGATCGTGCTCTTGGATGCATCGCCCACACAGCTGCCAACATCGTTCAAAAGAAAGCTCATGTGGTGCAAAAGCAAGCTACGCTTCAAGAGATCAATGAGGATGATGTGTTTGGTGGCCCCACTCGCCAACCACGGCGCCACAACATCAAGAAAGCTGAAAAGAAGAGTCGCCCATGGCTTGTTCGTGCCGTGGAGAAGGTGATGAACATGAGCTGCTGTCTTCATGGTGAAAACTATTCAATCTACTCTCAGAACCACCGCATTCTCAAGCAACAGGAAGAGATTCGAGCTCACTTGAAGATGCCACCCCCCAAGAAACCCCTGAAGCCCTTGGTGCCTTTCGATGAGTGGAATTCACAGGAGGTAGTGGGATTCACATGGGACAGCGATGTGCCTGAGGATGAAGATGTGGATCCAGGAGCTGCTGATGATGATGAGGAGCAGGATTCCGATTCTTGACTCTTGGGACGTTAGTGGTTGCTTCTTTCCCTTTTTGGTATCTTGATGCCAAAGGGGGAGAAGTATCTCATATAGGACTCACGGGATTTGCATGGGTGGGAGCACTCCTTTCTTTCGTCTCGCTTGCTTTGTTTTACTGCTCCCAATCTTATCTTATTTGGACTTCTTTCGTTGCATGTTTGTGAGACATGAGGACCCCTTAAACTCTTATTGTAATAGCTCTAGTTAAATTTGGTGAACTATGCATGTTATGCTATGTTTATGTGGTTATATTTGCTTTACTTGCGTGGTTTGTAAAATCTAGGGGGAGTGTTGATCCTAAGTTGTGCGCATTTTGTATTCAAAAACATCCTCAAGATAATGCACACACTTAGGGGGAGCCCGTCTATATTTTGCAAATCCGTTCTCCTTTTGTGTTGTCATCATTCGCCAAAAAGGGGGAGATTAAAAGTGCATTCTTTGCACTCCTTGTTTTTGGTGACTAATGACAACACAAAAGTTGGGTTTAATGTTTGTGATGATCTATGCAGGTTTTAGAACAGGTGTGATAATGTGTTTGAACACATTCTGCTTATTTCAGTACTGGACTCTTATTTATTTCAGTCAGAAATCCTTCCGGAAATTTCCGGCCATTGCCCGGAGATTTCCGAGTCACCGAAGATTTTTCACTAAGTCCAGTTTATCAAGCAGTACTGCCTCTCAGAGCTTCTCAGTCGGAATTTCAGGCGCAAATTTCAGGTGCCCGGAAATTTCCGATGGGAGTCTGGAAATTTTCGAGCTGCAAGATCAAGTTCATCGCCAAGTCAGAAGCTGAACTCGTACTGCCTTCAGTCGAAGATCCGTCGGAACTCCTCGCGGAGATTTCCGTAGCCCGGAAATTTCCGGTGGCCAGTCCGGAAATTTCCGAACTCAATTCGGAAATTTCCGAGCTGGCGGCTGCACAACGGTCAGAATTCGGGGAGGGGTATAAATACCCCTCCACCTACCTCCAGCAGATCAGCTTTCAGATCTAAATCGCCCCCATTGCTGCTGAAGCTCATTTCTCATGGATCTCCCTATCTAGCCAACCAAATCCATTGATATTTGGAGATCTGAAGGAGAAGCCCCCGATCTACATCGTCACCGAAGAGATTTCACTTTCACCCTCTATTTCTCGAGGGGATTCGAATCTAGGCATTCCCTTATGGATAGCTAGATTCATACTTGTTGCTACTAGTTCCTTTCTGGATCCTTTGTGAAATTGACCTCTTGTGGTCTTGGTGAGAGCCCCCAATTCAGTTGTGGGTGTGTGCCTCACGGATTTGCACGGGATCTTCTCCGCCCTTAAAGGAGTCCTTAGTGGAAGAGTGGATTCGGACCTTGGTGGTCGAATTCATCGGAGAATAGGGTGAGGCCTTTGTGGCGTTGAGCTGACCTTTGTGGTTGCTCACACCCCTTGATACGTCCATTTTGCATCACTATTTTATATCATAATTTACTGATATTCATTGATATATTTCGTATTTGGAGATGATACTTATGTTATTTCATCTATTTTGCATGATTGATGATCATTGGGGGATGGAACTCCGGAGTCTAAATTCTGCTGGAAAAAGCGTCATCGAGATACAATATTTGCGAAGCTCAGAAGATCAAACGAAACACCTGGAAATTATTTTCTCACCAGATCACGAAGGAGGCCAAAAGGGGAGCCTGAGGTGGGGCCCAGGGGGCCCACACCATGCCCAGGCGCGGCAGGGAGGCTGGCCGCGCGAGCATGTGGTGGGGCCGCCCTGGCCCACCACCGGGCGTGCCCTTTCGCGTACTTCATCCCCCCGAAAACCTAAGACCTGGAGGGTGTTCAGAAATCCTCTTCGCCGCCACCACGAGGCGGAGAAGACAGAGAGAGAAAAGCTCTCCGGTAGGCTGCGTTGCCGCCGGGGAAATTCCCTCCCGGAGGGGGGAAATCGTCGCCATCGTCACCGTCATCGAGCTGCACTCCATCACCATCGCCAACACCACCATCTCCACCGCCGACGCCATCATCTCCATCGGTCCACTCCGTTCCCGCTGTAACATCTAGGGCTAAACCTTGTGTATTTGATAGGGGAAACTCTCCCGGTGTTGATTACTCTTGTTATTGATGCTATTGAGTGAAACCGTTGAATTAGGGTTTATGTTCAGATTGTTATCCATCATTATATCATCTCTGATCATGTACCATATGATGTGTTGTGAGTAGTTCGTTAAGTTCTTGAGGACATGGGAGAAGTCTAGATGTTAGTAGTGAACTATGTTGAGTAATATTTAATGTTTTGATATTTAAGTTGTGGTGCCATTCTTCTAGTGGTGTCATGTGAACGTCGACTACATGACACTTCACCTTTATGGGCCTAGGGGAATGCATCGTGTACTCGGTTATTAATTGTGGGGTTGCCGGAGTGACAGAAACCTAAACCCCCGTTGATATTCCGATGCATGAGGGATAGCAGGATCTCAGAGTTTAAAGCTATGGTTAGATTTATCTTAATTACTTTCTTGTATTTGCGGATGCTTGCAAGGGGTATAATCATAAGTATGTATTAGTCCTAGGTAGGGCGGTGCATTAGCATAGGTTCATCCACACGACACTTATCCAAACACTAAAGATTAATCATCAATATGAAGCGAAAGCACTAGACAGAATTCCCGTGTGTCCTCAAGAACGTTTGGTCATCATAAGTAAACAAACCGGCTTGTCCTTTGCTCTAAAAAGGATTGGGCCACTCGCTGCAATTATAATTGCCGCGCTCTATTTACTCGCACTTTATTTATCTGTCATATCAAAGTCTACTGAAAACTTGTCTGCTAGTGTTTACAGTGAAACCCTCATCAAAACCACTTGTCAACACCTTCTGCTCCTCGTTGGGTTCGACACTCTTATTTATCGAAAGTACTGCGATACACCCCCTATACTTGTGGGTCATCAAGACTATTTTCTGGCGCCGTTGCCGGGGAGTGAAGCGCTATTGGTAAGTGGAATTGGTAAGGAAAACTTTAGCTGTAAGTGCTGTTTTTATTTCTGTCTCCTTATTTGCTTAATATTGGAGAGAGGAAATGTTGCTTTCCTGTTTGGGAAGTCTTCTACCGCTGCTGAGGTAGAACATGAGGTGCCACCTGATGATATTGTGCCATTTAAAATACCTATGAAAATTATTGAACGTGTTATGAATAACCGCTATGTTGGGGATGGAACTGTCCACCCCGGTGATCATTTACTGTATTTACATGAATTATGCGAGTTGTTCAAGTGTGCAGGTATTACAATGGACGAAGTCAGGAAGAAATTATTCTCCATATCACTCGGTGGGAGAGCTGCGCATTGGTATAAACTGCTGAAGAACAGGGATTCTCTTGGATGGGAGGAAATTGTACCTCTCTTTTATTCTAAATTTTATCCTCCAAGTGAAATTCACCAAGATCGGAATTCTATATATAATTTCTGGCCTCATGATGGAGAAAGTATTGCCCAAGCTTGGGGGAGATTGAAGGCATTAATGCTCAAATGCCCCATTCATGAGCTTCCTGGTAATATTATTGTTGATAACTTCTATGCAAGACTCTCCTTTGAAGATAAAACATTATTGGATACTTCTTGTGCTGGATCATTCACTCGTAATAAGAAGGAGTTTAAATGGGATCTTCTTGATCGTATTGAAGAAAATACTGAAGCATGGGAGAACGACAAAGGTAGGGAGCCAGGTATAAAATATGACTTTGAATGCATTAAGACTTTCATGAATACTGATGCATTTCGCAATATTAATAGTGCTTATGGTCTTGACTCTCAAGTTGTTGCAAATTATTATAAATCCTTTGCTGTCTATTTCGGTTTGCCCAAGAAGGGGTTTGAAAAATATCATGAACCTTATAAAGATAAATCTATTGCTCCTTTAGCTAAAAGCATTGAAGTTAATATTGTTGATCATATCATTCCTGAGCCTTATATTGATAAAATTCCTTTTCCTGTTAAAGTGAAAGAACATTCTATTATGGCTAGTGTGGTTAATAAAAGTGATAAGAAAGCTAAGGAACCTGATGAACAAATTAAAGTTGAACCTTCTGTGGCTATAGTTAAAGAGCTTGTTTCTGAAAATGTGGGAGAAGAGTATATTATATTTTGTGATGATGCTTCTAATGTTGTTTCTCATCCTGCAAAGCCAAGGAAGGCTACTGTTCCTGTGTTATCTGTTAAAATCGGTGATCACTGCTATTATGGTTTATGTGATATTGGTGCAAGTTCAAGTGCTATTCCTTATGATCTTTATAAAGAAATTATGCATGAGATTCGTCCTAGTGAACTTGAAGAGATTGATGTGGTTATTCAACTTGCTAATAGAGAAACTATCTCTCCCATTGGTATTGTCAGAGATGTTGAAGTTTTATGTGGTAAGACTAAATATCCTGCTGATTTCCTCGTACTTGGTTCTGCTGCTAGTAAGACATGTCCTATCATTTTTGGTAGACCTTTTCTAAATACTTGTGGTGCTGTTATAGATTGTAAGAAAGAGAAAATCCTTACTAAATTTGCTGGTGATTCATATGAATTCAATTTTTCGAAATTTGCTAAAACTCCTTATGAAACTGAATTGCCTAATGAGGATTTTAGAGTAGAACAACTTTCTTCTATTGCTCTTGCGCCTAGTAATTATATTCAGCAATTTATGGAAGATCATGAGAGTGAAGATTTTATGGAACAAAGGAATGAACTTGAGGACATATTCCTTCGTCAACCTATTCTTAAACATAATTTAAAGGTGGAAGACTTAGGTAAAACACTTCCACCTAAAGAGGATCCTGTCTTTGATTTAAAACCTTTGCCTGATAATCTTAAGTATGCTCATCTTGATGATAAGAAAATATATCCTGTTATTATTAGTGCTAACCTTTCAGGTAAAGAAGAAGAAAGATTGTTGGAAATATTGAAGAAACACCGTGGAGCTATGGGTTATACTTTGGATGATTTAAAAGGGATTTCTCCTACTATATGTCAACATTCTATTAATATGGAGCCCGATGCAAAGCCAGTTGTTGAACATCAACGCCGTTTAATACCTAAGATGAAGGAAGTGGTAAGAAATGAGGTATTAAAACTTCTTGATGCTGGTATTATTTATCCTATTGCTGATAGTAGATGGGTTAGTCCTGTGCACTGTGTCCCTAAGAAAGGTGGAATTACTGTTGTACCTAATGATCATGATGAGCTTATCCCTCAAAGAGTAGTTGTTGGTTATAGAATGTGCATTGATTTTAGGAAGGTTAATAAAGTTACTAAGAAAGATCATTATCCATTACCTTTTATTGATCAAATGTTAGAGAGATTAGCCAATAAAACTCATTTTTGCTTTCTTGATGGTTATTCTGGTTTCTCTCAAATTGCTGTTAAAACTCAAGATCAAGAGAAAACCACATTTACCTGTCCTTATGGTACTTATGCTTATAGACGTATGCCTTTTGGTTTATGTAATGCTCCTGCTACTTTTCAAAGTGAAGGGGTTCCGGTGCAGAAAACAATAATTTTTCTAGCGTAAGAACGCCCTAACTAGCCAGGATCTATCTATCTAGTACATGTGATAACGGTGGCGGAACGGGTCACATTACCTCCATGTAGACCGATAGCGGGGATTACGCTCCCGCACAAGCGTCGCTGATGAAGTCGTACGTAGCCGACCTCAAGGTCGCGGAGAACTTGCCGCGATGATGTAGATGATAATGCCGGGGTGTCGACGATGACCTGCGTCGACGGGCGTTGGGCGGAAGGTGGCGTGGCGCCGGCGACTGGGGGGGGTTGGCGCCGGCGGCAGGGAAGCGACAGGGCTGCAGGGTGGGCGAGACGACGTCGCCCTGGCTCCTCAAATGTGGCGCCTCCGAGCACTCGCAAACATACGGAACTTAACAACAACCCCCGGTCATTCAGATCCAGCTGAAATCGCAGGGGTAGAACTTTTCTGGAATCCCGCAGGGCAACGGTGCCCGACGGTATAGCTTTGGTGGAGAGAGGAGGCAAAGCGGGCGGAGAAACAGCTCGGCCGGCTTGCTACAATATTAATTGTATTTTCTGTGTTATTAATCCAATTAATATGCCTTGCTATATAAAGGGGGGAGGGGGTGTGCAAGCACCTTGCCTCCCCCATGTGGGACTAAAGAAAAAGGAGGGGGAAGGGGAGGGGGGTTCGGCCGAACCCCCTAGTCCGAATTGGACTAGGGGCCCAAGCCCCCTTCCTTCTTGGTTGGTGCGGCTCCCTCTTGGGCCCTCTTAGGGCCCATGTAGGTGGGCTGCCCCTTTTTTTTTTTAATAATTAAATTAATATAAAATATAATTAATTCATAATTAATATATTTAAATACTATTTAATATCCCGTGACCCCGAAACATTTTCCGGACCACCCGAACACCTTTCGGACATTCCCGGAACCATTCCAGATTCCCCGGAACTCCTTTCCGGACCACCGGAACTCTTTCCGGATCATTTCTCTCTCTCCAATAAAATCCTATAATATTCCAGAACCTTCTCCAGGTGTCGTTAAGACCTTAAGTTTGTTACGCTACGGTTCGAGAACACTCCAGACATGGTCGAGACCCTTCGCTCGCCAATGACCGCCAGGGATACCTGGATGCATATGACGGTCCCTGTGCATTCTACGAATATCGTCGTTGAATCATAAACATGATATTCATTCCCTTTGTCTCTGCGATACTACCTTGTCCGAGATGTGATCGTAGACATCCAATGTCCTGTTGCATCTCGTTACCGACATAGGTTATTAACTCGTCTGTGATATTACATCTCCATGACCTAGTCATAAGCTGCGCAGCTATATAGATGCAATCTCACCGAGTGGGCCCAGAGTATCTTTCCATTACAAGAATGAACAAATCCCGCTCTTGATCCTTATGTCTTAACATACTCTTTCGGGATACCCAAGATGGACACCGTTATTGTCATGCTATATAAGACACAACGTTTGATGCTCTCAAAGTACTCCTACAAAGTAGCAATTAGCACGATCTCACGGTCTAAGGAATAAGCTATCATATTACTTATCTATTGCAAATGACAAACATCGTAATACGATCTTGTTGCAATACTTTGCGTATGTCCATCACCTTATTCTACTAATAAGATAACCCCATTGTCAACCGACGTCATTGTCCTTGATCGGGAATCTCGATCAACTGTCGCCCAATGGACTAGTTCATATAGAGGCTCACTAGGGACCCTGGTTGTCTATGTATCACACGTGTATTAATAATTCCGATTAATACAGTTATAGCATAATACAAAAACCTATTATAAACTTATGAGATAATGCAATAAATACTATTTATTTATTTGCCTCTAGGGCATATCCCCTTCACAAAGATGTATGTCTGCTATCTTTCATGGTTTTTGTGAGGAAATTGTGGAGGTGTTCATGGACGATTTCTCCGTTTATGGCACTTCCTTTGATAATTGCTTGCACAATCTTGATAAAGTTTTGCAGAGATGTGAAGAAACTAATCTTGTTCTTAATTGGGAGAAATGCCACTTTATGGTTAATGAAGGGATTGTTCTTGGACATAACATTTCTGAAAGAGGTAGTGAAGTTGATAGAGCCAAAGTGGAAGCAATTGAGAAAATGCCTTGCCCTAGAGATGTTAAAGGTATTCGTAGTATTCTTGGTCATGCTGGTTCTATAGAAGGTTTATCAAAGACTTTGCTAAGGTATCAAAGCCTCTTACTAATCTCTTGCAAAAAGATATACCGTTTGTTTTTTATGATGATTGTAAGGAAGCTTTTGAAACTCTTAAGAAAGCTTTAATAACTGCTCCTATTGTTCAACCACCTGATTGGAATTTACCATTTGAAATTATGTGTGATGCTAGTGATTTTGCTGTTGGTGCTGTCCTTGGGCAAAGAGTGGATAAAAAGTTAAATGTTATTCATTATGCTAGTAAGACTCTTGATGCTGCTCAAAAGAATTATGCTACAACTGAAAAAGAATTTCTAGCTGTTGTCTTTGCTTGTGATAAATTTAGACAATACATTGTTGATTCTAAAGTTATTATTCATACTGATCATGCTGCAATTAGATACCTTATGGAAAAGAAAGATGCAAAGCCTAGGCCTATCAGATGGGTGTTACTTTTGCAAGAATTCGATTTGCATATTGTGGATAGGAAGGGTGCTGAAAATCCTGTTGCTGATAATTTGTCTAGATTGGAAAACATTGCTTATGATCCTATACCTGTTAATGATAGTTTTCCAAATGAACAATTGGCTGCAATAAGGGTGAGTTCACGAGATAGTCCTTGGTATGCAGATTATGCTAACTTTATTGTTTCGAAGTATTTGCCTCCAACCTTTTCAGCTCAACAAAGAAGAAAATTCTTTTATGACTTAAGGCATTATTTCTGGGATGACCCACACTTATATAAAGAAGGAGTTGATGGTATTATGCGAAGATGTGTTCCGGAGTATGAACAAAAAGAGATATTGAGAAAGTGCCATAGTAGTGCTTATGGAGGACATCACGCTGGAGATAGAACCGCACAAAAGGTTTTACAATCAGGTTTTTATTGGCCTACTCTTTTTAAAGATGCAAGAAAGTTTATTTTATCTTGTGATGAATGTCAAAGAGTTGGTAATATCTCTAGACGTAATGAAATGCCTATGAATTATTCTCTTGTTATTGAACCGTTTGATTGTTGGGGATTTGACTTTACGGGTCCTTTCCCTTCTTCAGAAGGTAATACTCATATACTTGTTGTTGTTGATTATGTTACTAAATGGGTAGAAGCTATACCTACTAAAAGTGCTGATGGTGAGACATCATTAAAAATGCTTCAAGATATTATTTTCCCTAGGTTTGGTGTTCCTAGATATCTTATGACTGATGGAGGTTCTCATTTTATTCATGGTGGGTTTAGAAAAGTTCTTGCTAAATATGGTGTTAATCATAGAATTGCTTCAGCTTATCATCCTCAAACTAGTGGGCAAGTAGAACTATCAAATAGAGAAATTAAATCTATCTTGCAAAAGACTGTTAATAGGACGAGGAAGAATTGGGCTAGTAAATTAAATGATGCATTGTGGGCTTATAGAACTGCTTATAAAAATCCCATGGGTATGTCTCCTTATAAAATGGTTTATGGAAAAGCTTGTCACTTGCCTTTAGAATTAGAACACAAAGCTTATTGGGCAGTGAGAGAACTAAATAGAGATTTTAAACTTGCTGGTGAGAAAAGATTACTTAATTTAAGTTCTTTAGATGAATGGAGAAGTGAAGCTTATGAAAATGCTAAACTATTTAAAGAGAAAGTTAAGAGATGGCATGATAGGAGAATCCTTAAGAGAGAGTTTCATGTTGGTGAGAAAGTTCTATTGTATAGCTCTCGTCTTAGATTCTTTGCAGGAAAATTGCTCTCCAAGTGGGAAGGACCATATGTCATTGTGGAGGTGTTTCGTTCGGGTGCGATAAAAATTGCTTCGCTCAAGGATGACTCTACACAAGTGGTAAATGGACAAAGACTCAAGCATTATATTTCTGGAGATTCTTATAATGAAGATGTTGATATTATTCAAGCAATTACTCTGGAAGATTATATTAAGGAAAATATTTCTGAGTCTGCAGAACCTGATTTCGAAAAGGTACAGTTTCGGTAAGAAAAAGTTCGCGAATTTAATTTTGAGCTACCTATTATTTATTTTTGGAAAATATGGAAAAATACGAGACGAAAACGAGCAGGACACGAAGTCCGAGGCGCCCACACCACGTGGTGGCGCGAGGCCCTTGCTGGCCGCGCGAGCACCAGGTGGGGGAGCCTCGGAGCTCCTCTCCTACTCGGTTTCGCCCTGTTGCCTTCCTTTTATTTCGTAAATTTTTGCTATATATTCACCCGGAGCCCCCGAGGTCTGTATATCGTGTTTTCGACGCGTTTTTGTTTCGAGCTGTTTCTGTCCAGATGTCGTCTCAGGGATCTTGTTCCGAAGACTACGCACTTCGTCGCCAACGTGAACTCCTTCAAGATCTTGATCAAGGGTCTTTTGTTGGATGGGCGGATGATGAGAAGGTGAAGGCTAGGCGCAGGGACATGGACGACAGCGTCATGGAGGAAGTAAAGAAGATGCAGTCGGCCAAGAAAGATCGCGCAAGGACGGGGACTAGCAAGCCCACCTTTGTGGGATCAATTAACGCCCAACGTGCTTTTTCTCATAACATGCAGGGAGCAATACCGCCTGTTCCGGATCTTAGCTCTTTTCCAGATGCAACCGAAGCTCTCTGTGTCACGGATCAGTTTTGCGAGCAGTACCGCGTCCTGAGGAGGGAAGTGTATATACTTCAAGAGGAGAACAACAGGCTTCGCAAGATGTTGGAGCGTTACCTTACCCCACTTCGAGTCGTCCCTCCATCACCACCGAAGGAGTAATTCATCATCGGTATTGGCATCTCTCTTAGCTTGTTCCAAGCTTGGGGGGAGTGCCGCGGTATCACCATTATCTTTCATCTTTTACCTTTTAGTAGAGTCATATCATGAGTAGGGAAGTTATCTTATATGATGGTTTGCAGTGTGGAAGTATCTCTCTTTTAGTTGGTTGTCTATGTATCCCTTGGTGTGAGTTGCCGTTATGGAATATTAATGAGAAGTGTTATCATTTATTTTCTGCACACTTTATTTTAGTTCGCAACTTTTATCATGTATGATTGATCTTGTCATTAGTGTTGGTAATCACTTTGGGAGCATATAGTAAATCTTTTGGGTTTGGCAAACTTAGCATTGGTCAGTAGCTACAATACTTTGAGACTTAAGTGGAAAAAGGAATTACATGTAGAATATAGAATTCATTAATCTTTCTCACTTGTAGATTATAAGCTTAGTATTCACAAACTTAAAATTGTGTGTGCCTTCAAGTAAGAATTGCATGATTGTCTTTACTACATGTATGTTTGTTTGTATCCATCAACTCTTATGCTTGCTACCCAACCTTGCTAGCCAAAGACCTGTATCGAGAGGGAATACTTCTCATACATCCAAACCATGAACCGAAACCCCTGCCATTTGTGTCCACCATATCTACCTACTATGTGGTATTTTGCGCCACTCCAAGTAAATACTTCTTGTGCTATCTTTATTCAAAATTATTATCCCTTATTTGTGTCAATGTTCACTAGCTCATGAGGAAATAATAGTTGGGTTTGTTATCTTCCATACTAATTAAGTAACCCTTGACTTGCATGCTACATCTGCTCGTCATTAATATTGCAAAGGGGTGGTTAGACCTCTATAATATCAAAGGTTGAGATTTTAAAATATAGGCACTCCTCCATGGTTTGAGATTGATTGGTGAGCACCCGAGGATTCGGTTAGCCATGGTTGTGTTAGAAAGGTGGGGAGGAGTGTCAAGGCTGTGAAAGTAAAGGAAAAAGAAGATGAATATCATAAAGGCTTGTTTTTAAAAAAATAAATCGGAACCACCCTTAACTTGCTTAGTATGGGAGATGACAAGAACTCTATTACCATTCGTTGACAACAACAAACACCGCTCAAAAACTTACTTTTATGCTCTCTATATGATTTCGAAAACCTATAAAACCAAAAGCTCTAGCACATGCTTGTATCTCTGCTTCCCTCTGCGAAGGGCCTATCTTTTACTTTATGTTGAGTCAGTAAACCTATCTCCTTCTATCTTAAGCAAGCATTTGAGTTGATTGTGATTCAACCAGTTATACATTAGTATTGTTGATCATGTCTTTTATTCTTTCTTGCTTAGCACATTGTTGGCATCTAATGAATTTGATTTTTGCAGTTATCAACTAATAAAGAGGGCTGTTTTATAAACTAAGCTCAATATGTTCATTGTCCTCTGACCAAGGACTAAGTTTGCCAACACCAACTAAGGTTTTCTCTATGTACCTTATTGTGGTTTTCCTCTACTTGTTACAAGTTGATTTATATGAACGGAGTTGATATCTAAGATGACTTGTGCATTTATACATGTGATGCTTCTTGTCCGTATATTTTATATCGACACTTCACTCGATAAACCTGTGGTCATGTTTACCGAGTTCAGCTTTCACTTGGGGACAAGCGAGGTCTAAGCTTGGGGGGAGTTGATACGTCCATTTTGCATCACTATTTTATATCATAATTTACTGCTATTCATTGATATATTTCGTATTTGGAGATGATACTTATGTTATTTCATCTATTTTGCATGATTGATGATCATTGGGGGATGGAACTCCGGAGTCTGAATTCTGCTGGAAAAAGCGTCATCGAGATACAATATTTGCGAAGCTCAGAAGATCAAACGAAACACCTGGGAATTATTTTCTCACCAGATCACGAAGGAGGCCAAAAGGGGAGCCTGAGGTGGGGCCCAGGGGGCCCACACCATGCCCAGGCGCGGCAGGGAGGCCGGCCGCGCGAGCATGTGGTGGGGCCGCCCTGGCCCACCACCGGGCGTGCCCTTTCGCGTACTTCATCCCCCCGAAAACCTAAGACCTGGAGGGTGTTCAGAAATCCTCTTCGCCGCCACCACGAGGCGGAGAAGACAGAGAGAGAAAAGCTCTCCGGCAGGCTGCGTTGCCGCCGGGGAAATTCCCTCCCGGAGGGGGGAAATCGTCGCCATCGTCACCGTCATCGAGCTGCACTCCATCACCATCTCCACCGCCGACGCCGTCATTTCCATCGGACCACTCCGTTCCCGCTGTAACATCTAGGGCTAAACCTTGTGTATTTGATAGGGGAAACTCTCCCGGTGTTGATTACTCTGGTTATTGATGCTATTGAGTGAAACCGTTGAATTAGGGTTTATGTTCAGATTGTTATCCATCATTATATCATCTCTGATCATGTACCATATGATGTGTTGTGAGTAGTTCGTTAAGTTCTTGAGGACATGGGAGAAGTCTAGATGTTAGTAGTGAACTATGTTGAGTAATATTTAATGTTTTGATATTTAAGTTGTGGTGCCATTCTTCTAGTGGTGTCATGTGAACGTCGACTACATGACACTTCACCTTTATGGGCCTAGGGGAATGCATCGTGTACTCGGTTATTAATTGTGGGGTTGCCGGAGTGACAGAAACCTAAACCCCCGTTGATATTCCGATGCATGAGGGATAGCAGGATCTCAGAGTTTAAAGCTATGGTTAGATTTATCTTAATTACTTTCTTGTATTTGCGGATGCTTGCAAGGGGTATAATCATAAGTATGTATTAGTCCTAGGTAGGGCGGTGCATTAGCATAGGTTCACCCACACGACACTTATCCAAACACTAAAGATTAATCATCAATATGAAGCGAAAGCACTAGACAGAATTCCCGTGTGTCCTCAAGAACGTTTGGTCATCATAAGTAAACAAACCGGCTTGTCCTTTGCTCTAAAAAGGATTGGGCCACTCGCTGCAATTATAATTGCCGCGCTCTATTTACTCCCACTTTATTTATCTGTCATATCAAAGTCTACTGAAAACTTGTATGCTAGTGTTTACAGTGAAACCCTCATCAAAACCACTTGTCAACACCTTCTGCTCCTCGTTGGGTTCGACACTCTTATTTATCGAAAGTACTGCGATACACCCCCTATACTTGTGGGTCATCACCCCTCCAACGAGACGTACACCCATGTGGTGGAACTCGGGATAAAATCATCGTCTCCGAGTGTTCCTTTGGTTGTCTCTTTCCACTCTCCTTTACTGCTTTATCTTTCTTGCTTTGTTTACTTATTGTCTAGCACTTCTTTTCACTTAGTAGCACATCTAGACAATTTATATTTCGCAAGCCTAAAACTGAAAAAGATATAAAAATTGGTCACCACCTATTCACCCCCCCCCCCCCCTCTTGGTGGTCAACTCCCGTTCACCATGGACTGCAGAAAAGATTTTGGGCCATTGCAAAAAGTGCAAACAGAGAGGATATTAACTACAACAAAGCCAAACTTGCACAAAAGACTCCTGATGGTGCCAAGGATATCATGAACACATACCCTAAGCATTGGGCAAGGGCTTTTTTCCCTGTTGGATCTAATTGTGAGTCTATGGAAAATAACTTGTGTGAGGCATTTAATCATGCAATCATTGAGTCTAGGTTCTACCCTATTATTTCTATGCTTGAGAAGATCAGGTACAAAATATATTACTCTCAGGGTTCAAGAAAATAGGAGCAAAAGTGATAATTGGCCTGGAAGATTTTGTCCCAACATCTTTAAGAAGCTGAAGGTGAGCATCCAAAGAACTCAGTTTTTGGATATGCTCTCGAATGGAAAAGATGGCTTCGAGGTGAAGCATATGAATGGAAGAGGGAGGAAATACACTATAAATTTGGAGAATCGGACTTGCTCATGTGGATACTTCCAGCTGGCTGGACTACCTTGATGTCATGCTATCACTGCCATATATAAGTGTGGCAAAAATGTTGAAGAGTTTATTCACGACTGCTGTTCCATTGAAGTATTCAAGAAAATCTACAATCATTGCTTGGAACCAGTTGAGGGAGAAGAGAAATGGCCAGTTTCTGCAAATCCAAGACCACAAGCTCCTGGATATGTCAGAATGCCTGGAAGGCCAAAGAAAAATCATAGATTAAATGTGGTATTTGTAGAAATACTGGCCACAACAAGTCTGGGTGCAGAAAAAATCCCGAAAAAGGAAATAAAAGGAATTCTCATCTTCAAAAGGCTGGGAAGAAAATGAAAGCCAATGAGGTAGATTAATACGCCTTTTCTTAACTGACAGTACACCAAACTCCACCTTTTCAAGGAAAGAATTGTGCTCTGTTCTATTATTGTACAGTAGCTAAATTGCATGATTTCTGCTATTTTCTGCTCTTAAATTTTGTATACAGTAGCTAAGCACTCAGTTGCGCTTTGTTCCTCTTTTTCAGGAAAAAATTGTGATATGTACTATATATTCTTTATATTGTGCAGTAGCTAAACTGCACCAAGTTCTCTTATTTTCTATTGTTTATATTGTATATAAGAAGGTAACTGATATTTTTCATCATTTTGCAATAATTTCCAGCAAGCACAAACAGATTCTCAGGGCGGGGCAAGCCAAGTGCAGAACAAAGAAAAGGAAACAGCTCCATCTAGTTCAGCGAAAAGGAAGGGAAACAAATTTGTTGCTGCAGCAAGCAAGGGGCAAAAGAAGGCCAAGAAGTGACCAGCAAGCAAGTGGCACAGTTTCTTCAAGTGTTTCTAAGAGTTTTTAACTTGTCTGTCAACGGTTAACATTCGACTATATTGCATTGCAATTCATAATTGAAGAACCAAATAGATGCTCCATTTAAGTGAAACAAACTGTACATTTATACTCCATTTCATTGTCATTCTCTTGCAATTACATTACCCTTGGAGCTACATACATCAACCTGTAGCACCACCCTAGCTGTGAATATCTACAGACACATTTGTCCATACAATCCTCTGGCTCTTCATTCTTCTCGCTAAACTATCATCTAAGTTTAGCTACTTGTACAGTCCACTCTAAATGGTCGCTGAGCAATGCCTTCTCCATCTTCCATCCTCCAGACCTCGTTTCACAGATCAACACACCAATCTCATATTAATTGACTAAGCCGATCATCACACCATCAATACAAGATGTAGCCACCCCACTGTTTCAAGTATAAGAAGAAGAGAAAAATAACCAAAAGAATCAAAATTCAGGCAAATTAATGATAGTACTCACGCCACCGCCAGTCCAGCTTGTTCCCTAATCCCGGCCACACAAAGGAGGTTTGGCTAGAAAAGAACCAGGAAGATCCGGATTGCAGAGTATAGGGTTCAAAAATCAGGGATTCCGAGGTGAGGGTTCGTTTCAGCCTTTTGCCCTGATTTAAACTGGTGCTACTCTTATAAGCTCATGGAGGTGGGACTAAAAGAATGGATGCATGACGCTGGTGTGAACACGCGTTGTTGCTTCTTCTGTTTTTCCTTCTAAGTCAAGGGTATACACCCACTTAAGGAAACAAGGGAACAAAAAAGCGCACCAAAACTCTTGTAAGTGAGTGTCGTCGTGGTAAACAGACAGATGCCTATGGGTAGGCTAATTTGTGGGGCCGGATGGACGCTAGAGGATTCGGGGAGGGATAGCGCGCTAAGTAGCACACACAAAGAAACACAACCGACACGGGGACACAAGGATTTACCCTGCTTCGGGGCTCTCGTGAGGAGATAAAACCCCTACTGCAGCATCTATCCTATTTGGTATATTTCTCACTGGTACCCGCGCGATACAAATGCTCCATGAGCCGAGCTAGGCGTGCCTCTAAGAGGTCTTGGTGAGCAAATGGAAAGGGGGGAAATGAGGAGCCCGTGGTGGCCGTCGCTTGAGCTCTCCCCCTGGTGCTCTTTATATAGAGGGAGCCCAGGGGACAAGGGGTAGCCCGCATGACACAGCACACACACTATTCATGATGTGACTACTGGGGTCTTGTCAGCACTATTCACTATGTCATGCAGTTGTACTCTCGTCACATCAGGGGATGGGCTTGGCATGTCTTGTTTGTCCTTTGTCCTGTAGCGATTGGCATGGCATCTTCTCCGCATAACCCGGCATGGATATGCCGGATAACTTGGCGACTCCTCTCCTGGGCAACCCGGCATGGATATGCCGGATTCCACCTCTTAACCCGGCGTGGGTATGCCGGATAATCTTCTTCTCCCGAGACCCGGCATGGTTATGCCGGATCACCCTTCATAAACCGTTCTTCCTGCACATAAGAATAACACAATGCATACCGACATAGACATGTCGGGTAAAATATGGTTAAGTTGGTTAGAGTATGTCGGGCTGCACCAATATCATATCCCGGTCCCTTCCGACCCTGGCATGTGTCGGTCAGCAAGTATGTCGGTTCCGTCTTGGACGTAGATTTTACCATATCTTTACCCTACCCGGGGGTAGCCCCCCGACACTAGTCCCCGAGGCTGCGGGGGACTCGCAGAGTCGCGCGCAGACTTAGAAGAAATAATAACACCACCATCTTTACCTACTCCACCGTGTACCTGCAAACATACAATCATATGCCGGTGCCTTAGCCGCTCTGGGCGTTTTACCGACATAGATGTCTTCGGCCACTGCCGGCTTGACATAAACATACCTCACATGCCGGCTTTTAGCCACTCTGGGCGTATACCGACACGAACGTCTCATGTGCCGGCCTTTAGCCACTCTGGGCGTATACCGACACAGAGTCTCATGTGCCGGCTTTTAGCCACTCTGGGCGTATACCGACACAGACGCCTCCAACCTCTGCTGATGTGACATAAGTGTATCTCGGGTGTCTCGATATCTCGGCCACTCTGGGCATATCACACATGTCTCGGTATCTCGGCCACTCTGGGCATATCACACATGTCTCGGTACCTCGGCCACTCTGAGCATATCACACATGTCTCGGTATCTCGGCCACTCTGGGCATATCACACATGTCTCGGTATCTCGGCCACTCTGGGCATATCACACATCTCATTTCACAAACCAACATGAGCGATGACCGGGGATACAGGATGATGCCACGATACTATGGCGAACCGAAATAAACGGCGATCTGGAGATACGGAACGATGCCGTGATACATTGGCGAACTGACAAAAGTGACAACCGGGAAATGATAGGCCATTTATAACTCGGTAAACCGACATCAAAGATAGTCGAGGATACACTTTCATGCCATAATAAATATACGATCGATCCGAGATAACCGACATAACAACCAAGATAACCAAGATAATCAATCCCTTTGACATGAATATCCTCTCGGTAAAACCGACATCACCTTTCAACGTTAGTCCAGGCATGCATGTGCAATAAATATTGAACAGGAGCGACTGCTCTATTTAACAGGTCAAACTGACTTTAACTTAAAGACAGAAATTACGACGAGTTGCAAATCTACGCACTAGGGTGCAGACTCGGTCTGCACCGAGTCCCCGAGTTACATTAGAGATCTAGCAGAAAGAATAGAACGCACTGGCGGGCTAATCCCCGGGTCAAGACATCTTGCTCCGGGGAAAACACACAGACAACATACGCCGAATTACTTTTTTGACCGTGCCCCCTAGTATGTTTTCATGTTTACTATACTCCACAACCTCTGCTCTTGACTACCACTCTAGGCGTTCGTCAGTCGAGTCACAAGATCATCTCGGATAGCATACATTACTTGAACTTTGAAACAAGGTTGAAAGTTTATTCGGCACATGGGCAACATATAAAAAATACACAAGGCAGCCCCCGAGTTTCACTTTGAGACGCCGGCATACAAACGATACAGAAAGAAAACATGCACAGAGATAACAGGGCAGTCCCCGAGTCCATCTCGGAGTGCCGACATACAGGCAATACAGAAACGACTGAGATAAAACACAAAAGTAAACACGGGGCAGTCCCCGAGTTCATCCCGGGGTGCCGACATGCAAATATCTCGGAACAAACAGACATAAACCACATGCATACAGATAAACTGATTTCCGAGCTGCTCTACCGACTTAGGATGAAAAGCATAACTGACCGGTGAGCCAGTCCCCGGGTCAAGACATCTTGCCCCGGGGGAAAATATACAGATAACATAACATGGCAGTCCCCGGGTTACGACCTCTCGCTCCCGGGTTAACAGCTAAATTAGGCACGAAGGGGCAGTCCCCGAGTTACTCTCAATACTGGCCAATTGCATGATACAGACGAAGATACTCACGGAGCATTGGTGCGGTCGGGATCGACGGAGCCGACATGACCTGGGCAACTGTCGGGGAGTTACCCGGAATCTGTCGACGGCGAGCGCTGGTGTAGGTCGGAACGGCCTCTGCGTGCGGCGGCGAGTCGTAGCGTGGGGACCATGATGATGTCGAGTCCCCGAGTTGATGAATAAGGTCCCGTCCGAAATTAGTCCAGCAAGCGCCACTGATGCCCCACGGTGGGCGCCAACTGTCGTCGTGGTAAACAGACAGATGCCTATGGGTAGCCTAATTTGTGGGGCCGGATGGACGCTAGAGGATTCGGGGAGGGATAGCGCGCTAAGTAGCACACACAAATAAACACAACCGACACGGGGACACAAGGATTTACCCTGCTTCGGGGCTCTCGTGAGGAGATAAAACCCCTACTGCAGCATCTATCCTATTTGGTATATTTCTCACTGGTACCCGCACGATACAAATGCTCCATGAGCCGAGCTAGGCGTGCCTCTAAGAGGTCTTGGTGAGCAAATGGAAAGGGGGGAAATGAGGAGCCCGTGGTGGTCGTCGCTTGAGCTCTCCCCCTGGTGCTCTTTATATAGAGGGAGCCCAGGGGACAAGGGGTGGCCCGCATGACACAGCACACACACTATTCATGATGTGACTACTGGGGTCTTGTCAGCACTATTCACTATGTCATGCAGTTGTACTCTCGTCACATCAGGGGATGGGCTTGGCATGTCTTGTCTGTCCTTTGTCCTGTAGCGCTTGGCATGGCATCTTCTCCGCATAACCCGGCATGGATATGCCGGATAACTTGGCGACTCCTCTCCTGGGCAACCCGGCATGGATATGCCAGATTCCACCTCTTAACCCGGCGTGGGTATGCCGGATAATCTTCTTCTCCCGAGACCCGGCATGGTTATGCCGGATCACCCTTCATAAACCGTTCTTCCTGCACATAAGAATAACACAATGCATACCGACATAGACATGTCGGGTAAAATATGGTTACGTTGGTTAGAGTATGTCGGGCTGCACCAATATCATATCCCGGTCCCTTCCGACCCTGGCATGTGTCGGTCAACAAGTATGTCGGTTCCGTCTTGGACGTAGATTTTACCATATCTTTACCCTACTCGGGGGTAGCCCCCCGACAGTGAGCAGCACCTAGACTGAACATGCGTGTGGGCATCCAACTATACGAACAAAATAAAAATATGACTACCCAAATACATGATTTGGTTCAATCCTTCAATGAATCTTTTACCGAATAAATCCGCGCTCGCGTCAAGTAGGTCAATGTCCTCGACCTTGAACACGGAGATTAACCCATTGCACACGCTCATCCCGTAGGGGTTCACGCAGGAAGAGTATGGAGTTGCGTGGGACTCTCCCTGCTCCAACGAATGCGGGTATCATCGGGCATGACCGTCGGTGCCCACGCCTACCAGTTGTTCGACGGTAATCCGGAGAAGGCTCAGGTACAATTCGGATCCAAATGAATGTTTTGGGATAAATTTTACGGATCATAGTTTAATTCTGAGCAATGTGTAGGATGATTTTATATGATGGATCTAATCTGAGATGGTGGTGATGCTTCTAGTTCTGATGAATCCACACCCACTCCTCTGTTAAATGTTTGGAAATTCATCGGCCACTCAAAAGAAGAAGGACAAGTGGGCAAAAACTAGAGGTAGTTCATACACAACTCATGAGGATATATTGTTATCCAATTTTGGTTGGCCACTAGCATGGATCTTATATGTGGAACCGAGCAAAAGGGTTCAAAGTATCTGGAGAAGCTCCTCACATCATATCATCATCAAAAGTACTATGTAGAGCCGCATGCAATCCATACCACTTGAAAAGCAAGCTCTCTCCAATATAAGTGGCGGTCATCCAAGAGTTCGTCACCAAGTTTTGTGGGTTTGATATGCAAGTGCAAAATAGGAATTGAGGTTGTGTTGGCACTGATATCCACGTAAGTGTCGATGGTTCTTTGATTGTCATTACATTTCTCTTTGCTCTGCATTGAATTTTGTTGAATATGTCTTTGCATTTTGCTTATTCGATAGGGTTGGCCGCTATTTGTGCCACAATTCCTAGAACAAACCGTCTACTCTATCCCATTGTTGGGTTGAATTGAATGGTAAACCGAAATGGTGCAGGCAAATCAATGATCTCAAGAGTCCAACAAAGAACAACGATGGGTCGATCTCCACTTTGCGTGCTTGGCTTGATGAAAATGATGTGGTAGCAGACGGACAAAGGTTCATTCAAATTAGGTAAAGACATTTGATACGAAAGAAGTGAAAGAAGGAGAAGGCGACGCACGACGACGCGACAAGCAAGATGTCCGCCACATGAACGAACATTTTCTTTGCCAAACATGAGACCTTGAATCAATTGAGAAGAGAGAAGAGAAGGAGTCGGATGGGAGGTACAAAGCATTCTTGACGTTGCGTAATAGATAGAGAACGGAATTGTATTGTTAGGGATCAAGCGAAAGAATGAGTTGGAGAGGGCAAGGTTGGAACGGGAGGAGGTTTGGATAAATAGAGTTAGAAAGGAACAAGATGTGTGATGTAAGATTTATGGACTCGAGAATTATATTTAAATAATAGCCAAATGGAAAAGAAAATCGGTGATCACGAAATTGGTGCCTGTTTGAATTGTTGAATTTTAATTTCTGTTAAATTTGGTTTGTAAGACTATTTTACAATTTGGTTTGTATATGAATTTGATGGATTGCGATTGAAGTTGCATGTCTTTGCATGAATTTGGGAAAATGTTTGTACACTAGGGCCGAATATTTTGGAGATGCTCTATCCAACCCTTCTCGTGGGCGCACGCACAGGTAGATTCAACCGGTACGACTCTGCTCTGCATAAAAAACACAAAACCTAATATACGGGAAAAGTGAAAGGCACCTACGCTGCTCAACGCACGTAAAGCTACAACCTTTCCCGCTTTCCCAAACTTCAACACGACCCAACTAACGAACTACTCTTTCCAGCCTGCGCCTGACACACGAGCCTCAGGGCACAGAATCACACAAAAACGAAGCAAAAAAAAAAGAGATTACAGAGAAAAAATAGCAGAGGAAGCACCCGCAGGCATTACAACGAGCGCCTGGCCGGCGGCCCGGTTCACCGGAGCCAGCGGCGGAGGTCGGTGGTGGACGACGGGGAAATCGGTTCCCCTCCTAGGCTCTCTGCACATGACAAAGACGACACGGTGGAACGCTGCTCGGAGGTGAACCGCCCCGCCGCGCTCTTAAAGCTCGGGCTCCGCAGGCTCTGGGCGTAAGCGCCGCCGTAGGGGTCGAGCGGGACGGGGAACGACAGCCGCTTCTTGGCGCTTCCTGCGGCGGCGTTGTAGGCGGTTTGTGGCCGGTCCCTCTCCGGGGTCGCCGGACGTTGCCTTGGCGCGCTCTGTGAGCGTATGCGCGCCTTGGCCGACTCCGTCGCCGCCATGTAGTTCGGTACCGCCGAGCCCGAGGACGCGTGGCGCTGGGAGTGCAGGCTCGGGGTGTAGCTTCCCCCGCCTCCACCGCCGCGCTCCACGCGCGGGCTCGCGGAGCGGACCTGGATCGGCGGTCGCGCCTTCCCGGGCGACGGCGTGACTGCGGAGGAGGGGTGGTGCTGCGCCCGGTGCATCGGCGAACCGCTCCCGTGCTGCGACGGCGGCGCCTGCCGGCGTGGCGTGGAGTAGGAGAATGGCCGTGCGGTGTCGATCTCCAGCGTCTTGACCTGGTCGCGGTGATCCGTGGACGCGCGCCCTGGCGCCGCAGCCGCTGCCGTTCGGGTGCTGCTCCTGTTGGTGTCGAACGAGGCGCGCGACGCCATCCACCTCTCCGCCCAGCGCGGCTGCCCGTCGACGTCCATCTCCTCCTCCACCGAAGCCGCAGGGTTCCTCCAAATCTTTGAAAACCAGAAGAAATTACAAACTGTGAGATTCGAAGACTGACACAAACATGAAAACAAAAAGATCCTCAAACACTTTCCGTCCAAGTTTCTTACTTGATGGGAGAAGGCATAGGAGAGTGCTCTTTCACGCTTGAGAGCCGCATCTTTCCTCGTCTGCAACATCGCTTGTATCTCCTCTATCGTCCGCGGCCGATCGTCCCAGTCGTCGGCCGCGAAGCTGCTGCCGTCTCGCGACCGCTCCTGCAAACCAACCAAACCATCAGCACCAAACAAGTCGTAGCAGCACGAGAATGGTACTAATAGATTTGGACGCACCACGGAGCGGCGTTCGGCGTATTCGTGGGTGTACTTGGAGTCCCAGAACGTGGAGGTGTCGACGCTGTAGGAGGACTTGCTGCTGCCGCAGGCGGCGGCGCCGGCGGCGGACAGGGACTCCTGCGAGAGGCGCATCCGCTGGTCGCGCACGCGCGCCTGGACGCGCACCAGCGCCTGCATGCACCGCAGCGTCATGTTGGCCTGCTTGCGCACGTTGTGCCCGCGCACCAGCGCCTGCAGCTTCACCAGCCCCTTGAGAGCACGCAGCGCACGCCGAGCCTGCGGAAGAAGAAAACACGCAACGCATCAGCAGCAGTCAAACCTACTGCCGCTAGTGCGGTGCTAGTAGTGATATGGTATCATCCTACCAGGTAGCCTCGGAAGGCGGTCTGCACGACGATGGCGGCGTAGTGCTCGCCCACGTAGCCGGGGGAGGGGCGAGTCAGACGGACCACCTCGGCAGCCGCCTGCGCCGTGGCGACGGCGGCTTCGGCCGTGGCCGCGGTGGCAACGGCGAGTGCGATGGCATGGCGCTGCTCATCGGTCACCGAAGGGCCCGGCGCGGACCTCGCCGGCGCCGGTTGCTGCTGCTGCTGCTCCGGCGCCACGGGTGCAGCCGGCGAAGGCGACGGGGACGAGGACCTCCGGAAAAGCCATCTCCTCCTCTCCCTCTTGTTCTGCGCGGCGCAAGTGCACGAACACAAAACGTCATTAACTGGTTCGTCCATTAATAAGACCGACCAAGAATCAAACGCCGAGAAGAAGGACGAACATAACAGAGATGCCATGGGAGGAGAAGAAACAGGGGGGAGAGTGGCGGACCTTGTCCTCGTCGGCGTCGGGGTCCTCGCGGAGGCGCGGCGCCTTCTTGGGGCTGTCCTCTTTGGATGGCGAGCGGAACGCCCGCTTGACGGCGGTGAGCCACGAGGAGCCGCCCTTCTTATTCCCCATCCTATCCACCACCACCACCACCACCGGCGCGTGACTGCCGCCCCGCGGCCAGGGGCATCGACGACGCACGCACGTCCCCTCCCTCCGGATCTTCTCCTACGAGCTACCACTCGATCCTAGCTAGCTTGCTACTGCGGCACGCATGTCAGGAGACCGCCGAGTTATTATGACTGCCGCGGCTGGCTGGCGCGGGCAGCGGGGAGTTGTCGCGCGCTTGCTTGATGACGACGACTCACGCGCTCCCCCCTGCGGCTTTTATCTATGTGGAGCCAGCCATTAGCAGCGGCAGCAGCGGAGGGGAGTGGAGTGGAGTGGATCAGTCGTCTCCAGTGGAGTGAAGAAGACTGTACTGTTGTTTGGCACTTGGTGGAGGGAGCTTGGAGAGAAGCAGGACAATGACCACCCTCCTCTAGCAGGTGGGGTCATCGTTCCCCATGCTGTGGTGGGGCAGGGGCCCTGCGCCGGTGGGTGAACGTTACGATGGCGTGGAGCCCGGTGGGAAAGCCTTTTGAGCCGTTTGTCTAATCCGTTCGGGTGTGATGATGAGTGGGACGTGTACGTGTGTGCTGCAGGTGCGAAATGATTCGCTTCGCCAAGCATATTTGTACGATACTACTAGTACTAATATGTTATTAAAACGATTTTGAACTGTCAAAATGTTTTATATTGAGCAACTGAGCTGGTAGTATTATTAGGCCAGTTTGGAAACAAACCAAAACGGTAGTAATTTTGAACTATATAAATTTTCATATTGCCCGGAGACCAGATCGACCTTCGCATTGCCCGGAGACGATCCAGTCGTGTCGACGAACCGTCTGCCCAAACAGTTTTCATCCATGTCACCACCTAAACCCACACTAAACAACGGTTCTGCCTCATAGAACCGTCGTAGCGTGGGAGACGGAGGCCGCCGCCTCGACGCACCACCACCTTCCGGAGCCGCCGCCCCGACATCCACCGCCCACGACCACACGCCATTCTGCACATCCGTCGCGAAACCGTTGCACCACGCTGGCCAAGGGCTCCAAAGAGGCGCCTCCAACAAGGTAGTGACGAGACCGTCACCGCCGCCCGCTCACGAAGGAGCCAAGATTTTCACCCGGAGAACTTGGAACCACGACGCGTTAGACGAGATCGAAAAGCTCCATGACGACGCAATCAAGAATGGTAACGACGCCCAAGGGCGCCGCCGTCGTCGGCACCGACCAAAGTCCATGTGAGCTTTCGCCCGGAGTTTGACCCGACCGCAGAGCTTCGGGAGCAGCCGGATGGCATCCCGGCCATGTCGTCAACCACCGAGCTCCACCGTATGCCGTAGCAGCCGTGGCACCACCTTCCACGGTCGCTGCCATGGCCATAACCGGTTCAGCCGCTCCGCAACAGTCGTTCCGGGGCCGCCGCCCCGACTTCCTCATCTCCAGGAGCACGCCGTGGCCGAACGAGGCAGGAAAACAAGCGCCGCGACCTCCCGGACAAACAGCCTGCAACTCATCTTTTCCTCCGGCCGAAACATGTGCAAGTTGCACCGCCGCAGCAGGATCCCGAGCAAGCGGCACCATCCCGAGTTAGAGCCGCTAGCAATCCATCCCGATCTAGAGCAGCAATCGATCCCGCAACAATCGTCCCGAGCAAGCGGCACCATCCCGAGCTGTGGCCGCCAGCGCCGCGACCCGCTTGAGGCCCAGATCAAGCCCGGCGCCCCTCCGATCTCCAGCCACCGTGTTGCAGCGCATCCGCGCCCCACACACCGCAGCACCGCTGCACCCTCACGCCACACACCTCTGCGCCGCCGCGCCTCCGCGCTCAGCGCGCGCCCTCGACTTCACCATCGCGCGTGGCCGCGAGATCTTCGCGGAACCGGAGAAAACCGCCCCGCCGCAACCTGCGTCGGGCGCACCCGGCTTTGTCGGCGCCCCCTCCGGTGGCGGCGATCTGGGGGAAGGGGTAGGAGGGGTCCGGCGACGGCGGATTTGTAGGAGATATGCCCTAGAGGCAATTAATAAAGAGTTTTATTTATCATATCTCATTTGTTCATAATACGTTTTTGTGTCATGCTATAACTGTATTAAGCGGAAACATTAATACACGTGTGATACGTAAAACAACCAGGTCCCCAGTAGCCTCTATTTGACTGGTTCATTGTGCAATCGATGATCGAGGTTTCCCGATCATGTGACATGGCGTCTATTTGACAATGAAGTCATGTCGTTGGTAGAACGATGTGATGGACATACCCAATATTTGTAGGACGTAGTCATTACACCTTCGACCGTGAGATCTACTCTTATTGCTATTCCTGGAAGACACTTTGATTGCATCAAACGTCATATCTTACATAGTGTGACAATAAAGGTGTCCCTTTTGGGTGTCGGAAAGGAGTATGTTGAGACGGGGGGTCAAGAGCGGGATTTGCCAGTCCCATAGCAGGATAGATACTCTAGGGCCCACTCGGTGAGATTATGTCAAACGAGCTTGCAAGCGTGTGACTAGGTCACCAGGACATAATATCATGGACGAGTAGAAGTTAGCAGTGTCGGTAACGAGATCAAGCTAGGTATGGAGAAATCTATGAACGAGTCTCGGACGCGCTAAGTATCGCATGGCAAAAGATTTAAGACTCAGACGTCTAGGTTCGATCGGTAAAGTATTCGTTATCTCGCAGGGATTAATTCTGGGTATCCAAGGTCCACGAATTAGTCATTGATCGGAGAGGAGTCTCGATCATGTCTGGTGAGATAATCGAACCGCTAAGGTAACACACTTAAGGGGAGTCGACATTTTACCGGAAGAGAAAAATAGGAAAGGAGAGACCGGGAACGTCCCGGGAAAGTTCCGATGGAGATCGGGCAGCGACGAAATAGTTTTCGGAGCCGGAATAAATTATGTAATATGTATTTAATATTAATTAGTGTAATTAATAGTTAAATATATTTTATTTTAATTTTTCCTGAATTTTTAAAGGCAAAAATCCCTAAATGGGCCTTTTTGGGCAAAAGGGCCCATGAGAGGGGGAGGGAGTCCCTCCCAAGGGAGGGCTGGTTCGGCCAGCCCTAGGTGGGCCGCATGGGGCCCACCTAGGCCGGCGCAGCAGCCTTGGCCGGCTGGGGTGTGGGATTAGTCCCACACCGCCAGCCTGGCAAGTTGGGCAGCCTCCTGGCCCCTTTATATAGAGGGGCACCCCAGGCCTTTGAAGACACACCAATTTCTGTCTCTCTCTCTCTCCTTGGATCCCGTGACTCCCCAGTTTGGAGTTGCGCCGAGGATTAGTTTTCTCCACCATACGCACACCGCCGTGCTGCTGGTCTCCCGGTCCCAGTCTTCCGCTGCTTCGTCCTTGGATCGGAGCCCGGAGTTCGTCGGCTTCACCGTACGTGTGTAACGCCCTGCGAGGCACCACGCTAGTGGTGCTATAGGTCTGCTTCCTCTACACGGCATCGAAGTCTTCGTCGGCTTCATCGACAACGCTTGTGCGGGAGCGTAATCCCCGCTTTTCGGTCTACAAGAGGTATGTGCACCGACCCCCCCTTCGTACTACTATATCTGCATAGTATAGATTCTGGCTAGTTTAAGGTTATCGCTGTTAGGAAATTTTTTGTTTTCTGCCTGCGATTCCCTTCAGGATTTTAGGTCACCGCCCGAGCCGCCTCGGAGGAGACGACGCGGGGGCTTTCCCTGGAGTCCATGGATGTTTTGTCCTTATGATACCATTCGGAACAAAGGAATAGGAAATTTGGATTCTTCTGAAAATCCTATGGGATAGGCTATTTAAACGACATGTGTTTTCAAATCCTATGGAATAGGCTATTCATACATTTCGGAACAGAGGAATAAGGAATAGGCTATGGAAATTTGAATTCATATCATTTTCTGTGTTTTCCCGCGTGACATCCAAACGGCACTTTGAAAAATTTACTGTGGTTTTGATTCCTGTAAGAATTCAAAAAACATGACACCTCCATTCCCGCGTGTTTCCTATTCCTATGTTTTTACTTCTTGTGTTCCAAACGGGGCCTTAGTAAGCGTACAAACTAGCACGAATCAACTACGGAATATCTTGTTGCTAAACATATTAGACATTCTAAAAATCAATTTGTTCCATACTCGTGTGTCTAATTTCGAAAAGAAAGTGACGGGTTGATATAAACTTGTCAACTGAGTATTGTACATGTTGTTTTAGTTTTGCATAGCCTCTGTTGTGATATATTCTCTATCTAGCAAGCTTTTCACATCAGTGACATTTTATCAAGTTGTTGAGACCGTACGGATTATCCTGGTCCTGGACCAACTACACCATGAATGCATTCGCGAGGTTTCAACAAAAGGGGATGAGTGCCCCTTTGGTTACTCTTTGTTTGAAGGTTTAAATGACATCTCATACTTTTTCGCTAATATGATTTTTTTAAGGGAAAGTAACACTTTGTTGATGATAATAAATCATTACACATAGTCCACCGGATGCACTCCAGAGCAAAGTTTCTAAAAACAGAAGATACAAACAATGCAAACCGAGGTGCTGATTCGTTGCATTGACGACGAACATCAATGAAAGAGATATCAGTGAACTTGTTGGCCAAAGATTTGATAACTTGATTCGATCACCGATAGGCAGACAGAAATCACCATTAGCTTGTGGAAACCCTCCTCAACAGCAATGGCAATGGCTAGTAGTTTACCATGTAACATTTTTTTAAAGACCAATATAACACAGGACATATATTTCCTTTTATTAAACCAAGTCATACTTTTAAACGCTGAACGAAGTCATTTAAAACCCCAAGTTGTTGGTGCATACTCAACAAAAGATTGGGACCATTAAAACCATGTTTGACAACATGTGTCTTTGCCTATTCATAGCGCGGAGTAACGTATACATATGTCACTAACATGTTATTATTACGATCTATAATCGTATTTAAGCATTTTTTTTACCTAATCGTATTTAAGCATTGCGGTCTATTTTTGGCATGCACTAATCTAAAATTGTACGTATTGGTATACAAGGGCAAAACAAGAACACGACACTGAGTAGATCCATAATAAATAACAAAGTACCAATATAGTTTCATTAAATATATAAATTTATAATTACATGACGAAAACAGTCTATCATGTTCTAATTATTATGTGCCCATTCTATCTCATTTAGAGCATATTTTTCATACGAACGATTGATAAACTAAGATAAGTCAAAAGGCATTTGATGATAACCCCCTGGCCACTTTGGGTCCACATGTCAGTGACACATAAAGGGGGGCTGTGAGCAAACATAATGGTACCTGAGGGGTTATCATCAAATATCCCTAAGTCAAAGTGGTAGAAACTGAAACATCTTAAGGCTTTTGTTGGATTTTCGTTTTATTGCTTTTTCCTAAAAATAAGAATGTGGGTCATATATAGAAATTTAGACAAGTTATGCAATCGATTAGTGGCTGCTTTGGTGGATATCTCGAGACTCACTTTGAGAAGTCAAATAGGTCTATTACAATATAGGAATGAAACAAATGAAAATCTCCTGCCTGAGGCGTTATAGCTACCTACGTACTCCCACTCTCTCCAAACACATTCTCTAAATAATATGAATAACATTTTCCTAGGACAAAATTATGGTTAAACTGTATGCCACAACATGTAAGACCATATGTGAAAATCTGATGGCTTTATTAATTTAGAAGTCGGGCAATAATTCCCTTTGATCTAAAATAGTAATCTCATTCCTATACCATTTCCCTTTGATCTAAAATAGTACTCTCATTCCTATACCATGTTCCTACAAAGGACTGTTGTAATTTGCCAAGCATGCATCCCAAGTTCCCAACTGAGCTAGATGAATGATTTCCCGTTTAGGGCGTGTGTTGAGATGGACCGAGCTAGGGTTGCCTGGCTCAACACAAAAAGAAGCGGTACGCATTCAGATTCGGTAGGGTCCAGTCCAGTCCAGCAAACTCGCGTGCGTGCTCCAGCGAGTCACATGCCGGCATTGGTGACACATGCGTGGTCCGGATCGGAACGGCAGCTAGACCGGCTGGCTGGCTGCCCATACCAGAGTAGTAGTACTACTAGCAAAAATTGAATGTGTTGTTGATGGGCGGGATTCCTATAGTTATAGCTACTGTGGGAGTATCGTGGATGCAGATGAGTTTGGGTGGTACGGCCGTCGTGAGGATTCATGCATGCACTCCGCGCCAAGCGCCAAGCGCCACATGCATGAGGCTAAGGTTTTGGTCAGGTCGACTCGATCGCATCCCAGCTGCACGTAGTAGTACAAGAAAGACATGCCTGTCTCTCCTGGTACGTGCAGGCATCTACTCCACACAAAGCACGCATGACACCATGGAAAAAAAATAGCGTGTGAGCGCGCTATAGCATCTCTGGATAATCACACTATTTTTTTTCTTCATTTTATCACGAAATACTCCCTCTATTCTGTTATGAAATATAGGACGGAAACGATAAAGTGTGGAATGATTCAAGAGTAACACGTTCACAAATTTTCACTTCCACGAAACTCGTGGACACCATAAATCGATGCACAGTGCAAATGACATGAGCACACAAAGTGCTCAAATCTTTCACTCTCAAATTACAACAAAGTAAACAAATGCTTATCAGGAAATAAGAGAGGAAGAATAAAGAAGGAAAAACATCAAGAACTATAAGATCTAGATCCACTAGGTTCCTCTCACCTAGAGCAGAGATGGAATGGTGGAAATGTGGATCTAAATCTCCTCTCACTTTTCCCTCAATAATACTATGTAAAAATCAATTGAGGGATTAAGAGGTAAGCGAGCTTTACAAGGTCAACAATAGAGAAAGAGAGGGGGGAATCGTGTTGCCTCCGTTCCTTGATATAAGGTGCATAATATAAAATTAATTATGAACTCTCAGAAATATGTGAATAATACTCCCTTTGTTTCTTGATATAAGGTGTATTGTTTTTTGAAGAAAAATCCATAATATAAGGTGTATTTTCTATTTATGGACATTTTGACCCATAAAAAAATCAGACTTAGTCTCAAAAGAGGGATTTAACGGATTGTGTTTATTTTGTGTCTATTAAGAACTCATCTCTCAACATTTTTTTCCAGAAAAATGAGTCCACTGTGTACAAAATACACATGTCTTAATATTCATGCAGAAAACAATACAACCTACGTTCAGAAACGGAGGGAGTACTACTTATTATTTGCTTATAGGGCATATTTCCAACAACCAGAGGGGTGGGTGAGGAACGTCGTCAACGTGCCGGTGGCTCAGCGGGTAGGCCCGAGTCGACGACATCAGGCGGGTATGGAGGGAGATGTCTAAGAAGGAGCGGCTCGACCCAAGTACTCCATCTCGGTGATGTACTGGGACGTCGTGGTGGACACGAAGTACGAGGCGCGTTCTGGCGGCTTCTTCCTCCCCACATGACCCGGTCATAGCAGCGTCACAATCATTGTGTAAAAGGACGGAGGATGAAGCCTCACACGCCGAGGGTAGATGAAATCCCACCATGCGCTGGTCGCGAAACTAGAAGGCTCAGCTGAGACTATGCAAGCTTCTCAAGGCCACCAATGGCTATTTACAGATGACAGTTTCAACGCGAGATCAGTGAGTCATGCAAGTAGTTGATGATCCGGTGCTGGTAGAGCCATTTTCCTCGATGCCGTCACGTGTAGTGGTTGGAGAAACTATAGGGTGTCGTTGATATCGGGATAGAACTCCTTCTCTCGTTGTAGGGTGTCGTCGGCGTCGTCGGGGTAGAACTCCTTCGTTCGTTCGATGTAGGTTTAGGTTTGAATTCTAAGTTTGTTAAACGTGAGGTTGGGATAGACCTCATTCTCTTGATTATAAATTATAAATTTGTTAGAATGCGTCACTGCGGTCTGTATACTACGACAGAGCGAACATGTGTCCGACACATTTCATTGAACCTTAATTAGGGGCGCCGGATATAAAATTTAAAAGGTGTCGGTAAAAATGCTGATAGTGCTTGCTCAAACTTGAAGCGCGCGCCATCGGCAGTCGATGGTTTGGACTACTGGAGCGGCAGCGCGCTCGCACTGGTCACATTTCGTTGCGGGTGCGGCGGGTACGGGCGGGAGGTGGTGGTTCGCAGGAAACGAGAGACCGTGCGCGCGGGGATCGACATTGTGCAGCCCGACCGACCTGGTGACTGCCGCCTTGGCATGGCATCCCATGCCTGCAGACCGCACTGCCCATCTCCACCACCAAACACACTTGTCCTCGTCACTCATTTTATCCACTGTGTAACCTTTTTCTCTCTCGTTGCTCTCTGTCTTGACGCGAAAACAAAACAAACATTTGTTTACTACTGTACCTTCAGTGCTTGTGACCATACGCTTGATACGAAAAGAAAAAACTTTTCTCTGGCCGGCCGACGCACCCACCATCACAGCACCACTGTTGGTTTCGGGATTCCCAACGATTCCGTCCCGGGAGACGCCACAAAACAAACAAAAGCCCTTTCTTCCTTTGTCAGCTCGATCTCCCACGGATGCTTTGTTTGCCACTAATCTCCCGGTCAAATCCCGGTCAAACCAAACCAAACCAAACCAACCGAACGCTCTTCGTTTCCCTCGATCTCCGTCACGTGCTTTCTGCAGCTAGCGGCAGGTTTTCGAGAAAAAGTTATTTAAGCTCAACCAATCGCCGGCGAATACCTTTATTTTACTCGCTCGCTACCTCGCGTAATTAGTTTCACTAAAAGGCCATGTTTAGTAGAAAAAAATACCTACCTCGCCCGGTGCCGGATTGTTCATGCATGGCAGTAGCAGGGTCTGGCGAGAACAGGTTAGTTGTACTACGTGCGTGATGTGAACGGTGCCACTGCACCCGAAGGAGTTTGTAGCTAATGTACGTACCAGTAGTGCTGCTTTCATTTCACCCAGATAAATATATATTCACGGGAACTTGTTTGGCCTGCTCTGGTGGATGCGCATGCATGCGCTCACCAGACTGCGGTGCAGCCCAACGTCGTGCTGCACCACTTTCTTTACCTAAGCATCCAACACGTCCATGTTTTTAGACGTAGCCTTGTACCTACATTCTTATAAGTAAGAGCATCTCCAACGGCCCGACGCATATGGACGTCCGCGGCCTGTTTCTATCCGTTTTTTATCTGGCCAGAGGAAAACCCAGCCCAACGGTCCAATGCATAATGTCCGAGTTGTCCGGAGCGACGCAAACCGAACCCAAATTTGGGCCGCGTTTGCATCGCGGCGGACTGTCCGCTGTGTCCGTGCGTGTCCTCCCCTTTTTACCTGGACCTGCGCGTCAGCGACTCCGCCCCACAAATCTCTTCCCTCCTCTTTCTCATCCTTCCCGCGTCCTTCCCGTGACTCCGCCGCCACCCCCACCACAAGAAATATGCTATGTTGTGACCTTCAATATTGGTCACATAATGGTCATGTATACTCATCTGTGACCTTTTTATGACCAAAACAATTTGGTCACGTTACGGGCGTCAGTAATGAACCAATGTGACCTTTTCTGTGAATTCGTCATAGACGATTATGACCAATTGAAAGGTCACGGATATTATGACCAATTTTTTTGTCATTGTCAATCTGCTTAGACCACGTCAGATCCTACGTGGCAAGTCTGACGTGGCAGATTTTGTGACCAATTGAAATGGTCACATATCAAAATCAGCCCAGTCCAGTTCAACCGTTTAGACAGGCTGGCCCAATAATTTAGCCCATGTAATGTTTTTTCTCTATTAATTTTGGACAGTTAGATGGGCCAAACCAAACAATTCAGCTCTTTATTTTACTGGGCCATAGCCTTTTTGGGTTCGATTTAATTTCAATTTCCATTTTTTTAGATAATGACAGACAGGTGGGTCCTGATTGTCAGATTCTACTGTACAGGAGGCCCAAAATCAGGTTCTACCGTACAGTGGGTCCCAATCATCAGGATAAAACTTTCAGAACTTGTTAATAGCCAGTAAATCAATCTGAAAGGAGAAAATACAGGAAAATTTTCTAATAACGGGAAAACTGAGTTCATTACAATATTCCACACAATCATTTTATAACTACAATATATTCAAATAACAGCCAAGCTCAGCAAGTATAAAAGCTAGCTACTCTCCCAGAACCCGGAACTTCTTGAATCTTCCTGTAACTTCTTGAGTCTGTAGCTCTTGCAAAGCTTTGATATCCTAGAAATGCCACTACCCGGGCACCATCTGCAACACCTTTGCGCCTTCGACCTGCAAAACAGCACATCCATCCATCCACATAGTGAGGACCAAGTTCAGATTTCTACTTTGCTGCTCCACCAAACAGCAAGAGGACTGAGTTCACCATAAATTACAAACAATTATGTCTACAAGGCAATTCAGCAATTAAGTTGAAGCTAGTTCAGTAGCAAAACAGAACATGATACACTAAACAACTTGATCTTTTTAATACACGGCTAAATTGGCTATTAAGCAAATCAAGTGTATTATCCAAAGAAGGATAAGAAATCTGCTCCTAAAATAACAGTGCTATGTTTTGGACTAGGAGAATAACATGACAAGTTAGTTACCACTCCATCAGAACACAAACAGTATTTGCATCAGTACAGCTACACAGGCAGGTAACAAACATGGTACCTCAGCATTCACATGAACATATAAAATGCTAACAAGACACAAGAGGACAAACCTCATCAAACTGGAAGAGGGTGCAGACGGCGAGTTCAAGACTGAGAACACAACTGAGCACCATTTAGTCCAGCGTCCAGGTGAGCCTCATGCCGATGGCAGCCAACCAGTACATCTAAAGGTAGCCATCATTCCGTGATCCCTTCCCCTGCGACATTGAGAATGAATGGAATCAGAACACCACGACAAACAGTATCATTAAGCAAATGCAAATCTAAACTAGCAGTACTAACATATGCTTGAAGCAATGAATATTAGAGAAAGTAATCAAAGAGAGATAATAGAGAGGTAGCAAACAAATCTAGCAATGAGTGCCACAATCTACCTAGTCAAGAACTAAATCAAAGATTATTCATAATCAACAATATTAATATGCAAATACTGGTAGATAATATTCAGTTAGCAAACAGAATTGAAGGAATGAGTGAGGTTGTGATGCTCCAGCATGTCACTAAAATGACAAGATCAGAACAACTCCTCATAGTTTGGAAAAGATACACAAAACTAAGACTACTATGATAGATACGGCAAATATAGTTGAAATATGACATATCATAGAACTTGCACAATAGTGTATCAACACCACAAAGGAAGCATTGCAAAATTGTCAAAGAATGTTGCCAAAGGGATTAACCTCACAGCAACACATGAACGTGAATAAACTACCACTATTCTGGTATAACATTATATTGCCATGTTGATGCTGCACACATGATCACAGGATGGTCTATAAGCAGTTCATTTGTTCTGCCCACAGAGTATTAAAAATACCACAGGATTCCAAGAAAAAATAGTAACAGAAAATTACTCTTGTGCTATACTTACAAGCAGAATGATACAACTGAGACAGCCCTGAATAACATAAGACTGTCATTTCGGCAATAATCAACCAGAAGACAACTCTTCTACTATTGCCACCACCGAGAAAGATACCAAACCAAAATGAATGAAGAAAACTAAACAGTGGCGGATTGACATGATGTCTCGCTAATAACAAGTTCGCTACTAACACACGACCGCAGCCACACACGAGGATGACAGCGTGGTTACAGATCCAAAGCACAGATGCACCAGCGGCTACAGATCCAAAGCAAAGACCACTCCGGCAGAACCGGAGAGTCGGCGACCACAGATCGATCGATCCGCACGAACATAAGCAAATTTGGAACCCTAGATGCCTGCAGAGTGGGGATTCGGACGGTACATACCTCGGGCAATCCCTGCAGAGTGGTTGAGGAGGAAGGAGAATCCGACTTGGGAGAAGACTCGAAACCCAAGGGCCGGCAATGACACGATGGCTGCTGAAATCGCCAAACCGTAGGTCAGTTCCATCCACACGCTCCAGTTAGCCTCCACCCTCACGTCTAGGGGTACCTGCAGAGAGAAGTTGAGATTGAGATAGAGAAACCGAGAGAGGGAGATAGGGAAATAGAGAGATGCGGCAAGATTCGGAGCGGTGCTTGGCGGCAGGGCTAGTGCTCATGCCAACGAGGAGAACACGGGAGGAAGACGAGCAAATATTTGGGGAGGAGGAGGTGGTGGTGGCGTCGTAGAGAGAGACGGCGGCGCCGATCTGGAACGGGAAGAGGGAAAGAGGGGGAGGCCGCCGGAAGGAAGGGGATCGAGGAAGAGGGAAAGAGAGTGTGGCTTGGGTTTGCGTTTCGGCTGGGCTTATATGTAGTGTGGGAAAATTCACGGAATTGACCCTGCTTCTTTGGGTGGTGCGAGAGTCGACTGGGGGGTAATTTAGTCATATCGGTCTGAAAAATATGCACGCGGGATAATTACCGCCCCGACGAAATTTCTGTGTTTTGGGAGGGAAAATTTGGCTACATAGTTTCAGATTTTTATGTGAGCAAAAATATAAAAAAACATGTACTAATATTGTTGTATATTTATTTGAAACGGGTAAAAAATAATAAAATATAGAGTTATTTGATAATTTGAATTACCCATCTCTACCTTACTTTTCATTCACATAAGTAGTCTCTGAGTTAAATGCGTCGCTAGTCATCGTTCTACTCCTAATTCAAATTGGTAACAATAATCTTGCAAAAAGTTTCTGCGGTATCTAAATAAAATAAAGTCATAGTCATTTTACTATAGATCGTGTCATCATCGCTAGGAACGGTCATGCCGTCAATTTTGACCAACTTTTGAAACTGCCATAAGATCAATGTTATTGCGATAATCATAACATAGTTTATCGAAATGTTGCCATATTATGCACAAGCTTTCATCTCGGAATAGTTAACAATATTTTTTTAGTACACATAGGTACCTATTTCATCAGAGATACATGAAGAGTTCCACAAGATTCAACCCCTACCTAAGAACGGTCATGTCCGTCGTTTTGATCGTATTTTGAAATCGGCGTAGATAATTCAAAAAAAAAAGATGTAAATCCTTCGCAAAGTGTCATTATATGTGACCTAGTTTCAAGGAGAAATAAAAAACTTGGAATATGAAAGATATCTTTTAAAAGTGTTCACAAAAATGACCTCTCATGTATGAAGCTTCATGGATTTCAGGCCAATTGATCAATGTTTATGCCATAAAAATGACATAGTTTGTTCAAATTTGCCCATATTGCACACAATCGTGTATCTTAGAATGGAGAACAATGTTGCCGAACAAAAATTTCAACTTTATTACACAAAAAATTCAATTTTCATTTTCCGAGTGTGAAAATTAGGTTTTTTTGGGAAGCAAATACCACAAAAATGTGGCAAATTTGGACCACATAATTTTTATAAAATATGAAGACACATTTGATGTATAAATAACCATTGGGTTGCGTGTAAAATGATTACCATCCACCACTTGTAAAAAAGACAAATTCTCGTCCATTCAGCTGAAACCGGGTCAAATTTGAACTACAGGTGCCTCGTAGTTTGCTCACGATTTTTTGTAAAAATCATTTATAGGTACATAGGTACCTATTTCATCAGAGATACACAAAGAGTTCCACAAGATTCAACCCCTATATACGAACGGTCATGTTCGTCGTTTTGATCGTATTTTGAAATCCGCGTAGATAATTCAAAAAAAAATCAAAAAGATGTAAATCCTTCGCAAAGTGTCATTATATGGGATCTAGTTTTAAGGAAAAATAACAAACTTGGAATATGGAAGATATCTTTAAAAAGTGTTCACAAAAATGACCTCTCATGTATGAAGCTTCATGGCTTTCAGGCCAATTGACCAATGTTTATCACATAGTTTGTTCGAATTTGCCCATATTGCGCACAAGAGTGTATCTTAAAATGGAGAACAATGTTGCCGAACAAAATTTTCAACTTTAGTACACAAAAAATTCAATTTTCATTTTCCGAGTGTGAAAATTGGTTTTTTTTTGGAAGCAAATACCACAAAAATGTGGCAAATTTGGACCACATAATTTTTATAAATATGAAGACACATTTGATGTATAAATAACCAAAGGGTTGCGTGTAAAATGATTACCATCCAGCCCTTGTAAAAAAGACAAATCCTCGTCAATTCAACTGAAACCGGGTCAAATTTGAACTACATGTGCCTCGTAGTTTGCTCATGATTTTTTGTAAAAATCATTTCTAGGTACATAGGTACCTATTTCATCAGAGATACATAAAGAGTTCCACAAGATTCAACCCCTAGATACGAACGGTCATATCCGTCGTTTTGATCGTATTTTGAAATCGGCGTAGATAATTCAAAAAAATCAAAAAGATGTAAATTCTTCGCAAAGTGTCATTATATGGGACCTAGTTTCAAGGAAAAATAACAAACTTGGAATATGGAAGATATCTTTAAAAAGTGTTCACAAAAATGACCTCTCATGTATGAAGCTTCATGGCTTTCAGGCCAATTGACCAATGTTTATGTCATAACCATGACATAGTTTGTTCGAATTTGCCCATATTGCACACAAGCGTGTATCTTAGAATGGAGAACAATGTTGCCGAACAAAATTTTCAACTTTATTACACAAAAAATTCAATTTTCATTTTCCGAGTGTGAAAATTGGGTTTTCTTCGGAAGCAAATACCACAAAAATGTGGCAAATTTGGACCACACAATTTTTATAAAATATGAAGACACATTTGATGTATAAATAACCAAAGGGTTGCGTGTAAAGTGATTACCATCCAGCCCTTGTAAAAAAGACAAATTCTCATCAATTCATCTGAAACCGGGTCAAATTTGAACTACAGGTGCCTTGTAGTTTGCCCAAGATTTTTTGTAAAAATCATTTCTAGGTACATAGGTACCTATTTCATCAGAGATACACAAAGAGTTCCACAAGATTCAACCCCTAGATATGAACGGTCATGTCCGTCGTTTTCACCGTATTTTGAAATCGGCGTAGATAATTCAAAAAAAAATCAAAAAGATGTAAATCCTTCGCAAAGTGTCATTATATGGGACCTAGTTTCAAGGAAAAATAACAAACATGGAATATGGAAGATATCTTTAAAAAGTGTTCACAAAAATGACCTCTCATGTATGAAGCTTCATGGCTTTGAGGCCAATTGACCAATGTTTATGTCATAACCATGATGACATAGTTTGTTCAAATTTTCCCATATTGCGCACAAGCGTGTATCTTAGAATGGAGAACAATGTTGCCGAACAAAATTTTCAACTTTATTACACAAAAAATTAATTTTTCATTTTCCGAATGTGAAAAATGTTTTTTTTTTGTGAAGCACGTACCACAAAAATGTTGCAAATTTGGACCACATCATTTTTATAAAATATGAAGACACATTTGATGTATAAATAACCAAAGGGTTGCGTGTAAAGTGATTACCATCCACCCCTTGTAAAAAAGACAAATTCTCGTCAATTCAGTTGAAACCGGGTCAAATTTGAACTACAGGTGCCTTGTAGTTTGCTCAAGATTTTTTGTAAAAATCATTTCTAGGTACAAAGGTACCTATTTCATCAGAGATATAACCTTAGTTTTCGAAGATTCAACCCCTACCTACGAACCGTCATGTTCGTCGTTTTCACCGTATTTTGAAACCGCCATACGAAATTCAAAATATATATCTAATGAAATAATTTTGAATGAAAAAATTGGAAGTGTATGCTTGCATTCCTATCACGAGATATTTTCAACAACTCCAATTTTTATTTGCATTGGAATTTCAAAGAACAATCCCAAACTTTTATTTTGAATTCCGCCCACCCTATGTAAAATAATATATAAGTTTAGGGTTATTTTTTTTAGTTTGAAAAAAACTATACCTAATAATCTACAACGATATAGGACATATTTACAGTATTTGCGAAATTATTTGGGTTAAACAGAACTTCAAAATCAAAAGTTGTGAATAAAAGAGAAAAGAATAAAAAGAAAAGAACAAAAAAAACATCCCCGAGATGGGACGGCCCATCCAAGCCGCATTGTCAATGCTTCCGATTTCGTGTAGGTTGTTGAAATGGGCTTTGGCCCAGGACTTCCTTCTGGTAGAAAAAGACTTTCTGTCTATTGTTGACATGAGCGAGTCTTTGGTTCAGGGGTAGGAGATCTGCCTCATGCTGGGTAGGTCTCAGGTTCGATCCCCTGCCGCGACTTGTTTCTTTTAATTTCTCCAGTGCGTGAAACCAGCGTATCCGGGACCCACATGTCAGGGCCGTGGCGGGACCCACTTGTCAGGACCGTGGGCTGGACCCATGTCAGGACGGACCTGGGACCCACATTTCAGGCCCGTGGCGGGACCCACCCGGCAGGGCTGTTGCGGGACCCACGTGTCAAGCTAGGTGCGGGACCCACAGGTCAGGGCAGTGTGTGACACTGACAGATAGACAGTGACAAAGTGAGAGGCAGCCACATGTAGGAAAGAGATATTGACACGTAGACGAGATCGCTGATGTGGCAGCCCAGTCATAGCGAGTTTTTTTTGTGACCAATATATTGGTCGTAATAGTATATAATTTAGTTATAGAGTAGTGCTGTCAGAGTTTATGACCAATTGATATCTATGGATTACGACCTTTTTAGCATAAAAGGTCATACGTTTACGGAGTTTGGACCCACCTAAGTGGATTATGACCAATGAGTTCAAAATGGTCATAGTTTTATGACCAATATTTTGAGGGTCACTAGTAAAAGGTCATAGGATAGCATATTTCTTATAGTGCCCCAGGACGCCGCCGATTCCACCGCCCGCCCGTCGCCTCCGCCTCGCCATCACCGTCACCATCCCGCCGTTGGCATTTGCTCGCACTTTCCGGGGGATAGGCCACCATTCCTGACCGGCGAAGGCTTCGTCCGGGGAGGTCGTCTTCCACGCCCGCGAGGTGTTCGGCCATTTGCGCCGCCCGGTTTTAGGTAAGATCCCGGCCACCTTTGCCATATTACAAGCAATGAAGGGCGCAAATATTTATTTATCGTGCGAGTGTCGTAGATGGAGCTGAGCAAGCGCATCCGGAAGTTCTACGAGACCTTCATCGCGCCATCGTGGACGAGGACTCCGACGATGATACCGAGCTCTTGGTGGCCACGGCAATGGTGATTAACGAGTACACCTAGTCGGGGCCGGTGAGGAGGGGCTCGGTGAAGAGTCGTGCGCCCAATCTCCTGCGCAACCGAGAGAGGGGACCACTACCAGCTGTACCGCGACTATAGTGGCCATGCCGAGGGTTGCACTGTCATCCTTGAGGCCGTGGCATCACAAGATCTTTGAATCTGGCACTCTTTCTTTGGCATGGCAGGGTCCCACAATGACATCAACGTGCTCCAGCGTTCTCTTGTCTTTGCTAGGCTAGCAGAGGGTGGTTCTCCGATGTATAACTATGAGATCAATGGCCATGCATATGACAAGTGTTACTACCTTGCTGATGACATCTATCCCGATTGGTCCACTTTTGTGAAGACAATTCGTGAACCAGTGGAGGAGAAAAACAGGAGATTTGCCAAGCGCCAGGAAGCATGCAGGAAGGATGTGAGCGTGCATTTGGTGTGCTCCAATCTAGGTGGGCTATTGTTCGCCACCGTGCGAGGACATGGAGCACAGAGGTGATGTGGCAGGTCATGACTGCTTGTGTGATCATGCATAACATGATCGTCGAGGATGAGCGCGATGACGGCCTCCATGACCAAGGGTGGGAGTTTCAGGGTGAGTTGGTTGCAGCACATCCAGGAGCTGCTACATTTGAGAACTTCCTGCATGTGCGCGAGAAGATCCGTGGTCGTGGTACTCGCCAGCAGCTGCAGAGGGATTTGAATGAACACCTGTGGGCATTGGCAGGAATCATCCCGAGGACAACTAGTTTTATCTTCCCCTCTATTTATTTGAACTTATTTGTTGTATAAACTATGTTTTACCGTCCCAATTGTTGTAGCACTCATATTCTTATTATTTGATTGTTCGAGTTAATGAATTTTACAATTCTATACTACTTCTCATTCGGTTTGAAAAAAAAACAGAGTGGCCAAAATGCGTCGGGCCGCTGGGCTGGGGAGCGACCAAAACAGATAATGGGGCGGACATCACCCATTTCCTGTCTGCGGCCCGACGCAAACGGATCAAATCGAACACGATTGGGTCCAAAATGCGTCGGGCCGTTGGAGATGCCCTAACGCGCAAGATAATCTATATAACGATGATTTAGATGGACCGACCCAAACGATAAATCTTTTGTCAGTTTTTTATTAGTTATGGTTGTCAAACGGACCGCATCCGGTCCATGTTTACCCTTTTTTGACCACTGCCTCTAATGAGCTGACGTATCGAGTCCGCTCGATCAGGGTTTTGGTAATTTTGATCATTTTTTCCTTAATCAGGATTTTGGCCAGTTAAATGTTGCAAATTTTAATCATAATTGATAAAACTAATCAAATAATCATATGAACGCATTGAATGAAACATCTCATCATACTTAAGCATAGGATTGTGTCATGTCGGCATATATCTAAAAAATAATCAATAATATCTCGGCTACCTCTTGGCCCTGTTCTTTTGATCATCGCGAACATAGTTCAGAACACCGGCTTAAACATTACAAAAGGATCATCCTTGTGATTACTCTCGCTCTATTTAGTACCTTTGCTTCATGATGTAGTTGGCCTTCTTCTTGGGAGTGAAGGTGGAGAGATCCACAGACATGATCTGGGCCTCCTCTTGTTGTGGAGTGAAAACGAGTCCTCTAACCTTAACAACGGCGTTCTTGGACCTTGTATCTTCCTCCTTGATTATAGCATCGGCCTACTTCAATCTCATCTCGACCTCCTTGGCCGCTACCTCAGACTCCTTGGCTCCTGTTCGACCATTCTCCTCCTTTGTCTTGAGCCTCTTGGTTTATAATTAAAAATATTTTTAGCCGCCTCCTCCCTCTCTCGGTGTTCCCTCTCTCTTTCCTCTCCTCCTTCTTGCATGCCTTGTCTTTTTGGGATAGGATTCTGTTCAACGTCTCTTGCAAGGCCATCGTTGTTGGGTCCCTTTACAACTCGGCCTTGGAGTTGTTCCTCCCTCTTGGCTTCTTCTCCTTCTCGGTCAGTCCTCATTCGGTGGGGCAATTGGATCCCAATTAACCCCAAGAGCAGGGGATCACTATAGTACCTCTCAATGTGCAAGTAGGGTATCGATCCGCAGGAGAAACAAGAAAAAACTATACATTCCCTACAACTAAAGTGTCATAAGTTTTAGTGTTTTTTCGAGATAATGTCATAAGTTTTAGTTGATTATGCACTAACAAGTTTAAGAAACAAGATGATTGATTTAATGGCTGAAACTTTAATGTAACAAATTAAGAATGTAAAAGTGTCCCGATCCTCTTCAATGTAAGAGGACACGACAATTTTTTTTCTCTTATAAGAACAATGGACATGGGTTCATGGGTTCACTCAATCCTCTCTTTCTCCATCTATGTAATTATCATGTTATAGATTAAATTACACACAATTATCATGTTTTTGAAGGGGATCGCAGGTAGAAAACAATAAATTTTCTAACAACGATAACCTTAAACTAGCCAGGATCTATACTATGCAGATATAGTAATACGGAGGAGATCTATATACATACCCTTGTAGACCGAAACGCGGGGATTACGCTCCCGCACAAGCGTTGTCGATGTAGCCGACGAAGACGACCTCGAGGTCGTGTAGAGTAAGAAGACCTCCGAGCACCACTAGCGTGGTACCTCGCAGGGATTCACACACGTACGGTGAAGACGACGACCTCCGGGCTCCGATCCAGGGACGAGCAGCGGAAGACTTGGACCGGAAGACCAGCAGCACGGCGGTGTGCGTATGGTGGAGAGAACTTCACCTTGGCGCAACTCCAATGGAGGAATCACGTTATCAAGGAGAAGAAGAGAGAGGGATTGGATTGATCTTCAAAGGCCAGGGGTGCACCTCTATATAAAGGAGGAGGGGGGCTGCCAGCCTTGCTGGCTGGGCGGTGTGGGACTATTCCCACACCAGCCCGCCCCAAGGGAGGCCGCCGGCCCTAGGTGGGCCCCATTTGGCCCACCTAGGGCAGCCCCCTTCAAAACCGCACCAAGGGGGGGATTTCTCCCCCTTATGGGCCTTCTCTCCCATGGGAAGGCCCATTTAAGGTAGGCTGCCTTTAAAAATCTGAAAATAATTAAATAAAAATGTATTTAACTATTATTTACACTAATTAATATTAAACACACAATATATAATTTATTCCAGCTCCGAAAACTATTTCGTCGCTCTCCGATCTCCATCGGATCTTTCCCGGGACGCTCCCGGTGCTCTCTTCTAATTTCTCTTCCGGTAAACTTGTCGACTCCCCTTAAGTGTGTTACCCTAGCGGTTCGAGATCTCTCCAGACATGATCGAGACCAGCTCTCCGATCAATGACTAATTCGTGGACCTTGGATACCCAGAATTAATCCCTGTGAGATAACGAATAACTTTGTCGTTCGAACCTGGACGTCGAGTCTTAAACCTTTTGCCATGGCGATACTTAGTGCGTCCGAGACTCGTTCATAGATATCTCCATACCTAGCTTGATCTCGTTATCGACAACACTATCTTCTACTCGTCCATGATATTATGTCCTGGTGACCTAGTCACACGCTTGCAAGCTTATTTGACATAATCTCACCGAGTGGGCCCTAGAGTATCTATCCTGCTATGCGGACTGGCAAATCCCGCTCTTGATCCCTCGTCTCAACATACTCCCTTCCGATACCCGAGAGGGACACCTTTATTGTCATACTTTTAAGACATGACGTTTGATGCAATCAAAGTATCTTTCAGGAATAGCAATAAGAGTTGATCTCACGGTCAAAGGCGTAATGACTACGTCCTACAAATATTGGGTATGTCCATCACATCGTTCAACCAACGATATGACTCCATTGTCAACTGACACCATGTCACATGATCGAGAAACCTCGATCATCGATTGCACAATGAACTAGTCACGTAGAGGCTACTAGGGACCTGGTTGTTTATCTACCACACGTGTATTAATATTTCCGCTTAATACAGTTATAGCATGGTATAAAACATATAATGAACAATTGAGATATGACGAATAAACTATCTTTATTAAGTGCCTCTAGGGCATATCTCCTTCAGTTTTAATGGTAACTTCTATGATGAGCATGTCGGTGATGTGACGGTGCCACTTCATGCGAAGGAGTTTGGAGCTACTGTACGTACCACTTCTTGTTTCATTTCATCAAGATAGATCTATCTATATATAAAAGCAAATTTGTTCAGGCCCCAAACAATTCGGCCACGTCACCCGAATTACCTGGGTCGTTCGACCTCTCGATTCGACGTCCACGATGGGGCCGCGTCACCCCGCGTACTGTAGATCCGCATCAACGGTGCGCGCGCCGTCGATCGCGGATCTGACGGCCGGAGCATCATTTACAGAAAGGCCCCTACATTTCCTGTAAATAGCTGTCGAGGTGTGATTCCCACGGAACAGGGATAACCACTCTCGGGGGAGAAGTTCGTGAAGGGGACTGAACACGTTGGTCAACAACCCTCAACCGGCACGGCGACGGTGCTCGTCGAGCCTGTAGAGGGACAGCACGACAGAGATGGACTCAGGCCCGTACCCAGGTTCACGGCCCTCAGGGTGAGGTAAAACCGCTACTCCTGCTTGTCTGTATTGCTCAGTCGGGGCTACAGTACAAAGAGCTTGCCGCGGGGCCTCGCGAGGCGGTGCGGAGCTCGGAGGGGGAAGGTTCGGGCCTTCTTCCTCCTCGGGCTCGCTGGGCTTGGCTAAGCTACTGTGGGGTGTCAATGGATGAGAGATCGATCCCCTGCTACGGTGGTGCTCCTGCTCCTTATATAGGCGCCCCGGGCCTCATCCCTGCGGCTTGCGCAGTGGAAGGGTTCCCACATGGCGACGAAGTGGTGGAGCGGGGTGCACTGCAGCTAGGTTGCCCATGGACTCGGTCCATGGTCGTAAGGCCTGTCTTCGTGGCAGGGCAGCCGCCGTCTTTGCAGAGCGGCCAGCTGGGACTGCAGAGATCGTGGGGGCGCCCACGGTGACGTCGCCGTTGGAGCGTTGCGCCGGCCATCTGCTTTATCTCCAAAGAGGAAAGCTTTGTTGGCGGCGCAGGGGACACAGAGCTTTGTTGACTCCTTTTATCACCAGAACGGCAACTGCGGCTTCGTCGTCATCGCGCGCAGATGTGCGCGTCACTCTGCGGCTGCTGCGGAGGCCATGTGCGCTCTGCAGCGGTTGCTTCGTAGCGAAGTATCTCCACAGGGCCCTGGAGGCCTTGTGGAGGGAGTTGTGTTGACCTCTCTCCAGGGGAGAGGGCCCTGTAGAGGGGCAGCCTCGGGAGGGGCCTCGCCAGGCCTTCGCCGCCCTCTTCAGTCCTCTCGAGGGATCGTCCTCTCGAGGGTTTCTCCAAGCGCTTTGCTCGGTCCTTAGCCGTTTCAACGACTCTGTCGCGTGTGAGGGCTGTGGAGAGTGGGCTCTGCACACCCTGGATCTCACTGGGCCGACAGTAGCCCCCGGGCCCATGACGGGCACGGCGAGGCCCATCGGGTCCAGACGAAGCGTCGTGGGTCCAATATGTCCGGCCGGCCCGTGACACGCGTCGCTCGGAGACGAGTTTGCGGCGACTCGGTTTTTTCGGACGAACGTGCGCAGTGGGGGGTCCCACCACGATCATCACGACCGCGCCTTGGTAACTGCTCGGACGGGGCATAAAGCTGCGCGCCGGTCTGAATCGCAGTCATTACTCCCATTCTGCGCCTCCAGTCTTCCAGTTCTCGGCCTCTTAGTTCTTCATCTCCGGCGAACCCCTTTCTGCTCCTCCTTCTCCTTGTCCTTCCGCGCCCTTCTTCTTCTCCGGCAATGGGCGGACCCAAAGGCAAGGCGGCGATGTCCACGCTCCCCCCCGATGCGCAGGGCGAAGAGGCGCTTGGCCCCGCCCTGATCGGGGTGCGTGTCGATGCGGCGGCGCTGGGCAAGATTCAGCACCTGGTCGCCGGAAAGACCAATGAGCATGGCGCCAGCGCCATCCAGGCCGCGAGGCACGACCGCCTTCCGACGGGGTTTTTCCCCATTTTCCTCCACACTCTCTTCGCCGGACTGGTGCCTCCGTATTCGCCCTTCCTTGAGGCCGTCCTGGAGTTCTACCAGATCCACCTTCTCCACCTACACCCCAACGCCGTCCTCGTGCTCTCCATCTTCGCCTACCTGTGTGAGGCGTATCGGGGGGTGCAGCCCTCGGTGGCCCTCTTCCGGAGCTTCTACGCGCTCCGGAACACCGCGAAGGCCGAGCGGACGGGGTGCGTGTCCTTCCGCATTGCAGACGGCATGGGGGACGTCTACATCCCCATGTCGTGGAGCGACGACAAACCCGTCACGGCGGTGTCGAAGAAGGTGGACGACTTCATGCAGAAGTGGTTCCTTATCGGCGTCAAGTCGCAGAGCTCCTTTCTCGAGGTCCCGGAGGCGCCGCCCATGAAGAACACCCATTGGGGGAAGCAGGCCTTCCAGGGCCCTAAGATCGGAAGTCTCGTGGCGCGCATGAGGACGCTTCGGGAGAACGGCCTCACCGGCCAGATGATCGCAGAGGACTTCGTGCGCCGCCGCATCGCTCCTCTGCAGGCGCACAAGAAGCCGATGTGGATGTACGCGGGTCCCTCCGACCCGATGAGACTCCACCCCTGCGACCACCTCCCCGCCGTCGTCGAGACCATCATGGGCGGCCTCTTCATCAACCCCGACGTGTTCGTGGCGGTTGCGGCGGAACTGAGGCCTCTTCATCAGATAAACCTGGCCTCGCACCTGGCGATTCTGGAGCGGATGCCCAGCTTCACCCCACTAGGCCTGGCGGGGGAGGAGGAGGAAGATGGGCCCATGCCCGTGGCGAGGGGGCAGGATGCTGCGGATTCGCCGTACGCGTCTGACGCCGAGCAGGGCGACGATGCGGCTCGGGCCGTCCCCTCTGCAGGCGGGGCGAGCTCGTCAAGGGCCTCGCCCCTTCCTGAGGAGGTCTTCGAGCTCTCCTCCAGCGACGATGAGGAGGCCGAGGCGGGGCGACAGGAGCCCCGAACCAAGGCGGCCCACGACGGGCCTGCTGGGGAGCCCCCAAGCACTTCCCTCAAGAGGAAAGCTGAGGCGGCTCCTGAGGGATCCGGAGTCCGGGCCACGCCTTCTTGGCGTTCGTCCGGCATGGCGTGGGTTGACACCCGCGCCAAGAAGACAGGGTAAGTGTTCTTGGTCTTGATTTTCTTCTTCAGTCTTTTGCTTGTCTCCTCCCCCTGACCGATTTTCTGGTCTTCTGCAAGCGACCCGGCGCCTGCAAAGCGCCGTAGGCTCCGCAAGGCTGCGGACGTGAAGAAGGCCGCTCCAGAGGCCGCGGCAGAGGCCGCCACAGAAGAGGCCTCGAGGCCTGCGGAGGAAACCCCCGCAGGCCTTCACGGGGACACACCCCAGGCCGAGGCCACCGCGCCGCCCCTGGAGGAAAAATGCCCCGAGGAGCCGGTGGAGAAGGCGGCCACTCCGCCGCGCGCTGCGACCCCGCCAACACGGCAGGAGGCCGCGGCAGACACTACTTCGGCCCTGAGCCCGCCGAAGGTCGACGGGGCAGTGGGTGCTGAACTCCCACTGCCCCCGCCAAGTACCAAGGCGGAGGAGGAAGCGGCAGCTACGGAGCAGGCCTTTCCTGCCCCGGGGGCCCAGGGCGAGGTGCCGCCTGAGGGGGGCAACGTCGGCGCACAGGACGCGGGCGCCGGAGCGGAGGACGCGCCTCCGAGCCCCCGAGCCCGCGCAGAGACTCCCCGCTCCAAGCTTGACGCGGGAGCAGGGCCCTCCGCCCCGAGCGAGGCCTCCCGGGCCCTTGTCCTCGGAAGCTGGGACTAGAGCAGGGGGCGACGCGACGTCACCTTCCGCTTGGTGCGGGAGTCTCTGGAGGGGCTGGAGGCTCACCTTGCCCAGGAGGACGGGGAGCTCGCACGGCAGAGGGACGAGCTCGCAGAGGCTTGGCCCGCGTTCCACGCGGCCGTGGAGACTCGCCGCCGGAGCGACCAGGCCTTGCAGGCGGAGCGCGAAGAGGCGCTGCGTTTCGCAGAGGAGGTCCGCGAGGGCGCCATGCGCGACGCCGAGGAGCTTCTGCAGCCCTTGAAGACTGAGCGCCGGGCAGCGGCGGAAGACTTGGCCGCGGCCAGGGCGGAGCGGGAGGCTGTGGAGCACTCCCTGGCGGCCAAGCACCACGGGCTTGCCGAGCTTGAGGCTAAGATCCTCGCCGACTCTGAGACCGTGCGGACCGCCCTGGAGGGGGTCCGTGCGAGCTTGGACGCTAGGGGCCGGAGCCTGGGCGAGCGCGAGGAGGACGTGCGCCGCCGCGACGAACAGCTGGCGCTGAGGGAGCAGGAGCTGTCAGGGCAGCGCGCCGCCCTCGAGGCCCGCGAAGAGAGCCTGGCTGCAGCTCTCGTCAGGTATGAACGCGAGGTGGCTACCCACAAGGGGCACGTGGAGCGCTTCAACAAAAGGTTCGCCGAGCAGAAGGCGGAGGCCGAGAAGGAGTTCCAGGCCCGGGAGAAGGCGTACCGCGCCGCCGTCTCCCGTGACTACGCCGACAAATTCACCAAGCAGGAGACCCGCTTCAAGAAGAGGCTTGGCGAGAGCGGCGCCCGGATCTACCAGCTCGAGAACATGAACGCTACCCTTGTCTCCAAGGTGAAGCGCGAAACGGATCGCCGCCGCGTCGCTGAGGAGGCCCGCAAGCGCACAGAGCAGGACCTCGCCTCCCTTATGGGCGACATGGAGGAGATGAACCAGCAGGTGGGTCCTGCCGTGGAGAAGGCGGTGGAAGCGGTCGAGAGCGCCAAGGCGGCGCAGGTGCTGTCGCAGCAGCGGGAGCGTATGTTCCTGTTCCTGGCGGGCCGGGGCCGCGAGCTCGCTGCGAAGTTGGGAGCAGAAGCGCCGTCCGTCCCAGCTCAAGGCCATTCCGACGCCGCCACCTACCTCCTATACTTCGAGCAGCTCTTCACGGCGCTCCAGGGCCCCGCCGCGGAGCTCCGCGACGTCGTCGAGGAGGAGTGCCGCCAGCTCCTGGCGGTGGCGGTGGACCGCATCTTCTCCAACCTCGTGCACCTCCAGCCCGGGTTCGACCTTGCCACGGTGACCGAGCCCCTCGAGGGGGAGGAAGGGTGGAAGGCCTCCAACTCCGTCCGCGACCAGGTGGACGACTTCTGCAGCCGCTTCAAGCGGGCCGCGGCGGAGGATGAGGACGACGACGAAGAGAGCGGGCCTGAAGGAGAAGAATCCGGCCAGGACGACGGCGAGGCCTCTGCCTAACTTCCTCCTGAGATCCTCTCATGCAATGTAGTGCGCTTGCAGCGCTGTAGGGGCATTTGCTTTAAAGACTTTTGTTTTGCAGTCTGTAATATACTTCTTATCTTTTTAACAAGTGTTGCTAAGTCTGTGTGTGCTTCCCTCGAGGAGCCTTTGCTTCAATTCCATGTCTTTTTCGCTCTGCGTCGCCGGACCCTTCCCTTCGCACTATGACTCCGCCGCTGCGGTATGCTCGAGCAATGACTCGGCAAGGCTGGGGGGAGTTTAAGGCTTTGAGAGATAAGAGCCCTCGAGTCGCGATGCTGAGGGCCCCCCTTTGACGCGCAAGCAGCCCATGGAGAGTGAGGGAAAGGACCACTCGAGGGACGCAGAGTGCTCGTGAGAGAGATGCAAGGGTTCTCTTGATGTGAACAGGGAACTTAGCTTCGCGAGGCTTTTCGCCCTGCGTGGGACTCCTCTGGCGATGTCCTTCCCTTCAGGGGCCGAGTTTTTCCTCCACAGGCCTGGAGAGACTCTCATTCCCTGCGGACGTTAGAGAGGCGAACCAAAACGCTAGAGCATACTAGTAAGGACTTATGCGCGCTTATAGGTTTCCTCATGGGTGCCTCGCGAGGAGAGAGAGTACCAAGGTCCTTTGGAGAGGTGGCGTGTATCCGGGAGCATGCCCTTTAGCCAGAGCTCAGGGTCCCTTGGATTTTGCAGTGCTGCTGGGGTGCTCTTGGGCACAGGCACCGTACTCAGCCCCCGCTCGCGAGGTGCGCATGGGAAGAATATAAGCGCTCATTTTGAAAGTAAAGGATGAAAGTAAAACTTGCCATCGAAATATTACATAGCGGCGCCTCGGCGCAAAGTTCACTTGGAACGAAAATGGCGCCTGAGCGCAAAGTTCACTTGGAACGAAAATGGCGCCCGAGCGCTAAGTTCACTTGGAACGGAAATGGCGCCTGAGCGCAAAGTTCACTTGGAACGAAAATCGGTCCATTACACTTGGGTTTGCCAAGCTAACGTTCCTTCCATGTCGAGGCATGGGGACCACCCATTAGTGGCAGAGGTTCACTGCGGCCTGCGGTGGCTCATTAGCAGGAGAGCTCAGAGGGCTGAGCCTCGGGAGAAGCTTTGAGAAGCTTGGAGGTGAAGCCGTGAGCTTCCCTCTAGATACAAAAAAAAAAGCCTGGCGTGACTATGATCACGGGTAGAACTTGCGCAGATGCGCGATGTTCCACGGGTTCTTGACGGGGATGCCGTCTTCGGTCTCGAGGCGTACTGCGCCAGGCCTGGCGATGTGGGAGGATTCGCCTGAGGACGAGGTCACCCGCCTCAAGGGTGCGCGAGCGCACATGGCGGCTGTGGTAGCGTCACAGATCTTGCTGGTACTTCGCCGCTCTGAGGGCGGCGTGGCGGCGCAGTCCCTCGAGGAATAGTAGGTCGTCGTTGTGGAGGCCCTCTTGGATGTCCTCGTTGAAGGCAAGGACCCGTGGGGATCCATGCTTGATTTCTGCGGGGAGTACAGCTTCAGCTCCGTAGACAAGAGCGAACGGCGTTTCGCCTGTAGGCCTTGAAGCGGTTGTGCGCATGGACCAGAGCACAGATGGGAGCTCATCGATCCAGCCCATGCCGTGCCCCTTGAGGATGTTGAAGCATCTGGTTTTGAGGCCCTTGAGGACTTCTGCGTTTGCTCACTCGGCTTGACCATTGCTGCGTGGGTGAGCCACCGAGGCGAAGCAGATCTTGACGCCGAGCTTGTCGCAGTAGGCTCGGAAGATGCCGCTGGTGAATTGCGAGCCATTATCGGTGATGATGCGGTTGGGCACCCCGAAGCGGCAGACCAGGCTCCTGATGAATTTCACCGCGGCTCCGGCTAGAATGGTGCGCACTGGTTCAACCTCGGCCCACTTGGTGAACTTGTCGACGGCCACGAAGAGGAAACGATAGCCCCCCTGCGACTTCGGGAAGGGGCCCAAGTGTCGGCCCAATGAGGACCGGGGTGTGCATAGCCCGCTCCCTACAGGCCTCGCCCGCGACAGATTCGTCAAAACGACTAAGGACCAAGCTACCGCTTGGAGAGACCCTCGAGAGGCGTCTCCTCTTGAGGGCCTGAAGGGGAAGCCAGGGCCTGAAGAGGACCCCGCGCTTCAAGAGACTCCCCAAGGCTCATCACGCCTGGAGAGAGGTCAGCAGGAAACCTCCCCACAGGCCACCGCGGCCCTGTGGAGACACTTCGCGGCTAAGCAAGCGCTGCAGGGCGCACATGGCCCCTGCAGCAGCCGCAGGGTGACGCGAGCATCCCAGCTGCCATTCTGATGATAAAGGAGTCAGCAAAGCCGCGCCGCCTGCGCCAGGACAGCCAGGACTTTCCTCTTTGGTGATAAAGCGGCTGGACGGCGCAACGCTCGAAGAAGATCGTCATCGTGGGCTCCACCACGACCTCTGCCGCGCCTGCGAGCCGCTCTGCACCGTCTGCAGCCTGTCGGCCACGGCGCGCAACTTTAGCACGGATGGACCGCGTCCATGGACGGATGAGCCGCGGTGGACTCCCGCTCCTTCGCGCCACCGGCGTGTGGGAACCCACCAGCACGAGGATGGAGCCCGGGGCGCCTATAAAAGGAGCAGGAGCTCCACCATAGAAAGGGGATTGATCTCCAATCGGCTGATTGCTTCCTAGACTCAGGGAGCCTTAGCCAAACGCATAGAATAGCCAACTGCTGGAGGAGGAAGACGACCATTGTGTCCCTCTCCAGGCACCAAACTGCCTCTGAGAGAGCCCTCGGCAAGCTCGTTGTTCTGTAACCTCCACAGTGCAATACAGACAAGCAGGAGTAGCGGTTTTACCTCCTCCTGAGGGCCGTGAACCTGGGTATGGGCCGGTGTCCATCTCTGGCGTGATAGTCCCTCTCCAGGCCCGGCGAGCACCGTCGTCGTGCCTCTCGAGGATTGTTTGACCTCCACGTTCAGTCCCCCCTTCGAACCTCTCTTCAGGGTGTGACCACCCCTGTTCCGTGGGAGTCACTCTCCGACATTTGGCGCGCCAGGTAGGGGGACTGAGGCGCGTCTTCGACCTCCGAACTCCGCGCCATGACGGACACCCGCGCGACGCACGCCAACCGGCGTGCCTCTGAGAGAGCTCACACCGAGCCTGGCACTGCTCCCACCCGTGGCCGCCGTGGTCGCCCCCGCGCGGCCGAGCGCGCTGGCACCGGCCCGCGCGTGGAGGAGCCAGAGAGCAAGGAGCAACGCGGCAGAGACCAGCGCGACGACGAGGACCTCTCTGAGCGCCGTGAGGACGCTGAGTCCTCGCACCCGTCCCGGCGCCAGAGCGTGTCCACGCGGGAGCACCACGAGCCCGCCCCGCACACCGCGCTGCTCATGGCCCAGAAGCTCCTCCGCTACCGGCCAAGTGCCGAGGCACACGACCAGTGGTTGGACCGCCTCCACCACCTCGTCGACATCGCAACCACGCGAGCTGATCAAGGACATCCACAGCGGGGAGTGCGGCCACCACTCATGTGCGCGCACCCTCGCAGGCAAGGTCTTCAGGAGCGGCTTCTACTGGCCTCAAGTGCTTCAAGATGCGGTCGCCATTGTGCAAACCTGCGACGCCTGCCAATTCCACTCCAAGCAAATTCATCAGCCGGCGCTGGGGCTTCAAACCATCCCGCTCTCCTGGCCGTTTGCGGTCTGGGGGCTGGACATCTTGGGCCCCTTCCCAAGGTCGCAGGGGGGCTATCGCTTCCTCTTCGTGGCCATCGACAAGTTCACCAAGTGGACCGAAGTTGAGCCAGTGCGCACCATACCAGCTGGGGCCGCGGTGAAATTCATCAGGAGCTTGGTCTGCCGCTTCGGCGTGCCCAACCGCATCATCACCGACAATGGCTCGCAGTTCACCAGCGGCATCTTCCGAGCCTACTGCGACAAACTCGGCGTCAAGGTCTGCTTCGCCTCGGTGGCTCACCCACGCAGCAACGGTCAAGCCGAGCGAGCAAACGCAGAGGTCCTCAAGGGCCTCAAGACCAGAAGCTTCAACATCCTCAAGGGCCACGGCAAGGGCTGGATCGACGAGCTCCCCTCAGTGCTCTCGTCCATACGCACAACTTCCTCAAGGCCTACAGGCGAAACGCCGTTCGCCCTGGTCTACGGAGCTGAGGCAGTCCTCCCCGCAGAAATCAAGCATGGGTCACCACGGGTCCTTGCCTTCAATGAGGACATCCAAGAGGGCCTCCACAACGACGACCTGCTGTTCCTCGAGGGACTGCGCCGTCAGGCCGCCCTCAGAGCGGCAGGGTACCAGCAAGACCTGCGACGCTACCACAGCCGCCATGTGCGCTCATGCACCCTTGAGGCGGGCGACCTTGTCCTCAGGCGAATTCTCTCACGGGAAGGCCTCCACAAGCTCTCGCCGATGTGGGAAGGTCCCTACAGGGTCTCCCACGTCGCCAGGCCTGGCGCAGTACACCTCGAGACCGAAGACGGCATCCCCGTCAAGAACCCGTGGGACATCGCGCACCTGCGCAAGTTCTACCCGTGATCATTGTCACGCCCGTGATCATTGTCACGTCAAGACATCTGGCTGAAGAGGCAGCTTACGGCTCCACCTCCAAGCATTTTTTGTCTCTAGAGGTTAAAAGCTCGCGGCTTAAACCTCCAAGCCCCAAAGGCTTCTCTCGAGGGTCAACCCTCCGAGCTCTCCATGCAACGAGCCGCCTCAGGCCGTTGAGAGTCTCTGCCACTAATGGGTGGTCCCCATGCCTCGACATGGTCAAATACATTAACTTGGCAACTCCAAGCATAATGAAACAATTTTGTTCCTAAGTGAACAATGCGCTACGGCGCCACTACGTAATATTTTGGTGGTGAGTTTATTCCAGCACTATTTTCTTTATTGAAAATGGGCACTTATATCTCTCCACATGCGCACCTCGCGAGCGGGGGCTGAGTACGGTGCCAGTGCCTCAGATGACACACCAGCAGCACTGCAAAACCTAAGGATCCGAGCTCTGGCTGGAGGGCAAGCTCCCACAAACACGCCACCTCTACAAAGGACCTTGGTACTCTCTCTCCTCGCAAGGAACGCCTGAGGGGACCTATAAGCGCGCATTAGTCCCTGGTACCGTGCACAAGCGTTTGGGTTTGCCCCTCTAACATCTACAGAGAACAAGCGTCTCTACAAGCCTGAGGAGGCGGCAGGGCAAAACCCTTGAAGACCTCCTCGCCAGGCTAAAAAACCTCTACAGGGCAAAAAGCCTCGAGAAGCTAAGTCCCACACTCGTAACTCGAAGAGCTTTTTCTCCCCAAGCGCATGTTTGCCCCTCGAGCGATTTCATTCTCCCTTGTGCTTCATGGGCTACTCGCACGTCTAAGGGGGGCACTTGAGCATCGCGACTCAGGGCTCTTACCTCTCCAAGCCTTAAACTCCCCCCGGCCTTGCTGAGTCATTGCTCTAGCATACCGCAGTGGCGGAGTCATAGCGCGAAGAGATGGGACCTAACGACGCAGAGAAAACATAGACATGAAAATAAGGCAGAAAGGGCCTCTCGAGGGACACACAAGTTAACATCAAGTACTCAAGAAATACATTACATGCTCAAAATGCATAATGTCTAAACATAAAGCTGTTTCAGATACAGGCGCTCAAAGGCGCAATGAATCAAGGGCTCAGGCGGAGTCCGCGCCAGCATGCTCCTCCTCCTCAGCGTCCTCCTCCTCAGCAAGGGCGGCCTCCTCCTCGCTGTCCTCCGCAGCCACCTCTGCGCGCTTGAAGCGGTTGCAGAAGGTCTCGACCTGCTCGCGGAGGGAGTTGGAGACCCGCAAGACCTCCTCGCCCGTGCGCTCCTCGGTCACCGTGGCGAGGTCGAAGCCGGGCGTGAGGAGCCGAAGGTTGGTGAAGATGCGGTCAACAACCACCCCGAGGAGCTGGCGGCTCTCGACCTCGATCACCTCGCGGAGATCGGCGACGGGGCTCTCGAGGGCCGAGAAGAGCTGGTCGAAGTAGACCAGGTACATGGCAGCATTGCCACGGCCGCGAACCTCAGCGTGCGGCGCCTCCGCGCCGAGCTGAGCTGCAAGCTCGTTGCCCCTGGCCACCAGCGCCTAGAACATACGCTCCCGCTGCTTCGTCAGCACGCGAGCCGCCTGCGCGGTGTCCACAGCCTCCGTCACCTGCTTGGCCGCTGAGCCCGCCTGGCCCTCCACGTCCTTGACGAGGGCGTCCAGCTCCAGGACAGCTGCCCTGCGACCATCCTCCACCTGGCGATAGGCCTCCTTGGCGCGCTGGAGGCGGGCCTCGAGCTTGGAGTTGGCCTTCTCAAGCTCCGCGTTCCGCTTGGCGTCGGTAGCGTGCTTGGCCTTGAAGCGGTCCTCCTGCTTCTTGGCCTTGTCGCGGTACTCCTTGGAGGTGGTCCGCCTGAACTCCTTCTCGCGCTCCGCGAGGGCCGCCTCCGCCTCCTTCTTCTTCTCGGCAAACCGCTGCTGGAAGCGCTCCAGGGTTTGCTTCTGGGCGGTGACGTTCTCTTCATGCCTCTGGAGCGCCTGAGCCAGGTCCCCCTCGCGCGCCTCAAGCTCTTCGCGCTTGGTGGCGAGCTCGCCCTCCGCCCGGAGCCGCTGCTCGTCACGCTGCAGCACATCCTGCTCCCTGGAGGCCAGCAGCCGCTCGCGCTCGGCAAGGCCCTTGCGGTCCTCCTCCAGTGTCTCCTGCGCGACCCGATGGGCGGAAAGGAGCTGGGACTCTAGCTGGGCCAGCTCGCGACGTTTCTGCGCCAGCGAGCCCTCCATAGCTTCGCGCTCGGCCTTCACCTCGGCGAGGAGATCGGCGGCCGCGTTGCGCTCGTCCTGGAGAGGGGCAAGGAGCTCGTCAGCGTCACGGATGGCCCCCTCGAGGACCTCCTTGGCGAAGCGGACGGCCTCCTCGCGTGCGGCCTGGAGGGCCAGATCCTCCTGGCGGCGGGCCTCGACTGCGGCGTGGAAGCGCCCCCACGCCCCCGCAAGCTCGTCGCGCTGCTGGGTGAGCTGGCGTCCTCGAGGGCAAGTTGCGCCTCCAAGCCCTCCAGGGACTCCCTCACGACGCGGAAGGCGACCTCACGGTGCCCCTTGCTCCAGTCCCAGCCGCCAAGGACCAGGTCGCGGCATGAGGAGGTGCCTGCCCCTGCGCCGGGCATGGGGAACTGAGCCTCTGGGCGTGCCTGGGGGCTAGATCGCGTCCCGTCCATCGCGGCGCCCAAACCGGCCTCACCGACCTCGCCGCCCTGGCGTGTCACCTCTTGCGCCTCGCCCCCCGTGGCGGGGCGCGGCGGAGACGAAGGAGCTCCCCCTGCAGATGCGCCCGCGCTTGGCGGGCCCTGGTCTGTCCCGGCCTCTGGCTGCGCGGGGGGCGTGGTCGCAGAAGGTGGAGTGGCCTCGCGGGCCGGAGTCGGCTCGCGCGGGGGCGTGGCCGCGCGAGGCGGGGTAGGGGCGCGAGGAGGGCTAGCAACCCGCTCCTCCTGCGCCTCCACCACCATCGGCTCGGGGGGCGGCGCAGCTGCCTCCGCCTGAGGCGCCGCTGTCCCGGCTAAAGGCCCAGCTGCCTCCGCTTGAGGCATCTCTTCGGTTGGGCCTGTGGAGGCCGTCTCCACAGGCCTCGCGGCCTCCTCAGCCACGACCTCAGCCGTGGCTTTCTTCACCTCTGCCGCCTTGCGAAGCTTGCGACGCTTCACAGGCACAAGGTCACTGGCGAGCACCAGGGAAAGATCTTCAGAAATAGGTGGAAAGAGAAAGAACAAGAATCGATCGGCTAAAATCCTAAAACACATACCCGGACTCCTTGGCGCCGGTGTCGACCCACGCCAAGCCTGGCGAGCGCCAGGAGGGCTTGGCCTTAGCACCTGACCCCTCCGGAGGCGCCTCGGCTTTCCTCTTGGAGGGGACGTCTGACGGCCTCGCCCCGGACCGGTCCACACCCGCCTTGGAGCGGGGCTCGCGACGCCCTGGCGAGGCCTCCTCATCAGAGGCCTCCTCCTCGGCCTCTTCCTCATCCGCATGGCGCGCGGGCACCACCACGAAGGCGTCGTCGTCATCGCCTGACGAGATGTCACAAATCTCGTCAGTAAGGGGCCCGACCCTCGAAGAGGACTCCTCCCCTGCTGCGGCCTCCTCCTCGCCTTGCCCAGCTCCTGAGGCAGAGGGCGTCTCTGCCCCCTCCGCCTCATGCACCACCAGCACAGGCACCATTTTCCCCGCCGGGCCCGACGGAGTGAACGAAGGCATCCCCTCCAGAATGGCCAGGCGCTCGGTCATGTTGTACTGGTGCAGGGGCCGCAGCGTGATAGGGAGCTCGTCCATGGCGGGTACCGCCGGGTTGATGAAGAGCGCGGACAGGACGTTGTCGACAGCGTCCTTGTCGTTGTCCTCACGGTGGAGCCGCATCTTGTCCTGGGGCCGGAGTACATCCACATGGGCATCACGTGCGCCTGGAGTGGAGCGATGCGGCGCGTCACGAAATCCGCGACGATGATCTGCCCCGTGAGGCCCTTCTCCCGAAGGTAGCTCAGGCGGCCCGTCAACATTGCGTTCTGCGCGCCGCTGAAGGGGGCCTTGCCCCAGTTCGAGTTCTTCACGGGCGGCGCGTCAGGGACCTCGAGGAAGGCGCAGGGCTGCTCCACCCCGACGAAGAACCACCGCTGGCGGAAGTCGTCCACCTTCTTCGTCACTGAGGTGATGGCCTTGCCCTCGCTCCACGACATGGGGATGTAAACGCTCCCCATGCCATCCACGATGCGGAACGAGACGCATCCGGAGCGCTCATTCTTCGCCGTGTTCCGGAGCGCGTAGAAGCACCGGAAGAGGTCCACCGTGGGCTCCAGGCCCAAGTACGCCTCGCAGAGGTAGGCGAAGATGGCGAGGATGAGCACGGAGTTGGGGTGGAGGTGTAGCAGCTGGATCTGGTAGAAGGCCAGCACCCCCTCCAGGAACGGAGAGAATGGCGGCACCAGCCCTGCAGCGACACAGTGCTGGAAGACGGGGAAAAACCCTCGCGGGCGTTTCCCGTGCGCCGCGGCCTTGAGCGCGGTGGCGCCGTGCTCATTGGTCCGGTCCGCCACCAGGAAGCGGACCTTGTCGAGGGCCTTGTCGTTGACGCGCACCCCTAGCAATGCCGCGCCATGCGCGGCCTCGGCAGGCGCCGCCTGCGAAGAAGACCCCGCGGCCGCCTTGCCCTTGTTCTTGGCCGGACTCATCGCTTGGGAAGTGGTGAGCGCGGCGCGGGGAGAAGTTGGAGAAGAAAGGAGTAGGGCGCGTCGGAGAGCAGGAGCGGAGAGCTCGGGGTGGATGGCTTCTGCAAGAGAGAATGGGAGCAGTAGCGGCTCCTTGCTCCGGCGCGAGGGCTTTATGTCCCGTCAAGGAGCAGTTACCGGGGCGTGGTGGGACCCCCCACGACGCACGCCCCAGATCGTGCGCGACCGTTACTCGCCTGAGTGACGCGTGGCTCGGCCCGGCCGGACACTTTGGGCCCACGACGCTTCGGCTGCGGTCATGGGCTCAGCCGTGCCCATCGCGGGCCCGGGGGCTACTGTCGGCCCAATGAGGACCGGGGTGTGCATAGCCCGCTCCCTACAGGCCTCGCCCGCGACAGATTCGTCAAAACGACTAAGGACCAAGCTACCGCTTGGAGAGACCCTCGAGAGGCGTCTCCTCTTGAGGGCCTGAAGGGGACGCCAGGGCCTGAAGAGGACCCCGCGCTTCAAGAGACTCCCCAAGGCTCATCACGCCTGGAGAGAGGTCAGCAGGAAACCTCCCCACAGGACACCGCGGCCCTGTGGAGACACTTCGCGGCTAAGCAAGCGCTGCAGGGCGCACATGGCCCCTGCAGCAGCCGCAGGGTGATGCGAGCATCCCAGCTGCCATTCTGATGATAAAGGAGTCAGCAAAGCCGCGCCGCCTGCGCCAGGACAGCCAGGACTTTCCTCTTTGGTGATAAAGCGGCTGGACGGCGCAACGCTCCAAGAAGATCGTCATCGTGGGCTCCACCACGACCTCTGCCGCGCCTGCGAGCCGCTCTGCACAGTCTGCAGCCTGTCGGCCACGGCGCGCAACTTTAGCACGGATGGACCGCGTCCATGGACGGATGAGCCGCGGTGGACTCCCGCTCCTTCGCGCCACCGGCGTGTGGGAACCCACCAGCACGAGGATGGAGCCCGGGGCGCCTATAAAAGGACCAGGACCTCCACCATAGAAAGGGGATTGATCTCCAATCGGCTGATTGCTTCCTAGACTCAGGGAGCCTTAGCCAAACGCATAGAATAGCCAACTGCTGGAGGAGGAAGACGACCATTGTGTCCCTCTCCAGGCACCAAACTGCCTCTGAGAGAGCCCTCGGCAAGCTCGTTGTTCTGTAACCTCCACAGTGCAATACAGACAAGCAGGAGTAGCGGTTTTACCTCCTCCTGAGGGCCGTGAACCTGGGTACGGGCCGGTGTCCATCTCTGGCGTGATAGTCCCTCTCCAGGCCCGGCGAGCACCGTCGTCGTGCCTCTCGAGGACTGTTTGACCTCCGCGTTCAGTCCCCCCTTCGAACCTCTCTTCAGGGTGTGACCACCCCTGTTCCGTGGGAGTCACTCTCCGACACCAAGATGTCCAGCCCCCAGACCGCGAACGGCCAGGAGAGCGGGATGGTTTGGAGCCCCAGTGCCGGCTGATGAATTTGCTTGGCGTGGAACTGGCAGGCGTCGCAGGCTTGCACGATGGCGACCGCATCTTGAAGCACTTGTGGCCAGTAGAAACCGCTTCTGAAGACCTTGCCTGCGAGGGTGCGCGCACACGAGTGGTGGCCGCACTCCCCGCTATGGATGTCCTTTATCAGCGTTCGGCCTTCCTCGAGGGGGACGCATTTGAGCGCGATGCCGTTTGGGCGCTTGCGATAGAGGTCTCCCTCAAGGATGAAGTAGGATTTCGCCTGTCGAGCGATTCGCTCTGCTTCTGCATCTTCTTCAGGGAGGATCCCCTTCGCCAAGTAGTCCTTGAGCTCGTCAATCCAGCCTGTGGCTTGGTGGGCTGCCGTTAGCAACAGACGCTCCCCTGTGCTGGGGCCGCAATCGGGGGCCCCAGACCCAGGAGGTGGTGGGAGTGCTTCATCTATGCTTGCGGCTGTGGCCTCTCGAGGCTGCTTGATGGATGCCTTGGCGAGCCTTTCCTCAAAGACGCCGGCCTGCTGGGGTTGCCTTCGCGAGGCTCGCTTGGCGATGTCATCGGCCTCCTGGTTCTCTTTCCTTGGGATATGCATGAGTTCCATGCCCCTGAAGTGCTTCTCGAGCTTGCGGACCTCTTCAAGGTATGCTGCCATGTGGTCGTCTTTAGGCGTGTAGCTCTTGTTGGAGAAGTTGACGAGCAACTGGAAGTCGCCCTTGATGAGTAGGTGCTTGACGCCTAGAGCGATGGCGGCCCTTAAGCCGGCGAGGAGGCCCTCGTATTCAGTGATGTTGTTGGAGATCTTGTCAATCGTGAAGCATAACTGGACAGCGTAGTAGAGCTTGTCGCCTTTGGGCGAAGTCAGGACGACGCCTGCCCCGCCATTGCGGCAGGCAAAGGCTCCGTCGAAGTGCATGGTCCAGTGGTTGGGCATTGTGTCTCCAGCGGGCTCAGCCTCTTCCCCCCGAGGCTCTTCAGGGCTTGGGTCAGTCCATTCGGCGACGAAGTCAGCCAGCGCTCGCCCCTTGATGACTCTTGTGGTGTCGAAGCGCAAGTTGAATGGCTGCAGCTCTATGTTCCATCCCGCGACACGATCTGTGGCGTTGGGGTTGCGCAGGATCTGCTCCAGGGGGAAAGAAGTGACCACCGTGATGGGGTGGCCCTGGAAGTAGTGTCTCAGCTTCCTGGAGGCGATGAGGAGAGCGACGAGAAGCTTCTGCTGCATCGGGTACCGCTCCCGAGCATCCCGCAGCACTGTGCTGACGAAGTAGACGGGGTGCTCGACAAGGGTTGTCGGTGGGGTTGCAGCGTCAGCCCTCTGCGGAGGCTCCTCAGGGCCCTTGTCGAGATCCGCCTGCAGGGGGGTCTCGACAGGGGTGCCGGGAGCAGGCTCGACTTGAGGCTGTGGGCCTGGCAGTGGGTCTGTGGAGGCTGCTCCTTCGACGAGACCCTTGTCGGGGGGCTTTGGGCTTGGAGTGGCAGCGCTCTTCTTGGGGAGGACAGGCTCTTCCCTTTCGGCCACTAGGACGGCGCTTGCGGTCTGAGGAGTGGCTGAAAGATACAGCTTCAGATGTTCGCCGGTTCTGGGGGCCACCATGACTGGTGGGCTGGCCAAATACTTCTTTAAGTCCTCAAAGGCCTTGGCCGCCTCAGGGGTCCACTTGAATGTGCTAGATCTCTTCATGATCTTGAAAAATGGCAGGGCTCTCTCACCGAACTTGGAGATGAATCGGCCCAGGCTAGCCATGCAGCCTGCTAAGCGCTGCATTTCCTTGAGCCGGCGAGGAGGTTGCATTCCTTCTATGGGCTTGATCTTGTCAGGGTTTGCTTCTATGCCGCGGTGGGACACCAGGAATCCGAGGAGCTTGCCTGAAGGGACCCCGAAGACGCACTTGGCGGGGTTCAGCTTGATGTTCACCTTGCGCAGGCTGACGAAGGTTTCCTCGAGATCCTTCAAGAGGGTGTCTCCCTCTCGAGACTTGACCACTATGTCATCGACGTAGGCCTCTGCGTTCCTGCCCATCTGTGCCCCCAAGGCGATCCTCATGAGCCTCTGGAAAGTGGCGCCAGCATTCTTCAGGCTGAAGGGCATGCATGTGTAGCAATACACGCCACAGGGGGTGAGGAATGCTGTCTTCTCCTCGTCCTCTTTAGCCATTTTGATCTGGTGGTAACCAGAGAAGGCGTCCAGAAAACAGAGGAGGTCGCAGCCAGCGGTGGAGTCCGCGATCTGGTCTATCCTTGGCATGGGGTATGGGTCCTTGGGGCAGGCCTTGTTGACATCGGTGTAGTCGATGCAGAGTCGGCCTCCTCCAGCGGGTTTAGGGACAACCACGCCATTGGAGAGCCAAGTGGGGTGCGCGACTTCGCGGAAAACTTTCGCCGCCTTTAGCTTCTCTACTTCCTTGACGATGAATGCTTTGTTCTCGGGGGCTTGCTTGCGTGCTTTTTGCTTGACGGGGCGTGCGTCTGGACACACGGCTAAGTGGTGCTCGATCACCTCCCTTGGTACACCGGACATATCTGACGGAGTCCATGCGAACATGTTAGAGTTTGCCCGAAGGAAGGCGACGAGCGCGCTTTCCTATTTGGGAGGCAGGGCAGCGCCTATGGTGACGCTAGCCCCCGAGCCTTCAGCCCCCGAGCCGCTGGTGCTCAGCGACACCTTCTTCGTGGCAGCTTGCTCCTGGGAGAACACTTGTTTCTTCTTCTTGGGCCTCTCGAGAGGCTCCATGTCCTCGTCAGCCGGGAATGCCATGGCAGCTGCCTTGTAGGCGCTCTCGACAGCGCGCGTGGCGTCCAGGATATGACCATGGATGGCGATGGTGCCAGCGCTGCCGGTGATCTTGACCATGTTGTAGGCATGGTGCGTGACGGCCATGAACTTCGCGAGGGCGGGGTAGCCGAGGATGGCGTTGTACGGCAGGCCGATGTGGGCGACGTCGAAGTCGATCAGCTCTGTGCGATAGTTCTTCTGCGTGCCGAAAGTGATGGCTAGCCGGACCTGGCCCAGGGGTTCGATGGAACCACTGGTGACACCTGTGAACGGCCTGGAGGGCATAAGCCACTCGTAGGGCACCTGAAGCGTCTCGAAGGTCTCGACAGAGATGACGTTCAGGCCAGCTCCCCCATCAATGAGCGTCTTGGAGACGGTGATATTGTTGATGGTGGGGGAGCAGACCAGGGGGAGGGTCCCAACAGTCTTGGTCGACTTGGGGTGGTCCTTGACGTCGAAGGCGATGGTGTACTGGGACCACTTGAGGGGCCTGGAGGTCTCGGTGCTTGGGAGCGCGGCGTTGAGCTCGCGGGCGAACTGCTTGAACTGGTTGTTCGACTTGGGCGCCTGAGCCCCGCCGAGGATGCAGGCCATAGCCCCTCTCGGGGCCTGGTAGCCTCCATCTTCCTCGTCAGGGAGGTTGTTGTTCTTCTCGGCGGCGTTGGCTTGAGTGCCCGACGGCTTCTGGTAGCCGCCACCGCGCCTGCCCCTGCCGTCTCTGCGGTAGCCGCGGCCTCTGCCGCGGTTTCCGCTGCCTTCTCCTCGCTCGCGCTCCCTGCTCAGCCTCTTGAGGTCGAAGCAGTCGTCTGTGGCGTGGCCACACCTGTTGTGGCAGACGCAGAACGGACGGTTGTCCGCCTCCTTGTCGCCAGGCTCGGGGGAGCTTCTGCGGGCGTTCTTGGTGGCTGGCTCTGCCGCTAGGATAGCAGTGGTCTTGCGCTTGGTCTCCTCGCGCTTCTTGTGGCTCTTGGAGCCCTCAGCCTGGTCGTCCCCTCGCTGGCTCATCTTGACGAAGAGGAGTCCCTCTTCAGCCTTGGCGCATTTTTCCGCAAGGTCGAACAGCTTCACCACAGAGGTGAGCTTGTCGTGGATGCCCAGCTTCTCGAGCATCCTGCGGTTCGTGACGCCCTCTCTGAAGGCGGCGATGACCTGCGTGTCGGGGATGTTCGGGATCTTGTTGCGCACTTGGCTGAAGCGCTGGATGTACTTGCGGAGGGTCTCATCCTTCTTCTGCACCACAGCGCGCAGATCGTTGTGGGTGAGCGCGCGCTCGTACGTGCCCTTGAAGTTGGCGACGAACTGCTTGCAGAGCTCCTCCCAGGAGTCGATGGAGTCCTCAGGCAGGTTGAGGAGCCAGGACAGCGCGGAGTCCCTGAGCGCGTGGGAGAACCAGTTTGCCATGACCTTGTCGTCTCCCCCTGCAGCCTGGATGGAGGTGGTGTAGAGCTGCAGGAACTCGAGAGGGTTGGTCGACCCGTCGAAGCCCTTGGGAAGGACCGGCCTGAACTTCTGCGGCCAGACCACGCGACGCAGAGCGCGGGTGAAGGCCATGCAGCCAGAGGCGTATGTGGCGGTTCCTCCCTGGAGAGCCCTGCGGTTCTGCTGCCCTACCTGGCCGAGCTCCTCGACGAGGCGATTCTGGAGGTCCCTGCGGCGCTCCATGCCCACACGCGCGTCAGGCGCAGTGCGCTGCACGATCTGGCAGTCGTGCGGCGAGGAGGCGTGAGAGGGAACCCTCTGCGCTGCGGCCGGAGGCGGTCCTGGCGGCGGCGGAGGCGCATCTGGTGCAGCCGTTCCCGCGCGGCCGCAGTGTTGGACCATGGAGCGCGACGGGGCGGGGCGCGTGGTGGCGACGTCGACGAGGTGGTGGAGGCGGTCCAACCACTGGTCGGGGGCCTCAGCGCTAGGCCGGTAGCGTAGGAGCTCCTGGGCCATGAGGAGCGCGGTGTGCGGCGTGGGCTCTGGGCGTCCCTGAGAGGACGCGCCTTGGCGCCGTGATGGATGCGAAGACTCAGCATCGTCGTTGCGCTCCGGGGGGACGTCCCTGTCGTCGCGGTGGTCGCTGTCATGGTACTCTTCGCTCTCGGGCTCCTCCACATGCGGGCCGGTGTTGGCGCGCTCCGCAGCGCGAGGGCGGCCGCGGCGGCCACGGGTGGGAGCTGTGTCGGGCTCGGTGTGAGCCCTGTCAGCTGCGCGCCTGTTGGCGCGCGTCGTGCGGGTGTCCGTCATGGCGGAAAGCCGGCTGGAGGTTGAAGACGCGCCTCAGTCCCCTACCTGGCGCGCCAAATGTCGAGGTGTGATTCCCACGGAACAGGGATAACCACTCTCGGGGGAGAAGTTCGTGAAGGGGACTGAACACGTTGGTCAACAACCCTCAACCGGCACGGCGACGGTGCTCGTCGAGCCTGTAGAGGGACAGCACGACAGAGATGGACTCAGGCCCGTACCCAGGTTCACGGCCCTCAGGGTGAGGTAAAACCGCTACTCCTGCTTGTCTGTATTGCTCAGTCGGGGCTACAGTACAAAGAGCTTGCCGCGGGGCCTCGCGAGGCGGTGCGGAGCTCGGAGGAGGAAGGTTCGGGCCTTCTTCCTCCTCGGGCTCGCTGGGCTTGGCTAAGCTACTGTGGGGTGTCAATGGATGAGAGATCGATCCCCTGCTACGGTGGTGCTCCTGCTCCTTATATAGGCGCCCCGGGCCTCATCCCTGCGGCTTGCGCAGTGGAAGGGTTCCCACATGGCGACGAAGTGGTGGAGCGGGGTGCACTGCAGCTGGGTTGCCCATGGACTCGGTCCATGGTCGTAAGGCCTGTCTTCGTGGCAGGGCAGCCGCCGTCTTTGCAGAGCGGCCAGCTGGGACTGTAGAGATCGTGGGGGCGCCCACGGTGACGTCGCCGTTGGAGCGTTGCGCCGGCCATCTGCTTTATCACCAAAGAGGAAAGCTTTGTTGGCGGCGCAGGGGACACAGAGCTTTGTTGACTCCTTTTATCACCAGAACGGCAACTGCGGCGCCGTCGTCATCACGCGCAGACGCGCGCGTCACTCTGCGGCTGCTGAAGAGGCCATGTGCGCTCTGCAGCGGTTGCTTCGTAGCGAAGTATCTCCACAGGGCCCTGGAGGCCTTGTGGAGGGAGTTGTGTTGACCTCTCTCCAGGGGAGAGGGCCCTGTAGAGGGGCAGCCTCGGGAGGGGCCTCGCCAGGCCTTCGCCGCCCTCTTCAGTCCTCTCGAGGGATCGTCCTCTCGAGGGTCTCTCCAAGCGCTTTGCTCGGTCCTTAGCCGTTTCAACGACTCTGTCGCGTGTGAGGGCTGTGGAGAGTGGGCTCTGCACACCCTGGATCTCACTGGGCCGACAATAGCAAGTTGGTCCTCGGTACATAATACACGACCCATCCCTAGAGCTCAGATCGAGCTCATTTTCCCCCCGTCTCCCTCGCCTCCAGCCCGCCCCTGTCGCCGCTGTGAGTATAATGAGCAACACCTTTGGCATTATCTTATGCATATCTGATACCTAGGCTTCTTATTCTTGATAATTTCTTAAGCTCTGCTTTTCCTTCCCTACGATTTATGGATAAGTATCAGTACTTTCACGTATTTGGTTAGCTGCATATTTCACGCAGCCCAGTGAGGTTGGCCATAGACCAAGATAAATAAATCCCTTTCATTACCTATTCGCAATTTTACTTTTCCCTCCAAATAGAAATATGTATACCCATACGCATTTTGGATGTTCCGCAGATAGTTTGTATATTTCTTCACTTCTCATTGTTCTTTATGTATCTATTCTAACATTGATGTATTTTCTAACAGATTGGCGGGGTTGCCGGCAGTCATATAATGTCTTTGGTCTTTTCTGCAGCTGGTCCTGGCTTAATATCTACTTAATAATCTTCGGATGTATATGTTGGTTCTGTTTATCACCCCTTATCAGACTGATGTTCTTCAGGTTCAGGTCCTACATCAGGCATCATGTGCTGACATCTGCTTCCCTTTTGTATTTTGTATTTTGATAGAGTATGAGCTTTTTTTGTAAGTCTGGACAGCCAGACTATGCTGGATATCTTTCTAAATACTAAGCTCCATAGGATTGGTGTTCTCTCCTTCTCCCACATGTCCATATCATGGTGGACCCTATAATTTTATTTATTTATTGTTCACAGTTTTAAATGGATACATACATATGTTTGTACTTACATGCTAAATTTTTGATAAAATAAAAAGGACTCCCATCTATAAAAAAAGAAAATTGTGGTTGTAACAAACAATTAAATAGCTCCATTTCATCCTAAAATTACTCTTTTTGTGTAGATTAAAATACAAAAAAGGTTCTAGAGTGCATACAATTCATACACGTAGTTGTACGTTTTATTTCAAAAAATTGAAGTCTGAATAGTCGTTTTATTATTTTAACAAAGGAGATGTAGTGAGTTCAGAGCTGCTGGCTCTATCTGAGAACTCCCTATCTCTTATCTCTACCGCCAGCGTCCACCATAGCGTTGCACATCCTATGTCACGCGACACCATTTCTCTCCCTCTGCCTCACTCGAACCATATTCTACAGAAAACAGCCGTCCTTACGCAAAATTTGCCCATCTCTTTGCACACACCTCTGGTTCCGTCAAGCACCTGGGAGGCTGGGACTACAGGGCACCTCCATCCCTGATGTCGTGTCTCAAATCCATTGTTAACTTACACGTCACCTGCGCTCCCCTCTGGTGGCCACCCAACATCGGTGAGCTGAAAGACTTGCTACAACACTTTGCACATGAACACCAATGTGGCTTCTCGCATCGGCAGCCGCTGTCGCAATTGTTGTTAGTAGAGCTCGACTCGGTGGTGGTGGCAGCTGCGGTTTCACAACGACAAATCGATGGTGCCTACGGGTGAAAGGATGAGTAATATGCCTTGTTGTTGGATGTCACCTATTACTGATAAAAAGGATGTGGGTATTTATCTGTGATTTGTTTTGCGGTATATTTACGTATATCTCACTTTTATTCACAAAACGAGCCAGATTATGTCACAAAATGCATGTGTTTTATTTTAGATGGTTAAATGCATGCACTAAAAAAGGATCTATGTTTGTCTAGCCTCAGTTGCAATCATTAGAGTGTAGGAAAGTCATGACCATGAACATGAAGGGTACACAATTTAACTTTCGTGACATTTCATAATCGTCGCTGTATCATGATCGTCCAACTAAGTGTTGTGCCGCTTATGTACTTCTCTATGTTTAATTAATCGTGTTGTAAACTAGTGAGCCAGTGGTAATATTTTCTACTTCATTGGTACTGTTTTTATATATGTTTCGCCATCTATCGTTGTTCGTATTAGGACAGACGCGGCAAGGCGCGTCTTTTCATTCTAGTATTCTACTACTCGGTATATGAATTCTCAGTTTTCAAGTTTGTTCCATGTATCATCCAGTTATACTTCGACATCGGCTGCTGATTCATATGGTTGACACGTATGATACATGTAGGTATTGATACATGATGGTAAATCGTGCTGTACTGTCATACCTTTTGGCTGCATGCCCACTCTACAAACCAGGTAAATTTTCCGACCCTTTTTTGTAAGTCTGGACAGGCAGATTATGCTAGATATATTCTACTACTCTACCTATGAATTCTCAGTTTTCAAGTTTGTTGCATGTATCATCCAGTTATACTTCCTCATCGGCTGCTCATTCATATGGTTGACACGTATGATACATGTAGGTATTGATACATGATGGTAAATCGTGCCGTACTGTCATACCATCTGGCTGCATGCCCACTCTTACCATCCAGGTAAATTTTCCAACCTTTTAACTCCTAATTTTTTTCTTTCTTCGTGCATTGGTGGTTCATATATATTTCAATATGAGTTGCACTTATGAATATGTAGCTTCTTCAACAGGACTTTCTATTATGATGCTATACTACTTATAAACTTTATCTCCAGTTACCTCCTCATTGTTCGAGTTGAATTATCAATTGCAAGTGACATGCAAAACCTATCGTGACGGTAAGATTCAGCCAAATAAAAAAGACTTAACGGTCATAGTAAGGTTAACAAATATTTTGGATCAAATAATGCTTAACCTCTACTTCAGTTTGTGGTTGTTCCTTTGAATCTATTGAGTTAGTATTGAAACAATCTTCTCATACTGAAAGAAATCATTATACATTTTCCTCTAAAATATTGTATGTGCCATCAGTTAATAGATTGGAGGTCATAATGTGTCTTGCTTGGGTAAACAAGCTTTTTAATTGGTGAAGCAGATCTGTCCTATTAACACTGTTTGAATATATGGATTGCATGAAGAGAAAAGACTAACCATTTTCTTATTAATCTCTTCCATATCTTGAACAAATACTGTTTTATTACAAAACTTGCACAAATATTGTTAGAACAAACCAGCTTTGTATAATCCTTCCTTAGCTTGGCAGGATAAGGCTGTGTGCTATCCTTCCCTATCAGTAATTGGAAATTTTCATGGCTTACTATATCCCTGTGTGTATTACTACCAAGCATAAAAAACACTCTATACAAAGGAAACCAATTACAAGAAAAAAACATGCTGCATATAATACCAAGACACAAAACAATACAACGGGCGCGGCATGTCGCCGCGCGAAATTTCCTAGTATATATTCACGGTAGCTTTGTTGGGCCTGCTCTGGTGGGTGCGCATGCATGCGCTCACCAGACTGCGGTGCAGCCCAACGTGCTCCACGACTTTCTTTACTTACGCATCAACACATCCATCTTATTCTCAAAAAAAAAAATCAACACATCCATCTTGATAGATTAGTAGCCTTGTACATGTATTCTTACAGGTAACGTGCAGATAATCTATATAAGCAACTATCTCTTCATACTTCCTCTGCCCTAACTTAGTTAACGCAGATTCATCCCACGTCTGTATAATTTTTTGATGTTTCTGTAATTAGATAAATCAATGTCAACTAGTTTGAAATGAAGGGAGCAATATATTTTGTAAAAGAAAGGTTCACAAATAGAAATACATCGCAATGTTGAAATAATTTGTTTATGCTTTATAAATAGAAATTCTTTATTGAAAATAGGAAGGAGAATAATAACAAAAAACAAAGAAAAAGTAAAACGAAGACATAAATAGGAAAATAAAAAAATTAAAGAAAAAATAAAGCAAAACAGCAAAAAAGAAAAATATTTTACTAGGCCAGAACACCACAAGGGGTGCCTCAAGCTTCAGGTTGCTAGTTCACATTTGAAGCGTCAAATAGAACACCCTCTTATTTTTTAGGGCAACACCCCCATATGTTGGGGAGCGCCTACTTCATACTTTACGCAAAGCGAACGCAGCTCCGCGCACCCCGGCTGACGAAAGTGGGCCCCGACCCACTTCTATTGATTCCTTATTTCTGATCACTGATTCCGTGTATTCGCTGCTCACGTTTCCAGATTAGCTACTTGGGAAAAAATGCATATGTATTTATAGAAAATATTTTAATTTTAAAAAAATATACATGAAAATTATGCGTGTCCACGGGTAGATTCCATTCCCGTACGAGTTTCATTCATTGTAATTTCTCAAATTTGAATCGATGTTTGGAACTTTTTTACATGAATTCGTAACCTGTCAACATTGTTTCGTGGAGTAGCTGGTTTGTTCAATAGTGTACCTTCATGTTTTACTTTCTTTGTAACTTCAATATATAATTGGCGAAGCATGCATCTACGAAAACTTGCTTAATTTCATTTTAAAAATAAAGCATATTGAACGTAATTTGGTCTATAACGGAATTTAACAAAATTTGGTGTTGAATGAGTTTTGAAAACCCCCTTTTACTGAAAAAGCCCATTGAATGCAATTTAACAAAATTTGGTGTCGAACGATATTTGAAAACCCACTTTGAACAAAAAAGCCTATTGATCTGAATTAGATCTTGAACAAAATTATGTCTTTGAATAGAATTTGATAAAATTTGGTGTTGAACGATAATCCACTTTGAACAGAGAAAGCCTATTGAACATAATTTAGTCTTGAACGGAATTTAAGAAATTTTGGTGTTAATCGATAACTCACTTTGAAAAGAAAAAGGCATATTGAACAAAATTAGGTCTTGAACAGTATTATGTCTTGAACAGAATTTTGAATGAAATCTATTTTTTTTGGTGTCGAACGATAACCCACTTTGACCGGAAAAACCTATTGAACATAATTAGGTCTTTGACACTTTTATGGGAGCTTTAACAATTTATTGACTAGTTGTGGCACTGGCGCTTTTATTTGCGAACCCTTTTGTTTATTCCTAAAAAATAAAAAAAACTCTTTCGATTAGATACTTTTACCAACCTTGAACAGAAAAAGCCTACCGAACAAAATTATGTCTTGAACAGAATTTGGCCTTGAAAGGAATTTAACAAAATTTGGTGTTGAACAATAACCCACCTTGAACAGAAAGCGCATATTGAACATAATTAGGTCTTGAACAGAATTATGTCTTGAACATGATTTTGTCTTGAACGAAATTTAACAAAATTTGGTGTTGAACGATAACTCATCTTGAACAAATATAAGCTTACTGAACAGAAAATAGGTCTTGAACAGAATTGTGTATTGAACAAAAACTAAATTTATACAAAAATATAAAATAGTATCTAAAACTAAGAAAGAACGAAAAAAGAAAAAATATCTAAAAAAAGAAAAGGTAAAAAAGAAAAGCGAATAAAAGAAGAAAATGTAAAAAGAGGAAAAAATAAAATAGAAAGGAACATGTAAAAATGAGAAAATATAGTACAATATAAGTAAAGCAAAAAAATAAACATTAACTAAGAAAAAAAAAGAAACAACCGAAAAAGAAAAACGAAACAAAAAAGGAAAAAGAAAAGCAAACAGAAAAAACGAACACAAAAAGATAATAGAACCAAATGTGGCTGGAGGTGCCCTTATTGGGCCGGCCCAATGCGCAACGGGGGTGCGTGGAGCAATCTTATCTCCACGGTACAAGGAGACTAGGATTTGCCCTTCTCCAGTAACGAAACATTTTGGGCTTCTCTAGATGAGGGCAAAGTTTTGGAGGATAACTCGGTTTTATAGTTAAACTAGTTGAATGCCCGTGCGTTGCTACGGTCTTTTTATTCAGAACTGTCGTCAATATCATACATATAATATAAACATTCATGTGTATGAATTAAAATACTTTTAAAACCTTCAAAGATTTCGCCATGCTTGAAGTGAAGTGAGATAAAAGATATAATTTGACAACATTTCGTGAATTGAGTATGCAACTATGCACCTCTTTAGTTGGGTAAAAATGGCGAGTTTAGACCCCTTCCAATAACATCGTATAGGGGACTACATCGGCCTGCAAAAGCGAAATATTTAGCTAGATGCAATGTAAATATTGTTATATGGAACATGCATAGAGAACAAAGTCAATTTATATGTGTACCTCCTCTATATGTGTACAGCTCGACGAGTTTTTGGTCTTTCACCAACATCGTAAGAGGGCCTTTGTCGGTAGATTCTTTCAAAGATTTGGCAATATCTAATTTTGCCCCGCTGATTATTTACAAAAGAGGAAAACACATCTAAATAATAATATGAATGTTGTAATATAGAATATGCATGCATCTCTAATTAATGAAACCTATCTGCACCGCTGGAGGTCCCGTTGTCGCCCATGTCGTCGATGAATAAGGTTACTGGTTTTACTCTAAAAAGCCGCCCATCCACCTCGACTGTGTTGTGCCCGGATATATTAAATAACACGGTGAAATGAACAACACATTGGGGTTTCCATCTTCGTAGAGGCCCGAGATGCACATCTGACAAGTTCGGGGGTTAGCATGTTCTACGACAAAAACAACAAGAGACGAATAAGCAAAACGAAGAACCGATTCTAAAGGACTACATTGATGATTGATCCAATTATGGCTATTTAGGTTATATCCAATTGAGAAATGCAAAGTCTTCTAAGTGCATATGCACCCAGTATTCGAAGAACAAATTTCAAATTCATACAAAATTCCACGTAAAATTTCACGAATGCATTTTCACATTTTATGTGTTCACATAGTTGTTTTGTGAAAAGCCGATGTTTTTATGGCTTGTGTGTAAACGGGGGCATACATATTCTGCCTTTTCAACATAAATTGTGTATAAACATAAAGAAACTCCTATCCAATCCCATTGTATTTCATATCTTCGGTTAACAACCATGAGAAACACCACAAATAGAAAAGAGCTAGCATTTGGAACAACTTACCTTTCGAGCACCTCAACTCTTGAGGCAAGATAGGTAGGACTGTTTGCGCCACCGGATATCGCAGCGACGGCATGCACCAGTGCGATGATAGTAGACACAGAAGGTATCCATTGGCTGCTCTGCACTGCTCGGACAAGCAAGGTTCAACATGGTACGAAGAGCAACAACTAAGAATGTGTGGAGATAATTTCAAGAGAATGATTTAAACCAGTTCTTTGCAGGCTGGAGTAAAAAAGTTCAATTGGATATACCATCATGTGCGAAATATGAAAAATAGTACAAACCCGTCAAATTCGTACAAAGTTAAACTGAAGATAAACCTGACAATTCTTCTGTTATGACTATCCAGGTATGGAACAATACCCTTCTATGATCATGGACCCATCATCCTAATATTCGGATCTCGCATCTATAGTGATCACTCAATCTGGAAGTCCTGCATTATATTCTTGCAAAATACACTTAAGATTGCATAAAAGTACGAATTCTAGGATATGGATTACTCACGGGATTGCTCAAAGCATATTTGAATATATGGGTTACAAAATGATAAAAGAAACTCAGATTTCTGATTGAAGTGTTTGCTGCAGTCCATAAAGAACCAGAAAATTTACCTAGATACAAGAGTAACCTCATCTTGAAACAGTCAAGATAAGAAACACGCAACCGTGGTAAAAAATTACCAAACAATGAGATCTTTGTTGAGGAGGGTATAAGGAAAAATGAGTATCGCTACCACTCGGATAATGACATGGATATTACAGTAAGCTCTATTCATCTTGCATTTTCAAAATCTACTTCTCTGGTTTTCCTACATTAGTAAATTTCTCGTTTTGCATTTATACACACTACCACTTGAGGGAAGTGGTAGAAGAAAGTTACAGAATTACAGTAGGCTAAGGGAAATTGAGTGTAGGGTTTAGCCTCTTGATCAGTTTGAGCCAAGAAAAAACGTCAGTACATGTCAATGGCTCAAAGGAAACAAACCAACAGCATAGATAACCTGCATTTAACAGAGAACTGTGCTGCAAAATTTATCTAAAAAACTGTGCTGCAAAGGTAGATTTACCAATATCTGGATAACCCTATCCTAATTAAGTTTGAATTAAGACGTGCATAGTGATCTACACAAATCACTTTCCACAATTCATTGGATATATATTTAATCTAACCCATGGAACAAAGTAGGTTTTTCGAAACACTACTGTACGCAACTAAAACCTACATAATAAATATCGCGTTCTTGACTACAGTCTATTAACCAACCATCCTGACAACATAAGTCTGATTTCTGATTTGTCGGGTTAACAGTAGGCAAAGCAAAATAAATAAGTGACAACGGTTCAGCCTAAATCAGTACAAGCATGACTAAAGCAGGGCTGTTCCAAAATACTAACTGTACCAAAATTGAGTTCTGAATAGCAAATAGAAACTCTAATTTATTTCCTTACCTTATATCATTTATCATTCACTAGTAGAAAAACCGCTTTAGTGGCGCACCTATTTAAAATTCTGTGGCGCACGGTGCATGTGCCACAGAATCATCGCCACAAAAATAAAATTCTGTGGCGCACGCACAGCTGCGCCACAGAACGAGCACTTTTTTATGGCAAACTCCCAAACTTGCGCCACAAATAGCCTTTTTTAGGTTTAAAAAAAAGGGGAGGCCGAGGTCCTGGTGAACCCGACCGGCCCCTTTCGCGGCGAGCGTGAGGTCATCGTGGGCAGAGAGCACCACGACGAGCGTCCCGAGCGGTAGCGTGTCTGCAGCGCCGCTGTGACCTTCCGCCACTGATTTCTCCTTGCCGCGACATTAATCTTGGCTGCAGCCACGAGCTCTTTCTGTCACCAAATTCACGCGCCTGTCGTTCCTATCCTGTCCCGCGGTGTCCCAGATCTGCGCCTTGACGACCTTGTCGTCGACCCCGATGGTGGACTTGGACTCGAGGCTGAACTCGTTACGGGTGAAGCGGGAGAGCAGGTTGGATTTGCCGACCCCGGAGTCGCCGATGAGCACGACCTTGAAGAGGTAGTCGTAGTCGTCCTCCGCCCTATACGCCATGGCGCGTGTTCCCCCGACCGACAGCACCCCTTCCTTCCTGGCGGAGGCGGGTGTGGAGGCCGCAGCAGCGCGCGCTTCTTCCGGGCAAAACCGGCGATGGGAGAGGAGGAGGAGAAGTGAGGGGAGGGGCGAGGCGCGCAGCGTGGGTGGCGTATAAGAGTGGGCAGAGCGGCAGGGTGGAGGAAGAGAGGTGGTGGGGAGAACGTTGCGGAGAGGGAGGTGAAGGAAGAGTTGGTGCGAGCGAGGATCGTGTGTGAGAGAGGAGAGACAGAGTTGGTGGGGATTGTGTTGTGGCTGAGAGGATAGGGTAGAGAGAGAACGTTGGATCTGAGAGATCTGACTTTTTCTGTGGCGCACCCACGCAATGTAACTATATGCGCCACGAAAGCTAATTTATGTGGCGCATCCAAAGGAAAATGTGAGGTTGTAGCTACCAAGTAAATATATCTTGTGAAATGAGATTCATTTCACATAAAACATGTAGGAAAGATAAATGGGTAAAATTCCTCATGACATGCATGTAGGAAGAAATTTACAACGATAATACCTTGTTTTCGACAATGCACATATTCAGAAGCTTAGCGACCATTCTTGATTCCAGATAGATATGCTGGACAATATTGAAATGGCCTTACATATGCTAGAATAAGCACAATACCATCTTTGCCATCTAGAGAGAATGAGCTGGTATGAACTTCTCAAGAGAGGGACAAAGAGTAACTTCATGAGCTACTCTGTGCGCCTAGCAATTAATCTTACTGAAGCTAATAGTTGGAAAAGAACGTCAGACTTACACGATGTCCTTGGTAGTGTTTGAAATAGCTGACGTGCACCAGTTTGTGGTAGACAATTCAGCGATAAGAGCACAACAGTCATTATCCACTTGGAGTGGCCCTTCATATTGAAATGATATATTGCATAGCAGTGAAGTCCACCATTGTTTCAACTATGCAGAGGCCGGGGATCCGCACCCCTTTTCTAAAAAAAACATTCAACTCATTTTGCAATAGCACAATACTAAATATCCCCGGCCGTGTTGATATCTGAACTTCACTAAGTTCATTTCGTAGTACAGCACCCCAGGAACCAGACCACAGCTCATCATTAACCTGCATCAGGAGGACGAGTACCACACTACCACCACCACAACTATTATTACCGCAGTTTAGTCCCTGAAGCAAAGACCATGTCCAGTATAGGAGACCGACGAGCTCCTCAACTGCCACGTTGCCTAATAGTCCTACATTGGCATTGATCAAATTAGTTGAGCCAAGCATGTATATATGAGTGACACACTTGTCACTTGTCAGACGATCGCATAAGCATGAAATAGGTGGACTGGATTGGATTACCTCGGATTGCTTTGTCGCGAACTTGTGCACAATCTGCTCGAATCTCGCCTAGAACTTGTTGACCTCGATGAAGATGTCTGTTGACCCCACGGCATTCGCCTCCTAGATGGAAACACTTGCACGTACGGTTGAAACCAAACCAATCATGGTGGAAATGAAGAAATCAGAGAATAGTTGTTGGTACTCCATCTAAATTAATCATAGTGGATAGTACAAAGCAGCAGAGGGTGGAACCGAATGAAATTGAACCAGATGTAGTCGACAACGCAATTCTAGATGGCGTGGGCGATGCGGTCCTTGGGTATCAGCCTAGTGGGCGGCAACGCGGGTGCGGCCATGGATGGTCATGGACTTGATGGTGGAAGTTCGGCCGGCGTGGAGCGCATACTTGAGGCAGCCGACGCAGGATGCCTCATGGGAACATGGACTGCGTCTCGACGTCTGCACCACATCATGATGAGGAGAGTGGCCACGATCTCATCGAGGCAAGTCTTGCCGTCCCTCCCGTTTCATGATAAGTAGAGGGACCGCCGCGCGTGCTCCCGATCGTATGCATGCCGCGCCGCCGGGTAGGACAGAAGTAGACACACCCTGTTGAGATCCTCCGCTAGGCAGCATGCAGTCTGGGAGATTAACATGATTGGGGAGGCGTGTGTTAAGGGAGGAAGGAGATCAATTTACGTCCCGATTTTTCAGATGTGATTTGCATCCAATTTTTTTCTCGGTAGCGACGCGCGATGGGAGAAGAGGAGGTCGGGGCAGAGGACGACGTAAGTTGAAGTCTAGTTACTACTTCCGGTCCAAATTAAGTGTCATAAAAACTGTATTAAGCTAATACAATCTTCCACCAAGCTGGCGTTCGGAGAGAGTAGAAAATTCGACCAAAATCCAGTTGGTACAAGACCGGTGGGTCGGTACAGTGCTCCATACACACTACGGCTGGTACGTATTTGTTCTTTTTTTTTGTTCTTTTTTTAGCAATGGTACGTATTTGTTCTTAAGGCAGTACGATCTGTTGGATCGATAGAGTAGGGCACTACAGTACGCATCATATGGGCCGGCCCATTTGGTGCATTGCCTGTCGTCGGGGTTCCACTCCCGTTCGGAAGTTCCTGCTTCGGCCGCCACCTCCGCATCGACCTCCTCGGTTGCCATGGGCATGGATGACGACGAATATATGCTGTTCATGCTCGCTCCGCCCATTCACCCCGAGGATCCGTATTCTCCTCTTCCGGAGACCATCCTCATCGACTCGTTCGGCTACCTCAGTGACCGCACCAACGCCACCACCGCCAATGGCCGCAGGAGCAGGACCAAGAAGAAGGGCAAGCGCATCCTGATCACCTTCTGGCCGGCCACCCCGCCGCGCGTCTCCTGCTTCACGGTCCACTGCCCAGATCTGAAGCCCGACGCGTTCGGTAGCATGCCCAAGATCTCCTACACGGAGGACGGCCTCGCCCTGCTCCGCATCATCATCTGCCCCAAGGGCCAGTACATGCACGCCAAGAACATCCGCTACTTCGTCTACCAGGCCGGCACCAAGAACACGCCGCCGTCAATCAAGCTCGTCCAATCGCCCACCAGCTTCACCTTCTTCGACCACGAGGTTGCCCTGCTGCGCTGCGGCGACCAAGACATGTTCTTCATCGCCGTTCTCCGTAGGACCTTCATTCTGCGGGAGTACACCGATGGGCACTTTAATCTCCACCTGTACAACTCCAAGACAAAAAGGTGGAGCACCAAGTTGATGCATCTTGATTCGCCGCAGGATTTTGAGTTCCACTCTCCGAACAAGGGGATCACCATTGGAGGGGGGCTGGGTTCAGTGGGTTGGGTCGACCTCAGGCGGGGCATTATCATCTGTGACATTCTCCTTGACAACCAGAGTCTTCGCTACATCCCACTACCTTCGCCGCTGTCGCCCGATCCACTCAGGCGTTATCCGCTGTATGTTCGGAACATCATTGTCCTCCAAGGTTACATCAAGTATTTCGAGATGCACAATAGCGTCACACGCTCAGACGCTAAAAGCTCCCTGATATCTGAAGGTTGGATTGCTGCAACCAAAAAAATAAAATTTTCAAGCATTGGTTCTGGTAGCAACTGGGAGGAGGACTGCACTATCAGATGCTCTGATGATGCACCATTTGATAGCCCTATGCATGCCCAAATGCTATCTAATCTGCAGGAGGGTGATGATACCAATCCAAACCTCAAGAGAATTTGTGTAGGGTATCCTGCTCTTAGCTTGCATGACGGCGATGTTGTTTACCTCATGCACAAACCTGCTCCCCGTGAGCGTAAGGCCTATCTGATTGCTGTTGATATGAGGAACAAGACTGTCAAAGGCGTGGCTAAGTTTGGCTCTGGAAGACTCCTGGGTAATTGTTACACCTACCTTGAGAGTGGGATCTCGAAGCATCTGGACATTTTCTCATCGACCAGGTAATCATGTTAAGAGCTTTCATATCCTTGCTTAGCAAAATGACTTACAAGCTGAAGTATCAAAGGTAAACCAGCTTGTTTGTCTGTGTGTTTTTCGAATTTGGTTCTGAAAATTTTATGGAATATTAACACACATCTTGTGAACACTCAGCCATTTTTTCAATTTTCTTGACACTTGTAAATTTAAATTTTAAAGTGTGGTATCATGGTATCATTTAAGTTGTGGGACTACTAGATATTTTCCCGGGCAGCAGGAGAGTACTTTAGGTACTTTTAGTGAGTGGATGTAGGTTTGTTACATCTATGTTTTTTATTGTGTTGTGCATGTTAATATCACCAAAGAATGTGTTCCATCGTCCATTACAATTCTGGTTTTCATTATTTATTGTTTGATTTGATCATGTGCAGCTAGAATTCTCTAGATCTTTCTGCTTCGTTGTTTCAAAATAACTACTGTATTTGTTTCAGGACAACTTTGTGTGCCAGTGTGTGCGTATCTAGATAGGTTTACGTTTTCATCCATAAATTTGTGCACTTACTGCTCCCCTGTCAGTTCTCACCACATTGAAATTCCGTTGTTTCTCTTTTATGAGAGGTATCCATCGCCATCTCCCTGCCACCGTGGCTGTTGACTTTCTTGGAGAAACGGATCCGTACGTTCTATTGAAAAGGGATGGATTCGGTGCATGCTGGGCAGTGTCTGGTGGCGTGGGACAAGGTCTGCCGACTTGTGGAATTTGGCGGGCTAGGGATCCTCAATCTCAAGCTGCTCGGATATGCGTTGCGGATACGCTGGTTGTCGCTGAAAAAACTGCAAGTTGGCTGCTGGACCGGGCTGCCCCTGGAGGTAGAACCGGAAGTCCACACCCTATTTGACACCTCCATTAGGGTGGACGTTGGTGATGGCCGGGTCGCGCTGTTCTGGACCGACGCTTGGCTCGATGACATCCCTCTACAGTTCCGTACCCCTGCCCTCTACGCACTACGGGAAACGTTGACAACGCCGACGGCATTTGCTACGCCGACGGCTATATGTCGGGGCCGTCGGCGTAGCGCATGTATGCTTACGGCCAAAATAAAACCGTCGGCATAGTTTTCAGGGAGCTACGCCGACGGCATCGGCGTAGTTTTGTCAGAGCTAGGCCGACGGCAATGCCGTCGGCGTAGGCATAACTTTTATTTTTCATTTTCTTCCAAATGACCAATCTATAGTCATTATCATATCATAGTTTGTGATAAAATGCCCATATTTGATACATATGTGTGCCATGGTATGGGAAACAACGTCGCCGAAGCGATTTTCAAAATTCTTTTTTAAAATATCATTTTCCATTTTTTAAGTGCTAAAAATGATATTTTTTTTGTGAAGCAAGTACATAAAATATGGTCCAAAATGACACCCATTTAATTTTCACAAAGAGTAGTACATATTTGACGGATAATCCCTAAATATGAGGAATTTTCTTACTTTCTATCTAAATTCTCCTGTTTAATTGACTTTATGTCAATTTTCCGAAAGTAATTCAAATTTGAACTACAACTATGTGATAGTTTGCTCTGAAATTCTTACAAAAATAATTTTAAGGTACACAAGTAGTGGTTACAACATAGAACCGTCGATACTTTTGGAAAATTCGACCACTTTTGATGAATAGCCATGCTCTCCAATTTGACCGTTTTTTGAAAGAAATGAAAAAAAGTGAAAAAATACTCAAAAAAAGAAACCCTTTGGCATGGAGTCCTTTTATATGTACTAGTTTCTAGGAAAAATGATAAACATGAGTTTTGACAAACTTTTCAAAATAATGTTTCACAAAAATGGCAATCATCTACAAACATGCATAAGTTTCAAGCCAAATGACCAATGTATGGCCATTATCGTGTCATAGTTTGTGATAAAGTGCCCATATTCAACACATATGTGTACCATGGTATGGGAAACAACGTCGCCGAAGCGATTTTCAAAATTCATTTTAGAAATATCATTTTCCATTTTTAAGTGCTATAAATGACTTTTTTGTGAAATATGGTCCAAAATGACACCCATTTAATTTTCACAAAGACTAGTACATATTTGACGGATAATCCCTAAATATGAGGAATTTTCTTGCTTTCTATCTAAATTCCCCTCTTTAATTGACTTTATGTCAATTTTCCGAAAGTAATTCAAATTTGAACTACAACTGTGTGATAGTTTGCTCTGAAATTCTTACAAAAATAATTTTAAGATAGACAAGTAGTGGTTACAACATAGAACCGTCGATACTTTTGGAAAATTCGACCACTTTTGATGAATAGCCATGTTCTCCAATTTGACCGTTTTTTTAAAGAAATGAAAAAAAAGTGAAAAAATACTCAAAAAAGAAACCATTTGGCATGGAGTCCTTTTATATGTACTAGTTTATAGGAAAAATGATAAACTTGAGTTTTGACAAACTTTTCAAAACAATGTTTCACAAAAATGTCAACCATCTACAAACATGCATAAGTTCCAAGCCAAATGACCAATGTATGGCCATTATCGTGTCATAGTTTGTGATAAAGTGCCCATATTCAACACATATGTGTGCAATGGTATGGGAAACAACGTCGCCGAAGCGATTTTCAAAATTCATTTTAGAAATATCATTTTCCATTTTTTAAGTGCTAAAAATGACTTTTTTTGTGAAGCAAGTACATAAAATATGGTCCAAAATGACACCCATTTAATTTTCACAAAGAGTTGTACATATTTGACGGATAATCCCTAAATATGAGGAATTTTCTTCCTTTCTATCTAAATTCCCCTCTTTAATTGACTTTAAGTCAATTTTTCGAAAGTAATTCAAATTTGAACTACAACTGTGTGATAGTTTGCTCTGAAATTCTTACAAAAATAATTTTAAGATACACAACTAGTGATTACAACATAGAACCGTCAATACTTTTGGAAAATTCGACCACTTTTGATGAATAACCATGTTCTCCAATTTGACCGTTTTTTGAAAGAAATGAAAAAAGTGAAAAAATAGTCAAAAAAGGAAACCATTTGGCATGGAGTCCTTTTATATGTACTAGTTTATAGAAAAATGATAAACTTGAGTTTTGACAAAGTTTTCAAAACAATGTTTCACAAAAATGTCAACCATCTACAAACATGCATAAGTTTCAAGCCAAATGACCAATTTATGGCCATTATCGTGTCATAGTTTGTGATAAAGTGCCCATATTCAACACATATGTGTGCCATGGTATGTGAAACAACGTCGCCGAAGCAAATTTCAAAATTCATTTTAGAAATATCATTTTCCATTTTTTAAGTGCTAAAAATGACTTTTTTTGTGAAGCAAGTACATAAAATATGGTCCAAAATGCCACCCATTTAATTTTCATAAAGAGTAGTACATATTTGACGGATAATCTCTAAATATGAGAAATTTTCTTGCTTTCTATCTAAATTCCATTCTTTAATTGACTTTATGCTGATTTATGTCGGTTCTTGTTTGTTTTAAAAGATATTATTCATCATGCAAATGATGACATGGATGTCATATTTGGATTCCTCTCATTTTTATGATCGATATAGACATTTTATTTAGTAAATTCCGATATACAAATATGAAGATATGAATTATTTCTTATTAAATGGAAAAGACAAAACTAATGTAAAATAATTGATTATTATTATTATTATTATTATTCAAGTATTATTAAACATAGTTATTTTGTTTATTCAAATCTTATTTTTGAAATTTTAAATATTAAAAAGTGTAATACCATGAATGAGGGTTAATATGATTGATATCATACTAATAACAACAAGGTATGCCATCTCAATTGGAATCTCATTAGAATAGAACTCAACAGTTAAGCGTGCTTAGCCTGGAGCAATCTGAGGATGGGTGACCGTCTGGGAAGTTTGACTAATGATGGATAGTTTGACCTTAGCTTAAGTGTGTGATATATGAGATTAAATATATGACTAAATTGGAATTGAAATAATAATTAAAAAAGTTGGAAAAAATTCGAAAAAGAAATATTTTTTTGAAAAATTTGTTTTTCAAAAATATTTGGTAGAGCTATGCCGACGGAGCTATGCCGACGGCAATGCCGTCGGCGTAGCTATGAGCCCGACGGCAAAAACTACGCCGACGGCAACGGCGCTACGCCGATGGATTGTACGCCGACGAAGCTAGGCCGACGGTTGCCGTCGGGGGTACCCTTGATGAGGCCGAATAGAACTCAATAGTTAAGCGTGCTTGGCCTGGAGCAATCTGAGGATGGGTGACCGTCTGGGAAGTTTGACTAATGATGGATAGTTTGACCTTAGCTTAAGTGTGTGATATATGAGATTAAATATATGACTAAATTGGAATTGAAATAATAATTAAAAAAGTTGGAAAAAAAATCGAAAAAGATTTTTTTTTTTTGAAAAATTTGTTTTTCAAAAATATTTGGTAGAGCTATGCCGACGGAGCTATGCCGACGGCAATGCTGTCGGCGTAGCTATGAGCCCGACGGCAAAAACTACGCCGACGGCAACGGCGCTACGCCGATGGATTGTACGCCGACGAAGCTAGGCCGACGGTTGCCGTCGGCGTACCTATACGCCGAGGGTACCCTTGATGAGGCCGACGGCAAATGCCGTCGGCGTTGTCAGCGTTTCCCGTAGTGACGCTGCGGTTGATTCCCAGGCCAGTCGGACCCACACCGTAGTTGAGACGCCCACGGATCGCCGCTGGATCCAAGACATCACCGGCCCTCTCAGCATACCTGTGTTGGTGCAATTCCTACAGCTTGTAGATGCCCTGTAGGGGATGGCTTTGGATGGAGGGATGACGAATCAGATCATCTGGAAGTGGACGCCATCTGCCAAGTACTCCGCTAGCTCGGCGTATAAGGCGTTCTTTGCGGGGCTGGAATTCTTCACGTGTGGTAAGACGATCTGGCAAGCCTGGGCTCCGGCGAAGTGCAAAGTCCACCGAGGGATGAACTCGCATACTAGGTGTCCGCTGTGTGACCAGGAGGACGAGACTGTGGACCACCTCGCGGTCCGCTGCGTGCTCTCTCGCGAAATCTGGTTCGACACCTTGCGCCATTGGAACCTGCAACACCTCACGTTGGATGCTGATGCTACGCTGATCGGATGGTGGCCGGAAGTGATGAGGACATCCTAGTTCTTTACCATCTCCTCCTATTGATGATGTTGCTGTACAAGACAAAGCTAATGGTGTGAGGATTGGACCAATGACAAGAGCTCGAACCAAGTTACTTGAGCAACAAGTGAACTCACTCTTAGTTGAATATGATATTTGTGTTAATAAGAATTTTATACTGCCTAAGTCTATACATTTATGTATGATAAGGTTTATTAATAACACAACCATTAGAGGAGGAGACGAGCTACATCAAGGAGAAGAACAATCACTGATTTCCAATATCAGCAAGTGCGCGAGTGAGGAGAGGGAGGCCGGCGCACCAGGGCAATGAAGAAAATCACTTGTCTGCACGTTAGAGAGATCAAGTGGCGTATCAGGACATAACGTAGAAAGATACTAGTCTAAAGTGCAATGCATGAGTCATGCGTGCCAAGTTTAGGCCGAACCAATCATGGGTCGGTTTGAATCAGTCTGAGTCGAACCAGGTTTGGGTTCAGATCCGAATTGAGTCCTAGTTTCTAGCCAAGGGCTGCGCCATATAGAGGTACACCACGTTTAAGATAAAGCTTTGATCGAATTTGCTCCAAGCATTCATCTATATTCGAGTTCCTCTGTGTTGCGCTCAGGAATTCAACCTCTCCACTGTGTTGCGCTCTGCAGATTATTATCCAAACTTTGAGTGTGATCTGTTGTTCCACTGGAAATTAGTAGATTGCAAAACCGCTTTGTGGTCAGCGGCTACGTTGCATTGGTGTGAGGCGTCGCGAATATTCATTGGGTTGAAGAGCTGTTGCATTGGCAACGGGGGAACAACCGGAGAGTTCGTCAGATTCTCGCAAGTTATCTTCCACCATTATCCATCTACCCTCCGTTAACTGAGAAGATCGGGCCACCCCCTTATCAGGAAGCGCACTCACGCGTGCCTACGGCGTCCCGGAAGGGCTTCCACTTTGTGGTACTCCTTACCGTTTGGATGCTGTGGAAAGAGCACGATGCGCGGGGTGTTCCAGCGCCTTGCTGCGATGAGTCGTGAGATTTGCAGGAGGATCACCGAGAAAGTGAGTTCTAGAAGCTCTCGGGTGTTGTCGGGCTGGGAACGATCTGGAGATAGAGTAGTTTTTTCCTAGGGCGCTGTTTTTTTTTTGTTCCGTTAAGGTCCCTGCTGTGGTTGTCCAGCCACACACCCTTGACCCCTCTCTAACCACATCATTGCGATGCCAGACTCACCGTTTCTTCTTTTTCTTCTAATCTAAGTAACACGCAAAGCTTTTGTTTGTTTGCAAAAATAAATAATAAAGGCTTCGTTCAACAGAAAAAATAACGGAAGTAAAGACAGTGTCCAGATTAACTTTATCTCATTGTTCCCTAACCGAAGTTTCTGCTTGCTTATGGTGCGTTGCACATCAGCACATCAATAATTTTATGAGTGCAGCATGTGCTGTATCTTGCACGGCATGTGGTGCAACAAACCCCTGTTGAAAATAGTTCCACAACCATTATTCAAACGGTGCAAAATGTGCACCAAGGAAATAATCCTATAGTTGGCTTATTTAAGGAGAAAATATTGCACACCATTTGGTTATGGAAGACCCCTGCGTTATTGTTTCACCTACCTTGAGAGTGGGATCTCCAAGCATCTGGACATTTTCGCACTGACCGGATAATTTTGTTAAGAGCATTTCATATCCTTGCTTACGCCCGAATATTTTTTAATCTTTCATATCCCTCCATCCCGAATTAGTTGTGGATGTATTTAGACGTGTTTTAGGGCGTAGATATAACCGTATTTACACAAATTTGTGTCAACTAATTCGGGACGGAGGAAGTAATATATTTTCTAAGAAAAATATTCATAGAGAGAAATAAATCACATTGTTCAAAATAATTGTTCACGTGTTCCAAAAAATGTTCATTCATTACACAAATATAATTGTTCGTAGTACGATATAACAAAAAAAGTTACCGAATACAGAAAGGAGAAAAATGGTAAGAAAAAATAAAATAAAAGACATAAACAGGAAAAAAACAGCAAAGGAAAAAATGATAACTGGGCCAGCCCACCAGCAGGGGCGCCTCAAGCGCTGCTAGTTGACGCTTGAAGCGTCAAACAGGTTGTGGAGTAAAACATTTTAGGTGTAGACTAGCAAAACTGCACGTGCGATTGCAACGGATAAAGAAAATTGACAATTGTCTGCAATTTTGAAAAATAATAGTTTGTACCATGCAAACATGTTAGGTTATCCTTATTTTGACAATATGCAATTAAGACACCAACCTACAATCTAAATCCACTCCATGTGCGCCTTAGCATGGTTGTAGCTCCTGACTACTTCTAGACTGATGGTACCACTTGGAGAAGGCGCTGGACCGGCGAGCTTCCAGGAGGAGCAACCTAGACCGAATCCACGGACATGAGTGTTGTGGTACTACAGCCAGAACGACGACATGATGGTGGCTCCTCACCGGCAGTCCAGCGAGACATGCAGCTCAACCACATCCATCGACATCGGTGCACAGCTTTGGAGGTCAGGCATGCTGGATTGTTGGACGACATCCGTTGGCATCGGTGTGCAGCTTTGGACGTCCGGCACGCTAGATGACGGCGGCTTTCTTGAATCGACTCCGCCTAGACAGAGCATGTTGCTGTATTTTGGTGGTCAAATCTAGGTAGGGATGTGGTGTTCCGGGAAACGGTAGCACACTAGAAAAAATGCCTGTGCGTTGCACCGAGAGAGAAAATATGTACCTTGCAATTGCAGTATCATTCGTTCAAACACTGTTGACACCTAGTCTGCCTTCTTCTGACACTAGGTTCGGAAGAAGAAAGGATCGCCGGTGCGTTCTCCAGCTCGCGCCCGTCATCTCCATGCATGGAACGTCTAGGGCGCCGCGACCGTGAGCTTCAGGGCATTGTCAACGACTGCTCTAGGGTGCGAGCATTCGCAACCATGTCAGGCGTGTCATTCGCTGCTCCTTGATCAATGTAGGTGTTCAGAGTTGGATTCATCTCCCCCTCAGCCTATCTGTAATAGCAAATCATGCACGTGTGTTGCAACGGGAGAAAACTATAAGGACCGCTAGAATATGAAGCGTAACCGTTTACCATGTCAGTATCAACATGAAAGAGATCAGATGCATGATAATTGACCTCGCAGGGGGTCCACGAACCAAATTGCTCATCGTCGTGCACCCAGTACCCCTCTGCTTCCCGGCCGTCCTTGTCACGATCTTAGGAGAATTAAACATGTAGCGCAACCCTTAAGCGCCAATGTTTACGGAAAAGCAGCAACCTCTTCGTGTCCGGTTGTAGAACGATGATGGAGTTGTCTTCGTTGGCGGCCTCTTCAAGCACCTCAGCCGCCACTTTCCTCGCCGGATCCAACTCCCAAACCAGCTTCACTTCCCCATCAAACCCACCTCCACTTCTCTCTCCGCCGGCAATGCGCCGCCGCCCATCGTCTTCGTGGGCTTTGCCAATACCTACATATATGTGGAGACCGACCATCTCCCGCTCGTCGGCGAGACAGTTGCCGCACGCGCCGGCCAGGCGGCCATAGTCTTGCCGCTGGGTGGCGGCTCGCAGTCAAGCCCACTTACCTCGTCGTTTGCGGTTTGGGTAGTTTCCGGCTAAGGTTACCCAGGAGGGCCGTGCTCGGGAATCGGGAGGAGGTCACTGGACGCTCTAGAGAAAGTTCGCGGGAGACGGCGGCCATGGTGGGGGCTGAGACGGGGCGTGAGATGTTGTAATTGGGGAGTTTTTTCTTTTCCATGAAAATACCGAACATGTACCTTGGCGGTGACAAACAATGTTATATTTTAATCTTTATAAGCATAGAATCGGAAATAAAAATGACATACCACAAGAAACCATACTCAAACCGCAACAAGGGCAAACATTACAACATAACTATAAAGAAATGAAGGAAGATAGAATCCTAACAAAACTGGGAATAAAAAGGATAATTAAAAATCATGAAAGTGTTGAACAGTTATAAAAAAGGAATTCATTGAATTATGAACACGGAGAAAAAAAAAGTATAGAGAGCATGTGATGTGGAAAAAGATGTGAATGTATTCTACCACGTATAAAGTACAACTATACCATCGGTAGGCTGAGGAACTTAGAATAGAAAACATTGAGCGATTTGGGCCTCAACAAGACACTTCACACTTGTATAGAACTCATTGAGCGATTTGGGCCTTTGGCGATTTGGCGGTACAAGTCCTCTTAGATGGGTTTCACGTGATTTTATGGCCCATTATGTAAGGACATGTAAAATGCCTCTCACCTGTCGTCTTACGGACACACATTGTTGCCACAACTATAACGCAGACGCTAAAGAATGGCCAACAGACAAGCCACCAACGTATGCGAAATAATCCATTTTATTATATAGAATATTGGTTTCATGACCCCAAATTACATGTTAGCGGGTAGCACCACAATTGGAAGGCGTACACCAGCAAAACGACGCCGATATCGATCCATGCAACAAAACAATGTATACCTAATTAGCGATTAATGTAGAAATGGTACACTAAAAAGCCAGCTAGCTTATACTGTAATACGCTGCACGATCATACTAGTATATCAGAATTGCCCGTTGCCCTCGAAGCTCTGCCCGATGCTCCATGTCGCCGGCACGACGTTGTCGAGGACGACGGAGCGGCCGTCGCTAGCGACTACGGAGAACGACAGCGCCTGCCCGACGAGCCTGCCGACATCACCGTCCCAGATCTGTCCCCAGTTCCTCTTCATGTCCGTCCACTGCCCGTCGTGCTCGGACGACCCCTTAACGGCCAACGCCTTGACCTCGCCGGATCCGGCGACGTTGAAGACGAGGACGCCGATCCAGAACTGGTTCCCCGTGATCTCGATTCGGATCCCGCCCTTCTTGGCGCACGGCACGCGGCGGTACTGCACGGGTATGATGCCGACGTGGAAGTCGGTGACGAGGCGGAGGAACACGGACATGGAGAGGTCGAAATGCTTCAGCGGCGGGTTGCACCAGTTCTCGTTGGGTTTGGAGTAGTTGGCCGGACAGAGGTTCGTGGCCGTCACCGTCACTGCGTCGGGCTTGCAATTCGGGTTGCCGATGCACTGGATCTCGTAGCAGCCGCCGCAGGCCCAACCGTCGCTGAAGAGAGCCACGCTCAGCGCCGTAGTGTCCAGCCCGTAGCCCTGCTGGAACAGATCACCATAGCCACACGCACCTTCTGCATGAATGCTTCCACGTTAAAAATAAAAGTACAAGCCGACTTTGTTTTTCTATAAAGAGAATAATGTTAATGTCAAGTTGATACGAATAAGAGGCACTTCTACAAAAATATAATGTCAAGAGCAAATCTACACATTAAATAAGAAAAAAAAATGAAAAACATTCCGCTAAAACTACGGGTGCTGAAGGCGGAGTTAAAATGGTTGCTTACGCATGGTCTCGGCTCCGCTTTCATCGCCGTAGAATGTAGCGTGTGCCTCCATCCAGCCGCCATCTGCCATGGCCGGCGGCGGCAACAAGACCAGCATTTGCAGCACCACCACCGCCGCCACGGCTAGACGTCTCATCTCAATTCCTCTGTGAACTAGTGCGTTTTTTTCTAGAACTACTCGTAGTATGACTATTTTGATTTTTTCGACTTGCAACTACTGAGTGTTCCTGTGTAAACACTTAGCTATACATATATAGTGAGAGGGCATACACAGTTTAGCTAGGCATACAAAAATGTAACGCTGGCGTAATAACGGTCATATATCCTGTATTTTGTCCATAAGTAATTAAGCGCCTGCAAATCTTTGATATTAATCCGAGGATATTTTCATTAGACACTCAGGTAGGTGCAGTAAAATCCAATTTTCCAGCTAGAGTGACGAAGGTAGATATATACGTTTTGTTGGTTACCTGATAGCTCTCCGCGCGCGCTGACGCTTGCCGTTTTTTTCTCTCTCAAGGAAACGCTGATGCTTGCTAAGAGTCACAAGGAACCCACAAGCGTATCATCTCGAATGCAGGCCTATTTTTTCTGGATCATAGTACGATTTAAGTGTTCACGTAACTCGATCTAAGGAGACCCATTCTCTTCTGACCATTCTCTAGCGGGACTATAGCTCCTGTGCGACGTCTTTTGTGGGAATGGTGAGAAATGCGACGACTTTCGATTGAATAGCTACTGCGCGACGTTTCTGTCGGCCAAAATAGCCAGCACACGACATTTTGGTTAACCTGTCGTAACGTTTGGATTGATTCCGAATTGGCGCCCATTCTGAATAACATAGTTGTGCTCATAGATTAAGAATTACGAAGCGATAGTCAGTTATTCCGACAGGTGGGTCCATACTCTTCGGACTGAATCTTGGAGCTGCTTGCCGCCACCGTTCCCCACCATCCCCTTCTTCTCCGACGGCGGCGACGGGCAACAGACAGTTTGTCAACGGCGGCGGCGGCCCCCTCTGCTTGGGGATCTGACCCTAGTCTCCTCGGCCGATTCGTGACCGCACCTCAGTCTTGCCGCCCAGTCCCTGCGGCCTGCTCGTTCCATTGGCGGTGTGCTGAGCGAGGATGAACGCCGAGGAGACGGGCGAGGGTACTTCAAATAGGTAAATGAACTCCTTTTTGTCTGGATTAGAATTCGGTGCATCTTTTTTACCTAGAATTGGTTCCTACTCCGCCACCTCACACGTCCGTCCGCCATTCAAAACAGAGGAGCTGCGATGGGGACAAAGTTCGAATTCACTGTCCAATTCTTTCCATGTAAGGCAGTGCTAGGTGATGGTAGCATTAAGGACATCGAGAAAGATACAGTAGTGAGTTGGGAGGTCGAATTATCAGAGCTTGATTCCAGAGAGCTACCGAATTTGGGGGTGGAGCCCGTGAAGGATGTGTTGGAGAAACTTGGAGAGAGTGTTCTTTGGGGTCCAGCGCAAGAAGTCCAGTTGTCACGGTTTGATAATTATAAGCAAAACTATGTGAGAATTGAGGATGGAGACGATATGGTCAATGAAATTGAAATGCAAGAAGGCTGGACAAAGGGCAAAGTTGGGTTTTGAGCATAGCTCGTGGATCTGAAATCAGACTCAAGGGTTGGATATGTGCCCTCAAAATTGGCTGAGCAGATGATAGATGGTGATTGGGCTTCACTGCGTCAGGTAGTGCCCATACTAACCGACGCGATAGTTTTAACTGGTGCTGATGTTGATGCTGATGCGGGTGTTGTTTCGGTTGACTGGAATTCAGTCGAAATAGCTGATCTAACTGATTTGGTCATTGCACCAATGAAAGACACTGAGATGACTGAATGTTTTGGAATTTCAGTAGACGATAGAGATAAGCCGAAAGAGAAGAAGAGTGATGATAGAAGTGGCACTGCGGGTGACAGTATTTCCTGTGAAGATGTGGATATGCGGTTGATGGAAGAAGTTGCAGCTGGTGTAGATGATGCAAATGATGATGGGCTGGTAACTGTGCATGATAAAGAAAACTCTCAAATTGCTGTAGGAAAGTTGTTTCCAAGCATGAACGAGTTTAGAATGTGTTTCAGGACTTATGCAGTCAAGAAGGAATTTGACGCCAAAACCAAGTGGACTGATAAAAAGAAGTTTTACGCGAGGTGCAGCGGTTTTGATGGGGGCGCCAAGCCTTGCAAATGGTACATTTCTTCTAGACGTCAACCTGATGGAAGTACCATCAGAGTTAATCAAATTCCAAATGTACATACTTGCTTAACTGCTTCACAACGTAAAACCTCAATGACATCACAGGCTTGGGTTGCAGAAAAGGTAACTCCTATTTTAGCCAAGAAACCAAACACTACAGCAAAGCATCTTAAAATAGATTTGGAAAAGGATTACCCAATTAAGGTGAAATATACCACAGTGTGGAAGGCCAAACAAAGGGCAATGAAAGAATTATATGGTGATTGGGCAAATACATTTAGGATGCTTTACAGCTTCAAAGCAGAGGTGGAGAAGAGGTCACCTGGCAGTATTGTGGAGATTGATACTGAAGTATCATATGATGGCAAGGTCTACTTCTCTAAGTTTTTTATGGCATTAAAACCTTGCATAGATGGCTTCAAAGCAGGTTGTCGTCCATATTTGAGCATAGACTCCTCTTTTTTAACTGGAAAGTGGAATGGTCAATTGGCAGCATGCAATGCTCTAGATGGACATAACTGGATGTTCCCTGTTTCTATAGGCATGTTTCAATCGGAGACCGAGCTTTCGTGGACATGGTTTATGATGCAGTTGAAAAGATGCTTAGGGCCCGTGTCACCTTTGGCAATCCACACAGATGCATGTAAAGGGCTAGAAAATGCAATCAAAACTATGTTTCCCCATGCTGAGCAGAGAGAGTGCTTCGGCCATATGTGGATGAATTTGATCAAAAAATTCAGAGGGGATGAATTTGGGCGCATGTGGCCGGCAGCTAGATACTACACTAGCAAAACACATGCATTTCATGTTGGTAAGATAATGGCAGTATGTAGTGACAATGATTTTGCAGCATGGCTGCAAACCTACCATTCTCTATTATGGTACAGGTCAGGATTTAATACTGCAATCAAGTATGATCATACCAACAATAACTTGGCAGAGAGTTTTAACAGTATGGTGAAGAAGTTAAAAGACTTGCCTGTGCACAACATGGTAGACCAATTGAGGATCATGATCATGCGCATGTGGGAATTGAGAAGAAAGCTTGCTGATGTTCTGCAAGGGGATAAGCTGCCGGCAGTGGTACATCAGGTTGTCAATAGGAGCAGAAATCTTACACATTTGATTGTTGACAATTCTTCATTGCGGGGTGCTGAAGTTAAAGACATCAATTCTGGCAGGAGGCATGTGGTGGACACTGAAAAGCATGAATGCTCTTGCCTCGAGTGTGAATTCTGGCAGGAGGCATGTGGTGGACACTGAAAAGAATGAATGCTCTTGCCTCGAGTGGCAACACACTGGGAAGCCTTGTGAGCATACCAAACTGAACATGTTCCGGATGCTGAGGTGCAAACTGAAGATGTTCTGGATGCTGAGGTGCAACCTGAACCTGTTCTGGATGCTGATGTGCAGACTGAACCTGTTCTGTATGCTGATGTACAGACTGAACCTGTTAGAAGAAGCAGAAGGGGCTCAAAACGAAGTCTTCTGTATGCTGAGGTGCAAACCGTCCAAAAAATTGGTATTCTTGGTATTCCTGAGGTGGATGAAGCAAAGAGAATGAGAAGCATTTCTGAAATTCTCAGCACAGATTCAGTACTGGCCCCAGCAATGCCGCCAAAAAAGAAATCAAGAGGTAGCAAGAAATGAAACATTTGAGGCACATTCGTGAAAACACTTGTGTTGTAATAATTCTATTTGATTCGCTGAAACTTGAAATATGTAATAATGTACTATCAATTTTTTAGGTGGAATTTGAATTTGGATTCAAAATTTGTAATAATGCTATTTGCACTTTGCATTTTTGATTGGCTGAAAACTTTGGTATGATGTTTGAACTATGTTGTAATGATTTATTTTGATTTTATCGAATCCGAAACACTCTCTCACTCTACGAACTCTATAACTCTTTGTACGTGATAGCTCATTTGTGCGAACCATTTTTCATGAAAATGACCGAACCCAGGTATATATTTTTTTCTCATAACTATGTCACATAATACGACAATGTGCGCTGGTTTCACATTTTTTCGATTTTTTTTGAATCATTTATGCCCATTTGAATGTTTGGTCAAACCCGGTCAAACCCACTTTGAACGTCTACAAAAGAAGTTTAAAATGTGAAAATGAAAAACTAAGTGCAGATCCGTCTTAGTAACAATGAAATTAAGCTTTTCTGATTTTTGTGATTTATTTTGATTTTATCGAATCCGAAACCCTCTCTTACTCTACGAACTCTATAACTCTTTGTACGTGATAGCTCATTTGTGCGAACCATTTTTCATGAAAATGACCAAACACAGGTTTATATTTTTTCTCATAACTATGTCACATAATACGACAATGTGCGTTGGTTTCATATTTTTTCGATTTTTTTTGAATCATTTATGCCCATTTGAATGTTTGGTCAAACCCGGTCAAACCCACTTTGAACGTCTGCAGAAGAAGTTTAAAATGTGAAAATGAAAAACTAAGTGCAGATCCGTCTTAGTAACAATGAAATGAAGCTTTTCTGATTTTTGTGATTTATTTTGATTTTATCGAATCCGAAACCCTCTCTCACTCTACGAACTCTATAACTCTTTGTACGTGATAGCTCATTTGTGCGAACCATTTTTCATGAAAAAGATCAAACATAGGTTTATATTTTTTTCTCATAACTATGTCACATAATATGACAATGTGCGCTGGTTTCAAATTTTTTCAAATTTTTTGTATCATTTATGCCCATTTTAACTTGATTTTGACGTCTCACTTCAAAAAGTGGGTTTTCCCAAAAAATGACCCTATACCGAGTTTATATATATTTTTTGCTAACTATATCTAACAAACTGATGAACTACGTTGGATTTCTATTTTTTCGATTTTTTTAATTTAGTTATGGTCATTTGACTGACTCAAAACCCCGCAGCATCTCTCCAAACCCTAGCGTCGAACGTCCGCCGTCGGATCGAACCCTAGCGACAACCTCCACCCGTCAGATATGACCTTCTAGAAGGTTACGAGGGGGCGATCCGCGCGACGCTGTTTCTGCATCTTGATTGGCTGATCCGTAGAAACCAGTTCCTGTGCACCAATCCGCATGCCGCGGTGCATGGACCTAGCGTACCGAAGCCTGACTTGGTGTGCTTCGTCGCAACAGAGCTATTTTCCACCCGTTGCATGCATTTCTGAGCCTACGTCGCATCACAACAATTGTTCACCGCGTGCTCGGCGTCGACACTACGTCATGAATGCGAATATTTGTCACGTCATGTCTTGTCAATTCCACATTGTGGCAAAACCGAAGCGATTTCTCCACATTGATCAAGGCGGTTAATGTCAGTGAAATTGGATGGTTGGCCGGAACGGGGATAAGTTTGAGCGGTTTGCACTCGGCATTATCAGTTCTCTCCACACCGTTTCGAGAAAACCCTCTCCCCTCCCCAACTCCTCTCCGATCGCCCCCGCCGCCGTTGCAATGGACGAGTACTGGTGGCAGTCGGACCTCATCCCCGACGACGACAGCATCCCCTCCGACGAGGACGCCCACCCGCAAGAGCACTGGTACGACAACGACGTCCCCCCCCTCCGACGACGACGACAACGCCCCCCACACCCCCCCCCCCCCCCCCGATGACGACGACGCCCCCTCCGACGTCGACGGCGAGGAGGAGGAGGAAGAGGAGGAGCCGGCGCCGAAGCCGACGAAGAAGAAGAAGCCGGAGGAGGAGGAGGAGGGGTACGACCCCGAACTCGACCCCGACCTCTACTGGGAGGGTCAGGCTCAGGAGGCGGAGGAGCTGGAGACGCCGCCGGAGGACTACTCCTCCTCCAACAACCCCTCCTCCTCCTCCTCCGATGACGACGGCGACGACGGCGAGGCCGAGGAGGGCGACGAACCGGCGGCGAAGAGGCCCCGGATGGCTTAGGCGCCGGCGTAGAGCCGCCGACGCGGCAGTGCACGGCGCCGGCAGGATTAGCCGCCGGCGCCAGTAGTAGTAGTACAAATGTAGTGGAATTAAGAGTTGTAACCCCTCCCCAAACAAAAAGACTTTCTAAAAATCCGCAGCCCGACCCCCCGACTTGGTCAACCTTCACTTACCCCCGATGCCCACCCGCACCTTCTTCCTCCCCGTTTCCTCCTCTCCCCATCCCACTCGATCTGCGTCTCTACAGAATACGGCGGGGCCGCGCCGGGCAGTACACGGCCGGGGACGCGCCGCGCCGGGAAGGACGCGGCCGGGGACGCGCGCCGCCAGCGGCCCTACCTCCACAGCACGCCGCCGAGCCCCCCCGCCGCCCGCCTAGCGCCACCTCCACTGCGCGCTGACCTGCAGGTCCTCGACCTCCACGTCGCGCCGCCCGGGAGGGCCCTGACCTGCTCCTCGCGTGCCGCCACGGGAGAGCCCGATCTCCGCCGCGCGCCGCCTTGGATGCGGTCGAGCTCCGCGTCGCGCCGCCCAGGAGGGCCCCCACCTGCGCCGTCGCGCCGCCTGGGAGAGCCCTGACCTCCGCCGCGCGCACCACGGGAGGGCCCGCTGGCTTTCCCCTGCAGCCGCGCCGAGCTCCCCTCTTTCCCGTGAGACGGGCTCCGGCCACCTCCAGCCGGAGCGCCTCCCTCAATCTTCTCTCTCGTGGCGTTCGCTCGGTTCAGTTCCCTTGTTTCCCCTCTGAAGTTTGGTTCATGCGTTGCTGTAATCAGAAGATAAAAATGAGTGGAACACTTTGTCCTCTGAAATTATTTGTGAAGTTCATTTAAATTAAAACCGAAGTTCACTGATGTGACGTACGGAGTTCACCTGGGATGAGTGAAGTTCAGAAAAAAAATACGGTCAGTCAAGAAATTTATTTGTATTTTTGTGTGAAATTCACTTTAAGAAGCCAGAAGTTTATTTACGTGAAGTTCCGAAGTTCACAATGGACGGGCGAAGTTCAGGAAAAAAAGTTGCCAGCCAAAAAATTCATTTGTAATTATTTTGTGAAGTTCACTTAAAAGACCCGAAGTTCACTTATGTGAAGTTTCGAAGTTCACACTGGACGTGCGAAGTTCAGGAAAAATTGTCAGGCAGCAAATTCATTTGTAACAACCTGAAGTTTACTTGAAAAATCTGAAGTTAACTTTCGTGAAGCTCTGAAGTTCACTCTGGACGGGTGAAGTTCAGAAAAAATTTGGCAGCCAAAAAAAATCATTAGTAAAAGGTTTGTGAAGTTTAGTTGAAAAAACTTGAAGTTCACTTCTGTGACATACGAAGTTCACTTACCTGAAAGACGAAGTTCAGAAGGGTTGTAGAATAGTTATTCTACAAGTGGTTGTAGAATAGCTGAGACATATATATATATATATATATATATATATATATCTACAACCATCGGCCCCCTATAGGGCGCGGGAGCGCCTAGGACCGATGGGTCCGACCCAGTCTTTCCCCATCAAGAAGACCTTCTTCGGCACCTCCTTCCTCCCGGTGCGGGCGAGTGAGCGGCGGCGGGACGCCGACGCGAGGGAGCCCGCACCGGCCGTGTCTCGTCCACCGCGAACTTCTCCGGCGACCTCCCACCATAGGGCACCTCCTTCCTCCGGGGCGGGCGAGCGAGCGGCGGCGGTAGCCGACGCGAGGGAGCCCGCGCCGGCCGTGTCCCGTCCACCTCCTTCTCCGGCGAGGCGGGCGAGCGAGCGGAGCGAGGGAGCCCGCGCAACCCACGGCACGGCGGCCTCCCTAACGAGCCACAACGCCACCTTCCACTCCGCGCCGCCGCGCCGCCGTGAGTTTCCTCCAACCACCAACTCAACGCACGGCGAGCTTCTAGTTTCTCCCCCACCCCTTCTTCTTCTCCGTCTCCGACGAGGTGCGAATTTCTCTGTCTCGGTCTATGTTTTTCTGTTTAGATTAGCCGATTTGTTGTTCTTAATCACGCTCTTCTCTCCTCGCATATCCAACAGATGGCACCAACTGCTCAGGCTTTAGCCAAAAAATTCAGTGATGCTGCCATGAGTCGGAAGCGTCGAGCTGCTACTTCAGGCGACAAGTTGCCCAAGGTAAATAAATCTGTACTGCCCTGTTCTTAGTACTGAAGCTATGAGCGAGACTGTGTGTGTGCCTGCCTGGACAGAATTACCTCTAGGTACTATGATGAATTAGGAGAAGTACAACTTGTGGTGTTAAGACAGTACCTGAAAGATAGTTGAGCAGTTCAACTAATACAAAACCAACTTCAGTGCCTGGGAGAGCAGCTACATAAACTATTTTAAGAAAAAGTATATAGCATTGGGGGGCAGTACAACTTATTTTTGAAAAGAAGTACATGAAAGGTAGCTGAGAAGTTCAACTAACCCATAGCACATCTTTGTCCTAATGCAGGATGGCAACGAAGACAAAAGAATCAAATCTACACCAGATGTCCTGGATCCGACGCCAATTCAATGGTATAGTCCTGAATGGAGGACTCCTGTACTACCATCTAATTACTTTATGACCACAGGCAGATTCCCACTCTCTGCGCAATCGCAAGCAACCCCAATTACAACTGATGATGGTCATTCAACAGAAGAGAGAAAATATGTTGGGCCACCAATCTCGTCGCATATTCAGGCAGTTGTGCGTCAAGTTGCTTTCTCGCGTGCTATCACTCAGCAGCCTCCGTCGCATAGGAGATGTGAAGTTGCTGCCAAGCTTGGGCTGAAGGAGAGTAGAAGAACAAGTCCTGAGGTTGCTGCCACACAACGTCCAGCTATGAGGCCTCAGGTTGATGGCAGACAGCGTCCACCCAGGATGCCTGGGTTTCCTGCCTCACAGCACCATGAAAAGCGACCTCAAGAAGCATGCTCGCTACCTCCAAATAAGAAGCCTCACGTAAGCCATGATGATACATCCAATAGTTGTCCTCAGTCTCAAACATGTCAATCTGAAATGCATACGCAGCGACTGCAAAAATTCAGGGATCCGTTGCTACACATGCCGCTCGTGACACCACCCGGCCCCATATTGCCTGGGCAGAATCAAACTCCATCAGCGGCGCGTAGCTACACTCATGTAAGTAACTACAAAAGAAAACTCAGCTCAATGAGATGCAGCGTTACGAATTTTTAAGTTTCTGCGGAAGATGTTACTTTGATGTGTGAAAATCTAACAAACAAAACTGTATGTGTTTGCAGAAACCTGATCTGCCAGAATATTTGCTGCCTAAGATGAAGATGAGGTTCGACGATTTCGAGAAAGCCAAGGATTTCTACAACAGATATGCGAGGCATTCTGGATTTGGTATAAAGATTGGACAACACAATGGTAACAAAAGGTACCTTCAGTGCACCCTTGAAGGCAAATATAAAACGAACGTTTCTGACCCCGAGCGACAGCGAATGAACAGCAGCAAGAGGTGTGGCTGCAAGGCTAAGCTTAGGCTGAAGGAGAAACCAGATGTATTATTTGTCATTGAGGACATGCAGTTAGAACACAACCACCGGCTGTTGCTTACACCAAGCATGCTTGTTTTTCTACACTCGCACAAGACACTGGACCCGTCTCTTCTTGAATACGTGAAGTTCCTCCAGTTTCAAAACATCAAGCATTATCAGATAATGTCAATAGTATCCAGTTCAGTGGGAGGAGCGCAATACATGACGATGCATGGCCGTGACATTCTGAACCAGTAAGTTGCATTTACCACCTGAAATCACAGTTGTACTTGTAGGCAAAACATCCGACATTGTACTTCCCGTGTTAAGATACTTGTGCTTCTTATGGGCAAATGCAGGAAGGCAAAAAACTCAAAAGATGACAGCGTCGGCGAAGTCCACAAGCTCATCAGGTTCTTCACCGAGATGAAGACTGCAAATGACCGGTTCTTCTTCGACATCCAGGTTGACGAGACTGACAATATCAAGAACATCTTCTGGTCAAATGCAAGCTGCCAAGGCAATTATGAAGACTTCGGCGACTGCATTACGTTTCGATACAACGTACAAGACAAATAAACACAAGATGCCACTGGGAGTATTTGTTGGTGCCAACCACCACTTGCAATCCTGCATCTTTGCATGCGCTCTTGTCAAAGACGAGAGTGAAGACTCTTTTGTTTGGCTGTTTCAGACCTTTCTGAAGTGCATGAAAGGGAAGCAACCAACGATTATTCTAACAGGTAATGAAGATGAAGCTTTAAAAAAGATTTAGTGTTGAAATGCATGTGTAGAAGTTCAAGCCAGTTTTCGTGGCAGTAAATGAGAGGTAGGTGGGCAGTTCAGGGTTTTTAGTTTAAGTTTCTTGCATGTTCAGTATGACTCTGATAGCAGTGTACTTCATGGCAGTTCAAGTACAAAATAGTAAGAAGTACAGTCCATCAGTATCAGTACAGTCCATGAGACTCATTTGTTATAATTTTTGGGCGCAGACCAATGCCCGTCGATGGCACGCGCGATTCCAAGGGTCTTCTATCTTGCGCTGCACAAACTGTGCCGATGGCACATGCTGAAGAAGTTCAGGGAACAGCTGGGTACACTTTACCGGTTGCATCCAAACTTCAAAGGTGCATTCAGAGCGATAGTAAACTGGCCTCTGATGCCGACAGAATTTGAAGCTGCTTGGCAAGCGCTAGTGGAAGAATACAGCCTCCACGAGAACGCGATGATGTTATCGCTATGGGAAGATAGGAGGGATTGGATTTCAGCTTACTTCAAGGGAGCTTTCTGCGCAAGGATGACGTCTACTCAGCGTAGCGAGAGCATGAACTACGTCATGAAGAAAGGGTTCCTTAAAAAGACCCTCTCCCTGCACCGTTTCGTGGAGCAAGTAAATAACTGCATTCAATCGCGGCGCATGTTAGAACACGCACAAACGATAGCAAACCTTGTAAGTTGTTTCGGCCTTTGAACTTGAAACTCTAGAGATTCTAGTCAGTTTCAGTACTGATCATGCTAACCCTGATATATGTTTTCGATACTTTATGCAGGGTAAACCAATTACAAGTACTCACTATGGGTTCGAGAAGAAGCTGCGAAAGACATACACGATTGCCGTGTACAAAGATTTCCGTAACAAGTTAAAGAAGAGCACGCTATACGCTGTGAGGATAGACCCGGTACTTCGGGAGCCTCACTATCTGGTGAGGTTCAAGAAACCTTACAACACTTTTTCTTGGTCCCAACACGAGTACAAAGTGGAAGCAGACCCTGACGCTGGAAAGTTCCAGTGCGAATGTATGATATGGGAACATACAGGTACTTTGTAAGATGTTACTTATTGTTTGTGAAGTTTGATATTGCAAAATGCAGTCTTAACACTCCATGAAAAGGTATGTAGGTCTTTTCTGCGTACATGTGATTGCAATGCTGGAGCACTTGAGGGTGGACGTTATTCTTGAGAGTTACATACTAAAAAGATATAGCAGAAGTGCAAACCTGACGCATACATTTAATAGGGCTGATTCAACGACAGTAGCGTATGATGGGTCGTCCATTGCTTATAACCACAATGAGGTTCTCCAACTATGTTTCAGACTTGCTAGGGCCGCATCCAAGTCAGACGAGCAGACTGTCGTATCAAGGGTTGGTCTCATAGAACTGATAGACAAGGTAGAGGCGATAGGCCGCTCAACTGCTGGCTCTGATGATGATGAACCTGGTATTCCAGCACCTTTCAGCAGCTTTGAGCCTGACATAAACAACCATACCAAGGAAACAAATCACCAGGATGAGACTAGTTCTAGAGTCATTCTTCCCCCTCTTATGTCGAAGACAAAAGGAAGTGGAACCAAGGCCGGAAGCAAGGCCAAAGTTGCTGCTGCTCAGAATATAACTTTGTACGATGAAAGGTTAGAACCTGGACGGAGAATCTGCAGTGTGTGTGGACTGAAACAAAAGCACAACGCCAGAAATTGCCCTCTACTAGATGAGACACCAAATAATGGTTCAGCAGCTGTCAGGAAAAGTACTGCTGGTCCAGCAGTTGTGAAGAAAACTTGTACAACTCCTGATGCAAAGAAGAATTGTGTTGCTGACCGACCTTCTGATGATGTATCTAAAGGCAAAGTAAAAAAAGGGAGGCTTTGTGGGAACTGCGGACAATATTCAAAAGGACACAATGCTCTGTCATGTCCTCAAAGAAAGGAAATATCACAAAAACTGAGTGCTGCTAAAAAGAGTAAAAAGAAGAAATATGAGGAAGCAGAAGAAGATGAAGACGATGATAATGATGACGAAGAAGAAGAAGACACAGAAGAAGACACAGAAGAAGAAGAAGAAGAAGACGAAGAAGAAGAAGAAGAAGAAGAAGAAGAAGAAAGAACTAAAGAAAATGAAGAAGAAGAAGAAGTAGAAGAAAAGCAAGAGGGAGAGCCATCAGGAAAGAAGAACACTCTTAATAGAGATCAATTAAGACCAGCTACAGGGAAGAGGACCAGAAAGAAAGACAAAGAAGTACAACAAGAAATAAAAGAGCCAGAGCAATCCGTAAAGAAGAGCAGCAGACGCATAAAATCATCAGCTGAACATGCAGCAAAACCAACGCCAAGGAGGTGCATCAGATTGACAAAAATATGATCCTTACTGAATTTTTGAAACAGGGCTTCTATTCTTGTGAACTTCTTATTTGTAAATCTTGTTATTTCATACTTTCATATATAGTATAAAACAAATAACGAGAAATGCTGATTTTCTGGAGATTTTTAATTGAAACGTGCAATCAATATTTGCTCCTTCATTTGTATATTTAAACAGTCGATTTGTTAAGTTACTTTTAAAAACGTGAGCTCGACAATAGAAGGGACACAAAGAAATACAACCAACATCAGCAGAGGCAGTACAAGTGTAAACTGTACTAAGTACAACTCCGTATCCAAGAGCTTACGCAGTGAAGTACAGGTATCATAGCCAAGGAAGTACATACGTCGAGGAAATGAAGTACAGGGTTACATATCATAAAGGAAAGCCAAAAATAAAGAAGATCACCATTTTCCGAAGAGATTGACCATTAAATGATGCTTACTGCTGATTTTACTATGATATCTATTTTCCTAATTTTAAAATGCTAAAACAAGAATGAGGTGCAACATTAACTTTGCTTCTTCTGTCTTTGGTATTATCGCTTGTTGTTTTGACATGGATGAAGTACAAGTGTTACTATCAGTAACAAAAAAATATAAACCTAAAACTAGAAGGGAAGTACAAACGTTGTCAGCACAGAAGTATAGGTATTAACAAACAAAAAGTACAGTGTACGCGACAGACAAAAAATTACAGAAGTAAAAAATTTCCATACTCTAATGAGTACAGACCTGCCGCTACATGGAAGTACAGGCCTGAATACAAGGAAGTACATGTAGTCCTACAGGAAAGTACAGACTAAAATAGAATCAAACCAGGGGGATGAAAAACACAGGATTGCTACGATATTGCATTATGTGCATTTCAAAATACAAGAAACAGCACATTACCAGAAGCTCAAATTACCAGAAACAGAACATAGTGCATTACATCTTACTGCATTAAATCAAGACAACATTTACTACCCAGATTAACTAACAGTTCATTACGCCATACTGCAAACTTCAATTGATTAATTACACCATACACCATACTCCATACTACTTCTTCAGTGCGAGTACAACGAACAACATCATAAGGAGGCCAACCACTATCTTCAAGAGCACCACAATTGCATTAAGCAGCTTCTCGATTGAGCTCAACCTCTGGATCATCTTCTCGGAGCTTCCCCCTTCAGTCACCAGTTGTTCATCCTGCTTCAGTTCCAGCGCATCCCTTCTTTCCTCTGCCCACCCAGTTGCTTCCACAGCATCATCTCCTACGAGAATGCATTCTTCCACCAAGAAGTACACGTATTCACGCTCCCAGTGCCAGAAATTGCAACCATGCTGTCAACAAAGACCAATATTCAGATAACACTACATAACCGACAGTGGTCGATGTGAAAATCAATGAAATCCACACGAAATCCAAACGAAATCGACCAAAATCCAGAAGCATTACAGCATCTAAGAACTTACCCCATGCCTTTCACACCCGTAGAAGATCCATCCGTCATGTGCAGCAGTTGTTGAGGTCTTCCGCGACACCAGTCGACAACATGTTGGACAGCTCACCAAGGGAATGGCTGGAGCTCGGCGGCGGACGGAAGAACGAGTCACACTGGCAGTGGACATGGTGGCGGGACGGGAGAACAGAGGCAGCTAGGGTTCTGAGAAGAGAGGCAAAAGAGAGGAGAAGGGGATTGTGACGGCGCAGACGGCGAGCAACGGTTTAAGAAGACAACGTTTTTGCAAAAAACACCCTAACCACGAGAGCACCCTAATCCGCTGGCCTCATTCTAATAAAAGGAAAGAAAAAAGGAGAAGAAGTGCAGACAGAGATAGAAGGGAAGTACACTGCAAAAAATAGGGTTACCCTCGAGCGCGCCGCCGGCCACCCAACCGCCTCCACCCTGCCACCATGTCCGTTGCGCGCCTCCACCCTGCCACAATGTCCGTTGCGGAGTCGCGCATGACAGTTGCGCAGTCGCGCGTTCTTGAAGACGGCGACCTCCTGCAAGAAATCTTATCGCGCCTGGACAATCTGGAGACTCTGGTCGCAGCGGGAATAGTTTCCGGTGACTGGTTCGAGACCGCATCTCGGCCAGCCTTCTTGAGGAGCATGAGGAATCGATTCCAACCACCGCTCTTAGGATTCATCACGGAGATCGAGGTGAACGGCAAGGTACAGATCCGGTTCGTCCCCGCGAAAGATATCAGGCAAGGACTTGCGAATATGGCGTTCATAGCGTCAGCTGTGACTGCAAGTGAGGGAACTGTGGTCTATTGCCGCGATAGCATGGTGATTTGGCAACCAATCCCTGCCGAAAGCATTTTCTTTGCGCGCTGCCTGCTTGGCAGGCGTCCATCTCCGTGGATCCTGCCAATGCCGAGCCCAGCAATGGCAGGTGTCACACCAGACACTTGCTGTGCCAACTTCGTGGTCATCGGCGGCGACATGGCATTTTTCCATGGCCACCATCAAGCTAAAGCTCCCAAATTCAGAATCACAGTAAACATTCTTCACCAAAGCTTATGGACTACAAAGATTTCAAAGCTACAAGCAGAGAAGCCTCCTAATACACACGAGAAGCCGTACGCTTTCATTGTGGATTCACATCTCTGCATGATGTACGAGATAGGAAAAATAGTCGTGTACAACATGAAGTCATCGACATACTCGTATGCTGTACTGCCAAGTTGTTTCAATGGAGCAAGAGATAAGGAGTACATGGTGTCCAGGGCAGGTGAGAAAGGAATTTCTGTTCTTCTAGTTAGAGGAAAACAGATACAGTGTTGGTTAGCCCATAAGGTATCTCATACAACAAATTCATGGAGGCAACAAAGAAATATTGATCTCAGTCAGATCCTAGAGGGCAAGATCCACTATCCTTTCTGGGCAAGGGCAGCAGAGGAGCCTCCGTACGATGATGAGGAAGACCACAAGTTCCATTATGTTCAGATCTTAGCTTCTGCGGACTATGGTTCAACATCAATTCCATGGGTCTACCATTTGGATTTCCAAGCATTCACGTCAACAAGAATCCTTGCAACCATAGAGGATGAGCTCGACGAGGAGCTCATACGGTCAGCATGTTTTGCAACAATGCCCTGGCCTCCGTTTTTCCTTGGATCATGGAGATACCGCACCAAAAAAAGTGAGTGAGAGCTTAGCTACAGCAGATCAACAACCGTTTTGCATAGCGTGATGTTTGTTGCAGCTTTAATAACACAGTGGGTTTGTATTAGAAATAACTAGTGTTTTTTTATCCATTCTGCAGAAAAGACAATTGTGCCGAAACAAAATAGCTGATTTATGGGCAGCATATGACAAAATAATCAACACCTTTCACAACAATGCAGTTCAAGGATGCATATTGGGCAGTACAGGATTACATAAAATGAGATTAAATACATGTTCAAAGAGAAATAACAAGCGACCTTACAGTTAGTACAATTGTTACCGACAAAAGCACATGGAAGTACAAGGTTACAATATTAGAAGTACATCCGAGATATGTAAGGAAGTACATGAACTAAATAACTTACCATATGGGCGATGCAAATAAGTTGTCAGCAATGGAGTAACAACATACGATCCATTAGACTGACAAATTAGGGCAGTACAGCGTCCGCAAGAGTAGGAAGTACAACATGTAAATAGAAAGAAGTACATGTAAGTACATAAAAAAAGCAACCGCATAGCTTAATGCACCCTACGCAAATGATAGAGCAACTCAAACAAAGGGATGTCCAATGTTACAACACTAGAAGTACAACCGAAGTGTGTAAGAAAGTACTTGTTCTCAATCCGGCATAGAAGTTAAGTTAAGATAAGAAATAAGTAAGTGCAAGCATACATGGCAGTACAGATGATAACGGAGGAAGTACAAAGGTTATAATAATGAAGTTCAAGGTCACATATCAGGAAGACAAAACTTTCGGGGGAAGTACAACTAAAAACATACACGAAGTACAACGGTCGAATTACAAGAACGAAGGGAGCACAACCATATTCCGATAGGCAGTACAAGGGTACTCATTGAGCGGAAAAGATAGTAAAAATACCAATGAAGAACATCACATGTACAGAAGACAACCAAGTGGAAGTTAACTTACAAGTGCTAACGCAATAATCTAATGTCAAATGAAAAATTAAAAATACTACTATAGAAACATCTACTGCGTGAAGAGAGCGATGAGTGCTTCGCCCTGCGTCGACAAAGCAGTAGTACCAGGAGCAAGGAACTGGATCTCCTTTGGTAACTCGTCAGTAGTAATCTTGTTCTCCTTGTGGAAAACGGACGAGAACAAATACTCAGCCTTCCAATCATTCACACGAGGCTGCAGACAAAAACAGAAAAGACAGTGACAAAATATTAATAACATTGCACTTCATTAAAAAGGGTAAACAATAAAGTGAAATTTTGGTTTCAAAATGGCAGAAACATACATCAAAATCAGCAATGTTGTCAACCAGCTTTTCGCTATCGTAATCAGAAGCAAACTTGAGGCAATAGAAGCCACATTGATTGGCGCCCTGAGTAGGCACCTTCACATAGTGTGGCCTCTTTGCTTTCACCTGCCAGTTAGGATGATCGAGTTTTCCATAAAGCTCTCTGGTATACAACTCCATCATCAGCAAAACCATCCTTCTAGCCTGTTCAGGGAAATAACAGACAGAAGTTCAGGAAAATGCAGAACAGAAGTGCAGGCAGTACAAAGATGAGCTAAGATGTTTACAGGTGTACAATTTGAGCAGGTTAAGTTATCATCAAGACAAAAAATAAATACAGAGAAGAATAAAAGGGCAGTACAGGAACTAGTTATTGGAAGTACAATAAGGATGCAGTCAAGCAAGTACAAAGGGAACATAAATATAATAAAAAAATGTTAATATGGTCCCAATAAAAGGATTTCACACCTGAGTAAAAAAGAAAGTACAAAGCCTTAAAGACAAAAATTATCAGTGCTACAGTAAAATAGTAAGGGGAAAGTACAAGTACGCAAATTTTGGGAAGTATATAGACAAAGCTTCAGGCAGTACAAGGATGAGCATTAAAATCAGTAACTGTACTTACGATCTAAACAGTATCCGAATGGAATGAGCTCTTTGATTTACGCACGCCTTGGTCCCATGGATAAGAGTCAAGAATATCAAACGTATGAGTGTATTTGTTCATTGCATACAACACGTGATGAGACTGCCCATCCAGAGGGGAAATCTTGCAATAAGGAATAAGAATCTATTGAAAACAACAAATGAATAAGACGAAAAGTAAGAAAAAACAAAGACAGTACATGAATGGGAAAGAAAAAAGTACATGAGTGAAATGCAAAGAAGTACATGAAAAATGAGGTAAATAAATTTTATAATTTCAGAGGGTACTGACCATGTTTGCTCGTGCTAGGTGACACTGTTCCTTGACATGCTTCCTGTAAATATCTGCTGCCCTTTTCACATCAAATTCTCTGCTACTTTTCAGGCCATCCATATCAAGAACATACTGCAAATTATTACAAACGTTATTGCACACAATTAGAAAGAGTTGCACATAGAAAAGGGGAGATGAAAAATAACATGTCCAAGGTACTAGATTACCGTCACAAAGTGAGGGCTAAGTAGTACACGCTGAGCACTTCCATACACATGGCTGTATGAGGAATCAATTTTCCAATGCCTCATCACGAAACCCATCAGTTCGCCCTCAATCTGACCACACTCATCAAACATTGCGGCCAATTCGCCACAGGTATAACTTGATTCAAGAACCTAACCCTCAGCAGTCACCCCGTGGTCGAACCGACAAAATATTTTACTTGAGGAAAACAAAACATAAAAGATAAACAGTCAGACGCAAATTGATTTAAAAAAAGACAGTGAAGTGCAGAGACAGTGCAAACAAGAAAAAAAAAAAGTTCAGACATTCAAAAGGAGGAGATAGGTGCAGTTAACTCACTCTTTGTAATTTTGCTTCGCATGTTCACACAGAATAAATGATTTCAGAAGATGAGCACTCTGAAGGTGAGTACATTCACCAGGCTTCAGATGAGGAACACGAAACCTTAACTTACGAGGCCTTTTATTTGGCCTCTTCGTCGTAGTAATGTTTCTGGTAGAGACGGCAGGGTCCTTCTTCCTAGGAGCACCTACCTTGCCACTAAAAGGATTCCTGACTGCTTCGACGAAATCGTCATCATCATCTGGAGTAAAAGCACCTGTCACAGGAAGCTTGTTACCAGAAGGAGTCTTGAAGTCAGAGGACTGAAGTTCCTGCGAGTTGCCAGCACTTTTGAATTTTCTGAGAGACCACAAAGCAGGTGCATCATCCAGTTTGTTTGACAGAACAATTTCAGGCTTGGACATCTGGGTCTCGAATAAAAGGAAATTTTCAGCTTCGTCACCGAGGTTAGCAACTGCATAAAGCAAAAATACAAAAAAAAAGACACATATCAGAAGGACAGATCATTCAAGAAAAAAAAACACAACTTAACATAAGAAGTACATAAGTCAAAAATGAAAAATGTAGAACCCACACGAAAATTATAAAATAAATTAACTGCAGACAAAAAAATAAAATAAAATATTTACGTGGGTGGTAGCCGAAAAGCTCTTCAAACTGCACGACGAACAGAGGAGAGGTAACCCAGCTCCACAACATCGTTTTCTTCATACTAGGTATGTCCTTGCAAGAGAATTTCGTATACTGCTCACCATCCCAGGACATCGCAATCTGAAGCATAAAGAATCCACAGTCCCTACTGCAACACGTACCAAAGCAGTACGATAATGGATTAGGAAAATCTATTTACAAAGCAGGCTACAAAACTTGGGGAGACAAAGTAGCAGTACAGGACTAGATAGACAAGAAGTATAGCGACTAATCCATGGGGAAGTACATGTGAAATGCAACAAGACAGCACTAACCTATTGTCTTGCTTGGGAGTTCTCATATAATAAGTCTTGAAATCATACAGGGTCAAGGGTGACAAAGGATCATCCCTACTGTCTTCAGCAGCAGCAGCATTCCACAAAGCCTTTATGTTGTTGACCATCCTCTCAAAAATATCCCACCCCGCTTGACGTTTAGCGTCGTAGAGGGAGTCAAAGTAGTGAAAACACTTTCTTGATATATCCAATGAAACGACCACCCAGTGTCCAACAGAATTTTTATCCGGTGGGGGGTCCATGGTTGGGAACACAATCTAGCAAAACAAAAAAAAGACTATAAAATCTGAAACATAAGTAAATAAAATAACTAACATGAACAAAAAGTAAAACCTAAAAAGACATCTTACAGTGGTGCATTTGTCAACACGCTCTTCACCAGTTTTAAGAAGCCATTTCTTGAGAGGTCGATCTACGTGACCAGCATATATCTTAGACTGCATGACACATAGCCGAGCATAAATAAAAATTCAATTCGCAAAACACAAACACACAAAAAACATAAAAAAGATTGATAACAATAAATATGAAAGGACATAGGACATACAGTTACCCAGAATGGAACAACAAACTTGTTAGACCCCAGATAATATCTATTCATGATATAAATACCAACGGAAGCTGCAGCACTACCAAGCATCCCTCGTGGGCTAAAGGAAGAAGCTATATCTCGCACAGTAGCGGGGCAATGATCATGGACAAACATTGGTTTTTCTCTGCCAGTGCAAAAAAATGAAACATAAAAAGTAATCAGGTACGAGTAAATATTAAAAAGATCATAATGGCACCAATTCAGAAACAAAAACTTACAATCGCTTATCTTTCCTAGGAATAGATATGACAACATCATAGAAATGTATAATTGCGTACGGAATCTCATCAAGCAAACCAGCAGACAAATCACCTGAAACATAATAGCAAAACATTAAAAGAAAAGTTAATCAATGTGGCAGAAACAAAAAATAACAGGAAAAAAACAGATACAATTTCAGGGAAGTGCATAACAGAAATTCAAGGCAGACCAAGCATGAGTGAAGAGTTGTACAGGTGAACAATCAGAGAAGGACAGGGTATCAATAAGCAAAACAGTACAGAACAATATTATAAGCACTACAGGCAGTACAAAGTTAAAACCAGTAGTTAAACATGGCTGAATGAAGATACTGGAAGGGCAGTACAGAAACATATCAAAGGAAGCGTACAAATGCAATACTAAAGGAAGCAGTCAGACAAGTACAGGAAAGAAGTTCAAACACGAGTAAAAGGGCAGTACAAGACCTAAGTACAATATTGCAGTCAGTGGAAGTACAGGTGCACATAAAGGAAATGTTGAGGTGGTACCAGATTAGTTCGGAGGGAAGTACAAACATTGGTGTGAAAGAGGTTTTGTTATCGCAATTAACCATTCGGGGGAGGCGAAGGACTTCGTAGGAAGGGGGATAGGAGCTTTCACTCAGTACAACCATTGCAAACGGAACAAAACAATATTTACAGCCCATGTTCCACGAGAACAACAAAACCAACACGACCGCGACACATTAACCAGTCGATTACATCCCCATATTCCTTCTCACGGCCGCCGTGAGAGAGAATGTTTTACTAAAATAAACATAATAAACATAATAAAAGGTGGACTTCATGGATTCTTGCCTTCTTCCTGAGCTGGAGAACTTGGGGTACCAATATCAGCAGCAGCATCATCAGTCGTAGCCAACATTTCCTTCAAAACTTCTTTGCCTGGTGCAGCAAATCCCTCAACTTCTTCTTGCTCCTTGTCCCGATCTGCATCTTGAGCCTCCTTGTCCTGATCTTCATCTTCAGGATCCTTGTCCTTGTCTTGAACTTTAGCGATAGAATCAGCCGAAATTGGATCTGCAGCTCCTACATCAGAAGCAACATGAGACCGGGGAACAGAGTGTTCTATAATAGGATCAGGCTGGGATATAGTATTTTCAGAATGAGCTTCAGTAATGACAGCTTCTTGAGGAGACCGCACAACAATCTCTCCTAAAATAGGACCAACATCAGAGATGGTATTTTCACTATCGGCTTCAGTGACACCTTCTTGAGGAGCAACAGGAGAATCAGTGGCCCGTTTCGCAGAAGGTACTGCAGATTCCTTGCTCACACCTTCAATACTCTCCTAAAAAAACAAATATGAGGGCAGTTCAACCATCAGAAAAATGGAAATACAAGTAGCCAGTAAAATAAAAACTAACATGAAAGGGATTATCTATTGACAACAAAAAAAACTCACTTTTTCAACATCCTGCCTACCGGCGGCAGCTGACTCTTTATTCTGCAACTCAACCATCAAACTCTGTGCCTCATCCTCAAAGGGTTTACACCGGTCATCTTGCATAGACTTCAGCATCAGAAAACTAGTCTGAATATTTGCTAACCCAGACTGCATCTGAGCAATACTAGTAGCTCCCATCCGGAGAATTCCACTAGAAGATTCACCATCAAAAATCCGTCCACCACGTAGATATTCAGGAATTCTACTAAGACGGGCAGTAGATGATGGAAATTTGAGAGAAAGCTCAACAGCTTGAGCAAGATGAAACTCCAGCTGGCCAAAGAAATCACCAGAAATATTTTTGTTGCTGCCTCCAACATTAGCAGCTGCTCCACTGGCACTTCCTGTCAACACAACATTGCTAGAAGGCCCACCGCCGCCAGAAGAAAAACCACTCCTCTTATGCGAGAGCGGACGGTGCATAGGAACCGTCACTTTTGGGCTCTTATTCCAGTAAATAATGTTAGCTTCGGACTTCCACTGAAAAGACAACATAAAAATACATGCAATTGAAATTAGAACAACTAATTTACGCTGGTAAATTGAACATAAAGAAGGAACTAAGTACATCAGATATACACAGAAGTAGATAATTATAAGAATATGCTCACCCGCGACTTCCCAAAAATCCATGATTTAGGATCCTCTTTACCCTCTGTTAAACAATCCTTCTTAACAAGAGCCCTAAGATGGGAAGGATCCATGTAAAGAACACGGGGAGTACGCATATCCTTGGTTTCATGGACAGGGTCTCTAATACAATCAAGATAAGCAAGGACAACCGCAATGCCACATCCAGGGATGGCACTCCAATCCCTACCAGAATTCTGCCATATGATAACAGCCCTCTTAAACTCATCAAGAAGAAGCCGGCACATGTCAACATCAGACAACTCAGACATCTTAAATTCCTCGACCATCGGTGCCTCCCTAGAAACACGAACAGATGATCCGGGGCAGACAAACTTCATGTAAAAAATGAGACCAAAAACCTTCATGGCCAAATCATCTTGTGTCGGATCTTCCGCAAGTGCTTTAAGCTTCAAACGAAGATCCTTGGTCTCAATGTGCTTATCCCTTGCAATACCAAGCTCTTCCCTCAACCGCATCACAGCTCCATCAAAGCCATTTTCAGATGGATAAGGAGGGGAATTCTTCCCATGGGGCAGACCAAAGAGAATATACATAGTCTCTGCAGTGAACTGAATAATCTTATGCCCATCACCCAAATCAAGCGTCATAGTAGTTGGGTCAATATGATACATCAGGAAACCCATGAGTCAACGACTGATGTTGGATTTAATCTTAAAGTCTGGGATATGACCAAGACCTCCAAGTTCAAGCTGCTCAAGATGGCGATCCTTCAACAACTTAACATACTCAGCTAGCTCTTTCAGGGAGCACCTCGCCGTTGTATTGAAACGGGTCTTGTTACTAGGTCTGGGTCCTTCTTCATCAGAATTAACAACAGAAGAGGCATTCGATCCCCTCTTCCTCTTAACGCTCCTGTGTTTAAGCTCATACTACACATAAAAAATCACAAGAAAAACATGTCAACAAAGGAAGTTCAAGTAAAAAAAAGAAGAAGTACAAGCCATGCTGCCCTAAAAATATGATAAGGCTAGGCAAATTAGGGAAGTAAAGTAATATATGAATAGAAATGAATAACAAACAACAAAAGAAGTACAGGTTCAAAAACAACAATCACTTGAGCAATATCATTGTCAACAAAGTCGTCGTCATCAACATCAAAACTAACTGACTTACGAACCTTCGAAGGCAACTGCTTGATAACAGCACCAGGCCTTTTATTTCGGCCAGCACATTTCTTCTCAACATAAGGAGACTTGGCCTTTGCAACAGGAGGAGATTTGAACTTTGGAGCAGGAGGAGCCTTATCCTTTGCAGCAGCAGAAGCCTTGTACTTTGCAGTAACAGGAGGAGCCTTGGACTTTGCAGCACAAGGAGCTTTAGCCTTTGCAGTAGCAGGAGCCTTGGCCTTTGAAGCAGCAGTAGCCTTGGCCTTTGAAGCAGCAGGAACATTTGCAGCACCTTCAGCAAGCTTCCCAGCAGCAGCATGCTTAGCATCAACACCAGGAACAAAATCGTCAACGAGCTTCTTAATTGGTTTAACACGAGGGCTAGACCGTGTAGCCCCTTTAGAGGTTGACGGGACACGTGGGCTTCTACGAGATGGAATTAATTCCGAGGCATCAGGCCTTGACAATCGATCATTGTTAGACTTGGATCGTTGTTCATTCTCGGCTCGACGTTTTATAGCCCTCTTTACCTTCCCAGACTGCTTTACTCTCTCAACCTCCAGCTGAGCTTCAGCCATCTCTCCAGGCTGAGTAACAGGCTCATTAGGATCAAAAGGCGGAGGCGACTGTGACACTGAGAGAACAAGCGAGTCGGAGAAAACAGCATTATCTCCACCAGAGCTGCCTTCTATTCTAAACTCCGAATTGACGGAAGAAAGAACATCGGCAATATGCAGATCAGCTGAATCACCTAAACAAAACATAAATCATGTGAAAGTAAGAATAGGAAATAAATAAAAATTCAACGGCTTAAAAAAATACACATAAATAAATCAACACAAGTTAACATATGCATAACCAGGAAGCAAACAATAAGATATAAGGCAGTACAGGATATAATTAAGATAAGTGCAGGTGCACATAAATGAATTATGAGGTATATGGCAGCAAGCATTTCATAAAAGAAATAAAGGGCAGTACAATTAACAAGTATTCAGCTGTTCAGAAAAGTAATTTTCGACCCTATCTACATACATATAAATGAACATCTCACGTTAAGCAGGCAAATCTAGATGAATAAGAGGAAGTACAACATTACATTCAGAGAAGTACAACTGCAAACAGCAAAAGAATGTGGATGTATTCCAAGGAAAAACAGTGCATATTTACAAAAATATAAAAATAGATACCACTTCAAGCACAGTTATTAGGAAGAATACCTGAATCAGCAGGTGCAACAGCAATAGGGGACACATTACCTACAACCAATGTGAGGACTACATCAGTAGGGTCATGGAAAGGTCAGATTAAAAAATAATGAAGTACAATTAGTTCTACCCAAACAAGAAATAAAATGAAAGCTAACCTTCACCACTATCAGTACTCGATGGATCTGGAGAGGTAGCCATAGCAGCGCAAACGCAAGCACTTGAAAATATATCCAATCAAGACGAATCCGCACAACACCTACATCGACATGAGCACAAATCAAAAACAACTACTATGCCGTCAAACCCTAGAAGCAAATGGCGGCTGGCCGACGAGAGGAACCGCTCTGAAAACTAAGTGAAGACAAGTAAGAGGATATAGAAGAGAACTCAACAGGCGGACGGCGAAGCCGAGAAGGAGGGGGCGTAGGCGCGGCGGCGGTTGCAAAGAGGAGGACGACTGCGGCGGTTCCTGCGCGCCGTGCCGCGGCGGAGCAGTTGCGAACACAGAAAATGAGAGAGGTATGCCTGGTGCGAGCGGAGAGAAGGAGGGCGCAGAGGCGTGGAGGAGGTTGCCTAGACGGGGACGCGTACGGCGGATCCTGCGCGCAGAGCTGAGGCGGAGCAGTTCCGAGCAGAGGCGGAGCAGTTCCTGTGCGTGGTGCGTGGTGCGTGGTGTGTGCTGCGTGGAGAGAGTGCTCTGGGTGCGTGGGGAGAGAAAGAAAGGAGAAGACAAGGGGAAAGGGTCCGTCAATTAAAGCCCAACAACGGAAAAAAAATATTAGAAAAAACTCAAATAACAAGGGCAAAGCAGGGCAAATTAAATTAAAAACACATAAATAAGATAACGAAGGGAAGTTCAAAAAATATACAACTGAAATTAACATAAATAAGCTCGGAAAAAAAATAAAGGCCTCGTCTGGGTCGCCGTCGACGCTTCGCGTCGACGGCGACTCAGACTAGATAAACAAGTTCTACAAAAATAATTTTATATATATCTCTCCTATGTAAAAGTATAAAAATGGGGATTACTACACCCCCACCCCCCAACCATAAGTCGTAATGAAACAAACATTACATCATTTCGTTAATCCGGCGTCTCGGCTTCGTCGCCCGTCGCCGCTACCGCGGCGTACGGGCGGACTCAACCTCGATGGCGTTAGGGTTCGGGGGTTTCGTCGCCGTCAACGCTAGCGTTGACGGCGACGAAACCCCCGAACCCTAACGCCATCGCTAACGCGCCATGGCATAGACATCTGTAACAACTATTGGTAAAAACATAAAAAAAAATGAACTAAATAACTTACCATATGGGAGATGCACAAAAGTAGTGGAGAAACAACATACGATCCACAAGTTAGACTGACAAATGAGGGAAGTACAGGAATGACTAACAGGGACGTACGGCTGCCAAGTACAAGAAGTATAAGGGCAAAGCAGGGCATATTAAATTAAAAACACATAAATAAGATAACGAAGGGCAGTTCTGAAAACCTCATAAGTATAGGCAATACAACATGTAAGTAGAAATAAGTACAGGTGACCTCATACGGCAGTAGAGGAGTGCAAGAGTTGGAAGTACAACATGTAGGAACAAATAAGTACAGGTAACAACATAAATGAAGCAACCGCATAGCCTAATTTTCAAGGATGTGAGAAAAAACTGTTTGATTAGGCTGCTATATTTACATATACATTAATATAATAACTAGAGGATAGAAATACAAGACGAGTCATGTGGGAAGTACACCAACAGACATGCGGGCAGTACAGGACGAGTAATGCGGGAGGAACATCCATATCGTTATGGGAATTGTAGGTATATTGCGGTATTGGAGAAGTGCAAGCATACAAAAGCAGGAATTGCTGATGGAAATGAATGGCAGTACAGAGAGTAATAATCATCATTACACCACAGTATCATGACAAATAATTGCAAAGAAGACCACACAGAGATGATAAATAATTACATGACAAAAGAAGCGGGAAGAACATAAAGATGAAAACATATATTTATTGAAGCAGAACACAAAAGGAATGCAACGGAAATTACAAACACACCAACACCTAGATGAAGACTTATTTGACGGATGAAATAAAGAGACCACTAATACTTATTAACCTCACCAACCCCAACCCCATTGTTTCTGGTCATATTGCTTCTTCTTTGAAAAAAGACGATGCAAGAACCCCCTCTCATATTTCTGCAGACACTTATACAGCTCGGAGCACACGTACGCATTCGTAGCGGCGTACTGCAGATGGTTGTTCGAAAGGTCCACATCACCCCATACACGATGGTCATCATTGGTCAAACCACCATCGTAGTCCTTGTATGAAATATCAACAAAGAAAGCAGCAACGTCCATCAGTCCTTCCTTACGAAAATGAGTCTTGTCAGGATTACTCCAAATTTCATGGATGTCTACATGGTTAAAGATGAACAAAGGAGTGGAAGAACGATACAGCATCGTCTTGTCTTTAGAGATGTTGAAACCGGCAAACCTGTACTGCTTGTTCCGAATGAAAGCATCAAAACTTTCAGCTATGCCTTCAGCAGCACAACATATCTGATAGACCAAGCAATGCTGGCCAACGCAAAGACTAACCACAGCCGCACTCTGAACATAGCCTTTACCGCGAGTGTAAACTCTCCCAGTATACTTGACATCTACACCCACAAGCTTCAACTCCAATGCAACCAACATAGCTGTAGCGTTCTGAATCCACGCATCAACAGAAGAAACATCGTTGGTGTACACAACACTGATAGTGCCATCGTCATGAGCAGATACAGTGTGCTCAGATGTGAAAGGAACAAACTTCATCGGAAAAACTTGGTGAGATCTGAAACATAGGATGGAGTTAGAATACTAGATAGGCTTTCTGAATAAAAAATCAAATGCATACGATTTTAAATACAAAGACAAAAAACAAGAGCAAGTATGAATAAACTGCAGTTCAAAGGACAAGAACAGAAAGTACAAAAATACAGATCCAGAGACAAAAATCGGCAAGCATGGATATAAATTCCGAGGAAGTGCAGGTTAACTATAACCAACAGTTCAAACTAATGCAACGAGAAGAGCAGACTGATCTAAGTACACATCATGCACCCAATAACCAATGGCCAAAAATAAAAAAAAAGACTAAACCTAAATCATGCGTACATGGAAACAAGGATTACAACCATATCAACAAAAAGATGATGAGATCTGCCGGAGGAATACAACCATGCACCACAAATGAACTTACGGGGGATAAAAGAACCTGATGAGATCTGGCGTTGGGGATGGAGCTAGAAGACGAAGTAGGCTTTCTGAAAAAGATGATATGTAAGCACGCATTAATATAAAGAGACGCAGGGGTCAAACAGATAGCAGCTAAAAGAGTGGAAGATAAGCTTATCCATATGTTTCAAAATTTTCTGTTGCGACTAGATAAGCACGACATTGTTGTTATCAATACGACGTTTCAAAATAAATTCGAACCGATAACTAAACAGTGTAAAATCCTCACAACTATGTTACTCCTCTGATCCAAAAAGAATGTCGTGAGAAATGCTAGGAATTTGTACTACTCAGCTCATTTCCTCCGACACTTATATTGGATCGGAGGGAGTAACTTTCATTAAACCGAAAAAATTTGTTCAAGAAGGAAAGGCTGGGAAGTTCAAGGAAACATGTCACGGAAGTTCAGGCGTATACATCAAAAACACTAAAGGAGTACTAACGACAAACAGGTCAAATACAATTTGAGACAACACAATAATTCATCACAGGCGAAATGCACGTAAGTACAAACAATAATATCGTATTAATCTAATTTATTATTGAAAATAACAAAAGGTTGGTAAAACAAGTCGAACAGTACTGAGTTACAAAAGAAAGTTCAGATGCCCGCATGGAAGCAGTACAAGATTTCAACGCGAGAAGTACAAGTTCTAAGTTGATGAACAAGATAAATATTATTGCCATGCTACGACAAGAAATAAATCTAAACGCGAATCTCCCGAAAGAACTAATCCTTTCACCACTTCCTAAGACGCTCCTGCTCTTTCCTCTTCATGACCTTGTAACGGCCCCTCTCGTAGAAGTCCAACTTATTGTAGAGCTCGTAGGACACGTATCCATCCTTGGCTGCATATTTCAGATGCTTCTCAGAAAGCGGAGCCTGATGCCATAGCTGACGATCAGCATCTGTCATTCCACCCTTCATCTCATAGTATGAAGGGTGGATGAGGAGACCAGCAAGATCCTTCATTCCTTGCTTGCCAGGGGAACCATCTCTACGAAGCTTGATCAAGTCAGGATCCTTCCAAATTTTCTGAATATCTATATGGTTATAGATATACAGATCAGAACGGCGAAGCATCCTTGTGTCAGAGCTGATGTCAAAACCGACAAACTTGTACTGCCAGCTTCGAATGAAAGATTTAAACTTAAAGGAGACCTCATCAGAAGCACAGAAAACATGATAGACCAGGCAATCTAGCCCAACACACAGTTGCAGCACGGCTGCCTTCTGGCTATAGCCTCTAGGACTGAACTCGACGTCGACTCCAACGACCTTTAGTTTGGACACAGCCAAGAGACCTTCAGCCTTGTCAACCCAGGCATCAGCCGATGCAGACATGTTGGTGTACAAGGCGTTCATGGTAGTGCTGCCATGCGCTACAACGGTGTACTCATGGGTGAAAGGTGCATTGGCCATTGGAAAATGTTTGGTGAGATCTGGGAAAGGAGATGGAGAGAACGAAAAGGTGCGAGGATTTTGAAAGCTCGGGAAGAACTACCAACAAGTGGAGAACTTACATAGAGATGCCAGCAAGAAACGGAAAGAGAGAAAATAGGAAAAGATATGCTTATCCATCCAATTCGAATTATTCAAACGGAGGAGTTAACGCAATTAGAGGAAGACTAACTGAGTATTAGCAATACGGTTAGCCACCGCATAGAAGTTCAGCAGAAAGCACGAGAAGTACGAGATTTAAACGGAGTACCGGAAAAGCAGTTCAGCAAGAGACTAAGGGAAGTACAACATAAAGAACCTTCGCCGTACAGGAGAACATTATTGGAAGTTCATGAAACTATTAGCGTAAAACAGAAATCGCGAAACATATGAGACTGCTACTGAACAAATTGGCAATAGAAATCAACATTTTACAGTTCGAAACATAGTTACAAGTAAATAGAAGGTTCCGCAAATTAATAAAAACAATAAATGTTAACAAATTCGGGATCCAACAACCGCCGCACGGGATCTACAGCAAACGGCAATGTCCGCTCATATCGGGCCAACAAATTCGTACAATACAATGTTCAAAACACGATCGCAAATACATGATACTATACAAAATACCAACTAAAAGATTAATATCAAGTTAATTGCATACTTATCGAAGAAACAGAAAGAATTAGGCGTCGAGCATGCAGGCGGAAGCAAAACTACAGGCGCAAACAAATTCGACAAATACGTGGTTCCGTGAAGGATCAGAAGATCATGAAACTGTTAATATGACCAATTTACAGTAGCATGTCAAGTTAATTGCGTAATTATTGACTAAACAGTCCGAATTCGGCATCGCACAACTAGCGGAAAAAACACGGACGTGTTCATCCGAGACGAATTGTTAAGCGGATTGATTTAAAACTGTTTATCAACACCTCGAACGATCGCGAGCCCTTAATTAACCGGTAAATGTAAAAAAACACGAGAATCTAACCCGGAATCACCGATTAACAGAAGAATTCGGCATCACAAAACTAGCGGAAAAGAACGAACGTGTTCATCCGAGGCCAATTGTTAAGCGGATCGATTTAAAGTTGTTTCTCGACACCTCGAACGATCGCGAGCCCTTAATTCACCGGTAAATGTTAAAAAACAAAAGAATCTAACCCGGAATCAAAGATTAACAGAAGAAACCGCACCTGTACTTCTCGATCATCCAGGAAGTACAAGTTGTTCAATAGGGCAGTACAACTTCGGTTGTAGATCCTTAATGTACAACCGGTTGTAGAATAGCTGACAGCTATATATATATATATATATATATATATATATATATAAACCAATTCTACGTGCACAGCAATACTTGACACGTACAAAACACTACCTCCGTGTTTTTTATACAAGGCCTTTTAGCTTGTCGGACACGGCTTGGCCTCCTTAAAATTCAGTGAGTAATCACGGCTTGGCCCAACAATGGGCACATTGACTTGTCGTCTTTTTTCTATTTCGGACACGGCTAACTGAACCTGTTCGAGTTGTTAACTGAATTCAGAGCTGATTTTCACCGAATTTATACGCTCTCGATGAAGACCGGAAACATTTAGAGCTAATTTATTCGAATTCATTACATAGTTCATCTTACAAATAACTCCTAATCCGAACGACAAAGATACACCACATAAAGGGCAATGATACACACATAAAATGCTCCAGCCATCATGTTTGATTGCTTCTTCAATTACACAATCTGGCTCAGCTGCTTCTTCACCTGCTTGTTCAATTTCTGCAACTCCCTATTCACCAAAAACATCCTCCAATGGACAATCGGCCCCTCTGTTTGAGATCGTCTCATCCACAGCAGACTAGATGGGAGCCGCCTGAATTGGGGGCAGCACTTCAACTTGAAGCCCTCGATCCCGAATGTACTCATCCATCCACTCAAAATGGCCGCATTCCGCCAAATTCTGAAAAGGGGAACGGAAACCCTAATTCCCAAATCCATAGTGCAAAATCAAAATCAAGCCAAATCGAGACAAATCAGGACAAACCATACCTTCCCATCCTTCCCAAGATGCAGTTTGCTCTCGCATTTGATAAATTCCCGACCGACATTGCCCCTCTTCGAGCGAACACATGTCAAGCGCTTCAGTGGATCTAGGTGAGGACAGTCCGGGCATCTAGTGATCGGGACTTCTCCATAACGCGGCCATGCCTTCTGGGAGCCAGAAGCAGAGCTTGACATCCCTCACCGCCGCCGCCGTGGACCGTTGCCGGAGAAGAGGAAGAAGGAGGAAGGAGGTGCGCGGAAGAACAGGGGAAGGGTGGCAACGGTAATGTCGGGGCACGGGAGCGGGAGCTTACTCTGCCTCTTTTTTTATAAAATCGATACGGTTGACGTGGATAAGTTGTGGGTCCCAGTATGAGGTCGAACGCACTGGGTCCCACGTAGCATTAGTCGACTGGTGGGTCCCCTGTTCAAACAGCCCAGCTCATGTAATCTAAATTTGTTAACAGTTTCCTTCCGTTTAAGGGCTTGAAAGAGCCGTTTCGGGCCGTGGCTATTTGGGCTGCTCCAACTGTCGTCTCTCAGCTATTTCAACGAAAGACGTCGTATTCCAGTTATTAGCCGACAAAGACGTCGCACGGGAGCTATAGCCCCATTCTCTACCTGGGCTTGGTCCGACCGAGCAACTCACATAAGTATTTGCCCTTTTGCGAACCTAAAAATATATTTTTTATTTTTTCTAAAGATTGGCGAAAATGCTCAAATACACGCGTATACATTCAAACCTATAACTCCATGCGAGTGCACCCTATCGCTATAAACACCTCCCAGAAAACAGAAATTGTTCTCTTTCTCATGGAAATAATCCGGTACTTTTTCCTTAAAAAAAAATCCGGTACTTTTTCCTTTTTCGATCATATTGGCGTGTCGATAGGAGACTCACAAAAACGACACACGCCAAACGAAGGACTGGATGATAAAGGCAAGCGGACAATGAAGGAATGCTACAACATTACATAGAAAAGCGACACGACCACTAGGAGAAGGCGAGCCGACCAGGAGCAGCGCCGCACCGGCCTCATGGGGGGTGGGGGGGGGGGATGTGGGGTGGGGGGGGGGGGGGCAGCTTCATGTACAGAGCGGATACAAATAGAACTGAGTGGTGACACATCTGTTTTCATTTTTTTTGCGGAACCAGAAACAAATACATAAACCCGGGAAACGAATACGAAAACAAATATTGTCGGAAACATATACATATCAAATATGGTGCGGACATGGAACAAAAAGCAGATGTTTGCCGGAACCAAGATACCTCTCGAATAAGGAAAGGAAACTCAACCAAACGAACAATTGAAATTCTAAGAAAAAATAAAATACAACGAGATATCATGGTTATATAATATAGTTTGCATAAGTTATTGACTAGAATTTTTAGACTTGTTTGATTCATAAATAACCGCGTAGGAAAAAAAGGAAAGTTTCATACTGTCGAAAATGGAAGTTCCATTTCCTTAGGCGCTCCGTCAGAATACGATGTGTCGTTTTCGTATAAAAATTTCCGTTTCCATTCCGCAAAATACGGTTTCCCTTTTCGTATATCCATTCCGTTTCCGTTTTTCACGGAAAAGTTGGAAAGTTTCTGCTCCGTTTTCCTCCCTAGCTTTCAAGTGACCACACATGAACTCTGCCGGTGGATATGCTCTCTAATAAGAGGCATGTGTTATCTGTCAAGTCAAGGCCGGTCCCACTCTGAAGAGGGCGCTGATGAGATCCTGCACAAGATACGGAAGGCCCTCCTCCTCCTCCTCCTCCAGAGAGGCGATGCCGACCTGGCCCGACAAGCCCGCGACTGTCAATAATGTGCCTTCGCTCTCACTGCAATCTCCATGCAACTACCGTGATATGTTTATTAGTGTATTAGGAGAGGCAACTAGTGCAGATCCGGTCGAAGATGAATAGCTCTTCACGTTTTGGGCAGCACTCATGCCGCTCATTGATCAAATTGGAAATGGGGACACTAACCACTGGTTAGCTGAACCAGAATCATCCCCGTGCAACAAAACACTCCCCATCACGGGGCCAACTGTTCTACCATCCCTATCCCCATCGGGTAAGCAAATAACCACCGGATACCGTTCCCCGACTTAGCCGGCAACATTAAGACTAAAAGAAGATAACATTTCCCTAGCAACCTTGCTAAATAAATGATATCAACATATATGAGAAAAATGGGCGCACAACAAGCTTACGTCCAAAAAAATAGCACATCATTTAAAAAAAAACAAGGAACACCACGCATGTATTACATAAATCTTATATCATAAGCAAGCGATGCGGGATCTCTGGGATACGGAGGTGGCTGAGATAAGTTTGCGGTGAGCAAAGGCTAACAAGATGCGGCAACCCCACATGTCATGTGCACTAGCGGGGAATTCATGAGTGTACCAGTTATGGATAGTGTTGTCCCAGATTCAGCCTCGTTTACCAGATGGGGAGGATTTTGCATTTGACAAGATCCTCACGGCAATTAAATTATAACCAACATCATCCCCTAATATGTGAATTAACCACCGGGATCAGGAAATGGCATGTTGCCACATTTTAGTCACCGGTGACGGTGGGATTCCATCTCTGCTTCATAGTCATAATGTTACTCTTTGTTGCTAATATGGGGACCAGAAGCCCAAGAAGATTTTACGCGTTGGTGTCAATTAGGCGGTTTTATGGACTTTTGTAGCACTGCACGGGGCTTTTGCACTAATAGGTTCGATGTTACACCAATTTGAACTTGCTCGGTCTGTTCAATTGCGGCCTGATAATGCAATCTCATTCTCTGGTCCAATCGCGGTTTTTGCTTCTGTATTATTTATTTATCCACGGGGCAATCTGGTTGGTTCGTTGCGATAAGTTTTGGCGTAGCAGCGATATTTGATTCATCCTTTTCTTTCAAGGATTTCAGAATTGGACGTTGAACAAATTTCATATGATGGGACTTGCTGGAGTATTTGGTGCGGCTTTGTTATGCGCTATTCATGGAGCGACCGTAGAAAACACTCTATTTGAGGACGGTGATGGTGCAAATACCTTCCGCGCTTTTGACCCAACTCAACCTGATACTAAACATAAAACCTTACCGCTGGCAGACGCTTTTTGGCTACCAGTGGCGAACAGGCGCCCGCGGTAAGGGTTGTAGCTTTTGTACTGCTGGCGAGCCATGCGCGATATGCGCCACTGGTACGTGCCCGCCAGCGGTAAGTGCACCAGTGGTATGCAGCGCCAGTGATAATGTTTGAATTTACTAAATATTTTTCTAAATTCGTATTTAAAGCCGTTTATACATACAATAGTCAATATATATTCAAACATAACCGACACCACATTTATCAGAACTTGTATGCATTCAAACATAACTCAACACATCTCCGATCCATAGAAGTGATCAAATCAACAAGTGGTTCATCAAATGCATTTTGAAAAGAGGAAAACAGAAGTGACCAAATAGTTTACATCTCTGAATATAGCAAGTAACCAAATAGACAAGTTCTCGAAAGACAAGTTCTCCGAATGCACAAGTGACAAAATGGTTCTAGTTATTCCTAGCTTATGCCTCCACTCTCTTGTTCATTTCTTCTTCTCCTTGTTGCTGTTGAACTTGTTCTTTCCTTCACCCAGTAGTGGTAGCACTTCTTTATCTCGTTGATCTGTACACAACACAAAGATAAAAGTATTAGCCAAAGAAAAGCAAGAGTTCATCGATCCCACTAGTTTAATGACTTTCGAAACTAGAGTTAGGTACGTAGAGCCAAGTTAATCTTCTGATCAGTTCACAAACACAAGTTTATCGATCTCATCCTGGATAGGCAACACATCGCGTTGATCACTTTTTGCTCAACTTGTTTGGAGGAGGGAAGGGGCGAAAACCCTCTAACGAGTTGAATAGCCTGACATCACCCTGCTTCCTTATACGCTCTTCTATCTCAGTGTTAGGTGGTGGAAGAGGGCTGTTGTAGAAGACCCCGCCGGGCTCTACGATATCCTTGCAGATGATTTTCACAATCGACATCTGGATGCGACCAAACTCTTGTCTCATTTCAGCCTCAGAGGCTTCCGACCATTGCTCGCACCATTTGTCGAGAGCACACGGAGATTTTACTTGGTTTATGTCTTTCATGAAATCCCGCATATGATGGATGAGGTACCATGTCTTCATGTCACTACCTGGCGATTGCTTGATGCAAGGGAAAAAACACCAATTTGTGCCTGAATATGTTCTTGCATCGGAATAAGTTTTTCTTTGTGATGATGCTATTCTTGTCTGTGTTGCCGTTCAGAGCATGATCGAGAACAGCCTTCAACATGTCTATCGTTGCATCGGCCTCAGATATCTATTCACCACTGATGCATGTAAAATGCATACATGAACTTTGCATTATATTACTCATATTTCATCCATATTTGCATCATATAAGGGGTATATCAATGTTTTATAATGTTCTGTGGTGGATCTCTTAAGTTCATATATGTTATGATGATTGCCAATATTATGTCTTTGTTATGAAAGTAGATGCATATTATGTACCCCGTTCTTGTCTATGTGTTTTGATCCAACATGTTTATGAGAGCGTATGAGGGGGAACGTGTGCATTAGTTGGAGTAACGGGGGGTGATTTTGTGGTAAGTTGACAGCAATACCGTGATCCACTTAGGTTTTTACCTTACTTTGTTGCCTCACTAGTGATAAAGGAAATACTATGCTACCGGGGATATGTGGGTGACATTGCCACTATCACCATGACTAGATCTAGCATGTTCTTATTTAAACTTCATGTCATTGAACTTAAAGCTATACTCTGTTTATCTTAATTACTGAGGTGTTATGATTTAGTTCGCATCTTGGTGGAGTATAAGAGAGATTAATAACCAAAAGATCTCTATGTTAGCTAGGATGTGATGCCCATATTATTAATAACTTGTCTTGTTGCAATCTCATATGTCAATTCCTATGTTCCATTGTCTACCACTATATAAAAGAGAGAGTGCATTTGTGAAACCATGAACCCCAGTCCATTTTTAATCATAAGAAACACATTTCCAACACTTTTATTGCACTTTACATTTTCTGCCATTATTAAATCCGAAAATACAAAAATACATTTACATCTTGCAAACACCATACAAATCACAAAAACATCATCCACCATCATTTATACCATCCTTACACTTTTATTTACCACCATTGCATATTTATTTCTTGCTTTGCATTTACTTTGTTTTCATCTCTTTGCTCACACCTTGTGCTTGACAACCACTTGGTGAGGTTGGGGGCACAAAACATCTTGTTTTGTTTTGCAGGTAATCAAGAGAAGGACAAGAGGGTTAATCTTCTACACACAGTTCCCCGAGAGTTCGATATAAACACTCGAGTCACCCTTGTGGGGAAAATAAGTCTTCCACATCTACAAACTCTGCACTTGGAGCTCAACCTAAGCGTATTATCTTTACGCCCATCAAGACTGTTTTTTGGTGCCGGTTCCGGGGAACTAGTGGAAGGTTATCTCACAACAAAGTCAACATAACCAACGTGTGCAAACACCTAAGCTTGGGGAGGGTGCACCTACGTGAGCATCATCTCGTCCATCTTTACCTTCAAAGCATTTTATTTTGTTTTGTTATTGTCTTTTATATTTCGGTTTGCTATTTTTATTTTCAGTTTTGCATTTTGTTTTACTTTTATTATTTCGGTTTGCATTATTTAGTGTCATTTTATTTTCATTTTTGCATTAAAAAATAAAAAATACATAAAAAACTTGCTATAATGGAAAAGAGAACTTTTTGGCCATTTAGTGTTAAGAACTTTCCTCAAGATATGAATATCCCTGTTGAAAAATTTGAGATTGATCATAATATCACTAAAATAATGTATGAACGTCGTTTTTATGGTAAAGCTAAAGAAGATCCTATGCAACATCTTAAGAAGTTTAATGAAAGATGCAAAGTGTTAGACTTAAAACATGCCAATGTTAATGTGATTAAAGTTAAGTTTTTCCCCTACTCTCTTGCTGGGAAAGCCTTAGATTGGATATTAAGATGGCCCCTGGTAAATTTAACACTTGGTTTAATTTAAAAGCTGCATTTATTGAAAGATTTTATTCTACTAAAACTATATCTAATCTAGTCCTATCATTTTGGGAAGACCTTTTCTTCGTACTATAGGTGCTATAATAGATTCAAAGGAGGGGAACGTGAAGTTTCAGTTCCCACACAAGAAGTGCATGGAGCACTTTCCAAGGAAGAGGGACACATCAAGGTTCAAGCTCCCTCACGAGTTTCGTCCACTTTAAATATCAAGTAAGAAGCCTAGCTATATGGCTATAAAAAAGCGCTTTACGGGAGGCAACCCGGTTGTTTTTATTTGAGATTTTCTTTGAGTCCTCTTGCTGTATCAAGAGACTTTGTTTTTAGTTTTGGTTCTGGAATTTTTAATAAAGTGCCAAATTTTACCCATTTGGGCTTTGAAAGTTGTTTTTTCCATTCGGAGATTTTATTCCAGCGCGAATCTGTGCACGGTATGATTTTTAGTTCCTATTCTGTAACTCCGAATGAGATGAAATTGGAACTGTAGCTGCAACTTTTCATCCTCTGTAAGCGTGAATTTTTTCAGATTTTTTCGACATATTTAAGTGGGGTAAACAAATACGTTTTGCTACTGCTGTTTTTCTGGACAGATTCTGTCCCATTTTGTTTTATGCATTCTTTAAGCTTTTAACTTGAATCTTTTTGATCCAATTGAGTTTATTAGAAGTAATACAACATTATACACTTTCTGGACATGTTTCTTATGTTGGTATAAGGATTTCATACAGCAAGCAATTCTATTGTTTTGTTCCTACTAATGTCACCCCACAGAAAAGAAATGGGAGAAACGGTGTTTTGAAATTTTTTCACAGGGATTAGAGGAGATGCACCAAGAGCTATCCAAGGATGGTGAAGACCATAAGCTTGGGGATGTGAACATAAACCCACTGAACCACCTGAAGGGGATCGCAGGCAGAAAACAAAAAAAATTCCTAACAGCGATAACCTTAAACTAGCCAGGATCTATACTATGCAGATATAGTAGTACAAAAAGAGATCGGTATACATACCCTTGTAGACCGAAAAGCGGGGATTACGCTCCCGCACAAGCGTTGCTAACGTAGACGCCGTAGCCGACCTCAAGGTCGCGGAGAACTTGGCGCGATGAAGAAGACGATGACGCGGCAATGTCGATGAAACCGACGACGACCTCGAGGCCGTGTAGAGGAAGCAGACCTCCAGCACCACTAGTGTGGCACCTCGCAGGGCGTTACACACGTACGGTGAAGCCGACGAACTCCGGGCTCCGATCCAGGGACGAAGCAGCGGAAGAGTGGGACCGGAAGACCAGCAGCACGGCGGCGTGCGTATGGTGGAGAAAACTTATCCTCGGCGCAACTCCAAACAAGGGAGTCACGGGATCCAAGTAGCGAGAGAGAGAGAGAATTAGGTGTGTTCAAAGGCCATGGGTACCCCCATATATATAGGAGGCCGAATCAGCCGTGTGACGCCAATGTTTGAGAGCTGCATCGCAATTTGTTTTATCGAACGGTATTAAGCCCTAAATTCGATAAAATCGTTGTCGTTAAGTAGTAAATATCCATCATGAAATAAGAAGATGGAGAAGGATCTCAAAATTCCACGGTGATCTCCTGTTGTTGTCGGCTGGGTCGTCTCTCCGTTTGGTAACTCCCGGTGCTATATATGCATATATACATTGGCTGCGAATACTTGCTGCCGACTACTACGAAAGGAAAAAGGAAGAAAATTGGAGAGGGGCAGAGATTCTTAAGATGGGAGGTCACTGGCCGCGCGACCAGAGCTGCCCGGCGCACCGCTGGCATGCATCTACATCGTCTGTTAGCTGGCCTCGCGATCAATCGCCCTTGCCTATGGTCTCTGTAGCTGCGGGTTGGTGCTGGTAAGGCCGTGCGGTTATGGTTCTGGTTCAAGCACTGAACATCATCACATGGGAAAATAAATAGTGCCACGCTGCAAGAGGGAAAGAAACACCAAAGCTCAAACTAAATGTGGGCGTTTGATATGGATCTACGAGATAGATACTTCGAGTAAACTTGACGTTTGTCTTCATATTAGTTCCAAACTGAAAGAGTACATTTCATCAGCGAATCTGAAAGATTACCCCATCGTGAAAACCCGGTGGCAAGAGTTGCAATGTTGCACCCTCCAAGTTCAAGGAGTCCCGTTAGGGGCTGAATTATGGGTTTGCAAATGTGTACTTCTTTCTAGAATAAAAAGGCACTAGGTGCCACCGTGCCAGTGACTGGGTTGGTCCCATTTAATAGATTACCTGATTATAATCTAAGCGCTATAGGAATCGGCGTCCGATCGATAACTTCCCATTAGACTTTTCAGTAACATAGGATAAGTTTTCAGTTGGATTGACATTTAAGTAATCTGATTTTATTTTTCAGTGGTATTACCGAAAAGTAATTTTGGATTTTATCAGCAACAAAATCTTGATTTTTCATTTAGGATTTACTTTCATATACAACAGTGGTATCTAATGCAATGAACAACATTGTTCTTCCATTGTGAATGCCTGTTTCGGTGATTTAATAGAAATTTTTTCTTATGATTTTTTTTGTTTAGAAAACACGATATGACCACTTCCATCGACTACCTGCTTCAACCTTAATGTGATTTCCTTTCAACAGTAATAAAATCATTGTCATGTCAAACATGCTTCAAATGAGTTGGGACATGTCAACAAATATTTGCTCCTACCAACGGAGAATTTTCCATATGGCTACGCATTGGATTATGCAATGGGTGTACCTACTACTGTAGGCTCGCGAAATCTTACGGATACATGGTGTACACGACTACTGATGGTCGCTCTGGATACCTTCAGCCAGGCTGGGCAGTGACACACTAATCATGCTTTGTGTTGTTGGTTGATTCATGTATCGACCCTATATGATTCGTGATTTATAAAACTTTTGAACTATGTACTTTTGAATAAATGGGGGTGTGCATCTATTGGTGCAGAATAATACCATTGAAAAAATCGCTGGAGAATTTACTTCCATGGATAAATATTTAAATTTGAAAACATTTTTCAAGTGAGGAAACTTGCTTCATGCATCCCTACAAACTGTGCGATGCTTGGAGTCAGATGTTTCCATTGGTTATGCTACCCGTTTCCTTGTTGCTGCATATTTGCTTCCATATAATAATTAGGGACACATATATAGGGTTAAGTTTGTGCCATCTAGCCATAATGCGGACGAATGCCACTACTGGTTTACTTCAAGTTAGGAAACTTGCTTCATGCATCCCTACAAACTGCGTGATGCTTGCAGTCAGATGTTTCCATTGGTTATGCTACATGTTTCCTTGTTGCTGCATATTTGCTTCCATATAATAATTAGGGACATATTTATAGGGTTAAGTTTGTGCCATCTAGCCATAATGCGGACGAATGCCACTACTGCTTCCATATAATAATTAAGGACGTATTCTTGAAAAGAGTACCGTGATTACTTCGAATGGTTGATCGTGCTTATTTTCAATTGCATTTACTTCCTTCATATGGTGGATAGTGGTTTTATATAAACGAGACTAGACCATTTACCTCTACATAAGCCTAGAGGATCCTCGTAGCCATCATAAAGTCACAACCGCTACTACTTCTCCTCATAACAGCCATCTAGCTCCATGTATGTGAAGTAAGCAGTTGGATGGATGGGGTCCGGGGCTGAACGGGGAGCAAACAACTCACCTAAACGACACACGCCTCTAATCCGGCGGGAGCAGGCTAACACACTAGGAGCGCAAGGGCTTCATCTTTCATGTCTATTGAGCTTTTGACTTAGGTGCTTTTGTTTGTAATTCTTTTGTTTCGCACATGGGGATGGTAGGTGTCTTACGTCATGGCTAATGTTGAGATGTGTGTTCGTCTCGATGAATTCTAGGTCTTAAGCGTGCGTCATCTCTATTTGGCACACATTGTGACAGCTTTAATTTTCTTGTAAGCCGGCGGTCCAAGCAAAAACATGTTAGATTTAAGTTTGAAACAAAGTCAAATCTTTTTCGATTTGATACAGACACATTCTTTGATTTATATGCAAGTTCAGAAAAAAATTCATGTTCCAAGCTGAAGATTTGTTTTTGGCCGTGATATTGAGCACATCACCCAATTTGTCCACCTCTGGGATCTCATCTAGGAGGTGGTTCTTACTCATGGCATAGAAGACACGACTTTTTGGACCCTCACGAGAGATGGGACATACTCGGCTAGCTCGCCCTACAAGGCGCAGTTCATTGGGGCGTCGGCATGTCCCTTCATGGCTATCGTATGGAAGACTTGGGCACCGCCGAAATGCTCCATCTTTGCTTGGCTAACCATTCAAAATAGAATTTTGACCGCGGACCGTCTGTCCATTAGGGGATGAACCCATCAGCCTTTATGTCAGCTTGTCACATGCCAACCTGAGACGACAAGACACATTTTGTTTGAATGCCACTTCTCAAGAAGAATCTAGGCTGAAGCCGCCTCATGGATCAAATGCCCCTCGGTCATGCAGTGCCTCAACTCTTCTAGGCTCAGGGTTCTCGATTACTGGACGGATTTGGCGGCGGCCCCCTGCCCATCCCGCAAGGGTTTGACGACAAACAATTAGTCACGGAGGAGAATTGGAAAGACCGCAACAGAAATATTTTCAACAACAGCTTCTCCATGCCTCTTGCGCTTTTGTAGCGTATCAAGAGTGAAGGCAAAAAGTAGATTCTTGCCGGGGTGAAGGCGTTGGCAGAGCTTATAGCTTGATGTAGTGTCGGGGATGTGTCCCCGGGTATCCCAAGATAGCTGAGAACCGACTTATGGTTGGGGCTTTTCAGGCATGACGTTTGGAGACTTTCTGGTGGTTACTAGTTTTTATAAGACTACGTGCGACTCTGCGAATCCCCCGCAGTCTCGGGGACTAGTGTCGGGGATATAATCCCCGGTACCCTAAGGTCGTGGGATTATTGTGACAGTTTTGGAAGTAAAAGGAAAGGTAATTGAGTATAAGGTAAAGAAAAAGGCAAAGGAGGGAAGTCTGGGTCGAGTTAAACACTGCTCGGACCGACACAGGGCATAAGGGGCCGACTTAAGTCAGTGTCGGAGCGAGTTGGGCCCGATCCGGCCTCATCTCGGATGACCAGGGCAATCTGCATCTCGGTCAACCACGACCGCATCTCATCGCCCACGACCGCGACCACCTCGCCCCGACACCAGCATCGCCACGCCTCCGACCTCGCCCAGCATCGCCGCGCCCCGCCCGCGCTTCGCCCCGGCTGCCCTCATCCGCCCCTGGCTTCGGATGCACAACGCCCCGGCGTGCCTCCGCCCGACATCAGTCCGGCCGACCTCGACAGCGCCACCCGAACCAAGCTTTCCTCCGGCCGACGTCGCCTCGACCTCGTCGGTCTCGGCGGCACCTCGGCCTCGCCGGCCTCGGTCGCCTCCGACTTCACCACGCCGGCACGCCCCCGACCTCGCCGCCATCTCCTTCAACCTCGGCTATGCCGGTGTGGGATGCGCCTGGCCCCGACATCTCCGCACCTCCCCAGCCCGATCGCCTCCGACTTGCCCTGCATCCGGTGGCGCCCGACTGCGCCTCGCCTCCGACATGACGTCCCCGACATCACCCGCGCACGAGCTCGTCCCCGACCGCATCTCCTCACCCGACATCGCCCGGACCTCGGCCTCGCCCACAGCACCAGCGACGGCGCGCCCGACTCCGGCCGACCCCATCTCGGCCCGGCCGCGCTCCACCGCGCCACCGCTCCGGGACGCCTCCGCGACTCCTCCGTCATCGCGGCTCCGGCATCGTCTCGCCCGGCTGCATCCGGCATCCCAGCACCGCCTCGCCCCCGGGCTAGGTCCGGCTGGCACTCCCGCGCTCGACTTCATCTCAGACGCCCCCAACTTCTCCGACTTAGCGGCAGCCCCGTCCTCGGTCTCCTCCGAGACCACGCCCGCGCCAACTGGTCCTCGTCTCTATGGACGCCACGAACGAGGTATCCCTCTGAGCTAAGTCAAAGACGGACCGAGCTCCCTCGGCAGGTACCAGGTGCTGTTTGACAAAGATACAAAGACAAAGCGCTAGCAGACAGGGCAAGGACCCACGCCGCACGGATCCAGGGCATGGGCAGCCGCTGGAACAGTGCTCTAGACGTGACTAGAGTACACTGCGCATGACGCGTGAACAGTGCGATTAGACCCCATTGGTCACATCAGGAACAGTATCAGCGGGCCACCCATCGTCCCCTGGGCTCTCTCTATATAAAGAGCACCAGGGGGAGAGGAGAGGGCAGCCTACGGCAGCCCCATTTTCCCCTTTGCCATTTCCTCCCCAAGTCCTCTTAGAGGCATTCTTTGATCAGCTCATGGAGCATCTTTTGTACCACGCGTATGCGGAGAGAAGAAATACACCAAATAGGCTAGATGCTGCAGTAGGGGTTTTATCTCCTCACGAGAGCCCCGAAGCAGGGTAAATCCCCGTGTTTGTGTGTTTATACGTGTGTGCTACTTAGCGCGCTATCCCTCCCCGAATCCTCTAGCGTCCATCCGGCCCCACACATTAGCCTACCCGTAGGCATCTGCCGTGAGACCACCACGACAGTTGGCGCCCACCATGGGGCAGACAATGGCGCTTGCTGGACTAATTTCGGACGGGACCTTCTTCATAAGCGCGAGGACTCGGCATCGCCATTGTCCTCGCACTCCGACTCGCCGCTGCAAGCGGAGGCCGGCGCAGCCTGCATCTGCGCTCGTCGTCGACGGATCCCGGGTAACCCCCGACAGTTGCCCGGGTCGTGTCGATTCGTTCGGTCCGCACAACTCCAACTAGCCTCCGTGAGTATTCTTTCCAGTACCGCATGCAGTTACCTAGATTCAAATATTACTCAGGGACTGCCCCTTCGTGCCTAGTTTAATTATTTACCCGGGAACAAAATGTGGTAACCCGGGGACTGCCCTGTTTTGTTATCTGTATATTTTCCCCGGGGCAAGATGTCTTGACCCGGGGACTGGCTCACCGGTCAGTTATGCTTTTCATCCTAGGTCGGTAGGGAAACTCGAGCTTAATTTATCTGGGTGCATGCGGTGTATCTCGGTTCTGGCTATGTCGTTTGTAAGCCGGCACCCCGACATGGAACTCGGGGACTGCCGTGTTTATGTGTCTGTCTTGTTATCTGTGTAGTATGTATGTCAAATGAACTTATAACCGTGTTTCAAAGTTAAAGTAATGTATGCTATCGAATATAATCTTGTGACTCGACTGGCGAACACCTAAATGGTAGTCAAGAGCCGAGTGTAGTAAACATGAAAAAAAACTCGGGGACGCGGTCTAAAAAATAATTCGGCATACGTTGTCTGTGTGGTTCTCCCGGGAACGAGATGTCTTGACCCCGGGACTGGCCGGCTAGTTGGTTCTGTTTTTTACTTCTAGATTCATAAAGTAACTCGGGGACTCGGTGAAACCGAGTCCGCATCCCCGTGCCTAGCTCGGCAACTCGTCGTAACTTCTGTCTCGAATTAAATTTAGTTTGACTTGTTCAATAGAGCTGTCGCTCCTGTTGAATATTTATTATGCATGCATTCCTGGACTAACATTGAAAGGTGATGTCGGTCTTACCGAGAGAGTATTCATGTCAAAGGTCTTGGTTATATCGGTTATTATGTCGGTTATCTCGGATCCATCTTATATTTATTATGGCCTGAAAATATATTCCGGACTATCGTTGATGTCGGTTTGCCAAGTTGTAAATGGCATGTTACACCGTGGTGTCGCTTATGTCATTAAGATTTAATTTGATCGGATAATTAGAATTGTCGCTCTTGCAGGATATTTATTATATATGTATGCATGAACTAACGTGGAAAGGTGACGTAGGTTTTACCGAGAGAGTGCTCATGTCAAAAGTCTTGGTTGTGTCAGTTATCTCGGATCCATCTTATATTTCGCTATTACCTCAAGATCACCGTTGATGTCGGTTCGCCAATATATCATGGCATCATGCAATATCTCCAGATCACTGTTGATGTCGGTTCGCCAATGTATCATGGCATCATGCAATATCTCCAGATCGCCGTTCATGTCGGTTCGCCAATGTATCATGGCATCATGCAATATCTCCAGATCGCCTTTTGTGTCGGTTCGCCAATGTATCATGGCATCAGGCAATATCTCAAGATCGCCGTTTGTTTCGGTTTGCCAAAGTTCGCCAAAGGCAACATACGAGATATGTTTATGTCAAACCAGCAGTGGCTGGAGACATCTATGTCAGTAAGTGCCCGGAGTGGCTACCGGATATCTGAGACACCCGAGGTACCTTATGTCAAACCAGTAGAGGCTGGAGACATCTGTGTCGGTATACGCCCAGAGTGGCTAAAACCGGCACCTGAGATATGTTTATATCAAACCAGTAGTGGCTGGAGACATCCATGTCGGTAAGTGCCTGATGCACTCACGGGTGTGTAGTTGGAAAACCCCAAGAGTAAGGTGTGAAGTAGTGCAACAGCAAATTTCCCTCAGTTATGAAACCAAGGTTATCGAACCAGTAGGAGATAGAGAACACGTCTGAAGGTCTCCTCTTTGCAATGGCGCCAGAAATTGCTTGGTGGCGTGTAGTTGACGAGGGAGGTGGAACCTGCACAACACAATCAAAAAACTTTGCCCCAACTCAACAGTGAGGTTGTCAATCTCACCGGCTTGCTGTAACAAAGGATTAAACGTATGTGTGGAGGATGATGTTTGCTTGCAGAGAATGAAAGAAAGCAGTTTGCAGTTGGTTGTATTATCAGTTTAAAGAAAAAGGACCGGGGTCCACAGTTCATTAGTGCTGTCTCTCCGTAAATAATAATAATAGCATACATGCGGGTAAACAAATTATAGCTGGGCAATTGACAGAATAAAGAGCTGCATAATGATGCATATACTAATGTCATGATGTCTAGTGTGAGATTCATTTGGGCATTACAACAATATACATAGACCGTTCCAACCGCATCTATGACTAATAATCCACCTTCCGGTTACGTCCGCACCCCTTTCAGTATTAAGTTGCAAGCAACAGATTATTGCATTAGGCAAAGTGTGTAATGTAAGTAATAACATTATCCTTAGACAAAGTACTACTGTTTTATCCCTAGTAGCAATAGTACATCTACAATCTTAGAGCTTGCTGTCACTACCCCAGATTAAATAGAGACATGAACCCACTATCGAGCATAAATACCCCCTCTTGGAGTCACAAGCATCTACTTGGTCAGAGCATCTACTAGCAATCCCAGCAAACACAACATGTAGCATTACATAAAGATGATCTTGATCATGATATGCAGCTCACAAGATCTAAACATGATGGCACAATAGGAGAAGACAACCATCTAGCTACTGATATGGACCTGTAGTCCAAGGATGAACTACTCACGCATCAGTCCGGAGGCTGGGATGGTGATGTAGAGCCCTCCGCTGATGATTCCCCTCTCCGGCAGGGTGCCGGGAAGAGCTTCTGAACCCCCCCCCCCCCCCCCCCCCCGAACTAGGGTTGACGACGGCGGCGGCTCCGTAATGTTTCGTAGGCGAAAGGGCGAAGGCGGCGGAGGCTCGAGGCACCGTGATGAGGTGCTGGCGCGGCTGGGGGTGGGGCCGCGCCCCCTCCTTATCTGGGCACCTCGGTGCCCGACTCCGCCTCGTCTTCGATGTTCTGTATTGTTCCGAGGAAAATAGGGACTTCGGTATAAAAATTGTCCAATTCCGAGAATATTTCCTTGTGGTTTTCTGAAACAAAAAACAGCAGAAAACAGGGAACTGGCACTGTGGCATCTTGTTAATAGGTTAGTCCCAGAAAATGCATAAAAACCATATAAAGTGTATATAAAACATGTAGCAATTGGTATAATATAAGCATGGAACATAAGAAATTATAGATACGTTTGAGACGTATCAAGCATCCCCAAGCTTTGTTCTACTCGTCCTCGAGTAGGTAAAACGATAACAACAATAATTTCTGAAGTGACATGCTTTCACACAATCTTGATCATATAATAATATAATACATGTAAACTGAGATCAAATGAATAAAAGCTGTAGTTTATATTGATATCAAATGAGTAATGAGTAAACAAGTAGGAAGAACAAAGTAAAACTTTCAATGAATTAGTACTAGAGAACAATCAACCGTGCAAAGTAGATATTAAAGATGATTTAAGCTTCAAGAACAACAATATAATCATCTAATGAATCAAACACTCATGACAACTTTGTGAAAGGATCGAGTCAAGCAATAACAATATGCACGTAGAAGATCATCTCTCTATTTGTTCACTCAAAAAAAAGAAAGTGTTCAGCGTTGGTTCCTGGCACCAGGATGTTGTGGCTAAAAGAATAATAAGGGGGGTTTGGAAGGCCAACGGAAGAAAGTCTCACAAAGCTGAAAGTGATCATTAGACAAGAGGAAGTCTAAAAATCGAAGCTATGCAAGGAGTAGTGATTGCCACACAACGGATGCACATAGAGCTATAAGTGTATGAAAGCTCTCCAATGGAACTAGTGGGGGTGCATCTAACTTGCTTGCTCATGAAGACCTAGAGCACTTTTGAGGAGGCTCATCATTGGAATATACAAGCCAAGTTCTATAATTGAAAGTTCCCCACATAGTTATGCAAGTAAAACATGAAAACTCTCACATATGGAGTAAAGGTGCTAAACATGAGCACAAATGATGACTATGAATATTACAGTTGCTATAACATGAGCACAAGTGTGGATAAAGAGTAGTAATGTTGCCCCCTTTTTATTTTTCTTTTTTCTTTCTTTTTTCTATTTTTTTGTATTTTTCTGTTTCTCTTTTCGATGGCCTCCATGGCTCTTTTCACTTTTAGGGGCAAACATTCTAATATGACAACACACTTTTGATACAAGGATATCATAAGGGATAAAACATGGTGTATGAAACGGTGCCTCTGCCAGTGTAGCAGGATATGCAATGATCTAGCGTAACATGGGTAAAACCACACATCAGCTATATAGAATCATGCAAAGCAATATATAAATGATAAATGACAACAAGTTATGTAATGTAAGATGAAAGTTGCATGGCAATATATCTCGAAACAGCTATGGAAATGCTGTAGTAGATAGGTATGGTGGATGTTTTGAGGAAGATATTTGGCTTATGTGTAGGAGAACATGATGAAGATCTCTCACGAGTTTTGGATGTACCCGCAAAGTATGCACCAACTCTCAATGTGAGAAAGGGCAATGCAAAGTACCGAAGAGGCTAGCAAATATGGTGGTGGAAGTGCTATGAAAACTGCAGCTTTAGAACTCACAAGCAAAAAGATTCCAACTAAAAATATGATCTTACAAGGCATAATGAAAATCACTCCATGAGGGACTGTGGCAAATGAACAAGTCACTGTTCGGACCCCGACCGTAGCGCATAACACAAAGTCATTACGGTTGTTTTTAACATTAGAAGTCATATATAATTATGCTATCAACTGGATATTTAAGTGTGGCACAGCTTCAAGTTTTCTAGACCAACCATTAATCATTCCACTTTACTAAACCATCATGTTTACCATTAAGAATATTAATATCTCAAAACAACATCAATGATTCAAGTGACACAATTTAATGATCTACAAGATTTTGTATCATTTAGTTATACCATCTACCACATTTAACATTTTCTGTTCTTAACCAAACACCATTCAACTTATTTAAAACATAAACTCTCCAAGTATTTAACAATGAAGCAAGAGAGTATAACATATGAGAACTGACAGCTCTGAACAAGAGGTGCATGAAAAATAAGAGCTGAAAGTATTCTAGTAGCTATATAAGAATACTCAACAAATATAAGTGAAGAATAGGAGTATTCAAATGAAAAAGCGGAGCGTGTCTCTCTCCCACACAAGAATGCTAGGATCCATTTTATTCAGAAAACAAAAATAACAAAAGCAAAAATAAAAAACAAACAGACGCTCCAAGTAAAGCACATAAGATGTGGCGGAATTAAAATATAGTTTCACTAGAGATAACCTGATAAGTTGTTGATGAAGAAGGGGATGCCTTGGGCATCCCCAAGCTTTGACGCTTGAGTCTTGTTGAAATATGCTTGGGTGACCCTGAAGGGAATCGCAGGCAGAAAACAAAAAAATTCCTAACAGCGATAACCTTAAACTAACCAGAATCTATACTATGCAGATATAGTAGTACGAAGGGGGTCGGTGCACATACCTCTTGTAGACCGAAAAGCGGGGATTATGCTCCCGCACAAGCGTTGTTGATGAAGCCGACGAAGACTTCGATGCCGTGTAGAGGAAGCAGACCTCTAGCACCACTTGTGTGGTGCCTCGCAGGGCGTTACACACGTACGGTGAAGCCGACGAACTCCGGGCTCCGATCCAAGGACGAAGCAGCACGGCGGTGTGCGTATGGTGGAGAAAACTAATCCTCGGCGCAACTCCAAACTGGGGAGTCACGGGATCCAAGGAGAGAGAGATAGAAATTGGTGTGTCTTCAAAGGCCAAGGGTACCCCCATATATATAGGAGGACAGGGGCTGCCCAACTTGCTAGGCTGGCGGTGTGGGACTAATCCCACACCCCAGGCCGGCCGAACCAGCCCCTCCCTTGGGAGGGACTCCCTCCCCCCTCATGGGCCCTTTTGCCCAAAAAGGCCCATTTAGGGATTTTTGCCTTTAAAAATTCAGGAAAAATTAAAATAAAATATATTTAACTATTAATTACACTAATTAATATTAAATACATATTACATAATTTATTCCGGCTCCGAAAACTATTTCGTCGCTGCCCGATCTCCATCGGAACTTTCCCGGGACATTCCCGGTCTCTCTTTTCTTATTTTTCTCTTCCGGTAAAATGTCAACTCCCCTTAAGTGTGTTACCCTAGCGGTTCGATTATCTCACCAGACATGATCGAGACTCCTCTCCGATCAATGACTTATTCGTGGACCTTGGATACCCAGAATTAATCCCTGCGAGATAACGAATACTTTACTGATCGAACCTAGACGTCTGAGTTTTAAACCTTTTGCCATGCGATACTTAGCGCGTCCGAGACTCGTTCATAGATATCTCCATACCTAGCTTGATCTCGTTACCGACACTGCTAACTTCTACTCGTCCATGATATTATGTCCTGGTGACCTAGTCACACGCTTGCAAGCTCGTTTGACATAATCTCACCGAGTGGGCCCTAGAGTATCTATCCTGCTATGGGACTGGCAAATCCCGCTATTGACCCCCCGTCTCAACATACTCCTTTTCGACACCCGAGAGGGACACCTTTATTGTCACACTATGTAAGATATGACGTTTGATGCAATCAAAGTGTCTTCCAGGAATAGCAATAAGAGTACATCTCACGGTCGAAGGTGTAATGACTACGTGCTACAAATATTGGGTATGTCCATCACATCGTTCTACCAACGACATGACTTCATTGTCAAATAGACGCCATGTCACATGATCGGGAAACCTCGATCATCGATTGCACAATGAACCAGTCAGATAGAGGCTACTGGGGACCTGGTTGTTTTACGTATCACACGTGTATTAATGTTTCCGCTTAATACAGTTATAGCATGACACAAAAACGTATTATGAACAAATGAGATATGATAAATAAAAATCTTTATTAATGGCCTCTAGGGCATATCTCCTACAGTCTCCCACTTGCATTAGAGTACAACTTAATCTAGTTTACAACTTGGTAAAAGCCGGACACCCATAGCATCTTGGTGTTTCACGTGCTTGTCAAGCAGGAGAGGCTTCGTCAAAGGACCTGCCACATTCAGATCCGTATGTATTTTGCAAATCTTCACTTCACCTCCTTGTACGTACTGTCGTATCACATGTAAGCGTCGGAGTATGTGTTTGGCAGTCGAGTGAGACCTTGGTTCCTTCGCGTTAGCAATGGCACCCGTATTGTCGCAGTAGAGGGTCACGGGGTCTTGCGCGCTAGGGAACACTCCAAGCTCGATGATGAACTTTTTCAGCCACACAGCTTCATTCGCGGCTTCAGAAACAGCAATGTACTCCGATTCCATTGTAGATTGGGCCACGATGGGTTGCTTCCCACTCCTCCAGCATACAGCGCCTCCGTTCACCTTGAAAACATATCCTGTCTGTGACTTAGAGTCATCTGGGTCTGAGCAGAAACTTGAATCAACGTAACCGGTTACGCCAAGTTCTTCCTCACAGTCCCCATACACAAGGAACATTTCCTTTGTATGCTTGAGATTCTTAAGAATGCTTTTAACAGCTACCCAATTATCCTTTCCAGGATTACTTTGGAACCGGCTCGTCAAACTAAGAGCCAATGTTACATCAGGTCGAGTACTTAACATGGCATACATGATCGATCCTATGGCTGAAGCATAAGGATGTTTAGCCATCTCGGCTTTATCATGTTCCGTCACCGGACACTGAGCCTTGCTCAATACCTTATTCTTGACAACCGGCAGAAAACCCTTCTTTGCCGTCTCCATACCGAACCGTTTCAGTATCTTGTCAATATAAGTACTCTGACTTAACGCTAATAGACGTCTTGATCTATCATGATAGATTTTAATGCCTAAAACGTATGCAGCTTCTCCTAAGTCCTTCATTGAAAATTTACTGTTTAAATATTTCTTAATGCTATTCAGAAGTTCCACATTATCCCCTATTAGTAGTATATCATCAACATATAGTACTAGGAACACAACTGAGCTCCCACTCATTTTCTTGTAATGCAGATCTCTTCGCTATTTTGGACAAATCCAAAATCTTTGATCACCTCATCAAAGCGAAGATTCCAGCTCCGAGATGCTTGCTTCAGTCCATAAATGGAACGCTGAAGCTTGCATACCTTGCCAGCATTTTCTGGATCGAGAAAACCTTCAGGTTGTACCATATACAACTCTTACTCAATGTTACCATTTAGGAAGGCTGTTTTGACATCCATTTGCCATATCTCATAGTCATAATATGCGGCAAGTGCTAGCAAAATCCGAATAGACTTTAGCATCGCTACCGGTGAAAACGTTTCATCGTAGTCAATCCCATGAACTTGTCGGAAACCCTTTGCGACAAGCCGAGCTTTATAGACGGTCACATTACCATCAGCATCAGTCTTCTTCTTAAAGATCCATTTATTCTCGACGGCCTTACGCCCTTCGGGAATCTCCATCAAAGTCCATACTTTGTTATCATACATGGATCCTATTTCGGATTTCATGGCTTCAAGCCATTTCTCGGACTCAGGACTAGCCATAGCCTCTTTGTAGTTCGTAGGTTCGTCTTGTTCAATCAACATGACGGTGCAAACCATGTTGCCATACCATTCAGGGGCGATCCGAGATCTCCCTGACCTACGAGGTAGAATAGCACCCTCGACATATTCTCCCACTCCATCTGTGGAGGACGTTTCCGGAACAGCTTCCGTTGCGCCACTCGGAATTTCGAGTTCAGGATCAACGATCTCGTCGAGGTCTATTTTCCTCCCACTTACTCCTTTGGCGAGAAACTCTTTCTCCAGAAAGGTACCATTCTTCGCGACAAACGTTTTTCCCTCCGCTTGGTTGTAGAAGGTGTATCCTATGGTTTCCCGCGGATACCCTACAAAGACGACTTTCTCCGATTTCGGTTCGAGTTTGTCGGGCTGTAGTTTCTTAACATACGCCTCACAACCCCAGACCTTCAGGAACGACAACTTAGGTTTCTGGCCATGCCATATCTCATACGGTGTCGTTGCTACGGATTTGGACGGAGCCCTATTTAAAATGAATGCGGTTGTTTCTAACGCATACCCCCAAAAAGATACGGGCAAGTCGAAAAGAGACATCATAGATCGGACGCTATCTAATAGGGTACGATTACGTCGCTCGGACACACCGTTGCGTTGCGGCGTTCCAGCTGGCGTAAGCTGCGGCACGATGCCACAGGCCTTCAGATGTGTGCCAAACTCAAAACTCAAATATTCGCCACCACGATCGGATCGAAGGTGCTTGATTTTCTTGTTGAGTTGATTTTCAACTTCACTTTGAAATTCTTTGAACTTTTCAAATGTTTCAGACTTGTGTTTCATCAAATAGATATACCCATATCTACTCAAGTCATCGGTGAAGGTGACAAAATAACGATAACCATTGCGTGTCGACACGCTCATCGGTCCACACACATCTGTATGTATAACTCCCAATAAGTCCGACGCCCGTTCCATGAAACTATTGAACGGTGTCTTAGTCATCTTGCCCATGAGGCATGGTTCGCATGTGTCGAGGGATCCAAAATCCAACGAGTCCAGAAGTGCATCGGCATGGAGTTTCTTCATGCGCTTTATACCAATATGACCGAGACGGCAATGCCATATATACATGGCGGTATCGCTACTAAGTTTAATCCTCTTGGCATCTACGCTATGGATGTGAGTACTACGATCGAGATTCAACAAGAATAAACCATTACTCTCGGGAGCATTAACATAAAAGATATCATTCATAGAAATAGCACAACCATTTGATACTGATTTGAACGAATATCCGTCTTGCAACAAGCAAGACCCACTGATTATGTTTACACTCAAGGACGGTACAAAATAACACTTATTCAGAACCAAAACTAATCCCGATGGTAGATGTAGAGGGAGTATGCCGACAGCCACCACGTCAACTCTTGATCCGTTGCCGACGCGCATCGTCACCTCGTCCTTTGCCAGGCGCCGCTTATTCCGCAACTCCTCCTGAGAGTTACAAATATGGGCAACAGAACCAGTATCAAATACCCAGGTATTGCTACGGGCGCAGGTAAGGTACACATCAATAACATGTATATCAAATATACCTTTCTCTTTTCCGACAATCTTGCCGGCCTTCTTATCTTCTAGACACTTGGGCAGTTGCGCTTCCAGGGGTCTGATGGTCACCACCATCTTGTCCATCTTGATTTCCAATTCGGCCATGTTGAGCATCATAAGAATTTCCGACAGGGATTTTGATGTCCCAATCATGTCGTAGTTCATGATAGCGTCCTTATAACTAGGGGGCAGTGACAACAGCACCCTATCAATAACCAGCTCTTCTGGGATCACATATCCCAGATCATTCAGGAGCTGAACGCTGCCAAACATATTGGCTAAGTGCTCACTTATGTTGCCATGCTCTTCCATCTGGGCTGAGAAGAAAAGCTTGGTAGCTTCAAACCTCTCATCCTTGACTTGTCGCGCAAAAACAACCATGAGTTCAGTGATTATCTCATAAGCACTCTTGTTCTCAAAATGGTTTTGCAGGTCAGACTCCATGGCAAAGAGCATGCCACTCTGGACAAAAGAGGAAATCTCCGCCTTAAACTCGTGGACATTCCTAACGAATTCTGAGGCGGTGTTTGCTGGTTGATCACCTAAGGGGGCTTCAAGGATGTAAGCCACCTTGTGGGTATTCAGAATGGACTTCAGATCGCGGAACCAGGATACGAAGTTCGACCCATTGGTCTTAAGCTTCTCTTTCTCAAGGAACAGGGCTAGGTTAAAGGTGGGGTGAGACATCTACAATGGAATTTGCAAAACATAAGACTTTGTTCATAAAATTTTTGAGTTCAAGTATTTTCGAAAATAACTATAAGAACTCCCACTCAAAACGAATATCCCTCTCATCGCTTTAGTGATTACACGACCCTAATCCATTGCTCAACCCCTCATCATCAGAGCCGGCAACACAACTTCAAAGGTAGACATCGGAATGTCAATCACAACAACTTTGTGACTCATGCTCGACCTTTCGGTCACCTTGTTCCGAGGCCATGTCTGTACATGCTAGGCTCGCCATAATAACCTTCAACGTAAACGCGCGTGCAACATGGCTTACACCAACTGTATGCGAACGACGATATGTCTGACACCCGATCGTCACGGCCTGCCTCATAACGTAGAACTTTCTTGGTGGTGCACGTCGAAGGGAGAACACAGATGGTATTTTGGAGGGATCATCTTATATAACTACCGCCGTGTAACTAATATATACTATATATATATACACACAATATAAGATGCACTCAAAACATCAAATGTAATGCGACGTGATATGGTCCTTGCGCCGATGGTCTCCTTCGCGCCAACAGTTCATAAACAATTTAATAAACCTACCTTGACCATATCACATTGCCCCCTGCAAAATAAAGTTAGACGCTTCTACTTTATCTTTTGCATATTTTACGTGGCTTGGGGCTGTCGTAAATAGAACCGCTTCATACCTACGAACCTATGACCACAACAACGATCAAATAATTGCATATTTATTCATCCCTTTCGGGCCCTCCATTGAAAATGCAAATCCAACTAAAGAGAGAGAGACAGACACCCGCCAGCCACATATACGGAACCAGCCGTATGTCAGTTGTGGAACCAGTCTCGCGTAAGGTCGGTCCGGGCCGCTTCATCAACTCGATGCTGCCGGCAGTGCAAGTGCACGCGAGAGGGTAGCAAATAATAAGAACGATGTCCCCGTGATAAACACGGGTGCAGCTAGCGCACAGCTATATCTACGCATAGATCGGCTCTGATACCACTGAAGGGAATCGCAGGCAGAAAACAAAAAATTTCCTAACAGCGATAACCTTAAACTAGCCAGAATCTATACTATGCAGATATAGTAGTACGAAGGGGGTTCGGTGCACATACCTCTTGTAGACCGAAAAGCGGGGATTACGCTCGCGCACAAGCGTTGTCGATAAATCCGACGAAGACTTCGATGCCGTGTAGAGGAAGCAGACCTCTAGCACCACTAGCGTGGTGCCTCGCAGGCCGTTACACACGTACGATGAAGCCGACGAACTCCGGGCTCCGATCCAAGGACGAAGCAGCGGAAGACTGGGACCGGGAGACCAGCAGCACGGCGGTGTGCATATGGTGGAGAAAACTAATCCTCGGCGCAACTCCAAACTGGGGAGTCACGGGATCCAAGGAGAGAGAGAGAGAGAGAGAGAGAAATTGGTGTGTCTTCAAAGGCCAAGGGTACCCCCATATATATAGGAGGCCAGGGGCTGCCCAACTTGCCAGGCTGGCGGTGTGGGACTAATCCCACACCCCAGCCGGCCAGCCATGGTGCGCTGGCCCACTAGGGGCCGGTCGAACCAGCCCCTCCCTTGGGAGGGACTCACTCCCCCCCTCATGGGCCCTTTTGCCCAAAAAGGCCCATTTAGGGATTTTTGCCTTTAAAAATTCAGGAAAAATTAAAATAAAATATATTTAACTATTAATTACACTAATTAATATTAAATACATATTACATAATTTATTCCGGCTCCGAAAACTATTTCGTCGCTGCCCGATCTCCATCGGAACTTTCCCGGGACATTCCCGGTCTCTCTTTTCTCATTTTTCTCTTCGTCCATACCTAGCTTGATCTCGTTACCGACACTGCTAACTTCTCCTCGTCCATGATATTATGTCCTGGTGACCTAGTCACACGCTTGCAAGCTCGTCTGACATAATCTCACCGAGTGGGCCCTAGAGTATCTATCCTGCTATGGGACTGGCAAATCCCGCTCTTGAACCCCCGTCTCAACATACTCCTTTTCAACACCCGAGAGGGACACCTTTATTGTCACACTATGTAAGATATAACGTTTGATGCAATCAAAGTGTCTTTCAGGAATAGCAATAAGAGTAGATCTCACGGTCGAAGGTGTAATGACTACGTCCTACAAATATTGGGTATGTCCATCAAATCGTTCTACCAACGACATGACTTCATTGTCAAATAGACGCCATGTCACATGATCGGGAAACCTCGATCATCGATTGCACAATGAACCAGTCAGATAGAGGCTACTGGGGACCTGGTTGTTTTACGTATCACACGTGTATTAATGTTTCCGCTTAATACAGTTATAGCATGACACAAAAACGTATTATGAACAAATGAGATATGATAAATAAAACTCTTTATTAATTGCCTCTAGGGCATATCTCCTACAGACCCACGGGGGCATCCCCAAGCTTAGGCTCTTTCATCTTCTTGATCACATCATATCATCCTCTCTCTTGATCCTTGAAAATTTTCTCCACACCAAACTCAAAGTAAACTTCATTAGAGGGTTAGTGCATAATCAAAAATTCTCATATTCTGCGTGGAGACAATCATTATCATGGTACTGGACATTAGCTACAGCCGCTGGAATTTTATGGAACAAAAAGATCCATTCAAAAACAGTAAATGAAGCAATGCAAAAATAAATGGCAGAATCTGTCAAAAACAGAACAGTCCGTAAAGACGAATTTTTTCGAGGCACTTAACTTGCTCAAATCAGAAAGCTCAAAACTAATGAAAGTTGCGTACATATCTGAGGATCACGCACAAAAAATTCCAGGTCATTTTGATTTTTATGTGAATTCTAGTGAATTAAACGGTGGACAACAGAAAACTGTTCCTGCGCAGAGATCCAATTCTAGCATCAACTTTCTACTGGAGACTTAACTTGGCACAACTTATGCAATAAACTAAAGATACAAAGGAATTTCTACAGAGGTAGGCATGTTCCTTGACTCAAGAAAATAAAATAACAGGAATAAAAAGTGGGTTGTCTCCCATAAGCGCTTTTGTTTAACGCCTTTGAGTTAGGCACAGAAAGCAAAACTCAAGTATTTCTAAGAGAAGAAGCATCAACATTATAGTTTGTACGAATAATAGAATCAAAAGGTAGCTTCATCTTCTTCCTAGGGAAGTGTTCCATACCTTTCTTAAGTGGGAATTGGTACCTTATATTTCCTTCTTTCATATCAATAATAGCTCCAACCGTGCGAAGGGAAGGTCTTCCCAAAACAATAGGACAAGAGGGGTTGCACTCAATATCCAAGACAATAAAATCAACGGGGACAAGGTTATTATTAACCATAATAAGAACATCATTAACTCTCCCCAAAGGTTTCTTCAAAGCATTATCAGCAAGAAAAACATCCAAATAGCAATGTTCCAAAGGTGGCAAGTCAAACATATCATAAAGTTTCTTAGGCATAACAGAAATACTTGCACCAAGATCACACAAAGCATTGCAATCAAATTCATTCACTTTTATCTTAATGATGGGCTCCCAACCATCTTCTAACTTCTTAGGGATAGAAGATTCAAGTTTTAATTTCTCTTCCCTAGCTTTAATGAGAGCATTTGTAATATGTGTAGTAAAAGACATATTTAAAGTACTAGCATTAGGACTTGTGGCTAACTTTTGCAAGAACTTAATAACTTCAGAGATATTACAATTATCAAAATCAAAATCATTATCATCAAAGCAAACCAAACCATTATCTCCTATGTTCTTAAAATTCAGCACTTTTGTGAAGCATAGTTTCAGCAGTTTTAGGCAATTTTAATATTTTTGAAGAAGTAGAAGAAACATTGCCAACACCAATTATGTTACCATTAATAGTAGGAGGCTTAATAGCATGTGAAGTAACATTATTTTCAGTAGTAGTGATAGTGCAAACTCTAACAATATTACCGTCTTTAGCTAATTCTTCCTCTCTTTCCCATCTAGCACGTAATTCAGCCATCATTCTAACATTTTCATCAATTCGAACTTGGATAGCATTAGCAGTGGCAAATGGATTTTCATCAATATTTTCAGGTTTGGCAGCCATTCTATTAATCAAAGAGGATTGTGCTTCAGACATAGATGAAATATTAGTTTCAGCATTTGAAAATTTTCCTTGCAAACCCGAAATCTCCCTATTTAATTTCTCCATTTGATGACTAATATTTCGTAACATAGATGATTGTTCCTCCATAGTTTTAGTGAAAACTTTATTTTGCTCATATTGGATTTGCATGAAATTCTTAGTAGCTCTCTCAACCTCTAACAATCTTTCCTCACTAGGCATTCTACCATAAGAATTACCATTATTAGGAGGATAGGGCTTATAGTTGTTATTACCATAATTGTTCCTATAGGCATTGTTGTTGAAATTATTATTTTTAATGAAGTTCACATCAACATGCTCTTCTTGTGCAACTAAAGAAGCTAAGGAACAATATTAGGATCCATATGAGATTTACCATTCACAAGCATAGACATGATCATATCAATCTTTTCACTCAAAGAGGAGGTTTCTTCAACAGAATTTACCTTCTTACCTTGAGGAGTCCTTTCAGTATGCCACTCAGAATAATTAACCATCATATTGTCCAGAAGTTTTGTTGCATCCCCCAAAGTGATGGACATAAAAGTACCTCCAGCAGCCGAATCCAATAAATTTCTTGAAGAAAAATTTAGTCCTGCATAGAAGGTTTGGATGATCATCCAAGCAGTCAGTCCATGGGTTGGGCAATTCTTAACCAGAGATTTCATTCTTTCCCAAGCTTGAGCAACTTGTTCATTATCAAATTGCTTAAAGTTCATAATGCTACTCCTTAGGGAAATGATCTTAGCAGGAGGATAGTATTCCAATAAAAGCATCTTTGCGTTTAATCCAAGAATCAATACTATTCCTAGGCAGTGAAAGTAACCATTCTTTAGCTCTTCCTCTCAAGGAGAAAGGAAATAATTTCAGTTTTATAATGTCACCATCTATATCCTTATATTTTTGCATTTCACAAAGTTCAACAAAATTATTTAGATGGGTAGCAGCATCATCAGAACTAACACAAGAAAATTGCTCTTTCGTGACAAGATTTAACAAAGCAGGTTTAATTTCAAAGAATTCTACTATGGAAGCAGGTGGAGCAATAGGTGTGCATATAAAATCATTATTGTTGGTGCTCGTGAAGTCACACAACTTAGTATTCTCAGGAGTACTCATTTTAACAAATTAAAATTCAATCCGAAAATAACAATAATAAAAAACCGAAATAATAAATGACTAAACCGAAATAAAAATAACGATGCAAGTAACTAATTTTTTTGTGTTTTTGATAATAAGAAGCAAACAAGATAATAACAAAGTAAATAAAATGCAAGTAACTAATTTTTTTGTGTTTTTGATATTTAATAGCAAACTAAACAGGAAATAAAATAGACTAAGCAAGACAAAAACAAAGTAAAGAGATTGGGAAGTGAGAGACTCCCCTTGCAGATGTGTCTTGATCTCCATGGCAACGGCGCTAGAAATGTGTTGTTGCAGGGAGTCAAGACTTGCTGACACAGAGGCGCTCCTATCTCCCCGGCAACGGCGCCAGAAATTCTTTGATGCACTCACGGGTGTGTAGTTGGAAAACCCCAAGAGGACGGTGTGAAGTAGTGCAGCAGCAAATTTCCCTCAGTTATGAAATCAAGGTTATCGAACCAGTAGGAGATGGAGAACACGTCTGAAGGTCTCCCCTTTGCAATGGCGCCAGAAATTGCTTGGTGGCGTGTATTTGACGAGGGAGGTGGAACCTGCACAACACAATCAAGAAACTTTGCCCCAACTCAACAGTGAGGTTGTCAATCTCACCGGCTTGCTGTAACAAAGGATTAAACATATGTGTGGAGGATGATGTTTGCTTGCAGAGAATGAAAGAAAGCAGTTTGCAGTTGGTTGTATTATCAGTTTAAAGAAAAAGGACCGGTCCAAAGTTCACTAGTGGTGTCTCTCCGTAAATAATAATAATAGCATACATGCGGGTAAACACATTCCAGCTGGGCAATTGACAGAATAAAGAGCTGCATAATGATGCATATACTAATGTCATGATGTCTAGTGTGAGATTCATTTGGGCACTACAACAATATACATAGACCGTTCCAACCGCATCTATGACTAATAATCCACCTTCCGGTTAGCGTCCGCACCCCTTTCAGTATTAAGTTGCAAGCAACAGATTATTGCATTAGGCAAAGTGTGTAATGTAAGTAATAACATTATACATAGACAAAGTACTACTGTTTTATCCCTAGTAGCAACAGTACATCTACAATCTTAGAGCTTGCTGTCACTACCCCAGATTAAATAGAGACATGAACCCACTGTCGAGCATAAATACCCCCTCTTGGAGTCACAAGCATCTACTTGGCCAGAGCATCTACTAGAAACGGAGAGCATGCAAGATCATAAACAACACACAACATGATATATTATGAAGCAAATGACATAGTATTCAATATCCATCGGATCCCAGCAAACACAACATGTAGCATTACATAAAGATGATCTTGATCATGATAGGCAGCTCACAAGATCTAAACATGATGGCACAATAGGAGAAGACAACCATCTAGCTACTGCTATGAACCCGTAGTCCAAGGATGAACTACTCACGCATCAGTCCGGAGGCGGGCATGGTGATGTAGAGCCCTCCGGTGATGATTCCCCTCTCCGGCTGGGTGCCGGGAAGTGCTTATGAACCCTCCCGAACTAGGGTTGACGACGGCGGCGGCTCCGTAATGTTTCGTGGAAAAGTGTTCGGGTATTAGGTCTTGTATTGTTGGGGGGTATTTGTAGGCGAAAGGGCGAAGGCGGCGGAGGCTCGAGGCCCCGTGATGAGGTGCTGGCGCGGCTGGGGGTGGGGGTGGGGCCGCGCCCCCTCCTCATCTGGGCGCCTCGGTACCCGACTCCGCCTCGTCTTCGATGTTCTGGATTGTTCCGAGGAAAATAGGGACTTCGGTATAAAAATTGTCCAATTCCGAGAATATTTCCTTAAGTGGTTTTCTGAAACCAAAAATAGCAGAAAACAGGGAACTGGCACTGTGGCATCTTGTTAATAGGTTAGTCCCAGAAAATGCATAAAACAACACAAAGTGTATATAAAACATGTAGCAATTGGTATAATATAAGCATGGAACATGAGAAATTATAGATACGTTTGAGACGTATCAGTGCCCAGAGTGGCTACCGGACATTCGAGACACCCGAGGTACCCTTATGTCAAACCAGCAGTGGCTGAAGACGTCTATGTCGATAAAACGCCCAGAGTGGCTAAGGAACAGACATATGACAACATTTTTGCAGATACAAGATGGAGTATGTGAAGGCGGTGGTGTTGTTATTTATCTTGGTAAGACTGCGCGCGACTCGGCGAGTCCCCCGCAGCGTCGGGGACTAGTGTCGGGGATGTGTCCCCGGGTATCCCAAGATAGCTGAGAACCGACTTATGGTTGGGGCTTTTCAGGCATGACGTTTGGAGACTTTCTGGTGGTTACTAGTTTTTATAAGACTGCGCGCGATTCTGCGAATCCCCCGCAGTCTCGGGGACTAGTGTCGGGGATATAATCCCCGGTACCCTAAGGTCGTGGGATTATTGTGGCGGTTTCAGAGGTAAAAGGAAAGGTAAATGAGTATAAGGTAAAGAAAAAGGCAAATGAGAGAAGTCTGGGCCGAGTTAAACACTGCTCGGACCGACACAGGCCATAACGGGCCGACTTAATTCAGTGTCGGAGCGAGTTGGGCCCGATGCGGCCTCATCTCGGATGACCAGGGCAATCTGCATCTCGGTCAACCACGACCGCATCTCATCGCCCACGACCACGACCACCTCGCCCCAACACCAGCATCGCCACGCCTTCGACCTCGCCCAGCATCGCCGCGCCCCGCCCGAGCTTCGCCCCGGCTGCCCTCGTCCGCCCCTGGCTTCGGATGCACCACGCCCCGGCGTGCCTCCGCCCGACATCAGTCCGGCCGACCTCGACAGCGCCGCCCGAACCGAGCTTTCCTCCGGCCGGCGTCGCCTCGACCTCGCCGGTCTCGGCGGCACCTCGGCCTCGCCGGCCTCGGTCGCCTCCGACTTCACCACACCGGCATGCCCCCGACCTCGCCGCCATCTCCTTCAACCTCGGCTACATCGGCGTGGGATGCGCCCGGCCCCGACATCTCCGCGCCACCCCAGCCCGGCCGCCTCCGACTTGCCCTGCATCCGGCGGCGCCCGACTGCGCCTCGCCTCCAACATGACGTCCCCGACATCACCCGCGCCCGAGCTCGTCCCCGACCGCATCTCCTCCCCCGACATCGCCCGGACCTTGGCCTCGCCCACAGCACCAGCGACGACGCGCCCGACTCCGGCCGACCCCGCCTCGGCCCGGCCACGCTCCACCGCGCCACCGCTCCGGGACGCCTCCGCGACTCCTCCGACATCGCGGCTCCGGCATCGTCTCGCCCGGCCGCATCCGGCATCCTAGCGCCGCCTCGCCCCCGGGCTAGGTCCGGCCGGCACTCCCGCGCTCGACTTCATCTCAGACGCCCCCAACTTCCACGACTTAGCGGCAGCCCCGTCCTCGGTCTCCTCCGAGACCACGCCCGCGACAACTGGTCCTCGTCTCGATGGACGCCACGAACGAGGTATCCCTCTGAGCTAAGTCAAAGGCGGACCGAGCTCCCTCGGTAGGTACCAGGTGCTGTTTGAGAAAGATACGAAGACAAAGCGCTAGCAGACAGGCCAAGGACCCGCGCCGCACGGATCAGGGCATGGGCAGCCGTTGGAACAGTGCTCTAGACGTGACTAGAGTACACTGTGCATGACGCGTGAACAGTGCGATTGGACCCCATTGGTCACATCAGGAACAGTACCAGCGGGCCACCCATTGTCCCCTGGGCTCTTCTATATAAAGAGCACCAGGGGGAGAGGAGAGGGCAGGCTACGGCAGCCCCATTTCCCCTTTGCCATTTCCTCCCCAAGTCCTCTTAGAGGCATTCTTTGATCAGCTCATGGAGCATCTTCTGTACCACGCGTATGCGGAGAGAAAAAATACACCAAATAGGCTAGATGCTGCAGTAGGGGTTTTATCTCCTCACGAGAGCCCCGAATCAGGGTAAATCCCCGTGTTTGTGTGTTTATACGTGTGTGCTACTTAGCGCGCTATCCCTCCCCGAATTCTGTATCTTCCATCCGGCACCACACATTAGCCTACCCGTAGGCATCTGCCGTGACACCACCACGACATGTAGTGTCTCACCTGTATTGTGTTTTTTTTCCGGCTTAGGCCGGCTCCTGTTTATTCCTTATTTATATCAATATAAAAGGTCAAGTTTTTGCATCGTTAAAAAAAAAAGTGTTTTCCCGAGTTTTCTCCTTTTTGTAGTACAATTTTTTTCAGAACTTCTGGTGTATATACTTTTTTCAGATTATTGCTTTTGAATTTGTTAAAAACAGGGAACCTGTAAACTCAGATGCCACTACTGGTTTCCTTGAGGGGTTATGCCTATTTTTCTTAAAAAGAAACAGAGTGTACGGTCAGCATTAGCAAAGCCTGTGGGGGCTTAAATACGGCAACGTGTTTGCTGTATGAAAGGTACCAATAACTCGTGGTACGGAACAGCGTACTCAAATCGTATTATTCGTTATACCAACTTGCGCATTTTTAAAACTGTATCCGTACTCAGTACGGATTGCAACATGCATTTCGTCATATTTTTCTTTACTTCTTTCTTGATCAGCGCCTGCCTGCTACAAAAACGATCATTTCCCGTGCCTAATTTAATTCCCACACTGCGATGATGTTCAACACTGATTCACTGTTCAAGATATTTATCGATATTCCGATAAATCAGCCGATTTATCGCTTCTCGGTGTCTGACCGATAAGATAACTTGGCCGATAGGCCGATAAACCGGTCGATATGTCGATAAATCGGCCGATTTACCACTTATTTTGGATCGACTGATAAAGTCCAGATAAGCGATATCCCCAACATTACACTGATTTAGTGCTGCGTCAAAAAAACACTGATTTAGTTAATTGAGTAGATTTATTTTTCTGAATCAATGAATTCAGTAGATAAAAAATATCCAACGGATTGCGAAACCACTACGAGTGGTTTTTCCGACAGTAGACGACGGATAACTAATGGACATCTTTTTAAAGCACGATAACAAATAGATATCGCCTTTCAGGTGTTAAAAATGTCCAAAGTAGGATTTTTAGCCCGTAAGAGCTTCCACTGAGCTTGATGAAACGTTTAAGAGTTTATTAAATCCTGACATACACAAGCGTCAGCGCTAAGAGATGTTGGTTTTGTATACATTTTCTAATCGCCAGGCTCCTTACCATGCATCGACAGGGCCGGCCCTGAGGGGAGTCAAGGGGGGCGGCCGCCCCGGATCCCCGAAATCAAGGGGCCCCAAGTCCTAACTAGGCAGGGCATATAGTAGCGGAGGATCCATCAAGATTGAGCGTCAGCATCATTAGAGCAGTTGTGCGCAGCTTCTTCTGAACCTTTTGTACCGTTTCAGAGAAAGACGATGAAGCGATGCTTCCTAGTGGACGTGGTAAGATTGGACATATTTTCCTCCTTTTGTTGCTTGGGCTTGGGCTGGCTGGGCCTTTATTCATTCAATTAGTTTAATGAAAGGATTAAGGGGCCCGTGGACTAGACCGTGGCCAGAAAAAGCACCAGGTTCTCTGAAAAAACGTTCCAGGAAAATGCAAAATGTAATCAACACTTTTATTTTTCTTGTTAATAAACATATTTTTTGTTTTGCTAAAAATACACATTTGTTCCATCGCGTAGATATTTCCCTTCTCTATCAAATTATTTATCTCCATGTGCTGGGTGAGCCCAACCCGTGAGGTGAGAATCTGAGTTGTCGAAAGTCGAACACATTGTGTCCACAGCCACCATGACAACACATTCTAGGTAGCCTTGGTGTACCAATATACCATCATTAGTCACTTTGTGTTTAGAAATGATAGGATTTTTAAGATAATATGTACAATATACTTCAAATCAACAATGTACATATTTTAAGCGTTTATATCGAATTTCATATTTGCTTGTATATTTTATTTATACTTGTAGGGCCCATGTTCTAGTTTTCGCCCAGGGCCCTTGAAATTTCAAGACCGGTCCTGTGCGTCAGCCGGAATTGACGTGCAATGCAAACCGTCAGTACAGTTAGTATGGGTGGGAAATTATTCCTAGCTCCTCTTAGCTAGCGCCCCATTACAGATGCTCTAAGAGCATCCACAATGCCCGACGCCTAAGTGGACTCTTAAACAGAAAAAAATTAATACTAGAAAAAGTCTTATCAATTTAGCGCCTGCATTGCTCTGGCGCTTAATCAATCCACGCAGAGCATACACCTCAGTTTTCTACGTCGCGGCAGGAAGAAAACAAAATAGCGTCGAGCTACTAGTTTTGTGCCTAGCGCCCAGATCAAGATCGTAACTACTGGGTCGCGTAGGGGCGCAAGCGCCACGTTGTGGATGCTCTAAGAGTATTATTTATATTGAAAAGCTATGTGGTCTTTTTCAATGTCATATAAATTACTCGTCTCATCCGAAATAAGTCTCGGGCATGTCACTATTTTGTACTAGTCTAGCGTTTTCGTAACGATACTTAATGCAGATGGTAGTAGCTTTCCTTTCTAGTGATTTATACGATTTTTTTCTTAGCACAGTTTACACTATTTATGAATGATTAAAACACGCTTATAAATAAAATGCACCCATGCATGATAGGTTTTTCTAGAAGATGATACCCCGCAAAAAACGATGCACTGTACGTGTCGATAAAAGTCAGCGGAGTTATCAAGTGCAAATGGGGGGCAACTAAATTGGACCGTACAGAACGTTACACTTGTACAAATGTACAGCGGACAAACTTAACATTGTACGTGGTACAAACTAATGCCGACACTGTACTTGCGAGAAAATGAATATGGAAGTTAACTTTATAGGCGACACGATAGAGAAATTTCATTGCTCGTAGCTGTACGCAGCAACGTATGTACTGGGTACTTAGTCCGCACGTCCGTACAATTTGCATACACTTGCTAACGTCCCGGTGCTCTCTTTTCCTATTTTCTCTTCCGGTCTAAATGTCGACTCCCCTTAAGTGTGTTACCCTAGCGGTTCAATTATCTCACCAGACATGATCGAGACTCCTCTCCGATCAATGACTAATTCGTGGACCGAGGATACCCAGAATTAATCCGTGCGAGATAACGAATACTTTACCGTTCGAACCTAGACGTCTGAGTCTTAAACCTTTTGCCATGCGATACTTAGCGCGTCCGAGACTCGTTCATAGATATCTCCATACCTAGCTTGATCTCGTTACCGACACTGCTAACTTCTACTCGTCCATGATATTATGTCCTGGAGACCTAGTCACACGCTTGCAAGCTCGTTTGACATAATCTCACCGAGTGGGCCCTAGAGTATCTATCTTGCTATGCGGACTGGCAAATCCCGCTCTTGACCCCCCGTCTCAACATACTCCTTTCCGACACCCGAGAGGGACACCTTTATTGTCACACTATGTAAGATATGACGTTTGATGCAATCAAAGTGTCTTCCAGGAATAGCAATAAGAGTAGATCTCACGGTCAAAGGCGTAATGACTACGTCCTACAAATATTGGGTATGTCCATCACGTCATTCTCCCAATGACATGACTCAATTGTCAATTGACATAAATGTCACATGATCGGGAAACCTCGATCATCAATTGCCCAATGAACTAGTTAGGTAGAGGCTACTAGGGACCTGGTTGTTTATCTACCACACGTGTATTAATGTTTCCGCTTAATACAGTTATAGCATGGTATAAAACATATAATGAACAATTGAGATATGACGAATAAACTATATTTATTAAGTGCCTCTAGGGCATATCTCCTTCACCACCATACTCTCGGGTTGCACACGTCTAACTTCTGTTTTTCGTTCATTGCACTTTATCGCATAAATTTGGAGCGTTTTTGTTCTTTTTGTTATTTCGGTTTGGTTTTTTGTTTGAGACCACCACTTTTTATTTATGTTATGAGAGAGCTACTGGAAGTTTGGGTTGAATTAAGTTGGATGCTATAAAAATATTGGGAAGAGAATGTTTGAGTTGATTTAAAAAGAATACATATAGTTGCATCATTCATGTGCTTTGTTAATGAATATTAATATGCAAGTGTCTTGTCTGGAGTTATTTCTTATTCATGTTTTATATGCTGAATGATGCTTTACTTTGTTTAACATGAAATGGTTAGCTCTATGGACACTTATGGATGCATTTAGATGGTCAACTTTCTCCCTCTTGCTAGCCCAAAAATTCCAACAAGTAAAAAGCTTGTTTTCCAACACCTTCAACCAAGTTTTTCCAGTGAGTCCACCATATCTACCTATTAGCTAATATGCTATTCCAAGTATGTTTAACATGTTATATTGTTTTATCTATGCTTCCAAATTAATATGCTTATGTTATTGGGATTGTCATGGGTTAAGTTGGTTTAAAAGCTCTCACGAACTTGATGCACACATTACTTTTCATGCACTTAATAAACATGACCCATTGTGATTAAGATTATGATGTTTTCGGCTTGACAAAGATCTTTGGTTAGGAGCTAGCTCATACGTGCTGACACGTGGAAAGCTTTCAACATTGCACTTTATTCTTTATGAAAGTTGATATCATGTTCCTTTGGTGATGGATGCCTAACATTGCGTGAAATAAAGATGGAAACTTAGTAAGTTCGGGTGAGTGATATTATTGGCTAAAGAGACACCTGTTGCGGCTAACCTAAGCCATGTGGATCATGGTGGAAATTTGCAACATAACCATAGTGGAGGAATCCATGACACGTCTCATAACAGAAAAAGCATTTACAAGAAAAAAGCATGAGTAAAGAAAGAGATGTAGAGATATCCACTGTTTGCTTGCTTTGTCATTTGGACATGTTCCGGCTAACCTAAGCCATGTGGATCATGGTGGAAATTTGCAACATAACCATAGTGGAGGAATCCATGACACATCTCATAACAGAAAAAGCATTTACAAGAAAAAAGCATGAGTAAAGAAAGAGATGTAGAGATATCCACTGTTTGCTTGCTTTGTCATTTGGACATGTGCCCACTTCCATGTCCTGGGGCAAAGGGTACCCGGGGTGAAACTCTCTATGATGCCATTTTTATTTACAATGACTGTAACCTTCACTTGCTTTGTGGCCCAAGTTGAGTAGCCAGTCGGAGAGGTCTTTGTTTTCAACGGGCATGAGGCTTTTTGACCCATACTTTGTCAAGCACATAACTCATATTTGCTTTCACTTTCAACTACTAATCACTAAAGATGCTATGATAGGGGCAATAAGAACTTCACACCAATGATCACTACATGGCAAACATTAGCTTAAGTTGAAGCATTTGGAAGCTAGATAATACTCTTGCATGTTATTCCTCTACTTATTTATCTATCTTTCCAAAGTGTCCACCTTTTATATTCAGATTTCTATAACAATACTCTATGACCAACCTAGGATATCTTTTACTTTTCATTTATGCATTCATTTGGTCCATAGAACTTTTCTTTCATGTTACACTTTGTGAATTATCATTGAACATGTTTACCTTGAATATTTAATATCTCTTGATAATATGTCTTGCATGTTGCTACTCTTTACTAAAGAATGAATCATTTGACTCTATGTAGCAATCATCTTTGATATCCTTTGTTAAGTAATAAAATGCCAAGTCCATGTTTAGTTTTATCACCTTCATACTCGAGGGCGAGTATAGGTAAAGCTTGGGGATGTTGATGCATGTAAAATGCATACATGAACTTTGCATTATATTACTCATATTTCATCCATATTTGCATCATATAAGGGTTATATCAATGTTTCATAATGTTTTGGGGAATATTTCACACTTTCCCTATTTATTTGGAATTAACCCTGTGCTGTGAGAAAACCCATTTTTCTATATTTTGATGTTTCAGGGACCCAAACGACGTCTAAATGACCTAATATTCCACGGAGATCATTTTTTGGAAGGAACAAGGCTTCAGAGCGAAGGAAGAGCAAAGATGGAAGACTGAGGCTCAAGATAGGTGGGCCCACGCGGCCAGATTCCTTGGCCGCGTGGGGCCCCTCAACTTGGCCCTCGAGCCTCCGATGCCGTCGATCTTCGTCTCCGTGGATTCGTCTTGACCTAAAAACGACTATAAAAATAGCCCCCCGAACCCTTTCGGAGAAGAGCGCCGCACAAACACAGAAACCACGAAACAGAGACCTAGAGCTGCAGATTGGAGGGGGGAAACTCCGGCGGGGCGCTGCCGGTGTGGTCTCCACCTTCTCCAACGACTTCTCCACCGTCTCCATGATGAAGAGTGAGTAGTCCACCCCAGGACTATGGGTTTGTGGAAGTAACTTATGTATCTTTCCTCTCTCTTGAGCTTCACTAATTTGTACCATATGAGCTGCTGAACATGATTATGGTCATATATGTAATACCTTTGTGGTGGATCTCTTAAGTTGATATATGTTATGATGATTGCCAATATTATGTCTTTGTTATGAAAGTAGATGCATATTATGTACCCCGTTCTTGTCTATGTGTTTTGATCCAACATGTTTATGAGAGCGTGTGAGGGGGAACATGTGCATTAGTTGGAGTAACGGGGGGTGGTTTTGTGGTAAGTTGACAGCAATACCGTGATCCACTTGGGTTTTTACCTTACTTTGTTGCCTCACTAGGGATAAAGAAAATACCATGTTACCGGGGGTATGTGGGTGACATTGCCACTATCACCATGACTAGATCTAGCATGTTCTTATTTAAACTTCATGTCATTGAACTTAAAGCTATACTCTGTTTATCTTAATTACTGAGATGTTATGATTTAGTTCGCATCTTGGTGGAGTATAAGAGAGATTAATAACCAAAAGATTTCTATGTTAGGATGTGATGCCCATATTATTAATAACTTGTATTGTTGCAATCTCATATGTCGATTCCTATGTTCCATTGTCTACCAATATATAAAAGAGAGAGTGCATTTGTGAAACCATGAAACCCAGTCCATTTTTAATCATAAGAAACACCTTTCCAACACTTTTATTGCACTTTACATTTTCTGCCATTATTAAATCCGAAAATACAAAAATACATTTAGATCTTGCAAACACCATACAAACCACAAAAACATCATCCACCATCATTTATACCATCCTTGCACTTTTATTTACCACCATTGCATATTTATTTCTTGATTTGCATTTACTTTGTTTTCATCTCTTTGCTCACACCTTGTGCTTGAAAACCACTTGGTGAGGTTGGGGGCACAAAACATCTTGTTTTGTTTTACAGGTAATCAAGAGAAGGACAAGAGGGTTAATCTTCTACACACAGTTCCCCGAGAGTTCGATATAAACCCTCGAGTCACCCTTGTGGGGAAAACAAGTCTTCCACATCTACAAACTCTGCACTTGGAGCTCAACCTAAGCGTATTATCTTTACGCCCATCAACGATACGTTCACTCAGATCACCATTTTATCAGATGCACGAAAAAATCGGCATGACCTTCCCTGAAAACTCGGTTTGCGGTAGTGCCAAAAATTTACCGGAACAAAAATTAATCTACATTCCAGCAAAAAATGGCAACTCGATCATCGATCATGTCAAATTTCACATATACCCACGACATAATTTCATACACGGAGAGAAGAGGAGGATCGGAGTTGTGTAGATCGGAGTTACCTTAATGGAGATAGGTCCACATGTAAAATTTGAGGGGGAAAATGAGAGCAAGTGAGGGAAGCGGAGGGGGGGGGGGGGGGGGGGGGCTAGTAGAAAACACGCATTCGGTTTAGAGCTGTGGGCACCTTTAGTCCCGGTTTCGACTGGAACCGCGACTAATCACAACAATAGTCGCGATTCCAACGGATAAGACGACATGAAGGGCACGGACCCTTCTGTCCCGGTTCCAGAGCACCTTTAGTCCCGGTTTGACATACCAATCGCGACTAAAGGCATTTGTCCCGGTTCGTGTGTCAAACCGGTACTAATGTCGCTGTGGAATATGAAGATGCATGCAGCGCCGCGCTTTGGAAATTGATCAGCCCGCCGCGCTTTGGAAGATGATCGATCAGTTGGCGTTGATACACATGAAATTAATCTCTGTGTGGAATACGAAAATGCAGCGCCGCGCCGCCGCCCGCCAGCCTCCCTGCTCGGTGGCCGCCGGCCTCCCTCTCCGCCCTATAAAAGCTACAGTAATCCAAGGCCTAAGCACACACATATATCTCTCTCTATCCTTGCTCTCTTCTATTCCAATGGAGTCACTTGGACGCGTCACTCCATCTCGGTTGTTCTTCTTCGCCAAGGAAGGCATGAGCTTCAAGGTATGGGTCACCCTCCGTGCATCACGCGTGGAGTGGTGGATCCAACACGTGAAGAAGGTGTATCTCAACGCCGCACCGATCAAGAGGGTTGGACTCGACTGCGAGTTCACCTACCCACTCCCGGGTCGCCAGAGGGATCTTCCACTCGAGGATAAGCAGCGCGCCGCCGTCATTCAACTCTCGGTGGCGACCGAGACTCTTATTTTCCAGATTTGCAGGGCTGATCGGGTGCCGAAGCTACTCGTCGATTTCCTAGGTGACAAGACGATCAACTTCTTCGGCGTGGCTATCCACAATGACGTGCGGATGCTGCGCTACTACGGAATTACAATTCCGTCAGCGGTCGACCTCCAGAGGGATAGCCGGAACCCAACCGGCAATCCTAGTCCGAGCTTGTATGCTCTCTCCAATGCTGTTGTTGGGACAAGACTTGAGAAGAAGAAAAAGAAGAAGTACGGCGACGAAGAAGCAGAAGACCTAACTTCCGGATGGGCCAAGGTTCCACTGAGCCACGAGAAAGTCGTGTATGCCACTCTGGACGCTCGCCTCGGCTTGGAGATTGCACGGAAGTGGTATTAATACCAATGTCGATTGATATGATTAGTGGACCGTTGTGTGTTCAATCGATCTCATGTATTCGACTTATTATTATTACTTAATCGGTTCGGTTCGGTTTCGGTCAATTCGATCTCATGTATTCGAATTATTATTATTACTTAATCGGTTCGATTTCGGTCAATTCAATTTACGTATTCGAATTATTATTTTTACTTAATCGGTTCGGTTTCTGTCAATTTGGTTTATGTATTCGAAATATTTGGATTCCTATCGGTTCGGTTTGAAGATATGAATATTTCCATATTTCCATATATAAATATGATTTTTCTCTACAAATAACAGAAAAATGAATTGTTAATTATTATTACTTAATCATTAATATTTTGTGCAAAAGATTATATGAAAACAATATTTGCATGGATTTCGATTATATGGATTATATGCATTATATGGATTATTTGGTTTATGTATTCGAAATATTTGGATCCCTATCGGTTCGGTTTGAAGATATGAATATTTCCATATTTTCATATAAATATGATTTTTTCTACAAATAACAGAAAAATAAATTATTAATTATTATTACTTAATCTTTAATATTTTATGCAAAAGATTATATGAAAACAATATTTGGATGGATTTCGATTATATGGATTATATGCATTATATGGATTATTTGGTTTATGTATTTGAAATATTTGGATTCCTATCGGTTTATGGATTATATGGATTATATGAATTATTAATTATTATTACTTAATCATTAATATATTTATGGATTATATGATTTTTTTGTTATTTATTAACAATTATTATTGCTTAAACATTAATATTTATGTTAATATAGGTTTAGAATTCAAAAAATCATATGCACGTGACATCAAAGTCTAGAGAATAAGAAGACTGATATCATAGTATTGTCAAGATATTATCAGTGCAAGCTTGCAAACTAATTGGAAAGGAACTCATAAGTTAAGCATGCTGTGGGCGGAGCAGTATGTGAGGATGGGTGACCGGTCGGGAAGTTTCATCATTCGAGCTGGGGGTGGAGCAGTACGTGTGTACAAACTTGAGATTACGATTAGAGATTAGCTGGGGTGGAGTGTGAGGGACTTGAGATTTCGATTAGAAAATTAACAATAATTCGAAGATTTGAAAAAAAAAACAAAAACCGAATTCCAATTTTTTTAGAAAAATATGCGAAACCCGCCATAACCGTAGCTTGTTTCCGGGCGCGCGGGCTTTAGTCCCGGTTCCAGACTGAACCGGGACTAAAGGTTGAAGTCTTTAGTCCCGATTCTGCAGTCCCGGTTGGCAAACCGGGACTAAAGGCCCTTAACAACCAGGTATGTTGGTACTTTTTCTACTAGTGGGGGGGGGGGGGGGGGGGGGGGAAGTGAAGCAATAATTGTGGGTGTGTGTGTGTGGGGGGGGGGAGGGGGGTCTTTATTTATGTGCGAGTTACCGCTGGCGAACGACGCCCCGTCCCGTCACCGACACCACCTCGGTGAGCCTGATGTTTTTGGATTTCATTTGATTTTTAAAAACTTAGCTTTATGGTTTAGATGCATTATTACTTGTATAATTTTCTAACTTGTATTATATATATGTATAGTGTCATGGTTCTGATATCCGTCCCCGTCGGTCCTCGTCCGGTCTATGATTCGGACGTGGTATATTTTCAAAACTATTTGTTTCATTTTGTGTTTCTGACAATTATGACGACCAACTTGACATAGATTTATTTTTATCTAGGAGGTAGTTGAACCGGAAATTGAACCTGACCCTATTATCGAGTTTTTGGATAAAGAAAACAATGATTTGAAAGCAAAATTAAAAAGAAGTGAAGATCTTTATCTCCAATGCTTAGAAGATAAGATGAAATTAGAGCTCAAGCTTGCCGACGTGGTCGATGGTAACGAGATCAAGATGGATGCAATGCGCTTGAAGATTAAAAGGATTAGAAAGTATGCCATTAATCAGGAGGCTTGGTATCATTATGCTGTTGGTTCAGTATTTACCTTAGTTGCTATTTTGATTGCATTTGTTGTTGGATTTAAATTCTTTAGATAGTTTTTATATTTGTTTAATTTTAATTAATGTATGTTTTATGAGAACTATGTATTACGAGCTGTCACTACTCTACTCTGATTTTAATGGGATGAATTTGTATTAATAAATTTGGTCTTCCATTTTATTCATGACTGTAGTGTAATAATGGGGTTCGATATATTTTTATGTAATACAGATGAACCGGTAATGGATGTACGGTGACCGATGTTGTCCTGAGTTCATTGATGACATGCATAATTTTCTCCATGTGGCTGAGGCAAACAAGCCGAAGAATGGTTTTATTCGTTGTCGAAAAAGAGGAGGATAATGGCAACTATCCTTTGTTCACTGATACTACAATGGGAGAAGACGAAACTGAAGAAGATCCCATTATTGATGAGCCCGACGATGATCTTCGTCGGGCCATTCGTGATGCACAAATGGACTGTGGAAGTGAAAACGAAAGGTTGAAGTTGGAGCGCATGTTAGCTGATCACGCCAAATTTTTGTACCCAACTTGCGAAAATGACCAGAAAAAGCTGGGTACCACACTTGAATTAATGCAATGGAAGGCAGAGAATGGTACTTCTGACAAGGGATTTGAAAATTTGTTAAAAATAGTTAAGAAGATGCTTCCAAAAGATAACGAATTGCCGTCTAGTACGTACGAAGCAAAGAAGGTGGTATGCCCTCTAGGATTAGAGGTGCAGAAGATACATGCATGCATTAACGATTGCATCCTCTACCGCGGTGAGCACGAAAATTTGAATGCATGTGCTGTATGCGGTGCATTGCGGTATAAGATCGGGCGAGATGACTCTGGTGATGTTGAGGGCGAGCCGCGCCCCAGGAAGAGGATTCCTGCAAAGGTGATGTGGTATGCTCCTATAATACCACGGTTGAAACATTTGTTCAGCAACAGAGAGCATGCCAAGTTGTTGCGATGGCATAAAGAAGACCGTAAAAAAGACTTGATGTTGAGACACCCCGCTGATGGCTCCCAGTGGAGAAAAATTGACATAGAGTTCCCGACATTTTCAGATGACGCAAGGAATTTAAGATTTGGTCTAAGTACAGATGGCTTTAATCCTTTTGGAGAGCAGAGCTCCAGTCATAGCACTTGGCCCGTGACTCTGTGTATCTATAACCTTACTCCTTGGTTGTGCATGAAGCGGAAGTACATTATGATGCCAGTGCTCATTCAAGGCCCGAAACAACCTGGCAACGACATTGATGTGTACCTCAGGCCATTAGTTCAAGAACTTTTGCAGTTGTGGCGTGAAGAAGGTGTACGTGTGTGGGATGAGCACAAACAGGAGGAATTTGATCTACGAGCTTTGCTTTTTGTAACCATCATTGATTGGCCAGCTCTTGGTAACATTTCAGGACAGTCAAACAAGGGATACAATGCATGCACGCACTGCTTAGCTGAGACTGATAGTATACATTTAGGTAACAAGAATGTGTACCTGGGCCATCGTCGGTTTCTTCCACCCAAGCATCCCTTAAGGAAGAAAGGCAAACATTACAAATGTGAGGCAGATCATCGGCCGAGGCCTACCCGCCCTTGTAGTTCTGTTATACATGATATGGTCAAGGATTTAAAAGTAATTTTGGAAAGGGTTCTGGCGGACTCACAGTTCCGAATGACGCAAACAACCACGTACCCATGTGGAAGAAGAAATCTATATTTTGGGAGCTGCCCTATTGGATAATGCTAGAGATTCACTCTGCAATCGACGTGATGCACGTGACAAAGAACATTTGCTGCAACCTGCTAAATTTCTTGGGCGTGTATGGGAAGTCAAAAGATGGGAAGTCAAAAAAAGGGAAGTCAAAAAAAGGGAAGTCAAAATATACACCGAAAGGAAGGCAGGCCCATCAACATATGAGCGAAGAGATGCATCGAGACGACACTCATTCAGAGAATCATCCAGGTCCTGCAAGCTACGCTCTTACGAAAGAGGAGAAGAAAATATTTTTTGAATGTCTTCGCAGTATGAAGGTTCCATCTGGCTTCTCGTCGAATATAAAGGGAATAATAAACATGGCAGAGCAAAAATTTCAAAACCTAAAGTCTCATGACTGCCACGTGATTATGACACAACTACTTCCGGTTGCATTGAGGGGGCTTCTACCGGAAAATGTTCGAGAACCCATTGTGAAGCTATGTGCATTTCTCAATGCAATTTCTCAGAAGGTTATCAATCCACTAACTCTAAAAAGTTTAGAGAAGGATGTGGTCCAATGTCTTGTCAGCTTCGAGTTGGTGTTCCCACCAACCTTCTTCAATATTATGACACACCTCGTGGTTCACTTAGTTGAAGAGATTTCTGTTCTCGGTCCTGTATTTCTACACAACATGTTCCCCTTTGAGAGGTTCATGGGAATCTTAAAGAAATACGTTCATAACCGTGCTAGGCCAGAAGGAAGCATCGCCAGGGGCTATGGAACAGAGGAGGTCATTGAGTTTTGTGTAGACTTTATTCCTGATCTGAAGCCGATCGGTGTTCCTGAATCGCGCTATGAGGGGAGACTACATGGAAAAGGCACCCTAGGAAAGAAATCAACAATATGTCAAGACGGAAATTCTTTCACTCGAGCACACGACACAGTTCTACATAATTCCAGCTTGGTGGCTCCGTATATTGAGAAACACAAGAATGTTTTACGCTCCATATACCCGGAGCAATCTGAAGATGGTATTGATGGAGAACATATGAACACTTTCAGCAGTTGGTTAAAAAAACGTCTCATTAATGACACCAATGTTGGAGAACAGCTATACTTGTTAGCCCAGTCACCATCTTCGACTATATTGACTTTTCAAGGGTACGAGATAAATGGAAATACATTTTACACAGCCAACCAAGATAAAAAGAGCACCAACCAAAACAGTGGTGTCCGCTTTGATGCAACAAACTGCAATGGGAAAAAGGTCACATATTATGGTTACATAGAGGAGATATGGGAACTTGACTATGGACCTACTTTTAAGGTCCCTTTGTTCAAGTGCAAATGGTTCAACCTACGAGGCGGGGTAGAGGTAGACCCACGGTACGGAATGACTATAGTGGATCTCAAGAATCTTGAGTACGAGAACGAACCATTCGTCCTAGCCAGTGAAGTGGCTCAGGTTTTTTATGTGAAGGACATGTCTACCCTACCGAGAAAAAGAAAAGATAAGCAACCGAGTACATCACATGATGAGCCAAAGCGCCACATAGTTCTTTCAGGGAAAAGAGTAATCGTGGGAGTGGAGGACAAGACAGACATGTCAGAAGATTACGATAAGTTTCATGACATCCCGCCCTTCAAAGTGAACACTAACCCAAGTATCAAGTTAAATGAAGAAGATTGTCCATGGTTACGGCGCAATCAGAAGAACAAGTGAACACTGTATAGGGATGCTCTTGTATTCGGCGTATGTAGGGAATCCGAATGTTTTGTATTCGGTCGATGAACTGAAGTATTTTGTAGAAGCATGGAACAAAACACACGGTTTCCCCTGCATACAGCCCAACAGTGGCTCGTGAGTGCCCGCATATCAAATGCACTGTTGGGCGTATGCAGGGAATCCGAATGCTTTGTATATCAAATGAACTACACTAAGTTTTGACATAGCTTAGACATGTCTGCTTCCTCCTCCTACCTCACAAGAGAATGCTTCTAAGCCCAGCCTCTCGAAGATGTCCTAAGTATGCTCACAAGGACATCTTCGAGAACTGGTTCCTAGAGGAGTCCTCTGTCTTTGCCCCGGTTGGTGGCTCAACCCAGAAGGTCTGGGCACCTATTTATAGCATCGCCAGGGGGAGGCATCTTTAGTCCCGGTTGGTGGCTCAACCCGGGACAAAAGAAACACTCCCCTGATCTAACGGCTCACAAGTGCTTGAAAGAAACACACTCCTGATCTAACGGCTCACAAGTGCTTGAAAGAAACACACGATCCGTGTGCTTCTTTAGTCCCGGTTGGTGGCTCAACCCGGGACAAAAGAAACACTCCCCTGATCTAACGGCTCACATATAAGCAGCCCATGCCAAAGGATTTCATATTTTGAGATTTTTATCAATTTATTTCATTTTTTCGTAAAAACGATCAAAACGGTCGCGATGACTATTTGTAGAAAGAGGTAATATTTTCTGGAATTATCAGTGTTTCTGTGATATAACCACTAGTTGTGTACCTCAAAATGATTTTTTCAAAAATTTCAGAACAAACTATCAAACAGTTGTAGTGCAAATTTGAATTACTATCGATAAATCAACATAAACTCATTTAACTAGGGGAAATTAGGTAGAAATCAAGGAAAAACCTAATACTTGGGGATTATCCATCATATGTGTACTAGTTTCCATGAAAATTAAATGGGTCCCATTTTGCATCATATCTTTGGTACTTTGTTCACAAAAACAGTCATTTTTTGCACTTAAAAAATGGAAAATGATATTTATGAAAATAATTTCAAGATTTCCTTTGGCAAGGTTGTTTCTTATACCAAGATGCACCTATTTGTGGAATATGACATCTTTATCACAAACTATGCCGTGGAAATGACCATAACTTGGTCATTTGTCTTGAAACTTGTAGATGTTCATACATGATAGACCTTTTTGTGAATACTTTTTTTGTAAATTTTGTCAAAAATCAAGTTTATCATTTTTCATAGCAACTAGTACACATATAAGGAGCTCATACCAAAGGATTTCATTTTTTGAGATGTTTATCACTTTATTTCATTTTTTCGTAAAAACGGACAAAACGGTCGCGATGACTATTCATCGAAAGAGGTAATATTTTCTAGAATTATCAGTGTTTCTGTGATATAACCACTAGTTGTGTACCTCAAAATGATTTTTTTCAAAAATTTCAGAACAATCTATCAAACAGTTGTAGTGCAAATTTGAATTACTATCGATAAATCAACATAAACTCATTTAACTAGGGGAAATTAGGTAGAAATCAAGAAAAAACCTAATACTTGGGATTATCCATCATATGTGTACTAGTTTGCATGAAAATTAAATGGGTCCCATTTTGCATCATATATTTGGTACTTTGTTCACAAAAAAAGTCATTTTTGCACTTAAAAAATGGAAAATGATATTTATGAAAATAATTTCAAGATTTCCTTTGGCAAGGTTGTTTCTTATACCAAGATGCACCTATTTGTGGAGTATGACATCTTTATCACAAACTATGCCGTGGAAATGACCATAACTTGGTCATTTGTCTTGAAACTTGTAGATGTTCATACATGATAGACCTTTCTGTGAAGACTTTTTTTGCAAATTTTGTCAAAAATCAAGTTTATCATTTTTCATAGCAACTAGTAAACATATAAGGAGCCCATGCCAAAGGATTTCATTTTTTTGAGGTGTTTATCACTTTATTTCATTTTTTCGTAAAAACGGAAAAAACGGTAGCGATGACTATTCATCGAAAGAGGTAATATTTTCTAGAATCATCAATGTTTCTGTGATATAACCACTAGTTGTGTACCTTCAAATGATTTTTCCAAAAAATTTAGAACAAACTATCAAACAGTTGTAGTTCAAATTTGAATTAATTTCGAAAAATCAACATAAACTCATTTAAATAAGGGAAACTAATTTAAAAAATCAGTTAGTCATTTTTAAATCAAAGAATATAAAACAAAACAGAAAAAGAAACTAGAAACAAAACAATTCAAAAAAAAGTAAACCAAAGTATATAAAAGAAAACAGAAGCAAAAACCATTCAAAAGAAAAAGAAAAAGAAACTAGGAAAAAAAAAGCTTTTGTCCCGGTTGGTAACACCAACTGAGACTAAAGGGCCGCTGGGCTTCGCGCGCGATTTTTCGCGGCCCAGACAGACCTTTAGTCCCGGTTGGTGTTACCAACCGAGACTATAGGGTCTTTAGTCCCGGTTCGTGGCTGGAACCGGGACTAAAGGTCAGTTTCAGGCGCTTTAGTGCGGTTTCCGGTCGGAAATTTTCACAATCTCCCCAAATCGCCTCTGCCTCCTCCTCTCCCACGCCTCCGACGCGATTTGCGCCGCCGACGCCACCGTCGCCGCCCACGCCTCCGCCTCCGACGCCGCCGCCTCCCACGCCGCGGACGCCTCCGCCTCGGACGCCGCCGTCGCCTCCGCCTCCCACACCGCCGTCGCCTCCGCCTCGGAGGGCCTCCGCCGTCACGCCCGACGCCTCCCACACCGCCGTCACGCCCGACGCCTCCGCCTCCGACGCCGCTGTCGCCTCCCACACCGCCGACGCCTCCGCCTCCCACGCCGCGGTCGCCTCCGCCTCCCACGCCCGAGGCCGAGGCCCAGCTCCGCCTCCCACGCCCGAGGCCGAGGCCGAGGAGGTCCTGCTCAGCCTCCCACGCCCGAGGCCGAGGCCACCGTGCTCAGCCTCCCACGCCGCGGTCGCCTCCGCCTCCCACGCCCGAGGCCGAGGCCCGTGCTCTGCCTCCCACGCCCCGGCTCCCTCACGCCGGCTAGGGTTTGGTCCTTGCCCCGGTGTTTTTTTTACATGAAAATAGATCAAGTATTACTCATAGCGGTAAATATTCGTATCCGAACGAAATAGAAATGGAAGTCGTAAATATGCGGATTCGTTTTGAAGCAATGTGGTAAATATCCGAACGAATGTGGTATTGAATTTTCAAGCAAATATGTGTATATAGAAATGGATATATCCGTATCCGAATAGTATCCGAATAAAATTATGTTAGCCAGTATTGCTAAAGAGTAAGGAAGTGGACAAATATATTTCTTTGTGACTGAACTTTAAGTATTGTGTATTATATAGCTATATTGATCATTGTACCTGCTTATAGTTGACTCGTTATATAAGACACGAGTCTATTAATTTGTTATATTCGTATCCGTTTCGTATCCGTTCCGAATTTGTTATAGCTATATTAATTTGTTTTTTTTGCATTATTTGTGTTAATCCTGATGTGCCTTGCACGTAGACAGCAAAAGTGATATATTCTTTTCCTATGCAGTTGGTGTAAAGCAACGATTTTGAATAAATTTAGCAGATTTTTTTTTAAATGTGTATGCAAATTTTGTAGAATGGAGAAGAACCAGAAGGTAGGGAATTTTGTGATGAAATTTTGTAGAATGGAGCAAGAACCATCAGTAGGCAATTTTGTGATGAAAATTTGTAAACGTGTATAAAAATTGTGTAAGTTTGTGTGAATTATATATATGCATAGTACTTTGTGTGAATTATATATATATGCATATATTCGCATAGTACTACTAGTTAACCATTTTGATATTTGCATGGTACTTTGTGTGAATTATATATATGCATAGTACTACTAGGAACCGTATATGAATTATTGTTCTCACGAAAATCTTAGTTGGTGATGTTAATGAATTCTTATAGTACTGTTAATGATTTTGTTTGTGGACTTGCCTTTATAATGTCAACTTTTGATTTAAAAAACAGGAGCACTTGATTGCAAATTTGACATATGCCAATTTTCTTGATTGCAGGTACATTTGAGCTATGGAGCACTTGCGAGACGAGCAGAGAGAAGACCTACTTCAACGAGACGAGGAGAGAGAAGACCAAATGGAGCAGATCATTTATAACGAGGCTCGGGGTGGAGGAGATGTCGAAGATGATGATTTCTCGCAATTTTTAAACGACTATGGTGATGGAATGGAGTCAGCAGATGTGGCCATAACAAACTCCGGCGGAGAGGTGTATATGTGTATATAATAGGGCGATATTTTGTTGATCACTAGATGCATTACTTGATTTTGAATTGCACTTATTAATGACTCACTTTTCTTTTAGCCCTCTGGATCGAGCAAATCAACCAAAAAACCAGCATGTGCTCCTCGAGGCATGGCAAAAAGAATGAAGAGCGAGGATCCAAAGTTACCGATTGAGGAAATTGCTGATTCCGGCGAACCGCTCGAACTAAAACAGAACCGCAACAAATTTATAAGTCAAGCTGGAGTTATTGTTAGGGACATGATCCCGATCAGCATACGTGAATGGAATAAGCCGGCGGCCGCAGATAAGCAGGACCCATGTTATGTCCATGACGTTCTTAAGGATTTGGTCTATAACACGCTCTTGACACATTGCAACCTCCCGCCAAATCTCTCTAAAGTCAAGAGCGACAACCTCAAGAAGTGGACTCTTAAGAAGATGGCGGAACAATTCCGGAACTGGAAGAAAAAGTTATGGAATCAGTATGAAGAAACAAAAGAAGATCCAGATTTCAGTGGAGCACTGAAAAAGTTAGAACCTGACTAGGAGGCGTTTAAGGCGTATAGGAAATCAACTACGGCTGTGGCCCGATCGGAGACAAATAAGTTGAATGCTAAGCGGAAGGAACACCACCATAAATTGGGGACACGTGGCTACAAGAGCGCCATTCCTAAGTGGTTAGCCTTCGAAGAAAAACTGCTTCTATCAGGGGTCCGTCCACAGACACTTGACTGGCCTGAGAGGTCAAAATTCTGGTTGTACGCGCATGGGGCAGGGTTGGACCCAGTGACAGGAAATATTGTTGCACAAGGAAAATGGAAGGAGAAAATCATAATAGTCACGAAGAAGCTTGAAGATGCAATAAGAGATGTTCGCAATGGTGTGTTCACACCCAATAGAGAGGATGACGAGCTGACACGGGCCCTGGGGAATCCTGAACATGTTGGACGAGCTCGAGTCTATCCCGGCGGTACTACGTTTAAGAGTGCGTGGCCGGATTGCGCTGACACTTATAGAAGCCGTAGTAGAAGTAAGAAGAAGGAGGCCGACCGGTTATTAGAATTGGAACGTGCGGTGAAGGAGACACGGGAGGAACTGAAAGTATTGAAAGAGCAAAGAAGGGAACCTCAAGAGCGGCTACAAGTAGAGCATCAAGCAGCCGATACCGCCCCATCTCAGCGTAGAAGCAGCGTGGGTTCCACGCATCAAGACGATGGTCCCTACCCCGTGGATGACATCACAGAGCCGACAAGTTGTGAGCTACATATATCAATGAGAAACATAACTTTGAAGGTGGCGGTGGGCGTTGCTTTAGTAATTGAACCTGGAGAACTCTACCATTATAGTGAAATTCCAGCTGGCTATGCTCGTGTCGGGGTGGACGAAATTATGCCGGGATTTGAAACCTTGGACCTTGAGATTCCTGGAGGTGACGAGGAGAAGACATTGGCAGACGTCAGGCGTGGCTTCGCCCTGTGGAACAAGAAATACATCGTCTTTCCAGACCCCTTGCCAAGTCCACCTCATCAGCAAAGCCCACACCTCCCCGAGAGGGACCCCAGCCCGAGTCCATCTCCACCTCATCAGCAAAGCCCACACCTCCCCGAGAGGGAGCCCAGCGCGAGGCCATCTCAGTCTTCACCGCCCAGTAAGTTGCTCTCGAGGAAGCGCCAGTCCGGTTCTCCTATTAGGAAGAAACCTATAAAGCAGAAAACACCGCCGCCTCCTCCAAAGTTACCTTGGGACAGAACCGTCGAGGAAAACAGTATCGCCTGCAAAGAAAATACGGATGCGTGGCTTGCTGGCGTGAAAGAGAAAGCGAGAGCGAAGCAATTGCCTCCTCCAAAATTTACTGCCGGAAAGGAGAAAATTTGGCATTGCCTTGATAACCTATATAACCCTCCACCGCCGCCGCCAACAGACTATGCTCGTTCAATTGATAAGTCATATGAAGAAGAGATGGAAACTCGATCGAAAAAAGGGAAACAAGTTGCCCAGCTCGGAGATCAAGAGGCACAATCGGTCCCCCCGCTCAAGGTGTTTGGCGATAATGTTCTCAAAAACATCAATGTGCGGGAGCTGGTATATTCGGGAGCTGATTCCCCCGTCGCTGATGTTGTTGCTACTTATGTTCACGGGGAAAATTTATTCGAGTGCGACTTACCAACAAGAATGCGTCAGTTGCATGACTGGTACAAGAATGCCGCAAAGGACGGGTACTTCAGTCTCATGTTGGCAGATAGGAAAGAGCACTATTTCCAAGAGTACGCTATTATCATTGAATTCAGTGAACTTTTTCAGTTATACAATCTTCGGGCCCTCGACAAATCTGTCATCAGTTCCTATTGTTTGTATGTGATCTATTTCTGTAATTTAAGTCTTTAGCTCAGCTCGTTCATTGTCTATGATTATCCTCGTTATAATATTTTGGGCGCTGTATTATGCAGAATGAAGATGCTCGAATGCAAAAAGGATAAAATCAAGCACATTGGGTTCATTGACCCCGATATAATGCATGAAAAGACCATAGAAGATCCAAAACTTAACAAGGATACACCGGCGAATTTGCTAATGTTTTTCAAGCGACAAGCTGACAAAACATATATATTATGGCCTTACAACTTCAAGTGAGTGTTACTGTTTATTACACTTTCTATTTTTCTCACCCGATGTTACGTTTAACTAATGAGTTATGCATGACTATTTATAAACGTGCGCAGGTACCACTTCATTCTTCTAGTCATTAAATTGCGGGAAGGAGAAATTCTTGTCCTTGACTCGTTAAGGAGATGCCCCAAACAATACAAGTCATGTTTTGATTTGGTGACAAAGTAATTTCATTTCTTATCGCCTTTTTTGTTCATTTTCTGATATCAAAAAATTTATGACTAATTTGTTCATTTTCTTTGTTGGGCAGCGTTTGGCGAACGTTTATCGTGGAAGATCCGACCGGTGGATGGCCAGAGAAGCTGCTATGGCGTAGAAACAACGTAAGTAGTACTACACGTACCTAGAAGCATGCACCATTATCATACTTGATTATTGTTTGATTAAATTCTATTCTTCTATAGACTTGCCTTACACAGCCATCGGTGACTGATTTATGTGGATCCTACGTTTGCGAGTACATGCACACTGTGGTCAACGAAAGTTTGAAGAGCAAAACAAGTCAAGAAGTACGTAATTATTCACAACATTATTTTTATACCATCAATCGTGATGAGTTTTATTCATATCATATATATACACACAATTCATGTATTCATTCTGATATCATTCTTTTACAGTTGGCAAGAAAGCGCCACGAGATACCAATAAATGCCCGCTTCAGAGCAATTGCGGAGGAGTTGGCGGGATTTTACCTTGCGCATGTCATACCGGCCTCCGGAGAGTACCACTATAAAAATCCTGAGTAGCAGGCGTATATGTAATAGCGATCTCCATGTAACTAAGTACCTCGAACTTGGAACCGGGAAACGTGATCTTCATGCACTACGTGCTGAATTGTGTATGTGTCATCAAAATGATCTTCATGTAGTTTGTAAATATATGCATCAACTTGATCTAACTCCGTATAATAATTTATACGTGTTTTTCGCGCATCGACGTGGTACCATCCGAAACCCCTACCCTGAAAACTGGTCGAAATGAAAATAAAAAACAAAACCCTGAAAATTGGTCGAAATTAAAATAAAAAAAGCAAAACCCTAGTCCCGGTTCGTGTTACGAACCGGGACTAAAGGGTTCGACCCCGCTCGCCCTGCCGCGTCCACGTGCGAGGTTCCAATTGGGGGGGGAGGACTAGTCGCGGCTCGTAATAAGGCGAGACCAACGGTGGGGGGGGGGGGGGGGGGGGGGGGGCTAGTCCCGCCTTGATAGTCCCGGTTGAACTGGGACTAGAGGCCTTCTGGAACCGGGATTAGAGCCCCTTTTTCCACTAGTGCGATGGGGTCCAAAACAATATGTCCCAGCGACATCTTCATTTGTCCGAACCGACCAATAAAAATCCAGCCCGATACTAAGATAGGGCATCCGACAGGTGGGTCTTACATGTCATATACACGTGCTCAGCAAGGCTTGGTTAATGGAAACGTGCAGGAGCTCCGCATGTAGCATTAACATCGGGGCCCCTCGACCTATGCATAACAAGGCCTCCCCTTGCTGGTCGCCTGACACTCTCTCCTACATTCCCTTCCTTTGCCCGCCACACACGCACACCACCATCGTCATGGATGTGAATAGAGAAGTGGTTCTCCTATCACGAGGCCAAAGACTTTGCCGAACACGGCATTATCGCACCGCCAAAGGCTGGCTGATAGAAAAACGTGGAGCGATACAAAATTTAAACCTGATGCTCAAAAACTTTTGTAGCCTCCAGTATGGATACTGAACGAACCGTGCAAAACATGCTTGAATGGCTGACGGGCTGAGCCCACCCGTTTAACGCTGAGTTCCATATTCTTTTTCCAGAACTTGAGATTCTGGTTGATGGCAAGTTCAGGTGGCAATGCCTCGCTAGACGGTTCGAGCATTTGAACAGAGGTAGGTTGCAATCAAAAGCTTGTTCAGTTTGACTAGCTGGGTGTACCGCCAAGCCAAATCTGCCTTTAGCAAAACCTAGTTTCGAATTAAAAGGCATTTGAATGCCCCGCTTTAGATTAATAAAACACATAAGCTCCATGAAGGATATACATTTAGTTGTGGCATACAACTTAGACAATATTCTACTTCCTCAACCAATATTTTCACGTTTTGTTTCGCCACTTTGTTACGAAAATCTTGATCTATTAAATAACATGAACATAGGGACAATAGTGGGAACAAAGTTGATAAGAACAAGTCGGTCTCCATATGATAGTTATTTGCCCTTCCAACATGCCAGCTTTCCTTTAAAACGTTGTTCAGAGAGTTGATACGTCCAAAACATATCTATTATTTCTAATTGTTCTATACTTGTTTTGTATGTATGCTACATATTTTTACTATAATTGAATACTATTTAGGATATTTTCTAGGACTAATCTATTAACAAGATGCCCAGTGGCAGTTCCTATTTCCGGCTGTCTTTTTTTTTCCAGTAAAAGTTGTTAAGAAAATATTCTCTAAAAATCATGAAAATCCATGTGGACCAATTTTCAACTGACACGAATACAAAGTCCAAAGGAGAGGCCAAGATGGGCCCACAAGGCCTAGGGGACCCCAGACGCGGCCTAGAGGGGGATGGCGCCCTCTGGCCACATGGGAGCCCTGCTCTGGCTCTGCCCTTTCACCTATATATTCCGTGTCATCAAAACTTTCGGGGTAGCCAAACTTTTTTAGAATATATATCTGAGGCCGTCGTCAAGTCAAAACCCTAATTCAGAATGGTCTGAAGCTCTTGCTAGCACCCTGCCTGCTAGAGGGGAGATCATCATCAGAGTCTTCTTCATCGTCATGCATGCCTAAATGCCTTTGGAGTAATGCGTGAGTAGTTCATGCTCGAAATACGAGTCCATAGTAGTAGCTTGATGGTTGTCTCTTCTCCTTGTGCTACCATGTTTAGATCTTGTGAGCTGCCTAACATGATCAAAATCACTATTATTTAATGCTACATGTTGTGTTTGCAGTGGATCAGATGAATTATGATATTATGTTCATTTTTTCATCTTTATATTCTCATGTACATGTTTATTTATGATCTTGCATGCTCTTCTATCCATGTGGTTACTTTGGCCAAGTAATTCTTTGCATCTTCAAGAGAGAGATAAGAGCTAGATAGTAGGTTCAAGCCTCATGTGATTCTGGGCTCGAGTGATAGAAACGTCTAAGAATGAGGATGTGTTGTTTATAACCATTGCTTACATTATGTACCAAGCTTAATGCAATAATCTGTTACTTACAAGTTAATACTTTTGGGTGATATACTAGATAGCGATCCGAGGGTGGATTACTAGTCATAGGCGATATTAACCTTTATTCTCACACTCCCTCCTTGCACATAATTTTTTATGAGTTCACATTAGGTAGGTGAAAAACCTTTGACGAGCAGAGTTTGTTGCAAAAGGTCCATTTAAATTTGTCATAAGCCTTCTCAAAGTCAATCTTAAAAATGACTCCATCCATCCTCTTCCTATGAAGTTCATGTGGTCGAATGTAGAACAACCACCCCTCCAGGATATGTCTACCAGACATCAAAGCCGTATGGGTTGGCTTAATCCCTTTATTCGGAATCGACGTAATGCGGTTAGTACCTACCTTTGTAAATAATTTAAGATTCCCATTCTAAAGACAAAATTGGTCTATTTTATTGTTGAATTTGCACCACATTTTCTTTCTAGGGTAATAGAGTAATTAACCGAAAGTTGAACCTAAACCGAGGTAATTCTCATGTTTGTAACGGAACGCACAAAGCCATAAAGTCTTCCTTAATGAACCCCCAATTTTTCGATATAATTAAGCTGCGAACCCATCTGGTCCCGCAGCCTAATTATGCTCCATTAGAAATGGCACTATACACCTCCTCTTCCGTGAAATTAGATGTAATAATTTGATTCTTCTCAGATGAAAGTTGCAGCAGATCATCAATAACATTCTCCACCAAGAATATTCAGTTATATTTCCTCCTCCACAAAGGTTCCTTCATCTTGCTCAAGCTGGAATATTCTTTCTACGTCTTCTATTTGCATTGAGATGGAAATTCCTAGTATTACTTCCTTCATCCTGAATGCATTTAACTTTAGCCCCTCTGCAATGAGATGGAGATCATTTGCATCTCTTAACACATCTTGCTCATCTCATCCATAATTAGCGTCAACCGCTCTTTTTCTTTCTTAACCGGACCACTATGGATCTTTGCCCAGTCTTTCAAAAATGACGCAAGTGCCAAATTTTATTTTCCATGGAATAATAGGAGTATCACCTTCTAACACCCCTATTCCACTTGGCCAACACCATCGAATAAAACCCCTCTTGTCAAAACCAAGATAGTTCAGTCGAAAAACGAGCATAAATTCCTAGATGTGCTCGACTACCTGAATCAATAAGTAACCTGTTTATGGTCCAACCCCGTACGGGTTAACTGGCGTACCGTCAGTAACTGCTCCCCTTCAAACTGGCAAGCACACGATCCATTGTTTCATACGTACGCGTATCATGACGACTCGCTTATGTATATTGTCAGCCAGAGAAGTCAATTTCATGAAGCTCTGTATTGTCGCATTTAGAAACGACCACCTCGCATGCAAGTTGTTGTTACTTCCCATGGGAGAATTCTTTTTTGTCCGTAGCCACATGAGAACTTATACCTTTTACTGCATGAGACGTTCTTGTTCTTTGAGACGTTCTTGTTCTTTCTCTAATTATTCCTTCTCACGTATGTTAAATGGCCCCATAACAAAAACTATAAATCAAACCAACCAACATGCCACAATACATTTACTTCTACCTTGGTGGCACATGCTGACGTTCTGTTCATGAATCATGATGATCTGGATCCTATAGCACCTACATGAGAATGAGACACACCATGATCAATATTTAAGGTGCTTGTCCATGCCACTAAAAACAGAGTAGGCTGCCTCCTCTGACCCAAAGAAAAAAAATACATCAACACATGCATGTGGTATATAATTATATGGACATGCCAAATAGAAAATAGTGTATCGTTCCTTCTCCAGTGATGAAACTAATAAATGTGGAAATCAATTAATACCAGTACACAGGAGCCAACTACTCCCAAGTAGCCAACCAACGGCACGGGGCAATTGTCGCCAATTAAGTTGGTCACTGTAATAGCCTGGACCGGGTACTACCTTGTTTCCCAACTCCACCCACATCGTCATGATGCAGGAGTATATATGTGTCCTTGTTTCCTCGGACAAAATTCTAGACATTCAGCTGGAGTAAACAATGAATCATGGTTTGTGCGGACGAGTGACAATGCCACATGTTTATAATTATATACTTTGTTTGTTCATAATGCCCACATGTTTATATATGTAAGCAAAAGTGAAGTGCATACTTGCATGGTCCAGCTTGCTCGGGCAAAGCTGCAGTGATTCTTGTCGAGTCGCTGTACGAATCTCCACGCATATGTGTATCGATCATCTACCAGATCGTGTCATCATCGACTCATTGTTCCGTCACCACATATATACTTTGACTTTCTCCATTGTGGTCCTTGTTGATAAAACTGAGCTTGATCATCGGTAAAAAAGAAACGCAACGATCTCTCGACCTTTTTGCTGCACCATTTTCTGTTTACTTTTGACTCATTACTTTCCTTTACATATATAATAAAGTAGTCCCTCTGTTTCGAATTATAATATACTCCCTCCGTTTCATAATATTTCATAATATAAGGTGTCTAAGATTTTGGCACGGATATTAAGACGCCAGTATTTTGCATGCGGTGGACTCATTTTATTTAGAAATAAATCGAGAGAGAGGACATCCTAATAGTCATAAATTGAAAACAATAGGTCGAATCCCTCCGTTCTAGATTCTGACTAGTTTTTCGATGAGTAAAATTGTCTATAAATCACAATACACCGTATATTTTGAAAATTTTCTCAAAACTTTAGGCACCTTATATCAAGGAACGGAGAGAGTACCTCGGATATTTAAATATCGACTAGTGAATATACGCATTAAAATACGTCTATATCTATACACGTTCGATTGTCAAAAAGCTAAAACATCTTATCATAATATGAAACAGAACGAGTAGAAGATAATGCACTGACTAAGGGCAACTCTAGCAGATCCCAAAATTAAGTTAAATACCGCAAATCTTTTTTGTGGTATGATTATTGATTCGCCAGTATGACGCTCCAATTCGATTTTGCAAATTCTTAAAGTATGCTGCTTTTCAAAATATAGTCATACGCGATCATACATAATTACGAGAAAACAAAGCACTCATCTTCCAAATAGTGGAGCATTTGAAACAAAATGGACAACTTTGATATTTATCAAAATTGATCAGGGTCTTCTGGGCGGCGTCGGCCACCAAGCATCCTCCACATCCGCCCACTCGCTCCAACTCCTCGGTAGCGGTCATCGATCGGACCAAGAACTTGTCGGCCAAGGACTGGTGTGCCTGGCTTGCTCCACATATGCCTCGTATGCTCCTCCGCATGGTGGTGGGGCTTCACGCAGAGCTTCATGTCGAAGCAATGGAGCGTTGGGAGGTGGAAATGGCCTCCTTCACATCGCATGCCTCCCGCTCGGCGTTGATGAGGAGCGCGTCATCATCATCATCGGAGCGTCCCGAGATGAGCACCTCCACCGACCACCTCTCTCGCTTTGGCATGCACGAACCAGCATCAACGGCCGAGTGGCAGGCAAGGGATGTGGCGGAGGCAATTGTCCTGCTCCCAAACATCTGTCGCATTTGACGAGCAGCTGAGAGCCAAACGCCGCCACCAGGCGGAGTGGCAGTAGCGGACGGGTCGGGAAGAGGCTAGACATCTGTCTCCTCCAGCCTGGCCTAAGCGGCCGGTTTCCGTGAGAGAGGCACCGCATCACGCGACTATCATTTCTGGCATCCCGTTCCAGTTTACTAAGGTGTGGGAGTGGCCGGAAAGGGTGGAGGCTAGCAGGAGCTGGGCTACGCGAATCTGTCCGTGCGGTAGAAGGAAGTGGCCGGAGTCAGAAAAGAGGCTTTGATGGTGGATAAGAGGCAACAACGATGAGAAAAAAAGACTCAGGATACCACAAAATACACCCTAGATTCTGTAAATATACATCTTTGTGGGGTGAATTTAGATTTCCCCAAAAAAATGCAGATCGGACCAAGATGCAGAATCTCATACAGCCTTTTTTCCCCCATAAGACGTGTATCGGCCTGATTTTATAGTTCCGGGCGCCAATATGCGGGTTCTCTAAAGTTGCTCTCAAAGTTACCTCCAATGGGCCTCCCCATCGGTCAATTTGTGTGCCCATTTTATGTGGACACCACTTCACCCACAACATTCGTGCCTGAAAGGGTGTTTGCACACGCCCGACATGTTGGTCACTGGTCCACATGTCAGTGGGGCCCCTTGTCAGCAATTGTGATGTCGGGTGTTCATCCTTATCTAGTCCGTGCGTACATGCTACCGCGTTGGCTCCGTCACCTCTATCCCACGCGCCACCACATCCAACATCACCAGCCAACACCACCGTCGCGTAGATCTGGATAGGGAGAGGTTGAAGCACAAAGACAAGTAGGCCGACTCGAGCCCTGACGGTTTTAGACGGAAACATCTCAAGTAGCACCAGCTTGGTACTATGCCGCACGAATCCTAGTGGCAATTCGGCAAACAATAATGTGGCAATTCGGCGGCGGCAGTAGGACGCTGCAGCAATTGTTCAAGTAGAAGACCGAGTGCGATGCGCAATGGTTCACACAACACCCCACATCACACACTGTAAGTGCTAACTTGTTCAAGTAGAAGACCGAGTGCGATGCGCAATGGTTCACACAACACCCCACATCACACACTGTAAGTGCTAACTAAAACAGCTCAAGTATTATTCTATACTGTTTATTGTGACACCAAGGGGATTAGTTTTGCGTTCAGTCTATTCACACTCAAGAGTGCGACAGTGCTCCTGATATGCCAAAAGTTATTGGGCAAAAGGGACTTGGCATCCCTTAGCTAGTAACTACCAGAGATATCTTTGACAAGGCCCGGCTGGTTAAGAGATAATGACCTAAGAAGGGATAATTACAAGCCATTTTGTCATTATACTAGCAATAGCACTGTCACAGCTCTTCCTAGTACAGCATTTTAACAGATATACATACATATGACAGACTGAATGATGCCTCTGGAGCCCTACATGCCTGTACGATCGACATATGTATATATGTTAGACTTAGTCCCCCAAAACGGAAATTAACTCTATGGCCATGAGAGTACACACCTGTGATGTCTACGTATATCACCTTTTTAATGAGCTGCATATATGCAAATATTATTTGTTCTGAATCTTCAGCATGCAGTACCAAGTTATTTGTCTCCTTTTGTTTCCCCTTTAAAACAGAAGAAATATGTAGGTAGTTTCATCTGCCATGTGGAGACCAACCTTTATTTCTTTATGCAGGACTGGAATTTGATATTGTCATTTTCTTCTTGTCTGTGCCATATAATTGTACTTTTTACATGTCCATATGTCACTGAATGAAATGAACAGTACCTTAAAACAACAGCTGGTCCAATTTTGACATTGCGTTTTGTTCCTACACAGCTACTAGCTCTGAGAAGAAGTGTATCATGTTATTGTTTTGTGTAGCTGCAAAAATAAGACGTACAATCGCTAGATTTGAGATAGAAAAGACAAGCACGTGTGATTAGTTAACCACCAAGTAGTAATATAAATTACGATGAACTCACCAGCTATGTAGTATACTAGTAGTACATGTGAATCATGATATATAATGTATGTTAACTGTTCTCAATACACAATGTACCTTTCTCTTTGGCCATCTTTGTCAGGGGTGGGTGGCAAAACTAACCCCACTCCAATGACCGGAGCAAAAGAGCTGCACCCAACAGCATAGAATGATGGCAATTTCAACCTCCGATCATCTCTTTCTCCATCTCACGCGCGCGCGCGGTCTCTCTCTCTCTAGCAACTTTGCAACCACTATATAAACAGCCACCTTTCCTCCCACAGCGCCGGCTTATACCAGTCTCTATTAGCTCCCCTCCTCAGCCACTGGCTAGCTCTAGTTTCTTCCTCTGCCCAATTATGCACCAGTCCCAAACACTCAAACACGGCCAGATTGTTCGTCACTAGGTAGGAATTTATCTCTCGATCCTTGCAACAACTAAACGCCTTCCGGCAGTCGACAGAGATCAATGAGTATCTCTGTGAACGGGCAGTCGTGCGTCCCGCCGGGGTTCCGTTTCCACCCCACGGAGGAGGAGCTCCTGAACTACTACCTCCGCAAGAAGGTCGCCTCCGAGCAGATCGACCTCGATGTCATCCGCGACGTTGATCTCAACAAGCTCGAGCCATGGGACATCCAAGGTAATAATAAAGTCTTACTTCTTGTTATTCTGATGCCGTGGCCTCATACCTTCTCGTTTTCTGATGCCATCAGTTACTAGCTTAATTGTGTTCATGAACCAATTGCTAGTTTCAGAGTGCAAACTAGTGCGCCATTGTAAGCTTATTGTATGCGATCTTGGTGTACGAACGAAGGCCACTAGTAACTTACTATGTGTTGTGGTTGTACTTGCACGGCCAAGAGAGACCCGTACGAATAAATTAGCACACCATCTAAGAGATCGCAATGTTTGATTTGGCTGCAACTGCAGAGAAATGTAAGATCGGTTCCGGGCCTCAGAACGACTGGTACTTCTTCAGCCACAAGGACAAGAAGTACCCGACGGGAACGAGGACGAACCGGGCGACCGCCGCGGGATTCTGGAAAGCCACCGGCCGCGACAAGGCCATCTACAACGCCGTCAAACGCATCGGCATGCGCAAGACGCTCGTCTTCTACAAGGGCCGCGCTCCCCACGGCCAGAAGTCCGACTGGATCATGCATGAGTACCGCCTCGACGACCCATCTTCCGCCAGCGGGGCCGACGGAACTACCACCGCCCTGGTACGATTACATAGCTCAATTGCCTAGCTAATGCACCGATCACCATTAATTGTTTGCTGCCGTAACAATTATATGGAGGTTTCATGGTGGTGCAATGATAAGAGTACGGGCGTCCTATCTTGCTCCTTGACACCATCTAGCCATAAATTTTTTTCTTCTTCTTCTTCTTCTTCCTCTCCCTCTACACTCTCTCACTGCACTAATGATTAAGCTTTTTCCATGTGCTTCATGTGCCCCAAAAAGTAATAATAATTAACACCTACCCTTTGCATGCCGCTGTAACGTCATGTTCAGGTCGTCAGTGCCGCCGCATCGTCGGACACCGGCGGGGAGGACGGGTGGGTAGTTTGCAGGGTGTTTAAGAAGAAACACCACCACAAGGAGGCCGGGGGCGGAAGCGGCAAGCGCAGCGGCGGCGGGGGTCGAGATCAAGGGGGCAAGGCAGCGCGTTCCTCCTCGCCACTTTACTCTAGCGATGACGCGCTCGACCAGATCCTCCACTACATGGGTCGGTCGTGCAAGCAGGAGCACGAGCTCCCATCCCCTCGACCGGAGCCCGCAGCGTCACGCTACGTCCGGCCCATCGACACGGTGCTCGGCGGCCACGGATTCATGAAGTTACCGCCTCTCGAGAGCCCGTCGGCGGCGGCCACACGGCGGACAGCAACGACGCGGCCGCTCTCAGCAAGCGGTGCAAGCAACGGCAACCCCGAGCTGGCGTGCGCCGATGAGCTGCACGTCCCCCACCGCGACAGCGGCATCACGGACTGGGCCATGATGGACCGGCTGGTCGCGTCACACCTCAACGGCCAGCATGACGCGTCCACGGACCAGCTCTGCTTCGACGGCGGCAGCGCAGGAAATACAGGCAACAACCACGTGATCGACGACGCGGCCGTCGACGGGTTGGCCTTCTACTCCGCCGCCGCAACGAGGCTGCTCGGCGGAGTATCAGCCGGCGCCGGCAGCAGCGACGACGACCTGTGGACCTTCGCACGCTCCGCGGCGTCGTCCGAGCGGCTGAGCTAGCCATCTCTCACAGTAAAAACATGTAGCTACCACCATTTCCGATCGATATCGAGCTCAAGGAACGTACGAAAGGTGGCGAGACACAGGACAGGAGCTGCCCTAATACAGTAAAAAGAAGGACTACAGCAGCAAGAAAAACAATAAAAGAGAGTGAGATCAACAGAGAGAGGGACAGAGATCTCAAAGGTGATTAGATTGATGTGTGGGAGAAAACTAAGTGAAAAAGAAAAGGGGATTAAAGCGGGCAGTAAGTTGGAATATCACTGTCACCGTGATCGCACCCGTCTCTTATTGTTTAATTAACCCCTACAAGTATAGTGCTATTAACTAGCATATGGTTACACTTATGATTATTATTATTTGGATCGGCTGTTTATATATTAATTAATTCGTAATATTCTTGTACACCTAAAGATTTAGTTTGGTGTGATCTTATATTCTAGGTAGGCGCGGTTGCTTATATATCTTGGAATTGTTACATGTCTGGACCTTTAGATGTAACTGTGTGCAAAGTGAAAACTGTCTATTTATTAGTTCCTCGAATTAACAAACATAATTGGTTAGTTAGGTGACTAATCAAATAAGTGATATTGATGCATTGTGGCTGTGACGACCATGGGTACCGGAGATCGAGAGAGAAAGTGAGAGATGCTGGACGCAGATCGTTATCTGGTTTGTCGTGAGAGGAGAAAAAGCTAGGCAAATGAATTGAATTAAAGTTGTAGGGAAGATTGAATTGAATAGAAAAGATCGATGGATGGATCGATCGGGCTATAGTAGCTGCCGCCTGTCCCCAGCGCACGTACCGTGGTGCAATGTCGATCGTGGTGCACTTTTGGTCGCCCAATAATTCCCGGCCGGCCCTCCATGGATCTCTCTTGATCGAGCTCCTCTTGCTCTAGCTAGCTACTCTCACTCATGGCTCACTGATTTCCTTTCTAGAGAGAGAAAACAGCAACCAAAAAGCTTGACAGAGAAACAAATTAACATACTACATACATCGTAGACACGGAAATGGTAATGATCGATCTAGAGAGAGAAAGATCTTGAGGGGGGAAGAAGTGACATTTTCGGAGAGAGAGGGAGTGGCAACCGGCAAGTGGGTGCTTGTCGGGCATGCATATGCATGAGAGAGTAGTGCCCAGGGGAGAGAAGATACGCCTACGCAGCTTCGCACTCACGCACAGAAGTCAACAAAAAGGCCGCAGCTACACACTGATACTTGATGAAAGCATGCATGTAGACGTCAAATACGTCGATCGTGGCGCCATGCAACTTATCACATGCACCCATGCATGCAAGCACATATCTACATGCATGTAGACGTAAATACGTCGATGAGAGTATATTTTCACTGCTTCTCGTACATCGAACTGGTCGGGGTCAGAGCTAAAAGGGAAATTGAATTGAATTAAGTTGTACCACAAAAAGGTTTGAAAGGGACGTGTCAGTCCCGACCCTGCTGCTACCGCGCTACAGTAGTGCTCCACTAGCTACCACCGCTGGCGACGACGAGGAAACATCCCTCCGTCCCCACGTGGGGAATGAGTCCACACACGCGTAGCAGCTTTCTTCAGCTCTACCTTGTCCCACACTGTTCCATAAGATTAACGCTCGAGATATACTCCCGATTTAGATCGATGACTCGTCTATATAGATACTAATTTATCTAAACATGTTCTAGTGTTATATATATATATCCGTATCTACATATAAGTCAGGGTGCAGGTGGGATCGTTGGCGGGGGCCCGCACCCACCCCACATCTGCCGCATAAGTTAAACGGGATACCCACTTAACCCCACATATTATTATGTGGTATACGTGGGCTCCGTGGGATGCCCACCAAAACATTGGACATACCAACAGGCACAAACCAACTCTCCAGCATCGCTCGAACAAAGCCTCCCAAATCGCACATACAGGCTACAGCCGAAGCATCGCATCGAGTAATCTGCTCCCAGTCAATTTCTCAAGAACGTGAGGGCTCGGCCCGTTCTTCTCTTCCTGCCTGACTTGGCCGCCGGACTACCTGCGCGCACACCGTCCGCTGCACCATGCCGTCTGCCGCCCAACTCGGCCTCCGCCCAGGGCCGTCGGCGATTTGGCCGGAGCTGCGGCGCCCAGTCTGTCCTCCGCCCAGGGCGTCGGCGATTTGGCCAGAGCCACAGCGCCCAGGTGTCCTTCGCCCAGGGCCGTCAACGATTTGGCCGGAGCTACGACGCCCAGGCTGTCCTCCGCCCAGGGCGTCGGCGATTTGGTCAGAGCCGCAGCACCCAGTTGTCCTCTGCCCAGGGCCGTCAACGATTTGGCCGTTCAGATGCAACCAGTCAACCACACATCGCCGCCACCGTCCACGCTACAAGGACCACACGCCGTCGTCCCCGTCCTTCCCATCCATATTCGACGCCTCCACTCCACGACCACGGCCGCCATCCCCGTCCTTCCCATCTCCGTTCGACGCCTCCACTCCAGCAGGCGGCCACGGTTCTCGACGGAGAGGAGCTGGGAGCCGTGCGGCGAGCTGTGACGGCGACAAGTCGTTGTGTTGGAGGATAAGCTTCTCGCCGGCGTCGGTCAGGCTCCGGCGGTCGGGCGGCTCTGTTTCTTGAAGGGTTCGTGTGGGAACCGAGATTGGACAGATATGGGCTCAACGTGGGCTATATGTGCAGTCCCATGAATCCCACCGAGTTTTCCTGCTTACCCGTGGGTCTCCGCCTAAGAAGTTACGTGGGCTTGGCTAGTGGGCGTCGTGGGCAGCCCACTCCCACCTGCACCCTGACATATAAGTGAGTTATCTAAATCTAGCGGAGGGAGTACTACACAGTCTACACTGTGTTGGAAGTCTCAAAATCCTTTCACAGACCTTACATCTAAGTTCGTATTTTCATATATAAGAGCGTCAATAGTAATTTACTTTTTTGAAAGATAACCCATGATATCTAATGGTGATCTTAAACCCGGACCTTGCACTTTTATCTATATATGTCTCAGGATCCTCATATGTCCAGAATTTCTGACACCACCCATTTTCTACCCATATAATGGCTGCAAATGAGGTTGTCCGCGGTGTCCAAGCAGTGGCCAGAGTGAACCATTTTATCTTTTTTTTTGTCCCCCTCTCCATCCCCTCAAATCCCATGCAATTAATCGGACAATTTTGAGTGACAAAGCTGGATGTACATAAGAACGAGGGTTCAAAGCGGTTGCAAATATGTACACAGGAAATGAGGGGCCAAATTAGACCATCTCGGTAGGAGATGATCTAACATATTCAATATATTATATTGATAAAATGATAATAGTCTAAGGTGATTTTTTTGACATAATTGTTTATGTATTAGGCCAAGGTCTCAACGAAAAACGATTATTCATAGCTTAGCTTCTTGACAACAAATTGTGTATGGAGCTCTAACTTATGCCCGCTAAATACAAGGATCCTCATGGTGTGGTGGCTTGTTTTTACCAATAACGAAATCCAAGGGGTGGATATATATACACAAACTCTACAAGATATTAAAAGTTGTTTCAAATGAAAGGATATTTTCAGATACGCCAATGTATAGCTGACTGAGATTCGCTGACTTTACCCTGACATACAGACCCCTTATATGGTGTGTCCCACGTGTTAGTGACTTAAAGGCACGTGACTTTGTGAGATCGAAAGTCAAAAAATCCGTTTTTGAGGTACCCCCGTCATCATACTATTCGTCGAGTATATGAAGGTCTCAAACAAAATAATCAGTGCTTAGATTCCTGACAAAACTTTTTATGGAGATCTCACTGATGCTCGCTAGATACAAAAATGTCGTATGACAAATTGGATGATAAGAAATGGAACAGTCTGGGAATACTTTACTATCTAGATACATAGAGCAAATTCAGCCAAACTTAATGCATATGGCTATTTTAGAAAAGGGGGTCGAACGAAAGCCGAGGAGGCAGCTACAAGCATCATAATGAACAAAGCACGAAAGTTCATCCGCAAGCACTAATCCCTTCGTTTCTATTTTTTGCGTTCTAGGTTTAGTCAAAGTCGAACTTTGTTTAGTTTGACCAAATATTTTGGAGAAAATACCAACATGTACAATTTGTTTTCTATATGATTATAATCGTTGTAAAGTGTATTTTCATAATATATGCATTTAGTATTATTATGGATGTTTGACATTTTTTCCTATATTCTTAGTCAACTTGAGAAAATTTGACTTTGACTAATCCCACACCTTAAGTAAAGAAAAACAGAGGGAGTACTAAAAACTAAAAGATGAGGACATATGGCATTGTATGATGCAAAAGCTAACGAGGAATGTATACACGGGATGTAAACCCATACAGCGGCCACTCTGTCCCCTCTTTATGGCCGGCAGCCAACATGGGTAAGCAAGACAGGATTAGTCGGAAGCCAACATGGTGAGGTGATGTTTTTACCAATAAGCAAAGCCAAGTCGAGTCTATATATACACAAAGCCTACAAGATTTTAAAAAGACTTTTTCAAATGATAGGATTTTCTCGATCGGATAGGGTAATCTCTTAGCATTTACTATTTGTGTACACTACGTACATATAGAAGATTATGTATGTGAAATTGGTGGAGCAATTCAATTCTTCAACCTATAGCATCTGCTATCTGCACATATTGAAATTGATGGCCGTTTTGCAGGAAGCCGCAATGCAGGAAAAAGAACACCTTAAGGTTTATGTGGCCTTTTTTTTATGGTAGTACACCTTATACATTGTGGAAAAATAAACTTACCATTAAGATTTATGTATGTAATTGGAAGAGCAAAGTAATAATTCGAATTAAAGGTGTTTGTGTGGCTGTTAGACTGTTAGTCAGCGATCGTTGAACACCAGAGATATGCTGAAGAGGATAAATTGGAACGCAACTGATGTGTTTCATTGCACTCTCTGTTTCAACTGGCCAGACAGAAGACTGGTTACACCTATTCTTTGGATGTAACTACAGTATCCGCATTTGACTTATTTACAAATTGATTGGGAGCCGGGCAACTCCTTTGAACAGGTTTTCTTTCTTACTAAGAGATCGAGTCAGCAGCCTTTCTTTACCGAAGTGGTTATCCTAGCAGCTTGGAACATATGGAAATAACGAAATGAGGCTATATTTCAGAATATCATGCCATCATTTAGAGGCTCGAAGAGGGGATTCATTCATGATGTCACCATGCATGCTTATGCATAGGGTGAAGGCAAAGCATTTACAAACTTTGTCATCATGGATTGACTCATTAGCCTAGATGTCTTCTTTTCTCTGTAATTATGCTGTAAATATCTTGTAGTTTGGTGGGTGATGCACACGGTGGTGTTGTTGGGAAATCCCAAGAGGAAGGTATGAAATAGTGCAGCAGCAAGTTTCCCTCAGTTGTGAAACCAAGGTTATCGAACCAGTAGGAGATGAAGATTCTTCTGAAACTGTCAACGGCGCCAGAAAAATGCTTGTGCTTAGTTGACGAGGGAGTGTCAAGGTCTTCTAAACAGAGGTGCTTCTTCTCCCCGGCAACGGAGATGATCCTGACGGTTGACTTGGAACCTGCACACAACACAATCAAGATACTTTGCCCCAACTTAACAGTGAGGTTGTCAATCTCACTGGCTTGCTGTAACAAAGGATTAAACGTATGTGTGGAAAATGATGTTCGTTTGCAGAGAATGAAAGTAACAGGATTGCAGTAGGTTGTTTTATCAGTTTAAGGAAAAAGGACCGGGGTCCACAGTTCACTAGTGGTGTCTCTCCATAAATAATAATAGCATACATGCGGGTAAACAAATTACAGCTGGGCAATTGATAGAATAAAGAACTGCATAACAATGCATATACAAGTCATGGTGTCTAGTGTGAGATTCATTTGGGCATTACAACATGATACATAGACCGTCATCCAACTGCATCTATGACTAATAATCCACCTTCAGGATAGCATCCGCAACACCATTTAGTATTAAGTTGCAAACAACAGATTATTGCATTAAGTAAAGTGTGTAATGTAAGTAGCACAAATATCCTTAGATAAAGAACTATTGTTTTATCCCTAGTAGCAACAGTACATCTACAATCTTAGAGGTTGCTGTCACTCCCCCAGATTAAATAGAGACATGAACCCACTATCGAGCATAAATACCCCCTCTTTTAGTCACAAGCATCTACTTGGCCAGAGCATCTACTAGTAACGGAGAGCATGCAAGATCATAAATAACGCACTCACAAGATATATTATGAAGCAAATGACATAGTACTCAATTATTCATCGGATCCCAGCAAACACAACATGTAGCATTACATAAAGAGGATCTTGATCATGATAGGCAGCTCACAAGATCTAAACATGATGGCACAATAGGAGAAGACAACCATCTAGCTACTGCTATGGACCCGTAGTCCAAGGATGAACTCTCACGCATCAGTCCGGAGGCGGGCATGGTGATGTAGAGCCCTCCGGTGATGATTCCCCTCTCCGGCAGGGTGCCGGGAAGAGCTCCTGAACCCCCCGAACTAGGGTTGACGGCGGCGGCGGCTCTGGAACGTATCGTGGAAAAGTGTTCGGGTGCTTAGGGTTATTTTGTCGGGGGGTATATGTAGGCGAAAGGGCGAAAGCGGTGGAGCCCCGAGGGGCCCACACCACGTGGTGGCGCGGCCAGAAGGGGGGCCGCGCCTCCACCAGGTGAGGCCGCCTCGTGGCTCTCCTCCGTATCCTCTTCGGTGTTCTGGAAGCTCCCGAGAAAAATAGGGACTTTGGCTTTTGATTCGTCCAATTCCGAGAATATTTCCTTAACAGTTTTTCTGAAACCAAAAACAGCAGAAAACAGGGAACTGGCACTGTGGCATCTTGTTAATAGGTTAGTCACAGAAAATGCACAAAAACCATATAAAGTGTATATAAAACATGTAGCAATTGGTATAATATAAGCATGGAACATAATAAATTATAGATACGTTTGAGACGTATCAGTGGGTTTAATAAAATGTTGTGGGCCTCATGCCCTGCAGTTTCGGTTTCAAATACATAAACTTACCCTCAAGTTTAAGGTGTACCTTCAAGTTTGTGGTATAGCTATAAGAATTTGAAAAATCATTTCCGCGCACTCTGCTCTCTCTTTCTCTTGAATGTATTAATATGAGAAAGCATGTGGGTCTAAAAACATGACCTTATACACCGTGGGTAAAACTATAAGTAAGGTGGGTCCTACCTTATGGAAAAAATATACCACATACATTGCTTTTTCCATAAGGTGGGACCCACTTGTCCTATGGAATTTATCATAATGTATAGGGTGAACTTTAGCAAAATAGTTTAAAGGGAACCTGAGCTACATGTAGCTCATTTTTTTCAAAATTAAAAATTGGCACTTTTCCGTTTCTAAAAATCAAGGAAAACATTCCATGTAGATATTGTCGAGATCTTCAAGAGTGCAAAGTTTCAACTCAAACTTCGTTGTATTCTAGGCTACAGAAAAAAAAGACAAATCAGGCAAATTTTCAATTTTCAAACTGTATATTGTTTACCACCCGCATTTACCCATTTGTCATTTTTACCCAGAGTACAATACAATGAATTTCGAGTTGAAATTTTGCACGCTTGGATCTTGAACCTATCTACATCTTGACTTTTTATTTTGCAATTTTTGGAAACAAAAAATACCAAAAAAAAAAGTAAAGGAGCTCCATGTAGCTCGGGTTCCAAATCCACTCTCGAATTTCAGCCATAAGTTGGGACCAATAACTATTGGTATACACACATCTGCGAGAGAAAGGAGAGAGAGAAATAATCTTTTATTGTTTATAGGTAACCTACAAACTGGATGCGCAACTTAGTCTTATGGATATATTTTTCCCTACAATGTATAAGGACTTAATGTGTTCTTTTTACATATTGCGGCTGCCCTCGTCTCTCTTTATAAGTGCATGTGTATGGGAAATTGTGTTTTGGCTCAAACCAGCATGTAGTCTGATTATGATTAGTGTATTATAATAAAAGTTTTAAATTTTCAGAAATTCTGATATAAATTTTCGGGTGTACCTACAAAACATTTATGTTGACACACAAAGTTTCACAAAAGAATAATTTTCGTGTTCTGTATAAAAAGACAAATCTGGTTCTAAAAATAACTTTTTGCTAGACATTTCATTTGTCTTTTTGAACAGGGTTCAAAAAATGTCTTTTTCTCGTTTGACAAAAAGTTTGTGTGCCTAAAATAATAATTGGATGTACACCCAAGTTCCTTCCAATTTTTTTTTTACATTACAAAATATGTTTTTTCATAATAAGAGCTTCTCGTCCTACAAATTAAACTACAAGTTCAAATGGATTTTCGCATGAGTATTTGTTTCTCTCTCGCACGGTCGAACTGTCTCTAGCTGTAGATGCATAGGGCCGGGGACCAATATGGAGGGAGAGGGCAAGCATGCATACATGGACCCTGTACGTGGAGCGTGACGGTTCCGTCGCTTTTGGCCGTGGGGATGCCTCCGCTGCATGATGCGTGTGACTTTTTGTCAATGCATCCATCAGCCTGTGCCGGCTGCGATGGAGTATATCATTTTTTGTCCAAGCTTTTGTAAGTGCCGAATAGCAATAAGCGTGCATGTCTGTCACTGTGTACCGTTGGCTGTTAGCCTGTTACGTGCTTGTTCTGCTTCATTCCTGGTGACATGCCACTCTGAAAGGCATATGATACATATGACCATTGTTAGGGCATGTAGAACGCAAGGTGTTTAGTGATCTTCTTACAAAACTAAACAGTTTTTTCATAAGAACAGATGATTATTTTCTATATTATACTACCTCTATTTTCTAATATAAAATGTTTTAGCTCTTTTTCACATTCACATGTCTAAACTTGTATCTAGACATTATGTCTAAAGATCTTTATGTGTGGTTCTTGCATCAAATAAAGGTAATATTAACAAAGATAATCTAACGAAGAGAAATTGGAACGAAAGTAAAAAATGTTATTTTGTGATCAAGAAGAAACAATCCAGCATTTGATTATCTCGTGTTCATTTGCTAAGATGGTTTGGCGTATTGGGTTCATGGCGTTCAATATTAGACCTCCTTTGTAGTATTGCAAATTTGTTTGGTAATTGGCTATATGGGGTGGACAAAAAAGAGAAAGCGCAAATCCGAGTGGGTACATGCGCTTCAAAAAAAAAACGTAAACACATCGACTTTCATGCAGGTGATCCCAATGGCTATTCATTCAATTCATATGTGGTCCTACCTACAAGCAACGGAACAAGCATGCCGTTCTGGATATTGGGTGCAGCCGGTATACCGCCAATACAGTTGGTGTTCTGATTATAGGATAGCATGTTGATACAGAATCAATTTATGTTATCAGTTCTTTCTAGACGGTTGATCCACGTATCAATATTATGTGACCCATGATGTAATCCGCTGTAAAACTGGTTTGGAAATAAAGTAATAAAGGACGTATGCATCAAATCGATGCAGAGGCTGGGACTCCCCTTTTCGAGAAAAACTTGTATTTAGACAAGTTTTAGTGTCTGCATTTACTCATTTGATGTATATCTAGACAAAATGTGTAGTATCTTGTCGGGGATGTAATCCCCGGTACCCTAAAGATACAGGATTATTGTATTGGTACTAAAGGTAAAAGTGCATTTAAATAAGGAAGAGATAAATAAAAGAGAAAAGAAAGCGGCCTAGACCAACTTCACCCTTGATGGGCCGAGAGGGACAGTGCAGTGGGCCGAAATCCGCTGCTCGGTCAAACCGAGTTATCCTCTACTCGGCAGCATCTTCGTCCTCAACCGCATTGGCCTCCACTACCGCAACTCGGCACCGCATCCTCGCCCTCGACTCGGGCGAGCCGAGATCTTCCGCTACCTCGGTCGCGACCGGCGCACCCCGCCCGACCTTGGCTCGGCCTCGAGCCCCCGGCATCGCGCCTCCAGCATCCCGGCTCCACCCGAGCACGCCCGCAGCCGGCATCGCCTCCACGGCCTCAACCGCGTCCAGAGCCTCCGGCCGAGCACGGCGCCGCCCCGGCCTCGCGCCCCCGACATCCGCACCGCCTCGCCCGTGTCGGCTTCCTGGACCTCGCCTCCACCGACTTAGCCGCCCCAGCTCTTCCGGCTTCGCAGGCCCGGCTTCCCCGAGATCGGCCTCGCCTCCGCTCGTGCCGGCATCACTGCGCCATCCCCGACCTCGGCTGCGCCAGCTTCGTCACCACGCCCCCGACATGGCGCGTCCCGGCAACACCCCGCTCTGGCTTAATGTAACATCCCAAAATATTAATATAATTATTAATGCAAAAATGTGGGCCAACAAAAACTTTTCTTATAAAAATTAGTGTATGTTCGTTTCTTGATTATTGTTGGTTTGCATTGCTTGCAAGATTGTTGAATTCTAGCTCTAATTACAAAGTTGAAGGATAGAAAATAAACAAAACAAAATTTCAAAACTATAACACCATGTGACACATATCACAATATTTTACAAAAAAAGAAACCTACTTTATTTTTCAAACCAAAATCAGTGGGGAATATCCTCAACCCTCCTATTTGATTTCCCCAAGTTATTCTCCTTCAAATACAAATTCAAAACCGCAAATTCAAATTATAACTTCTTTTATTTAAAATATTCAAAATATCCCAAATGGACCATGAGACACTTGCCACAAATGTAATCCAACAATGCCATGAGTTTGGACCAAAATGGAAGAAGCAAAACATGAAAATAAAATATCAAAAATATGTACTGTTTTGGTTTAGGGATTTCATCGAACACCCTCTGTGCATCGACTGTTCTTCACAAACCCGAACCAAAGCATGGATCAATTCGTGCGATGCGCTGTTTAATCGTCGAATTTGAGCCTCCACTGGATGCGCCGCATCACCACGGTCACGCAGCACCCGAGATCGAGCAAGGAGGTGGCCGGGATCGTCGAGGAGACGCCGGCGACAGCCGCGGCCGCGCGCACGTCGCCGTGTCGGCACTGTGGCCGCGGCGACGCCGCGCCGTGCCGGCCGCGCTGCACCCTCTCTCTCCCTCCCTCACCTCCTGGCCCCCTCGCACCGCGACAGCAGACAGCGCAGCCGCAGCCACGCCGCGACGTGCACGCCGCGCGCCGCCCGTGCGCTCTCACGGCCGGGCCAAAAATTCGACCTCGCCCGAGCGCGCCACGCCACCCCTCCATGCCCAAACGGTTCCCCGAGCACCCCGCAACCTAGCCGCCCTCTCCACCGGCCTACGGCGAGCTAGCACGGCCGCGGGTGCCCTCTGCACCGCGTCCACCGTGCGCCGCCCGTCCGCTATATAAGGCACCCCCCGTGCTCCACCTTTGCCACACCGCCCCACTGCCTCTCCTCTCCACTCCCCTCTCTCTCGTGCGCCGCTAGGGAGCCAAGGCCGAAGCCGCGAAGCCTCGGGCCGCCGTGGTCTCCTCGAGCTCGCCGTGCCCGAGGTAGACGACGACCCCGGCCGGGCCACGGCGCCCTCCCCTTCGCTCCCCTCTGCCCTCACTCGCCTCCCCTTGGCCCCCTCTCTCACCCGCGCCCTTTTTCCCTCTGGTCCGTGCCCAGGAGCGCCGCCGATTGCTCGCCGGAGCTGGAGCAAGGCCGCGGAGGAGGAGTTGCTCGCCGCCGCCGCTCGGAGCCACGCCAGCAAGCGCCGTTCGTCCCAAGGTCTTCCCCGAGTCGCCGCCGTCGACCCGCACCGTCCACACGCCCTCCCGAGCCCCCTAGGTGAGCCTCTGTCCACCTCGCCGTCGCCGGAGCCGCAGCGCCGCTCGGTTTTGGGTCGCCGGCGACGCGCGCGATCTCGGCCGTTGGATCTCAGATCCACGGCCGCGTAACGGTTCGAGTAGTAGTCGCTGACGGGTGGACCCCACCCGTCAGACTTTTAAACTTTTCCCTGCACGCGCACTGTTTATTTTGAGTCACTGACGAGTGGACCCCACCCGTCAGGTTTCTCAACATTATCCACTCTGGGTTATTTATTCGAATTTAGGTTTGATTCAAAACCAGTACTGGACCCAAACTTAGAAATTTCATAACTTTAGTTTTACAACTCCAAATGGAACAAATCAAACTGTTCTGGATAGGTTATAAAATTATCTATCCAACCCAATTAGTTTCACTCCATTTGGATATATAATAAAAATACATTATTCAAAATACCATAAAAGGTTTAAATTCTAAACTTGTTTGTTTCTGATACTCTGTTAATCCAAATTAGTTGAAACTAATTTTATTAGATCACATTTAGCCATGGTTAGTCACCCCTAAGAGGATTTAATTTTTAGATCAACAGAACTTGATTAGTAGATAAAACTTGATTATTAAGCTTCTGGAGTCAAAACATTGTGTAGGGAGTTTGATAACTCCAATTGATCCAAATCCAATTGTGTTGGATTCTACACATCAGTAGCTTTCTGTAGAAATTTAGTTTGTATTTTTGTGACCAACAGAACTTAAGTTATGTAATTAAACATGTTCAACTAGTTTCTGCCCTAATGAAGATGGGGTTGAATAATGGCTAATTCAATTAAATTGAAACCAAATTGTATTGTTTGATCTATGAAGTGGCTATTTAGAGTATTGAGATTGTATTGTTGTGGTGATTGATTGAGTAGGTTAGTGATTGTTTGTATTTGCTTGATTGTGTATTAGACGAGAACGTTGCCGGATATATCGAGGAGGAAGGACTTGTGGAACCTGAGGATCAAGACCAAGATCACTTTGCCGAGCAAGGCAAGCTACTCTCTGAGCTTGCAACCCTATTACATGCTTCTATTTTTACAAAGTCATTTTAAAGCAAGGTTTTTATAAAATCTTTTCGTAGAGTATATGGAAAAAAATTATTTTGCCACCCTATGTAGAAATATATGATAAATTATAGGATGGGAAAAATAAAGATGGTTTTATTCAAAACTCCTTTAAAACCTCATGTGGCTATGAAGCACCAAGATGTGGTGATGAGTTGGAGAAAAGAAGAATGGAGGTTTTTGATAAAACGCACATTGTGTCTTTGTACTTACGTCAATCAACCGATACTCTGTGCGACCACATCTACCCACATATGGGAAAGGGCTTAGCCATATAATTTGCTCATATTAGTATGGGATACCTCATCGACGGAGATGACTCCGTTATGCATGAGGGGATGGTTGATGACCTACCCCTGACTTGGGTCCTCGCTCAAACTCTAGGAAAAGATAAGAAGGAGGATAGAAGGATGTCCCCTATACACCGTCAGATAAAACCTATGAGTCCTCACGCTTAGATTCCGACGGGCTGGATTAAGTGTCGATGGAAAGTATCATAGGGGTAGGATCCTATACTAGCATGAGCAAAGGACAGACTAGGGTCGGTGACTCAACTTCGCATACACCTAGTATGGCGAGACGTGGCTGACACGATGAGTTATCGGATGGGTGTGGGAAAAGCATGCTACCTCTGCAGAGGGTTAAAACTATTCGAATAGCCGAGTCCTTGGATATGGACAGTTGAGAGGCCCTACTTTGACCATGTGCAAGTTTTGGAAAAAGTTTTGCGTTCTAAAAAGAAAAGGAGAACGTTCCATACACCTATACCAACGGATCTGTATGAGGTAGTTGGAGATTAATTACCATGAAGGGTTTTGGCCGGGAAAAGGAGGAGTTTTGGAGAAAACTAATAAAATTGAGATATTAAGAGTAGTTATAATCTCCTTACCTTCTTCAACAAAGATACAGAGATGTTTTAAATAAATAAAAGTGTGAAACTAAAAATGAGATTAGTGCACTCATGTTGGAGTAGTTTGCGAGTACATTCAAATGTACTCATACTAGTTTTTGTCCCTGGCTATTGTCGTAGCCAGACTTCGAGGAGCACTACGCCCAGGAGGAGTATGGCGACATCTATGCCAACTGAGGAGCTTCATAAGTCGACTGCCTGTCGGGTCATCGCTAGGATTTGATGTCTACTACGCCTTAGTTCCGCTGATTGTTTTGGTTTGGCCCATGAAGGCACCTATGTAAAACTTGGTCTAAATGACCGGTATTGTAAGACTTTAATTCGTATTGTAATGGATGTAAACTTTGGTATTCAGTTCGGATTATGTGCAACGACAGACTGATCATGGGATCGTTGTGTTAAGCATAATCGGGTATTTCGGACAGCTAGTCCGGGGTCCCCACAGACCTGGTATCAGAGCCATCTCGACTTTAGGAGCCTTAGATTAGCATGGTCGCTAGATAGTTATTACAAAAGTTAAGTTTTAAAGAAAACAAAGGAAGGAATTATTTTCAAAAAAAAAAATGCTTATCTCTAACCCTCTCACTTATGCAAAATTCTCTTCTTACAAACTACTAAGTTTCTCTCATATTCATAAAAACTTGCCACACTTATCATTTTAATAAACTTAAAAATCTGCTCACATATTGTCCCTTACATTAAAATTTTGATACACTTGTCATCTCACTAACTTAAAAATTTGACTTAAAATTGTAGATGGCACTCCACTTCACCGAGTTCGTTCAGCTCGAGAAGGACGGCACGTTGATGTTCGAGAAGGACCTGTTCGAGTTGACCAAGCTGTTGGGTCGTCCCACTCCTGAGTTTAAGGGAGCCCAGGTGGACACTCCCGGCAACGGGAACCTGTCTTGGTTGGTCGAGTCGTCTGTTCGCGGGAACATCAAGTCCCCCGGATCCAAGACACTCATCTTTACCACCATGGATGTCCACTGGGACGACGGACTGTGTCGTTCCATGCAGCGGATGCTATCCCGACTTTGTGAGGAGCACAAGGCGGAGTTGGTGAACTCTCGTTTCCAGTTCTACGGGAGGCGCACCATCGATGGACACCCTATTCGGTCCCCTCTACACCCGACGTTCGGAGAGTATATCTTGGACATGGAGATTATGCTCTTTCGCACCCAGGAGGATCTGAGGTGCGCTAGACTTCGGTCTCACTTTGAGCGCCTCTCGCTCAAGGAGAGTCGCGAGAGTGAGGCACAGCTGAAGGAGGAGAAGGTCGCTCTTCTCAAGAAGAGGACCCAGTTGAAGAAGACCATAGCGAAGCTCCGCAAGAAGGTGGCAGAGCAGGACGAGCTGATCGAGGATCTGGAGCTCCGTACTGATGAGATGGAGGAGGAGGGCGAGGATCTCCGTAAGGAGAACAGCGCTTTCCTCAGTGACGATGACGACTATCTGGAGGAGATGGACTATGAGCAGGAGGATGACGAGGAGGAGCTAGAGGACGAGGAGGAGGACCCAGAGGAGCCACCCTACCAGTCCGATGCTGACGTAGCAGAGCCTGAGGTTCCACCTCAGTAGGCGAGTGACTTGAGTACTACCGCAGGATTAGGTCGACCCCCCCATCGCTAGTAGAGTAGAAGTAGTGGTTCTTTTGGAACTTGCACTATGTACATTAGCTTAAGAGATAATGTTGTAAGCTTGATATGGTGAACTCTTGATGTAATGGTTGTGCTATATAAGTGTGTGCTAGTCTTGATAATCTGTGTGAAATGTTTCTCCTATAATACTTAATTAATCAATCCCTACACGAAACCAACCTTTTTCCCTTGGTCAAAACCTTTTGCTTGCCCCTCATACCCGGTGTTCTTCAGGATGGTGGACACTCGTCGCTCCAACCCGGATGGAGGACCACCACCCCCACCGGAACCAACCACCGCCCAACTTCTTGCGCTTATCATGGAGGAACGCCAAGCTGCTCGGGCAGAGCGTCAAGCTCATATCGCTGCCCTGCAGCAGATCGCTGCCGCACACAACAACAACAACAACAACCACCACAATGGCAATGGCAATGGTGAAGGAAATCAGCGATCCACTTTGAGTGATTTTCAAAAGACCAACCCACCCACCTTTTCCAAGGGACTTCACCCACTAGAGGCCGATGATTGGCTTCGCACCATTAACAACAACCTGGAAGTTGCAGCCGTGGGAGAACCTGAGAAAGTGCTGTATGCGACCCACTATCTTGCCGGACCTGCACGGTCTTGGTGGGAAGCTACCAAGGCTCTCCAGCAAGCTGGTTATGTTATCAACTGGGTTGAGTTCCAAGGGAAATTCCGCAAGAAACACATCCCCGGTGGACTCATTGAAAGGAAGAAGGATGAATTCCGCAAGTTGCGGCAGGGAAGTAGAGATGTGGTCGGATACCTGGATGAGTTCACTGACTTGTCTCGGTATGCTCCTGATGACACCGACACCGAGAGGAAGAAGATGGAGCGTTTCATGAACGGACTTCATGATGAGCTGCAGTGTGCTTTAGTTATCCATGACTTTGTTGATTTGGAGTCACTTGTGGACAAGGCCATCCAGTTGGAGACCAAGCGCAAGTCCATGTTTGAAGGTCGTAAGAGGAGAATGATTGCCCAGGAAGGTTCGAGCAGCCAGAAGCCTCGCACCTACCCACAAAACCCCAAGCCAGCCTATCGACCGCCACCAACCCCACGCCCCAATTACCCTAATCGCCCAAACAACCCAAACAGCTTCAACCGTCCCAATGACAACACCCGTCCCGGAGGGAACTCTAACAACTTCAACCGCAATGCCAATGTTGTCTGCTTTAATTGCGGCACTAAAGGTCACTACTCCAAAGAATGCCCCAATCCTAAGAAGAATGGTCCACGCCCCGATGCACAAGCGCCAAGCAATGGCCAAGGCCGTAATGGAAATGGCAAGAACCCCGCATCCCGCGGAAATGTTGCTGTTGCCAAGGGACGTCTGCACCACATCAACGCTGAAGAGGCCATGGATGCGCCAGATGTTGTGCTGGGTACGTTCCTTGTCAACTCAGTACCTGCAACTGTTCTGTTTGATTCTGGTGCGACCCATTCTTTTGTTACCCAAGAATTTGTTGCTAAGGGAGGTTTAGTCGGAAACCTCTTACCCAAACCCATGGTCATCCAAATCCCAGAATCCACCATAGATACCAAGTCGTATTGCCCGGACGTTTCCCTTGAAATCAAGGGGGAAAAGTTCCTAGTCGACTTAATCATTTTAGGAACCCAAGGAATAGATGTCATACTGGGTATGAATTGGCTAGCCAAGTACCGTGGTCGAATTGACTGCGCCAGAAGAGCTGTATCCCTCACCACCGACAAAGAAGTAGAAGTGGAGTATGTGTCGGAAACCAGTCGACCCCGACCAGGATGCCATGAGAGCATAGCTCGACCCACCCTAGATGAGATCCGTGTTGTTCACTTGTTCCGAGATGTTTTCCCCGAAGAATTGCCTGGTATGCCGCCAGACCGGGATATTGAGTTCATCATTGAACTTATCCCCGGAACAGCCCCTATATCCCAGAGGCCTTATCGGATGAATCCGGAAGAACTGGTTGAGTTGAAGAAGCAATTAGCAGATATGCTCAGCAAAGGACTTATTCGCCCAAGTGCTTCACCCTGGGGATCACCCATTATTTTTGTGGATAAGAGAGACGGTACCACACGCCTGTGTGTGGATTATCGCAAGTTAAATGATGGGACCATTAAGAACAAGTATCCCCTTCCAAAGATCGAGGATCTGTTCGATCAAATGAACGGAGCCCGAGTCTTTTCCAAGATCGATCTTCGGTCAGGATATCATCAGTTAAAAATCCGAGAGACAGACATTCCCAAGACTGCCTTCACCACCCGCTACGGTTTATTTGAATACACCGTAATGTCCTTTGGTCTGACCAATGCCCCAGCCTATTTCATGAATCTCATGAACAAAATCTTCATGGAGTATCTTGACAAGTTCGTGGTAGTTTTCCTCGATGACATCCTTATTTACTCCAAAACCGAAAAAGAGCATGCTGAACACCTGCGTCTAGTTTTAGCAACTCTCCGAGAGCACCAGTTGTATGCCAAGTTTAGCAAGTGTGAGTTTTGGCTCAGTGAAGTAGCATTTCTCGGACATGTTGTGTCTGCGGGAGGAATTTCTGTTGACCCAGAGAAGATCCAAGCCATTGTGAATTGGGAAGCCCCGACTAGTGTGACTGAGATCCGAAGCTTTCTCGGACTGGCGGGTTACTACCGCAAGTTCGTTGAAGGATTTTCCAGTATAGCCAAACCCCTGACCCAACTGCTGAAAAAGGACAAGAAGTTTGAATGGACTCAGAAATGTGAAGAGAGTTTCCAGGAGTTGAAGAAGAGATTGACCTCAACCCCTGTCCTGATTATGCCAGACGTCACCAAGAGTTTCGACGTGTATTGCGATGCATCACGCCTCGGACTTGGTTGCGTTCTGATGCAAGAAGGCAAGGTGGTGTCATATCTGTCTCGGCAGTTGCGACCACATGAAGAGAACTACCCAACCCATGACCTGGAGTTAGCCGCTGTTGTTCTTGCTCTGAAAACGTGGCGCTCCTATCTTGCGGGACATCGTTGCGAGATCTATACGGATCACAAGAGCTTGAAGTATATCTTCACCCAGAAGGAGTTAAATCTGCGACAGAGAAGGTGGATGGAATTAATCAAGGATTATGATATCGGTATCCATTACCACCCTGGAAAGGCTAATGTAGTGGCCGATGCCCTTAGTCGCAAACCCTGCACCCTGAATGCCTTGATCCAAGTCGAACCGCCAGCCTTGTTCAAAGAGTTCCAAGATTTTGGACTAGGGCTGGTTAGCCGCGGTTATCTCGCCAATTTAGAGTTAACCCCAACCCTGTTAGACCGAATCAAGGAAGCCCAGAAAGGTCATGGGAGTATAGAAGGAATCAAGAAGAAGATTTCTCTCGGTAAAGCGCCTGGTTTTACCGAGGATGCTGAAGGAGTGTTGAGATTCAATGGTCGTATCTGTGTCCCTAATGTCACGGAACTCAAGGAGTTAATCCTAAAGGAAGCCCACGAGACCCCTTATTCAATCCACCCCGGCGGAACCAAAATGTACCAAGACCTTCGTGAGAGATTTTGGTGGCACGGAATGAAGCGAGCGATTGGTGTTTTTGTAGCCAAGTGTGATATCTGTCAGCGAGTCAAGGCTGAACACCAGCGACCCGCTGGATTGCTGCAACCTCTGCAAATTCCTGAGTGGAAGTGGGATGAGATTGGAATGGATTTTATCACCGGACTTCCAAGGTCTAACAGAGGCCATGACTCAATTTGGGTCATCGTTGATAAACTGACCAAGGTTGCCCATTTCATTCCCGTCCATACCACCTATCGGGGAAATCAGTTAGCAGACTTGTATATTTCCAGAATAGTAAGCCTGCATGGTGTGCCTAAGAGGATAGTATCTGACCGAGGCACACAGTTCACCTCAAGATTCTGGAAAGCCCTGCACGAAGCCCTCGGAACCAAGTTAGCATTTAGCAGAGCTTATCATCCCCAGACCAACGGTCAGACTGAACGCGTGAACCAGATATTAGAGGACATGCTTCGCGCTTGTGTTCTAGCCTATGGATCCAAATGGGAAGATTGTCTTCCATTTGCAGAGTTCTCCTACAACAATAGCTACCAGTCTAGTCTGCAAATGGCCCCTTTTGAAGCCCTTTACGGAAAGAAGTGTCGTACACCCCTGAATTGGTCCGACACCGGAGAAGGCAAATTGTTTGGACCAGATACCCTCCGTGAGGCCGAGGAACAAGTTCAACTTATCCGTGAGCGTCTCAAAACTGCCCAGTCCCGTCAGAAGAGCTACGCTGACAACAGACGACGTGATGTCACTTTCAATATCGGAGATTATGTCTATCTCCGAGTGACACCCCTTAAAGGAATGCAGCGTTTCCATGTCAAAGGAAAATTAGCACCCAGGTATATTGGACCCTTCAAGATCCTTGCCCGTCAAGGAGAAGTGTCCTATCAATTAGAGTTGCCTCAGGAGCTAGCAGATTACCATGACGTCTTTCACATTTCCTTGCTCCGGAAATGTCTTGAAGTGCCTGACCAGCCAGAGGTTTTCAAGAACATCGACCACCAATCCATCGACCTGAATCAAGATTTGACTTATCGTGAGCAACCCATCAAGATTCTCGACGACGATGTTCGTCTCACCCGTAGGCGAGCAATCAAGTTCTACAAGGTTCAGTGGACCAACCACTCTGAAGATGAAGCCACCTGGGAACGAGAGGACTATCTTAGAAGCGAATTCCCAAACCTCTTTAGTACCCAGACCTAGCAAATCTCGGGACGAGATTTATTCTAAGGGGGGAGGAATTGTAACATCCCAAAATATTAATATAATTATTAATGCAAAAATGTGGGCCAACAAAAACTTTTCTTATAAAAATTAGTGTATGTTCGTTTCTTGATTATTGTTGGTTTGCATTGCTTGCAAGATTGTTGAATTCTAGCTCTAATTACAAAGTTGAAGGATAGAAAATAAACAAAACAAAATTTCAAAACTATAACACCATGTGACACATATCACAATATTTTACAAAAAAAGAAACCTACTTTATTTTTCAAACCAAAATCAGTGGGGAATATCCTGAACCCTCCTATTTGATTTCCCCAAGTTATTCTCCTTCAAATACAAATTCAAAACCTCAAATTCAAATTATAACTTCTTTTATTTAAAATATTCAAAATATCCCAAATGGACCATGAGACACTTGCCACAAATGTAATCCAACAATGCCAGGAGTTTGGACCAAAATGGAAGAAGCAAAACATGAAAATAAAATATCAAAAATATGTACTGTTTTGGTTTAGGGATTTCATCGAACACCCTCTGTGCATCGACTGTTCTTCACAAACCCGAACCAAAGCATGGATCAATTCGTGCGATGCGCTGTTTAATCGTCGAATTTGAGCCTCCACTGGATGCGCCGCATCACCACGGTCACGCAGCACCCGAGATCGAGCAAGGAGGTGGCCGGGATCGTCGAGGAGACGCCGGCGACAGCCGCGGCCGCGCGCACGTCGCCGTGTCGGCACTGTGGCCGCGGCGACGCCGCGCCGTGCCGGCCGCGCTGCACCCTCTCTCTCCCTCCCTCACCTCCTGGCCCCCTCGCACCGCGACAGCAGACAGCGCAGCCGCAGCCACGCCGCGACGTGCACGCCGCGCGCCGCCCGTGCGCTCTCACGGCCGGGCCAAAAATTCGACCTCGCCCGAGCGCGCCACGCCACCCCTCCATGCCCAAACGGTTCCCCGAGCACCCCGCAACCTAGCCGCCCTCTCCACCGGCCTACGGCGAGCTAGCACGGCCGCGGGTGCCCTCTGCACCGCGTCCACCGTGCGCCGCCCGTCCGCTATATAAGGCACCCCCCGTGCTCCACCTTTACCACACCGCCCCACTGCCTCTCCTCTCCACTCCCCTCTCTCTCGTGCGCCGCTAGGGAGCCAAGGCCGAAGCCGCGAAGCCTCGGGCCGCCGTGGTCTCCTCGAGCTCGCCGTGCCCGAGGTAGACGACGACCCCGGCCGGGCCACGGCGCCCTCCCCTTCGCTCCCCTCTGCCCTCACTCGCCTCCCCTTGGCCCCCTCTCTCACCCGCGCCCTTTTTCCCTCTGGTCCGTGCCCAGGAGCGCCGCCGATTGCTCGCCGGAGCTGGAGCAAGGCCGCGGAGGAGGAGTTGCTCGCCGCCGCCGCTCGGAGCCACGCCAGCAAGCGCCGTTCGTCCCAAGGTCTTCCCCGAGTCGCCGCCGTCGACCCGCACCGTCCACACGCCCTCCCGAGCCCCCTAGGTGAGCCTCTGTCCACCTCGCCGTCGCCGGAGCCGCAGCGCCGCTCGGTTTTGGGTCGCCGGCGACGCGCGCGATCTCGGCCGTTGGATCTCAGATCCACGGCCGCGTAACGGTTCGAGTAGTAGTCGCTGACGGGTGGACCCCACCCGTCAGACTTTTAAACTTTTCCCTGCACGCGCACTGTTTATTTTGAGTCACTGACGAGTGGACCCCACCCGTCAGGTTTCTCAACATTATCCACTCTGGGTTATTTATTCGAATTTAGGTTTGATTCAAAACCAGTACTGGACCCAAACTTAGAAATTTCATAACTTTAGTTTTACAACTCCAAATGGAACAAATCAAACTGTTCTGGATAGGTTATAAAATTATCTATCCAACCCAATTAGTTTCACTCCATTTGGATATATAATAAAAATACATTATTCAAAATACCATAAAAGGTTTAAATTCTAAACTTGTTTGTTTCTGATACTCTGTTAATCCAAATTAGTTGAAACTAATTTTATTAGATCACATTTAGCCATGGTTAGTCACCCCTAAGAGGATTTAATTTTTAGATCAACAGAACTTGATTAGTAGATAAAACTTGATTATTAAGCTTCTGGAGTCAAAACATTGTGTAGGGAGTTTGATAACTCCAATTGATCCAAATCCAATTGTGTTGGATTCTACACATCAGTAGCTTTTTGTAGAAATTTAGTTTGTATTTTTGTGACCAACAGAACTTAAGTTATGTAATTAAACATGTTCAACTAGTTTCTGCCCTAATTAAGATGGGGTTGAATAATGGCTAATTCAATTAAATTGAAACCAAATTGTATTGTTTGATCTATGAAGTGGCTATTTAGAGTATTGAGATTGTATTGTTGTGGTGATTGATTGAGTAGGTTAGTGATTGTTTGTATTTGCTTGATTGTGTATTAGACGAGAACGTTGCCGGATATATCGAGGAGGAAGGACTTGTGGAACCTGAGGATCAAGACCAAGATCACTTTGCCGAGCAAGGCAAGCTACTCTCTGAGCTTGCAACGCTATTACATGCTTCTATTTTTACAAAGTCATTTTAAAGCAAGGTTTTTATAAAATCTTTTCGTAGAGTATATGGAAAAAAAATATTTTGCCACCCTATGTAGAAATATATGATAAATTATAGGATGGGAAAAATAAAAATGGTTTTATTCAAAACTCCTTTAAAACCTCATGTGGCTGTGAAGCACCAAGATGTGGTGATGAGTTGGAGAAAAGAAGAATGGAGGTTTTTGATAAAACGCACATTGTGTCTTTGTACTTACGTCAATCAACCGATACTCTGTGCGACCACATCTACCCACATATGGGAAAGGGCTTAGCCATATAATTTGCTCATATTAGTATGGGATACCTCATCGACGGAGATGACTCCGTTATGCATGAGGGGATGGTTGATGACCTACCCCTGACTTGGGTCCTCGCTCAAACTCTAGGAAAAGATAAGGAGGAGGATAGAAGGATGTCCCCTATACACCGCCAGATAAAACCTATGAGTCCTCACGCTTAGATTCCGACGGGCTGGATTAAGTGTCGATGGAAAGTATCATAGGGGTAGGATCCTATACTAGCATGAGCAAAGGACAGACTAGGGTCGGTGACTCAACTTCGCATACACCTAGTATGGCGAGACGTGGCTGACACGATGAGTTATCGGATGGGTGTGGGAAAAGCGTGCTACCTCTGCAGAGGGTTAAAACTATTCGAATAGCCGAGTCCTCGGATATGGACAGTTGAGAGGCCCTACTTTGACCATGTGCAAGTTTTGGAAAAAGTTTTGCGTTCTAAAAAGAAAAGGAGAACGTTCCATACACCTATACCAACGGATCTGTATGAGGTAGTTGGAGATTAATTACCATGAAGGGTTTTGGCCGGGAAAAGGAGGAGTTTTGGAGAAAACTAATAAAATTGAGATATTAAGAGTAGTTATAATCTCCTTACCTTCTTCAACAAAGATACAGAGATGTTTTAAATAAATAAAAGTGTGAAACTAAAAATGAGATTAGTGCACTCATGTTGGAGTAGTTTGCGAGTACATTCAAATGTACTCATACTAGTTTTTGTCCCTGGCTATTGTCGTAGCCAGACTTCGAGGAGCACTACGCCCAGGAGGAGTATGGCGACATCTATGCCAACTGAGGAGCTTCATAAGTCGACTGCCTGTCGGGTCATCGCTAGGATTTGATGTCTACTACGCCTTAGTTCCGCTGATTGTTTTGGTTTGGCCCATGAAGGCACCTATGTAAAACTTGGTCTAAATGACCGGTATTGTAAGACTTTAATTCGTATTGTAATGGATGTAAACTTTGGTATTCAGTTCGGATTATGTGCAACGACAGACTGATCATGGGATCGTTGTGTTAAGCATAATCGGGTATTTCGGACAGCTAGTCCGGGGTCCCCACACTTAACCTCACCTCGACATCCACGGTGCGCTTCCCGGGCATCCCGTACCGGTCCGGCTCCGCCCGACCTCGGGTCTACATCGCCCCAGCATGCCCTGCGCCTACGCGACCTCGCTGCAGGTGCCTACAAGCCCGGCCGGTCTGAGGCCTCCGCCAAACTCAATGAACCGAGAACCAAGATCTCCTCCAAATACTCGAGCAGGCCAACTTCGTCCCCAACTCGGACGGGCCGACTTGCCTACCCAGGCCGGGTATCAGGTGGCTGGGTCAACGAAGAGGATACGGGACCAAGGCAGCAGGAGATAAGAAGAGGGGAACACGCGGATCAATACGACAAATACTAGAAGACGAGGCCTGGTACCTAGCTGAGCGTGGCTACAGTGCCACTGGTGATGGGACGAGAGTACGCTCCGTGTCAGGGGAACAGTGGCGATTAGACCCCATTGGTCAAGTCAGCAACAGTGTTTCCTGTCTGCTTGTCCCCTCACGTGGGCCATCCTTTGTCCCTTGGGCTAGTCTATATAAGAGCACCAGGGGGAGGTTCACAAGGGGAGGACGGAGACAGCTCTCTCCCCCTTGCTTATTTTCTCTTCTCAAAGACCTCTTAGAGGGAAGCTTAGCTCAGCTCCTATAGTAGTTGTAATACTCATACGTATACACCGAGGAAGAAATACAACAAATAGACTAGATGCTGCAGTAGGGGTTTTATCTACTCACGAGAGCCGCGAAGCAGGGTAAATCCTCGCGTCCCCGTGTCTGCGTAATTATCCGTGTGCGATCCCTTCGCGCTACCCCTCCCCGAATCCTCTAGCGTCCATCCGGCCCCACAAATTAGCCTACCCGTAGGCATCTGTCTGTTCGCCACGACGACAGTTGGCGCCCACCGTGGGGCATCAGTGGCGCTTGGTGGACTAATTTCGGACGGGACCTTCTTCATGAGCGCGGGGACTCGGCATCGCCGTTGTCCTCGCACTCCGACTCGCTGCTGCAAGCGGAGGCCGGCGCGGCCTGCATCTGCGTTCGTCATCAACGGATCCCGGGTAACTCCCCGACAGTTGCCCGGGTCGTGGTGATTCATTCGGTCTGCGCAACACCAGCCAGGCTCCGTGAGTATTCTTTCCGGTACCGCAAGCAGTTAGCTAATTTCAAATATTACTCGGGGACTGCCCCACGCTTAACTTGTTTTCACCCCGGGATCAAGTATTTGAACCCGGGGACCGCCCTGTTATGCCTGTTATGTTATCTGCATATTTTTCCCCGGGAGCAAGATGTCTTGACCCGGGGACTGGCTCACCGGATAGTGCATGCTGCTTTTCTCCTAGATCTGTAAAATAGCTCGGGGACTCAGTAGAAACCGAGTTGGAATCCTAATGTATGGTTTTGCTGCTATAATTACTATCTCATATCCTAGGCTTCATTCGGTTTGTTATATTGAATCGTTGATCCTGTTAAAAATCCAGTATAAATATACATGCTCGGACTAACTTTCGAAGGCGGTATTGGTTTTGTTAAGAGAGTATCCTGAAATCCGGCTTATCCTGAAATCCAACTTATCCTGAAATCTGAGTTATCCTGGAATCCGACTTATCCTGAAATCCGGCTTATCCTGGAATCCGGCTTATCCTGGAATCCGACTTATCCTGAAATCCGGCTTATCCTGAAATCCGAGTTATTCTGAAGTCCGACTTATCCTGAAATCCGAGTTGAATTTGCAAATTCCGAGATGAGGTTGTGATCCGACATACATTGTTCAAATCTGACATGTAGGTGGCTCAAGTCGAGGTATTGGTTATTCTAAATCGCCGTTTATGTCGGTTCGCCCATGAATCGCGGTATCGTGTAATATTTCTAGATCGCCGTTGATGTCGGTTTGCCCCTGTATCGCGGCATCATGCAATATTTCCAGATCGCCGTTTATTTCGGTTTGCCACAGTGTCACGGCATCTTTCCATATCTCGGATCATCGTTGGTGTTGGTTTGCTAAAGGCAACGTGTGTGATATGCCCAGAGTGGCTACCGGACATCCGAGGCACCCGAGATACCCTTATGTCAACCCAGCAGAGGCTGGAGACATCTATGTCGGTAAGTGCCCATAGTGGCTACCGGACATCCGAGACACCCGAGATACCCTTATGTCAACCCAGCAGAGGCTGGAGACATCTATGTCGGTAAGTGCCCAGAGTGGCTACCGGACATCAGAGACACCCGAGATACCCTTATGTCAACCCAGCAGAGGCTGGAGATATCTATGTCGGTAAGTGCCCAGAGTGGCTACCGGACATCCGAGACACCCGAGATACCCTTATGTCAACCCAGCAGAGGCTGGAGACATCTATGTCGGTAAGTGCCCAGAGTGGCTACCGGACATCCGAGACACCCGAGATACCCTTATGTCAACCCAGCAGAGGTTGGAGACATCTATGTCGGTAAGTGCCCAGAGTGGCTACCGGACATCCGAGACACCCGAGATAGCGTTATGTCAAACCAGCAATGGATGAAGATGTCTATGTCGGTAAAACGCCCAGAGTGGCTAAGGAACCGGCATAGGATCATATTTTTGCAGGTACAAGGTGGAGTATGTGAAGACGGTGGTGTTGTTATTTTTTCTAAGTCTGCGCGCGACTCTGCGAGTCCCCCGCAGCCTTGGGGACTAGTGTCGGGGATGTAATCCCCGGTACCCTAAAGATACAGGATTATTGTATTGGTACTAAAGGTAAAAGTGCATTTAAATAAGGAAGAGATAAATAAAAGAGAAAAGAAAGCGGCCTGGACCAACTTCACCCTTGATGGGCCGAGAGGGACAGTGCAGTGGGCCGAAATCCGCTGCTCGGTCAAACCGAGTTATCCTCTACTCGGCAGCGTCTTCGTCCTCAACCGCATCGGCCTCCACTACTGCAACTCGGCACCGCATCCTCGCCCTCGACTCGGGCGAGCCGAGATCTTCCGCTACCTCGGCCGCGACCGGCGCACCCCGCCCGACCTTGCCTCGGCCTCGCGCCCCCGGCATCGCGCCTCCGGCATCCCGGCTCAACCCGAGCACGCCCGCAGCCGGCATCGCCTCCACGGCCTCAACCGCGTCCAGAGCCTCCGGCCGAGCACGGCGCCGCCCTGGCCTCGCGCCCCCGACATCCGCACCGCCTCGCCCGTGTCGGCTTCCTGGACCTCGCCTCAACCGACTTAGCCGCCCCAGCTCTTCCGGCTTCGCAGGCCCGGCTTCCCCGAGCTCGGCCTCGCCTCCGCTCGTGCCGGCATCACCGCGCCATCCCCGACCTCGGCTGCGCCAGCTTCGTCACCACGCCCCCGACATGGCGCGTCCCGGCAACACCCCGCTCCGGCTTAACCTCACCTCGGCATCCACGGTGCGCTTCCCGGGCATCCCGTACCGGTCCGGCTCCGCCCGACCTCGGGTCTACTGTTGGGTTATTGGATTTCTAGGCACATATGGTGGTGCCTGACTCCAAGGATAGAGAGATGGGGAAGGCATGGTGGCTTCTAGGAACGGGATTGCACACAAGGGTTTACCCAGCTTCAGACCTCGCAGCGGTGGCGAGATCCTACATGCTGCTATAATTCACTAGATGCGAATATGTGTACAGGTTACAATGTAGGTTGTGGCTTGATTGCTGCGTACCCTCAAGGCTTCCAGGGGGACGGCTTATATAGGCGCCGTGCCTCCTCTTACAAGGAAAGACCTAACCGACATAGATAAGGAGTCCTATACTAACACGGGACAAACCCTAACTTGTCCTCTAAGGCGAACGTCGTCTAGTCTTGGGCTCCAGTCGGCTTCTGGGCTTCCTCTTGCGCTTCAGCCAACTGGGCCACCCGATAAGCCGTAAGACTTATCACCTCTTGGGCCACCCTGGTAAGCTGGCTTTAGTCCACGCGGTCGGCATACCTATTTGGTATATCCTCCACAGTAGTCCCCGGATAGGTTTAAGCTCTCCAGCTTGTTCGTCTTGTTCTTCATGCCGAAACTTTCGTCTTCGTATTTGGCGAATTACTGCAGAGCTGGAAGCTTTCCTAATTAAACCGAGGATAAGGCTTTGTAATAAGCCGAAACGACCGTTGTGTTTGTATAACACTTAAGCCGAATAAATTGTCAAAGATTTGGACAGAGGAAAAAAATTCTGTCAGAGACGTCACGTCTTGTCAATGTTCAGTCCACGACAGTTTGTACTGTTTGACTGGAGAATCTCATGATTGAGATTTTCCCGCGCACTCCCCGATTCTTTCGGGAGAAGGAAAACGGCCTCCTCGTCTCCTCCGCTCCACGTGGCAAGGATCCAACGATCCGGATCTTACCGTTGCTGTAATTGCGGGATTTGAGACCATAAAAGCTGTTTCCGAGATTAATTTTCTCACCGATTCCATTTCTCTGTTCGTCTTCTTCCTCGCGCCCGAGCTCTTGGCCTCTCTCTCTCTGTTCACGAAATCGGAGTTCGGAGACCGCCACCCACCTCCTCTCATACCGATGGAGATCCCCAAGGACTCGCGATCGGTCGCGGAGGAGATTCCGGCGAGCGCTGCGGCGAGCTTGGCGGAGGGATCTGGCACCGCGGGTGCCTCTTCTTCGTCCACGGGCACGGCTACGTCGGGGCTGCTAGCGGAGCCCCTCGTGACTCTGTTCCCAGGGGAAACCTTCCCTGGGGTTCCGCCTGTCGCGCCTGTGGCCGGTACGGAGGAGGAAGGCGAGGACTCTTCCTCGCGCCATTGGCTCCCGTCCACCGTCACGGAGGAGGACTTGCAGGAGCTGGAGCGAGAAGGTCTTCTTCCTCCTCGAGCTGTATGCTAATTGGCGTTCGGCTTTCGAGCACGCCACTCCGGCTCCAGAAGGCGATGAGCGGGTAATTCTAGTTTCCCACCTGCTTCGCGGCTTTCTTTGCCCCCGTCGTCTTTCTTTATGTCCGTCTTAGATTATTACGGCCTTCAGCCACATAACCTAGGACCCTACAGCATCCTGTACTTAGCTGGTTTCCATCCTTATTCGAAGGTTACTTAGGAATAGAGCCCAGCTTAGACTTTTTTAGATACTGCTTTCATTGTAAACGCCAAACTGAAGGCGAAGAACTGCTCACTTTAGGCACTGTAAGCCTAAATCTTCGTAGGAATAGGGGTTGGTACCCTAAGGTTCCCAAGGTGGACTCTGTCCGTGGCTGGACAGGCACCTTTTTCTATTGCTTAGACTTAGCGCCAGAGGGGAAGACGATGGGCCTCCCGGCTTTTGTCAACACAGCTGCTTCTCCTCGCGCCTCTGATACGTCCATTTTGCATCACTATTTTATATCATAATTTACTGCTATTCATTGATATATTTCGTATTTGGACATGATACTTATGTTATTTCATCTATTTTGCATGATTGATGATCATTGGGGGATGGAACTCTGGAGTCTGAATTCTGCTGGAAAAAGCGTCATCGAGATACAATATTTGCGAAGCTCAGAAGATCAAACGAAACACCTGGGAATTATTTTCCCACCAGATCACGAAGGAGGCCAAAAGGGGAGCCTGAGGTGGGGCCCAGGGGGCCCACACCATGCCCAGGCGCGGCAAGCAGCCTGTCCGCGCAAGCATGTGGTGGGGCCGCCCTGGCCCACCACCTGGCGTGCCCTTTCGCGTACTTCATCCCCCCGAAAACTTAAGACCCGTACGGTGTTCAGAAATCCTCTTCGCCGCCACCACGAGGCGGAGAAGACAAAGAGAGAAAAGCTCTCCGGCAGGCTGCGTTGCCGCCGGGGAAATTCCCTCCCGGAGGGGGGAAATCGTCGCCATCGTCACCGTCATCGAGCTGCACTCCATCACCATCGCCAACACCACCATCTCCACCGCCGACGCCGTCATCTCCATCGGTCCACTCCGTTCCCGCTGTAACATCTAGGGCTAAACCTTGTGTATTTGATAGGGGAAACTCTCCCGGTGTTGATTACTCTTGTTATTGATGCTATTGAGTGAAACCGTTGAATTAGGGTTTATGTTCAGATTGTTATCCATCATTATATCATCTTTGATCATGTACCATATGATGTGTTGTGAGTAGTTCGTTAAGTTCTTGAGGACATGGGAGAAGTCTAGATGTTAGTAGTGAACTATGTTGAGTAATATTTAATGTTTTGATATTTAAGTTGTGGTGCCATTCTTCTAGTGGTGTCATGTGAACGTCGACTACATGACACTTCACCTTTATAAGCCTAGGGGAATGCATCGTGTACTCGGTTATTAATTGTGGGGTTGCCGGAGTGACAGAAACCTAAACCCCCGTTGATATTCCGATGCATGAGGGATAGCAGGATCTCAGAGTTTAAAGCTATGGTTAGATTTATCTTAATTACTTTCTTGTATTTGCGGATGCTTGCAAGGGGTATAATCATAAGTATGTATTAGTCCTAGGAAGGGCAGTGCATTAGCATAGGTTCACCCACACGACACTTATCCAAACACTAAAGATTAATCATCAATATGAAGCGAAAGCACAAGACAGAATTCCCGTGTGTCCTCAAGAACGGTTGGTCATCATAAGTAAACAAACCGGCTTGTCCTTTGCTCTAAAAAGGATTGGGCCACTCGCTGCAATTATAATTGCCGCGCTCTATTTACTCGCACTTTATTTATCTGTCATATCAAAGTCTACTGAAAACTTGTCTGCTAGTGTTTACAGTGAAACCCTCATCAAAACCACTTGTCAACACCTTCTGCTCTTCGTTGGGTTCGACACTCTTATTTATCGAAAGTACTGCGATACACCCCCTATACTTGTGGGTCATCAAGACTATTTTCTGGCGCCGTTGCCGGGGAGTGAAGCGCTATTGGTAAGTGGAATTGGTAAGGAAAACTTTAGCTGTAAGTGATGTTTTTATTTCTGTCTCCTTATTTGCTTAATAATGGAGAGAGGAAATGTTGCTTTCCTATTTGGGAAGTCTTCTACCGCTGCTGAGGTAGAACATGAGGCGCCACCTGATGATATTGTGCCATTTAAAATACCTATGAAAATTATTGAACGTGTTATGAATAACCGCTATGTTGGAGATGGAACTGTCCACCCCGGTGATCATTTACTGTATTTATATGAATTATGCGAGTTGTTCAAGTGTGCAGGTATTACAATGGACGAAGTCAGGAAGAAATTATTCTCCATATCACTCGGTGGGAGAGCTGCGCATTGGTATAAACTGCTGAAGAACAGGGATTCTCTTGGATGGGAGGAAATTGTACCTCTCTTTTATTCTAAATTTTATCCTCCAAGTGAAATTCACCAAGATCGGAATTCTATATATAATTTCTTGCCTCATGATGGAGAAAGTATTGCCCAAGCTTGGGGGAGATTGAAGGCATTAATGCTCAAATGCCCCATTCATGAGCTTCCTGGTAATATTATTGTTGATAACTTCTATGCAAGACTCTCCTTTGAAGATAAAACATTATTGGATACTTCTTGTGCTGGATCATTCATTCGTAATAAGAAGGAGTTTAAGTGGGATCTTCTTGATCGTATTGAAGAAAATACTGAAGCATGGGAGAACGACAAAGGTAGGGAGCCAGGTATAAAATATGACTTTGAATGCATTAAGACTTTCATGAATACTGATGCATTTTGAAATATTAATAGTGCTTATGGTCTTGACTCTCAAGTTGTTGCAAATTATTATAAATCCTTTGCTGTCCATTTCGGTTTGCCCAAGAAGGGGTTTGAAAAATATCATGAACCTTATAAAGATAAATCTATTGCTCCTTTAGCTAAAAGCATCGAAGTTAATATTGTTGATCATATCATTCCTGAGCCTTATATTGATAAAATTCCTTTTCCTGTTAAAGTGAAAGAACATTCTATTATGGCTAGTGTGGTTAATAAAAGTGATAAGAAAGCTAAGGAGCCTGATGAACAAATTAAAGTTGAACCTTCTGTGGCTATAGTTAAAGAGCTTGTTTCTGAAAATGTGGGAGAAGAGTATATTATATTTTGTGATGATGCTTCTAATGTTGTTTCTCATCCTGCAAAGCCAAGGAAGGCTAGTGTTCCTGTGTTATCTGTTAAAATTGGTGATCATTGCTATTATGGTTTATGTGATATTGGTGCAAGTTCAAGTGCTATTCCTTATGATCTTTATAAAGAAATTATGCATGAGATTGGTCCTAGTGAACTTGAAGAGATTGATGTGGTTATTCAACTTGCTAATAGAGAAACTATCTCTCCCATTGGTATTGTCAGAGATGTTGAAGTTCTATGTGGTAAGACTAAATATCCTGCTGATTTCCTTGTACTTGGTTCTGCTGCTAGTAAGACTTGTCCTATCATTTTTGGTAGACCTTTTCTAAATACTTGTGGTGCTGTTATAGATTGTAAGAAAGAGAAAATCCTTACTAAATTTGCTGGTGATTCATATGAATTCAATTTTTCGAAATTTGCTAAAACTCCTTATGAAACCGAATTGCCTAATGAGGATTTTAGAGTAGAACAACTTTCTTCTATTGCTCTTGCGCCTAGTAATTATATTCAGCAATTTATGGAAGATCATGAGAGTGAAGATTTTATGGAACAAAGGAATGAACTTGAGGACATATTCCTTCGTCAACCTATTCTTAAACATAATTTAAAGGTGGAAGACTTGGGTAAAACACTTCCACCTAAAGAGGATCCTGTCTTTGATTTAAAACCTTTGCCTGATAATCTTAAGTATGCTCATCTTGATGATAAGAAAATATATCCTGTTATTATTAGTGCTAACCTTTCAGGTAAAGAAGAAGAAAGATTGTTGGAAGTATTGAAGAAACATCGTGGAGCTATGGGTTATACTTTGGATGATTTGAAAGGGATTTCTGCTACTATATGTCAACATTCTATTAATATGGAGCCCGATGCAAAGCCAGTTGTTGAACATCAACGCCGTTTAATACCTAAGATGAAGGAAGTGGTAAGAAATGAGGCATTGAAACTTCTTGATGCTGGTATTATTTATCCTATTGCTGATAGTAGATGGGTTAGTCCTGTGCACTGTGTCCCTAAGAAAGGTGGAATTACTGTTGTACCTAATGATCATGATGAGCTTATCCCTCAAAGAGTAGTTGTTGGTTATAGAATGTGCATTGATTTTAGGAAGGTTAATAAGGTTACTAAGAAAGATCATTATCCATTACCTTTTATTGATCAAATGTTGGAGAGATTAGCCAATAAAACTCATTTTTGCTTTCTTGATGGTTATTCTGGTTTCTCTCAAATTGCTGTTAAAACTCAAGATCAAGAGAAAACCACATTTACCTGTCCTTATGGTACTTATGCTTATAGACGTATGCCTTTTGGTTTATGTAATGCTCCTGCTACTTTTCAAAGATGTATGTCTGCTATCTTTCATGGTTTTTGTGAGGAAATTGTGGAGGTGTTCATGGACGATTTCTCCGTCTATGGCACTTCCTTTGATAATTGCTTGCACAATCTTGATAAAGTTTTGCAGAGATGTGAAGAAACTAATCTTGTTCTTAATTGGGAGAAATGCCACTTTATGGTTAATGAAGGGATTGTTCTTGGACATAAAATTTCTGAAAGAGGTATTGAAGTTGATAGAGCTAAAGTGGAAGCAATTGAGAAAATGCCTTGCCCTAGAGATGTTAAAGGTATTCGTAGTATTCTTGGTCATGCTGGTTTCTATAGAAGGTTTATCAAAGACTTTGCTAAGGTATCAAAGCCTCTTACTAATCTCTTGCAAAAAGATATACCATTTGTTTTTGATGATGATTGTAAGGAAGCTTTTGAAACTCTTAAGAAAGCTTTAATAACTGCTCCTATTGTCCAACCACCTGATTGGAATTTACCATTTGAAATTATGTGTGATGCTAGTGATTTTGCTGTTGGTGCTGTCCTTGGGCAAAGAGTGGATAAAAAGTTAAATGTTATTCATTATGCTAGTAAGACTCTTGATGCTGCTCAAAAGAATTATGCTACAACTGAAAAAGAATTTCTAGCTGTTGTCTTTGCTTGTGATAAATTTAGACAATACATTGTTGATTCTAAAGTTATTATTCATACTGATCATGCTGCAATTAGATACCTTATGGAAAAGAAAGATGCAAAGCCTAGGCTTATCAGATGGGTGTTACTTTTGCAAGAATTCGATTTGCATATTGTGGATAGGAAGGGTGCTGAAAATCCTGTTGCTGATAATTTGTCTAGATTGGAAAACATTGCTTATGATCCTATACCTGTTAATGATAGTTTTCCAAATGAACATATTGTGGATAGGAAGGGTGCTGAAAATCCTGTTGCTGATAATTTGTCTAGATTGGAAAACATTGCTTATGATCCTATACATGTTAATGATAGTTTTCCAAATGAACAATTGGCTGCAATAAGGGTGAGTTCACGAGATAATCCTTGGTATGCAGATTATGCTAACTTTATTGTTTCGAAGTATTTGCCTCCAACCTTTTCAGCTCAACAAAGAAGAAAATTCTTTTATGACTTATGGAATTATTTCTGGGATGACCCACACTTATATAAAGAAGGAGTTGATGGTATTATGCGAAGATGTGTTCCGGAGTATGAACAAAAAGAGATATTGAGAAAGTGCCATAGTAGTGCTTATGGAGGACATCACGCTGGAGATAGAACCGCACAAAAGGTTTTACAATCAGGTTTTTATTGGCCTACTCTTTTTAAAGATGCAAGAAAGTTTATTTTATCTTGTGATGAATGTCAAAGAGTTGGTAATATCTCTAGACGTAATGAAATGCCTATGAATTATTCTCTTGTTATTGAACCGTTTGATTGTTGGGGATTTGACTTTATGGGTCCTTTCCCTTCTTCAGAAGGTAATACTCATATACTTGTTGCTGTTGATTATGTTACTAAATGGGTAGAAGCTATACCTACTAAAAGTGCTGATGGTGAGACATCATTAAAAATGCTTCAAGATATTATTTTTCCTAGGTTTGGTGTTCCTAGATATCTTATGACTGATGGAGGTTCTCATTTTATTCATGGTGGGTTTAGAAAAGTTCTTGCTAAATATGGTGTTAATCATAGAATTGCTTCAGCTTATCATCCTCAAACTAGTGGGCAAGTAGAACTATCAAATAGAGAAATTAAATCTATCTTGCAAAAGACTGTTAATAGGACGAGGAAGAATTGGGCTAGTAAATTAAATGATGCATTGTGGGCTTATAGAACTGCTTATAAAAATCCCATGGGTATGTCTCCTTATAAAATGGTTTATGGAAAAGCTTGTCACTTTCCTTGAGAATTAGAACACAAAGCTTATTGGGCAGTGAGAGAACTAAATAGAGATTTTAAACTTGCTGGTGAGAAAAGATTACTTAATTTAAGTTCTTTAGATGAATGGAGCAGTGAAGCTTATGAAAATGCTAAACTATTTAAAGAGAAAGTTAAGAGATGGCATGATAGGAGAATCCTTAAGAGAGAGTTTCATGTTGGTGAGAAAGTTCTATTGTATAGCTCTCGTCTTAGATTCTTTGCAGGAAAATTGCTCTCCAAGTGGGAAGGACCATATGTCATTGTGGAGGTGTTTCGTTCGGGTGCGATAAAAATTGCTTCGCTCAAGGATGACTCTACACAAGTGGTAAATGGACAAAGACTCAAGCATTATATTTCTGGAGATTCTTATAATGAAGATGTTGATATTATTCAAGCAATTACTCCGGAAGATTATATTAAGGAAAATATTTCTGAGTCTGCAGAACCTGATTTCGAAAAGGTACAGTTTCGGTAAGAAAAAGTTCGCGAATCTAATTTTGATCTACCTATTATTTATTTTTGGAAAATATGGAAAAATACGAGACGAAAACGAGCAGGACACGAAGTCCGAGGCGCCCACACCACGTGGTGGCGCGGGGCCCTTGCTGGCCGCGCGAGCACCTGGTGGGGGAGCCTCGGAGCTCCTCTCCTACTCGGTTTCGCCCTGTTGCCTTCCTTTTATTTCGTAAATTTTTGCTATATATTCACCCGGAGCCCCCGAGGTCCGTATATCGTGCTTTCGACGCGTTTTTGTTTCGAGCTGTTTTCTGCCAGAATTTCGTCCTAGTTTTAGAGGCATCATGGTCTCCGCCAATGGCAAGGGAAAGAAGATTTTCGAGGATGGGCTCCAAGGCCCCAAGCTAGAGGAGGAAATCAAGAGCGAAGACGAAGAGCAGGAGGAAGAAGACAAGCGTCATCACCTTCGCGCAACCGTCGCGAGCATTGGAGTGGTGGAGAACCCCTCCACCCGCAGGATGAGCGCACGGATGAGCACCGGAGGGAGAGTTCCACGTCATCTTCTAGCTCCAAGGACATCTTCATCAAGCACCAACTACCCCTTCCACAACTTAATCCACCTGGATCAAATTGAAAAGATGCCTGAGGTGATGCGGCCAAACCTTTGGAATATAAATCGTTCTAACAATGCTGGGAAAAGAAGCTCCACGCCCGAGGGGGAGTGGGGAAACAACTCCAAGAGCTGGGATTCAAAGGCTGACATATTCATGAGCCGTATTGAGCACAACACGGAGATGATTCGTGCTCTTGCTTACAAGATTGACGAACTGAAGGAGTTGGTCGAGAAGCTTATCGGGAATTCTCCATCACCACCGAAGGAGTAATTCATCATCGGTATTGGCATCTCCCTTAGCTTGTTCCAAGCTTGGTGGGAGTGCCGCGGTATCACCATTATCTTTCATCTTTTACCTTTTAGTAGAGTCATATCATGAGTAGGGAAGTTATCTTATATGATGGTTTGCAGTGTGGAAGTATCTCTCTTTTAGTTGGCTGTCTATGTATCCCTTGGTGTGAGTTGCCGTTATGGAATATTAATGAGAAGTGTTATCATTTATTTTCTGCACACTTTATTTTAGTTTGCAACTTTTATCATGTATGATTGATCTTGTCATTAGTGTTGGTAATCACTTTGGGAGCATAGAGTAAATCTTTTGGCTTTGGCAAACTTAGCATTGGTCAGTAGCTACAATACTTTGAGACTTAAGTGGAAAAAGGAATTACATGTAGAATATAGAATTCATTAATCTTTCTCACTTGTAGATTATAAGCTTAGTATTCACAAACTTAAAATTGTGTGTGCCTTCAAGTAAGAATTGCATGATTGCCCTTACTACATGTATATTTGTTTGTATCCATCAACTCTTATGCTTGCTACCCAACCTTGCTAGCCAAAGACCTGTATCGAGAGGGAATGCTTCTCATACATCCAAACCATGAACCGAAACCCCTGCCATTTGTGTCCACCATACCTACCTACTATGTGGTATTTTGCGCCACTCCAAGTAAATACTTCATGTGCTATCTTTATTCAAAACTACTGCCCCTTATTTGTGTTAATGTCTATTAGCTCATGAGGAAATAATAGTTGAGTTTGTTATCTTCCATACTAATTAAGTAACCCTTGACTTGCATGCTTCATCTGCTCGTCATTAATATTGCAAAGGGCTGGTTAGACCACTATAATATCAAAAGGTTGAGAAAGTTAAAAATAGACACTCCTCCATGGTTTGAGATTGATTGGTGGGCACCCGAGGATTCGGTTAGCCATGGCTTGTGAAAGCAAAGGTTGGGAGGAGTGTCGAGTTATATAAATAAAGTGCATATTATAAATGCATGTTACTAAACAATTCGGAACCGCTCTCAACTTGCTTAGTATGGAAGATGACAAGAACTCTATTACCATTCGTTGACAACAACAAACACCGCTCAAAAACTTACTTTTATGCTCTCTATATGATTTCGAAAACCTATAAAACCAAAAGCTCTAGCACATGCTTGTATCTCTGCTTCCCTCTGCGAAGGGCCTATCTTTTACTTTATGTTGAGTCAGTAAACCTATCTCCTTCTATCTTAAGCAAGCATTTGAGTTGATTGAGATGCAACCAGTTACATTAGTATTGTTGACCATGTCTTTTATTCTTTCTTGCTTAGCACATTGTTGGCATCTAATGAATTTGATTTTTGGAGTTATCAACTAATAAAGAGGGCTGTTTTATAAACTAAGCTCAATATGTTCATTGTCCTCTGACCAAGGGCTAAGTTTGCCAACACCAACTAAGGTTTTCTCTATGTACCTTATTGTGGTTCTCCTCTACTTGTTACAAGTTGATTTATATGAACGGAGTTGATATCTAAGATGACTTGTGCATTTATACATGTGATGCTTCTTGTCCGTATATTTTATATCGACACTTCACTCCATAAACCTGTGGTCATGTTTACCGAGTTCAGCTTTCGCTTGGGGACAAGCGAGGTCTAAGCTTGGGGGGAGTTGATACGTCCATTTTGCATCACTATTTTATATCATAATTTACTGCTATTCATTGATATATTTCGTATTTGGACATGATACTTATGTTATTTCATCTATTTTGCATGATTGATGATCATTGGGGGATGGAACTCCGGAGTCTGAATTCTGCTGGAAAAAGCGTCATCGAGATACAATATTTGCGAAACTCAGAAGATCAAACGAAACACCTGGGAATTATTTTCCCACCAGATCACGAAGGAGGCCAAAAGGGGAGCCTGAGGTGGGGCCCAGGGGGCCCACACCATGCCCAGGCGCGGCAAGGAGCCTGGCCGCGCGAGCATGTGGTGGGGCCGCCCTGGCCCACCACCTGGCGTGCCCTTTCGCGTACTTCATCCCCCCGAAAACCTAAGACCCATACGGTGTTCAGAAATCCTCTTCGCCGCCACCACGAGGCGGAGAAGACAGAGAGAGAAAAGCTCTCCGGCAGGCTGCGTTGCCGCCGGGGAAATTCCCTCCCGGAGGGGGGAAATCGTCGCCATCGTCACCGTCATCGAGCTGCACTCCATCACCATCGCCAACACCACCATCTCCACCGCCGACGCCGTCATCTCCATCGGTCCACTCCGTTCCCGCTGTAACATCTAGGGCTAAACCTTGTGTATTTCATAGGGGAAACTCTCCCGGTGTTGATTACTCTTGTTATTGATGCTATTGAGTGAAACCGTTGAATTAGGGTTTATGTTCAGATTGTTATCCATCATTATATCATCTCTGATCATGTACCATATGATGTGTTGTGAGTAGTTCGTTAAGTTCTTGAGGACATGGGAGAAGTCTAGATGTTAGTAGTGAACTATGTTGAGTAATATTTAATGTTTTGATATTTAAGTTGTGGTGCCATTCTTCTAGTGGTGTCATGTGAACGTCGACTACATGACACTTCACCTTTATAAGCCTAGGGGAATGCATCGTGTACTCGGTTATTAATTGTGGGGTTGCCGGAGTGACAGAAACCTAAACCCCCGTTGATATTCCGATGCATGAGGGATAGCAGGATCTCAGAGTTTAAAGCTATGGTTAGATTTATCTTAATTACTTTCTTGTATTTGCGCATGCTTGCAAGGGGTATAATCATAAGTATGTATTAGTCCTAGGAAGGGCGGTGCATTAGCATAGGTTCACCCACACGACACTTATCCAAACACTAAGGATTAATCATCAATATGAAGCGAAAGCACTAGACAGAATTCCCGTGTGTCCTCAAGAACGTTTGGTCATCATAAGTAAACAAACCGGCTTGTCCTTTGCTCTAAAAAGGATTGGGCCACTCGCTGCAATTATAATTGCCGCGCTCTATTTACTCGCACTTTATTTATCTGTCATATCAAAGTCTACTGAAAACTTTTCTGCTAGTGTTTACAGTGAAACCCTCATCAAAACCACTTGTCAACACCTTCTGCTCCTCGTTGGGTTCGACACTCTTATTTATCGAAAGTACTGCGATACACCCCCTATACTTGTGGGTCATCAGCCTCTTGGGACGAGAAGCCGGAGAAAGTTCTGCCTGCCCGCCTCCAACTCATCCAGGAAAGGATTGAGTACATGACGACTCAGGCGACGCCAAAACTCACCGGCACAGATACTATTCTGTGTTGGCTCAAAAGGCGGGTGCAGCCTCTTCGTGAGAACAAAGGCCTGCTGTGCACCTACACCGGCTCTCGCAAGGTCCCACTCCGCGTCTCCAAGGATGACCTCACCAACGACGCCTTCTTGATGCGATTCAAGAAGCTATTGAAGGAGAGGGCTCAGTTTACGGAGTCCTTTCCCATGTATACTTCCACCAACGCGCCTCCTGCGGTGAGCATTCTTTATTTAGTACATTCAGCAACTGTCTTTTTAGGTTTGTTCGGCTTTAACACTCATATATGCTTTTTGCTCTCTGTCTTTAACAGCTGTCCCTCTCTCCCCCTGATGTTGCGGCGAGCGGGTCTAAGACGCGCAAGCGTAAGCTTGCTATCGTTAAGACGACCGCTCCTTCTGCCGCTGAGAAGAAGAAGAAGGCCACGCCTTCCGTTTTGCCTAAGGGCGTAGTTGTACACGACGTCCTTGATGACGACGAGGACACCGCATTTGCGATGCCTCAAAAGACGTAAGTTGTGCTAGCCTTTAACCTTTGATTGTTGGCATCTTTTTATTTTTTCCTCTTTGGTTAAACTTGCCTTGTTTTATTTTGTCTTTCTAGTGTAAAGCCTGCAGGTAAGCTGAATGCTAAAGTTGTGACTGCGAGGCCTAAGCCCGCAGTCCCCTCGCCTGCCACCGCTCCTCCTACTCCAACTCCTGCCGTCGACGTGGCAGCTTCGGCTTCCCAAGAGGAAAGAGCCGACACCGCTATGCCGGATGCGCCAAGGGATGAGGACAAAGACTCGGCGGCCGCTACTACAGAGGCGGCTGCCCCAGAAGAAACAGACAAGGCTGAAGCTACGGCTAATGATGCCTCACCAAAAATCAAGGAGGAAATGTTTGACGAAGAGGGGTATCTTCATCCTTCAGTCGCAGCACGGCTTGCAGCCCAAAAAGAAGCTGCTGGCCGCCTTCCAAGAAGGCGGATACAACAACGTTCACTTTCCATAACTTAGAGGACAACTGTGACGCCTTGTATGCCAACATGAAACAAGGCTACAAGATGCTGAAGAAATCGATAGAGGTAACCTTTCTTTCGCCTTATCCTTATTCCCAGTCCCTGGGCATCAATTTGATCTAAAGTAGTTAGTCACATTGATGGCCTAGAATAGGATTAGGTTTCTATGACTTAGACATTTTTCTTTTTACTGCTCTCCAGTCCCCAAGCATTTTTTGCTTGGCTCTTAACAATTGTTTTCATCTTCTGCAATCATTTTATAGGAAGGCGAGAGGCTGAACCACGACTTGTGGAATTCACTCTGCGCTCAGCGCCAGGAGCTCAAGATGACCAAGAACAAGGCCAAACATGATGCTGGTAAGACATCAATCCTTATGGCTTCTTGTTTTAGTTCTAGCTTGAGTGCTTTGGCTTACCAATATCCTTTTTTATTGCAGAGCTGCTTGCTAAGGCCAAACAGACTGGCGACATAGAAGTCGTAAGGCGTGAAAATGCGGCCCTTTTCAAGCAGATGGAGGAGAATCAAAAGCTGTCTGACTCCGCTCTTAAGGCGATGCAGGAAAGTGCTGAGATTGAGCAGAATCGGCTTAAAGAAGCCTTGGATTCTGCTCACAAAGAAGCTGAAGACGCCAGGAGTGAGACGAAGTCGCTGACTGAGAAAGCCGAGCGCCGCATACGAGAACTTGAGAGCCAGCTTGAGCGCCGCAAAGACGAATCAGAAGCATTGGACGACAAGATTCTTGGTATGTTTTCATCATTATCATATTTGCGGTCTTTGCTGTTTTCTCGCCATCCTCTTACCTTTCGCTTTTTTTTTATAGTTCCAGCTGGACTTGGTGACATCAATGATGCCAACCGTCTGGAACTTGTGTTGGAATTTGGCGAGCTTTTTGCTCGTCAAATTGCTGCTGGGAAAGGCCTTCTTGGCCAATTGTTCCCTAAGCAATTGCCTCTGGCAACCAACATGAGGACCATGACGCCTGTGCTGGAAAATTGCGCCAACAACGCCGAAGAAAGACTTCGTGCCGCTGCTCGTGGAGGTGCCAAACTTGTCTTAGGCAATGTGATGGGCCACCATCCCGAGATGAACATAAGGCGCGTTGTGAAGTGTCTTCCCACACACGACGTTGACGGCAACGAGATCATCCCCTCCGAAGTCTACAACTCCGTCGCCGGCTACGCCTCCTTCATCGCGGACAAGATGAACCCTCGGGTCTTCTACACGCGCCAAGACATGCCGGAGCTTCTGCGAAGTTCGTCGGAAGACGAAACATCGGAGCAGACAGGCTCACAAGGCGAAGAGCAGGAGGAAGCCGGAGCGTCCGAAGCCGAAGGCGATGCCGAGACACCTACCAAGTCCCCTGCATAGGAAATAGACGAAAAAACAGCTGCATTATCTGTGTCCATAAGTTTGGGCACGAAAAACTATTTATTCGAGAAATCTGTAATATTATTTTGATCAAGCTTGTCTTGTAAATTGCATGGCAGTCTTTTGCTAGTTATGCTGAAGTATTTGTAAGTATCTAGCATGCGACTATGTTCCTTGCCCGTATTTGATTTATCTCGCTTATGTGCCTTGGCCTTTTCGTATGTTAGCGAGACCAAGAAAACGGGGACACTTTGTTGAGCAGCCGGGCCGTAACCAAACAACTTATAGTCAAAACCAGTGCCGCCTTCTGGCGCGTAAAACATCTACTACAGCAACCCAACTCATAAACAAAGTGTTAATCCATACATGACAAGTGCCGATGATCATATTCCCCAAATTGAACATGTCAAATGTGTTAACCCGAATTTACTAAGGAGTTTCAATTTACTAAAGGCGAATTTGTCATGTAAATTGAAACTCCTTAGTAAATTCGGGTTAACACATTTGACATGTTCAATTTGGGGAATATGATCATCGGGAAATAAAAGATGGAGGAGCATATAAGATCAAAATGCAAAAAAATTGGTAATCCATAGACTTTTATTTCATGAGCATAGACATGTGTTTACAATAGAATTGCTAAGAGTAAAAAGGACGTAGCTGCTCAATGTTCCAGGGGCGTTTTGATTCGCTGAGCTTCGCTTCTTCGCCTCTTTTCCTTTTGCGGTCCTTCTTTTTCGGCTTATCTTTAAGTTCTCTAAGGTCCACAAGATAGTATGCCCGGTTCTTGAGCGCTTTGCTGATAACGAAAGGTCCTTCCCATGGAGGGGATAGCTTGTGCTCCTTTTTCTGAACGATGCGGAGCACCAGGTCGCCTTCTCGAAATGATCTTCGCCTTACTCTGCGGCTGTGGTATCTTCGCAAGTCTTGTTGGTATATGGCTGATCTCTGGAGTGCAATCTCTCTTTCTTCTTCGAGAAGGTCTAAGCAGTTTTGTCTTGCTTCTTCTGCGTCGATTTCGATGTAGGCTGCGACACGTGGGGAATCATGTAGAACGTCTGTTGGTAGCACGGCTTCTGCACCATATACTAAAAAGAAAGGCGTATAGCCGGTAGATCTGTTGGGTGTTGTCCTTATGCTCCATAGGACCGCAGGCAACTCGTCTATCCAAGCTCCAGCTGCCTTGCGTAATGGTACTTCTAAGCGCGGCTTAATGCCTTGTAGAATTATGCCGTTGGTTCGTTCAACCTGTCCGTTAGACCGAGGGTGTGCCACAGATGCTAGGTCTAGTCGAATGCGTGTCCTTCCGCAATATTTCTCAAGTTATCCAATGGCGAAATTCGTCCCATTGTCGGTTATTATGCTGTGGGGAACGCCAAAACGATGTATGATGTCAATCATAAACTTCGTGGTTGTTGCTCCATCCACTTTTTTGATAGGCTTAGCCTCCACCCACTTGGTGTATTTGTCCACCGCAACTAAGAGGTGTGTTAGGCCGCCTCTGGCTGTCCTGAATGGACCAACCATATCGAGTCCCCAGACCGCAAATGGCCATGTAATAGGGATTGTTCGTAACTCTTGAGCTGGCATCTTTGGCTGTCTGGCGTACCTTTGGCATCCTTCGCACCGTTTGACTATTTCTTCCGCGTCTTGTTTTGCTGTGAGCCAGAAGAAACCATGCCTAAAGGCTTTGGCGACCATGGCTTTTGAAGAGGCGTGATGGCCGCAACATCCGGAGTGTATTTCGTCAAGAATTTCCTGACCTTCTTCTGGGGAGACGCATCTCTGATATATCCCAGTGGTACTCCTTTTGTATAGATCTCCTTCGATGATTCTATAAGCCTTGGCTCTGCGTATCACTTGTCTTCTCAAGACTTCGTCTTCTGGCTCTACTCCATTGACGAGGAAGTTGATGTAGGGCTGAGTCCAATCTGGCGTGACTAAGAGTACTGCTACGGACCTTGCTGATGTTGGGTCGTCTTCATCTCCGCCTTTAATGGACGGCTTGTGAAGGTGCTCAAGGAAGATGTCCTTTGGCACTGCTTCTCTTCGTGATCCCATTCTTGCTAAGGCGTCCGCAGCTTCGTTTTCTTCTCTTTTGATGTGCCTGACTTCGAGCCCGATAAAACATCTGCCAAATTCATCTACTATACGCCTGTATTCCGCCATGGTAGCACTCTTTGTGTCCCATGTGCCATCGAGTTGTTGCGCCACTAAGTCTGAGTCGCCATAGCATAAGAGCCTTTTTACGCCAATGTCTTTGGCAATATGAAGGCCGTGCAACAAGGCTTCATACTCTGCTACATTGTTTGTGGCTGTGAAGTGTATTTGGAGAACATAGCATAATTTGTCTCCTTTTGGTGTGGTTAACACCACGCCTGCCCCTGAGCCTTTGAGCATTTTTGAGCCGTCAAAATGCATAACCCAAAACTCAGAATTCGGCAAAGGCGTATCATCCATAGCCTCCGTCCAATCTGCAATAAAATCGGCTAATGATTGGGATTTGATGGCTGTTCGTGGTTTGTAATGGATATCGAATGCTGCGAGTTCGATTCCCCACTTTGCGACGCGACCTGTGGCTTCTGCATTGTTGATTATGTCTCCAAGAGGTGCTTTGCTCACCACTGTGATGGAGTGATCTTGGAAGAAGTGCCTTAGTTTCCTGGAGGCGAAAAATACGCCATATGCCAGTTTTTGGTAGTGAGGGTACCTTTGCTTTGACTCAGAGAAGACTTCACTTATGTAATATACAGGTCGTTGCTCTGGTGTAGTTTGTCCTTCCTCCAGTCTTTCGACAACTATGACAGCACTTATAACCAAGTTTGTTGCTGACATGTAGAGCAGCATTTGTTCCTGGGGTCTTGGTGCTGCCAAGATGGGTGCGCTGGTTAAGGCTTCTTTCAATTGAGCTAAGGCGATTTCGGCTTCCTCTGTCCAAACGAACTTGTCTGTCTTTTTCAGAAGACGATATAGAGGTAAAGCCTTATCACCAAGCCTGCTTATGAATCGGCTTACAACTGCTGCAGATCCTGTCAAGCGCTGGATATCTTTAAGACATGTTGGCCTTTTGATATCCATGATGGCTTTTATCTTGTCAGGATTAACTTCTATACCTCTCTCGGAAACTATGAAACCACGGAGTTTTCCTGCTGGGACGCCAAAGAAGCACTTTCCCGGATTTAACTTCATCTTGTACTTTCGTAAGTTTTCAAAGGTTTCTTTGAGATCGGCTAAGAGATCGTCTTCGCGTTTGGTCATGACTGCAATGTCATCGACATAAGCGTGGACGTTTCGACCTATTTGGTCATGTAAGCATCTTTGGATGCACCGTTGGTACGTTGAGCCCGCGTTTTTTAGCCCGAAAGGCATTGTTATGTAGCAGTAAGTACCGAAAGGCGTGACGAAAGAAGTCTTGACTTGGTCATACTTCTTCATCTTAATCTCGTGGTAACCGGAGTAAGCATCCAAAAAGCATAGTAATTTTGCCCCTGCGGTAGCATCTACAACCTGGTCGATTCGCGGTAAGGCGAACGGGTCTTTCGGACAGGCTTTGTTTAAGCCGGTGAAATCGATGCACATGCGCAACGCTTTCGTGTCCTTCTTAGGTACTAATACAGGGTTTGCTTGCCATTCTGTATGAATGACTTCTTTAATGAAGTTCGCGACTGTAAGGCGCACTATTTCTTGTCCTATAGCTCTTTTCTTCTCTGGTCCAAAACGTCTGAGGCCTTGCTTGACTGGCTTGGCGCCTTCTGCAACGTTGAGGGAGTGCTCGGCAAGTTCTCTCGGGACTCCAGGCATGTCTTTTGGAGACCATGCGAAGATGTCCCGATTCTCACGGAGGAACTTGACGAGCTCGCCTTCCTATTTGTCGCCGAGGGTGGTGCCGATGTTCGTCGTCTTCTCGGCGTCTTCTCCATCAAGCTTCGCCTTCTTGGAGCTGGAGCTGGCCTTGAAAGTGGTGTCATGTGCGGATGGAGGCTTTTGACCATCAGGCATCTCTAGCTTAACTTCCTTCAAGTAGCCTTGTAGCTCGCCCTTGCTGATGACGGCTTCGGCGAAGACTACATTGCCGAGCTCGCACTCTCGCGCCTTCTTGTAGCTGCCGTTGACCGTGATGACGCCTTTGGGACCAGGTATCTTGAGCTTGCTGTAGACATAACAAGGCCTTGCCATGAAGGTGGCAAAAGCCGGTCTGCCAAAGATGGCATGATAGGCGCTTTTAAAGGGCACTACCTCGAAGGATACTTCTTCCTGTCTATAGTTGTCCTTTTCGCCAAAGGTAACTTCCAAGGTAATTTGCCCAACGGAATTTGCTTGTCGTCCTGGGACTATACCATGGAACTTGACGTCGCTGTGCTGCAGCTGAGTTTCTAACAGGTGCATTCGCTTAAGTGTTTCAAGGTAGAGGATGTTAATGCTACTTCCTCCATCCATGAGCACCTTTGAAAGCCTGCAGTTCGCCACAATAGGATTGACGACAAGAGCCGAGTACCCTGGGTTTTGGGGTATGCGATCTGGATGATCGGAACGATCCCAAGTGACCGGTACTTCTGACCAATTGACGTACTGAGGGACGGCTGGCACTGTGGCATTGAGTTCTTTCCAGATCGCCTTGTCCTTCTTAGCCGAAGGAGTAGCCAGAAAAGTGATGAAATTTTCTTCGACTCTGGGGAACTTGCCTGTTTTCTTGGCTTTAGGTGCCTCCTCCTGCTCGGAAGAGCTGCTCTCGTCCGCCTTAACCTCTTTGGCGTCTTCCTTGCGACCCTTGCGTTTGAACTTTCCTGCCTTGAACCCAGCCTCGGGGTCTTTCTTCATGTCGTCATTGATACGGCACTGCCTGTTTGTGTGGGTGCACTTGCCGAGCTTGGTGTGATGAGCGCAGGGTAGGTCTTTGATGTCGTTGTAGGTGATCTTGATCTGCCTAGAGCCCTGGCTGTCGTCGCTCGTCTTCGGCTTCCACTTGCCACCGCCTTTGTTCTGCCCGCCTTTGCCAAAGGCGAACGCTACTTCATTAGACGGTCCTGCATGATCACTGGCAGGAGCCTTCTTCTTTTGCTGCTTTCCCCGCCTTTCGGCATTGTTGACGGAGATGTCAAGCCTTGCGTCCCCATCGTCAGCACGAGCGTCGTCTTCTGCAATTGCGAGGTTGTTTGCACTGTCCAGCAGATCACCAAGTGTTGAGATTCTTTGGCTGGATAAGATATAGCGCATCATGTTGCCCTTTTTCAAGCTGTGCATGAAGGCGTGGATGGCTTGTGTCTCTGATACTCCCTCGCAACCGTTTTTCATCTCAGTCCATCTTGCGATGAAATCGCGGCTGGACTCATTGGTTTCCTGAGTACACACCTTAAGAGCTCTGGATAAGCCTTTGGGCGTTTGTACGTGCAGGAGAAGTGTTGTGTGAAGCAGCGGTTCATATCTTGCCAATTGTGAATGCTTTTTTCCGGCAAAGTGTCAATCCAAAGACGAGCTGTGCCTTCGAGCATGAGGGGGAGAAATCTAACGGCGGCATCGTAGCCTCCCGTGTAGATCCCCACTGTATGCAAGTAATCTGGCAGCCATGTGTCAGGATTTTCAGTGCCATTGTATTTGTTCACAATTTTCTTGACGTTGCCCAGTGCCTCTGGGAGTTGTACCTTGCGGATTGCCGGACCAAAGCACTTGGGACCTAGATAGGTTTCTTCCCTTGCGGCTCTTATCTCATTGAGACGATCGCGAGCGTCCGCCGGTCTGGCGTTTTCTCTGGCGACGTCGTCTTGGTCATGTCGGCATTCGCCTTCTTCGCGAGCTGGGGATCTTGACCTTGAACGCCTGCGTTGGCGATCTTTGTCTGCTTGGTCATCTCCATCCCTCCTGGGAGGAGGTGGAGGCATGTTAAGCCGATCTCCGTCACGCCTTGGGGCGTGATCCTTTTCGCGATGCTTGTCGTGGCTTTTCTCGCGCCTTTTCTCTTTTCTAGCGGCTTTTTCTGCTTTGTCTTTCTGACGCCTGTTAGATCCTGTGCCTGATTCATCAGCATGTCGCTTTCTGGGTGACCTTTCAGGCCTTTTGCCTTTTTCTTTGTCGTTCCCATGGCTGCTAGACTCAGAAGGATCATCAGGTGGATTGCCTCCAGCCCCTACTTTGCATAAGCGGGTGTCGTCAGCAAGGCGGCAACTTGAAGTGGCTACCTCTTGCAGTTCTCCCGCCTTTTTGAGTAGCGCTTTTGAGTAAAACACCTTCTCGTCCATTGGCACGTTGTCGTCTTCCATGATCTGGCGCGCCGCCTCCATGTTTTTAGCCGGGGTGGAGAAATAGCACAAGCCGTCCTTGCCAACGGTGTACGAGTATCTCTGCCACGCCTTCTTCTTTTGAGCGGATGGCCAATCGTAGTTTGGACCTAAATTTCGGTGGGCGAGAGGGTCACGATTGTCCTTCACACGCCGGAATTTTTCACGTTCCATGTGGCGGCGAAGGTCTTCTGCGTCCTGATCTTTAGCCTTCATGAGCAGATCTTTTTCCCTATTCAGTAACACCGTAGCATGGCGTATGCCGATCTCAGATTCCCGCAGGAGATGAAGTCTTCTCTGCTCGAGCTCCTCTGGAGTTACATGAGGTCCTAGTGGTGTTTTTAGCATGTCAAGTGCTTTTTTACACGCCGCGGCCGTCATCTCGTCTGCCAGATCTGAGTCCGTGACTGGATGATAGGGTAGATCATTCTTAGGCTTGCTTGTAGACGTCTTATTGAAGTCGACACCTGTGTCAAGACTTGTGGATTTGCGGGGCGACTTGGCCCCTTCTCCGTCTTTGTTTGACACAGCGTCAGTGTCCATTGCTGTAGGTCCTGCCATAAGGACTTCTTTTGGACCTCCAATGAAAGATGCGACCTTTTTCCCAAAGTCGCTTTCTGTGCTTTCCATATATGAGCCTTCTGCCATAGGAGCAGTGTCAGATCCGGCTTCTGAGTCCGCACTAGCTTGTAGAGCTGGAAGTATGGACTCAGGATCAGAGCTTGCTGGCTGATCGCCAGTAGCCTCAATGACACCAACAAAGTGGAAGTCAGATCCCATGTAGCCTTCCGAGAGGCTGGAATCAGTTTCACTCTGTGCGTCTAAGTTATACAGATCGCGATCTGTAAGATCCGATCCGTCTTCTGGGTGGTGGGCGGGGAAGAATTTTCCGGATCCCCTGGGGAATCCGTATGCGGCGGCCGTAAAGCCGGTGAAGATGTTGACGTCGCCAATAGGGATGATGAAGCTGGAGACGAGTTCGTCATCTGCTGGCGTCCAAGTTCCGGCTTCCACATAGCCGACGCCGCCTTCAAAATTGGCGCGGCCTACCACCATAGATCTTCCAATCTCGCCCAAAACTCCCGCCTGGAAGGTGACACCCGACGCCTTAGGCCCCACGGTGGGCGCCAACTGTCGGGTTATTGGATTTCTAGGCACATATGGTGGTGCCTGACTCCAAGGATAGAGAGATGGGGAAGGCATGGTGGCTTCTAGGAACGGGATTGCACACAAGGGTTTACCCAGCTTCAGACCTCGCAGCGGTGGCGAGATCCTACGTGCTGCTATAATTCACTAGATGCGAATATGTGTACAGGTTACAATGTAGGTTGTGGCTTGATTGCTGCGTACCCTCAAGGCTTCCAGGGGGACGGCTTATATAGGCGATGTGCCTCCTCTTACAAGGAAAGACCTAACCGACATAGATAAGGAGTCCTAGACTAACACGGGACAAACCCTAACTTGTCCTCTAAGGCGAACGTCGTCTAGTCTTGGGCTCCAGTCGGCTTCTGGGCTTCCTCTTGCGCTTCAGCCAACTGGGCCGCCCGATAAGCCGTAAGACTTATCACCTCTTGGGCCACCCTGGTAAGCTGGCTTTAGTCCACGCGGTCGGCATACCTATTTGGTATATCCTCCACATCTACCTCGCCCCAGCATGCCCTGCGCCTACGCGACCTCGCTGCAGGTGCCTACAAGCTCGGCCGGTCCGAGGCCTCCGCCAAACTCAATGAACCAAGATCTCCTCCAAATACTCGAGCAGGCCAACTTCGTCCCCAACTCGGACGGGTCGACTTGCCTACCCAGGCCGGGTATCAGGGGGCTGGGTCAACGAAGAGGATACGGGACCAAGGCAGCAGGAGATAAGAAGAGGGGAACACGCGAATAGAAGACGAGGCCTGGTACCTAGCTGAGCGTGGCTATAGTGCCACTAGTGATAGGACAAGAGTACGCTCCATGTCAGGGGAACAGTGGCGATTAGACCCCATTGGTCAAGTCAGCAACAGTGTTTCCTGTCTGCTTGTCCCCTCGCGTGGGCCATACTTTGTCCCCTGGGCTACTATATAAGAGCACCAGGGGAGGTTCACAAGGGGAGGACGGAGACAGCTCTCTCTCCCTTGCTTATTTTCTCTTCTCAAAGACCTCTTAGAGGGAAGCTTAGCTCAGCTCGTATAGTAGTTGTAATACTCATACGTATACACCGAGGAAAAATATAACAAATAGACTAGATGCTGCAGTAGCCCCGAAGCAGGGTAAATCCTCGCGTCCCCGTGTCTGCGTAATTATCCATGTGCGATCCCTTCGCGCTATCCCTCACCGAATACTTTAGCGTCCATCCGGCCCCACAAATTAGCCTACCCGTAGGCATCTGTCTGTTCGCCACGACGACATATCTAAAATATCTTATATTAAAAAACGAAGGAAGCAGAAGTTTAGATAAGCATTCTCTTGTGTAAATGAGCACCATTAGATAACTAAAAATGTCTTTTTTTTTCTAAGCAACCACAACGGGAGATCATAGACTAGGTACACGGTAAAGAGCCGCTCTCCCTTAGTGAACTCTAAACACGTTACATCGAGAACTTGCCTGTGGCAAGATGGTCAGAAGAGTGGTTATACTCCCAGCCCAGCAGAGTTCAAATCCCAGATTTGACGCTGTTGTTTCTCATTTAGGCGGAATATTTTTCAGTGAGAGGCAACGTTTCCGTCGATAGCGAGGCACCTGTGGTGACTTCATCTCAGTCTATCGGAGGTGCTCATAGAGGTAGGATGTGTGTGCGTGCGTTCATAGGGGTGAGTGTGTGCGCGTATATATTAGCGCTTGCGCTGTATTGTGTTTCTCAATAAACACCTTACATCGTACATACACTTGGATCGGAAGGGTAAAATAACATATGCAGCGGAATGCTGTCCGCTTGACGCTATGGGAACTATCGCCCTCCAAACATCTATATACCTTAAAAACCTGGATACAAATATACTCTCATGTTTTAAAAATCCCAATCTTCATAGTTCTTACATGTGTTTCTGAAAATTGCTCACAATATTGTTCAGGAGAAGACGGGTGTTATATATCACGATCCTATCCCCGTACTAACTACTTCCGCAGAACAAGATCGCCCCCACATTATCGGTATATCCAACCGGCTCGTTCGATAGAACGTTTAGCAAATGTGTCCGACGCGTGTTATTAGGAGCGTTGACACATGTTGCCGCCCTTTTGGAGCGGCTCGCCTCACCGGTCGCTTTCAGTATGCTTTTTCGAAATATTTTTAAACTCGAATTTGGATGAACCGACGATATTTAATTGAATTGAAGGAATTTCAACAAACTTAAAATAAACTTGGACTAGCGGCGCTGCCGACAAGCGTGAGAGAACGAGGCATATCCCGACGGCGGAATCATCAAGGAACTTGGAGGACTCAGTGATCTGCAGCCGGAAGTGCCATCTTTTATTACCAGTGGCGGCTAGGCTTCTGATTTCACCGGCATCAGCTGCAGCCTTCAGGAGCTTCTCCGGGTCGCCACCCTTGCCTAGCGTGGTGGGGTTTGATCTACCCGGTGTCCGAGGGAGGCCTCCATGGCGGCATGCATTCCCTCCCACTCCCGCTCTGGCTAGTCGACGTTAATGTCCTCATCCTGTGCCCCCTCCACCAGTTTTGGTGATGGTTCCTGTCCCGACGCCGGTACTGGTGTGGTAAGGGGAAGAAGTGCATCTCATCATCGTCAGATCAGGCCCGCTCGTCGTCCGACACGAAACACTCCACGGTGGCGACCGCATGCCAGAGGGGAGGAAGAAGTTGTCACGATGCGCCTCGTACTACGTGTCTACCACGCCGTGTCATTACGGTGCCAAGATGGAGTAGTTGGTCTTCCTGCTGAGCGGCGGCGTCGCCGGCACCTTGACGATGTTCATCACCCAGCCCTCCGGTAGATAAACACCGTCTGGCCCTGGGTGTTGTGGCAGTCGTGGTCCTGTGCCACCTCGACCGACAGCATGTGAGGAGGCACAGCGCAGGAGGATCTGCCCCCGTCAGCTGCACACGACATAAGAGGGTGCGCGTTTGTAGGTTCTGGCGCCCATGATGAGCTGGCATGCTTAAGGTGGCGCATCTCGAAGCCCATCGACCCCTCCTTGTCCAGCATGCGGCGTTGCTCCTAGGCTGCATTCCACTTGTCCTCCTAGTGCTACATCTCGCAGCGCATCGCCTCATCCATCTACCGCACTTCAGTCAGGAGGCGGTGCTGCTCCTCCTGCTTGTGCCGGAGCTCGGGGACCATGGGGCGTTCATGTCGAGCACGATGGTCTACGGCAATTAGATTGTGGCGGGAAATCTCCTCGTCAGTCATCGGTCGTCACGGCTTGCGGCTGTCAGGCATGCTAGCTATGGTTGGTGGGAAATGAGAGGAGAGGTTTGTATGGAGAGGAGAAGTGCTATGGATGTCATCTTAAAGCCATCGGGGAGCATAGGAGACTGGCGTCGCCTTAACTCCGCCACCGGCTTGTCTACCATGCGCATCGATGCTAACAACGCATGTGAGCCACCGCTTGGTCTTCCATTGCAATGCTTGACGCATGGCATCGTCTATACCTGCCTTAGGAGCCGCCGTGTCATTAAAACGGACATACCGGTCACAAAAATCCGTTTATATCCATCAGTCGCTGGTGCGTCGGGCCCGCGCGTCTAGATAAGACGTGGCGCGTGTTGCCACGATTGACGGGATTCCCGATTGCCTCACTATAAATGGGGCACAAAACGGGGTTGTTGGACCATCTATTAGGGCGTGCCGGCAAGTTTTGGGCTATTGGGCAGCCCATTGCGGGCCGATTTCGTGCCGGCATGCCCAATAACCCCACTGGGAGCGTTATTGGGCATGCCGGTGGAGATGCTCTAACCATTTGAAAATCACAACACACGACGAAACACAAACAACGTTGAGCAAGCTTCACGGAACTCACACGGTTTATTCAGAGAAAATCAAAATAATGTCCCGAATCATACTCACACATGATTTGTCCATACATTTTTTAGACCAATTTGTCCATCTAGTTGTGTTTGAAGAGTGTCCCAAGGTTGTGTCAGAAAACTGACCCGAGCAGATCCCTTGTGTCGGTCCAATCCTTATAATTGTTTTTAAGCGGAACCAAAATAGGGAGCAGAAATCTTGATATAAACAGTTCTGCCCCAGATTTTTAGGTTCCCTTTATTTTCACTTTTCGCTTGGGGGAGGGACAGTTCATCCCTCGCCTTCACCTCCTGCCACGCTGCCGCCAATCCCCTCTCCCACGTGTTTCCGCTTCTCTCGCCGTTGGCGGGTCGTCAATATGGGTTATGTATTCCCGTTGCCCATAGCCGGGTCGGGACCGGCCGCTCCTCCCGCAACCGAGAGCGCATCTCCTGCCACCGGAACAGGGTCGTCCGCGTCTCCCATCGCCAGGTTGAAGTCCGCCAATCCGCTCCGCCCGTCGTCGGCCGCTCCTCCTGCTACCGCCACTCCACACGCCTATCTCGATCGCCGAATCCACGCCACCTCCCCCGTATGATAATACCATCCCTCCGCCCCAGGCCTAGGGCGGTACTGTTGACATCGGGCCAACCGGGGTGTCCACAAAGTAGTTTGGGTGCAGAGACAGAAGCCCTGACTCGGTGTCAGAAGGCTTCCTCCCGGGGGAGCCGGTCCCGGGGGGGAAGTGCTGCCGCATTTCAGGAGGGGGCCTCTATCCTAACCCCGGGTCGCCAAGTACTCCTGGGGATATAGCATGGGCAGGCGGCGACGACTCATGGTGGTGCAGGTGGCACCGCCACCAACCGTCATCAGGAGTGTCACGACACTTGGCTGGCGACGAGTGTCCCGTGGCAAGGGACGTGTCGCAGCAGAAGGCGCCTCCTCTTCCCTAAACAGGGGACATGAACGGGAGCGGAGGAGGAGGTCGGGCGTGCACAAAAACATCCATAGAGAGAGACGAAGAACACTATCGGAGGCGAGGAACCCAAGAGAGAAAAGAGAGAGATAGAAAGAACCATGGTATTCATCCACATATCATGATACAAGATCAGACAAACATGACGTAGGGTCATCCATTCCGAATGGCCTGAATCTGGGTAATACCGTGTGTTTGTCGTGCCTTCGTAACTCCTCGCCTGAGCCTACGGGAATCCCTTGTGCCCTGCCCGCCTACCGAATAATCGAAAGGGGAAGCGACTCGGCTTCCCGGTGTCCACGTCTGCGACGGGCCTCCCGCGCCTCCAACCGGGTATAGGTTTTCCCTATCACCGGTACCGCGTATCCCTCATATTCCCTCTCGTATAAAATTGACCGGTATAATTTCTCCTCTTCCATGTTTGTTGTGTGCCAAGTTGTGCCTACTATTTAGTTTGTTTATGCATCGTTGTTTAGTCTACAGGAATCATTGAACATATGTGATTCGCAAGAGGAAGCATAGGATCCGATCGGTGGACTGTCTTTGGATAAAGCAATGAACTTATATAAACTAATGATAAGGGATTTCATGGATCAAGAATTATGTCTGATTGAGATGAAACGAGATTTGAATGCTCGAGGAATGCAGATCCTAAAGATGCAGATACATCTCATGAGATTGTAGTAGAAGAGTGCGTACGAGGGAGAAATGAATTTGGATGAGCACACTCGGCGGTTTTGGGAAGCTTAAAAAACTAGTATATAGACATGCCAAGTTATCTCGCTGATGCTGTCAGATAATGGCTATCTGAGGCCAATTGCACCCTGGTACTAGATTGTTGTTGTATGTTGATTTTTTTTGTTTTAAGGTATGTCATGGCTTTCCAGCGATCCCATGAAATAGAATATTTCTATTTTACTGTTCTTGTTTACAGTATGTGATGAGACAGACTAGTTTCTAATCCCTCTGTTTCACAATATAATATGTTTTAACCTTTCTCCAGATGTACATGTCTAAACTTGTACTCCCTCCGTTCCAAATTAATTGACTTCTATTTGCCCACATATGTGTATGTCATGTGGGCAAATAGAAGTCAATTAATTTGGAACGGAGGGAGTACATAGACAACAAAAAAGGAAAATGCCATTGTTCCAGCTGAACTTCGGCAATATCATACTCCTGCCAAAAAAGGAAAATGCGGCCCAAATACAGCAATATAGACCTATTTGTTTGTTAAATGTAAGTTTCAAGATTTTTACTAAGGTGGGCACTAATCGGATTACAGATTTAGCTACAAAAGTTATTAGACCGACTCACACCGTGTTTATGCCAGGGAGACATATCTTAGAAGGGGTTTTAGTACTTCATGAGACAATCCATGAACTTCACAAGAAGAAAATGGATGGGGTTCTCCTGAAAATTGATTTCGAGAAGGCTTACGATAAGGTTCAATGGCCTTTCTTGCAACAAGTGCTACGAATGAAAGGATTTGATCCGAAATGGTGTACATGGATTAATAATTTTGTGAGTCGGGGTAGCGTGGGTATAAAAGTAAACAATGAGCTTGGTCATTAGTTTCAGACACGAAAAGGTCTAAGGCAAGGAGATCCCCTCTCTCCAATTCTGTTTAATATTGTAGCGGATATGTTGGCGGTTATGATCGCGAGAGCAAAGATGGCCAGGTAGATGGACTTATACCTCATCTAGTGGATGGGGGGAGTGTCTATTCTTCAATATGCCGATGACACAATTTTATTTATGAGTCATGATTTAGAAAAAGCTCTAAATATGAAGCTAATTTTATGTATATTTGAGAAGCTCTCAGGTTTAAAAATAAATTTTCACAAGAGTGAATTATTTTGTTTGGGAGAGCAAAGGAAGTGGAGGATCAATATAGATGTATATTCGGTTGTGAATCTGGTTCCTACCCGTTTAGATATCTGGGTATACCAATTCACTTCCGTAAACTTAAAAATGGTGAGTGGAAACCAATTGAGGACCGATTTGAGAAGAAACTAGCAAGTTGGGTAGGTAAACTTCTTTCTTATGGAGACCGGCTAATCCTTATAAATGCAGTCCTCACGAGCCTTCCAATGTTTTTACTATCTTTCTTTGAAATACCTATAGGGGTACGTAAAAGATTGGATTATTATAGATCGCGTTTCTTTTGGCAAAGTGATGGCCACAAAAGGAAGTATAGACTAACTAAGTGGAACATCTTATGTCGGCCTAAAGACCAAGGGGGGTTGGGAATTGAGGTGTTAGAGATTAAAAATAAATGTTTACTAAGCAAATGGTTTTTTAAACATTTATCAGAGGAGGGTGTTTGGCAGGAAATTATTTCAAATAAATATCTCCACTCTAAATCCTTGTCTCAAGTTAAAGTAAAACCTACTGATTCGCCCTTCTGAAAAGGCATTATGAAGGTAAAAGATCAGTTCTTTGACCGAGGCTCTTTTGTGGTGGGGAATGGAGAGCAGGTTCGGTTTTGGGAGGATACATGGTTAGGGAATAAACCCTTGTCTTTCCAGTATCCCTCTTTGTATAATATAGCACAACGAAAAGAAGTTTCGGTAGCAACAGTGCTAGGGCAAGCACCTCCAATAAACATAGGTTTTAGGAGAAGCTTGACAGGAGATAAATGGATTGCTTGGCTCCAACTAGTTGATCGTTTAATGAATGTCCAACTTTCAAACCAGCAAGACGCTTTTGTTTGGAAGTTGACGAATAATGGGAAATTTACGGTTAAATCCATGTATTTAGATTACATGAGTGGTCATAGTAACTTTCTTCGCAAATATATTTGGAAAATGAAGGTTCCACTAAAAATTAGAATTTTTATGTGGTTCCTACACCGTAAAGTCATACTCACTAAGTATAACTTGACAAAACGTAAGTGGGAAGGATGTAAAAAATGCTGCTTTTGTGATCAAGATGAAACAGTTCATCATCTATTTCTTTCATGTCCCTTTGCTAAAATGGTTTGGAGGATAGTCCACATGTCTTTTAATATTCAACCGCCGACTAGTATATATAACTTGTTTGGTAATTGGTTGCGAGGGGTCCCCAAAGAAGAGAAAGTTCAAATCCGAGTGGGAGTTTGTGCTTTACTCTGGGCGATGTGGAATATACGAAATGATTATATATTTAACCGAGCCAAAAAAACTTCTTTCATGCATGTGATTCCGATTGAAAGACACTGGATCCGTACGTGGTCCTACCTACAGTCGGCGGAGAAGCGCGACACCATGGTTTTTGGGTGCAACCGCCTGGAGCAGGTCGCATCGGATTTATACAACCAGTGCAGCTGGCGTTCTGATAGAAGAATAACATGTTGATACAGTATCATTACATGTATTCTCTGGTTTTTAGATGGTTGATCCATGTATCGACTCTGAGTGACCCATGATGTATCTCTCGTTGTAATCGACTCTCAATAAATTAATAAAGGCTGTATGCATCAATCGATGCAGAGGCGGGGACTCCCCTTTTTCTTAAAAAAAACTTGTACATAGACATATGTTAGTGTATGTATGTATACTTATTTTGATATGAATCTAAATAATATATACAAAATCTATAACACACATCTTACATTGTGGAATGGAGGAAGTACCTCTTACATACAATGGTTTTAAGGTTAACCTTTTACGGGTTTTAAGGTTCGGCGTTTTAAGCTTGCTAGATTTGATCAGAACCATGTGCGACCCATGCATCGCCCACACACTCGCGTACGGACGATTCAATAAACCCTGCGAGATATATAAGATTAACTGTGGGGTTGCCTTATTTGTACTAGGTGTCGGGGGGGGGGGGGCTACCCCCGGGTAGGGTAAAGGCGAGGAGTAGCGAGCCTATTCTAACCGACATCACCGTGTCCGAAATCTTTACTTATATGTGATGTGCAGGAAGGAGAATCCGACATACATGTTCGGGCCGGGTGAGGTATGTCGGAGGTCCAGGCCCGGCATAGCCTTGCCGGCGTACGGAGAGAAGCCCGGTATACTTGTGCCGGGATAGGAGGATGTGTCCGACATACCCTATGTCGGGCAACAAGTCAAGGGCAAGTACGAGTGCAGGACACTGACCCGTCTGACACGGAGGTAAGGTCACCTCCCGTCTGACACGGGCGCGGGACAAAGGGCACAAGACAAGGGCGACGTGACTATACCACTGTACTGGCGACTGACTGACAGGAGACAAGGCATGGAGAAGGCACGTCCTGTCTCTGACAGGGGAAGCATCATCACCTAGGCCGGCGGCGGCTACGGCAAGAGGCATCATGGCCTACCTCGACCTATGTCGGATAGCCCGGCGGCTAGGTCGTGGTAGAGGTGTCGACATTACCGTTGGACGGGGGCTGTTGTCCGGGGGGCCCGGAGGAATTAGGGTTCCCGGACAACTCGGCGGGACCTCTATAAATAGCGCCTTAACTCCTCCTGTGAGAGGGACACAAACCAGAGAGCCAAAACTATAGTCTCGTTCACAGCTAGAGCATTTACTCCTCCTTCCTTAGTAGTTCATCCTTGTTCTTGAGTTCATCCTAGAGAGAGAGGCAAAACAGCTCAAGGAGCACCTTTGTAGATCTCGTGTGACACATATAGAGTGGAGCAAGGCAGGAGTAGGGGTGTTACCTCCTCACGAGGGCCCCGAACCTGGGTACATCGTGGGTGTTTGTGGTTGCTTGAGGTTTTGTGTGTGTTCTTCGTTTGTTCTTGCAGTTTCATCCTTGCCCGAGTCGGTTTTGGTGGTGCTTCGCCATCTCTTGTGTGAGCTCCTTAGCTCGCTAGCCCTCCCCGGATCCACCAGCGTCCATCGGCCCCACACTTTTAGCCATCCTATGGCATCTGCCGTGATACCACCACGACAGTTGGCGCCCACCGTGGGGCGGATAGAGGCGCTGGCTGGTGTACTCATCCGGACGGGCCCCGTGCGAGTCCTCTCCGGCCTCGTCGTCAGGTTCGGCGACATGGACTTCGTCAGCGACAACGCCGGCTGCTTTCGCGGCAGGCCGTTTCCGGCCAACGGCTGCGTCATCGAGTTCGGCACCTTCGCCACCTATGTCGCCACCGAGCTCGTCTGCGAGTACCCGGCGCAGGTGCTCGTGGCCGAGGATCCTCCAGCTGTCTGTGCGGCTCGCGGCCGGCGCACCACTCGCCCCGAGAGCTGCGCGGTCATGATGGCCGGGGTGACGGCTCCTCCGGCAGAAGACCCTGTCTTCGAGCCCGAGGCAAGGTCGACCCGGAGGGCCAAGCAGGCACTGGAGAGGCAGGGCCATGGCGGCGCCGAGACATCTCGTGTCCCGGTAAGGACTGAACCTCTTAGAGAGACAGTAGAGAGGTTGACCGTGCCGGGGGCAGCTGAGTTAGAGGCAGAGCGACTGAGCTTGCTGGAGGAGGCAGAGAAGTTAGCGGAGGTCCGGAGGGACTTCGACCGAGTTCAGCGTGAGTATGACGCGGCTCATGGTTTCTCGCCGATAGGAGGTCGGCCGAACCGTGAGGCCGAGGTATGCAGAAGAGGCAAGGGCCTCAATGCCGAGATAGATAGGGATGGCAGTGCTACATCCAACGTGACTCCTAGCGTAATGTCGGCGGCTAGGCCGAATTACAGCTCTCCGGCCAAGACCCTCAGGGCTGCCGAGGCTTTAAGGGCCGAGTTATCCGGTCTAACCGGAGAGGCTCGCCGTAGGCAACAAGACCGAGTCAATGAGTTGGTGGAAGTAGCAACCCGGCAGAACGAGGCTGTCAAGAGGGCCAATGGGGCCGGGGGTGGATCTCAAATTGTCCACTCGACCAGGGCTCCCAGCGGCGTGTCCAGAGGACAGGCTTCCTCTCCACATGTCGGTGGAAACCAGAACCGGAGTAGGAACCCCGGGGGAAATCAGCAGCTCCAGATGCTGACATATGACCCGGCGTATGCCGGAAAGCAGATGGCAGGCCAGGGCAACGTTGGGCAAGCCCAGAGCAGAAGCCGACAGGCTCCGAGTAATCGGCATGACGGAAATGCCAACTCGGTTGGTCGGGGGTACCCACCCCGATATCTGGCGCCTAATCAGGCCCGGAGGCATCAAGTTGTTGGAGCAATGCAGCCCCGGCAAATGGGCGGGCAAGACCTGAACCGGTATGACGACGGCAACTCGGCAATGGCCAAGGCCGGGTACCATGTTTATGAGAGTGCTCTGGGGTCTCGACTGGGAACCCGCCAGTTAGATCCAAATGATGCCCGGTACAAGCTGGATCGGTTGTATAGATCCGAGCAAATGGAGGAGCAAGGCCCGCCCGGTCCTTCTTGTTTTGGGCCCAGAATCATGTCGGAGCAGCCTGTCCCCCACTTTCAGTTGAACAGGGGAGCCAAGACTTACGACGGCAGCACCAAGCCAGAGGACTGGTTGACCGACTATGTGACGGCAGTGCACATTGCCGGGGGAAATCGTCGGTGGGCAATACGATACATCCCACAGATGCTAGAGGGACCAGCCCGAATCTGGTTGAACAACTTGAGAGAGGGAAGTGTCAACTGCTGGCTGGACTTCGAGGAAGCCTTTGTCAGTAACTTCTCCAGCACCTACAAGAGACCAAACCGACCTCAGCAGCTTGCAATGTGCAGACAGAGGAACAGTGAGACTGACCGAGAGTATTTGACTCGGTGGAGCACGATTCGCAATTCCTGTGAAGGGGTTGTGGAGGCCCAAGCCATTTCATGGTTTGCGCAGGGATGCCGACATGGCTCCATGCTTTGGCAAAAACTGCAGAGGGAAATGCCGGCCACCTTGGCCGAAACAATGAAAATCGCCGACAGCTATGCTCTCGGTGACCCGATGCAACCTCAACTGGACTCGGGAGAACCGAGCAGGAGGAACCCGGGGAACAACAGGTCCGGGCCGGGCAGGAACAATGACCGTCAGGATTTCGGGCAGAAGAGAAGGGAGCCCGACTTTTATTACGCCTCGCAGCAGGTGGCGGCGGTAACCGGGGAACAAGGCAATACCGCTAGCAATCAGCGGCAGAAGACGGATGGTCAGGGTTGGGCAGGGGTGAAGAAAACTTGGGCCGAGCAGAGGAAGTCCTTGACGTATGAGGACATGCTGGACAAGCCCTGCTGCTATCACACTTTTGAGCCCAACCGACCGGCCAACCACACAACTCGGCAGTGTAGCTGGTACCAGCGCATGCGGCGAGAGGGTGCTCCAGGGGGATCTCTAGTAACTGCCCCTGAAAAGCCGGCAGCTCCAAGACCTCCGGCACCAGTAAGTGGGGCCAATGCTGTCCGGATAAACCCACCAGTACAGAGGCGACCACCGGCAACGCCGGTAAATGTGGTGAACATCCGAGGTAACAACAATGCCGGTCCTAGCAACCAGGGCGGTTACCCGCAGGGTGACTATCAAGAAGCTCATCAGAGCTATGTGGTCTTTGTGACCGAGCCCACTGACAAGAAAAGCCAGCGCCAGCGCGCTCTGGAGGTGAACGCCGTCATGCCGGCGGTACCCAAGTTTATGCACTGGTCCGAGATAGAGATCAGCTGGAGTCGGAAGGATCACCCCCGGGTTATGCCTAAGCCGGGAGGGTACGCCTTGGTGGTGGACCCGACCTTCATCGGGCCGAGTATCAACGTCCGATTCAGCAGAGTCCTGGTTGACAATGGCAGTGCCATTAACATCATGTACAAGGACACAATGCTTAAGTTGGGAGTGTCCCTGAACACGCTGCTGCCGACCAACACAACCTTCCACGGCATTGTGCCGGGCGTTTCGTGTTCACCTATGGGCAAGATCTGGGTAGATGTGCTGTTCGGAACCCGGGAGAACTGCCGGACCGAAAGTCTTGAGTTTGAGGTGGTGGACCTGGAGAGCCCATACCATGCCCTGATTGGTCGACCTGCTCTGGCCAAGTTCATGATATCCACTCACATGGGCTATCTGAAAATGAAGATTGCCAGGTCCGAACGGCATAATCACTATCGCTGGGGACTACAAGCGCTCTATCGAGTGTGCTACTGCCGGCTCTTGCTTGGCCGAGTCATTGGTCATAGCCGAGGAGAAAAAGAGGATCCAGCAAGTGGTGACGCTGGCCCAAGCCTCCCAGCTCGGTGTGTCCGGGATGGTGAACCCGGAGCAGCATGCTTCCTTCCAGCCGCCCAAGGAGACCAAGAAGGTCGTGGTGGACCCGGCTAACCCAGAGCACCGGGTGATCATCGGCACCAGCCTGGGCAGCAAATAGGAAGGTGAGCTCACCGACTTCCTCCGTGAGAATCGGGATGTCTTTGCTTGGTCGAATGACGACCTTCAAGGAGTTCCGAGGGAGTTGGCTGAGCACTCGTTATTTGTGAGGCCGGATGCAAAGCCGGTGAAGCAACCGACAAGAAGTCTCTCGGACGAGAGAAGAGCTGCAATCATGGAGCATCTAGCCGTACTGCTTGCGGCTGGATTTGTGATGGAAGTACTGCACCCGGACTGGTTGTCTAACCCGGTCCTGGTAGAGAAGAAGAAGGATGAGCCTCTCCTGGCCAAGGTGTGGCGCATGTGTATCGACTTCACCAACCTCAACAAGGCATGCCCGAAAGATCCTTTCCCGCTCCCCCGGATAGATCAAGTGATCGACTCCACTGCCGGGTGTGAGCTTTTGTCTTTTGTAGATGCGTATTCTGGTTTTCACCAGATACCTTTGAACCCAGCTGATCAATTAAAGACTGCTTTTATTACCCCGTACGGGGCTTATTGCTATCGTGTCATGACCTTCGGGTTGAGGAATGCCGGTGCCACTTATCAAAGGTGCATGCAGAAATGCTTGCATGAGCAAATAGGTCGAAATGCAGAGGTGTATGTCGATGACATAGTCATAAAAACTAAAGAAAAACTGACTCTGATCGATGATCTGAGAGAAACATTCGTTAACTTAAGAAAGTTCCGAATGAAACTTAACCCGGATAAATGCACCTTCGGTGTGCCGGCCGGAAAATTACTCGGTTTCCTGGTGTCTAGCCGGGGTATAGAGGTTAACCCGGGCAAGATCCGAGCTATCAAGAGCATGAAATTGCCAACTCGCCTTAAGGATGTACAAAAATTCACCGGATGTCTGGCATCCCTGAGTAGGTTTGTGAGTCGGTTAGGAGAGAAAGCCTTGCCCTTGTATCAACTCATGAAAAAGAGTAAAACCTTTGTGTGGACACCGCAAGCAGACGCAGCTTTTAACGACCTAAAAAAGACGCTCTCAAATGCACCGGTGTTGGCATCTCCCTTACCCAAGGAGCCGATGTTGCTCTATGTTGCGGCTACCAACCGAGTTGTAAGTGTGGTGATAGTGGTTGAAAGAGAAGAAGGTGAGAAGGTGGTGCAGAGGCCCGTATACTATCTGAGTGAGGTGCTCTCGCTCTCCAAGCAGAATTACCCACACTACCAAAAGATGGCTTATGGCGTATACCTGGCGGTTACCAAGTTAAAGCACTACTTTCAAGAGCATCCGGTTACAGTGGTGAGCGAGGCTCCCTTGTCCGAGATAATCGGATGCAAAGATGCCAGTGGCCGAGTTGCCAAGTGGGCCATCCAATTATCTCCGTACGCCCCGACTTACGAAAGGAGGGACGCCATTAAGTCGCAGGCGCTGCCGGACTTCTTGGTGGATTGGGCCGAGATGCAATATGAGCCTCCCCCGCCCGACTTCAATTTCTGGAAGATGCACTTTGATGGGTCCAAGGCAAAAATTGGGTTGGGTGCCGGAGTGGTCCTCACCTCCCCGAAGCAGGATGTACTGAAATATGTGCTCCAGATTCATTTCTCGGCATCCAATAACGTGGCTGAATATGAGGCACTTGTGCACGGCCTCAATGTCGCCAAGGAGGTTGGCATCCGGCGAATAGAATGTTACGGTGACTCAGATTTGGTGGTGCAGCAGGTGTCGGGAAATTGGGACGCCTTGGACGCTAACATGGCGTCATATCGGTTCCATGTGCAGAAAATCTCCGGGTTTTTTGAAGGATGCGAGTTCAAGCACATACCCCGGGGAGAGAATGAGGCTGCGGATATATTGTCCAAGCTGGGGTCTTCACGGGACGCGATCCCACCCGGCATAGCTTTGGAACACTTAAAGAAGCCGTCGATCAAGCCATCACCCGAGTCGGAGTCCATATTTATCCCGAAGAGCTCGGAGGCGGAAGTCGTGCCCATGGAGGTTGATGTCGGGAGCATTTGGCTAAACCCGGGGACGGTGCAAGGTATGTCGGCAGAGGTGATGTCAGCCGAGCCTATGGAAATAGATGCCCCAGTCTTCCCTGTGAGGCCGGTACCGGAATGGGCGCAGCCCATCATGGCATATGTTGCGTATGGGACCCTGCCGGAGAATGAAGTGGAAGCTCGGCAGGTGATAAGAAGGGCCAAGGCTTACACGGTGATCAATCAAGAGCTGTATAAGAGAAGTGTCACTGAGGTGCTGCAGCGTTGCGTTGACCCGGAGGAAGGGCAAGAGATGCTTCTTGAGATACATCAAGGTGAATGCGGTCACCATGCTTCCTCAAGGGCACTGGTAGCAAAGGTCTTCCGGCACGGGTTTTATTGGCCTTCGGCTCTGCAGCAGGCAGAGGATATTGTCCGGAAGTGTGGAGGTTGCCAGAGGTTTGCACACAGAATACACATGCCGGCGGCAGCGCTAAAAACGATCCCCATCACTTGGCCGTTTGCTGTATGGTGCTTGGATATGGTGGGTCCGTTCAAACCGGCGCGAGGTAACATGACTCATATACTAGTCATGGTGGATAAGTTCACCAAGTGGATCGAGGTGAAGCCGATTCGGAAGTGTGATGGAGCTACAGCCGTCTCATTTTTGAAGGATATCATACTGAGATATGGTTACCCGCACAGCATTATCACAGACAATGGCACCAACTTTGCAGTGGGGGAGTTTGCTCGGTTCTGTGCGGAGAAGAGGGTCCGGCTTGATGTGGCCTCGGTGGCGCACCCAGAAGCAAATGGGCAGGTTGAGAGGGCCAACGCATTGGTATTGGCCGGCATAAAGGCCCGGTTGATAGAGCCACTCCTGCGGACTCCGGGATGCTGGATAGAGGAAATACCGGCGGTGCTATGGGGTCTCCGGACCACACCCAACAGATCCACCGGGTACACCCCATTCTTTATGGTGTATGGTGCTGAGGCAGTGTTGCCAACCGACATACAGTATGACTCGCCCAGGGTGGCGATGTTTACAGAAACCGAGGCAAGAGAAGCCCGAGAGAATGATGTCGACTTGCTTGAGGAAGCAAGAGAGTTGGCCCTATCTCGGTCAGCAATATACCAGCAGAACCTCCGACGCTATCATAGCCGGAAGGTACACCCCCGGGTGTTCAGAGAAGGAGATCTAGTGCTGAGACTGATACAGCGCACTGCCGGCATGCACAAGTTGTTCCCTCCATGGGAAGGACCTTTTGTCGTGAGTAAAGCCCTGCACAACGACTCATATTATCTTGTAGACGCACAGGAAGCTAGAAAAGGTGTGATGGATAGAGCCGGCGAGGAAACCAAACGACCGTGGAATGTAGCTCTACTTCGTCCCTTTTTTGCGTAAAGGGCACAGTGTATGTATCTCGGTCCCTTTTGAATGAAATGTCGGCACCCCAGAGTGAATCTCGGGGACTGCCTTGTACGCATGATGGTTCTTTTCTTATGTTTTTCGCATGTCGGCACTCCGGGGTAAACTCGGGGACTGCCAGATCTTTATCTATGTTTGTATTTCGGTTATTCCTTCGTTACCTGCATGCCGGCGTCTCGAGATGAAACTCGGGGACTGCCGTGTTTGTTTCGTACCTGTTATCCACGTGCCGAATGAATTTTCAACCTTGTTTCAAAGTTAAGTAATGTATGCTATGTGAAATGATCTTGTGACTCGACTGACGGATGCCCAAAGTGGTAGTCAAGAGCAAAGATAGTGGAAGATAGTAAACACGAAAACGAACTCGGGGACTCGGTGTAAAAGCAATTCGGCACGTGTTGTGTACTAACCCTGTATTTTAGTTATTCTTCCGTTATGTCGGATACCTTTGAACCTAAATCCGGGCATTTTCTAGTACCGTATGCTATAGTCGTGATTTTGTGACTCGATTGTCGAACGCCTGTATGGTAGACAAGAGCAAAAGTCACCAAGTATAGTAAACGACAAAGTAAACTCGGGGACTCGGTGTAAAGTGATCCGACATGACTAGATGCTTGTTCAATTCAATAAGCCAGATAGCAGAGTATTTTACTTAAAATTGTATATATTACATATGCACCCGGCATTCCGGGGATCTAATGAATTTGCCTAAGCGTTTTCGGCAGCAGGAGTAGAAGTCGGTGTAGAGGCAGCAGCAGCAGTCGTGGTGTCGGGGGTGGCCGACTGGAGGACAGCGGTTGCTTCCGGACCAGTGTCGGCGGCAGGTGATGTAGCCACGGTGGCGGTAGGCTCTTCGAGGCTGGTGGCCGCAGTCCCAGACTTAGGGGTAGGCTCGGCGGACTCGGGGACTCCCGCCTCAGCGTCCGCTCCGGTGTGCTCGTCCGGGTTGGCCTCCCCCTCCTCCGGCTCCTCTTCGGCATCGCCGGCATCGGAATCAGACTCGTCATCATCCGGATAAACAGGGCCAGGGACAAACTCGTGCGGACGCGAGTATTGGGCCATGTAGTCGGCAGATTCTTGGCGGCGCTGGACTTTGGCCGGATCTGTGGTCCACACCGAGTTTTCGCGCTGCGTCTTGACGTGGTCCAGGTCAATCTCTTCATACCAAGATAGTATGAAGGACAGGGCCTGATCCGCCCCGGCGCGGGCAGCAGAGGACCTCCATTCCCGGAGTCTTAGCTCGGCTTTCCTCAGCTCCTCGGTCAGCTCGGGAACGTTCTTGGGAGGCTCGATGCCGGGCCACAGCTGCCGGAAGACCGAAATACCGGCGTCGAGCAGGCCCACGCCGATGCTCTTCAGAGGGACAAGACGCGCATTGAGGGCAATCAGATGGTCCTCAACGTCCCACTCGGTCGAGATGGGACCGAGGTGCGCTCTCTTACCCCGGGCTTTGCTAACAGCCTGGACAGCGGCATGTTGCGAGTGCGAGAAGAATTCTGAAGCAAAAAGCGCTATTGTCGAGTTAGAAGGCAAGCCGCCAATAACGGAGTAATGTTGAAAACCCAATAAGCAAGAAGGGGGAAGACTCACTGTCCATTTGGCCGTTGATCCGCTGCAACTCGGCCAGCCAGGTGTCGCATTTGGCCGTGAGGACGGACAGTTTGTTCTCGGCCAGGCTGGCGCGAGATTGGAGATCCGTCACGAGAGTCTCCTGCGCCTCCGTCACCTCGTTCATCACCTTGGTCATCTCGGCCTGCTCTTGCTGCGACTTCGCGAGTTCTTGGCGAAGCCGGGCTACCTCGGCCTGCTCTTTCTCAAGCGCAGTCCGGTGCGTAGCCGCAACCTGGGCCTCCTTTTCAGCTGACGAGCTCGGCATGTCGCGGATGTCAGGAGAAGAAATAAGAAGAGGGAAAGTATGACGGTAGAAGGGAAAGAGTACCTTGTGCCGCCTCAAGGGTCTTGTACTTCTTCCGGAGGCCGCTGTGCTTGACGAGCAGTTTTTGAAACAACCTGCTCCGCTCCTTGTTGCAAGCCTGAAATGGGGTTACGCGTTAACTCAGTTCTAAGAAGATTCCCGCCGAGTAATCTTCACTCGGTCGATGTTCGATTACTCCACACGAATCTCGGGGACTAGTGGGGGTGAATAATTAAGAGACTTACCTCAGTGTCCCGGGTCATCCGGAGAACTGCGCACTGAAGAGTGTGCAGAGATTGGGCAATTTTCCCGGGTCCGGCAGGGTGTCGGGCGTTCGGGTCGGAGGAGGATACCTCGCTGGTGTCTGCAGCATTCCAGTCCATGTTGAACTGCTCCAGCGAACCTGAACAGTCATCACCCAGGATGAGCAACTCGGCAGCAGGCGGAGCTTGGGCAGCAGTGGCCTCTAGCATCTGCAGCGCAGCTGTCTTGACGGCCACGCGAGGAGGGGGCACCACTTGGATTTTGCCCGGAGGAACCTCACCTCTTTTCTGACTCGTGGTCCCGTCACGCTTGCCCGAGGCGGCCGACCCGGATGGTGTGGTGATCGCCTTGGAGATGGTAGTGTCCGAGGTCGGCGGACGCCTCTGCTGCTGAGTCCGGACAGGTGGAGGTTGCTGACGCTGTCCTTGCGGTTGTTGTTGCTGGTGTGACTGCGGCTGTTGCTGCGGCCGTTGCTGCGTTTGTTGCTGCTGCAGAGGGCGATGTGTCGGCGGCTGACGGACCCCTCCCGAGTGGGGTGGGGGTGACGCGGTCTGGGGTCGCCTCGCTGTGTCGGAGGTAGCGTCCCCACCGGATCCGACGTCCCTGTCGGAGGTCCCTCTGTCTCTCCCGGCCGCGGCGCTGCCACTCAGCGGCGGTGTGGCAGCCCGGCTCCTGCGGGTCGGAGAGCCTTCCGCGCGAGTCGACCCGGCCTCCTCGGTATCTTTCCGACCTTGGGGCCCGGTCGGATTCAACTTCAGTGGGGCACTGTTTCAAGGCAATGGTATGTTAACTCGGACGGTACTATCAGAGAGGTCGAAATAGCAGGGCAAGTGGTCGCGAGAAATCGGCTTACCCGGTGGAGGTCGGAGGACCTTTCTTCTTCTTGGGCGGCTTGGTTGCCGGCTTCTTACCGGTTTTGGCTCTCTTGGCGCCAGCCTCATCGCCACCGGTATCCGACATACCGGTGCCAGCTCGCTTGCGGGTCTCGGCTCGCTTGCTGGAAGTAGCGGTTGTCGAAGGCGCTGGGGGCGCGAAGTTGAGAGGAGTAGCGTCAATAACGTCTATGATTCGACACTCATCCTCGTCGTCATCCGACCACTCGTTGATTGGAACGGGTGCACGAGGCTTACCCGGGGCAGGGGCGCGAGCCAGGGGAATGGATAAATGATCTTCGTCATCCGGGTCCTCGCTTGGTAAAATCTCCGGGATGGGAAAGTCCGGATGCCACTCCCCCGCGGCATGGATCTGGTCTTCAAGGAGCTGCCGGGCGAACCTCTGCGAGAGAACAAAAGATACATGTGAGTACAGAGATGGTTGTAACATGAGTTTGTCGGAGAATTGCATAAGTCGGTCAAGTGAACCAGCTTACTTGTGGAGGAGGACGAGAGCGCGTGTGGGGCTTCATCCCCCAGGCCCAGGTGGCTGGGTCCATCTCGGCCTGGGCAATAGCCTGGACCCGCCGGTATACTTGCTCCTGGGTGAGCGTGAAGATACTAACCCGTGTCGGGTCATATCTGCCACTCATGTGGCAAATCTTGTGAACCCGGGCCTGGAGAGGGCAAACCCGGCGGCTGACAAAGGTGCATAGGAGATCCTCGGCTGTGAGCTTGTCTTTGATCGAAAGGAGGTACTCGTGAATCTCGTTGACCTCCGAGTCCAGCGTCTTCGGGTCAGAACTCCAGTGAAGCTGGGCAGTCGGGGGGGCGATATTGAACTCGGGGAGGTTGATGAAGTCGGCCCCCTCCTCCTTGTCACCTTCAACCGAGTCGGGGTTCCTCACATAGAAGAAACTCCGTTGCCATTTACGGCAGGACTCTAGGCCCGAGATCCGGGGGAAGTCGGACTCCCTCCGAGGAACCACGATGGCGGCCCCGCAAGCAGTCATCTCTTTCTCCTTGACGCCTTTGTTGGGGATGCTCTGCTTCCGTAGTTGGAAGTACTTGGCCCATAGCTTGACCACCGGCCAGAGGCCGAGGTATCCCTCCGAGAAAGACACGAAGGCGGAGAGAAGAGTGATGGCGTTAGCCGGAAGATGGTGGGGTTGCAGACCGTAGTAGTCAAGGAAGGAGCGGAAGAAGGGGCTTGCTGGGAGGGCAAAGCCACGCTCGAAATGCGTGACGAAGACTACCCGCTCCCCGGGTTGGATTCGGGGTTCGTTCTCGCCCTTGGGAAGTCGGCAGATGACCGCCTCCGGGATGCGATGAGTTCGGCGTAGCCAGTCGATATCGTCCTGGCACGCGTCGGAGCCTTCCCATCCTCCCCGGACTCCCTCGGTACCCATGTCGGTGTTTTCAGAAGACATGTCGGAGCTGGCCTGCAGCATAAAAAGGATGTTAAGTCGGGGCACCAAGAAGAGGTATGCAATAAGACGGGGCGTCCCGGCAATAAACAGAATCTACGACCGAGATGCAAGAAGGAAGATCTACCAGTGCTGAATAAAAGGACGATAAAGGAAATCTATTCGGAAGAACCCTAGCAATGGTACCGGAGTGTGAACTGGAATCTACCGTTAGACATGGGAAGAGAAGAGTCAAAAGGGGCCTTGACAAGAGCAACTACGAAGATCTACGGGGAGATGCAGTGCCCCATAGTGCATTCTGGGGAAGAACAGAGGAAGAACTACAGCGGCCGAGCTGCGGATGATCTAGCCAGAGTCGAGGAGGAACTCACCGGAGAAGGTGGAGGCGCGGCGCGGGAGGTTCTCGTTCCAATGGTGGCGGGATGATCTCCGTTCGTCGGCGTCGAGGTCTCCGGCGTGCGCAGCGAGCTTGCGGCGGCAGTTCGTTCGCGGGCGCGCAGGGAGCAGAGGAGAGGAAGAAGATGATGCGGGAGGGAAAATGAAAACCCCTCCCCTCCGTATTTATGAGGGAAGGGGAAGCACGGTTGCCCGTTTTTTCCCGCCCGTTGGTTTCGAGCAGATCGTGGGATCGTGCGTGCGGCGGTTGGCGCGGATGGAGCAGTTATGGCCGCACGATCGGCCACATCGTGGGCCACAGAAGGGGAACCGTCGGGCGCGGATCTGGTGCGGTTGTGCACGGGAATCGAGGAGGTGCCTCGGGGTCAAACCGCTCGAGTGCCTGTTGGAAGGGACAGATGGTGGGACCCGTGCGGCACGTTTGTGACGATTTGTCAGGCCGCGTGGCATAATGCGCAGGATGGTGCAGCAGATCAATGGCACGTATCGGGAGAAGATCTGAGAAAAAGATTTGTTGAGGTCGGAGGAACCGGAACAAGAACCAAAGTTGACTGAAGGCCCAGTGTCAAACCAAGATGGCCATGTTGGATGATTTTACAGCATGTCGGAGTAGGCATGCCGGGATTTTCTTGTCGGGCCGGCATGGTGATGTCGGACCGGCTGTATGGCAACCGGCGTAAGCAGCTCGGTGTGATTGGTCAGCCCGACATAGCAACGTCGGCGGCTGATACCAGGCAGTTGTTTTGGTTAAAACTGATGCAGCCCTTCATCCGAGGCTGCAGGGCTACACCAGCTTCGGGGACTAGTGTCGGGGGGGGCTACCCCCGGGTAGGGTAAAGGCGAGGAGTAGCGAGCCTATTCTAACCGACATCACCGTGTCCGAAATCTTTACTTATATGTGATGTGCAGGAAGGAGAATCCGACATACATGTTCGGGCCGGGTGAGGTATGTCGGAGGTCCAGGCCCGGCATAGCCTTGCCGGCGTACGGAGAGAAGCCCGGTATACTTGTGCCGGGATAGGAGGATGTGTCCGACATACCCTATGTCGGGCAACAAGTCAAGGGCAAGTACGAGTGCAGGACACTGACCCGTCTGACACGGAGGTAAGGTCACGTCCCGTCTGACACGGGCGCGGGACAAAGGGCACAAGACAAGGGCGACGTGACTATACCACTGTACTGGCGACTGACTGACAGGAGACAAGGCATGGAGAAGTCACGTCCTGTCTCTGACAGGGGAAGCATCATCACCTAGGCCGGCGGCGGCTACGGCAAGAGGCATCATGGCCTACCTCGACCTATGTCGGATAGCCCGGCGGCTAGGTCGTGGTAGAGGTGTCGACATTACCGTTGGACGGGGGCTGTTGTCCGGGGGGCCCGGAGGAATTAGGGTTCCCGGACAACTTGGCGGGACCTCTATAAATAGCGCCTTAACTCCTCCTGTGAGAGGGACACAAACCAGAGAGCCAAAACTATAGTCTCGTTCAAAGCTACAGCATTTACTCCTCCTTCCTTAGTAGTTCATCCTTGTTCTTGAGTTCATCCTAGAGAGAGAGGCAAAACAGCTCAAGGAGCACCTTTGTAGATCTCGTGTGACACATATAGAGTGGAGCAAGGCAGGAGTAGGGGTGTTACCTCCTCACGAGGGCCCCGAACCTGGGTACATCGTGGGTGTTTGTGGTTGCTTGAGGTTTTGTGTGTGTTCTTCGTTTGTTCTTGCAGTTTCATCCTTGCCCGAGTCGGTTTTGGTGGTGCTTCGCCATCTCTTGTGTGAACTCCTTAGCTCGCTAGCCCTCCCCGGATCCACCAGCGTCCATCGGCCCCACACTTTTAGCCATCCTATGGCATCTGCCGTGATACCACCACGACACTAGGGCAAAGGAAAAAATGCTTATGAGTGTGCTTGCCGACGATTAAAAGCCTGCAGCATGGTTTGTCAAAAGGAAGATCGATCCGATCATATCATATCATATCGCCCGCGGCAACCAGAAATTATTGCGTCCAGGAAATTAGTGGTAATCATGCATATTGGTTTGACCTCACACCTTGCCTTAATTAGTGAAAAAGTCACCATGAACCAACAGTGAGCTGAATTAGTGGCGGTTACATCGGCCCTGCATGTCGCCTTCTCCTTTATGTCGACTGATAGATATTTACCTAATTGCCACTAATTGCCACTCGTAGAATAATGATATTTAGTACTGTTCCGTGAGTACCTTTAGTTTTGCAACCGGGACTAAAGCACCCGAAGCATTAGTACCGGTTGCTTATAAACCGGTGCTAAAGGGTCTCCACGTGGGCGCGGGACAGCAATTCATGTGGAAAACCTTTACTACCGGTTTTCCAAGAAAAAATATTTTTTTTAATTTTTCTAAAAAAACATTTTTTTTAGAATTTTGAAATTTCTCACCTAGCGGCACATTTAACTATCCACTAACCCACACACTTAATCTCAAATCAAACTATTTATTCTAGTCAAATTTCCTGTTCGGTCATCCATTCTCAAACTACTCCAACCCAGCATGCTTAACATTTAGGTTCATTTCAAATTAGATACTAATAGAGATATTATTATCTTATCAATCATATTAACCACTCGGTCATGATGATACACTTTTTCGTTGCTTATATTATAAAATTTTACTTGAATAAACAAAAATAATTATATAATAATAATATTGAAATAAATAATGATAAAATAAATATTACTTTATTTTTACCTTTTTCATTTAGTATGAAATAATTCGTACCTTTAAATCCTTAAATCAGAATTTAACAAATAAAATGTCTAAATTGATCAAAAAAATTAGAGGAATCCAAATATGACATCCAAATCATATTTTGCATTACAGAAACATCGATAGCCATGGTGACCATTTTGATCGTTTTTACGAAAAAATGAAATAAAACGATGAACACATCAAAAAAATGATATCCTTTGGCATGGGATCCTTATATGTGTATTAGTTGCCATGAAAAATGATAAACTTGATTTTTGACAAAAAATGTAAAAAAAGTCTTCACAAAAAGGTGTATCATTTATAAAAATCTATAAGTTTCAAGCCAAATGATAAAGTTATGGTCATTTCCACGGCATAGTTTGTGATAAAGATTTCATATTCCACAAATAGGTGCATATTGGTATAAGAAACAATCATGCCAAAGGGATTCTTGAAATTATTTTCATAAATATCATTTTCCATTTTTTATGTGCGAAAAATGACTTTTTTGTGAACAAAGTACAAAAAATATGATGCAAAATGGCACCCATTTAATTTTCATGGAAACTAGTACACATATGATAGATAATCCCCGAGTATTAGGTTTTTCCTTGATTTCTACCTTATTTCGCCTAGTTAAATGAGTTTATGTCGATTATTCGAAAGTAATTCAAATTTGAACTACAACTGTTTGATAGTCTGGTCTGAATCTTTAGGAAAAATCATTTTAAGATGCACAACTATTGGTTATATCACAGAAACATTGATAATTCTAGATAATCTTACCTCTTTCGATGAATAGTCATCGCGACCGTTTTGATCGTTCTTACGAAAAAATGAAATAAAGGGATAAACAGCTCAAAAAAGAAAATCCTTTGGCATGGGGTCCTTATATGTGTACTAGTTGCCATGAAAAATGATAAATTTGATTTTTGACAAAATTTGCAAAAAAAGTTTTCACAAAAAGGTCTATAATCTATAAACATTTAGAAGTTTCAAGCCAAATGATCAAGTTATGGTCATTTCCATGGCATAGTTTGTGATAAAGATCTCATATTCCACAAATAGGTGCATATTGGTATAAGAAACAATCAAGCCGAAGGGATTCTTTAAATTATTTTCATAAATATCATTTTCCATTTTTTAAGTGCGGAAAATGACTTTTTGTGAACAAAGTACAAAAAATATGATGCAAAATGGCACCCATTTAATTTTCATGGAAACTAGTACACATATTATGGATAATCCCCAAGTATTAGGTTTTTACTTGATTTCTATCTAATTTCGCCTAGTGAAATGAGTTTATGCGGATTATTCAAAATTAATTTAAAGTCATTTTGATCGTAATTTTAAGGTGCACAACTATTGGTTATATCACAGAAACATTTATAATTCTAGAAAATCTTTCCTCTTTCGATGAATAGCCATCGCGACCGTTTTGATCGTTCTTACGAAAAAAATGAAATAAAGTGATAAACACCTCAAAAAAGAAAATCTTTTGGCATGGGGTCCTTATATGTGTACTAGTTGCCATGAAAAATGATAAACTTGATTTTTGACAAAATTTGCAAAAAAAGTCTTCAGAGAAAGGTCTATCATATATAAACATCTATAAGTTTCAAGCTATCATGTTATGGTCATTTCCACGGCATATTTTGTGATAAAGATCTCATATTCCACAAATAGGTGCATATTGGTATAAGAAACAATCATGCAAAGGGATTCTTGAAATTATTTTCATAAATATTATTTTCCTTTTTTAAGTGCGAAAAATGACTTTTTTCTGAACAAAGTACAAAAAATATGATGCAAAATGCCACCCCTTTAATTTTCACGGAAACTAGTACACATATGATGGATAATCCCCAAGTATTAGGTTTTTCCTTGATTTCTACCTAATTTCGCCTACTTAAATGAGTTTATGCCGATTATTCGAAATTAATTCAAATTTGAACTACAATTGTTTGATAGTTTGGTCTGAATCTTTAGGAAAAATAATTTTAAGGTGCACAACTATTGGTTATATCACAGAAACATTGATAATTTTAGAAAATCTTACCTCTTTCCTTTCGATGAATAGTTATCGCGACCGTTTTGATCGTTCTTACGAAAAAATTGAAATAAAGTGATAAACAACTCAAAAAAGAAAATCATTTGGCATGGGGTACTTATATCTGTACTAGTTGCTATGAAAAATGATAAACTTGATTTTTGAAAAAAATTCCAAATAAATCTTTACGAAAAGGTCTATCGTCTATAAACATCTATAAGTTTCAAGCCAAATGATCAAGTTATGTTCATTTCCACGGCATAGTTTGTGATAAAGATCTCATATTCCACAAATAGGTGCATATTGGTATAGGAAACAATCATTCCGAAGGGATTTTTCAAATTATTTTCATAAATATCATTTTCCATTTTTTAAGTGCCAAAAATGACTTTTTTTGTGAACCAAGTATAATAATTTTGATGCAAAATGGCACCCATCTAATTTCCACAAAGATTAGTACACATTTGATGCGCAATTCCAAAAGATTATAAGTGTTCTTGATTTCTATCTAATTTCGCCTAGTTAAATGAGTTTATGTGGATTTTTTAAAAATAATTCAAAACATGGTATTTATTGCCGAAACCTTTAGTACCGGTACTAATGCCCCCGGCCGAACTAACCGTTGGGACCGGTACTAATGCCACATTAGTACCGGCCTCCAACCCGGCCGGGACTAATGCTCTGAACGAAAGGTCCGTTTTATACTAGTGTGCATGTGCGTTCCTACGGGAGAGTAAACATTGTGCGTACACTATTTCTACGAGCAATATTTCAAATAAAATATTTTAACACTACAATTTGCAATTAAATTTAACTGATATCTTCACTACGTATTGAGAGCTAAAGATATTCCGTATTTGGGTTAGTCTTCCGAAAAACATTTTAGTATACAGTTTTAGGTCCAAAGAAAAGAACAATAATAAACTGAATCGCGTAAACATCAAAATCTGCACTCGCCGAAGGAGACCTATAGGAATCAAGTTGGGGCATCCCATGATTTATTATTATGGAAGTTGATCTGGACAAAACAAATTATATTCTGAATGTAAGTATGCATAATTAAAAAGATAAAAGTATAATTACTTAAAGTTTGATTGACAAATACTATGAAGTAAGTATCTCTCTTTAGAGAGCTACTGTGTTGGTTATTACGTTTGTCCTTCTTTTTGTTACCAGCATCCGATACGACAAGAATCTTAACATTGTTTCTGACGATAGATCTAGACAACGCAACATACAACTGTCCGTGAGGGAACACTGACTCGGGCAAGTAAATTCCAACATTCGGGATAGTCTGACCCTGTGCCTTATTAACCGTCATGGCGAAGCTTAGACTAATAGGAAACTGCTTTCTCTTGAACTGAAAAGGGAACATGTCATCATCAGAGGGGTAAAGCGGAATCCTTGGCAAGAAGATCCTCTTTCCAGCATGTTGACCCAGCACAATTTATGCATCGATGACATTTCTTTAAAATCCTCGAACCACCAGCCTCGTGCCATTGCAAAGTCCCTTTGCAGGGTCAATATTCTAAGCTATATGACCGGGCAATTAATATTGAGCTTCAACAAATGTGGGGGGCGGCTCATTAGGGGTCAATGTGTTAAGGAAATCAGATGGATAGTAGTTATGAGGGTCATCCACCACGGAATCAAAGCTATGTACACCATCTCGTCTCCTTCAAACCTATTGATCATCTTCAAATTGACCCTATGCATGCAAATATTTCGTGTTGACAAGATTGCTCTGGAGGTGATATAGTTTGGGTCTGACATGTTAGCACCAACATTAGGATTTTTTTTTCTATTAGTGTATCAAGATCAGTGGATTTCCCAGTAGACGACACACGTATCTTGTCTGGAAGGCGGATGTCACCATCACCATTGGTCTCCTCCCCACCATCGCCGATGCGCAATAGGTATTCCGCAAACCATGAGTCATTACGTGCCCTCATATTTTGTACCAGCTTGAGGTGACGCATGTTGTCCCAAAGATATGACCTACGTAGCAATGCATCAATTATCTGAGCCCTCGATCCCTTAAGAACAACAGGGAGGACCTGCCTGAAATCTCCACTAAACACAACTATCTTTCCACCAAACGGTAGGTCTGGTCGGCTCATTATATCGCGCATACTGTTGTCCAGCGCCTCCACGCTTCATTCCGCACTATTTAGTGAAGCTACAAAAACCACCATCATCAATTCTCAATGGTATCTTGAACCGTGAATGAGCCGTTCCCCCTCTGGGCATTATGGAAGCTGCTACACCAGATGTTGTTGTTGCCACAACAATCTTTTTTTTTTGCGCATCGTTGCGAGCAGTGCTCTGTGTAGAAAAGTATTTCCATTGCCTCTATGTCCATCCACAAAGAACACACCACCGTCATCTCCATCAACAGCAAACATAATTTCGGCATATGCGGTCGTCTGATCCGTATTAAGTGAGTTTGATAGATTTATGTCCTCATCATTGATCTCGATGGTTGACTCCTCGAAGATCTCCCTTGACACACAGGTGGCACTTTCAAATTCGTCATTGATGGAAGAGGAAATGATTTTATGTCCTTGCCCATTGACTGAAGCATATTCCTAATATCTATTAGAACCATTTTCTCAACTACAAGTTCGGAAGGATTGTTGCGGCGGTAGTCTTCTATCATAGCCGTCGAGTGCTTTCTCCCACAGGCCGCGCACATCTCTAGGCTTGCAAAATACCAGTATTGTTGCAAAGAGCCTTCGTAGAGATGACGGCACCTTGTACAATGTGGATTCAGTAAGAGAGTCATCCAATGTGTTGTCCCCCTCGATCAAGCCCCTACTCTCTACCGCTTCACGAAAGGTTGGCGGTATATCATCATTAACGGTCCTTAGATCCTCGTAGGAGGTTGCCCCTGTGATATTGTTTAGAGGAACACATAGGTAGTAGTGTTCCCACTCGGCTGGATGAGCGGACACAAATCTTCCAACCTGTCCACCTGTGACATATTTCCTTCTTCTCTAATATTTCTCCTTACCTGTCTGCCAGGTATACCATTCAGGAACGTCCCTGTACAAGATAGAGCGAGCCAGAGAGTGCAATCTGTTTTCCTTGAAGTATTATGTAAGCATTGACTTCTCAACACCTTCACGGTTAATTACTCCTTGGATATCTCGGCCTTGTTTGAACGACACCATGTGCATGTTTGGAAGATGGAGTTGCAGTTGCATCATGGTGGATTGTTCTTACTCAATGGAAAGCCATATATTCTCCATAATGCTTCTGGAAGAGTCACACATCTCGCGTCTCGATATTGTTTGATCTCATCTATCATCTATGTCTCCATTTCCATTTGTCTTGTCGGCCTCGATCATTGAAATAGATGCCCGATCATGACCCTTGTAAATCTACTTGAAAAGGTACTTAACGGCCTTTATGCTCCCGCGTGCTTCAACATTGATGTGACAATTGAAATGACGCAGAAGGTGAGGATTGTATGGGACAACCCACCTATTATCTAGCCATTCCTTGCGAAATGACCATCCCGACGTCTTCTGTATAGAGGGTAGTTGAAACTTACATGTTGACCGAAGGAGGCGAGAATGCCGAAAATTGATCCGGCGTGGGCAAAGTCACCCTCTTTGAGCAAGGGTATCGAGCTGGGACGGGGCTTGCCTGCGCCCATCCGTGCGCCCGCACGCATCGGACGGTTCCTCTCTTTCTTCCTTTATCCCTACTTCTCTCCAGCGAAAAAAATATAGCAAGAAGGAATTGGCAGGATTGGACAGTTGTGCCTCGTTACCGGTAACGCCGCTGCATAGATGTGGATGTGAGGATTGGGCTTCGGACTGGGCACGGCTGCCACGCGGACGCCGGCGACCATGGGGGATTCAATTGTCACTGGCCCTTACCTATGCGCCTAGCTTGGCCATGCCGGCTGAAGGGCAGCAGCTGCTGTTGCCACATTATAGGTGGATGATGGTCTGGACTCTGGATTTCTGGAAAGCTTCTCCTTGTTGCCGTCGCCATGCAGTTTCTCCGTTGGCTGCTTGTTCGACGACATTGGAGGCGATTTGCGCCTTAGTTAAGGTCAATGATTGATCTCTTGTGTTGGGAGGATCCACAGTGATGCATCACTACTGCTGAGAGTTCATTTGTGTTTGGAGAGTTTGTCTTTGTCGGATACGAGGTAGGCCTAGTGCTTTTGGGTTTAGGTGCCCTTGTTCTTGGCTCTGACTATGTTCCATGATTTGTAGTGTATGGTTTCTGCGGTTCACGTAAATTAACCGCGCGATGTATGGGTTTTGGGTCCGGTTTTCCCAATAAGTGGACCAACTCTCTTCTTCTATAATGCACTGCGGGAGCTCCCCGCCCTCTGACGAGGTTCCGACAATTAGAGTCGATTTTGGGGCATATGACGGAGTGAGATTTCCTATCTGATTCAAAACCCTAGTTTCTATTAATCTGAGATTTTTGTGTCTGTATTTTAACCGACTCAAAAAAGAGGCCCTGAATCGTTTTTTAAAGTTAACCGCCTCGGTCAAAATAATTAGTTGCCTAAAATAATGGAGCCGGTTAGACTTTAAACCGACTCGGGTAACTCCGTATGTACAGATTTACCCGGAAGGTCCAGAAAAATGTTGTCTAAAAAACAAATATACTCTATCATATTAAAACTTTGGCTCTACATATACAAAACATTTTTTATGCACTGGATTTCACTGTCTTGTGTCGGTTTTTAAAACTGACTCTAGTCGGTCCGGAGGGGACCGGATATGTCTAGAACAAAGAAAATACCCTGGGCATTCTGGCCTTTGCTCCGGCGTAACAGAGACCTTTTTCTGCAAAATTGTAACCTATGCGTTTGTTCTGCTTTTGCTGCGGGAGAAACAGTAGCCTATTCAAACCAGTAACCATCCTCTATCGAAGAATCATCGGCGGCCATCGTTAGCACACGCGGTCGCACATTAGCTTCAGCCTGTTAGCATGGTGAGCCGGTTCACTGAGAGAACCACTGAACACATGAGTGCCGTGAAGCACTTTTCTTGTGATACATAGTAGTGCCTCTTCACCGACACGGCCGGCAATGTGGACAACATAAAGAGCACATCGGCTACACAACTCTTTTTCGGGAATTTTCCAGTGTGTTGGCAATGCAAGAAGTAGAAGGTTGTATCGCTGGCATCACGCCACTTAGAGTACACCGTCGCTGCTACAGCAGTGTGCAGGGGCGTGTGGCTCGGCCCTTTACTCGGTGATCTGCTTGGGGGCGATCATCTCACCACCGACCATCCCATGGACAATAAGCCCGTGATTCAGCTACAAAAAAATCGAGTTATCATGACCGAAGCGGGTAGATCAAGGAGGCTTCCGAAATTGGTTTGACTCCTCTTTCACTAGCAATGTGGGACTAAATACTGCACCTCCATCTCTTGCTACACATGGTTGTTTGAGATCTACAGGAAAATCAAAAATCAATTGGGCCAAGACCATATATTTCCAACTAATTTCCATGTTTTAAAGGGGATTATGTGCTCTCACTCTCTTCTCATTTGCATGGGTCATGCTACCACACCAAAATTATACATGACGTGACCTTTCTTGTGTCCTTTTTTGTTATCTTGGGGGTGCATTACGATTGAATATACCAGCCTATGTTCCATTTTAATTGTCGCTAAATTGGATGTATCTAGCACTAAAATACTTCTAGATAGATTCATTGTAGCAACAAATAATATGAAACAAGGGGGTAGTACATTGTAAAATTTACTAGCATAGCTTCTCTCTTTTTTGACACCTTCTAGAAAAATCACCTTTACTGTGATCTTTGAGTCACGCAATAATCGTGTTAGTTTCATTCTCCACGGCCTTACACTCGATTTTACTACTGTTTGAATCAGTACAACTTTGAGGCATTGTTCAATCAAGCCACAAGGACTATAATGTGGAATCGACGTCAAATAGTGACTTCAAACTCTTCTGAACAATTTGTGTTTCCATCTTCGTGGCATTCAGATGTGCATGATGTCAACTTTAGAAAAAATGGCTTCTCTTTCCAACTCTAGTCGTACATACAATCACCAAACGAACTTGCTATAGAAGTAAGAGATGGTATGAGTAAAGACTACTAGGCGCCACAGTAAGCAACTTTACATTCACGCTCAACATTTAGCACATGCGCCACAGAGTATGCTCTAGCAATTAGCACATGCAACAAAGATGACATCCGTTTGAAAACAATTAAACTACCCTTCTTCATGGGCCGTCTAAGCATGAATCAAGATCCCAGGGTGCCCCGGTGGCGAATAGGAGAAGGAGCTTACTAGAGTACATACCTCCAAGAAATCAAGAGCTAGCCGCAAAGTGTAAAAACAGATTAAGAACTAACCACAAGGCCTAAAAATTCCGTCTCATTTCCTTTTTTTTAAACGGGAGTAAATTGGTGCGTGATTTCACTATACTCCTACATGGGTAGTATTCGTTATTCAATGAGTCATAAATTAAGAGGACCATGGCAATGGCATGCGTGGTCACATGCTCAAGTTTGATAGAAAAATGGATGTATGTATATATAAACATGTATACATACATACACTTTCTATCAAAACTGAGACACTTATTTTGGGACGGAAGGAGTACATATGACCAAGTTAGCCAAGGTTATTCAAGGAGACCAAGACAGAGATACACCTGGAGACCGGACCAAAACCAAACTACGTACTACATAAGTGAAGACGCCATTAACGATGACACCAACATGTCAGAGAAATGACGACATCTGTTACTGTTTCCCGGCCCTCATTAGGGAGGCCTACGAGAGGGAGAGGCAGAGACGGGACGAGGTAGAGAAAGATATAATTGTACGTGAATCGCTGGGTCTAATCCTACGTCATAAAGAATCACTTGAATTGGGGCTCTCTAGCTAGGCCATACTTACATTAATGTGATCGACGTGCTGCACACAAAACCCTGTTTATTAGGGTGGTACAACTTTCAATAATTAGACACGTTACCGAAACATCATGGTTGAGTTGATCTATTCTATCTAGGGACACACTTTCTTCTTGGTAGTAGCACAGTAGTGTAATGGATTTGGTGTGGAATAACTATCTTGATGTTGCCAGGAATAAAATGAAGCGATTCGTTCGCTATTACAGATAATATATCATTGTTGATGTAAATGATTTAGATCAAAATCTAGCTGCATGTACTATCTGATATGATGCAAATCTTCAGTGCCACAGGTGCACCGTCTGCAGGATGATTGCTTCGCAAGAGTAGGTAGCTCATCCTAAGAGGAACAGCAAAAGGAAGGAAATTACTATTCAAGCGGGAAGATGCCAAGCACGCAAAAGCAGTCAAAGACTCAGAGTGGTAGCTTTGAGAGACAAGTGGAGTTAATTAGCTAGGGTGATGGTCCAACCAAAGCACTGTTTTGTTTGCAAAGATAGCAGATGTTGACATCTTAAATGAGATTTCTACCTACTCCAGTTATAAAAAAACAAGTTATATTACAAGAAACTGTACTACCATACTACTGACCATAACCCTAGCTAATTAACTCCTGCACTCCATGCTTATGCATGCATGGGTTTTTAGGCCACAGCTAGCTAGCTAACTGTTATATAACTACATGTCATTAATTAAGTTGTGAACTTGTGATTTAGAAAACCTAACTAACTTTCCAAAAGTGTGAAAGATGTAGTTGCCAAGGAGCCGCATCCAGGAAGCAGGGAGCTGCATGCATTGTCATGCATGTTTTAGGTGCTCATCACCTCACCCAATTTTGACTTCGGAACTAGGAATTAGAGTTGTTGGCATGTTGCCTCATGCTTGCACGATCCATGTGTTTCCCATCACATCTTCTTTTCTTCAGCTGAAAACTGCCATGGCAACTAACTAAAAATATATATATGAACGCACTGCACACTGGCCATACCTGTCGATCGATCTGTTAAGTTATACTCTTTGAATTCATATGAAAGGATGGAGTGAGATTTCATCATTATCATGAGTTAAGTTACTGCACATCTGGTTGTTGCAACATGGAAACTGAAGTTGGTGTTACTCCTTCCTCGGATGTTCATATCATGCTTGGATGCCTTGTTTCAGTGATTTGTCCGTACATATGGGTGCGTTAATATATGCATGATGATATATATGGCATGTTTATTTTTTTATGGCTGACATATGGCGCATATCATGAATTCATAATGATCTGGTGTTTGGTGTAGTTATGGATGAAGAAATATGTGATCAAGATTGTCTTTATTTCTCACTGATATCATCGTGCATGCAAGGCATATACTCCCTCCGCATTCCACAATATAAGACGTTTTAGCCTTTTTCCACACATGCACATAACTAAGTTTATATCTATACATATTTTAGTGTATGTGTACACTTATTTTGATATGAATCTATACAACATGTATAACACGTACAACATCCTATCACTAGTAGAAAACAAGCCTTTGGTGAGGCCACATTTGGCACCGGATTGACTGGAACCGGTACTAAAGGGGTATTAGTACCGGTTCCAGAGGCGAGACAGCCCGGCAGTTATTTGCACCGGTTGCGTTGGACCCTTTAGTACCGGTTGGTAATACAAACCGGTACTAAAGGGTTCATCAGTCGGCTGCAGCGCGCGGTCAGACCCTTTAGTACCGGTTTGTATTACCAACCGGTACTAAAGGTTCGGCCGGCAGCGCCCGGCCCCCACGGCCAGACCCTTTAGTACCGGTTTGTAATACAAACCGGTACTAAAGGTTCGTCCTATATTGCCTTCTTCCACCCGAGGCACAGCTCCATTGCTCTCATTCCAGCTCCATTTTCTTCTCTCTTTGCTCTCCCAAGATCTAGCACTCTTTTATCTCTACAACATTTGTTAAGATTGGTAGCACTTACTTATATAAGGGTTAGCAACTTCATCTTCTCTTCCGGCATTTCAACTTTAGCTCATTTTGCTAGTTTAACTTATTTGTTTTTTCTAGTGCAAGCAAGGTGTTTGATGAAATGCCTAAGTTAGGGATTTTATTTGTTTTATAAGCTCAATTTAAAATAAGATTTGTGCCTTTTTATAGTGTCGTACCCACTTCCTCACCGCCGCCGATCGCCCGCGACGCCCCGTGACCGACACCACCTCGGTGAGCCTCTTTTTTTTTCTTATATTTTAAAAAAATATTAGTTGTATGGTTTAGATGCATAGTTATTACTTGTATATTTTTCTTACTTGATAATTGTTTGTTATATATATAGTGTAATGGTTTTAGATATATTTATATAATGCAGATGAATCGACAATGGATGTACGTTGACCGACGCTCTCCGGAGTTCATCAGTGGCCTACAGGAATTTCTCCGTGCGGCTGAGTTAAACAAGAAGAATGGTTTTATGTTTTGTCCATGCGATGAGTGTCGGAATAAGACGAATTACCCTAGCGCAAGAACCCTAAACTTCCACCTGTTCCGGAAAGGCTTCATGCCCAATTATTTTTGTTGGACCAAGCACGGAGAAACAGGGGTTATAATGGAGGACAATGAAGAAGATGATGATGACAACTATCCTCTGTTCTCTGAACACGGTGATACTAAAATGGGGGAAGACGAAGCTGAGCATGAGGTCATTGTTGATGATCAGTCTGATGATGATCTTCGTCAGGTTATTCTTGATGAACAGATAATCTGCGGAACTGAAAACGAGTGGTTGAAGTTAGAGCGCATGTTGGAGGACCACAAAAAATTATTGTATCCAACTTGTGAAGATGGCCAGAAAAAGCTGGGTAGCACCCTGGAATTGCTTCAATGGAAGGCAAGGAATGGAGTATCTGACAAGGGATTTGAACAGTTGCTACAAATATTTAAAAAGATGCTTCCAAGGAAAAATGAATTGCCCTCCAGTACGTACGAAGCAAAGAAGATTGTCTGCCCACTAGGATTAGAGGTGCAGAAGATACATGCATGCATCAACGACTGCATCCTCTACCGCGGTGAGAAGTACGAGAATTTGAATGCATGCCCGATATGCGGTGCATTGCGGTATAAGATAAGACGAGAAGACCCAGGTGATGTTGAGTGCGAGGCCAGCCCTAGGAAGAGGGTTCCTGCAAAGGTGATGTGCAAAGGTGATGTGGTATGCTCCTATAATACCACGGTTGAAACGTTTGTTCCGAAACAAAGAGAATGCCAAGTTGTTGCGATGGCACAAAGAAGACCGTAAGGAAGACGAGATGCTGAGACACCCGGCTGATGGGTCGCAGTGGAGAAAGATTGACAGTGAGTTTCGAGATTTTGCAGCTGACGCAAGGAACTTAAGGTTTGGTCTAAGTACAGATGGCTTGAATCCATTTGGGGAGCAGAGCAGCAGTCATAGCACCTGGCCTGTGACTCTATGTATCTATAATCTTCCTCCTTGGTTGTGCATGAAGAAAAAGTATATCATGATGCCAGTGCTTATCCAAGGCCCGAAGCAACCCGGCAACGACATTGATGTGTATCTGAGGCCATTAGTTGACGAACTTTTACAGTTGTGGTCTGACGAAGGTGTGCGTGTGTGGGATGAGTATAATCAGGATGAATTTAACCTACGAGCGTTGCTGTTTGTAACCATCAATGATTGGCCTGCTCTTAGTAACATTTCAGGACAATCAAACAAGGGATACAATGCATGCACGCATTGTTTAGATAAGACTGACAGTATATATTTGTGTAACAAGATTGTGTACATGGGGCATCGTCGATTTCTTGGACCCAAGCATCCCTTAAGGAAGAAAGGCAAACATTACAAAGGTGAGGCAGATCATCGGCTGAGGCCTACCCGCCCTTGTAGTTCTGTTATATATGATATGGTTAAGGATTTAAAAGTAATCTTTGGAAAGGGTCCTGGGGGACTACAAGTTCCGAATGACGCAAACAACCACGTACCCATGTGGAAAAAGACATCTATATTTTGGGAGCTGCCCTATTGGATACTGCTAGAAGTTCAATCTGCAATCGACGTGATGCACGTGACAAAGAATATTTGCTGCAACCTGCTTAACTTCTTGGGCGTGTATGGGAAGTCGAAAGAAGGGAAGTCAAAAAAAGGGAAGTCCAAAAAGGGGATGTCAAAAAAAGGGAAGTCAAAAGATACACCGAAAGTAAGGCAGGCCCATCAACGTATGAGCGAAGAGATGCATCGAGACGACAATGGGACAGAGAATGAACCAGCTCCTGCCAGCTACGCTCTTACGAAAGAAGAGAAGAAAATATTTTTTGAATGTCTTCACAGTATGAAGGTTCCATCTGGGTTCTCGTCGAATATAAAGGGAATAATAAACATGACAGAGCTAAAGTTTCAAAATCTGAAGTCTCATGACTGTCACGTGATTATGACACAATTACTTCCGGTTGCATTGAGGGGGCTATTACCGGAAAACGTTCGAGAACCCATTGTGAAGCTATGTGCATTTCTCAATGCAATATCTCAGAAGGTAATCGATCCAGCAAGTCTACCAAGTTTACAGAAGGATGTGGTGCAATGTCTTGCCAGCTTCGAGTTAGTGTTTCCACCATCCTTCTTCAACATTATGACGCACCTCATAGTTCACCTAGTCGAAGAGATTTCCATTCTCGGTCCTGTATTTCTACACAACATGTTCCCCTTTGAGAGGTTCATGGGAGTCTTAAAGAAATACGTTCATAATCGTGCTAGGCCAGAAGGAAGCATGTCCACGGGCTATGGAACAGAGGAGGTCATTGAGTTTTGTGTGGACTTTATTCCTGATCTTATGCCGATTGGTGTTCCTCAATCGCGCCATGAGGGGAGACTGCGTGGAAAAGGAACGCTAGGAAAGAAAGCAACAACAAGTATGGATGGACATTCTTTCACCCAAGCACACTACACAGTTTTAGCAAATTCCAGATTGGTGGCTCCGTATATCGTGGAACACATGGATATTTTACGCTCCGAATATCCGGAGCAGACTGACTACTGGATTAAAGGAAAACACGTGGATACTTTTGGCAGTTGGTTGCGTACACATCTCATTAATAACAAAGATGTTGGAGTAGAGCTATACTTGTTGGCCAATTCACCATCTTCGACTATATTGACTTTCGAAGGGTACGAGATAAATGGAAATACATTTTACACGGAAACCCAAGACAAAAAGAGCACTAACCAAAACAGTGGTGTCCGCTTTGATGCAACAAACGACAATGGGACAAAGGACACATATTATGGTTGCATACAGCAGATATGGGAACTTGACTATGGACCTTCTTTTAAGATCCCTTTGTTTAATTGCAAATGGGTTAACCTGTCAGGCGGGGTAGAGATAGACCGACGGTACGGAATGACTACCGTGGATCTCAACAATCTTGGGTACTACACCGAGCCATTCGTCCTAGCCAATGATGTGGCTCAGGTTTTCTATGTCAAGGACATGTCTTCCAGACCGAAAAAAAGAAAAGATAAGCAAGCTGATACATCATACGATGAGCCAAGGCGCCACATAGTTCTTTCAGGGAAAAGAAACATCGTGGGAGTGGAGGATAAGACAGACATGTCAGAAGATTACAATAAGTTTGATAAAATTCCGCCCTTCAAAGTGAGAACTGACCCAACCATCGCTTTAAATGATGAAGATTGTCCATGGCTACGGCGCAGTGAGAAGAAAGGGACACACACGAAGAAAAAATGAACACTAGATAGGGTGGTTGTTCGTGATGTGTAACAATGTATTAAACCTGCATATCAAATGCAATGTTGGGTCCGAATGCTTTGTATTCGGTCAATAGGGATATGATTGTTGATGTGCAATATCCGAATGCTTTGTATCAGAAGAACAAGTGAACTAAAGTATTTTGTAGATGCATGGAACAAAACACACGATTTCACCTGCATACAGCCCAACGGTGGCTCGTGAGTGCCTGCATATCAAATGCACCGTTGGGCGTATGCAGGGAATCCGAATGCTTTGTATTCGGTCGATGAACTGAAGTATTATGTAGATAGAACCGTCCGGTGGCAAGACATCTCTGATGATCTACAACCGTCCGGCAAGACATCTCTGATGATCTGCAATCGTTTGGAACGGTCGCAGATCATCAGAGACGTCTTGCCGCTGGTTGCCCAAAGATGCCTCCGCCGAGGGGAGGGTTCACCTTCAGCCTTCACTGAGTGCTCTCTACTACCCGTGTGCTGCCAAAATGAACTACAATGAGTAGACACTGAGTGCTGAACATGTCCGGGAGGGGGGCTATATATAGGGTACGTGTGCTTCTTTAGTCCCGGTTGGTAACAACAACCGGGATCTAACGGCTCACAAGTGCTTGAAAGAAACACACTCCTGATCTAACGGCTCACAAGTGCTTGAAAGAAACACACGATCCGTGTGCTTCTTTAGTCCCGGTTGGTAACAACAACCGGGATCTAACGGCTCAAACAGTTGTAGTTCAAATTTGAATTACTTTCGATAAATCAACATAAACTCATTAAACTATGGGAAATTAGTTAGAAATCAAGGAAAAACCTAATACTTGGGGATTATCCATCATATGTGTACTAGTTTCCATGAAAATTAAATGGGTCCCATTTTGCATCATATTTTTGGTACTTTGTTAAAAAAAAAAGTCATTTTTTGCACTTAAAAAATGGAAAATAATACTTATGGAACTAATTTTAAGATTTCCTTTGGCAAGGTTGTTTCTTATACCAAGATACATCTATTTGTGGGATATGAGATATTTATCACAAACTATGCCGTGGAAATGACCATAACTTGGTCATTTGTCTTGAAACTTCTAGATGTTCATACATGATAGACCTTTTTGTGAAGACTTTTTTTGCAAATTTTGTCAAAAATTGAGTTTATCATTTTTCATAGCAACTAGTACACATATAAGGAGCCCATGCCAAAGGAACTCATTTTTTGAGATGTTTATCAATTTATTTCATTTTTTCCTTAAAAGCGATCAAAACGGTCGCGATGACTATTCATCGAAAGAGGTAATATTTTCTAGAATTATCAGTGTTTCTGTGATATAACCACTAGTTGTGTACCTCAAAATGATTTTTCCAAAAATTTCAGAACAAACTATCAAACAGTTGTAGTTCAAATTTGAATTACTTTCGATAAATCAACATAAACTCATTAAACTATGGGAAATTAGTTAGAAATCAAGGAAAAACCTAATACTTGGGGATTATCCATCATATGTGTACTAGTTTCCATGAAAATTAAATGGGTCCCATTTTGCATCATATTTTTGGTACTTTGTTAAAAAAAAAAGTCATTTTTTGCACTTAAAAAATGGAAAATAATACTTATGGAACTAATTTTAAGATTTCCTTTGGCAAGGTTGTTTCTTATACCAAGATACATCTATTTGTGGGATATGAGATATTTATCACAAACTATGCCGTGGAAATGACCATAACTTGGTCATTTGTCTTGAAACTTCTAGATGTTCATACATGATAGAACTTTTTGTGAAGACTTTTTTTGCAAATTTTGTCAAAAATCAAGTTTATCATTTTTCATAGCAACTAGTACACATATAAGGAGCCCATGCCAAAGGAACTCATTTTTTGAGATGTTTATCAATTTATTTCATTTTTTCCTTAAAAGCGATCAAAACGGTCGCGATGACTATTCATCGAAAGAGGTAATATTTTCTAGAATTATCAGTGTTTCTGTGATATAACCACTAGTTGTGTACCTCAAAATGATTTTTCCAAAAATTTCAGAACAAACTATCAAACAGTTGTAGTTCAAATTTGAATTACTTTCGATAAATCAACATAAAGTCATTAAACTATGGGAAATTAGTTAGAAATCAAGGAAAAACCTAATACTTGGGGATTATCCATCATATGTGTACTAGTTTCCATGAAAATTAAATGGGTCCCATTTTGCATCATATTTTTGGTACTTTGTTCAAAAAAAAAGTCATTTTTTGCACTTAAAAAATGGAAAATAATACTTATGGAACTAATTTTAAGATTTCCTTTGGCAAGGTTGTTTCTTATACCAAGATACATCTATTTGTGGGATATGAGATATTTATCACAAACTATGCCGTGGAAATGACCATAACTTGGTCATTTGTCTTGAAACTTCTAGATGTTCATACATGATAGACCTTTTTGTGAAGACTTTTTTTGCAAATTTTGTCAAAAATCAAGTTTATCATTTTTCATAGCAACTAGTACACATATAAGGAGCCCATGCCAAAGGAACTCATTTTTTGAGATGTTTATCAACTTATTTCATTTTTCCTTAAAAGCGATCAAAACGGTCGCGATGACTATTCATCGAAAGAGGTAATATTTTCTAGAATTATCAGTGTTTCTGTGATATAACCACTAGTTGTGTACCTCAAAATGATTTTTCCAAAAAATTCAGAACAAACTATCAAACAGTTGTAGTTCAAATTTGAATTACTTTCGATAAATCAACATAAACTCATTAAACTATGGGAAATTAGTTAGAAATCAAGGAAAAACCTAATACTTGGGGATTATCCATCATATGTGTACTAGTTTCCATGAAAATTAAATGGGTCCCATTTTGCATCACCTTTTTGGTACTTTGTTCAAAAAAAAAGTCATTTTTTGCACTTAAAAAATGGAAAATAATACTTATGGAACTAATTTTAAGATTTCCTTTGGCAAGGTTGTTTCTTATACATAGAAATAAAAGAAACAGAAACTAGAGAAAAAACAAAATTGAAAACAAATAGATATAAAGGAAAACAGAAAACATAAGAAAATATAAGAAAACAGAACAAAAAACAAACAAAATTCAATTCAAAACCCTTTAGTACCGGTTTGTAAATACAACCGGTGCTAAAGCGGTTGGCTTGGCGCGCAACCGTTTGGTGTCCGAAAAAATCGACCTTTAGCACCGGTTGTTGTTACCAACCGGTGCTAAAGGGTCTTTAGCACCGGTTGGTAACAGAAACCGGTGCTAAAGCTCGGTTTCGGACAGTTAACACAGGGGAACCGCCCCAAATCGGCTAAGTGTCGCGATTCATCTTCGTCCCTCGAGCTCTCCGGCGAAGCCCTGCCCGCCGCCACCGTCGTCGGCCCTCCGCACCGGCGCCGCGTTCCTGCCTGCTCCGGCCCCGCTCCGGCCTGCCTCCCTTCCCGCTCGTCGGCCCTCCGCACCGCCGCCATCGTCGATCGGCCTCCCGCGCGCACGCCCTCGGCCTCTCCCTCTTCCCGCTCCAGCCATCGCCTCCGCCTCCGCCATCGTCGGCAGCCTCCCTCTTCCTGCTCCGGCCTCCCGCGCGCCCTCCTCCCTCTTCCTGCTCCGGCCGCCTCGCGACCTCCCCGCTCCGGCCACCCAGCGCCACCGCACCTCCACCGCCATCGTCGGCCCTCTCCTCCTCCAAGGTTTTTTATTATTATTATTACTAATGTTTAGCTAGCTAATGTTTAGGTTATTATTAGTAATGTAAATTTTTACCAATGTTTAGCAAAATTAATTAGTACTGTCTAGATTAATTAGCTAGATTAATGTGTTTAGCAAATGTGTAGCAAATTTAGAAAATGTGTAGCAAATGTGTAGGAAATTTAGCAAATGTGTTTAGCAAATTTAGCAAATGTGTAGCAAATGTGTTTAGCAATTTTTTAGCAAATTTAGTTGCAATATATAGAATTAGTGTAGCAAATTTAGAAATTTAGCAAAGTTGGATTTTTTGGCAAACAATGTTAAAATTTGTGTTAGGAAAACAATGTTAGTTAATACTTCATATTTCGTTCATATTTTTGCAAAGTAAGCAAATTTTTGTTAAATTTAGTTGCAATGTTAGAATTTAGCACTATGTTGGAATTTTATACAATGTCTTTGAATTTTACAATGTTTTATACAATGTCTTGAAATTTTAAGAGTTAATGTAAAGATTCATAGTTTCGAGATGGACGGGACTATGGATGTCCGGGACTGGGCTCCGCCGGGTTGGCACTGGGAGGTGCCACCTTCCGGTGTGCGCAGATTGGTGAGGAATGAGGGAACCATCGTCGACCCGGAGCTTCTTTGGTGGCGGTCACGTGGGCCACGACGGGTACAGAGGGTGCCGGCCCCCGAGGAGTTGGTACGTCGTCGTGTCAGGGCGGAGGACGAGCACGTCCGTCGGTACATGGTCGCGTTGGACGTCTTTCCGTCCAACACTTGGCAGCATCTTCAGGGATCTCACATTAGTTATGATCCTGTTTGGGTTCCTTCACTTTGGGTTTTCACCGCCCGCGGCATGTTTCCGGCAGTTCGACGTCCATTTTGATAAGCGTGATGTATTATTGATGCGATATATATTATTATGACTTGTAACGCCCCAAATCGGCTAAGTCCTTCACTATTTTGTGTTAGTAAAACAACTATTGTATCAATTTTTGCAAAGTTAGCAAATTTTGTAAAACAACTATTAGAAATTTAGCAAAGTTGGAAATTTAGCAAATTTTTGTTCCAATTTAGTTATATAAGAAATATTTGTTCCAACTTATGTGTACAAGAAATATTTGTTCCAACTTATGTGTATAAGAAATATTTGTATCAACTTTAATTGTAACCTTGATTCAAATTTAAATTTGAAGTGACATTGAGCTATGGACAACAACCCCTTCATCCGAAACGAGGACATTGAAGAGCAAATGGCAGCAATAATATATGAGAAGAGTCTTGGAGTAAATTCCGTTGGAGAAGATTCTGATGATGAACAAGAGGATGATTTCAGCTCAAGATGTCTGAACGACTCCGGTGAGGGACTTGAGCTAGAAATAATAGACGACGATCAAGTGCCCGCGGAAAACTCCGGCCAGGTATATATATATATTAAGTCTTGTTGATGCATAAATTGATTTATATTGCACCTACTAACAAAACATTTTTCTTTTAGGCCTCCGGATCTAAAAAGAAGCCGACAAACCCTACACGAGGCCCGGCCAAAAGGTTGAAGCTAGAAGATGGTGCAAAGCTGTCGATCGTTGAAGTAGGCGATGATGGCAAACCGCTGAAACCAGAAAACACCTGCCGCAAATATGTAGCTCAATGCGGAGCGATTGTTAGGGACATTATCCCGATCACCCTTGCAGAATGGAATGAGCCAAAGAAAGCGAACGTTGGCGCAAGTTATGTCGACGACAGACTTAAGCAAACACTTTGGGACTCAATCTTGAGTGATTTCAGCCTACCGGAAGGTCTCCCAGAGAAGAAGCTGCAGAAAGTCAGGGAGTGGACTCTTAAGAAGATGGCCACACAATTCAACAGCTGGAAGAAAAAATTGTGGAAAAAATATGAGAAAAAGACTCCAGAATTCAAGGGCTCTCTACTGAAGATAAAAGATGATTGGCCTGCATTTGTAGCTTATAAGAAATCAGCCGTCGCTCTGGCCCGATCCGAGAGAAATAAGGAGAATGCTAAGAAGAAGAAATACCACCATACTTTGGGGTCAGGTGGCTACAAGACTGCCTTGCCTAAGTGGGAATCCTTTGAAAACGAACTGCGTCTAAAAGGGATCACTCCACAGACAGATGACTGGCCCGAGAGGTCCAAGTACTGGTTGTTCGCGCATGGAGCAGTGTTGGACCCAGAGACAGGGCGAATTGTTGCAAAAGGAAAATGGAAGAAAAGAATTACACGAGTTGTAAAAAAGCTAGAGAAGGCAATAGCGGCCGTCCGAGCGGGAACATTTGTTCCCAATAGAGAGGACGACGAGCTGACACTCGCCCTCGGGAATCCTGAACACTGGGGACGATGTCGAGGTAGAGGAGGCGACGTTGGTTTCCTTCACGGGTTTCCCGCGGACGTTGCAACTTATAAAAGCCGTTCCAGAAGTAAGAAGAAGGAGGCGGACCGGTTATCACAATTAGAACGCCAGGTCCACACATGGGAGGCCCAGGTGAAGCGGCAGCAGGAGCAACTGGACTCAATTACCCAGCAAAGGGAATCTCGGATGGTGCTACAAGATCCTCCAGTCGATGTCACCCTATCTCAGCGGAAAAGCAGCGTGGGTTCCACGCAGCTAGAAAATCCTGCAGTTGATGAACCGGCGGCTCACTACCCCGTGGATGATATCACGGAGAAGACAAATTGTGAGTTACATGTGCCAATGAAGAACATCAGTTATCCGGTGGCGAAAGGATATGCTTTACAACATCAACCTGGAGCAACCTTCCATTTTGGTCAGATTCCAGCTGGATATGCTCGTGTCGGGGTCACAAAAGTTATGCCGGGATTCCACTCAATGGAACTTGACATTCCGGGAAATGATGACGAGAAGACTTTGGGAGAAGTCGAGCATGGTATCGTCCTATGGAAGAAGAAATACATCATCTTTACAGACTCTACGCCAAGGCCACCGACTCCTCCGGGTAGAAATTTATCACCTAAAAGTCCACCCGCCTTCCGCGATGATTGGGTGCCCACCGCAAGTCCATCGCCCGCGCCGTCCCGTCAGCCGACTGATGCGCCCACTAGTCATGTGACAAAGCGGAGTTTGTTCAGGAAAGACAGGTCCCCTGTCATTAAACGTGCAAAGAAAACGCATAAATTGAAGTCTCCTGAGAAGTTAGCGCCTGAGAAACCGGCTTGCGAGATGACTATGGAGGAAATAACGGTGAGCTTAAATGCCGATGCGGCAACCTTTTTTGAACGGCGAAAAGAGGAAAAACATGCCGCATCACAGGATCCCTTAAAGGAACTTCTGAAGACTATACCAATTGAGGTAAAAGATCGCACCATTGACAACTTATATAACCCTCCACCGGCGCCGTTTACAGACTATGAGCGAGGTATTAACAAGGTACATAGCTCGCAGATGGAGGAAGAGGAGGAGCGACGGAAACAAAAGAAATGCGGGAAACAAGTTGCCCAGCTCGGGGAACAAGAAGTACAATCGATGGCCCCGCTCATTGTGTCGTCTCGGGCTCCTCAGGAAATCGAGCCTGGAGAATTAGTGGTATACCGTGCAGACAGAGAGTACGAGACTCTTGAGATAGCATATCAATATACTCTTGGGCTGCCTCTGGTGACAAACCCCAGTGCTCTAACAACACAGTTATGGAGATTGCATAACTGGTACATGGACATCTCAAAAGATGGGACTTTCTATTTCATGGCGGGAGTTAAGGATGAGCACTACTTCCAAGAATATGCTGTACAGGTTGAGTTCTCTGAACTTTTTCAGATGTACAATCAACGTGCTCTCGACAAATCTATCATCAGCTGCTATTGTCTGTAAGTAATTTATTTGTGTATTTTCGTTATTTAGTTAAGCTCGTTCATTGCCAGTAATTATCCTCACATCATTCTTTTGTACGCTATTATATATGCAGAATGAAGATTCGTGAATGCAGACAGCTCAAAATCTGGGACATTGGGTTCATTGACCCGGATAAAGTTCATGTCCAAACTTTAGAAAATCAACCGGACGCCATAGAGGACGTTCTACTGAATTTCTTTAAGCGACAAAGTACCAAGAAAGAAATACTTTTTCCCTACAACTTCAAGTGAGTGTTAATGTCTTGTACACATTATTTTTTGCTTTCCCGATATTAAGTGCAATTGATGAGTTCTGAATTACGTGCGCAGTTACCACTTCATTCTCCTGATCATTAAACTCGACGATAGAGAAGTTGAAATCTGGGACTCAAAAAAAAAACAAATCCAGATGCATACAAAAGCGTGCGTATAATGCTCAAGAGGTAATTTCAATCGCACTAGGCCTCTATTTCGTTCATTTACTTGATATCAAAAGTAAGTAATAACTCCTCAATTCATATTCTTTTTGGGCAGGGTTTGGAAAAAGTTCACCGAGCAAGAACCCGGTGAATGGAAAGGTAAGCTGGAGTTCAAAGCTAACAAAGTAAGTAATAGTACTTAACTAGGTCCGTGTATCGTTCTAATTCTCTTTATTATTATTTGATTAAATCATATTGTTGTATAGTGGTGTCTGCAACAACCAGATGGGACAGATTTATGTGGATACTACGTTTGTGAGTTCATTCACATGAGAGTCAATGAGAGAGTCAATAGTCAAAGAAACATAGAGGTACGCAAAAATCATTCACAACTTTATTTTTCTACTATCACTTGTGTTTAGTTTCAATCATAACTAATTTGATCTCCTCCTTTTAAAGATCGCAAGGAAGCGGAACCAACTCCTACCAACGAACCGCGTTAAAGCAATTGCGGAGGAATTGGCGGGATTTTTCCTTACGCATGTCATAAATCCATCCGGTGAATTTCACTATGTGGAAAAATAGACTCCCTCCATGTAATAGCAGTGATATCTCCGTGAAAAAAGTACTTTAATTATATGTAATTATGGGTACTTCATTTATATGTGTAGTGAGTACAATTATATGTGTACGTAGTGAGTACAATTTATATGTGTAATGGGTACTTCATACGTGATCTCCTCCGAAACCCTGAAAAATAAGCGAAAAGGAAAAAACAGAAACCCTAAACCCCTAAAAATAAGCGCAAAAGAAAAAACAGAAACCCTGAAAAATAAGTGGAAGAAAAAAAAAGGAACTATTAATACCGGTTGGTATTACCAACCGGTACAAAAGGTCCTGCCTTTAGCACCGGTTGGTATTACCAACCGGTACAAAAGGTCCTTCGCCTGCGCGTGCTCAGCCGTGCCCACGTGGAGGCCTTTAGCACCGGTTTCATAGGGTTCCGGTGCTAAAGGGGTACCCCTTTAGTCCCGACCTTTTAGCACCGGTTGCACAACCGGTGTTAAAAGCCCTTTAAAACCGGTGACAATGCCCCTTTCTCTACTAGTGTATATCGTGGAACGGAGGGAGTATAAAACTGGTTCGGCTATATCAAATGGCAGGTACGTACGTACCATGGAAATAGAGGCTTCCGCGTGACTGAATCTGATTAAGCTAAGTTGAAATATGTGCTGCCTGTTGTTCGAAATTGAAATTAAAGGCAGATGGCATTACAGCTGTACAGGTGATTCTTCAAGCAAATTAATCAACGAGATGATTAACAACGGCCTGGTAGATGGGTCTTTTCTTTCATTGGCTATATCAACGTACATATATTTTGGTAGTATAGGATGTGTAAACCAATTCCTCTTTACCTCTATAAGGCTTCTTGCCCTCAAGTCTTGTACTTCTATAGACTCGAATGAACGGCTCAATACAACACAACCAATCTCATTCTCTTTCATTCCTTTTTCACCAGAAATTAAACCATTTAGGTGAAATAGTTCATCTATGCAGCTCGGTAGTCGCAACAGACATAGAAATGCACATGGAACGCGATCGAGACCAGATCAAGCAGAAAACTAGAGTACCAGATCAAGCAGAAAACTAGAGCGTGATCACGTACCACTTTGTAACACAGCTGCCAGGAAAGGCGATCGAGGGTTACCTGCCTTCTGTTAGATGGATTTCTTATGATCGGAAACTACCTCCATCCCGACTAGTTGATTGTTCCCGGTTTTGGCTGGAGGAAAGTGCTTTGATGAGCCTCGTACAGAAGATCTCATTGAATAATCCATTTTCATGGAGCTTTCCTCTAAATTCCATTAACTATTCATCTTCCTTTTCTTATTTTGTACTCGGGGTCACGTAAGAAAATGAGTATTGGTTTACGAGAAACACACGTTTTATTTTATGGAAGCGATCCACTTTTTGTCATCGGTTCTAGGGGAAGACCAAAGATCTTTTGCGGCTGGTCAGCTAGAAAAATTCAAAAGAGAAAGAGGTCTCCTTGATCTCTTCACTGCGGCCCCTCCAGTAGATATTGATGATGTTCGTGAGCCCTGTATATGGTTCTGTACCAATATTAACTCTGGTGCTATTATTCCTACTTCGACGGCGATCGGGATTCGGGTTGCAGTTTTAAATTTGGGAAGCTGCATTTGTTGATGAGTGCTTATACAATGGTCGTCCTTATGAGCTAATTGTTCTACACTTTTTACTTGTTATAGCTTGTTAAATGGGTCGTGAGTGGGAACTTTCGCCTCCGATTCATCTCGTCTCTGCGGCCTCAGTGCCATGGTGGCGCGGTGGATCACGGATGTTGCTGGTTGGAGACGAGGTTAGGCTTTGTGTTCTACTCAGAGAGATGAGGTGGCAGCTGCTCCTTGAAGATGGAATAAGGTCCTCCCCGCCTAGCCTCCGTTTTGGCCTTTCTTCTGGCGTCATCGGAGGACATGTAGAGGTGTGTCTCTGTCGACACCCACCACCCGGGGCTGTCCCGCTTCCGACATTGTGTGGGACGAGCCGGGTTACTCGGAGGATCGTTCTCCCCGGGAATCACCTCGGGTGCCATCGTGTCTTTGTCCGCAGGTACAAGCGACATAGAGTAACCAAGCACCAGCCACCCCAGGGGACTGACAAGGCTAGGGAAGGCAGTGTGTCCCCCAAATGCCAGGCCGGGGCTGCCCACCTCCCAGACAAAGCGAACAAGACAAGTCCCATCGTCCCGAAGCCGTGAGTACCACATGGGCAGGGCAAGGGTGATCTGTCCGCCAGCCTCGCCTGCCAAGTGGCACCCGTCCCACGTGGCGACACGTTGCTGGAGAGGTGTCGGTCGGGCGCGGTCGATACCTAGGACGTGCCACCACTCTCCTTGACGGTATTAAAGAAGAATAAACCTCGGGGAGAAGAAGAACAAGGTGAAAAATATCGGAGACTTGGTCGGTGCCCAGAAGTGATATCACATTGTAACAAGTTCATATACTTGAATCCAAGATCAGACAAGCATGAAGTAGGATTTTACATCTCTGAACCTGGATAAATTGCTCCGTATATCCGATCCTTTGGATCAGTCTCATCTTCCTTGTAGCTCACAGAACTCCCGTGCCCATCCCACCGAACAAATCAAAGGGGAGAAACCACGATCCTCCTTGTGTCCGCGTTTCGACACGCGTCAGTCTCCGACAGATCTTGCAGGATTCGATCGGTGCTCGTCTTTGATTGACCCATTTGGATCCAGTCTTCGTTTGTCTTCGTTGGTGTCTCTGCAGATTAGATCCTTCTTATCTATGCTTATCATTATCGGTGACGGTTGTTGTTCTGGTGCGTTGGTCCTATGGGACCTGAGCACGATAACTTCCTGACTGTCCTATAACAAGGTTTGCGCCCAACTCTGGTGATGGAGGGGTGATAACAGTGACGCGTCTTCGGCTCGGTCTAGTTCTTATAGTCGTCGCTAGGTGATCTATAGATTTGGATTTACTTGTTGTTACTTCTAGTGTTCTTGGTACCGTCTTGACGGTTGGTGAATAATCAGGAGTTTCTCGTAAAAAAAGTGCACACGGAATGCGAGAAAAGACCGAGTGATGGATCGTCAGATTTGGTGAATAATTGGGATTGATGATCAATTTAACCAGCAGAGCTGATGACAACTGATTTGTTGTTCCTTTGTCTCCTAACAGCCGTTAAGCTCTACTTAGTTGGGTTTGTATCATGATATGTATTGTTAGTTTTGGGCATCTCTGTGTTGTGGCCCCAGCAAAATCTTTTATTTCTGTGTTTGGAATTCATGTGTGTTGTAAACTATGGTTGGTTTTATTTATTTATAAAGTGGTACGGAACCCTGCTTCGAGAAGGAAATGTATAGCTCTTCCATCATGGCAGGGTCACAAGTATGCATAGCAGCACTCTAACTGCTGGATGGGCCACAAGGATTTGGTTACCGATCGAAATACCGCGGTAACCGGCCGGTAACCGGATTTCTCGGTGCCCCCCGGTAAATGCGTTTACCGGACGAAAAATCTCGGAGCATTTGAATTTGGACCTATTTCAACCTTTAAAATTAATTTTTAAATTCTTTTTAATGTTTTAAGCTTAAATTTCAAAATTTGGTTGAGAATTTCGATCGGTAACCAACCGGTATTTTGGTTACCGGAAATCCCAGCCCCCTCCAACATTTTTTTGATACCGGTATCCAAAACCTTGATGGGCCACGGCCACTCTCGGGTGTCTATTCAGCTAGTCATACCCGCTGGATGCATGCTTTGCCGTCTCCCGTCCCGTCGACTCGGCGAATTGTTCAAGTTATTAACTAATAATATCTATAATTGTTTATTAACAAGATTAATTAGTACTAGTACTAGTTAAATAATTGCTGATTAGCAGCTACTGTAGCTTGGAGACGCGCGGCAATCGGGACTTGACAGGATTTGTCCATGCCATTTGGATCGGAGCATGCATGCATCCATGGAGCACAAAGATGCGTGTGGTGAGTGGTGAGACCAGGAAAAGATTGAGATTGATGTGCATGTCGGTCGGTTCATGCAGAGATCCAGGAATTATCTGATCTAGCTCCGAACCGAAACTAACCTGTTAACGATATACATTAGTGGTGTTTGGCGTGATGGAAATCGGACAAGATGTGGAGATTCCTTTGACAAAAACGTATGAGTCGCAGGTGCCGCGCCCGGCCATGCACCTACGCCCACACAAGCAAACGCGGGCACACAGAGAGGAGAGGTAACATCGCTGTCAAATGTCCTTCCATGGCGATAAAGCTGGGACCGAATTGCCTCCTAGGCTGCTAGGTGTCTGAGTGGAATCCGATGAGTGCGCCTCGTAGATCATGGATCACAGGTCAAACGAATTCAAGTGGTACTATATAATGTCTTGAACAATCCAACTCATCTTTTCCTTTGATTCGTCAACTAATTCCCTTTTGAACAACTACGAACAGCGAGAATCAATCAGGTCAATTGTGACGTTTATATACAATTTTTTGTTTCTTTCACGCCCGAACTCTATCTATATGTACACGATTCGACTATATATGGCACTAGAATGCACATGCGTGCGTGCAAGGCGGGCTAGCTTGCCTACGACGACGAAGACGCCGGCGACCACGCCCATCGGCCGTCCACGCAGCCGTCCAGGATGGCACGGCCGACGTCGCCGTCGCCACCGCTGGTATCGCCACTAGCGGCTGCATGCAGAGCGCGGAGCTCGCTGGCGCGCATCCGCACGGCGACCCGCTGACCGGGCGCCGGTAGCGTCGTCGGCGCACTCCACGGGTACGGGTGCACCACCGCGCTCTTCGGCCTCCCGGCCATGTCGTCCTTGGATGAGCAGCTCCCCATGTATATATGTGTCCTTCTCCGCGGATCGAAGAAGAAGCAACACGTAGTTTCTGTACGTCTCGACTTGTACCTGACGCACTTGCATATATAGCCGCGGGCCGACCGAGACGACGATATGGTAGAATCGAATGGATCGCCCGAATAATGCATGCAAGTGCAGAAGCAATTCGATGAGGAAGCAAGCAAAAGCACATGAATGCAGGGAGTTGGACAAGCGTCAAGAGAATGTAAGCTACGCGTGATGATCAATGGGTGGAGACTGCAAGAAACTCACACACACACTACAGCTAGCAAGCTAGATAGCTACTCGTAGGATGACTGTTTCGTTCATACGGGCATTAACTAATTCAGTTTGGACCATTGCTTGCCTTGCTTCCGATCGATTGGTTCCTTCGGCGCAGAGCAACTTAAAACTGTTGTGTGCAAGCAACGTTCCCATCCGTTCAATCGGGCTGCATATATGTGCATGCTAGCTATATCCTGACAAGAATATATATGTTTGCCAAAAGGAAGATACAAAGATACTCCTATATCTAGTGAAATCTTGATAGATCATAACATGTGACGTTGCTTAAACTTAAACAAGAAGAAAGCTCAATGCCCGGCAATGTAGAGCAAAAACAGAAAATGCTGCGTGGCCATGCATGACGTCGTCGACTACTGTTTTACGTGTAGCCGTTTGAGCCAACAACGCATATGGATGCAGAGCAGTGATGGTACGTATCCGTCCGTAGGCGTGGTCTACATAGCACCCTGGCTGGTTACCTGCTGCCTACCTGGTACGCTCTCATGAAGGCTTAACCCGAAGAATTGATCAGCAACACAGGAATCCAACGACCATGGAGCAAGGCTAGCACGTGGCTGAGTACGTGCCAGGTCAGATGGATATGAAATAAATTAATAAAAGCTGAATGCATCACTCGATGCAGAGACTGGGACTTCCCCTTTTCTAAAAAAAATGGAACCATGCCGACCATGGTGGAGTTCACCGGTCAACTCCCTCTAACGGGGCGCGCGTCCTCCTCCTCTAGCTCCGGCGGTATGGCCTCCTTCTCCGACAACGACATCGAGGAAAGAGAGGCGCATCGAGTGGTTATGTGTGGGGCCGTGGTTTAAAAAGTGGTGGACGCCCCTCCCATACAAACTAAGGGCATCTCCAGCCGTGCCCCCAGGACCCCCCAAGGCCATTTTTTTGGGCCAAATAACGCCGAATAGCGCCGAAATTTTACCATCCAGCTCCCCCAGGACTTGAAAACGCGCCGTTTTAGCGGCGGCGCACCCAAGGCGAACCCAACTGGTTGGGTTTGGCTTGGGGGGCGATTTGCATGCAAAAAGGACTCTCTCCTACTTTTTCTCTAATTTACATGCAAAGATGACTCTCTCTCCTACTTTTTCTCCCCCACCCCACATGCTCTCACCAAAAGCTTCTCTCTCTTTCCCCATTTTCCCTGCTTGGGTGGGCTACGGCTGGTAAACTGGCCTCCACAGGTTTTGTTTTTGCGCCGTTTTACGTCGTTTTCGCCCAGTTTTGGATCCTGTGGGTCTCCAACGACTGGAGATGCCCTAATATCAGGTGACACGCCCATGTAACATGCCGCATCTCATCTGTCGTTCGATTTTCATCCAATAGCCAACAACGATCTAAAATTTAACTCGAAACCCAAACATTTTAGATAAAAATTGAAATCATTCCAGTAAGTTTAATATAGTCCGATCTTTATTCTGAGAAAGTTTAGAGTCATTTGGATCAGTCGTATATGAGTTATTTGATTTCTAAGATCAAAATTTGAAATGCTATTTAACGATAAACCAATTATCCAAATGATTTAAAACTTTCTCAAAATACAAACCAGACTATATTAAACTTGCTGGAATTTTTTCAGTTTTTCTAAAATATTTAATTTTTCAGTTAAAAATTTGGATCGTTGTTGGCCCTTGGATAAAGATCGGGCTGCAGTCGATGGGCATGTTACATGGTGACATGCCCATGACATGTCACCTGATCTCAGTCCTTCCCACACATAGTATTTACTCATGTGTGAAAGGAAACATGACGGGTGAAAGGCGAGGCGACGGGTGAAAGGCAAAGTTGTGACGTCGCGCCTTCCCCACGCGAATCATTCACACTGGTGACACAATGTCATTGCGCCTGACCACAGGTAGCCTTAACGTCTTCCTACCCTATATAAGAAGGCATTCTCCTGTGCGACCTCTCACCCTCTCCCCCAATCCCTTCGTCGGCCCTCTCACCCTCTCCCCCAATCCCCACCATCGATATGGATATGAATAAGAAGTGTCTCTCCTGGCGCGAGGCTAAAGAGTTTGCCAAAATGACATCCTCACGCCGCGAAGGGGCAACTTTTTGTCGAAAGGCCTTTATGTGTAATGAAATGTAAAACAAATGGGGTTGGCAGCACCCCGTAATCCCGTAATAGACCGGACAAGCCTCCAGTCCAGGGTGTTTGGTTAGACTTTTTTCTTGGCTTTTCGCTTTATCTTATAAGGCATAAAAGCACCTATTGCTTTTGACTTTTGACTTTTGACTTAAGTCATGGTGTAATATAAGCCAAAATCCAAAAACCGAAAGCACATATTTAGGTGCTTTTGTGACTTATAAGACAAAAGTAAAAGCCAAGTAAAAAACCCAAACACGACAATTACTGCACATGTTTCGGGGGTGGCGGTGGTCCGGTGGAGGTGCCCGCTATAGAGCAGAAACAGAGGGCCGGTAGATGCTGCGTCACCATCAGGTCAGCTTCCACGTGACAAAACGCTGATGCGACTACCGTTTTACGTGTACCCGTTTGAGCCAACAACGCATATGCATGCAGAGAGGTGATAGTACGTATCAATCCGTAGGCATGGTCCAGCTGGTGTACATGGCACCCTGGCTGGTTAATTATGTGCTGCCTACCTGGTACGCTTCCATCAAGGCTTAACCCCTAGAATTGATCAGCAAGACAGGAATCCAACGACTATGCAGCAAGGCTAGCAATCAGTGTACGTGGCAAGTACGTGCCAGGTCAGATGGGATAAAAACTGTTGAAAGACAGGTGTACCAACGCTGTGGAGCTACAGTCCCCTCGACGGGCAGGAATCAGGATGGACCTGCCAAAATTACAGAAAACTGAGCTGCCACCTCCTCCAGTTCAAATCATAAACGGATATTTCAGGCTGAACTTTTTCTAGATAAAGCGAATTTATTGATATTAAGAAAGTACCAATTACACCCAGACTCTGCAACAACGCACTGCAGTAGCGGCTTTACGGATGCACACAGCCAAAAAAGGAAGAAGAAATACAAATAAAAGAAAAGTCCCGCTACAGTGATCTAATCTTTTAAACATCGGTACTAACACCACCAAGACAGCACCAGAAGTTTAACTTCTCCAAAAGCGACGCCTCCAAGAAGGTAACAGTGCACAAGCGCTGTCGTCGCCCCGATCATAGATCTTAGGTTTTCACCCTGAATGAAGCCTGACTCTCAAAACAATGCCTTCAAAAAGAACATTGTCAGGCACAACCAATTAAGTGCAGACCTTGGATTTTCATCCTGAAAGATAAGCCTTTGAACCTCTCCTGTGCAGTCGCCCCCACTCGCATGCCGATGCTCAAAGTCATAGATCACCAAGCTAATTCCTCATCACCACCAAGACTGGAGCCACCATTACTAGACCTCATATATCGGCTTCCATGTCATTCTCCGCCAGCACCACGGAACGAGAACGTGCTCCATGATATTAACAGCCAGCGGAGCTTCGAAGCGCACCCTCTGAAACCAAACGGCGAGAGAAAAATACGGGTGCGCACGACCGAATTCCACCCGATCCAGCAATCTCCAGGCATGATAGCCCAGTGGAGCGCCGGCGGAGCCTTCCGGAACACGACTCATCCGTCAGATCGATAATGACAGACACCGGCAGATCTTCATCTTGGCTCGAGGAAAAAACCTAGGACCGCCGCCATTATTCGCCAGACTAGCGGTCCCCACACCACTGGTCATCTCCATGTAGGGTTGGAAGAAGAAAAAGGATCCAGATCGGGCCACACCGAAAGGGATGGCAACCTCACTGGCCTGAAGCACGCCATACCAGATCGGGCCTCGACCCAATGGAGACGTGTTCCAGGGCGCCGCTGGGACGACGCTCCCCTCCTCCTCGACGCTCCTGGAGAGCCTCAGGCGCCGGCCAAGAGCAGCCGCGCCGCCATGCACCCCCGAGCCGGCCTCCCAGATCCTCCCGTGAGATGCCCTCAGGAGCGCCTCCCCTGCCCACCGCAAGACGACGGGATGGGCGCCGCCACCGCCGCCGGAATAGCAGCAGCGGCGGCCAGGAGGGCGGCGGACGGCGTGGCTAGGTTTCCTTCGGTGGGATCCTATGGAATCGCTCGAGAGGAGAGCGACCCGGGAGGCGTTCGCGAACCGTTTTTCTCTTCTGGACCTCCTTTGGCACTTCTCATTTCAGGCTGAACTACGTACAAACTAAAATGAGTAAACAGATGCACTGCGTCTATATGCATCTTATTCAGAAAAGAAAAGAAAACGTAGAATATCTTATAATTCTGTTGGACGGGGTAAAACGGCGGCAAATGATTCACACCAATCTATCAAATAAGGAGTTTTACAAGAAAGTAAATATAGGCGTTAATTACAATTGGCACTACTCTCCCCTTATTATTTAACTCAAAACATTTTGCACTGGTGGTAACCCAAAGGAGACCTTCATGTTTTCAAAGACAGCGGGGGGGCGGGGGGGGGGGGGGGGGGGGGGGGTGCTTATTGTGAAGGACATGGGCGTTACGCTCATGCCATATTTCCCACGAGACGAGCAAGGTAATGGAAGCAAGAGCTTTGCGGTTTGGAGATGAGACTTCGGACATATTAGGCCATCCAGTGTGAATGTTGAGAGTTCGCCATTGTTGTAGGTTGAGAGCATGGAGGCCAAGCAAATCCCTTGTGAATCTCCATAGACGATGGTAAAGCGACAGGGCAAAGCGCTAGAATAAGGGTAAACGTACCCGGCAGAATCAGTCTTTACATCGCATCCAAGCTCCAGTAAAGTACATGAGCTAGGCCTCTAGTTAGTTTGGTGATCATCCTTTTATTACAACTCAAGAATTCAAAGCTTTCGAAGGGATACGTCTTTTCAAGGCAATAATGCGAGTTTGAGTGGATTGGAAGGTTGCGGCGTCACTCGGCATTGGTTAGTGAAGGCAAGAGGAGCTTCAAGTCTAGGGGATTCTGAGCAGCTCACCACAAGAGCGCTCGCGGATCCTGATACGACGATCGATCGTCAAGCGTTTGACAGAGTAGATTGTAGGGGATTGTAGGGAATGCTCGGTTTGAAAAATATGTAACTAACTATTAAGACTATAATAAGTAATCATTTCGGACACCGGGTCAAAACTCTTCCTCTCTATGCTAGAATATGATACCTATGATGTACCATGGCTATACCTCTAGAGGAGAATGCAATTCTTGTTACCTACTCCCTCCGTTCTGAATTAATTGACTCAGATTTAGTACAACTTGCACTAAATCTGAGTCAATTAATTTAGAACGGAGGGAGTACTTCATAAAGGAGAAGATAAGCAATTTCTCATACGGAGCATAATAAGACTGCGAGAATTGAGGGCTTCCTATGGAATTTTACCAAATAGTTTGAGAGTTTGTAAAATATGATCTCACGTCTTTGTTTGTTCAGCTGCAACTGAGTGAGTTGTCAATGTTCTAGTTGAACTTTGGAATTACTACTCCCTTCATTCCATATTGGATGACTTTCTTTTATCAAAAAGTGGATGTATCTACACTTATAGTATATCTAGATACATCCACTTTTGTCCAAATAGATTTAGAACGGAGGGATTACTATGTTATCTAAGAGGGAATATGTGGTGCAAATTTAGCATCAGCACCGTACCACACAGAACACACACGACACACGCAATCAGTAGCCAAACACACGGATAACCAGCAATCAGCAGCCGGTTCCAAAATAAACTGCTGCAGAAGCAAAACACACATAGCCACATGCCCACATTTATCTCTCTGTCTCGTCTCTTCTGAAATTCTTTCACACACACTGCTCACCGTCTGCAGAAGCAAAATTCCATCGGAGGCACAGGCACGACAACTACAATTCATGCTCTCCCGTCTATCTCATTTCCCCTGTACAGCTTCCATCCCTCCTCCTTCTCACCGTTGGGCTCCTACCTCCATTCCTTCCTGCTACTTCTCTTCCGTGTTGGCCGTCACCATCGCCTCCAATCGCCGCCAACTCCCCGTTCTACCTCACAGTTGGCGTGCAACTTTTAATACGAATAACTGGCAAACAAGTTATTTTAATTTGGCAACTAAATAGTGTTAAGTATGCACATATAGAATGTCGAGATGTACACTTTAACTTTTTTCATAATTTATTGACATTTTAAAATGTTTTTTGGTGGCAGGGCACATGCATATTTTGTAAAGTGAATTCCCGATTTGTGACAAGATACTCTGGCAAGTATGCCACAATGACAATGTGTCAATTACCGACCAGCAAAGGTGGCCGGGACATGTCAACATGAGATATAATTTCAAAATTCTCATCACAACTAGGCCGTGGAAAATTGAGGCACCAATCGAGTTATCGGTTGAAGAGATAAATAGATTAAAGGTTGAAGCTTACCATGCAGCGGCACCATAACTCCCATCCCATTTTTTCCATTTACTTTTATATACCCCGCCAACCCTCAAATCACCATCCTTCTCCATATGCCGACCAAAAATCTATGACACTCGTTTGGACGCAGTTGGTGAATCTTGGAAAACCGCCGATGGGAAAGACGAGTTCGGTGACGTCTCTATGATAGGTTAACCGTACAATCAAATGATCAAATCAACTATTTTTTTGAAAATTAACTAATTAACCCGTACAGTCTCTAAAATAAATCTACGGTTGGTCTTTAACCGTGAAAACACTCCTCGAACCATCCCTCCTTTTCGGTGCCGACGTATGTACTCCCTCCGTTACACAATATAAGATGTTTTAGGTGTAACACACATTGTCTAGGTTCACACAAAAATGAGTGTACATGTACACTAAAACATGTCTAGATACATGTGTGTACATATGAATGTGAAAAATGGCTAAAACATCTTATATTGTGAAACGGAGGGAGTACCATCTTTCTGGCTGATTACGTTGCAGACAGGGAATGACACAGACACACGTGGAAGAAACTGTTCTCGGAGAAGGGATTCGGCATTCTTTTGTGATGATCCGATTGATGCCAGCCGGCACGCGTCATTTGACTGGCGGCGTCACGTCGTCGTACCAGATATGGATGATACGCGCAAACAGGCGGCATGGTCACGGCCCCACCCACACCACGGATCACTTGCCATTTCATATAGACTGAGATCAATGTTTGGTTCCTACGTACGCCGTCCTTTTGTAAATATAAGACTTTCTAATTTGTCTGAATTTATTCGGATTCGGGAGTCAACACACTAAAACTTTTCCATAGAAGAAAGGCCAAGGCTACAACGCGGGCCGGCACAGACGCCGAGCACGCAATTCCACGCAATGAATCGGTCAAAACAAAAGGAACTACTCGTAGATCCTCCACCGCTCCGGCTGACCTAGGCTACGCCTAAACAAACCTGCAACTCTCCAAATCTCGCCCTCCGTCTGGATCGCCCAGCGTGGCCTCCACCGAGGGTGAGGCGCCGTTGAAAACAATGTCGTTGCGGTGGGTCCACAGTGTCCACGCAACTAGTGCCACCGCTGTCCTCAGGTCCCTGATCGAACCTTTCGCAGCTGTCCTCGAAGAAATCCACTCATGTACGGACTCATCCGGTCTAGGGGCCCAGCCGGCGAAGCCCCAAGCGCGGCAGCAGCGAAACCAGACTTCCTGTGTGAAGACACATCCCACCAAGAGGTGGTCAATGGACTCGTCCACCTGGTCGCAGAGGGGGCAGGAGGCAGGGTGGGGGAGAGCCCTCCTCGCAAGGCGGTCCGCAGTCGAACATCGCCTCCATAGTGCAAGCCAGAGGAAGAACTTGCACTTCGACGGGGCCTTGGAACGCCAAATCTCCACGGTACCTGCCATGGCCACCGAGCCTTGGAACAAGGCCGCATAGCAGGATCGGGAGGAGTAGGCTCCCCGGGCGTCCCACAACCACTGGAAGGCGTCTGGCTGGCTAGGATCCAGAGCCACACCTTCAAGCAAATCCGCTAGGGCCAGGAGCTCTCGCAGGGCAGGCGCAGCGAGGTCAGGTGAGACATCCTCTAGCCAGCCACCATCAAGCCCTTCGCACACGAAGCGGGATTTGGCTGCTCTCTTTGAGACCGCCCTAAAAAGGTGAGGGGCCAGGTCCCGAATGCGTCCCTCCGGGAGCCATCTGTCGGTTCAGAAAAGGGTGGAAGCTCCATCTCCAAGCACCGATCTGGTCGCCGTTTCAAAGACCTGGCGGACCAATCGGGGCACTTGGATGTTAAACTCCTTCCACGGCTTTTCAGCCTCTGTGCGCTCGAGCCAAAGCCACCGCACCCGGAGGGCCACATTCATCTTCTTGAGGTTAAGTATGCCGAGCCCTCCTAAATCCCTGGGCATACATACCCTCTCCCACGCCACTAGGCAGTGGCCACCGTGGACATATTTCCGACCTTTTCACAGGAATCCACGTAGGATTTTCTCTAGGTCTACAATGGTCTTGGGTGAGAGGTCGAGTGACATCATGCCAAAGATTGCTATCGCCGAGAGGGTATAACGGATGAGGGCCAAGCGGCCTCCCCTGTCCATCAGACCAGCTACCCAGCTGGGTAGGCGGCTGGCCACCTTTTCCACTATGAACTGGAGCTGCCCGGGGGTGAGCTTCCTCAGCGAGTGAGCTTCCTCAGCGAAATAGGAAAGCCAAGGTAGCGCAGCGGGAAAGGCTGAACCGCGCAGCCCAACAGCTGTCCCACTCGCTGAGAGTCCTCGTCGGAGCCTCGGATGAGGTGCGCCGAACTCTTGTTAAGGTTCGTGTGCAACCCCGAGGCCGCCCCAAAATCCTCAAGGAGAGTCGAGAAGACCACCAGATCATCCATCGAGGGGCGTAGGAAAGTGACCACATCATCTGCATAAATTGAAGTGCGGTGCTTCAGACCGGTCGCCGACAGGCGGGAGAGCAACCCCTGTTCCGCAGCCTTCTCAATGAGGTGGTAAAGGGCTTCCATGACTAGGATGAAAAGGAGAGGGGATAGAGGGTCCCCTTGACGAAGACCACGCTGGTTAGCAATCCTACCACCGGGTGAGCCATTGACCAGTACCCTAGTCGAAGCTGTGGAGAGCAAGATACATATCCACGCGATCCACCTATCGCCGAACCCCATCTTCCTTAGCACCTCCAGCAGGAAGGCCCAGTCCACTGTATCAAAAGCCTTCCGGATGTCTAGCTTGAGGAGTACCGACGTGTTGTTGGTGCCGTGGAGCTTCCGTGCCATACCTTGCACTAACATGAAGTTATCATGTAGGCATCTACCATGCACGAAGGCACTCTGGTGGGTTCCGACCAAGTCGGGGATAGATGGAGCCACCCGGACCGCGAGAACCTTAGCCACCAACTTCGCGAAACTGTGGATCAGGCTGATCGGGCGAAAGTCCCGCACCTCCTCGGCGCCAGGGGTCTTGTGTAAGAGAGTAACCAAGGCTTGGTTGAGCACACCAAAACCCCGGGCGTCTAGGCGTGATAGGGAGCGGAAGGCGTCCATCACGTCCTCCTTGACCACGCCCAAACATGCCACATAGAATCTGGTGGTGAAACCATCCGGGCCGGGACACTTGTCTAGCGGCATCGACTTGATAACCTTCCACACCTCCTCCTCAGTGAAGTCCACCTCTAGATGACTAAGGTCCAGGGAAGGCAACCCAAAGAACTCCAAGTCGAGCGTGAAAGGTCTGTCCGGAGCCGTGCCTAGCAAGTCGGCAAAGAAACTATCCACGGCCTCCGCTTTCGCCTCATGGCTCGAGACCTGGGCCCCCTCCACCACGAGGTGCCCGATTTAGTTCTTCCTCCTCCGGTTGCTCGCATGGAGGTTAAAGAACTGAGTGCAGGCCTCACCCTCCCTGAGCCATGTCAGACGAGACCTTTGCCGAGCCATGGATCTCTCCAAGGAGGCCAGGCCCAGCAGCTTCTTCTTGAGAAGACGCCTGAGAGCGCGCTCCTCATCAGACAACGACCTCCCCTCCATGGCCACTTCAAGACGTAGGATCACCTCAGTAGCGAGCAAAATTTGCCGCTTAACATGCCCCACAAAGCGGTCGCTCCACCGAGAGAGGTGCTTGGCCGTCAAGCGAAGCTAAGCCTCTAACCGCTTGAAGGGGTTAGGGCTCCACGGCACGGATTGTCAGGGCTCCTGAACCACTCCCAGGAAACCATCCACCTTAGGCCAGAAGGCTTGAAAGTGGAAGCGGCGGCCGTAGTGTCTGTCCGGAGCGAGGCTGAGCAGCAGGGGGCAGTGATCGGAGGGTCCGGATGACAAGGCCGTGAGGGAGGCATCTGGGTACATAGCCTCCCAATCCACAGTCACGAAGACCCGGTCAAGCCTCTCCATCGTGGGCTGCTGTCTCTCGTTGGACCAGTGATGTCTACGCACGCTTCTAGTCTCGTAGACAGTGTTGGGCCTCCAAGAGCAGAGGTTTGTAGAACAGCAGCAAGTTTCCCTTAATTGAATCACCCAAGGTTTATCAAACTCAGGGAGGTAGAGGTCAAAGATATGCCTCTCAAGCAACCCTGCAATTAAGATACAAGAAGTCTCTTGTGTCCCCAACACACCCAATACACTTGTCAGATATATAGGTGCACTAGTTCGGCGAAGAGATAGTGAAATACAAGTAATATGGATGATTATAAGTAGTAATTGCAATCTGAAATAAAAATGGCAGCAAGCAAACATGTAGCAGAACAGGTTGTAAACGGTGTTTGAATGCTTAGAAACAAGGCCTAGGGATCATACTTTCACTAGTGGACACTCTCAACAATGACCTCATAGTTGAATAATAAACACTACTCTCAAACACTCTCTTGTTGGATGATAAACACCATTAATTGCGTAGGGCTATAAAAGCACACCCCAAAGTCTGAGTAAACAAACACCACAACGTCATAAAGGAATCACACACGGTGCGCACACTGTCACCTTCACAACCGTGAATAACCCCGGAGTTCATATTAAAGTAACCTCTAGAGTTCATAATAGATAAAGAGTAACATCACATATTCAACTAGATTACAAAGCTCATGATCACATAAAGATCACACCATGGGAGAGAGAGATAAGCCACATAGCTACCGGTAGAGCCCGCAGCCTCGGGGGAGAACTACTCCCTCCTCATCATGGGAGTCAGCAGCGGCGATGAAGATGGCGGTGGAGTTGATGGAGATGACTCCGGGGGCAATTCCCCGTTCCGGCAGAGTGCCGGAACAGAGACTTCTGTCCCCCGAAACTTGTCTTCGATAGCGGCGGCGCAGCGGAACGTTTCGTGGAATTTTGATCAGGTGTTAGGTCTTGATCTGACGGGGGGTATAAGTAGGCGAAAGGGCGAAGGCGGTGGAGGCCAGAGAGCCCCACACCACGTGGCCGCGCGGCAGGAGGTGGGGCCGCGCCACCAATAGGTGTGGGCGCCTCGGTGCCCTCCTCCGTCTCGTCTTCGGTGTTCTGGAAGCTCCCCAGAAAAATAGGGACTTTGGCTTTTGATTCGTCCAATTCCGAGAATATTTCCTTAACAGCTTTTCTGAAACCAAAAACAGCAGAAAACAGGGAACTGGCACTGTGGCATCTTGTTAATAGGTTAGTCACAGAAAATGCATAAAAACCATATAAAGTGTATATAAAACATGTAGCAATTGGTATAATATAAGCATGGAACATAAGAAATTATAGATACGTTGGAGACGTATCAACCAGGTGAAGCGCCTCCAGTTGAGGTAGAGCTCTCTCAACTCGAGGTCAGACAGGGTGCGGCGGAATCTCCCCGTCATGCCACTGTCAAGAACCCCTTGGTTCTTGTCAAGGGATCAACGATCAAGTTGAAATCCCCGGCTACCACCTACGGGCCTGTGTGCAGGTCCCGGACATCGCGAAGTTCCGATAGGAACAAACGCTTAGCCTCCTCGGTCTGGGAACCACCAACTATCGCCACCACCGATCGAGATGCTTGCCGTGATGGTGTTGGGCGTGAGTTGTGGGTTGGCGGCCGTAACCACCGAGACTTGCCACGCCAGTAGGATACCCCCTCTGGTCCCTATGGACGGCCGGAAGAAAAAGTCATATCCTGGCCCCAGGCAGTCATTCACGATAGCTGCTGTGATCACCTCCATTTTGGTCTCCTGGAGACACACCACGGTTGGCCTAGCCACCGACACCACTTGGAAAATAGAGAGCCTCCGCGCGCGGGAGTTTAGTCCACGGGCGTTCCAAATGGTAAAGCACAGGTCCGCAAATGACAAAGAAATTATCTCAAACCACTAAAAGAGAGTTAGCTACAACAGAGCTTACAAACTAAACAAAAAACAACAGCTAGGGGGGGGGGTCTACACGCAGGTAGCCGGGGAGTCATCCACCAGGGGGAGGGCATCAGGTAGCCAACCAAACAGACTGAGAACCACGTCAATGTGTGACTGGGGGAGGGGGGACGCAAAGAGGTCGAGGTAGACCTGCAGAGCCTCATCGCCGTTGACATCCCTGATGCACACGGTGGGTGTGTTGTTGGGAGACCCCAAGAGGAAGGTATGAAGTAGTGCAGAAGCAAGTTTTCCCTCAGTTGTGAAACCAAGGTTATCGAACCAGTAGGAAATAATGAATTCCCCCGAGGTGTCAACAGCGCCAGAAAAGTCTGCGGCGTAGGTGACGTGGAACCTGCACACAACACAATCAAGATACTTTGCCCCAACTTAACGGTGAGGTTGTCAATCTCACCGGCTTGCTGTAACAAAGGATTAAACGTATGTGTGGAAGAAAGATGTTTGTTTGCAGAAAGTAACAGGTTTGCAGTTTGTGGTTTATCAGATTAAAGAGAAGGACCGGGGTCCACAGTTCACTAGTGGTGTCTCTCCATAAATAATAATAACATTCATGCGGGTAAACAAATTACAGCTGGGCAATTGATAGAATAATGATGAGCAAACCAATGCATATACCAACGTTATGATGTCTAGTGTGAGATTCATTCGGGCATTACAACAATATACATAGACCGTTCCAACCGCATCTATGACTAATAATCCACCTTCCGGTTAGCGTCCGCACCACTTTCAGTATTAAGTTGCATGCAACAGATTATCGCCTTAAGCACTGTGTGTAAAGTAAGTAAGTAACATCATCCTTAGACAAAGTACTACTGTTTTATCCCTAGTAGCAACAGTACATCTACAACCTTAGAGCTAGCTGTCACCACCCCAGATTTAATAGAGACATGAACCTACTATCGAGCATAAATACCCCCTCTTACAGTCACAAGCATCTACTTGGCCAGAGCATACACAAGTAACGGAGAGCATGCAAGATCATTAAATAACACACACATGATATATTATGAAGCAATAACTTTAGTACTCAATATTCATCGGATCCCAGCAAACACAACATGAAGTATTACATAACGGTGATCTTGATCATGATAGGCAGCTCACAAGATCTAAACATGATAGCACAAGAGGAGAAGACAACCATCTAGCTACTGCTATGGACCCGTAGTCCAAGGGTAGACTACTCACGCATCAGTCCGGAGGCGGTCATGGCGACGTAGAGGCCTCCGGTGACGATTCCCCCTCCCGGCAGGGTGCCGGGGAGGAGTTCTGATCTCTCCCGAATTGGTGTTGACGACGGCGGCGGCTCGGGACCCGTGGAGGAAAAATATGAACACCGTGCTAGGGTTTTTGTTCTGGGGGGTATATGTAGGCGAAAGGGCGAAGGCGGTGGAGCTCCGTGGGCCCCACACCACCTCCTCGCGCGGCCAGGGGGGCTCCCGCACCTGGGGGTGGTGTGGGCCCCTCGGGCTCCGTCTTCGACTCCTCTTCGGTGCTCTGGAACGTTCCCAAATAAAAACTGACTTCTAAAAAGAAATCGTCCAATTCCGAGAATATTTCCTTAAGTACTTTTCTGAAACCAAAAACAGCAGAAAACAGGGAACTGGCACTGTGGCATCTTGTTAATAGGTTAGTCCCAGAAAATGCATAAAACTATATAAAATGCATATAAAACATGTCATAACTTGGTATAATATAGCATGGAACATAAGAAATTATAGATACGTTGGAGACGTATCAACATCCCCAAGCTTAGTTCTACTCGTCCCGAGTAGGCAAGAACGATAAAAGAAGAATAATTTCTGAAGTGACATGCTTAAACACAATCTTGATCACAATATAATGTAAGGCTCATGTTATGAATGAAGTGACTCAAGGCAATGATCTATAGTTTGCTAACAAATAGACAAGGAGTAAACAACTACATCATATAAGTAAAACTTTTCATGAATAGTACTTTCAAACAAGCATCAAAAAGATTTGCATAAGAGTTAACTCATAAAGCAATATTATCTAAGCAAAAGAGCATTGAAGCAACACAAAGGAAGATATAAGTTTCAGCATTGGCTTTCAACTTATGAACATGTATATCATATAGATAGTTGTCAACACACAGAAATATAACAAGTGCAATAAGTAAGCATATAAGAATTGTTGCACACAGTTGACACAAGTGTTTGCTTCGGGGATAGAAAGAAGTAGGTAAACTGACTCAACATAAAGTAAAAGATAGGCCCTTCGCAGAGGGAAGCAGGGATACAAGCATGTGTTAGAGCTTCTTAGTTTTATAGGTTTTTGAAATCATATAGAGAGCATAAAAGTAAGTTTTGAGCGGTGTTTGTCGTTGTCAACGAATGGTAATGGGCACTCTACCCCCCTTGTCAACCAGACTTTCAAGAGCGGCTCCCATGAAGGACGTTATTTCTACCAGCAAGGTAGATCATCCCTCTTATCTCTTTTGTTTACACATATAGTTAAAAACTGTTGTCATTGCTTGACTGATTAGATCATGGCAAAAATGTGAAGAGATTGCAGCGGTTAAAGTTGTAATTAATTGGGACTGGGCACCCCATTTGCCAGCTCTTTTTGCAAAGTTAATGGATAAGCGGATGTATATGCCACTAGTCCGGTTGTGAAAGTCTGTCTAAAAGCAAATGACAAGGTTGATATCCGTAACACCACATACTTCCTCATGAGCTAATAAACATTGACACAAATAAGATAATATGTTTTGAATAATAAAAGGTAGCACACGAAGTATTTGCTTGGAATGGCAGGAAATACCATGTAGTAGGTAGGTATGGTGGACACAAATGGCATAGGTTTTGGCTCAAGGATTGTGGATGCACGAGAAGCATTCCCTCTCAGTACAAGGCTTTGGCTAGCAAGGTTGTTTGAAGCAAACACAAGTATAAACTATGACAACAAGACGTATATAAAAACATATTGCAAGCATTATAAAACTCTACATTGTCTTCCTTGTTGTTCAAACACTTTAACTAGAAAATATCTAGACCTTAGAGATACCAAACATGCAAACAAAATTTCAGCAAGTTTTACGGTAGTTCCTCACTAATAGGTTTTAACTACATGATGTAAAAGCTTAAACATGATCTACTTGAGAGCTCAAAACAATTGCCAAGCACCACAACATGCAAGATAACAATCCATACGATCATGTATATATTTCTTTATACCATTTACCACATTTAGCATTTTCTGTTTCTAACCAAACACCAATCAACTTATCTAAAAGGTAAACTCTCCAAGTATATAACAATGAGATATGAGAGTATGACATAATAAAGCTAACAGCTCTAGCAAGAGATGCATGAAAAACAAGAGCTAGAAAGCATTGAAGTAACATAAAAGAATACTGTCGAGGAATGATTCCCGCGTAACAGGGGTAGTCTCGCCCTGAAGAGAGGTTCGAAGGGGGGACTGAACACGGAGGTCTAACAACTCTCGAGAGGCTCGACGACGGTGCTCGCCGAGCCTGAAGGAGGACAATCACGCCAGAGATGGACACCAGCCCGTACCCAGGTTCACGGCCCTCGAGAGGAGGTAAAACCGCTACTCCTGCTTGTCTGTATTGAACTGTGAAGGTTACAGGACAATGAGCTTGCCGAAGGCTCTCTTGAGGCAGTTTGGTGCCTGGAGAGGGACGTACAGGTCGTCTTCCTCCTCCAGGAGTTAGCTGGCCTATGTGTTTAGCTAAGGCTTCTTGGGTCCAGGAGGCGGTTCGCCGACTGGAGATCAATTGGAGGTGCAATTGCGTGATCCCCCTCTATGGCGGAGCTCCTGCTCCTTTTATAGGCGCTCCGGGCTCCGCCCTCGTGCTGGTGGGCTCCCACACGCCGGTGGCGCAAAGGAGAGGGAGTCCACAGCGGCTCCTGCGTCCATGGACGCGGCTCATCCGTGCTAAAGTAGCACGCCGTGGCCGACCAGCTGCAGACGTTGCAGAGCGGCTCGCAGGTGCAGCAGAGGCAGTGGTGGAGCCCACGATGACGACCTCCTTGGAGCGTTGCGCCGTCCAGCCGCTTTATCACCAAAGAGGAAAGTCTTGGACGCTGGCGGCGCGGCTTTGTTGACCCCTTTATCACCAAAGTGGCAGCTGGGACGCTCGCGTCACCCGGCAGCCGTTGCAGAGGCCATGTGCGCCCTACAGCGCTTGCTTAGCTGCGAAGTGTCTCCACAGGGCCACGGTTGCCTGTGGAGGGGTTTTCTGTTGACTTCCCCCCAGGCGGGTCTCGCCTGGGGAGTCTCCTGAGGCGCGGGGTCCTCTTCAGGCCCTGGCGTCCTCCTCAGGCCCTTGAGTGGGGATTTCCCTCGAGGGTCCCTCCAAGCGGTAGCTTGGTCCTTAGTCGTTCTGCCGATGTTCCACGTGGGCGAGGCCTGTAGGGAGTGGGCCGTGCATACCCCGGTCCTTACTGGGCCGACAGTAGCCCCCGGGCCCACGATGGGCACGACGAGGCCCGTTGGGTCTAGGCGAAGCGTCGTGGGGCCAATCCTGCGGGCCGGGCCGAGCCACGCGTCACTCCGGCGAGCTACGGATGCTCACGATGCGGGGCGTGCGTCGTGGGGGGTCCCACCACGCCCCGGTAACCGCTCCTTGACGAGACATAAAGCCCCGGCGCCGGAGCAGGGAGCCGTTACTACTCCCACTTCTTCTCGCAGACGCCATCCGCACCGAGCTCTCCGCTCCTGCATTCCGGCGCCCTCTTCTCCGATTTCTCCAACTTCCCCTCGCGCCGTTCCCTTCTTCCCTCCGACGATGACTCCGCCGAAGAACAAGGGCAAGGCGGCCGCGGGGTCTTCTTCGCAAGCGGCGCCCGCCGAGGCCGCACACGGTGCGGCATTGCTGGGCGTGCGCGTCAACGACAAGGCGCTCGAGAAGGTCCGCTTCCTGGTGGCGGACCGGACCAACGAGCACGGCGCCACCGCGCTCAAGCCCGCGGCGCACGGGAAACGCCCGCGAGGGTTTTTCCCCATCTTCCAGCACTGCGTCTCGGCGGGCCTGGTGCCGCCCTTCTCCCCGTTCCTGGAGGCGGTGCTGGCCTTCTACCAAATCCAACTGTTGCACCTCCACCCCAACTCGGTGCTCATCCTCGCCATCTTCGCCTACCTCTGCGAGGCGTACCTAGGCGTGGAGCCCTCGGTGGAGCTCTTCCGGTGCTTCTACGCGCTCCGGAGCACGGCGAAGAACGAGCGCTCGGGGTGCGTCTCCTTCCGCATCGTGGACGGCATGGGGAGCGTCTACATCCCCATGTCGTGGAGCGAGGGCAAGGCCATCACCTCCGTGACGAAGAAGGTGGACGACTTCCGCCAGCGGTGGTTCTTCGTCGGCGTGGAGCAGCCAAGCGCCTTCCTCGAGGTCCCTGACGCGCCGCCCGTGAAGAACTCGCACTGGGGCAAGGCCACCTTCTGCGGCGCGCAGAACGTGATGCTGTCGGGCCGCCTGAGCTACCTCCGGGAGCAAGGCCTCACGGGGAAAATCGTCGTGGCGGACTTCGTGACGCGCCGCCTCGCCCCACTCCAGGCGCACGCGATGCCAATGTGGATGTATTCCGGCCCCAATGACAAAATGCGGCTCCATCGCGAGGACAACGACAAGGACGCCGTTGACAACGTCCTGTCCGCGCTCTTCATCAACCCCGCGGTGCCCGCCATGGAGGAACTCCCGATCTCCCTCAGGCCTCTGCATCAGTACAACATGACTGAGCGTCTGGCCGTTCTGGAGGGGATTCCTCCGTACACCCCGGCAGGCCCGGCGCGGAAGATAGTGCCCGTGCCCGTAGTGCACGATGCGGAGGGGGCTGAGACGCCCTCTGCCTCAGGAGCCGGGCAAGGCGAAGAGGAGGCCGCGGCTGGCGAGGAGGCCTCTTCGAGGGCCAGGCCCCAAGCGGGCGAGATTTGCGACATCTCGTCAGGTGACGACGAAGACGCATCCGCGGGGGCGCCCACGCGTCGCGCGGAGGAGGAGGAGTCCGAAGGGGAGGCCTCTGACGAGGAGTCCTTGCTGGGGCATCGCGAGCCCCGGTCCAAGGCGGCCAGCGACAGGCCTGGCGCGAGGCCCTCCGACGTCCCTTCTAAGCGGAAAGCCGAGGTGCCTTTGGAGAGGCCAGACGCCAGTCCCAAGCCCTCCTGGCGCTCGCCAGGCTTGGCGTGGGTTGACACCGGCGCCAAGCGGTCCGGGTAAGTTCCTTCAATTACTAAACGCTTGATTACTGCATTCTCCTTCTCATATTTCTGACACCCGCTCCCTGATTCCTTTCAGCGACCTAGTGCCTGCGAAACGCCGTAGGCTTCGCAAGGCAGCGGAAGTGAAGGTAGCCGCGGCAGAGGCCGTGGCTGAAGAGGCCGCGAGGCCAGGGGAGACGGCCACGGCAGGCCCAGCCGAGGAGGTGCCTCAGGCGGAGGCAACTGAGCTTCTGGCGGAGGCAGCAGCGCCTCAGGCGGAGGCCGCTGCACCGCCCCCCGTGCCCTTGGTGGTGGAGGTGCAGGAAGAGTGGTCGGCCAGCCCTCCTCGAGCTCCTACACCGCCTCGCGCAGCTACGCCGCCGCGCGAGCCGACTCCGGCACGCGAGGCCACCCCACCTCGCGCGGCTACGCCTCCCGCGCAACCAGACGCCGAGACAGACCAGGGCCCGCCAAGCGCGGGTGCCTCTGCAGGGGGAGCTCCTCCTTCTCCGCCACGCCCCGCAGCGGGGGGCGAGGCGCGAGAGGCGACGCGATCGGGCGACGAGGGTGGCGAGACCATCCTGGGCGCGGCGAAGGACCGGGAGCAGCCTAGCCCCCAGGCACGCCCAAAGGCCTCATCCTCAAGGTTCGACGCCGGGGCCGGGCCTTCCGCGCAGCGCGGCCTGGTCCTGAGCGGCTGGGACTGGAGCAAGGGACACCGCGAGGTGGCCTTCCGCGTGGTGAGGGAGTCCCTGGAGGGCCTGGAGGCGCAGCTCGCCTTCGAGGAGGCCCAATTTGCTCAGCAATGTGATGAGCTCGCGGAGGCCTGGGGGCGCTTCCATGCCGCGGTTGAGGCCCGCCGCCAGGAGGATCAGGCGCTCCAGGCCGCACGCGAGGAGGCCATCCGCTTTGCTAAGGAGGTCCGGGAGGGGGCCGTCCGCGACGCAGACGAGCTCCTTGCCCCCCTCCAGGACGCGCGCGACGCGGCCGCCGATCTCCTCGCGGAGGTGAAGGCCGAGCGCGAGGCTATGGAGGGCTCGCTGGAGCAGAAGCGCCGTGAGGTCTCCCAGCTAGAGTCCCAGCTCCTCTCCGCCCACCGGGCCGCGCAGGAGACCCTGGAGGAGGACCGCAAGAGCTTGGCCGAGCGTGAGCGGCAGCTGGCCTCCAGGGAGAAGGACGTGGAGCAGCGCGACGAGCAGCGGCTCCAGGCGGAGGGTGAGCTGGCCACCAAGCGCGAAGAGCTCGAGGCGCGCGAGGGGGACCTGGCCCAAGCGCTCCAGCAGCACGACGAGAACGTCACCGCCCAGAAGCAAGCCCTGGAGCGCTTCCAGCTGCGGTTTGCTGAGAAGAAAAAGGAGGCGGAGGCAGCCCTCGCGGAGCGCGAGAAAGAGTTCAGACGGACCATCTCCCAGGAGTTCCGCGACAAGGCCAAGAAGCAAGAAGACCGCTTCAAGGCCAAGCACACTGCTGACGCCAAGCGGATCGCGGAGCTTGAGAAGGCCAACTCCAAGCTTGAGGTCCGCCTCCAACGCGCCAAGGATGCCTACCGCCAGGCTGAGGAGGGCCGCCGGGCTGCTGCCCTGGAGCTGGACGCCCTCGTCAAGGACGTGGAGGGGCAGGCGGGCTCTGCAGCCAAGCAGGTGACGGAGGCCGTGGACACCGCGCAGGCGGCTCTCGTACTCGCGAAGCAGCGGGACCGCATGTTCCAGGCGCTGGTAGCGAGAGGCAATGAGCTCGCGGCCCAGCTCGGCGCAGAAGCGCCGCTCACCGAGGCTCGCGGTCGTGGTGATGCTGCGATGTACCTGGTCTACTTCGACCAGCTCTTCACGGCCCTCGAGGGCCCCGCCGGCGACCTCCGCGAGGTGATTGAGCTCGAGAGCCGCCAGCTTCTGGAGGTGGTGGTCGACCGCATCTTCACCAACCTCAGGCTCCTTACGCCCAGCTTCGACCTCTCCACGGTGACCGAGGCGCGCCCGGCTGGAGAGGCCCTGCAGGTCTCCAGCGCCCTCCGCGAGCAAGTGGAGGCCTTCTGCAACCGCTTCAAGCGTGCGGAGGTGGCTGTGGAGGACAGCGAGGAGGAGGCCGCCCCTGCCGAGGAGGAAGACGCTGAGGAGGAGCGTGCTGGCGCGGACTCCGCCTGAGCCTTGCTTGTCGCGCCTTTGAGCGCTTGTATCTGAGACAATTTCTTATATTCAGACATTGCACGTTTTGGGCCTGTAATATACTTCTTTAAGCTTATTTATGCTAGCTTGTTTGCCCCTCGAGAGGCCTTTTCTTCTTTACTTTCATGTCTATGTTCTCTCTGCGTCGTTAGGACCCGTCTATTCGCGCTATGACTCCGCCACTACAGTATGTAGAGCAATGACTCAGCAAGGCCGGGGGGAGTTTAAGGCTTGGAGAGGTAAGAGCCCTGGGTCGCGATGCCCAAGTGCTCCCCCTTGACGTGCGAGTAGTCCATGAAGCATAAGGGAGAACGAAATCGCTCGAGGGACAAACGTGCGCTTGGAGAGAAGAGGCTCTCGAGTCGCAGGAGGGAGACTTAGCTTCTCGAGGCTTTTGCCCTGTAGAGGCTTTTTAGCTTGCCGGGGAGATCCTCTTCAAGGGTTTTTCCCTGCTGCCTCCTCAGGCTTGTAGAGGCGTTTGCTCCCTATGGATGTTAGAGAGGCAAGACCAAACGCTTGTGCACTGTACTAGGGACTAATGCGCGCTTATAGGTCTCCTCAGGCGTTCCTTGCGAGGAGAGAGAGTACCAAGGTCCTTTGTAGAGATGGCGTGTTTGTGAGGGCCTGCCCTCCAGCCAGAGCTCGGATCCTTGGATTTTGCAGTGCTGCTGGCGTGTCATTTGAGGCACTGGCACCGTACTCAGCCCCCGCTCGCGAGGTGCGCATGTGGAGAGATATAAGTGCCCATTTTCAATAAGGAAAATAATGATGAAATAAACTCACCACCAAAATATTACATAGCGGCGCCGCAGCGCGCAGTTCACTTAGGAACGAAATCGTCTCATTATGCTTGGGGTTGCCAAGTTAATGTATTTGACCATGTCGAGGCATGGGGACCACCCATTAGTGGCAGAGACTCTCAACGGCCTGAGGCGGCTCGTTTACACGGAGAGCTCGGAGGGCTGACCCTCGAGAGAAGCCTTTGGAGCTTGGAGGTTTAAGCCGTGAGCTTTTAACCTCTAGAGACAAAAAATGCTTGGAGGTGGAGCCGTAAGCTGCCTCTTCAGCTAGATGTCTTGACGTGACAATGATCACGGGTAGAACTTGCGCAGGTGCGCGATGTTCCACGGGTTCTTGACGGGGATGCCGTCTTCGGTCTCGAGGCGTACTGCGCCAGGCCTGACGACGTGGGATACCCTGTAGGGACCTTCCCACATCGGCGAGAGCTTGTGGAGGCCTTCCCTGGAGAGGATTCGCCTGAGGACGAGGTCGCCCGCCTCAAGGGTGCGTGAGCGCACATGGCGGCTGTGGTAGCGCCGCAGGTCTTGTTGGTACCCTGCCGCTCTGAGGGCGGCCTGACGGCGCAGTCCCTCGAGAAGCAGCAGGTCGTCGTTGTGGAGGCCCTCTTGGGTGTCCTCATTGAAGGCGAGGACCCGTGGCGATCCATGCTTGATTTCTGCGGGGAGGACTGCCTCAGCTCCGTAGACCATGGCGAACGGCGTTTCGCCTGTAGGCCTCGAGGAAGTTGTGCGTATGGACCAGAGCACGGAGGGGAGCTCGTCGATCCAGCCCTTGCCGTGGCCCTTGAGGATGTTGAAGCTCCTGGTCTTGAGGCCCTTGAGGACCTCAGCGTTTGCTCGCTCGGCTTGACCGTTGCTGCGTGGGTGAGCTACCGAGGCGAAGCAGACCTTGACGCCAAGCATATCGCAGTAGGCTCGGAAGATGCCGCTGGTGAATTGCGAGCCATTGTCGGTGATGATGCGGTTGGGCACGCCGAAGCGGCAGACCAAGCTTCTGATGAATTTCACCGCAGCCCCCGCTGGTATGGTGCGCACCGGCTCGACCTCGGTCCACTTGGTGAACTTGTCGATGGCCACGAAGAGGAAACGGTAGCCCCCCTGTGACCTTGGGAAAGGGCCCAAGATGTCGAGTCCCCAGACCGCAAACGGCCAGGAGAGCGGGATGGTTTGAAGCCCCAGCGCCGGCTGATGGATTTGCTTGGCGTGGAATTGGCAGGCGTTGCAGGTTTGCACAATGGCGACCGCATCTTGAAGCACTTGAGGCCAGTAGAAGCCGCTCCTGAAGACCTTGCCTGTGAGGGTGCGCGCACATGAGTGGTGGCCGCACTCTCCGCTGTGGATGTCCTCAATCAGCTCTCGGCCTTCCTCAGGAGGGACACACTTGAGCGCGATACCATTTGGGCGCCTGCGGTAGAGGTTTCCCTCGAGAATGCAGTAGGATTTTGCCTGTCGAGCGATTCGCTCTGCATCGGCATCTTCTTCAGGGAGGATTCCCTTCACCAAGTAGTCCTTGAGCTCATCAATCCAGCCTGAGGCCTGGCGGGTTGCCGTGAGCAACAGGCGCTCCCCTGTGCTGGGACCGCAATCGGGTGCTCCAGACTTAGGAGGTGGTGGGAGTGCTTCGTCTGCGCTTGCGGCTGTGGCCTCTCGAGGCTGCTTGATGGATGCCTTGGCGAGCCTCTCTTCAAAGACGCCGGCCTGCTGGGGTTGCCTTCGCGAGGCCCGCTTGGCGATGTCGTCAGCCTCTTGGTTTTCTTTCCTCGGGATGTGCATGAGCTCCATGCCCTTGAAGTGCTTCTCAAGCTTGCGGACCTCTTCGAGGTATGCGGCCATGTGGTCGTCTTTCGGCGTGTAGCTCTTGTTGGAGAAGTTGACGAGCAGCCGAGAGTCTCCCTTGACGAGTAGGCGCTTGACGCCTAGAGCGATGGCGGCCCTTAAGCCGGCGAGGAGACCTTCGTATTCGGCGATGTTGTTGGAGATCTTGTCGATCGTGAAGCACAGCTGGACAGCGTAGTATAGCTTGTCACCCTTGGGCGAAGTTAGGACGACGCCTGCTCCGCCATTGCGGCAAGCGAAGGCTCCATCGAAGTGCATGGTCCAGTGGCTGGGCACCGTGTCTCCCGAGGGCTCGGCCTCTGCCTCGCGAGGCTCCTCAGGGCTTGGGTCAGTCCATTCGGCGACGAAGTCAGCCAGCGCTCGTCCTTTTATGACCCTCGTGGTGTCGAAACGCAAGTTGAATGGCTGCAGCTCGATATTCCATCCTGCGACACGATCTGTGGCGTTGGGGTTGCGTAGGATCTGCTCCAGGGGGAAGGCAGTGACCACCGTGATGGGGTGGCCCTGGAAGTAGTGTCTCAACTTCCTGGAGGCGATGAGGAGCGCGACGAGGAGCTTCTGCTGCATTGGATACCTCTCGCGAGCGTCCCGCAGCACTGTGCTGATGAAGTAGACGGGGTGCTCGACGAGGGTTACCTGAGGTGGCGCAGCGTCAGCCCCCTGTGGAGGCTCTTCAGGGCCCTTGTCGAGATCTGCCTGTAGAGGCATCTCGACAGGGGCTGTGGGAGCAGGCTCGACTTGAGGCGGCGGGCCTGGCAGCGGGTCTGTGGAGGCTGCTCCTTCGACGGGGTCGTCGTCGGGGGGTTCTGGGCTTGGAGTGGCAGTGCTCTTCTTGGGGAGGACAGGCTCTTCTCTTTCGACCACCAAGACGGCGCTTGCGGTCTGTGGGGTGGCTGAGAGGTATAGCTTCAGGTGCTCGCCTGCCCTGGGGGCCACCAAGACCGGAGGGCTAGCCAGATACTTTTTCAAGTCCTCGAAGGCTTTATCCGCCTCAGGGGTCCACTTGAATGTGCCCGATCTCTTCATGATCTTGAAAAATGGCAGGGCTCTCTCGCCGAATTTGGAGATGAAACGACCAAGGCTGGCCATGCAGCCTGCTAAGCGCTGCATGTCCTTGAGTCGGCGGGGAGGCTGCATTTGCTCTATGGCCTTGATTTTGTCAGGATTTGCCTCTATGCCACGGTGGGACACGAGGAATCCGAGGAGCTTGCCTGAAGGGACCCCGAAGACGCACTTGGCGGGGTTCAGCTTGATGTTCACCTTTCTCAGGCTGGCGAAGGTTTCCTCGAGGTCCCTCAAGAGGGTGTCCCCCTCTTGAGATTTGACCACGATATCGTCGACGTAGGCCTCGGCGTTTCTGCCCATCTGCGCCCCCAAGGCTATCCTCATGAGCCTCTGGAAGGTGGCTCCAGCGTTCTTCAGGCCGAAAGGCATGCATGTGTAGCAGTACACACCACAAGGGGTGAGGAATGCCGTCTTCTCCTCGTCCTCTTTAGCCATCTTGATCTGGTGATAACCAGAGAAGGCGTCCAGAAAGCAGAGGAGGTCACAGCCAGCGGTGGAGTCCACGATCTGGTCTATCCTCGGCATGGGGTATGGGTCCTTGGGGCAGGCCTTGTTGAGATCGGTGTAGTCGATGCAGAGTCGGCCTCCTCCAGCGGGTTTAGGGACGACCACGCCGTTGGAGAGCCAAGTAGGGTGCGCGACTTCGCGGACGACGTTTGCCGCCTTTAGCTTCTCTACTTCCTTGATGATGAAAGCTTGCTTCTCGGGGGCTTGCTTACGTGCTTTTTGCTTGACGGGGCGTGCGTCTGGACACACGGCTAAGTGGTGCTCGATCACCTCCCTTGGTACACCGGACATATCTGACGGAGTCCATGCGAACATGTCAGAGTTTGCCCGAAGGAAGGCGACGAGCGCGCTTTCCTATTTGGGAGGCAGAGCAGCGCCTATGGTGACGCTAGCCCCCGAGCCTTCAGCCCCCGAGCTGGTGGTGTCCAGCGGCACCTTCTTCGTGGCGGCTTGCTCCTGAGAGAACACTTGCTTCTTCTTCTTGGGCCTCTCGAGAGGTTCCATGTCCACGTCAGCTGGGAACGCCATGGCGGCCGCCTTGTAGGCGCTCTCGACAGCGCGCGTGGCGTCCAGGATATGACCATGGATGGCGATGGTGCCAGCGCTGCCGGGGATCTTGACCATGTTGTAGGCGTGATGCGTGACGGCCATGAACTTCGCGAGGGCAGGGTAGCCGAGGATGGCGTTGTACGGCAGGCCGATGTGGGCGACATCGAAGTCGATCAGCTCCGTACGATAGTTCTTCTGCGTGCCAAAGGTGACCGCGAGGCGGACTTGCCCCAGAGGCTCGATAGAACCACTGGTGACGCCCGTGAACGGCCTGGAGGGCATAAGCCACTCGTAGGGCACGTGAAGCGTCTCGAAGGTCTCGACAGAGATGACGTTCAGGCCCGCTCCCCCATCGATGAGCGTCTTGGAGACGGTGATGTTGTTGATGGTGGGGGAGCAGACCAGGGGGAGGGTTCCAACAGTCTTGGTCGACTTGGGGTGGTCCTTGGCGTCGAAAGCGATGGTGTACTGGGACCACTTGAGGGGCCTGGAGGTCTCGGTGCTCGGGAGCGCAGCGTTGAGTTCGCGGGCGAACTGCTTGAACTGATTGTTTGACTTGGGCGCTTGAGCTCCGCCGAGGATGCAGGCCATGGCGCCTCTTGGGGCCTGGTAGCCTCCATCTTCCTCGTCGGGGAGGTTGTTGTTCTTGCCGGCGGCGTTGGCTTGAGTGCCCGGCGGCTTCTGGTAGCCGCCTTCGCGCCTGCCCCTGCCGTCTCTGCGGTAGCCGCGACCTCTGCCGCGGCTTCCGCCGCCTTCTCCTCGCTCGCGTTCCCTGCTCAGCCTCTTGAGGTCGAAGCAGTCGTCTGTAGCGTGCCCTCGCCTGTTGTGGTAGACGCAGAACGGACGGCGGTCTACCTCTTTGTCGCCGCGCTCGGGAGAACCCCTGCGGGGGCCCTTCGCGTCAGGCTCTGCCGCGAGGACCGCGGTGGCCTTGCGCTTGGGCTCTTCCTTCTTCTTGTGGCTCTTGGACCCCTCGCCAGGGTCGTCCCTCCGCGCACTCATCTTGACGAAGAGGAGTCCCTCTTCAGCCTTGGCGCACTTATCCGCCAGATCGAACAGCTTCACCACGGAGGTGAGCTTGTCGTGGATGCCGAGCTTCTCGAGCATCCTGCGGTTCGTGACGCCCTCGCGGAAGGCAGCGATCACCTGGGTGTCGGGGATGTTTGGAATCTTGTTCCGCACCTGGCTGAAGCGCTGGATGTACTTGCGAAGAGTTTCATCTTTCTTCTGCACCACAGCGCGCAAGTCGTTGTGGGTGAGTGCGCGCTCGTACGTGCCCTTGAAGTTGGCGACGAACTGCCTGCAGAGCTCCTCCCAGGAGTCGATGGAGTCCTCCGGCAGGTTGAGAAGTCAGGACAGCGCTGAGTCCCTGAGGGCGTGGGAGAACCAGTTGGCCATGACCTTGTCGTCGCACCCTGCAGCCTGGATAGAGGTGGTGTACAGCTGCAGGAACTCGAGAGGGTTGGTGGACCCGTCGAAGCCCTTGGGGAGCGCTGGCCTGAACTTCTGCGGCCAGACCACACGACGCAGGGCGCGCGTGAAGGCCATGCAGCCGGAGGCATAGGTGGCCGTTCCTCCCTGGAGGGCCCTGCGGTTTTGCTGCCCCGCTTGGCCGAGCTCCTCGACGAGGCGGTTCTGGAGGTCTCGGCGTCGCTCCATGCCCACTCGCGCGTCCGGCGCAGTGCGCTGCACGATTTGACAGTCGTGCGGCGAGGAAGCATGTGAGGGAGCCCGCTGCGCCGCGGCCGGAGGTGGTCCCGGCGGCGGTGGGGGCGCACCTGGCGCGACCGTCCCTGCAGGGCCGGAAGGCACGATGGAGCGCGACGGAGCAGGGCGCGTGGTTGCGATGTCGACGAGGTGGTGGAGGCGGTCCAGCCACTGGTCGTGTGCCTCGGCACTTGGCCGGTAGCGGAGGAGCTCCTGGGCCATGAGCAGCGCGGTGTGCGGGGCGGGCTCGTGGTGTTCCCGAGTGGACACGCTCTGGCGCCGGGATGGGTGCGAGGACTCAGCATCCTCACGGCGCTCGGAGAGGTCCTCGTCGTCGCGCTGGTCTCCGCCGCGGTGCTCCTCGCTCTCTGGCTCCTCCACGCGCGGGCCGGTGCCAGCGCGCTCGGTCGTGCGGGGGCGACCACGGCGGCCACGGGTGGGAGCAGTGCCGGGCTCGGTGTGAGCTCTCTCAGAGGTACGCCGGTTGGCGCGCGTCGCGCGGGTGTCCATCATGGCGCGGAGTTCGGAGGTTGAAGACGCGCCTCAGCCCCCTACCTGGCGCGCTAAATGTCGAGGAATGATTCCCGCGTAACAGGGGTAGTCTCGCCCTGAAGAGAGGTTCGAAGGGGGGACTGAACACGGAGGTCTAACAACTCTCGAGAGGCTCGACGACGGTGCTCGCCGAGCCTGAAGGAGGACAATCACGCCAGAGATGGACACCAGCCCGTACCCAGGTTCACGGCCCTTGAGAGGAGGTAAAACCGCTACTCCTGCTTGTCTGTATTGAACTGTGAAGGTTACAGGACAATGAGCTTGCCGAAGGCTCTCTTGAGGCAGTTTGGTGCCTGGAGAGGGACGTACAGGTCGTCTTCCTCCTCCAGGAGTTAGCTGGCCTATGTGTTTAGCTAAGGCTTCTTGGGTCCAGGAGGCAGTTCGCCGACTGGAGATCAATTGGAGGTGCAATTGCGCGATCCCCCTCTATGGCGGAGCTCCTGCTCCTTTTATAGGCGCTCCGGGCTCCGCCCTCGTGCTGGTGGGCTCCCACACGCCGGTGGCGCAAAGGAGAGGGAGTCCACAGTGGCTCCTGCGTCCATGGACGCGGCTCATCCGTGCTAAAGTAGCACGCCGTGGCCGACCAGCTGCAGACGTTGCAGAGCGGCTCGCAGGTGCAGCAGAGGCAGTGGTGGAGCCCACGATGACGACCTCCTTGGAGCGTTGCGCCGTCCAGCCGCTTTATCACCAAAGAGGAAAGTCTTGGACGCTGGCGGCGCGGCTTTGTTGACCCCTTTATCACCAAAGTGGCAGCTGGGACGCTCGCGTCACCCGGCAGCCGTTGCAGAGGCCATGTGCGCCCTGCAGCGCTTGCTTAGCTGCGAAGTGTCTCCACAGGGCCACGGTTGCCTGTGGAGGGGTTTTCTGTTGACTTCCCCCCAGGCGGGTCTCGCCTGGGGAGTCTCCTGAGGCGCGGGGTCCTCTTCAGGCCCTGGCGTCCTCCTCAGGCCCTTGAGTGGGGATTTCCCTCGAGGGTCCCTCCAAGCGGTAGCTTGGTCCTTAGTCGTTCTGCCAAAGTTCCACGTGGGCGAGGCCTGTAGGGAGTGGGCCGTGCATAACCCGGTCCTTACTGGGCCGACAAATACTCAACAAATATAAGTGAAGAATACGAGTATTCATAAGAAAAAGCGGAGCGTGTCTCTCTCCCACAAAGGAATGCTAGGATCCATTTTATTCAGAGAATGAAAATAACAGAAACAAAAACAAAAACAAACCGACGCTTCAAGAAAAGCACATAAGAAGTGGCGGAATTAAAATATAGTTTCACTAGAAAGGACCTGATAGTTTGTTGATGAAGAAGGGGATGCCTTGGGCATCCCCAAGCTTTGACGCTTGAGTCTTCTTGAAATATGTTGGGGATGAACCACCGGGGCATCCCCAAGCTTTGGCTTTACTATCCTCTTGATCACATCATATCATCCTTCTCTCTTAATCCTTGAAAACTTCCTCCACACCAAACTTAGAGTAAACTTCATTAGAGGGTTAGTGCACGAAAAATTATGATATTCTGTAGGAACACAATTGCTACCAATGCTACTGGACATTAGCTACAGCCACTGATACTTCATAGGATAAAAAGATCCAATCAAAATAGTAAAAGAGGCATTGCAAAATAAATGGCAGAATCTGTCAAAAACAGAACAGTCCGTAAAGACGAATTTTTTTGAGTCACTTAACTTGCTCAGATCAGAAAACTCAAAACTAATGAAAGTTGCATATATATCTGAGGATTACGCACAAAAATTCCCAGGTCCATCCGATTTTTCTGTAAAGAGTTATGAATTTAACGGTGGACAGCAGAAAACTGTTTCAGCACAGCAATCCAAATTTAGCATGAACTTTCAACTAGAGGCTTATCTTGACACAACAATGCAATAAAGTAAAGATACAAAGGAATTGCTACAGAGGTAGACAAATCCTTGATTAAAGCTGAAAATAAAAGATAATGGGTTGCCTCCCAAAAGCGCTTTCTTTAATGCCTTTTAGCTGGGCTTGATAGTTCTAATGATGCTATCATTAAGATAGAAAATGAAGCAAAAGAAGCATAAAGAAGCAAATTCAAAACACATTTAAGTCTAACCCACTTCCTATGCATAGGAATCTTGCACAAAAATAAATTCACAAAGAACAAAGTGACAAGCATAGGAAGATAAAACAAGAGTAACTTCAAAACTTTTAGCATATAGAGAGGTGTTTTAGTACCATGAAAACTTTTACAACCATATTCTCCTCTCTCATAATAATTTTCAGTAGTAGAAATAAATTCAACCATATAACCAAATATGGTGTAATTAGGAGAATTAGGAGAATTCAAGAACAAAGTAGGACTCTCATGAGTAAGAGTACCATTACAAGCAGCAATTATATCATTTTTATTCTCACATAAATGAGTAATTACTTCTAAACATAGAGGATTATTGATAAGCATAGGACCATCATCTAAAGCATTATCATATATAACATTAGGGACCACATTTTTACTTTCTGTTATTTCCATTTTGTTTGAGTCAAGGAACATGTTTTTTTCAAATTTATCAAAAGTAGATATTTCAATAGATTCATGACATTCAACAATATAGCACACTTCCTCCTTAGGTAGGCATGGAGGGCAATCAAATAATGTAAGAGTTAAAGAATTACTATCTTTAGGAGGTAGATTCTCCTTTTGTTCTTCACTCTCCTCCTCTTTTTCATCTAATGAGTTTTCAGGTTCAGCAATTTCTTCTTCTATAGGTTCCTGCAAGACAACGGTTTCTTCTGTATGAGGAAAAATCCTCTTGACATGTTCAGTAATATAAGAGTTTTCATTCTTATAGTTATCAAAACAATATTTAAGTATAGCAAGACTTTCAGATTTATAAGGGGCATCAATCTTATGCTCAAGATAAGAACTAATTTCAAGTGCACCCTTAAAGATAATAAATTCTTCCATCCTTTCTACCTCATAAGCGTTATAGTAACCTTTAACATAAGAAGCTAGGGTTTCATTTTCATTACAAGCACATTGGAAAGGAAAGTGTTTAGACTTCCTATGACAATTAGATTCATTAAAGCAAAAAGTTTTGCCAAATAGATAGCATAAATTTCTAGCATATCCCTCTAGTTGATTTAACAATTTCCATAAGTACATCCCTTTTTGTGACAAACGGTAATTCCTATAATATCTTCGTTCATTTTCCGTGGAGCAACCTTGCCAACAAGATCTAGTTTCATAGAGATAAGCCATTGATAGCAAATAAACAACTAGACATAATAACAAACCGAAATAACAAATGCATACAAAATGCAAAACTGAAAATAAAATATGCAAACCGAAAAAAATAAATGCAAGTAACTAATTTTTTTGTATTTTTGATATTTAAGCAAACAAGACAATAAAATAAATTGCAAGTAACTAATTTTTTTGTATTTTTGATATTAAGCAAACAAGACAGTAATAAAAATAAACTAAGCAAGACAATAACAAAATAAAAAGATTGGATGTGCGAAAACTCCCCTCGTAGAAGAATCTTCAAATCCCCGGCAACGAAGTTGACGGAGGAGTGTGAAGGTCTTCAAAGGAACTCTTATTTCCCCGGCAACGGCGCCAGAAAAATAGCTTTCTGGTGCCAATGTTGACGGGGGAATATAAAACTCTTCTCACCAAAGGAATCCAAATCTCCCCGGCAACGGCGCCAGAAAAATAACTTGATGCACACGGTGGGTGTGTTGTTGGGAGACCCGAAGAGGAAGGTATGAAGTAGTGCAGAAGCAAGTTTTCCCTCAGTTTTGAAACCAAGGTTATCGAACCAGTAGGAAATAATGAATTCCCCCGAGGTGTCAACAGCGCCAGAAAAGTCTGCGGCGTAGGTGACGTGGAACCTGCACACAACACAATCAAGATACTTTGCCCCAACTTAACGGTGAGGTTGTCAATCTCACCGGCTTGCTGTAACAAAGGATTAAACGTATGTGTGGAAGAAAGATGTTTGTTTGCAGAAAGTAACAGGTCTGCAGTTTGTGGTTTATCAGATTAAAGAGAAGGACCGGGGTCCACAGTTCACTAGTGGTGTCTCTCCATAAATAATAATAACATTCATGCGGGTAAACAAATTACAGCTGGGCAATTGATAGAATAATGATGAGCAAACCAATGCATATACCAACGTTATGATGTCTAGTGTGAGATTCATTCGGGCATTACAACAATATACATAGACCGTTCCAACCGCATCTATGACTAATAATCCACCTTCCGGTTAGCGTCCGCACCCCTTTCAGTATTAAGTTGCATGCAACAGATTATCGCCTTAAGCACTGTGTGTAAAGTAAGTAAGTAACATCATCCTTAGACAAAGTACTACTGTTTTATCCCTAGTAGCAACAGTACATCTACAACCTTAGAGCTAGCTGTCACCACCCCAGATTTAATAGAGACATGAACCTACTATCGAGCATAAATACCCCCTCTTGGAGTCACAAGCATCTACTTGGCCAGAGCATACACAAGTAACGAAGAGCATGCAAGATCATTAAATAACACACACATGATATATTATGAAGCAATAACTTTAGTACTCAATATTCATCGGATCCCAGCAAACACAACATGAAGTATTACATAACGGTGATCTTGATCCTGATCTCTCCCGAATTGGTGTTGACGACGGCGGCGGCTCGGGACCCGTGGAGGAAAATATGAACACCGTGCTAGGGTTTTTGGTCTGGGGGTATATGTAGGCGAAAGGGCGAAGGCGGTGGAGCTCCGTGGGCCCCACACCACCTCCTCGCGCGGCCAGGGGGGCTCCCGCGCCTGGGGGTGGTGTGGGCCCCTCGGGCTCCGTCTTCAACTCCTCTTCGGTGCTCTGGAACATTCCCAAATAAAAACTGACTTCTAAAGAAATCGTCCAATTCCGAGAATATTTCCTTAAGTACTTTTCTGAAACCAAAAACAGCAGAAAACAGGGAAGTGGCACTGTGGCATCTTGTTAATAGGTTAGTCCCAGAAAATGCATAAAACTATATAAAATGCATATAAAACATGTAATAACTTGGTATAATATAGCATGGAACATAAGAAATTATAGATACGTTGGAGACGTATCAATCCCCTTCGCGCGCGATGGCGAACCTGGTAATGAGCGTCTTCTGTTGCTGCTTGACCGGTGCCACGGGCCCAGTCTTGCTCCGCAGGCGTCTGATGCACACGGTGGTGTTGTTGGGAAACCCCAAGAGGAAGGTATGATGAGTGCAGCGGCAAGTCTTCCCTCAGTTATGAAACCAAGGTTATCGAACCAGTAGGAGATGAAGAACACGTCTGAAGGTCTCCGTGGCAATGACGCCAGAAAACAGCTTGTTGGAAAGGGAGGTGGAACCTGCACAACACAATCAAACTACTTTGCCCCAACGAAACAGTGAGGTTGTCAATCTCACTGGCTTGCTGTAACAAAGGATTAAACGTATGTGTAGAGGATGATGTTTGTAGAGAATGAAAGTAACAGTTTGCAGTTGGTTGTATTATCACTTTAAAGAAAAGGACCGGGGTCCACAGTTCACTAGTGGTGTCTCTGCATAAATAATAATAATAATAATAGCATACATGTGGGTAAACAAATTACAGCTGGGCAATTGACAGAATAAAGAGCTGCATAATGATGCATATACTAATGTCATGATGTCTAGTGTGAGATTCATTTGGGCATTACAACAATATACATAGACCGTTCCAACCGCATCTATGACTAATAATCCACCTTCCGGTTAGCGTCCGCACCCCTATCAGTATTAAGTTGCAAGCAACAGATTATTGCATTAGGCAAAGTGGGTAATGTAAGTAATACAATTATCCTTAGACAAAATACTACTGTTTTATCCCTAGTAGCAACAGTACATCTACAATCTTATAGGTTGCTGTCACTCCCCCAGATTAAATAGAGACATGAACCCACTATCGAGCATAAATACCTCCTCTTAGAGTCACAAGCATCTACTTGGCCAGAGTATCTACTAGCAACGGAGAGCATGCAAGATCATAAAAAACACACAACATGATATATTATGAAGCAAATGACATAGTATTCAATATCCATCGGATCCCAGCAAACACAACATGTAGCATTACATAAAGATGATCTTGATCATGATAGGCAGCTCACAAGATCTAAACATGATGGCACAATAGGAGAAGAAAACCATCTAGCTACTGCTATGGACCCGTAGTCCAAGGATGAACTACTCACGCATCAGTACGGAAGCGGGCATGGTGATGTAGAGCCCTCCGGTGATGATTCCCCTCTCCGGCAGGGTGCCGGGGAGAGCTTCTGAACCCTCCCGAACTAGGGTTGACGATGGCGGCGGCTCCGTTAGGTTTTGTGGAAAAGTGTTCGGGTCTTAAGTCTTGTATTGTCGGGGGCTTTAAATAGGCGAAAGGGCGAAGGCGGTGGAGGCCCGAGGCCACGTCATCAGGTGCTGGCGCGGCAGGGGGGAGCCGCGCCCCCACCTGATGGCGGCGCCTCGGTGCCCTTCTTCGTTTCCTCTTCGGACTTCTGTAACGTGTCGGGAAAAATAGGGACTTTGGCATAAAAATCATCCAATTCCGAGAATATTTTCTTAAGTGGTTTTCTGAAACCAAAAACAGCAGAAAACAGGGAACTGGCACTGTTGCATCTTGTTAATAGGTTAGTCTCATAAAATGCATAGAACAACACAAAGTGTATATAAAACATGTAGCAATTGGTATAATATAAGCATGGAACATAAAAAATTATAGATACGTTTGAGACGTATCAAGCATCCCCAAGCTTAGTTCTACTCGTCCTCGAGTAGGTAAAACGATAACAACAATAATTTCTGAAGTGACATGCTTTCACACAATCTTGACCATATAATAATGTAATGCATGTAAACTGAGATCAAATGAATAAAAGCTGTAGTTTATATTGATATCAAATGAGTAATGAATAAACAAGTAGGAAGAACAAATCAAAACTTTCAATGAATTAGTACTAGAGAACAATCAACCATGCAAAGTAGATATTAAAGATGATTTAAGCTTCAAGAACAACAATATAATCATCTAATGAATCAAACACTCATGACAACTTTGTGAAAGGATCAAGTCAAGCAATAACAATATGCACGTAGAAGATCATCTCTCTATTTGTTCACTCAAAAACAAGCAAGTGTTCAGCGTTGGTTCCTGTCACCAGGATGTTGTGGCTAAAAGAATGATAATGGGGGTTTGGAAGGCCAACGGAAGAAAGTCTCACAAAGCTGAAAGTAATCATTATACAAGAGGAAGTCTTACAATCGAAGCTATGCATGGAGTAGTGATTGCCACACAACGGATGCACATAGAGCTATAAGTGTATGAAAGCTCTCCAATGGAACTAGTGGGGGTGCATCTAACTTGCTTGCTCATGAAGACCTAGAGCACTTTTGAGTAGGCTCATCATTGGAATATACAAGCCAAGTTCTATAGTGTAAAGTTCCCCACATAGTTATGCAAGTAAAACATGAAAACTCTCACATATTGAATAAAGGTGCTAAACATGAGCACAAATGATGACTATGAATATTACAGGTGCTATAACATGAGCACAAGTGTGGATAAAGAGTATTAATGTTGCCCCTTTTTATTCTTTCTTTCTTTTTTTTTCTTTTTTTTCTTCTATTTTTCCATTTTTTTTTATTTTTCCGTTTCTCTTTTCGATGGCCTCCATGGCTCTTTTCACTTTTAGGGGCAAACATTCTAATATGACAACACACTTTTGATACAAGTATCTCATAATGGATAAAATATGGTGTATGAAACGGTGCCTCTGCCAGTATAGCAGGATATGCAATGATCTAGCGTAACATGGGTAAAACCACACATCAGCTATATAGAATCATGCAAAGCAATATAAATGATAAATGACAACAAGTCATGTAATGTAAGATGAAAGGTGCATGCCAATATATCTCGGAACAGCTATGGAAATGATGTAGTAGGTAGGTATGGTGGATGTTTTGAGGAAGATATTTGGCTTATGTGTAGGAGAACATGATGAAGATCTCACACGAGTTTTGGATGTACCCGCGAAGTATGCACCAACTCCCAATGTGAGAAAGGGAAATGCAAAGTACCGAAGAGGCTAGCAAATATGATGGTGGAAGTGCCATGAAAACCGTAGCTTTAGAACTCACAAGCAAAAAGATTCCAACTAGAAATATGATCTTACAAGGCATAATGAAAATCACTCCATGAGGGACTGTGGCAAATGAACAAGTCACTGTTGGGACCCCGACCGTAGCGCATAACATAAAGTCATTACGGTTGTTTTTAACATTAGAAGTCATATATCGTTATGCTATCAGCTGGATATTTAAGTGTGGCACAGCTTCAAGTTTTCTAGACCAACCATTAATCATCCCACCTTACTAAACCATCATGTTTTACCATTAAGCATATTAATATCTCAAAACAACATCAATGATTCAAGTGACACAATTTAATGATCTACAAGATTATGTATCACTTAGTTATACCATCTACCACATTTAACATTTTCTGTTCTTAACCAAACACCAATCAACTTATTTAAAACATAAACTCTCCAAGTATTTAACAATCAAGCACGAGAGTATAACATATGAGAACTAACAGCTCTGAACAAGAGGTGCATGAAAGATAAGAGCTGAAAGTATTGCAGTAGCTATAGAAGAATACTCAACAAGTATAAGTGAAGAATAGGAGTATTCAAAAGAAAAAGCGGAGCGTGTCTCTCTCCCACACAAGAATGCTAGGATCCATTTTATTCAGAGAATGAAAATAACAAAAACAAAAATAAAAACAAACAGACGCTCCAAGTAAAGCACATAAGATGTGATGGAATTAAAATATCGTTTCACTAGAGATGACCTGATAAGTTGTTGATGAAGAAGGGGATGCCTTGGGCATCCCCAAGCTTTGACGCTTGAGTTATCTTGAAATATGCTTGGGTGACCCACGGGGGCATCCCCAAGCTTAGGCTATTTCATCTTCTTGATCACATCATATCATCCTCTCTCTTGATCCTTGAAAACTTTCTCCACACCAAACTCAAAGTAAACTTCATTAGAGGGTTAGTGCATAATCAAAAATTCTCATATTCTGCATGGAGACAATCATTATCATGATACTGGACATTAGCTACAGCCACTAGAATTTTATGGAACAAAAAGATCCATTCAAAAACAGCAAAAGAACCAATGCAAAATAAATGACAGAATCTTTCAAAAACAGAACAGTTCGTAAAGACGAATTTTTTCGAGGCACTTAACTTGCTCAAATCAGAAAACTCAAAACTAATGAAAGTTGCGTACATATCTGAGGATCACGCACAAAAATCCCAGGTCATTTTGATTTTTCTGCGAAGAGTTACGAATTTAACGGTGGACAGCAGAAAAACTGTTCCTGCGCAGGAATCCAAATCTTGCATCAACTTTCTACTAGAGGCTTAACTTGGCACAACTATGCAATAAAGTAAAGATACAAAGGAATTGCTACAGAGGTAAGCATGTTCCTTGACTCAAGAAAGTAAAATAACAGGAATAAAAAGTGGGTTGTCTCCCATAAGCGCTTTTCTTTAACGCCTTTCAGCTAGGCACAGAAAGCAAAAATCAAGTATTTTCAATAGAAGAATCATCAACATTATAGTTTGTACGAGGGGCTCTACGTCTATTTTTCTTACTCTTGTTATTACTCTTGGTTCTAGGGAATACCTGACCACATCCCGGAGAGGAGGTGAAATTCATAGTACCTTTTCCAACATCTATCACCGCTCCCAAGAGTTTCAGCAAGGACCTTCCAAGTGTAATTTGTCCTGTACCTACACATTCAATAACAAGATAATCAGTGGATACTGTTCTTCCCAAGAATGTTGTAAACACTCCTTCAGCTATTCCAAGGGGTTGTATAATTGCATTATTCGTAAGAGTTATTCCTTCTCCCCTTTCGGTAAGTCCCCAAAGATTTAAAGATGCATAAATATAATTAGGCATAAGGCAAAACTCAGACATAATATCACAACGAGCATGCAAAGTTTCACTGCAAATAGCAATTTTAATTGTGGGGAGCCACGATGAAGATTCAAATTTTACAGGAACATAATCATAATATTCGCGAATCTGAGCATACCCCTCTTTCAAACAAGATATCTGTGTTTCAATGGTGTTTAACCTAGTATGAATATTCCCAAGGCTTGTATCACATTTATTAGTTGAAGAAGAGGATGTAATTAATTTCTTTATTGCGTTAAAGGCTTGATCTCCATCACATTGAAGGAAATCTCCTCCCACTACAGCATCTAAAGCATACCTATAGCAAAGAACAAGTCCAAAATAGAAGCTACTAAGAAGTACACTTAGAGTCATTTTTTGTTCGGTTTCACCATAAGATTCAAAAATTCTAGACCAAGCTTCTTTAAAAGTTTCCTCACTCCCTTGTTTAAAAGTAAAGATCAACTCCTCGGGTGACATAGTGACAGGAATAGGACTAGACATAATAATAGATTGAAAAATGAACTAGACGACTTTTTTTATTTTATATATTGATGATAAAGAGAATGCAAGTAAAGAAACAAACAAGATAACAATAGAGATAAACTAGACAAGAAAATAGTAAGGTAAATAAAATGCAAGTAACTAATTTTTTTTGTGTTTTTGATAATAAGAAGCAAACAAGATAATAACAAAGTAAATAAAATGCAAGTAACTATTTTTTTTTGTGTTTTTGATATTTAATATCAAACTAAACATGAAATAAAATTTAACTAAGCAAGACAAAAACAAAGTAAAGAGATTGGGAAGTGAGAGACTCCCCTTGCAGATGTGCTTCAGCTCCCCGGCAACGGCGCCAGAAAACTTGCTTGATGCACACGGTGGTGTTGTTGGGAAACCCCAAGAGGAAGGTATGATGAGTGCAGCGGCAAGTCTTCCCTCAGTTATGAAACCAAGGTTATCGAACCAGTAGGAGATGAAGAACACGTCTGAAGATCTCCCTGGCAATGACGCCAGAAAACAGCTTGTTGGAAAGGGAGGTGGAACGTCCACAACATAATCAAACTACTTTGCCCCAACGAAACAGTGAGGTTGTCAATCTCACTGGCTTGCTGTAACAAAGGATTAAACGTATGTGTAGAGGATGATGTTTGCAAAGAATGAAAGTAACAGTTTACAGTTGGTTGTATTATCAGTTTAAAGAAGAGGACCGGGGTCCACAGTTCACTAGTGGTGTCTCTCCATAAATAATAATAATAGCATACATGTGGGTAAACAAATTACATCTGGGCAATTGACAGAATAAAGAGCTGCATAATGATGCATATACTAATGTCATGATGTCTATTGTGAGATTCATTTGGCCATTACAACAATATACATAGACCGTTCCAACCGCATCTATGACTAATAATCCACCTTCCGGTTAGCGTCCGCACCCCTTTCAGTATTAAGCTGCAAGCAACAGATTATTGCATTAGGCAAAGTATGTAATGTAAGTAATACAATTATCCTTAGACAAAGTACTACTGTTTTATCCCTAGTAGCAACAGTATATCCACAATCTTAGAGGTTGCTGTCACTCCCCCAGATTAAATAGAGACATGAACCCACTATCGAGCATAAATACCCCCTCTTATAGTCACAAGCATCTACTTGGCCAGAGTATCTACTAGCAACGGAGAGCATGCAAGATCATAAACAACACACAACATGATATATTAGGAAGCAAATGACATAGTATTCAATATCCATCGGATCCCAGCAAACACAACATGTAGCATTACATAAAAATGATCTTGATCATGATAGGCAGCTCACAATATCTAAACATGATGGCACAATAGGAGAAGACAACCACCTAGCTACTGCTATGGACCCGTAGTCCAAGGATGAACTACTCACGCATCAGTCCGGAGGCGGGCATGGTGATGTAGAGCCCTCCGGTGATGATTCCCCTCTCCGGCAGGGTGCCGGGGAGAGCTTCTGAACCCTCCCGAACTAGGGTTGACGACGGCGGCGGCTCCGTTAGGTTTTGTGGAAAAGTGTTCGGGTCTTAGGTCTTATATTGTCGGGGGCTTTAAATAGGCGAAAGGGCGAAGGCGGTGGAGGCCCGAGGCCACGTCATCAGGTGCTGGCGCGGCAGGGGGGGAGCCGCGCCCCCACCTGATGTCGGCACCTCGGTGCCCTTCTTCGTTTCCTCTTCGGACTTCTGGAACGTGTCGGGAAAAATAGGGACTTTGGCATAAAAATCATCCAATTCCGAGAATATTTCCTTAAGTGGTTTTCTGAAACCAAAAACAGCAGAAAACAGGTAACTGGCACTGTGGCATCTTGTTAATAGGTTAGTCCCAGAAAATGCATAAAACAACACAAGGTGTATATAAAACATGTAGCAATTGGTATAATATAAGCATGGAACATAAGAAATTATAGATACGTTTGAGACGTATCAGCGTCCACTCCGACGGATGGGGCCCTCCTGGATCCGCTTGGCCCTGCTGCGGCGCGGCACGGGCCTCGGCAGAAGCGGAGAGATGGACTTGCGGCAGGCATCTCGGAAGGCCACAAAATCCTGGGCCTGGGTGCTAGAAGGAGCAGGCGAGGCCTCCACTTCCGGTCCAGCAGGCTGAGCTGCCACCGCTTCCGGTCCAGCAGGGTGAGCTGCCACCATCAGGTCTCCAGGGGGATGGGCCGGCCTGCCAGAAGTTGCCGTGTCCACCTCCCCCGCCCGCCCGCTGCCTGGCCCAGCAACGGCCTGCAGGAAATCCCCTCCGATGTCTGCTCCGAAGAGGGAAACCTCGAAGAGGGAAACCGGCTCCTTGTCGCTGCGCACGGCGCTGCCATCAAAAGAAAGCGGGCCTCGCGGCGACCAGTCCACGGTCCGTGGTGACCAGTCATCGCCAGCGCTTGCAGAGCCACAAAAGGACAGGAGGCCAACCGAGGAAAGGAGGCACTCTCCGCCCGCAAAGCTGGTTCGCCTGCTGATGGGTCCCAAGTGCAGGAGATCAATTGTAGTACCTTTCGAATAGAAAAGGTTGTCGAACCCATGAGGAGCTGAAGGTATTGGTTAGGAAGAATGATAGATAAAACAATAAAAGATGCAAGTGTTTTTGGGGTTTTTGGTTGTATGGTTGCAAATAAAGTAAAAGTGCAGAAAGTAAATAGTAGCAGTTTAAAGCTCTCAATGAGAGAAAAGCCCAATCCTCTATGTGGCAAGAGGACAGGCTCAAGTGATGTGTGTCTTATATTTGGAAAATGTTCCCGAGGGCGGCATGGATATAACTAGGCATATAGATTTATTAAACAACACGTTGAATATCTTGTCAAGTTTTAATCTTGTTTAGGACGGAGCCACAACTTAGGTAAAGCTAAACAAATAAACTAAACCCTCTTATGATGGATCATGTGGCCAAGTAAATGACTGCACAAGAATTATTAAGACATAATGTCCCACCATAGCATTACACTCTAAGGTCCCTGATATTAATACCCCATAATAATAACTTCATGACTCATTCTCAGGTTTCTTGTCCTCCCAAGTCTTCCTCATTTCATTATACTACGGTGTTCTCCTATGAGCCCATATAGGTGAAGTGTTCTGCAGTCGACGTTTGCACAACACCATCATATAATCACATAAAAAGATAAACCCTAGACAAAATACCAACACATGTCATATATAAATAATTGCCAATTCATTCTATGCCCTCAGGAACATACGGGAACTACTCACAACGTGCAAACATGATCATATTCAGTGGCATAAGTGGTACAACACAATCTGAAAATATAACTTCACGACCAAATAATGACAAGTGCTCAATCACAAACATGAATACTAGCATGATGCTCACGGGTGTGAGGAGTTGGAAAACCCCAAGAGGAAGGTGTGATGAGCGTAGTAGCAAGTTTCACTCAGTTATGAAACCAAGGTTATCGAACCAGTAGGAGATGAAGAACACAACGAAGGTCACCCCGGCGCCAGAAAAGTGCTTGTGCGTGGTTGACGAGGGAGGTGGAATCTGCACAACACAATCTAGAAACTTTGCTCCAACTCAACAGTGAGGTTGTCAATCTCACCGGCTTGCTATAACAAGGATTAAACGTATGTGTGGAGGATGATGTTTGCAGAGAATGAAAGTAACAGTTTCCAGTTGGTTGTATTATCAGTTTAAAGAAGAGAACCGGGGTCCACAGTTCACTAGTGGTGTCTCTCCATAAATAATAATAATAGCATACATGTGGGTAAACAAATTACAGCTGGGCAATTGACAGAATAAAGAGCTGCATAATGATGCATATACTAATGTCATGATGTCTAGTGTGAGATTCATTTGGGCATTACAACAATATACATAGACCGTTCCAACCGCATCTATGACTAATAATCCACCTTCCGGTTAGTGTCCGCACCCCTTTCAGTATTAAGTTGCAAGCAACAGATTATTGCATTAGACAAAGTGTGTAATGTAAGTAATAACATTATCCTTAGACAAATTACTACTGTTTTATCTCTATTAGCAACAGTACATCTACAATCTTAGAGCTTGCTGTCACTACCCCAGATTAAATAGAGACATGAACCCACTATCGAGCATAAATACCCCCTCCTGGAGTCACAAGCATCTACTTGGCCAGAGCATCTACTAGCAACGGAGAGCATGCAAGATCATAAACAACACACAACATGATATATTATGAAGCAAATGACATAGTATTCAATATCCATCGGATCCCAGCAAACACAACATGTAGCATTACATAAAGATGATCTTGATCATGTTAGGCAGCTCACAAGATCTAAACATGATGGCACAATAGGAGAAGACAACTATCTAGCTACTGCTATGGACCCGTAGTCCAAGGATGAACTACTCATGCATCAGTCCGGAGGCGGGCATGGTGATGTAGAGCCCTCCGGTGATGATTCCCCTCTCTGGCAGGGTGCCGGGAAGAGCTTCTGAACCCTCCCAAACTAGGGTTGACGACGGCGGCGGCTCCGTAAGGTTTTGTGGAAAAGTGTTCGGGTATTAGGTCTTGTATTGTCGGGGGGTATTTGTGGGCGAAAGGGCGAATGCGGCGGAGGCTCGAGGCTTCGTGATGAGGTGCTGGCGCGGCTGGGGGTGGGGCCGCACCCCCACCTCATTTGGGCGCCTCGTTTCCCGACTCTGCCTCGTCTTCGATGTTCTGGATTGTTCCGAGGAAAATAGGGACTTCGGTATAAAAATTATCCAATTCCGAGAATATTTCCTTAAGTGGTTTTCTGAAACCAAAAACAGTAGAAAACAGGGAACCGGCACTGTGGCATCTTGTTAATAGGTTAGTCCCAGAAAATGCATAAAACAACACAAAGTGTATATAAAACATGTAGCAATTGGTATAATATAAGCATGGAACATAAGAAATTATAGATACGTTTGAGACGTATCAAGCATCCCCAAGCTTAGTTCTACTCGCCCTCGAGTAGGTAAAACGATAACAAGAATAATTTCTGAAGTGACATGCTTTCACACAATCTTGATCATATAATAATGTAATGCATGTAAACTGAGATCAAATGAATAAAAGTTGTAGTTTATATTGATATCAAACAAGTAATGAATAAACAAGTAGGAAGAACAAAGGAAAACTTTCAATGAATTAGTACTAGAGAACAATTAACCGTGCAAAGTGGATATTAAAGATGATTTAAGCTTCAAGAACAACAATATAATTATCTAATGAATCAAACACTCATGACAACTTTGTGAAAGGATCAAGTCAAGCAATAACAATATGCACGTAGAAGATCATCTCTCTATTTGTTCACTCAAAAACAAGCAAGTGTTCAGCGTTGGTTCCTGGCACCATGATGTTGTGGCTAAAAGAATAATAATGGGGATTTGGAAGGCCAACGGAAGAAAGTCTCACACAGCAGAAAGTGATCATTAGACAAGAGCAAGTCTTACAATCGAAGCTATGCAAGGAGTAGTGATTGCCACACAACGGATGCACATAGAGCTGTAAGTGTATGAAAGCTCTCCAATGGAACTAGTGGGGGTGCATCTAACTTGATTGCTCATGAAGACCTAGAGCACTTTTGAGGAGGCTCATCATTGGAATATACAAGCCAAGTTCTATAATGTAAAGTTCCCCACATAGTTATGCAAGTAAAACATGAAAACTCTCACATATGGAGTAAAGGTGCTAAACATGAGCACAAATGATGGCTATGAATATTACAGGTGCTATAACATGAGCACAAGTGTGGATAAAGAGTTGTAATGTTGCCCCCTTTTTATTCTTTCTTTCGTTTCTTTTTTTTCTCTTCTTTTTTTTTTTGTATTTTTCTGTTTCTCTTTTCGATGGCCCCCATGGCTCTTTTCACTTTTAGGGGCAAACATTCTAATATGACAACACACTTTTGATACAAGGATCTCATAAGGGATAAAACATGGTGTATGAAAATGTGCCTCTGCCAGTGTAGCAGGATATGCAATGATCTAGCGTAACATGGGTAAAACCACACATCAGCTATATAGAATCATGCAAAGCAATATATAAATGATAAATAACAACAATTCATGTAATGTAAGATGAAAGTTGCATGGCAATATATCTCGTAACAGCTATGTAAATGCTGTATTAGGTAGGTATGGTGGATGTTTTGAGTAAGATATTTGGCTTATGTGTAGGAGAACATGATAAAGATCTCCCACGAGTTTTGGATGTACTCGCGAAGTATGCACCAACTCTCAATGTGAGAAAGGGCAATGCAAAGTACCGAAGAGGCTAGCAAATATGGTGGTGGAAGTGTCATGAAAACCGCAGCTTTAGAACTCACAAGCAAAAAGATTCCAACTAGAAATATGATCTTACAAGGCATAATGAAAATCACTCCATGAGGGACTGTGGCCAATGAACAAGTCATTGTTGGGACCCCGACCGTAACGCATAACACAAAGTCATTACGGTTGCTTTTAACATTAGAAGTCATATACCATTATGCTATCAACTGGATATTTAGTGTGGCACAGCTTCAAGTTTTCCAGACCAACCATTAATCATTCCACTTTACTAAACCATCATGTTTACCATTAAGCATATTAATATCTCAAAACAACATCAATGATTCAAGTGACACAATTTAATGATCTACAAGATTATGTATAATTTAGTTATACCATCTACTACATTTAACATTTTCTGTTCTTAACCAAACACCAATCAACTTATTTAAAACATAAACTCTCCAAGTATTTAACAATGAAGCAAGAGAGTATAACATATGAGAACTAACAGCTCTGAACAAGAGATGCATGAAAAAGAAGAGCTGAAAGTATTGCAGTAGCTATAAAAGAATACTCAACAAATATAAGTGAAGAATAAGAGTATTTAAATGAAAAAGCGGAGTGTGTCTCTCTCCCACACAAGAATGCTAGGATCCATTTTATTCAGAGAATGAAAATAAAAAAAGCAAAAATAAAAACAAACAGACGCTCCAAGTAAAGCACATAAGATGTGGCGGAATTAAAATATAGTTTCACTAGAGATAACCTGATAAGTTGTTGATGAAGAAGGGGATGCCTTGGGCATCCCCAAGCTCTTGAAATATGCTTGGGTGACCCACGGGGGCATCCCCAAGTTTAGGCTCTTTCATCTTCTTGATCATATCATATCATCCTCTCTCTTGATACTTGAAAACTTCCTCCACACCAAACTCAAAGTAAACTTCATTAGAAGATTAGTGCATAATCAAAAAAATTCATATTCTGCATGGAGAGAATCATTATCATGGTACTGGACATTAGCTACAGCCACTGGAATTTTATGGAACAAAAAGATCCATTCAAAAGCAGCAAAAGAACCAATGCAAAATAAATTGCAGAATCTGTCAAAAACAGAACAGTCCGTAAAGACGGATTTTTTCGAGGCACTTAACTTGCTCAAATCAGAAAACTCAAAACTAATGAAAGTTGCATACATATCTGGGGATCACGCACAAAATATCCCAGGTCATTTTGATTTTTCTGTGAATTCTAACGAATTAAACGGTGGACAGCAGAAAACTGTTCCTGCGCAGAGATCCAATTGTAGTATCTAGAGACTTAACTTGGCACAACTTATGCAATAAAATAAAGATACAAAGGAATTGCTACAGAGGTAGGCATGTTCCTTGACTAAAGCTGAAAAATAAAAGATAATAGGTTGCCTCCCAAAAGCGCTTTCTTTAATGCCTTTTAGCTAGGCTTGATAATTCTAATGATGCTCTCATGAAGATAGAAAATGAAGCAAAAGGAGCCTCAAGAAGCAAATTCAAAACACATTTAAGTCTAACCCACTTCCTATGCATAGTAATCTTGTACACAAATAAATTCACAAAGAACAAAGTGACAAGCATAGGAAGATAAAACAAGAGTAACTTCAAAACTTTTAGCATATAGAGAGGTGTTTTAGTACCATGAAAACCTCTACAACCATATTCTCCTCTCTCATAATAATTTTTAGTATTAGAAATAAATTCAACCATATAACCACAAGAATCATTCAACTTAGATAATATAGGCACATAAAGAGTATCATTAAATTTATTTTGGAATTCATTAGCATGCTTTCCTCTTTCAAAATAGTTACTAAGATTAATATCAAATTTAAGATCATGGTTGCAACAAAGATTTGGAACTAGAGACAATTGCAAACCACATAAGTATCTCTCAACATAAGCAAATTTCTCCTCCATGGAGTAATTAGGAGAATTCAAGAACAAAATAGGACTCTCATGAGTAAGAGTACCATCACAAGCAACAATTATATCATTTTTATCCTCACATAAATAAGTAATAACTTCTATACATAGAGGATTATTGATAAGCATAGGACCATCATCTAAAGAATTATCATATATAACATTAGGGACCACATTTTTAATTCCTGTTATTTCCATTTTATTTGAGTCAAGGAACATGCTTTTTTCAAATTTATCAAAAGTAGATATTTCAATAGAATCATGACATTCAACAATATAGCGCTCTTCCTACTTAGGCACGCATGGAGGGCAATCAAATAATGTAAGAGTTAAAGAGTTACTATCTTTAGCAGGTAGATCCTCCTTTTGTTCTTCACTCTCCTCCTCTTTTTCATCTAATGAGCTTTCATGTTCAGCAATTTCTTCTTCTACAGGTTCCTGCAAGACAACGGTTTCTTCTATTTGAGGATGTCTTTTCTCAAGAAATTTAGCAATATAAGAATTATCATTATAATACTCAAGACAGTAACCAAGTATAGCATAATTCTCAGTTTTACAAGGAGCATCATCATTTTGAATGTAACCAACAATTTCATAGGCACCCTTAAAAACAACAAATTCTTCAATTTGTTCAAGATTACCAAAGTCATAGTTTCCTTTAGCATAAGCAGCCAAGGTTTCATTATCATTATAATCACATTGGAAAGGTAGGTGTTTATGCCTTCTACAACAAAAAGATTCATTAAAGCAGTAGGATTCATCATATGTAGAACACAACTTCTTAGCAAAATAATTCAATCTACTTATTTGTTCCCATAAATATTTCCCTTTCTTAGACAAGCGGCGTTCCTTATAATAATTTTGTTTTTCCTTCGTGAACCCACCATGCCAATAATATTTTGTATCAAATAGAGAATCCATTGATAGCAAGTAATGAACTAGACATAATAACAAACCGAAATAGATAAATAAATGCAAGTAACTAATTTTTTTTTGTATTTTTGATATTAAGCAAACAAGACAATAATAAAAATAAACTAAGCAAGACAATAACAAAATAAAGAGATTGGGAAGTGAGAGACTCCCCTTGCAGATGTGCTTCAGCTCCCCGGCAACGGCGCCAGAAAAGTGTTGTTGCAGGGAGTCAAGACTTGCTGACACAGAGGTGCTCCTATCTCCCCGGCAACGGCGCCAGAAAAGTGCTTGATGCTCACGGGTGTGAGGAGTTGGAAAACCCCAAGAGGAAGGTGTGATGAGCGTAGTAGCAAGTTTCCCTCCGTTATGAAACCAAGGTTATCGAACCAGTAGGAGATGAAGAACACAACGAAGGTCTTCCCGGCGCCAGAAAAGTGCTTGCGCGTGGTTGACGAGGGAGGTGGAATCTGCACAACACAATCAAGAAACTTTGCTCCAACTCAACAGTGAGGTTGTCAATCTCACCGGCTTGCTGTAACAAGGATTAAACGTATGTGTGGAGGATGATGTTTGCAGAGAATGAAAGTAACAGTTTGCAGTTGGTTGTATTATGAGTTTAAAGAAAAGGACCGGGGTCCACAGTTCACTAGTGGTGTCTCTCCATAAATAATAATAATAGCATACATGTGGGTAAACAAATTACAGCTGGGCAATTGACAAAATAAAGAGCTGCATAATGATGCATATACTAATGTCATGATGTCTAGTGTGAGATTCATTTGGGCATTACAACAATATACATAGACCGTTCCAACCGCATCTATGACTAATAATCCACCTTCCGGTTAGCGTTCGCACCCCTTTCAGTATTAAGTTGCAAGCAACAGATTATTACATTAGGCAAAGTGTGTAATGTAACTAATAACATTATTCTTAGACAAAGTACTACTGTTTTATCCCTATTAGCAACAGTACATCTACAATCTTAGAGCTTGCTGTCACTACCCCAGATTAAAAAAGAGACATGAACCCACTATCGAGCATAAATACCCCCTCTTGGAGTTACAAGCATCTACTTGGCCAGAGCATCTACTAGCAACGGAGAGCATGCAAGATCATAAACAACACACAACATGATATATTATGAAGCAAATGACATAGTATTCAATATCCATCGGATCCCAGCAAACATAACATGTAGCATTACATAAAGATGATCTTGATCATGTTAGGCAGCTCACAAGATCTAAACATGATGGCACAATAGGAGAAGACAACCATCTAGCTACTGCTATGGACCCGTAGTCCAAGGATGAACTACTCACGCATCAGTCCGGAGGCGGGCATGGTGATGTAGAGCCCTCCGGTGATGATTCCCCTCTCCGGCAGGGTGCCGGGAAGAGCTTCTGAACCCTCCCGAACTAGGGTTGACGACGGCGGCGGCTCCGTAAGGTTTTGTGGAAAAGTGTTCGGGTATTAGGTCTTGTATTGTCGGGGGTTATTTGTAGGCGAAAGGGCGAAGGCGGCGGAGGCTCGAGGCCCCGTGATGAGGTGCTGGCGCGGCTGGGGGTGGGGCCGCGCCCCCACCTCATCTGGGCGCCTCGGTGCCCGACTCCGCCTCGTCTTCGATGTTCTGGATTGTTCCGAGAAAAATAGGGACTTCAGTATAGAAATTGTCCAATTCCGAGAATATTTCCTTAAGTGGTTTTCTGACACCAAAAACAGCAGAAAACCGGGAACTGGCACTGTGGCATCTTGTTAATAGGTTAGTCCCAGAAAATGCATAAAACAACACAAAGTGTATATAAAACATGTAGCAATTGGTATAATATAAGCATGGAACATAAGAAATTATAGATACGTTTGAGACGTATCATAGCACAAAACAAGTATCTAGGGTATAGCAACTCTCAAACTACGAGGGGAACGGAGTGGATCACGGAGATGATGATGGAGATGGTGCTGGTCTTGGTGATGGTGATGATGGAGAGGCCTCCTCCCACGCCAAGGAGGTGAGGCGATGACGGTGACGATGATTTACCCCTTCTTCGGAGCTCCGGAGCAGCAGGATCTGACCCCCCTCGGAGGGAATCAGGAGTTTCGCCGCCGCCGCGGCCTCGAATCGTCTGGGGAAAAATTAGGGCGTAGATTTTCGGAGGAGACGGAGGTCGTGGTAAAAAGCCCCAGGCGAGGAAGTGCCCGAGGCTCCACTTAGTGGGCCCCACGTCGCCAAGGAATCTGGCCGCATGGGCCCCCCTCTTTTGGGCCTCGTGGCTCTTCCCTCTTCGATCTTTTGCCCCCTCTGGTTCTCCTGATGCAAAAATTGCTGTGCAACTTTCTTTTTCCATTTGGGTTCATGTAGCTCCTGCAACAATAAAAACAAGAAAAGGGGGGTTTTCTGCCTCCCAGATATTAAATACCAAAAATAGGGACTTTGTATGAAAGTCCCCAAAATCATCTAAAACATGTAAAACATTGATATAATAGTTCCAATAACATTCTAATATGATGATATGAGTTATATAAATGATGATATAAAATGCACGTATCAACTCCCCCAAGATTAAACCTTTACTCGTCCTCGAGTAAGTAAGGGCATAGATCATTACATGCACCAATGGACTTATGGTTGATAAATAAATACGGGCATAGTATCATCATCATGTTCAGTTGTAAAGTAAGATAAATGGAACTAAAACTCATACACATGTGGGCAATATAAGTAGAAGCTCTAGCAATCACCCCTTACTTTTGAAAATAGAAAACCATTGTGTGTTGGACAATTGAACTAAACTCTTATTCATACTCTTTTACCAATGCATTTGCTCTCATTTGCAAGCATTATACTCTTTTATGCTTTGCTGAAATTTAAAGACAAGATAAACTCTCATGGGATAAATAGTTAGAGGAAGACAAATGAAAGGATAAATATGATATTACTTATCACCTTGTCTCTCTAGTAACTAGTACAAACTTAAGTCATGGATATTTCAATCAAGTTCTTATGCTCAACACAACCTTTGTCTAACACTTCCCATGGCTAACCGAATCCTCGGGTGCCCACCTTTTCATTCACTTTTCAAGAGCATAAGTATTGAAACATCCATGATCATCAATTTGCTCAAAAGATACTAAAGTCCAGCAAGAGTGTTTCATATTTCTTTTCATTAACCTTCCTAAATATTTATTCTACAAGACCACATCTTCACTTTAAACTTTTATACTTCATGTCATATTTGACTTATTCTTTCACTTATTCTATTGATGAGATAGTTCTACAAGTGTCCAACATACTCAAATTAACCAAGTTCAAGGAAAGATGTGACTGAAACTTCTAAATATACCACGCACATTTGCATGAGTGTTACCCATAAATCTCCAAAACAAGAGACCCATGAATGACACCATACTTTAATATTCATTGATAAATCATAGGGGATACATGATAATGCTCAATGAGCTCACACAAGCCTAAGAGAGATTGATAACTAAATGATAAAAAGCAAAGCACACCATGACTAGATAGATATGATAAACTAGTAAAAGATAAAGACTATGTTGAACTCCCCCAAGCTTGAGGTTCTGCAGACTCTTTATTTCTCCTCTTTCTTGACTTCATAGTAGTTGTCTTCAAGTTCTCCAATGACACTCATCATAAGATTGTAGGCTTGCTCAAACTGGTTTGTGGCATCTCCCAGCTTTTCCATGAGATTCTTCTCCCTTGACTCCTTGCTAGGCTTCCACTCCGGGCTTGGTACCTTGGTGTTTGGGATCTTGCGGTCCATCTCACCAAGATAGTTATCCGAGGTAACCTTCTGAAATTCCCTGTCAATAAGAGTAGAAACCACGTTTCTGCTTGCCAGAGCGTGCCTAGGAGCCTTCCCTCCAGTGCTCATGCGAGCGGTCTGCCTCTTCTTCGGAAGAGACATGTTCACTCTCACGGCAGCAACAGGGATAGGAGCAGGTGGCGAAGGTGGTGCAGACGCGAGGTGGACGAAGGGCTTGTATTCTCCATCTTCTTCCTCTTCCTCCTCCATCTTCTCTACGTCGGGCTTGACATCCTCATCATCCGAGTAGTCCTTCCTCTTCCTGTTCCTCCTCCACATGGACGTGGGGCTGTTCCCCTCAAGCTCATCATCATCATCATCATCCTCGGAGGGAATTAGATGTTTCGCCGCCGCCGCGACATCGAATCGTCTGGGGAAAAATTAGGGCGTAGATTTTCGGAGGAGACGTAGGTCGTGGTAAAAAGCCCCAGGCGAGGAAGTGCCCGAGGCTCCACTTAGTGGGCCCCACGCGGCCAAGGAATCTGGCCGCGTGGGCCCCCCTCTTTTGGTCCTCGTGGCTCTTCCCTCTTCGATCTTTTGCCCCCTCTGGTTCTCCTGATGCAAAAACTGTTGTGCAACTTTCCTTTTTCCATTTGGGTTGCTTTAGCTCCTGCAACAATAAAAACAAGAAAAGGGGGGGTTTCTGCCTCCCAGATATTAAATACCAAAAATAGGGACTTTGTATGAAAGTCCCCAAAATCATCTAAAACATGTAAAACATTGATATAATAGTTCCAATAACATTCTAATATGATGATATGAGTTATATAAATGATGATATAAAATGCATGTATCACCTGCGAAGCGGGATCCACGGGGTGGGGCCAGGAACTGGCGAGACTGGCGCTGCGGCCATCAGCGCAACAGAAGCATGGCCACTTTCCACCCCTGTGCGCGCGAATTCGAAAACTTCCCCGCCGTTGCACCGCTCCGGGCCGAAGCGGCAGGGACCCACGACGCCACGTTGCGCCTCCTGGCTGGCTAGGGAAGCCTCGAGGATCATCGGGTCGTCCCACGCGTCTGCAGCCACAGACCCTGCGGTGGGCCAGGTGTCAGCTGGGCAACCGTCAGCATGCACCGTGCCTGGCCCACCACCATGCAGGCCACCAGCCCCTCCGCGTACGTACGTACCCGCCACCGTCGCGCCGCCAGATCGCCGGGAGCCGCCGTGGGTACCACTCGCGTCGCGGTCCGCCGCGCCGATGTGGCGCTGCGAACCCGAGCCGCGCTCGTTTGAACGTCCGGCGCCACCGCGACCTTGCACATCACCGGGAAAGGAGGAATGCCGGCCACCGCGGGGAGGTGCCTCGTCCTGATCCTGCCTCCGAGCACCCGAGGGAGGAGGGGAAGAAGGATCAGCGACGTCCTCCGCGTAGAGAATCTTGATCGTAATCCGGTAGGCTAGCATGTTCTTTTCTAATGGGATGAGGGCGTCGCCGGGGAGCACGAGACCCTCGTCTTCCTCCATGAGGTCATCGGGCTCCTCGATGAGCAGGCGCTTGGCCTGAGGGATGAGCCGCCGATCTTCAGGCCATGCCACCACCTAGAAAGCGCCGAGGTCTTCGCGACTGGCCATCGTGGTTCCCAGCGCACACACTAAAACTTATCTACATACACACTAAAACTTATCTACATATATATGGATCAGAACGAAGCTAAAAAATATTTTAAACCAGAGAGTAGATTATATTTTAATTCATCTAGTCATCACGTTCGTACATAGGTTATCCTTTGAGCCCGTCTAATCCTCGGGTCCGTACATTGATTATCTTTTGAGCCCATCTAGTCATCGTGTTGTTCGTACACAGATCAGGAAATCCCTCATATTTTTCTAGCTCCTGCGGCGTGCCGGCGTGGCGCGCTTTTAGAGGCTTTTCGTTCACGGCCACGCGACGAGCACATCTACCAATGGAGAGGGAACGGAAGGTGCAGCATTGTATGGCCAGGGCGTGGTAAACGTCAGATAGCAAGGGACCGCGTCCGTGGCGCCCTCCTGCAGAGACAAATGGCCCCGAACTGTCTCAACCACTTGTTGTGGTCGTGTCCCAGCCCATTTCCAGCCTCTTGCCTCCACTGCACGGGCCGGGGTTGGCCTCACTTGTCATATATCTGGACCGGCACACAGGGCAGATCACTGCACATGCTGACTGCTATAGGACTGAGGCCCGCGATAGAACTCTACGTGCACCTGCATCGTTTAACGTCCATTTCACAATACTATACGCACCTTAACCTTTGGTGCCAGCCAACAACAGTGAACGATGGCCCGGCCTATGGAACACGATGAACACGCGCAAAAAGTCGGAAGAGTATACGCAATGTGCAAAATCACATTTCCACCTGTCAAACTAAGACTTCTCGTGCATGGCGACCTTTTCTTAACAAGAAAGGGCCTAGGGATTCCTTAAAAAAAAAACAGCGGTGAGCTACAAATTACATAAAGGTCCAGAAGAAATAAAAAGTTACACACAAGACCTTGATTTTTACAGAAAGTGCCCTAAAAGAAACAGGAAAACGTGATCAGGTCCACAGAGCCCTTCTCCACCGCTACTCAACGGAAAACTCAACAAACAGGATAGAGAGGCTCACGCCAGGGATGAACCACTTAGGCAAACTTCCCTAGGAGATCCCTAGATGGCGTTGAAGATGCTTCGCCTTGGAGGAAGAACGGCCAGCAAAACGCAGCTTTGGAGGGTCGCCCTTTGACCATGTAGTACTCGCCCCCACCCCTCCCCCTCCTCTCCTCTGCTACAATAACTTGAGGGTCGCTCCCCATTCCTGAGCTCTCCTCCACCCAAAATCCGCCACCGCCGCTCGGAGGAGCGATGGAGAGGCAGGTCGGCATGTACAACGTAGTGGTAGCTGTCTCGGCTGCTTGCTTGGGCTCAGATCTAGAGGCAGGCCGGCGAAATCAAAACTACGCCCCGCTCTTCCCCTCTCCTTGTTCCTCTCCTTGAAGGCAGAAGGAAACTAACCAAGCAACTGTATACTACTAGCAGTGACCTCAGATCTAGAGGCCACTCTTCGAATTTATTCAACCGGGAAGCCGTAGGTCCTGCTCCCTAAGCATACGGCTCCGACCGCCGAAGCACCAAAGAGAGGGAAGCAGCAACGAGCAACAGCTCTCGAACAGCATGACGCCAGACTACACGTATTTCCTCAGTTTCATAATATAAGATGTGTTAGGTGTAACACATGTTGTTGCCTATATTCGAATTAAAATAAGTACAGTTATACACTATGACATGTTTAGATACATATGTGCATATATAAATATGGAAAATGTCTAAAACATTTTATATTATGAAACGGATGAGTAGAAAACACATGGCTTATAGCTACTACACTTGTAGGGTGACCATAAACTTGTAGACAAAGTCGCAAGGACTAAAGAATGATTCCAGTCCTTCATTAGAATAAGAAAAGGCTGACCTAGAGCATGTTACCTCTGTTGGCCGGGCGGTTTTCTGTTGGCAATGGCATCGCAGTCCTGTTGCCTCGACCTCTTTCCTTGTTTTGGCGTCGCTCATCTCGCTGGCAGGCATGGTGGCGGAAGGAGAAGGCGGTGTTGTAGCAGGAGGTGTTTCGTGATGGGGTGGAGTTTTGAAGCCTACGGTTTCTCGAGCTCATCTTCAATGGTCCATGGCGACCCAATGGAACTGTTGGTACGCTACAGCACCTGTTTAACCTCTGATGTGAGGTCCTTATTGAAGTCTGCTATTTCTTTGGTGCGTGTTGGAATCAAATCAAGTGGCGAAGTACCCGCGACGGTGTTTGGCGACGGCAAGCTCGACTTCTTCCCGCTTGACTGGGGAAGAAGGAAGCGGGAAGAAGGACTCAACTATAATTTAGCTTCATTTAGCAAGGTTCTTTCTGCTTATGTTAGGGACCTATGCGTGTTTCCTCTTTCTTATGGGTCCTTTGTGTAATTATGTTCATCCATCATGTAGTACAGCGGGAACATGGCATGGCCATCACGATGTCCATATTGCGTGACTCTTAACATAAACGAGTAGCAGGCCGGTGAAATCAAAAGTACGTCCAGCTCTTCCCTTTCCTTATTCCCTCTCCTTGAAGACAGAAGGAAAGTAACCGAGCAACTGCACATATACCACCAGCAGTGACCTCCAGGTCTAGAGTCCACTCTTTGACTTTATTCAACGGGGAAGCCGTAGGTCCTACTCCCTATGCATACGGCTCCGACCGCCGGAGCACCACAGAGAGCGAAGCAGCAACAAGCAGCAACTCTCGAACGGCATGACACTAGACTACATGTATCCCATCAGTTTAATAATATAAAATGTTTTAGGTATAACACATGTTGTAGATTCGAATTAAAAGAAGACCACTTATACACTCTAACATGTTTAGATACGTATGCGCATATATAAATGTGGAAAATGTCTAAAATATTTTATATTATAAAACGGAGAGTAGAAAATACACGGCTTAGAGCTACTACACTTGTAGGGTGACCTTAATTAAACTTGCAGACAAGGTCGCAAGGACTAAAGAATGATTCCCATTCTCCTCTAGAATAAGAAAAGGCTGACCTTAGAGCCAATCTACGCGAGTCAGCATGTATGTCTATCGCCATAATAACCCATCAACATAACTTTCAAAAATCATATTCTAAAGTTTAAAAAAAGAAAATATCAAGATGTAGATAGTAATATAATCTACAACTGTGTAAAAATTGAATCTGACAATCGTTATATTCTGGGTTGGGAAAAAATGATAATGCGTGGATCCCGATCTGTGAAAAGTTCACATTTTGGAAAACTTAAAATTTTGCATGACTGTCATTCTTGTGTAGTCCCATATAATATGAATATGCATTATGATTTTGCACACATCTAGATCTCAACCTTGTCTACACCTGATTTTTTTGTTTCAAATTGAAACATCAAAATGTAGATTACAAATTTTGCAAAATAGCAAGCTACGCAGCGTCACAATCACACGTTCCATCGGCAACAATTGTGGAGTTCGCTCAAAATCAAGCACACTTGAGACTCTGTGCATATGGAGGCTCTAAGGATGTTTGCAACATACTTCATCATGAAACGGGTTCGCTAGACATTTCCCCTACCGCTTCTCTTCCCACCGGAGCCGGTCCCATGGCTTCCCTTATACCCGCATGATCTCATGCCCCCGGGTTTGGAGCCGAATCTTCTGACTTCCAAAAAATACATTAGTCGATTGGTGGTGTCCGGCCCGCGACTGTCCCCTAACTTCATCATGGTGGCGGGCAAAATTTGGACGCCCTACTGCATTTAATTCAGTCTAAAATTTGCTTAAGTTGGTAAGCAGAAACCTCACATGCCTTCTTTTTTCGAATCATGGTGTCAATTGTGGCAAATGTACAACCCTTTGTGCAATCTTTGTATATTGTGGTGATGCATCTGTGCAGGAGAAGGGAGCTCGTCGATCAATAACAAATCATTCCTAGATAATATGATGGATGTTTCGTTACTGAACCCCGCTTTTTATAGTGCTTCAGTGGGGCACCTCTCAACATTGGATGTGACTCGATTCCATCAGTTCATCGAGGAAGAAGAGAAGTAGTTTGTTGCTCTCAAGAGGAGATGGTAGACATCACTCTTGATGTAGTTTGAACTCAGATGGAGCAAACGTTTCATCAGTGTTTTAACTCAAATATAAGGACAAATAATTGGAGGCCCATAATATGGCGATTACAAACATCGCCTAGACATTCTCCGAAATATTATGGACAAACTACAAGTATGGCGACACTGCTAGACATTGGCTAATTAAGCCACTAGGTACTAAAAGACCAACGGATCGTGATGTAGATGTTTGCCCGATCTTTCACTCCAAGAATCACCGAGATAATAATTCTCCCAATTACGGGGTCAATCTACACAACCTAAAGAATTTGGATGGATTTAGGCGAGCAAGTTTAAGTTTGCAAGTACCTTAGGAATGTATAAATATAAGAAGGTGCCTTACATGTTATCCACCTTTAAAAGCTTCATCTATTAACATTGCTTCCGAGATTTCAGTTGTGGTCAAAACATAAATGTGAAAAGGATTTGTTGGAGCAACAATGCAAATTCAAATGAAAGTAACTTAACACATATTAACATTGACTCCAATGCTTAACTTAGTCTAGACGCCAACCAGGTCGGCCACTCTATATTCATAGGCACGGCCAATCTACTCAGCTGGAACTGCTGCACCTCCACCGTCCCAGTCTCGAAATTGATCTTGTGCACTGAAGACGCGTGTTCATCTACGATGAACAATGTGTTGCTCTTCTCCACCGGCAAGATATGTACACCCATAAAATTGGTTGGCTCCCTCGGTATGTCTAACTCGATCACCCTTGTCTGGAGCCAGACTTCACACTCAATGTGCATCCACATGTGCAGCCGCCAGTTAGGAGCTTCTTTTTGTACGCAAAACAGCGCGAGCGACCCGTCGGCGGTGACGTCAAGCGTCGGGTCGCCGTCAAAAGATGTTATGCCGACCGGAAGCTTCGTCAAGCTGGATGTGTGGGCGGTGTCGGCAGTACTCACGTCTAGCGTGTAATATTTTTGGGACCCGTCGTCATGGCGCTCGAAGCTCGAGATGAGCAGCCAGTGCACTGTCTCGCCACATACGACGGCGTTGCAAGGTCTGTTTAGTGGAAACCGGTAGCATATTTTCTCATCGAAACACTTGATAGGTGCGCTCCACCGTGACTCGGTGGACGAGAAGGTGTAGAGTTTACACTCCTGTCCAGGATAGAATAAGACGACGGCTAGCACCTTGAAATAGTTCAAGAATAGTTGGTGTTGGCCACACTCTGCACCCTTGAGAATAGTGCAACTGACAGAGGAGACCATGCTACCGCCGGGTCGCCGGGGTGGAAGTGGAGGGAGTACGTGGCACCAGCCGGCCAACAGGTCGCACACCGCCATCTGCTTAGGACGACCGCCAATCTCAGAGGGGACACTCAGGAGGAGGAGGCCCCTGCGTGTGGCACTGGCCACCGTAATGCGCGAGTCGTCGTCTGGCACGCCATCGACCCCTGCCATGGATGTGAGGAGACGGCGCTGTGAACCGAGCACTGACCCTGCAGGCGGCGGTACGAAGAACAGCCGGTATGGCGATCTCACGTCCAACATGTCCACGCGTTGCCGAACCAAGAAACCGAGCACGGTGGGTGCGTTCTCCGGCCAGCACCGGCGGAGAAAGGAGCGGCCGGCGACGAGACCGTACCACCGCTTGCACGCCACGGCGCAGCGGAACAGTGCGGCGACGTCTGTGGACACGCGCTGGAGGATCTCGACGACGACGTCCTCCGTCGAGAGCAGCCTGGCAGCAGCCGCCGCCGCCGTCTCTTCCATGTTGGACTTGATCTCCCAAACTCTCGTGGTTGTCCTTGTATGTCGGCTTTAAACCTAATTAGAGTCCTGTATGAGGAAAAATCAAGAATAATTTCCTTTTTCTTGAAAGGAAAGAATCTGCCGTGAGGAGGGACACTTCCGTCAACAACCAATATAAGCCGTCCGCCTTCGTCTCTCCCATCCTCTGTACAAACCCTAATCGTCTCCCAAAAACCATGGAATCGATCGAATCCAATCTCGGATTCGCTCGTCAATCAACCTGAGCTTCCCGATCGTTTCTTCACCGAAGAGCGCTTCAGGCAACCAACCGACTACTATGGTCCTAGTCCTACTACGTGTTACGTCAAGTTGGTGTTCTACATCAATGTTGAGAAGAGTGGAAACTCGACACTCATTGTGACCTGTGCGAGTCCTTGCCCGCCATCAATGTGTTGGCGCAGCATCTCGCTGCGCCTCTCTCTTCTTCCTCTCAGCTCTCACGAAACACACACACTGACACACAAACACACCAAGGAAGACGCCTAACACGCAAACCTTGGTGATTACAATGGCTACATTGTTTCTCTGCCCGCAGGCCTTAACTCCTTCATTAACTCAATGCAATATAAATACACGAGGGGGCACTCAGCCATGTAACTAACTGATCCTATCTTTGTGCCACTCACGCACTAACCTTAACCACTAACTACATGACTCCATCTCTCATGCAGCTCACAGCCTAACCACCTCCTGCTACTTGCTAACTTGCCGACTCACTCGTACAATACTTGCTACATGCAGAAACTAAATAAAACATGCAGATACAATCGAATCAAGATTAGAAAGCTAACATTCACCCTCTTAATCTTGATTCCTCATTCCTCATTCCTCGCCACGGATCACCTGCAACCTATTGCCGCGAACGCCGCCTTCACAACGCTGTGAGATCACACCATCTTACCGCAAGCAGCAACTTCAACATTCCATGGATGAACCGCAGCCTGCACCACCAGTCTCCAGGGGCATTGCACCACTCGTCACATACGTCTTGGCATCACACCACTACCCCGACATAGCGCCAACTCTCCTCAAGATACGTCATCACACCACCATCATGACCACACTCCCGAGTCCCGACGGCATCGCACCGCCGAGTCCAGCACCTCCATGCAGCGGCTTCACACCGCTGTTGTTGGCTTCAGCAGGATCGCGCGGCCGGCCGCCGCCGCCTCGTGACGGCATCGCGCCGTCGCCATCTCGTCCTAGTGGCATCGCACCACCAGCTCTTAGCGGCATCACGCCACCATCTTTTGGAACGGCATCGCTGTCGTCTTCTCGTGGCAGCCTCACACTGCCGTTGCTAGCGCCCGACGGCCTGGCGCCGCTGCCGGCACCTCAGCGGCATCGCACCGCTCCTTCTTGTGGCGGCATCACGCCGTCATCTCCTCCTCGCGGCATCGCACCACAGTCTCCTTGTCGCCGCAGCGCCGACGTGGACGACGCCGATAACCACGCCATCTCCTCCTCCTAGCTGCCTGACGCCGCAACCAGCCGTCGACGACATCACGCCGCCGAGCCTATTTCTTGCGCCACCGGCCTCCATCTCGCATGGAGTCCGCCGCGCCGCCGCCTTGCTCAGCTTCAGCGGCATCGCACCGCCATCACCTTGTTGCCGCCACCGCCCCGGACCTTGAGGCTCTGATACCAATTGCTGGCGCAGCATCTCGCTGCGCCTCTCTCTTCTTCCTCTCAGCTCTCACGAAACACACACACTGACACACAAACACACCAAGGAAGACGCCTAACACGCAAACCTTGGTGATTACAATGGCTACATTGTTTCTCTGCCCGCAGGCCTTAACTTCTTCATTAACTCAATGCAATATAAATACACGAGGGGGCACTCAGCCATGCAACTAACTGATCCTATCTTTGTGCCACTCACGCACTAACCTTAACCACTAACTACATGACTCCATCTCTCTCCTAGAATCGCTCCAGGATACACGCACACGGCAGCTAGCTAACACCTCTCATGCAGCTCACAGCCTAACCACCTCCTACTACTTGCTAACTTGCCGACTCACTCGTACAATACTTGCTACATGCAAAAACTAAATAAAACATGCAGATACAATCGAATCAAGATTAGAAAGCTAACACAATGTTGGACTAGCTCACCAACAAAGATGAGGGGAAGGGACTACATCAAGGACGCGATCATGACGGAGTTCATAGCCGGGTCTTCCTGTCTGCTCATCACACCTGACCTGTTTGCTCCTGGTGGTTTACACGTCCAGCAAATCCCCCTCGTCGTCAACTACGATCTGCTGACCCGGGGAACTTCGGCAAGCTTACGCACCATGAAACTTCAGACGTGGCATGCCAGTTGGCATTGCAGACCAGAAGTCAAATCTCCTAAAGACAGTTTCTTTGCATCGCCTTGAGGAATTAATAACGTGCAATTCATACAGCTAGCAAATTTACTGTGGCGCAATCTAAGGAAATGCCTAACTGCTAGCCTGTAGACGGAAATGTATATAGTGATGAAAAATTAAAACATAAACCGTGAAAAGGATGATCATCAGCAAGTAAAAAAATAGCAGGGGCACGACACAAGTGGCGCAGCATAATGGCAAGTGCTCATCATTTTTCAGGTTTAACGACTTGCTACAACTTTCCAGCAAGTAGCAAACGAGACACAGCAAACAACTGAACAAAGACAAGAGTCCAGGAGGTTTGCCTTGCTGCATCAAGGACAGGGGCAACATGCCTGCTTGCTTCTAAGAAGCTCTATGTGCAAAAGATAAACACCAACGACCCATTTCTGATCTTTCTATTTCCCCTCTGCTCCGAAAGTAGATACATACTGACGGTACAATAAAACGAAGGTTGAGCAGATAACTTGGAAGAAAAGACATATCTTAATCTCTCTTTCACATATGTCGATCTCTATATATAAGCAGTGCCATCAGCACTTCCTGTACCTACAACATCTAGTTCATCGGCCGAGGTGCGCGGGGACGCACGGGAGTCTTAGACGGACTGACCCTGAAAAGTCAGCAATGCACCTCATTATTTCCAACTACACACGTTGTATTCACAGTTGGGTAAGAAACCCAGTTGAGTTGAAGACCAAGCGCTTACCTTATTGGTAAAGAACCCAGTATCACACCACTGCAGTTGAGAGCAGCTGTAGCACTTTCAGCCTGAAAATTACGAAATAAATCAAACTTAAGACAGAAGTTAGTTATGAAAAGAACAAACTTCTACTCTACCAGAAAGGACTAGCCCCATTCTGAGGGCATTGCTGTTACAACAAGAAACACAGCATCAAATGGCCCCAAAAGGCAAGATAATGCAATGGACAGAGCCATTTAGGTGACTGAAAGTAAAGCTAACACGAATGTAAGGCTAGTTCATGCCGAGGATTAATACGACTGGGAATTTGAGGCTGCTATCCTACCTGGCTAGAAACAAGAGAAAAATGTTCAGGAGTCAAATCCTATGTGAATAATACAGGAAACCATGATTCAAGCAAACATGTTCATGGTCCCAGGCAACATTTCTAGAATTATAGGATTGGACGTCCTCAGTCCTCACCCGTCACCAGTAAGATCCACCAGTAATACTAGACATACAATAGGGATGTAGTATATTGACAGGATTTTTGAAGAATACAGAACAGGCAAGGCGATTCTTGATTCTAACCATAACAAACTCCACAAAGGCAATGCGCGTATTATGCTGGTAGTCCCCGAGCAACCTCAGCCGATAGACCTGCAAGGGAGATATTGCACTGAGTGAATGAACATGCTGCATTTCGAATGTATAAGCAGTGTGTATGGTGAATAGATATAGAAAGTTTGAAGCAAAAAGTCACCAACCTCTCCACATATTGACTCAAAGAACAATTTCACATCTGCCTGAGAGACCTGCACCAAGTGTGCATCAAATAAAATAGAAACATTGATGCAAAATGCGAAAAAGGAAATACAGAGTGCAATAGTCACAAACCTTCTTGTCAATGTTTGTGCAGTAAATAGTCCTTGCACACATCTCACGCTCATCATCAGACTGCAAACAACAAAAAGATGAGGCATTTTTTTAGCCATCAGGTACACATCCATCTACTCCCTCTGTCCAATAAAGGATGTCTCAACTTGATCAAAAATTGGATGTATCTAGACATGACTTAGTGTATAGATACATCCAAATTTGATAGAAAGTGTGACATCTTTTGTTGGACAGAGGGAGTAAAAAACATGGACAATGGAACTTCGATAAAATATGTGGATTCCAGAAATTTGGGTTACCCTGGGCAGAAATGTTGGATTGACTGGTGCAATTGCAGTTTTTGATGGCAAAACCCTGACAGGATAATATCCAAGAACAGTTCCTGATAGATTTAGAGCAGCCCTTGCACCCTCTGCAACAGTGCAGTATTTTAACCAATGAACAGATTGACCTAAGCATGTTTAATCATCACTCAACCACTTACCCTCATCAGTAAACTCTATGAAAGCAAAGCGAAGAACAGAATTGGGATCTCCGCACATGCGGCAGTCCACAACCTTTATAAAGAAAAACTCAGATTATTCCCAGTGATCTTGAAAGCTAAAGGTAACCCAAAAACAAAAAGTACCTGTCCGACGTTGATAAATAGTGCAGCTAGTTGCTCTTCAGTAACCTAACACAAAGAGACGTATAAGCCATTAGCCTACATATAACTGAAGGTGTGAAACTATAAAATAGTGACCTGAAGATTGGTTGACATAACATAAAATTGGATAAATAAGCCTGCAAAGGCAACACAAATATGAAACTCGACAAGCTCCACAAGTTAGGTGTAGAAACTTATCAAATAAACAGGGACACAGCAGACAAGTGACAAACAATAATTAACTGTAAAATGTCCAATACACATAAGTCAGAACATTTACACCTATCACCTATTAACCAGCAGAAACTTACAGAGCACATGAGGAAAACCAGATGCAACAATTACTCCAAAGATAGTACTCCCTCCGTCCCAAAATAAGTGTCTCAAGTTTGATAGAAAATGGATGTATGTAGACATAAACATGTCTACATACATCCACTTTCTATCAAAACTGAGACACTTATTTTGGGACGGAGGGAGTACTATAAGAACATAAGCAGTAGAGGCAGCATTCTTTCCAAACAGAACCAGATGCACAATTTCTTCAAGGGAAACGGGTAAAAAAGTGTAAGGTAAATTATCAAACAAATTCGCTCTGATAGTACTCACAAGAACAAGCTTGCTAAAATACGACTCAATTATGATGCATCTAAATATCCCGCATCACATGTAACGCCCTACCAGAACTGCTTGTGTACTGGACATGCCGGCAATCGGGTAAAAGGAAATGCGGATGATGTTGAAATGGGTCTATCTGTTAATCCCGTGAACAGGTCAAGGTTTTTGAGTCGACAAGTCGACGAGTCATTCAGGGGTAGCGACTCTTGACTAGTCGTGACTAGTCAAGACTCATGGTAGACTAGTCGACATGAGTCGTTTAGCAATAGGTATTATAAAATTGCCATATTATATGTATAATTGTATATAACTATATACTTATTAATAGTCTATAATTGCTGGCCTCCTCTTAGGATCTTTGAATTGGTCATATTGCTCATCAGCTTCTGCTACAGCTTGAGCTGAACGAACAACCTGGGCTATCTCTGGCTGGGACTGGGTCATGGTGCTTGCTGTGAAACAAGAAAAGTAACTTCACTCAATTGTTTGTTCACCTAATCGAGCCCTAAGCCCTCAAGCAGAAGCACTAGAGCAGATCAGAGCAAAAGGAAAAGAGAGGATACTAGTTACATGTAGCAGCGGCCACCGTTGGAGGAGCAGATCAGCAGCAGTAGCCGGCGGAGGGAGAGGCAGGCCAGGGGACGAGCAGGTCAGGAGCTAGGCAGCGGTGCCATGGCCTTGCGGCGGCGCTGGCCGGCTGGATCTTGGGGCGACAGCAGCCAAGGGAGCGAGCGCCAAGCCGCCAAAAGAGTTTTGGCTCGGGGGGAAATGTGGTCGATCTAGGTTTTCACAGGGAGCTGGGCAACTTTAAGTCGCGTTCGACTCAAAAACATGGACTAGTCGAGACTAGTCGAGACTAGTCGATTGAGTCGCTCGACTCAACCGATGAGTCGAGTCGAGATGTTGAGTCGGACTTTGTATTGCGACTCATCGACTAGTCGTTGACTAGTCGCGACTAGTCGAGCGACTCAAAAACAGAGGAACAGGTGTTATTATGAATTTTTCATAGTATTATCTGTATGCAAGCAATTTTAGGTTTTGCTTGCCATTACATATAATCTCCTTGGTCCTGATGGATCTATTTAGAGCAGCCAGGCATGAGCTGCCAGAAAACTGTGGTAATCTGCTAAAGGCATGAGAATTTCTGGAAATGTTTAAATTTTGATAAACTTGGAATAATCACTGCAGAGCTACAACCAAAAGATCATGCGGCCATTCTTGTTTCATTAAGTGGCCTTATTATTTCAATAGTGGGCATGTACATAGGTAGAGACGGGTGCAAGGGTTAGGGGTATACTTAACGGAGTGCTAGGTCAAGAATATAACAGTGCAGCTATTGGGTGGTATTTTAACTACTGAGGTTAGTGCTTAAATGGCATCGCACTAAGGCTCCTTTTGGTGTTGTGATGGCTCTCCTAAAGCTTAAGTTTATTTGTATTTATGGAAATACTTTTCTTAGGTGTGACAGATTCTTTTGACTATAAAAGGTATAAATATTCCCTAACTCACAATTCCACAGTTCAGCGCAGAAAACCGTAAACTGAGTCCAAATGTTCCAGTGAAATACGAACATACTATGATCTAGATGCCCCATTTAAATACATATGGATGTTGTGGTGTTATTTCCATCGAAATAGAACAGGAAATATTTATGCCCCATTTAAGCTTCATATCAGGAAAAAAAATAAAGATGAATAGGCAAAAAGACAAGTTTGAGGCTTGAATTCCATGCAAGCCCTATTACCCACATGATATCTGAAATTTACCTTATAAGACTATATGTAAGGGTATGTGTTTGAAAGAAATAGAGCTCTAGCCAATGCCAGCTTGTCCAAGCTCAAAACCCTCCACGAACAGGTCATATATTACATTACATAAATTGACTCCAACTAAGATCGTACTTATATATCAGCTTGCTCCATGTACATTATGTCAATCGAGTTCAAACAACTCAGAGAAAAAAATGTAATGTTCTGAATGCTTCAGCCAAGAATATGACAACTGTTACAAAGGCACAACCAGTGAACATGTGCAGAACATGGATAACATGAAAAGGCGTAAGCATAGCTATTTTGAGGTAGAAACTACCATGTTGCCCGAACAAAGCAGAAAAAAGGTGCATTTGCCAAATGACATAAGACTGGGCCAAAAATGCAAGTACTATTATGAAAATACATAGCCAGTAAACGCATTCGGTGCATCGCTACCATGCTACAAAATAATATGCGGTGCACGTTTTGTTTTATTGTGAAACACGGTGACGCCAGAAAATAAAGATATTGACTCTCTCTCTTCCTTCACGAACAACCATGAATATGCCTTACAAACAATGCAACAATATTGATTTACAGAATACCTATTCTACAAAAAGGTTCTGAATGCTAAAAAGGACACACATATATATAATTGACATTGATCACCATGCAGTAGAACTCGAAAGTAAACAGTGTCGGTCATCCAAAAGTTCAAATATTTTCCCATTCATTCAAGTATGTCCATGTTGCTTTCTAATATGCAAATATGAGAAGAATCGTAATAAGCTGTGATTTTACGCGTAGATATCAACGAGAATAAGAAGAAAAAAATCAGAAGCATTTAGAATAGCATAACAAAACCCTAAAAACCCAAGCAAGAGCACAAGAGATATATCAAAAGCATAAAAGTAACTGTGCATTCCCATTACAGAGATTCATAAAGGCTGGCTCCATCACTGTTCCACCAAAAAGGAACTCCGCATGTATTCACTCGTAAATCTAGCATTCTTTGACAAATACTGGAATAAATAGGCCTGAGAAACGTAAAAATTGTATCAGCAGTCTACAACAGTGATGGTCTGAATACTTATGGTACCTTCCTTTGACCACTCCATGAAAAGAGCATTAAACCAAGGATCGTACATAAGGCACTTGCAAGAAGTCAGGAATAAACTACCTAGGTCTTTCCAAAAAAAATGAATGCAAGGCTCACTAGATAAAGTGGTAAAAGATTTTTTTAAAGACCCAGCAACTGCTGTCTTTTTAATTAATAAACAGAGGGAAAGCTGTAACATTGATCACCTAACAACATAAGGTCCGCGTTGGAGTGAACAGAAAAAGGCAGCGGAAAGAAATAAGGTCATCTAGCACAGACTGCTTATTCAAGGCGGCACGAACAGGAGCTTGTGTAGTGCCTTCGCTCCGGCAAATGCCCAAATTCTTGCCTCGTCATGCAGGAAGGTCGTAATGACCTGCTCATAAGAAAACTTCTCCTGAAGAACTCTTGAGTTGCGCTCGCACCAAATTCTAGAGCACGTCAAGATAAAAAAGGGAGTGGATCCCTTTGCAGTGTGCAGGGGCGGCAGCAGTGGTCCGTTGCCAGATCGCGGGCATCGAAGGTTCTCACACCAACGAGAAGAGTGCAGCGCAGATCGTTTCCCAGATTTGCCGGGAGAACGGGCATTCAAAGAAGAGATGCCACAAAGTCTCGAGGTTTCTGATGCAGAATTGGCAGAAATATCTGTTTGGCCAGCCTCACCGTATGAGGCGGTCGGCACAGCAGAGACGGTTTTGAAGAAGAAGCCAGGCTGTAATCTTGCATCTGGCCGGCGCCCACACCTTTCAGATCATATCCTGTGCCAGGGAACGTACCTGACCTTCAAACTGTAGCCTACACACCGAAGCCGCGGAGTAGCAGCCATCGGAGGTGAGGATGCAGCAGACAGCGTCAGGCGATGCCGGGGAGAGGGCCGTGCCCTGGAACAAGCACCACAAGCAGATAAACGCTGGCAGAAGCTCAATGGGGGAGTAGCGTCCCAAATCATAAACCCAGCTCGAGTTGAGCAGGGCCTGAACGACGGTCTTGTTCTTCCGCCGTGATAGCGAGAAGATGTGCGGGAACTGCAGAGACAGCGATGCTCAATTGATCCAGTTGGAGAGCCAAAAGGTAGCACAGTTGCCGTAACCGATGGACACCCTAGTGGCGGTATGGAAGAGGCCATGGTCCGAGGAACTGCAGGGTGTCAGCGTGCCTACCTAGGGGCGGGGAGAGAAGCAACCAGAGGCAACGGATCCGAAGCGCATGGCCAAACACGGCAAGGTTTGGTAGCCCTAGACCGCCAGTTGTATGGCGAGCAGATCCTAGTCCAGTTAATTTTGCACTTGGCCCCACTAGCAGACTCCTCAATTCCCCAGATGAAGTTCCGCCTGATCTGATCCAAGTTTTTGATGAACTTGACCGGGGGTTTGAGAGCTGTCATCTCGAATACTGGCAGTGTACTTAGAAAATGCCATCGGGGGTCTGGGCTTTGCGGCCGCCTGCATTGATCCATTTCTCACTCCATGCAGCAAGGTGTGAGCATGCTCTGTCGAGGATGGGTTGCAGGTGGGCATGCCGGAGGCATGCCGAGCTAATCTAGGTAGGGGTCTTTGAGAGCAGGGCTCTTAAAGAAGACACGAACAGGAACACACTACCTATGTCTTTCAGAAAAGAAGTTATACACAGCCTACTAAATGAACTGTTAAAGGAACGTCAAAGCAGGGCTCATAAATAAGATACTTCCAGGAATACACTGCAGACTAAATAATGAAATAGTTTGCTGTACAAGTAAACATTTTTTAGCCTAATCCAACAAGAAATCTAGTGAAAAACAATCGATACAGGTGGCGCATACATCAAAACAGCCAGACATGCCACAAAATGTCAAATGGAGGTGCATACTATGCGTGAAGAAGCCTAGAAAAATAACTACCCAAAATCGGATAAGTACGCAGTAGATCAGTACAGGTTGCCTGCACGTCTCCCAAGCACATAAATGGCAAAATAGTCATGCTACTTTCTAGATTCCATACAACATGAATAGCCAAGAACTGCAAAAGATGACTAGTGTGACAAGAGCGGCATCCAAATCTATCAAAACAACACCCTAAATAAAATCTACCAAATCAACGAAAGGACGATCAAAAGTAGCAACATCGTAGCGTATCCAGTATCCACCTGCTATGATCTCAGTCCATGCTATGATCTCAGTCCTGCTACCCCAATCTGAACAGCGCGCATGCCAGACATAAAGTCAGACAACCCGAAATAGCAATCATGACATCCGGTATCAGAAACGTCGCGAAATGAAATCAAAACCAATCAACAGGTGAACGAACTCTGAGCGGAAGTAGGGCGGGCGGCTGGATTTATCAGCGAGAGCCTAGGAAGGTACGGACGGGCAGGTAGAATGAATCAAAGAGAGTAGGAAGGTGCAGTGCAGCGGAGGGGTGGATGGATGGATCCGTGGGCTGACCTGATGATCGATGTCGGAAACGTAGACCGTGCGGCGGATCACCTCGTCGCGCTGCGCCTGGTTGGTGCGGCTGTTGGCCCGCCGCTTTCCCCCGTGGGGGTAGCCGCCGGGGCCGGGGCCGCCGCCGTAGCCTCCAAACTTCTTCTGCGCGCAGGAAGGAGCAGATCAGAGGAGCACAGAAACAGAGGACGGGGCCGTAATCAAAAAGGTCAACGGAGGGAGACTGTTATTTGAGTTTTCCTTACCCTGCCGCGGCCATCGGCGGCGGGGAAGCCAACGACCCCGCGGTGGTGCCCTGGCGAGGGCATGGGCGCGAACCCGACGCCGCCGCCGTTGGGGTAGTACCCGGCGGCGTAGAGCGGCGGCGGCGGCGGGGGCGGCACGGGGTGCGCGGCGGCGAGGGACGGCGGGACGAACTCCGCGGCCATGGGGTTGAGTTTGGAGAGGAGCTCCTCCAGATCCCGCATCTCGCGCTCCCCGGCGTCGCCCCCCTCCGACGGCGCGCGGTACGGCGCCGCGGCGTGGTCGGAGGCGGCGGCGGCGGCGGCGGCGGGGGCGGCGTGGTCGGCGGAGGTCTCTACCACGGCCATCACGAAGATCAACAGAGAATCTGCCGGAAGGGGCGGGCGGGAGGGAGGGAGGGAGCGAGCTCGGTGAGGTTCTGGAAGGTTCGGCGCGGGTATGGTAGGGTGTTATATATAGGCTGGGCTCGGTGCGGTGCGGAAGAGCGGATCGGTGGTGATCCCCGGAGGTTGATCGGAGCAGCCAACCGCGGTGGTGGAGGTGGTGGTTGGTCGCTGCAGGCTAGGGGCAGGGGACAGCAGCTGCTCCTTCCTGCAGCCGACCGGCCGGTGCAGATCAGCAGAGCAGGGGAGAATCAGCCGGCAGGGGAGGTGCCTCGCGCTCCTCCCGTTTCTCTCTCTTGGTTGTTACTCGTCTCGTGTTTCTCTCTCTTGCTGCTTCCTTTCCGCTTTGCCTTTTTGGGGGGGAGAGAGCGAGGGCTTGGATGGCTCCTCCGGTACGGTGAGGCGAACCTCCCCGCCCGCCTGCTGACTCATTTTTCTTTTGTTCTGTTCTCTCCCTTCCCCGGTTCCTCCCCCCGTGTTGCCCGCCCGCCGGGCTGCAGTTTTGGGGAAAACACCTCCTAATGCTCGCGAATTTCAGAAACGCTAACGAAATGCATCACAAGTTCACAGCTCACAACTCGACTCACAAGGGCCACCCGATCAACAAGCTAGGGCCTCGATGCTCCTTCTCTCAAAAAAAACTAGGGCCTCGATGCCCCACATGAACGACCCCCGTGCATCGATTTTTGGCGAGAAGTTTAGATATGTAGTACTCCCTCCGTCTAACAAACGGGTTTTTGGTAAGAAGTTTAGATATGTAGTACTCCCTCCGTCTAACAAACGGGGTATTGTAAGTGACAGAGTGGCCTTGCTGGCACGATTCACTGAGATCTAGCTCCACGTCGCACGGATTCGTAAAAATATATAATAAAAAAGATGTCTTAATTTTGATCAAAATTGAATATACCTATACACTAAGTCATGTCTAGATACATCCAATTTTTAATAAAGTTGAGACATCCTTTGTTGAACGGAGGGAGTAGTATTTGTTAATTTTCTAAAAAATTCACACTTATCTCTTAAACGCTTGTGCAAAATGGTGGAGATGTGAAACGCGTATTAATGAGAGTGGGGAAGGTGAGTGTCTTTGAAACACTCGGCTTCCCACCAACGATCGAGTTTTTAGAGCGTTTCGAAAATGTTGGAACTTAACCTTGGTTGAAGCCTCTGAAATTTAATAACCAAACAAATCCCTGATTTCATACTCATTGACACCGAATTATGATTTGTATTAGATATTTCACTATCGAGTACATACAAACTAAAATGAGTGGACAGACACTCTAAAAACATGTATGTAACATATGATTTAGAATATGTCAGAATTTGGAACAGAGGGAATGTGTGCGATTACTAGTTTAGGGTCCATAAGAAATATGGTTCTCACTCTCTTCTTCAAGTTATTTGTATGTAGCTTTCCTATCGTGGTTCTTAGTTAAATTTTAACTAAAAACCACAACAAGAATTAAGGAAAGGATGAGTATAAATTGGCAATCTAAACCATAAGATTTATATTCTTACTTGAAATATGTTGGGCTTGCAATCAATATATCGACTAGTCATGTGACCCGAAATAAAATATGCAAAGCATATGAAGAAGGGAGTGTCGTGGAGTCCATAATATTGTAGTGATTTATCCGGATACATCATAGCCGGATACATCATAGCCTATTAAGCGATGCAGTCACAAAAAAAGGAATTTAAGAGCAACATGGGTTGAAAGCCTTATATCTTCCTAAGACTAGTCATAGTAGAAAGTAATTTATAAACTAATAACATACACATATTAGTAGGCTATGTTACCACCTCTATAGTGGATGGTTACATGTTTATATTATTTTGGTTCTGTGATGTTACTGTGACATAACTAGTTACTCCCTCCGTATCAAAATATAAGGCCTCGTTTGGAACAAAGGAAAATGGTAGAAATTTTGGAGATATGAATCTTACAGGAAAAATGCTTATGGTACCGTTTGGAACAAAGAAATAGAAAACTTGGATCCCTTTGAAATACCTATGGGATAGGCTATTTCATAGAAATTTTGGAGGAAAATAACATGAGGTTTCACCTCATGTTTTAATCTTCCTATGTTTATAATTCATGTGTTTTTCCTGCGTGTCATCCAAATGACACTTTAAAAAAATTCATGTGGTTTTGGTTCCTCTTGGAATTTAAAAAATATGACATCTCAATTCATGCGTTCTTCCTATTCCTACGTTATTATTTTCTAGGTTTCAAACCGGGCGTGAGATGTTTTAGCACAAGATATGTCCAAATGCAAATTACTTTGTATTCTACATCTTTAAGCTAAATTATATAGTTTGTAGTGTATTTTTTTCACAAATATCTAGCGATGTACTTAAATTTTGTTGTCCCTACATTGTATAGTTAACTTTGGCACCTCAGGTTTAGGGCCCTAAATCCGCCACTGATGTTACTCTCAGTCTAAAACATGTATAATAAACAATTGCAAATGGGCATTATCTACGTTGACTGAAGTTATATATTTCCCATGGATTTTCAACGCTTGAGTTTATCGATCTCACGGAAGGGAGACCTAATCGTGAACGAGTGATCTGGAGGCAAGGGCATGGATGCAAGACCGAGAGGTCCGATGGAGTGAAACTGCGAAAGGGGAGAAGAGAGGAGGATTCATTTGGTATTGTTCCTCTTTGCATACGTCGACTTTTGCGGCTCCATACGGCCATAGTATATCTATCACTCCGGCGCAGGCTTGACTACCCTTGCCCTTTTGTCCTTGAAAGGCCCAAAGCCCATCACGCGAGGCGCAGCACCATTGGAGGCACACGTGTGAATGATATCTTTACTATTAAAGCAGAATCCGTGGTATGGTGTCACACTTCAAATGTCCTGCCATTACATGTCTAATTACGCTGCTCTGCCACCTATAAGTGAAGATACCGGTTCAACAACAAAAGAAATTACAAAACAATGCCACCACATCTACTCTGCGTGTGTATTTAGTCCTCTCGCAAAACCTCTCCCGCTAATAAACCGGCTGAAGCCATGTGAAAGGCGATGCTAGATTTCCGGTCTGTTTTGCCTGTTTCTTGCGTTGATACAAAAACAAGTCGTGGTCGCCTTCGCCGATATTTATGCATGAATATGAGTCAGGCGCTATCAAATCGGGTTCTAATAAGGAAAAAACAGTGAGAGAGATCCAAAAGTTAAGGAACAGGAAAACGAAAAGCGAAGGTTCCATATTCTGCCTAGGTCCTTCGTAGAGCCCTCACGCCGCACGCTCCCTTCGTCACACCCGCGCCCGTCCGCCGCCATCTCCGGCAACTTCAATCAATCCCGCTGGCGTGTTGACTCTTAAACTGCACGGTGCCCTCAAGATCCGTGCACGCCGTTGCGAGCATCTCCACAGTGTCCGCACCCTTCCACGCATGCCCCACCAGGCCACCACCGACATCCTCCACACTCCGCCACTTCCCTCCACTATGGACCTCTCTCATGCAGCGGTAGTATGAAGGAACTCGAGCAGTGACAGACCAGAAAGATGACCTAGCGTGATGGCGGCTGCTGGCCATTTGGCATCGAGACCAGGTACTCTCTCTCTCTCTCCTCTCTGTGTTTCTCCGTCTCTCTCTCTACTAGATGCAAGATTGTGGAGGCGAGGGCGTATGAAACTATGAATGCCGCATGGCGGCGGGTGTACGACCTGCGACAACGTTCTCCCTATCTTCTCTCGGGCCTGCGCAGTGTCCGCACCCTTCCACGCATGTCCCACCAGGCCACCACCGACGTCCTCCACACTCCGCCACTTCCCTCCACTATGGACCTCTCTCATGCAGCGGTAGTATGAAGGAACTCGAGCAGTGACAGACCAGCAAGATGACCTAGCGTGATGGCGGCTGCTGGCCATTTGGCGTCGAGACCAGGTACTCTCTCTCTCTCTCTCCTCTCTGTGTTTCTCCGTCTCTCTCTCTACTAGATGCAAGATTGTGGAGGCGAGGGCGTATGAAACTACGAATGCCGCATGGCGGCGGGTGTACGACCTGCGACAACGTTCTCCCTATCTTCTCTCGGCCCTAGATTTCATTGAGACGATGGGAACAAATGTGTTGTGCGCTTAAATCCAGTAGGGCCACGGATTTGTAAAGCTTCAGTGTCATCGATTTGCGAAGCTCCATGTCAACCTGCTCACGTTCTTGCCCTCTGCAGTTTTTTGCATTGTTATTCTGCCTAACACAAGTTTGATAGATCGCTTCCATGAATCAAGCCTTCTATGATCTAACGATATCTAACTATATGGATTAAGTATATTGTGTAGTCTATAGTCTCCAGTTACACTCATGTATCCATTATGTGATTTTTCAAACATATATATATATATCTATGTTGAGGACTAAGACATGTGTGTGCTTAAGATTAGATTATCCCATGGACTTTATCTTTCTTCTCTTAGAAAAACGCACTTTATGCAGATGAAATATTCGACGATTAAATTTTAATTTTTGTGGCTGTTTTAGATGTGTTTTACTAGGCATCCTCAAATTGGGCACAAACTGTGTTAGTGGGTTGTTTGCTTCGAAACCGGTATATCAAATTTGGGAGTGAATCTGCAAGCCATGGTTCAGAAAATTATGTACGTGTGTGGTGCTAGGGCAATCCAGAAAATATGGTCTTTGATTAGTTCTTACTTCTTTATTAAGCTGAAAGCCACATCTTGTTCAACGATTTTTTTTTCTTGGGGCCAATATAGTAGGATGATTTTTTTTGTGCTGGTGGTAGGATGACTTTTGTGTAATCGAAATAGCAAAGACCACTGCTAAGTATTTTAAGAATATAGAGGGAAAGAACACCGTCAAATGAACTTTGAGCAGTAACTGCTAATGAGATTTTTCCTCTTCCTTATTCATGGCTTGCTTCTAATGGTCCGTAATACTCGTGTTGTTTCTATTTGTTTTTTAACCATGCAGGAGAACTGCATGTGTTAGATTAGATAGAAAGAAAGCCAAAAATGACTAAAGTCTTACAAGAAGGCATTAAGCTAAAGAATAGGTAGAAGAATAATATACAAGCGACAAAAATGACCAACACAACCCGACCCGGGTGGTCCGTAATACTCTCGTGTTGTTTCTATTTGTAACTTCTATTTATCCATGATAACTTCATTCTTATGCAAGGACCTTAACATATTTCACGCTAGTCGAAGTTTTTCTCTCCCGAAGCCTTTTCTTACTTACATCTTGTTGGCACCGAAGAATTCAGTTCAAGCATCTTCTAACCATTCATATGCTGTTATGCCCTATCATACATACAATATTCACAATGATTCTGCTGGGGCTTTCATAGTAAAATGGTAAATGTATCTACGCCCTTAGGATGTGTTAACATATACTCTCTCCGTTCCATATTAGATAACTTGCATTTTTCTACACGTGGATGTATCTATACATATGTAACATGTCAAGATACATTTAAATACAGATAAATGGAAGTCATCTAATTTGGAACGGAGTGAATATTAATGGAATCAACTACCTATGAATGATGATGATGATACGGTGGATTTGATGCAATTAGTGACAGTTTTGTCTACAAGGTATCGGTTATGTGCTGCTAATATGACCTTTTGGTTGTATATGCACCTTATGTCGATTTTTTTGTCATAGAAACATCATAGTTTCTTGGGTTTTATGTTTGTAATGGCAATCACTTTTGAAAACCACATACAAAATCATTCACTCGCTGAAAAGTTTCTGTGTTTTCAATTGAATCAGAACATATTGCTGGTCGTATGCAAATATTCCAGTCGTCCAAGTACTCGCTGCTTACAGAAGATGTCTCTAAGATAAGAGCAAAGTGGAATTTTATCCAGTACAAGATAATTGTTTGGATGTATGCATGTGACGTTGAATAATATCCTGCTTTATCAAAATATACTGTAAGCGAAGTAGTCTTATTGTTTTTGAAATATTATATGCCACCTTTTTCTATATACTCGGTGATAACTTTATTGTGTATTGTGTTTACATGTATGTAAAAAAATAACCCCGTGGCAACGCAGCGTCGCAGCGGCATTCAACTAGGCAATGGAAGTCTAGACAAAGATATGTTATTACTTTTAATGTTTCAGTCTGGTACTCAGTTTCGAGATCCTTTCAACTTGAGAAGAGTTTTCCAGATGGTATTTGAGAATGGTTTTAGTACAATAGAGTTTAGTACTACCTGCGGCCGGATTTGGTTGTCCCAGACACTGCATTAGTACAAAAATTAGGCTAGCTCGCGACAGTTATTACCGATCGGAGGGAGTACTTAAGAGTATACGTACCACCGAGGACTTTTCCTCACAGAAGGATGATTTGTATTTTTTGCTGAACTATAGATATTGAGTGCATGATGTGCGGTAGCTGCTCCTAGAGTTCAAGATTTTAGTGTGCTTTAGACGAGTTCATTACTCTGTTGATATACATGTTGCCTGTATGACTTTTTCAATACAAATTGTTTTGCTCGTCAGACTATTTTACTGTTGTAGATTCTTACCAGCTGGAGAATATGTTGTATTGATCACTGGAAGTCTTCTTTCTAACCCCTGCTTGTCTATGAGCGCTTGCCTCTTCTCCAGGGATTACAAGCTACACCATATATGAAAGGAGAGTACGCTACGCAACGAGGCATGGAGATGGATAAGGTTCTAGGAGGCCACCAGTCCCAAATAAAATGCTTGAAAGCACTGTTTTATACTGCATTTGTCGCAAGAGGTAGCATCACTAGCCATTCCATTAACTTTTTTTGCTACAAGGACGATGGATTCTATTTCTTTCTTTGATTGTTGTGTATAATTAACATGTTACTTTGTCCAATGTGACTAACAATATGTATTCCTTTTTGCATCTTATTGTTTGTTTTGTTGACAGTCCGATTGAACATTAGTCATGCTGATGTCGCTTAAGATGTTGAACTAATACTATCCCGCTATAAGGCTATTGCTCTCAGTCTTGATATCAAACATAGCATAATGAAATCCTTCAAGTTTGTGGAAGGAAGCATTTTAGTTAGTCAGTTCTTTGTTACAGTTTGATTTTCTTAGCTATAAAACATATCTTTTTCTAAGTTTGTTGCAGTCTCAAATGTGTTATTTTTGTCGCCATCAAAGAATAAGGAGATACAAAATTTTCGTTGCAATGCATGTATCTTTCATTATTTGTGAATAAGGCACTCAAGCGTCATGATCTCTTGTAGGTGAGATACATTTCACACCATCAACTCTTGTGGCATGTGAGGACCATTTGTAGGTTTCGTAAATCGATGGTAATATGATATGATAGACTTTTAAAACTACAAATACGCTACAGCAAGGAGGCACTGAAGGTAATGCAATGCCAACCTTATTGAATGTCTACCTCCGAATAGAGCTAAAAGATAGTGGGTGCTAACATAGAATATTAAGTTGTAAGAATAAATAACGAATCTTCAACATAGTGAGCATCCGCATAGACTAGAACTATACAATAGAAGGTGAGACGTTCAACCACGTAAGATCATTGACATGGTGAGAAGCCAAGGTACCAAAATGACATTCGGAGATCTAAGCTCTTTTACCATGATATGGTTTGGAATCAAGTTCCATGGAGATCATTTTTATGCGCTTATTCGCATAACATAACAAGCATTCAATGGCTTTAAATATCACATGTTATCCCGTTGCAACGCACGAGCATTTAGCTAGTCCGCTATATATTCCGAAAGAACTAAGGCATCTCCAGTCGTCCTCCCAGCGCCCCCAGGACGCTAAATAGCGCCGTTTTTCTACCAGTCTGACCCCCAGAAGCCCAAATAGCGCCGTTTCGGCGGAAATTAGCGCCGGCGCACCCAGGCGAAACCCAGCCCACTGGGTTCGGCCTGGGGGGGGGGGGGGGGGGAAGGAAAAGCACGCGTGGGCCAGCGCTGTCGGCGAGACAACGCTTTTTTTCCCACCCTGCTCGCCTTTTCCCTCTGCACGTCTCGCCGTCGCCGCCACCACCCCTACTTGCGCTACCGCACACAAGCAGCTACGAAACCCGCCGTCTCCCGCCACGCCGGCGGCGCCGCCCACTCCCCTCCGCCGCCGCGATCTAGCCTCCCAGGGAGATTCTCGGGCGAAAAGTGTCCACCCCGCCCGCAAGGTGTTCGGCGTTTCGCCCGAGCCATGGACTCCAACGCCGAGGAGATGCTCGCCGAGCTCTTCGACGAGGAAGATCAAGCCGTCGTCGACGACGCAGAACACATGCTGATCGTGGCCTCCCTCGCCGGCTTGCTCGCCCACGACGCGGGGCCGCGGCGTGTTGGAACATCGTGCGGTCGCCGCAAGAGCAAGCCGAGGCAGCGGTACGAGGGGTACTACATCCTCTACTCCGACTACTTCGCCGATGATCCCACCCACGACGAGAAGGTGTTCCGGCGCTGTTTCAGGATGAACTGCAAGCTCTTCCTCAAGATCATGCATGCCATCCGGGAGTTCGACACCTACTTCAAATTGAAGAAGGACTGCACCGGCACGGTAGGCTTTACCTCTATTCAGAAGTGCACGATGGCCATGAGGATGCTTGCATACGGTGCTCCCGCAGATGCACATGATGACTATCTGCGCATGAGCGAGTCCACGGCCATTGAGTGCTTGAACAAGTTCTGCCGGGCAGTGGTTGCAGTCTTTGGCCCAACGTACTTGCGTAAACCCAATGCGTAAGACACTGCTCGCCTACTCGCAGAGAATGAAGCACGAGGCTTTCCTGGGATGCTTGGTAGTATCGACTGCATGCATTGGGCATGGAAGAACTGTCCATTTGATTGGCAGGGGATGTGTCCATTTGATTGGCAGGGGATGTACAAGGGAAAGGAAGGAGAGTGCTCGGTGATTCTCGAGGCCGTGGCTTCATATGATCTATGGATCTGGCATTCATTCTTTGGTATGCCAGGAACTCACAACGACATCAATGTCTTGCAGTGCTCGGATGTCTTTGCCGAGCTTGTCGAAGGCCATGCTCCCCCTGTGAACTATGAGATCAATGGACACCAGTACACAAAGGGCTACTATCTTGCAGATGGCATCTACCCGAAGTGGTCAACATTTGTGAAGAGCATCTCCAACCCTGTGTCAGGAAGCGCGAAAGCTTGGTTTTCCAAGTGCCATGAGGCTTGCAGGAAGGATGTTGAGCAAGCATTTGGCGCGTTGTTGTCCGGTACCCAGCTATGAATTGGTCGAAGTCCAACATGTGGGAGGTGATGCAGTGTTGTGTGATCTTGCACAACATGATCATTGAGAGTGAGCAGGATGACCCGGTGCCTGAGAGTGAGGCAAGGGCACCATACTACCGTCAGGGTCCTCTTGCAGATGTTGATCACCAGGTGTCGGCATCATGGGCAAACTTCCTCGCCATGCGCCAGGAGATTCGAGACGCTGCAACACATCTAGCTCTACAGAATGATCTGGTGCAGCACTTGTAGGCGCGCAAAGGCAATGGCAATGTTGATAATGACGATGATAATGCCTAGTTTGATTTGTTTTATTTGTTTGCATTGTTGAACTATTTATGTGTGTGTAAATTTGTATTTAAAACTATTTCTATATGTGAATTTGTATGACAAAAAGGGTCGGCCTTTGTTTTTTGTCGAAATATGGCCGAATCGCCGACTGGGGGGCGGCCTAGGTTTCACGGCTGGAAAACGCGCCCCCCCAGGTTCCTGATTTGCGTCGTTTGACGCCGCGGCGGACGAAAAAAACGGCGTTTTCGGCCCTGGGGGGCCGAACGACTGGAGATGCCCTAAGACGTCTGACTATAGTTTGCTGCATTTCTTTTCGAATGAAAGCTGCATACCTTCAAAGAACTCAATTTGGAGAAAAGAAGAAAATATTTCGATTATGTTGGGTGATGCGAGGCTGCGGCTGCGAGCGTGTCCGTTGCCGGCGGGAGGGGGCAGGATGGCAGACCCAGAACAAAGCTAGGAATTGTACTACTCCTTATCTTATCCCGGCCTCCACTTTCTTTGGCCATGTCAATGATGGCGCAAGGCCAAAGGCACAGAGAGAGGGGTGACATCACGCACGCGTCGCGTGGGCGCCGTTGGTTACTTGGGATCCGCTGCTCCCGGCACGCACCGGACCCAACATACGACGTGTGAGCGTGCCTAGCGTTGTCTTCTTTCTTCATTCCTCGTGTCTGACAGCTCCTACCATCCATAGCCCAAGAGGGCCAAATCGATAAAAAATAACCCTCCAACGGAAAGTTTAATCGTGTCTTACCCTTTTCACTTCCGCTCAACATAGTGACGGTAAGGTTGGAAGGCTACCGCCTGACTCTATGGCGGTAGGGTTCTTTAATAAAGGTAAAAATGGTGTAGCTACCACTTTTTGACAGAGCTGGCCTTATAGCTTACTGTTTCGGCTCACCTCTCATATGTTCCTGATACGTCCATTTTGCATCACTATTTTATATCATAATTTACTGTTATTGATTGATATATTTCATATTTGGAGATGATACTTATGTTATTTCATCTATCTTGCATGTTTGATGATTATTGGAGGATGAATCACCGGAGGCTGAATTCTGCTGGAAAAAGCACCGTCAAGATACATTATTTGCAAAGCTCAGAAAACAAAATGAAGAATACCCAAAGTCCTATTTTTTCAGATGACGAAGGGAGCCAAAAGGGGGGAACCAGATGGGCCACAGGGGGCCCACCGTCCTGGCGTGGCTCCCAATGCTGCCGCGCCAGCACCTGATGGCGCCGCCCTGGCCCACCTCTGGCGATGCCCTTTCGCGTACTTGAAGCCCCCGAAAACCTAAGACTGTGGGGGTTACGGAGAAACAGAGCCGCCGCCACGAGGCGGAAACCACCGAGAGAGAAAAGCTCTCCGGCAGGCTGAAAAGCTGCCGGGGAAATCCCTTCCCGGAGGGGGGAAATCGTCGCCATCGTCACCGTCATCGAGCTGCACTTCATCGGGATCATCATCACCACCATCTCCACCGCCGACACCGTCATCTCCATCGTTCCACTCCGTTCCCGCTGTAACATCTAGGGCTGAATCTTGTGCATTTGATAGGGGAAACTCTCCCGGTGTTGATTACTATTGTTATTGATGCTATTGGGTGGAACCGTTGAATTAAGGTTTATGTTCAGATTGTTACCCATCATTATATCATTTCTGATCATGATCCACATGATGTGTTGTGAGTAGTTCGTTTAGTTCTTGAGGACATGGAAGAAGTCTAGATGTTAGTAGTGAACTATGTTGAGTAATATTTAATGGTTTGATATTTAAGTTGTGGTGCTATTCTTCTAGTGGTGTCATGTGAACGTCGACTACATGACACTTCACCTTTATGGGCCTAGGGGAATGCATTGTGTATTCGAATATTAATTGTGGGGTTGCCGGAGTGACAGAAACCTAAACCCCCGTTGGTATCTCGATGCATGAGGGATGGTAGGATCTCAGAGTTTAAGGTTGTGGTTAGATTTATCTTAATTACTTTCTTGTATTTGCGGATGCTTGCAAGGGGTATAATCACAAGTATGTATTAGTCCTAAGAAGGGCGGTGCATTAGCATAGGTTCACCCACACAACACTTATCGAAACATTAAAGATTAATCATCTATATGAAGCGAAAGCACTAGACATAAATCCCGTGTGTCCTCAGGAATGTTTGGTCATCATAAGTAAACAAACCGGCTTGTCCTTTGCTCTAAAAAGGATTGGGCCACTCGCTGCAATTATTATTGCCGCGCTCTATTTACTCGCACTTTATTTATCTGCATTATCAAAAACTCCTAAAAACTTGTCTGCTAGTGTTTACAGTGAAATCCTCATCAAAACTGCTTGTCAGCACGTTCTGCTCCTCGTTGGGTTCGACACTCTTATTTATCGAAAGTACTACGATACACCCCCTATACTTGTGGGTCATCAAGACTATTTTCTGGCGCCGTTGCCGGGGAGTGAAGCGCTATTGGTAAGTGGAATTGGTAAGGAAAACTTTAGCTGTAAGTGCTGTTTTTATTTTTGTCTCCTAATTTGCTTAATTATGGAGAGAGGATCTATTGCTTTCCTATTTGGAAAGGCTTCTACCACTGCTGAGGTAGAAAATGAGGCGCCACCTGATGAAATAGTGCCATTTAAAATACCTATGAAAATTATTGATCGTGTTATGGATAACCGCTATGAAGGGGATGGAACTGTCCACCCCGGTGATCATTTACTGTTTTTACATGAATTATGCGAGTTGTTCAAGTGTGCAGGTATTACAATGGACAAAGTTAGGAAGAAATTATTCTCCATATCACTTACTGGGAGAGCTGCGCATTGGTATAAATTGTTGAAGAACAGGAATTCTCTTGGATGGGAGGAAATTGTACCTCTCTTTTACTCTAAATTTTATCCTCCAAGTGAGATTCACCAAGATCGGAATTCTATATATAATTTCTGGCCTCATGATGGAGAAAGTATTGCCCAAGCTTGGGGGAGATTGAAGTCACTAATGCTCAAATGCCCCATTCATGAGCTTCCTGGTAATATTATTGTTGATAACTTCTATGCAAGACTCTCTTTTGAAGATAAAACATTGTTGGATACTTCTTGTGCTGGATCATTCACTCGTAATAAAGAAGAGTTTAAATGGGATCTTCTTGATCATATTGAAGATAATACTGAAGCATGGGAGAACGACAAAGGTAGGGAGTCAGGTATAAAATATGACTTCGAATGCATTAAAACTTTCATGAATACTGATGCATTTCGAAATATTAATAATGCTTATGGTATTGACTCTCAAGTTGTTGCAAATTATTATAAATCCTTTGCTGCATATTTCGGTTTGCCCAAGGAGGGCTTTGAAAAATATCATGAACCTTATAAAGATAAACCTATTGCTCCTATAACTAAAAGCATTGAAGTTAATACTGTTGATCATATTATTCCTGAGCCTTATATTGAAAAAATTCCTTTTCCTGTTAAAGTGAAGGAACATTCTGTTATGGCTAGTGTTGTTAACAAAAGTGCAAAGAAAGCTATAGAACCTGATGAACAAATTAAAATTGAAACTCCTGTGGCAATAGTTAAAGACCTTGTTACTAAAAATGTTGGGGATGAGTATATTATATTTTGTGAAGATGCTTCAAATGTTGTTTCTCATACTAAAAGTCCAAGGAAAACTAGTGTTCCTGTGTTATCTGTTAAAATTGGTGATCATTGCTATTATGGTTTATGTGATATTGGTGCAAGTTCAAGTGCTATTCCTTATGAGCTTTATAGAGAAATTATGCATGAGATTGGTTCTTGTGAACTTGAAGAAATTGATGTGGTTATTCAACTTGCTAATAGAGAAACTATCTCTCCGATTGGTATTGTTAGAGATGTTGAAGTTTTATGTGGTAAGACTAAATATCCTGCTGATTTTCTCGTACTTGGTGCAGCTGCTAGTAAGACTTGTCCTATCATTTTTGGTAGACCTTTTCTAAATACTTGTGGTGCTGTTATAGATTGTAAGAAAGAGAAAATCTTTACTAAGTTTGCTGGTGATTCGTATGAATTCAATTTTTCGAAATTTGCTAAGACCCCTTATGAAACCGAATTACCCAATGAGGATTTTAGAGTAGAACAACTTGCCTCTATTGCTCTTGCTCCTAACAATGTTCTGCAGCAATTTATGGAAGATCATGAAAGTGAAGTCTTTAGAGAGGAAAGGGATGAGCTTGATGAAATATTTCTTCGTCAACCCATCTTGAAACACAATTTAAAGGTGGAAGACTTGGGTAAAACACTTCCACCTAAAGAGGATCCTGTCTTTGATTTAAAACCTTTGCCTGATAACCTTAAGTATGCTCATATTGATGATAAGAAAATATATCCTGTTATTATTAGTGCTAATCTTTCAGGTGAAGAAGAGGAAAGATTATTGGAAGTATTGAAGAAACACCGTGGAGCTATGGGTTATACTTTGGATGATTTAAAAGGGATTTCTCCTACTATATGTCAACATTCTATTAATATGGAGCCCGATGCAAAGCTAGTTGTTGAACATCAACGCCATTTAATACCCAAGATGAAGGAAGTGGTAAGAAATGAGGTATTAAAGCTTCTTGACGCTGGTATTATTTATCCTATTGCTGATAGTAGATGGGTTAGTCCTGTGCACTGTGTCCCAAAGAAAGGTGGAATTACTGTTGTGCCTAATGATAATGATGAGCTTATTCCTCAAAGAGTAGTTGTTGGTTATAGAATGTGCATTGATTTTAGAAAGGTTAATAAAGTTACTAAGAAGGATCATTATCCATTACCCTTTATAGATCAAATGTTGGAGAGATTAGCCAATAAAACTCACTTTTGCTTTCTTGATGGTTATTCTGGTTTCTCTCAAATTGCTGTTAAAACTCAAGATCAAGAGAAAAACACATTTACTTGTACTTATGGTACTTATGCTTATAGACGTATGCCTTTTGGTTTATGTAATGCTCCTGCTACTTTTCAAAGATGCATGTCTGCTATCTTTCATGGTTTTTGTGAGGAAATTGTGGAGGTGTTCATGGACGATTTCTCCGTCTATGGTACTTGTTTTGATAATTGCTTGCACAATCTTGATAAAGTTTTGCAGAGATGTGAAGAAACTAATCTTGTTCTTAATTGGGAGAAATGTCACTTTATGGTTAATGAAGGAATTGTTCTTGGACATAAAATCTCTGAAAGAGGTATTGAAGTTGATAGAGCCAAAGTGGAAGCAATTGAGAAAATGCCTTGCCCAGAGATGTTAAAGGTATTCGTAGTATTCTTGGTCATGCTGGTTTCTATAGAAGGTTTATTAAAGATTTTGCTAAGGTATCAAAGCCTCTTACTAATCTCTTGCAAAAAGATGTACCATTTGTTTTTTATGATGATTGTAAGGAAGCTTTTGAAACTCTTAAGAAAGCTTTAATAAGTGCTCCTATTGTTCAACCACCTGATTGGAATTTACCATTTGAAATTATGTGTGATGCTAGTGATTTTGCTGTTGGAGCTGTTCTTGGACAAAGAATAGATAAGAAGTTAAATGTCATTCATTATGCTAGTAAGACTCTTGATTCTGCTCAAAAGAATTATGCTACAACTGAAAAAGAATTTCTAGCTGTTGTTTTTGCTTGTGATAAATTTAGACAATATATTGTTGATTCTAAAGTTATTATTCATACTGATCATGCTGCAATTAGATACCTGGTGGAAAAGAAAGATGCAAAGCCTAGGCTTATTGGATGGGTATTACTTTTGCAAGAATTTGATTTGCATATTGTAGATAGGAAAGGTGCTGAAAATCCTGTTGCTGATAATCTGTCTAGATTGGAAAATATTGCATATGATCCTATTCCTATTGACGATAGTTTTCCAAATGAACAATTGGCAGCAATAAGGGTGAGTTCACGAGACAGTCCTTGGTATGCTGATTATGCTAACTTTATTGTTTCGAAGTATTTGCCTCCAACCTTTTCAGCTCAACAAAGAAGAAAATTCTTTTATGACTTGAGGCATTATTTTTGGGATGACCCACACTTATATAAAGAAGGAGTGGATGGTATTATGCGAAGATGTGTTCCGGAGTACGAACAAAAAGAGATATTGAGAAAATGCCATAGTAGTGCTTATGGAGGACATCACGCTGGAGATAGAAGTGCACAAAAGGTTCTACAATCAGGTTTTTATTGGCCTACTCTCTTTAAAGATGCAAGAAAGTTTATTTTATCTTGTGATGAATGTCAAAGAGTTGGTAATATCTCTAGACGTAATGAAATGCCTATTAATTATTCTCTTGTTATTGAACCATTTGATTGTTGGGAATTTGACTTTATGGGTCCTTTCCCTCCTTCAGAAGGTTATACTCATATACTAGTTGCTGTTGATTATGTTACTAAATGGGTAGAAGCTATACCTACTAAAAGTGCTGATGGTGAGACATCATTAAAAATGCTTCAAGATATTATTTTCCCTAGGTTCGGTGTTCCTAGATATCTCATGACTGATGGAGGTTCTCATTTTATTCATGGTGGTTTTAGAAAAGTTCTTTCTAAATATGGTGTTAATCATAGAATTGTTTCAGCTTATCATCCTCAAACTAGTGGGCAAGTAGAATTATCAAATAGAGAAATTAAATCTATCTTGCAAAAGACTGTTAATAGAACGAGGAAGAATTGGGCTAGTAAATTAAATGATGCATTATGGGCTTATAGAACTGCTTATAAAAATCCTATGGGTATGTCTCCTTATAAAATGGTCTATGGAAAAGCTTGTCACTTGCCTTTAGAATTAGAACACAAAGCTTATTGGGCAGTGAGAGAACTAAATAGAGATTTTAAACTTGCCGGTGAGAAAAGATTACTTGATTTGAGTTCTTTAGATGAATGGAGAAGTGAGGCTTATGAAAATGCTAAACTCTTTAAAGAAAAAGTTAAGAAATGGCATGATAGGAGAATCCTTAAGAGAGAGTTTCATGTTGGTGAGAAAGTTCTATTGTATATCTCTCGTCTTAGATTCTTTGCAGGAAAATTACTCTCCAAGTGGGAAGGACCATATGTTATCGTGGAAGTGTTTCGTTCGGGTGCAATAAAAATTGCTTCACTTAAAGATGACTCTACACAAGTGGTGAATGGACAAAGACTCAAGCATTATATTTCTGGAGATTCTTATAATGAAGATGTTGATATTATTCAAGTAATTACTCCGGAAGCTTTTATTAAGGAACATATTTTTTAGTCTGAAGAAGCTGAATTCGAAAAGGTACAGTTTCGGTAAGAAAAAGAACGCGAATTTAATTTTGGAATATAGAATATTGGTTTTCAGAAAAAATGGAAAAATACAAGACCAAAACGAGCACGAGACGATGCCCGAGGCACCGCCATCAGGTGCTGGCGCGGGCCCCATCCTGGCCGCGCCAGCACATGAGGACGGAGCCTCGGAGTCCGTCTCCTACTCGATTTTGCCTTGTTGCCTTCCTTTTGTTGCACATATTCTTGCTATATAATCTCCCGAGACCCCCAACGTCCGTATATCGTGTTTTCGACGTGTTTTTGTTTCGAGCTGTTTCTATCCAGAGAATACTTTGAGTTTTAGAGGCACCATGGTCTCCGCCAACGACAAGAACAAGAAGCTTTCGAAGGATGATCTCCAAGACCCCAAGCTTGAAGAGGAGATAAAGGGTGAAGATAGAGAAGAGGTGGAGGAAGACCCGCGTGGAAACCCTCGCGCCACCGTTGCGAGCATTGGAGTGGTGGCAAAACCCCTCCAACCGCAGGATGTACGCACGGATGAGCACCGGAGGGAGAATTCCACGCCATCTTCTAGCTCCAAGGACATCTTCCTCGAGTACCAACAACCCTTTCCATAATTTAATCTACTTGGATCAAATTGAAAGACTTCCTGAGGTGAAGCGGCCAAATCCTTGGAATATGCATCGTTCTAACAATGCAGGCAAAGAGAGTCCCAAGTCTGATGAAGGATGGGGAAACAACTCCAAAAGTTGGGATTCACAGACAGATATATTCATGAACCGCATTGAGAGCAACACCGAGATGATTCGCAACCTCACCGCCAGTATTGATGAACTGAAGGAGCTGGTTATTAAGCTTATTAAGGATCATCCATCACCACCAAAGGAGTAATTCGTCATCAGTATTGGCATCTCCCTTGGCTTGTTCCAAGCTTGGGGGGAGTGCCGCGGTATCACACCATTATCTTTTATCTTTTACCTTTTAGTAGTGTCATATCATGAGTAGGGATGTTATCTTATATAATGGTTTGCAATGTGGAAGTATCTCTCTTTTAGTTGGTTATCTATCTATGTATCCCTTGGTGTGAGTTGCCGTTATGGAATATTAATGAGAAGTGTTATCATTTACTTTCTGCACACCTTATTTTAGTTTGCAACTTCTATCATATATGATTGATCTTGTTATTAGTATTTGCATCACTTTGGAAACATATAGTAAATCTTTTGGTTTTGGCAAACTTAGCATTGGTCAGTAGCTACAATACTTTGAGACTTGGGAGAAAAAGGAACTACATGTAGACATATTATTCAATGATCTTTCTCACTTGTAGCTAATAAGTTTAGTATTCACAATTTAAAATTGTTTGTGCTTGCAAGTAAGAATTGCATGATTGATCTTTACTACATGTATGTTTGTTTGTATCCTGCAACTCTTAGGCTTGCTACCCAACCTTGCTAGCCAAAGACCGGTATCGAGAGGGAATGCTTCTCATACATCCAAACCTTCAGCCAAAACCCTTGTCACTTGTGTCCATCATACCTACCTATTATGTGGTATTTTGCGCCACTCCAAGTAAATACTTCATGTGCTACCTTTATTCAAAACTACTATCCTTTATTTGTGTCAATGTTTATTAGCTCATGAGGAAATAATAGTTGAGTTTGTTATCTTCCATGCTAATTGAGTAACCCTTGACTTGCATGCTCCATCTGCTCGTCACTAATATTGCAAAGAGCTGGTTAGACCACTATAATATCAAAAAGGTTGAGAAAGTTAAAATAGACACTCCTCCATGGATTGAGATTGATTGGTGGGCACCCGAGGATTCGGTTAGCCATGGCTTGTGAAAGCAAAGGTTGGTAGGAGTGTCAAGTTATATAAGTGCATATTATAAATGCTTGTTACTAAATAATCGGAACCGCTCTCAACTTGCTTAGTATGGAATATAACAAGGACTCTATTACCATTCGTTGACAAAGACAAACACCGCTCAAAAACTTACTTTGATGCTCTCTATATGATTTCAAAACCTATAAAACTAAAAGCTCTAGCACATGCTTGTATCTCTACTTCCCTCTGCGAAGGGCCTGTATTTTACTTTATGTTGAGTCAGTAAACCTATCTCCTTCTATCTTAAGCAAGCATTTGAGTTGATTGTGATTCAACCATTTATACATTTGTATTGTTAATCATGTCTTTTATTCTTCATTGTTTAACACATTGTTGTTACCTAATAAATATGACCTTGGGAGTTAGCAACTACTTAAGAGGGTTGTTTTGTAGAGTAAGCTCAATATGTTCATTGTTCTCTGACCAAGAACGAAGTTTGCCAACACCAACTATGGTTTTCTCTATGTACCTTACTGTGATTTGTCTTTACTTGTTACAAGTTGAGTTATATGAATGAAGTTATTATCTAAGATGACTTGTGTATTAATAGATGTGATGCTTCTTGTCCGTATATTGTTTATCGACACTTGATACGTCTCAAACGTATCTATAATTTCTTATATTCCATGCTTATATTATGCCAATTGCTACATGTTTTATATACACTTTTATATCATTTTATGCATTTTCTGGGACTAACCTATTAACAAGATGCCACAGTGCCAGTTGCCTGTTTTCTGCTGTTTTTGGTTTCAGAAAAGTTGTTAAGGAAATATTCTCGGAATTGGACAAACGAAACGTCAAAGTGCTTATTTTCCCCGGGAGGTTCCAGAACACCGAAGAGGAGACGGAGGAGGACCCCGAGGGGCCCACACCCCCTCCCGGCGCGGGTCCCCCCTGGCCGCGCGAGCACGGGGTGTGGGGCCCTCGAGGCCCCGCCGCCTTCGCCCTTTCGCCTACTTATGCCCCCCAGAATTACAAGACCTAGGACGCACACCTTTTTCCTCCACGAAGTCCAGAGCCGCCGCCGTCGCCAACCCTAGATCGGGAGGGTTCAGAAGCTCCTCCCGGCACCCTGCCGGAGAGGGGAATCATCACCGGAGGGCTCTACATCACCATGCCCGCCTCCGGACTGATGCGGGAGTAGTTCATCCTTGGACTACGGGTCCATAGCAGTAGCTAGATGGTTGTCTTCTCCTCTTGTGCTACCATGTTTAGATCTTGTGAGCTGCCTAACATGATCAAGATCATCTTTATGTAATGCTACATGTTGTGTTTGCTGGGATCCGATGAATATTGAGTACTATGTTATTGCTTCATAATATATCTTGTGAGTGCGTTGTTTATGATCTTGCATGCTCTCCGTTGCTAGTAGATGCTCTGGCCAAGTAGATGCTTGTGACTCCAAGAGGGGGTATTTATGCTCGATAGTAGGTTCATGTCTCTATTTAATCTGGGGTAGTGACAGCAAGCTCTAATATTGTAGATGTACTATTGCTACTAGGGATAAAACAGTAGTACTTTATCTAAGGGTATTTGTATTACTTACATTACACACATTGCGTAATGCAATTATCTGTTGCTTGCAACTTAATACTGAAAGGGGTGCGGACGCTAACCGGAAGGTGGATTATTAGTCATAGATGCGGTTGGAACGGTCTATGTATATTGTTGTAATGCCCAAATGAATATCACACTAGCCATCATAACTATAGTATATGCATCATTATGCACTTCTTTATTCTGTCAATTGCCCAGCTGTAATTTGTTTACCCGCATGTATGCTATTATTATTTATGGAGAGACACCACTAGTGAACTGTGGACCCCGGTCCTTTTTCCTCAAACTGATAAACAATCCTACTGCAATCCTGTTACTTTCATTCTCTGCAAACAAACATCATTTTCCACACATACGTTTAATCCTTTTGTTACAGCAAGCCAGTGAGATTGACAACCTCACTGTCAAGTTGGGGCAAAATACTTTGATTGTGTTGTGTGCAGGTTCCACGTCAACTACACGCAAGCTCTTTTCTGGCGCCGTTGACACCTCCGGGAAAACTCTAGTTTCCTACTGGTTCGATAACCTTGGTTTCACAACTGAGGGAAATTTGCTGCTGCACTACTTCATACCTTCCTCTTGGGGTTTCCCAACAACACCTCACCGGTGCATCAAGCTCTTTTCTGGCGCCGTTGCCGGGGAAATTGGAGTTCCTCTGTTCAGAAGATTTTTTCTCACTCGTCAACAGCTCTTTTCTGGCGCCATTGCCGGGGAGACTAAGCTCTTCTACGAGGGGAGTCTCTCACATCCAATCTTTTTATTTTGTTATTGTCTTGCTTAGTTTATTTTTATTATTTTCTTGTTTGCTTAATATCAAAAATACAAAAAAATTAGTTACTTGCATTACTATTTTTATTTCGGTTTGCATTTTTATTATTTCGGTTTAGTATTATTTTTTATTTTGGTTTGCTTTTTAATTTGCTAAAATGAGTACTGCTGAGAATACTAAGTTGTGTGACTTCACTAGCACCAATAATAATGATTTTATATGCACTCCTATTGCTCCACCTGCTTCTAAAGCAGAATTCTTTGAAATAAAACCTGCTTTGTTAAACCTTGTTATGAGAGAGCAATTCTCTGGTGTTAGTACTGATGATGCTGCTGCCCATCTAAATAATTTTGTTGAACTTTGTGAAATGCAAAAGCAAAAAGCTGTAGATGGTGATATTATAAAACTGAAATTATTTCCTTTCTCTTTGAGAGGAAGAGCTAAAGAATGGTTGCTTTCATTGCCTAGGAATAGTATTGATTCATGGACTAAATGCAAAGATGATTTTATTGGAAAATACTATCCTCCTGCTAAGATTATTTCTCTAAGAAGTAGCATTATGAATTTTAAACAACTTGATAATGAACATGTTGCTCATGCTTGGGAAAGAATGAAATCTTTGGTTAAAAATTGCCCTACCCATGGACTGACTACTTGGATGATCATCCAAACCTTTTATGCAGGACTGAATTTTTCTTCAAGAAACCTTCTTGATTCGGCTGCGGGAGGTACCTTTATGTCCATCACTTTGGGGGCTGCAACAAAACTCTTGGATGATATGATGGTGAATTATTCTGAGTGGCATACTGAAAGGACATCTCAAGGTAAGAAGGTAAATTCTGTTGAAGAAACCTCCTCTTTGAGTGAAAAGATTGATATTCTTATGTCTATGCTTGTGAATGGTAAATCTCATGTTGATCCAAATAATGTTCCCTTAGCTTCTTTAGTTGCACAAGAAGAGCATGTTGATATGAACTTCATTAAAAATAACAATTTCAACAAGAATGCCTATAGGAACAATTATGGTAATAATAACTATAAGCCCTATCCTTCTAATAATAGTGGTGGTTATGTTAATTCTTATGGTAATTCTTATAGCAATAATAGGAATACCTCCTCTGAACTTGAAACCATGCTTAAGAATTTATCACTACACAAACTGCTTTTAATAAAACTGTTGAGTAAAAGCTTGGTAAAATTGATACTCTTGCTTCTAAAGTTGATAGTCTTGCTCTTGATGTTGATCTTTTGAAATCTAAAGTTATGCCTAATGATACTAAAGAAAGTAAAGCCTTTGCTAAAATTAATGCCATCCAAGTTAGAATTGATGAAAATGTTAGGATGATGGCCCAATTGCATGCTAGATGGGAAAGAGAGAAAGAACTAGCTAAGGAAGATAATATTGTTAAAGTTTTTACTATTACCACTGCTGAAAATAATGTTACTTCACATGCTAGTAAGCCTCCTACTATTAATGGTAACATAGTTGGTGTTGGAAATATTTCTTCTACTTCTTCCAAAAAGTTAAAATTGCCTAAAACTGCTGAAACTGCTATTGATAAAAGTGCTGAAATTTTTAAGAACATAGGAGATGGTGGTTCGGTTTGCTTTGATGATAATAATTTTGATTTTGATAATTGTAATATCACTGAAGTTATTAAGTTCTTGCAAAAGTTAGCCACATGTCCTACTGCTAGTGCCATGAACTTGGCATTTACAACCCATATTACAAATGCTCTCATTAATGTTAGGGAAGAGAAATTAAAACTTGAAGCTTCTATCCCTAAGAAGTTAGAAGATGGTTGGGAGCCCATCATTAAGATAAAAGTGAATGAATTTGATTTCAATGCTTTGTGTGATCTTGGTGCAAGTATTTCTGTTATGCCTAAAAAGCTCTATAATATGCTTGATTTGCCACTTTTGGAGTTTTGCTATTTGGATGTTTTTCCTGCTGATAATGCTTTGAAGAAACCTTTGGGGAGAGTTAATGCTGTTCTTATTATGGTTAATAATAACCTTGTCCCCGTTGATTTTATTGTCTTGGATATTGAATGCAACCCATCTTGTCCAATTGTGTTGGGAAGACCTTTTCTTAGAACTGTGGGTGCTATTATTGATATGAAAGAAGGAAATATTAGATACCAATTCCCACTCAAGAAAGGTATGGAACACTTCCCTAAAAAAAGAATGAAGCTACCTTTTGATTCTATCATTCGTACAAATTATGATGTTGATGCTTCATCTCTTGGAAACACTTAAATATCACTTTCTGTGCCTAGCTGAAAGGCGTTAAACAAAAGCGCTTATGGGAGACAACCCACTTTTTATTTCTGTTATTTTATTTTGTTGAGTCAAGGAAGATGTCTACCTCTGTAGCAATTCCTTTGTATCTTTACTTTATTGCATTGTTGTGTCAAGTTAAGCCTCTAGTAGAAAGTTGATGCTAGATTTGGATTGCTATGCTGAAACTGTTTTCTGCTGTGCACCGTTAAATTCATAACTCTTTACAGAAAAATCGGATGGACCTGGAATTTTTTGTGCGTAATCCTAAGATATATATGCAACTTTCATTAGTTTTGAGTTTTCTGATTTGAGCAAGTTAAGTGTCTGGAAAAAATTCGTCTTTAGGGACTGTTCTGTTTTTGACAGATTCTGCCATTTATTTTGCAATGCCTCTTTTACTATTTTGAATGGATCTTTTTGTTACATAAAGTATCAGTGGCTGTAGCTAATGTCCAGTAGCATTGGTAGCAATTGTGTTCATGCAGAATATAAGAATTTTTTGTGCACTAACCCTCTAATGAAGTTTACTTTGAGTTTGGTGTGGATGAAGTTTTCAAGGATCAAGAGAGAGGATGATATGATGTGATCAAGAAGATGAAATAGCCTAAGCTTGGGGATTCCCCCGTGGGTCACCCAAGCATATTTCAAGAAGACTTAAGCATCAAAGCTTGGGGATGCCCGAGGCATCCCCTTCTTCATCAACAACTTATCAGGTTATCTCTAGTGAAACTATATTTTAATTCGGCCACATCTTATGTGCTTTACTTGAAGCGTCTGTTTGTTTTTTCTTTTTTCTTTTGTTATTTTTGTTTTTTGAATAAAATGGATCCTAGCATTCTTGTGTGGGAGAGAGACACGCTCCGCTTTTTCATTCGAATACTCCTATTCTTCACTTATACTTGTTGAGTATTCTTCTATAGCTACTGCAATACTATTAGCTCTTGTTTTTCATGCATCTCTTGTGCAGAGCTGTTAGTTCTCATATGTTATATTCTCTTGCTTCATTGTTAAATACTTGGAGAGTTTATTTTTAAATAAGTTGATTGGTGTTTGGTTGGAAACAGAAAATGTTAAATGTGATAGATGGTATAATGAAAAAGATATACATGCTCTTATGGATTGTTATCTTGTATGTTGTGGTGCTTGGCAATTGTTTTGAGCTCTCAAGTAGATCATGTTTAAGCTTTTACATCATGTAGTTAAAACCTATTAATGAAGAACTACCGTAAAGCTTGTTGAAATTTGTTTGCATGTTTGGTATCTCTAAGGTCTAGATATTTTCTAGTAAAGGTGTTTGAACAACAAGTAAGACAATGTAGAGTTTTATAATGCTTGCAATATGTTTTTATATACGTCTTGTTGTCATAGTTTATACTTGTGTTTGCTTCAAATAACCTTGCTAGCCAAAGCCTTGTACTGAGAGGGAATGCTTCTCGTGCATCCAAAACCTTGAGCCAAAACCCATGCCATTTGTGTCCACCCTACCTACCTACTACATGGTATTTCCTGCCATTCCAAGAAAATACTTTGTGTGCTACCTTTTATTATTCAAAACATATTATCTCTTATTTGTGTCAATGTTTATTAGCTCATGAGGAAGTATGTGGTGTTACGGATATCAACCTTGTCATTTGCTTTTAGACAGACTTTCACAACCGGACTAGTGGCATATACATCCGCTTATCCATTAACTTTGCAAAAAGAGCTGGCAAATGGGGTGCCCAGTCCCACTTAATTACAATTTTAACCGCTTCAATCTCTTCACATTTTTGCCCTGATCTAATCAGTCAAGCAATGACAACAGTTTTTAACTATATGTGTAAACAAAAGAGATAAGAGGGATGATCTACCTTGCTGGTAGAAATAACGTTCTTCATGGGAGCCGCTCTTGAAAGTCTGGTTGACAAGGGGGGTAGAGTGCCCATTACCATTCGTTGACAACAACAAGCACCTCTCAAAACTTACTTTTATGCTCTCTATATGATTTCAAAAACCTATAAAACTAAAAAGCTCTAGCACATGTTTGTATCCCTGCTTCCCTCTGCGAAGGGCCTTTCTTTTACTTTATGTTGAGTCAGTTTACCTACTTCTTTATGTCTTAGAAGCAAACACATGTGTCAACTGTGTGCAACAATTCTTATATGCTTACTTATTGCACTTATTATATTTCTTTGTGTTGACAACTATCTATATGATATACATGTTACAAGTTGAAAGCCAATGCTTAAACTTATATCTTCATTTGTGTTGCTTCAATGCTCTTTTACTAGACTATTGCTTTATGAGTTAACTTTCATGTGAATCATTTTGATACTTGTTTGAAAGTACTATCCATGAAAAGTTTTTGCTTATATGATGTAGTTGTTTACTCCTTGTCTATTTGTTAGCAAACTATAAACTATTGCTTTGAATCACTTCATTCATAACATGAGCCTTACATTATTATTTGATCAAGATTGTGTGAAAGCATGTCACTTCAGAAATTATTCTTGTTATCGTTTTACCTACTCGGGACGAGTAGAACTAAGCTTGGGGATGCTTGATACGTCTCAAACGTATCTATAATTTCTTATGTTCCATGCTTATATTATGCCAATTGCTACATGTTTTATATACACTTTTATATCATTTTATGCATTTTCTGGGACTAACCTATTAACAAGATGCCATAGTGCCAGTTGCCTGTTTTCTGCTGTTTTTGGTTTCAGAAAAGTTGTTAAGGAAATATTCTCGGAATTGGACAAACGAAACGTCAAAGTGCTTATTTTCCCCGGGAGGTTCCAGAATACCGAAGAGGAGACGGAGGAGGACCCCGAGGGGCCCACACCCCCTCCCGGCGCAGGTCCCCCCCTGGCCGCGCGAGCACGGGGTGTGGGGCCCTCGAGACCCCGCCGCCTTCGCTATTTCGCCTACTTAAACCCCCCAGAATTACAAGACCTAGGACGCGCACCTTTTTCCTCCACGAAGTCCAGAGCCGCCGCCGTCGCCAACCCTAGATCGGGAGGGTTCAGAAGCTCCTCCCGGCACCCTGCCGGAGAGGGGAATCATCACCGGAGGGCTCTACATCACCATGCCCGCCTCCGGACTGATGCGTGAGTAGTTCATCCTTGGACTACGGGTCCATAGCAGTAGGTAGATGGTTGTCTTCTCCTCTTGTGCTACCATGTTTAGATCTTGTGAGCTGCCTAACACGATCAAGATCATCTTTATGTAATGCTACATGTTGTGTTTGCTGGGATCCGATGAATATTGAGTACTATGTTATTGCTTCATAATATATCTTGTGAGTGCGTTGTTTATGATCTTGCATGCTCTCCGTTGCTAGTAGATGCTCTGGCCAAGTAGATGCTTGTGACTACAAGAGGGGGTATTTATGCTCGATAGTAGGTTCATGTCTCTATTTAATCTGGGGTAGTGACAGCAAGCTCTAAGATTGTAGATGTACTGTTGCTAATAGGGATAAAACAGTAGTACTTTATCTAAGTGTATTTGTATTACTTACATTAAACACATTGCCTAATGCAATTATCTGTTGCTTGCAACTTAATACTGAAAGGGGTGCGGACGCTAACCGGAAGGTGGATTATTAGTCATAGATGCGGTTGGAACGGTCTATGTATATTGTTGTAATGCCCAAATGAATATCACACTAGCCATCATAACTATAGTATATGCATCATTATGCACTTCTTTATTCTGTCAATTGCCCAGCTGTAATTTGTTTACCCTCATGTATGCTATTATTATTTATGGAGAGACACCACTAGTGAACTGTGGACCCCGGTCCTTTTTCCTCAAACTGATAAACAATCCTACTGCAATCCTGTTACTTTCATTCTCTGCAAACAAACATCATTTTCCACACATACGTTTAATCATTTTGTTACAGCAAGCCAGTGAGATTGACAACCTCACTGTCAAGTTGGGGCAAAATACTTTGATTGTGTTGTGTGCAGGTTCCACGTCAACTACACGCAAGCTCTTTTCTGGCGCCGTTGACACCTCTGGGAAAACTCTAGTTTCCTACTGGTTCGATAACCTTGGTTTCACAACTGAGGGAAATTTGCTGCTGCACTACTTCATACCTTCCTCTTGGGGTTTCCCAACAACACCTCACCGGTGCATCAACACTTCACTCCATAAACCTATTGTCATGTTTACTGAGTTCAGCTTTCGCTTGGGGACAAGCGAGGTCTAAGCTTGGGGGGAGTTGATACGTCCATTTTGCATCACTATTTTATATCATAATTTACTGTTATTCATTGATATATTTCATATTTGGAGATGATACTTATGTTATTTCATCTATTTTGCATGTTTGATGATTGTTGTAGGATGAATCACCGGAGGCTGAATTCTGCTGGAAAAAGCATCGTCAAGATACATTATTTGCAAAGCTCAGAAAACAAAATGAAGAATACCCAAAGTCCTATTTTTTCAGACGACGAAGGGAGCCAAAAGGGGGGGACCAGATGGGCCACAGGGGGCCCACCTCAGGTCCTGGCGCGGCTCCCTATGCTGTCGCGCCAGCACCTGATGGCGCCGCCCTGGCCCACCTCTGGTGATGCCCTTTCGCGTACTTGAAGCCCCCGAAAACCTAAGACTGGGGGCATTACGGAGAAACAGAGCCGCCGCCTCCACGAGGCTGAAACCACCGAGAGAGAAAAGCTCTCCGGCAGGCTGAAAAGCTGCCGGGGAAATCCCTTCCCGGAGGGGGGAAATCGTCGCCATCGTCACCGTCATCGAGCTGCACTTCATCGGGATCATCATCACCACCATCTCCACCGCCGACACCGTCATCTCCATCGTTCCACTCCGTTCCCGCTGTAACATCTAGTGCTGAATCTTGTGCATTTGATAGAGGAAACTCTCCCGGTGTTGATTACTATTGTTATTGATGCTATTGGGTGGAACCGTTGAATTAAGGTTTATGTTCAGATTGTTACCCATCATTATATCATTTCTGATCATGATCCACATGATGTGTTGTGAGTAGTTCGTTTAAGTCTTGAGGACATGGGAGAAGTCTAGATGTTAGTAGTGAACTATGTTGAGTAATATTTAATGGTTTGATATTTAAGTTGTGGTGCTATTCTTCTAGTGGTGTCATGTGAACGTCGACTACATGACACTTCACCTTTATGGGCCTAGGGGAATGCATTGTGTATTCGAATATTAATTGTGGGGTTGCCGGAGTGACAGAAACCTAAACCCCCGTTGGTATCTCGATGCATGAGGGATGGTAGGATCTCAGAGTTTAAGGCTGTCGTTAGATATATCTTAATTACTTTCTTATATTTGCGGATGCTTGCAAGGGGTATAATCGCAAGTATGTATTAGTCCTAGGAAGGGCGGTGCATTAGCATAGGTTTACCCATACAACACTTATCGAAACACTAAAGATTAATCATCTATATGAAGCGAAAGCACTAGACATAAATCCCGTGTGTACTCAGGAACGTTTGGTCATCATAAGTAAACAAACCGGCTTGTCCTTTGCTCTAAAAAGGATTGGGCCACTCGCTGCAATTATTATTGCCGCGCTATATTTACTCGCACTTTATTTATCTGCATTATCAAAAACTTTTAAAAACTTGTCTGCTATTGTTTACAGTGAAATCCTTATCAAAAATGCTTGTCAGCACCTTCTGCTCCTCGTTGGGTTCGACACTCTTATTTATCGAAAGTAGTACGATACACCCCGTATACTTGTGGGTCATCAGTTCCCAGGTGCTGTGTTCTAAGCTTAGCTAACTTTGTTTTACCGCACCTTTCATTTTTCAGTAAATAACCAAAAACATACATGGATCGATCATATCTATAATATATAGGTGAAAATATTAAATAATTTTTATTTTTTTATAAATAACTAAAGTTTGTATATATTTATCTTTACTATTAAATCAAAATGCGTGGTATGGTGTCACACGTAAAATGTCATGCCACTACATGACTAATTAGAATACCCTGCCACATATAAGTGAAGATACCGGTTCAGAAATCTCCGAAGCGTTCCGTAATCTGCCTCCCCGCCGTTTCGCTCCCGCAGCGTTCCGCTTCGTCTTACGTCCGGTTCTTTTTTCTGCGTCACTTTGTTCCTGATTTTTCTCCGTGAATTTTTCCTTACACGTTCACAACCAGCAGCGATCAATCAGCATTAATTATCGTGCCGATCAAGCACGGCGAGATGGCATCTCGCTGCCGCCTGTCCTCTTGGTCTACGCCATAGACGAAGGAGACGATCCACCGCTCGCTCACCATCTGTAGCAGTTCGACTGGACCTGGACCAGGAGGAGGAATGTGGGCTCGCTCCTTCTCGTGTGCTTCATCGCCGCGCGGCGGCAGCTACGGTGTCGCCAAAGAGAACGCCGCCAGTAGCCTGCTGCTCTGTCGTTGATGGACAAGCTGCTGAGAACCTCCGCCGCATCTCCTTTCTCCTGCAGCAGATCGAGCCCGCTACACCTGCCGTCGGCCACCATGCCAGAGGCCTCCAATGAGGACGAGGATGCGCAACGCGCAAGTACCTACGCACATGCCCAAGGCAACCCATGTTATCCATTCGTTTACAACCTGCCCGTGTATCAGCTGCATGGACACTACAGATCTGGAATTTGACTATCTCAGAAATTCCTTAGAATTGTTATTCTTCCTGATGTCATCATAGAGCAGGACGTCTTTTTTTGATCCCATGCAATTTTGGACTCTTAAAGATCAGTTTCCTTTAGTAGAATCGTACCAACACTTTCTTATCTGCTGTACAAAACATTGGTCACCAGCTTATAGAAATTGGTATATATCTGGTGATATACTGACTAAATTGGATGGCCATTACAGAGGTCGAGCAATACTTAGTGTTAAGTAGGCCACACTTGTGAGAAACTCAATACTTAGTGTTAAGTAGGCCACACTTGTGAGAAACTTTTCTTGCCATCATATCCGTGAATGCTTAGAATATATATGAATACCACACTTCCATGATAAGTTAATAATTTAGAGAGGAATATTGTCCATCTATATTCCATGATGTGAAATCCCTTGTTAGATGGCGCATCTCGTGTATGCTCCTGCAGTTGCTTTACTAAACTTGGCACATCATCTTAAAGAGCAGTGGATGTTTAGCGATTAGATATGTCTCGGTGTTAATTTTACAGTGGCTAAGTGTTTGAGGGAGGCCGGGGGTGTATTAGATTTCTCAGAGTTCTATTTGCTGAAACTGCTAAGATTTGGTCTGAACTAAAGGAATTATGTACTAATGTTGTATTGTGAGATGCGAGAGATAGTTGTAAGTGCATCTTAACCCAGAATGTTTTTAATGTTAAGTCCTTTTATAACTTTCTTAAGCTGCAGCAAACTCATTATATTGAAGATTTACGAACTTCCGGAAAATGAGAATTCCACTTTAGGATTAAAGTTTTTCTTCGGCTTACTTTTAAGGGAAGCATATTAACTAAGGATAATTTAGTGCACGTGGATGGAGTGGGGATGAGCGTTGTAGCTTATGTTCTTGTAAGGAAACCATTGACCATTTACTGTTTCAGTGCAGAGTAGCTATATATGTTTGGAATGTCATTTCTTGTGCGCTAGATTGTGAAGAAATATCTAGAAAAGTAGATGATTTATATCATTGGATCCTGTCTTTTAAGGGGAATGGGGTGAGGCAGCTTGTAACCTCTGGAGTAGCTGTGGTTTTATGAAGTATATGAAAAAATTGAAACAAAGCATGAATCCATAATGTTTATCCTGCTGATCCAAATAGTTTGACAATAGTTGTTTCTTAGTTAGTGCTTTCTTTGTCTTTTCTACAAAGGAAAAAGTCCGAAGATTACTCATGTTACAAGGCCAAACTATTGCTGGTAATGGCGTCTGAAATCTTTAACAGAAATAAGGGTTGGCTCCAATTGGCAAGAAGATTGGAATGAAAAGTTGTAGTCCTCGAAGAAGATAGTATGTATGTCCTTAATTATAGTTCTTGTTGAATGGACCTGTATATTCGGTTTGTGCTTCAGGTGTGGGATTTGCTGTAACAGACGAACAAGCATTGGTAGTACTGGAGTAGCTTCTCCCAGGTTACTATAGTGGTTATGCTTTTTTCTTTCTTTTTTCCTGCTTTTCTTCATAAAGGAGCTTGGCTCTTGGAAAAAAGACATATGTTTATGATATAATAGAGTTATAGGGCAGATATGCAAATCAAGCAAATACATATATCTCATCAACAAAATGATCATCCAATGGTGCTCGCCTACTGATGCTAATCATCCAGAGTAAGACTTATATTGTTTTTCTTTTCTTTACCGAGGCTACAATTAGCTATCTCATGCACATTCTTTATTTTGAATGATATGCATTAATTAAATTATCTCAACTTTGCTATGATAAATGTTTGTAGACATTCATATCACAAGCATTGTGCGTGATGATGTTTTATTTCTTTGCAGAACCAGCACTATTTATCCATTCCTCGAATAGTCAGCTATGCATGTCGGGTCTCAAATTCGTTGACGTGAAATTTGGTGATCCCAAGTCAGCGAGTCCACCAATCCAGAGAGGCAAGTAGAGAATTAACTCTAACTTTGTGTTTGCTGCAAATAGTTCAAATTGAGGGGGCTTCTTGATAGCAGCTACTATGGTATTACATTAACATTCCCTCATTGATATTCTGGTTTCTCTTGTAGTCTCATTCCTGCAATCTTTTTAAATGTTCAGCACAAGCTAAGTGTCTTCATGGACTTATTTTCCATGATGATTTGATACTTCATGACTCTCTCGAGTGATTCTTGGAAATAATTCTCTATCTCAAATCCAAGCCAATGCATTACTTGTTATGGTGTCTTCTTTTTTGTATTCAGTATAATGAATCTTATTATTCAAGGGAGTCAAATGAATTATCAACCTTTCCTTTTCGAATTTATGGGAGAAAATTGTACATTTATATTATATCAAGTGCAATCTGTATCAGTCGATGTATGTAACTGACTTCATTGATTCAGTTAAGATTATTATTCAGTATATTATCTTGTTTTCCCTTACATGTTCTTCTACCTGAGCTAACATACTTTTATTTTCTTACATGTGACAAAACCCAAGGTGGAACTGATCAACTGCTGGCTCCAAAGCAGGAAGCACAAGAAATTAGGAATGTTGCAAGGAGCAGCAACTATTTTATCAAATTTCCAGTTCTTTTTATTGAAGAGGAATCATATGGACTCAGAGTCTGAGATAATGGTTGTTGATTGATGTAGTTTGCTACACAATGATGTCGTCAATAACCGAATTTGGGCTGTACCGATATGCTTATGCCAACTTTTCTTGTCAACTCCACCATATTAGATGTAACGTGTAGTCAATTTTATTTTTATTTTTCGATCACGAAGTTGGTTGGGTTATAGGTTGACCATCAATTACTAATTCTGGGTTTTTCTGCGAATGCATTACTGATTTTGTTGTATTATCTAACAGTCTGCACTTTAGTACAACAAGGAGTTGGCCGTTTTGATGCTACAGTTTGTTTTCTTCTAAGATAAGCTATCATTGAAATTAGATCCATGAGAATATGTAGGCCAACTATGATTATGGGGTGCCCTATAATTTGTAGGATTAGATTTAGACTTTTTGTTCTTTAGGTTTCAATTTCTGAGAATAGCTTACTGAGTGATACAACATTGAAAGACGAAGCTACATAAAAAACGTATATAATGTTTAAATAGACTGATCTATTTTTTTGTTATATTACTGCATCACACATATTCTTAGCTTATTGAGCCATACAAGTTCTTTCTGGTGTCAGGGTCATAGCAACAAGATATCATGACGTATAATGTGAAATCGCATTTACACATATCCAGGTCGTGTGATTGGAAAACTTCGATGAGTTGAGATCAATTCAGATCCAAGAATTTTGTGGCTGAAAGGCACGACACTACCATATAACATATAACAACTTGAATAATTATTTACTCTGAATCATGTTTCTAGGTAGTACACTGGTACGGTATGAACTGCCTTTTCCCCTTAAACACCAAGATTTTTTATTATCTTGTAGTGGTTACAGTAAACATTTTCTTCCATTTCATGTTAGTTTATCATCTAATGTTGCTGCAAATGTAATGTGAGGTATAAATTTGAAGAACTAGGAGGCAGCCATTTTTGTGTTTAAAGTTCAAATATTTGTATCAATAAACAATTAAACATTCCTATAGATTCATTCAGATAGTCTATGGCTCAATTGAGTAAAGACTATTGAAAATGACCTCATAGTTAACGAAGCTAGAGAATTCCAACGGCTAAGAAATTCTTCAAGTATTTGGAGCTGCCGCAGAAAACAGTGGGCAAAATTGCATGTGAAGTGTTCAGTTAAGTGTACCTCAATTAAATTTGTGCAAGGAAAATCACGGTGCAACGATATGCATTGACCAATGAAAGGAAAAGTGTAATTATTATCGGGTCATTTTGTAGTTTGATTTTCTTCGTTATGCACAATAGTGTTATCTTATGTTTCCTAGGTCACAATGTGTTCTCTTTGTTTCCGGTGAGGATTAAGGAGAGACAAACATCCTCACCACAACGCGTGGTCCTGATTTGTAAATAAGAAATTTGGGACCACATTCTTTGCCCCTACATTTGAGGAAAGATTTATTTGTGAATCAGATATAGAATATATCAGCATCACTTAAGTTTAAAAAATATGGCAAAGCGATAGTAAGGTAAAATGAAGTTCTGAAATGATGACACGTCTAAATGAAGCGAGTGAGTCGGTATTTGATTAACACATAAAAGTTATCTTATAAAATTGTTCGATCAGTGTGTATGTATTTTTCTCCCCATTGCAAGGCACGGGCATTCAACTAGTATGTCATAATTGCTGGTTCTGTGTGGTTGTTAGTCTTATTTTTTGCCCCACCTTTGCTAGAAATATATTTATGTCATAATTGTTAATTTTGCGTGGATTAAACCCAGCTTACTCCTTTTTGCAAGACCCTAAAGCCTATTAATTATGCCACCTACCCCCATTAACTTTAGACGGTGGATCTCTTCAAAAAAGGGTCGGTGGCCAAACCCTAAAGCACAAACCCTTACATGTCCCGTTCAGGCAAAAACGGACTGGCCCGGTCCATTTGCGAGATGTGGTTTGAGGTGCTCTTAGGATGACTCCAACGGGCCAACCCATCGAGTCCGTCCGCATTCGTTCCGATCCGTGCGAGCCAATTTCAAGACGTAACAGTGCGATGCAAACTAACTACGAAAGCTACCTATGTCAATCCGTATAGCAACTAGAGGGACCATTTCTTGGTCCGTCGAGACCCATTCTCGACCCAAATTTGGGCCTCGTTTGCACCGGCCGCGGCTTTCGGAGCAAGCAAGGGCGGCCATGGAAGCCGCCTACTCCGACTCCATCTTAAAATTGGCCAGCACTTGTTTCCTAATTATGCATTAGAAGAAAACTATGTTGAATGAATATGTTAGCTTAGGATGACTCCAACGGGTCAACCTACCGAGTTCGTCCGCGTCCGTTTCTATCAGCGTGAGCCAATTTTAAGATTCAACGGTGCGGCGTAAACAGACAGTGGTCCGTTTTTCTATCGGCCGAGACCCATTCTCGACTCAAATTTGGGTCTCGTCTGCGACGTCGGCCGCGACGCGCGGACCGTCTTTGCGTCCGCCCCGTGTGCTCCCCTGACCCACGTGTCATTGGCTCCATCGGCCACCTACCCCATTTACTGTAGGCGGTGGATCTCTTCAAAAGAGGGTCGGTGGCCAAACCCTAAAGCACAAACCCTTACGTGTCCGTTCGGACAAAAACAGACTAGGTTGGTCTGTTTGCGAGATGCCGTTTGAGGTGCTCTTAGGATGACTCCAACGGGCCAACCCATCGAGTCCGTCTGCGTCCGTTTCTATCAGCGCGAGCCAATTTCAAAACGTAACGGTACGACGCAAACGGACAACGGTCCGTTTTTATGTCCGTCGAGACCCATTCTCGACCCAAATTTGGGCCTCGTTTGCGCCGACCGCGGCTTTCGGAGCAAGCAAGGGCGGCCATGGAGGCCGCCTACTCTGACTCCATCGACCACAATGAGGAGGTGTACGCAGCCAAAGTTTGGGAAGGCAGGTTGCAGGAGGGCGTGCATGTCGTCCACAGCTCCACGACGCATTGCAGGCGTCCCACATGGAGCTGAACCAGCAGAGAGCGGCCGATTTCTTGCCTGTGCGGACGAGGCGATGGAGCCCGAGACGGAGGATGCGTGCAGGGCGGCGGAGTCCGCGGCGCGTGCAACTCAGTGCAAACGGCGGAGCGACAGGGAGGTGGCCAAGGAGACCGGTTTTGGAGTAGGAGGCTCCCATTGATGAGATACTCACGCCAACGGTGCCGAGTATGCGCGACAAACTTCCCCTATGAAGCTGCTGACGCGACGTGCTTCGTAGCTCCGAAGAAGATAGGAGGAGGAGCCGGTTAGTCCAGCCCCGGCCACAGAGTAGGAAGAGCCAGCAAGTCCACGGTGGGCGGGGTCCAACAAGGGCTACATGGTTCTCAAGGCCGCTATCGGCGCTCCTCCTTTCCTCCCCTTTTCCGGTCAGCCGACCTACATCCGGGGTCGGATGTTAATTTTTATTGCATTTTAGATCTAGTTCTCTAGTTAGGGTTTAGGGTTTAGGTGATGTCTAAGTCCAGGAGTAAGCTCGTCGGCGCTTCGCTACCGGTGGCCGGGCTCAATGTATTGTAACTCGTTGGAAATGGGGAAAATGAAAATGATAAAAAAAATAAGATCGCGTAGACTCGATACGTCGGCCCGTCGGGGCAGTGGTTAGAAAGGGGCGGACATGGACCAGACTCCTAGCCGTTTGGCGACCCAAACGGAAAACAATCGGACAAAAGGCATGTATGTTTGGTTAGCCCGTTAGAGTCATCCTTAGTCCCTGAATCAGTTTTTTCTTCTTCTTTTTAGTTGATCTGTACTGTTTTTCCTTCAGTCTGCTGTTATCCTCAGTTTACCTCACGTGGCTTCAGTCCCTGCTGTTATCCTCAGCATATAGGGACAAGCTCCTGTTAACTGAAACGTGGGCGCTCCAGAACGGAGATAGAAAGCCGAGGTGGACGGGGTGATGTTACCAATTGCGTGGCCATGTCTGCGCGACATCCGGCTATGCTACAGGTTGGTCTGCTGAGTTCGGTTGAGCTTCGTAGAACTTGGGTGTTAAACTGAAGATGATCTAAATGGCCCTGCATAAGTGGCAGATTAATTAGCTTGTTTTATAATACCGATTCCTTTTTTACTCTCGTATATATATAACCCTTCAATTATGCACTGTTGTATAGGCTACGTCAAATTAGTCATGTGTTTTAGACTGACCTTTTGTATTTGTAGAAAATAGGGTAAGTGAAGAAAATAAATGTTTTCAACTCAAAAGCACTCTTTTGGACCCCAGATTTGTGCACAATAAGCACATAGAAATTGGATCTTTTGAGCACATAGAAGACGGCAAGCCATGTCATCAGGGACAGAGTACCAGGAGGAGGCTGCATGTAAACCTCCTCACGCAACTCACCATTGAGAAATGCGTTCTGAACATCAAGCTGAGACACGGACCAGTGGCGAACAGAGGCCACGGCAAGAAGAGTGCGCACGGTGGTCATATGAGCCACAGGTGCAAAAGTCTCATCATAATCACGGCCCTGCTCCTGCTGGAAGCCACGAGCCACAAGGCGCGATTTGTAGCGCTCAAGAGATCCATCGGAGCGAGTCTTGATCTTGTAGACCCACTTGCATGTGATGGGGCGAACACCGGGAGGAGGAGAGACAAGATCCCAGGTGCCAGTGCGCTCAAGCGCAGCAATCTCCTCGGCCATGGCAAGCTGCCATTCAGGACGACACTGAGCATCCCGATAAGACGTCGGCTCAAGAGCAACAGAAAGACCATAGTGACTAGAAGAGTAGCGATCAGGTGGACGACGATGGCGTGGAGGAAGAGGAGGAGTCAGCTCATCAGAGGAAGAAGGCACCTCAGAAGAAGAAGAGTAAGAAACGTCGGAGGAGACATCCGGAACATGAGAGCGACGAGAGTAGTGAAAAGGAAAAGGAGAGAGTGTAGAGGCAGGTGGAGGATCGGAAGAGGAAGGAGTGGGACTATGTGGGGAGGAGGGAGGCAGTGGGACATCGGCAAGAATAGGGCGCGAAGGAGGATCGATAGGCATAGAGGGTGGTGTTTCAGGAAACAATAGAAAGGATATGTCATCCACCGAGAAAGCCGGGGAGGAGGGACGCGGGTAGTAGGGACGCGACTCATCAAAAGTGACATCACGAGAAATGCGCATCCGACGACCAACGGGGTCCCAACACCGATAACCCTTGTGCTCATCACTGTAGCCGAGAAACACACACTCAACAGATTGAGCAGTCAGTTTGGTGCGTTCTCGCGGAGCAAGAAGAACATACCACACGCACCCAAACAGACGAAGAGCTGAGTAATCAGGAGAACGACCAGAGAGACGCTCCATGGGTATACCACCCTGCAAGGCAGCCGATGGCTGAATGTTGATAAGATAGGTGGATGCAAAAACAGCCTCAACCCAGAAGTGGGGTGGAAGGGAGGCGGCAATCATCATCGCACGAGCCGTCTCAAGGAGGTGGCGATGCTTGCGCTCAGCAACACCGTTCTGAGCATGGGCACCAGGACAGGAGAACTAGGCGAGAGTACCCTGCTCAGCAAGAAAACCACGCAACATCTGGGAGATATACTCACCAGCTGAATCGGCACGAAAGACACGAATGGGCGTGGAAAACTGTGTGTGAACCATGGCAGCAAATCGCTTGTATATAGAGAAGCTCACCACGAGATTTCATCAAGTAAAGCCAAGTGTAGCGAGAGAAATCATCAATAAAAAGAACATAATAGCGATGACCTCCTTTCGAATCGAAGGGGGCAGGGCCCCATACATCAGAATGAACTAAGTCGAAAGGACGCTGAGATACAGACTCACTCATAGGATAAGGTAGTTGAGTTTGTTTGCCAAGTCTACAACCATCACACTGTAAGGAGACATCTCCAGATACAGACCCCAAAACACCTTGACGCACTAATGACGACAAGCGAGAGCCACAAATGTGACCAAGGCGATGATGCCACTGCTGGAAGGACGCAAAAGAGGAGGCCACAAGAGCATGCGAACTGGCGGGAGTGGTGGCAGCGGAAGGAACATGAAGCCAGTCGATCTCCCAAAGGCCCTGAGACTCACGGCGCCGAGAGCCAGCCCCAACCAGAGCCTTGATGCGACGATCCTGAACAGAGCAAGAGTCGACATCAAGAATGACACGGCAACCAGAATCAGTAAGTTGAGCAGCGGAAAAGAGATTCATGGTGAGACGAGGGACATGAGAAACACTGGGAACAGAAAAAGATGGAGTAGAAAGAGTGCCACGACTAGCAACAAGAAGAGGTGTGCCATCAGCAGTGAGAACATTGATAGGAAAATCAAGAGGTCGAATAGAGGACAAAGCGGAAGAATCAGAAGACATGTGAAAAGAAGCTCCAGAGTCCAGAACCCACGAAGATGTGACTAACTTTGTAGGCGGCGGTGGCTGAGTGGTGGTGGCAGCAATCAGAGGTGTTGTTGTGCCCGTCGAGGAAGAGCCAGAGGAAGCCAACAAACGCTTGAGCCGCACAATATCCTGATCAGTGAGTGAAAGAGTCGAGGAAGGCACACGAGCACCACTAGGAGAAGAGCGCCTCAGATCTCGCTGCTTCTTGTGACAATCAGACTCTGGGTGACCTGGCTTGGAGCAGTAGCCGCAGAAGGTGTGGGAGCGAGGCCGACTCGCTCCTGCGAAAGGAGGGCGGCCTACCCCCCCTGAAGGCGTGGGGAGGAGTGCTGGAGCAGCGGAGTGATACGTCCAAAACGTATCTACTTTCCCGAACACTTTTGCTATTGTTTTACCTCTAATTTGTGTGTTCTGAATGCAACTAACACGGACTAACGCTGTTTTCAGCAGAATTACCCTGGTGTCTTCTTTCTGTGCAGAAAAATCAACTTTATGGAAAAACCCCGAAAAACACCTGGAAGTCATTTTTTCATCGGGAGGGTCCAGGAACCACGAAGACCAAACGGAGGAGGGCAGCGAGGCGCCCACACCACGTGCTCGCGCGGGTGGGGCCCCGCCGCGCCAGGAGGTGGTGTGACCACCTCGGTCACCCCCTCGCGACCCCCTCTCGGCTATAAGTCCCTCCTGACCTAAAAACGCACGGGGGGTATCCACTTTCGCGAGAAACATCTCCGTACGCCGCCGCCACCGCGAACCCTAGTTCGGGGACCAGAAGTCTCTGTTCCGGCACCCTGCCGGGACGGGGAATCGAAGGGGGTCATCGCCATCGTCATCGCCAACGCCTCTCCATCAACCATCCATGTTTCCCCCATCCATGTGTGAGTAATCCACCGCTGTAGGCTTGAGGGGATGGTAGGGATTGGATGAGATCATTCATGTAATAGCTGTAATATCGTTAGGGCATGGTGCCTAGTATCCGTTATCGGTGTTTTACGTCATTGTTGCAACTTGTTATGCTTAATGCTTGACACTAGGGCCCGAGTGCCATGATTTCAGATCTGAACATGTTATTGTATCATGAGGATAATTATTGTTTTAGATCATATCTATGAGTTGTATACACATATTATTATCCGGAACCGATGGCCCCAAAGTGACAGCAATTGGGATAACCGGAGGGAATGGCTGTGATGTGAGGATTACATGTGTTCACGGAATGTTAATGCTTTGCTCCGGTACTTTATTAAAAGGAGTACCTTAATTGCCAGTAGTTTCCCTAGAGGCCCCGCTGCAAACGGGCTGGCAGGACAAAAGATGATGTGCAAGTTTCTCATTGCGAGCACGCACAACTAAATTGGAATACATGCTTATGATTAGTTAATACCTGGATGCTTTATATTATTTATCTGCAAATTCCTATGCTATGATATTACATGAATTATCTTATCCATGCAACGCCCGTACATCCGTCCCTATGCCTACAGTATTTTAATCCTGCTGTCTACCGTAATCACAATCGCTGTCTTAATTCTGCTGCTGCTATTATTTCACTACTGTCTCTGCTATAAAACTGTTGCTACTGATAATCTGTCTCGAGCAAGTCTATTCACAGGTGCAGCTGATCTGACAAATCATCTGTTAAAGCTTATAAATATTCTTTGGCTCCCCTTGTGTCGAATCAATAAATTTGGGTTTTACTTCCCTCGAAGACTGTTGCGATCCCCTATACTTGTGGGTCATCAAGACTATTTTCTGACGCCGTTGCCGGGGAGCATAGCTTTATTTATAAGCCCACCTGAGTGTGATATTGTTCGCTGGAATTTATTCATCATGGGAAAACCTGCTGATAAGAAGTTTCCCATACTGCCATCCACTACAAGAAAAGGTACGACTCTGAGTACCTCTGCTGCTCTTGACTCTCCAACTGTGATGAGTAAGTTTGTTACACCACCACAACCTACACGTTCTGTTACTACTGCTGAATCTGAAATTACTTATGATGATGCTTCTACTGCTCTTGATGAAACTGGTTCATTAGGTCCCTTTTTAGATGCTACTATTGCTAAATCTAAACAAATTGAAAATGCTGAAATTCCTGATGAAAATGCTGAAACACCTGTTAATTCACCCGAATTTACACGTGATACTTATGATGAGCGTGATGATATGTATGTGGATCTTGATGATGCTCTTGTTGAAGAAATTAATGCTATTAAAGATGCTAGTGCTATTAAAAATCTTGTTGAAAAACGTGCTGTTAGATATAAATTATCTCCTGATGCTAAGTTTGCTACATCTCCTATAAACATTAAAGATAAAGCTTATGATTTCTCTCTTGATTTGGCTCATATAGCTATTGTTGAAAGAGAACCTTTTTGTGGAACTGAAAATGAAAGTGTTGTAGTACACATGAATGTATTGTCTGATCTAAGTGGAATATTTGCTGAGGACATTAAAAGACGCACTTACTTTGTTGCTAAAATATTTCCTTTTTCATTAAAAGGAGAAGCTAAAACCTGGTATAATAATTTGTCTCCTGATTCCATCACTAGTCCTAAGGGTTTCCTTGATGCTTTCTTTCAAAAATATTTTCCTGCTAGTGCTCAACATGATGCTTTGTTAAGAATCTATAATTTTAATCAAGATGAAGATGAGAAATTGCCTAAAGCTTGGACACGCTTTTGTTCCATTTTAAGAGGCCAGCCGAACCATGATTTGGAGAAAAATGATCTACTTGATTTATTTTATAGTGGACTAACTGCTGAATCTAGGACATACCTAGATAGTTTTGCTAGTTGTGTTTTCAGGAAAAGGACTCCCGAAGAGGCTGAGGAATTATTAGCCATGATATGCAAGAATAATGATGATTGGGATATTCCTGAACCTACTCCAACACCACCACCAACACCGAAGAAGGGAGGTATGATTGAATTAAATGAAGAAACAATGAAGGAAGCTAAAAGATCTCTTAAGGAGAGTGGTATTAAATCTGAAGATGTGAAGTATTTACCTCCTATTGAAGAATTATGTAAGCCAATTCCTCCTTCAACCGTAATTGAGGTACACTCTCTCCAAAGGTTTGATGATGGAGATATCCCTTACTCTAAACCTCCTGCTCAGTGCTTAGATGAATTTGATACTTTTATTACTAAGCAATGCAATTTTAATATGAGAATAGAGAATCATTTAATGGAAAATTCTCGTGCTATTAGTGATTTGCATGATACTGTTGATAGAACTTCTAATGATGTTAAAGTGCTCATTAAACACTTTCATATGGTTCAAACTCAAATAGATCAACTCACTAAAGTGCAAAAAGAATTGCGAGCGAATGCCTCTATAGCTAAAGGAAAACTTGTTTGTGAAGTAACAACTAGAGGTGGTAAATCTACTCAAGACCCTTTGTATCCTGAAGGACATTATAAAAGAATTGAACAAGATTCTCAACGTGTTAATGAACCTAGTACTCCTTCTAGGAAAAAGAAAAAGAAACATAAAACTGTTGTAGAATCCTCTGAACCTGTTAATGATCCTAATAGTATATCTGTTTCTGATGCTGAAACTGAAAGTGGTAATGAACACAACAATGATGATGCTAATAACAATGATAATGATAAAAATGCTAATTCGGATAGAGAAGAATTAGAGGAGGAACGTGAAAAGCATGTTAAAAATAAAAAGTACACTAAAGAGGATTTTAATGCTAAGAAACATGGTAATGAAAGAGAACCTTGGGTCCAAAAACCAATGCCTTTTCCTGCTAAGAAACTTAAAACAAAAGAGGAAGAACATTATAATAAATTTTGTGATTGGATGAAACCATTGTTCTTGCAAATTCCTTTGACTGATGCTATTAAGTTGCCTCCTTATTCTAAATATATGAAAGATATTGTGACTAACAAAAGGAAAATTCCTAATGAGGAAATATCTACTATGCTAGCTAATTACTCTTTTAATGGCAAAGTTCCAAAGAAACTGGGTGATCCAGGTATTCCAACTATTCCCTGCTCTATCAAAAATAATTATGTTAAAACTGCTCTATGTGACTTGGGAGCTGGAGTAAGTGTTATGCCTTTCTCTCTTTACAAGAGACTTTACCTTGATAAATTGATACCTACCGATATATCTTTGCAAATGGCTGATAAATCTACTGCTGTTCCTGTTGGAATTTGTGAGGATGTTCCTGTTCAAATAACTACCAATTGTTTAATTATGACTGACTTTGTTGTTCTTGAAATGCCTGAAGATGATAATATATCTATTATTCTTGGAAGACGTTTTCTAAATACTGCAGGTGCTGTTATTGATTGCAATAAAGGAAAAGTTACTTTTAATGTTCATGACAAGGAGCATACTGTTTATTTTCCCAAGAAAGTTGATAAAATGCCTGGAGTTAATACAATTACCAATTTGAGATCTATTAGAGTGGGAAGTATTGATTGCCCATATAGAGAAGAATACAAAACTCTCATGATTGGATCCATACCAATTCAATATAAGGTAACATGAGTGTCTCATATAGTTTAAAATCTTTTATGTCATATAAAATTCATTTGGTGGCAAGACTTGATCAACCTTGTTAACAAGTGCATTTTAAATGCATAAAGAGGCTAAACAATTTTATTTCTCTCATTCTTGTTTTACCTGCTGTAATGTTATTTAGTTTGCAATGTTTAGTTGAATTTGTTGTTAGAAAATAATTTTTCAATATTGAATTTAATAATGCAAAATACCAGAAAATGAAAAAAATAAAGTTTCTCAGAAAATTAAAATTTTTATATCAAAAATCATATTTTTCGAGGAGGGACCTGGAAGTGCCAGAGAGCAACCAGGGAGGCCCACAGGGCCACCTCACCACATGGTGGCGCGGCAGCCTCCAGGCCGCGCCAGCACATGGTGTGGGGCCCACAGGCCCCCCCACTTGCTCTCTCTCCTTCCCCTGCCTTCCTCTTGCCCGAAAAATCACTTTTGGATAGCTCAAACTCGTGTTCTTGCTACTCATTTCCTGTGATTTTGATCTCCACATTCAGCCAATTTCTGTTGCTGAAATTTGGTGCATCTACTCTCCGGTATGTGACTCCTCCGAATATCCAAGTAGATTTTTGTTAACTCTCTTGCTGGTTTGTTTTAGTATCTAGTATTAATATGCCTAGTATTTATTTCAGTTCATTATGCAAAAACACAAAAATATTTTGCTTTGTTGTGTGCTGTTTTGCGCAGGGACAGATTTCTGCTGTCCACCGTTTAAATCATAACTCTTCACAGAAATATCGGAATGACCTGAAATTTCGTGTGCATGTTCCTCAGATGTGTACGCAACTTTCATTAGTTTTGAGTTTTCTGATCTGGGCATGTTAAGGCCTTCGAAAAAATTCGTCTTTGCTGGCTGTTCTGTTTTTAGTTCCTAAATCCGAAAACCCAAAAATATTTGCTGTTTCTCTTTGGTTTTGTATAGTTTGTTTCAGAGGTCATTACCTTCGGTTACTCCATGGAGCTTGGTTATTATTTCATATCTTTCAAGCACACAAGTGATAAGGCAATTATGATGATCTATGACAATTCGAGTTGGGTAAGAGGCTGGTAATGAACTCTATTTGTTTCTCATTTTTGTACATATACTCATTCATGTGAGCATGCTTAGATGGTTCACATAAGGTATATGTCGATTGGTGGATGCTTAGTAGTTCGTGTTCTCTTATGATCGTTTCCAATTTATTTATGATGGATGTCATGTTTCTATGGATATTTGCTTGCATTGTTTTGCTCATAATAGAATATGACATTGTGGTATCCTCCTCTGAATAATTCATTTGAATTGACTTGGCACATGTTTACACATGTTATGACTGAAAACAAAAAGTCAATTAAGCCTTGATGACATATTTTGCTTCAGAGTTCCAGTATCATTTTTATGCCTCCGTTAATTCTATTTCGTCGCAAGCATGATTATGACGGTTATTGCTCTCTTGAATTGTCGCTTTCCCATCTTTTGCTAGCCTCCACTTGTACTAAGCTGAAAATGCTTGTGCTTCCAAACCCCTGAAAACCAAGTTATTCCAAAGAGTCCACCATAAACACCTATGCATGGCAATTTCGAACCATTCAAGTAAATTTGCATGTGCTACCTTTAAAACATTCAAACACTTCTCAATTTGTGCCACTGTTTTAAGCTCATGAGGAAGTAGTAGTTGGGCTTGTTATCTTCCATACTAATTAGGTAATTGACTTGCATGCTACATCTGCTCGTCACTAATTTTGCAAAGAGCTGGTTAGACCACTATAATATCAAAAGTTTTGAAAAATGAAAAAATAGACACTCCTCCATGGTATGTGATTGCTGGTGGGCACCCGAGGATTCGGTTAGCCATGGTTTGTGAAAAGCAAAGGTTGGGAGGAGTGTCAAAATATCAAAAAGATAAAATATAAAGATGCATATTATAAATGCTTGATTTTAAATAATTCGGAACCGCTCTCAACTTGCTTAGTATGGAAGATAACAAGAACTCTATTGCCATTCGTTGACGGAACAACCACCACTCAAAAACAATTTTACCTCTGTTTTCAAATGATAAGAAGCTCTAGCACATGTTAAATCCCTGCTTCCCTCAATGAAGGGCATATCTTTTACTTTATTGTTGAGTCACCATCCTTCTTTGAGCACCTTCTTGAGAGCATAATTGTCATTCTTAGTGTAATGTGCTTGTCCCTTAATATGTTAACCGCGGTGTAATCTTGATGCTTTTATCTTTGATATCCTTATCTCTAGTCTTCCCTTGAAACTCAGAGGTGCCTGGGCATTTATGTTTTGCTGTTCAATTCGGGCAAGCGAGATACCACTTTATCATACTTTCTTATGAGCCTTGCAATCCTGTGAATTGATATGTTCCATGTTATTTATCATTGGTATAATTGGCATCTTTTCATGGTTTACATAACTATTGGGTGACACCGTTTATATATGTCTTGTTATGAATAGTCTAAGCATTTGTCCTCATAATGAGAATATTTACATCACATGAGCAAATAAGTTCGTGAAAGTTCTTTTATCGCACTCAGTTGTCAACTGAATTGCTTGAGGACAAGCAATAAGCTAAGCTTGGGGGGAGTTGATACGTCCAAAACGTATCTACTTTCCCGAACACTTTTGCTATTGTTTTACCTCTAATTTGTGTGTTTTGAATGCAACTAACACGGAGTCACGGACTAACGCTGTTTTCAGCAGAATTACCCTGGTGTCTTGTTTCTGTGCAGAAAAATCAACTTTATGGAAAAAACCCCGAAAAACACCTAGAAGTCATTTTTTCATCGGGAGGGTCCAGGAACCACGAAGACCAAACGGAGGAGGGCAGCGAGGCGCCCACACCACGTGCTCGCGCGGGTGGGGCCCCGCCGTGCCAGGAGGTGGTGTGACCGCCTCGGTCACCCCCTCGCGACCCCCTCTCGGTTATAAGTCCCTCCTGACCTAAAAACGCACGGGGGGTATCCACTTTTGCGAGAAACATCTCCGTACGCCGCCGCCACCGCGAACCCTAGTTCGGGGACCAGAAGTCTCTATTCCGGCACCCTGCCGGGACGGGGAATCGAAGGGGATCATCGCCATCGTCATCGCGAACGCCTCTCCATCAACCATCCATGTTTCCCCCATCCATGTGTGAATAATCCACCGCTGTAGGCTTGAGGGGATGGTAGGGATTGGATGAGATCATTCATGTAATAGCTGTAATATCGTTAGGGCATGGTGCCTAGTATCCGTTATCGGTGTTTTACGTCATTGTTGCAACTTGTTATGCTTAATGCTTGACACTAGGGCCCGAGTGCCATGATTTCAGATCTGAACATATTATTGTATCATGAGGATAATTATTGTTTTAGATCATATCTATGAGTTGTATACACATATTATTGTCCGGAACCGATGGCCCCAAAGTGACAGCAATTGGGATAACCGGAGGGAATGGCTGTGATGTGAGGATTACATGTGTTCACGGAATGTTAATGCTTTGCTCCGGTACTTTATTAAAAGGAGTACCTTAATTGCCAGTAGTTTCCCTAGAGGCCCCGCTGCAAACGGGCTGGCAGGACAAAAGATGATGTGCAAGTTTCTCATTGCGAGCACGCACAACTAAATTGGAATACATGCTTATGATTAGTTAATACCTGGATGCTTTATATTATTTATCTGCAAATGCCTATGCTATGATATTACATGAATTATCTTATCCATGCAACGCCCGTACATCCGTCCCTATGCCTACAGTATTTTAATCCTGCTGTCTACCGTAATCACAATCGCTGTCTTAATTCTGCTGCTGCTATTATTTCACTACTGGCTCTGCTATAAAACTGTTGCTACTGATAATCTGTCTCGAGCAAGTCTATTCGCAGGTGCAGCTGATCTGACAAATCATCTGTTAAAGCTTATAAATATTCTTTGGCTCCCCTTGTGTCGAATCAATAAATTTGGGTTTTACTTCCCTCGAAGACTGTTGCGATCCCCTATACTTGTGGGTCATCACGGAGGCGGCAGGAGCGCGAGCCGCGAGCACAGTGGGTACCGCAAGCAATCCAGCAGAACGGAGGCGTGTCTCCTCAGCACGAAGCTCTGCAAGAACCTCCGAGATAGGAACACGCCCACGAGCAAGTAAGGCAGCACGCCGAGGCTCAAACTCTGTACGGAGGCGTGACAAGAACTCATGGACACGCTGAAACTCCAAGTCTGATCTCACAGTCTGACAGCAACGACAAGCCCCAGAAACAACAGTCCGGAGAGAGTCATGCTGACGCCAGATGGTAGAGCACTGCATATAGAACTCATCAACAGTAGAGTCACCCTGTGATACGTCTCAAACGTATCTGTAATTTCTTATGTTCCATGATTATATTATACCAATTGCTACATATTTTATATACACTTTGTGTTGTTTTATGCATTTTCTGGGACTAACCTATTAATAAGATGCCACAGTGCCAGTTCCCTGTTTTCTGCTGTTTTTGGTTTCAGAAAACCACTTAAGGAAATATTCTCGGAATTGGATGATTTTTATGCCAAAGTCCCTATTTTCCCGACACGTTCCAGAAGTCCGAAGAGGAAACGAAGAAGGGCACCGAGGCGCCGCCATCAAGTGGGGGCGCGGCTCCCCCCCCCCCCCCCCCCCCCCTGCCGCGTGATACGTCTCAAACGTATCTATAATTTCTTATGTTCCATCCTTATATTATACCAATTGCCTACATGTTTTATATACATTTTATATAGTTTTATGCATTTTCTGGAACTAACCTATTAACAAGATGCCACAGTGCCAGTTCCCTGTTTTCTGCTGTTTTTGGTTTCAGAAATCCACTTAAGGAAATATTCTCGGAATTGGACGAAACAAAAACCAAAGGTCTTAGAATCTCCGACACGTTCCAGAAGTCCGAGGGGGAGAAGGAGACGGGGCCCGAGGCGCCCACCTCAAGGGGTGGCGCGGCTCCCCCCCTGGCCGCGCCGGGACCTGAGGTGGGGCCCTCGGGGCTCCACCACCTTCGCCCCTTCGCCTATATAATCCCCCTGAAACCCTAAGGCATAAGGGCCGAACACTTTTCCACTTTTCATCACGGAGCAGCCGCCGTCGTCAACCCTAGTTCGGGGGGATCAGAAGCTCTTCCCGGCACCCTGCCGGAGAGGGGAATCATCAACGGAGGGCTCTACATCACCATGCCCGCCTCCGGACTGATGCGTGAGTAGTTCATCCTTGGACTACGGGTCCATAGCAGTACCTAGATGAAGGGGATCGTGTGCAGAAAACAAAAAAAATTCCTAGCAACGATATCCTTAAAACATGCCAAGATCTATTCTATGCAGATATAGTAGTACGAACGGAGATCGGAATACATACCCTTGTAGACCGAAAGCGGGGATTACGTTCCCGCACAAACGTTGTCGATGAAGACCGACGAAACCGACCTCAAGGTCGTGTAGAGGAAGCAGACCTCCCAGCACTGCTAGCGCAGCACCTCGCAGGGCGTTACACACGTACGGTGGAGACGACGGCCTCCGAAGCTCCAGTCCAGGACGAGCAGCGGAAGACTTGGACCGGAACACCAGCAGCGCGGCAGCGGGCTATGGTGGAAGAGATCCCCCTCTCAACTCGGCGCAACTCCGACAAAGGGAATCACGAAATCGAGAGAGAATTGGGGAATTAATTGGTTGAATTAAAAGGCCAGGGGTGCCCCTTCTTATATAGGCTCCCAGGGGGGAGCCAACTTGCCAGCTGGGCAATGTGGGACTAATCCCACATGCCTGGTGCGGCTATGGCTGTGCCGGCCACCTGGTGGGCCCCTTGTGGCCCACCTAGGCCGGCCACCTTGGCCCCCACCGAATTCCCCTAGGGAATTTCCCCCTCTTGGGCCTTCTTTCGACCAGAAGGCCCATTTAGGGAAATCAGCCTAAATAAATTCGAAAATAAATATATAAAATCATATTTAGACATTAATTACACTAATTAATATCAAACATATTATATATAATTTATTCTAGCTCCGAAAACTATTTCGTCGCTGCCCGATCTCCATCGGACCTCTCCCGGGACGTTCCCGGTGGTCTCTTTCCTTTCCGGTTGTCTTGTCGAAACCCCTTAAGTGTGTTACCCTAGCGGTTCGATATAATAACAGGTATGATCGAGACTCCTCTCCGATCAACGACTAACTCGTAGGCCTGGACCCCATGAATTAATCCCTGTGATATAACGAATGACTTTCATCTATCAAACCTGAACGTAAAGTCTTAAACCTTTTGCCATAGCGATACTTAGCGTGTCCGAGCGTCGTTCATAGATATCTCCATATCTAGCTGACCTCGTTACCGACAACACTATCTTCTACTCGTCTATGATTTCATGTCTCCGTGACCTAGTCACATGCTTGCAAGCTCATTAGACATAATCTCACCGAGTGGGCCCTAGAGTATCTATCCTGCTATGCGGACTGGCAAATCCCGCTCTTGACCCCTCGTCTCAACTACTCCTTTCCGATACCCAAAAGTATCACCGTTATTGTCATACTAATTAAGATACGACGTTTGGTGCAATCAAAGTATCTTCCAGGAATAACAATAAGAGTTGGTCTCACGGTCAAAGGCGCAATGACTACGTCCTACAAATATGGGTATGTCCATCACATCGTTCTCCAACGATATGACTTCCATTGCCGACCGACGCCATGCCCTATGATCGGGAAACCTCGATCATCGATCGCGCAACGAAACTAGTCTTAGTAGAGGCTACTAGGGACCTGGTTGTTTACGCATCACACCCGTATTAATGTTTCCGCTTAATACGGTTATAGCATGACACAAAAACATATTATGAACAAACGAGATATGATAAAGAAATACACTTTATTAATTGCCTCTAGGGCATATCTCCTACAGTCTCCCACTTGCACTAGAGTACAAATTAATCTAGATTACAACTTGGTAAAAGCCGGACACCCATAGCATCTTGGTGTTTCACGTGCTTGTCAAGCGGAAGAGGCTTCGTCAGAGGATCTGACACATTCAGATCCGTATGCACTTTGCAAATCTTCACATCGCCTCCTTGTACGTACTGTCGTATCACATGGAAGCGTCGGAGAATGTGTTTGGCGGTGGAGTGAGACCTTGGCTCTTTGGCGTTAGCAATGGCACCCGTATTGTCGCAGAAGAGGACCACGGGGTCTTGCACGCTCGGGAACACTCCAAGTTCAATGATGAACTTCCTCAGCCACACAGCTTCATTCGCGGCTTCGCAAGCAGCAATGTACTCCGACTCCATTGTAGATTGTGCGACGATGGGTTGCTTCCCACTTCTCCAGCACACGGCGCCCCCATTCACCTTGAACACATAACCTGTCTGTGACTTAGAGTCATCGGGGTCTGAGCAGAAACTTGCATCCACGTAACCTGTTACGCCAAGTTCTTCATCGCAGCCACCATAGACAAGGAACATTTCCTTTGTCTTATTGAGATACTTAAGAATGCTCTTAACAGCAATCCATTGTGCCATTCCAGGATTACTCTGGAAACGGCTTGTCAAACTTAGAGCTAATGCCACATCAGGTCTAGTACTTAACATTGCATACATAATCGATCCTATGGCTGAAGCATAAGGATGTTTAGTCATATCGGCCTTATCCTGTTCCGTTACCGGACACTGTGCCTTTCGCAATGTTTTATTCTTGATAACCGGCAGAGAACCCTTCTTTGCCTTCTCCATACCGAAACGCTTCAATATTTTATCAAGATAAGTACTCTGACTCAACGCTAATAGACGTCTTGATCTATCACGATAGATTTTAATGCCTAAGACGTATGCAGCTTCTCCTAAGTCCTTCATGGAAAACTTACTGTTTAAATAATCCTTCACGCTATTCAGAAGTTCCACATCATTTCCAATCAGCAATATGTCATCTACATATAGTGGTAAGAACACAACCGAGCTCCCACTCATTTTCTTGTAAATGCAGGTCTCTTCCAAATTTTGGACAAATCCAAAACCTTTGATTACCTCATCAAATCGAAGATTCCAGCTCCGAGATGCTTGCTTCAATCCATAAATGGAGCGCTGAAGCTTGCATACCTTGCCAGCATTTTCTGGGTCGACAAAACCTTCCGGTTGTACCATGTACAACTCTTCCTCAATGTTTCCATTTAGGAAGGCTGTTTTGACATCCATCTGCCATATTTCATAATCGTAATAGGCAGCAACTGCTAACAAAATCCGAATAGACTTCAGCATCGCTACCGGTGAAAAAGTTTCATCGTAGTCAATCCCATGAACTTGTCGGAAACCTTTTGCGACAAGCCGAGCTTTATAGACGGTCACATTACCATCAGCATCAGTCTTCTTCTTAAAGATCCATTTATTCTCGACGGCCTTGCGCCCTTCGGGAATATCCATCAAAGTCCACACTTTGTTATCATACATGGATCCTATTTCGGATTTCATGGCTTCTAGCCATTTCTCGGACTCTAGACTCGCCATTGCCTCCTTGTAGTTCGTAGGTTCGTCTTGTTCAATTAACATGACGGTGCAAACCATGTTGCCATACCATTCTGGTGCGATACGAGATCTACCAGACCTACGAGGTAGAATACTTTCCTCGACAGTTTCTCCCACTCCATCTTTGGAGGACGTTTCCGGAATAGCTTCCGTTGCGCCACTCGGAATCTCGAGTTCAGGATCAACGATCTCATCGAGGTCTACCTTCCTCCCACTTACTCCTTTCGCGAGAAACTCCTTCTCTAGAAAGGTACCGGTCTTCGCGACAAACGTTTTGCCCTCAGCTTGGTTGTAGAAGGTGTATCCTACGGTTTCCCGCGGATATCCTACAAAGACGACTTTCTCCGACTTCGGTTCGAGTTTGTCGGGCTGTAGTTTCTTAACATACGCCTCACAACCCCAAACCTTCAGAAACGATAACTTAGGCTTCTTGCCATACCATAATTCATACGGTGTCGTTTCAACGGATTTGGACGGAGCCCTATTTAAAATGAATGCGGCTGTTTCTAACGCATAACCCCAGAAGGATACGGGCAAATCGGTAAGAGACATCATAGATCGGACACTATCCAGTAGAGTACGATTACGTCGCTCGGACACGCCGTTACGTTGCGGTGTTCCGGCAGGCGTAAGTTGGGGTACGATGCCACAACTCTTCAGATGTGTGCCAAACTCAAAACTCAAATACTCGCCACCACGATCGGATCGGAGGTGCTTGATTTTCTTGTTAAGTTGATTTTCAACTTCACTTTGAAATTCTTTGAACTTTTCAAAAATTTCAGACTTGTGTTTCATCAAATAGATATAACCGTATCTACTCAAGTCATCAGTGAAGGTGACGAAGTAACGATAACCATTGCGTGTCGATACGCTCATTGGTCCACACACATCTGTATGTATGATCCCCAATAAATCCGACGCCCGTTCAACGAAACCTTTGAACGGTGTCCTGGTCATTTTGCCCATAAGGCATGGTTCGCATGTATCGAGGGATCCAAAATCCAACGAGTCCAAAAGTCCATCGGAGTGGAGTTTCTTCATGCGCTTTATACCAATATGACCAAGACGGCAATGCCACATATACATGGCGGTATCATCACTACACTTAATCCGTTTGGCTTCTATGTTATGGATGTGAGTACTACGATCGAGATTCAACAAGAATAAACCATTACTCTCGGGAGCATCAACATAAAAGATATCATTCATATAAATAGCACAACTGCTTGATACTGATTTAAATGAATAACCGTCTTGTAACAGTCAAGACCCACTTATAATGTTTACACTCAACGATCGTACAAAATAACACTTATTTAAAACCAAAACTAATCCCGATGGTAGATGTAGAGGGAGCGTGCCGACAGCCACCACGTCGACTCTCGATCCGTTGCCGACGCGCATCGTCACCTCATCCTTAGCCAGCCGCCGTTTATTCCGTAACTCCTCCTGAGAGTTACATATATGAGCAACAGAACCAGTATCAAATACCCAAGTGTTGCTACGGGCGGATGTAAGGTACACATCTATAACATGTATATCAAATATACCTTACTCTTTGTCGACTATCTTGCCAGCTTTCCTATCCTCCAGGTACTTGGGGCAATTGCGCTCAGGTGATCCGATGGTCACCACCATCTTCTCCAGCTTGAGATTTCTAATTCGGCCACTTCGAGCATCTTCAGGATTTCCGACAGGGGTTTTGACGTCCCTTTCATGCCGTAGTCCACGATGGCGTTCTTATAGCTAGGGGGCAGAGAAATCAGCACCCTATCAATAACCAGCTCTTCTGGGATCACACTTCCCAGATCATTCAGGAGCTGAACGCAGCCAAAAAACTTGGCTAAGTGCTCACTTATATTGCCGTGCTCTTCCATCTGGGCTGAGAAGAAAAGCACGGATGCTTCGAACCTCTCAGCCTTGACTTGTCGTGCAAAAACAACCATGAGTTCAGTGATTATCTCATAAGCACCCTTGTTCTCGAAATGGTTTTGCAGGTCAGCCTCCATGGCAAAGAGCATGCCACTCTGGACACAAGAAGAAATCTCCGCCTTAACCTCATGGACATTCCTTTTGATTTCTGAGGCGGTGTTTGGCAGATCACCTAAGGGGGCTTCAAGGATATAGGCCACCTTGTGGGTTTCAAGAATGAACTTCAGGTCGCGGAACCAGGACACGAAGTTAGACCCATCGGTCTTAAGCTTCTCTTTCTCAAGGAACAGTGAGACATCTACAATGGAATTTGCAACAACATAAGACTTTGTTCATAATAATTTTGAGTTATAGTATTTTTAGAAAATAACTAACATAACTCCCACTCAAACGAACATCCCTCCTGGTCGTTTAAGCGATTACACGACCCCTATCCATCGCACCACCCCTCATCGTCAGAGCCGGCAGCACAACTTCAAGGGTAGACAATTGTCCATCACAACAACTCTGTGACTCATGCTCGACCTTTCGGCCTCCGTGTTCCGAGGCCATATCTGCATATGCTAGGCTCGCCACTATAACCTCCACGTAACGCTTGTGCAACATGGCTTACACCCACTGTATGCGAACGACGATATGTCTGACACCCGATCGTCACGGCCTGCCTCATAACGTAGAACTTTCTTGGTGGTGCTCGTTGGAGGAAGAACACTAGTGGTATTTTGAAGGGATCATCTTATATATAACTACCGCCGTGTAACTAATATATACTAATATATATAATCACACAATATAAGATGCACACAAAACATCAAATGTAATGCGATGTGATATAGTCCATTGCGCCATGGTCTTCTTGCCGCCCGCAGTTCATAAACAATTTAATAAACCTACCTTGACCATATCACATAGCCCCTGCAAAATAAAGTTAGACGCTTCTACTTTATCTTTTGCATATTTTACGTGGCTTGGGGCTGTCGTAAATAGAACCGCTTCATACCTACGAACCTTATGACCACAACAACGATCCAATAATTGCATGTTTAAGCATCCCTTTTGGGCCCTCCATTGAAAATGCAAGACCAACTAAAGAGAGAGAGACAGACACCCGCCAGCCACAGATACGGTACAAGCCGTATGTCAGTAGTGGAACCAGTCTCGCGTAAGCGTACGCGTAAAGTCGGTCCGGGCCGCTTCATCAACTCGATGCCGCTGGAATCACAAGTGCACGCTAGAGGGTAGCAAATAACAGGAACGGTGCCCCCGTGCAGAACACGGGTTCTAACAGCGTACAGCTATATCTACGATAGATCGGCTCTGATACCACTGAAGGGGATCGTGTGCAGAAAACAAAAAAAATTCCTAGCAACGATATCCTTAAAACATGCCAAGATCTATTCTATGCAGATATAGTAGTACGAACGGAGATCGGAATACATACCCTTGTAGACCGAAAGCGGGGATTACGTTCCCGCACAAACGTTGTCGATGACGACCGACGAAACCGACCTCAAGGTCGTGTAGAGGAAGCAGACCTCCCAGCACTGCTAGCGCAGCACCTCGCAGGGCGTTACACACGTACGGTGGAGACGACGGCCTCCGAAGCTCCAGTCCAGGACGAGCAGCGGAAGACTTGGACCGGAACACCAGCAGCGCGGCAGCGGGCTATGGTGGAAGAGATCCCCCTCTCAACTCGGCGCAACTCCGACAAAGGGAATCATGAAATCGAGAGAGAATTGGGGAATTAATTGGTTGAATTAAAAGGCCAGGGGTGCCCCTTCTTATATAGGCTCCCAGGGGGGAGCCAACTTGCCAGCTGGGCAATGTGGGACTAATCCCACATGCCTGGTGCGGCTATGGCTGTGCCGGCCACCTGGTGGGCCCCTTGTGGCCCACCTAGGCCGGCCACCTTGGCCCCCACCGAATTCCCCTAGGGAATTTTCCCCTCTTGGGCCTTCTTTCGACCAGAAGGCCCATTTAGGGAAATCAGCCTAAATAAATTCGAAAATAAATATATAAAATCATATTTAGACATTAATTACACTAATTAATATCAAACATATTATATATAATTTATTCTAGCTCCGAAAACTATTTCGTCGCTGCCTGATCTCCATCGGACCTCTCCCGGGACGTTCCCGGTGATCTCTTTCCTTTCCGGTTGTCTTGTCGAAACCCCTTAAGTGTGTTACCCTAGCGGTTCGATATAATAACAGGTATGATCGAGACTCCTCTCCGATCAACGACTAACTCGTAGGCCTGGACCCCATGAATTAATCCCTGTGATATAACGAATGACTTTCATCTATCAAACCTGAACGTAAAGTCTTAAACCTTTTGCCATAGCGATACTTAGCGTGTCCGAGCGTCGTTCATAGATATCTCCATATCTAGCTGACCTCGTTACCGACAACACTATCTTCTACTCGTCTATGATTTCATGTCTCCGTGACCTAGTCACATGCTTGCAAGCTCATTAGACATAATCTCACCGAGTGGGCCCTAGAGTATCTATCCTGGTATGCGGACTGGCAAATCCCGCTCTTGACCCCTCGTCTCAACTACTCCTTTCCGATACCCAAAAGTATCACCGTTATTGTCATACTAATTAAGATACGACATTTGGTGCAATCAAAGTATCTTCCAGGAATAACAATAAGAGTTGGTCTCACGGTCAAAGGCGCAATGACTACGTCCTACAAATATGGGTATGTCCATCACATCGTTCTCCAACGATATGACTTCCATTGCCGACCGGCGCCATGCCCTATGATCGGGAAACCTCGATCATCGATCGCGCAACGAAACTAGTCTTAGTAGAGGCTACTAGGGACCTGGTTGTTTACGCATCACACCCGTATTAATGTTTCCGCTTAATACGGTTATAGCATGACACAAAAACATATTATGAACAAACGACATATGATAAAGAAATACACTTTATTAATTGCCTCTAGGGCATATCTCCTACACTAGATGGTTGTCTTCTCCTTTTGTGCTATCATGTTTAGATCTTGTGAGCTGCCTATCATGATCAAGATCATCTTTATGTAATGCTACATGTTGTGTTTGCTGGGATCCGATGAATATTGAATACTTTGTCATTGCTTCATAATATATCATGTTGTGTGTTGTTTATGATCTTGCATGCTCTCCGTTGCTAGTAGTTGCTCTGGCCAAGTAAATGCTTGTGACTCCAAGAGGGGGTATTTATGCTCGATAGTGCGTTCATGTCTCTATTTAATCTGGGGCAGTGACAGAAAGCTCTAAGGTTGTAGATGTACTGTTGCTACTAGGGATAAAACAGTAGTACTTTATCTAAGGATGATGTTACTTACTTACATTACACACATTGCTTAATGCAATAATCTGTTGCTTGCAACTTAATACTGAAAGGGGTGCGGACGCTAACCGGAAGGTGGATTATTAGTCATACATGCGGTTGGAACGGTCTATGTATATTGTTGTAATGCCCAAATGAATACCACACTTGACATCATGTCATTAGTATATGCATCATTATGCAGCTCTTTATTCTATCAATTGCCCAGCTGTAATTTGTTTACCCGCATGTATGTTATTATTATTATGGAGAGACACCACTAGTGAACTGTGGACCCCGGTCCTTTTCTTTAAACTGATAATACAACCAACTGCAAACTGTTACTTTCATTCTCTGCAAACATCATCCTCCACACATACGTTTAATCCTTTGTTACAGCAAGCCAGTGAGATTGACAACCTCACTGTTTCGTTGGGGCAAAGTAGTTTGATTGTGTTGTGCAGGTTCCACCTCCCTTTCCAACAAGCTGTTTTCTGGCGTCATTGCTAGGGAGATCTTCAGACGTGTTCTTCATCTCCTACTGGTTCGATAACCTTGGTTTCATAACTGAGGTAAGACTTGCCGCTGCACTCATCATACCTTCCTCTTGGGGTTTTCCCAACAACACCACCGTGTGCATCAAGCAAGTTTTCTGGCGCCATTGTCGGGGAGCTGAAGCACATCTGCAAGGGGAGTCTCTCACTTCCCAATCTCTTTACCTTGTTTTTGTCTTGCTTATTTAAATTTTATTTCTTGTTTAGTTTGCTATTAAATATCAAAAGCACAAAAAAATTAGTTACTTGCATTAATATTTATATTTCGGTTTGCTTTTAAATTTCGCTAAAATGACTACTGCTGAGAATACTAAGTTGTGTGACTTCACTAGCACCAACAATAATGATTTTATATGCACACCTATTGCTCCACCTGCTTCCAAAGCAGAATTCTTTGAAATTAAACCTGCTTTGTTAAATCTTGTCATGAAAGAGCAATTTTCTGGTGTTAGTTCTGATGATGCTGCTGCCCATCTAAATAATTTTGTTGAACTTTGTGAAATGCAAAAATATAAGGATATAGATGGTGACATTATAAAACTGAAATTATTTCCTTTCTCCTTGAGAGGAACAGCTAAAGAATGGTTACTTTTATTGCCTAGGAATAGTATTGATTCTTGGATTAAATGCAAAGATGTTTTTATTGGAAAATACTATCCTCCTGCTAAGATCATTTCCCTAAGGAGTAGCATTATGAACTTTAAGAAATTTGATAATGAACATGTTGCTCAAGCTTGGGAAAGAATGAAATCTCTGGTTAAGAATTGCCCAACCCATGGACTGACTGCTTGGATGATCATCCAAACCTTCTATGCAGGACTAAATTTTTCTTAAAGAAATTTATTGGATTCGGCTGCTGGAGGTACTTTTATGTCCATCACTTTGGGGGCTGCAACAAAACTTCTGGACAATATGATGGTTAATTATTCTGAGTGGCATACTGAAAGGACTCCTCAAGGTAAGAAGGTAAATTCTGTTGAAGAAACCTCCTCTTTGAGTGATAAGATTGATATGATCATGTCTATGCTTGTTAATGGTAAATCTCATATGGATCCTAATAATGTTCCCTTAGCTTCTTTAGTTGCACAAGAAGAGCATGTTGATGTGAACTTCATTAAAAATAATAATTTCAACAACAATGCCTATAGGAACAATTATGGTAATAACAACTATAAGCCATATCCTCCTAATAATGTTAATTCTTATGGTAATTCTTATAGCAATAATAGGAATACCTCCTATGAACTTGAAACCATGTTACAAGATTTTATCACTACACAAATTTTCTTTAATAAAACTGTTGAGGAAAAGCTTGGGAAAATTGATATTCTTGCCTCTAAAGTTGATAGTCTTGTTATTGATGTTGATCTTTTGAAATCTAAAGGCATGCCTAATGATACTAATGAGAGTAAGACCCTTGCTAAAATTAATGCCATCCAAGTTCGAATTGATGATAATGTTAGGATGATGGCCCAATTGCGTGCTAGATGGGAAAGAGAGGAACTAGCTAAAAAGGATAATATTGCTAGAGTTTAAACCATCACTACTACTGAAAATAATGTTACTTCACATGCTAGTAAGCTTCCTACTATTAATGGTAACATAATTGGTGTTGGCAATGTTTCTTCTACTACTTCCAAAAAATTAAAATTGCCTCAAACTGCTGAAACTATGCTTGATAAAAGTGCAGAAATTTTTAAGAGCATAGGAAATAATTGTCCCATTACTTTTGATGATAATGAATTTGATTATGATAATTGTAATATCTATGAAGTTATTAAGTTCTTACAAAAGTTAGCCACAAGTCCTAATGCTAGTACTTTAAATATGGCTTTTACTACACATATTACAAATGCTCTCATTAAAGTTAGGGAAGAGAAATTAAAACTTGAAACTTCTATCCCTAAGAAGTTAGAAGATGGTTGGGAGCCCATCATTAAGATAAAAGTGAATGAATTTGATTGCAATGCTTTGTGTGATCTTGGTGCAAGTATTTCTGTTATGCCTAAGAAACTTTATGATATGTATGACTTGCTACTTTTGGAACATTGCTATTTGGATGTTTTTCTTGCTGATAATGCTTTGAAGAAACCTTTGGGGACAATTAATGATGTTCTTATTATGGTTAATAATAACCTTGTCCCCGTTGATTTTATTGTCTTGGATATTGAGTGCAACCCCTCTTATCCTATTGTTTTGGGAAGACCTTTCCTCCGCACGGTTGGTGCTATTATTGATATGAAAGAAAGAAATATAAGGTACCACTTCCCACTTAAGAAAGGTATAGAACACTTCCATAGGAAGAAGATGAAGCTACCTTTTGATTCTATTATTCGTACAAACTATAATGTTGATGCTTCTTCTCTTGGAAATACTTGAGTTTTGCTTTCTGTGCCTAGCTGAAAGGCGTTAAACAAAAGCGCTTATGGGAGACAACCCACTTTTTATTCCTGTTATTTTATTTTCTTGAGTCAAGGAACATGCCTACCTCTGTAGCAATTCCTTTGTATCTTTACTTTATTGCATAGTTGTGCCAAGTTAAGCCTCTAGTAGAAAGTTGATGCTAGATTTGGATTCCTGCGCAGGAACAGTTTTTCTACTGTCCACCGTTAAATTCGTAATTCTTCGCAGAAAAATCAAAATGACCTGGGATTTTTTGTGCGTGATCCTCAGATATGTACGCAACCTTCATTAGTTTTGAGTTTTCTGATTTGAGCAAGTTAAGTGCCTCGAAAAAATTTGTCTTTACGGACTGTTCTGTTTTTGACAGATTCTGCCATTTATTTTGCATTGGTTCTTTTGCTGTTTTTGAATGGATCTTTTTGTTCCATAAAATTCCAGTGGAAGTAGCTAATGTCCAGTACCATGATAATGATTGTCTCCATGCAGAATATGAGAATTTTTTATTATGCACTAACCCTCTAATGAAGTTTACTTTGAGTTTGGTGTGGAGTAAGTTTTCAAGGATCAAGAGAGAGGATGATATGATGTGATCAAGAAGATGAAAGAGCCTAAGCTTGGGGATGCCCCCGTGGGTCACCCAAGCATATTTCAAGAAGACTCAAGCGTCAAAGCTTGGGGATGCCACAGGCATCCCCTTCTTCATCAACAACTTATCAGATTATCTCTAGTGAAACTATATTTTAATTCCGTCACATCTTATGTGCTTTACTTGGAGTGTCTGTTTGTTTTTATTTTTGCTTTTGTTATTTTTGAATAAAATGGATCCTAGCATTCTTGTGTGGGAGAGAGACACGCTCCGCTTTTTCATTTGAATACTCCTATTGTTCAATTATATTTGTTGAGTATTCTTCTATAGCTACTGCAATACTTTCAGCTCTTATTTTTCATGCACCTCTTGTTCAGAGCTGTTAGTTCTCATATGTTATACTCTCTTGCTTCATTGTTAAATACTTGGAGAGTTTATGTTTTAAATAAGTTGATTGGTGTTTGGTTAAGAACAGAAAATGTTAAATGTGGTAGATGGTATAACTAAATGATACATAATCTTGTAGATCATTAAATTGTGTCACTTGAATCGTTGATGTTGTTTTGAGATATTAATATGCTTAATGGTAAACATGATGGTTTAGTAAGGTGGGATGATTAATGGTTGGTCTAGAAAACTTGAAGCTGTGCCACACTTAAATATCCAGTTGATAGCATAATGATATATGACTTCTAATGTTAAAAACAACCGTAATGACTTTGTGTTATGCGCTACGGTCGGGGTCCCAACAGTGACTTGTTCATTTGCCACAGTCCCTCATGGAGTGATTTTCATTATGCCTTGTAAGATCATATTTATAGTTGGAATCTTTTTGCTTGTGAGTTCTAAAGCTGCGGTTTTCATGGCACTTACACCACCATATTTGCTAGCCTATTCGGTACTTTGCATTGCCCTTTCTCACATTGAGAGTTGGTGCATACTTCGCGGGTACATCCAAAACTCGTGGGAGATCTTCATCATGTTCTCCTACACATAAGCCAAATATCTTTCTCAAAACATCCACCATACCTACCTACTACAGCATTTCCATAGCTGTTCCGAGATATATTGCCATGCAACTTTCATCTTAAATTACATGACTTGTTATCATTTATCATTTATATTGCATTGCATGATTCTATATTGCTGATGTGTGGTTTTACCCATGTTACGCTAGATCATTGCATATTGATGCATCGGTGAGGTGTTGTTGGGAAACCCCAAGAGGAAGGTATGAAGTAGTGCAGCAGCAAATTTCACTCAGTTGTGAAACCAAGGTTATCGAACCAGTAGGAAAATAGAGTTTTCTCGGAGGTGTCAACGGCGCCAGAAAAGAGCTTGCGTGTAGTTGACGTGGAACCTGCACACAACAAAATCAAAGTATTTTGCCCCAACTTGACAGTGAGGTTGTCAATCTCACTGGTTTGCTGTAACAAAAGGATTAAACGTATGTGTGGAAAATGATGTTTGTTTGCAGAGAATGAAAGTAACAGGATTGCAGTAGGATTGTTTATCAGTTTGAGGAAAAAGGACCGGGGTCCACAGTTCACTAGTGGTGTCTCTCCATAAATAATAATAGTAGCATACATGCGGGTAAACAAATTATAGCTGGGCAATTGACAGAATAAAGAAGTGCATAATGATGCATATACTATAGTTATGATGGCTAGTGTGATATTCATTTGGGCATTACAACAATATACATAGACCGTTCCAACCGCATCTATTACTAATAATCCACCTTCCGGTTAGCGTCCGCACCCCTTTCAGTATTAAGTTGCAAGCAACAGATAATTGCATTAGGCAATGTGTGTAATGTAAGTAATACAAATACCCTTAGATAAAGTACTACTGTTTTATCCCTAGTAGCAACAGTACATCTATAACCTTAGAGCTTGCTGTCACTACCCCAGATTAAATAGAGACATGAACCTACTATCGAGCATAAATACCCCCTCTTGGAGTCACAAGCATCTACTTGGACAGAGCATCTACTAGCAACGGAGAGCATGCAAGATCATAAACAACGCACTCACAAGATATATTATGAAGCAATAACATAGTACTCAATATTCATCGGATCCCAGCAAACACAACATGTAGCATTACATAAAGATGATCTTGATCATGTTAGGCAGCTCACAAGATCTAAACATGGTAGCACAAGAGGAGAAGACAACCATCTAGCTACTGCTATGGACCCGTAGTCCAAGGATGAACTACTCAAGCATCAGTCCGGAGGCGGGCATGGTGATGTTGAGCCCTCCGGTGATGATTCCCCTCTCCGGCAGGGTGCCGGGAGGAGCTTCTGAACCCTCCTGATCTAGGGTTGACGACGGCGGCGGCTCTGGACTTCGTGGAGGAAAAAGGTGCGCGTCCTAGGTCTTGTAATTCTGGGAGGTATAAGTAGGCGAAAGGGCGAAGGCGGCGGGGCCTCGAGGGCCCCACACCCCGTGCTCACGCGGCCAGGGGGGACCCGCGCCGGGAGGGGGTGTGGGCCCCTCGGGGTCCTCCTCCGTCACCTCTTCGGTGTTCTGGAACCTCCCGGGGAAAATAAGCACTTTAACGTTTCGTTTGTCCAATTCCGAGAATATTTTCTTAACAACTTTTCTGAAACCAAAAACAGCAGAAAACAGGCAACTGGCACTGTGGCATCTTGTTAATAGGTTAGTCCCAGAAAATGCATAAAATGATATAAAAGTGTATATAAAACATGTAGCAATTGGCATAATATAAGCATGGAACATAAGAAATTATAGATACGTTTCAGACGTATCAAGCATCCCCAAGCTTAGTTCTACTCGTCCCGAGTAGGTAAAACGATAACAAGAAAAATTTCTGAAGTGACATGCTTCACACAATCTTGATCAAATAATAATGTAATGCATGTAAGTTGAGATCAAATGAATAAAAGCTGTAGTTTATATTGATATCAAATGAGTAATGAATAAACAAGTAGGCAAAACAAAGCAAAACTTTCAATGAATCAGTAATAGAGAACAATCAACCGTGCATAGTAGATATTAAAGATGATTTAAGCTTCAAGCACAACAATATAATCATCTAATGAATCAAACAATCATGACAACTTTGTGAAAGGATCAAGTCAAGTGATAGCAATATGCACATAGAAGATCATTTCTCTATTCGTTCACACAAAAACAAGCAAGTGTTCAGCGTTGGTTCCTGGCACCAGGATGTTGTGGCTAAGAGAATAATAATGGGGGTTTGGAAGGCCAACGGAAGAAAGTCTCACACAGCTGAAAGTGATCATTAGATAAGAGGAAGTCTTATAATCGAAGCTATGCAAGGAGTAGTGATTGCCACACAACGGATGCACATAGAGCTATAAGTGTATAAAAGCTCTCCAATGGAACTAGTGGGGGTGCATCTAACTTGCTTGCTCATGAAGACCTAGAGCACTTTTGAGGAGGCTCATCATTGGAATATACAAGCCAAGTTCTATAGTGTAAAGTTCCCCACATAGTTATGCAAGTAAAACATGAAAACTCTCACATATGAAGTAAAGGTGCTAAACATGAGCACAAATGATGACTATGAATAATATGGGTGCTATAACATGAGCACAAGTGTGAATAAAGAGTAGTAATGTTGCCCCCTTTTTTATTCTTTCTTTCTTTTTTTTCTCTTTTTTCTTTTTTTTTGTATATTTCTATTTCTCTTTTCGATGGCCTCCATGGCTCTTTTCACTTTTAGGGGCAAACATCCTAATATGATAATATGACAACACACTTTTTGATACAAGGATCTCATAATGGATAAAACATGGTGTATGAAACGGTGCCTCTGCCAGTGTAGCAGGATATGCAATGATCTAGCGTAACATGGGTAAAACCACACATCAGCTATATAGAATGATGCAAAGCAATATATAAATGATAAATGACAACAAGTCATGTAATGTAAGATGAAAGTTGCCTGGCAATATATCTCGGAACAGCTATGGAAATGCTGTAGTAGGTAGGTATGGTGGATGTTTTGAGAAAGATATTTGGCTTATGTGTAGGAGAACATGATGAAGATCTCCCACGAGTTTTGGATGTACCCGCGAAGTATGTACCAACTCTCAATGTGAGAAAGGGCAATGCAAAGTACCGAAGAGGCTAGCAAATATGGAGGTGGAAGTGCCATGAAAACCGCAGCTTTAGAACTCACAAGAAAAAGATTCCAAATAGAAACATGATCTTACAAGGCATAATGAAAATCACTCCACGAGGGACTGTGGCAAATGAACAAGTCACTGTTGGGACCCCGACTGTAGCGCATAACACAAAGTCATTACGGTTGCTTTTAACATTAGGAGTCATATTTCATTATGCTATCAACTGGAAATTTAAGTGTGGCACAGCTTCAAGTTTTCTAGACCAACCATTAATCATTCCACCGTACTAAACCATCATGTTTACCATTAAGCATATTAATATCTCAAAACAACATCAATGATTCAAGTGACATAATTTAATGATCTACAAGATTATGTATCATTTAGTTATACCATCTACCACATTTAACATTTTCTGTTCTTAACCAAACACCAATCAACTTATTTAAACATAAACTCGCCAAGTATTTAACAATGAAGCAAGAGAGTATAACATATGAGAACTAACAGCTCTGAACAAGAGATGCATGAAGCTAATAGTATTGAAATAACATAGAAGAATACTCAACAAGTATAAGTGAAGAATAGGAGTATTCGAATGAAAAAGCAGAGCGTGTCTCTCTCCCACACAAGAATGCTAGGATCCGTTTTATTCAGAAAACAAAAATAATAAAAGCAAAAACAAAAACAAACTGACGCTTCAAGTAAAGCACATAAGATGTGGCCGAATTAAAATATAGTTTCACTAGAGATAACCTGATAAGTTGTTGATGAAGAAGGGGATGCCTCGGGCATCCCCAAGCTTTGACGCTTGAGTCTTCTTGAAATATGCTTGGGTGACCCACGGGGGCAACCCCAAGCTTAGTCTCTTTCATATTATTGATCACATCATATCATCCTCTCTCTTGATCCTTGAAAACTTCCTCCACACCAAACTCAAAGTAAACTTAATTAAAGGGTTAGTGCACAAAAAATTCTTATATTCTGCATGAACACAATTGCTACCAATGCTACTGGACATTAGCTACAGCCACTGATACTTTATGGAACAAAAAGATCCATTCAAAATAGTAAAAGAGGCATTGCAAAATAAATGGCAGAATCTGTCAAAAACAGAACAGTCCCTAAAGACGAATTTTTTCGAGACACTTAACTTGCTCAAATCAGAAAACTCAAAACTAATGAAAGTTGCATATATATCTGAGGATTACGCACAAAAAATCACAGGTCCATCCGATTTTTCTGTAAAGAGTTATGAATTTAACGGTGGACAGCAGAAAACAGTTTCAACACAGCAATCCAAATCTAGCATCAACTTTCTACTAGAGGCTTAACTTGACACAACAATGCAATAAAGTAAAGATACAAAGGAATTGCTACAGAGGTAGACATCTTCCTTGACTCAATAAAATAAAATAACAGAAATAAAAAGTGGGTTGCCTCCCATAAGCGCTTTTCTTTAACGCCTTTCAGCTAGGCACAGAAAGTGATATTCAAGTATTATCCAAATCAAGAACATAATTCCTCTCAACCATGCATTGTATTTTATCTATATAAGGTACAGAGGTTCCTTTTTCATTACCTTTGGATTTACTACATTCATCAAATGGGTTTTGAGGAACAATCCAATCAAAATTTTCTTCCAAGGCTTCATGCATAGCTACAAGTTTAATAGGTATTGGCACTTTAATTTCCTCCCCCTTAGTAGGTTCAGTTTTACCCAATTTTTCAAGTGAATTAATAACATCTACACATGAGCCTAGCATATCAAAACGATCAAAGACTTTCCTAGCTTCTATAGCAACATCACCAAATTCATTAAGCAAGGTTTCCATAATAAAATCTTTCTTTTCAGCATTTCTAACATCATGAAGATTAAGAAACATTTGTTGTATTATAGGATGTAGGTTAACAAACCTAGCCTCTAGCATGTGAACTAAAGAAGCTGTAGCAGTTTCATAATTAGGAGCAAGTTCTGCTATGGATTTCTCCCTAAGATCCTTATGCTTACTAACATGATTAAAGAATTCTTCAATATTCTCCTTTCCAATTATAGAACCACTACCTACTGACAGGTCTTTCAGGGTGTACTTAGGAAGCAACATTATAGCAAAAGTAAAACTAAAACCGAAATAACAATAATACTAAACCGAAATAATAAATATGCAAACCGAAATAAAAATAGTAATGCAAGTAACTAATTTTTTTTGTATTTTTGACATTAAGCAAACAAGACAATAATAAAAATAAACTAAACAAGACAATAACAAAATAAAAAGATTGGATGTGAGAGACTCCCATCGTAGAAGAGCTTAGTCTCCCCGGCAACGGCGCCAGAGAAGAGCTGTTGACGAGGGAGACAAAATCTTCCGAACAGAGGAACTCCAATTTCCCCGGCAACGGCGCCAGAAAAGAGCTTGATGCACCGGAGAGGTGTTGTTGGGAAACCCCAAGAGGAAGGTATGAAGTAGTGCAGCAGCAAATTTCCCTCAGTTGTGAAATCAAGGTTATCGAACCAGTAGGAAACTAGAGTTTTCCCGGAGGTGTCAACGGCGCCAGAAAAGAGCTTGCGTGTAGTTGACGTGGAACCTGCACACAACACAATCAAAGTATTTTGCCCCAACTTGACAGTGAGGTTGTCAATCTCACTGGCTTGCCGTAACAAAAGGATTAAACGTATGTGTGGAAAATGATGTTTGTTTGCAGAGAATGAAAGTAACAGGATTGCAGTAGGATTGTTTATCAGTTTGAGGAAAAAGGACCGGGGTCCACAGTTCACTAGTGGTGTCTCTCCATAAATAATAATAGTAGCATACATGCGGGTAAACAAATTACAGCTGGGCAATTGACAGAATAAAGAAGTGCATAATGATGCATATACTATAGTTATGATGGCTAGTGTGATATTCATTTGGGCATTACAACAATATACATAGACCGTTCCAACCGCATCTATGACTAATAATCCACCTTCCGTTTAGCGTCCGCACCCCTTTCAGTATTAAGTTGCAAGCAACAGATAATTGCATTAGCCAATGTGTGTAATGTAAGTAATACAAATACCCTTAGATAAAGTACTATTGTTTTATCCCTAGTAGCAACAGTACATCTACAACCTTAGAGCTTGCTGTCACTACCCCAGATTAAATAGAGACATGAACCAACTATCGAGCATAAATACCCCCTCTTGGAGTCACAAGCATCTACTTGGCCAGAGCATCTACTAGCAACGGAGAGCATGCAAGATCATAAACAACGCACTCACAAGATATATTATGAAGCAATAACATAGTACTCAATATTCAACGGATCCCGGCAAACACAACATGTAGCATTACATAAAGATGATCTTGATCATGTTAGGCAGCTCACAAGATCTAAACATGGTAGCACAAGAGGAGAAGACAACCATCTAGCTACTGCTATGGACCCGTAGTCCAAGGATGAACTACTCACGCATCAGTCCGGAGGCGGGCATGGTGATGTAGAGCCCTCCGGTGATGATTCCCCTCTCCGGCAGGGTGCCGGGAGGAGCTTCTGAACCCTCCCGATCTAGGGTTGACGACGGCGGCGGCTCTGGACTTCGTGGAGGAAAAAGGTGCGCGTCCTAGGTCTTGTAATTCTGGGGGGTATAAGTAGGCGAAAGGGCGAAGGCGGCGGGGCCTCGAGGGCCCCACACCCCGTGCTCGCGCGGCCAGGGGGACCCGCGCCGGGAGGGGGTGTGGGCCCCTCGGGGTCCTCCTCCGTCTCCTCTTCGGTGTTCTGGAACCTCCCGGGGAAAATAAGCACTTTGACGTTTCGTTTGTCCAATTCCGAGAATATTTCCTTAACAACTTTTCTGAAACCAAAAACAGCAGAAAACAGGCAACTGGCACTGTGGCATCTTGTTAATAGGTTAGTCCCAGAAAATGCATAAAATGATATAAAAGTGTATATAAAACATGTAGCAATTGGCATAATATAAGCATGGAACATAAGAAATTGTAGATACGTTTGAGACGTATCACATATCCTGCTACACTGGCAGAGGCACCGTTTCATACATTATGTTTTATTCCTTATGAGATCCTTGTATCAAAAGTGTGTTGTCATATTAGAAAGTTTGCCCCTAAAAGTGAAAAGAGCCATGGAGGCCATCGAAAAGAGAAACAGAAAAATACAAAAAAATGGAAAAATAGAAAGAAAAAATAGAATAAAAAGGGGGCAACATTACTACTCTTTATCCACACTTGTGCTCATGTTATAGCACCTGTAATATTCATAGTCATCATTTGTGCTCATGTTTAGCACCTTTACTCCATATGAGAGAGTTTTCATGTCTTACTTGTATAACTATGTGGGGAACTATACACTATAGAACTTGGCTTGTATATTCCAATGATGAGCCTCATCAAAAGTGCTCTAGGTCTTCATGAGCAAGCAAGTTAGATGCACCCCCACTAGTTCCATTGGAGAGCTTTCATACACTTATAGCTCTATGTGCATCCGTTGTGTGGCAATCACTACTCCTTGCATAGCTTCGATTATAAGACTTCCTCTTGTCAGCTTTGTGAGACTTTCTTCCGTTGGCCTTCCAAACCCCCTGATACGTCTCAAACGTATCTATAATTTCTTATGTTCCATGCTTATATTATACCAATTGCCTACATGTTTTATATACATTTTATATAGTTTTATGCATTTTCTGGAACTAACCTATTAACAAGATGCCACAGTGCCAGTTCCCTGTTTTCTGCTGTTTTTGGTTTCAGAAATCCACTTAAGGAAATATTCTCGGAATTGGACGAAACAAAAACCAAAGGTCTTAGAATCTCTGACACGTTCCAGAAGTCCGAGGGGGAGAAGGAGACGGGGCCCGAGGCGCCCACCTCAAGGGGTGGTGCGGCTCCCCCCTGGCCGCGCCGGGACCTGAGGTGGGGCCCTCGGGGCTCCACCGCATTCGCCCCTTCACCTATATAATCCACCCCGAAACCCTAAGACAAAAGGGCCGAACACTTTTCCACTTTTCATCACGGAGCCGCCGCCGTCGTCAACCCTAGTTCGGGGGGGATCAGAAGCTCTTCCCGGCACCCTGCCAGAGAGGGGAATCATCACCGGAGGGCTCTACATCACCATGCCCGCCTCCTGACTGATGCGTGAGTAGTTCATCCTTGGACTACGGGTCCATAGCAGTAGCTAGATGGTTGTCTTCTCCTATTGTGCTATCATGTTTAGATCTTGTGAGCTGCCTATCATGATCAAGATCATCTTTATGTAATGCTACATGTTGTGTTTGCTGGGATCCGATGAATATTGAATACTTTGTCATTGCTTCATAATATATCATGTTGTGTGTTGTTTATGATCTTGCATGCTCTCCATTGCTAGTAGTTGTTCTGGCCAAGTAAATGCTTGTGACTCCAAGAGGGGGTATTTATGCTCGATAGTGGGTTCATGTCTCTATTTAATCTGGGGCAGTGACAGAAAGCTCTAAGGTTGTAGATGTACTGTTGCTACTAGGGATAAAACAGTAGTACTTTATCTAAGGATGATGTTACTTACTTACATTACACACATTGCTTAATGCAATAATCTGTTGCTTGCAACTTAATACTGAAAGGGGTGCGGACGCTAACCGGAAGGTGTATTATTAGTCATAGATGCGGTTGGAACGGTCTATGTATATTGTTGTAATGCCCAAATGAATATCACACTAGACATCATGTCATTAGTATATGCATCATTATGCAGCTCTTTATTCTATCAATTGCCCAGTTGTAATTTGTTTACCTGCATGTATGCTATTATTATTATTATGGAGAGACACCACTAGTGAACTGTGGACCCCGGTCCTTTTCTTTAAACTGATAATACAACCAACTGCAAACTGTTACTTTCATTCTCTGCAAACAAACATCATTTTCCACACCATACGGTTAATCTCTTTGTTACAGCAAGCCGGTGAGATTGACAACCTCACTGTTGAGTTGGGGCAAAATTTCTTGATTGTGTTGTGCAGGTTCCACCTCCACCAAGCAATTTCTGACGCCATTGCAAGGGGGAGTCCTTCAGACGTGTTCTTCATCTCCTACTGGTTCGATAACCTTGGTTTCATAACTAAGGGAAATTTGCTGCTGCACTACTTCACACCTTCCTCTTGGGGTTTTCCAACTACACACCCGTGAGTGCATCAAAGAATTTCTGGCGCCGTTGTCGGGGAGATAGGAGCACCTCTGTTCAGAAGTCCTTGACGCTCCCTCGTCAACTCAGCGCTCAGCAAAGAATTTCTGGCGCCGTTGCCGGGGAGCTGAAGCACATCTGCAAGGGGAGTCTCTCACTTCCCAATCTCTTTACTTTGTTTTTGTCTTGCATTTTATTTACTGTCTTGTTTGCTTAATATCAAAAAAACACAAAAAAAATAGTTACCCGCATTTTATTTACTTTGTTATTATCTTGTTTGCTTCTTATTATCAAAAATACAAACAAATTAGTTACTTGCATTATTATTGTTATTTCGGTTTGCATATTTATTATTTCGGTTTAGTACTTTGTTTATTTCGGTTTAGTATCATTGTTATTTTGGTTTGTCTTTTTACTTGATTAAGATGACTACTGCTGAGAATACTAAGTTGTGTGACTTTACTAGCACCAACAATAATGATTTTATATGCACACCTATTGCTCCACCTGCTTCCAAAGCAGAATTCTTTGAAATTAAACCTGCTTTGTTAAATCTTGTCATGAAAGAGCAATTTTCTGGTGTTAGTTCTGATGATGCTGCTGGCCATCTAAATAAGTTTGTTGAACTTTGTGAAATGCAAAAATATAAGGATATAGATGGTGACATTATAAAACTGAAATTATTTCCTTTCTCCTTGAGAGGAAGAGCTAAAGAATGGTTACTTTCATTGCCTAGGAATAGTATTGATTCTTGGATTAAATGCAAAGATGCTTTTATTGGAAAATACTATCCTCCTGCTAAGATTATTTCCCTAAGGAGTAGCATTATGAACTTTAAGCAATTTGATAATGAACATGTTGCTCAAGCTTGGGAAAGAATGAAATCTCTGGTTAAGAATTGCCCAACCCATGGATTGACTGCTTGGATGATCATCCAAACCTTCTATGCAGGACTAAATTTTTCTTCAAGGAATTTATTGGATTCAGTTGCTGGAGGTACTTTTATGTCCATCACTTTGGGGGCTGCAACAAAACTCTTGGATAATATGATGGTTAATTATTCTAAGTGGCATACTGAAAGGACTCCTCAAGGTAAGAAGGTAAATTCTGTTGAAGAAACCTCCTCTTTGAGTGAAAAGATTGATATGATCATGTCTATGCTTGTGAATGGTAAATCTCATATGGATCCTAATAATTCTCTCTTAGCTTCTTTAGTTGCACAAGAAGAGCATGTTGATGTGAACTTCATTAAAAATAATAATTTCAACAACAATGCCTATAGGAACAATTATGGTAATAGTAACTACAAGCCTTATCCTTCTAATAATAGTGGTGGTTATGGTAATTCCTATGGTAATTCTTATAGCAATAATAGGAGTACCTCCTCTGAACTTGAAACCATGCTTAAGCATTTTATCACTACACAAACTACCTTTAATAAAACTGTTGAGGAAAAGCTTGGGAAAATTGATATTCTTGCCTCTAAGGTTGATAGTCTTGTTATTGATGTTGATTTTTTAAAATCAAAAGTCATGCCTAATGATACTAATGAGAGTAAGACCTTTGCTAAAATTAATGCCATCCAAATTCGAATTGATGAAAATGTTAGGATGATGGCTCAATTACGTGCTAGATGGGAAAGAGAGGAAGAATTAGCTAAAGTTGATGATATTGTTAGAGTTTGCACCATTACTACTACTGAAAATAATGTTACCCCACATGCTAGTAAACCTCCTACTATTAATGGTAACATGATTGGTGTTGGCAATGTTTCTTCTACTACTTCCAAAAAGTTAAAATTGTCTAAAACTGTTGAAACTAGTCTTGATAAAAGTGCTGAAATTTTTAGGAACATGGGAGAAAGTGGTTCGGTTTGCTTTGATGATAATAATTTTGATTTTGATATTTGTAATATCTCTGAAGTTATCAAGTTCTTGCAAAAGTTAGCCACATGTCCTAATGCTAGCACTATAAATCTTGCTTTTACTACACATATTACAAATGCTCTCATTAAAGCTAGGGAAGAGAAATTAAAACTTGAAGCTTCTATCCCTAAGAAGTTAGAAGATGGTTGGGAGCCCATCATTAAAATAAAAGTGAATGAATTTGATTGCAATGATTTGTGTGACCTTGGTGCAAGTATTTCTGTTATGCCTAAGAAACTTTATGATATATTTGACTTGCCACCGTTGGAACATTGCTATTTGGATATTTTTCTTGCTGATAATGCTTTGAAGAAACCTTTGGGGAGAGTCAATGATGTTCTTATTATGGTTAACAATAACCTGGTCCCCGTTGATTTTATTGTCTTGGACATTGAGTGCAATCCCTCTTGTCCCATTGTTTTGGGAAGACCTTTCCTTCGCACGGTTGGTGCTATTATTGATATGGAAGAAGGAAATATAAGGTACCAATTCCCACTTAAGAGAGGTATGGAACACTTCCCTAGGAAGAAAATGAAGTTACCTTTTGATTCTATCATTCGTCCAAATTATAATGTGGATGCTTCTTCTCCTGGAAACACTTGAGTTTTGCTTTCTGTGCCTAGCTGAAAGGCGTTAAAGAAAAGCGCTTATGGGAGACAACCCACGTTTTATTTCTGTTTTTTTATTTTATTGAGTCAAGGAACATGCCTACCTCTGTAATAATTCCTTTTTATCTTTACTTTATTGCATTGTTGTGCCAAGTTAAGCCTCTAGTAGAAAGTTGATGCTAGATTTGGATTGCTGTGCTGAAACAGTTTTCTGCTGTCCACCGTTAAATTCATAACTATTCACAGAAAAATCGGATGGACCTGGGATTTTTTGTGCGTGATCCTCATATATATATGCAACTTTCATTAGTTTTGAGTTTTCTTATTTGAGCAAGTTAAGTGCCTCTAAAAATTCGTCTTTAGGGACTGTTCTGTTTTTGACAGATTCTGCCATTTATTTTGCAATGCCTCTTTTACTATTTTGAATGGATCTTTTTGTTCCATAAAGTATCAGTGGCTGTAGCTAATGTCCAGTAGCATTGGTAGCAATTGTGTTCATGCAGAATATAAGAATTTTTGATTATGCACTAACCCTCTAATGAAGTTTACTTTGAGTTTGGTGTGGAGAAAGTTTTCAAGGATCAAGAGAGAGGATGGTATGATGTGATCAAGAAGATGAAAGAGCCTAAGCTTGGGGATGCCCCCGTGGGTCACCCAAGCATATTTCAAGAAGACTCAAGCGTCAAATCTTGGGGCTGCCCGAGGCATCCCCTTCTTCATCAACAACATATCATGTCATCTTTAGTGAAACTATATTTTAATTCCGACACATCTTATGAGCTTTACTTGGAGCGTCTGTTTGTTTTTATTTTTGCTTTTGTTATTTTTGTTCTCTGAATAAAATGGATCCTAGCATTCTTGTGTGGGAGAGAGACACGCTCCGCTTTTTCATTTGAATACTCCTATTCTTCACTTATATTTGTTGAGTATTCTTCTATAGCTACTGCAATACTTTCAGCTCTTGTTTTTCATGCATCTCTTGTTCGGAGCTGTTAGTTCTCATATGTTACACTCTCATATCTCATTGTTATATACTTGGAGAGTTTATCTTTAAATAGGTTGATTGGTGTTTGGTTGGAAACAGAAAATGCTGAATGTGGTAGATGGTATAATGAAAAAGATATACATGCTCTTATGGATTGTTATCTTGTATATTGTGGTGCTTGGCAATTGTTTTGAGCTCTCAAGTAGATCATGTTTAAGCTTTTACATCATGTAGTTAAAACCCATTAATGAAGAACTACCGTAAAGCTTGTTGAAATTTGGTTTGCATGTTTGGTATCTCTAAGGTCTAGATATTTTCTAGTAAAGTTGTTTGAACAACAAGAAAGACAATGTAGAGTTTAATAATGCTTGCAATATGTTTTTATATACGTCTTGTTGTCATAGTTTATACTTGTGTTTGCTTCAAATAACCTTGCTAGCCAAAGCCTTGTACTGAGAGGGAATGCTTCTCGTGCATCCAAAACCTTGAGCCAAAACCCATGCCATATGTGTCCACCATACCTACCTACTACATGGTATTTCCTGCCATTCCAAGCAAATACTTCGTGTGCTACCTTTTATTATTCAAAACATATTATCTCTTATTTGTGTCAATGTTTATTAGCTCATGAGGAAGTATGTGGTGTTACGGATATCAACCTTGTCATTTGCTTTTAGACAGACTTTCACAACCGGACTAGTGGCATATACATCCGCTTATCCATTAACTTTGCAAAAAAGAGCTGGCAAATGGGGTGCCCAGTCCCAATTAATTACAACTTTAACCACTTCAATCTCTTCACACTTTTGCCCTGATCTAATCAGTCAAGCAATGACAACAGTTTTTAACTATATGTGTAAACAAAAGAGATAAGAGGGATGATCTACCTTGCTGGTAGAAATAACGTCCTTCATGGGAGCCGCTCTTGAAAGTCTGGTTGACAAGGGGGGTAGAGTGCCCATTACCATTCGTTGACAACAACAAACACCTCTCAAAACTTACTTTTATGCTCTCTATATGATTTCAAAAACCTATAAAACTAAAAAGCTCTAGCACATGTTTGTATCCCTGCTTCCCTCTGCGAAGGGCCTTTCTTTTACTTTATGTTGAGTCAGTTTACCTACTTCTTTCTGTCTTGGAAGCAAACACTTGTGTCAACTGTGTGCAACAATTCTTATATGCTTACTTATTGCACTTGTTATATTCCTTTGTGTTGACAACTATCTATATGATATACATGTTACAAGTTGAAAGCCAATGCTTAAACTTATATCTTCCTTTGTGTTGCTTCAATGCTCTTTTACTTAGAGACTATTGCTTTATGAGTTAACTTTTCCATGAAAAGTTTTTGCTTATATGATGTAGTTGTTTACTCCTTGTCTATTTGTTAGCAAACTATAAACCATTTCTTTGAATCATTTCATTCATAACATGAGCCTTACATTATTATATGATCAAGATGGTGTGAAGCATGTCACTTCAGAAATTATTCTTGTTATCGTTTTACCTACTCGAGGACGAGTAGAACTAAGCTTGGGGATGCTTGATACGTCTCAAACGTATCTATAATTTTTTATGTTCCATGCTTATATTATACCAATTGCCTACATGTTTTATATACATTTTATATAGTTTTATGCATTTTCTGGAACTAACCTATTAACAAGATGCCACAGTGCCAGTTCCCTGTTTTCTGCTGTTTTTGGTTTCAGAAATCCACTTAAGGAAATATTCTCGGAATTGGATGAAACAAAAACCAAAGGTCTTAGAATCTCCGACACGTTCCAGAACTCCGAGGGGGAGAAGTAGACGGGGCCCGAGGCGCCCACCTCAAGGGGTGGCGCGGCTCCCCCCTGGCCACGCCGGGACCTGAGGTGGGGACCTCGGGGCTCCACCGCCTACGCCCCTTCGCCTATATAATCCCCCCCCCCCCCCCCCCCCCCGAAACCCTAAGACAAAAGGGCCGAACACTTTTCCACTTTTCATCACGGAGCCGCCGCCGTCGTCAACCCTAGTTCGGGGGGGATCAGAAGCTCTTCCCGGCACCCTGCCGGAGAGGGGAATCATCACCGGAGGGCTCTACATCATCATGCCCGCCTCCGGACTGATGCGTGAGTAGTTCATCCTTGGACTACGGGTCCATAGCAGTAGTGTCGTGGTGGTATCACGGCAGATGCCATAGGATGGCTAAATGTGTGGGGCCGATGGACGCTGGTGGATCCGGGGAGGGCTAGCGAGCTGAGAAGCTCACGCAAGAGAGAACAAGAAACAGACACGAGCCGACTTAACTAGGCTCAAGAACAAGCAAGAACAACCAAGAACACAAGCAGATCCACAAAGAACCACAAACACGCACGATGTACCCAGGTTCGGGGCCCTCGTGAGGAGGTAACACCCCTACTCCTGCCTTACTTCTCTCTATATGTGTCTCACAAGATCTACAAGGTGCTCCTTGAACTGTTTTGGTAAGAACTAGGATGAACTACAAGTGAGGGAGGAGTAAAATGCTCTAGCAGTGAATGAGACTATAGTTTTGGCTCTCTGGTTGGTGTCCCTCTCATAGGAGGAGTTATGGCGCTATTTATAGAGGTCCGGCCGAGTTGCCCGGGAACCCTAATCCAGCCGGGCCCCGCCGGACAACTGCTTCAGTCCAACGGCAATGTCGACATCCCTACCACGACCTAGCAGCCGGGCTATCCGACATAGGCCGAGGTAGGTCATGATGCCTCTTGCCGTAGCCGCCGCCTGCCTAGGTAATGATGCTTCCCCTGTCAGAGATAAGACGTGCCTTCTTCATGCCAAGTCTCCTGTCTGTCAGTTGCCAGTACCTCGGAGTAGTCACGTCACCCTCGTCTTGTTCCCTTGTCTTGTGCCTTTTGTCCCGCGCCCGTGTCAGACGGGAGGCGACCTTACGCCCGTGTCAGACGGGTCAGTGTCCTCGCCCCATACTTGCCCTTGACTTGTTGCCCAACATAGGATATGTCGGACGGTTCCACCTAGCCTGGGCATGGTTAAGCCGGATCCTCCTTCCTGCATATCATGGACGAGTAAAGAATCCCGACATGGGGATGCCGGTTAGAACATGCCGACTCTTTCCGACATAAGCCTAAGTCGGACAAGTACACAACTGGGTCTAACCCTAAGCCGGCACACCAGCCGCTCCACTCCGCGAAGGGTCGCACGATCTTTGCAGCTGGACCAAGGTCAATTACCGTGTTAACCTGAGCGGATTGACCACGCCTTTACCCTACCCGGGGGTAGCCCCCCGACACTAGTCCCCGAAGCTGGTGTAGTCCTGCAGACTCGGATGAAGGGCTGCATCAGATTTAACAAAACCACTATCAGAGATCAACCGCCGACATTGCTATGTCGGGCAGACCAACTACCCCGAGACGCTTAAGTTGGTTGCCACACAGCCGGTCCGACATCACCATGCCGGCCCGACAAGGAGCTTCCGATATGTCCTTACCGGCATATCGCGGAGCCCCCGACCTCAACAAATCTTTTCCCGGATCCCCTTCTGAGACGTGGCATTGATCTGCTGCACCGTCCCTGAATCATGCCACGCGGCCTGACCCACCGTCACAACCGTGCCGCCCGGGCCCCACCATCTGTCCCTTCCTGCAGGCACTCGAGCGGTTTGACCCCGAGGCACCTCCTCGATTCCCGCGCTGATAACCGCACCAGATCCGCGGCCGACGGTTCCCATTCTGTGACCCACGATGTGACCGATCGTGCGGCCACAACCGCTCCATCCGCGCCAACCGCCGCACGCACGATCCCATTACCCGCTCGAAACGGGCGGGCGGGAAATTCGGTAACCGTGCTTCCCCTTCCCTCATAAATATGGCCGTGAGGGGATTTCATTTCCCCTCCCGCATCGTCTTCTTCCTCTCCCCTGCTCCCTGCGCACTCTCGAGCCCACCGCCGCCGCGCCGCACGCAGCGTACGAGCAGCACGCCGGAGATCGCGACGCCGGCGCCCGAAGCTCATCACGCTGCCACTGGAACAAGAACCTCCCGCGCCGCGACACCAATCCCTACGGTAAAGACCTCCCTGACGCTTGGTTGAATCGACCCACGGTTTCGGCCGAAGCAGTTCATCCCCGTTCTTTGCTAGAACAGTCTAGAAACAGGGTTAATCTCCTCGTAGATCACTGTTTTCGCCACCACAATGCTGCTAGCGATTTTCCTCCATTAGATCTTGCCATACCTCCTCCTTAGCAGTTCACCACTGTACTGCTAGCGATTCTTCCCACCTAGAACCATTTAACTTCCTTTTGTATGTCCTTGGTAGATCTTCTTTTCTATACTCCGCTAATAGATTTAGTTTTGTGCCCGGCATTCGATGGTTGCCATCCGACTTACCCTACACCTTGGGCCATCATCCGGCATCTGTTTTGCAGATAAGCCGACATGTCTTCGAGCCATTCCTCCGAGCAACCCGACACATCCGCGGAAGGAATCCGAGGAGGCTGGGAAGGCTCCGACGTAGTGCAAGACGACCTCGATTGGCTACGTCGCACGCGCCGCGTCCCGGCACCAATCATATGCCGGCTTCCTGGCGACGAAGTTGAGCCCGCGCCCCATGAAGGAGAACGGGTGGTGTTTGTCGCGCACTTCGAGCGCGGCTTCGCCCTTCCAACAAGCAGGTTCTTTCGGGCCTTCCTCGACAAGTTCGAGCTGCAGCCGCATCATTTGCCGGCAAACTCCATCACGGTCCTCTCGGCATTCGTCGCCTTCTCCGAGGGGTACCTCGGCCTGTGGCCTCTGGTCAGCCTCTGGGCGAAGTACTTCGTGCTTCGGAAGCAAAGCATTCCGAACAAGGGCGTGAAGGACAAGGAGATGACGGCGTGCGGGGCCGCCACCATTGCCGCCCGGAAGCTCTCCGACTTCCCCAAGGTCTCCGGGTTGGAGTCCTGCCGTAAGTGGCAGCGCAGCTTCTTCTACGTGAAGAATCCGGACTCCGCCGACAATGCCAAGGGGTATGACTTCCTCAACCTCCTAGAGTTCCGAATCGACCCGCCTTATTCTCAGGCGAACTGGGGCTGGGATCCGTCGGGCAGCGACGCAGAGACCCAGGCCATTCACGATCACCTGCTCTCCATCAAGGACGAGCTGACGGCGGATGACCTCTTGAGGACCTTTGTCATCCGCCGGATAAGCCCCCTGCAGAACCGGGTGCACAAGATCTGCCACATGAGTGGGCCCCAAGACCCAACTCGGATCAGCCCGTTCGAGTTGGACAAGCCGGCAGTGTGCAGACGTGTTCGAGCCATCGCCCAAACCTCCATGGGAGACGACTGGGAATGGGGACTTGAACCACACAGCCGCGCCAATCCTCCGCCCAAGGTAAGCTCTTGTTCTTCCTCTCCGACATAACCTAGCAACCGACATAGCAGCTATATTACATTCTTGCCTTTCTTGTTTCCTTAGTCATTTCTCGCTATTTTCCTTTTGCAGAGGTTTGACCGTCAAGCCCGGGAGGACAAGAGGTGGGCCAACGGTGGTTGGCGGGCAGACCATGCCACGCCGGCAACTCCGCTCACCGAAGACCCGGATGACGAGGACCACTTGTCGATCCCGGTCTCCCGCACTTCCGGCCCGGGTAAGCCTCAAACTCGATCTCGTCCCCAAGACGAATCTGACGACGACGACTGTGTGATGTTAGAGATCACACACGCCACTCCCTTGGCCTGTGCTGACCCTCTGCCTCCACCACCAGCCGCGCCGAGCACCCAAGCAGCTACGCGCAAGCGCGTGGGAGCCGGCACCTCTGCCGCGGACAACCCGGGGGCCAAGAAGGCCAAAACCACCAAGAAACTTTCCCGCAAGAAGATCCCGACCGCTGCCGGGTAAGCATCCTTCCTCTCGTTTTTCGACCTCTTTGCCTCATCCACTCTAACCTTTTATTTCATGCACAGAGCGCCGCTCGAGCTCGACCAGAATGACTCGGCGGCCCCGATAAACGCCGGAGTCGGCAGCCCCCCTCGGGTGACGCCTGCGGCCGCCGACATAGCCATTACCGACGCCTCCCCGCCGACTTTTACGACCACAGCGGAAGGGAACCGAGCAAGCCCGGACCGAGATGTCGGGTCTGGCGGCAACCAATCGCGTCCCGCCGCTGCACAAATCGATACCACGGCGGTGCCGGACGCACCCCCGCAGCAACCAACGCCGCCAGAACCACAATCCTCCGCTGCAAGTAAGCAGCCATCTGCACAACAACAGTGCCAGGCACCAACTAAGGCCGCCAAGAAGAAAACTGCCCCGACCCCGGATCAGTTGGCGGCCAAGAAAGGTCAGCTTCCTCCGGGTAAACTCAAAGTGGTGCATCCTCCCCGCATTGCCGTTAAGACGGCGGCCCTGCGCATGCTGGAGGCCACTGTCGACCGGGTTGCCACTGCTGCCGACTTGGAGAGCTCAGGTTTCCTTATGCCTAGTGCTGACTCTTCAGGTTCGATGGAGCAGTACAACACGGATTGGAACGCCGCCGACATTAACGAGGCTACCTCTTCCGACCCGAGTATCGACCACCCGGCTGGGCCCGGGAGAGTTGCTCAGTCTCTGCATGCACTTCAATCTGCGGTCCTTCAACTGACAACAGCTGCAGAGGTAAGCCCTTCCAACATCCACTATCTCCAGTCCCCGAGGTTCTGGTCGAATGGTTAAGACTTGACCGAGTTAAGACCATTCGGCGAGAAACTTCAAAAAACACTTCGCATCCAGTCCCCGAGATTCCTGCCGTGTAACAATACTTGCCCGAGTAAAGGTTACCCGGCTGGCATCTTCAATAATTTGCACTAATACTTTGCTTTCTATCACAGTCGTGCAGCAAGGAACGCACCCGGGTGTTCCAGAGGCTGCTGGTCGAGCACGGGTCCCTCCGGAGGCGGTTCAAGGAGCTCCAGGCTTTGCACCAGGGCCATGGTATACTTCCTTGTTTTCGAAACATCCTTCCTTTCTCTAAGTTCCCTCCACCATTATAACCGACTTGTCGCTTTTTTCAGCCGACACCGCCGCCCGAGTTGCCGCCGAGCACAAGCTCGAGTTGGAGAAGGAGCAGGCCAATTCAACTCGGCTCCAACAAGAACTGGAGCAGGCCAAGACAGAGAAGGCCGAGTTGGAGAAGACCCTGGCGGACGCCGTGCGGATTCAGGGTGAAGTGCTCGAGCAAACTGAGTCTCGCGCCACCTTGGCCGAGAAAAAGCTCAACACCCTCAAGTCCCAGTGCGACATCTGGCTGGCCGAACTGAAGAAGATCAACGACCAGATGGATAGTGAGTTTCTCCAAACTTTATCCCTTCTTGCTTGACTTTCTTGCCGATATACACCCTATATCGGCCCGCCTTCTAACTTATCAACAGCTTTCTTCTCCTCAGAGCACTTCTCCCACACGCACACCGTTGCGGTGAAGGCCATCAATCGGGCGCGTGCGAAGAGGGCTGAAGTCGGCCCCATCTCTGGTGAGTGGGACGTGGAGGACCACCTCGTAGCACTCAACGCGCGCTTCGCGCCGCTCAAGAGTATCGGGATGGAGCTCCTTGATGCCGGCGTTCACGTCTACCGGAAGCTCTGGCCCGGCGCCACGCCTCCGGACAATGTGTCCGACTTGGCCCAGGAGCTGATGAAGACGAAACGGCGCCTCCGGGAATGGAGATCCTCCGCCGCCCGTGCCGGTGCGGACCAAACACTCTCCTTCATACTATCCTGGTATGAGGGGATCGATCTTCAGAAGGTGCGGGTGCAGCGCGAGAACTCAGCGTGGACAACCGATCCCGCCAAGATCCAGCTCCGACAAGACGCTGCGCATTACTTTGCCAGCTACTCACAGCCCCACCAATACGTCGAGGGCGAGGTCTACTCAGATGACGAAGACTATGCCGACGACCTTGAGGACGAGGAGGAGGACGATGAAGAAGAAAACCAAGGCAGCCTCCCCGACACCTCCAAGGCCTCCGGCAAAGCCCAGCCATCCGGGAAAGCTTCCACTTCTGGGACTGCTGACATAGCCAGCGATGACGCCACCGCCGACATCACCAAGTCGGCCTCGACTGACCAGCTGAAAACCGCCGCTGAGGTCAACGTCGAGCTGGGAGCTGCCGACACCACCGAGTCCACCGCGGCTACCGAGACTCCTGCTGCCAAGCCTCCTGCGTAAAACCTTAGAGAACAATTCTATCAAATCCCCGGAATGCCGGGTGCATATGTAATATATACAAGTTTAAGTAGAATACTCTGCTATTTGCCTTATTGAATCGAACAAGTGCCTAGTCATGTCGGATCACTTTACACCGAGTCCCCGAGTTTACTTTCTCGTTTACTATACTTAGTGACTTTTGCTCTTGTCTACCATACAGGCGTTCGACAGCCGAGTCACAAAATCACGACTATAGCATACGGTACTAGAAAATGCCCGAGTTAAGGTTCAAAGGTATTCGACATAACGGAAGAATAACTGAAAGACGGGGTTAACACACAACACGTGCCGAATTGCTTTTATACCGAGTCCTCGAGCTTGTTTTCGTGTTTACCACCTTCCACTATCTTTGCTCTTGACTACCACTTTGGGCATCCGTCAGTCGAGTCACAAGATTATTTCACATAGCATACATTACTTAACTTTGAAACAAGGTTGAAAATTCATTCGGCACGTGGACAATAAATATAAAATATACAAGGCAGTCCCCGAGTTTCATCTCGAGACGCCGGTACGCAGGTAACGAAGAAATAACTGAAATATAAACATAGATAAAGATCTAGCAGTCCCCGAGTTCATCCCGGGGTGCCGACATGCCAAAGACATAAGAAAAGAACAATCATGCGGATAAGGCAGTCCCCGAGATTCACTCTGGGGTGCCGACATTTCATTCAAAAGGGACCGAGATACATACACTGTGCCCTTTATGCGAAAAAGGGACGAAGTAGCGCTACATTCCATGGTCGTTTGGTTTCCTCGCCGGCTCTATCCATTACCCCTTTTCTAGCTTCCTGCGCATCTACAAGATAATATGAGTCGTTGTGCAGGGCTTTGCTCACCACAAAAGGTCCTTCCCACGGAGGGGATAACTTGTGCATGCCGGCAGTGCGCTGTATCAGCCTCAGCACCAGATCTCCTTCTCTGAACACCCGGGGGTGTACCTTCCGGCTATGATAGCGTCGGAGGTTTTGCTGGTATATTGCCGACCGAGATAAGGCCAATTCTCTTGCTTCTTCAAGCAAGTCGACATCATTCTCTCGGGCTTCTCTTGCCTCGGTTTCTGTAAACATCGCCACCCTGGGCGAGTCATACTATATGTCGGTTGGCAACACTGCCTCAGCACCATACACCATAAAGAATGGGGTGTACCCGGTGGATCTGTTGGGTGTGGTCCGGAGACCCCATAGCACCGCCGGTATTTCCTCTATCCAGCATCCCGGAGTCCGCAGGAGTGGTTCTATCAACCGGGCCTTTATGCCGGCCAGCACCAATGCGTTGGCTCTCTCAACTGGCCCGTTTGCCTCCGGGTGAGCCACCGAGGCCACATCAAGCCGGATTCTCTTCTCCGCACAGAATCGAGCAAACTCCCCTACTGCAAAGTTGGTGCCATTGTCCGTGATAATGCTGTGCGGGTAACCATATCTCAGTATGATATCCTTCATAAATGAGACGGTTGCAGCTCCATCACACTTCCGAATCGGCTTCACCTCGATCCATTTGGTGAACTTGTCCACCATGACTAGTATGTGAGTCATGTTACCTCGCGCCGGCTTGAACGGACCCACCATATCCAAGCACCATACCGCAAACGGCCATGTGATGGGGATAGTTTTCAGTGCTGCCGCCGGCATGTGTATTCTGTGTGCAAACCTCTGGCAACCTCCACACCTCCGGACAATATCCTCTGCTTGCTGCAGAGCCGAAGGCCAATAGAACCCGTGTCGGAAGACCTTTGCCACCAGTGCCCTTGAGGAGGCATGATGACCGCATTCACCTTGATGTATCTCGAGCAGCATTTCTTTCCCTTCCTCCGTGTCAACGCAACGCTGCAGCACCTCAGTGACACTTCTCTTATACAGCTCTTGGTTGATCACCGTGTAAGCCTTGGCCCTTCTCACCACCTGCCGAGCTTCCACTTCATTGTCCGGCAGGGTCCCATCCATGATATATGCCATGATGGGTAGCGCCCAACTCGGCACCGGCCGCACGGGGAAGATTGGGGCGTCTATTTCCATAGGCTCGGCTGACATCACCTCCGCCGACATACCTTGCGCAGTCCCCGAGCTGAGCCAAATGCTCCCGGCATCAACCTCCATGGGCACAGCTTCTGCTACTGAGTTCTTCGGGATGAATATGGACTCCGACTCGGGTGATGGCTTGATTGACGGTTTGCTTAAGTGCTCCAAAGCTATGCCGGGTGGGATCGCGTCCCGTGATGACCCCAGCTTGGACAATACATCCGCAGCCTCATTCTCTCCCCGGGGTATGTGCTTGAACTCGCATCCTTCAAAAAACCCGGAAATTTTCTGTACATGGAACCGGTATGACGCCATGTTGGCATCCAACGCGTCCCAATTTCCCGACACCTGCTGCACCACCAAATCCGAGTCACCATAACATTCTACCCGCCGGATGCCAATTTCCTTAGCGACATTGAGGCCATGCACGAGTGCCTCATACTCAGCCACATTGTTGGATGCCGAGAAATGAATCTGGAGCACATATTTCAGTACATCTTGCTTCGGAGAAGTGAGGACCACTCCGGCACCCAACCCGATTTTTGCCTTGGATCCATCAAAGTGCATCTTCCAAAAATTGAAGTCGGACGGGGGAGGCTCATATTGCATCTCGGCCCAGTCCACCAAGAAGTCCGGCAACGCCTGCGACTTAATGGCGTCCCTCCTTTCGTAAGTCGGGGCGTACGGAGACAACTGGATGGCCCATTTGGCAACTCGGCCGCTGGCATCTTTGCACCCTATAATCTCGGACAAGGGAGCCTCGCTCACCACTGTAACCGGATGCTCTTGAAAGTAGTGTTTCAACTTGGTGACCGCCAGGTATACACCATAGGCCATCTTCTGGTAGTGCGGGTAATTCTGCTTGGAGAGGGAGAGCACCTCACTCAGGTAATATACGGGCCTCTGCACCACCCTCTCACCCTCTTCTCTTTCCACCACCATCACCACGCTTACAACCCGGTTGGTAGCCGCGATATAGAGCAACATCGGCTCCTTGGGTAAGGGAGATGCCAACACCGGTGCATTTGAGAGTGTCTTTTTCAGGTCATTAAAAGTTGCATCTGCTTGTGGTGTCCATATAAAGGTTTTACTCTTTTTCATGAGTTGATACAAAGGCAAAGCTTTCTCTCCTAACCGGCTCACAAACCGACTTAGGGATGCCAGGCATCCGGTGAATTTTTGTACATCTTTAAGGCGAGTGGGCAGTTTCATGCTTTCGATAGCTCGGATCTTGCCCGGGTTAACCTCGATACCCCGGCTAGACACCAGGAAACCGAGTAACTTTCCGGCCGGTACACCGAAAGTACATTTATCCGGGTTAAGTTTCATTCGAAACTTTCTCAAGTTAGCGAATGTTTCTCTCAGATCATCGATCAGAGTGGATTTTTCTTTTGTTTTTATGACTATGTCGTCGACATACACCTCTGCATTCCGACCTATCTGCTCATGCAAGCATTTTTGCATGCATCTTTGATAAGTGGCACCGGCATTTCTCAACCCGAAGGTCATGACACGATAGCAATAAGCCCCGTACGGGGTAATAAAAGCAGTCTTTAATTGATCAGCCGGGTTCAAAGGTATCTGGTGAAAACCAGAATACGCATCTACAAAAGACAAAAGCTCACACCCGGCGGTGGAGTCGATCACTTGATCTATCCGGGGGAGCGGGAAAGGATCTTTCGGGCAGGCCTTGTTGAGGTTGGTGAAGTCGATGCACATGCGCCACACCTTGGCCAGGAGAGGGTCATCCTTTTTCTTCTCTACCAGGACCGGGTTAGACAACCAGTCCGGGTGCAGTACTTCCATCACAAATCCAGCCGCAAGCAGTACGGCTAGATGTTCCATGATCGCGGCTCTTCTCTCGTCCGAGAGACGTCTTGTCGGTTGCTTCACCGGCTTTGCATCCGGCCTCACGAATAACGAGTGCTCAGCCAACTCCCTCGGAACTCCTTGAAGGTCGTCATTCGACCAAGCAAAGACATCCCGATTCTCACGGAGGAAGTCGGTGAGCTCGCCTTCCTATTTGCTGTCCAGGCTGGTGCCGATGATCACCCGGTGCTCTGGGTTAGCCGGGTCCACTACGACCTTCTTGGTCTCCTTTGGTGGCTGAAAGGAAGCATGCTGCTCCGGGTTCGCCATCCCGGGCACGCCGAGTTGGGAGGCTTGGGCCAGCGTCACCACTTGCTGGATTCTCTTTTTCTCCTCGGCTATGACCAATGACTCGGCCAAGCAAGAGCCGGCAGTAGCACACTCGATAGAGCGCTTGTAGTCCCCCGAGATGGTGATTATGCCATTCGGACCTGGCATCTTCATTTTCAGATAGCCCATGTGAGTGGAGATCATGAACTTGGCCAGAGCAGGTCGGCCAATCAGGGCATGATACGGGCTCTCGAGGTCCACCACCTCGAACTCAAGACTTTCGGTCCGGCAGTTCTCCCGGGTTCCGAACAACACATCTATCCAGATTTTGCCCATAGGCGAGCAAGAAACCCCTGGCACAATGCCATGGAAGGTCGTGTGGGTCGGCAACAGCGTGTTCAGGGACACTCCCAACTTCAGCATTGTGTCCTTATACATGATGTTAATGGCACTGCCATTGTCGACCAGGACTCTGCTGAACCGGACGTTGATGCTTGGCCCGATGAATGTCGGGTCCACCACCAAGGCATAGCCCCCCGGCTTAGGCATAACCCGGGGGTGATCCTTCCGACCCCAGGTGATCTCCATCTCGGACCAGTGCATGAACTTAGGTACCGCCGGCATGACGGCGTTCACCTCCAGAGCGCGCTGGCGCTGACTTTTCTTGTCAGTGGGCTCGGTCACAAAGACCACATAGCTCTGATGAGCTTCCTGGTAGTCACCCTGTGGGTACCTGCCCTGGTTGCTAGGACCGGCATTGTTGTTACCCCGGACGTTCACCATGTTTACCGGCCTTGCCGGTGGTCGCCTCTGGACTGGCGGGTTAACCCGGACAGCATTGGCCCCACTCACTGGTGCCGGAGGTCTTGGCGCTGCAGGTCTTTCAGGGGCAGTTACCAGAGATCCCCCTGGAGCACCTTCTTGCCGCATGCGCTGGTACCAGCTGCACTGCCGAGTTGTGTGGTTGGCCGGTCGGTTGGGCTCGAAAGTGTGATAGCAGCAGGGCTTGTCCAGCATCTCCTCATACGTCAAGGGCTTCCTCTGCTCGGCCCAAGTCTTGTTTACCTCCTGACTCTGGCCCCAACCCTGGCCATCAGTTCTCTGCCGCTGGTTGCTACCGGTATTGCCTCGTTCACCGGTTACCGCCGCCACCTGCTGCGAGGCATAGCGAAAGTCGGGCTCCCTTCTTTTCTGGCCAAAATCATGCCGGTCATTGTTTCTGCCCTGCCCGGATCTGTTGTTCCCCGAGTTCCTCCTACTCGGTTCGCCCGAGTCCAGCTGAGGTTGCATCGGATCACCGAGAGCATAGCTGTCGGCAATTCTCATTGTCTCGGCCAAGGTGGCCGGCATCTCCCTCTGCAGTTTCTGCCAAAGCATGGAGCCATGTCGGCATCCCTGCGCAAACCATGAAATGGCTTGGGCCTCCACAACTCCTTCACAGGAATTGCGAATTGTGCTCCACCGAGTCAAGTACTCTCGGTCAGTCTCATTGTCCCTCTGCCTGCACATCGCAAGCTGCTGGGGTCGGTTTGGTCTCTTGTAGGTACTGGAGAAGTTACTGACAAAGGCTTCCTCGAAGTCCAGCCAGCTGTTGACACTTCCCTCTCTCAAGTTGTTCAACCAGATTCGGGCTGGTCCCTCAAGCATCTGCGGGATGTATCGTACCGCCCACCGGCGGTTTCCCCCGGCAATGTGCACTGCTGTCACATAGTCGGTCAACCAGTCCTCCGGCTTGGTGCTGCCGTCGTAAGTCTTGGCTCCCCTGTTCAACTGAAAGTGGGGGACAGGCTGCTCCGACATGATTCTGGGCCCGAAGCAAGCAGGACCGGGTGGGCCTTGCTCCTCCATCAGCTCAGATCGATATATCCGATCTAGCTTGTAACGGGCATCATTTGGATCTAACTGGCGAGTTCCCAGTCGAGACCCCAGAGCACTCTCATAAGCATGATACCCGGCCTTGGCCATTGCCGAGTTGCCGTCATCATACCGGCTGACGTCTTGCCCGCCCAACTGCCGCTGCGGCATTGCTCCAACAACTTGACGCCTCGGGGCTCGACTCGGCACTGGATACCGAGGTGGGTGTCCTCGACCAACCGAGTTGGCATTTCCGACATTCCGATTACTCGGAGCCTGTCTGCTTCTGCTCTGGGCCTGCCCAACATTGCCCTGGCCTGCTACCTGCTTTCCGGCATAGGCCGGGTCATAGGTCTGCATCTGCATCTGCTGATTTCCTCCGGGGTTTCTACTCTGGTTCTGATTTCCCCCGACATGCGGAGAGGAGGCCTGTCCTCTGGACCTGTTACTGGCCGCTCTGGCTGAGTGAACGACCTGAGATCCTCCCGCGACCGTGTTGGCCCACTTGAAGGCCTCATTCTGCCGGGTTGCCACCTCCACTAGCTCATTGACCCGGTCCTGCTGCCTACGGCGAGCCTCTCCGGTTAGACCGGAAAGCTCGGCCCTCGCTGCCTCTGCAGCCCTGAGAGTCTTGGCTGGAGAACTGTAATTCGGCCTAGCCGCCAACATTACGCTAGGAGTCACACTGGATGCAGCTCTGCCATCCCGATCTATCTCAGCATTGAGGCCCTTGCCTCTTCTGCGTACCTCGGCCTCACGGTTCGGCCGGCCTCCTATCGGCGAGAAACCATGAGCCGCATCATACTCACGCTGAACTCGGTCGAAGTCCCTCCGGACCTCCGCTAACTTCTCGGCCTCCTCCAGCAGGCTCAGCCGCTCTGCCTCTAACTCAGCTGCCCCCGGCACAGTCAACCTCTCTACTGTCTCTCTAAGAGGTTCAGTCCTTACCGGGACACGGGATGTCTCGGCGCCGCCATGGCCCTGCCTCTCCAGTGCCTGCTTGGCCCTCCGGGTCGACCTTGCCTCGGGCTCGAAGACAGGGTCTTCTGCCGGAGGAGCCGTCACCCCGGCCATCATGACCGCGCAGCTCTCGGGGCGAGTGGTACGCCGGCCGCGAGCCGCACAGACAGCTGGGGGATCCTCGGCCACGAGCACCTTCGCCGGGTACTCGCAGACGAGCTCGGTGGCGACATAGGTGGCGAAGGCGCCGAACTCGATGACGCAGCCGTTGGCCGGGAACGGCCTGCCGCGAAAGCAGCCGGCGTTGTCGCTGACGAACTCCATGTCGCCGAACTTGACGACAAGGCCGGAGAGAACCCGCACTGAACCCGTCCGGATGAGTACACCAGCCAGCGCCTCTACCTGCCCCACGGTGGGCGCCAACTGTCGTGGTGGTATCACGGCAGATGCCATAGGATGGCTAAATGTGTGGGGCCGATGGACGCTGGTGGATCCGGGGAGGGCTAGCGAGCTGAGAAGCTCACGCAAGAGAGAACAAGAAACAGACACGAGCCGACTTAACTAGGCTCAAGAACAAGCAAGAACAACCAAGAACACAAGCAGATCCACAAAGAACCACAAACACGCACGATGTACCCAGGTTCGGGGCCCTCGTGAGGAGGTAACACCCCTACTCCTGCCTTACTTCTCTCTATATGTGTCTCACAAGATCTACAAGGTGCTCCTTGAACTGTTTTGGTAAGAACTAGGATGAACTACAAGTGAGGGAGGAGTAAAATGCTCTAGCAGTGAATGAGACTATAGTTTTGGCTCTCTGGTTGGTGTCCCTCTCATAGGAGGAGTTATGGCGCTATTTATAGAGGTCCGGCCGAGTTGCCCGGGAACCCTAATCCAGCCGGGCCCCGCCGGACAACTGCTTCAGTCCAACGGCAATGTCGACATCCCTACCACGACCTAGCAGCCGGGCTATCCGACATAGGCCGAGGTAGGTCATGATGCCTCTTGCCGTAGCCGCCGCCTGCCTAGGTAATGATGCTTCCCCTGTCAGAGATAAGACGTGCCTTCTTCATGCCAAGTCTCCTGTCTGTCAGTTGCCAGTACCTCGGAGTAGTCACGTCACCCTCGTCTTGTTCCCTTGTCTTGTGCCTTTTGTCCCGCGCCCGTGTCAGACGGGAGGCGACCTTACGCCCGTGTCAGACGGGTCAGTGTCCTCGCCCCATACTTGCCCTTGACTTGTTGCCCGACATAGGATATGTCGGACGGTTCCACCTAGCCCGGGCATGGTTAAGCCGGATCCTCCTTCCTGCATATCATGGACGAGTAAAGAATCCCGACATGGGGATGCCGGTTAGAACATGCCGACTCTTTCCGACATAAGCCTAAGTCGGACAAGTACACAACTGGGTCTAACCCTAAGCCGGCACACCAGCCGCTCCACTCCGCGAAGGGTCGCACGATCTTTGCAGCTGGACCAAGGTCAATTACCGTGTTAACCTGAGCGGATTGACCACGCCTTTACCCTACCCGGGGGTAGCCCCCCGACAAGTAGCTAGATGGTTGTCTTCTCCTATTGTGCTATCATGTTTAGATCTTGTGAGCTGCCTATCATGATCAAGATCATCTTTATGTAATGCTAGATGTTGTGTTTGCTGGGATCCGATGAATATTGAATACTTTGTCATTGCTTCATAATATATCATGTTGTGTGTTGTTTATGATCTTGCATGCTCTCCGTTGCTAGTAGTTGCTCTGGCCAAGTAAATGCTTGTGACTCCAAGAGGGGGTATTTATGCTCGATAGTGGGTTCATGTCTCTATTTAATCTGGGGCAGTGACAGAAAGCTCTAAGGTTGTAGATGTATTGTTGCTACTAGGGATAAAACAGTAGTACTTTATCTAAGGATGATGTTACTTACTTACATTACACACATTGCTTAATGCAATAATCTATTGCTTGCAACTTAATACTGAAAGGGGTGCGGACGCTAACCGGAAGGTGGATTATTAGTCATAGATGCGGTTGGAACGGTCTATGTATATTGTTGTAATGCCCAAATGAATATCACACTAGACATCATGTCATTAGTATATGCATCATTATGCAGCTCTTTATTCTATCAATTGCCCAGCTGTAATTTGTTTACCCGCATGTATGCTATTATTATTATTATGGAGAGACACCACTAGTGAACTGTGGACCCCGGTCCTTTTCTTTAAACTGATAATACAACCAACTTCAAACTGTTACTTTCATTCTCTGCAAACAAACATCATTTTCCACACCATACGGTTAATCTCTTTGTTACCGCAAGCCGGTGAGCTTGACAACCTCACTGTTGAGTTGGGGCAAATTTCTTGATTGTGTTGTGCAGGTTCCACCTCCACCAAGCAATTTCTGGCGCCATTGCAAGGGGGAGACCTTCAGACGTGTTCTTCATCTCCTACTGGTTCGATAACCTTGGTTTCATAACTGAGGGAAATTTGCTGCTGCACTACTTCACACCTTCCTCTTGGGGTTTTCCAACTACACACCCGTGAGTGCATCACCTCCCTTATTATTCTTTTAGCCACAACATCCTGGTGCCAGGAACCAACGCTGAACACTTGCTTGTTTTTGAGTGAACAAATAGAGAGATGATCTTCTACGTGCATATTGTTATTGCTTGACTTGATCCTTTCACAAAGTTGTCGTGAGTGTTTGATTCATTAGATGATTATATTGTTGTTCTTGAAGCTTAAATCATCTTTAATATCTACTTTGCACGGTTGATTGTTCTCTAGTACTAATTCATTGAAAGTTTTACTTTGTTCTTCCTACTTGTTTATTCATTACTCATTTGATATCAATATAAACTACAGCTTTTATTCATTTGATCTCAGTTTACATGCATTACATTATTATATGATCAAGATTGTGTGAAAACATGTCACTTCAGAAATTATTATTGTTATCGTTTTACCTACTCGAGGACGAGTAGAACTAAGCTTGGGGATGCTTGATACGTCTCAAACGTATCTATAATTTCTTATGTTTCATGCTTATATTATACCAATTGCTACATGTTTTATATACACTTTGTGTTGTTTTATGTATTTTCTGGGACTAACCTATTAACAAGATGCCACAGTGCCAGTTCCCTGTTTTCTGCTGTTTTTGGTTTCAGAAAACCACTTAAGGAAATATTCTCGGAATTGGATGATTTTTATGCCAAAGTCCCTATTTTTTCCGACACGTTCCAGAAGTCCGAAGAGGAAACGAAGAAGGGCATCGAGGCGCCGCCATCAGGTGGAGGCGCCCCCCCCCCCCCCCCCCCCCCGCCGCGCCAGCACCTGATGACGTGGCCTCGGGCCTCCACCGCCTTCGCCATTTCGCCTACAAATACCCCCCGACAATACAAGACCTAATACCCGAACACTTTTCCACGAAACATTACGGAGCCATCGTCAACCCTAGTTCGGGAGGGTTCAGAAGCTCTTCCCGGCACCCTGCCGGAGAGGGGAATCATCACCGGAGGGCTCTACATCACCATGCCCGCCTCCGGACTGATGCGTGAGTAGTTCATCCTTGGACTACGGGTCCATAGCAGTAGCTAGATGGTTGTCTTCTCCTATTGTGCCATCATGTTTAGATCTTGTGAGCTGCCTATCATGATCAAGATCATCTTTATGTAATGCTACATGTTGTGTTTGCTGGGATCCGATGGATATTGAATACTATGTCATTTGCTTCATAATTAATCATGTTGTGTGTTGTTTATGATCTTGCATGCTCTCCGTTGCTAGTAGATGCTCTGGCCAAGTAGATGCTTGTGACTACAAGAGGGGGTATTTATGCTCGATAGTGGGTTCATGTCTCTATTTAATCTGGGGGAGTGACAGCAACCTCTAAGATTGTAGATGTACTGTTGCTACTAGGGATAAAACAGTAGTACTTTGTCTAAGGATAATGTTATTACTTACATTACACACTTTGTCTAATGCAATAATCTGTTGCTTGCAACTTAATACTGAAAGGGGTGCGGACGCTAACCGGAAGGTGGATTATTAGTCATAGATGCGGTTGGAACGGTCTATGTATATTGTTGTAATGCCCAAATGAATCTCACACTAGACATCATGACATTAGTATATGCATCATTATGCAGCTCTTTATTCTGTCAATTGCCCAGCTGTAATTTGTTTACCCACATGTATGCTATTATTATTATTTATGGAGAGACACCACTAGTGAACTGTGGACCCCGGTCCTTTTCTTTAAACTGATAATACAACCAAATGCAAACTGTTACTTTCATTCTCTGCAAACATCATCCTCCACGCATACGTTTAATCCTTTGTTACAGCAAGCCAGTGAGATTGACAACCTCACTGTTTCGTTGGGGCAAAGTAGTTTGATTGTGTTGTGCAGGTTCCACCTCCCTTTCCAACAAGCTGTTTTCTGGGGTCATTGCCAGGGAGACCTTCAGACGTGTTCTTCATCTCCTACTGGTTCGATAACCTTGGTTTCATAACTGAGATAATACTTGCCGCTGCACTCATCATACCTTCCTCTTGGGTGAGTCCCATAAACTCAGAAGCAAACTGAGGCTGAACACTAGCTGTGAGAACAGCAGCAGCCCGAGCATCATCATTGCGCCACTGAGTATAAGCAGACAGGGCATCCCGATGTAGAGAGAGAGCATCAAAATAGGTGGATACCTCCTGATCATAAGCCTCAATCGCAGTATCATCACTGGTCTTGGCTGCATCCCTGTCAGCTTGAGAAGCATCAGCAGGAAGAACAGGCAACACTGGCGGCGTAGGAGCCACAGGAGCAACAGGGCATGACGGGCAGGGGACCTCGCCAGAGAGAACGCCCCAGAGGAGAAGGCCGCGCATGTGGATACGCATAAAGGCAACAAACTCCGCATAATTGGTGCCATCAAAGATCACGGAGCACCGAGGAACAGCAACATAGCCTGAAGACGACATGATGCACCTCTTTTTTTTTTAAGGTCAACTCTCAAATGTAGATCTCAGATTGGATCGGGACAAGGAAGCAGCTGCAGCTGCAGCTAACGAGCAAGCAAGATCGGGCAGGCCGCAGGGCACAAGGCAGCTTTGCTGATGGCCAGATCCGGCCAAGCAAGATCGGGCGGCCGGAGATCAGGAGCAGCCTGAGCAGGCCACAAGGCACGAGCTTGCGGCAGAGCACAAGCAGGCCGGAGGGACGGCGGCTTGGTACAGGAGCGGCCGGAACGACGGACCGGAAGAGGCGGCTAGCAACGACAGCAGGCCGGACACAGGCGACAACAGGCCTGACACGGGCGACGGCGGCCGGAGACGGGCGCTGCAGCCACGGGAAGAGCACAAGGCAAGGGGAAGAAGAGAAGGCAGCTGACCGGCCAGCTCGATTTCGAGCAAGAAGAGGAAAACGACCGAAGTTAGCAATGGTGGTGGTGAATCAAGCACGGAGTTGCAACGTGCGGAAGAAACCCTAACCTGGGCTCTGATACATGTTGGAGAATGAGCAACTAACTTTCACAGGGGGCCAAAGGCCAATACATGTACAGGTGTGGGCAATATGCAGAGAGCCCCTTATACTACGGGGAAAAGGTAAAACAAGACTATACATGTCTAACACGAACAACCAAAGTGGAACTGAAGAGGCAGGTCTGATAACTAAACCTGATAACCGAATCTACAGTGGTGGTTTTTGTCGGTTGATATTTGTAATTAGGGATCAGTAAAGGTAGGTCATGGTTATATATATAGGTGTACTAAGGATAAATGCGGCGAGAAGAGTGCGAGCCCAATGTTAGCCGAAGCTGAATGTGCTCTTTTGTTTTATCTTATATTTTAGGGCTATGCATCAGCTTCTCTTTTGGTTATGTTTAAGGTTCCGGATTAATACAATTGCTCGAGACGAAACCTCGGTTGACATGGCATTTTACTGTAATGTGGCTCGGGATTTGGTTGGCAAGCCTCCTGCTGATGTTGTGCTCGCTGAGAAGTGAGAACTACACTCTGGTTTCTACCGTACCAGCTGAGATTTTTGGTTTAACTGGCAGGAACTATGTTGTCACGGTATTCTTTCCGAAGTGCGGACATTTCCTTCCAGGTCCTGGAGTTCTATCCTTGAGCTATGTTTTTGTTGCCCATGACGCGGCATTGGTAGCTGCGGGAAGGCAATTGGGCCATTGCTTGGCCAAGTTGCTAGCTCCATTGAGTAGGGATCTGGGAGTGGTGAGGTTTTGTTTAATGTATCCAATAGTTGTTCTTTTGGTTCTTTGTCGGTCTATGATACAGTGTTGTTCTTCAGGGTCTGGTTGCATGGGAGGCCATAACGATCTTTCTGTTACGGTTATTGACGCCACCCCGCATACGCCGTCTCCCGATGTTTTCTCTTCGTGCCCGTACAAAAAACAATAGTCCGGTGTTTTCCTATGTGATGGTTTCCTAAATCTTTCTTCTTTCAGGGAACTCCACACAAGGATGATGAGAGCAGGTGTCTGGGGGCTGATAATCCGCCACTTTTTTCATGGTTTGTTTTTTATGTATTTTTGTTTTGGTTGTTCGTTACTAGACAATTTGATTCACCTAAAACTTGTTCTTTTTTTGTCGCAGATGAAGGAGTGTGAAGAAACAATTGTTTGACGAAGGTGTGGAAACGACATGGTAAAAGGTGTTGATCTCTGTTCATATGCTTCCTTTATGATTGCTATTTGGTTTAGATCATGTGGCGTCTCACTGGGTGTTAATGTTTTTCAGTCTGTGCGTCAGTCAATCAAGTAGACATTTGCAAACCTCTTGGCGACGTTTTATATAGAGCGTCGGATTTGCCGGCAAACAATTTCCGCGGCGTCCTTTGGGAAAATCCATGAAGGCTCTTGATGGCATCGATGATATTCATGCGGGTGGCAAGGTGACTCTTTTTCATCGCTTTCTTTTTCTGATCCATCAATTTGCTATGCACAGACTCGCTGCCGTGTGATAATCAGATCTTTCAGAATGCCGGCGTGTTTATGCTTCCAAGAACTTTTGGTAGAGCAGGCGATACGGTGTTTATCCAGTACTCACTAGGACTATGGGGAGAGATTGATTACTGGATTTGAGTGCAAGGACGGTAGGGCCGTGTTTGTTCGCGGCACCATCAATTCCTGTCCGTTTGAGTTTCGTTCATTCTTCTGCTCACTGATGTGTTAGATCATCTACACTCGCGGCGTTCAAATGCTCATCCAAATGCTTTCAGACGGGTCATTTGGACACCGTCGGGACGTCCTTTTACACATAGATGACATCATTCCTCACTCGTGGCGTCCAATTTTCTTTTTGTAAAATATAAATTTGAGGTGCCCGTCAGAAAAATCGAGACACCGCCCGTCATTAATTAAGGTGCCGGCGTGGACTGGGTCTCATTCGTGTCTCAATGAGAGCAAAAATACAGCGGAGTGTCTCATTAATTCAGCGAACCGACCGTGCGATGGAGAGTGTAGATGCAGCGATAGAAGATCGATTTGTGGAGAAGCAAACCAGACAGGATTTGGGAATAGATTGATGAGTAGCTTGCCGGAAATTTAGGGGTGGAATTAGGCAAGATGCGAAGCCAGGATTCATAAGCAGTGGCGGAGCTAGGATTTAGCGAAGCTCCGGGCCAAAAACTGCAAGGTTATATTTATAAAAATATACTCTCTTCGTCCATAAAAGGATGTCTAAATTAACATGTATCTAATTTTTAGTATATAGATATATAAAAATATAGACAAATTTTAGACATCTTTTTGTGAATGGAGAGAGTAGGAATTATTGGATTAAAAAAAGTTTAATTAAATATTACTGAATTTGCCCTAGATGGATGTTTCAACAACTAAGTGAAAAATAGTAGTACGGGGGTACAATTGAAATTATGTTGACAAGAATGGATAAAATCTCTTCACCGTGTTTCATATAACGAATTGCATCACTTCAATCTATGAAAATCACATAACTTGCTGGATCACTGAAGGTGTCGTGAGATTTCTTTTAGTTTGAGGAAAACATGCCGGTAGAGCTTATTGTTGGGAAACGATAGCAATCCTCCGGAGGATCGCGCGCTGCGTTCCCCCGCATCCAGCGCGTGACACGCGTCCCCGCGTGGCGAGAGAAATAACGTCTACAGTCTTATCCCCTCCCATCCTTCTGCTACTGCCCACCGCACCTGCACATCGCCGCCTTTCCTCTCCACCGCTGCCTCCTTCCCCGCCCCTCGTCCAGGTCTCCTCCACTATGGCCGTTGTTGCCTCCTTCCTCGCACCCGTGTAGGCTTCTACCCCACCATGGTCGCCGCTGCCTCGTCCTTCAGATTCGCCGCCGGACTCAGGCAGGGCTGCGCAGCCGCTCGCCCGGTCTGTTGATGGCACCGCCACACACCCATTGATTTCGACGCCGCGCCATTCGCGGACCCCTGTGCGCCGCCGCTTCCGGGGACGGCTCCCCTGCACGCCGCCGCCGCCGACGGGATGACCTCCACGTGATTCTGCCGCTGCGCCGAGCTAGCAACAGCCGCCGGCGATCCGCGACGACCATGGTCGCGCGCCGCGTTTACCCCCGATGCTCCCCGACCACCTACTGCTGCGTTGGTCCGCGCCCCCAAGCTCGAGAAGATGGAGACCTTACCGGTCTTGCCGCCATGGCCGGGGCCTCAAGCCATCGATCCCATCCTTCGTCCTCCCGGGAGCCGACGAGCTCGTGGCCAAAGCACCGGCGTCGCGCTCGACCCTGACCACGCCGCGGCCTCATCACCTCGAGCGCCCCCAATTTTCCTACGAGGGAAACAACCGGAGGATGCTGCAAGCGTGGGCGTGCACTGGCACAGTGATGCGGTGCTCCTGCACGTCGGCAGGCGGTGCTACCATTGGGAGCGACGGTGCTCCGGTTGGTCGACGGTGGTGCTTCCATGTGGCGGCGGCGTTGCTACCGAAGGAGGGCAGCATTGCTCCCATGGCAGGGCCGCGTTGCTGCCGATCGAAGCCGCTGCGGCGTGCTAGCAAGGCATTTGGGGATTTGCTTCCTAAACATATTTTGTTTGCTAGAATATCACATTTTCTTTGCTTCCGACGAGCTCGTTGGAGAGGATTTTGGGGGTTTGCTTCATAGTTCTTAGTTTGTTTGCTACAATAGCAATTTGTTTTGCTTCCGGCGAGTTCACTTGTGAGGGATTTGCTTCATAGTCATAATTTATTTGCTATAATAGCATAATTGGTTTGAAGCAAAAAAAAATTGTCTTCTGATTCAAATCGGCATAATATCTTGTACGAAATTTTGCTACACGAGTTTCCGGCGAGATCTCATCATATTTGTTGCAATATAAAATTTTCTTTGCTATTGTATTTATGTGATTTTTGTTATAATAGTACAATTATTTTGCTCCATAAGTCTCTAAAGTTCATATTGCTGCAGTACACATTTTTCTTACGTGAGATGCTACAGTAGCAAAAAAAAATCCCATGTGAGATGCTACAATAGCACAAATTTTGCTACGTGCTCCGAAGTTAATATTGCTACAGCAGCACAATTTTCCCATGTGAGATGCTACAATAGCACAAATTTTTGCTACTTGAGATGCTGCAATAGAAAAATTAAATTGTTATTAAACTTTTTTCTCCGTACAATTATTTGCTACAATAGCAAAAAAAAAAGTGCTACAATTTTTTTTCTCTATATAAGCATTTTGCTACGAGCGCCACAAAACATTTGCTGCAAATAAACTTTTTTGCTCCAGAGCACCGCTGCCATTGCTACAGAGCCGCACCGGTGTTGCTGTAGAGCTTTGTCGCGGTGACTCATCATCTGATGCAAATCGACATAATGTTTTGTACAAAATTTTGCTACACGAGTTTTCGGCGAGATCTTAGCAGATTTGTTGTAATATAAAATTTTGTTTGCTATTATATTTATGTGATTTTCTTATAATAGTACAATTATTTTGTTCCATAAGTCTTTAAAGTTAATATTGCTGCGGTACATAATTTTCCTACGTGAGATGCTACAGTAGCAAAAAAAAATAGCACATTTTTGCTACTCGAGATGCTACAATAGCAAAATAAAAATGCTATTTAACGTTTTTCTCCGTAGACGGCTACAATAGCAAAAAAAAAATGCTACAAAACAAAAAATTGCTACAAACAATTTTTTTGTTTTTCTCCATATAAGCATTTGCTACGTAGCGAGGAGAAATTTGCTACTCATGTTCTTCCGTTTTGCATCCTAGCAAGGAGAAATTTGCTGCGGTTCTTCTATTTTTGCATCACAAGCGAGGAGAAATTTGCTACTCGTGTTCTTCCGTTTTGCATCCTAGCAAAAAGAATTTTGCTACCATTCTCCCTGATGTAATGCAAATTCACGAACAGTTGCTCCCATGGCAGGGAGGCGTTGCTGCCGAACTGCGGCGACTGCTCCCTGCGTTGCTCCGTGCGGCGGCGGCGTTGCTACAAGGGACGGTCGACGTTGTTATCATGGTACGGCGACCTTGCTACCAAGGAACATCCAAGGAGCTAGCGGCGTTGCTGCCATGGCATGGCGGCGCTGCTACCAGCGACCGTCGAACCCGCGTCGGGTTCTCGGACGACGGCACCATACGATTCCGTGTTTTTTGCTATAATTTTGTTCTGCTACTGGAGAATCTCGTCGGAAGAATTTTGCTACGATGCTGCAATATAACATTTTTTTTTGCTATTATTGATATATGGTTTTGCTACAATAGATAGAGAAATTTGCTACCATGGTGTGGCCGCGACACTGAGGTCTCATTGAACTTGCTACAGTAATTAAAAAAATGCTACGAATGAAACTTTTTGCTACGTAGAACCAGTTCTGTGCCTAGACTTTTTGCTTCAATAGAAAAAATTGCTACAAGCCGTAGAATCATTTTGTGTCTGGACTTTTGCTATAGTAATAAAATTATAAATGTTTTTGAATGTGAAGGGAGCAATTATGCACGGAAATACACCGGTCCTCTATACAGCGGTCATCTAATGTTGCATGCATATGAAGAAGCAAATGTACCGGGCTAGAAAGAAGAAAAAAATGCTAGCCGGCTAGCTTTGCATGCACGATCCAATCATTGCGCGCCCGCGGAAGTGATTAGTAGCTACGCACGGCGCGAAAATAGCAGGTCCACGGTCAACGAAAGCAAGCGACGCGAGGACGCGAAGGCAACGCGTGCCGCGCGCGGAAGCGATCCGTCCACCGGGACACGTGTCACTTCCTCCATGGGGAGGATCGGGGGCTTCGGATCCCGGGGACGCCCAGCACGATCCCTTTTTGTTAGGGAGAATTGTGTCGTAGAGCTTGACTAGTACTCCCTCCGTTCTAAATTAATTGACTTCCATTTGTCCAAATGGAAGTCAATTAATTTAGAACGGAGGGAGTAGCTGCAAGCGAGGTAGCGAGGCCCCTTCCCATGGATTGATCTGCTCCGCTAGATGGTCCTATGGGCTGGACACTACTCCTATGGGCTAAGACACTACTAGGCTGGATTGAGAGAGTGCTTTCAACAAATATATAGAGAATAGCGGACTGATTATTAATGGGCCATACTTGTACTTACACTCAAGGCCAGATCGGATCTCTGCGCACATCGTAGGAAATCACTAATAATAAAAGGCTTTCCTTTGCAAAGGAACTTTACCCTCGTTATAATCGTAACAAGTGTCACTTTTTGCTTCTTTTGATCCCGTGGTTGTTTGCATGTCCGCCAAGTATCGCTAACAGAATAAAAGTGGGGATGAAGATGAGAGAGAAAATAGATACCGGAGAGGTGGGAGGATAGTTTTCTCTTTTATTTTTTAAAAACGGAATTTTAAAACGAAATATCTCGAGTACCGTTGATCCAAATTACGAACCGTTTTCACTTTTGAGTTACTCGCGTTGAGATCTTCAAAACTAGATCCCATATTGATAGGTTTTGACAAACTTTTTTTTTTGTACTCCGGATTGTGTATAGTTTGTACTTTCTGCTCTGTGTAGTCGTACAAACTGTGTCTGTGTACTTTTTATACTTTTTGTTCTGTGTAGTTGTATAACCCGTGCCTGTATAATTTTGTACTTCGTTTTGTGTTTAGTTGTACTACCTGTGCTGTGTAGTATGTACTTCCAGTTCTGTGTACTTTATACTTTTTGTATGTAGTTGTACAATATGTGGCTGTGTACTTTTGTACTTCATGTTGTGTTTAGTTGTACTCCTTGTGTTGTGTAATCTATACTTCCAATTCTGTTTAATTGCACAACCGTGTCTATATGTAGTTGTACAACCGTGTAGTTGTATAAAATTCTTTCATCAATTTTGTACAACCATCTATTTTTTGTGCTGGAGTTGGAGCTGGCGTTGTACGCGGGGCTTCCGTGTGGGCATGCAGGGGCTGGCGTGGTACGTGAGGCAACTCACGTACTCGCTCCGTTCCAAATTAATTGACTCAGTTTTAACTTTATACTAAAACTGAGTCAATTAATTTGGAACGGAGGGAGTACGAGCTGGAAAGACATATGCGCGTACACGTAACTGGTTTTGGTTGTTTCCAACACTGCCCACGTGGCTTTCTAATATGCATCGAGTTCCCTTTAGAAAGGCCAACCTTTTCCTAGTGACACCCCACATCGTAGTAAGAAAAATTACCAGGACCCGGGCCATGGCCCTGATTGCCTGGGGTCCAGCTCCACCCCTGGACCGTTGGACATAAGGGCTGTGCGATGGAATGGGAATCGGAGGACATCGGATAGGCCTGTTGATTTCCTGTCCATCGGACTGCGATACATTGTATTTACCGTCATGCAGAAACAATGGGTGTGCTTAGAAAAAGGGAGGCCTGGCAGTCCGCGCGCGGAGCCTTCGCCACGTGGCCGTTCGTTGCTGGCTGGCTGCGACGAGGCGTTCCTGCGTAACGCGTGAGGTCGTACGTGACTCCTCTGTGCATTATGTACATCCGGATCTATACGTACAAATATACTCCAACTAAATATATTCTGGTCCAAATCCATATCCAGTTCTAAATAAGATGTACAAACGCCACACAACATCATGTACAAAAACAAACTTATCTTGTACAACTACACAGACATGGTTGTGCGTACAACTACACAGATCACGTTATACAACTACACAGCAAGTTGTACAGATCAGGTCGTACAACTATATAGATCAGGTTGTACAAAACAGGATTGAACGTAAAACTACACATATTAGGTTGTACGTACAACTACACTCAGATTCGGTTGGATGTACAAATACACATACCAGGTTGTACGAACTATATACAATCCGAAGTACAAAAAAAAAGTTCGTCGAAACCTATCAACAATGGATCTAGTTTTGAAAATCTCGACGCGAGGAGTTCAAAAGTGAAAACGGTTCGTAATTCGGATAAACGGTTCTCAAGATATTTCATTTTGAAAAAACGAATCTCAAAATAAATGCATGTACAGCCCTCTGCGCACGTCCAGGGGCCGCCACTTGTCACGCGCGGAGGAAAGCTGGGGAGTGGGAGCGAAGCAAATTTCGACACGTGTCAGCACCGTAGCACGCGTGGATAGACCTTCGCGAAGGGAAGCCTTTTTTTAAGGATTTCGAGAAACAATACTTCGTTGATACTCTCTCGTTATCCAGACTAGCTAAATGTCCGTGCGTTGCAACGGAGACATAATAGAATTATTTTAATGGTTCTATAGTAATCATGGCAAAGTATATAGTGGAAAAAAATAAACATCTAAACAAACAAATATATCCCAGCAAAGCAAATGACTGAAAATAATAAACATCTAAACAAGCAAGTAATCTGTGGTGGCATCTCACATGGGCTTGAACCGGAAATAGAGGATGGGAAGAGGAAACGAAGGAGGTGGAAATCAAACATAAAGGAAGATCATGCTGTTGGCTGATGCCATGGTCTTTTGCGTAGGTTGGATCAAGAAGGCAAATAAACCGTCTTGTCCAAGGGGATATGTAACCGGATGCAGTACCAATCACAAGAGAAAGGGTGCAACACTTATACACATGCAAGGGTAATTCTAAGAAATGGCAATCCAGCATGTATCTCCTAGGCCATGACTTTTTTTTACCATAAACATAATACACATTAAAGTTCACATGAACATAGGGAGATAACCACATAATGTTTCAAAAACAGTAAAAATATATTTCTGATCTTGCTCCAAGATCCAGATACATAAATCATTGCATTATGCTGGCGAGGTACATTCACCTTTATAATGCCGCTTTTCAAAATATCGTTGCATTATGCTGCTCTGTTCCCTATCTGATAGTGGGACTAAAAAAAACTTTCCACAGTGTTTACAAGCTTTCACTCTGTTGAAACATGTACAACATTCTAGCGTTCTACCTTGCCTTTCCACACTGTTTATATGCTCGCAGTTCTAACTTGCCCAATATTAGCCTCACGTCAAAACTTCCTAACAGGAAAAACTCCATTGACAATGTGGCAAGTAAATGTGAGTCTACCATTACACAACCATCCCACATTGGCACTTTGATAGGAGAAGGAAATTTCAACCAGAGGTGCATGCCTAGGGATAATTTGACAACAGCAATATCAAACAGTACCTCGTTCAAAACTTCAGTATTGTTACAGCAGTCTAAGCTTATTTACTTAAACATGTCCTTTTTCTCTCTCTTTTGCACAGTATCTCAATAAGTGGCTAAGGCACGTAAATCTAACTACCTAAAATGACATCTACAAAAAGAAAGAATAAGATAAGCTTACTACATACTACTCTTTTAGTCCAGTAAGCTTAGTCCTGGTCTGTCAACAATCTGCAAAATAGCACATGTCATATATTGATTGATACTTCATAACCAGCAAACAAAGAAAATCTAGGCCAATTTGGATACACATACACATAGAGTGGGGGAGTGGGTACAGCAGTGGGATCGTATGTTGTGTAAAGAAAATCTAGGCCAATTTGGATACTGCTGGTAAAGCTGATGGGCAAGCAAAATCTACCTGATAGGTGATGTCTTCATCTGTTTCATCAAATGGAGCTCCTTCTCGTTCCCATGAAACAGTTCCTCCAAATGCTGGAATAATAAATAAGAGGTACTCCCTAGGCACATGTGAAGAGGAAGAAAGAAAAGAGAAGATAAGTATCGATGCTGAGGCAGATAGTTGAAAAATGAGTCCAGTAAGCTTAGTCCTGGTTACCAACCTCGCGACCTAAGTAAAATTTTAAGTTTCTGAGCCAACTCCTGCAATCTTTAGCAATACTATCATCTGCATCATCAGCAATTGATTCTTCTACAAGATGCATTAGTGCGCCGGGTTCATTATCTGGGAGTTGATGTTGAAGCTGTGCCAATCTGAGTTCAGACTTATCAGATTTTGAGCTCTCTTTGTTACTTTCAGTTTGTGTGTCCTCTATTAATCTATTAGAGTCTGGATCTTCAGGCAGCCATCCAGTAGACATATATCCGGACAGCACAGAGAGTTCTGGTACAAACATTAAAGGGGATGTCAAATAGAGAAAAGGATGTTAGCTGACATGACTGCTATAAGCATCATCACTTACCAGCGGATAAAGCTTCAAGACGTCGATGAATGGATCAGGTCTGCACTACCCTTGCATGTCAAGTCATTGCTGCTGCACATCTGGCGGCCCAACTCCTTCCGGTCACACCCCTTCCGCCAGATGCGGCCGTCACAGAGCGCCACCATCGCCCCTCTTTGGTCTGCCACCAGGGCCACACCTGGAGCTTCGTCGCCTACCCTGGTCTTTGTTCGCTCGTCCCTTCCCTGGAGTTGGCAAGTAAGAAGTTGAGATATTTTAGGGAGTGAATGATTTTTGCAAGGATTTGATGCGCTAAAACAGAGAAGAAGGAAAGATTGCGGCAAGCATGTGGACGCCGGTTCACCGCCACGGCAAGCATGCAAACGCCGATCTCACCAGGGTCACGCGGAAGACGCCCAAATCCTCTCAGCGGCGCAGAGAGGAAGATGCAGATCTCGCCGGAGTCGCCCGGAGGAAAAGGCACCCGGCACGGAGACCTGGTGGAAGATGTCGATCCCTCCGGTGTCGCGTGGAGGATGCAGCCCGGCACCTAGCGGAATTCCGGTGATCTGAAGTGGCCGTGGGGATCTTCTCGTAGGCGTAGCTATTGTGGGGGGCTCTTGGATATGGCGGCGAGCTGGCGACTTCGATCGATTGATTGCAAGAGCGGAGTCGACACCTAGCGGCGCGTCGCATCGGTGAAGAAAAGGATCTACTCCGGCGTTCGGTGGGCGGGGTGGAGTCGACAACCGCTTCCTGTTGAGATTGGGGGGGGGGGGGGGGGGGGACAGCTGGGAGGCTGGATAGAAAGTTCGTGGCAGACCGGCGTAATTTTATCATCATGTAGATCGCACGGTCTGGAGACGTGAAGCCGTGTGAGTGGACGGTTATGATGGCTCCAGCGGTCTGCCGGCAAAGCGCGTCCTGGAGGAGGTACGAAGTACCAACTCCCATTTAATAGTAAAGACTAATCATAATGCACAACTAAATAAACATAACTTAAGTGTGTGACCTACAGGTTCAGTAACGAATATGTATGATCACATGTACTTATCCATCGTTGTCAGAGTCAGGACCTGGACGTTTTGAATAATCATTATTGTTATACGAAGAATACCCTATGGAACCTGCTGGTTACTTATATGTCATTCCATTACTCACGATACTATAATTACCCAAGATATAGATCCATTGATATTTTTCATGAATCAATCCTTGATTAATTATATCTTTATCTATCTCATTGACCGACAATTACCGTTTAACTCGTTACTCTATTATGATATCCCACATGATGAAACTTAATCATACGTTGTGTGCAAAACATATTGAATATCGTTTATACCGAGTGGGTGTAGACTGTGTCTCTATTTTAAGGGATGACTAATTTCCCATCTTCAAACATCTCTCCTATCTAAAAAGAACATTTCGTTCCGTATCCTGCCACGCAGTGGTCCGCTCCCTCCCTTCGTCCGCTCTTCCCCGCGTTCCGTTCCCGCTCGCGATTTTTTTTCCCTTACTTCCGCCGCCGCATACGAGGTGCTCCTCGCTTCCTGATGAACCTCGCTACTCAGCACCCAACTCCCTCTACGCCGCCACCTCTCTTTCTCCCTCTCTCTCTCTCTCTCTCATTCGCCGACACAGGGCTGGCGGGTTCCACCCACCGGTGAGGGAAGCCGGGAGGGGTGAGGAGGAGGACGGAAGTCCCGAGGTCGAGGTCCAGCTCGCCATCGATGTCGGCGGAGCCCAGATCGAGGAAGGCGGGAGGCCGCGGTCGAACCATGCGGAGATCGGTCCTTGGAGCGGTAACATGGAGGCGTTAAACGACTTGAGTCTGAGGCCACGCAACGCATCGACGGGAAAGGCGACGCCGCTGGCGCCTGCGCGGCTGCAGCGGAGCCCAGCGACGCGGCCGGCGCGGCTGCCCGTAGCCCTGTTGGGCGAACGCCGTGGACGAGAGCAGCAACCGGAGGAGCACTAGGGGAAGTGGCAGGCGGAGGAGGATGAGGGGAAGCATCGGAGTCGGCAGCGCGCAGGGGTGCCGTCCCCGGCAGCGGCGGTGCGCAGGGAAGCCTTCTCTCGCGTGCAAATGACGGTAAGAAGATGGACACAAGGAAAAGTTAAAAGGATAAGGGATGAGTGGTGACCGGTGGGGTTCCAGTGCTAAGGACGTAATGATTTCTCATCTTCTCAAACATCAATCAGGTTCCCATAAGTACAAAATCATAAATTTAGGTTGAAGTAATCTGACATTGATTTTGGGTGTTCCATGGATAGTACAGAGATACAATATTTTGGGTTTTCCTAGTTCCCACTCGTGTTTCGTGATGGACTGATTGGTTTTTATGTGTAGGGGCATGATACAACGGATTTTGAGGATCACTTCAACTGACGGAGCAGCTAAATTACTTGTTTTTTCAAGTGGGAATGATGTTCTTGATGTATTAGAGTGCTCCTTTGCTCCTAACAATATATATTATTGCTCGAATGAAAGGAGCAAGGTGAGATACCTGTTGCCCAGCGCATACATGCTTAATTATCTATCCAATATAAAAGGCAAAGCTTTTGCCTTCGTTCAAAAAAAAAATTATCTATCTTACTCTACTAATTAAGCAAAATAATGTTAGGAAATTAGATTTCTTAACATTATTTTTCTGCTTCCAGTTCTGATAGTTGTTATTTTAGCAGAGTCTTCAGTATATACTGATCCTATGGACAATGCAGTCGCTTAATGAAAGTCCATTTTCCTCCATAAAATCTCAAATGGCGCCCTCTCACTTGGCCAGGCATCCAGTATAAAGAGAGAGAAAGTAAAGAAGACAGTTTCCAAAATGCAGCCCACTCAACAATTTCTAATGCTTATTCACAATTGTGCGGTAATGGAAGCACACCATGTAATTCTATTGGAGCAATTACTAAATCCATCAGCTGCACAAGCTATCAGTAGGATTCATGAGTTGGGCAAAACTAGGACGTTTATCCACCGATTAGTGGTAAACACCATATCCTATACACATTTATTTCATTCAAAGTATTTACTTGATTTGCATATAGTGATTCAGAATTACTGCATCACTTTTGTCTGGTCTCTGGTAGCCCGTGTATCATATGATTAGATATGTTACTGCATACTTCCAGTGCCCTGTTCAGAAAAGTAGTAACTTATCTATGAACTAATTCTGATTACAACTCCTATATAGGTTTCAGATCATGCCACTGAAGTAATTAAGTTGGCCTATTGGTTGTTGATGTAGACTGAATATCCAAGTCAGCTATGCATAGTATTTCTTTTTGGAACCTTGAGAATTAATAACCAAAATCAATTGTAAACAAGCCACAAGGGAAATAAAATATATGTAGTTTAGAGATATTCCTTTTAACCATTTTAGAAATTTTGTGACGGCCCAGTTAAAGTGTGTAAAAACAAGTATCCGTTGTAAGTGTGTAAAAATGAGTATCCGTTGTTTCCATGTCATGCTATGTCTGTGTAGGAATGGAGCTGATCCAGGATACTTAAAATATTCTAGGTTATTGCTACGACATTGACCACTAGCTCCTTGGCAAATAAAATGAGTGAATTGCAATTTCCCCTTGGAATGAAGGATCTCCAAAAATGCAGGCAGGGCATTGTTCTTAAAAAAACTGTGATGAAACTGCCAACTTACCATCTTTATCAGTCTAATTTCTGTCAGCCAGGTAATTTGGTCACCCATGAATCCCACTCGGGGCAATACAATAGAAAGGTAAGATCAAGTTGCAAGATTGTCTCCTCCCAACTCATTTGAACTGCCGCCATGGTCGCCGGCCGAGCTCCTGCCCTTAACTTCGCCACCAGATCAATCTTGCCATGGAGGATGCCTCCGCCTCATCCGAAAATCGGTACCAAACTCCTGCCCCTTTTGGTTAATTCCCCTTAATTGTTTGGATGATTGGTTTTTTTTGCCGTAGATTAATTGCTGAAGTGGCTTGGGGATTGGGTATCTTGTGGCATTGTTTGCAAATTGAGAATCTTGCCACTGCGTGGGAGCTCAAGACAGCCATAGAAGGCATGTTCATCGCTTTCTATGATGTCATGTATATAACGCTGTCACTTTCTAATGGACATATACAACGGATCGAGATGCAATCCTAGAATTTGTAGTTTACCAAGTTGTTTTCTTTTGACTTGCGTTGCATGTCATCTGACGGATTTAGCAATTTGCATATAGATTTTTCATGTGAGATATATTGCCGGAAAGGGCAAGTTAGGTTGAAATTATTCATTGTTGGTTTGGATTGAAATAGTGCCAACTTAACATTTATGGTCTTGCTTTACTTTAAAGATGACAAACTGGTAGATGCGAGGCCGGTGTAGTTTCCTGCTCTGGTATTTGAAGTAGTAGGTACATGTTAGTGCAGATTGCTTATTCTCTGAAATTGTGGAGGGTAGGAGTTCTACAAGTGGAATCCCTATGAAGTGCGATAACGGAGCAGAGGCATCCTCCAAGGCAGGGTTACCATTTCAGTCTGGAGCGCTTTATAATGAGATGCTTAGGGACACAAAAAACCACTATCGTAATATGCTATGATTGCATAATTTTTACTCCCTCCGTCCCAAAATAAGTGTCTCAATTTTGATAGAAAATGTATATGTATACATTTTCTATCAAAATTGAGACACTTATTTTGGGACGGAGGGAGTACATGTTTCTTGCAATACTTCTGGGATCATTTTTGGCCAAAGTTGTAATGCATAGTGAATCTACACATGTAGCTGCCAGAAACATCACTGATAGATTTGACTGAATATGCCCAAACAGTTTCCTTTGCCAAGATTTGCACTCATGCATTAACTTTTTAATTATACTGATAATATTCTTTCATTTTCTTTTGAGTACAGTTTTCGTGACTACACATATGGACAAGTTTGATGAAGAGGTGGTTGCTGATGACTTTTAAAGCATGGCGTTTGTATTCGGCTTGTTCATCTATTGACTTTGAATTTTTTAGTCCAATAGTATCATTTTTAGTTTATGATCTTGGAGGAATGTAGACAAAGAGAACTAGATTTGCAGATAATTTAAGAGATTAAGGTTACGCTCTTTTACTGCGCACTATATTTTGTTTCATGTTCGATGATCAATGCATATAGCATTGTTTCATGTTCGATGATCAATGCATATAGCACCACACCGTTGGTAAATGAGAAAAGTGCACAGTAGGTGATGGTACCTTGCATTTATATTTATTGGAGGATCATGTGTGTAGCCGTGGCAATTGTACATCGCCTTGTATGTAATGATGCATCCGATTTCGTTGCAATGTTGAAAAAATAAACATAGAGGAAGAAAGAGAGACTTTATGTTCTTTGTTTTGATGTGTGGGTGTGTTTGGCTCCCATATCATGTTTCTATTTGATTTGATGAGCTGAGTACAAGTACAACATGGTTCAAGAATGATCCGGGTCCCTTTTTTGTAAGCACATAAAGTTGGGCAGACCCTTATTATGTCATTTTTCATTTATTAAAATGCGAGCATGCAACTATTTATAATTAGAGCATCTGCACTCAAGTCTCCCAAATGACTGTCCAAAGGGTTGTCCGGACAAGTGTTATGGGCGTCGTTATGAGCACTTGTCCGGTCTGTACCAGTGTGCCGTTGTGAGCACTCCTCGAATTTTGATGCACACTCAAAGAGAGCATAATTGGAGTGTCGGACACACATTTGGCGGGTGTCCGTGGAGATGCTTTAAAGAAGGGTTTATCCGGTCGATCGACTTTGAGACCAAATTCATATCACGCCGACCTTTTCCTATGAAACTTGATTCCTTACTCCCGTAGCAACGCACGGGCATTTTGCTAGTTTAAGATATATGCACATACTTAGAGTTACCAAGTGACTACCGCTTTTAATCGTCCATTAAACTCCGCGATGATTAAAAGTACCAACGTAAAACTTCGTGTGTACATTGGGGGAGAAGAGGGGAGAGAGGAGAAGCCAAAGAGTTGGCGTTTTTTTAAGGAACAAAAATGAATAAGTCTGCGTTTGTACTTTGTACAAACCAGCGAATAAGGTTTTTTTTCTAGGAAACAAGCGCATACGGATATGCAGTATGCAGGAAACCTGGGCCAGTTTATCAGGTTAATAGGCCAGCGCAGAGGGATCTGCAGTATACATGGGCCAATTTAACAGGTTACACAGCATACACACAAAGGCCTACACGACTACCCGGCCCAGCCCAGACTTATACCGTGAAACCCTAGTGCTCGCTCGACAGAGGCCACCTATAAATACTCACGCAGTTCCGTCTCCACATACCCTAGAAGCCCCCAGCCTCCTGCGCCTCCAATTCCGCAGCCTTCCCCACGGTAAGCGCCGCCGCCGCCATATCCCTCTCATCCCATCTCTCCCCTCAGCGTTGGATCTAATACTAATACCGCCTTCCGTCTCCTTATCTTGCAGAGAACGCAGATCCGCTCCGGTGAGAATCCGTCGCCATGTCGTCCAGCGAGGTCGCCTGCACCCTTGCCGCCCTCATCCTCCACGATGACGGGATCCCCATCACGGTAAGTTGTTCCTCCTGGTTTCTTCTCTTCTCCGCGCGTTTCTTTGTTAGTTTCGTTTATCTCAGTACCTGTCGCGCGTCGATTGCAGTCCGAGAAGATTGCGACCGTGGTGAAGGCTGCCGGTATCAAGGTCGAGGCCTACTGGCCTGCCCTCTTCGCCAAGCTCCTCCAGAGCCGGAGCGTTGACGACCTCATCCTCTCCGTCGGATCAGGTATAGATCCTTACCCAACTCCTCCTCGTCGATTCGTGTACTGTCGTCGTCCGTTGCTCTGATTGGCGTAGTCACTTATTTCCTCCTTTTAGAACTTTTAATACTGCTGTGCTCATGTTTATATTCTTGGCTTGTCTGAATTTCTTGCATCTTAGGTTCATTATACTCTATTATAAACCAGTAGAAGCCCCCCTTAACTAATTTGATTTTATGTGTCTGATTGCTTTTAGTTTTTTTCTAATCATAAATGTTGTAAATTTAATGGATCTTATGTGTCGTTAGTCTATGCAACCTGTAGAAATCATCCCATGCATGAATTGATTTCTTTTATTGTTGTGTAATTACAGAACTAATTAACCATTTAGCTTGTTAGCCAAGTTAACAACTTCAGTTGTAGCTCGTGAGTATTTTGTTGTTTGAGCATTGTGTGTATTTTAGGCCTGTTATTTGTGTTTCTGTCCAGTTATCTGTCAGTCATTTAATCTTTCATTACTCATTTATGATGTCTTATAATATTCTTCAACGAACTGTGAGTGATAATTTTACATATAGTTTAAACCCCTTGTTATTACTTTGTTATAATCTTTGTGTTGTTGTAATCTTTGCGCTGTTGTGTTATTTGTAGGTGGAGGTGGTGCTCCAGTTGCTGCTTCTGCTGCACCGGCTGCAGGTGCTGCTGCAGCTGAGGAGAAGAAGGAAGAGAAGAAGGAGGAGGCTAAGGAGGAGAGCGATGACGACATGGGTTTCAGCTTGTTTGACTAAGCTGTTCTAGTCCTGTTTCCTCTGGAAATACTCTATGCTAAAGACTATCTTATGTTATGGTTTAGGTCAAAGTTTTGGAGGATTTGATAAGTTATGTTTGAATTTTAGTACCTGTGCAACAAGTACCTCAAACCTCCTTGGATGGTATTGTGAGAATGAAGTACCTTCTGGTTGTTGCTTATTATTTTGGAGCTGTGTTTGTTGGCAGTCATGTTGCATGTCTTGAGCCTGCTTGAGTAATTGTAGTTCTGTTTTCTGATGCGTGGCTTGTTTATTTATTACTTTAACCGTTTAGGTTAGAAGTTTTCATATCTACTAAGTGTTTCTTTGTCTGTGGCAGTAGTAGTAGATAGAAATATTACTGTCTGAGTTCATTGTCTGGTTCTCGGCTGGGATTTGTTTTTGTCTTATCTCGACTAAGTTTGAGTTTAACTACTGCTCCATCCGACTCAGATTTAGTGTAAGTTGTACTAAATCTTAGTCAATTAATTCAGAACAGAGGGAGTATTTGCTAGTCTGTCGTGGAGAACAATTGCAGTGGTCAGCATTCTAAATTCTGTTAGGCAGTGTATGATGGATTTATTTTGCCCTGATGTTTACTATTACGAACATTTATAATAACAATTCAAAATAATAATGTAACATGTAGGCATATTTCATGGTCAATCGAGTGACATCGGTTTTAATACCTTCCTCCAAAAATTGGTCAAACTTTAGCGGTTGTGACTTAATATGCCGAGTAAGAATGCATTATTGTTAGGGGTGGAAACAGATTGGATGTGGATCGGATAGTGCCATTCCCATATCATCTGTTTTTTTGGTAGTAATTGTCGGAGCAAAATACCAACATTTATAATAACGCTATAATAATATAATATGACAACATATTTCATGGTGAATCGAATTACATCGGTTTGATGCATTTAAGCGATTTTGACTTAATATACCGAATAAGAAGGCATTATTGTTAGGGGGTGGAAATAGATTGCGGATAGTGCACATCGGTTTTTATTTTTTTAAACAAACACGAACACTAATACCATCTCATTTTTCTAGACAAATATATCTAAAACTATGTGACCACTTTCTTACTTTTCTAAGGTTGTTTATTTTATTCGGATACAAATATATCCATTTCCAAGCCTATTTTATTCCTGATATTTACTACTTATATTTTTAATTTTTTGAATACGAATGTCGAATATTTTGGATTATCCGCTACTAATTCCCTCCCCTATTTATTATTGGGATCTTTTGTTCAAAGTAGGGTCAGGAGCAATGAATTGGATGCTATAGTGGGTTCTCATCTTTCAGAGACTAGGTGTTGCCCTGAAAAACTGATTCTGTGATCTAATAATTGGCTTTTCCAATTATATTGTTAGTACCTGTAATTGAGTTTTATGATATGAAATGGCTTTTCCAGTTGTATTGTTGGTACCTAATTGTGCAGTTGCGGTGAAAGTAGTGCTCCTTTTGAATCCCGGCTCCATGAAGCCTGGTATTTTCGGGAAAAGATAATTAGAAAAATGATATTTGGAGGTTTACAGAATTTCTGTTTTTTTGTACGTACTAATACGGTACATATCTAAAAGTTTTGATGCAGAAAATTGACATACTTCAAAAAAATCTTGTTTTATCCCCCACTTTTTTTGTGTGTAGATCGTCAGATGATAGCATAATTCGACGGTGCTTGTATGGACATTTTATAAACTTTTTGAGATTTAATAGGTTTGGTTTTCGGTAATTTTTATAGGGCTCCAGGTAGATGAGGAGCCATAGAGATTTTCGAGAGTAGCTGGATTTATCTTTCGAATAGATGATCGCAAGCCCGGGAAGGCTGGAACAAAGCCTCTGGCATCGCACATTTGAACTGTACCGGATAACCATGCTATCCAACACAAATAAAGCACAGCTTCCGCGAACAATGTAGGACGCTCTGATATAAACCACCATATATTATCATTCCTTCACAGCGGGGTCCGATCATACTAACAAAACGAACTGTTAGCCTTCGGTTTGACATCAGTCAGGTTCTCATATCCCACCGTAAGAGCAGATCCCGCAAACCGCATATGACGGGATGTAGGCCGCGCAATCGGCGGTTTGCGGGCTGAAAACAGGCCGCACAGGCTAGGGCCATGCATGAACCGCATAACAGCATATTCGGGAACATACGTGTCCTTTTTGGCTTTCAAAAATGGGGGTCTAATCTGCGCGGCTTGTTTTCAGCCTTCAAATAGAACCGTGCCACAGGGTTTTGCAATATTTCACATACATATCACATCAAATGCAATATTTTTTTAGTGTTATCCGATACAACAATAATCCGAATTACAACAAATGGTTGAAATTACACAAATACAACAATAGTTTAATGAATAACAAATAGTTTCAAATACAAAAAACAAATGGGTTGGGAAATAAATAAATCAAATGGCCTAGTGGCCTTGGCCGTGCCTCCTCCAATGGTGCTCAATGAGGTCTTGCCGAAGTCGATTGGCAGCTGGGACATTCTCAATTGCACGATATGTTTCAAGAAATGCGGCAATTGTATCCGGGTTTCTTGCTGGTTTGACCCGGGTACCAACATTGTCAAAGAAAAAAAGATAAGTTCAAACCCCTCTCATCCTCAATGAGGTGGTCATGATATCCTTGAGGGTTTGCATATCCCCAAACCGGGCAGGACCTTGGACTATTATGAATCTAACTTGCAAAACACCAAAAGCCCTTTCTATATCTTTTCGGGCTGCTTCTTGATATTTTGCAAATTCAGTTTCGACCTTCCCTCTTGGATTCTTGAAGCTCTTCACAAATGTGACCCAATCAGGGTATATACCATCGGCAAGGTAGTATCCCATAGTATAATCCCTCCTATTGACAGTGTAGTTGCAAGCCGGGGCATCACCTTTAGCTAGCCGGGCAAGAAGATGAGACCTATGGAGGACATTGATATCGTTGAGAGAACCAGGCAAATCAAAAAAGCAGTGCCAAATCCATAGGTCCTGAGATGCAACTGTCTCGAGCACGATCGTCGGGTCTTTGTCCTTGCCACAATATATGCCTTGCCAAGCTTTGGGACAAATTTTCCAAGTCCAGTGCATACAATCTATGCTACCGAGCATACCCGGCTAACCTCGGCATTCATTCTCTCCCATTAATCTAATTGTATCTTCTTCATTGCGCGCTCTAAGATACACCGGCCCGAACACACGGATTATCACCTTGCAGAACCTACGCACCGATTCCATGGTCGTATCCTCGCATATGCGAAGATACTCATCGGCATAATCTGCCGGTATGCCGTAGGCGAGGACGCGCATCACGTCTGAAAACTTTTGATGCGCGCTGAATCCCATCAGCCCCGCCGCGTTCCTCCTCCGCTTGAAATAGCGGGTATTCGCCCCACAAGATTCGACGATCTTGTTGAACAAAGAACGGCGCATGCGGTATCGGCGGCGAAAGAGATGAGGCGGGTATGTGGGTACCTCGGCGAAGTAATCCCTCATGAGATCGTTGTGGCCACACATCCGATTCCGAGGGATACACATCTTACCCGCGGTCGAGCCCTTCTGCTTCTTCGGCATCACTTCGATGATCTCCTTCGCCACGAGGAGCACCGCCGTATGGTCGATGTCGTCGTCGAGCAACTCCTCCAAGTGGGAGCCGTCCGACGACTCCAAGTCCTCCGACAAGAACACCTCGCACGTGTCCATCTACAAGCGATGGGAAAGGAAGAATCACTACCTAGGACGGACTACCGAGCAAGGAAACCAACAGTGACTTCAAGGTTCCGCGGCGACGGTTTCACATACCTCGGTGACGGCGAGCTTCCGCGGCGGAAGGAATCCACAGTCGATTCGCCGGATTCTACGGTCGATTCAAGAGCTTCGAAGGGGAACGGGGTCGCCGGTGAGGCGGGACCGTTTCTGCCGGGCAGATTCGAGGGGGAGGGCTTGTGGCGGCCGGGGTCTTAGGCTGCGCTGCGGCGGCGGAGCAAGAGAAGAAGGGGAAATGCCCTTGGCGCCAACTGATTTCAGCGGATGGGGATCGGGCTCAGAAGGGTTGGAAAACTGCAAATATGGCGTCTCAGAGGCGCGGAACCGGATGGCCTGCAAAAAATTTGGGGTTTGCGGTTCCGATGCGGGATCTTGTCTGTGTCTTTTTCTCGGCCGAAAATGCAAATTGGCGGTTATTATGCGGATGTGGGGCGAATACGGGATCTGCTAGTGTTGCTCTAAGCAAGTTATTCTTCATTAGACATGCCGCGGATATTGAGTAGCACAAGGTCCAATGCAAACAAACAAAAATATAACAGGAGGTTTACATAATTACTACAAACAAGCGGATTACTGGTGGACCATCTTAGCATAGTGGTTTCAAACATTTATCGCATTATACGCGTGTGGTGGGGACGAGACGGTAGCCGCCCACATAAGTTGAACCGCTTCCACGAATCTAGGCTGGCCTAGTTCGAGGACATCTCCCAATTGAGCAGAAACACCAACACGGCAGCACGGCGAAGCGCTCCCAAAACCCTAACCTCCTGCGGTGATGCCCGCGCCGCCCCTGAATCCTCTCGCAACTGCACCTCCCCACGCCAGCGCAGCGCCGCGTTGCCCCCTACGACCTGCTTGCTTCCGCCGCCGTCGGCTCTAGCCATCGAGCGCGGCTCGGGTGGTGCCGGTGGCGGTCGTTCTCTCCCCACGTCAGTGCCACGCTGCCCCCTCCTCTCTCCCTCCCCGCGCTGCGCCGCCCCCACGGCGGCTAGCGCGGCCCTCCCGCCTCCTCTCCTCTCCGCCCCCTCCGACCTGCTTGCTTCTGCCGCCTTCGGCTCTAGCCACCGAGCACGGCTCGGGTGCTGTCGGCAGCGGCGGTCGTTCTCTCCCGGGCGCCCAGAGAAGGGCTCGCGGGGCGGCGGACTCCGGCAGCGGTGCTTCTTGTCCAACTTCGGATCGGCTTGTTCCAGGTGGTCATGATCGCACTAGTGCTGCCATTGGTGGCGCGGCACCCTGGTAGCATGCTTGCGGCCGGCGACCGACATCGTCCTTGGGCTCACATCTGGGCCCAGTTGAGCCCCATCTGGGATTGGACGGGCTACCTAGGCGTGGTGGTGACCCTCTTGTGGGCGGAGGAGGTGGAGATGGCGGCGACGGTTGTGCCCTTGATGTAGTGCGGCAGCTGGGCTTTACGGGCCCATCTGGGCCTGGTTGGGCCAGTGAGGGCCTGGTTTGCCCGATGCTACATCCAGTCGGCTACTGCGATGGCAGTGGAGGCAGTTCCCTGCCGCGTGTTGTCGTGTCATCGTCCCTAACTTGGTTCCTTCTACTCGGCTCTTGTGACCTTGCGCCATGGTCGACGGTGATGACTGCAAGATCGTGGTGGCGCGTGTTGGTGGGCGGCATGATTCGTGGAGTTAGACGAAGCGCCTGGAGGTTTGGTTTGGAGGTCGGGACAAATCCTTGTCGTGTCGACACTGACGCGGTGACGCCTGTGGGTGTCAGACTATCCTTCTTGAAGGGCATCGGATGCCTCTTTTCCACCCCTCAACATACCAGAGGAAACCCTAGGACACACAACGGGGGAGACCCTAGGAATTGTCTGGGCAATAGTCGCGTCGTCGTCGCTCCACTTTTTGGAGGTGTTGCTTGATACGAGGCACTTCAGATTGCACGGAGCGTGGTGGTAATTCGCCGGAGGGCGCAGCAGTTGCTAGTCATCTCTGCTTTCGTTGAACCACTGTTGTCGGCGTTGTTTTCTTTTTTTTGCTCATTTTTTTTCTTCTTTTCAGCATGGTTGTGATGTTTGTCCTAGCATGGTCTTACAGTTGTATCGGTTGGTTGCTATATTAATATAGCGGGACAAAAGCCTATTTCGAGGTGGACATCTCCCAATTACTCTATAGTTTTCCTTTTCCTTAAGAGTGGGTTGGGCGGCCAATCTAGGGCGTAGCTTAGATAGAAGAAGGCGTGGATCCTAGGGACACTTGGTCTTTTGTTAGATGACCCCGACATAGGCGCATGAGATTTAGCAAAACCGCATTTATAAAGCGAACCCTGTTTTGAGGGTCAAAAATTGCAATGCTAATTGATCGTGGCCAGGGCAATTAACTCTTCCATTTTATCCTGGTATATTAACAAGCAACCGACCATTGCGTTCACAAATGTTTTTTTTTGTTTGGGTACCTGTACTCACATCATGTGGCGAGATACACACGCGAACTCAGTGGATAACAAAACTTATGCGATATCTTGTATGCCACCTTCATTTACAATGGCGTGGACAAAATTCTCTGAACTACATGTGTAAACTTGGCCTACAAAGAGAAAAAAAAACCTCACGTGGTGGATCATCCAGGAGAGGCTGGGATTGTTGGGTTTTCCACTGCTATATCACAAAATTATGCCAGCTACTCTAGCCCCTATCCTGATTTACTAATGATATTAACACCAGATGCTTACAGACTTACAGATGACGACCAGTTGTGCTTAACGTGCCTCGGCCAAACATTTTGTCTGGTATGATGCTGCAGCCACAAGCTCAGTTGTTCCAAGAGTCATCCAGTTCACGGGACGCTGCACAGTGATCTTGGCTGGTGATCTCTGAGGTGTATGCTGACTGCTCGCTCTGACAAGAACTATACCAAGAATCAAGACCTAGAAAATCTCAGCTAATGTTGCTTCGGTGAAGGATGTTCTTATCCCATCTCCTTGCCTTCCCCTTCTCAATAAGTGCCGTTAAAAACTGCAACGTGCCCTCTGCGTCTTCGATGTTTGGGAGCTCAACACTGAAATGAAATAGTGGGATGAAGGCGGAGCTCCTGGCAATGTCTCTTGATCTGCCTCTTTTGTCCCTTGGAGATGTTTCGCCGTTGCTCCCAACAATGTTCACTACCTCCTGAGCTCTGTCCAGATGAACAATAGATTTGAGGCTCATCTCAGTTTCAATCGCCCACTGTGGGTCAGGAGGAACACCAGCAAACTGGGGCGACCCTAAATCCACTAAGTACTGGCTCGAGACTAACAGGAGCAGTTTCTCACTAAGCACGAGGAACTTTCCAGGCTCTCGGAGTATCTTGCACATAACAAATGTCTCATCCTTCAGCCTGCCACCATCAGCTTGGAAAAGCAAAGATACTCCAGTCGCTTCCTCCCAGGAGTATGGGAACAAAGGACGATCTCTGGCCAAAGGCCTCGAGAAACGGACACGCAGACGGTTAGATTCATGAGGATTGCTTCGGTTCCTTATGCTCTGTGCAGTTCTGCCGGTGGCTTCAAGAATACTGGCCATAGGCCTAGCCACAAGCCCAGCTGTTCCCATTGCTATACCTGTAAAACAGATGCACAATAGGTCAGTGCCTGGAACAATAACAGCTGTTTACAAAGGCCCATCTAAATGGCATTACCTGATATAACCCCAGGAAGACCATGTTTCTCAGCACCTCTAATTGGTGATTGGAGGAGCCCAGTCAGACCCTGCGAAACAAGATTGAGACGCAAACAATGTATGCTGCTTTACACATAGGTCCAATAAGATTCTATGGCACATAGTGAAAAATGAATGCATAAGCGTATATCGGTAGACGGATGCGATTTGATTACTTAATCGTGTAGAACTATCAAAATATGTATCAGGGAACAAGTCGGCAGGCTCCAATGCAGGGAGTCATCTATGATTTAGGCAATACAGGTGAACATGCATTGGCTATAAAGGTAAAACAGTAATACTTAATCCAGAGAGATGGATTTCACCTCTAGAAACCCATTCAGCACTCCTTCCCCATGCAAGCCTAGCTGTCTTTCCCGTTCATCCAGTTTGGAAGCGGCTTGCTCATCATATGTAAATGCAACAAGGCCCTACATAATGAAATTTTCGTGAGCTGTCAGACTGGGAATTATGGAGAGCGTAATTTCCAAGGATCAAACTGGAGTTCAGAAAAATACCTTGTAGGCAGTTTTACTGAAGTGGGAAGTGGCACTACTGACTGCATAAACTGTATTTCCAATAAGATTTTTTGAACCTTGTGCAATACCGTTTAATAGCTCAATGGGACTCTGGCAAAGAGCAAACCATAGATCTTTTAGAAAAAGAGCATTAGAGAATTGCTAATTCCTTCTAAAACCAGCATTTACAAACCTGCAATTTGCCTTTTCTTGAGGCAGACATAAAGTCTTTTAAGCCAAAACCAACATTCCTGGCAAAACCCATAGGATTACCTATAACACCGGCAGAGCCAAAAACCTGCACTTACAGTATATCACAGCAAATTATGCTCCCAAATTCATGTAGTAACTGTGTTATTTTGATATTTTGGAAATCCAGAATATATAAACCAAGGTAGTCCTCAAAAGGAAAAATAATGAAATGGGCAAAAATGTTGGCACAAACATATGGTTGCAGCCACTCAGATACTTCAGAAGATCTGAGAGGGACAGAAAACATCCATGCCGTTTTTGGTTCCAACATTGTCCAATAAGTATAGTAAGTTTATTTTGGACAGCATACTGAGATACAAAAAAAACTTGACTAGAAAAGGCACTAGCTTGAACGGTCCCCATTTACCTTATAGAGTTCATGAAGCAACTGTCTGCTGTAGTGCCTCACAAGAATGTCCTGAATGGATTGCCAACTTGCCATAAGATTTTCTACCATTATTTCTCCTAGATGGACTGGTACTCCTTCGACATCAATGAGGGCCATAAGGCCTCTCTGCAACCAAAACGCCTGATTAAGATGGCATACAAGGAAATACACTCGTAAATGTCTTCACAGAGCATACATGCAGACGAAGTGGTGTGAACAATCCATGTGCAGATGTGCTACCAGTTAGCTATTTACACATGAACAGTAGTAGTCAACACTACCTACACTACATTAGAGCTTCAGGAAGAGCAAATGCATTGTTTGGAACTCCGGTATTTTGGGATATTAACCGCATAAAATGTCCATTTAAGACAGAGCCAAGATGATATGCTATCTTGTGAACTGTAACAATAAGCATCACACTTTTCAAAAAAAAAATGCAGCACTCTCTGAGAGAAAAGAGAACTCAATGGGTCCAGCTTTTGTTGAAGTAATGCTGCTACTATCACAGTATAAAATAAACCTAAGTAGTTCCCTCAGAAAAGAGAGGCAGAGAGAATTTACGTGGATAACAAAGGCACATCGAATGCCCTATGATGTGAACACCACTCTTATAAAGGTTTTTAAAGACATTCTTCTAAGGATGTAACACTTTTGTGAGGCCAGTAGATATCTATGAGCAACTAAACTATCCTCTAAGATGTATGGTCAAATAATTTCGTTGAAACCAGACACATTTTCTTTTGCAAAATATCTCCGTACAAGTGGGATGGATTATTTTGCACCTGAATTGCTGTACTGTTGTTGAAGCTTGTGCTGGAGTCTGAACCACCTTCATTCCGATTGAGCCATGGAGTGCTAGTAAAACTACATCAAAAGACAAGTCATTGGTAAACTGATAATGCTTTTTCTGCAGTGGGGTGTTCAGAAAACATAAACATGGGGAAGAGATAACCTGAAAGTTAACTTGACAGGAGTCAACTCAAACAATTCAATATATACTTTTTTCTGTTTCCTGGCTAATAGGTGTATCTGTTGCCATGGTGCACCAATCGGGATAACAGAAGGCAGCAGTCCACTGTCTTGATCAGCGTCGACCGTGTGCGAGCTTTGAGGCTTATCTGATAAATTCTTTGAAATTTTCTCGTATTCACCAAAAATATCAGAAGCGGCATAGAAAGTACTTGGGTCTATACTTTTTTCCAACTGACCAAAATGTACTCTAGAGGAAACAGATCTAAAAAAGTCAATCATGCTCAGGACAAGTCGTTCTTCAAGTTCAAGGTAGAAAGGCGCTACACTGCAAATCGCCAAATGAAGAAAGTTAACAAAAGTTCAGAACTTAACATCTGAAATAACATACACTGATATGGTAAATAATACCTTATGTTTATACGTTGGTACGAAACAAATGATGCATCTATAGTTCTCCATTTAACTGCAGCAAACCGCAGCACAGGCTCTAGAGTATTCGAAGAACTTTTACTCTCATTTAGGGATTTCAGCTTGGTATCTTTACCCTTTAAAAAATCAACAGAATTTCCCTTATGATTTCCCTCAAATGACAGCGTGACAGGGTATGGGCTGTCAGAGACCTGATTATCAATTTGCATACTTTGTACATCAATCGTGAATCGCTGCTGATCTAAGCTCTGCATAGCAACAATTGTCATATCCTTGGCAGAAGCAAACAACAATTCCTGCCAACAAAAAAGTATAATAAAATAAATGCCATACTGAAAATTTCTTGGTGGGATTCAGCATCATTCATAGCACTCTGCTCACCTGAGGAGAAGAGCTTATCAAAGATATCCCCATAAACGGTAAGTGTATTCTGATAACTTCAGTGAAGTTCAACTCGATCTCCTGTTTCTGATCATCTTTTGGTTCCCTTGATCCAAGGAAACCTGTTTCTTTTGTGTCCATGTTGTGACAATTTGAATCAATAATACTGAGCACCTGCAGTTTATTATTACAAATGAAAAACTAACAGAAGAAATATATTGATCGAATCTTGATAGTTGATGGGCCTCGAAAATAACCTTTATTGCTCCCTCCGCATGGACTGATATGCCAAACTTTCTTTCGGCTTTCTGACAAGGATATTTAAAACAGAAAAAGGTCAGAAAACAGCTGGAAAATATCAATAATATCAAAAAGCATAATCGACTAAGATTGTGATACATAAAAACCAAGCAAAAATACATCTGTTGCCCTTTATTAATGTGATACAGTAGTGATTTTCCCTGGCCAATTTAAACATAACCATGTTAAATAGGGTAACGCAATTCCCATTGTTTCCCCACACAAAGTTTGAAAGCACAAAAGGTGCTTAAATAAAGGTAAATGATCCTTGTTGACTGGCTGATCTGGTGCACAAAAGGTCCTAATCCAACGGCAAAGCTAGTGAAATAGACGCATATCACATCCCTATCCTGTGAAGCACCGCTCCACCCATCTATCGCTCAATAATATCCATCCACATGTGCAGATTGAATTATCTGGCTTCTCCCTCTCTCCAAAGTACAAACCAGCGGATGAGAAGGCTCTGGCTTCTGGGCAGTTGCCGCCGTCTAACACAAGGCCCCCTCTTTTTCGCACCAAATAGTCTGATGGTGGTGACCTCATGCAGGTGTCCAAGTGGTTGCCGTAGCACGAGAATGAGGGACCTCTTAACTTGGAGGGACTTTGTGAGGGTATGGCCACACTCCCCCACTTCCACGCCGACAAATGAGATGGAAGCTCTTACTTGCCACTAGATCTTGTAGGGAGGAGATTGGACGTAGCAACTGTGCCTTTTTTTGCTATACGACTCTTGGTCATTGCGAAAGGAGATTTTGCTGCAAAGGATTTAGGTTGCCACAAATATATAGTGTTATGTAAAACAGAAAAAATGTGGCAAAGTTTGGCAGTTGTTACGTTATCTTTTTGTAGGACAATATTAGTTATCTGTAATGCTGCGTTTTGTTAATAACTAGTACATGATTTTTTCAATTTTATTTCATACCAAAATATTCTGCCGAGGCATAGTTTGATTTTGTTAGTGTTCTTCCTTCTTTGGTGTCTTCTCTGATTCCTTGTTGGTTTCTGCAATATTGTGGTATGAGGTGAGGCAGGTTCGTAGCAGGGGGGAGGAGGGGGGAAGGCCAGAAAGAAAAGGGAGCAGTTTTTTCCACGGGGAGTTAAGAGGGAAGCTGGACCGGGACAAAACAGAGGAGGACAGAGAACGACGGTTGAGGAAAGGCCAAGCGTTAGGTGGCATTTAATCGCATGGCTGTCGAGCCGGCCGATCGGATACACTTACGGCGGATATCTAGCGCTCGCCTTAAATAAAAGGACTTATGATTAACAGATTATTTGATGAAGCATGTCCAGTTTTTATGAAATTCAAGTCAATATTATCTTGTTAATAAGAAAAGAATGGCGAGTTAGCCCTTGATGCATTCAACTAGCAGTAGCCACAAGACATGCAAGTCCAAGTTGAAGACACTGAATTACCTCAGGTGTGGAAGGTAGGGACACATGAACATCATCACTGAGAACATCCAGATTGTATATACCAAGGCTCCGCTCCCCAGGAACCTGTACGATTGTATGGGGAGAAACCATTTACTATACTTGTTTAAGAAAATAAACTGAAAAATAATATATTAAAGAATAATTGAAGAAAGAAGCTCAATAAAGTACCTCAACAGTAAGACGATGAGGATAGCAAGGTTCATCCCAGGCATATTGACATGACGTGTAAGGATATACAATTGTTTCAATAGACTCGCATCTCTGCTGATATATCCGCAATTTCTGAATATATAAAAAAATAATGATATAAATTTGAGATCCATACAGTTTCAAGAAAGTTACGGAGCAAGAACTATTTACCTCGAGCGAAAAGTTGTCAATCCTGTAAGGTACAAAACCAGTCTTGTCATCAGACAGCAGAATCAATATTGTACCGGTGTTATTGTTTCTTCCAGCAATTTTGTTGTTGTGTATGTCTATATCAGCATTTTGTACTTCCACTCGAACCATGTTTGACACACCTGAGGCACTATTCCTCATTTTCACTTGAGCATCTCCCAGGCGGTCAGGGATAAAACTACCAGACCATTGCCATCCTGGCCCATCAAATCGAATCGAGACAAGCAACTCTCTGTGAACAGAGTTTTATCAGCACAAAAAGTAAAGACTGGAAAGGATGTATAGAGAACACAGCTAACAATAGCATTCTGGTAAGATTGACAGAATTCAATGAAATCCACCATTTAAATCCAAATTTCTAAAATATACATCCATGAACCGTAGGCTCATCCATATTTATCAGCTAACCATTTCATAAAAAACAAACTAAGCAAGCTAATTGAGAACATAAATTTCATGGCTAAGCTCCAGAAACAAAGGAGAGTAACTCACCTGGCTGTATCAGCCCAGTGAAGAAAAGAGTGTTGCCCAGAACTTAAATGCTTAGAAAACCTTGTCCCCTTTTGCTTATAGACCAGGTCGTTGCTGCATGCATTACAAATTACATACCTAGAAAAAAGAGGGAACAGAGGATGGAGAAACCCATTAGCCAGGCCACCATAGAATGAAAGAGTTACATGGCAGCAAAATATGAAAGAAACTGAATAATAGTTTTGGTTTGCTGCTACAGGGCTAACCTAGAATGCATTAAGAGGAAAGAGACCTACACCTGTTATTATAGAATTCCAGGGCTACAATGATGACGACAAAGTTAACCGTATTAAAGAGAATGAACTACCAAATGGTACTGCAGAACTCCACGTGCCAAGTTTCATTTGTTATGGGGAAATTAAAAAATATGGTAAGCTGCAATATTTTTTGTTGCTTTGCTTTGCTTTTCTTTTCAGTGAGAGGAGCTGCCTCCAAAATTACTACAAGTTGATATATAATTATGAGCACTGAAAATCAATCTTATTGCCATAACAACCAGTTGATGAAATGGTATCTTCCAATTACCTTGGCTGGAAAGCAATAGCCTTTGTCCTCCCAAAAAGTTCCGTTGAAACAGGTACAGATGTTACAGCAACTAAAAAAGCACTAGAAGTAGATGATTGTGGAATAGTGAGACTCGTTGAACCACTGGCAGGGACAAGGAGAAATGGGCTCGACCAATCTCGCCGATTTGCTTCAGTTCCGCTATTAGGTACAGATGCATTCAGCTTAACCAAAAGTTCAGTTGCAGGTGTATGTCCAGCAGGAGCAAACATATAAGCTTTAGCCTCTTTGTCACATTCTTTCAGCACATGCTTACTGTTATTTACAGCTCTTATGTTGGAATGAGAGCTGCGTCCATCAATAAAATCCAACTGTGGCATTTTATTTGCAAAGTGCCTGGTAAAAGGAACACACAGAAGTTAATATAAGAACCAAAAAACAAAGTTTGAACTTTAACACAAGCATGTGGATGCTTTAAGGGGCAGAGCCACTCACTGTATGGATGGGTCTTCTGAAACAAGAGAAAGACCATTTTTTCCAAGCACGTGTCTTGTGTGCCCATCTAACTCAAAATTACAAGGGATCACAAGGGTGGACCCGCTCCTCTCATAGCTGCTTTCTGTTACTGTAAGCAAGAGATCTGTACAATTGTACAACAGAAACGGCACAGAAAGGTACAACTCTCTTGCACCAGAATGAGCATATGTTGCTTTCTCCAGTGTAACATTGAAAGGACCTGCAGAAGAAACCGCCACTAAAGTTTTAGGTACGCACTATAAATATCAGAGTACAGAGAAAGGTCGAACTGCATACATTTCGACACATTTGAGTAGAATGCAATCGTCTCTGTTGAGGAAAATTTCAAGCCATTTGATGTGGTTCCAGTAGAAAATGATTCCACACGGGGAAACTTTATGGACAAGGATCTGTAATCTTGAATATGAAATGTGATTCCAAGATCGTTGGATGGATCAACAAAATAAATAGAGGCGGTTCCTACCTGAGAATATGATTTAGTAGCAAATTAGAGAAATATTAGAGTTGAGGTAATATATCCGCATGGTGTCAGAAACATACCTCCTTAAGTGAAACCTGATGTGCAACCCCACCATTATCTATTGTCAAAGATATCCCCACAGGGAGATAATTCTTTATGAGAAGAGGTGTACTAAGTCTGACTTGCCGAATAAAATGTCTCCTTGCCGATGTCTGTTTAGAAGCCTTTGGAGCATGATTTTCAAGAATCAGTTCTCCATTCAAATGGTCAGTGCAGTACTGACTTCTCTGGGAACTACTAGATGAAGGGACAGTGTACTCTTCAACAGATACACAACAGCGAAATGGATCATTACTAGGGTGAGATGGATAGCACACAGACGATTTCATAAACCCAACCCTGCTTTCACGAGAAAGCAAACTTGATAAGGAGTGAGTTTCACTCCACAGATAAGTTCTGCCGACAGGATGCCACCTAATCTGGCCAGCCTCGGACAGATGAACCGGCAGCGGAATCTCTTTGTTTGGAAGAATGGGCCCGATTACCTGCAGGATAAAGTTTCTTGAGAAATCTAATGTTTGGTTCTTTTTGGCCCATCAATGTAACCAAGAGTTCTCGACTGTGAGTGGCCAAGAAGTTAATATTAGATAGACAATGAAGTATACAATAACATGTTTAGAAGCATAAATATGAACAGATTTTGAGCAGGGTAGCAACCCTGCAGCATACTCAGCACATTGTGCAAGAATAGAACCAGAGTTAAGTTACTGGTACCAGGCAAGCTACCGGGGCTCGTCGCAGGATTATTCTTCAGCAACATGGTTTATTTTTATTTCACATAAATAAACATTTCGCAGCAATGTGACTTTAAAGTTCGAATTTGAGTTAACAACCACCTGCTATTTGCAAAGTTCCCATTAAGTTTTTTTGCGTTTTCTTTAATCTTGAACAAGACTGAACAATCTAAGGGCACAATGGGGCCAACATCCATTTACCTTTATGAAGGGTTTTTAAAACAAATGCAAATGAAATTAGGGAGTATATATACCTTTGAAGAAACACCAAATGGTATATCAAATCGCAACTCAAGGGGCATTGATGTTGCATTGTGTAGTATGACCTGTAAAAAGAGATAAGCCAATGTGTGCAACTAATGATGTAACTGATCATTCAAAAGGTTATTACCGTCGAGTAAACTCGTACGAGTTTGCTATAATTCTGTAAGGAAACATCGAGTACGACAGGCACAATTAATCCATCATGGTGGCTACCCTTTCTATTGGATCCAAATGCTTCCAAGCTTTCTTCATAATGAATTGGCTTCTTACTCGAAGAGAAGTTTACTTCAAAGAAGTAAATGCCCACAAGGTCAATTGACATTGGCTTAGAGGAATCAGAAGTTCCATCAAACTCGATGGAAATCATATAGTGTGAGACTGCACTCATCCATTTCTCGATGAGGTGTTCAGAAGATCGTGCTTCCCTGTGCTGAAAGAAGAATTCATCTAGAGTTTCTTCAACATAAATTGGGACAGAATATCCTGCTGGCACGGAATTTTCATCTACTATAGAGAAACTATCAATGTCATCTGAATTAACAGCACCACGATACACCTTGAAACTAAATGGCAATGATGTGTCATTTGAGAGAATATATGGTGCATATCTTCTTGTATGCATATCATCACGGCTTAGTCTCAGGATTCCAGGATCTTCTCGTAGACCACCTCCACTACTTGGATTAAGAGAATCCGTAATCATCTCACTAAGTCTGACGATAGCCTACATATGCAAATCATGATATCAGAGCAGCATATCTGAGAATCAGGATTCAAAACACGCACATTATCAGACAACTGAGTTGATTCTTAAGAAACTAAGCTAAATAAGTGACAATGTTCCTTGAGAACAGATGTATAGCTACATTCTATCTGAAGACCCTGCTGTCCTGGTTCCTGAATCACTGTTTAACCAAAAACCTATAATGCTGATCACTTTCAAGATAGGATACACAATACATTGCCTCTTGAAATGTTTGGAAAATATAAATGCCGGGATCATGTACCTCGATCAAGGGTTCTGATATATTAACATTAAGCTGCTTGCTTGAATTTAGCGACACCTCAGTATTGGGAGTTACATCCAGTGCATGATCAGCACATTTTCGAAGTACATTTAGCTGAAAGCTCGAGGGCTCTATAAAAGGCTCCCACATAACCTACACACATATAAATTGTTATTCCCTGACCATGAAAACGAAACACTTCAGACAAGAAAGAAGCATGACTTTACCTTATCAATATTGTTGTAATTTACTAAAAAATCAACAGAAGCAGAAATTTCAGTCCCATCACCCATTTGAGTAAATTGCAGTGACAAGTTCTTTACCAAGGTCTCTATGACAGGCCCATGACTGCTCCACTGTCAAAAGCATTACAAAGAACCAGAATGAGTCAAATGTTAAATCTTGAATAGAGCATAGCCACTTAGCATATTTGGGTACATAAAAAACACATGCATACATAAAACAAAACTTGTTTGGTTACTTCCAAAATTAACTGTTTTTTTTTCATTAAGGGCGAAATATATTTCAAAGTCGCCTTACAATTGAATTGCAAGGTTGACCAAACAAAGCTAATGATCCATTACTGGTAATGGTATAAAGCCTTCTATGGAAGGTACCAGCTAATATTTCATTCTGATAGTTTCAACATTATTCAGCTCACTTTAGTATTTCATAGTTCACAATGTTTTTCCTAAAGGCAATTATTTCAAATTATCTTCGACATTTTATCTGCCATTTTTTTTAAATGGCTAGGTCACATGAGTCTGCAACTTTTGGCAGTGTATCAATCTCAAAAAACTGAATAAAATATTCAATAAATAGCTGGTTTAAGGATACCGGATACACACCTAAGACTTAGTACAGCAAATCAACAAGTATCTCTCCATTTTTAAATGTAAGATGTTTTAGGTAGTACTCCCTCCGTTTTTTAATATAAGATGTTTTAGCCTTTTTCCACATTCACATGTCCAAACTTGTATCTAGACATGTTTTAGTGTCCATATTCACTCATTTTTGTGTGTATCTAGACAACATGTGCAATAGCTAAAACATCTTATATTAAAAAACAGAGGGAGTACACATTTTGTCTAACTAAAATAAGTGAACATAGAAACTAAAACATGTCTAGATACATTTGTGTACATGTGAATGTGGGCAAAGGCTGAAACATTTTATATTTAAACTCGGAGGAAGTAGCAGTGTAACATAACGTACCCTTCCATCGTTTAGTAGAATAGAACCTTTTCTTAATCCCGCCTTGAATGCCACAGAACAAAATGAGGAAGCCGATGATGTTGATTTAGGAAATCTGAGTTCCATACTGCGCCAGAAGCTAAATATTTGGTGCGAAAAACTAACATCCATGTATTCTGCTTGTAGATCAATGGAAAGATGTGGTGATCCCGTTTCTGATTGATGACTATAACCACTAGCTTTAATCTTAGAGATATGCATGAACGAAACAGAGGCACCCTTGTTCACTCGAATCATCTCCAGTATTACTTCCACTCTATCTAAATCACATCTGAACTTCGCCCAGCTTTCACCTAACATGACCACAAAATGTTTACTCTCAACAGTAAACGTGATAAACTTGCAACCTCTTGGTTCAATGCATTTAGTATCATCTGTAAGGTGCCTTAAAGAAGAACCACTGCCATCAATTCCTATACAATTGCTTGTTTGATTTTGTTCTTTCTCCCAGATAGGTACATGAACAACAACAGCAATATTTTCACATGCTACCACCAAGTAAGAGTCGTCTTGCGAACCAAAATCTGATGCAAGAGAAGATGAAGTTGCAGAGTCTGACAAATGAGGCAAAGCTGCTGGATGCCCCACATACGAACTGTTATCTTCTTTTCTTATGTAGGAATGAAAATGATTGATAATGATATCCCAATCAACTAAATATAACCAGGTCTCGAAAAGAGGTACAACAATTAATACTTTGTCTGGCCCAGCGAGATGCTTTGTAAACTTAATTAGAACAGGAGACAATGTCCCATCAGAAACTATGGAGACTAGAGTGTGACCACTAGATGACTGCAGAGCTAAAGAGACAATGTCCATGTCAACGCGCTCAGGTTTTTCACCAACCAGTACAGCAGAAATATCAAACTCAAGGTTTGCAGTGGCAACCTTCTCCAATGGCAAATCTTTATCTTTTGAGTGACCAAAGAGAATCATCAGATCCTTGGCAGAAATAGTGATATTAGTAGGCTCATAAGATTCAATGTTCTCCTCACTGGAACTTCTAAGTTCTAAAAACTGCCGGGCATTGCCTTTGTACATTCTACTTTCTTTGACGATTGAACCTAACACATCAGTGATATGAAAAACTGCCTCCATCCCATCCATAAAATACAAATCTGTACATGAGAAGACAGAGTACATACTATTATTGCAGAACCAATGCATATCAAGAAACGTTTAAAAAGAAAAATAATCCGAAACTATACCTTCAGCAATCAAGTTGAATTTTGATATTTTGCTCATGACGAATGTGGGCAACAAAGGCTGCTCAGAGCAGGATATTTCTTTGCAAGGAACTTGAATCCATATACCAGCATCAAGCTTTTCCACAAGGGAGTGGATTCTGTTAGGCATGTCCTCATCAAGCTTCAGGATAAAATTTCTTTGCTCGTTCAGGAGTACAAGCGATATGGATGCATTTCTTGAACATAGGCTGATGACATCAGCTCTACCGGGAAGCATACACTCTGAACTGAAGAATTCTTTGGGAATACGCTTGACAAATTCTGCAGAGACCCCAGTTGGAATGAACTCGCAGAAAAAATATGGAACACCAAGCTTTATACAAAAAAGCTCTTGATTTTCAACAGGAAAAAGTATAACACAATCACAGATCTCAAATTTGTAGTTGATACTGTCAGGCAATTCTCCAGAAGACTCACGATTGTTACTTGCCACAGAGTGATGCTGTTCCAGCACAGGATCCCAATCGTCCAACAAAAAATATCCAATAAACATCGCCAGCAACTTTGATGGCAATACACAGCAAACATTTTGGGTTGCAATACATACTTCAGTTGAGAGTGCAGACAAATCTTTTTTAACACGTATGTTGAGTGCATTAGCATTACCATGTGAATAAGTTCTCCAGAGTAGCTCACTGATACTTGGCGATGCCCATGATGAAGCAAGTGTTATATCTTTTGCAGACAATAATAGGTCCCATGAGGTTGTGTCTGCCAGTGAGAGTGTTGCTATAGATTCAGGAACAGTAAGTGTTGCTAAAATACCACATGATTCATGGAAATGTGCTCTAACTGAAACAAGTGATAGATCCAGAATAGTTGCGCTGACATTACTGGTGTTATTTGGTGATTTGGATGAACAGTTAGAATGCTCAGTTTTACACAGTACGCTGCTTGCAAGCTCTGATGCACAGTAGCCATTTAAACCTGAACTCTCGTCAACCTGTTTACTCCTTGAAGATGTAATATCTAAGGTCTGAACACCTTGAGTTTCTAAACATCCAAAATTAGATATAATATCAGCATGTAAAAAGGGGAAGTGGTCAATAAAAACTCCTCCATATGATGCACTCTCCGCTTGACAGAATTTTGACAACGAAAGCTTGGGGAATTTGGCATCAGCTGCTTTAGATTTCATGGAACTGTGGTCCAATGCCGAGGACACAACAACACTGCCAGCTGGAGATAATGCATCAAGATTTCTCAAAAACCTCTTTATCTGACCAAATACAGAAGGATGAACATGCAGATCAACGTCATTTAAGTTCAGTTGGTATACATGATGAACCTGTTCATCATATTTGTTAGTTTTGTAGTGCAGCTTTAAGCAAGCCTCAGCAGCAGAATTTTCAGGACATCCTGTCATGTTAACAGTAGTTTTAGAGTTTCCTGATGAACATAGCACATGCGAGTTAGAATTGTTCTTCGGATTAGTGGAAGTAATTTCAACCATCTTGGTGATGACCCAAAGTTCTGGTAATTCCCACATAGCATACCTACAAATAACAACACCAATTCACACACAAAAATCACAGAAGAAGCAAATGAAGATTGCAAGATTGCATTCTCGAAAAAGATTGCAAGATTGTGAACATTGATTAACCTGATATCAATATCGCCAACACCAACAGTGATGACTGAACATTCCTTGCCATCATCTTCAAGGTCAATCATTATTCTCAGTTTATCCAGCTTAAGAGATGCAGACATATTTGAGGCTGGTTTATTGGGCCCAATGGTCTTGGTATCATCGTAAATGTTGCTTCCAACTAGGTTACTTTCTTTCAGATATGTAAACAAATTAACAATGGCGATGTACATAGTCTGAGAAAAGTATATATCGGCAGATGGCACGATAGAAGCAACCTGCCAAACAATGGTTCCAAAGAGTACGTTCAGAGACGTGCATACAAAGAGCAAAAAAAATAAGATATGAGCAATCTTTTGTATGCATTCCTATAAATATAGAAGAATCCAGATCATCAAAACCATACAAGAAGTCACCTATCCTTCGAAAACAATTACCTCGAATTGTTTCAGCATCGGTTCATCCAAGAATATGCACAATCCAAATACAATAGAAGCATCCAATTTGACCAGTGTCGAGGCTATATCATGTCTACCAGCCATTGACACCTTTACCTGCAAACGTGCATATATATATGTTCTCAATTGTTCATGTGGATATTGAACAAGGGAAAAAACAAAATATACACAAAGCCTAACCTTTAATCCAGTGAGGCTAACCTCAAAATGGTTATACAGGTCATCCAATTGTAAGCCAGGTAGCAGGCTGTCAGAAAAATAAGTAGATGTTTTCTTGGACATGTAATCAAGAAAAGAATTGGCTTGTGTCTGAGAATCCTCCTCGACTGTATCTTTGGATCGCACAGATACATCTTCAACCTCAAAAACCTGCAATTTGTATTGGTTTCAGCAACAAAGCTACCTACTACTTACCAAAAGTTCGAAAATAAAGATGGAGCTGGTACCATCTTTCCTTCAATAACATTGAGCTGGGAAAGGTCTCATATTTTCTTACTGTCAAAATTAGTTTTTATCGATAAAGCATGTTAATATCTTTTGTTAACGTGCATTCACCATGAATGCATTATTCTTGGTATATGTTTATCTTGACCAACTGCAACACATCCTGTTTTATCAAATTTGTTTTCAATTGAAATAAATAAAAAGTCATCTGATTAATCAAAAACCTCGGCTGGGTCCGGGAAATCAAGTAACTGGCAACCACCTCAAAGGGGAGCTGGAGACTTGATCCATGGACACTTGTGATCATTGAAATTTCATGGAACTAACATGCTCCATGGCCAAAGTGTAAACAATGTTGTTTATCATTAGCACATACCATAGTAAGTTCTTCTCTTCCACAATCATGTGATGGTAGCCTAATGACAAAGTGGTGAACTGTTAAATCCCAAAGAAGTTTCTTTTGGTTCCCAGACATGTACCTAGAATCACATTAAAACGATTACTCAAATTCAACTGGAATGCCACAGTACAGAAAATGCAGAAGTAAATGGGAGAAAACTTACTTTAGTTTGGAGAGAAGTCTTGTTTCAAAATTATCAAAACGATTTAGTGAGGAAAGCACCTGCATGAATGTAGAATTTCTAGATTATCAGTTGGGCATTTAAACTTGTTTCGGTGATGAAAATCTCTAGCCAAGCGAAAGTTAACAGTATATTTAAGTACGTGAGAGACACAGCAAGTAAATGACAAAGAGGGTCCATATCAACTCCAGGATAACGAGGGCATAGTAAATCAAGCTAATTTATAGAAGAACGTTGTTCGAGAATCTACAACCTGTCTTCCCAAACTCTTCCTATTCGTCCAGACGGATAATCCGGACAGGAGAGAGAAGTAAAAGTGCCACCTTATAGAAGAACGTTGTTAGAGAATCTACAACCGGTCTTCCCAAACTCTTCCTATTTGTCCAGGCGGATAATCCAGCACACCCCATATATGGAGTGGAAAGAGGGTGTCCAAGCATGTCCGTACAGTCCGCCGCGTAGGACGCGGTCCACCCCAGACCACTTTATCTCTTTCTTTATTGTTTCTTTTGTCCCTCTCAATCCATCCCCACCAATCACATGCAATTGACCGGACATTTTTAGAGACATGGCTGGACACATACACTTTATAGGGTCCAAATCAGACACGTCCGGACGTGTCCGTGGACAAATTAGGGGCCAAATTTGCCCACCGTTATTGGAGATGCTCTTAGAGAATATCCTATCGAAGGTTGGTGGATCTGACTGCGCTTCTACGACTGGAGAAAACCAGATTTTACATAATGTAGTTGCAGCAAAGTTGACCAAAATTAGTCTCACTTGATAATCTAAATAATTATTGGCTATGGAATCTATCTCTTGCTTCAGCTAGTTACTTAGTTATACTGAACAAACTTGATTTGTAAACAAACTCACAAAACCAAGCAAGCCAGGAAATAGTACATCTTTTCCCAACTGTGGAGCATAAATGCACGAACGCTTACCCTATCGTGCTGAAATTGGAAAGAGGTTAACAAATTATAGATGTGCAGGAGATTAAAGAAGAATTCTGGTTCGTAGATGGCATTGAATTCCTGGACAACAACCTTAAAAATGATAGGAAAAATAATTAAAGTCAGCAATTAATAACACCACAGGGATACTATGCAATGAAGTCAGCCCTCTTCTGGAAAGAATACAGGTACCCGTGTTGAAGCTTCTGAGCTTTCGTTTGACTTCGGAAAGTTAAGTTGAACTCTGATAACAGGTGTCCCCCGATCATCAACAGTGCTACACTAAAATATGTTAAGATTTAAAAGATACAGTTCACAGAAGGGCCAAAAAAGATCTTGAGGATCAAACTGTATTGCATACCTTTCCAGCCAGCAAAATTTTACTTTTATTAGCTGGGTTAGTAATCTCAAGTGAATCAAGCGAAGCACAGATAGTTGCTGAATCATCCCATACTTTACATTCAGTACCAAGCCCAGTAAACATTGCATCAATAAGCTTCATGTCAACCCCCCTAACATATCAGTAGAACAGTTAGACGACATAATGATAAAAAAGAGCCTCTTGCATAAGCTAAACCATGTAAACAGGAAACCAAAAATCAGGCAGCAAACAACAGGACAGTAAGAAGTAATTTGTGATTGTTTAGAACAGAATGAGTCAATGGAGTGTTTGCCATTACAGTGGCCATTTTGGAGAACTTATGTTTTACTATCTTGGGAAATAATAGCTAATAGGAAAAATACTGTTTAGAGACATGACATTACAGAAATATTTTACAAAAAATGGCCAAGATTTTGACTAACATTACTTAACAAATTGCTGCTATGGCGCACCATAGCAATGTCACTCTGAGTGTAAAGCTACTATTACAAATAATAGAATTAATGCAACATGAAATATAAGAAACCACCAGCGAGAGGGCGGGAGGAGACACTTGCCTGAAGGTGACAGCAGTAAGTATCTGAGGAATAGAGAGTTTCAAAGAGTAGTAGTTTTCTTTTGTCGAGTGATTTTCAGCAGAAGAAACAGGATGAAATTCTGTGCCCTCGTATATATCCTGAAATGAAATACTAAGATGTTCCTGAGTATCATTGCATTAATTCTGGCCAACCTTATACAGAGTAAGTCATGGATATAAATTTAATGTATAACCTTAATAATGTCTTCTGAAACAACACCAGCGAATGAACTTGTGTCAGCGGTTCCACCAGCACCAAGCATTCCAAGAGAAAGCCAGTTTAACCATCCTCGGCCTGCCCCTACTAACTGCTCATCAGTTCGCGGACTTCCTGGACTAGAAAAAGTATCTTTTGTAGATTTCGCAGACAACTCCTGCCAACATCAGGTGAGATGTTAGGCTGGTAAGACTTAAATAGCAGCAGATATCACTATTATGTTGAAAAATGAGAAGAAAGTGCAACTAATATAGACTCTCTACATAACATTGGTATAGCAAATAACTATCCTGGATGTTAGATGTAGTTAGGCCAAGAGTAAAGTTTTAAGTGGCTAAATGCTTACGGGTGAAGACAGTTTCAACTTTTGCATTTAAACTGCTGATTGACGAAAAATAATTAGTGTCATAATACTATTTTTCAAATAGAAGTATCAAGTACCTGTAGTTGTTGTTCCGCAATTGTTCTGTAGTTAACTATATCATCTATATCACATTCTCTGTCCAGAATTTCCAGCTTTTGTAAAATGTCTTTACTTACAAGCTGAAAACAGAATGTTTGAACAAAGTAAGTTCGGAAAGCATTGTATAATCATACATACTGTGCTACTATTTTATCTAACCAGGGATATTAGTCTGTGTGACCAATACAACTGGATTAACATATTTAAATGGATATAGACAAACAAATATGACAGGAGTAAACGTTTGGTCAGACACCACCTACCCTATAAAAATGACGCGGGACAATAGGTAAACCATCATACAATAAAAATGTGACATCATGGTTTTTAAGGCGTTAAGGCGTCCTAAGGCGAAGGGGGGCGCCTTGACGCCTAGGCGGACGCGTAGCGCCTAAAGGCGGTCGTTTTTCTAAGGCGGATGGTGGGCGTCTTGACGCCTAGGTGGACGCTTTGGACGCCTAGGCGGACGCCTTGAAAACCATGTGTGACATATCATTGTCTTCCTTCCTAAGTCGATTTCGTTAAACAAAAATGATACAGAATATCAGTCCAGCATGCACATGATTTATATAATGACGGATCAGATGTTGCTGTGTATTATATGCATTTGGTCTATCATAAATAAAAGAAAACAGAGCAGCAAATACTATCACCAATTTTTCTGACATAATGACAATGTGTACTATAGACCCCCTCCCTCCTACTCTATGGGCTTCCCTTTTCCTTTATGTAACATACAAGAGAATACGCCACCCAGCCTTAAGCTATTATTGTTAACTACCATCTGTTCATGTGTGCATCAGAAATATTAGAATTTTATGAGGAAATGCAACCATACAAAGAAAATCACACAACCTGTCCTTTCTGCAATAGCTCCAATTTTGTTCGGTACAAACTGACATATTTCCGACGGTTTCCCCTGTTAACCATACCAACAGACACAGATGAAGATCAGCACGTTTAAAACAAACATATGCCCACACTAATCAAGAAAATGAATGAAAAGTGCTGTGTGAATGATAGATGAAAATACGGTTAACATCACTTAAAACAAGATGCAACAGGAATGCCAAACGAGTACAAACAAGTAGATATAGTCATCAATCATTCAACTGGAAGTGTTTAAGCAAGAAAGCTTATCAAATTAAAGAACAAGAGTTATGGTTGTTAGGTTAGAACTTAGAGCAAAAATTCAAGTCAGCAATTGCTAGTATCCTAAAGCACAGAAAATGCTGATTTTCTGTTACTATTTGTCAGTAGATAGGCTCCATGCATTATTTAGGTGTGAAGCTCTGAGCTTCCTGAAGCTTGCTTAAAATGAAAGAGGAGTGGAGTTTCTATTTATGAAATAATTTAGTGAATTTGCTACTATTGACAACTTAAACTTGACATAAAAGGAGAAAAACATTAAATCATAACGTTCCTTCATTGCCCTCAGAAACAAATTTCAAGCAAACTTCAAACCAACCCAGTGTACGAGATAACGAAGGCCTGCATATCTTTTCTTTTTTTCAAATATGGATATCGTTCTGTCTAGCAATAATTGCGACCCGCTCAAGTATGGTTTTCTGCTCATATCACACCTTGCCAATCAAGTTGAACAGCGAAAGAGTTAACAAGAAACTCACAGTCGCTCTCCCAAGAACTTCCAAGAAGTTTTCTTCAGTCTTCTGCAAACGTCTGCCATAATAGATTCCTTGGCATAACGCCACCACATTATCTGCCAACCTTTATGTCTCTTAGATAAAAAACACTCAGGCGGACGGTAGCGTCCATATCTGTGAAATGGTGGCAATAAGCATTAGAGGTGGTGATGACGTATTGTTAGATTACGTTTATCGAAAATGCTCAAGTAATCTAGTTCCTATTCAGAAAATCCATGAATCAGTGAAAGTGTGAAACCAAAGAGTTCATAATGTTCAAGCACGGTTTTTCATGCTGGAAAATCTTACAGCAGCATTATTTCATCAAGACAGAATATGAAGGGAAGTATTGTGCATTAAGGCTTACAATTAAGGCAGGATAAGATTTTTTCAACGAAAAGAAGGCAAAAAATAAGGCCAATGCATGTCTATGAACAAATACATGAGAATGGAACCTAATAGATGTCAGTAATCAGAAAATAGTTTTTGACCATGTAAATTACAGCAGCATACTTTGTCCGCAGAGCCCAGATGGTGAAGTAATCGCAAAGATTCAAAATTTGCTGAAGCTGGATTTCATCAATTGATAGAACCTACAGATAAGATGAAAAATGTAAGGATAAATCAACCCTGAAGTGATTAATGTCAAATTATATTGCCTAGCCATGTCCATCAGTTTGTACTTTTGGTTGAGTTCACTAATGCATGAATTCAATATGTCTACTGCGTGAATTCAATATGGTATCAGAGCCAAGAGGTCTCAAGTTCAAGACCCGTCAATGCGCTATAAAAAAAATAGTTGCGGCCTCCATCGATCCAATGTCTAAGGCCTGGAGGAGTCCAGACGTAAGGGGGAGTGTTGAAATATATTGCCTAGCCCTTTCCATCAGTTCGGACTTTTGGTTGAGTTGGCTAGTGAGCGAATTCAATAATTAACACATCTATACTGTTAATAATAGAAAAAAGAACGAACCAATGCAGTTAGTTCTGCAGTTATGTCATACTGAGGCACACCATCAAGCTTTCCATAGTTGTTGGCCTGTGGTAAAGATGAGACTCCATTAGGTCCGGCTGCTCAGCATTCAGTGAAAAAAACGGCAGATCTGAAGGTAACCACAAAACATTTGAAAACCTTTTAACCAGACAATGCTGTCCGATAATACTATATTTGATGAAAATATGTACAAAGAAGAGATGACTTACGAGCACAGACACGGTCACACAAAATGGATTTATAAGATAATCATCTCTTGGGTGGGCCAACCCGAGACTAAAATTAGATTGAACTTCAGTAAGAGCACCAATACCATATAGATCATGCTGTTCTTCTAACTGATGACAGTAAATTCCAACATTTGATATATTTATTTTCTTGTTTACTTCATCTTGTCTGGACCTGGCCATCAATGACCTAAAGCGCAAGAAAATAAATTACACCTTTACAATCAAATGCTTGAAATACCCAGTTATAGACAAACCTAACAAATCATAAAGATAACAGTAATAGACATGCATATTGGTCCATACACAGCCAGTCATTAATATGTTGTTTCTAAGTGTAGGTAACATTTTTACGACGAAATGACAGCAAGTGCTGATGGCTTCCATTGCCTATACCCACACATATAGCGAAGTTACTAAAGTGTGTTGCTGTAAAATTTTAGGCCAACACAGGAAATTGACATTCGGAAGTTAAATTTCTAGTTAGATTTTTTGGATTCCTTCATCAAGTCAAACCAGTTATGCAGAATCACTGTCTCGAAAGTATGCTCCAGCTCCCAATGAATTTTAACATTTTAAGGAACTACAGTGACTTCAAAGCATTTTTGTTGCTGTTAAGCAAGCATCTCAGTTTTCTACGCCTCTAAATAATTTTAATTCCTGGTTAACGTGTCCAGTCCTCTGAACATGTCCTAATCTTCAGTACCACAACAGTTGTACTACAAAATATTAGACTTAACTAGCAAGTGAAGGTTTATTCTCGGTTTAAATGAAAAACAAAATGATTGGGCTAACTCACATGGGAAAACTTTGCTTCTGTGTATCTGTTTGTATTGACAGACTGTTGAATTCCAAACCAAGTATGAAGCCGCCCTAATGATATATTACCAAGAAAAAACACGTATCGCTGAGAATAATAGACATATCAACAGAAGAAAATAAAATAAAACAACACTGAAGATCACAAATGAAGACGTGGGGATACAGGCGTCAATCCATTTGAAAAGTAACGAGTTGCTACTAGGCTTATCTTGGCACATCCATTGATGTTTCGGATCACAAAGAGCACTAAGGAAATTTCTATAGAACACGACCTGTGGATATTCTGAGACAGTTTTACAGTGTGCAAAATTGGTCTGTATGTAGATATGGAACTAATCTCTTTTGAGTTCAAAATAAAACACAAAAATGTGGCAATGCAAAAATAGCAAGGTACTGATTGACCTGTATGCTTTAGAAATTACAAACAGCAGGGATGCCGGCATGTCGCCAAACGTACCATTGGGTTATACAATCTATATTGAACACAAAATCGAATGGTGTAACCCCAAAAGTACGTAAAAGCAGAAGAAAAATGATGAGAATGTGATGGACATGATGTACGAGCCATATGGATGAGTATTTTGGAAATGACCTCTTCATATATTTAGAAATGCAACAAATAATCCACCCACGTCCCTCCACATCTGACCAATACAAATTAAACCCAACTGCCCACATGTTAGCATACATACTACACCCAAAGATGGGTTTGCACTAGATGTTTCCCAGTAGTTAGTAGATTCGAATACTTTCTACTCCCTCTGGTTCAGAAAAACTGTCGCAAGTATAGCTATGGAATTGTACTAGGCAAGTTCATTTTCCAGGACACTTTTAGTGGATCGGAGGGAGTAACATTTTCCATCTGGCAAGCAAAGCATAATTGCATGTGGACCAAATTGTACATCCACCAATACGATATAAACATGAATACCTGATCTTTGTGGGATTCAACGTATATCATGTGAACATTTCGTATGGAAACTTGGATGTTGTCTAGTATCTGCCAATAAGAGTCCAACAAATGCAGCCAAATTGTAAGTGCTTTGAGATATCTATGCTTTAATTGTTCAAACAATAAGACTGTGATCTTATTACCTTTGCTGACATGTAAGATAGAAGTGATTGCCCCGTTTGGTTATCTAGAAGTCAAAAGAATTAGGGTTTCATGGATATCAATATGACAAATAAGCATGAGATTTGCAAAAGTTATACTAACAATATGACAAAAATAAGTAAGTAAATGTGCTATCAATTGTTAATAATTAGTTCGCCATTGGCATCCTTGAGTATTATCATGTGATTTCATAAATATGTCATGCCTTCGGAACTCTGTGTTCGCATCATGGTGACACTGATCAACATATTCAGTACTTGATATATGTAAATACATAATGCGTATTCTTTTTTCATAATGCATGCTAATGTATAAGAAAAAAACGGAAATGGCAAGGACAAGAAACCTACACACTAGCAGTCTAGCACATACAGCTGATGTTAGCATGTTGACAGTGAAGTGAATTGCAGCGACAAACTGATCTCTAAAATTTACAGGAGATGGCGAGGGGAACAGGAATCATGACTGACCTGTCACTCTTCTGGAAAATTTAGCAAGCTCTATTGCATTAAGTTTAGCCAATTTGCCAGCTAGTTCTCTCTTATCAAGGGACTCGGCTCTCCACTGATAAATAAACAGAGTATTTATTGGGTCAACATGGCGGAAACACCATTGATAAGCTAACTGAACAATGTACGACCAGATTCAGTGACATGCCTCAGAATCCTCGCGTGGACATGCACATACAAACACATCTTCTATAACAATAATTATAGGGTCCCATCCAAGTTTTTTCCACGGAATCTTTATGCTTAGCTTCCCAATTCGTCCTGCAGGAACAGTATAATGGGAACTCAGAATTTACAGCTACACAGTTTCCTCACCTCTACACACGACAAAATAGCAAAAGTGTTTTCTATATCATCCAGCCAACAATCCAAGCGGGAGCATAGATCATACCGGTCTTAAGTGCGAATGGCAGCTGCAGGTAGTCGAAGGCTTCCAGAATGAGCTCTACATTTTCCAATAGTATTTCCTCTGCAGAAAATGGAGTCGTCAAACGCTTAGACACCATGAGAGACACAGCCTACAATCCCGAGCTAGGCCGCATAGATGCTATTAATTCTAAGAAGAATCACTTGGCAACTCGTATATCGGTATCAAACACCGATGGCAAGCATAGACAAGCAGAACAATGGATTCAATAGAACATGTGCACAGAGAAGTCCGGTATACGATCGAACCCAATGCCAGTAACGCCTTAATCAGAACTCAAACAACAAGCATCCATAAATTAGCCAACAAATTTAACTGCTGCGGCGACGAATTGGAGGAGAACGGGGATCAGAGAACCGCTGGCTCGCGGGTGATTGGGCCAGCCAAGGAGTGGGGACGCGAGTGTGGTCGCTGGTGCTCTGGGGAGGGGATCGAGGACGAACCGTTCCAGATGCCGATCTTAAGCTGCTCCTTCTGGATGCCCTTGACGTAGCGGCCGAGCAGGCCGGCGAGCACCTGGCTCACCACCCCCTCGAACATGGCGGCGGCGGCGGAGGAGCGTGAGGGTGAGGAGTCGTCGCCCTAGCGAACCCGCGCTCTCATGGCGCGGAAGAGGCGAGGGGTCGAGTGGAGCGGCGGCGAGGCGGGGCCGCGGAGGAGGGAGGGGAGTGCTGGAGAGGAGGGCGAGTTGGGTTTGGGAGTTCCGTTTGCTTGGAAGAGGAGGCGGAGGGAGGCGACGGCGATTCGTGTATTGGTGTCGTTGATGCTCGGGCATTCGGGGAAGGCCTCGTGACCGTGCGATACTGCGATGTACAGAACTCGACCTGTATGTACACATATATCTGCAACGAATTTTGTATGGGCGTGTTTGTAGCGTACTTGGCATACGATGAGAACTAGCCTATTTGCCAAATGCACATCTCATAAGCCCAATCCTTACCATGTGGGAATGAAATATAAGAAGCAAACGATTGCAAAACTGTGACATTGTTTTATGGATTTTGTCATTCCTCCCGCTATGACCGATTCTAATGGCGGTATAGATATTTGATTGATCGAAATCATAATCTTACCACTACTACAGTAGTTAATCATCTCCTCGGTTTTTCCGCTCTTTATCCCTCCACATTAGGAAAGTTGAGGATCTCTCGCGAAGGGTTAGGGGTCCAGGGTAGGTCGTGTTACTGCTTTGATGTCAAACCTGCCTCCATGGAGTTGGATAGTGGAGGCGGCATACAGGAGAGGGGCGAGCTGGTGCCAGGGCGGCCATGTGAGTAGGAGGTGCTAGGGTGGCGTTGGAGGGAAAGCTGAGAAGGGAACTAGATATGATGAGGACCCGTTGGAGTGCCCGTGGCGATGCAATGAGAAGCGGCAATAAGAGAAGGGGTGTCGACGACTTAGGAGAGAAAAATGTAGATGAAGGTGGAGAGTGGTTGGCGCGCACTGCAACGACATAGTGCTTATGTCGAGTTCTTTTGTTGGCTCAAAAATAAGTTGTCCCTCCCCAGGTTCTTTCATAAGTCGACCAACTTATTGGTTGATGCTTCTAATTAGTTATCTCATAACTAATTTAGAAGCCGCGAGTAGTAAGCTGCTATGTCTATGTAATAAGTTGGAGGAGGGGCAGCAAAAGAAAGGGGCGAAAACCTTAGCAAAGCAGTCAGGGTTGGGAGGACTGACAACTTCGCTGATGTGGATGCGGGGGGCGGGGAGTGAGGTGCATCACCATGTGTGGAGAAAGAGGAAGTGAAACAGATCTTCGGAGGAAGACAATGCGGCTGCCATCATAACCGAGGTGGTGGGAGAAGTGTAGGCTTGGTGGGCATTAATTTGATATGATCCTTGATTTCAAAAAAAAAATGATATGATCTTTCCGTGGAATTCAACGGCAAAAGGAACACAAAGCCACTGGCGGAGCTTGCGTAGCAGACGACCCATTTATTTATTTTTTGATAAAGGGAGTTTTATTACTTAAAGAGTTTTAAGCATTACACCCGGCTTCTGCATAACAAAGATGCACACAGCCGACAGGTTCGAAGTTCAAAAAGCAAAAAACATAGTAGACGTATTACATATCATGATGAGAAAGTGTAAACACGCCTAAGGAGGTGGAGGGCCGATCCGCAAATTATGTTGTCATCCATGTTGGGATAAAAAGTCTCTCGCCGTATCCTCCAGTTTTGTACACACCTCCGTAAATAGGTCGCGATGCTCCACACGTTGCAACGGAGACCACGAACGGAGTGTAGCAATAGTCCGGTAGATAACCTGCATTATAGACGAATTTTTATCGTCAAAAACCTTGTCATTTGTAGAAAGCCATAGCGACCATATTACGGCCAGTGCTGCCACCCTAACAAGTTGTTTAAACCTAGCATCCACACCATTGAGCCATGTGCCAAAAATATTAGCAACACTCGTTGGCGGGTATAAGGTAGAACCTATCTGGATGATTGACCATATAAAACTAGCAAATTTGCACTCGAAGAATAAATGCATAATTGTCTCGTCCTTGTGACAGTATATGCATTTTTTACTTCCATGCCAATTGTGTTTTGCAAGGTTGTCTTTAGTTAAAATTACCCCTCGACGTAGATACCACGCAAAGACTTTGTTTTTGAGTGGGATCTTCATCTTCCAGAGTTTTTTATTATTCTCCACTGGCACTGCCGGCTGGATTAATGTTTTATACATAGAGTCCACGGTGAATTTACCCGTATTGTGTAAATTCCACCTAAACTTATCTATCCCCTGTGTCAGGTTGACCAAAGCCAACCGTTGTAGCAACTCAGTCCAAGATGCTAGATGGGGACCAATAAGATCTCTTCTGAACGTCACATTAGGCGGGAAATTCTCCAACACCTTAGCTAGTGTATCGCTTTTGTGACGTCCAAGGACAATGTTGTATAAAGCCGGATATTGCTCCCGGAGTGATGTAGGACCAAGCCATTTATCCTCCCAGAACCTTATCTCAGACCCATCCTTAATAGAGAAAGTACCATATGGGAAAAAGAATTTCTTCGTCGCCATCAGGCCAGCCCAAAAATGTGAATCACCTGATTTCCAAGAAATCTGGGAAACCGCACTCGAGCCAATATACTTTCTCCTTAGTATAGTTTGCCACACCCCTTCCTCGGACAGTAGCTTAAACAACCATTTACCAAGGAGGGCCCTATTTTTGGCCTGAAGATCATGGATCCCCAGGCCACCATATTCCTTGGGGCGGCATACTATACTCCATTTAGCCAGTCAATATTTTTTTCTCATTATCCCCTTGCCAAAAGAATCTTGATCGAAAGTAATCCAGACGATGCAAGACTCCCTTTGGCAATTGGAAGAAGGAAATCATGTATAGTACCATGTTGGTTAGGACTGAATTAATAAGAACCAGTCTACCACCCAGGGACAATAATTTTCCTTTCCAACTACTTAGTCTTTTCTGTAGTCTTTCATTGACGTGTTTCCATTGAGCAATCGTGAGCCTTCTGAAATGAATCGGAATGCCCAAATAGCTAATTGGAAACTGACCTTGCCTGCATCCAAATAACTCAGCGTACTGGGCGGCCTCGTCTTGGGCCTCTCCAAAACAGAAGAATTCACTTTTATGGAAGTTGATTTTAAGCCCGGAAAGTTGCTCGAACGCTGATAATATTAATTTCATGTTCTTCGCTTTTTCCAGCATGTTCCATAAAAAGAATCGTGTCATCGGCATATTGAAGAATAGACAACCCCCATCAACAAGATGTGGAATTAGCCCTTCAATTTGGCCGTCTGATTTGGCCCACTCAATGATAATGGCTAGCATATCATCCACTATATTAAATAATATAGGTGACAGTGGGTCGCCTTGTCTTAAACCTTTTTTTTGTTTGGAAGTATTTACCAACGTCATCATTGACTTTGATGGCCACACTCCCTCCCGAAACAAAGTTATGAATCATAGCACGCCACTCGTCAGAAAACCCTTTCATTTTAAGTGTTTGCTGAAGAAATGACCACTTGACTTTATCATAAGCTTTTCCAAAGTCTATTTTAAGTATTACCCCATTAAGCTTTTTGTGATGCAATTCATGAACCGCTTCGTGTAGAATCACAACACCATCAAGTATGTTGCGTCCCTGCATAAAGACGACCCATTTATAAGCCCATTATTCCTTGCAAGCCCATGGGTTGGGGGGGGGGGGGGGGGGGTAGCTTTGTTGTAGCTCCGCCACTGCACAAAGTCGTGGATATGGTTGATTGTATCGGTGAGACAAGCAAGGGAGAGCTCACCAGTCCCCTAGAGCGTAGGTCTTTGAGGGGATTCGTTCAATAAAATAGGCAACTAAACAATTTTCATCAAAATATAATAATTCCAAGCATAGACGGGCTACATGTAGCCTATTTTTGGAAAATTTGAAAACATCGTTTTAAACATACAAAAAAACTGAAAAGGGTAGATAATGAGAATGATGCATTCTACCAACATGCCTAATCTCAACTCAAAACACTTTGTATTTTGAGTCACACAAGAAAGACAAATTACACACAAATTAGATTCAAATTTGTGCAGTGTTCACTACTTAGATCTTCACGTTTGCCATTTTTACACAGCCACGTTTGCCATTTTTACACATCTTATAATACAATGTATTTTGAGTTGAAATTTGCAAATTGATAGGATACATCATACATCTATGTTTATTTCTAGATTTTTTAAAACTTTAAATATCGTTTACATTTTTTTCCAAAATAAAGGCTACATAACGCCAAACTCCATGAAAGCACCCGTTTTTAAACAGTGTTTTGAAAGCATTTGCAAACTATGTGTGAATCTGAACTCTAGAGTGAGATTGTTGGAATGAATTATTGGTTATTTGCACCAACAAAATTATTCATGCATGGAAAGTGGTGGAACTAATAGTTCAGTCACCCATATTTAATTTAGGGGGAGTTGTAACTTGTTATAAGGAAGACTCTTCTATCACTTGTATGACCATGTGAAAAGAACAACTGCAGGTTATCTCCTCTTCCACCACCCGCATCATCACGACGGGGACATCGTGCATCGTGAATAAGCCGAGTCGAACAAGGTTCTATGCCACGCTTTGTCATTCTTTTTGCCACGATTGACCGGAGAATCTGAACATTTATCATCCGAAGTTGAAACATTATTAACATGAGTGGAAATGAATGTGAAACATTGCACGTTCGGCTTCGTACTTCTCTTAGACTGTTTGTTTTTGTTTTGTAGGTATTTACAGTGGTTGCTCCTCACCTCTAGGCACACATGCAGCACGCGACACTCCCTTTAAGAAGTGCGTCGTCACCCACCTATTCCCCGTTTCATTTTCAGCCGTAATATGGGACAGTAGACCTACGAACCCGTTTCTTGTAATCTGGTACAGGAGAGGAGGGCTCGGCTTTTATGGGAGCACTCTCGAGTGACTACTAGCTAGTATCTTTTTTTACACCGTTGGTTCTAATTCCCTAAGAGCATCTCCACCGGGGGATTCTAAATCGGTGTCCGGCAACCCCAATTGGGCCTCCTTTGGGGTGCCGGACATGTGTCCGGTCAACATTTAGAGGCCGCCCACAGCGGAACTCCCCAAAGGCCCACCCCTAAACGAATGCAAATTTTGAGCGAATTGCCGAACACCTTACGGGCGCACGAACCGCCGCCGGCAACCGCCGTGTCGCTCCGCATTACGACGCTTCGTGTGGATTGCAACCGCCACCGCGTAGTTTTGGGTTGCGTTCGCACCGCTTGGCACCGATATAACAATTCTCGCGGCCGCACATCGATCTCATTCTTTCTGCACACAACTCGCTCGCCATGTCGTCGCCTGAGAAGAATGCGGTGCTGCCCGATCAGAAGGAGAAGGAGGCGGTCGTGGTGGTCGAGCAGGAGGAGGAGAGGGAGGCCGTGCTGGTCGACGATCAGCATGCCGTGGGCGCCGCCGAAGAACAGCAGGAAGAGGACGCGGCGGTTGAGGACGCGGCGGAAGAGAACGGCGAGCCCGCAACTCCATCCCCGGCACGGCCTGCTTTCTCTCCCTGGGAACCATGGTCGCCGTGGGCGTCCCGTGCGCCAGGGGCATATGCAGGACCGGCCGTTCCCCAGGCCTAGAACCGGAGTGGCAGCCGGGAACTCCTGACTCGACGCCGGCGGACGACGTGCCTGGGACACCGCCGCCTAAGGCTAAGTCCGATGACAAAGAAGAGTAGTTGTAATTATATGTAATAAGAATGTGCATGCATTAATAAAGTTGTTGTACGTAATAAGAATGTGCCTGGTTCTATTACAACACAATTTCATATCACTCTATTACAACCGGCTGATTGGCTTTGATAGCCCATGCGTCTGCCACGAGGTCATTGTGCAGTCGGTGATGCGTAGCTTCATCATGAATTTCCCGAATTATGGCAACAAAATGACCATACCAATGGTCGAACAAGAATTGCCTGTTTGATGAATCAACAAAATTATGGCAACAAGAATTGTCTGTTTGATGAATCAACGAATTCAGCCTATCAACCAATGGTCGAACAGCTTGCGTGCGGGGTGGGAGGGAAGAGGAGACGTCCCCGAGCTCGAACTAGATGCGCCGGCGCTATACGAGGTCAGAAACGAGCGGCGCGAGACGGTCCCTAGTGCTGCGCCAAGATCCCCTAGGTGCGAATCAAGCAGGTGGCGGCGATGGTGCGAATCGCCGGCGAGAGGGCTGTGGGGGGACGAATGACTCAGGGCCGAGGCGCGACGTGTGTATGACGGGCGTGCCAGCGCTATCAGAACCATGCGCGAGTCGATGTCCGGCTCCCCCAGGAGAGCCTCCAAGTATAGAGGCCCGATTGGGGGTGCCGGACATAAAATCGCTCGGGGCGAGGCTTTGGGGGGTGCCGCTGGTGCACGTTTTTCGTGTCCGGCCCCCCAAAGGGCCTTTAGGGGGTCCTTTAGAGGCCCCCGGTGGAGATGCTCTAATGCTTTGTTTGGATGTTTTGTATTGGAAGGCTTGGAATTGAATTGAGACCAATTCCAAATCGGTGGATGTATTGAAATGAGCCTTCAGTTCCAAATTTATATTTGGTTGTGTAGAATATTTGTAGATGGAATCAAAAAGAGCATTCAATTACAATTGCTCTGTTTGGATGTTTATAGGTTAAATTTAGTCATCTCATCCATGAGAAAGAGCCAGTTCTACCTGACACTTGGAGAAGGCATCTTTTCGTCGTAGTTCAATTCCATGAAATTCGGCTACCAATTCTAATTTTCAATTCTAAACACAACCAAACAGGAAAAAAAACAGCGGAATTCAAAAAACCTGATTCTAATTCCCAATTCTATGCTCGAATATGTGAAAGGATCGGTATGACACCTAGAGGGGGGTGAATAGGTGCTAATTCAAATTTTAGTTCTTTTTTTAAATTAAGCTTGACACGAAAGGTAAATTCTCTAGATATGCAACTACGGTGAATTTACCTATATGACAAGCTAACAACTAAGCAAGATACAAAGTAAAAGCGGTAAACAAGGATAGAGGTAACCGAAGTGAAAGCACGAGACGACAAGGATGTATTCCCGAGTTCCTCCCTTAAATGGGAGTACGTCTCGTTGGAGAGGTGTGAACCAACACAATGGTTCAACGGCCACAAAGGCCTCACCCAAATCTCCGGTGAACCGCACCACAAAGGTTTGGTTCACTTTCCACTATCGGAATCCTTCGAGGCGGAATCCGGAGCCTTTACAACAACGATTCGGGGCACGACCCACAAAGGGCTTGGGGGCTCCCGAACAGCTACAATCTGTCACAAAGACAATAGGTAAGTACAACAATGGGCTAGGTTTTCCTAGTGGAAACCCTAGCAAGTGTTCCCTCAAATGAATGAGGGGGAAATGAAGAACGGCTCGGTGAAGATGTAGATCTAGGCCTTCTCCTTCAATCCTCCAAAGATCAGCAAGTTTGGACGGAGGGATTGGGAGATCTAGTGATTCTTGGACTTGCAACAATGGTGTTTTTCTTGATTTTGTCGAGCAGCATTGCTGGAGGAAGGGGGAGGGGTATTTATACCCCTCCCAGAAATGTAACCATTGCAGCTCACTTGCACCGGAGACTCCGGTCCCTGAGACCGGAGACTCCGGACTCCAAGGGCGGAGACTCCGGTGCAACTCCGGGCTCACTCCGGACCCCATATCAGAGGGTGCCGTCTTCTTCTCGTTTTGTTCTCGAATGCGCGAGGTCCGGAGACTCCGGTCGGGGAGGGCCGGAGACTCCGGTGATACTCCGGGGTAACTCCTGAAGGGAATATGCCCTAGAGGCAAATAAATAAGTGGTATTTATTGCATTATTCCATTAAGTTTATAATATGTTTTTGTGTCATGCTATAACTGTATTAATCGGAATTGTTAATACACGTGTGATACATAGACAAACCAGAGTCCCTAGTAAGCCTCTATATATACTAGTTCATTGGGCAACAGTTGATCGAGAATTCCCGGTCATGGACAATTGCGTCGGTTGACAATGAGGTCATCTTATTGGTAGAATAAGGTGATGGACATACCCAAAGTATTGCAACAGGATCGTGTCACGATGTTTGCCGTTTGCAATAGGAAAGTGATATGATAGCTTATTCCTCAGACCGTGAGATCATATCAATTGCTGCTCCGTAGGTTACTCTGAGTGCATCAAACGTCATATCTTATTTAGTGTGACAATAAAGGTGTACCTCGTGTATCTCGAAAGAGTATGTTGAGGCGTATGGATCAAGAGCGGGATTTGTTCATCCTCGTGATAGGAAGATACTCTGGGCCCACTCGGTGAGATTACATCTATAGAGCTGCGCAGCTAATGACTAGGTCATGGAGATGTAACATCACAGACGAGTAAATAAACCTTTGTCGGTAACGAGATACAACAGGACATCGGATGTTTACGATCATATCTCGGACAAGGTAGTATCGAAGAAACAAAAGGAATAGATGTCATGTTTATGGTTCAACGACGATATTCGTAGAATGCACAGGGACCGTTACAGATGTCCAGGTCTCCCTGGCGGTCATTGGCGAGCGAAGGGTCTCGGCCATGTCTGGAGTGTTCTCGAACCGTAGGGTAACACGCTTAAGGTCTTAGCGACACGTGGGGAACGTTGGTATGATTTATTACTGGAATAAATATGGATATAGGAGAGAGAGAAATAATCCGGAAAAGTTCCGGCAGCATCGGAAGGGTTCCGGGAATGACCGAAGGTAGTTCGGGTGGTCCGGAAGTTGTTTCGGAGTCACGGGATATTAAATAATGTATAAATATATTAATTATGAATTATATATATTTTACATTGATTTAATATTAATTAAATCAATTAAAAATAAAGGAAAAAGGGGGCAGCCCACATATGGGCCGAATTGGGCCCATAGTGGGGCGCACCATGGTGGTGCGGTGGGGCCCATGGCCACCACCCATGGCCGGCCGGCCACCCCCCTTGCCCTTTGTTTAGTCCCACATGGGGGAGGCAAGGTGCTTGCACACCCCCTCCCCCCTTTATATAGAAGGGCATATTAATTGATTTAAATACAATCTAAAAATACAATTAATGTTGTATACACCGGCCTGAGTTAATTCTCCGCCCGATTTTCTCTCTCTCTCCCACCAAGGCTATTTTGCGGCGCCCAGTTGCGCTGCGAGATTCCACCAATTGTTCTACTCCTGCGATCTCAGCTAGACCTGAGTGACCGGGGGTTGTCGTTAAGCTCCGTATGTGTGTGAGTACTCGGAGGCACCACATTTGAGGTGCTCGGGCGACATCGTCACGCCCAGCTGCCGGCGCCCTGCCGCCGACGCCCAGCCGCCGCCGGCACCCAGCAGCCGCCGCCGTCGCCCAGTCACCGACGCCCGGCGCCCGACGCCCGACGCCAGACGCCCGGCGCCCGACGCCCGACGCCGTCGACATCGCCGCGTCATCGTCTACTTCGTCGCGCCAAGTTCTTCGCGACCTTGAGGTCGGCTACGGCTTCTACGTCAGCAACGCTTGTGCGGGAGCGTAATCCCCGCTATTTGGTCTACAAGAGGTATGTGACCAGTTCCGCCCACCGTTACCGCATTACTAGATAGATAGATCCTGGCATGTTTGGTTTTCGTTAGTTAGAAAAATTATTGTTTTCTGCTACGGAACCCCTTCAACTCCGGACCCCCACCAGAGGCTGCCGTCCTCTGGACCTTTTAGCTCCAACATCCTTGGGACCGGAGACTCCGGCCCCTGAGCCCATAAGGGCCGGAGACTCCGGCCAGAACTATTTTCAGCACAAAACTATTTGGTTGATGCCATATGGATTATTTCTTTTATTTCCTGCATCACTTATTACACATTAGATGAATATATCCTAGTGTTGTTGCCTAACACACCAAAACCAAGGGAATATAAGATATGCTCTTTCAATCTCCCCCTTTTTGGTGTTAGATGACAACACTAGGGTTTGCAAAAGCACGAAACACATGTTTCAAAAAGAATTGAGGAGCTCCCCCTACATGTGTGCATATAAGTAGTTTGCATTTGAATACAAATGCTCAACATGTATAGGAGAGACAACTCACAATAATATTTGAGCAAGATATAAGACTTTAGACATAACAAAATAATGGATTGAGAGGAAAGAGTCATACCTTGTGCACATTTAATAAGAGATACATCCAATGCACAAAGATACATATCACAATAATAGATACCATCTCAACCATTGATAAAAAATATCCATATGTCTCGTACTAGATGATCCATAGTCTCACAAATATCAAATGGAACATAGTCTCACAAACATTAACAAAACCAAATAGAGTTCAACAATATCGAATAAAAGGGGCACAAGCTTTAACGAAATGATAAAAGAGCATGCTTGTGACCCGCCCATGCAAATCCCATGGCGAGAATCCTAATAGAACTACTTCTCCCCCTTTGGCATCGAAACGCCAAAAAGGGAAAAGAGCAAGACTAGCGCACCCCGAAGGAATCACTCGAAGTCATCTTCGTCGGCGTCGTCGGTACCATCATCATCATCATCATCATCTCCACTAGCCTCTTCATTTTCTTCCTCACTATCTTCCTCACTTACTTCTTCATATGTGATAGGGGCCTTGCCGGTGTTGCGAGAAGAGGAAGGCATGGAGGACACATCTTGGAAATCAGCCCAAGGAAATAGATCACAATTCCATTCCTCAAGAGGGATGGTGCGCTCGGATGACGGAGAGGCAGGAGCACCTTCTGGACGAGGAGGAGAGTGACCACCATTGTTCGTTTTGCGCATCTCCTTCATCATTTTGGCTTGGTTGGACAAGATCTTCTTGTTGCTAGCATAGAGTTGATGATTCTCCTTGTGCACCGCAATGCCCATGCACATCATAGTCTTTTGCCACCAAGAGACACGCTTCACCTCATTGTTAACACGGGTACGCCCACCGGAAAGTGATGAGGAAGGAGTGGCATTCTTCCTTCTTGACCTAGGAGCTTCTTCCTCCTCAATCTCTTCATAGGTGCGTTGGGAGGAGCTATGAATGGCAAGCACTTGAAGAGTCCCATACTTGTGAGACGTGAACCGTGAGGGATCAAGTTGGAGCTTGGAGAGAATGAGCTTCATGACATAAGGAGCATACATGGGGTTCTTCTTCTCAATGAGGGTGATGTGCATCTCATTCTTCATGAAGTCCATCACATCAATTTCAAACCCTTGACAATTCGGTCCGGCAAGGTAGGCCCGGTGAGCATGATGCATGAGGTTGACTAGGGCCCCACGGATGGCATCCGTATTGCCGGCTTGAGGTGCAATGCTCCAACGAAACATCCGGATCAATATGTTGTAGATGGGCTTGAGACCACGGGTGGTAGCGAGATTACCGTTGCTAGCACAAAGTGGGAGAAGGAGCTTCTTGTCATAGAATTGGCCTTCGACATGCATCCTTCGACCAACCGGAGTGGATACTCCTTTGAACTCATAGCCCAAAACCTGTCCAAACTCGGAGAAGGTGGCGGAGCATCGAACGGGCCCGGTCATCCAAGTCATCTTGGTGTCCTCTTCCGGTCCGAGAACAAGAGTAGCAAAGAATTGTTGGACCTTGATGATATCATAATCTTGTTGAGTGGACATGAGGCGCTCTAGTCCCAACTTTCTTGCAACCCAAATAGCTTCCACAAAGTATTGCTTCTTGGCCAAAGTTGCAAAGTTCAACGGCTTTTGGGGACACACAAGAGCTTTTGGGTCAAGGTTGGCATAAATCTCCTTCATGATGAGCTCTTTCTCCTTTCTCCAAAAGTGACCATCGGTTGAGTTGTTCGGCATAGCATAGAAATTCTGCATCCTCATATGGCGGTAATCTTCCTTGTTCAAGTTCTTGACGGTGGACATGTTCTCGAAAGCGGCCCTCTTGGCCCTTTCTTCTCTTTGAAGGGCAGCCTCTTGCTTGAGCCTCCTTGCCTCAGCTGCACGTTCTTGATTCAAGACACTCCGCTGCACATTCCTATCATTTGCTTCATCATAGACAAGGTAATCCCTTCCTTGTTTCTTAGAAGAGGTCTTCTTGATCTTGGATGATGATGAGGCACCGGGATACCGCTTGCTAGCTGTGATATAGGAGTAGAGAGGTAGCATAAAAGATAAGCATACATGTCCGAGAGAAGTTTCAAAGCGTAGGAAATCATGTGACTTAATTTGCCTCAGAGATGATCTAGGCCGGAGTCTCCGGTCTCAGAGGGGCGGAGTCTCCGGCCTGAGACTGGGGACTCCGACCTAGGTCGAATCCGAGAGAAATTGAAACCCCACGAATTTCCTAAGATGTACATTGCCACCAAAAGGGTACTACACCATGAATTTCAACCAGTATTCCTCTCAAAACTAGATCGGGAGCGAATCCATAGAGGGAGAGAGAGATGTACCGGTTTCTTTCATGGTGAGATGCAAACGACGGAGAGGAGGGTCTCCGGCGCTTGGGAGGAGAGGGAGCCGGTGGCACGGCGGATTCCGGCAGCGGGAAGCGGCCGGAGGAGCACCTGGGGTCGAGGGCGGCGACAGGGAGAGGTTTGGGGGTCGGGGGTGTGTGAGAGTTATGAGAACAACTCCCACCCCGATCCCCTTTAGAGCCCTGTGAAAAACGCTGAGACCGGAGTCTCCGGCCCAAACACACCAGAGTCTCCGGCCTAGCCGGAGTCTCCGTGGTTTGGGGCGGAGACAATGGTCAGACCGGAGTCTCCGGGCCTGAACACCGGAGTCTCCGGCCCCCTGCGACCCCAAAATGCCAGGTATGGTGTTGGACATGTATGTGGCAAGATGAGCACGGTTTTAGGCGAGAAGGCTTGGGTTGGACACAAAGTTACTGAAAATGGAACTATACCTGAAGGAGATATGCCCTAGAGGCAATTAATAAAGTGTATTCCTTTATCATATCTCGTTTGTTCATAATACGTTTTTGTGTCATGCTGTAACCGTATTAAGCGGAAACATTAATACGGGTGTGATGCGTAAACAACCAGGTCCCTAGTAGCCTCTACTAAGACTAGTTTCGTTGCGCGATCGATGATCGAGGTTTCCCGATCATAGGGCATGGCGCCGGTCGGCAATGGAAGTCATATCGTTGGAGAACGATGTGATGGACATACCCATATTTGTAGGACGTAGTCATTACGCCTTTGACCGTGAGACCAACTCTTATTGTTATTCCTGGAAGATACTTTGATTGCACCAAACGTCGTATCTTAATTAGTATGACAATAACGGTGATACTTTTGGGTATCGGAAAGGAATAGTTGAGACGAGGGGTCAAGAGCGGGATTTGCCAGTCCGCATAGCAGGATAGATACTCTAGGGCCCACTCGGTGAGATTATGTCTAAATGAGCTTGCAAGCATGTGACTAGGTCACGGAGACATGAAATCATAGACGAGTAGAAGATAGTGTTGTCGGTAACGAGGTCAAGCTAGATATGGAGATATCTATGAACGACGCTCGGACACGCTAAGTATCGCTATGGCAAAAGGTTTAAGACTTTACGTTCAGGTTTGATAGATGAAAGTCATTCGTTATATCACAGGGATTAATTCATGGGGTCCAGGCCTACGAGTTAGTCGTTGATCGGAGAGGAGTCTCGATCGTACCTGTTATTATATCGAACCGCTAGGGTAACACACTTAAGGGGTTTCGACAAGACAACCGGAAAGGAAAGAGATCACCGGGAACGTCCCGGGAGAGATCCGATGGAGATCGGGCAGCGACGAAATAGTTTTCGGAGCTAGAATAAATTATATATAATATGTTTGATATTAATTAGTGTAATTAATGTCTAAATATGATTTTATATATTTATTTTCGAATTTATTTAGGCTGATTTCCCTAAATGGGCCTTCTGGTCGAAAGAAGGCCCAAGAGGGGAAAATTCCCTAGGGGAATTCGGTGGGGGCATGATGGCCGGCCTAGGTGGGCCAAAAGGGGCCCACCATGGGGCCGGCGCACCAGCCTAGCCGCACCAGGCAATGGGGGATAGTCCCACATTGCCTGGCTGGCAAGGTTGGCTCCCCCCGGGAGCCTTTATATAGAGGGGCACCCCTGGCCTTTTAATTCAACCAATTAATTCCCCAATTCTCTCTCGATTTCGTGATTTCCTTTGTCGGAGTTGCGCCGAGTTGAGAGGGGGATCTCTTCCACCATAGCCCGCTGCCGCGCTGCTGGTGTTCCGGTCCAAGTCTTCCGCTGCTCGTCCTGGACTGGAGCTTCGGAGGCCGTCGTCTCCACCGTACGTGTGTAACGCCCTGCGAGGTGTTGCGCTAGCGGTGCTGGGAGGTCTGCTTCCTCTACACGACCTTGAGGTCGGTTTTCGTCGGTCTTCATCGACAACGTTTGTGCGGGAACGTAATCCCCGCTTTCGGTCTACAAGGGTATGTATTCCGATCTCCGTTCGTACTACTATATCTGCATAGAATAGATCTTGGCATGTTTTAAGGATATCGTTGCTAGGAAATTTTTTGTTTTCTGCACTCGATCCCCTTCAATACCCTCAAGCTTGGTAAGAAGCAACGAAAATGACTTTAAGAGGCAAGACTTGAGTGCATTTTCCATAAGAGCAAGAAGTAGGCAAATAAATCCAAATAAACACTCCATGAAGTCCAAATCTTCACTAGGAAGATGTCGGTGGCCTAGGCCACCATGTATGAGTGTATGTGGTGTGACACCGCGAAGATATATCTTGGATTCACCGCCACTACTCACCATTTAAGCTCACAATTCATACAAATGAACAAAAGAGACAAAAAAAAGTTCTTACTATCGGCATAATGGGGGGAGGGATAGTCCAATGGATTAGGACCGCACTCCCCCTATGTCCATGCCTACACCTAGATCAAATATATAGTTAAGATAGAGGTGTGCATGCAAGGTAGTCAACCAACGCTCCTCGAATCCACGATATTTAGCTCATGCCTCAAAAATGTGAACCTTGCTTCATCAAGTGGCTTCGTGAACATATCGGCAAGTTGAATCTTCGTGGGAATATAACCAAGCTCAATGTCACCCCGGTTGATGTGATCCCGAATGAAATGATAACGAATCTCAATATGCTTCGTTCTTGAATGCTCCACCGGGTTGTGACCAATCTTGATGGCACTTTCATTGTCACATAAAAGAGGCACTTTGTCACAATGGACACCGTATTCCTTTAACGTTTGCCTCATCCATAACAATTGAGTGCAAGCACTAGCGGCCGCCACATACTCGGCTTCGGTGGTGGATAGAGATATGCAATTTTGCTTCTTGGAGGACCAACTCACCAATGACTTCCCAAGGAATTGACATGCCCCGGAAGTTGACTTCCTATCATCCTTGCAACCGGCCCAATCCGAATCCGTGTAACCGGCAAGAGAGAAGTTTGACCCCCTAGGATACCACAAACCAAACCTTGGGGTATAAACCAAATATCGAAAGATTCGATTCACCGCTATCAAGTGACTTTCTTTAGGAGCCGCTTGGTACCTTGCACACACTCCTACACTTAACACAATATCGGGTCTAGATGCACAAAGATAAAGCAAAGAACCAATCATAGAGCGATAGAGTTTTTGATCGACATCTTTACCCTTTGGACTAAGTTCAAGATGACATTTGGTGTCCATAGGAAACCTCTTCTCTTTAGCATCTTGCATCTTGAACCTCTTGAGCATGTCTTGGATATACTTGGTTTGAGAGATGAAAGTCCCTCCACTCAATTGCTTGATCTCAAAACCAAGAAAGAACTTCAACTCTCCCATCATGGACATCTCGAACCTATCGGTCATAAGCTTTGAAAATTCATCATTAAAAGCTTTGTTAGATGAGCCAAATATAATATCATCAACATAAAGTTGGCATATGAAAAGCTCCCCTTTGACCCTCTTCGTGAAAAGAGTGGGATCGATTTGCCCCACTTCAAAGCCACGGTCTAGTAATAGCTCTCTTAGGTGCTCATACCAAGCATGAGGTGCTTGTTTGAGACCATAGAGGGCCTTATCAAGCTTGTAGACATGGTTTGGGAAGTGTGGATCCTCGAATCCCGGTGGTTGCTTAACATATACCAACTCCTTTAAGGGACCATTAAGAAAGGCACTTTTCACATCCATTTGTTGCAACTTAAAGTTGTGATGTGATGCATATGCAAGAAGGATACGGATGGACTCAAGGCGAGCCACGGGAGCATAGGTCTCTCCAAAATCAATGCCTTCAACTTGAGAGTACCCTTGAGCTACCAATCTTGCCTTGTTCCTCACAACCATTCCATGTTCATCTTGCTTATTCTTGAATATCCACTTGGTGCCTATAACATTTTTGCAATCTTTTGGCTTCTCCACTAGATTCCACACTTTGTTGCGCTTGAAGTTGTTGAGTTCTTCATGCATGGCTTCCAACCAATCCGGATCTTCAAGAGCTTCAAAGACTTTCTTTGGTTCCACCATGGAGATATGAGCTTGATGTTCACTAAAACTTGCCAATTGACCTCTTGTGGACACCTTGCGAGAAACATCACCAATGATGGCTTCAAGCTTGTGACACTTGATTTCCAAGTTTCTCTTGACTCTTGCTTGACGACGGGTTTCGATATCCCCATTGTTACGAGGGATTTCGGATTGATCATCTTGATCATTTGAGTCCCTGTCTTGACCGGATTGATGAGCTTGACCATCTAGTTGCACATCTTCAATAATGGGAGTCGATGGTTGCTCTTGATCTTGATCTTGACTAGAGTTGATAAAAGGAGAACTTGATTCTAGTGTGGTCTCTTTGTCAACATGAGGAGGAACTTGTTCTTGTTCTTGGATAGGTGTCTCATTTGCTTCCATAGTAGGTGCCGCTTCAACTTGTGATGATGGAGTCTCCACTTGAGTGGAGCTTGTACTTGCTTGAGGAGGCTCATGATGGATTTCAATGGGGCGATGGAAACCAACTCCCATTTTTCGTATGGCATCTTGAGGTTCCTCATTATCTACATCACAAACATGAAATTGCGCCACTTGGGAGCCGTCATTCTCATCGAACCTCACACTACAAGATTCCACAACTCTCCCTAAGGATTTGTCGTAGACTCTATAAGTGTGAGAGTTCGCACCGTACCCAACAAGAACACCCTCTAAAGCTTTAACTTCAAATTTAGATAAATGAACACCTTTGATTTTGTAGAAACACTTACAACCAAATACTCGATAGTAGGAGATGTTGGGCTTGTTGCCGGTAAGCATTTCATAAGGAGTTTCCTTCTTCCCTTTGCGAAAGAATAACCGGTTGGAGGAGTGACACGCCGTGGAGATAGCTTCGGCCCACAAGAAGAGTGGAGACTTAAACTCCGCCAACATGGACCTAGCCATATCCATAAGAGTCCGGTTCTTTCTCTCGGCTACACCATTTTGTTGAGGGGTATACGCAGCGGAATATTGATGACGAATTCCCTCATCACTAAGAAACTCATTTAGGGTGTAGTTCTTGAACTCGGAGCCATTGTCACTTCTAATGGCCAATATGGGAACATTGTGTTGACGTTGAGCTTCATTGGAGAAGTCGATGACGGTTTGTTGAGTTTCATCCTTCGTCTTGAAGAAGAAAACCCAAGTGAATCTTGAATAGTCATCAACAATCACCAAGCAATACTTCTTCCCACCAAGACTTGGTTGCGGTACGGCACCAAAGAGGTCAACATGAAGAAGTTCCAAAATCCTCGTTGATGAGATGATGGTCTTGCTTGGGTGGGGAGAATCATGCATCTTTCCTTCAACACAAGCCCTACAAAGACGATCTCTAGAAAAAGAAACATTCTCATTTAGTCCAAGAATGTGGCCACCCTTGTGAAGATTTTGCAAAGTTCTCATATTGACATGGGATAAGCGGCGATGCCACAACCACCCCACGTCGGCCTTTCCGAATAAGCATATTGCTTGAGTGTTGGTTGACCCCGAAAAGTCCACCACAAACAACTCATTTTCAACATACCCAACGAACATGACCTTTAGAGTCTTGCTCCTCAAGAGTACCACCATATCAAGAGTGAAATGGACATCAAAGTTCATCTTATTAAGAGCACGAACGGACATAAGATTGTAACCTAGAGACTCAACAAGCATGACATTTACAAGGGTGATATCCCTTGCAACTACCACCTTGCCAAGACTCTTTACCTTGGCTTTAGACTTGTCACCATAAGAGACGGTTGAGTGATTTAGATTTGGTCTCAACTCCGTCATGATCTCCTTGCTTCCGGTCATATGACTAGTGCATCCACTATCAATCACCCATTTAGATCCACCGGAAGCATAGTCCTACAAGAGATCATATCTTGGATTTAGGTACCCATTTCTCAATGGGTCCTTTTTGGTTAGCAACAAGGGTCTTAGGAACCCAAATAGAGTAATCAATGTAACCATCATAAGGACCAACATATTTTGCATAAACATCACCATAATAGTCAACATAAAGAACATAATTGGGATTGTTATGCCCCGCGAAGTCACTACGAGTAGTCTTGCCCCTAGTGGCATTACTACCCGCAATGGGAGTCTTGGCTTGTGCGGGCTTGGTCTTGTTCTTCTTGATGTTGCTCACTTTCTTCTTTGCCTCGGCCACATAACCAAGACCCTCCTTCCCTTTGTGTGGTTTTTGCTCAAACAAGTAAGCAATACCCTTATCTTTACCTTTGGGAATAGAGGTCTTAGCACTAGTGGCCTTAGCAAGATCCACCTTCAACCTAGCATTTTCTTCACTAACATCTTCATGAACACGAGGAAGAATGGATATACTAGTTGAACAAGTTTTAGAAAGTTGAGCTTGAAGTTGCTCATGAGACTTGACTAGAAGGGAGTGGGTCGATTCCAAGACCTTGTGAGCTTTTTCAAGCTTCTCCATATCCTCAAGAAGTCTAGCATTCACAACTCCAAGTTCAACTTTCTCCTTTTTAATCACTTTATATTTAGTAAAGACATGATCTCTATCCTTAATGATTTTATCAATGATTTCATCATTTTTAGCATCAAGAGACTCAAGTCTTTCCTCAAGAGTGGTTCTATATTCACTTTCTTCATCAAGAGAGCTATTTAAGGATGCTATGGAAGCATTCAAAGAAGCAATGGTGAGAGAATCCTCTCTCTCAATCTTACTCTTTTCTTGAAGAAGTTCTTCGGCCGCACATAGTTGTCTCATGAGAGACTCAACATGTTCTTTGGCCTCACCTTGCAAGTTAGTCACAAAAGTATCGAAGGCAACTAGTTCCTTCTTAATCTCAAGACTAGATTGATCATGCGTAGTCTTAGGAGAAGGGGATGATACCTCGGTGACATGAGCCATGAGGCAACGAGCGGTGTTGGTGGAGAGGTTCTCATTGGGGGATTCAAAGAGAGATGATGATGAAGTGGAGACAATAGCCAATGCGGCTACCTCTTTCTTAGGTGCATCTTCATCTTCGGAATCACTTGTGGCATATTCCTCTTGTGCCACCAACACAATTCTTGGTGCCTTCTTGAAGAAAGGCTTCCTTGGTCTTGCGGGTTTCTTTTGAATCAACTTGGAATGATCCTTTGGGATAAGCTTCCCACCATTTTGCTCACGGTTCTCATATGGACACTCTCTTATGTAGTGATTCTTGTCATGACAATTGTAGCAAGTCTTTGTCCTTGAGGCAAGCTCTTTCCTGCCACTTGAGTTGTTCTCCCGATCAACACGAGGTTTAGCACTTGCCGGGTCATTCCAAAACACCCTTGTGGCAAGAGCAATGTGACTATTGAGGGCTTCCTCAAGATCATGTGGAGCAATGTTGCTTGGACAAACTTCAACCTCATCATCTTCATCCATACAAGTCACCTTGGCCTTCAAGGCAAGTGAGGGACCTTGTCTCATTCTCATGGCCCTAGCACGGTTATCTTCGGCATTCTTGGTGGCAACCTTGGAGGCTTGGACTTCTTGCATAACCTCATGAGAAGATATTTGATGATAGTTGTATCTTCCTTGAATGGACTTCAACTCCATAGGCTCCGAAGGCAAGAGAGCATTCACATACTTCCTTTTGACCCAAGCATCATCCACATATGTTGCCCCCACATCATAAAAGGCTTTGGCGAGAGTCTTGAGTCTTCCATACATTTCTTCATGATTCTCATTGTCAAGCATGTAGAAACCTTCGGCGGCATTGCTCAAGGATTCATATCTATTCCTCTTCATGCTATCATTTCCAAGGAAAGCGACTTCAAGACAATCCCATGCTTCTTTGGCGGTGGTGACATGAAGAACATGATGTTTGTCATTGTCGCTCAAGGCTAGCTCGATCATGTGGAGGGCGGAAGCATTGAGTTGCTTTTCGGCGAACTCTCTTTTTGTCATGTTGCTTGGATCCTCCACATGATATCCATCTTCAATGATCCTCCAAAGCTCGATGGAGGCACTGTTAATATGAGATTTCATTGAGCGTTGCCAAGTTACAAAAGCTAATGCATTAAGCTTAGGTGGAGGGCCTAGAGGGTTTATGCGGGTTGTAATAATTGGATCGGGAGAGTACCATCCCGGAACGGCATGGTACCCTTCCTTCTCCTCATGCAAAGTAGGAGATGTTTTAGGTCTAGTATCGGTTTCAACCCCCCTTTTTCTTTTGCCCTTTATCCTCCTTGGAATCACCCTCTTCGGAGTTAGAGGCTTCCTCTAGTGGGATGATTTCCGAGCGCTTGCCATTTGCAAATTTCATGAACATGTCACGAAACTCATCAAATTTGGCATTCATGGTCGATGTCAAAGTTGTTTCCAAAGCTTTGATATCGGCCATGGATGCCATGGTGGCTTTGGCCTTTTCAAGGGCCTCATTAGCCTTGGCAAGAGTCTCGGCCTCATCCTCACTTTGTGTCATACTTCTCTTAGGCGGTTAAACCCAACAAGAGAACCTAGGCTCTGATACCAATTGAAAGGATCGGTATGACACCTAGAGGGGGGGTGAATAGGTGCTAATTCAAATTTTAGTTCTTTTTTTAAATTAAGCTTGACACGAAAGGTAAATTCTCTAGATATGCAACTACGGTGAATTTACCTATATGACAAGCTAACAACTAAGCAAGATACAAAGTAAAAGCGGTAAACAAGGATAGAGGTAACCGAAGTGAAAGCACGAGACGACAAGGATGTATTCCCGAGTTCCTCCCTTAAATGGGAGTACGTCTCGTTGGAGAGGTGTGAACCAACACAATGGTTCAACGGCCACAAAGGCCTCACCCAAATCTCCGGTGAACCGCACCACAAAGGTTTGGTTCACTTTCCACTATCGGAATCCTTCGAGGCGGAATCCGGAGCCTTTACAACAACGATTCGGGGCACGACCCACAAAGGGCTTGGGGGCTCCCGAACAGCTACAATCTGTCACAAAGACAATAGGTAAGTACAACAATGGGCTAGGTTTTCCTAGTGGAAACCCTAGCAAGTGTTCCCTCAAATGAATGAGGGGGAAATGAAGAACGGCTCGGTGAAGATGTAGATCTAGGCCTTCTCCTTCAATCCTCCAAAGATCAGCAAGTTTGGACGGAGGGATTGGGAGATCTAGTGATTCTTGGACTTGCAACAATGGTGTTTTTCTTGATTTTGTCGAGCAGCATTGCTGGAGGAAGGGGGAGAGGTATTTATACCCCTCCCAGAAATGTAACCGTTGCAGCTCATTTGCACCGGAGACTCCGGTCTTGAAGGGCCGGAGACTCCGGCCTGACCGGAGACTCCGGTCCCTGAGACCGGAGACTCCGGACTCCAAGGGCGGAGACTCCGGTGCAACTCCGGGCTCACTCCGGACCCCATATCAGAGGGTGCCGTCTTCTTCTCGTTTTGTTCTCGAATGCGCGAGGTCCGGAGACTCCGGTCGGGGAGGGCCGGAGACTCCGGTGATACTCCGGGGTAACTCCGGACCCCCACCAGAGGCTGCCGTCCTCTGGACCTTTTAGCTCCAACATCCTTGGGACCGGAGACTCCGGCCCCTGAGCCCATAAGGGCCGGAGACTCCGGCCAAAACTATTTTCAGCACAAAACTATTTGGTTGATGCCATATGGATTATTTCTTTTATTTCCTGCATCACTTATTACACATTAGATGAATATATCCTAGTGTTGTTGCCTAACACACCAAAACCAAGGGAATATAAGATATGCTCTTTCAATATGGACATCCAAACACAGCATAATATCAACATCACATCTTCCGCGACACCTTAAGTGTTTCTAATTCATATGTTCAAGATCATGCAAGAATTAATGTAAGTAACAATCGGTTTATATGTGTTGTTTTCATCTTGTCTACCAATTTGCATGACTAGTTTAATCTCTATTTTCATGGTCGTAATTCATTTACAGTTGTCATGGATTATGTCTTATAGAAAATTGCTCATGTATTCAACAATTTATGACCACACAATTTGCAGAGTTTTCCTGCATTCATTTTCACATACCGTATATCTTACACGATATAAAATCTTCACTATGCAGTAGTTCCGTTAAAATTCCTGGCGACTGGTCCAGACTGCCAATGAATTTCCCTATGATTCGAGAAAATGCGCGGGGAAGCCAAAATTTTGCACCTCTGAGAACCTGGGCCACGGCAACTGCTGTGTCTGCATCTACTGAATACCGGAGTAATTTACATGAGTTTACATGGAGCAATCGCAACGCAAGGATGCCAGTGCCAGCACCCCTTGGTTGTCAAGGCTGCACTTGCGACAGAGCGGTCTCGCGACCTTCCCAGCATCGCCGGTGCACCTCCTCCATTCTCTCTGCCGGATTGCAGATGCCAGAGCAGTTCCAGTCGAAGGACGCCGCACATGGGTTCCCCGCCTGCGCCTTCCATTCGCAGTCTGCATAATCAAAGAAGATGACACATGGATATGTTCGTCAGCCGAGATATGCTTCCGCGATTTGTATAGCAGGTCGAATTGCTTCACAGTTGCAGCAAATGCCAGGTAGACTGTGTGCCATATTATTACAGAGCATGCCAGTGCTGGCAATAATGGTTGGTAAATGGAAAGTAAATATTCCCAGGGAGGGAGAATTGGAACAATGTACTGATGGTCACTCACCACATCGTACACTAAAAGTAGACATAGCCATGTGTTGTATCCATGCCTACTGAAGTGCAATAGACAAAAGAGTAACTGGCAGAGAAGATAGGTAACCCACTGGATTTGCACTGGCTGTCAGCTTATTCTGAGGTCATTCAGGTTAGGAGTAATCAAGTATTAGGTGGCAGTAACATTCAGATGAATGAGATGTTCATGTGATGTACGAACAAGTTTGGTGTATAGACCAATTTCTGGAGAGCCGGGGGGACAAAAAAGTGGTAAAGGCAGGTGTTGAATCTTTGATTGTTGAAGATAGGTGCTAACTGAAACTATAGTTGCCAAGACAGTCATCTTTTTCCCAGTACAAATTTCAAAATGATTGGCTCAACCACTTGGTACTGTAAAGCATATAACTTCCAGGTTAAGCAATGTCTTAATGATCAGGCAATAATTATCTACATAAAATAGAGCAATCTGCTGAAGCAAAATGGAAAATGAATAGTAAAAAAGCAAAATTCAACCTGGGGGAGTGCCACAACAAAGGCTTCTCTCATCAACATGCTCAACATCCAAACCGATCAACCAAGAACCAAATGATACATCCTCATTTGTATATTTGTGCAAGATATGCCTGAAAATGAAGTCAAACAGGAATGAAATGAAGCAGTATTTTATCTGGGATTGCTCATCCACATTAGAACTCACCTGTTCGCCGATATGTAGGTCGCCAAATCCCTTGTTATAGCATACAGCTGCCGTGTTGCATGCCGGAAGTAGTTGTTACCAGCGGTCCCAAACTTCCAATGGTCTGGTTCGTAATACTTAGATTCACTGTGAACATTAAGCAGACGATATATTAAACCATTTTAGAAGAAAAGTCAGAAAGATGAAACCATCTGTTGGGAGCATATATAGTAGGACTTGTCCTTATAAGAAATTAATACGAGAATGCAAACGCGTGATATTCATCACTCCATGCATGTGAATGAATAATTTGAAAAATGAAACATGTGCTTTCTAGCAAGTAGCATGACTAACTTCCATGATCGAATGGATGATACTTCTTGACCATGCTATTCGATGGTTCATATCACGGGTTTGTTCTCATCTGACACGTCGTCCCACAAGTTTAGCACAATTATCAATCGGAAACATTGTGGATTTCTGGAGTATTACTTGTTAGCAATAACAGGTCCGGACTTCATGCAGCCGATGTACACCCGAGGTTTTGACCTATGCCGTGCCAAAATCGATCCGGTAATGCCTGTTTAAGAGGGTAAATCTTAGTGCATGATATCGAAGATCAGCCAGAATACCGATGAAGCATTTAGAAACAACGTCAAAAGCTCAAAGGATATTGTGTTCGCATACCAATGTTGACATGAATATTATCATCAGCTTTGACATAGAAATCAGCATCCCACGTGGACAGGGCAGTTGAAAGGAACATCTGAATCTTCGAAGGAAGCCCACCACGGCCTTCAACGTGATTCTGCAAAGGGCGTCATTACTGTTAGTTATTGAATTGACAACAGCTGAAGTATATGAAAGCAATATTCCCAGCATACAAGTCTCAAAATGTCACTGTATTCTTTATCTTCTGCATCTATGGCACGCTCCGCTTCACTGTCATTTGCGCTACAAGAAGCAAGTCCCAAAATTCAGTAACATATTAAACAAGAACAACTGGTATTTTTTTCCTCTGATTTTAGACCCAGCCATTACCTTCGTCCAATAACAAAACGGATGACAATGCCCTGCTCCTTCACCAGCCTTTGCAGATGCTCGCCTAGAAAGCATCGTGTCAGACAGAAGACATAAACAACTGAAATGATGCGTTATTTATACGTTGAAAGGGTTCTACCTTGTGGCATCCACGTCTTCCTGAGAGAGTCTCTGCGCTTACGGTTGTGGAACGTGGTCATGATGCCCATGACGAAAAACATTCTATTCCCCATGTTCCCTTGGTCAGCAGCCGCTGAACCACTCGGCGACACGCCTTGGCTCCTCATCTGCGCAGCTCTAGCGGCAGCCAAGCGCATCTCGATGTCGGATATCGTTCTATCCAACGCGCTGCGAACAGGGACAGCATATAAGAAAATCCAAACTCGTACGATGGATCCATGGCTGCTCAAAGTTCAGAGACATTACATGACGACTTCGCGAGTTTGTGTTACCTGGTGCAGCACGGCCCTCGAATGACCAGAACTTGCCTGCGAAATCGAAGCAGTTGGCAATGCGCACCAAAATGGACATCAAGGGGTGACAGGAGAATGAATCGAAGTGACGCATTACCTTGTTCGGGCAATCGGGTGGCTCCGGAACAGCCCAATACCTGCAAGAGTAGAGCAGACATCACCACTTCCGCCCACGAAATCGACGAGCATTGCAACAAATCGTGGCGAGAAGAAGAGATTCGGCCGACCAAAGCCTAGAGGGAGAGAGAAATCCAAGAGAAACAGCGGATTTGGGGAGGAGGCGAGGGGGGGATGTAAACCGGTTGACGACGCAGACGCCGAGGAAGAAGCAGCCGGTGCAGAGGGCGGCCACCCACCTCGTGGGCACGCGCCCCAGCCCCGGCGACGCCCTGTGTTGCGGCCTTGCCGCGGCCATGGCCGTGCTGGCCTCGGATTCCTCGTTCGAACGGAGGAGAGGGAAAGGCCGTGTGAGAGGGAGGGAGCACTCTTTGCCTTGGCCTGCTCTGCTCGCCTGCAACGCAGTAGTGCTCAGTGACTCAGTGTTCCCTAGACTCGGTTCATATAGCCCACTACTCCTCCGTGATTTTTGGTGCTTTGGGAAGTATACCATTCCTTTCCACCGGATTTAGCAACTTCTTTTACAGAAAATTTAGCAACTTCGTACAATCACCATATTGAGAACCTCCAGAACTTAAATAGAGCTAATGTTTATTCTGTCATATATAGCTCTTCATTTTTTTTCCTTTTTATTATGTTCAAACACTAAAATAAAATATTTGCTCTAATTTGAATTCAAGCTACAATTGCAATCATGCACAGGTTCTTTACACAATTTGCATGAACAAAAACAATCAGAAGTATCATGCACAAGTTTTTTTTTCATGAACAAAAGCGTTGTTGTGACCATGTAGAAATCACTTGTCCCCTTCAATGTTGGTGACCCGCCTCCAAAACCAGAATATGTGACTTGGGGAGTGAGGCGGAGTCCATGGTGTCATTGACGGCTACTACGAGCAGAAGGTGTTAGGGAGGTGCACGCATGAAGAGGAGCACGAAGGGGAACAAGACGACGCCAAATAGTATCGTGAATGGAGTACGCTCCAAATATTCCCTCACAACTTGCAAATATGCAGCCTTGTGGGATGGATTTGGAGCGTCCTCCAAAATATTTCGTGATTGTGCACGGATGGTTGGACCAACTTTTTGGATGAAAAATCATTTTGGCGGTCACTATAATGATTCTACTAGAGTTGGTCTTATAAACACTAGATAAATTTGGTAGATGCCGAGTACAATCATATGTTCATGCACACATAACATTTACCAAAGATTAGAGTCATAAATCGCCCCCACCATGATACGTATATACACCAACACATCGTGTACTAGAGACTAAATACTAGGGCGATCAAGCTTCTATATTGTTAAGGTGAGCACGTGTGTCTCCATTTAAACATCATCTCCAACAAGAAAAATAATGTGTTATAATTAAAATAATGTTCTACCGAGATATTAAATCTGACGTTTGATTTCGGTGGACTATGGTACAACCATCTCCTTTATATCCCTATTTCACTTCAAAGCAATTCTATACCAGAATAAAATGGCCAAGTAAAGTTGTTATTTTGTGGCGGCTTTTATGCTCTTACAAATTATATATTTTTTATCAAACGGTGGTGGCAGATAAATGTTATATCATACCGTCACATGTTTATATCCCCTTAGTTGTACTATTTTCCTTCTAATAACTACTCTTTAACTTGCACGTTGTTTACACATGATATTTTTTGATGATATAAAATCATGTACTAGCTCTGAGAGATATGTAATTTACCTGAAAAGTAACTAGTGATGTTTGTAAGATTGACATACGTGGGCTTAAAATATGCTTATGCGTATTTATTGAAAACATATTATTAGTCCCGCAAAAGGTATATTGTTAGTGTGCCTTAAAAATGAGTATATTTTTTTGTAGTTTTCTTCCACATCATTGACAAGGTAACAAAATTTGTTCAATCTAATAAGAAAAATTTCTCGTACGTGTCAAGAGGACTGCACCGGTTCATCTTTATGTAAGTTAGTTGAACAACTTTGTCCATGGAGAGTTTACAAGACACATAAATAGACGTTCTTATTTTGCTGTTAACCGGACAAAATTCAAATGAAAGGTACCGAAATTGCACCAACATTATTTCGAAGAGATATTTTTTTCATTATTAAGAGTGTCATGCGTTTGGCTTGACTATCAGTCAAATTATGTACTTCCTCCTTCATCCGACGTTATAATGAAACGAAACTATGGAATTTCCTCTGAGGACCGAAATAGATGGAGGGGCAAAACTGTACGTGTGTTTTCTGCAAAATGTTTAAACTTACAAGTAAAGTAAGAGAAGATCCATAAGCAATGAAACAAAGGGAACCCCGTAAGCTACAACGGTCAAGTACCAGTACTACTGTTTATATTTCTCGAACTTGACAGCAGGCAGGCACAGTACCCAAAGTACCAAGTACTTTTTCCTTTGAGCAAAAGGGGAGACTTCTATCGTTCCGTGGACCAGGTTCACGCCAGCGACAGCAGCATTAACTGGAAGGGATGAGACCACCGTTTTCATGTGCCTCCGCTGCTCGTGCCCTTAATCATCGCCGCAGCTAACCTGCCTCCGTTCTGTACCGCATAGCTCGAAACGGTCGCGTCCTCCGCTGCGGCGGGGGAAAGCGCCTCGCTGGACCCGGCGTTCCGAGACCACACCCCACGGGCAGCGGCGACGACTACCGTCACTCCCGAGCCCGAGGGCAAGGACGCCCGGTGCACGAGGTCCACGGTGGTGGAAGGTTCGTGGGGCTGCTGCAAAATGCCGTGGCACGAATCCACGCGGGCCACCGCCGTGCGCACGTCCTTTGGACTCTACAGTAGAGGCTCCCTTTTCGGATGTGGGGGAGAGGAGGGATTTGTTCTGCTGGGCCCACCGTTATCGATTGGTGTCTGTACTGCCTGTGGCTAGCTAGTGAGGTATTTTTATTTTTAAAAAAAGCCTCTTGGCTGAACTAATCACTGGCTATTCGGTAAAACTATTTCTAAATTTAACCTCTTTGATAGGAGTCAGAAGAGGATAGAGTCGAACTTGTTCAGTTCGAAGTCATTCAAAAAGTTTTATAATTTTCTTAAGGAGTTAAAAAAGTTAAGGTAGGAGGTCGATGTCATAGAGACGGCGTCGACCTTATACATGTCGGCTCCATCCTCTTTAACATCAACCTGATCTCAGGGGTCAGATTTTAAAATAGTTTTATTGAGCGGCCATATATAATATTACTTTTATCGAGAGGACATTTTTAACAAAAACAAATACGCTAGTGAGGTTGCGATTTTGCATACGGCTGTAATTTCTTGATGAGCTTCAAATACGGTGAGCCTCTAATCTGTGGTTAGTACTAATGTCTAGACATGTGCATGCACGTTGTGGACATTGAGACACAACCGAGGAACCGATTCATCGCTAGTGTGTTTTATAACCTAGTCGGTTAGAAAAGCCTGCATCTCATATATTTTTTATAAACACTTTGTATCTTGAATCTCGTGTAACACGTAAAGTGCGCACTTATATATAGTATTTTCCTATGTGTTTTCAAAATGCGGTGTAATATTAAAATACATGGGGAGATACTTAGGCTTTATCTGAATTACATGATTACTTCGGGCTTATATGTGTTGAGGTGGTGGAGCGCCGACTTTCTTTGTTTGATCGTCTTGGTCATCAGCTTGTGTGGAGCGTAGTCTTGGGGCTGGCGTGCATGTCGAAGGGTGGCTCCGGATGCTTCGCCTCCGCTGTGAAGCGTCGAGGAGACCGGCGTGAATGTCGGAGCTGCGGCTCCGGACTCTCACCTCTGCCGTGTTGCGTTTGTAGGGTTTGAGTGTCTGTCTTGGTTGCTTGGACAACTTGGTCGTCGACCCATGTGGGGCGCAGCCTTGTGATTGAATTGTATCTTCTTTTTATCAATATAAAAGGCAACGTTTTTGCCTGGTTTAAAAAAGTAGGAGTATGGAAAATTCAGAAATTAGACAAGATGGCAGGTGTAAAAACAGAAAAAATCTATAAGAATAGACATTTAGATGAACCACGAAATAACACAGAAAAAGTGTCACGCTCTTACGTAAAAGAGTTCATATGTTGAAATGCCTATAAGGTTAAGTTGCAGGAATGCAATCCATATGGTTTTTAGCGAAGTCATTCCTATGATCAACTGGATTCCTCACAAGAAGTAAAATCCTCTAAAATTTATGTAAAAATCCGAAGGACCCTTACGAATTAACTTTCTGCAAAGGGAGTGCACACTTTTCGCTACCGGTCTTGCCAGAATACAGTGATCATGATGGATGCGCACATTTAGTTGTCATCATTTTCAATTCTATCCCTTTCGTTTCCTGTTCTTTCTTATTGGACCGTTGATGATTAAGCCATTGCATTGCCCGGCACATGGTGTGCGGTAGTGCTATATGATTAGGGATGTTAGTCATCAGCAACCCATGAGCTAATTGAATGTGATGGTGCGAAGGACTAGTACAATATGGCAACTGGCCGACCTAGGATCTGAGAAAGATCGGGGCTAATTTTAAACGACCAAAAAATATGAAAAAATACATATCAACTCCCTCCAAATAGTGCAATATATATATTGCAAAGCATACAAAAAAATGCATCAATGGAGTTTTGGCGTGAAAAATTACATATCAGTTCCCTCCAATCAATGTCAGTTCCCTCCAATCAATGGAGTTAAAAGTTACTAGTAGCTAAACCTAATTGTAGCAATCTTGTGGTAGTTCAATGACTGAAAGTCTAACATTGATTGTTCCCTTTATTAAGATTCAGAGTTTGCAGTGAAAACCTACCTATAAGCAAATGCAGAGGATGCACGAAGACTTCCAAGTTCCAATTGAAGGTGACGAACCGAGGCGACGAGGTTCTTCAGACTCAAATGGTGCAATGACCACGTCTTCACGAGGTTCAGAATATCGTGTCTCTGTAGGTGGCGGCAACGGCGACAACATGATTGGGTCGGCAGGGCTCGAAACGAAGCAGTAAACTGAACACGAACCGTGCGTTGGTGGATCCACGCGCAGGCTCCGCGAATCGTGCGTTGGTGGATCGATGATGCCTCCTCTTCCTTGGTTTGCTCGTGACAATAGCCCTGGTTTTTTTAAAAACACGCTACAACGCAAGCGTTTATATACATACGCATACATTCACCCATATGAACGCACACACGCACACCCTACCCCTATGAGCACCTTTGATAGACTGAGCCGGCGAATCAGGTCTCGAGATTGACGAAGTCACCATAGGCGCCTAGTTGTCGACGGGAACGTCGCCTCTCACTAAAGAATATTCCGCCCAAATGAGAAACACCAGCGTAAACCTGGAGTTTGAACTCTGATTTATTGGGGGTACAAGCACAACCACCCACCTAAGCATCTTGTCACAGGCAAATTTTCTTGCTCAAGGACACGGGCTTAGTCATCTGGGCCATTAAGGATGTGTTCGTTTTCAGAACCACATGAAACGGAATGGAATCAAGTCGTTACTTAGGACGATTCCTGCGTTCGTTTCTAGGATGGAACAGAACCGACGCATTCCTCGGAAGCGAATATTCGCTGTAGGTGCGGAACGCATCCGTCCGGCCGATTCGGCCGGACGAGGTGGAACGGGCTATCTCACGCGCTAATCTCTTCTCCCCTCACGCGCTAATCTCTTCTCCCCTCGACCGGCCCGAGGTCAACGGCGGACGAGCACGGCGCGGAGGCGGCCGGACCTCTCTCCCATCGACCTCTCCTCTCTCCCCTCGACCGGCCCGAGGCGCGGCAGCAGCCAGCCAGCCCAAGGCGGCCGGACCTCTCTCCCCTCGACCTCTCCTCTCTTCGCTGGGCGCGGAAGTCGCCGACCGCGGGCTGGAGGTCACCGAGCGTGGGCGGAGGGCCGACAGAGCAGGTCTTGGAGGCGTCCCTCCCTTCAGTCGCGGCCGCAGCGGCTACCTCTTCGCCGACGAGGCAGGGCCGGGTGGAGCCATGGACGCGCCCACGGAGGCCAGGAATCGAGCGGCGGCGGCGGAAATCAGACGCGGCGGCGGCGGTATTTCCTCTTGTTAGATCCTTCCCCTCCAATTTGATCTATTTCACCTCCGATTTTGACCTCGTTCGTCTCTGATTTTGGAATCAACCGAACCCCCGTTCCGTTCCATTCCAGTGCTTATGAAATCAACTGAACACACAGATGAAATGGAATGGGATGGGATGGAACCATTTCATTCCATTCCACTCCTTCCAAAAACGAACACACCCTAAATTTTGGTGAAAATTGGCAAAGATACACATATACTCCACCTATTTTTTGATCCACGGTTGTCAGGGGAGCGGATGACCGGGGTGGCGGCCCCGGACGGTGGCGGTGCGTCGAGACGGCGGTCTCGGTATCCCACGCTACGATGGTTCCATGAGGCGGAGCCGTTGTCTAGCGGGGGTCTAGGTGGCGACCTGGAGGAAGACTGCATGGGCAGAGGGTTCGTCGATCTGACTGGATCACCTTCGGGCAATGCGAAGGCTGATCTGGTTGCTACGCCGGGGCGGCGGCTCCGGAAAATGGTGGTTTTGGTGGCAACCTTGATGAAGACTGCGGGGGCAGAGGGTTCGTCGACCATGACTGGATCGCTTTCGGGCAATGCGAAGGTTGATCTGGTTGCTTCGCCGGGGCGGCGGCTCCGGAGCGGGTGGTGTGTGTTGTGACGTTTGTTCGACTTGTGCCGTGGGGGCGGCGGGTCGCTTCGTCCGTGTGATTCTTTTGTACAGTTTGTATGGTTTTTGGACCCGGTTTTCCTTATAAACTGGGTCATTTCCCTTCTATCTATTCGAGCAGTGGATATCGACCACTTTTACCTCAAAAAAAAAAAATCCACGACTGGGACTGTACTACTTGATCCACTACTGGGGCTGTACCATGAGCTGCCTGGGATGCAATTCCGCCCCTGAATATGGCTACAAGTTTATTGACCTACTCTACCTATTTTTCGCGACGCGGGAGATCATGCGTTAGAACTTAGAAGTGGCGGGAGCCGCTTGAAGCTAGCCGGGTGCACATGCACCATTTTTTGTAACATTGTAATTAGCCTAAAAATTAGTGTGCACCCCTCTGAACACTGATTAGTGCAATGTGTGACTTAATTTTGTCTACAATTCTTGATTAGTCAAAAGTGATGCACCCTGCGTCATTGTGCATTAGTACGTGTAGGATACAGCCTAAAGGTGATTATAGTTTGGTTTGTTTCAGTGTGGAAAAAACCGGTTTTGCTATTCTAAATTAAGTTAGATCTCATTCAATTCTAATCCCGTTAGATTTATATTGTGATTCGTGTGAGATACATATGCAACCGGATGAAGTTGAGCGAGAAGTAACTTAATTCTCACTAAAAATAAAGTTTGTTTTGTCACGACCCAGCGCTACAGGTATGCAGCGTGCAAGTTGCTTACGTGGCTAAACATCGGGTCGCTCATCTCCGCCCTGCCCGACCTCTCGCTCTCGCCACTCCACGCCGCTTTTCCTCCTCCTCCTCCCCGGCTGCTCTCCCTCGGTCCCTCCTCCCTATCCGACCACCATGGCCTCCGCCTCCGTCTCGTATCACACTCTCCTCCCCTTGCCCAGCCTGATCCACTCCCACCACCTTTCCATTTCTTCCGTCCGCCGTCGCCGCTGCTGCCTTCCCAACCCCAACGCCGCCGCGCTCTCTCGTTTCCGCCCGGTGAGGACAGCCAGCGCGAGCCCACTCGCGGCGTTCGAAACAGAGGAGAAGGAGGCGCGGTCGGACGACGAGCAGGAGTGGGCGGGCGGCCTTGGCTCGGCGGCGCACGGGGAGGAGGAGGAGGAGCTTGACCGCGTGGAACCAGCGGGAGAGGGTAGTGAGGGCGCTGAGGATTCGAGCGGCTGGACGCAGCGGCAGCCGCGGCCGTGCGAGCTGTTCGTGTGCAACCTGCCGCGCAGGTACGGAGTCGACGACCTGCTCGAGCTCTTCGGACCCTACGGCACCGTCCTCTCCGTCGAGGTACACACGCATTGCACCCTGTCGCGCGCGTCTGCTCTGTAGTTCTTGTCACACGCTGCACTTTACGACTATTACCCATGGGAAATTACGGGCCAGCTGAAACACAAATGGCTTGGGGGCACATAGAAATGATCGAATTTCACGCCCCCTGGCCCCTGGCTCCAAGTACCTCACAGACTCATAGATAGAATTAACTCACCGGGTACCCGTCATGAGCAAGGCTAGCAACTCTCAAATCTCAATGGATGCTCTGAACCTTTGGATATTTCAGTTGCGCAAAGAAAACCGCAGACTGTCGTTTTTTCTTTGGGAGTGCCTATGTCTCAACTGAGTGATTTCAGTCACCTCAGAAAAGTGTAACTACAGTTTAAAGAAAAATGCAATTGCACTTTTCTGAACAGATTAGTGCAACTGAACCAGTCAATTGCACGTTTCTATGAACTGCGATTACACTTTTATGAAAAGTGGCTGAGACTTAAAGAAAAATCAGTCAGCTGAGACTTAGCAAATCCATTTTTCTTTTATATATGTACTCCCTATTGGCACTCTTCTGTTTATGTACCCTTGAAAAATCGTTGGGGTTTCTATCAAATGCTTCTCATTTTCATATTCCCCATGCGACAATATTAGTTGCTACTATTTCTTTGCCTCTTCTTTATATGCATTGTCTTGACATTTAGAATCTTTACTGGCAGCTCTTGTGTTTGCTTCCGCGATATCTTACTGAAAGCTAATGATGAACAATCGTCGGGGTTTATATCAAATGCTTCTCATTTGCATATTCCCCATGCAACAACAGTAGTTGCTACAGTACTTTTATATGCCTTGTTTTGACATTTAGAATCCTTACTGGCAGCTCGTATGTTTGCATCCGCGGTATCTTACTGAAAATTACTGGGCTGAGGTTTAAATGGGGCTATATTAGCTGCTACTATCTATCGACAAACGAGTGACCTGAACTTGGTGCCACTTGGCTACTTGGCTAGTATTTGTTGACTGATGCCCTGGTTTAAGTCATAGTAAAATCTATATTCCATTTCCAGCCTTGTACGCGCATATGATATGGTGTTGTCAATCCTTGGATAATATATTTGTTACTTTGGTTTAAGATTCTAGAGGTGATATATTGTTACTTTGGATTAAGATTCTAGAGGTTCATTGATGTCAATACGAAGTTGTTAGCGGCCCACAGGTTTCACGCGATGCTGAGACCGGAATTAGTCGAGGATGTGGTTTTGTTACGATGCGTTCTTTCGCAGAAGCTAGAACTGCCATCAATGCTCTGGATGGATTTGTAAGTCACACACTAACTTCACTTTCTTGTAGTTCTTAACTGCTGTCCTCAAATGAAATTATTCCTTGGAGTAATCTATTTACAAATCGCTTTCTTTGACTTTCATGGTTCTCTTATAGGACCTGGATGGGCGTGAAATGTTCGTGAAACTTGCGGCTCACATTGTTTCTAATAGGAGAAATCCCACCCTGACCCATACACCACCCATGAAGGACCATATCTTCGAGAGTCCGTACAAGATATATGTTGGCAACCTTGCATGGTCCGTTCAACCTCAACACTTAAGAGAACACTTTACTCACTGTGGAACTGTTGTCAGCACAAGGCTGCTGACAGATCGCAAAGGAGGGAGAAACCGAGTCTATGGATTCCTTTCGTTTTCTTCAACCGAAGAGCTTCAGGCTGCACTGCAGCTTAACAACACGGTATAGTGTTTCAAGTTCATTGGCTACATATTCCATCCGACAAGTTTGGTACTAAAATGGAAACTGTGATTCACGTTTGTATTTTTTCAAGAAAATAACTGCCGTTGTGGTTATCTTGTATAAGAAAATCCTAAGTATCATGTAAGTCAATTTGCACCAGAAAGTTTCTGCTTAGATATCTTATCAACACCATTTCATATTATATTGATGAGTTCTACGATAGAGTTGTTTTGCTGTCCTTCATGATATCACATATATGTTCACAACCATTATATCTTATGTTGACTCTTCCTTTTGCAACAGAAGTTTCAAGGACGGGATATCATCGTCAGAGAAGCTCATGTAAAATCGCCAGATAGTTAGACATGCAAGCTCCTACGTTTTTGTCTGGCTTATTTCACAGATTGAGTTCATTCTTCAGGCACAGGCCGCGTAGCTAAGTACTCCCTCCATTTCACAGTATAAGATGTTTTAGTCATTTTTCACATTCATATGTACGCACATGTATCTAGATATGTTTTAGTGTGCATGTGCACTCATTTTAGTGTGAATCTAGACAACATGTAATGCTTAAAACATCATATATTGTGGAACACAGGGAGTAGCTAACATTTTTTTTGTATTTACTGAGTAATTGCATGTGATGACATGGATCATGTGACTGAGTTGAACCCTTTACCGGTGGCCGTGAAGAACACAATTCTAAGTTGAGATATTGAGGATTCATTATAGTCAGAAGCAAGCTACTGAATTCCGTTCTTCACCCCATTGACATCACAGACTAACACGATGTGCGTGTCTTCCACGGATACGTGAGAATGTTGCCACAGGTTGGCTTGATCCTCGGGCCGTGAGGTCTTGTTTTTTCGAAGAGATTCCGGATGTTGCCCAGGAGCTCATATGCTCCTGGTCGATTAAAATAATTATAAAAATAGTAAAACATTTTTAAAAAGTCTAAAAAAATTGGTGACTACCAAATACATGTTTTTCAAATACGTGTCAAGTTTCGTGATGAAATGATATGTGTGGTGCAATGCAAAGAAATAACAAAATCCGTATTTTAAAACCATATTTTTCAAATCCTTTTTTGTGACTGATTTGAAAGGATGTAAACGGATAGGTTAATTTTCGCACTGAATCTGCCGTTGAATCCGTAACGAATCTATATCTGATTTTAAAGAAGGATGTAAACGGATAGTTAATTTTCGCACCGAATCTGCCGTTGAATCCGTAAAGAATCTATATCTGATTTTAAAGAATCTGACGGACAAGAATATCCGATTCCGAACTAAACATCCGGATACAGTAGTATAGGATATGATATGTAAAATAACATCCAAATATAAATTGTACAAAAATTAATTAATTAGTATGAATAATCTGATTTTCTATCGAAATCAATAAACTAATAAGCATAATTTGTAGATAGTGAATTGTGGAGTGCATGGTCATTGCACGAACTATGGAGTACAATTTTGCCAGGTTAAGTACAACTTTGTTTGGTTATCAGGTTTTTGAGCATTTATTTTTTCTTCCATGTGTTGACTGTGTACATAATATGCATGTATCGATCGACTAATTTTTTTTCCGCTCCGAATCTGCTCTATTTTTGTTCTGAATCCGTGACCATATTTATCCGCCACTGAATCCGCTATCTGAATCTGAGAAAAAATTAGATCCGATTACATCCTACTGATTTGTCTTTCTTGCTCAGTCCAGATGTATTTATTGCACAGAACAATCCAGATATCTCTAAAAAAATCAGGATTTTGAAATGTTTTACTATTTGTTATAAGTATTTAAGGATCATGTGATCTCGGGAGCCAATTCAATTTGAATTTCCGTTGCCCTGCGCTCCCAATAGGGCTATAGGACGCATCGCCACCAACCCCCCCCCCCCCCCCCCCACCCCACCCCCACCCCCAGCAGCAGCCCTATAGGTCAAAAATTGTTGGCACGTCCCAACTGAGCATGCAACAACCCCGCTTCATGCCATGTTTCTAGGGGCGCAAGCAGGCGTGCCGACAACCACGACAACACACGCCACGTCGGATCCTGGCGGATGGGCACCACGCTGAGCGACACACACCATTTCTTTTCTTCCCCGTCGTCCCTTGCGACCTCAACTCCTCCACTACTGACTGAATCGACGACGTCGCCACACCCCCTTATCGACTCCCCTCCACCCGCGCTAGGCTCGGCACGACAACCCCCAGTCTCCCCATCGCTCTCTTCATAGTCTCTTTCCATTCTAGCTGTAGTTTTTGGCTGCTGCTACACCGCCACCGCCAGCAAGGTGTTCATCGCAGTGCGCTCTTCATTTTGTTGCTAAATTTGTTGCTAAGTTTTTGCTTAACCAAGCTAATTGAATATAGATGGATAGCGATGACGAGCTGGAGATGGGTGGCGCATTGCCCACGGCCCACGACGCCGCAACCGCGCCGTGCTCGATGATCATGATTTGTCTGGAGAGCATTGCAAATTGATTTAGTTGCGCATTTGTGGGCACTTAAAGGACAAGGAGCCTCTTAATTGGGTATGCAATTTATTTTAATTTGAATAATTATATGAATCGTTTTAATTATTTTCATGAATATGTTCAAAACTATGCATTATGATTTTATTCCAGACATTTAGATTGAATTGTCCTTATTTGAGAGGAATTGATTTAAATTTAATCGGGGGCGTCTATGGGAGCTGCCGCTGGGTGAGTTGATACCAAACCGCGGCAATGTGTGCCTGCATTTCAGAATCACTTGTCCCGTTGTCCGACACTGACGGGGTGTAAACCCGGCAAATCCCTCGGTTAGATACCTTGGGTTTCGTATAGAGAGAGGAGTATGGCGGCTGGTGGTTCCGGACGGCTAACAAGCAAAGAGTTTACCCAGGTTCAGCCCCTGATTGTGAGGTAAAGACCTACTCCTGCTTGTCTGATCTGGTATTGATGATAGTTACATGGTGGCCGTGATGGCGATGGTGGTCTCGTCGGGGTTTGCCCGGCTATTTTCTGTCTATTGTCTATTGTGGTGTAGCTTTAGCTATTTCTGTCTATCTGTTAGCTTATCTTTTTGTCTACCCCTTCCTGTCTTTATATATCCAGCCAGGGGGGTTTTACATGAGTCCTAATAGACTACGAATAGGAGTCATTGTCTTGTCCTTCAAGTTATTTACTTAGCAGCTTCTTGGTCTTCATTGGGCCACCTGGTGGGGCTTTATCTTTATTATACGCCATAGTGGGGGTACCCGGAGGGTATACCCACGTCAGACACCGTGGCCTACGTTGGAGATGCTCTTAGTGGTCACGTTTTCGTTGTACGTGACTTTTTTTTTTGGCACAACCGTTCGTGGTTATTAGGGCATGTACAACGGGGTGACGTCAGCCTTCTCTAAACGTTGCCACGTAGGATATTTGTCTAGTTGGAGGAGAGATAATGCAAGAAGGGGAGACTGTCTTCCCTTAGCTAAGAGATGATCTCTTACGAAATAAGAGAAGACTAGTTTCACCATTGTACCAGTCGTCTTTCCCTTAGACATATAATTTCTTATCAAAATATAATTAATTCTCATTAATTATTAGGGATGTCAATAAGAGATAATGCATTGTACAACTTATGATTTTGCCTTCTCTAAATGACATGGACGGTTAAGAGAAGGCGTGTCTTCCAGTGGCGGAGCTTCAGCAATTTTTTTGGGCGGGCCAGGCCACAATAGAACCAGGTTTTCCTTTAAAATTAGAGTGTTAATGGGCCGGCCTAACTAAAAATAGGAAGGATTAACTAAATCCTGGGCGGGCCAAGGCCCAGGTTAGCCTTAAGGGAGCTCCGCCCCTGGTGTCTTCTCTACCATTGTACATCCTTAGAGTTGTTGGAGCAACTTTTTTGCCCCCTCCCTCGCGCCCCCATGTCTCTAAAAATCAGCTTTTTGGGCACCACTCCATTTTTAGGCCAACTTTTTTTGAAATCCCATTTTTAGGCCAACTTTATTTGCCCCGTGTTGTAAAAATCAGTTGTTTTGGCACCACTCGAGTAGAGAGACCCTGACTCTCCTTGCCAAACTTTTGAGTACTTTAGCGATATTGATTGTATTAGGTGATCATTCTGTTTTCATGTCAATTGTTGTATAGGTTATGTTTTAGGACAGCGCTGAGCGTCCCCCGGGGGATCTGGGGCGAAAATCCTCCGGGTCCCCCTGCTGACACGTGTCCCCCTCCCTTTCCACCAAATCCCAACAGATCCCGCTTTTGCTTCCGATGCAGCAAAACGGTTCGATCGAAATAAGAATTTTGTACTATTACAGCAAAAAAAATTCACCAAAAATCACGTAAATGTTTCTATGAAGTAAAAACGGGTTGTTTCTAGATCCCGATTTTTCTTCCGATGCAGCAAAACGGTTCGATCAAAATAAGAATTTTGTATTATTGCAGAAAAAAATTATTTTCCACCAAAAGTCACGTAAATGTTTCTATGAAGCAAAAACGGGTTGTTTCTAGATCTCGATTTTGCTTCCGATGCAACAAAACGGTTCGATCGAAATAAGAATTTTGTTCTATTGCAGCAAAAATTCTATTTTCCACAAAAAATCACGTAAATGCTTCTATTGTAGCAAAAACGGGTTGTTTCTAATAAGAATTATGTACTATTGTAGCAAAAGTCCAATTTGCTCTCAAAACTCACAAAATGTTTCTATGTAGCAAAAAAGTTTATTTGCAGCAAATTTTTTGCTGCTGCTCGTAGCAAATGCTTATATGGAGAAAAACAAAAGTTTTGTTTGTAGCAAAAAAATTATTGTAGCAACGCTGTAGCACTTTTTTTGCTAATGTAGCAAATAGTTTTATGGAGAAAAAAGTTTAATAGCAATTTTATTATGCTATTGTAGCACCTCACGTAGTAAACATTTGTGCTATTGTAGCATCTCACGTGGGAAAATTGTGCTACTGTAACAAAATTTGTGCTAATTTTTTTTTTGCTATTGTAGTATTCTCAATGAGAAATTGTGTTGTTATGGCAATTTTTTTGATGTAGCATTTTTTTGCTATTGTAGCATCTCACGTAGCAAAAAATCAGATTTGTTTTTTTTGCTTCAAATCTTCGAAAATGGCCGACGTTAGCAATGCTAGCTTCAGCAGCATTAAAAAATTGTTCCTCAGTAGCACAAACGAAATTGCTACAAAATCTCTACAGATTTGCATCAAAAATGAAAAACAATTGCTACAAAAACTCTAAACATTTGCACCACATCTAGAAAAAATCGAAAAATGAAATTTGCTTCAAACTTTTCAAGAATTTGCATCACAAAAAAGAAAATTTGCTACAAACCTTATTTCTTTTTGCATCGGAAGAAGAAAATTGCTACAAAAACCTAAAGATTTTCACCTCGTATTGCTACAATTGCTCAACATATTTGCATCAAAAAGTGAAATTATATGCTACAGAACTTCAAAACATATGCACCACACCAAGAATTGCTACAAAGCTTCAGTGGGTTTGCATCAAAAGGGGAAACAATATGCTACAAAAAGCTTCCAAAATTTGCACTACATCGAGAAAAGGAAGGACAAAAAATCATTGAGAAATTTTCTCTCGTGGACATGGCAGCACCACTGGAACATCGCTGCCCTCCTATGGCAGCACCGCCGCGCGCAGCTGATAGCACCACCGCCTCCCAAGGTTGGCGGCAACATGGCATGCCGTCGGTAGCACCACCACTAACCGCATGCAGCAACGTCCAAGGTTGGTAGCAGCCCCGCTAACTCCTCGGAGCAGCGCCGCTGCCCGCTCGAAGCAACGCCGCTCAAGGTTGGTAGCAGCGCCGCCGGCGGATGGTAGCAAAATTCTTCTCATATGATGGAAAAACAAAAAGTCATTCGTAGCAAATGTTTCTTTCTTATGACGTAAAACAGAAGAATCAAAAGTAGCAAAAAAATGTACTTCCTATAATGTAAAAAACAATTTAGTACTAGCCGGGGATCGATCGCAGCACTGCCGCATGTCCAATTATGCAAAACAATAACACGGCAGCAACGACTACAGTCTACAGGGCAAGGCAACAGCACCTCCAGGCCATGCAGCACGGCGCCACCACCATGATAGCACGCATGTCGGAGTTGGAGAGCCGCGGGAGACCGAGCTAGCACGGGGATCCGGCGAGGTCGAGAAATGCAGCCCAAGTTGGTCTCGTACCCGGATAGGCGAGCGCGGAGGACCAGCGGGATCCACGGGGACGCGGCGGCGACCCGACCGGGCGTGACGGCGCAACCTCGGCAGATCGAACTCCATCTCTGACAGGCTCCGCCCGCGCGCCTTCCGCATCCTCCCTCCCGGACGCCGCCGCACAGGCACGGGCTGCAGCTGCGGCTGGGGCGCGGCTAGTCCGGCCTTCCCGGACAGGATAGTCTCGAGCCTCGCGCGGTGGCTGTGCGGGATCTTGAGCGGCTCCAGCGCGTCGAAGGTGGCCGTCTTCGCCTCGTCGCTCCGCGTTCGGCGGTGCCGCAGCCCGGAAGGAGCCCGCTGCAGCTCGCTCTTGCTCCAGAGCAAATGGAGCAGGTGGGCACCATGGCCAGCACCGGAGCAAATGGAGCATGCGCCATGGACGAAGCGGGGAAGCGGGCGGCGCCATGGCAAGCGGCGCAGGCGGTGCCATGGCAAACGGCTGAGTTGGCGGCGGCGGCGGCCGTGCCTGCGAGCGGGGAATCGAGAAAAATGGGGAACGAAAAAAATGAGTGGAGGAGAATACTGGGAGGAAGGACACGCGGCGCGCAACGGAGGCGGAGGATCCTGTCGCGCGATCCCCCGGAGGTTCCCTATCATTTCCCTTATGTTTTCTTCAAATTTTCAGTTCACTTTCAGAGCTAAAAATGAGTCCAGCAGGGGAAGAGTACTGCGTCAAAATATAGAATCGATCCATCGTGAGGATTACGGTAATTCGATCCAACAACTGTGCTACTGTTCCGTTGTTAACATGCCAATACCGGCAGTTTTTAGTTTACGCATCGGCTGTATTCGGAGATAAACAAAGCAGTATCTGACAAATCAACAATGATCATATCTTCCTTAGAAGGGCCTAATGCTCAATCAGAAATAGGTCTAAACACACCCGCCTCAGTTGCATTGCACCCCAGCCAACCGATATAATAGTTGCATTTGCGAAGAGATTTAGCACACCGAATTATAAGATCCAGAACATTAATGCCGAGCTGCAAATCTGTTTTGCATCAGATCATGCAAATTAGTCAATGAGGCAAATAGGGTGCTGACTTCTGTTCACAAATCTCCTATTGTGACCATTAAAAGAAGGCGTTGAAAAAAAATCTAGTTTCCATAGAATCACATATCAACATGTGAAATGCAAAATCAAAAGTCTGTTCATCAACTTAATGCATTGATCAAAGTTTGAGTTAAATACTACTTCCTCCATTCCATAATATAAGGTGTCTAAGGTTTTTGCACGGATATTAAGACGTCATTATTTTGTATGCGGTGGACTTATTTTCTCCTGATAAAATTTGAGAGAGAGGAATCCACAATAGTCATAAATTGAAAACAATAGCTCAAATCCCTCCGTTTCAGATTGTGACTCATTTTTTGATGAGTAAAATTGTCTATAACTCAAAATAAACCTTATATTTTGAAATTTTTCTCAAAACCTTAGACACCTTATATTCAGGAACGGAGGGAGTACCTCTGTTCCTGTTTTGACAGTACTAGATGAATATCATTAAGTACTGGTTAATTAGGCTTAGTGCGAGCCCACCAAAGCTGCAGCAGTTCGACAAAAAATGCAAGCAACTTGTACAATATGATAAGCATGCATGGAGATCACATATTGTATGGTAACCGCTAATTATAACTGACAAAATCTGGATACATAACAACAGAGTCGTTTAACAGAGAGAATTGCGAATCCAGAAAGGTTTTACGGCAACCTCAAGGTACACATAGAAAATTTGTAGCTTCTAATTGGCTCCAAACTCATAAAGCATTCCATAAGAATGGTTTCTAGAATAATCAAGCTTTAAGCAGTTAAGAGCACACCAGATGCAGAGCTCCCTTAGGCCACCAGAGTGCTGGCGGTGGTAGACTCACTGCAGAGATGATAATAATTTGTTAGACACAAAAGTATTAGAAAAAATTATTGTATGAGATAAATACAACTGTTAACATACATAAGAAATACTGGGAAAAGCAATCCGATACACAGAACTTCCTTCGGTGCTAGAACAGTGTTTTTTTACAAAACACAGGTAAAAAATTATGGTTTAGTTAGTACCATTGAACTGAGCTACCAAAACATACTTTGGAATGCTGAAATGCACCATCGTCAATGGCTGAATTTGCTAGGTAGTAGGTACCATCAGATAACCAATGGATTTTGAGTTTTCCCAACTCCGCGACCTTTGCTATGGTACACTGGTACCAAGGACAAGTCGACTAGTCAATATGGGGTAGCGACTCAGTCGATGTGAATATACAGTAACAGGTACTATATAATACAGTACCATATTACATAACTACTACTCCCTCCGTTTTTAAATATATAAGATGTTTTAGCATTTGTCCACATTCCTATGTATACAAATGTATCTAGAGTTCTAGACACATTTTAATGTGTATATTCATTCATCTTAGTATGCATATAGACAATATGTGGAACACCTAAAACATCTTATATTCAAAAACGGAGGGAGTAGTAGTCTAATGCTAGCCATCAGGACTGCAATAGAAGTTGGGGACAGGGAGTGAAGAGCACAGCAGTAGCAGCAGACAGTGAAGGAGAGTTCGGGGAGGACCCTGGAAGCAGCAGTAGATGACAAGGAGCAGACCAACAAGAGCAGCAGCCGCCGACGGAGGACAGGGAGTGAAGAGCAGAGTAGCAGACAGTGAAGGGGAGTTGGGGGAGGACCCTGAAAGCAGCAGTAGACGATGGAGGAGCAGACCAGCAAGAGCAGCAGCGCTGGTGGAGGAGCAGACCAGCAGCAGCCAGCGGAGGAGCAGAACAGCAGGTGAAGAAGACAAGGAGCTGGCAGGAACCTGCGGTGGTGCCATGGGCTTGGGGCGGCGGCGGCCAAGGAGAGGACCGTGTGGGCGGGAGTCAGGGCTCTGTTTGGGTTTCACGGGGGAAATCAGGGCCAGTTCGATGTATGTTTTGATACAGCAATGCTAATATTGAAAAGAAAAAAGACATGTGGGGCCATTTTTCAGTTGATCGACTCAGGAGGGGTGACTAGTCGATATTAGTCATGACTAGGGAACAAGTTGCTTGACTCGTCCAAATAGTTGAGTTGCCACTTTGAGTGGATCTCCAGGTTTCGATTTATCAACTAGTTGCACGACTCGTAATCCTTGACTGGTACTAGGCTAAATTCCTATATATTTAAATGCAATTATGAATTATAAAATTGCTCCAGAATGCCATAGTTGAACAAGATGCAACCTAAACAAGATAAACGCAATTACTAAGAGGTTACAGTTTTGGAAAATGCCATGCCAGTGTGACCCACAAGTGGTATACAGACAGAGATGTGTCGGTAGCACAACCAGTTCACTTCTCAAAACTGTACCCTTTCAGTTGTGTTGATCTGATCACTAATAAGAATTAAGAAAGACTGATGCCATCAACTTCCTACTCCCTCCGTTCCAAATTAGATGGCTTCCTTTTGTTCATAAGTGGATGTATCTAGACATGTTACATGTATAGGTACATCCACTCTATGGACAAATTGAAGTCATCTAATTTAAAACGGAGGGAGTATTTCCTATCCAGACTATAAAGGAGGATACATTATCACAATAACCCACAGAAGTTAACTAATAGCACACAAAATGCGTAATATATCTATTTAATTCCACAAAAGTGTCCAATGAGAATGGCTAACTAACGCCATATTAGCAGCATATGAACCACCAAAATGAGTAAGTAGCTTAGGGAACCATTGTTATCTCTAAAATTCCTATTCCGCGGAGCAGACAGCAGAACAGCATCACATTGTACTTAAGTAACAGCATGCAAAGTACCAAACACATACTACTACTAAAAAAATATACAGGTAGTACACATTCTACAGCTTATATGCAGCAACAATTGACTCATTATTCACAGTACACAATAATTGCCAGCTAAACTTGAGTAATACATCATACTTCACCAAGGCTATGTCAAGAAAGATTACTGGCACTGGAGGCGAGTGACTTACTACTTCCAGGTGGGTGGGAGCTTCTTGGTGCGCTTGTAGTAACGGGCAAGGCGGTGGATCCTGCTCTCCACAAGGATGAGCCTGAACTTGGAGTCCTTGTCCTTCCTGTTCCTCTCCAGGTGCTTCCTTATCGCCACTGCCTTCTTGATCAGGAAGTATAGATCCTCCGGGATCTCTGGTGCGAGCCCTGCACACAAACAGCGACACAATCAATCCACTCATCAACACATGGAGCAATCTCCGAAAGATAATGGGGATCTAATCTAATCTATTCTCACCATGGGCCTTGAGGATGCGGAGGATCTTGCTCCCGGTGACGCTCTTGACGAGCGGAATGCCGTGCTGATCACGGAGCAGGACGCCGATCTGCGACGGCTTCTGGCCCTTCTTCGCGGCCTTGGTGATCAATTCGTCCACCTGTGACCAGACGAACGAATCGGTCAACCAGACGACATCGAATCGAGAGGGGCAGAGAAGGTGAGGGTCCTTACATCGGCGACCGGAGTCTTGACCCAGCTGTGAGGAGTCCTCTTGTACGGCAGCGCCGACGACGAGATGCCCTTCCTGCGTCACAGAGACGGGAAGCCGCCATTAGACCGTAAAATTAACGAGATCGCGGTAGTATGGGGTGTGAGCCTTACCCGTGGCTGTGCATGCGCCCCATGGCTGCGACGGCGGCGTGGGCAGCGGCGGCGGCGGCGGGAAGGGCGAGAGAGGCACGAGTAGTGGCAGGATAGACTGGGTTAGGGTTTTGGGGTTCCACTTATTTGAGGGCTTTTTTATATTTAGGTCCTTCAAGTAAATGTATTTCAGATCAACAGATCATGATCACGTTCCTTGCAACTAAGCTTCTTGAACTGGGCCTGAAAGGCCCTTACAAACTGCTGGGCCTAAACACTGGCTGTCAACTTAGTACAAGAGGCAACATTTCGTTTTTCGTAAGCGAAAATGCTTCCCACAAACCAAAGCGATCCCATCAACAACAACAAAAACGAAGAATCAGGCGCTGAGGATGGATCTGTCACTACAAACAACAAGAATGATACACTACAGAATAATGTAGCCTAAAAAATCCTCTTGTTAGAAAACTCATCGAGTACACAGGGTGTCGCTGATGCTTCAACTAGCACACCTCAGAAGGTTCAGGACCCGAAAAGGAGAAGGATAGAAGGAGTAGAAAATGGTATGAACAAAGACCTGTTAGGATCGGCGGCCTCCGTTGCGGGGGACCGCCGGGAGCAATGATAACTTCAGGATGGAACTGCCAGGGAATGAATACTTCCCGGGTAGTTCTTGCGCTTCTGGAGATCCAGAGGCAAACAAAACCAGATGTGATGTTTCTGTCTGAATCGCATTTGGGTAAAGCAAAGGCAGAAAAATTAATGCGTAAGTTAAAGTTTGATAAGTTGTTATTCCACGAGAGCAATGGACGGAGTGGGGGTCTCATTCTCATGTGGAGGAAAGATATAAATATTGTTAGCAAAAGAGTGGAGAAAAACTACATTGATGTAATTGTTAAAGGGGAACAAGATTGGCGTCTTACAGGTTTCTATGGTGAACCAAGCTGGAACAACAAATATAAATCCTGGGAGTATATTCGTGAGCTGCATGCAAATTGTAATATGCCATGGCTGCTGGTGGGAGATTTTAATGAAATTTTATTTTCATGGGAGAAAGAAGGCGGAGCACCGAGGGCACTCAGATGCATGAAAGCTTTCCAAGATTGTCTCTCAGATTGTGGTTTGGAGGATCTAGGATATACAGGTGATATCTTTACGTGGAGAAGAGGCAGATTAAGAGAAAGACTGGGCAGAGCCGTTGCTAATGCGGCTTGGAATAATATGTTCCCGAATTGTAAAATCATCAATGGTGAGATGACAAAAGGCGACCACCGGCCGGTCACGGTGGACACTGAATTTCTTGAAAATACACACGTTCTGAATCCAAGTCCGAGGAGGTTTGAAGCTAGATGGCTCCAAGAAGAAACAATAAATTTGATTGTGCAGAACGCTTGGAACAAAGCTGTGGCGAGAGGAATCGGACCGGGTATCATGCAAAAAACTGCAGCTGTCCATGCGGATTTACATGCATGGGATCGGAGGGAGCTGAAGGGCCCTCGTCGTAGAATTGATCAGCTGAAAAAGGAGTTAGAAGACTTACGGAGAGGACCACTATCAGATGAGTCGACCGCGGATCAAAAAGAAATTATGCTCAAAATTGAATTACTTCTCGAACAGGAGGAGTTACATTGGGTCCAACGTGGACGGGCGAATTGGCTGCGCCATGGGGATAGAAATACTAGCTTCGATTCTTTCATAATTTTGCTAGTACAAGGAAAAAAAAAGAATACAATCAAATATATTGTTGATGATTCTGGAAACAAATGGGAGGATCCACAAGGTATGAGTAACCTTATAAAATTCTATTTTGAAGGGTTGTTCACTTCAGAGGTAATGGAGCCGGATGTAGAGGTGCCAAATAAGGTACCAAGAAAGGTCACTGCAGAAATGAACCAAAGTTTGACAAGATCTTTCAGTGACAAAGAAGTCAAGAAAGCATTGTTTCAAATTGGAGATTTAAAAGCCCCGGGGCCGGACGGTCTCCATGCAGTTTTTTATAAAAGGTTTTTGCCAATGATAGGAGATGACCTTACAAGGGAGGTGCTTCATGCGGTTAATTCTGGAGTTATACCTGAAGGTTGGAACGATACGGTGGTGGTCTTAATACCAAAAGTCGAAAATGCAGAAAAGATTACACACACTGGTAGAAAACGGACCTTTGGTCCAGACTTTTAGTCCCGCACCAATTTGCGGCCGGTACTAATATAACATTAGTACCGGTCCCAGCGGCCGGACAGGCGAACGGCAGCAGTACCAGTCGGTAAGCAACCTTCAGTACCGGTTGGTGTAACCAACCGGAACTAAATGATTTGGGGCTGCCGCTGCAGCGGCGGGTCCCACGCCGAGAACCTTTAGTACCGGTCTGTGTTACAAACCGGTACTAAAGATGGACATTTAGTACCGGTTTGTGTTAACATTTCGCTATAAATTCCATCTACTTCCTCCAGCCCGAGCTCACTTCACTCTCTGCCTCCTCATTTATTTCTCTCTGTTGTTGCTCGAGCTCGGTGGTGATCCGGCGATTTGTCCAATTTGGTGGCACCATTTTTGGTCAAAAAGGTTAGAAACTTGTTTCTCTTACATTTAATTGGAAACTTCAGTTCATTTAGTGCTAGTTTGAGCTCATTTAGTGTTAGTTTGACCTAGATAGAAAAATGTAGGAAAATCTAGAAATGTATTGTTAGTTTGACCTAGATAGAAAAATTTAGAAAAATCTACAAATGTAGCTTATTTAGTGCTAGTTTCATCATTTACTTTGTGCTAGTTTAGCTAATTTTGTCCTAGTTTAGCTCATTTAGTCCTAGTTTAGCTCATTTTATGCTATAATTACGTAATTAATTGTTTATAGAATTATTACTTGTATAATTTTCTTATTTGTGTAACTTTTTGTTATATATAGTGTCATGGTTTTGACATCTGTCCACACTGGCTCTCGCCCGCTCTATTATTCGGATGTGGTACGATTTTTTGTTATAAGTATATGTTTGTTTAATTTCGTGTTTACAAAAATTATACCGACCAACTTAACGTAGATATATTTTTATCTAGGAGGTAGTTGAACCGGAAAATGAGCCCGACCCTATTTTCGAGTTGTTAGTAGAAGAAAACAATGATTTGAAAGCTAAATTGAAAAGAAGTGAAGATCTTCGTCTCGAAGAGAAGATGAAATGGGAGTTGAAGATTGCCGACGTCGTCGATGATAACGAGATCAAGATGGAGGCAATGCGCTTGGATCACAAGATCAAGATGAATGCAATGCGCTTGAAGCTTAAAAAGTTTAGAAAATATGTCATTAGTCAAGAGGCTTGGTATCATTATGCTGTTGGTTCAATAATTACCTTAGTTGCGATTTTGATCGCATTTGTCGTTGGATTGAAATTCTTTAGCTAGTTCTATGTTAGTTTCAATTAATGAATGTTTTATGAGAACTATGTATTAGATTTGTTTAAATATGGTGAACTTGTATTAATGAATTGGTCACGTATCTATCTATTCATGGTAGATATATATATATAACTATTGTGTAATGGTTTTGTATATATTTACATAATGCAGATGAATCGACAATGGATGTACGTTGACCGACGCACTCTGGAGTTCATGACCGGCGTGCTGGATTTTATCCGTGTTGCTGAGGCAAATAAGCGGGATGGTTTTATGTATTGTCCATGTTGTGCTTGTAAGAATATCAGGAGTTACTCCAACTCAAAAACCATTCACATCCACCTGTTTCAGTCCGGTTTCATGTCCGGCTATAATTGTTGGACCAAACACGGGGAAACAGGGGTCATAATGGAAGACAATGAAGAAGAAGAGGACGATGACAACTATCCTGAGTTTCCTGAATACGACGGTACTACAATGGGGAAAACTGGAGAAGAGGCGCCTGACGAAGAGGCGCCGGATGAGCCCGCTGATGATCTTTCTCGGGCCATTGCTGATGCACAGAGAAACAGCGTAAATCAGAGGGAGTGGGTCAAGTTGGAGCGCATGTTGGAGGATCACAAAAAAAAATTGTACCCAGGTGTCGAAGATGACCAGAAAAAGCTGGGTACGACGCTGGATTTGCTGCAATGGAAGGCTGAGAATGGTGTATCGGACAAGGGGTTTGAAAAGTTGTTGAAAAAGATAAAGAAGATGCTTCCAAAGGATAACGAATTGCCCGACAGTACGTACGAGGCAAAGAAGATCGTCTGTCCTCTAGGATTAGAGGTGCAAAAGATACATGCATGCATTAATGACTGCATACTCTACCGCGGTGAGGAGTACGAGAATCTGAATGCATGCCCGGTATGCGGTGCATTGCGGTATAAGATCAGGCGAGATGACCCTGGTGAAGTTGAGGGCGAGCGCCCCAGAAAGAGGTGATGTGGTATGCTCCTATAATACCACGGTTGAAACGTTTGTTCAGCAACAGAGAGCATGCCAAGATGTTGCGATGGCACAAAGAGGACCGGAAGAAAGACGCGATGTTCAGACACCCCGCTGATGGATCCCAGTGGAGAAAAATCGAGAGAGAGTTCCCGGACTTTGCAGATGACGCAAGAAACTTAAGATTTGGTCTAAGTACGGACGGCTTCAATCCTTTTGGAGAGCAAAGCAGCAGTCATAGCACCTGGCCTGTTACTCTATGTATTTACAACCTTCCTCCTTGGTTGTGCATGAAGCGAAAGTTCATTATGATGCCAGTGCTCATCCAAGGACCGAAGCAACCAGGGAGCGAGCTTGATGTGTACCTCAGGCCATTAGTTGACGAACTTTTAGAGTTGTGGCGGGAAGAAGGTGTACGTGTGTGGGATGAGCACAAACAGGAGGATTTTGACCTTCGAGGGTTGCTTTTCGTAACGATCAATGATTGGCCTGCTCTTAGTAACATCTCAGGACAGACAACTAAGGGATACCATGCATGCACACACTGTTTGGATGATACTGAATGTATATACTTGGATAATTGTAAGAAGTGTGTGTACCTGGGGCATCGTCGATTTCTTCCGGTCAGGCATAACGTCCGGAAGCAAGGAAAGCATTTCAAAGGTGAGGCAGATCACCGTAGGAGGCCTATGGACCGTACTGGTGAACAAATATTTGATATGGTCAAGGATCTAAAAATAATCTTTGGAAAGGGTCCTGGAGGACTAAAGGTTCCGGATGACGCAAACGGGCACACACCCATGTGGAAGAAGAAATCTATATTTTGGGAGCTACCATATTGGAAAGTCCTAGAGGTCCGATCTGCAATCGACGTGATGCACGTGACGAAGAATATTTGTGTGAACCTGCTAGGCCATTTGGGTGTGTATGGGAAGAAAAAAAACACAACGGCAGCACGGGAGGACCAGAAACGTTTGAAAGAACGAGACGGCCTGCTTCCAGAACATTATGACGGTCCTGCCAGCTATGCTCTAACCAAACAAGAGAAAGTGATATTTTTTGAATGTCTGAGCAGTATCAAGGTCCCGTCTGGCTTCTCGTCGAATATAAAGGGAATAATAAATGTGGCACAACAAAAATTTCAAAACCTAAAGTCTCATGACTGCCATGTGATTATGACGCAATTGCTTCCGATTGCATTGAGGGGGCTTCTACCGGAAAATGTTCGAGTACCCATTGTGAAGCTTTGTGCATTTCTCAATGCAATATCTCAGAAGGTAATCGATCCAATGATCCTACCAAGACTACAGAATGATGTGGTCCAGTGTCTTGTCAGCTTTGAGTTGGTGTTCCCCCCATCCTTTTTCGATGTTATGACGCATGTCTTGGTTCACCTAGTCGAAGAGATTCAAATTCTCGGTCCCGTATTTCTACACAATATGTTCCCATTTGAGAGGTTCATGGGAGTCTTAAAGAAATATGTTCATAACCGTGCTAGGCCAGAAGGAAGCATCTCCAAGGGCTATGGAACCGAGGAGGTCATTGAGTTCTGTGTTGACTTTATTCCTGACATTAATCCGATTGGTGTTCCACAGTCGCGACATGAGGGGAGACTGAGTGGAAAAGGCACTCTAGGGAAAAAAGTATTTGTATGTAGGGACGGACCTTCTTTCAGTCAAGCGCACTACACAGTTCTACAAAATTCCTCATTGGCAGCTCCGTATATCGAGGAACACATGAATATTTTACGATCTGAGAACCCGGTGGAGGATGAGTTCTGGATTAAAGATCAACACACGGCGAAATTCAGCGGTTGGTTGCAAACACATCTCATGAGTAACACCGAAGTTGATGTTGAGCTGTACTTGTTGGCCAGGACAACATCTTCGACTATAGTCACTTTCGAAGGGTACGAGATAAATGGGAATACATTTTACACGATCGCTCAAGATAAAAAGAGCACCAACCAAAACAGTGGTGTCCGCTTTGACGCAACAAACAGCAATGGGCAAAAGGACACATATTATGGTTACGTAGAGGAGATATGGGAACTTGAGTATGGACCTTCTTTTAAGGTCCCTTTGTTTCGGTGCAAATGGGTCAAGCTGAATGCAGGCGGGGTAAAGGTAGACCCGATGTACGGAATGACAACGGTGGATCTGAACAATCTTGATTACAAAGACGAACCGTTCGTCCTAGCAAATGATGTAGCTCAAGTTTTCTACGTGAAAGACATGTCTACCAAACCGAAGAAAAGAAAAAATATGGAAGCGAATACATCAGACGAGGCAAAACGCCACATAGTTCTTTCAGGGAAAAGAAACATCGTGGGAGTGGAGGACAAGACAGACATGTCAGAAGATTATGATAAGTTTGATGAAATTCCGCCCTTCAAAGTCAACACTGACCCAAGCATCACGTTAAGTAATGAAGATTCTCCATGGTTCCGACGCAAAGTTAAGCAATCGAAGAAAAGGAGGAATAATACAACAGATGGGAATGTTGGTGATGTGTAATCCAGGAATGATATTTATGAAATATGAGGTCTTTATCACAAACTATGTTGTTGAAATGAGCATAACTTGGTCATTTGTCTTGAAACTTCTAGATGTTCATACATGATACACCTTTTTTGTTAAGACTTTTTTTTGCAAATTTTGTCAGAAATCAAGTTTCTAGAACTATCAATGTTTCTGTGATATAACCACTAGTTGTGTAGTTCAAAGTTGAATTACTTTCGAAAAATCGACATAAACTCAATTAACTAAGGAAAATTAGGTAGAAATCAAAGAAAAAACTACTACTTGGGGATTATCCATCATATGTGGACTAGTTTCCATGAAAATTAAATGGGTGCCATTTTGCATCATATTTTTGGTACTTTGTTCACAAAAAAAGTCATGATTTAAAATGGGGATTATCAATTCCCTTTATTTTAAATGTTACATTTTTTAATATCTAATTTTTGTAATTTATTGAAAACATGTTCTTCAATATAGACATGATTTTTAGTAATTATTACAAACTAATTAAACAATTACATCAGTAGATATAAAAAAACAGAAAGGAGAAAAGAGAAAAGAGAAATAAAATGAAAAAGATCTTTAGTACCGGGCCGTTCTAACAGCCGGTACTAAAGGTTTTCGTTTCGCGCCAGTTTTCTGGGCGCCCAAACGACAGACCTTTAGTACCGGGCCGTGCTACCAGCCGGTACTGAAGGAGCTTTAGTACCGGTCCGTGCCATAGACCGGTACTAAAGGTGTGTGCCTTAAATGCAAGACTTGCCCAGATCGGGCAGTTCATCTCCCACACACAGACGTACCCCGAACCCTCGACGACGAAGACGACGCAGCGCCGCCGTGCCACCCTGACGCCGTGCGGCTCCTCGACGAATCGACGCTCTGCTCCTCGACGAATCGAAGCGCCGCTCCCCGACGCCGCGCCGCCGTGCCACGCCGCCCATTGTCTCTGTCTTCTCCCTCGAGTCCGCCGCGGCGCCTCCATTGATTCCGGCCATCTCCGACCTCGCCGAGCGTCCCCGACCCCTCCGGCATATTCAGGTGAGCACACTGGTCCTCCTGGACCCCCTCCTTTCTCCTCCTCTTGGTGTAGTTGGTCGGGCCGCGGTGTTCCCCTCTTAGGCCGTTGCCCGAGATCGTCGTCGGAGATGTTGCGCGTCCATTTCAGGGCGGCGCCGCTACGGTTTGGTCGCGGGCGACCATGAGCAGCTCCTCACCGAAGCCGTGGTCGCCGGAGCCGTGCGCGCGACACCGGCCGTGGTGTGGTGGCCGTGACGACGTGGTGACGTCATCGTTAGATAGTTAGGCTATTTTTCGAGTTAGGAGAAAAAATTAGGTATTCTTTGAATTAGGGTTCAAATGCTACTGTTTAGATTCATTGAAATTAGTTCAAATCCTACTATTTTCTAATTCCTAGTTCAAATATCAATTAAGTTGCTAGGAATGTAAATGAGAAGATGTTTAAATGTGAATTTGTTTAGTTAATCATTTTAGAATTGCTAGGAATTGGTAGGAAATTGATAGAAATGCTACTGTTTTTAAATTGCTATAGGAAATGCTACTGTTTTAGATGAATTGCTACTGCTTTAGTACTATTTAGTTGATTAATATTTGTGCAATGTGTTGATTAATATTTGTGAAATGTGCAAAGGGTAGTGTAATAGTTTTAGAATTCAAGTGTTAGCACTAATATACTTGTGAATTCAAAGAGCAATTTTATTTGATGCAAAGAACTTATGCAATTTTATTTGATGCAAAGTACTTATGCAATTTTATTTGATGCAAAGTACTTGCAATTTTTGCTACTGTTTTAGGAAGTTTCTAAATTTTGGCCAATGATTAGATGGTTGCACGTTGCATCTTCAGGGAGGTGTGAGTGAACCATGTTGTCTGAACATATATGTAATGTTCATTCCACGTTGTTCGCTGACACCATCCCTGAAGCAATTCTATATGAGGCCTTGCTGTCTGTTTTGCAATGTTAGGAAGTTTGTAAATTTGGATTAATAGAGTGGATGCAAAGTAGTTGTGCAAAGTACTTGTGTAATTTAGGGTAATTTTATGGATGCTACTATGTAATTTTATTTGATGCAAAGATTAAAATGCTACAATGTAAGTGTTAGAATTTGTGAAATAGTATTGTGAAAATGCAACCACAATTTTCCGCGGCAACGCGCGAGGAATGCAACCACAATTTCCCCAATGCAAAGTACTTGATTTCGTCGATCCCTCGCCTCACCGTTATAACTTTACATCATGTAGGAATCTCGCCGTCTATCCCTCGCCTCACCGTCGTCCTGTCTGTGACCTTCCCGAGTCTCGTTGATCCCGCGCCTCACCGTCGTTCCCGAGCATCCCCTCGTGCCCTCCCCCGCGGTGAGCCTCTACCGTGCGCACATGTTATTTCTTTACAATAATGCCGCCGCCCGATTTGGCACTAAATTGTTCTATCTTTTTTTTTGTATTAGTTAAGCTATGGACGGCAGAGCAGGGGAAGATCAATTGTTCGACATCATCAGAGATGGTGAAGATGATGGATCGCAATATCTTAACATGTCCGGTGGTGAAATGGAGGACGAGGAGATTTATAACTTAGAAGCTCCTCCATCCGCCTCGAACAATAATGCCGATGAGAATGTAGCGCAGAATACCGACGAGGTATACATAGCTTCTGGTGATAAATTAATGATTTGATATGTGTACATATACATGTTTTAACATAATATTTCTTCTTTTAGCCCTCCGGATCGGGATCGAGCAAGTCTGTTAAAAGAAAACGAGGCCCGGCCAAAAAGTTAAAAGAAGAAAGATTTGATATCGAAGAAATCTCTGAAATTGGCGAACCGATTGCTCCGAAAGAGCACGCACGTAAATTTGTGAGTCAGTGCGGAGTTATTGTTCGGGACAACATTCCGATCACCATCCGAGAATGGCACAAGCCGAAGGGTGGAGGAGAGAGTTTTGTGTCAGATATTTGCAAGAGGGAACTTCTGAAGTCCGTTTTCCACAATTTCGCCCTACCGACAGGCCTCGGAGATGCCGAGAAAAAGAAAGTCTTCCAGTGGACTCTAAAGAAAATGGCCGAACAATTCATGAACTACAAGAAAAGGTTATGCCAGCAATTCATCAAGACAAAGAAAACCCCTAATTTTCAAGACGTACAGTACAGGAGGATAAGAGATCAGTGGCAAGAATTCAAGGACTACAAGGAATCAGAAGAAGCTCTGGAAAAGTCGGCGAAAAATAAGTTGAATGCCGACAAAAAGCAATATTTCCAACGTTTGGGGCCAGGTGGCTATAAGACCGCCATTCCTAAGTGGGAAGAAAGGGACGCCAAGTTAATTGCTGCCGGGGTCACTCCATGTACATCAAGCTATCCCGCAAGGGCGAGACATTGGGCGTTCAGCGTCGGGCTGGAGCCCGACCCAAAGACAGGCCTTCTTGTGTTGAAGGAAAAGGTTAAACCAGGGCCCGAGGGAGAGCACGAAAGAGAAAAAATTCGGAATAAAGCCAAAGAACTTGATGATGCAGTAGTTGCCGCTCGGGAGGGAAGGTTCGCGCCCAATAGAGAGAAGGACGAGCTGTCACTCGCCCTCGGGAATCCTGAACACACTGGGCGAGTACGAGGCGTGGGCGTCGTCCCTTGGAAGGTTGGCTTCCCCGAGCATAGGGACACCTACAGGAGTCGCGACAGGAAGAAGAAACAGGAGGCAGAGAAATATCAGCGGTTGGAAGACATGATAATAGACCTGCGACATGAAATGAGGCAGAAAAAGGCATCTGAGCCGCAGGAGGACCAACTTGATATGGCATCTCAGCGGAAAAGCAGCGTGGCTTCCACACAAAATGTCCAGCCTGATGACGCAACATACCCCGTGGATCAGATTCAGGGGCGAACAAACTGTGAGCTGCACATCAAGATGAGGAACCTATCCATAAAGGTGGCGGTCGGCTTTGCTTTAGAGAATATACCCGGAGCAACCCTTCATGGCGGTCAGATTCCAGCTGGCTACGCGCGAGTCGGGGTGGACGAAATTATGAACGGATTCGAGGACCTAGAGCTTGACTTTCCTGGAGCTGAAGGGGAGACGACACTGGGAGAAGTGTTGCGCGGAATCATTCTATGGAGAAAGGAACACATCGTGTTTCCTGGAGAATCGACGCGTAGGCCACCAACCCCTCCGAGTAGCAATCAACCTCCAAGTCCACCCCGCATTGAAAATATGGACACCGAGAGGGAACCCAGCGCGACTCCATCTCCCCGGTGCGCGAGTCCAACCCAGCGGGAGTCCACCCCGGAGCGTGCAAAGAGTCCACTCCAGCGGGAGTCCACCCCGGAGCGTGCAAAGAGTCCACTCCAGCGGGAGTCCACCCCGGAACTTGCAAAGAGTCCACTCCAGCGGGAGTCCACCCCGGAGCTTGCAAAGAGTCCACTCCAGCGGGAGTCCACCCCGGAGCTTGCAAAGAGTCCGCCCACCGGCAATAGGACCTTCTCAATGAGGCAGAAGATGCTTGCCGGTGCGTCGAGTGGTGCTCCAAAGGACACCTACAAGTACGGGCCGTCGTTGAAGGATCTTCCGGTGTTAACTTACCACCGGACCGTTGAGGAGAATGCTCCCTTGGTCAAAGCTCACAATGCCGCACACTTTGCGAAGAAAGTGCCCGAGCCAAAACAGGTACTAAACCCTAAGGATGTTAAACACTTTTTAGACATCGTCTGTGATCCTGACCGTAGAACTTTGCCTGATAACTATGAACGCTCTATCTCGAAGAGTTTTGACACGCAAGAGGAGAATAAAAAGAAAAGGGTCGCTGCACAGAAGAAGAAGAAGGGGAAAAAGGTTCCCCAGCTCGGAGAACAGAAAGTACAGTCGGTCGCCCCGCTGAAGGTTCAGACAGACAAGAGTCCCAACGTTGGGACAAATGTTCCTGTTACTGACTACATGGACGATGATGCATTTGACGCACTTTTCCCCAAGTCGACTGAGATAGCACGGACGTTTGTCTACGGGAAAGATCTTTTCCCTAGTGATGAGATGGTGCGTCTAGCTTTTCAAATGCGGAGATTGCATGACTGGTACATGAAGGTTGCAAAGGACAAGCAACTCGTGTTTTACGTGACATACCGAGAAGACCAATTCTTCGTCAACCACGAGATATGTATCGAATTTGATGAATTATGGCAGTTATACAACCGGCGTGCTCTCGACGCAACTATCATGAGTTGCTATGTTCTGTAAGTGTTTTTTCTAAATGTCTAGCTGAGCATGTAATTATCCTCACTAATTGAGCCTGTAATTATCTGCACTATATTCTTTCGTATGCTATTATATATGCAGGTGGATGCTTATCGAGTGCAAAAGGAAAAGACTCTGGGAAGTTGGGTTCATTGACCCATCTATCGTTAACTGCAAAAACTTAGAGCGGAAGCCCGGGGACTGCGAGGAGGCATTGTTGAGGTCGCTATTGAGCCAAACACATGCGGCAGATATACTTCTTCCTTACAACTTCAAGTGAGTGTGACTGTCTTCAACACATTTCTATATTGCTAATGACTAGATGTTAAGTTTAATTGATGAGTTATATTCATGCCTCACTATATAAACGTGTGCAGCTTCCATTGGATTCTACTGGACATTATCATTGACAAGGGATTAGTTGAAGTATTTGACTCATTACGCAAACCACAATCATACTACCAGGACTTGATTGACATGCTTCAGAGGTAATTTCAACCATTAACCCCATTTCATGATATCAAGTAATCATAACACATTTATTCATTTGCTTTTGTGTAGGGTTTGGAAAATATTCATCAAGAGAGAGAGGGGTGAATGGAAACCAGAGCTGACTATTAAACATATTGATGTAAGTGTGCTACTATTAAACATAGTCTCTTTAATTCATCATCATTTTGAATTATTATTTAATTAAGTTATATTCTCGTAAAGACCATGAAGCAGCCTCCGGGAAATGAATTATGTGGATTCTACGTCTGCGAGTTCATGAGGACCTTGAGCGTTGAGCAGACGTCGCGTGAAAAAAGAATGGATGTGAGTGTGACTGTCTTGTACTATATTTCAATCTTATTATGATTTGATATATATATATACACACACAACTAATATATTCATATTGATCTCGTTTAAAGCTTAACGACAAGCGGAACGCCATCCTACCACATCAGCGCGTAGAAGCAATTCAAGAGGAGATAGCGGGATTTATCCTTGAGGAGGTCATGAATCCAAAGGGAGAATACCATAATCCTAAATATAGCTATGCCATATGAAAGAGGAGGATGTATGACATTATTGCGATCTCTATACACCGGATTGTATATATGTATGTAATAACGTAGTATGAATATGTCCTATATCTAAATTATATTATATATCAACGTTTACCGTATGTAGTAGCGTAGAATACATATACGAAAGTATATTACGTATGCATCAACGTGTACCGTGTATATATATAATACCGTATGAATGTATAACAGTAGATGAAAAAGAAAACATAAAATAAAATTGCAGTGAAGAAAAGAAAACAGATAACAGAAAAAAAAAGGAAACGAAAAATAAATTGCAAAACCCTTAAAACCTAAACCCTTTAGTACCGGCCGGTGTTACCGACCGGTACTAAAAGTTCTCCGCACGAGCCCGAGCCCCACGCCCACGTGGGGGCCCTTTTAGTACCGGACGATAAGAAACCGGTACTGATGCTGGGGGGGCATCAGTCCCGATTGCGCAGTACCGGTTGCGAAACCGGTACTGATGCTCCTCCCCGACCGGTACTAAAGAGCCGTTTTCCACTAGTGACAATACCGCCCAATCAGCCTGTGTAACGTTGTGTATAAAGTCATCTAAAAAATGTTGGCAAATAGATTGAAGCTTATCCTTCCTGAGGTAATTAGCCAACAACAGAGTGATTTCGTGCCGGGACGCCTCATTACGGATAATATCCTTATTGTTTACGAAAGTGTGCACACTATAAAGAAGAAGAAGGGAAAGAAGGGACTTTGTGCAGTCAAACTGGATATGAAAAAAGCTTATGACAGGGTAGAGTGGTGTTTCTTGGAGAAAATAATGATTAAGTTGGGTTTTGCTCTGCAATGGGTGAAGCTTATCATGGCGTGTGTCTTATCTGTTCGGTACTGAATTCGTTTTAATTCGAATGAAACAGATATATTCACACCATCGAGGGGCATTCGGCAAGGTGATCCGCTTTCACCCTATTTGTTTCTTCTTTGCGCTGAGGGATTATCAAGCCTTCTCACCCATGCCGAGCTAACAAATGCACTGGTGGGAGTAAAGGTGTGTCGTGAAACACCGATGGTATCTCACTTGTTATTTGCGGATGATTCATTGGTTTTGATGGAGGCGGATGGCGATAATGCAAGAGTTTTAAAACAAGTTCTGGACTCATATTGTGCAAGTTCGTGTCAGCAAGTAAGTGCCGAAAAATGTAGTATTTATTTCAGTCCTAATACAGTGGTAGAGAAAAGAATTGAAGTCTGTGAAGTTCTTGACATTTGGACAGAATCTCTCAATGATAAATACCTTGGTCTCCCAGCCATGGTAGGCGTCGATAGAAGTGATTGTTTTAAATATCTTATTGAGAGAGTGCTCATGCTGATTAGTGGGTGGAAGGAAAAATTATTATCCATGGGAGGGAAAGAGGCTCTGATAAAAGCAGTTGCTCAAGCAATACCGGTGTTTGCGATGACAGTATTCAATATCCCAAAGAAAATTTGTAAGGGAATAACTGATGCTATTTCGCAACTATGGTGGGGCGATGATGATGACCACAAAAGAATGCATTGGCTGGCATGGTGGAAGATGTGTATACCGAAAGAGAGGGGAGGCATGGGCTTCCGAGATCTACACACTTTTAATACTGCAATGCTTGCAAAACAGTGTTGGAGACTGATGGAAGAACCAGACTCTCTTTGTGCGAGAGTGCTTCAGGCGAGATATTACCCGGACGGGAATTTGCTACAAGCAAAACTGAAAAGCGGGAGCTCTTTCACTTGGCAGAGTATATTTTATGGAGTTCAGACTTTAAACAGGGGGTGTATTTGGAGAGTGGGAAAAGGTGATCAAAAAAATATTTGGGACGATGCTTGGATCCCAACAAGTCCAACGAGGAAGGTATATACCCCAAGAGGACATATTATGCTTAATAAAGTTTCAGACTTGATTGATCCAGTGACTGAAACCTGGGATGAAGAATTAATTCGGGATAATTTCTGGAGCATTGATGCAAACAGGATATTGGAAATACCCATAACACCGTCTAGGAGAGAGGATTTTGTGGCGTGGCACTTTACAAATAATGGTCTCTTCACGGTCAGATCCGCTTATCATGCGGAATGGGATTATCAGTTTGGTCGGCATAATCTGGATGCTATGAATATTGGAGGATCTCATGGTTCTGATGTTTGGAAAAAATTGTGGCGGCTTCATATACCAGCAAAAATCAAAAAATTGGCCGGAGGGCGCTTCATGGATTAATTCCATGTCTTGGAGTTTTAGCAAATAGGCACATTGTTACCAGCAGCCAGTGTCCTATATGTAACGTGGGATGTGAGGACATTTTGCATACCTTATTCACATGCCCACGAGCTCAAATTGTCTGGCAGCACTTGGGAATTTCAGAAACAATCAATGATGCTTTATTGGACAGGTCAGGGTCTATGGTATTAGAACATATGATATTGAATCTGGGAGATTGTTCATCACTCCATGGGATTGGTTTTCCGGAACTCATCCTAACAGGGGCATGGTACATTTGGTGGGAGAGGAGACAATTTACCCAAGGGGAAGATCTCCAAGTTGTGCATCGTAGTGCCATGTCTATTGGTGTTCTTGCTATGAATTATTGGCGGGCAAGAAAGATACCAGTGGCGAGAAAGAAGGAGTCATGGACGCGTCCTCCTGAAGGTACGGTGAAAATAAATGTGGATGCAGCTTATAACGAGGACCAAGGTCGTGGAAGTTTGGGAGCTATTGCTAGAGACGGTGCTGGAAAATTCATATATGCGTGTTGTAAAGACCTACCATTTGTTGATGATGCGTTTATGGCCGAGGCGTATGCTCTCCGAGAGGGACTGAGTATGGCTAACTTTCTAGGGAGTAACAAGGTGATAATACAATCAGACAACTCACAGGTTATTGATACTATGAAGGAGGGAGGTTTTTCGGCGACCTCTTCTACGGCGATTTTTGATGACTGTAATATGCTTGCGATTGGTTTTAGGGAGATCACTTTTGAACATTGTAATCGGGAGGCCAATGAGGTGGCACACGAGTTAGCTAGGCATAGTTTTGATGCTCGTATTGATTGTATTTGGGACGATGATCCTCCTAGATTTCTTTTGCCAAAACTTGTAAACGATGTAACTATGTTTATCTGGGGCGGCAAGTTTGGTGACGCACTCTTTTCCTTCCAGGGTACCTACGGGGACTGGAAGATTTTTAATGAGGCGGGCTTGCTGACCTAATATATGGCGGTGGAAAATTTATGTGAAGAATTACATGTAGGGATAGAAAATAAATAACGAATGTTAGTGGGATAACACGGACCATTGGTGAGTTAAAAGATTAAGTGACCGATAACTTATATGTTGACATAGAAATATTAATTGTAGTTGGTAGGGGTTTTGCTTTATAAACAGTATAGACTTGGCCCCCACCTTCTAAATTAGCTCCCTGAAAACATCTTTAAATAGTCGTAGAGAGATTTAAGAGAAAAAATGAAATTGGCAGTAGAGAGATTTAAGAGAGAAAAATGAAATTGGCAGGCAACACGGTCTTTGACATTACCAAAAGAAAGGTTTCTTTTCAACTCGATTTGCTCATGAGATGGTCATCATGGTTAAATAAGAGAGAGGCATGGTGTAGAACCGGTCCATGTTTTTAAGTTCGTCACCACGGCGTTGACGTGAAAAGCGTGTTCTGCTGCGGCGCCTCCTCCTCTTTGACCATGGCGCCTGCTGGGGCATAGGTGGCGCGGCAACTTGCTCATTGTCGTCGGGATGACGACCTTCAGATGGGTGGTGGCGCCGACCTGCGCGAGGAGGTGACCTCCTGCTTGGGGACGATGAACCGCTACGTCGTCAGCCGCGCACACTAGAGGACCAAGATGGGAATGGGTCGACCCGGCCCTGGCCTTGGACCCGGCCCCCCGGTCTCGAGGCCAAATTTAGAGGCCATGGGTCGGCCCCATTAGAAGAAAAGTGAGTGGCCTTGCTGCCCCGTTGGGCATCGCGGGTCGGCCCGAAATCTTACTCTCCAGCGCAGCACCAGACGAGAGAAGGAAGCAGGCAACCAAGCAGGCAACCAACGGGGGAGGGACTGCTCGCCGACGGCTGGCGGACGGACCATCAGCTTCCCGGCCGAATTACTGGCCGTAGTGGCCCAGCCCTTCGGCTGCCCGACGACGCCGGCCATTACAGCTCCTGCGGCGAGTTGCTAGTCTTTGAGCGCGAGGACGGTGCTTGTGGCGCTGCTCCATTATTTTCGTTCAGAAGGAACAATTGAATCCAGATAAATTGAGCAGCCTAGGCAAGAACAATAACCAATTACCAAGGCAGGAGCCAACCAAAGGAGCAGGACCCTTGAGCAGAAGAAGAGCTGGACGGCGACCGGGACAAGCCGGAGAGGAACAAGACGGCGACCTGACGGTGACAGGGACGACGAGCTGGAAGGCGACCGGACACGGGAGCGATGACGGGGACCACGAGCGGGAGGCGCAGAAGGAGCAGGACACCGAGCAGGATGCAGCACTAGCGGCGATAGAGATGGTCGGGGTGGGTGGTGCCACGGCGGCGAATAGGGATCGGGCGTGCGCTAGAGACGAACTGAGCGGGTCGACCCTGCAGACCCGTCGGGTCACACAGTGCCGGCTCTATTGACCCAATTTTTTTTCAAGGCCAACCCGCTAGGCCCATTGGCCTCGCTTTTTTGGGTCGGGCCAATGACCCAGCGGGTCGACCCGGCCCATTCCGATCGTGACTAGAGGAGGATCGCCGATATCTCCCACATGTCGTGCGTGCACTCGAGGAGTTAAGAGAGGAGGACGATCTATTGTACGTGCTGGCCGGCAAATTTTATGCTATTGGGCTCACCAAGCGCTATTGGATGTGTCGGTAGAGACGCTCTAAGGGACTGGTTGTTTAATCTTCGGTAGTTTAATCTTTAACGCTACTCATGTTATTTCTCCCATTGCAACTCCCAAGCATATTTGCTAGTCAAATATAAATTTTGAAAAAACTTTTGAGAAAAAAGAAGTTAACGTCTTAATTAATTTATTGCCTCTTCCTTAATAATTGGAGGGTTGGCCGCTTGAACTTATATAATGGGTTCATTAGATAGATGTCACTGTAATTTCAGGTTATTTGAGAAATGTCACTGCAATTTTCAAATTTTAACAAACGCCACTACAAGTCTATGTACACCTCACATATCTCATTACACCCACTTAAACACATATACCAGATACGTGTCTTTTCGTCTTACATACATACTAGTGGACTTTGCGTGGCGAATCGCCGCGCCCGTGAGGTAAATGGTGTTTAAATTCAGTAATTTGAACAATTTTGAATTGTGTAGGTTTGAAAATGTCACTCGGGTAGTAAACAAAATGTAAACTCAGCAGTAAACAAAATGTAAACTCGATAATGCGCACACTTATAAAAATTTGTAGGCTTGAATATTACTGGAATCAAAAGAAGTTTGCATCTAAAAATTGTTTAGGTTTAGGAAATTATTCAAGTTGGGGCGGTTCTATATTCAAATTCGGTTTGGAAATGGATTTTAAATTTGTTTAAATCTACACCGTGTAGAAACTTTCAAATATTCTTGTATTTTGCCGTAGGCAATTATTTTTTTTCCTGTGGTTATTTTGATATTTTATGGTTTATATTTAAAAGAAATAGAGTTGAAATTTGGCCAAATTTAAAATGTGTTGAAACCTAAAAATGTTTTGTATTCTTGCCTTAAGTAATTAGGTGTTTTTTTTTATCATTTTGATATTTTTTTGTATTTTTCTGATGGATAAATTTGAAGTTATTAATAATCCAATTTTAATCATTTTCTGTTTTTGTTTTCTTTTTTCTAGTAAATTAGGAGAGGCTGACAGCCGGCCCCACCACGGCGTCACGCTGACGTCAGCGGTGGCCGGAGTTGCCCGCGGCGGCGACGACGACGCCGGGCCGAATCCCGGCGAGCCAGGTCGCGTGGCTGGCCGCGGTGGATGCGGGCTGCTCGGGAGAGGCGGCGCCGCCGGAGCGGCCCCGGCGGTGCCGGAGCTCGCCGCGAACGATCCCGGCGCGGAGGCGGCGTCTCGGCGGCCGATCTTCGGCGAGGAGGCAGAGTGAGCGACGGCGCTGCTCCCTGTGCCCGTGGATTTGACCGGTGAGGCGCGTACCGGCGGCGGTGACGGCGACCTGGAGGTCGCGAGAGAGAAGAGGGAGGGGGAAGTGCAGTGGCATTTTTGCAAGAAAGTCCGTACGGTTTAGCAGAATTGCAATCAGGTCCTTCGTCGCGTTAAGTTTTGGACCGCGGGGCACGGGTCCGTTCTTTCGGATGCTTTTCTGCAAAATAGGCACGGTGACCGGCGTGACGGGCTGCTACCGGGACGCTTCGTGATTGATTGGTAGAAAATCGGAAATGAACAGTGTCATCGATTTGCGGACGACGTGGGCTTATCTGGGGCGTCCGTTTGAACGATCCGACGGCCAGAAGAAAGGGGGGACGTGGACGACTGAGAGGACGCGAAATCCTTGAGCTTTTATATATTAGGTATACACGGTGGGCCTAACCTGAATCGGGCTGACGTGGTGTGGCTCATTCAGAAAATAACGAAAATTTAATTTGGGATAAAATTGGGATCCTTATTATTTAGCTCCAAGTTCAAATGGTCACATGCTGACTTGAACTAGCAACCTGAGATACGGATGAGCAAGTAAAGGAAGCAACAGACCGGTAGCCGCTCCACTTTCAGTTCCACCTGAAGTTAGATAATTCCCCCAATGTGTAGCAAATTGTTTGCTTCCGTTGCACCAAACCAAACATCCATCGTAACGAAGGATGTAACTATGTTTCAACTCGAGGGGCAGCAAGTTTCAGACACACTCTTTTCCTTAAGAGGTTACCGAAAGGGACTGTAAGGTTTTTAATAAGGCAGCTTGCTGACCTAATATATAGGGTGGAATTTAAATATAAAAAACATTGGCAGAAACAGCAGTCAAGAATGGGAGGCCAGTGAATCGAAATCGACACCAGGAATCATCGAGACAGAGAACCACCAGTTGAGGATCCACCGCCTCGACTGATATGTGTTTAAGTGGGTGTAATAACATATGTGAGATGTGCATAGAATTGTAGTGGCGTTTTTAAAAAAAATTAGGGACCTTCCTTAAATAACAGGAAATGTGTCTATCTAATTAACCCTTATGTAATCTATCAATTCTATACAAGATATGTGCCTAACCTATGATTTGTCACAATTAGGTAAGAAGTTCACAAGTGAGTTGCTATTGGGGTTAGAGGATATTATACAGCTAAAAAGTATGAAAAACAAAAGTGACACTTGTTTGCCTCTTTCTATACTAATGGAAATTAATTCTGTTTGGATTTCAAAACCCCTCAGCCTCAATTGCAAAGAGTTCTACTAAACTCAATAAAGCTTACACATTCTAATTGTCCGGAGCATATAACTCTACTTCACACAATACAGGAGAATGATTTTTCCTGGGTAACAAGGACTGCCTTGTACATTGATGAATACAATTCAAGACTATCATCACACTAGATCAAACATCTGTGATCTTCAATTCAAACCAAACAAAAATGAACTGCACTAAACCAGACCACATAATAACGCATGATCAAAACAAAATTATAAAATTATGATTTTTAAACGTTTGGTATGAAAGTACCTGAAACCTTTCACACAGACAACAAAACATTTAAAAATTACTTGCAACAGTTTTTTAAATAAGTTATATTACCTATGGATAAATAACAAGAAGATGCAACCTGACAGTAACCAAACACACTTCACAAACAGACAATATAAATATCACGACGCTAAGTGGAGCTGATAAAATGTGGACACATGTTAAATATAACAGACAGAATTTGAGAAACCAAAAATGGTTTATAAGATTCTCCTGAGTAAACATAGAAAATTTGGTCTTTTGTCCATCTAACCCGCTCAACTCAAAAGCGTTACATAAAATCGATGATGACATAGGAACAAGACCAAATCCTGCAGCAGGTAAGACACACCAGATGAAGAACTCTCCTAGGCCACCAGAGTGCTGGCTGTGGTAGACTCACTGCAGATAAGCAATGATAAATCGTCAGATTAAACACTGTTAACAATGAGAAAAAACAAAACATAATTTCCAGAATACAGAGCTATTCATCAAATACAAGCACAACTGAAGATACCTCACTCCACTGTTTTTTAAGATAGAAGTCAACAGAGGCTAAAGGGGTTTATTTTTCACGTCAACTTAGAATGTTTAAATACGGAAAACAACCCAGCATGGTAAAAACAACAGGGGAAAAACTAAAGTACAAAGATCTTAACATCGAAGGAATCGATCAGTGACTAACTACCAAATAATACCACAAACAAGTGAATCTTAGCTCCTAAGATCGACAAGGAATAAAAACTTTAGTTGATGTCATTTCAAGTTCACTTTTTCAGCCTAGACCATCCCTATAAGGATACAGCTAGTTTCAGCGACATAAAACACATCCTTGATAAAATCACATGTATGTGTACAGCCTACATGCTAGATAACCTACACAGGAGCATACATAAATCAAAATAACATTGAAGAAGCATCGCATTCCATGCCCAAGAAAGTCAACCCTACTAAAAATGGATAGCATGATATTCAGCAATGCACAACAATAAATTTCCACCGAGTTGTTTCAGCAAACAAACATAAATTAATCATCTGATCACACACAAAATAGTTAAAAGCTAACTGGTTCTGATGATGGTACAGGAGAATCTAAGGTAAGGCCAAAGTGACTTACTACTTCCAGGTGGGTGGGAGCTTCTTGGTGCGCTTGTAGTAGCGGGCAAGACGATGGATCCTGCTCTCAACAAGAATGAGCCTGAATTTGGAGTCCTTGTCCTTCCTGTTCCTCTCAAGATGCTTTCTAATGGCGACAGCCTTCTTGATCAAAAAGTACAGGTCCTCTGGGATTTCAGGGGCCAGACCTACGCACCAACACAATTTTTTCGCACGTCAATGCACTTGTCCAAGAATTAACACATACGGGTGATGCCACTTTAGGTTGACAAGGGGTGGATCTGACCATGGGCCTTGAGGATGCGGAGAATCTTGCTTCCGGTGACGCTCTTGACGAGCGGAATGCCGTGCTGGTCACGGAGCAGGACACCGATCTGCGACGGCTTCTGGCCCTTCTTCGCGGCCTTGGTGATCAACTCGTCCACCTGTGGACGAACCAGACACATCAGAATCGTTCAAATCGAGAAAGAAAGGAAAGCTAATAGGAGAGCGAAACGATGAGATGCGGAGGTTCCCACTCACATCGGCTGTGGTTGTCTTGACCCAGGCTGGGGGAGTCCTCTTGTACGGCAGCGCCGACGACGAGATACCCTTCCTGAACAACACAGCAGCAGAGCCTCCATTAGACCACTGAAGCAAAGAAATATCATCACGGGATGTTGGGCTAGAGGCGTTACCCGTGGCTGTGCATGCGCCCCATGGCGGCAGGCGAGGTGTTTAGCTCCGGCGACGGCGGCGGCGGTTGCCTGCAGCAGCAGCGTCTGGGCGAGGTGCGAGAGGAGCTCGAGCGGCGGCGGGATAGAGGCGTGCGGGTTAGGGTTTTGGGGTGCTACTTATAATGTGCGGCGGCGCTGGGGTGGGATGCTAGGGCTGGTTCAGTTTGGGCCGGGCCGTCTTTACAGTACGAGAATGGTTTTCGGCCCTTTAAATGTTTTTCATCTTCTCCTTAAAGCTTTGCACTGTTTTTTTTACAAGAAACTGCAACATATATCGATCTCAAACTATGGTTTTGGCTATAAAAAAACTCAAACAATTTACATCATACATGAACAAAACGAGTAAAGAGGGTAAAATATCCGGGGGATCAGTGGATCATGCATCAAGACACTAAGCGTATGTGACCCGTAAATATATACTACCTCTAATCCAGAATAAGTGTTGGAACTTGTGCACAAACTTTGCACTACAAGGCAATTTTATTGGACCGGAGAGAGTATTAATCTTGACAATGAGCTACTCATTTCACTCCTGATTGATCCTCTGCTTCCAATTTCACATCTTCATCTTCATTCGTGGCAGGTGCAATTGATCGTGCACTGTCGGATTTGATGATCACCCGGTAAGAGCATCTCCAACGGTAGCACCGGTTTGGGCGCTGGGGGCCAAAAAACGGTTCGCACCAGCGTGTCCCAACCGCTGCCGGTAGATTGGACCGTCCTTCAATCTGTCCAGCAACACCTCTCCGCACCCGACAACTCGGGGTTGTGTTCAGGTGCCGACAACGCGCGACATTTTTTAACGCACACCACGTCGGATGGGGCGCCCCGTGTCCCCACGGACCCACTTGATAGTCGTAAAATGGCCGGTCAGCGTTATTTAATTGACGCGACCGGGCACTTGCCGCTTCGCCGAGTCAGGAGGCAGCGCAGCCGTCGATGGCTCGCCTCCCGACGCACTGGAGTAATGGTGCGGTGGCCTCTCCACCCACGGTTGTCCGCGTGTTGCCTGCAGCCCCAAGCCAACCCCTGATTATCGGGGGCAGAGAGGGAGTGTCGGACAGATTGGAGTACGACCCAATCTACCGACACGATTTGGGGCTCGTCGATGCAGAGTGGTTTTTGGCTTCTGGGCCCCAAACCCGTTAGGGGCCGGTTCGGGGGTGCCGGTGGAGATGCTCTAAGATGTTTTAGATGTTACTCTAAAAAGTCTACATATGGATTAAAATGAATGAAGCTACACACTGAACCACGTCTAGATACATTTGATTCGTAAAAAAGCTAAAACATCTTATAATTTGAAAGGGAGGCCGGGGTTAATACTTGTGCAAGCCTGAAATGCTGACTCGGTTTAGTCCCAAGTCCCGCTGAGTTTGAAACTCGGTATATGGAAAACATAGAAAAGGATGTCGAGGCTATTTCGTTATCGTTTCAGTGTAATCTGTTTCACGGCAATCTTTCATCTGAAATGGACTCCGGTTCATTCAGTGCGCGTGAATGATAAGTTTCAAGGTGATTTTTCTAGAGTCAACAAAGCAATCCGCCAAAAGGTTCCGAAGACAATAAAATAGCATGTGCAATATCCAGGTTCAGATCGTCCCTCAGTTCGTGCTCCAGGGAACACAACTCCGGTTTCTGGGAGGAACACCTGAAGATCAACCGTAACTTCATTGTTGTTCAGAAGAGGAATCTTGTTGGTCCTCCCCACAAGTTAGAAGCAGAGAAGTTTGACAGAATCCAAGCAAAAGGTATGTATTCACACTGTGATGATGAGACTACCTCTGTTCTTGCTAAAAAGGCTTATATTGTGGAATAGAGGGAGTAAGTCAAATGATCTCATACTTCAGAGCAAAAAAATATCAAATACTTCAAACGCACAAATGTGAGAACTGATAATATTCCATAACCAACAAATGTGTAAGAGAGCGAAAATCTGATTATGCAATGGCTATGAATTCTGAATGCAATTCATGCATCTACCAAACAATCACCTACTGCTAGGTTACTGGCGCAGCATGGATGACATGGTGGACATACGATTAGCCATTTTAGCTTCTCTTCTATCTTTGCTGAGCACAAGGGAACCCCACTGGTCATGATTTCCCTTGTCTCAGCGAAAACATGGAAATGTTCTAATTCAGCAAAAAGTTTCTCAATATAATGATATAATGGCTGTAGAGCATATTTAACACCAGAGGCTATCATATCTGTAAACAAATAACATAACATAAAGTTGTAGTCCAATGCAACCGAATGTAGGTTTGATACAATAGATCAACAACAGGAGCCAGGCCATAGGTAAGCTCAAGAGGTTTTGATTAAAATCTACTTAGGTGGTACATCAGTCATGGCAATGTTGATGAGCATTAAGAAGCTCTCAGAGAACAATATAAACTTACTGGAAAATAATGCCTTACATGCCACTAGAAATTTACACAATTCCGGCATCTGACAGTTACGTAGGGGGCACCGACCATGTATCATGCACACAATGAGTTGCAAATAAGGAATAGAGACAAATGTTGAATTTTCCAAGTAAACAGAATTCTTCTAAGCACTAGCACCATGCTCCGAAATAGAACATTGGTTGCTAAAATGGCACATCCTATTAATATTGTAAACAATGTGACTACTCGCTACCAAGGACTAGCCTTATTATTTCTTGAAATTGCAGCGAAATAAGAATGCTCCAGTGGAAGAACACATTACACAATTGTGTTGTTGATTTGTGTAATACAGATAACTAAAATACTGGGTGATGCAATTCAGTGTTTTTACAGATATAACTAAATCTGTAGATCATAGCTATACAGATGCCGAAATCTCAACTGCAAGTTTACCATCCTTACCATCGCAAGTAATTCACAATAAGATCAAAAGCAGGCAGCTTAGCAGCCCAGTAACACAAATGGATAAACTAAGACAGGATTACTCACTATATAGCTATGATATTTGACTAATCGGTTTACACTATATTTCTTACCATCAAAAGGCTTGTGATATGAGTATAGCGAAATAAAGAAAAAACAATCACTTGATCCCGCAATACTAGAACAAAATCCTAGTATTGCAGGTGAAGTTAGACTGACTGGTTGATTTGAATTTCTGCACATGTTAATAATTAATAGCTCCACATATGCACACTTTAACAACGTTACCTCTAGCGAGTGATAATAAAATTAAGAGATTTTTGTCAACAGCCCCATGACATGAATCGATCAACTGAAACAGGAATAACCCTGAAGACAGAAACCAAGTGTGCCAATGATAAGTTGTACAGCCCAATGACAAATCCAGCTCTCCAGAACTAGCATCCGAAATCCAATCTGACTGCTGCGACTTTTTGTTCCAATACTGCGCAATTATATTCATGCATCAAACTGATAAACAGCGTCAACTGTAGAAACAATATTCACATCAATGCAACAAGTGGTAGCACATATCACAGGACTCATTTCTGATTAAGCAAGCAATCAATCATAGAAAGTAAACACGGTCCAAACTTTACATTGCAGTGCCATCAGACAGATCCATCAATCCATAATCACAACATTTTTAATTAATAATATCCAAACCCTAGGCATTTGGGAACCAGACCGACACTAGAGCACAAAACACAAGGTATCAAATTCAGAGAAAGGCGCAGCAAATCAGATCAGATAAGATGATATGAAATTAAAATCACGGAGTTATTAAATACGAAGAAGTCTGGGCGGGCTGGGAAATCGGGCGCTCCACGGGCATGGCTACTTGGCGACGATGCGGCGGATGAAGTCGTCGTAGCGGATGGTGCCGTCGGCGGCGACATCGACCTCGCGGATCCACTCGTCGAACTCGTGAGGCTCGAGCTTCTCGCCGATGGAGGTGAGGACGTGGCGGAGGTCGGCGACGGAGACGGTGCCCGACGCGTCCTTGTCGAGGACGCGGAAGGCGTCGCGGAGCGGGCGGTCGAAGGGCTCGGGGCGGAGGTGGGCGCGCATGAGGTCGAGGAAGCGCGGGAAATCGAAGGGCGCGGTGAGCTTCTCCTGGGCGGCGATGTCGCGGAGCTGCGCCTGCGTGGGGTTCCCACCGAGGGAGCGCATGAGGACGCCGAGCTCCGAGGGCGCGATGCGGCCGTCGCCGTCGGTGTCGAAGAGGGAGAAGGCCTCCCGCATCGAAGCCACCTGCTCGTCGCTCAGCTCTTTGCCGGCCATCGCCGCGGGTGGAGGTCGGATCGGGGAGGGGATGGGAGATCTCGCGACCCGGCGCGGTGCGTGCGTCGCAGGGATTGGTTTGGTGGTGGTCAGACAGAACGGAGGAGGAGGAGGGGAGAAATGAAACGTGCGGTTAGTGGCCGTGCTGCCGTGGTCGATTGGGCTTTCGGGAGGTGGGCTTTCCGGCTTTTACCCAGTTGTCCAATATGTCCAGATCACCGTGTCATTTCACGGAAATCCTGTTTACCGCTTGATGCGTACACTATGCTGCCTCCGCGCACCCCTCCTGTATTAATGGGCCTGGCACAGTAAGTACCTTCTCGATTTTCCTTTTTCTCGCGCTGACGTTATTTTTCCCCGGCCTGCACCTGAACGTAAGAGAGACTGAGAGAGTGAGAGAGCGCATATGTATCTGGTTTCTAAGGACCACTCCAAGACGTAAACAGATAGTTTTTTGTCCGGTTTTTATCTGTTTGGGTCATTGAACGGACATGTGTTCGATCTATCTTTGTCCCTTTCTGGCCACTGACTCTAACAGGTCGACACATTGATCCCATGTAGTTAGGGTTTCGACCATTTTGATAAAAAAATCGACCCAGTCTACATGTGGTCTTTTGGTTAAAATTTTCATTTTAGGTTGGTTCAATTCAGACCCCTTCTGACCGCTTTCGGTAGGTTTGACCTCATCCTCCATGGTGGCAATGAAGTATCTTGCGGCCGCTATCAATTGCTTGCTCATGACGTGTCCCTAATGGGATTGGGTTAATTTTTAGGCCTTTTATTTGGAGCCCATGTTTATTTCTTGTGAAACATAAGGATTTGGCATTGATTTGCACATAATTGATCTTATTGATTGTTGATGTCAATATAAATCATATTTTAAAAATTGTCTGCCCCTTTTTTATTTGAATTGGCTAGCTATAGGGCAACTGTGATTGCATGTTGCATTTTTCTCTCTCATCATGCAATGTTGCCTTTGTTGCATATGGTTCTCGCCTTCATGGTCTCTCATTCTCTTTATTGCCTTTGTTCCATCCGTTCCTCGAGAATGCATTATCTTGACCTTTGGGTGATCAGCTCCTCAGTTGTCTTTGTCTTTGAATTTGATATGGCCATAGCCTTTCAATATATCAAATGTTGCACCTTGTGTGTTGGCAAACAATTTAATCTTAACCCCCAACATTTCTTTGTCTTTGTTTGCTTGCAGGTTTGTGAAGATAAGAATTAGTCTAGGTTTAGTTTTATTTTTCTTTTTTAATTTCTGCAATATTCTTTGTGTGTAAATTCCAATGTAATATATGCTTTGTGCATAGCTATTCAGAGTGCTTAATATTGAAACAAGTGTGAAGGAATCGGCAACTATGATTCTTATCGCTCTAAGCGTATCGTAAAAATCTGCCAGTCACCAACACCATTTCAATTTTATGTGATCGTTTTGTAGTCACCGTAATATCAATTATGATATGAACTGAAATTATTTAGCTCAAAAGACATGTCTGCTTACCAAAACTAGCCTAAACCGCCACTTAGGCAATCACTATCAACTACAAAACGACATTTGAAACAAAGAGTTTTTTTTTGTTGATTTTCCAATCTTTGTGCTGAGATTTTTTTCTCCATCACGAGAGAATATTGGGCCCTTCTTGCTTCGCTACATTGCAAAGTTCCCGAACAGTCACGGGGTTCCCAAGCCCCCGACTGTTCCAACCCATGCACCTCATTGCTCCAGACATGGCTGACATGCAACCTCCGCAGAAGTTTCTGATGTTGTCGGCGTTGGTTTATAACTATTGGGGGCGTGCTCTCCACCCCCAAGACCATCATTGGCACTACCAGACACCGCGGTGTTGCCATTATATGTGACTAAACTCATATTAGCATTTACATTTTCCGTAGGCTTATCTTTCAGAAGCGGTACTCAACCTTCTATGCACCTGATTATGCATCTGTTCCTTACATTATATTCTGTTTATTCTTCTTCAACGGGGGCATGGCAACAGGGAGTCAGGGACAGTATCTGCAGCCGTGCTCGAGTTGCTTGTGCCAGCTTTGCTATTCCGGTTATTGCCATGGTCTCACGTCAAGACCACGCTATAAGCAGACCCCCTTCGATCGCTAGAGCCCTTAAATTCGTCCCAAAGAGAAGTTCGCCGTTGGTTCCCGTTTGCTCGGTGTTGGACATAGAAGGTCAAAATGACCTCGACAACCACATGAGAAGCATAATGGCTCGTACTAAATGTCATACATACCCATAAAATGCCTCCTACCTGAAACGATCAAAGCCCATCTCCTCAGAGGATTGGCTACATCAATTGTAACCCGAGACATTGGGTAACCTCCCACATGATCAAATTGTGCCTCTTTTGCCTTCTTATAGATCAGTTGCGCGATCGGCAACAACCACTTATTGTAACGATGACTAAGCGTATCCCACATAATGAGCCGATCAAATTTGAGCTTTGAATGTTGCTAACGTAGTAACGTGGCATGGCGATCCAGCCTACACGCGATCACGAACCCTCTTCGTAGAAAATTGAGCTAAGAACATATTTCCCCAACCAACCTGAAGAGAAGTCCATTAGTGTTACCCCAAGCCGGGTGAAGGACGCTAGAGAAGGTATGGATATGGAGCAGACCGCGACACAGGACTTTCCATGGCAGCAACCACTTATTCTCAGCTTCCTCCTCGCGATCATCAACTATAATCAGAGGACTCGCCTCCTCATCGGTTGATCTCCGGTTTCCCAACATCTTTCTCGAGCTTTTCCCTAACCGCATGAGGCAACAGGGCCTCGTTCACTTTTCCTTGCCATGACCAAGCAAAACCAGGTAGAGGCCCGGTGATGAGATCAGTGTGCGTCGCCGTAGTCAAACTAACCCTAGTCGCGTCGGAAGGGGCTCAGAGATTACGGGAATAACTTCACTTGTGTTGTTGCGTATATAACTTACGTTATCTATGTCTACTATATAATTTGTTGCACTATAAATTGCATATCATCTTTGTATTGATCTTTTTTCACGGTTCACGGTCCCACAACCATGCCAAGAAAGCCGACTTGTTTTGCCCAGTAGAGCATGGGCGCACTGAACCTTAGACATTGGTAGATGCGATGTTCATAATGGACACATGGGCTAGTTAAATTTCATTTGTGATGATGTGTTAAAATAAACTGCATCACGATGATTTATGTCCAAAATGATTCGCTCAACATGACGTGGAATGCCCCAACCGGAAGCATCCCATGCCTCCAACTCAAAAATTTCTTGTGTATGTGAATTTGGATGTGGCAAAATGATCAGGAGAGTGGTTGTACCTCCAATCAATCAGAGTTTAAGCCCCAGGTTTGACGCTGGTGTTTCTCACTTAGGAGGAATATACTTCAGTAATAGGCGACGTTCCCGTCAACAGCGAGACGTCTGTGGTGACTTCATCAATCTCAAGACTTGATCCGCCGACTCAGTCTCTCGGAGCTGCTCATAGGGGTGAGTGTATGCGCGTGTATTTAAACGTTTTTGTTTACTATGTTTCGCAAAACAAAAAATCTTGTACATCCTCCACTGAAAATAATAGTCACAAACTCCTTCACGACAGTGGCTACCTTGAGTCCTGTACAACTCCTACTGTCATTTCTACCCCAACACGTGTGAAACGATCCATCACCTTCTTTCTCATCGAGCACAACTCCGGGACATTCGGGGCGTGCTGGTTACCCGCGTCGATTTTGGGCCTCCCGTCTCCGTGGCTCATTTCGGCCTCGCTTTGAAAAAACACAGCCTGAGCCATGTTATGCACTTTGTTTGGTTGCCATAATTTTCTAACCTGCCCCGTATGACAGAAACGAGTTTTCAATCCGGCGTTGATGTGTTATCTGTGTCGTGTCATGTGCACTTTTACCTCGTGTCTATGTGGTAGACTTATATCACACCATCACAGCAGCATGAAGGGCGTCGAGCAGGACAACAGCGTGGCGCGGCGGCAGTGCATGGTCAGTTCACACACCATGCCGGCCTAATAACCGCTGCGGCAACAACATATTTCATGGCTACGAGCGACGACGAGAAGAACAACGATGCAGCAACATTATTCATGGCTGCGGTGACGAGGGAGAGGTTGAAAAACATCTACACCAAACACAACCTAACAGCAACGACGACGACAGAATTCAGGACGACAACGAGCGGCGGTGGAAGAGGTTGAAGAACATACTATACACTGCCGGTCTAAAATTCTAAATACGTGCTACAAGATCTGCTCATACACGACCGTCAAAACAGAAAACTTACAACATTGTGCGGAACGTTGAGATGAAGCTACACGTCAAAGGACATCTCAAGCGTTAGACCAAGTAGGACAAATCTGAATTTTTTTGTCCAGACGAATATCAGTCCGAAGTTGAAAAGCTACCGTCGACGAAACTCGAAACCGAGCATGAGCATGGAACCTACTGTCGACGCGTATAAATCTCATGCGCACCATATTTTGAATCGAACAATATTTAGACGGATTATCGAGGGAGTAGTTTAATTGAGGTGAGCACAAAAGGTCACATACCTATTCAGCCACCCTGCAGAGCTCAGTGACCTAAAATGCACTGCGTGAGGGTGGCTGGGTGGAAACGTTCGTTCGGACATTGCTGCTAGGTCTGGTCCTGCACCGATTTAAGTTTCGTGTTGTGCAGGAACGCGGAACGGGCCAAATGACCAAACAAACCGAAAACACCTCTACGCACAGGGGACTTTTTCCTCTGGCATGGGACCTGTCTGGCTATCTGTATCTCCCAGAGGAACCGCCATGACTGTTATCATGTATAGTATTTACAAGAACAAGGAATACATGATCTTCAACGCCATGTGATCATCGAAAGAGGACCTTCGTCGATTGATCATATTGATCACCTACAAATCGTGGAGGTATGTTTGCCCCCATCGTGTTGACAGTTCCCCACTCAACCTCAGATGTGCCTCTCATTTGATTGTCTGCATCGATATGCCGCACCACTAATATGTACGTATATGTAATTCTTCATGTTTCTGGCAATTTTGAGTAATGAAATTCAAGTGGGCGACCGCCCTTAGTTGCTTACGCTAAAAAAAAGTTCAAACATTACTTTTACAAATATTTAGGAGCCCTCCCTTACTAAACGTGACACTATTTTCTAATGTCCTTTAGCCTATAGACTAATGCGAGACGAGAGTGATTAACCCATAGGCAAGCCACTTCATATTATTTGCTATTAATCATGTCCCTTTGCTAAATATGTCAAAAATATATAACCACATAACTGAAATAAGTCTATAAAGTCCCTTTTTGTTATTGTATTTGGCTATAAATTCCTTCGCTGTTTATTTCTCAAACTCTATTTGTTTGGGATTCTGCTTCTACTTTAAGGTTTCAAAAGCAGAAGCTCAAACAAACATGTACAAATAAGAAAGTGATGCCCGTAAGCGTTGTCGCAAAATGTATTGGACGAGCGAGCCAAAGTGGAAGCAACACAGGAGGTGCTTCCCACAACTTTCTAATCGACGCTTGATACGTCTCAAACGTATCTATAATTTCTTATGTTCCATGCTTGTATTATACCCATTGCTACATGTTTTATATATACTTTATATGGTTTTATGCATTTTCTGGGACTAACATATTAACAAGATGCCACAGTGCCAGTTCCATGTTTTCTGTTGTTTTTGGTTTCAGAAAAGCTGTTAAGGAAATATTCTCGGAATTGCACGAAACAAAAGCCAAAGTCCCTATTTTCCCCGTAACCATCCAGAACACCGAAGAGGAGACGGAGGGGGGCCACGAGGCGGCCACTGAAGGGGATCGCATGCAGAAAACAAAATTTTTCCTAACATCGATAACCTTAAACTAGCCAGAATCTATACTATGCAGATATAGTATTACGCAGGGGGTTCGGTGCACATACCCTTGTAGACCGAAAAACGGGGATTACGCTCCCGCACAAGCGTTGTCGATGAAGCCGACTAAGACTTCGATGCCGTGTAGAGGAAGCAGACCTCTAGCACCACTAGCGTGGTGCCTCGCAGGGCGTCACACACGTACGGTGAAGCCGACGAACTCCGGGCTCCGATCCAAAGACGAAGCAGCGGAAGACTGGGACCGAAAGACCAGCAGCGCGGCGGCGTGCGTATGGTGGAGAAAACTTATCCTTGGCGCAACTCCAAACTGGGGAGTCACGGGATCCAAGGAGAGAGAGAGAGAAATTGGTGTGTCTTTAAAGGCCAGGGGTACCCATGTATATATAGGAGCCCGGGGGGCTGCCCAACCTGCCAGGCTGGCGGTGTGGGACTAAACCCACACCCCAGCCGGCCAAGGTGGTGCGCCGGACCTAGGTGGGCCCAACTTGGCCCACCTAGGCCGGCCCCTCCCCCATGCGCACCAAGGAGGGGGGCTTCCCCCCCCCCCCCCCCCCCCCTCATGGGCCTTCTTTCCACCAGAAGGCCCATTTAAGGTATTTAGCCTTTAAAAATTCAGAAAAAATCAAAATAAAATATATTTAACTATTAATTACACTAATTAATATTAAATACATATTACATAATTTATTCTGGCTCCGAAAACTATTTCGTCGCTGCCCGATCTCCATCGGAACTTTCCCGGGACGTTCCCGGTCTCTCTTTTCCTATTTTTCTCTTCCGGTAAAATGTCGACTCCCCTTAAGCGTGTTACCCTAGCGGTTCGATTATCTCACCAGACATGATCGAGACTCCTCTCCGATCAATGACTAATTCGTGGACCTTGGATACCCAGAATTAATCCCTGCGAGATAACGAATACTTTTCCTATCGAACCTGGACGTCCGAGTCTTAAACCTTTTGCCATGCGATACTTAGCGTGTCCGAGACTCGTTCATAGATATCTCCATACCTAGCTTGATCTCGTTACCGACACCGCTAACTTCTACTCGTCCATGATCTTATGTCCTGGTGACCTAGTCACACGCTTGCAAGCTCTTTTGACATAATCTCACCGAGTGGGCCCTAGAGTATCTATCCTGCTATGGGACTGGCAAATCCCGCTCTTGACCCCCCGTCTCAACATACTCCTTTCCGACACCCGAGAGGGACACCTTTATTGTCACACTATGTAAGATATGACGTTTGATGCAATCAAAGTGTCTTCCAGGAATAGCAATAAGAGTAGGTCTCACGGTCGGAGGCGTAATGACTACGTCCTACAAATATTGGGTATGTCCATCACACCGTTCTACCAACGACATGACTTCATTGTCAAATAGACGCCATGTCACATGATCGGGAAACCTCGATCATCGATTGCACAATGAACCAGTCAAATAGAGGCTACTGGGGACATGGTTGTTTTACGTATCACACCTGTATTAATGTTTCCGCTTAATACAGTTATAGCATGACACAAAAACGCATTATGAACAAATGAGATATGATAAATAAAACTCTTTATTAAGTGCCTCTAGGGCATATCTCCTTCAGTCTCCCACTTGCACTAGAGTACAACTTAATCTAGTTTACAACTTGGTAAAAGCCGGACACCCATAGCATCTTGGTGTTTCACGTGCTTGTCAAGCAGGAGAGGCTTTGTCAACGGATCTGCCACATTCAGATCCGTATGTATTTTGCAAATCTTCACTTCACCTCCTTGTACGTACTGTCGTATCACATGGAAGCGTCGGAGTATGTGTTTGGTAGTTGAGTGAGACCTCGGTTCCTTCGCGTTAGCAATGGCGCCCGTATTGTCGCAGTATAGGGTTACGGGGTCTTGCGCGCTAGGGAACACTCCAAGCTCGATGATGAACTTCCTCAGCCACACAGCTTCATTCGCGGCTTCAAAAGCGGCAATGTACTCCGATTCCATTGTAGATTGGGCCACGATGGGTTGCTTCCCACTCCTCCAGCATACAGCGCCTCCGTTCACCTTGAACACATATCCTGTCTGTGACTTAGAGTCATCCGGGTCTGAGCAGAAACTTGCATCAACGTAACCTGTTACGCCAAGTTCTTCCTCACAGTCCCCATACACAAGGAACATTTCCTTTGTATGCTTGAGATTCTAAAGAATGCTTTTAACAGCAACCCAATGATCCTTTCCAGGATTACTTTGGAACCGGCTCGTCAAACTAAGAGCCAATGCTACATCTGGTCGAGTACTTAACATGGCATACATGATCGATCCTATGGCTGAAGCATAGGGATGTTTAGTCATCTCGACTTTATCATGTTCCGTCACCGGACACTGTGCCTTGCTCAATACCTTATTCTTGACAACCGGCAGAAAACCCTTCTTTGCCGTCTCCATACCGAACCGTTTCAGTATCTTGTCAATATAAGTACTCTGACTTAACGCTAATAGACGTCTTGATCTATCACGATAGATCTTAATGCCTAAAACGTATGCAGCTTCTCCTAAGTCCTTCATAAAAAATTTACTGTTTAAATATTTCTTGACGCTATTCAGAAGTTCCACATTGTCCCCTATTAGTAGTATATCATCAACATATAGTACTAGGAACACAACTGAGCTCCCACTCATTTTAAATGCAGGTCTCTTCGCTATTTTGGACAAATCCAAAATCTTTGATCACCTCATCAAAGCGAAGATTCCAGCTCCGAGATGCTTGCTTCAGTCCATAAATGGAACGCTGAAGCCTGCATACCTTGCCAGCATTTTCTGGATCGACAAAACCTTCAGGTTGTATCATATACAACTCTTTCTCAATGTTACCATTTAGGAAGGCTGTTTTGACATCCATTTGCCATATCTCATAGTCATAATATGCGGCAACTGCTAGCAAAATCCGAATAGACTTTAGCATCGCTACCGGTGAAAAAGTTTCATCGTAGTCAATCCCATGAACTTGTCGGAAACCCTTTGCGTCAAGCCGAGCTTTATAGACGGTCACATTACCATCAGCATCAGTCTTCTTCTTAAAGATCCATTTATTCTCGACGGCCTTGCGCCCTTCGGGAATCTCCATCAAAGTCCACACTTTGTTATCATACATGGATCCTATTTCGGATTTCATGGCTTCAAGCCATTTCTCGGACTCAGGACTAGCCATAGCCTCTTTGTAGTTCGTAGGTTCGTCTTGTTCAATCAACATGACGGTGCAAACCATGTTGCCATACCATTCAGGGGCGATCCGAGATCTCCCTGACCTACGAGGTAGAATAGCACCCTCGACATCTTTTCCCACTCCATCTGTGGAGGACGTTTCCGGAACAGCTTCCGTTGCGCCACTCGGAATTTCGAGTTCAGGGTCAACGATCTCGTCGAGGTCTATTTTCCTCCCACTTACTCCTTTGGCGAGAAACTCTTTCTCCAGAAAGGTACCGTTCTTCACGACAAACGTTTTGCCCTCAGCTTGGTTGTAGAAGGTGTATCCTATGGTTTCCCGCGGATACCCTACAAAGACGACTTTCTCCGACTTCGGTTCGAGTTTGTCGGGCTGTAGTTTCTTAACATACGCCTCACAACCCCAGACCTTCAGGAACGACAGCTTAGGTTTCTGGCCATGCCATACCTCATACGGTGTCGTTGCTACGGATTTGGACGGAGCCCTATTTAAAATGAATGCGGCTGTTTCTAACGCATACCCCCAAAAAGACACGGGCAAGTCGGTAAGAGACATCATAGATCGGACGCTATCTAATAGGGTACGATTATGTCGCTCGGACACACCGTTGCGTTGCGGCGTTCCAGCTGGCGTAAGCTGCGGCACGATGCCACAGGCCTTCAGATGTGTGCCAAACTCAAAACTCAAATATTCGCCACCACGATCGGATCGAAGGTGCTTGATTTTCTTGTTGAGTTGATTTTCAACTTCACTTTGAAATTCTTTGAACTTTTCAAATGTTTCAGACTTGTGTTTCATCAAATAGATATACCCATATCTACTCAAGTCATCGGTGAAGGTGACAAAGTAACGATAACCATTGCGTGTCGACACACTTATTGGTCCACACACATCCGTATGTATGACTCCCAATAAGTCCGACGCCCGTTCCATGAAACCATTGAACGGTGTCTTGGTCATTTTGCCCATGAGGCATGGTTCGCATGTGTCGAGGGATCCAAAATCCAACGAGTCCAGAAGTCCATCGGCATGGAGTTTCTTCATGCGTTTTATACCAATATGACCGAGACGGCAATGCCATATATACATGGCGGTATCGCTACTAAGTTTAATCCTCTTGGCATCTATGCTATGGATGTGAGTGCTACGATCGAGATTCAACAAGAATAAACCATTACTCTCGGGAGCATTAACATAAAAGATATCATTCATAGAAATAGCACAACCACTTGATACTGATTTGAATGAATATCCGTCTTGCAACAAGCAAGACCCACTGATAATGTTTACACTCAAGGTTGGTACAAAATAACACTTATTCAGAACCAAAACTAATCCCGACGGTAGATGTAGAGGGAGCGTGCCGACAGCCACCACGTCAACTCTTGATCCGTTGCCGACGCGCATCGTCACCTCATCCTTTGCCAGGCGCCGCTTATTCCGCAACTCCTCCTGAGAGTTACATATATGAGCAACAGAGCCAGTATCAAATACCCAGGTGTTGCTGCGGGCGCAGGTAAGGTACACATCAATAACATGTATATCAAATATACCTTTCTCTTTTCCGACAATCTTACCGGCCTTCTTATCCTCTAGACACTTGGGCAGTTGCGTTTCCAGGGATCTGATGGTCACCACCATCTTGTCCATCTTGATTTCCAATTCGGCCATGTTGAGCATCATAAGAATTTCCGACAGGGATTTTGATGTCCCAATCATGTCGTAGTTCATGATGGCGTCCTTATAGCTAGGGGGCAGCGACAACAGCACCCTATCTATAACCAGCTCTTCTGGGATCACATATCCCAGATCTTTCAGGAGCTGAACGCTGCCATACATATTGGCCAAGTGCTCACTTATATTGCCGTGCTCTTCCATCTGGGCTGAGAAGAAAAGCTTGGTAGCTTCAAACCTCTCATCCTTGACTTGCCGTGCAAAAATAACCATGAGTTCAGTGATTATCTCATAAGCACTCTTGTTCTCAAAATGGTTCTGCAGGTCAGCCTCCATGGCAAAGAGCATGCCACTCCGGACAAAAGAGGAAATCTCTGCCTTTAACTCGTGGACACTCCTAACGAATTCTGAGGCGGTGTTTGCTGGCTGATCACCTAAGGGGGCTTCAAGGATGTAAGCCACCTCGTGGGTATTCAGAATGGACTTCAGATCGCGGAACCAGGATACGAAGTTGGACCCATTGGTCTTCAGCTTTTCTTTCTCAAGGAACAGGGCTAGGTTAAAGGTGGGGTGAGACATCTACAATGGAATTTGCAAAACATAAGACTTTGTTCATAATATTTTGAGTTCAAGTATTTTCGAAAATAACTATAAGAACTCCCACTCAAAACGAGTATCCCTCTCATCGTTTTAGTGATTACACGACCCTAATCCATTGTGCAACCCCTCATCATCAGAGCCGGCAACACAACTTCAAAGGTAGACATCGGAATGTCAATCACAACAACTCTGTGACTCATGCTCGACCTTTCGGTCACCTTGTTCCGAGGCCATGTCTGTACATGCTAGGCTCGCCATAATAACCTTCAACGAAAGTGCTTGTGCAACGTGGCTTACACCCACTGTATGCGAACGACGATATGTCTGACACCCGATCATCACGGCCTGCCTCATAACGTAGAACTTTCTTGGTGGTGCACGTTGAAGGGAGAACACAAATGGTATTTTGGAGGGATCATCTTATATAACTACCGCCGTGTAACTAATATATACTATATATATATATACACACACAATATAAGATGCACTCAAAACATCAAATGTAATGCGACGTGATATGGTCCTTGCGCCGGTGGTCTCCTTCGCGCCAACAGTTCATAAACAATTTAATAAACTTACTGTTGGGGGGATCGTAACCCGGTAGGCCCACCGACCTAGAAGAGTAAGCCGGCCTGGTAGGAACCTGGGCCGGGTCAAGCAGGAAGATATGGGCCGTGTTTCACGTGAGCCGGTGCGCCACGTGTGTCTTGGCCCCCAAGTCAAGAAGGATCTAGAATACTAGAGGCCAAGTACAAGACGGAGTCCCAATAAGGAAGGCGAAGACTTGAAGGACTTAGAGTAGAGTCCGGGTACGATTGTAACCCGGATCACGTCTGTATGTCCAGCGAGACCCGCCGCCTATATAAGGGGGTCTCCTGGTCCTTAGAAGGATAAGCTTTACCAGATCGCAAGTACCACCATTGTAATCTCGAGACCCGGAAGCTAAGGCGCCGAGTCCTCGAAACCCATATCAATAAAGCAGTAGCGGGAAGTAGGTCTTTACCTCGAGACGAGGGGCCGAACCTGGGTAAACCCCTGTTTCCCCACGCCGTGCTAGACAAGCTCCCGATGTCAGAAGTCGCTATGTCCCCATACTCAAGTTTCCACCCGGAAACATCTGCCGTGACAATCCCACGACAGTTGGCGCCCACCGTGGGGCATGCGGCCAAAAACATCATGATTCGTGGAGAAGCGCGGCGCGGTATGGAAAACCTAGCTATCGGCCAGATCCACACGCTTCCAGGAGGGGAGCGGATCGTGGACGACTTTGGCTGGAAAGAAGAAGCAGATCAGCTGGAAACCGGATCTATGATCGCCTTCGGACAGATCAACGTCTTCGTCGGCGTGATCCGGACCACAGGAGCCGGCTCAGATCAGTATGAGCCGGAGTACGGGTCAGAATCCGGGTCAGCCACCATGGCTCAGTCGGATGGAGAAGAATCTGTCGGATCGCCAGAGTGCGAAGTTATGACTATCGAGGAAGAGGCGGCAATTCAAGCACTACAGGATTCCGTCGGAATACCAACAAACGTGTCCGATCTGGATACAGATACCGAGTCAATTCTGCCGCTGTTCGAAGATCGGTGGGGATTTGGGCTCGAAGAAGAGGACCACCCGGTGTCCCCGGGACCCGCGCGACACATGACGGTCCACGTGGTAACGGCGGCTCAGCAAGCCGATGGGGTGGAAGCATCCGTGAGTAGTGAAACAAGCGCAGAAAGAGCCGCCAGACGGGATCGAGAAATTTGGGATCAGAGCAACCTTGGCATGCCACCAGCGGCGTACCCTCCACCACACCCCAATACCGGACCCGTTTTACCAACGTTTGGCGCGGGAGTACAGACACACACGCCAGCACCCGGGACAGCGTTCACAAACCCGATCCTGACCGCGGTGAACGATCAGGCGAGAGCCGGTGCATCGGGAATCCCGGCTCAGAACCCGGGAGAAGTAACAAACACCAATTCAGCTATACAGAGGGAGTTGGAAGATTTAAGGCGAGCCATGGCTAGGGCGAACCAAGAGCGTGCGGATGAAGCCCGGCGCGTAGCAGAGAAGGAACAATCTTTGGCCCAGCAGGAGCAGAGGCTACAAGACGAAAGAAACGCCCTCCAGAGGAGAAGGGACGAGTTAACTGCGGTGCAGAGCAGAAGGCGCGGAAGCCGGCTACCCTTGCCGACTGGAGTCAACACCATAGTGCCCCAAGTCTTGGAATATCAGATGACGCCGGCCAATGCGCCCATAGCAGCGGTTAATCCGGTGATGGGAGCCGGCGCACCACAGGCCGAGTTACGAGGAGCAGGAAGTCCAGCGGGAGGAGCCGGAGCCGGGGAAGCAGCCACAGAACAACTACCTCTGCCACCTCCCAGGTTCACTACTCCCCCGGGTCATTATAATAATCCGGTTGATAATGTTTTTGCAGCCGCACACGCGCTACAGCAGATCCCGTTCGACAATTCGCCAGCCGGTATTGAGGCACGGAGAGCCGTGGATTTGCTGCGCACTGCTGTGGTCCAACAGAACAATAATCCGCGCGGGTCGCAAGCATTCAACTCAGAACCACAAAGGAGTCGTACCAGAAGCCGGCACGGAGAGCCACCAGCAGCAAGATCCATCCAGAACCGGTTAGGACCGGTAAACCCGCAAGGCCAACACCAAAATCAGCAAGTAATCCAGCCGCCACAGCCGGCCGTGTCCGCGGCTCAGTCAATAGTCAATAGTTCAAGAGCAAGACGTGCAGCCGCGGCGGCAGCACCGCCGGCAGCGGGAGCCGGAGCAGCTGGAGCACCAGGAGTCAGAATAGTGACTCCCGCAGCACCTTCTCCTGCGCCGGGTCACACAGGGGGCTCAACTTCAAACTTGACGGGACCAAAGTGTTTGTCAGATGCCATCAGGGCAGAGCCATTTCCAGAAAAATTCAAAGAGCCGACCAAAGTGTGCAATTACGAGCCGAACATGAATCCAGAGACATGGTTGAGCAGTTACGGCATGGCCATGGACATGAAGAACGCTTCACCGAATCTGTGTGCACGCTACATGTATCTTATGTTAGCAGAAGGAGCACCTAAAATTTGGCTAGACCGACTCCCGCCACGCTGTATCAACTCATGGGAGGAACTGAAGGCGGCGTTCATCAAGAACTTCGCCGGAACTTGCAAGAAACAGTACACTGAGGCCGACCTGGATCGATGTGTCATGAGGAAAACCGAGTCAGCCAGACAGTGGATGGGCCGGGTCACAGAAATCTTGCAGTCATCCCTCAACATCTCGGCACACACAGCTATATCATACATGGAGAAAAACTGCGGCTTTGAGCCGTTGACACACAAGCTTGGACGTATGAGGGAAGACCCGGCCTGCAACAACATCTCAATAGGGGAAGTGGTGACAACAGCGAATAAATATGCAGCCACGGATAAGAAGCCGGGTGAAACAGAGGAACAACAGAGGAACAATCGGATCAGCGGGGTCGTAACCCAAACCCAAGCCAGAGTAATAACAATCAGAACGGAAATAACAAGCGTCCCTATGAGGGCGGAAATTCAGAGTTCGTAGGCACAACCCAGACGACGGGTTACAGGGGACCAAGACCCGGTGGTAACTTTAGAGGAGGACCTCCGAGAGGTTCGAACTTCAGCGAGATGTATAGCATGCCGTGTCCAAAACACAGCAAGAACGGGAGACCATCCAATCACTCGCTAGCTCAGTGCGCGGACATCAGAGCTTGGATGAGACATGAGCAGGAAGGCCAGAGGAGTCAGAGGAACTTCGGAGGTAGCAGCGGTTTCAATGGAAACAACGGCAACTCGATGGGACCCGGACAGGGGGCTGGGTCAAACGGACCGCCAAACAATAATGCCGGGTCCAGTCAACAACAGAATCAAGTCACAACCGGGTATCAGCAGAACCCGAAAGAGCTTCACAGTCAAGGACAGTATCACGTCTTCACCACCAGCACGTCCAGGAGAGATAGGAAATTAAAAGCAAGAGCCGTCAATGCAGTGGCATCAGCCGTTCCAAGATTCTTGAAGTGGTCAGAGCAAACTATAACTTGGAGTAGAGAAGATCACCCGCCAGCGGTAGAACATCCGGGTCTCCTGGCTCTCGTCGTGGCACCACAAGTGGACGGGTTCTCCCTGAATAAAGTTCTGATGGACGGAGGAAGCAGCATCAATATCTTATACCTCGATACTTTCAGAAGGATGGGTCTGACCCAAGACCGCCTTACCCCTACATCTACGATCTTCCACGGCATAGTCCCAGGGAAGTCGGCACATCCGATTGGCCAGATCAGCCTTGAGGTGGCATTCGGAGTGAGCAAAGAGCAATTCAGGTCGGAGTTCCTGACGTTTGAGGTTGTTGATTTAAAAAGTCCGTATCACGCTCTATTCGGGAGGCCGGCTTACGCCAAATTCATGGCTCGGCCCTGTTATGTGTACCTCAAACTGAAGATGCCAGGACCCCAGGGAATAATCACAGTAGAGGGAAGCAAGACTATGGCTGCAGAGTGTGACAACGGGGATGCCATCATGGCAGAGCAGGCTTGCTCAGAGGAGGAGCTCAAGTTCTACAAGTCTCAAGTAGACCCGACAGATAAGCGTGTGCTGGAAAAACCGGCTCATGAGGAAGAGAAGAAAAAATTCAAGTCGGCTCAAGATACAAAGATGGTTGATTTTGAAGAAGGGGACTCCTCCAAGCAGTTCTCGGTGGGGACCCACTTGGACCCGAAATAGGAAAGCGAGCTCATCAAGTTCATCCGTGAGAATCGGGACATCTTCGCATGGTCTCCTTCAGACATGCCGGGTGTCCCGAGTGAACTTGCTGAGCACAGCTTACATGTTGATCCAAAGGCAAAGCCGGTAAAACAAGGACTACGTCGTCTCAACGCGGAGAGGAAAAAGATCGTCGGAGAGGAGGTAGCTCGTTTGCTTGCAGCCGGGTTTATCATGGAAGTCTACCATCCCAAGTGGCTGGCTAACCCGGTCCTAGTTCTGAAGAAAAACGGAGAGTGGCGCATGTGCATTGACTACACCAGCTTGAACAAGGTCTGCCCGAAAGACCCCTTTGCATTACCGCGTATAGATCAGATCATCGATGCCACAGCCGGTAGCGAGTTGTTATGTTTCCTGGACGCATATTCCGGGTATCATCAGATCAAGCTCAATGTTGACGACCAGGAGAAGACGTCGTTCATCACCCCTTTCGGTGCTTTCTGTTACAAAAACATGACCTTTGGCCTCAAGAATGCAGGTGCCACCTACCAAAGGTGCATCCAGAATTGTTTCCAGAACCAAATCGGTCGCAACGTGCATGCCTATGTCGATGATGTCGTGATCAAGTCACAGAAAGCCGGGTCACTCCTGGAGGACCTAAAGGAGACCTTCGCCAACCTGCGCAAATATCAGATGAAGTTAAACCCGACCAAGTGCGTGTTCGGAGTTCCGGCCGGCATGTTGCTGGGTTTCATAGTCTCAGAGAGAGGGATAGAAGCTAACCCGGCTAAAATTAAGGCTATCATGAACCTTAAGAAGCCGGAGTGCGTTAATGATGTCCAGAAGCTGACAGGGTGTGTCACAGCCCTGAGCCGGTTCATTGCAAGGATGGGAGAGAAAGCTCTTCCACTATACAAGCTGTTGAATAAGTCAGATAAGTTTGTCTGGGGCCAGGAGGCAGATGACGCCTTTGAAGACCTAAAGAAGACATTGTCCACAGCTCCAGTGTTAGCGGCTCCCACAAGCAAGGAGCCGATGTTGTTATACGTTTCCGCAAATTCCAGAGCCGTCAGTGCTGTGGTCGTGGTGGAGCGCAAGGAAGAAGGAAAGGAGTACCCAATTCAAAGGCCGGTTTACTATGTTAGTGAAGCTCTCACAGAGTCCAAGCAGAGGTACCCGCAGTGGCAGAAGTTGGTCTACGACGTCTTTATGGCAAGCCGGAAGATGCCACACTATTTTCAGGAACACCCCATCACTGTGGTGAGTTCTGCTCCCTTAGCGGAAATCATCGGAAACAGAGAAGCTACAGGCAGGATCGCAAAGTGGGCCATCGAGATGGGGCCTTATCATATCAACTACGAGCCAAGAACAGCAATCAAGTCACAGGCCTTGGTGGATTTCGTCAATGATTGGACAGAGTTTGACCCCCTACCTCCGCCTCCAAGCGCCAAGCATTGGATTATGCACTTCGACGGGTCAAAGCAGTTTGAAGGCTCGGGAGCCGGCGTTGTACTAACTTCGCCAAAAGGAGACAAGTTGAGTTACGTCCTGCAGATACATTTCGAACCATGCACCAATAACGTTGCAGAGTATGAGGCCTTATTACACGGTTTGAAAGTCGCTAGAGAGATGAATATCAAAAGAATCATGTGCTATGGAGACTCTGACCTTGTGGCTCAGCAAGTTTCAGGAACCTGGGATAGAAAAGACGCCAACATGGCGGCTTACAGGAGAGAAGTAGATCGTATCGCCGGCTTCTTCTCCGGCTACCAAGTTGACCATATTGACAGACGAAAGAATGAGGCGGCCGACGCCTTATCACGACTCGGTTCTAGCAGAGAGCCGGTGCCTCCAAACGTATTCCTCGCCGAGTTACATCATCCCTCGGTCAAGCTGCCGACAGAAGAAGAGTTAGCAAACCCTGATGACCCGGAGTCACAGCTAGTCGCAGCCGTACATCAAACACCGTCCTGGACTGATCCGTATATGGCTTACCTGCAAAGGGAAGAATTAACTCAAGACGAAGTACTAGCACGACAGATTGTGCGCCGGGCTAAGGGTTACGTTATCATCAATGGCGAGTTACACAAGAGGAGCACGTCCGGGGTATTCTTACGATGCGTCTCACCAGAGGAAGGCCGGAAAATTCTCCAGGAGATTCACGCAGGGGACTGCGGACATCACGCGTCCACAAGATCGATGGTGGCCAAAGCATACAGGCACGGATTCTTTTGGCTGACGGCCCTGGCCGATGCAGAAAATATAGCCCGGGTTTGCGATGGATGCCAGCGATACGCAAGGCAGATTCATATTCCGGCTCAAGACCTGAAGACCATCCCAATAACATGGCCCTTTGCAGTTTGGGGCATGGACATGGTGGGACCTTTCCAGACTTCACCCAATAAAAAGACTCACCTACTGGTCGCAGTGGACAAATTCACAAAGTGGGTAGAGGTGCAAGCCGTCAACAGTTGCACAGCAGCAACAGCCGTCAAGTTCCTGAAGAAAATCATATATCGTTTTGGGTATCCTCACAGCATCATCACGGATAATGGGACAAATTTTTCACTTGGAGAGATGCAGATATTTTGCAAAGAGAACGGCATCCGGCTCGACCTTGCTTCAGTTTCACACCCTCAGTCGAACGGCCAAGTGGAGAGGACAAACCAAGAGCTGCTAAGAGGCATCAAGCCAAGACTCCGGGTTCCATTAATCAGAGCCGCCGGGTGCTGGGAAGAGGAGCTCCCATCAGTCGTCTGGAGCATAAACACAACCCCAAATAAATCAACAGACTTCACTCCCTTCTTCATGGTTTATGGGGCAGAAGCCGTGTTACCCAGCGACATTATCCATGATTCTCCGAGAGTGGCAAACTATGTTGAAACTGAGAACGAGCAAGCCCGGCAAAATTCAGTTGATATGCTTGAGGAGGCAAGAGAGCTAGCCCTGGAAAGGTCAGCCCTATACCAGCAAGACCTGAGGCGTTATCACAGCCGCTGGGTTAAATCAAGAGCTTTCCAGGAAGGAGACTTGGTCTTGAGGCTAGCCCAGAACAAGACCGGCTTCCACAAGCTAACTCCCCCATGGGAAGGCCCCTTCGTGGTAAGCCGGAACTTGCACAACGGGTCTTATTACCTGGTGGATGCCAGAGAGCAAGCTACAAGGACAGGAAACAATACAGACCATACAAGGAACCCGTTGACAGAGAACGACAGGCCTTGGAATATAGCAGAACTTCGACCATACTACACTTAGGTTTTGTGAGCCCCCGGATGAGACGGGCTCCACCTTTTTGTATCTCTTTTGTTTAAAGGCAGCAGGTTTCAGACGCGCTCTTTTCCTTACCAGGGTACCTAAGGGGACTGGAAGGTTTTTAATGAGGCGGCTTGCTAGCTATGTACATATTATATGATCAATAAAGTGAGGAAGGCACCTCTAAGAAGAAAAGAGTATTGTGTTTTCAGTTCCTTATTCTTTATATGATCAGGGTCTTGGGGGCTTACCAACTAAGAAAGTTGTAAGTTGCAAACTCATGACCCGGCAAAAAAGCCAAAATTATTCTTGGTTCCTTGCCTGCTAGCTTGATGTTATTCTCATCTTATATATGACCAGATGCTAAAATCCGGCTTTCAATCTAGCTATGAAGCCCATGGGGACTTAGCAGACCCTGATTGCGCGAGAATTTTATGCACAGAGTCAAGAGAAAGCCGGCTATGCAGAGAGCTAAAGAAATCAAAAGGGTCATCTAAACCAACAAAGACTTGCACAAATTCTCAAAAGATGGTTTGTTATACGAAGAGTACTCAGAGGCACACGAAGGTGCACCAGAAAAGGTATAACAAGTATTTACATCTAACCTATTACAGGCCATGAAGACCAATATAATGTTGCAGGAAGTTAAGTTAGGTCGAAAGTTTGTAAGCCGGTACATAAGTCGGCGTTCGGAACATCTGGGCGGTCTATTGGTGTGGAGGAGCCGGTGCAGATCCTTGCCCAAGGTCCCTCGTATCCTTTGTAGTTCCGCTTCGTGGCCTCTGCAAAACGACCGAAGACAAGGCTTCAAAGCCGTCAAGATCGGAGGATCGAGAGGGAGCTGGAATGTCGGGAGTTGAGCTTGAGGGGTTCGCACTTGTTGGGAAGGGCGTGAAGAGTTGCGGCGCCTCTTCTACCGGCTTCCATAAGTTGATCGGCTCCGGCGGGACCTCCTTGATGGCATGGTTGTCTTCGTCGTAAGCAGCTTGGAACTCGTTCAGTGCCAACCCATTGGTAATTTGACAAGCCGGACGCCGAACGGATTTCACGAGCTTCCCATATATCTTTGAGGTCTCAGTGCCATCAGGCTGGAATTCAGGGAAGCCCTTCGTGAGCTTGGCCGGGTCAAGGTTGGGGTAGTATGCCTTCGCCAATGCAAGTGTACGGATAGCACCCTTGCGACAGGCAGACGCCTTCCATCGCTCCATCAGCATAGGCACCACAGAGGTGGCGGCGAGAAAATCCGGAAGACCCGGAGGACATTCCCCAGAAGAAGTAGACGCCTTGATCATCTCGGCGCAGCCGAAGTAGAGTCGGCGGGTGACGCCATATATGGCCTGAATTTTCTCAAGTGTTCCCTTTATGGTCACCCCCTGAGCCGGACCTGGCAGGGAGCAAACGGAGGATAAGGAAACCTGCGATGACAAAGCAATACAAGAAAGAAAAGGCAAGAAGAAGACTCACCGAAGACAGCAACGGCCAAGTTATGAACGAGCTTCTTTATTTTCTCCAGCTCGGAGACTACTCTTTGCAGCTCAAGAGCCTTCACCTGTATGGCGAGCTCTTGTTCGTGCACCTTCTTCCGCAAAGCCTCATTGTCAGTTTGAAGCCGTTTTAGGGCTTCTTCTTGAAGCTTCAGCTGTTCCTCAGCCTTCTCACGAAGGCCGGCTTCACGCGCAAGTTCATGGCGTGTTTCGCTGTTGCTCTCGGCGGTGGCTTTCGAAAACTCCTGCAGAGGGAACATATATTTATCAAGAGAGACAAAAATATCAGGAAGCAGTTTATAAAGTAATGACGGTATCTCAAAGAAGACCCGGAGCGCAGCAAGCTACTGCTCCGACTCTTGGGGACTACTCATTGTAAAAGTTCACTAGTAAGAAAGACCCGGAGCGCAACAAGCTACTGCTCCGACTCTTGGGGACTACTCATTGCAAAAGTTCACTAGTAAGAAAGACCCGGAGCGCACCAAGCTACTGCTCCGACTCTTGGGGACTACTTCAAAGAAACATTTCTATTGAGACAGGTTCCCTATCATGCAAGTACTAAGCATTTACCTAAGTAAAGTCTAAGCACTTGGGGACTACTAGAGGGAACATACCTGGTAGCGGAAGTGCAGATAGTTGCGCAGCTGAGACTCCTCCTTTCGCACCCTGGAGAGTCGCTTATGGATTCTCTCAAAAAGTTCTGGAAACTCCAAGGTGGTGTAAGGAGTTTCGTCTTCAGAGTCCGATTCTTCGGTTTCCTTGACCTGTTCCTTGCCTGCGGCACGGGCAGCAGGCCCTTCCTCAGCCTTAAGTTCCGGCTCAAGGACCTTCGCCACGGAAGTTGAAGGCGTGGCGGGATCTTGAAAGCCGGTGCCCGTTACAGCGACATCCGGTTCTTCCAGAATAACAGGAAGATCGGACTTTGGAGGGGAAGAAGAGTCTGGAATGGGAGAGTCGGTTCAATTGGTTTCTCAGCTTGAGTTTCTTCAACCTCAGGCTCAGCTGGAGGGGTTGCGATAGCGTCAGGGGTTTCCTCATCACTGAGGATGGCTTGGGCTCTGGAAAAGTATAAAGACATGCAAGGAACAATAAGTGGGCTAAAGCGAAGACATGGTGCAAAGTAAAACTAGGACTTACCCCTTGTTGATGACAAAGTCGGAGGGAAGAGCCTCTCAGTCGGAACCTGAGGAGCAGGACATAGACCGGGATTTAGAAACCCGGAGGCGACCTGCCAAAGGATAACGTGCATCGGGGGAAGTCTGATGAGCGTTTCTCCCGCGGGGAGAAGGACTGTTTGGGATACCTGAGGAGAGCTCTTCGGAAGATGCGGACGAGCGAGTCCTTCGACGTTTAGGCGTCACCTCATCCTTGTCCTGCGCAGACGGACAAGTTTGAGAGCCGGAAGCAGCTTCTAGATCGATGAAACGAGAGCGTGGTATCAATTGTACCGCGTTACGGGCCCGCTTTGCTCCAGCCGGTGGAGAAGGAGGTGTCGGAGCCTTGGTGGAGTCTTGTTCACCTTGACCTGGAATGTGGGGAGTATGAGAAGAAGTGTCGTCTTCAAGATCGGCTTCTAGGAGTTTTTTCCAAAGCCGGTCCATGGAGTCAAGCTCACCTTCGCCTGCTTCTTCTTCTTCATCTGAATTTTGTTCCGACTCATTTTCTTGGTCGGAGGAGACGGGCGTTTCATCGGCGGCGTTCCACCAGTCTTCAGTGACCTGATGAAGGGATAGAGGCATTCATGGAGTACTGAAATACAGAAAGGATAAAAAGAAAGAAGTATAAGAGATAGAGGGGAGCAAGTTAAGTACCTTTGGAGCCGGGTTCTCGGAGCAGAAGGGGAGGAGCCCGTTGAGTGTTATCGTAGCGACAGACTCGGACAAAAGTTTCTTAGAAGTTCGGATGACTTCTTCATCTTCCGGCTCTTCAAAGGTGAACCGGAGACAGTCAGAGGGAATGTTGGTGTAGTCGCAAATAAGTTTGGGACGGATGGATAGTGGTTTTATACACCACCCGACCCAGCATTTGACCAGATCGGTGCCTTTGAGGCCGTGGGCCTTGAGAGCTCGGATCCTGGAAAGAGTGGGGGCCAAGGCCGCGCGGTTCTTGGCATAGGAGTTGGTTGATTCTCCTAGCACGAGAGGCTCAACGCGGAAACCCGGCAGTTTGGGTTGGCCCTTGGGAGAGGTGTCCTTGCAATAGAAAAAGGTTGATTGCCAGGCTCGAGGATGGCTGTTGAGTTTGAGAGCCGGAAAAAGGGAGTCTCGGCGCCGTTGGATCGCGACTCCCCCGCAAACATTTAAAGGAAGAGTGGCGGAGGAGCGTTGTGGATTGCAATAAAAGAACTCAAGAAAGAGGTCAATAGAGGGTTCCATTTGAAGATAGTCCTCGCATAGAACGGTGAAGTTTGAAATGGAAAGAATTGAATTCGGGGCCAGGTCTTGAGGCCTAAGGCCATAGTAGGCGAGCAGAGTGCGAAAGAAGAGGGAACCCGGAGGTTTAAAGCCGCGACTGAGGTGATCGGTAAATATTATTACCTCATCACCCTGAGGAGCCGGCACGACCTCGTTGCCAGGGGCACGCCAGCGGATGATGTCTTGGGCTTGAAGGTCGCCGGAGTCGACCAAGTCCTGCAGCTTGGCGATAGAGACAGTTGATCCAGTCCAGCTCCCGGAAGCAGGTGCTACGGCGGCGACGCCAGAAGCGGAGGCACCAGCGGTAGCTTTGGCCTTCTTCAGGTTGGCCTTAGCAGCGGCGGCCGCGGCGGCGGCGGCGGGGCCCTTGCTCGCAACTTTTTTCCCCATTTGAAGGAGGTTGCCGAGATCTAGATCTAAAGAGGGATTAGGAGAAAAGGGCGGCTGCTAGATGAATGTGGCGCAGCGGCGGACGCGGCTGGAAGCAGGAAAAGGGCGGCGGCGCTAGCTGGCTCCGGCGAAGGTTGGAGAGCTCGAGCTCGGGAGTGACAGCGGCGGCGCTGGAGGAAGAAGAAGGAGTGGGGGCGCACGGGGGAAATGGTCGCTTTTTTCCCCGTCCCCACTTATTTATATCCCAAGTGGGAGTTGACCTAGGGGCAAAACAGGAAGAATCCGAGGATAATCATGGCTTTGGGGAACCATATCCAAGGTGTCAGATTTTGTACCTGACAGAATCTTGGGTTCCCGAGATGGACGCACGACTCCTCGATTCTCGCGAAAGGATAAGCATTAAAAATGTCGTTGACTCCGGAGGTTGACCGACGTCTTCGAGGAAGTGTAAAGAAAGCTGAAAATCGCTAAGTTTGGAAGTGGAAGTCGGCAGGCGATGGCCGGGTTAGGAACGGGCCGCCAGTAAGAGCCGGCCAAACCGACACCTGTGTGCTCGCTTGCTTAATAAGTTGTTTATTGCTTTTCAGATGATAACCCGGACAAAAGAAGTGACGGCTTCCCCAAGATTATGCCCAAGAGTGTGAGGCGAAGCAAGTCAATTCTGATGTCCAAGTTATCCTGGGGGCTACTGTTGGGGGGATCGTAACCCGGTAGGCCCACCGACCTAGAAGAGTAAGCCGGCCTGGTAGGAACCTGGGCCGGGTCAAGCAGGAAGATATGGGCCGTGTTTCACGTGAGCCGGTGCGCCACGTGTGTCTTGGCCCCCAAGTCAAGAAGGATCTAGAATACTAGAGGCCAAGTACAAGACGGAGTCCCAATAAGGAAGGCGAAGACTTGAAGGACTTAGAGTAGAGTCCGGGTACGATTGTAACCCGGATCACGTCTGTATGTCCAGCGAGACCCGCCGCCTATATAAGGGGGTCTCCTGGTCCTTAGAAGGATAAGCTTTACCAGATCGCAAGTACCACCATTGTAATCTTGAGACCCGGAAGCTAAGGCACCGAGTCCTCGAAACCCATATCAATAAAGCAGTAGCAGGAAGTAGGTCTTTACCTCGAGACGAGGGGCCGAACCTGGGTAAACCCCTGTTTCCCCACGCCGTGCTAGACAAGCTCCCGATGTCAGAAGTCGCTATGTCCCCATACTCAAGTTTCCACCCGGAAACATCTGCCGTGACAATCCCACGACACTTACCTTGACCATATCACACAGCCCCTGCAAAATAAAGTTAGACGCCTCTACTTTATCTTTTGCATATTTTACGTGGCTTGGGGCTTTCGTAAATAGAACCGCTTCATACCTACGAACCTACGACCACAACAACGATCAAATAATTGCATATTTATTCATCCCTTTCGGGCCCTCCATTGAAAATGCAAAGCCAACTAAAGAGAGAGAGACAGACACCCGCCAGCCACATATACGGAACCAGCCGTATGTCTGTTGTGGAACCAGTCTCGCGTAAGCGTACGCGTAAGGTCGGTCCGGGCCGCTTCATCAGCTCGATGCTGCCGGCAGTGCAAGTGCACGCGAGAGGGTAGCAAATAATGAGAACGTTGCCCCCGTGAAAAACACGGGTGCAGCTAGCGCACAGCTATATCTACGCATAGATCGGCTCTGATACCACTGAAGGGGATCGCATGCAGAAAACAAAATTTTTCCTAACATCGATAACCTTAAACTAGCCAGAATCTATACTATGCAGATATAGTATTACGCAGGGGGTTCGGTGCACATACCCTTGTAGACCGAAAAGCGGGGATTATGCTCCCCCACAAGCGTTGTCGATGAAGCCGACGAAGACTTCGATGCCGTGTAGAGGAAGCAGACCTCTAGCACCACTAGCGTGGTGCCTCGCAGGGCGTCACACACGTACGGTGAAGCCGACGAACTCCGGGCTCCGATCCAAAGACGAAGCAGCGGAAGACTGGGACCGGAAGACCAGCAGCGCGGCGGCGTGCGTATGGTGGAGAAAACTTATCCTTGGCGCAACTCCAAACTGGGGAGTCACGGGATCCAAGGAGAGAGAGAGAGAAATTGGTGTGTCTTTAAAGGCCAGGGGTACCCATGTATATATAGGAGCCCGGGGGGCTGCCCAACCTGCCAGGCTGGCGGTGTGGGACTAAACCCACACCCCAGCCGGCCAAGGTGGTGCGCCGGCCCTAGGTGGGCCCCACTTGGCCCACCTAGGCCGGCCCCTCCCCCATGCGCACCAAGGAGGGGGGCTTCCCCCCCTCATGGGCCTTCTTTCCACCAGAAGGCCCATTTAAGGTATTTAGCCTTTAAAAATTCAGAAAAAATCAAAATAAAATATATTTAACTATTAATTACACTAATTAATATTAAATACATATTACATAATTTATTCTGGCTCCGAAAACTATTTCGTCGCTGCCCGATCTCCATCGGAACTTTCCCGGGACGTTCCCGGTCTCTCTTTTCCTATTTTTCTCTTCCGGTAAAATGTCGACTCCCCTTAAGCGTGTTACCCTAGCGGTTCGATTATCTCACCAGACATGATCGAGACTCCTCTCCGATCAATGACTAATTCGTGGACCTTGGATACCCAGAATTAATCCCTGCGAGATAACGAATACTTTTCCTATCGAACCTGGACGTCCGAGTCTTAAACCTTTTGCCATGCGATACTTAGTGTGTCCGAGACTCGTTCATAGATATCTCCATACCTAGCTTGATCTCGTTACCGACACCGCTAACTTCTACTCGTCCATGATCTTATGTCCTGGTGACCTAGTCACACGCTTGCAAGCTCTTTTGACATAATCTCACCGAGTGGGCCCCAGAGTATCTATCCTGCTATGGGACTGGCAAATCCCGCTCTTGACCCCCCGTCTCAACATACTCCTTTCCGACACCCGAGAGGGACACCTTTATTGTCACACTATGTAAGATATGACGTTTGATGCAATCAAAGTGTCTTCCAGGAATAGCAATAAGAGTAGGTCTCACGGTCGGAGGCGTAATGACTACGTCCTACAAATATTGGGTATGTCCATCACACCGTTCTACCAACGACATGACTTCATTGTCAAATAGACGCCATGTCACATGATCGGGAAACCTCGATCATCGATTGCACAATGAACCAGTCAAATAGAGGCTACTGGGGACCTGGTTGTTTTACGTATCACACCTGTATTAATGTTTCCGCTTAATACAGTTATAGCATGACACAAAAACGCATTATGAACAAATGAGATATGATAAATAAAACTCTTTATTAAGTGCCTCTAGGGCATATCTCCTTCAGCCAGACCTAGTGGAGGCGCGGCTCCCCCATTGGCCATATACAATCTTAGAGGTAGCTGTCACTCCCCCAGATTAAATAGAGACATGAACCCACTATCGAGCATAAATACCCCCTCTTGGAGTCACAAGCATCTACTCGGCCAGAGCATCTACTAGTAACGGAAAGCATGCAAGATCATAAATAACGCACTCACAAGATATATTATGAAGCAAATGACATAGTACTCAATTATTCATCGGATCCCAGCAAACACAACATGTAGCATTACATAAAGATGATCTTGATCATGATAGGCAGCTCACAAGATCTAAACATGATGGCACAATAGGAGAAGACAACCATCTAGCTACTGCTATGGACCCGTAGTCCAAGGATGAACTACTCACGCATCAGTCTGGAGGCGGGCATGGTGATGTAGAGCCCTCCGGTGATGATTCCCCTCTCCGGCAGGGTGCCGGGAAGAGCTTCTGAACCCTCCCGAACTAGGGTTGACGGCAGCGGCGGCTCTGGAACGTATCGTGGAAAAGTGTTCGGGTGCTAGGTCTTATTTTGTCGGGGGGTATAAGTAGGCGAAAGGGCGAAGGCGGTGGAGGCCCGAGGGCCCCACACCATGTCCCAACGCGGCAGGGGGTGGACCCGCGCCGCCACATGGTGTGGGCGCCTCGGTGCCCTACTCCGTCTCGTTTTCGATGTTCTGGATGCTTCCGGGAAAAATAGGGACTTTGACTTTTGTTTCGTCCAATTCCGAGAATATTTCCTTAACAGCTTTTCTGAAACCAAAAACAGCAGAAAACAGGGAACTGGCACTGTGGCATCTTGTTAATAGGTTAGTCCCAGAAAATGCACAAGAACCATATAAAGTGTATATAAAACATGTAGCAATTGGTATAATATAAGCATGGAACGTAAAAAATTATAGATACGTTTGAGACGTATCAAGCATCCCCAAGCTTTGTTCTACTCGTCCCGAGTAGGTAAAACGATAACAAGAATAATTTCTGAAGTGACATGCTTTCACACAATCTTGATCATATAATAATGTAATGCATGTAAATTGAGATCAAATGAATAAAAGCTGTAGTTTATATTAATATCAAATGAGTAATGAGTAAACAAGTAGGAAGAACAAAGTAAAACTTTCAATGAATCAATACTAGAGAACAATCAACCGTGCAAAGTAGATATTAAAGATGATTTAAGCTTCAAGAATAACAATATAATCATCTAATGCATCCAACACTGATGACAACTTTGTGAAAGGTCAAGTCAAGCAATAACAATATGCACGTAGAAAATCATCTCTCTATTTGTTCACTTAAAAACAAGCAAGCGTTCAGCGTTGGTTCCTGGCACCAGGATGTTGTGGCTAAAAGAATGATAAGGGGGGTTTGGAAGGCCAACGGAAGAAGGTCTTACACAGCTGAAAGTGATCATTGGACAAGAGGAAGTCTTATAATCGAAGCTATGCAAGGAGTAGTGCTTGCCACACAACGGATGCACATAGAGATATAAGTGTATGAAAGCTCTCCAATGGAACTAGTGGGGGTGCATCCAACTTGCTTGCTCATGAAGACCTGGAGCACTTTTGAGGAGGCTCATCATTGGAATATACAAGCCAAGTTCTATAATGTAAAGTTCCCCACATAGTTATGCAAGTAAAACATGAAAACTCTCTCATATGGAGTAAAGGTGCTAAACATGAGCACAAATGATGACTATGAATAGTACAGGTGCTATAACATGAGCACCAGTGTGGATAAAGAGTAGTAATGTTGCCCCCCTTTTTATTTTTCTTTCTTTCTTTTTTTCTCTTTTTCTATTTTTTTTTAACCTTTTCTGTTTCTCTTTTCGATGGCCTCCATGGCTCTTTTCACTTTTAGGGGCAAACATTCTAATATGACAAAACACTTTTGATACAAGTAACTCATAAGGAATAAAACATAGTGTATGAAACGGTGCCTCTGCCAGTGTAGCAGGATATGCAATGATCTAGCGTAAAATGGGTAAAACCGCACATCAGCTGTAAATAATCATGCAAGGCAATATATAAATGATAAATGACAACAAGTCATGTAATGTAAGATGAAAGTTGCATGGCAATATATCTCGGAACAGCTATGGAAATGCTGTAGTAGGTAGGTATGGTGGATGTTTTGAGAAAGATATTTGGCTTATGTGTAGGAGAACATGATGAAGATCTCCCACGAGTTTTGGATGTACCCGCGAAGTATGCACCAACTCTCAATGTGAGAAAGGGCAATGCAAAGTACCGAAGAGGCTAGCAAATATGGTGCAGGAAGTGCCATGAAAACCGCAGCTTAGAACTCGCAAGCAAAAAGATTCCAACTAGAAATATGATCTTACAAGGCATAATGAAAATCACTCCATTAGGGACTGTGGAAAATGAACAAGTCACTGTTGGGACCCCGACCGAAGCGCATAACACAAAGTTATTACGGTTGTTTTTAACATTAGAAGTCATATATCATCATGCTATCAACTGGATATTTAAGTGTGGCACAACTTCAAGTTTTCTAGACCAACCATTAATCATTCCACTTTACTAAACCATCATGTTTACCATTAAGCATATTAATATCTCAAAACAACATTAATGATTCAAGTGACACAATTTAATGATCTACAAGATTATGTATCATTTCATCATACCATCTACCACATTTAACATTTTCTGTTCCTAACCAAACACCAATCAACTTATCTAAAAATAAACTCTACAAGTATTTAACAATGAGATATGAGAGTATAATATAAGAAAACTAACAGGTCTAACAAGAGATGCATGAAAAACAAGAGCTAATAGTATTGAAATAACATAGAAGAATACTCAACAAATAATAGTGAAGAATACGAGTATTCATAAGAAAAAGCGGAGCGTGTCTCTCTCCCACAAAGGAATGCTAGGATCCATTTTATTCAGAGAATGAAAATAAAAAAAATAAAACAAAAACAAACAGACGCTTCAAGTAAAGCACATAGGATGTGTCGGAATTAAAATATAGTTTCACTAGAGAGGACCTGATATTTTGTTGATAAAGAAGGGGATGCCTTGGGAGGCATCCCCAAGATTAGACGCTTGAGTCTTCTTGAAATATGCTTGGGTGACCCACGGGGGCATCCCCAAGCTTAGGCTCTTTCATCTTCTTGATCACATCACATCATCCTTCTCTCTTGATCCTTGAAAACTTCCTCCACACCAAAATCAAAGTAAACTTCATTAGAGGGTTAGTGCATAATCAAAAATTCTTATATTATGCATGAACAAAACCATTACACATGCTACTGGACATTAGCTACAGCCACTGGTATTTTATGGAACAAAAAGATCTATTCAAAAACAGCAAAAGGAGCAATGCAAAATAAATGGCAGAATCTGTCAAAAACAGAACAGTCTGTAAAGACGAATTTTTTCGAGGTACTTAATTTTCTCAAATCAGAAAACTCAAAACTAATGAAAGTTGCATACATATCTGAGGATCACGCACAAAAAATCCCAGGTCATTTTGATTTTTCTGTGAATTCTTACGAATTAAACGGTGGACAGCAGAAAAAATTGTTACTGCGCAGAAATCCAAATCTAGCATCAACTTTCTACTAGAGGCTTAACTTGACACAACAATGCAATAAAATAAAGATACAAATGAATTGCTACAGAGGTGAGCATGTTCCTTGACTCAACAAAATAAAATAACAGAAATAAAAAGTGGGTTGTCTCCCGTAAGCGATTTTCTTTAACGCCTTCAGCTAGGCACAGAAAGTGATATTCAAGTATTTCCAAGAGATGAAGCATCAACATCAATAATTTCATCCAAGACATAGTTTGTTGTAATGGGTGCTTTAGGTATCCATGAAGGTGTCCTATTACGTAAATCATTACCATCATTTTTAGGCATATTAGAAGGTTTTTGTTTGGGAATGTAGATGAACTTTTGCTCCCTTCCTACAAAGGTCTTCTCTTTCTTAGTTTTAATAGAGGAAAAAATTGAACTTAAAGTTTCCATAGCTTGTTCTAATTCATCTATTTTATGATTATGAGTATCAAGGGTGTTGCTAGTTTCTAAAGCAGTGATTCTTCCATTAATATCCTCTATTGATTCATTACCCTTGCTAGCATTATCAAGAAAAAAATTCTCCATAGATTCCAACCTTTTAATAACATCTTCCAAAGTGATCTCAGTTTTAATTTCTTTTGTAGGTGGTGGTGATCCTACCAAACTCTCAACTAAATTGCAGGCTTCCAAAGCAGGTGTACCAAGAAAGTTACCCCCCGTAAGAGTGTCAAGAACATACCTATACCAACTAGAAATACCAACATAAAAATTCCTAAGAAGGATTAAAGTGGAATGTTTCTTAGTGCATTTTTGATGAGCATCATTTATCCTATACCGTGCATCTTTCAAACTTTCTCCTCCTTGTTGTTTAAATGATCGAACTTTACCATGAATTTATTTTTTAGCAAATTCTAATGCAATCAAAATAAAATAAATAAATAAATGCAAGTAACTATTTTTTTTTTGTATTTTTGATATTAAGCAAACAAGACAGTAATAAAAATAAACTAAGCAAGACAATAACAAAATAAAAATATTGGGTGTGAGAGACTCCCCTTGCAGAAGAGCTTAGTTTCTGTCGGAGAGTGACTCCCACGATACAGGGGTGGTCACACTCTGAAGAGTTGTTCGATGGGGGGGGGGGGCTGAACGCGTTGGTCAAACAACCCTCAACCGGCGCGGCGACGGTGGTCGTCGAGCCTGAGGAGGGACATCACGACAGAGACAGACACCAGCCCGTACCCAGGTTCACGGCCCTCGGGAGGAGGTAACACCGCTACTCCTGCTTGTCTGTATTGCGCTGCAGAGGGTACCGTACAATGAGCTTGCCGAGGGCCCTCTGCGGTTCTGCTGCCCCGCCTGGCCGATTTCCTCGACGAGGCGGTTCTGGAGGTCCCTCCGGCGCTCCATCCCCACCCGCGCATCAGGCGCGGTGCGCTGCACGATTTGGCAGTCGTGCAGCGAGGACGCATGAGAGGCAGCCCTCTGCGCCGCAACCGGAGGTGGTCTCGGTGGTGGCGGAGGCGCATCCGGCGCGGTCGTTCCTGCGCGGCCAGAGTGTTGAACCAGCGAGCGCGACGGAGCGGGGCGCGTCGTCGCGATGTCGACGAGGTGGTGGAGGCGGTCGAGCCAGTGGCCGTGGGCCTCCGGATTGGGCCGGTAGCGGAGAAGCTACTGAGCCATGAGCAGCGCAGTGTGCGGACTGGGCTCTGGACGTCCCTGAGAGGACGCGCTTTGGCGCCGAGACGGATGCGAGGACTCAGCTTCCTCGTGGCGCTCGGGGTAGACGTCCTCGTCGTCGCGGCGGTCGCCGTCGCGGCGATCCTCGCTCTCTGGCTCCTCCACGTGCGGGCCGGTGTTGGCGCGCTCCGCCGTGCGGCTCCCGCGGGGGCGGCCGCGGCGGCCGCGAGTGGTGGCGGCGCCGGGCTCAGTATCAGCCCTGTCAGCTGTGCGCCTGTTGGCGTGTGTCGTGCGAGCGTCCATCCTGGCGCGGAGGCTGGTTGAAGGTTGAAGACGCGCCTCAGCCCCCTACCTGGCGCGCCAAATGTCGGAGAGTGACTCCCACGATACAGGGGTGGTCACACTCTGAAGAGTTGTTCGATGGGGGGGCTGAACGCATTGGTCAAACAACCCTCAACCGGCGCGGCGACGGTGGTCGTCGAGCCTGAGAAGGGACATCACGACAGAGACAGACACCAGCCCGTACCCAGGTTCACGGCCCTCGGGAGGAGGTAACACCGCTACTCCTGCTTGTCTGTATTGCGCTGCAGAGGGTACCGTACAATGAGCTTGCCGAGGGCCCTCTTATGGCAGTGTGGAGCTCAAGTAGGGGAACTCTAAGGTCTTTTTCCTCCTCGAGTGTGTTCGGCTAGGCTACGCTATGGTAGAGTGCCCAAGGTCCGATTGATCGATCCCTTGCTACGGAGGTGCTCCCTCTCCTTTTATAGGCGCCCCGGGCCTCATCCCTACGTCCTGCGCAGTGGAAGGGTTCCCACATGGCGACGAAATGGAGGGGCGGGGTGCACCGCAGCTGGGTTGTCCATGGACTCGGTCCATGGTCGTAAAGCCTTCCCTTGGGGCAGGAAGACCACCGTCCGCGCAGGACGGCCAGCTGGTGCCGCAGAGATCGTGGGGGCGCCTACGGTGACGTCGCCGTTGGAGCGTAGCGCCGACCATCCGCTTTATCACCAAAGGGGAAAGCTTCGTAGTCCGGTGCGGGGGGCACAGCTTCGTTGACCCCTTTAATCACCAGAATGGCAACTGCGGCGTCGTCGTCACCGCGCGCAGGCGCGCGCGTCACTCTGCGGCCGCGGCAGAGGCCATGTGCGCTCTGCGGCGGTTGCTTCACAGCGAAGCATCTCTACAAGGCCTGAGCGGTCTTGTGTAGGGATTTGCGTTGACTCCTCTCCAAGCGAGAGAGCCTTGTAGAGGGGCACTCGCGGGGGGAGCCTCTTCAGGCCTTCGCTGCCCTTCAAGCCCTCTCGAGGACTTCTCCCCTCGAGAGTCTCTCCAAGCGTTTGGTTTGGTCCTTAGTCATTCTTCGATACCGTCGCGTGCGAGGGCTGTGGAGAGTGGGCCCTGCACACCCTGGATTCCACTGGGCCGACAGTTTCCCCGGCAACGGCGCCAGAAATTAGCTTGATGCACCGGTGTGGTGTTGTTGGGAAACCCCAAGAGGAAGGTATGAAGTAGTGCAGCAGCAAATTTCTCTCAGTTGTGAAACCAAGGTTATCAATCCAGTAGGAAACTAGAATTCTTCCGAAGGTTGCTGCGGTTGACCTTGGCAGGGCGCACTACCGGTGTCAACCACGAACGTGGAACCTGCACACAACACAACCAAGATACTTTGCCCCAACTTAAAAGTGAGGTTGTCAATCTCACTGGCTTGCTGTAACAAAGGATTAAACGTTTGTGTGGAAAATGATGTTTGTTTGCAGAGAATGAAAGTAACAGGATTGCAGTAGGTTGAATTATCAGTTTAAGGAAAAAGGACCGGGGTCCACAGTTCACTAGTGGTGTCTCTCCATAAATAAATAATAGCATACATGCGGGTAAACAAATTACAGCTGGGCAATTGACAGAATAAAGAACTGCATAACAATGCATATACAAGTCATGATGTCTAGTGTGAGATTCATTTGGGCATTACAACATGATACATAGACCGTCATCCAACTGCATCTATGACTAATAATCCACGTTCAGGATAGCATCCGCAGCACCATTCAGTATTAAGTTGCAAGCAACAGATTATTGCATTAAGTAAAGTGTGTAATGTAAGTAGCACAAATATCCTTAGATAAAGAACTATTGTTTATCCATAGTAGCAACAGTACATCTACAATCTTAGAGTTTGCTGTCACTCCCCCAGATTAAATAGAGACATGAACCCACTGTCGAGCATAAATACCCCCTCTTGGAGTCACAAGCATCTACTCGGCCAGAGCATCTACTAGTAACGGAAAGCATGCAAGATCATAAATAATGCACTCACAAGATATATTATGAAGCAAATGACATAGTACTCAATTATTCATCGGATCCCAGCAAACACAACATGTAGCATTACATAAAGATGATCTTGATCATGATAGGCAGCTCACAAGATCTAAACATGATGGCACAATAGGAGAAGACAACCATCTAGCTACTGCTATGGACCCGTAGTCCAAGGATGAACTACTCACGCATCAGTCTGGAGGCGGGCATGGTGATGTAGAGCCCTCCGGTGGTGATTCCCCTCTCCGGCAGGGTGCCGGGAAGAGCTTCTGAACCCTCCCGAACTAGGGTTGACGGCAGCGGCGGCTTTGGAACGTATCGTGGAAAAGTGTTCGGGTGCTAGGTCTTATTTTGTCGGGGGGTATAAGTAGGCGAAAGGGCGAAGGCGGTGGAGGCCCGAGGGCCCCACACCATGTCCCAACGCGGCAGGGGGTGGACCCGCGCCGCCACATGGTGTGGGCGCCTCGGTGCCCTACTCCGTCTCGTTTTCGATGTTCTGGATGCTTCCGGGAGAAATAGGGACTTCGACTTTTGTTTCGTCCAATTCCGAGAATATTTCCTTAACAGCTTTTCTGAAACCAAAAACAGCAGAAAACAGGGAACTGGCACTGTGGCATCTTGTTAATAGGTTAGTCCCAGAAAATGCACAAGAACCATATAAAGTGTATATAAAACATGTAGCAATTGGTATAATATAAGCATGGAACATAAGAAATTATAGATACGTTTGAGACGTATCATGCCATCATGTTTAGATCTTGTGAGATGCCTATCATGATCAAGATCATCTTTATGTAATGCTACATGTTGTGTTTGCTGGGATCCGATGAATATTGAGTACTATGTCATTTGCTTCATAATATATTATGTGTGTGTTATTTATGATCTTGCATGGTCTCCGTTGCTAGTAGATGCTCTGGCCAAGTAGATGCTTGTGACTCCAAGAGGGGGTATTTATGCTCGATAGTGGGTTCATGTCTTCATTTAATCAGGGGGAGTGACAGCAACCTCTAAGATTGTGAATGTACTGTTGCTACTAGGGATAAAACAGTGGTGCTTTGTCTAAGGATAATTGTGCTACTTACATTACACACTTTGCCTAATGCAATAATCTGTTGCTTGCAACTTAATACTGAAAGGTGTGCGGATGCTATCCGGAAGGTGGATTATTAGTCATAGATGCAGTTGGATAACGGTCTATGTATCATGTTGTAATGCCCAAATGAATCTCATACTAGACACCATGACTATAGTATATGCATCATTATGCAGTTCTTTATTTTGTCAATTGCCCAGCTGTAATTTGTTTACCCGCATGTATGCTATTATTTATTTATGGAGAGACACCACTAGTGAACTATGGACCCCGGTCCATTCATTTACATTGATAATACAACCTACTGCAAACTGTTACTTTCATTCTCTCTAAACAAACATCATTTTCCACACCATACGTTTAACCCTTTGTTTACAGCAAGCCAGTGAGATTGATCACCTCACTGTTAAGTTGGGGCAAAGTATCTTTGTTGTGTTGTGTGCAGGTTCCGCGTTGGTTATCGTAAACGGCACCGCCAACAACCTTCAGAAGAGCATTCAACTCCTACTGGATTGATAACCTTGGTTTGATAACTGAGGGAAATCTGCTGCTGCACTACTTCATACCTTCCTCTTGGGGTTTCCCAACAACACCACACCGGTGCATCAAGCAATTTCTGGCGCCGTTGCCGGGGAGTTGGAGCACTTCTGCGAGGGGAGTCTCTCACACCCAATCTTTTTATTTTGTTATTGTCTTGGTTAGTTTATTTTTATTACTGTCTTGTTTGCTTATTATAAAAAATACAAAAAAAAATAGTTACTTGCATTTATTTCTTTATTTCGGTTTAGTTAAAAATTTGCTAAAATGAGTACTGCTGAGAATACTAAGTTGTGTGACTTCACTAGCACAAATAATAATGATTTCATATGCACTCCTATTGCCCCGCCTGCTTCTAAAGCAGAATTCTTTGAAATCAAACCTGCTTTGCTAAATCTTGTTATGAAAGAGCAATTTTCTGGTGTTAGTACTGATGATGCTGCTGCCCATTTTAATAATTTTGTTGAACTTTGTGAAATGAAAAAGTATAAGGATATAGATGATGATATTATTAAACTGAAATTATTTCCTTTCTCTTTGAGAGGAAGAGCTAAAGAATGGTTGCTTTCATTGCCTACGAATAGTACTGATTCATGGACTAAATGCAAGGATGCTTTCATTGGAAAATACTATCCTCCTGCTAAGATCATTTCCTTAAGAAGTAGCATTATGAACTTTAAACAATTTGATAATGAACATGTTGCTCAAGCTTGGGAAAGAATGAAATCTTTAGTTAAAAATTGCGCTACCCATGGACAGACTGCTTGGATGATCATCCAAACCTTTTATGCAGGACTGAACTTTTCTTCAAGAAACTTATTGGATTCGGCTGCAGGAGGTACCTTTATGTCCATCACTTTGGGGGCTGCAACAAAACTTCTTGATGATATGATGGTTAATTATTCTGAGTGGCATACTGAAAGAGCTCCTCAAGGTAGGAAGGTAAATTCTGTTGAAGAAACCTCTCCTTTGAGTGAAAAGATTGATGTTATTATGGCTATGCTTGTGAATGGTAAATCTCATATTGATCCAAATAATGTTCCCTTAGCTTCTTTGGTTGCACAAGAAGAGCATGTTGATGTGAACTTCATTAAAAATAATAATTTTAACAACAATGCCTATAGGAACAATTATGGTAACAACAACTACAAGTCTTATCCTGCTAATAATGGTAATAGTTATGGTAATTCTTATGGTAATTCTTATAGCAACAATAGGAATACCTCCTCTGAACTTGAAACCATGCTTAAGGATTTTATCACTACACAAACTGCTTTTAACAAAACTGTTGAGGAAAAGCTTGGCAAAATTGATACTCTTGCTTCTAAAGTTGATAGTCTTGCTCTTGATGTTGATCTATTGAAATTAAAAGTTATGCCTAATGATGCTAAAGAGAATAAGACCTTTGCTAAAATTAATGCCATCCAAATTAGAATCAATGATAATGTTAGGATGATGGCTGAATTGCATGCTAGATGGGAAAGAGAAGAAGAACCAGCTAAAAAGAATAATATGGCTAGAGTTTATACTATTACAACTACTGAAAATAATGTTACTTCACATGCTAGTAAACCTCCTACTATCAATGGTAACATAATTGGTGTTGGCAATGTTTCCTCTACTTCTTCCAAAAAATTAAAATTGCCTCAAACTGCTGAAACTATTCTTGATAAAAATGCTGAAATTTTTAAGAACATAGGAGATAATGGTTCGGTTTCTTTTGATAATAATGATTTTGATGATTGTAATATCTCTGAAGTTATTAAGTTCTTGCAAAAGTTAGCTACAAATCCTAATGTTAGTACCATAAACATGGCATTTACTACTCATATTACAAATGCTCCCATTAAAGCTAGGGAAAAGAAATTAAAACTTGAAACTTCTATTCCTAGGAAGTTAGAAGATGGTTGGGAGCCCATCATTAAAATAAAGGTGAATGAATTTGATTGCAATTCTTTATGTGATCTTGGTGCAAGTATCTCTGTTATGCCTAAAAAGCTCTATGATATGTTTGATTTGCCACCTTTGGAACATTGCTATTTGGATGTTTTTTTGCTGATAATGCTTTAAAGAAACCTTTGGGGAGAGTTAATGATGTTCTTATTATGGTTAACAATAACCTTGTCCCTATTGATTTTATTGTCTTGGATATTGAATGCAACCCATCTTGTCCAATTGTGTTGGGAAGACCTTTTCTTAGAACTGTAGGTGCTATTATTGATATGAAAGAAGGAAATATTAGATACCAATTCCCACTCAAGAAAGGTATGGAACACTTCCCTATAAAAAGAATGAAGCTACCTTTTGATTCTATCATTTGAACAAATTATTCTGTTGATGCTTCATCTCTTGGAAACACTTGAGTATCACTTTCTGTGCCTAGCTGAAAGGCGTTAAAGAAAAGCGCTTATGGGAGACAACCCACCTTTTTATTTCTGTTATTTTATTTTATATTGAGTCAAGGAACATGTCTACCTCTGTAGAAATTCCTTTGTATCTTTATTTTATCGCATTGTTGTGTCAAGTTAAGCCTCCAGTAGAAAGTTGATGCTAGATTTGGATTTCTGCGCAGGAACAGTTTTTTTGCTGTCCACCGTTTAATTCATAACTCCTTACAGAAAAATAGGAAAAATCTGATATTTTCTGTGCATGATCCTCAGATATGTACTCAACTTTCATCAGTTTTGAGTTTTCTGATTTGAGAAAGTTAAGTGCCTCGAAAAAAATCGTGTTTACGGACTGTTCTGTTTTTGACAAATTCTGCCATTTATTTTGCATTGCTCCTTTTGCTGTTTTTGAGTGGATCTTTTTGCTCCACAAAATACCAGTGGCTGTAGATAATGTCCAGTAGCATGTGTAATGATTTTGTCCATGCAGAATATGAGAATTTTTTATTATGCACTAACCCTCTAATGAAGTTTACTTTGAGTTTGGTGTGGAGTAAGTTTTCAAGGATCAAGAGAGAGGATCATATGATGTGATCAGGAAGATGAAAAAGCCTAAGCTTGGGGATGCCCCCGTGGGTCACCCAAGCATATTTCAAGAAGACTCAAGTGTCAAAGCTTGGGGATGCCCAAGGCATCCCCTTCTTCATCAACAAACTATCAGGTCATCTCTAGTGTAACTATATTTTAATTCCTTCACGTCCTATGTGCTTTACTTGAAGCGTTAGTTTGCTTTTATTTTTTGCTTTGTTATTTTAATTTCCTGAATAAATTGGATCCTAGCATTCTTTTACGTTTATGGCGAAAGCTGAAAGCCGCAGCACTTATTGTTTTATGTTTATGGCGAAAGCTGAAAGCCGAACAACTTGTTGTTTTATGTTTATGGCGAAAGCTGAAAGCCGCAGCAGTTAGGTTATACTCTCTTGTTTCATTTTTAAATACTTTGAGAGTTTATGTTTAAATAAGTTGATTGGTGTTTGGTTGGAAACAGAAAATGTTAAATGTGGTAGATGGTATAACGAAAGGATACATAATCTTGTAGATCATTAAATTGTTTCATTTGAATCATTGATGTTGTTTTGAGATATTAATATGCTTAATGGTAAACTTGATGGTTTAGTAAAGTAAAATGATGAATGGTTGGTCTAGAAAACTTGAATCTGTGCCACACTTAAATATCCAGTTGATAGCATAATGATACATGACTTCTAATGTTAAAAGCAACCGTAATGACTTTGTGTTATGTGCTACGGTCGGGGCCCAACAGTGACTTATTCATTTGCCACAGTCCCTCATGAAGTAATTTTCATTATGCCTTGTATGATCATATTTTAGTTGAAATCTTTTTACTTGTGAGTTCTAAGCTGCAGTTTTCATGGCACTTCCACCATCATATTTGCTAGCCTCTTCGGTACTTTGCATTGCCCTTTCTCACATTGAGAGTTGGTGCAAACTTCGCGGGTACATCCAAAACTCGTGGGAGATCTTCATCATGTTCCCCTACACATAAGTCAAATATCTTTCTCAAAACATCCACCATACCTACCTACCACAGCATTTCCATAGCTGTTCCGAGATATATTGCCATGCAACTTTCATCTTACATTACATGACTTGTTGTCATTTATTATTTATATATTACCTTGCATGATTCTATACAGCTGATGTGCGATTTCACCCATGTTACGCTAGATCATTGCATATCCTGCTACACTGGCAGATGTACCGTTTCATACATTATGTTTTATTCATTATGAGTTATTTGTACCAAAAGTATGTTGTCATATTAGAATGTTTGCCCCTAAAAGTGAAAAGAGCCATGGAGGCCATCGAAAAGAGAAACAGAAAATTTTAAAAAATAGAAAAAGAAAAAAAGATAACAAAAGAGAAAGAGAAAAGGGGGGGGGGGGGCAACATTTCTATTCTTTATCCACACTTGTGCTCATGTTTTGGCACCTGTAGTATTCATAGTCATCATTTGTGCTCATGTCTAGCACCTTTACTCCATATGAGAGAGTTTTCATGTTTTACTTGCATAACTATGTGGGGAACTTTACATTATAGAACTTGGCTTGTATATTCCAATGATGAGGCTCCTCAAAAGTGCTCTAGGTCTTCATGAGCAAGCAAGTTGGATGCACCCCCACTAGTTCCATTGGAGAGATTTCATACACTTATAGCTCTATGTGGATCCATTGTGTGGCAATCACTACTCCTTGCATAGCTTTGATTATAAGACTTCCTCTTGTCTAATGATCACTTTCAGCTGTGTGAGACTTTCTTCCGTTGGCCTTCCAAACCCCCCTTAATGTTCTTTTAGCCACAACATCCTGGTGTCAGGAACCAACGCTAAACGCTTGCTTGTTTTTAAGTGAACAAATAGAGAGATGATTTTCTACGTGCATATTGTTATTGCTTGACTTGATCCTAACATAAAGTTGTCATGAGTGTTTGCTACATTAGATGATTACATTGTTGTTCTTGAAGCTTAAATCATCTTTAATATCTACTATGCACGGTTGATTGTTGTTTATTACTGATTCATTTTAAGTCTTACTTTGTTCTTCCTACTTGTTTATACATTACTCATTTGATATCAATATAAATTACAGCTCTTATTCATTTAATCTCAATTTACATGCATTACATTATTATATGATCAAGATTGTGTGAAAGCATGTCACTTCAGAAATTATTCTTGTTATCGTTTTACCTACTCGGGACGAGTAGAACTAAGCTTGGGGATGCTTGATACGTCTCAAACGTATCTATAATTTCTTATGTTCCATGCTTATATTATACCCATTGCTACATGTTTTATATACACTTTATATGGTTTTTGTGCATTTTCTGGGACTAACCTATTAACAAGATGCCACAGTGCCAGTTCCCTGTTTTCTGCTGTTTTTGGTTTCAGAAAAGCTGTTAAGGAAATATTCTCAGAATTGCACGAAACAAAAGCCAAAGTCCCTATTTTTCCCGGAACCATCCAGAACACCAAAGAGGAGATGGATGGGGGCCACGAGGCGGCCACACCTTGTGGAGGCGCGGCTCCCCCCTTGGCCGCGCCACCACGTGGTGTGGGCCCCTCGGGTGCCCACCGACGTTGCCCTTTCGCCTACAAATACCCCCCGACGAAATAAGACCTTAACCCAGAACACTTTTGCACGAAACATTACAGAGCCGCCGCCGTCGTCAACCCTAGTTCGGGAGGGTTCAGAAGCTCTTCCCGGCACCCTGCCGGAGAGGGGAATCATCACCGGAGTGCTCTACATCACCATGCCCACCTCCGGACTGATGCGTGAGTAGTTCATCCTTGGACTACGGGTCCATAACAGTAGCTAGATGGTTGTCTTCTCCTATTGTGACATCATGTTTAGATCTTGTGAGCTGCCTATCATCATCAAGATCATCTTTATGTAATGCTATGATACGTCTCAAACGTATCTATAATTTCTTATGTTCCATGCTTATATTATACCGATTGCTACATGTTTTATATACACTTTATATGGTTTTTATGCATTTTCTGGGACTAACCTATTAACAAGATGCCACAGTGCCAGTTCCCTGTTTTCTGCTGTTTTTGGTTTCAGAAAAGCTGTTAAGGAAATATTCTCGGAATTTGACGAAACAAAAGCCAATACCCCTATTTCTCCCGGAACCATCCAAAACACCGAAGAGGAGACGGAGGAGGGCCACGAGGCGCCCACACCTGTTGGTGGCGCGGCCCCCCTGGCCGCGCGGCCACGTGGTGTCGGGCCCTCGGGCCTCCACCGCCTTCGCCCTTTCGCCTACTTAAACCCCCCGACAAAACAAGACCTAGGACCCAAACACTTTTCCACGATACATTCCAGAGCCGCCGTCGCCGTCAACCCTAGTTCCGGGGGGGGGGGGGGGGGGGGTTCAGAAGCTCTTCCCGGCACCCTGCCGGAGAGGGGAATCATCACCGGAGGGCTCTACATCACCATGCCCGCCTCCGGACTGATGCGTGAATAGTTCATCCTTGGACTACGGGTCCATAGCAGTAGCTAGATGGTTGTCTTCTCGTATTGTGCCATCATATTTAGATCTTGTGAGCTGCCTATCATGATCAAGATCATCTTTATGTAATGCTACATGTTGTGTTTGCTGGGATCCGATGAATAATTGAGTACTATGTCATTTTCTTCATAATATATCTTGTGAGTGCGTTATTTATGATCTTGCATGCTCTCCGTTACTAGTAGATGCTCTGGCCAAGTAGATGCTTGTGACTCCAAGAGGGGTTATTTATGCTCGATAGTGGGTTCATGTCTCTATTTAATCTGGGGGAGTGACAGCAACCTCTAAGATTGTACATGTACTGTTGCTACTAGGGATAAAACAGTAGTTCTTTATCTAAGGATATTTGTGCTAATTACATTACACACTTTACTTAATGCAATAATCTGTTGCTTGCAACTTAATACTGAATGGTGTTGCGGATGCTATCCTGAAGGTGGATTAGTCATAGATGCAGTTGGATGACGGTCTATGTATCATGTTGTAATGCCCAAATGAATCTCACACTAGACATCATGACTTGTATATGCATTGTTATGCGGTTCTTTATTCTGTCAATTGCCCAGCTGTAATTTGTTTACCCGCATGTATGCTATTATTTATTTATGGAGAGACACAACTAGTGAACTGTGGACCTCGGTCCTTTTTCCTTAAACTGATAAAACAACCTTCTGCAATCCTGTTACTTTCATTCTCTGCAAACAAACATCATTTTCCACACATACGTTTAATCCTTTGTTACAGCAAGCCAGTGAGATTGACAACCTCACTGTTAAGTTGGGGCAAAGTATCTTGGTTGTGTTGTGTGCAGGTTCCACGTCAGTGCTGGAATCCCTGGTGTTGCGCCGTGCCATATTCCGCCGCCAACAACCTTCAGAAGAACTCTAGTTTCCTACTGGATTGATAACCCTGGTTTCACAACTGAGGGAAATTTGCTGCTGCACTACTTCATACCTTCCTCTTAGGGTTTCCCAATAACACCTCACCGGTGCATCAAGCTCTTTTCTGGCGCCGTTGCCGGGGAAACTAGAGCGCCTCTGTTCAGAAGACTTTGATACTCCCTCGTCAGCTACACGCCATCAAGCTCTTTTCTGGCGCCGTTGCCGGGGAGTTGAAACTCTTCTGCGAGGGGAGTCTCTCACACCCAATCTTTTTTTTTTGTTATTGTCTTGCTTAGTTTATTTTTATTACTGTCTTGTTTGCTTAATATTAAAAACACACAAAAAAATCAGTTTCTTGCATCTAGTTTATTTCGGTTTGTTATTATGTCTAGTTCTTTACTTGCTATCACTGGATTCTCTATTTGATACAAAATCTTATTGGCTAAGTGGGTTCACGAAGGAACAACAAAATTATTATAAGGAATACCGCTTGTCACAAAAAGGGAAATATTTATGGGAACAAATAAGTAGATTGAATAATTTTGCTAAGAACTTGTGTTCTACATATGATGAATCCTACTGCTTTAATGAATCTCTTTGTTGTAGAAGGCACAAACACATACCTTTCCAATGTGATTATAATGATAATGAAACCTTGGCTGCTTATGCTAAAGAAAACTATGACTTTGGTAATCTTGAACAAATTGAAGAATTTGTTGTTTTTAAGGGTGCCTATGAAATTATTGGTTATATTCAAAATGATGATGCTCCTTGTAAAACTGAGAATTATGCTATACTTGGTTACTGTCTTGAGTATTATAATGATAATCCTTATATTGCTGAATTTCTTGATAAAAGACATCCTCAAATAGAAGAAACCGTTGTCTTGCAGGAACCTGTAGAAGAAGAAATTGCTGAACCTGAAAGCTCATTAGATGAAAAAGAGGAGGAGAGTGAAGAACAAAAGGAGGATCTACCTCCTAAAGATAGTAACTCTTTAACTCTTACATTATGTGATTGCCCTCCATGCGTGTCTAAGGAGGAAGTGTGCTATATTGTTGAATGTCATGAATCTATTGAAATATCTACTTTTGATAAATTTGAAAAAGGCATGTTCCTTGACGCAACAAAGGAAATAACAGAAAGTAAAAATGTGCTCCCTAATGTTATATATGATAATGCTTTAGATGATGGTCCTATGCTTATCAATAATCCTCTATGTTTAGAAGTTATTATTTATTTATGTGAGGATAAAAATGATATAATTGCTGCTTGTGATGGTACTCTTACTCATGAGAGTCCTACTTTGTTCTTAAATTCTCCTAATTACACCATGGAGGAGAAATTTGCTTATGTTGAGAGATACTTATGTGGTTTGCAATTGTCTCTAGTTCCAAATCTTTGTTGCAACCATGATCTTAAACTTGATATTGATCTTAGTAACTATTTTGAAAGAGGAAAGCATGCTAATGAATTCCAAAATAAATTTAATGATCCTCTTTATGTGCCTATATTATCTAAGTTGAATAATTCTTGTCGTTATATGGTTGAATTTATTTCTACTACTGAAAATTATTATGAGAGAGGAGAATATGGTTGTAGATGTTTTCATGGTATTAAAACACTTCTCTATATGCTAAAAGTTTTGAAGTTACTCTTGTTTTATCTTCCTATGCTTGTCACTTTGTTCTTTGTGAATTTATTCGTGTGCAATATCCCTATGCATAGGAAGTGGGTTAGACTTAAATGAGTTTTGAATTTGCTTCTTGATGCTCCTTTGGCTTCATTTTCTATCTTCATGAGAGCATCATTAGAACTATCAAGCCTAGCTAAAAGGCATTAAAGAAAGCGCTTTTGGGAGGCAACCCATTATCTTTTATTTTCAGCTTTAGTCAAGGAACATGTTTACCTCTGTAGCAATTCCTTTGTATCTTTATTTTATTGTATTGTTGTGTCAATTTAAGCCTCTAGTAGAAAGTTGATGCTAGATTTTGATTCCTGCGCAGGAACAGTTTTCTGCTGTCCACCGTTTAATTCGTAAGAATTCACAGAAAAATTAAACTGACCTGGGATTTTTTTGTGCGTAATCCTAAGATATGTATGCAACTTTCATTAGTTTTGAGTTTTCTGATTTGAGCAAGTTAAGTTTCTCGAAAAAATTCGTCTTTACGGACTGTTCTGTTTTAGACAGATTCTGCCATTTATTTTACATTGCTCCTTTTGCTGTTTTAGAATGGATCTTTTTGTTCCATAAAATACCAGTGGCTGTAGCTAATGTCCAGTAGCATGTGTAATGGTTTTGTCCATGCAGAATATAAGAATGTTTGATTATGCACTAACCCTCTAATGAAGTTTACTTTGAGTTTGGTGTGGAGGAAGTTTTCAAGGATCAAGAAAGAAGGATGATGTGATGTGATCAAGAAGATGAAAGAGCCTAAGCTTGGGGATGCCCCCGTGGGTCACCCAACCATATTTCAAGAAGACTCAAGCGTCTAAGCTTGGGGATGCCCAAGGCATCCCCTTCTTCATCAACAAACTATCAGGTCCTCTCCAGTGAAACTATATTTTAATTCCGACACATCTTATGTGCTTTACTTGAAGCGTCTGTTTGTTTTTGTTTTTGTTTTTTTATTTTCATTCTCTGAATAAACTGGATCCTAGCATTCCTTTTTGGGAGAGAGACACGCTCCGCTTTTTCTTATGAATACTCGTATTCTTCACTTATATTTGTTGAGCATTATTCTATGTTACTTCAATACTATTAGCTCTTGTTTTTCATGCATCTCTTGTTAGAGCTGTTAGTTTTCTTATATTATACTCTCATGTCTCATTGTTAAATACTTGGAGAGTTTATTTTTAGATAAGTTGATTGGTGTTTGGTTAAGAACAGAAAATGTTTAATGTGGTAGATGGTATGATGAAATGATACATAATCTTGTAGATCATTAAATTGTGTCACTTGAATCATTGATGTTGTTTTGAGATATTAATATGCTTAATGGTAAAACATGATGGTTTAGTAAAGTGGAATGATTAATGGTTGGTCTAGAAAACTTGAAGCTGTGCCACACTTAAATATCCAGTTGATAGCATGATGATATATGACTCCTAATGTTAAAAATAACCGTAATGACTTTGTGTTATGCGCTACGGTCGGGGTCCCAACAGTGACTTGTTCATTTGCCACAGTCCCTCATGGAGTGATTTTCATTATGCCTTGTAAGATCATATTTCTAGTTGGAATCTTTTTGCTTGTGAGTTCTAAGCTGCGGTTTTCATGGCACTTCCACCACCATATTTGTTATATTCTTCGGTACTTTGCATTGCCCTTTCTCACATTGAGAGTTGGTGCATACTTCGCGGGTACATCCAAAACTCGTGGGAGATCTTCATCATGTTCTCCTACACATAAGCCAAATATCTTCGTCAAAACATCCACCATACCTACCTACTACAGCATTTACATAGCTGTTCCGAGATATATTGCCATGCAACTTCCATCTTACATTACATGACTTGTTGTCATTTATCATTTATATATTGCCTTGCATGATTCTTTACAGCTGATGTGTGTGATGACCCACAAGTATAGGGGATCGCAACAGTCTTCGAGGGAAGTAAAACCCAAATTATTGATTCGACACAAGGGGAGCCAAAGAATAAATATAAACCTTAACAGATGAATTGTCAGTTCAGCTGCACCTGTGAATAGACTTGCTCGAGAGAGATTATCAGTAGCAACAGTTTTATAGTAGTGACGGCAGTGAAATAACAGCAGTAGTGAAATAATGACAGCAGCGGTGGTTATAGTAGACAACAGGATTAAAATACTGTAGGCATAGGGACGGATGTACGGGCGTTGCATGGATAAGATAATTCATGTAATATCAAGACATAGGCATTTGCAGATAAATAAGATAAAGCATCCAAGTATTTGTTAACCATAGGCATGTGTTCCAATTTAGTTGTGCGTGCTCGCAATGAGAAACTTGCACATCATCTTTTGTCCTACCAGCCCGTTTGCAGCGGGGCCTCAAGGGAATCTACTAGTAATTAAGGTACTCCTTTTAATAGAGTACCGGAGCAAAGCATTAACACTCCGTGAACACACGTGATCCTCACATCACAGCCTTTCCCCGAGGCTATCCCAATTATTGTCACTTTGGGACCTAGGGTTCCGGACAATGACATGTGTATACAACTCATAGATATGATCCAAAACAATAATTATCATCATGATTCAATAACATGTTCAGATCTGAAATCATGGCACTCGGGCCCTAGTGTCAAGCATTAGGCATAACAAGTTGCAACAATGACGTAAAACACCGATAACGGATACTAGGCACCATGCCCTAACGATATTACAGACATTACATGGACGATCTCATCCAATCCCTACCATCCCCTCAAGCCTACAGCGGGGAATTACTCACACATGGATTGGGGGAACGATGATGGTTGATGGAGAGGTTTTGGTGATGACGATGAAGATGATCCCCTTCGATTCCCCGTCCCGGCAGGGTGCCGGAACATAGACTTCTGGTCCCCGAATTGAGTTTCGAGGTGGCGGCGGCGCTCGGGTCTGTTCTCTGGAAAAGTGTCTAACCTCCCTTCGTTTTTAGGTCAGAGGGGGGCTATATGCGCCAGAGGAGGCCGAGGGGGTGTTGGAGTCGACCTCCTCATAGGCTGGCGCGGCAGGGGCCTGGCCGCGCCGCCACATGAGGTGGGGCCCTCCTGGCCCCCCTCCGTCAGCCCTTCTGGCTCCTGGAGTCTTCGGGCATTTTAAGCCTTTTTGCATTATTTCCAGGGTTTTTCCATAAAGTTGATTTTCCTGCACAAAAACGAGACACCAGGGCAATTCTGCTGAAAACAGCGTTAGTCCGTGTTAGTTGCATTCAAAACACACAAAATAGAGGCAACACAATAGCAAAAGTGTTCGGGAAAGTAGATACATTTTGGACGTATCAACTCCCCCCAAGCTTAGCTTATTGCTTGTCCTCAAGCAATTCAGTTAACAACTGAGTGCGATAAAAGAACTTTCACGAACACATTTGCTTCATATGATGTAAATATTCTCACTATCTGGCAAATGCTTAGGCTATTCATGATAAGATATATGTAAATGGTGTCACCTAATTAATTATGTAAACTATGAAGAGATGCCAATCATACCAATAATAAATAACATGGAACATATCAATTCACAAGATTGCAAAACTCATAAGAAAGTATGATAAAGTGGTATCTCGCTTGCCCGAAAGTGTACATCAAAACATAAATGCCCAGGCACCTCTGAGATTCAAGAGTAGACTAGAGATAAAGATGTCAAAGATAAAAGCATCAAAGTTACACCGCAGTTAACAGTATTCTGGGACAAACACATTACACTAAGAATGACAACTATGCTCTCAAGAAGGTGCTCAAGAAAAGATGGTGACTCAACAGTAAAGTAAAAGATATGCCCTACATTGAGGGAAGCAGGGATTTGACATGTGCTAGGGCTTTTTATTGTTTTGAAAACAGAGTTAAAATTGTTTTTGAGTGGTGGTTGTTCCGTCAATGAATGGCAATAGAGTTCTTGTTATCTTCCATACTAAGCAAGTTCAGAGCGGTTCCGAATTACTTAAAATCAAGCATTTATAATATGCATCTTTATATTTTATCCTTTTGATATTTTGACACTCCTCCCAACCTTTGCTTTTCACAAACCATGGCTAACCGAATCTTCGGGTGCCCACCAGCAATCACATACCATGGAGAAGTGTCTATTTTTCACTTTTCAAAACTTTTGATATTATAGTGGTCTAACCAGCTCTTTGCAATATTAGTGACAAGCAGATGAAGCATGCAAGTTGGTTACTTAATTAGTATGGAAGATAACAAACCCAACTACTACTTCCTCATGAGCTTAAAACAGTGGCACAAATTGAGAAGTGTTTGAAGGTTTTAAAGATAGCACATGCAAATTTACTTGAATGGTTTGAAATGCCATGCATGGGTATTTATAGTGGACTCTTTGGGAATAACTTGGTTTGCAGGGATTTGGAAGCACAAGCAACATTGCTTAGTACAAGTGGAGGCTAGCAATAGACAGGGAAGCGACAATTCAATAGAGCAATAACTGTCATAATCATGCTTGCGACAAAATAAAATTAACGGAGGCGTAAAAGTGATACTAGAACTCTGAGGCAAAATAAATCATCAAGGCTTAATTGACTCTTTGTTTTCAGTCATATACATGTGTGAACATGTGCCAAGTCGATACAAATGAATTTGTTCAGAGGAGGATACCACAATGTCATACTCTTTTATGAACAAAACAATGCAAGCAAATATCCATAGAAACATGTCATCTACTATTAATAAATTGGAATTGATCATAAGAGAACATAAGCAACTAAGCATCCACCAATCGACATATACCTTATGCGAATCATCTAAGCATGCTCACATGAATGAGTATATGTACAAAAATGAAAAACAAATAGAGTCCATTACCAGCCTCTTACCCAACTCAAATTGTCATATCTCGTCATTATTGCTCTTTTCACTTGTGTGGCTTGAATAATATGAAATGAAAACCAATCCCCACGGAATAACGGATGGTATTGAGCTCTGAAACAAACTATACAAAACAATTTCAAAAAAAAAAAAAAAAAAAAAAAAAACTATACAAAACCAAAGAGAAACGACAAATATTTTTGGATTTTCGGATTTGGAAACAAAAAACCGAACAAAAACAGAACAGCCTGTGAAGACGAATTTTTTCGAGGACCTTAACATGCTCATATCAGAAAACTCAAAACTAATGAAAGTTGCGTACATATCTGAGGGTGATGCTCGTGAAATTTCAGGTCATTTGTATTTTTCTACAGGAAGTTATGAATTAAACGGTGGACAGCAGAAATCTGTCCCTGCGCGAAACAGCAAACAACAAAGCAAAATATTTTTGTGTTTTTGCATATTGAACTAAATGAAATACTAAGCATACTAATACTAGATACTAAAACAAACCAGCAAGAGAAATAATGGAAATCTTTTTGGTATTTTTGAGTTTTGGAAAGCAAAACAAAACATGAACAAATAAGAGAAAGAAAGAAAACTAAAACGAAACATGGATATACAAAGTACCGAATGATAATGATATATAGATGAGTGTGCTATCGGTATACCTCCCCCCAAGCTTAGGCTTTTGTCCTAAGTGGAGATCAGCCCCATGGTCGCCAGTTCTGGGCATCGTCATGGTATGTCGAGGACCCTTCCCCGTAATAGGAGCTCGAAGATGCGCCGGTGTAGTGCGAGGTGTAGTTTTCCTCTGGCGCTTCCCCGCCGTGCTGCTCGTGGAAGCCACGCAAGCTCAGCTGCTCGTCCAACTCAACCTCCGAGTACGCCCACGTCCTCCTGTCAAGACTGAACAAACCAGGCTGTGGCAAAGGGATCTCCCTTTCGCTACCGTTAGTGAAGATGAGCCTAAATATAATGTTATCCAAAGTGGATCTAGTAGCAACAAATTTATGCCCCTTCAATGCAGCAAGGTCGAGATAGCAAGGAGCAAGTAATGTATCATTGGAATCAATAGGCATCCCCAAACGTGCAACAATACGTGAAGCAATAATCCCACCATAGATGGGTCCATTAGCCGCTAAGCGGCGAGCAATCAAAGTACCAAGGTTAAATGGGACTTCATTCTTAAGTGCAGCAAGCAAAAATACAAGATATAGTTGGAGACATTACTAGTGTTATCCCTACCAAGCACACTAGTGGCAATGTAATAAGCAAAATACTTAATAGCTGGGAACTGAATGTTCCTTATCTTGCCACGTTGTGCGCAGCGGGTGTCATCATGCGTCACTTGCTGGTAGATTTGCCCCAAATCCTTCGAGTCATTTTGAATATTCTTTGATGACCCTTCATCCGCTGTACCTATGATATCACAAAAAGCACGCAGCGGCAAGGTAACAGGCATATCATAAATCTTAAATGAAACTTCACAGCCATATGATTTGTTATTGAGAGTAAAACTCTCAGAAAAGATCTTGGTGAGCCTAGCATATTGAGGGCTCTCATCCAACATGTAAGAGGTGAGACCTACCCTTTCCACGAGAGTTTGGAAATCCCCGAGTAAACCTGCAGCATTAAGAAATTGAAAACAAGGGCGAGATGATGAGTTTGGGAAACCATCATCCCGCTCTTCTCCAATGCTTGGTGCTAGGATTTCCTCGTTGTAGGATTGCCTAACACGAGTGGAAGCTCTTGAGGGCCTTGTCCTCCTTGGTGTATCCCTCTCAAACATGTCTCCAAAGGTATGGTTATGCATTTTCCTTTTCTAAAATTTTTAACAAGCATCATAAAAATTGATTTTTAGCCAACTAAATGAGGGGAAACCACTATAGTGACTTGCTACAGGCTTAAGCATGCATCAAATCTAGTTATACTAACTTAGAACAAGCATTTAAACTCACTAAACATGACACCTACAGCAGCAAAATACTCAACATATGATCCACTAAACAAAATTCTACTTGGATAATCGGAGGAGGCACATACCGGAGAGTGAATACCCCAAATCTCAGCAACAAAGAGGGGTTGAGGAAGGAGATCGAAATTGCAGGAGATGAGCAGCAAGAACACAAAATATTTTCAACAGGATGTGTTTGGTCGGGAGAGAGAAAGGAAGGGGAGGAAGATGACTTAGTGGAGGGGCCAGGTGGGCCCTCACCATGTCCAGGCGCGGCTGGATGCTTGCCGCGCCACCACATGATGTGGGGGCATGGTGGGTCCCCCTGGTCATCCTCTGGCACTTCCAGAACCTCCCCAGAAAAACAAAAATTTTGGTATAAATTTTTTCAAATTCTGAGAAAATTTATTTTTTTCATTTTCTGGTATTTTGCATTAATAATATTAACATTGAGAAATTGTTTTCTAACACCAAGTTCAACTAAACTTTGCAAACTAAATGATATTACAGTAGGTAAAACAAAAATGAGAGAAAGAAAATTGTTTAGCATCTTTATGTATTTAAAATGCACTTGTTAACAAGGTTGATCAAGTCTTGCCACCAAATGAATTTTATATGACATAAAAGATTTTAAACCATATGAGACACTCATGTTACCTTGTATCGTATTGGTATGGATCCAATCATAAGAGTTTTGTATTCTTCTATATAAGGACAATCAATACTTCCCACTTTAATAGATCTCACATTGGTAATCGTATTAACTCCAGGCATTTTATCAAATTTCTTGGGGAAATAGACAGTATGTTCCTTGTCATCCACATTGAAAGTTACTTTTCCTTTATTGCAATCAATAACAGCCCCTGCAGTGTTTAGAAAAGGTCTCCCAAGAATAATAGACATATTATCATCTTCAGGCATTTCAAGCACAACAAAGTCAGTCATGATTAAACAATTCTTAGCTACTTGAACAGGAACGTCCTCACAAATGCCAACAGGAATAGCAGTAGATTTATCAGCCATTTGCAAAGATATATCAGTAGGTATCAATTTATCAAGATAAAGTCTCTTGTAAAGAGAGAAAGGCATAACACTAACTCCTGCTCCCAAGTCACATAGAGCAGTTCTAACATAATTATTTTTGATAGAGTAAGGAATGGTTGGTATACCTGGATCACCCAACTTCTTTGGAAACTTGCCATTAAAAGAGAAATTAGCAAGCATAGTAGATATTTCTTCATTAGGAATTTTCCTTTTGTTAGAAACAATATCTTTCATATATTTAGAATAAGGAGGCAACTTAATAGCATCAGTCAAAGGAATTTGCAAGAACAATGGTTTCATCCATTCACAAAATTTATTGTAGTGTTCTTCTTCTTTTGTTTTAAGTTTCTTAGCAGGAAAAGGCATTTGTTTTTGGACCCAAGGTTCTCTTTCATTACCATGTTTCTTAGCAATAAAATCTTCTTTAGTGTACTTCTTATTTTTAACATGCTTTTCAGGTTCCTCTTCTATTTCTTCCCTATCCGAATTGGTATTTTTATCATTATCATTGGCATGTTCGTTACCACTTTCAGTTTCAGCATCAGAGACAGATGTACTATTAGGATCATTAACAGGTTCAGAGGATTCTACAACAGTTTTATGTTTCTTCTTCTTTTTCTTAGAAGGAGCAACATGTTCATTAATTTGTTGAGAATCTTGTTCAATTCTTTTAGCATGTCCCTCAGGATATAAAGGGTCTTGAGTAGATTTACCACCTCTAGTTATTACTTCACAAATATGTTTTTCTCTAGCAATAGAAGCATTCATTAACATTTCTTTTTGCACTTTAGAAAGTTGATCAATTTGAGTTTGAACCATATGAAAATGTTTAATAAGTATTTTAATATCATTGGAGGTTCTATCAACAATATCATGCAAGTTACTGATAGCTCGAGAGTTTTCCATCAAATGATTCTCAATTCTCATATTAAAATTACCTTGCTTAGCAATAAAAGTATCAAATTCATCTAAGCATTGATCAGGAGGTTTAGAGTAAGGAATATCTCTATCATCAAACCTTTGGAGAGAGTGTACCTCAATTACGGGTGAAGGAGGAATTGGCTTACATAAGTCTTCTATAGGAGGTAAATTCTTCACGTCTTCAGATTTAATACCCCTCTCTTTAAGAGATTTCTTGGCTTCCTTCATCACTTCATCAGTCAATTCAATAATACCCCCCTTCTTCGGTGTTGGTGTAGGTTCAGGTATATCCCAATCATCATTATTCTTGCAAATTTTAGCTAGTAATTACTCAGCTTCTTCGGGAGTCCTTTTCCTGAAAACACAACTAGCAAAACTATCCAGGTATGTCCTAGATTCAACAGTTAGTCCACTATAAAATATATCAAGAAGATCATTTTTCTCCAATTCATGATTCGGCTGGCCTCTTAATATGGAGCAAAAACGTGTCCAAGCCTTAGGCAATTTCTCACCTTCATCTTGATTAAAATTATAGATTTTTAACAAAGCATCATGTTGAGCACTAGCAGGAAAATATTTCTGAAAGAAAGTATCTAGCAAACCCTTGGGACTAGTAATGGAACCAGGAGACAAATTATTATACCAAGTTTTAGCTTCTCCTTTTAATGAGAAAGGAAATAATTTAGTAATGAAGTAAGTGCGCATTTTTATGTCTTCAGCAAACATACCACTCAAATCAGAGAGTTCATTCATGTGTTCTACAGCACTTTCATTTTCAGTTCCACAAAAAGGTTCTCTTTCAACAATAGCTATGTGAGCCAAGTCAATAGAGAAATCATAATCTTTATCTTTAATGTTTATGGGAGATGTAGCAAATTTAGCATCAGGAGATAATTTATATTTAACGGCACGTTTTTCAAAGAGGCTTTTCCTAGCAGTAGCATCTTTAGTAGCATTAATCTCATCAACAAAATCATCATCAAGTTCAACATAAGTTTCATCAGGATCATCAGGAAAATACTCTCTAGACTCAGGTGAACTAGCAGAAGTATTAGAATTTTCAGCATTTTCAGTTTGTTTAGATTTATCAATTATAACATCTAGAAAAGCTCCTAAGGAACCATTTTCATCAAGCACAGTAGAAGCATCATCACAATTTTCAGAAGCATTTTCAGATTCAGCAGAAGTAATAGTATGAGTAGCATGCAGCGGTGAAATAAGCTTACTCATCACAGTTGGAGAATCAAGAGCAGCAGCAGAGCTCAGAGTTGTACCTTTTCTTGTAGTGGATGGCAGTATGGGAAACTTCTTATCACCAGGCTTTCCCATGATGAATGAATTCCAGCGAACAATATCAATCTCAGGTGAACTTATAAATAAAGCTATGTTCCCCGGCAACGGCGCCAGAAAATAGTCTTGATGACCCACAAGTATAGGGGATCGCAACAGTCTTCGAGGGAAGTAAAACCCAAATTTACTGATTCGACACAAGGGGAGCCAAAGAATAAATATAAGCCTTAACAGATGAATTGTCAGTTCAGCTGCACCTCTGAATAGACTTGCTCGAGAGAGATTATCAGTAGCAACAGTTTTATAGTAGTGACGGTAGTGAAATAACAGCAGTAGTGAAATAATGACAGCAGCGGTGGTTATAGTAGACAGCAGGATTAAAATATTGTAGGCATAGGGACGGATGTACGGGCGTTGCATGGATAAGATAATTCATGTAATATCAAGACATAGGCATTTGCAGATAAATAAGATAAAGCATCCAAGTATTTGTTAACCATAGGCATGTGTTCCAATTTAGTTGTGCGTGCTCGCAATGAGAAACTTGCACATCATCTTTTGTCCTACCAGCCCGTTTGCAGTGGGGCCTCAAGGGAATCTACTGGTAATTAAGGTACTCCTTTTAATAGAGTACCGGAGCAAAGCATTAACACTCTGTGAACACACGTGATCCTCACATCACAGCCTTTCCCCGAGGCTATCCCAATTATTGTCACTTTGGGACCTAGGGTTCCGGACAATGACATGTGTATACAACTCATAGATATGATCCAAAACAATAATTATCATCATGATTCAATAACATGTTCAGATCTGAAATCATGGCACTCGGGCCCTAGTGTCAAGCATTAGGCATAACAAGTTGCAACAATGACGTAAAACACCGATAACGGATACTAGGCACCATGCCCTAACGATATTATAGACATTACATGGACGATCTCATCCAATCCCTACCATCCCTTCAAGCCTACAGCGGGGAATTACTCACACATGGATTGGGGGAACGATGATGGTTGATGGAGAGGCGTTGGTGATGACGATGGCGATGATCCCCTTCGATTCCCCGTCCCGACAGGGTGCCGGAACAGAGACTTCTGGTCCCCGAATTGAGTTTCGAGGTGGCGGCGGCGCTCGGGTCTGTTCTCTGGAAAAGTGTCTAACCTCCTTTCGTTTTTAGGTCAGAGGGGGGCTATATGCGCCAGAGGAGGCCGAGGGGGTGTTGGAGTCGACCTCCTCATAGGCTGGCGCGGCAGGGGCCTGGCCGCGCCGCCACATGAGGTGGGGCCCTCCTGGCCCCCCTCCGTCAGCCCTTCTGGCTCCTGGAGTCTTCGGGCATTTTAAGCCTTTCTGCATTATTTCCAGGGTTTTTCCATAAAGTTGATTTTCCTGCACAAAAACGAGACACCAGGGCAATTCTGCTGAAAACAGCGTTAGTCCGTTTTAGTTGCATTCAAAACACACAAAATAGAGGCAAAACAATAGCAAAAGTGTTCGGGAAAGTAGATACGTTTTGGACGTATCAGTGTGGTTTTACCCATGTTACGCTAGATCATTGCATATCCTGCTACACTGGCAGAGGCACCGTTTCATACACTATGTTTTATTCCTTATGAGTTACTTGTATCAAAAGTGTGTTGTCATATTAGAATGTTTGCCCCTAAAAGTGAAAAGAGCCATGGAGGCCATCGAAAAGAGAAACAGAAAAAGTAAAAAAAAATGGAAAAAAAGAAAAAGAAAAAAAAGAAAGAAAGATCAATAAAAAGGGGGCAACATTACTACTCTTTATTCACACTTGTGCTCATGTTATAGCACATGTAGTATTCATAGTCACCATTTGTGCTCATGTTTAGCACCTTTACTCCATATGAGAGAGTCTTCATGTTTTACTTGCATAACTATGTGGGGAACTATACATTATAGAACTTGGCTTGTATATTCCAATGATGAGCCTCCTCAAAAGTGCTCTAGGTCTTCATGAGCAAGCAAGTTGGATGCACCCCCACTAGTTCCATTGGAGAGCTTTCATACACTTATAGCTCTATGTGCATCCGTTGTGTGGCAATCACTACTCCTTGCATAGCTTCGATTGTAAGACTTCCTCTTGTCTAATGATCACTTTCAGCTGTGTGAGACTTTCTTCCGTTGGCCTTCCAAACCCCCCTTATTATTCTTTTAGCCACAACATACTGGTGCCAGGCACCAACGCTGAACGCTTGCTTGTTTTTAAGTGAACAAATAGAGAGATGATTTTCTACGTGCATATTGTTATTGCTTGACTTGATCCTTTCACAAAGTTGTCATGAGTGTTGGATGCATTAGATGATTATATTGTTATTCTTGAAGCTTAAATCATCTTTAATATCTACTTTGCATGGTTGATTGTTCTCTAGTATTGATTCATTGAAAGTTTTACTTTGTTCTTCCTACTTGTTTACTCATTACTCATTTGATATCAATATAAACTACAGCTTTTATTCATTTGATCTCAATTTACATGCATTACATTATTATATGATCAAGATTGTGTGAAAGCATGTCACTTCAGAAATTATTCTTGTTATCGTTTTACCTACTCGGGACGAGTAGAACTAAGCTTGGGGATGCTTGATACGTCTCAAACGTATCTATAATTTTTTATGTTCCATGCTTATATTATACCAATTGCTACATGTTTTATATACACTTTATGGTTTTTATGCATTTTCTGGGACTAACCTATTAACAAGATGCCACAGTGCCAGTTCCCTGTTTTCTGCTGTTTTTGGTTTCAGAAAAGCTGTTAAGGAAATATTCTCGGAATTGGACGAAACAAAAGCCAATACCCCTATTTTTTCCGGAACCATCCAGAACACCGAAGAGGAGACGGAGGAGGGCCACGAGGCGCCCACACCTGTTGGTGGCGCGACCCCCTGGCCGCGCGGCCACGTGGTGTCGGGCCCTCGGGCCTCCACCGCATTCGCCCTTTCGCCTACTTAAACCCCCCGACAAAACAAGACCTAGGACCCGAACACTTTTCCACGATACGTTCTAGAGCCGCCGTCGCCGTCAACCCTAGTTCGGGGGGGGGGGGGGGGGTTCAGAAGCTCTTCCCGGCACCCTGCCGGAGAGGGGAATCATCACCGGAGGGCTCTACATCACCATGCCCGCCTCAGTAGTTCAACCTTGGACTACGGGTCCATAGCAGTAGCTAGATGGTTGTCTTCTCCTATTGTGACATCATGTTTAGATCTTGTGAGCTGCCTATCATGATCAAGATCATCTTTATGTAATGCTACATGTTGTGTTTGCTGGGATCCGATGAATAATTGAGTACTATGTCATTTGCTTCATAATATATCTTGTGAGTGCGTTATTTATGATCTTGCATGCTCTCCGTTACTAGTAGATGCTCTGGCCAAGTAGATGCTTGTCGTGGGATTGTCACGACAGATGTTTCCGGGTGGAAACTTGAGTATGGGGACATAGCGACTTCTGACATCTGGAGCTTGTCTAACGAGGCGTGGGGAAACAAGGGTTTACCCAGGTTCGGCCCCTCTTCTTGAGGTAAAGACCTACTCCTGCTTTGCTTTATTGATATGGGGTTTCGAGGACTCGGCGCCTTAGCTTTCGGGTCTCGATTACAATCTCTGGTACTAGGTATTGCTCTAGCTTTCGACCTCTCTCTCTAGTAACCAGGAGACCCCCTTATATAGGCGGTGGGTCTCGCTGGGCGTACAAGCGGGATCCGGGTTACCATCGTACCCGGACTCTACTCTAAGTCCTTTAAGTCTTCGCCTTCCTTATCGGGATTCCGTCTTGTACTTGGTCTCTAGTCTTCTAGATCCTTCTTGACTTGCGGGTCAAGACACACGTTGCGCACCGGCTTACGTGAGACCCGGCCCATATCTTCATACTTGACCCGGCCCAGGTTCTTACCAGGCCGGCTTATCTTCTAGGTCGGTGGGCCTACCGGGTTATGATCCCCCCAACAGTAGCCCCCAGGATAACTCAGACACCAGAATTGACTTGCTTCACCTTCGCGCTCTTGGGCACAATCCTCGGGGAAGCCGTCCTTTCTTTTGTCCGGGTTATCATCTGAAAAACAATAAACAACTTATTAAACAAGCGGGCACACGGGTGTCAGTTTGGCCGGCTCTTGATGGCGGCCCGTTCATAACCCGGCCTCTGCTTGCCGGCTTTCGCTTCCAGACTTAGCGATTTTTAACCTCTTTAGATCTTTCTCGAGGATGTCGGTCAACCTCCTGAGTCAACGATATTTTTAGTACTTATCCCTCTGTGAGAGTCGAGGAGTCGAGCGGCCACCTCGGGAACCCAAGATTCTGTCAGTTACAACATCTGACATCTCAGATATTATTCCCCGTGGACATCATTACCCTTGGATCCTTCCTGTTTTGCCCCTAGGTCAACTTCCACTTGAGCTATAAATTAATGGGAACGGGGGAAATGTCTCCATTTCCCCCCGTGCGCCCCCACTTCGTCTTCCTCCTCCAGCGCCGCCGCCATCGCTCCCGAGCTCGAGCTCGAGCTCTCCAACCCGCATCGGAGCTAGTCAGCGCCGCCGCATTTTTCCTGCTCCCGGCCGCTTGCGCCACCGCGCCACATTAAATCCGCAGCTATCCTCTCTCATCCCCCATTTCCGATCTAGATCTAGCACTTCATTTCCATGGGGAAAAAGATATCGAGCAAGGGCCCGGCCGCCGCCGCCGCCAAGGCGAACCTCAAGAAGGCCAAGGCCCCCGCCGGTGCCTCCGCTTCCGGCGCCGCCACCGCAGCGGCTCCATCTGGGAACTGGACATGCTCCTCTGTCTCTAGCTCAAAGTTGCAGGAATTAGTCGACTCCGGCGACCTCCAAGCTCAAGATGTCATCCAATGGCGTGCTCCTCGTGACGAGGTCGTGCCGTCTCCCCGGGAGAACGAGGTAATCGTATTCGCCGATCACCTCAACCGTGGCTTTAAACCTCCGGGTTCCCTCTTCTTTCGTTCTCTTCTTTCTTACTATGGTCTCCGGCCTCAAGACTTGGCCCCAAACTCGATTCTCTCTATCTCAAACTTCACCGTTCTGGGCGAAGATTATCTTCAAATGGAACCCTCCATCGATCTTTTTCTTGAGTTCTTCTATTGCAATCCACAGCGCTCCTCCACCACTCTTTCTTTAAATATCTGTGGAGGAGTCGCGATCCAAAGACGCCGGGACGCCCTTTTTCCGGCTTTGAAGCTTAACAGTCATCCCCGGGCGTGGCAATCCACTTTCTTCTATTGCAAAGACACCTCTCCCAAAGGCCAACCCAAGCTGCCGGGTTTCCGTGCTGAGCCCCTCGAGCTGGGAGAGTCGGTCAACTCTTACGCCCGAGATCGCGCCGCCTTGGCTCCTATTCTCTCTAGGATCCGGGCTCTCAAAGCCCATGGCCTCAAGGGCACCGATCTGGTCAAGTGCTGGGTTGGGTGGTGTTTTAAGCCACTATCCATCCGGCCCAAGCTCATTTCTGATTACACCAACGTTCCCTCCGATCCTCTCCGGTTCACTTCTCAAGAGCCGGAAGACGAAGAAGTTATCCGGGCTTCGGAAGCTGCTGGCCGAGTCCATCGCCGTTATAAAGCTCAATGGACTCCTTCCCTTCTGCTCAGAGAACCCGGCGCCCAAGGTACCTAACTTGCAGTCTTTTTACCTTCCTGTTTGTATCTTGTCTACGCTCTTATACTTTTTCATGACTGTCCTTTATTTGCTCCAGACCACCGAGGACTGGTGGAAATCCGCCGAAGAGACCCCCGCCTCCTCCGATCAGGAGGATGAATCGACGCAAAACTCGGGGGGAGAAGACGCTGAGGGCGAAGGTGAGCTTGATTCCGTGGACCGGCTTTTGCGGGATCTCTTAGAAGCCGATACCCAAGACAATGCTTCCACTTATACTCCCCATATTCCAGGTCGAGACAACCAGGACTCCATCCGGGTCCCAGCGCCTCCTTCTTCCCCGCCGGCTCAAGCCAAGCGGGCCCGCAACGCGGTACGCCTGATTCCTCGTTCTCGTTTCCTCGATCTTGAGGCTTCCGGCTCTCAAACTCGTCCATCTACACATGACAAGGATGAGGTGACGCCCAAGCGGCGAAAGACCCGCTCATCTACTTCTTCAGAAGAGCTCTCCTCAGGTATCCCGAACAACCCTTCTCCTCGCAGAACAAATGTTCAGCAAACTTCCCCCGATGCTCTATATCCGCTGGCGGGCCAAATCCGGGTTGCTAAATCCCGGTCCATGTCCTGCTCTTCAGGTTCCGGCTCTGAGACTCTCCCCTCCGACTTCGTCGTCAAGAAGGGGTACACTTCTTTACCATATCTTTTGCTTTTGATCTGCTTATTTTCAATCACTTACATAAGTTAACTTCTTTCAGAGCAAAAGCCGTTCTTAGTGACGAGGAGACCCCCGAGACTGTGACGACTCCTCCCGCGGAGACAGAAGTCGAGGAGACCCAAGATGAGATGCCGGTAGACCCGGTTCTTCCTGACCCCGTCTCGTCTTCTCCTCCAAAGGCTGATCTTACAATTATCCCGGAAGAGCCGGACGTCACGATCGCTGGGACCGGCTTCCAGGATCCAGGTGCGCCTTCTTCTTCTGTGACTAAGGTCCTGGAGCCGGAAGCTAGAGCAGAGGAGGGGCCCGCTGCTCATGCTGCGGGCAAAGGACAAGTTCAGGAGACCGGTGACTCGGACTCCGAGGATGAGGCTCCCTTGAACACCTTGGAGTTTCCAGAGCTGTTTGAGAAAATTCATGCACGGCTCTCCAGGGTGCAAAAAGAAGAGTCTCAGCTGCGGAATTATCTGCACTTTCGCTTCAAGGTATGTTCCCTACTAGTAGTCCCCAAGTGCTTAGTTTTTACTCAGATAAATGCTTAGTACTTGCATCATAGGGAACCTGTCTCCTTGTATGGATGAATCTTTGTAGTAGTCCCCAAGAGTCGGAGCAGTAGCCTGCTACGCTCCGGGTCTTCTTTTTGAGTGAGACTTTACGATGAGTAGTCCCCAAGAGTCGGAGCAGTAGCCTGCTGCGCTCCAGGTCTTCTTTTGAGTAGAACTTTGTGATAAGTAGTCCCCAAGAGTCGGAGCAGTAGCCTGCTGCGCTCCGGGTCTTCTTTGAGATAATATCTTAGCCTGATAATCCATTTTTGCTGCTTCCAATTTTTGCCTCTTTATCTTGGTGAATGTTTGTTTCCCTCTGTAGGACTTTCTGAGACAAGTGCAAAAAACAACAGCGAGGTGCGCCACCAACTTGCGCAGGAAACCGGCCTCCGAGAAAAGGCCGAGGAGCAACTGAAAGCTCAGGAGGAGACGTTGAGCCGGCTTCAAGCTGATAACGAGGCTTTGCGGAAGAAAGTTCATGATCAGGAGCTTGCCATCCAGGTGAAAGCCCTTTGAGTTGCAGAAGGTCGTCTCCGAGCTGGAGAAGATAAAAAAGTTCATCCACAACTTGTCTGTTGCTGTCTTCGGTGAGTTTTCTCCTCTTCTTTTCTTTGCCCCATCACTTTGTTCTCTTAAGTATTCTTACTTTCTTCCGCCTCTTGTCAGGTCCGGCTCAGGGAGTGACTATCAAGGGGACGCTTGACAAGATTCAAGCGATCTATGGCGTCACCCGGCGGCTCTACTTCGGCTGCACTGAAATGATCAAGATGTCCTCTTCTTCTGAAACTTGTCCGCCGGGTCTCCCAGACTTTCTTGCCGCTACCTCTATGGTGCCTGTGCTGATGGAGCGATGGAAGGCGTCTTCCTGCCGCAAGGGTGCGATCCGTGCGCTGGCTCTGGCGAAGGCGTATTATCCAAACCTTGACCCGGTCAAGCTAACCAAGGGCTTCCCCGAGTTTCAACCTGATGGCCAGGAGACCGCGAAGATATATGGGAAGCTTGTGAAGTCAGTTCGGCGTCCGGCTTGTCAGATTGCTGATGGGTTGGCGCTGGACGAGTTCCAGGCTGCATATGACGAAGGTAACCGCGCTGTCAAGGAGATTCCACCAGAGCCGGTTAATCTATGGAAGCCGGTGGAGGAGACGCCGCAACTCTTCACGCCCTTTACGACAAGTGCGAATCCTTCGAGCTCAACTCCTGATGTACCCGCTCCTTCTCGCCCTTCTGATCTTGACGGCTTTGAGGCCTTGGCCTCGGTCTTTTTGCAGAGGCCACCAAGCGGAGCTACAAGGGGTACGAAGGACCCTGGGCAAGGATCTGCACCGGCTCCTCCACTCCCATAGATCGCCCGGATGTACCAAATGCCGACTCTTGTACAAACTTAGATTCTTTTGGCTCGAATTGTTCCTGAAACAATTTTATTGGCCTACTTGGCCTGTAATAGGTTAGATGCAAATACTTCTTACTCTGTAACGCGCCTTCGTGCGCTATTTGAAGTTGATGATTATATGATTCATCCCTTTTGCGAAATTTGCAAGTCTTGTCTGGTTGTGATGACCCTTTTGGTTTTCTTTAGCTCTCTGCAAAGCCGGTTTTCTCGTGACTTTCTGTGCATAAAATTCCTGAGCGATCAGGGTCTGCTAAGTCCCCATGGGCTTCATAGTCAGATTGAAAGCCGGATTTTAGCATCTGGTCATATGTAATGTGAGAATAACATCAAGCTAGCAGGCAAGTATAACCAAGAATAATTGCGGCGTCTCTGCCGGGTCTTGAGTTTATAACTTACAACTTTCTTAGTTAGTAAGCCCCCAAGACCCTGATCTCATGAAAAATAAGGAACTGAAAACACAATGCTCTTTCTTTTTAGAGGTGCCTTCCTCATTTCATTGATCATATAATATGTACATAGCTAGCAAGCCGCCTCATTAAAAACCTTCCAGTCCCCTTAGGTACCCTGGTAAGGAAAAGAGCGCGTCTGAAACCTGCTGCCTTTAAACTAAAAAGATACAAAAAGTTGGAGCTCGTCTCATCCGGGAGCTCACAAAACCTAAGTGTAGTATGGTCTAAGCTCTGCTATGTTCCAGGGCCTGTCGTTCTCTGTCATCGGATTTCTTGTATGGTCTGTATTGTTTCCTGTTGTTGTAGCTTGCTCTCTAACATCCACCAAGTAATAAGACCCGTTGTGCAAATTCCGGCTTACGACGAAGGGACCTTCCCATGGGGGAGTCAGTTTGTGAAAGCCGGTCTTGTTCTGGGCTAGCCGTAAGACTAGGTCTCCTTCTTGAAAAGTTCTTGTTCGGACCCGGCGGCTATGATAACGCCTCAGGTCTTGCTGGTATATGGCTGATCTTTCCAGAGCTAACTCTCTTGCCTCCTCAAGCATGTCGACTGAATTTTGCCGGGCTTGCTCGATCTCAGTTTCGACGTAGTTTGCAACTCTTGGCGAGTCATGGAGAATATCACTGGGTAACACGGCTTCTGCCCCGTAGACCATGAAGAAAGGAGTGAAGTCTGTTGATCTGTTCGGGGTTGTGTTTATGCTCCAGACAACTGATGGCAGCTCTTCTTCCCAGCACCCGGCGGCTCTGATTAATGGAACCCGGAGTCTTGGCTTGATGCCTCTTAACAGCTCCTGGTTTATCCTCTCTACTTGACCGTTTGACTGGGGGTGTGAGACTGAAGCAAGATCAAGCCGGATGCCGTTCTCTTTGCAAAATATCTGCATCTCTCCAAGTGAGAAGTTTGTCCCGTTAACAGTGATGATGCTGTGAGGATATCCGAAGCGATATATGATCTTCTTCAGGAACTTGACTGCTGTTGCCGCTGTGCAACTGTTGACTGCTTGAACCTCGACCCACTTTGTGAACTTGTCCACTGCGACTAAGAGGTGAGTCTTCTTATTGGGTGATGTTTGAAAAGGTCCCACCATATCCATGCCCCAAACTGCAAAGGGCCATGTTATTGGGATGGTCTTCAAATCTTGAGCCGGAACGTGAATTTGCCTTGCATATCTCTGGCATCCATCGCAAACCCGGGCTATGTTCTCTGCGTCCGCCAAAGCCGTCAACCAGAAGAATCCGTGCCTGTAAGCTTTGGCCACCATTGATCTTGTGGATGCATGATGTCCGCAGTCACCTGAGTGGATCTCCTGAAGAATTTTCCGGCCTTCCTCTGGTGAGACGCATCGCAGGAACACTCCAGATGTACTCCTCTTGTACAACTCGCCGTTGATGATGACATAACCCTTAGCCCGGCGCACAATCTGCCGTGCCAGCACCTCGTCTTGTGGTAGCTCTTCTCTCAGCAGGTAAGCCAGATACGGCTCTGTCCACGATGGAATCTGATGTAAGGCGGCGACTAACTGTGAATCCGGGTCATCAGGGTGTGCTAACTCTTCTTCGGTTGGAAGCTTGACCGAAGGATGATGTAACTCGGCGAGGAATACGTTTGGAGGTACCGGCTCTCTCCTGGAGCCGATTCTTGATAAGGCGTCCGCTGCCTCGTTCTTTCGTCTGTCGATGTGTTCAACCTGATAGCCGGAGAAGAAGCCGGCTACTCGGTCTACCTCTCTCCTGTAAGCCGCCATGTTGGCGTCTTTCCTGTCCCAGGTTCCTGATACTTGCTATGCAACAAGGTCAGAATCTCCATAGCACATGATCCTCTTGATGTTCATCTCTCTGGCGGCTTTCAGACCATGTAACAGGGCCTCATACTCTGCGATGTTGTTGGTGCATGGCTCGAAGTGTATCTGCAGGACGTAGCTTAACTTGTCTCCTTTTGGCGAGGTTAAGACGACGCCGGCTCCTGACCCTTCAAACTGCTTTGACCCGTCGAAGTGCATAACCCAGTGTTTTGTGCTTGGTGCCGGTGGCAAAGGGTCAAACTCTGTCCAGTCATTGACGAAATCCACCAGGGCTTGTGATTTGATTGCTGTCCTTGGCTCGTAGTTGATATGATAAGGTCCCATCTCGATGGCCCACTTTGCGATTCTGCCTGTAGCTTCTCTGTTTCTGATGATTTCTGCCAAAGGAGCGGAACTCACCATCGTGATGGGGTGTTCCTGGAAGTAGTGGGGCATCTTCCGGCTTGCCATGAACACGCCATAGACTAGCTTCTGCCACTGCGGATATCTCTGTTTTGACTCTGTCAAAGCTTCGCTCACGTAGTAAACCGGCCTTTGAATTGGGTACTCCTTTCCTTCCTCTTTGCGCTCCACCACAACCACGGCACTGACGGCTCGTGAGTTTGCAGAGACGTATAGTAACATAGGCTCTTTGCTCGTGGGAGCTGCGAGAACTGGAGCTGTTGACAATGTCTTCTTTAGATGTTCAAAGGCGTCATCTGCTTCCTGGCCCCAAACGAACTTGTCTGACTTCTTCAGCAACTTGTAGAGTGGGAGTGCTTTCTCTCCCATCCTTGCGATGAACCGGCTCAGGGCTGTGACGCAACCCGTCAACTTCTGGACGTCATTGATACACTCCGGCTTCTTAAGGTTCATGATGGCCTTAATTTTAGCCGGGTTTGCTTCTATCCCTCTCTCTGACACTATGAAACCCAGCAGCATGCCTGCTGGAACTCCAAACACGCACTTGGTCGGGTTTAGCTTCATCTGGTACTTGCGAAGATTGGTGAAGGTCTCTGTTAGGTCCTCCAAGAGTGACCCGACTTTCTGTGATTTGATCACGACGTCGTCGACGTAAGCGTGCACGTTGCGACCTATTTGATGCTGGAAACAATTCTGGATGCACCTCTGATAAGTGGCACCTGCGTTCTTGAGACCAAACGACATGGTTTTGTAACAGAAAGCCCCAAAAGGGGTGATGAACGAAGTCTTCTCTTGGTCATCCACATTGAGCTTGATCTGATGATACCCGGAATACGCATCCAGGAAACACAACAACTCGCTGCCGGCTGTGGCATCGATGATCTGATCTATACGAGGCAATGCAAAGGGGTCTTTCGGGCAAACCTTGTTCAAGCTGGTGTAATCCACTCACATGCGCCACTCTCCGTTCTTCTTCAAAAATAGGACCGGGTTAGCCAGCCACTTGGGGTGGTAAACTTGCATGATAAACCCGGCTGCGAGCAGATGGGCTATCTCTTCTCCGATAATCTTTTTCCTCTCTGCATTGAAATGACGTAGTCCTTGCTTAACCGGCTTTGCCTTTGGATCAACATTTAAGCTGTGCTCAGCAAGTTCACTCGGTACACCCGGCATGTCTGAAGGAGACCATGCAAAGATGTCCCGATTCTCACGGATGAACTTGATGAGCTCGCTTTCCTATTTCGGGTCCATGTGGGCTCCTATTGTGAACTGCTTGGAGGAGTCCCCTTCTTCGAAATCAACCATCTTTGCATCTTGAGCCGACTTGAATTTTTTCTTCTCTTCTTCGTGAGCCGGCTTTTCCAGCACACGCTTGTCTGCCGGGTCTACTTGAGAATTGTAGTACTTGAGCTCTTCTTTTGAACAAGCATGCTCTGCCATGATAGCGTCTCCATTGTCACACTCTATAGCCATAGTCTTGCTTCCTTCGACTGTGATTACTCCCTGAGGTCCTGGCATCTTCAATTTGAGATACACATAACACGGCCGAGCCATGAACTTGGCGTAAGCCGGCCTCCCGAACAGAGCATGATACGGACTTTTTAGATCAACAACCTCGAACGTCAAGAACTCCGACCTGAATTGCTCCTTGCTCACTCCGAACGCCACCTCTAGACTGATCTGGCCAATTGGGTGTGCCGACTTCCCTGGAACTATGCCATGGAAGATTGTCGATGTTGGGGTCAGGCGGTCTTCGGTTAAACCCATCCTTTTGAATGTGTCGAGATATAGGAAATTGATGCTGCTGCCTCCGTCCATCAAGACCTTGTTCAAGGAAAACCCGTCAACCTGAGGTGCCACAACGAGAGCTAGGAGACCCGGATGTTCCACCGCTGGCGGATGATCTTCCCTGCTCCAAGTTATAGTTTGTTCTGACCACTTCAAAAAAATTGGAACGGCTGATGCCTCTTCATTGACGGCTCTTGCTTTTAACTTTCTTTCCCTCCTGGATGTGCTTGTGGTGAAGACATGATACTGGCCTTGACTATGAATCTCCTTCGGGTTTTGCTGATACCCGGATGTGACTTGATTCTGCTGCTGACTGGACCCGGCATTATTGTTTGGCGGTCCGTTCGACCCAGCCCCCTGTCCGGGTCCCGCCGGGTGACCATTGTCTCCATTGTTACTGAAGTTGTCGTTGTTCCCGAAGTTTCCCTGACTCCTCTGTGCCTCTTGTTCATGTCTCATCCAAGCTCTTATGTCGGCGCATTGGGCTAACGAGTGATTCGATGGTCTCCCGTTCTTGCTGTGTTTTGGGCATGGCATGTTGTACATCTCATTGAAGTTTGTGTTTCTCGGAGGTCCTCCCCTGAAGTTGCCACCGGGTCTCGGCCCTCTGTAACCCGTCGTCTGGGTTGTGCCTACGAACTCTGAATTTCCGCCCTCATAAGGACGCTTGTTATTCCCGTTCTGACTTGGGGTTGGGTTACGGCCTCCGCTGACCCGGTTGTTCCTCTGTTGCTCTTCTGTCTCACCCGGACTTTTATCTGTGGCTGCGTACTTGTTTGCTGTTGTCACCACTTCTCCTATCGAGATCTCCCTGCAGGTCGGGTCTTCCTTCATACGTCCTAGCTTGTGTGTTAAAGGATCAAAACTGCAATTTTTCTCCATGTATGTTATAGCTGTATGTGCTAAAATGTTGAGGGATGACTGCAAGATCTCTGTGACTCTGGCCATCCATTACCTTGCCGACTCGGTTTTTCTCATGACACAACGATCTAAGTCTGCCTCGGTGTACTGCTTCTTGCAAGTCCTAGCGAAGTTCTTGATGAACGCCGCCTTTAGCTCTTCCCAAGAATTGATGCTACGTGGTGGAAGCCGGTCTAACCATATCTTGGGTGCCCCTTCTGCCATCATGAGATACAGGTAACGTGCACATAGATTCGATGTTGCATTCTTCATGTCCATGGCCATGCCATAACTACTCAACCACGTCTCCGGGTTCATGTGCGGCTCATAATTTCTTACTTTGGTTGGTTCTTTAAATTTTTCTGGAAACGGCTCCGCTCTGATAGCATCTGATAAACACTTTGGCCCTGTCAGGTTTGAAGAGGAACCCCCAGTGTGACCCGGTGCAGGCGAAGATGCGGCGGGTCTAGCGGGGATCACTACTCCAACTCCTGCTCCTGCGGCTCCGGCTCCTGCAGCTCCGGCTCCTGCTGGTGCTGCTGCGGCCATGCGTCGTGCCCTTGAACTGTTTACTATTGACTATGCCGCTGACAAAGCCGGCGCGGCCACCCTCTGGGGTGCGGCCGTTGGCTGTTGTTGCTGGATCACTTGCTGGTTATGTTGCTGAGCTTGCTGGTTCACCGGCCCGAGCCGGTTCTGCACTGATCTTGCTGCCGCCGGCTCTCCGTGCCGGCTTCTGGTACGACTCCTTTGTGGCTCTGAATTGAATGCTTGCGACCCGCGTGGGTTATTGTTCTGTTGGACCACTGCGGTACGCAACAAGTCAACGGCTCTCCATCCTTCAATGCCAGCTGGTGAATTATCGAACGGGATCCGCTCTAGGGCATGTGCAGCTGCAAAAACATTGTCAACTGGATTATTGTAATGACCCGGGGGAGTGCTAAACCTGGGAGGTGGTGGAGGTAGTTGTTCTATGGCTGCTTCTCCGGCTCTAGCTCCTCCAGCCGGGCTTCCCGCACCTCCTCCGGCTTGCGCTCCTTGTAACCCGGCCTGCGGCGTGCCGGCTCCCATCACCGGGTTGGCCGCCGCTACGGGTGCGTTGGTTGGCGTTGTTTGATACTCGAGGACTTGAGGTACTATGGTGTTGGCTCCAGTCGGCAGAGGTAACCGGCTTCCGCGCCTTCTGTTCTGCACCGCGGTGAACTCGTCCCTCCTTCTTTGGAGAGCGTCTCTCTCGTCTTGTAACCTCTGCTCTTGCTGGGCCAGAGACCGTTCTTTTTCTGCTACGCGCCGGGCTTCATCCGCGCGCTCTTGGTTCGCTCTAGCCATGGCTCGCTTTAAATCTTCAAGCTCCCTCTGCATGGCTGAGTTGGTGTTTGTTACTTCCCCCAAGTTCTGTGTCTGGTTTCCTGACGCGCCGGCTCTCGTCTGATCGTTCACCGCCGTCAGGATCGGGTTTGTGAATGTCGTCCCAGGCGCTGGTGTGTGTGTCTGTATTCCTGCGCCGAAAGTCGGTAAAACTGGCCCGGTATTGGGATTGGGTGGTGGGTACGTCGATGGTGGCATGCCAAGCTGACCCCGCTCCCAGATCTCTCTATTCTGCCTGGCGGTTCTCTCTGCACTTGTCTCGCTACTAACGGAAGTTTCCGCCCCATCGGTCGGCTGAGCCGTTGTCACAACGTGAACTGTCATATGCCGCGCGGGTCCTGGGGACACCGGGTGATCTTCTTCCTCAAGTCCATATCCCCAACGATCTTCAAACAGTGGTAGAATTGACTCGGTATCTGTGTCCAGATCTGACACGTTTGTTGGTACTTCGACGGAATCCTGTAATGCTTGAATTGCCGCCTCTTCCTCAATGGACATGACCTCGCACTCTGGTGATCCAACAGACTCCTCTCCATCTGTCTGGGCCATGGTAGCTGACCCGGACTCTGATTCGTACTCCGGCTCATACTGATCTGAGCCGGCTCCCGTCGTCTGGATCACGCCGACGAACACGCTGATCTTACCAAAGATGATCATAGATCCGGTTTCCAGCTGATCTGCTTCTTCCTTCCAGCCGAAGTCGTCCACGATCCGCTCCCCTCCTGGGAGTGTGTAGATCTGGCCGATAGCTAGGTTTTCCATACTGCGCCGCGCTTCTCCACAAATCATGATGTTCTTGGCCGCAGGCCACACGGTGGGCGCCAACTGTCGTGGGATTGTCACGACAGATGTTTCCGGGTGGAAACTTGAGTATGGGGACATAGCGACTTCTGACATCTGGAGCTTGTCTAACGAGGCGTGGGGAAACAAGGGTTTACCCAGGTTCGGCCCCTCTTCTTGAGGTAAAGACCTACTCCTGCTTTGCTTTATTGATATGGGGTTTCGAGGACTCGGCGCCTTAGCTTCCGGGTCTCGATTACAATCTCTGGTACTAGGTATTGCTCTGGCTTTCGACCTCTCTCTCTAGTAACCAGGAGACCCCCTTATATAGGCGGTGGGTCTCGCTGGGCGTACAAGCGGGATCCGGGTTACCATCGTACCCGGACTCTACTCTAAGTCCTTTAAGTCTTCGCCTTCCTTATCGGGACTCCGTCTTGTACTTGGTCTCCAGTCTTCTAGATCCTTCTTCACTTGCGGGTCAAGACACACGTTGCGCACCGGCTTACGTGAGACCCGGCCCATATCTTCATACTTGACCCGGCCCAGATTCTTACCAGGCCGGCTTATCTTCTAGGTCGGTGGGCCTACCGGGTTATGATCCCCCCAACAATGCTTGTGACTCCAAGAGGGGGTATTTATGCTCGATAGTGGGTTCATGTCTCTATTTAATCTGGGGGAGTGACAGCAAACTCTAAGATTGTAGATGTACTGTTGCTACTATGGATAAACAGTAGTTCTTTATCTAAGTATATTTGTGCTACTTACATTACACACTTTACTTAATGCAATAATCTGTTGCTTGCAACTTAATACTGAATGGTGCTGCGGATGCTATCCTGAAGGTGGATTATTAGTCATAGATGCAGTTGGATGACAGTCTATGTATCATGTTGTAATGCCCAAATGAATCTCACACTAGACACCATGACTTGTACATGCATTGTTATGTAGTTCTTTATTCTGTCAATTGCCCAGCTGTAATTTGTTTACCCGCATGTATGCTATTATTTATTTATGGAGAGACACCACTAGTGAACTGTGGACCCCGGTCCTTTTTCCTTAAATTGATAAAACAACCTACTGCAATCCTGTTACTTTCATTCTCTGCAAACAAACATCATTTTCCATACATACGTTTAATCCTTTGTTACAGCAAGCCAGTGAGATTGACAACCTCACTTTTAAGTTGGGGCAAAGTATCTTGGTTGTGTTGTGTGCAGGTTCCACGTCAGTGCCGGAATCCCTGGTGTTGCGCCGTGCCATATTCCGCCGCCAACAACCTTCAGAAGAACTCTAGTTTCCTACTAGATTGATAACATTGGTTTCACAACTGAGGGAAATTTGCTGCTGCACTATTTCATACCTTCCTCTTGGGGTTTCCCAACAACACCTCACCGGTGCATCATGCTACATGTTGTGTTTGCTGGGATCCGATGAATATTGAGTACTATGTCATTTGCTTCATAATATATTATGTGTGTGTTATTTATGATCTTGCATGCTCTCCGTTGCTAGTAGATGCTCTGGCCAAGTAGATGCTTGTGACTCCAAGAGGGGGTATTTATGCTCGATAGTGGGTTTATGTATTCATTTAATCTGGGGGAGTGACATCAACCTCTAAGATTGTTAATGTACTGTTGCTACTAGGCATAAAACAGTAGTGCTTTGCCTAAGGATAATTGTGCTACTTACATTAAACACTTTGCCTAATGCAATAATCTGTTGCTTGCAACTTAATACTGAAAGGTGTGCGGATGCTATCCGGAAGGTGGATTATTAGTCATAGATGCAGTTGGATAACGGTCTATGTATCATGTTGTAATGCTCAAATGAATCTCATACTAGACACCATGACTATAGTATATGCATCATTATGCAGTTCTTTATTTTGTCAATTGCCCAGCTGTAATTTGTTTACCCGCATGTATGCTATTATTTATTTATGAAGAGACACCACTAGTGAACTGTGGACCCCGGTCCTTTTCTTTACATTGATAATACAACCTACTGCAAACTGTTAGTTTCATTCTCTGCAAACAAATATCATTTTCCACACCATACGTTTAACCCTTTGTTTACAGCATGCCAGTGAGATTGACAACCTCACTGTTAAGTTGGGGCAAAGTATCTTGGTTGTGTTGTATGCAGGTTCCGCGTTGCTTATCGTAAACGGCGCCGCCAACAACCTTCAGAAAAGCATTCAACTCCTACTGGATTGATAACCTTGGTTTCATAACTGAGTGAAATTTGCTGCTGCACTACTTCATACCTTCCTCTTGGGGTTTCCCAACAACACCACACCGGTGCATCAACGCTCAAAACGTTATTCTATATTACCCATTCCCTTGCTCAAAATTACAAGCAGACCACCACCGAGATGGAACCATGTACTTTCTCTTCGCATCTGCATGTACTTTCGCTTCGCATGAGCACCTAAGTCTACACGGTCAAGACATACTCCATCTACAAAAAATGTATGGGTTAGTTATTAGTTTCCATTCCCATGATCGGTTTCAGCTTTCATGGACAGTAGTTTCTTAATTTTGGACCGAAATTTGCTCCATTTTTATAAGAATTTTTCAAACTCACCGCATCTAGTTGACCGTTTGAATTTTTTCACGAGCAGATGTCATTTTCTACAACTTTCTTGTTTCAGCAGACATATATGAATAAATATTTTAATTATGTAATACGTATTTATGTTGTGCTTGTTGAAACAGTTCACTGTGTGGACGTGTTTCCTGCCGCTCCAAACTTAACCTCTGTGCGTCTCGTTGCTGCAAATAAGCAATATTTGATGAATTATTTAGTGTGCATATTCGTATGTATTTATGGTATTTTTTTTGGGTTTTAGTGTCATGTATTGAAAAATTAAATAGACTCTATTTTACACTTGATCAGCATGTTATTTATTACATGTTAACGGCAAGACACGTTTCTTCCGTGACAGGGTGTTTCAGACAATTCCACATATTACAGTCATATCAGTTAGTTACCAAACACTATAATTAGCTAACTCGTTCTGAATCAACATTTATTGTATAACTCATTTGACATTCATGAGCGTTTCAGACATGTCATTATATATTGAAACCAACAGCAGCAGCCATCAAAACCACTACTTGCAAACATCAAATCTCTACTTCAGCAGCTATTTCCCACAACCGCTTCTAACATCCCACTAGCTACAACTCTTATTAACAACAACAACCCAAACTAACAGACCCTAAGCCCTAACACATTTTGTGCATTAAATTCTTTGGAGAAAATGGTAACTAAAAATGTATTTTGTGTTTTTTGGAGTTCAGCCTGTTTTCTAAAAGTATCCATGTATCTAAACAATTGGTACGTAAACAAATTATTTTGTGTTTTTTAGAAGTGTAGATTCTCTTGATATAGAGACACCCCCTAGAGTTGTGCAATGTTTAAAATCTTGCATCCGAATGCAAGTCCACATGAAGTTAGGTATGTGAAGAGCTCCCCCTATATCGTTGAAATGCTTGGGGTGCATTGTGTAGCAAGATATATAACAACAAAAGAGATACACAATACATAAATATAATAGGTAAGATGACAAGGGTGGTGTGTCTGAAACACAAACCGAAACAAGTCTTGTACAAGCCATTACAACAATAAACACTCAATAACATTTGGCCTTATCGATTCCTACTTCAGCTTGAAGCGATCATCTCCCCATTTGTTAGGGATCACGCCGAAAAGGTGGGGAAGAGAGAAAATTAGCTTGCATACGGAGGAGCAGACAGTGCATTGGACAGAGAGAGTTTGACAACTTCTTGATGCACCTGATGAATAGCCTAACGTAGCTCTGCTTGATTCTGAAGTATCTTCTTGAGGAGAAGGGATGAGTGTGTTCTTGATGACGACAAAGACGGCTTTGTTTGTCCCTCCACCACCTCTGAGGACGCGGTAAGGATCGAAGCTCCTTTTGCTTCTTCTCCTTGTTGTCTGATCCACCGGCACATGCGGCTCGATAATCCGCGCTATTACTGCATCGAGAGATGCATCCGATCATGTCGTAGGGGTCCTCCCCCTTGCAGCAGTCCACGCAGTTGGAAGGAGTAGCTAGGACTACCCCCTCCGCAGCGGCAAGGACAACAAGGAGGCCTACACTAATGCACCACACAACATCAAGCTTGTTGGCATTGTTGGAACCTATACCCATGGCCATGGGTACAAATGCACAAATCAACCTGCAGCAACCTTCTATTTTCCAGGAAAGGGTAGCAGGCAGCTAGCGAGACTATTGATGTGAGTGAGACGGGCATACGAGGTACTATTTAGACAGGGTCACGTCAACGGCTCATCTGCGATCCGACATTTGCTCATCTGCTTGCGTGCTGGCAATTAATACACTGCGTGGATCAGTACGAAAATTCTTGTTTGGCCGCCCGCGCATCTCCAAGAGTTTCCCGTGCTTTCTCTCACTAGAGTCAACCAACAAAATACGACAGTAATATGCGTTTTAGGTCATGCCCGATCAAGCTTTCATGTTTGAATGTCATAACACGAGTTAACTTGTGAGTGCTTTGCCCTCACATCATTTGCCTGGGAGTTGGGATCCTCGTAGTGTAGGTGATTGTACTAGTTTAGCTCATAGTATGATAGTACTATGTCCACTGGCTTTAAATAATAAGGGGAGTGTCTATTTGTCAGTCGACTGTTTTTGATTTCGCTGTCAGTTGAATTTTCCGCACCAACCAAAAGATGACACGTGCAGACGACCCAGATCAACGAAAAGTTGTGTTTCGCTAAGGATCTGGACGGCACAGCCCAGCAAAGAACACCCGGTACACAAAAACGATCGGGTCAAAAAAAACTGCCCAGCAACACAAACCAAAAAAAACAGCCTAGTAACAGCCTCAGCCCAGCCCCAGAATCAATCTTCTTCTTCAAGACAACTCCCCGACAGCTGCTGCCGCAACGCCATAGCCGATCCTCCACAATACACACACACACACACATCTCGTGGATCTGGGGTGGTTCAAGGATGGAGAGACTGCTCAAGCCTGCAGACATTACAGGTACTGACCTGACAACAATGGAAGACCCGACGCTGGAGGTGAGATCCTGACGAACTCAATCTCCCCTGCAAAAAAGAACTCGAACCTTCATCCCCTCCTACCCCCCTTGGAGATCATGATCCCAAACTCAAAAAGAACTGAAACCTTCGCCCAAATTCCTTTCATCAAACAGGTTCAGATGCTGCCAGTGGAGCAGTCTGGAACTAGGAGCGACACAAGTCTCTCACCTGTAGAAGGTCATTTTGAAAATTAATCACTAGTACTGAATCACTTTAAAAACTGAATCAATGAAGAAATAAGGAGGATGATCAAGATCAATCCTGAAACCTGTCTCTTCTCTTCATGTCGTAGTCCTTCAAAAGCTTCAAATAACCAGCTCCAAAGTGTCTTGTTGTGTTCATTTTTCAGCTGAAACACATACTCTTCTTGCTCAGGTGACTTACAAGCATTATCTTCTGCGCCATGCTATTTATCCGAGCTTTCATGAAACATGGGACAATATGGTTAACAAAAAGAGATAACAAACTTGATTAGTAGAAAGATTCGTATCTTGTTGTGGGTGGGGGAACTAATACCAAGAAAAATTTGAATGAGGAAACTCAAAAATAATGTACCATTGATTGAAGAAAGCTTTTCCCAATACTCAAATTACTAAGGGGCAGAAAATTTAAGACTGAGAATATATGACTGAACAAATCTAAAAAAGGACCAAAGACTGAAAACATACGAAAATAAGAAATGAGGACCGGGGAAAATATAAATAGAGAAAATAAAACTGAAAAGAGAGAGAGAGCCAGGATTTAGAGAGAGAGTGAGATAGAGAAATGCAAGACTGGGAGAGAGATTGACTGATAAGACTAACAAAGAATCAGAGAGAGAGAGTGAGAGAGAGATAAATAAATTGATAGAGAGAGAGAATAACAGAACCGGGATTTAGAGACAGAGAGAGATGGACATTTTGAGAAAGAGATAGACAAAGAGAGAGAACCAGAATTTAGAGAGAGAGAGAGAGAGAGAGAGAGACAGAGAAATGTAAGACTTGGGGAGAGACAGAGAAATTGAGCGAGAGACATAAATAAAATGACACAAAGAGAGAGAAAATTATAAAAGAGATGCTACGAGAGAGACACTAAACTGAAACAGATGCAAGAATAAGAGAGAGAGAGAGAGTGAGAGACGCAGAGAGAGAGAGTTGGGGATAATGACAGAAACTACACTGAGACAATGAAACATGACTGAGCAAATACTAAATCGATACTGAGACATTGAAACAAGATTGAGCAAATAATTAATCAAGACTGATACACTGTAACACTGAAAAAATGAGACACTGAATCACCTCAGGCACTGAGAGAAAGAGATAATGAAACACTGACACAATGAGAGAAAAAGATACTGAGATAAAGTGAGAGAGACACTCAAGCACTGAGACAATTAAAAAAATTAAACACTGAGACCATTAGTTAAAGAGAGAGAGATTAAGAGAGAGAAGGAGAGAGAGATGGAGAGAGATAGATAGAGATAGAGAAAAAATATTAAACTTTGACACATTCAGATGCAATGACAATTGACATGTTTTTCCAGGTGAATTATTAAAATTTTAACGCAGCAAATATTGAACTAACAAATGTACTGTTAAAACTAACATTTATGAAGAACATATCACTTCAGAAAAATACTAATGTGTCCGACAGAAAATAATATAGGCAGTAAGACTGCATCGACAAAACGAAAACGAACCTCATTTCTGAATAAACCAAAGAGAGCATCGTCTAAATCATTATTTCTTCTTCCATTATGTATTGCCTAGAACCATTGACCAGAAGGTAGAATAACACAAATTAGAAAACAGAAAAACAACGAAGTATATATTCAAAAGAAATGCAACAACTGACAACTCACTTCAACATCGCTGGCGATGCTATACCCTCCACTATGCGCCACATCAAAATTGTTGCACTCAAGGTCACCGGATTTAGGGTGTGGTCTACATAGCACAAAAATTGCAGATGATTAGAACACACATATATATATATAACAGATGAAAAGAAGGCTTCACTGCTGCCGACTAAAAAAGACTGCTATCCACCTCGCCCATAGAACAAAAATGGAACATAAACAAGACACATACTGAATTACCACTAACAGAAACTACTAAAACAACCAATGATGATTGATGCTCAGATAATGTAATCTATGAAGCATAAAATATATCAAGCATAAAATCCCCTTGCATACTACCTTTTAGCCTCTCCAACACATCATAACATACATCCCACCCACCAAAAACAATTGACATAAAGCACATAGAAGAATTAGGTATTGGTGCTCAGCTAATGCATAGGACCATGCTGATTCGTATGACATTGCCATTCAATACACACCCGACAACATATCAATACACACATCAAAGAAAACACCTAGACGAGACACGGTAGAAACCAGCCGATTCAGGCACTAGTTATGCAGAAAGTCTACAACACAAATCCACACCCCCACCGCGGACAAAGATGGCACAACCAGTAACGACTACGGGATAGCTGCGGAGATTCAGAACAAACAAAAACGATGCTGCCGAGCAACTGACACCAAAATCGAGACACCGCAGATTCCATCCGAAAAATCATCTGCAAAAACAAGGGGTCGCGGCCCAGTAACGACGACAGGGTAGCTACGGCGGTTCAGAACAAACAAGCGGCCGCTGCCGGCAGCAAACTAACCCTAACCACCGAAGACCTCTGCACGAACACGCCGCGGAATCGAACAATTCCGTCGACAAAAATACAACAAATGCCGGAGACCCTGACAGCCCGAAACTGACGAGAGGAGCTGAGACGAGAAGAGGAAGCACCTGAACCGCCTCCGGCGACGCCTGAGCGGTTATTCTCCGTCGCGAATCTCCGCCATGACCAGACTCCGCACCCTCCACCTCGATAGCTACTCTGTTCTGCCCCCTTCTCTCTCCACTCTCCAGCTTCGAGAACAGACATGCGGCGAGAACGAGTAAAAAATTCAAAAAAAAGGCACCTCGCTCCCCTGTCCACAAGCCAAAAAATCCAGACAGGCAAGAAACGGGCCAAAACCCACCAGCCCGCCCTGAATCCAAAACCCGCTAGCGCAAAGCATCCCACGAAGGCTCGAACCAAACACTCAGGACGACGCCGGGCTGGACAAAAACAGCACGAATCTTGGAGAAGAATGGACGGACGAAAATGAGACTGACGGCGAAAATGAAAACAGTCAACAACCAAAAAGCAAAATCCAATAATAAGTGTATTATTTCGGATCGAGGCATCACCATTCATATTAAGTTCTCTCTCCCTCTATTCATAAAAATATTCATAACTTTATCTAAATTTGCATGTATCTAATAGACAAGTTTTAGCATGTAGATACACCATCCGTTTGAAAAGTCTCAACTTTATGTAAATTTGCATGTATCTACATACTAAATCATGTCTAGATATATGCAAATTTAGATAACGTTACAGCTTTTTATGAACGAAGGAAGTAAAAATTTAGACAAATTAAGACATCCTTTCAGGGACGAAGGGAGTACTTACTTGAGGAAAAGACATACCCTTCTCACATCAATTTAGGGGCCTTTTTTAACCACTGCACCTAGCAGCACGGCTTATTTAGCCTGTGTTTTTTATGACTCAACATATTGGGACATATATTTATTAGGATAAATATTGCACAAGAATAAATAGATAAGTCGCGCACATAGATTCTACAACCAAATTGAATAAAATCAAATAATGTATTACAACCAAATTGATTAAACTGTAGCAACTAAATCAATTGGACAATGGTTGGTTTTCCTGCGATATCGGACGAACTCCGACCACTTCTCATATACACTAATACTAAAACTCTATTCTCTCAACAAGGATTGCTACCGTTTAATTGTGGGACCCGAAGTACTTACCTGGTAAATGCCTACCGGCAAAGCATCAGTGTTACGAATCTAGACATCCGCACTCACGATCATGAATCAACGAAAGGAACATGTTATGTTTCTCATTACGCTAATCCCCTTACCCCCTTACGTAGACGATACCAATGATGTCAAGAGGTGATACGATGTCCTCTAATGTGATCAACTCTTTGACCATAACACATATATAACTCGTACCAATATCGTTTTGTTTTCTCGTTCCGTATTCTCGATGTCTTGTGATAAATCACATTGTGTCTGGATAGACAATTGGGTGACATCGATATACTGAGATGGCGTAGAGGATGTATCTCTCCATCGTTCAGAGGAGTAAGTACCATTCTTGAACAATCTCCGTTCCTGTATGATCACCCATCTAAGGCCGTGACAGTTGAAGACAATCAAAGCATAAATGTCGAATGTGCGACCACCATATGTTCTCAAGATATAGTAATATAGATAACAAAAAGCCATATGAAAATTGCTATCTTCATAGGTGACGATTTGTCTCTAGCAATATCATACAATGAGTCGGTTCAACACTACTATCATTCTGATAATATGTTCTTATAGTTGTGTGACTTTCTCCGAAAGTCCATCATCAGGAAAACATGATCATCAAACAACAAGATAAGCTAATCTTAGACACAAGATTAGGAACACTTTATTTGTTTGTATCTCTACACGTGTATCGGGTTTTTTCCTCTGAAGACTCACTATTCATGATCCAATACAGTTGTAGCATAAATATACAAATATTAATAATAAACTTGGAGATACTGAATAATAACTGAATATTATTGTCTCTAGGGTATATCTCCAACAAGAAGTCGGGCAATGTCTTCAACATTTGGCTCGCTCAAGTATTCTATGTCAAAAACCGCAATCGTAGCTTTGCAGAACATGTACATTGAGTCTAAGCATGTGGACTCACTCCCATCAACAAGATAACCAAAAACTCCATATGCAAACCTCTGAACAGTCGCATAGCATTTTGGATAAGATGAGAAGCCAATCTTATTAAGTGTATCTCACTTGCATTGTAAGTAATCATCATGGCCCATCACTTCTATTCTTATGCGGTTGAAGACATGCCTCACCATACGGAAGCGCCACTGAAAATAGGATGGTTTCTATATTGGATTTGTGCGATGGAAGTAATATTTGTAGAGTTGTACATGGCCCCCTTATCTGAACAATGGCTTTTTCCTCGCAATGTGTTCATTGACGAGAAGTGTAGAAATCAAAACATAGCTCTCATCATCGGATGATTCATCATACAGTGATGCATGATGTTGTTGTAAAACTACTCATCTGAGATATTGGCCATGTAAGGTGGTGAATTTATATCTCACAAACACCTAAGGCAAACGACCGAACACCTTATGGGCAGTGTCGGTCGTGGTCGAGGACGAGCCTCAGATGGTCTTTGGCGGTCGTCGAACTATGGCGGAGTCTGTGGAGATGGCGACGACACCGTCAGGGTTGGTTGAAGTGCAGCCACGAGCTACACCTTCAGAGCAAAAGGAATGGAAATAGCTCCGGCAGCGGTGGTGGCAGTAGGCTGGCGAGATGTAGCGTGGCGGTGGGTTGTTGCCTGGCGCTCGTGTCGACGGTTCATACGTCTCAAACGTATCTATAATTTCTTATGTTCCATGCTTATATTACACCAATTGATACATGTTTTATATACACTTTATATGGTTTTTATGCATTTTCTGTGACTAACCTATTAACAAGATGCCACAGTGCCAGTTCCCTGTTTTCTGCTGTTTTTGGTTTCAGAAAAACTGTTAAGGAAATATTCTCGGAATTGGGCGAATCAAAAGCCAAAGTCCCTATTTTTCTCGGGAGCTTCCAGAACACCGAATACGAGACGGAGTAGGGCACCGAGGTGCCCACACCACGTGGCGGCGCGGGTCCCCCCTGGCCGCGCCGGGACATGGTGTGGGGCCCTCGGGGCTCCACTGCCTTCGCCCTTTCGCCTACAAATACCCCCCGACGAAATAAGACCTAGGACCCGAACACTTTTCCACGATACGTTCCAGAGCCGCCGCCGCCGTCAACCCTAATTCGGGAGGGTTCAGAAGCTCTTCCCGGCACCCTGCCGGAGAGGGGAATCATCACCGGAGGGCTCTACATCACCATGCCCGCCTCCGGACTGATGCGCGAGTAGTTCATCCTTGGACTACGGGTCCATAGCAGTAGCTAGATGGTTGTCTTCTCCGATTGTGTCATCATGTTTAAATCTTGTGAGCTGCCTATCATGGTCAAGATCATCTTTATGTAATGCTACATGTTGTGTTTGCTGGGATCCGATGAATAATTGAGTACTATGTCATTTGCTTCATAATATATCTTGTGTGTGCGTTATTTATGATCTTGCATGCTCTCCGTTGCTAGTAGATACTCTGGCCAAGTAGATGCTTGTGACTCCAAGAGGGGGTATTTATGCTCGATAGTGGGTTCATGTCTCTATTTAATCTGGGGGGGTGACAGTAACCTCTAAGATTGTAGATGTACTGTTGCTACTAGGGATAAAACAGTAGTTCTTTATCTAAGGATATTTGTTCTACTTACATTACACACTTTACTTAATGCAACAATATGTTGCTTGCAACTTAATACTGAATGGTGTTGCGGATGCTATCCTGAAGGTGGATTATTAGTCATAGATGCAGTTGGATGACGGTCTATGTATCATGTTGTAATGCCCAAATGAATCTCACACTAAACATCATGACTTGTATGTGCATTGTTATGCACTCTTTATTCTGTCAATTGCCCAGCTGTAATTTGTTTACCCGCATGTATGCTATTATTTATTTATGTAGAGACACCACTAGTGAACTGTGGACCCCGGTCCTTTTTCCTTAAACTGATAATTCAACCTACTGCAATCCTGTTACTTTCATTCTCTGCAAACAAACATCATTTTCCACACATACGTTTAATCCTTTGTTACAGCAAGCCAGTGAGATTGACAACCTCACTTTTAAGTTGGGGCAAAGTATATTGTTTGTGTTGTGTGCAGGTTCAACGTTCGTGGTTGACACCGGTAGTGCGCCCTGCCAAGGTCAACCGCAGCAACCTTCGGAAGAATTCAGGTTTCCTACTGTATTGATAACCTTGGTTTCACAACTGAGGGAAATTTGCTGCTGCACTACTTCATACCTTCCTCTTGGGGTTTCCCAACAACACCACACCAGTGCATCAACGGTGTGTGGTGTGGCGAAGGGGATGGAAGCGCACGCGGCGGCGAGGGTGAGATGAGCTACAACGAGAGGTACTAGGACGAGAAGAGGCAAGGCGCGCTTCTATCATTGGTTGACGGGACACGTGCGAACAAGGGAAGGACATTTCGTCTGGGAGACTGCCCGGCGACTCGTCAACATTAAACGCGGCGGAACGGCCTCCTGCGCGCCTTCATTAAAATGGGCGCGGCGCGTCGTGTGTATGACAGGCGGGCCAGCGCAGTCAGGGCCATGCGCGAGTCGATGTCCGGCACCCACAGGAGGGCCTCCAAGTATAGAGGCCCTATAGGGGGTGCCGGACATAAAATCGCTCGGGGCGAGGTTTTGGGGGTGCCGCTGGTGTAAATTTTTCGTGTCCGACCCCCCAAAGGGACTTTAGGGGGTACTTTAAAGGCCCCCGGTGGAGATGCTCTGAGAGGATTAGTGGGAATAATCCCCACGTGGATTGGGTGAAACCCCTCCACTCACCTAATCCCCTCCTAACCATGATCCCCTCCACTCACCTAATCCCCTCCTAGTTGGTATGTACGTGCAACGTACGTTTTCATAACTAGATGATTCCCCGCGCGTTGCGGCGGGAATTAGTAGCATAATATTTTGTGGTTACACAAAATATGTGAGCATAACACGTATAAATATATCTTCGCTGCGAATAATTTTGATTCCATCAGTTTTATTTCATTGAAAAGAAAAAATAAACTCTTTCCGGTGCATATTGATGCAAAGAGATGGAAGTGATTACAGATTAGGAATCCATGAAAGTATGATCGAAAACTATAAGTGGTATACATTTTCGTTTAACCTTTTAAAAATAACATTCAAGTAATATTTTATAGAATAATAAGGAAGCAGTATGAGTCAAATACTCGAAGCTATTGATTGATTTTCTTCTTGCCACTTTCATTTTACAACCCTTTAACAAATCATATCACATTATTTGATGTTTGAAATTCCCCTCCCTAATCTGCAAAGGGGAAACAACAACTATGGTTAGAGAAACAGTTACAATTTATATTCAGTAGTATGCCATTTATTAGTGTGTTTGGAGGCGAAAGGTAGCCTGTCATTTTGGCGAACTGTATGCTGGCAATAAAACTAAACGAATAATCGTTTTTATCAAAATCAGAGAAGACAAAGAGAGGATGTCGAGTTCATCAAAAGACAAAGAGGGGCTGAGAGACCTCGTGTCACCTGATTGATAATCACCGGCCGGATTCATCTCCTTTACTTTGCCTCACCTTTCCGTTGGGCCTCCCTTGACGTTATGGTCTTATAGATCTATTTTCTTGTCTGTTTGGATGTTGAGGCTGTCACCAGTTCACCACCTAGACTTCTGCCGGCACACCTGTATGGGGTTCAGGCTAGCCGACCATGGAGGCCGCTGCAACAGCAGCAGCAGGGAACGCCTCGCCGCTGGCCAAGGCGGTGTGCAAGGCCATTGCTATCCCGATGACGATGCAGCGAGGGACGCGCATACCTGTTGGACGGGAAATTCACCAAATAAACAATAGGAGTATGTATGTAATGCCATTGGAGGTGGAGCGCATCATCAGCTAGCTCTGGGCGTCGAGGGTGTTTGCTTCAAAATCGGGCTGTCCAATCAGGCTAAACCTGATTGATGAATTTAGCTTGTCGAGATAGGTGCAGATGCGGGGACCCTGAATGTGGTGGAGACGACAGAGAAACGCTGGTACTTAAAAGGAGAAAGCAGATCCGTCAGTTAGCTCGGTGGAGAAGATGAAGAGAGAAAATGGAATCGGTGAATTGAATGGAGTAGCAAGAGGCATCGGCAATTTTTCGCTGGAAGGAGAAGCGGAGAGAAAAAGGTCCGGAAGTGGAGGCGTCACCAACCATGAAAGGCAATGGGTCTCGGAGGGGAAGCGACAGTACAACACGATTGCTAGAAGTCAAGTCGTCAGTAAATAAATCAAGAAGCGAAAGCACCGAACGTGGAACCTACTTCCTCCGTTCTAAATTAATTGACTCAGATTTAGTACAACTTGTATTAAATCTGAGTCAATTAAATCACAACAGAGGGAGTAATTGCGTTCTCGTGGCTGTAAAAACTATTTAGGTGACGTGGCTGCACGAAAATGCAGAGAATTACATGTAGTAGGTGTTTCCTATTTAGATATAGAAGATTAAAGGGGACAAATTACAATAAGGAGCATATCCATCAAACTGAAGTTAACTTATTTTATAATATATCAATTTACAACGCATGTATTATGGAGTTAACTTTACGGTAAAAGATCATGAAACATACAGCGTGATCGATAACCACGCCCATCACCCAAGCATCTCCCTCATATAAACACTCTCCTCTTGTTTCACAATAGATTTGTCGTAAAAAATTAAAAATAAAATTTCACATTAACTTTTCATCCAACAATTAATAGAATATCAAGTGTGTGGTTAGCAAAATTGGAAGCACGTATATATAACAATGACGGTCTAGTATGTATATTACAAACATTTCCACAATCCTCATGGGAAACTGTCAGGCGGAACGGCCTCCTGCGCGCCTTCATTAAAATGGGCGCGGCGCGTCGTGTGTATGACAGGCGGGCCAGCGCAGTCAGGGCCATGCGCGAGTCGATGTCCGGCACCCACAGGAGGGCCTCCAAGTATAGAGGCCCTATAGGGGGTGCCGGACATAAAATCGCTCGGGGCGAGGTTTTGGGGGTGCCGCTGGTGTAAATTTTTCGTGTCCGACCCCCCAAAGGGACTTTAGGGGGTACTTTAAAGGCCCCCGGTGGAGATGCTCTGAGAGGATTAGTGGGAATAATCCCCACGTGGATTGGGTGAAACCCCTCCACTCACCTAATCCCCTCCTAACCATGATCCCCTCCACTCACCTAATCCCCTCCTAGTTGGTACGTACGTTTTCATAACTAGATGATTCCCCGCGCGTTGCGGCGGGAATTAGTAGCATAATATTTTGTGGTTACACAAAATATGTGAGCATAACACGTATAAATATATCTTCGCTGCGAATAATTTTGATTCCATCAGTTTTATTTCATTGAAAAGAAAAAATAAACTCTTTCCGGGGCATATTGATGCAAATTGATTAAACTGTAGCAACTACCTCCTGCGCCTTCATTAAAATGGGCGCGGCGCGTCGTGTGTATGACAGGCGGGCCAGCGCAGTCAGGGCCATGCGCGAGTCGATGTCCAGCACCCACAGGAGGGCCTCCAAGTATAGAGGCCCTATAGGGGGTGCCGGACATAAAATTGCTCGGGGCGAGGTTTTGGGGGTGCCGCTGGTGTAAATTTTTCGTGTCCGACCCCCCAAAGGGACTTTAGGGGGTACTTTAAAGGCCCCCGGTGGAGATGCTCTCATTACAACCAAATTGATTAAACTGTAGCAACTAAATCAATTGGACAATGGTTGGTTTTCCTGCGATATCGGACGAACTCCGACCACTTCTCATATACACTAATACTAAAACTCTATTCTCTCAACAAGGATTGCTACCGTTTAATTGTGGGACCCGAAGTACTTACCTGGTAAATGCCTACCGGCAAAGCATCAGTGTTACGAATCTAGACATCCGCACTCACGATCATGAATCAACGAAAGGAACATGTTATGTTTCTCATTACGCTAATCCCCTTACCCCCTTACGTAGACGATACCAATGATGTCAAGAGGTGATACGATGTCCTCTAATGTGATCAACTCTTTGACCATAACACATATATAACTCGTACCAATATCGTTTTGTTTTCTCGTTCCGTATTCTCGATGTCTTGTGATAAATCACATTGTGTCTGGATAGACAATTGGGTGACATCGATATACTGAGATGGCGTAGAGGATGTATCTCTCCATCGTTCAGAGGAGTAAGTACCATTCTTGAACAATCTCCGTTCCTGTATGATCACCCATCTAAGGCCGTGACAGTTGAAGACAATCAAAGCATAAATGTCGAATGTGCGACCACCATATGTTCTCAAGATATAGTAATATAGATAACAAAAAGCCATATGAAAATTGCTATCTTCATAGGTGACGATTTGTCTCTAGCAATATCATACAATGAGTCGGTTCAACACTACTATCATTCTGATAATATGTTCTTATAGTTGTGTGACTTTCTCCGAAAGTCCATCATCAGGAAAACATGATCATCAAACAACAAGATAAGCTAATCTTAGACACAAGATTAGGAACACTTTATTTGTTTGTATCTCTACACGTGTATCGGGTTTTTTCCTCTGAAGACTCACTATTCATGATCCAATACAGTTGTAGCATAAATATACAAATATTAATAATAAACTTGGAGATACTGAATAATAACTGAATATTATTGTCTCTAGGGTATATCTCCAACAAGAAGTCGGGCAATGTCTTCAACATTTGGCTCGCTCAAGTATTCTATGTCAAAAACCGCAATCGTAGCTTTGCAGAACATGTACATTGAGTCTAAGCATGTGGACTCACTCCCATCAACAAGATAACCAAAAACTCCATATGCAAACCTCTGAACAGTCGCATAGCATTTTGGATAAGATGAGAAGCCAATCTTATTAAGTGTATCTCACTTGCATTGTAAGTAATCATCATGGCCCATCACTTCTATTCTTATGCGGTTGAAGACATGCCTCACCATACGGAAGCGCCACTGAAAATAGGATGGTTTCTATATTGGATTTGTGCAATGGAAGTAATATTTGTAGAGTTGTACATGGCCCCCTTATCTGAACAATGGCTTTTTCCTCGCAATGTGTTCATTGACGAGAAGTGTAGAAATCAAAACATAGCTCTCATCATCGGATGATTCATCATACAGTGATGCATGATGTTGTTGTAAAACTACTCATCTGAGATATTGGCCATGTAAGGTGGTGAATTTATATCTCACAAACACCTAAGGCAAACGACCGAACACCTTATGGGCAGTGTCGGTCGTGGTCGAGGACGAGCCTCAGATGGTCTTTGGCGGTCGTCGAACTATGGCGGAGTCTGTGGAGATGGCGACGACACCGTCAGGGTTGGTTGAAGTGCAGCCACGAGCTACACCTTCAGAGCAAAAGGAATGGAAATAGCTCCGGCAGCGGTGGTGGCAGTAGGCTGGCGAGATGTAGCGTGGCGGTGGGTTGTTGCCTGGCGCTCGTGTCGACGGTTCATACGTCTCAAACGTATCTATAATTTCTTATGTTCCATGCTTATATTACACCAATTGATACATGTTTTATATACACTTTATATGGTTTTTATGCATTTTCTGTGACTAACCTATTAACAAGATGCCACAGTGCCAGTTCCCTGTTTTCTGCTGTTTTTGGTTTCAGAAAAACTGTTAAGGAAATATTCTCGGAATTGGGCGAATCAAAAGCCAAAGTCCCTATTTTTCTCGGGAGCTTCCAGAACACCGAATACGAGACGGAGTAGGGCACCGAGGTGCCCACACCACGTGGCGGCGCGGGTCCCCCCTGGCCGCGCCGGGACATGGTGTGGGGCCCTCGGGGCTCCACTGCCTTCGCCCTTTCGCCTACAAATACCCCCCGACGAAATAAGACCTAGGACCCGAACACTTTTCCACGATACGTTCCAGAGCCGCCGCCGCCGTCAACCCTAATTCGGGAGGGTTCAGAAGCTCTTCCCGGCACCCTGCCGGAGAGGGGAATCATCACCGGAGGGCTCTACATCACCATGCCCGCCTCCGGACTGATGCGCGAGTAGTTCATCCTTGGACTACGGGTCCATAGCAGTAGCTAGATGGTTGTCTTCTCCGATTGTGTCATCATGTTTAGTTCTTGTGAGCTGCCTATCATGGTCAAGATCATCTTTATGTAATGCTACATGTTGTGTTTGCTGGGATCCGATGAATAATTGAGTACTATGTCATTTGCTTCATAATATATCTTGTGTGTGCGTTATTTATGATCTTGCATGCTCTCCGTTGCTAGTAGATACTCTGGCCAAGTAGATGCTTGTGACTCCAAGAGGGGGTATTTATGCTCGATAGTGGGTTCATGTCTCTATTTAATCTGGGGGAGTGACAGTAACCTCTAAGATTGTAGATGTACTGTTGCGACTAGGGATAAAACAGTAGTTCTTTATCTAAGGATATTTGTTCTACTTACATTACACACTTTACTTAATGCAACAATATGTTGCTTGCAACTTAATACTGAATGGTGTTGCGGATGCTATCCTGAAGGTGGATTATTAGTCATAGATGCAGTTGGATGACGGTCTATGTATCATGTTGTAATGCCCAAATGAATCTCACACTAAACATCATGACTTGTATGTGCATTGTTATGCACTCTTTATTCTGTCAATTGCCCAGCTGTAATTTGTTTACCCGCATGTATGCTATTATTTATTTATGTAGAGACACCACTAGTGAACTGTGGACCCCGGTCCTTTTTCCTTAAACTGATAATTCAACCTACTGCAATCCTGTTACTTTCATTCTCTGCAAACAAACATCATTTTCCACACATACGTTTAATCCTTTGTTACAGCAAGCCAGTGAGATTGACAACCTCACTTTTAAGTTGGGGCAAAGTATATTGTTTGTGTTGTGTGCAGGTTCAACGTTCGTGGTTGACACCGGTAGTGCGCCCTGCCAAGGTCAACCGCAGCAACCTTCGGAAGAATTCAGGTTTCCTACTGTATTGATAACCTTGGTTTCACAACTGAGGGAAATTTGCTGCTGCACTACTTCATACCTTCCTCTTGGGGTTTCCCAACAACACCACACCAGTGCATCAACGGTGTGTGGTGTGGCGAAGGGGATGGAAGCGCACGCGGCGGCGAGGGTGAGATGAGCTACAACGAGAGGTACTAGGACGAGAAGAGGCAAGGCGCGCTTCTATCATTGGTTGACGGGACACGTGCGAACAAGGGAAGGACATTGCAGTCGTGTTCGGAGCAGAAACAAACTCATCTTAGATTTATACCAAAAATGAAACGAGCGGACAGAATAATAGACATCGTGTGTTTACATTGACACGTTGAACCATGATTTTTGTCCAAACAAATAAAAACAAACAAGTTCCAACCAAATAAGTCGGCTCGTTGGATTTTCCAGCCAACGAAGTTGGAAAACACTAGAAAAAGGCCTCCCTTTGCAAAGGGAATCTCAACATCATTCTAATCGTGATAAGCGTCGGTTTCTCCTCACATGTTATAATTTGGGGTTGTCTGCATGTCTGCCAAGTGTCACAATTAGATTAAAAGTGGGAGAGCATGATAGAGAAGGGGGGCACGCGTGTTATGCGCTACGGTCGGGGTCCCAACAGTAACTTGTTCATTTGCCACAGTCACTCATGGAGTGATTTTCATTATGCCTTGTAAGATCATATTTCTAGTTGGAATCTTTTTGCTTGTGAGTTCTAAGCTGCGGTTTTCATGGCACTTCCACCACCATATTTGCTAGCCTCTTCGGTACTTTGCATTACCCTTTCTCACATTGAGAGTTGGTGCATACTTCGCGGGTACATCCAAAACTCGTGGGAGATCTTCATCATGTTCTTCTACACATAAGCCAAATATCTTCCTCAAAACATCCACCATACCTACCTACTACAGCATTTCCATAGCTATTCCGAGATATATTACCATGCAACTTCCATCTTACATTACATGACTTGTTGTCATTTATCATTTATATATTGTCTTGCATGATTCTTTACAGCTGATGTGTGGTTTTACCCATGTTACGCTAGATCATTGCATATCCTGCTACACTGGCAGAGGCACCGTTTCATACACTATGTTTTATTCCTTATGGGTTATTTCTATCAAAAGTGTGTTGTCATATTAGAATGTTTGCCCCTAAAAGTGAAAAGAGCCATGGAGGGCATCGAAAAGAGAAACAGAAAAAGTAAAAAAAAAAGAGAAAAAGAGAAAAGAGAAAAATAAAAAAAAGAAAATAAAAAGGGGGCAACATTACTACTCTTTATCCAGACTTGTGCTCATGTTATAGCATCTGTAGTATTCATAGTCATCATTTGTGCTCATGTTTAGCACCTTTACTCCATATGAGAGAGTTTTCATGTTTTACTTGCATAACTATGTGGGGAACTTTACATTATAGAACTTGGCTTGTATATTCCAATGATGAGGCTCCTCAAAAGTGCTCTAGGTCTTCATGAGCAAGCAAGTTGGATGCACCCCCACTAGTTCCATTGGAGAGATTTCATACACTTATAGCTCTATGTGGATCCATTGTGTGGCAATCACTACTCCTTGCATAGCTTTGATTATAAGACTTCCTCTTGTCTAATGATCACTTTCAGCTGTGTGAGACTTTCTTCCGTTGGCCTTCCAAACCCCCCTTAATGTTCTTTTAGCCACAACATCCTGGTGTCAGGAACCAACGCTAAACGCTTGCTTGTTTTTAAGTGAACAAATAGAGAGATGATTTTCTACGTGCATATTGTTATTGCTTGACTTGATCCTAACATAAAGTTGTCATGAGTGTTTGCTACATTAGATGATTACATTGTTGTTCTTGAAGCTTAAATCATCTTTAATATCTACTATGCACGGTTGATTGTTGTTTATTACTGATTCATTTTAAGTCTTACTTTGTTCTTCCTACTTGTTTACTCATTACTCATTTGATATCAATATAAACTACAGCTTTTATTCATTTGATCTCAATTTACATGCATTACATTATTATATGATCAAAATTGTGTGAAAGCATGTCACTTCAGAAATTATTCTTGTTATCGTTTTACCTACTCGGACGAGTAGAACTAAGCTTGGGGATGCTTGATACGTCTCAAACGTATCTATAATTTCTTATCTTCCATGCTTATATTATACCAATTGCTACATGTTTTATATACACTTTATATGGTTTTTATGCATTTTCTGGGACTAACCTATTAACAAGATGCCACAGTGCCAGTTCCCTGTTTTCTGCTGTTTTTTGTTTCAGAAAAACTGTTAAGGAAATATTCTCGGAATTGGACGAATCAAAAGCCAAAGTCCCTATTTTTCTCGGGAGCTTCCAGAACACCGAAGACGAGACGGAGTAGGGCACCGAGGCGCCCACACCACGTGGCGGCGCGGGTCCCCCCCTGGCCGCGCCGGGACATGGTGTGGGGCCCTCGGGGCTCCACCGCCTTCGCCCTTTCGCCTACAAATACCCCCCCCCCCCCTCCCCGACGAAATAAGACCTAGGACCCGAACACTTTTCCACGATACGTTCCAGGGCCGCCACCGCCGTCAACCCTAGTTTGGGAGGGTTCAGAAGCTCTTCCCGGCACCCTGCCGGAGAGGGGAATCATCACCGGAGGGCTCTACATCACCATGCCCGCCTCCGGACTGATGCGTGAGTAGTTCATCCTTGGACTACGGGTCCATAGCAGTAGCTAGATGGTTGTCTTCTCCTATTGTGTCATCATGTTTAGATCTTGTGAGCTGCCTATCATGATCAAGATCATCTTTATGTAATGCTACATGTTGTGTTTGCTGGGATCCGATGAATAATTGAGTACTATGTCATTTGATTCATAATATATCTTGTGAGTGCGCTATTTATGATCTTGCATGCTCTCCGTTACTAGTAGATGCTCTGGCCAAGTAGATGCTTGTGACTCCAAGAGGGGGTATTTATGCTCGATAGTGGGTTCATGTCTCTATTTAATCTGGGGGAGTGACAGTAACCTCTAAGATTGTAGATGTACTGTTGCTACTAGGGATAAAACAGTAGTTCTTTATCTAAGGATATTTGTTCTACTTACATTACACACTTTACTTAATGCAACAATATGTTGCTTGCAACTTAATACTGAATGGTGTTGCGGATGCTATCCTGAAGGTGGATTATTAGTCATAGATGCAGTTGGATGACGGTCTATGTATCATGTTGTAATGCCCAAATGAATCTCACACTAAACATCATGACTTGTATGTGCATTGTTATGCACTCTTTATTCTGTCAATTGCCCAGCTGTAATTTGTTTACCCGCATGTATGCTATTATTTATTTATGTAGAGACACCACTAGTGAACTGTGGACCCCGGTCCTTTTTCCTTAAACTGATAATTCAACCTACTGCAATCCTGTTACTTTCATTCTCTGCAAACAAACATCATTTTTCACACATACGTTTAATACTTTGTTACAGCAAACCAGTGAGATTGACAACCTCACTGTTAAGTTGGGGCAAAGTATCTTGGTTGTGTTGTGTGCAGGTTCCACGTTCGTGGTTGACACCGGTAGTGCGCCCTGCCAAGGTCAACCGCAGCAACCTTCGGAAGAATTCTAGTTTCCTACTGGATTGATAACCTTGGTTTCACAACTGAGAGAAATTTGCTACTGCACTACTTCATACCTTCCTCTTGGGGTTTCCCAACAACACCACACCGGTGCATCAACGGTGTGTGGTGTGGCAAAGGGGATGGAAGCGCACGCGGCGGCGAGGGTGAGATGAGCTACAACGAGAGGTACTAGGACAAGAAGAGACAAGGCGCGCTTCTATCATTGGTTGACGGGACACGTGCGAACAAGGGAAGGACATTGCAGTCGTGTCCGGAGCAGAAACAAACTCATCTTAGATTTATACCAAAAATGAAACGAGCTGACAGAATAATAGACATCGTGTGTTTACATTGACACGTTGAACCATGATTTTTGTCCAAACAAATAAAAACAAACAAGTTCCAACCAAATAAGTCGGCTCGTTGGATTTTCCAGCCAACGAAGTTGGAAATCACTAGAAAAAGGCCTCCCTTTGCAAAGGGAACCTCAACATCATTCTAATCGTGACAAGCGTCGGTTTCTCCTCACATGTTATAATTTGGGGTTGTCTGCATGTGTGCCAAGTGTCACAATTAGATTAAAAGTGGGAGAGTATGATAGAGAAGGGGGGCACGCATGTACGTGGGCATGCAGTTTTCCCTTTTTGGCTTTTCTTTTCAAATCCGAATTTTGAAAACGAAATATCTTGAGAACCGTTTATTTAAATTATGAACCGTTTTCACTTTTGAACTCCCCGCGTCGAGATTTTTAAAACAAGATCCCATGTTGATGGGTCTAGACGATTTTTTTTGTACTACCAGTTATGCATACTATGTACATCCTGTTCGGTGTACTTTGTACTCCCCCTTCTGTGTACTTTCAAGTTTTCTGTTATGTGTACTTCGTACATTGTTTTCTATGTAGTTGTACATCCTGTGTCCGTGTACTTTTGTATTGTGTGTTTTGTGTAGTTTGTACAAAAGTATTATTTACTTTCAGTTTTTGGTAGCACGTACTCCCAGTTCCTGATAAAATGTACATTATTTTCTGTATAGCTGTGCTATCTCGGTCTGTGTATTTTGTACTTCCTGTTACGTGATGTATAACAGTTTTTTTACTCCCAGTTGTGTTCGCATGTACTCTTAGTTTCTGATAACATGCACATTATTTTCTATGTAATTGTACTAACTGAGTCCATGGTGTATTTAGTTTGTCCTACATATTCCGTGATATTATTTTTTCTGTATAGCTCATACTTATTAATAATTTGTAGTTTACCATGTATGCCGGATTCGTACAACCAGGTTTGAAGCTTCGTACAAGACAGGGGGCATTGTACGAGCGCGTACAAACGCGATGCAGCCACGCATGCGCGGGGCTCTGTACAGGATGCAGGCGCGGGGGGTTCGTACGTCGCAGGCTCGTACAGGATGCAGGCGTGTACGATGCTACTGCCGATCGAAACTCTCCACCGTAGGCCACCACGTGGCAGGACCACGCTCACGCGGACGCGCTGGTTGTCCTTCCCAGAGGGAAGCCTCTACATAGCGATACCCAACGAAGTTCCTCCTGCCAGCGGGAGCTCTTGTACATCGCCCGTAGGTGATGCTCGAGCGTAGCGTCGCATGCGGGATGGCGTTGGTGGACCGACACGTATCTTTTTCTTCGTATTCCATTTCTTCTTTGTTTGTTTTTCCGTTTCTTGATTTATATTTTAAGATTATGAGAAATTGTTCAAATTTTGAAAAATGGTTCTGCTTTTGAAAATGGTTTAGAATTTTGAAAAGTAATCATTTAAAAATGGTTCCAAATATGAAATGGTTCTAATTTAAAAAATAGTTCGTTTTTTTCAAAATTCAAACAAAACTGAAAATAGCTCATTTTAATATGGAACAATTTAAAAACAGTTCAGATTTTGAAAATGGTTCCAAATTTGAAAATCATTTTTTAATGGTTCAGATTTTGAAAATTGTTCCTTTTGGAAATGGCTCCACGTTTGAAAATGGTTTATTTTTTAAAAATATTTCAAATTCTGAAATGTTCATTTTGAAAATGGTTCTAAATTTAAATATGGTTCAGATTTTAAAAAGTGTTATCTCTAAAATCGTTCCAAATTTGAAAAAAATGGTTCCAGTTTTGAGAATAAGAAAAGAAATTAAAACAGAAAACAGAAAAAAGTAGAGAAGAAAAAAAAATGATGGGCCGGCCCATCCGCGCCTCCCCTTTAAGCGACGGACGCCTATAGCGTCGCCTGCGGGCGATGTGTAGAATTTGCCGTCCAGCATCATCGCTATGTGTCCGTCGAAACGAAAGGTGAAGAATTCTTGTGAGGTATGTACACTTATGGTCCCACAACTTGTTCAACAAGTGCAATTTAGTCCCACAACTTGTAAAATGTGAACCTGAGGTACAACAACTTGTAATGAGCAAACAAATAGGTCCAAAATCAAACTGAAGCTGAGATATGACGTCTCAGTTTTGCAAAAAGACCCCTATATTTCTATTTCATATGTGGCCTGGATGTCATCTGACATGCAAGACCCAAGACCCACATATCAGTAGCTAAAGAAATAAGTAAAAGTAGTTCAAACTCAAAACCTAAGATTATCAACCAGCTCGCGCTAGCATAAAGACCAAACAACAATTCATGAACTATTACAACACCTTATACTTCACAATCTAAGATTCGCTACTAGCTCGCGCCAGCCAAAGACCAAACAAGTTTCCCTACCGCCAGACGTGGTTGAACTTGCTACCCTTTCCGGACAGAGCGACTATCGCGTACACCACCATCTCCTTGCCGTCATTCACGGACTCTGCCACCATGTCCGACACGGGGAACCCTAGGCGCCTTGGACGACGCGTAGCTGTCAAGCAGTGTTGGGTCCGCGACCAGCCTGTCGTTGGAGTGCCGGAACACCACAACGGCCTATGTGTCGACCATACCAATGCCGTTGGGGTTGAGTCCCCACGCCACCCACTATGCACCCTTGCTCGGCACGCGGAACGTCCCTGTAATAGTATACAATGTTGTAAGAATTCATGAATTGTCGTTTGATCTTTTAGTTGGGGTCTTGAGTTCGAATCCTAGCTAGACTCTTTAATTTTGTTTATCACCACTAATATAAAAAAGGCACAGAGGTGACAGATCCGACAAATCCTATACGTTTAACTTCTAATCCAACGACCTAAAACGCCACCGTGATTTACGGTAAACACCGCGAGCGGAACACGGCTTCCAGGCAATCGCGAAGGCTAAATTATTTCCCCACACGCCGCCTGCAAGAAGACACTCCTCCGTACGTCGCCACCGCCCGCCGGAACACTCCGCCGCCTCCGCACTACGCACCTCGCCGGCCGCCTCCGCACTACGCTCCTCGCCGGCCGCCTCCGCACTACGCTCCTCGCCGGCCGCCTCCGCACTGCCCCGGTCACCGGCCACCGGCCGCCGGACGCCTCGGCATCCGCACTGCCCCGCTCACAGACTGCCTCCACACTTCCCCAATCGCCGGCCGCCTCCTACATGTCCGACCACCCTCCAGGCAAGAGATTTCACTTTTTCTAATTAATTCCATGACTTATTAGAGGAGATAGTTTCGACCAATGCACAAGATCATCAATTCCATGAATTTGGGTCCAATGTACACAAATATTTGTCTAACGTTGCTTTTGGTGCATATAAACACCTGTCTATGATGCAGTAAATATTTAAGGGTTGTTAGAATTGCTCAGCATATTTTTCACCGCTTGCTTCTGACACCATTCTGCTCATGATGAAACGTTCTTCTTTCTAAATGCTAAAATCAATCATGTGTGTTTTAAATCTGCTAAGGAAAAGTAAAAATTGGGTGGATTGTCCCATTGTCTTTCAGTACCCTCATTCGGATACTCAGTATATATGGGAGCAGTTGCAAAGAATGAACATGAGTTCATCAACAATGAAATTACAAACAGTATTTAAAGCATTACGATTTTAAGCTTCTGGTTCAAATGTTGCACCCTTGATCATAGACTTCTGTTTAAACACTCACCCGGTTATCGCAGGCCTGTTTGTCATGATTCAGAAAGGCTATTTTCTGTATTTTCATTGAATTATGAATTGATCTTCTCCATAGCAATTTGGGTTGCCGAACTTACAGTCTTTCTTCATTACTCTTAGAGTATATAAGAATTTTTTCTCAAACTCTCTCTGTAAGAAATATCAGTCGCGATCTCTTAAGTTTGTCCACATAGAACCCCTTCTAGAATTTTTTTCCAGTATTTTTGTTATTGTTCATAATTCAAATACTCCCTTCGTTCCTTGATATAAGGTGTCTAAGGTTTTTAGAAAAAATTCAAAATATAAGGTGTATTGTGATTCAAAGACAAATTTATTTATCAAAAAGCAAGTCAAAATGTGAAACGGAGGGATTTGACCTATTGTTTTCAGTTTGTAACTATTAGAAATTCCTCTCTCTCGATTTTGTCTAAACAACATGAGTGCACCATATGTAAAATACTGGCATCTTAATATCCGTGAGAAAACCTTAGACACCTTATATTATGAAACGAAGGGAGTATAATACTATGTTGTCTGCCAAGTAGTATTTTGTTACGAATTATTCTAAGACCGGAAACCATTCGTTTTACTAATTAATATACATAGTACTATTTACTATGCCGAAATTGTATATATTTCACATATTATTTTCTCTCACGTGGTTTGCATAGATCTATATATACTTGCAATTCAAACTTCTCTTTACATGACCAGAAGTGGATGACGTGTTCAACGAGCCGGGCGACGAGCACGACATTGTTCAATTAGCTATCACCAAGAAACTCAAGATCGAAGATGACTCAGTGTCTTTGCAAGTTTCTCGCAGAAACACTTTTTCAAATATTTGATGTATAGTAGACCCTCTAGAGCGAAGCTGATATGTGAGTCGTCCTCAAGAGAGAGTTAACAAAATGGATGAACTTGATTAGAACGCAGTTTGATATGAATTGAGTTGTCAAGAATAAAGTCGTAAACTTTCTGTGTGTGATTTTTTTATCAATTAATATGTCTTTTGATTACTTATTATTGTAATTATTTGACTAATTTTTATTGGAGTGAGCTTTAATGATCATGCTGAGTTCAGATGAAATTGTATGTCTAAATTAAATTTCATATGATTGAAGTATGTTTGTTGTGATGTCTCCATGATTGTTCATGATTGCCGCACTATTTTTCTTAGAAAGAACGAGGCGAAAAGAGGTGACGCACAACGTGCATCTTTACTAGTTTCTTTAGCTACTGACACATGGGACCTCTATGTGAGACAACATCCATGTCACATATGAAAAAAAAATACATGTGTCTTTTTACAAAACTTACAATGTCACATGTCAACTTCAGATTAATTTTAAACCTATTTGTTCACTGAATACAAGTTGTCATACTGTAGATTCACTAAATTGTACATGCTGACTACACCTCAAGCACCCGTGATCAGGTCGAAATCAATCAACCACGACCACCAAAAAACAAAAAACAAAACCACCCAAAAGAGAAATTCCCGATCCAATCTGGAAATCAAACAGGAACGCACAGCAAAAACACGTCCAGCTGGGCCTGTTGTTCCACCCGCGAGCGGAGGCCGATGCCGAGGAGTCCAAAATTCGAAAGCACCGCCCGAGTGGGCCGTCTCCACGTGGCCTCTTAACTCCGGCGCGCGCGCTCCAGGCCCGAGGGCCCACAATGTCCCCCTTTGAACCATTTATTTATGCGCTCGATGCGGTGCCGTGCGGCGGCATGATTTTAATTACTCTGACCAACCACCACTATCGACCGATTTCGAATTTTGAAACTGCAGATCGCACATCCCAATTTGACATGACAGGTTGAGTTTTTAGTATAGCTGATTCGACAGGGCAGGTTGGCGTCCACCAGAAAGCTAGCGTGCTTTGGCGTCCGTACGGCGATTTGTTTTCGAATTAGTTACGGTGATGCTTACCTGAATTAGCAGGTGAATTCTCCCTAATCATTGTTGTAGCGGTGGGCGTTGCAATATTGTCGATTTCAAAATATTTACTGGCTGCGATGCTGACCTGCTGCAGTCTCTAGATCCGATCGAACATGGTCAAAGTTTGCAGAGGATAGCGCACGGTACCTACGGACCTACCCGACATTCCGCACGCATATAATCTTGGGCTGATGCAGTGGGTTGAATGAAGAGCATCCTTTATAACGTCACCGGGTTTTGTCAGAAAGTTTGGTTTCAAGAAGACGGTGTATATATTCTTACACATTGCAAAGTGTATGTGCACTGATTTTCTTTGGCATTGCTGCGAAAATAAAATTTCAGATGGGATCATTGGACTGCAATGTCTTCTAGCATTCTTTTGATCATTCCTGTAAAAAAAATCAATATATTAGGTCAAAATAATTTTCTATCAAGTAGTTACAAAAAAATCAACCTGTACATACACCAAAGAGGCTAAAAAAAACATTCTCTTTTCGTGAATCCAATATATTAAAAAAAGCAATGTAGTGTACATCCAAGCAGGAATAAAATTGCATAATACATTCCAGTAAACGATTCCAAAAACATAAGAAATGGAACCATAACAAATCACCGTTTCAGAATGAATTGTAGCCTTTGCCGATCAATACATTTGTTGCAAAAGCAGAAGTCCAAAAAAGGGTGATCCCAAAATTATGCATGTCCATAATGTTGGTTAAGATGGATAAATGGACGCACAGTCTCACCTATGGGAATTTTTTGTATTTGTTATAGTTTTTGCCCATTTTACTTTTGCCATTCTAAATTTAGACATTTTGCTTTTACTCTTTTGAGGGGCAAAAACGAAACCAAAACATCAACAGTTGGGGCAAAAGCAAAACAATATTTCACCATTTTGATTTTGCTTTTGCCCCATAGAGGGCAAAACTGATGTATTAACAGAAGCTGAGAGGGCAAAAGCAAAATGTTAAAATTTAGAGTGGCAAAAGTAAAATGGATAAAAATTAGAGTGGTAAAAACAAAAATTTCCCCACCTATATTCTAGTTTGTTTTGAAGCGTATTGGTTTTTAGTTCCTTTCAAGTTTAATCCAGTGATGGCATCAGTTCATAGCAGCCATGCTAGCGTATTGGCCTATTGATGCCTTCTACACGTGTATAGTATTTCTTTGGTTCAGAGGATTTTTCAAAAAAATATAGGACTTCAGTTCGTAAGAATGGTTCCTATTAACTCCATTTTGTTTCGAATGAATGAATCATACACAAAAATTTATGGAATGCTTTAAGATGGTACATTCCATATGATTTCTAGCATGAGGTTATATATATTACAAAAATTCGTACATGTTATACAACTAGATAACAAATCCTAGGTTTTCTCGATAGTGCAATCAAACACATAGTATGATTGGTTAATGTATTTTAGTTCAAGGATTCCACCGTATCAGGGCATCTCCGGTCGTTGTGCCCCCAGGCCAAAAAACGACGCTATTTTGGGGGGGGGGGGGGGGGGGGTTCCAGTCGTGCCCAGCCCCAGGTTTCGGTCCATAAATTCAATAAATAGCGGGTAGACAAACATGGCAAGAAAGTAGGCGGATTCATTCATTTTGGCAAACTCGCCGAGTTTACATAGTAGGATTTGAAACTAAAAACTTAAAAACATTTTTTCCGGCGATCTACCGGCCTAGTTGAGACCCAGGCTGTTGCGGATCGCCTGGCTTTAATCGCCGCCGTCGTTGTCGGAGCCGTCATCGCTGCCGGGGGCCTTGCTCGTGCCTTCGCTGCCGTCGGCGTTCCACTTGCACAGGAGCAAGGTCCGCCTGAGCTCGTCGTCCTCCTCGCTATCGGAGTCGTACTCGATCTCCCGCGCCACCGGAGGAGGAGGAATGCGGCGGTGGCCCGCATTGGCAGCGGCGATCTGCTCGCGCTTCTCCATGCGCTTGCGCTCCGCCTCGGCGAGGAGTTGGCGTTGCAGCTCCAGCTCCTTCGCCGTGAAGTCGCCGAGGCTCCAGTCCTCGGCGAATCCGGCGCCGGTTGGAGGAGGCCTCCTCCGCCTCCTTCAGGCCGGGCCACTCCTCCTCCGCCGGCTCCTGCTTGGGCTTCTTCCTCGGCTTGACGAGGCGCCGGAAGAGAGAGCATGGAGGAGACGCCGCGCGGCGCGGCGCACCGATGCGCAGGGTGCCGCTGCGCATGGGGGCAGGGCGCCCGGAGTTGAGGGTGGGAGGGGTAAGGGAGTTGGGCGCGGCGCGTGTACCTGGAGCCGAGAGCGCGCCGGAGGAAGAGGACGTGGCCGAGGAGGAGCTCGCGGCTCCCATCCGCCGTGGCGTCCACGACGAGGTCCGCAGCGGCATGGTGAGACGGGACTCGTTGCCGGCAGCGATGTAGTCCAGCACCCACCGGAGGGTGCGGTGCTTGCCACCCTACCACCGCTTGCGCCCCAGGGTGTTGTGACAGCCCTCTACCTGGCCGTTGTTGCCGCGGTCGGCGATGTCGTCGTCGTGGTGGCACTGGAAGTAGGCCGTGCAGAAGGCGTCGTTGCCTTCCGCCCTCCAGCGCGGGTCCGCGGCCTGCTCCGGCGTCAGACCAGCGCGGACCCGGCGACGGCGTACTCGATCTCGGCGCCGGCAGGGACGGGGGGCACGGGGATGCCGCCCGCGTTGAGTTGCCACGGTCCCTGGCTGTCGGAGGCGCCGGGGACGCGCATGTCCGGTGGGCACGGGTACCCGGCCTGGTACAGCGCCAAGGCCTCATGCTTGCGGAGGTGGCGGCGGCCAAAGCCGTTGGCGGCGGCGGCGTCGTAGGCCATTGTGTGCTGGCGAGAGAGAAGGCAGAGGGAGGCAGAAGCGGCGAGAGAGAGGCGAGTGTGGGGATGGACGACGAGGGAAGGGGGTTTTATAGCGCCGCAGCTAGGCGAAGGGGCGGTGGTGGCCCGCCATTACTGCGTCACGCCTTTACTCCGACAGCGTTTGACCGGCGCGTTCACTGGCCAGCGGCCACGCCGTTAACTCCGGCAGCCTTTGACCGGCGCGGGAGCCGAGAGGATGAGGACCCGGCCACTCACGATCGGTTCTGTTCCGCGCCATTTTCTCCCGCGTCGCTGACAGCGTTGGCCCACGTCTTCTTTCCCGCCATTTCGCACCCCAAGCCGAACCCAGTGGGCTGGGTTTCGGCTGGGTGCGCCGACGCAAAATAACGCCGGAACGGCGCTATTTGGGTTTTTGGGTGTCGACCGGTAAAAACGGTGCTTTTCGGCCACACCGACCCTAAAATGTCCTCTTGGGGTCCTCTTGGGGCTCTAGGGGCGACTGAAGATGCTCTCGTGACATTCTATTCCTATCTTTTCAGCTACTTGTAGTACATAGTAGAGTACCGCGTCTTTTGTTCTTCAGGGAATTGTAGTTGGAACTGATACGCACTGCACGTGCACGTGTCGCGATTGCTTATCGCAAATCCCCGTAAACGCCCTCCCCTTTTTGACCTTTTCACCGTCCATCTTTTTGACTGACCCCCTCCCCCACAAGGCCACATAACGGTTTTACCGTAAAGCCCCTATAAACCCCCAAATTCTCACTCCTACACACACACCCCGGAAGCTACTCTGCTGACTGCTGTTCCTCTGCTCCCCCCTTCCCCATGGCGTCCAAGAACGCCCTGCTTGGCCACCTCCTCCTGCTCCTCCTCTCGTCCGTCGCCGCGACCTCCTCACCCAGCTCCGGCAATGCTGAGTTGGATGCGCTGATGGAGCTTAAGGCGGCGCTGGACCCGTCGGGTCGCGCGCCGGCGCTGGCGTCGTGGGCGCCCGGCGGGGACCCGTGCGGCCGCGGGGACTACTTCGAGGGAGTCTCCTGCGACGCTAGAGGACGGGTCTCCGTCGTCTCTCTGCAGGGCAGGGGGCTCTCCGGGAGCGTCTCGCCGGCGGTGGCGATGCTCCCGGGACTCACCGGGCTGTACCTGCATTACAACGAGCTGAGGGGGGCGATCCCGCGCGAGCTCGGCGACCTCCCCGAACTCGCGGAGCTATACCTCGGCGTGAATAGGCTCTCTGGGAGCATCCCCGTCGAGCTCGGCCGCCTGCGTCGCCTCCAAGGTGAGCTGTTCTCTTTGTGATCTGGGAAAACAGTTTTGAACTTTTGGGTACGTTTATTTCTGTCACTGAATTTGGTGACATTTAGTACACACATAGTTTGAATTTGGCAAGTACAGTACATTTTGGTTTGTTCTCAGCGGCGGCTCGCCCGCCCAGTTTCCCTGTCTGCAGCTGATTACGTGCACTGTATGGACCTATGAAAGGACAAGAACTTTGAATTTTTCTGACCCGATTTGGCGTATGCGGGCTAGTTTGCACGGCTACTTAATGTGTGCATCCCATCTCTGAAATACGATCCACATTTATTCCCTGTGCATGACCTGTTCCTACACCTCATGATGGCCGTAAATTAATCTTCTGTTTACATCCAGGATATGATTAATTAGCATGCTCAAAAGGTTATCGCACCAGCCTAACTAAATTTACTTACTAAATGGAGTAATTTGAACCAGTGATTGATTGTTCTTCTCTAATGGCAACCGGCTGAAACTTTCTGTTCGTTCTTTCCTGCAGTACTGCAGTTCGGCTACAACCAGCTCTCAGGGAGCGTCCCAACTCAGCTGGGTGAGCTCAAGCAGCTCACTGTTCTCGCCCTTCAGTCCAACCAGCTAACCGGGGCGATACCGGCATCTCTAGGGGACTTGCCGGAGTTGACACGGCTGGACTTGAGCTCCAATCACCTGTTCGGCTCCATCCCTTCCAAACTTGCCGGTATCCCAAAGCTTGCAACATTGGACCTCCGTAACAATACACTTTCAGGAAGCGTTCCTTCAGGTAGGTAGTCTACAGCAGTGGTGTCTGTTTGTCATGGTTACAGTCTCAGAGACTCTGCTGCCATCTGAATTGTCTGCATTGATTGTTGTAGGTCTGAAGAAATTGCATCAGGGATTTAGGTTTGACAACAATTTAGAGCTCTGTGGGTCTCATTTTGATTCTCTTAAGGCATGCCCTGACGGCGACGACAGCCATGACGATCAAATGCCACATAAACCTGAATCAACCTCTGTCAATCCCCAGCAAATTCCACAAACTACCAGTCTGAATAAAAGTTGCGATAATGGCGCCTGCTCGAGAGCATCGACGCTCTCGTCAGGGGCTGTTCTTGCCGGGACAATCATAATTGTAGCCGGAGTCGCGGCATGTGGTCTGTCCGTGTTCTCGTGGCACCGCCGGCAGAAGCAGAAGGTTGGCAGCTCTGTTGAGTACTTGGAAGGCAGGCTTAGCCTGGACCAACAGAAGGAATCATGCCGGAAGAGTGCCTCGGCCTCCTCGCTGATCAATGTCGAGTACTCCAGTGGCTGGGACACCTCGTCGGAGGGATCGCAACATGGCGCAAGGCTATCGCCGGAGGGCTCCCCGAGTGTGAGGTTCAATCTAGAAGAGGTGGAATGCGCGACGCAGTACTTCTCTGACATCAATTTGCTCGGCAAGAGCACATTCGCGGCGACGCATAGAGGGATAATGCGGGATGGCTCGGTTGTCGCCGTCAAGAGCATCAGCAAGAGCAGCTGCAAGTCGGAGGAGGCCGACTTCTTGAAAGGGCTCCGCGTGCTTACGTCGCTGCGGCATGAGAACCTTGTTGGACTGAGGGGTTTCTGCCGCTCCCGGGCTAGAGGGGAGTGCTTCCTCGTGTACGAATTCATGGCGAACGGCAGCCTTTCCCGGTACCTGGATGTCAAGGATGGCAACGCCGAGACGATGATCCTCGACTGGGCCACTCGGGTCTCCATCATCAAAGGCATTGCCAAAGGTACAGTATCTGGATCATTTGAGCGTGATGCATGTTGCTGTGCCGTTTTCATGTTGAGCTTGAGCATACAATCTACTGAAGAGAATTTGTTTTACTCTGCACATTCTGAAATGCTGAATTATTCAGGGATTGACTACCTGCACAGCAGCAAACCAAGCAAGCCCCCACTTGTCCACCAGAACATCTCGGCAGACAAGGTGCTCGTGGACCACCTGCTGGTGCCCCGCCTCTCCGGCTACGGCGTGCACAAGCTCCTCGCCGACGACGTGGTCTTCTCCACGCTCAAGGGCAGCGCCGCCATGGGATACTTGGCGCCCGAGTACACAACCACCGGCCGGTTCACGGACAAGAGCGACGTGTACGCCTTTGGGGTGGTCGTGTTCCAGGTCCTCACGGGGAGGAAGGCGGTCTCACAGCACCTCCTCCGCTACCCCGTCGTCGGCGCGGAGGCGGAGTCCGGCGGTGCAGCCAAGCTTGACGACGTCGTGGACCCCCGCCTTGGGGGCAGGTTCTCGAGGCCCGAGGCGGCGAAGCTGGTCGGGATCGCGCTGCTGTGCACCAGCGAGGCGCCGGCCCAGCGCCCGGCCATGGCCGCGGTGCTGCAGCAGCTCGGCGCCAGCCAGTGACCGATGCCGATGGCGCTGCCGCAACTTCTTCCTCGTTAGCTAAGCTGCCATGTTTTGCAGCTCCGGTTCCATCGATCCGTCGGTTGGTTCCATCCTCAGGAACTCGACAGATCGTCGCCAAAGCTAGTTTCTGCTTCAAGCAGGTTGTAGTAGTTAGTGATTACGTCAATTTGCCGGTAACCACTTCAGTTTGGTGACATTGATCACTGATGTATCATCGTCTTGTCCTCTCTAGTGTAAATGTGTGGTGTGGTGTGGCGTGCTGCTAATTTTCGTTCGAACCGAATATATTCGGAGTTTCACTTTCACTTCTGTAGCTTGATTTTGAAAACGATTAATGTGAGATTTCAAATTGGGTTTGATCCGGTGTTCAGATTTCAAATGTGATGGCCCATGCTATCTACGGTAATGCTAGGCACGCGGCTAGCATGTTGCGCATTTAGGAGGTGGCCTTTCTTCGGTCCTCCTCTGACATCTTGTTGCGTTGCAGGTTCCGGCCGGATCTGAGAGTAAAAGGCGATCAAGTGACTGTATTATCTGATCTGCATTTCAACGGAAGAGAGGCGCTTCCGGGTATTGAAGGCGCTCCAAGTGTTGGGGCCGGTTAACATTTGCTCTAGGAGTAAGTTACTGTACCGTCTGCATGCCTCATTTTCTTCTTCTGAAATCGCAACACCGGCCTCACAGCCATTCTATTACTTAGTTTAGCGTTCAAAACTATGTAAAGGTTTGAACTCTATATAAATATGCGATCAATTTACTCATTCTTTTTGATAGTACGCCTATCGATTATATAACCCGGTATTCCAATAAGACCGATAGAATAGAAAAAACTATCAAAATCATACATTTGCATTAAACATTCCACTTAAACTAGATGATGACAATATTGACTCTATCAAGTTGGAATACCTTTCTTGATCGTACCTTGCTACTTGCTAGCACATGCTTCCTTTGGTGTTGCAAATTGTTCCCTCATACTCCACTATGGGAGAAGCTCTTTTAGGAACACATACCAATTTCTCCAAATAGGTGGTAAGCTTCAAGCACAAGATTTTTTCCGAGATGATTTTCTTGAATTTGCACTTCAATCTCGATAACACTCTCCACTTGACTTCATCTTTTATGGGCTATATGAAATCTTTATTTGACGCAAACTCATAGAAATGTAACTAACTCCACATCTAGGTACCACACACACATATCATGTGTTAGTTCACTATATGAATAATTGCTTACCATACCATTAGACCAATGAACCCACATGGTACATCATTATCAATATTGAATCCACTCTTTGCACATAGACTTAATCAACGAATAATCTTTTAGAGTTCAACACATGAAATTTAATCTTTTTCATTGACAAGATATATAAGCATATCTCAATGTAAACATTAGTCCATAAGGATTGCCAATAATTACCAAAACCACACATGAGGGCACATGCTCTTTCAACAGTGCGTGTCCGACCACACCGAATGTACATGCGAGCTGGTCCGATAAACACAATGTCCTATCCTTCGTGGCACCGCTTGGCTGTGCACATGCCTCCATAGCCCCGCTGGTCGCCACGATCTCATCGCAGAGTGTCGCCCTCCACGTGAGCCACCACCGCCACTCATGCACATCTATACGTAAACAATGTATCTACAATTTTTTAACAATGTACGAGATTACTATATCATTGCTGCATATTTTATATGCAGTTTAATATCATTTTACTTCATTTTTATTGGACTAACCTATTAACCCAGTCTGAAGTGTCAGCTGTTGTTATCTGCCTATTTTTGCACCGCATGTATTACATAGGAAAGTTTCGGGCAAAATTCAGGGGGAAATAGACAATGAAATAACTTTTAGTGGCGGACATAGAGCATGAAGACCTGGCACCAGGTGGCGGCGCGCTCACCCGGCGCAGGAGGGGGTGGCGACACCCCCTGGCCGCGCGCACCCCCTGGCCCACATCTTTCGACGTCATTCGCACTACTTATAACCCCCGAGAACCTAAACATAAAAGAGGAGGTGCCACACCAAAATAATATATATAGCCGATGTCGTCGCGAATACGATTTGGAGCCTTGTTTGGGAAATATACCAGAGGGGGAAATCATCGTCGGTGACAACTATACACCACTAATGTCGCCTCCATGATGATGCGTGAGTAACTCATCATTGGAATATGGGTCCATAGCAGTAGCTAGTTGGTTATCTCTCCTCCATGTTCTTCAATACAAATGCCAGACCGAGATCCATATGATATAAATTCTAGTAGTTGTTGTGTTTGCTGGGACATCATGAAGTGTGAAGTTATGATCAGATTATTCTTGATGATACTTATCATATGAATTACTTATTTTATGTTCTTATATGCTCTATGATTTATAGTAGACTATAGGCATTTAAATATGCAAGAGGAATTTAGTGTTCGATAGTGGGTTCAACCATGCTTTCTCGGTGGTCGAGTGACAGAAACAAACAAATAGGGTACTGTGTTGTTGTCACCAAGGGTAAAACAAGGCGTTCATATCCGTTTGTGATAATACATATTTCTTGCATCATGTACAACGCTTCATGCAAATTTGTTGGTTATCAACTAAATTCTTAGAGAGGCAAGCATAGAAGTGCTATTGAAGTGGGGTATTTAGGTATTGATGATATCTAGGTGGCGGTCTATATATGTACGTAATGCATGCAGGAATATGCCATGAACATTCTCGTATCATAATTGTCTATTTTTGCCTTGTCGATTGTCCAACTGTAATTTGTTTACCTAACAATGTTGTATTTATTTTGGAGGATACCTCTGATGATGTTATGGCTCGATCCATATTTTTACATTGTTTACAAGCTCATATATTTACTTTCCGCCACCATTAGCTCGCTGGTCCGTTTTTATTTCTATTGTTGTTTCATCTGTATCATCCACACTGTACTTCTAATGTTGTTTTCAGCAAGACGTGAGGCTTGACAACCTTCCTGGGTAGTTCGAGACAACTGAGTTTTGTGTTTTGTGTGTAGGTACCATCGAACATTGCTGAGATTTTTGCACTCTTGTTGGTTAGATAAGCTTGGTTCTCACTCGAGGAAAATTCTTGTTGTTGTTGTTCTACATCATCCCTTCCACTTGGCGGTTCCCAACATCATCACGCTTGTTGATCGATGTCGTAGGATGCTGCCCTCTAAGCTGTCAGCATGGGCTGCAGTTCGGTGTTGGGAAGAACATGGTGGTATTCCAGCCATGTGAACTCTCCGTCGAGCACCCGTATTGAAGCACTCGTCGGTTATTCCTAAGCGATTTGCATCAGGTCGGATGATGTGCTACTCATCTACGTCTACTGGTTATGGTTCTCTATCGTGGTCGCAACCCACTATTTGGCCAAAACGATTGATGCTCTAGTCGGGTATGTTCCATGTTTGCCGCCACAACGAACGTCACACTGAATAGGGTATGAACAAGTCTATTCGAGAGTTGTTGCTATTTTTACAGCTTTGGCCCTATACATGAGAGGGAGAGGGAGCGAGGTGCTAGGGACTAGGTTGGCCCATTAGTGGTATGCTAATGTGGGGTGGGGTGGGGGAGGTAACTTACGTCCAGTTGGTGTAGCATCATAGACTTGAAACATTAAGACGGCTATGGTTTCATGACCAACGTTTGCAGGTGCGTGTGAGAATGGCTGCAGGACGATATTCATGTCCGTACTACACACGTACGTGTGAGTCTAGTGATTGGTACTTCGTAGTGACAGCTTCGGTGGGTGCGACAACTTCAGTTCGGGTGGTGCTCTTTGAGTGTCGAGACTCGTTACTCAGAGACCCAAGGTTTGACATTCATTGGTTCTACCTGACACTAGCAATGACATTTTCCTTATTGGAGGAATTTTATGGAAAATTCAGATATTCTACCGAGTGAAAACGAATAATTTATGATTGGGTGACGACGTTGCTTGTGTATTTTTCATTTTGAGGCGTGGCTTTTGTATAACCTCCTCTGTTGTACCGGTGTTGTATTGATAGTTTGGATCCGGCCGCTGCGAGTGAATGATTATTGTGTGGCGTGGTCCTTTTTTCATTTCTTCTTGTATTTTTATTGTGTGGATCCTTATTATTCCGACAAAATGGTTAATTAAGTTCAGGATGATAATCTATGATGGAATTCCGACCAAAACAAAAAGTTCTGAGTTCTTAATATTACGACTAGTTCTTAACATTATATTGGTGTAGGGGCCGTGTGTAATCAAGGTGCCCACTTCAATGAAGAGTAGATTATAAGTTTACTAGTTAGGAAATCCATTGTCGCGTCAGGTCTCAACCAATGTGACATCACGATGCAACGGATGTACCGAACTGAATTCTTTTCTGAATCTCTGTCAAATGCGATCTACTCCTTAGCTTGCAACATGGTACGGAGTACATTACAACACGAATTTACAGGGCTAGACTGAAGATTATATGATCACAACTACCGTAGAAGAATTAAGCTACCCGCAAAACAAAATATACGTAGAGAAGTACTAAAGATTTAGGCTCTTTGGTTTCTCAAACGGGGCCATCTGACAGGTGCTGTGCCTGCGCTGGCTTCTCGGGCGACTGGCACAACTCACCGGCCGCCGCCCTAGTCTGCTGCTGCACCACCAGCGTGGACACCCGGCACCCGAAGTCCGTGGATGTGAGCAAGTCCCCGAGGATGCCGAGCTCCAGGTGCTCGCTCCAGTCTGATATGCCTGCCGTCAGCGGCGACTCGCGGCTCTCCGCTCGCCGGCCGACCACCAGCAGGTTGAACGACGTGCTCGTGTTACGGATGACATCCACCATCTCGTCAGATCCGCCGACCATATGCTCGCTGTACAGGACCCGGTGCTCGTCCACACAGCGCCGGACGAAATCCTGCGTCGCTTCCTCGTCGAGTTGGTCCTCGTCGGGGTCGAGCCGCTGCTGCCACTCCACCGGCAGCAAGAACCGGAACACGGTCAGGCCGATCGGCGCGTCCTCTGCCATGTGCGCCGCCAGCGTCATCGCCTCCCGGTCGTCCGGCCCACCGAGGAAGTACATTGCGACGCGGTGTGGGAAGCCCCCTTCCATGGCTGCGGCGGACGCGGCGCTGACGACGCCAGACAGGCTGCCCCGGTCGACGAGGATGGCCACCGAGCAGGGCGAGTAGTTGAGTATGTTGGTGTTGGCTTTCTGAATGGCGCCGGCGTTGGGCGAGGTGGGTTCGATGGAGCCGTCGATGGCTAGGCGCTTGTGGAACGGCACGATGATGAGCATAGCCCGCTTCTCGAGCGCGACGGCGCACACGTCGTCGTGCATGGTGGCGTAGGGCGCGATGCACACGTAGGGCAGCAGCGATGAGGAGCCCTGTGGCCTCTGGCCCACGAAGAACCGGAAGGCGTTGACGATGCGCTCCGACTCGGTGGACGTGGACGCCGTCGGATCGCTGTGCTTGAAGTGTCGGAGCACGGAACTTGTGAGCCCGGCGAGCGGCATGAGATGGAGGAGGTACAGGGCGAGCGGCGACGCCGGCGTCGGGCTGGCCGCGTCGAGCAGCGCCACCATCGGCCCCACGTCCACCTGCGAGTGGACGCAGGCCAGTATCCGGAGCTCGTCCCCGAGCTTCTTATGCTGCACCGTGCGCCGACAGTACGCCACGTACTTCTCCTCCGGGCGGTACATGTACTTGACCGCCGACGCCGTGGCCGCGCCGATCACCAGCACGTTGATCATGAACGCGGCGTATGCCTGGTCGTCAAGCACCTTGGCGTCCATGAACGCTGATGCGTACACCACCTCCGTGATGCCCTTGAAGTTCATCATGAGGCCGACGACGGCGGCCTCCCGGACCGGTATCCGGCAGTACAAGCACGGTAGGATGCACGCCACGAATTTGGAGACGATGCCGACAACAAGGAACACCTCGAGCAGGGCGCAGGTGGGGACGTCCGAGATCGTGTAGACGTTCATCCTCATCCCTCCCTGCGCGAATAGCAGCGGCGTCAGGATGCCGACGACGAGCCGGTCCAGCCGCTCCTCCAGGGTCACGCCGAGCGGGGCGCCGCCTGGCAGCATGAGCCCAAGCATGAACGGCCCGTACGTCGCGTGGAGTCCGAGGAGCTCGCCCGCGAAGCTGCACGTGACGGAGATGAGCAGCACGGCGACGAGGCGGGACTCTGAGAGCAGCGCGCCCTCCGGCACGTCACGGATCAGCCGCAGGATCACCGGCCGCGCCACCAGCCCCATGAGCGCGATGAAGATGGAGAACGAGAGGGACGACGCGAAGCCTATCCGCTGGAGCTTCTCCGAGGGGCTGGACGCTAGGAGGTACGACGTGACGCCGGCGATCGAGAAGGTGTTGGCGAAGTCACCGATGAGCGCGGCGGACATGGCGAGGCGGCCGAGCTTGGAAGAGAGAAGGTTAAGGTCGTGCAGCGTGACGCATACGACGATGAAGGCCGACAGCGACCACCAGGAGGTGAGGTTGGTGAGGAGGAAGGAGTCGATCCACGCCTTGGGGAGGCGGTCGCTGAGCGCTAGGCCGGCGAGGTACATGGCGAGGTGCGGCGAGGCAGTGCCGAGGATGGCAATGGCGACGGCCTTCTTGCCGGACTTGACGATCATGCCGAGGTCCGTCTTGACGCCGACGGTGAAGATGTGGAGGGTGAAGGCGTAGCCGCCGACCGTGTTGATCTGTACCCATCCCTCCGGCGAGGCGAAGATCTGGGCGACGTCGGGGAAGAAACGGCCCAGGAACGACGGCCCCAGCAGCGCGCCGGCCTATACATGGATCCATCTGTGCAATTAGTAATTAAGCAACATCAATCAACCAAACGCTAGCTCCATCAATCGCGCACAGCAATGTCATGGACGAGCAAGCAAGACGACGTGTAATGTACGTACGAGGATCTGGGAGATGACGAGGGGGACGCCGATGCGGCCGAGGACGACGCCGTGCATGGCGCGGGAGAGGATGAAGATGACGCATATGTAGGAGAGGAGTAGAGGGAAGTAGAACTTGAGGGGGTCGTCGCCGGCGAATACGCCGGAGGAGGTAGCACCGGAGTTGGGCTCGAAGCAGAAGAGGCTCTTGTTAACCTGGACCTCCCCCGCCAACGACATCGGTGGTGGCCAGTACTGGCGGAGCAGAGGGCGAAGGGGAGGAGAGAGGAGAGGAATGGGGAATTCGACATGGCATGCAATGCGTGCGTGCAAGATGGCGCGAAGAGCAAGCGCAGGGTGGTGTGGAGTGGAGATGGTTAGTTCGGCTGGAAACATGGAGCACCAGTCGCTAAGTTTAGCAAAACTGCCCCGTTTGGCATCAAAGCATTTTTAAGAAAGCATTTTTAAGGGCATGTACAATGCAAGGTGCTTATGGGAGGTGTTTAGAAAATAAACTGATTTTTTGCTAAGCACATGTGCTTATTTGTACTAGACAGATGCTTAGCTAGGAACCACTCTTATAGAAATAGGCACCGGGTGCTTATGAAAACGTTTGGTTTATTTTTGTAAGCACATACCTAAGCACCTTGCATTGTACATGGCCGTATGCAGAGAATACTTCGGTTTTAGAAAACAGTGAAGTATTACATAATTTAAGGTGGTTGGATCCAATAAATAATGTACTTTTCAAACTGAAGTATTCTTAAAAAACTGTAGTTTTTTTGAAGTATTGTAGAAAGAGGCCTGATCCTATTTATTTCCAAACTGAGAAATGAGAAAAACTGAAGTATTTGTTTGTCAGGCGCTGGAATATTTCGGTTTTGAGATACTTCAGTTTAGAAAATACAGATGTACCAGGCGCATTCACAAATTAAAAGTTACTCCCTCTGTTCCACAATATAACCCCTTTTTTATATGACAATATAGCCCTTTTTAGCAAACTAAACTAGCTTCCTAAAAAGACTTATATTTATGGAACGGAATGCTAGAGTGCTTTTACAAAAGTCCTTGTGATATCCCACATATTAGATTTTCCTACTGTATTAGTATAAGACAAGATGTAGATAACTGAATGCAAGCAGTCCTTTCAGAAATCCTTGTGTCATATTTAGATCATTTTATACTCAGATTCACCATGATGCAGCTCGGTTACGAGCCATCAAATATTTACATAATGGGACGTATAGATCGTAGTAAATCTGTGAGATTGTTTTCGAAGGCTCTTCAATCTCCACATCCAAACCTTGTGTGCTACTAATGTATCACAGAGTACAGCAATGCAACCTTGCCTAACATAGGTTTCACAACAGTCGGTGTCAGATATGATTATTCTTGCGAACAGAATTACAGAACTTGCATTTTCCATGATTGGTGAAGCCGCACTTGAGGTATCAGCGATACAGGCACTTCCAGCTGTCAGTTAAGAAGTTCTAAATCTCTCTTTCAACCACAGCAATGGAAATTCTTAAGCTAAGCTGACTAAAGTGTAAACATAGTTGGCTGAACAGCTGGAACGAGCTAGAGATACATCATTTTCCTTTTATGCAAACCGTGAACGAGGTCCTGCCTAAAGTCCAAAGAAGATCATGGACGGGAATGGCCATGCGACCAATGATTCAGAGGGCGCATCCTTATCCTTGAAGAATTGGAGCCACGGTATTGTTTAGGTGCTGGAAGCGCAAACATTTCATTGGGTGCTGGAAGCGCAGGGATCTCATTCTCTTCTCGGATGCCAGGGTGAAAAGTTCCAGCTGTATATATAAGTAAGAATGTAAGGTAACGTAACTCCAGGGATCAAGCTCAAACATGAAAACAGAGACATGCAATTAAGGCTACCAACAGGTTGGGACTCACGCATGTACAGAGGGAGGCAATTCAAGTCATTAACAAGTTGCAACTTACCCATGCACAAGAAACTACAACATGACTACAGCAACTACAAATCAGTCACGAATCACGAGGTGAATCAAACGGCTAAGGATGTGAGTATGTGACTGAGCTCTAACTTAATTCTCAGTCCGAGAATTAGCAAAACCGGGCAAGATAACCCTGAGTTCAGATCTCTATGGTCACACTAGTTCGTGCTCAATTCCATTCCCATATTCGTTGAATGCAAGGAACCACCTCACGGTTAAGACACTTAATCTGTGAAAGATCTCCCGACACGATTATAACTATGTATATTGGTAGTTCAGAAGAAGAAAAACACTTTTAAATTGGTATTTAACCACCCACGGCACTATCGAAGCCAATAATCCTTTCCCAGCTACAATGACAATTAAGATTGTCAGATAGTACATTGCACCAAGATAGAGCTGAGATGAGTTTAGCATCATTGCCTGATCTCGCTAAAGAATTAATTTTAGATAGATGATTCCAGCTTGGTGGTCTACTGGCCGATTAGGCGAATCCAGAAAGATTGCCTCAGTTCGGATTGTTCTCTGCAACTCGGGAACGCGAAGTTGAAATCGAAACCTGATAATTAGAGATGCCGGAAGCAAAGATCATATAGCCTAATTGACTGCAAGTTGAATAAGCTATGGCCCTCTTTAGATCGTTCTGTAATATTCCAGAGAGAATGGAAAACTGCAAGATTTTCTGCATCGGTGGATGCGTTAGAATGCACAAATGTGAAGCATTTTGGATCTAGAGGACATAGCCAGTGTCCATACCCAAGAAAGAAATAAAGATAATCGCATGCTACACCAACATATCATGTGCATAAATGACAGAGAAGGGGGATGTACCTCTGCTAAGCATGTTTACTCTGGGATCCCAACCAGGCAGGCATTGCCCTGCATTTCTTTGCCATGATTCCTCAAATCCAGTAAGCTCGTCTGCAAGAGAACACAAAATAGCATCAGACACAGTCGATAATAAGGATACCAGTAACACAAGGCACTAGAACAGTAGAACCTTCATTCAAGTTCTGCAAAGTTTGCATGGTATTAACTTTTCCATCAGAGTCCAGTTTTCTAGTTAGTGCGTGACCCTGCAGCAACAAATAATAGCTCCAATCATATCCTCGGTGTAGTCTGAAGAATAGAAGTCATATGTCTGGTTTGTGTATAACAAGCACCTTATTGCCAATGCCATGTGCGATCCTGTGAGTAGCTTTACCAGTACTTGTGTCCGCTTCCTTACTTTCTTCCATTGTAACCTACAAGACATTGAAGAAACAATCATCACCAGAAATTTGAACCTTCGTAGATAACAGCACAGCGGAGAGGCACTTACTCCATCTCCACCACTCCTCCTAGTGGTCGAAGACATATAAGAGGCCCCATTTGAACCACCATATGTAACAGTTGAGCTCTGGAACATATATGTCTGCGGCTGTTGATATGATGTACCAACTCTGGCGTACTCTCTCCCAAATTGTTCATGCTTAGGTCTTTTATTATCTGTTAAAAATTATTAACATTAGTATCCTCCTCTTGTTCACCTGTTTTGTCAACCTTTATGACATGTACAAATCACATATACTGAACAACATTTCGATGTAGGAAGAAGAATCACATGTGAGCGAGGACCCGTAAAACCTTTACCATCACTATATTGGTTGTGTAGGCTACCTGGTATCAAAACCTGTTTGCATAAACTCTATATGGTAGCAGCAGCGGCATAATAACAAATGATGAATTTGTATACTTATTGTGTATACTATAACTACAGGTTTGCTGGATGCACAAACAATCTTGTGGATTCCTAAGTCTATTAGGACATAATTTGCTCCAAGGTTCCAGGCCGTAAGGGCATGTACTGAATAAAAGCAATGAGTCAACTCAAAGTCATATATCTTTATCTTAGTTCAATTATTTCCAGTCAAGCTGAAACTAAGTCAAGAAAAGTAACATGCAGCTGTGAAAATCCTATTAACAGCATGATTGCATAAAATAAGCCAACCTTGAACTTCATTGGGTTCCTCCACATAAGGCTCTCTGCTAATCCTTGGATGCTTTCTAGGGTTAGCTTTCTTCTTCTCAGCATTTTCATTCGCATCTGCATCATCCTCATCATCTGAAGATAGCTCCTCGATAATTGGCCCTTTTGGCCTGCTTGGTTCAGGAACTTGGTGCTGGAAGCCTCGAGCATTCATCACTCCTCCAATTGGACCTCTGTGGGGGCCAAACATGCTTGAACCAAAAATGCTTTGCTCAAACAAGCTAGGTCCAACCATAGAACCAAACGGATTTGTAAAGAAAGGATCATTAAAGGGACTTGAGCCACCAAGGAAACTGGGCATAAGGTTCCCAGGTGGTACGAAGCCGCCAAAACCAGAAAAAGGGTCCCCGAAACCGAAGGGACCACCTCTCCCACCTGATCCTCTTTGCATCTTCCACTGAAGTTCTCTGCACAGTATTAAGACATGCGAAATTATTTTTTTAGATAAACCGGAACGGTGAGAGATGACATATGAAAACAGAGCCACCAAGTTGTATTCAAATTAGGGAATCCATATCAATATGAAAGAGTTAGAGCAGAACAAACAATAGCACCAAACTAACATAAACATAACGAAGTAAAATAAATCAAAAGGTTAGACACCGGGGCCCTTCTTGCATCATCTCCTAGTCCTACAGGATCAAACATGGTAATCATGATGCTTATATGGCTGCGGTATTACATCAGGAGTAATGAAACCGAAGCAACCAATCAGATGTGATTCCACTCTATTCCATCCTAGCACAGTAGCACAGCTGCAGAATTTACCCGATTTGTCTTAGCAAGTACACCTGCAGAATTGCAGTGCCCACCCAACCAAACTGACTGGAATGCTTCTCCTTGCTCAATTCAGTAGGACTAAGTAAGTGCGGTGGGCTGTTCGTGAACAGTTTAGCTGTGCATTTCCATGTTCCCATCCTATGACATGCATGCTACGAATTGAAAGCCACGACTAACCAATCACGCTGCTAGTACTACCGTAACTGTATCACAGCAACAGCACGCATTAGCTGGGACAATCGCCAGAAGCCGGTCCAGGTTACCGGATCAAGCTGCCGACACAAACCTAGCTCGGATTCTTCTCAACTCAGCACGCACGCCCCCCAAAAGGCCACACGGGGTACCCAAAAATCGCCGGGAAAATGCCCTCGTCCCCGCCGGAGATTCGTCGGGGTCGGATCGGGTCAAAGCGCAGCGGGAAACTAACGGAACAGCCGAACAAATAGCCCAGTAACGAGACGAAATCGGCGCAAGAAACGAACACGAGTAGACCCCGGAAATTCGGTGCAGGGAGAGGGAGTGAATCGAACCTGAGCTTCCGACGAGTTGGAGTGGAGTGGAGGGGAGGGGAGCGAGGGGGCGCGCCGATCAGCGATCTGATCGGAGCACGGGAGCAGGGTGTGCTAGCCTTCCGAGCTCCTGGTTTGGGAAGTTGGGGAAGCGAAGCGGGTGAGAAACGCTGGCCGCTACGCGTGGCTTGCTGCGAGGTAAAGCTGGCCAAACGGGCCGTGCTTAACAGGCCGGCCCGAGGCACGGCCATTTTGGCCCGGCACGAGCACGGCCCGGCCCGTTGCGGGCCCGTGTCCAACTTCAGGTTGAAGCACGTGGGCCGGCCCGGCACGGCCCGATTAAATTTTTTTATTTTTTTTAGGTTTTATACCTATATTTATTTTTATTTTAAATTTTTTATAGTTATTTATACATATTTTTTAATTTTTTATTGTTTAACGGGCCGTGCCGAACGGGCCGTGCCGGGCTACCGGGCTCTATTCGTGCCGGCTGTGCCGTACCGGAGGCCGAGCCGAGGCACGCGGGCCAGCCCGGGCACGGCCCGTTAGCTAATCGTGCCTAACGGGTCGTGCCTTAATCGTGCCGTGCCGGCTGGTAAACGGGCCGTGCCGTGCCGGGCCGGCCCGATGGCCAGGTATACTGCGAGGCCAGCGTCCCGCTTGTCGTGCGGGCCTCGAGGACAACAGGCCAATGATGGGCCGATAAAATATTTTCTGTGCGGCGCCCCTTGCGAAATCCTAAACAGTAAACACCGGGAGCGGGAAATCGGTAAAAAAAACTTCCCTTTGCAAGGGAATTTCACCTTCACTCCCCGTGGTGACGAGTGTCGTTTTCTGATTGTTTTGATCCCCATGTTGTTTGCATGTCCGTCCAGTGTCGCTACCAGAATAAAAGTGGGAATGAGGATTACACAGAAATTGATACGGGAGGGAGAGGTGGGAGGGCATTTTTTCTTTTTCTTTTTCAAAAACGAAATTTCAAAACAAAATATCTCGAGAACCGTTTATTCATATTACGAACCGTTTTCACTTTTGAGCTATTCGCGTCGAGATCTTCAAAACTAGATCCCATGTTGATAGGTTCTTCCGGTTATGTATAGTTCGTACAACCTGAGTCTTTCGTTGTGCGTACAACCTGATTCTGCGGAGTTGTACGACTAAGTCTGTGTAACTGTACATACATCCTGATTTTTTGTAGTTGTACGCCTGAGTCTGTGTAGTTGTACGTCCGAGTCTGTATAGTTGTACGCCTGAATCTGTTTAATTGTACGTACAAACTGAATCAGTGTAGTTGTCTGAGTATGTGTACTTGTACGTCTATGTTTGTGTAGTTGTACGCCGGGCGTACAATAATGTACGGATGAGTTTGTCTAGTTGTACAGTTGAGTCTGCGTACAACCTAGGTCTGTGTTACTTAGGATCTAAAATTTACTTGTGCTGTGTGTGCAATATGCATTTTATATGTTCGTGGGACAGTGGGCCCGTCGCGGGGGATTCGTATAAGGACGGAACGGCTCGCGGGGGGCGAGCGCATGCGGAGGGCTTCCTGGTCCGTCCGTACGGCGGCCACGTACGCGCGCGTGACGGTTAGGGCGACCTTCGCGAAGGCCTGCCTTTTTCTAGGCACACCCTCGGGAGCGCCTGTTTCACGACCCGTGCGGGAGCGATTCGCTTCGCACAGAGGGTACGACTTCCTGGGCCGGCCCACAAACCTCTTCTTCCCTGCCTTTTTTTCTTCTGTTTTTTCTTTCCAATTTTTATAGGAAAACACCTGACGAAAAACAGAAAAACGGTTTTAAAAAAGTAATTCGCATGTGAATTTTTTTATTTCAAATAATTTTTGAACATGAACAATTTATAAATTTGGAAGATATTCACGTATAAATAATTTTCTGAATGTGAACAAATTTTAAATTTGAACAATTTTTAAATCTGGACATTTTTAATTTGAATAACTTTTAAATGTGAACATTTTCAAATTTGAACAATTTTTTAACGTCAAAACGAAAAATTCTATGAACGGAAAAAGTCCGAACAAAATAAAGAGAAAAGGAATTTAAAAATCATAAAAAATAAAATGAAAATTTAAACAATATTAAGAAATATTTAAAATAAAAACATAATATTTTCTTCGCCCTTTTCAAATCCAACGCGCACTGTCCGTTTTGTGCCAGGTCCAATTTAGATGTAGCTAGTTTGTTACCGTAACAACTCCTGCTTTACAAAAGTTTCTTCAATTGTGTTCGATTTTTAGAAAACAAAATAACTAAAATTCTAAAGTGTCCACGAGGTCAAGTTTTTCTACTCCAGCAGTACATCTTTGAGGTGTACATCTCTTTTTCAATCTGATTCTCTCACTGGGTTTTTCGCTCTTTTTTCTTATACTGCTTGCTCAAACAGTTCACAAACTGAATCGACCCCAACTCCTTGCTCGATCTAATACACCCAAATCCTCGATCACGAAGAATTGACATTTGGTCGGTCGGCTCCCGGGAGAGCGAGTGAACTCGAGTTCCTGGGTGGGGACTTCTGAAAAGATCGGTATGACACCTAGAGGGGGGGTGAATAGGTGCTAATTCAAATTTTAGTTCTTTTTCGATTTAAGGCTTGACACGAAAGGTAAATTCTCTAGATATGCAACTATGGTGAATTTACCTATATGACAAGCTATCAACTAAGCAAGATACAAGGTAAAGACGGTAAACAAGGATAGAGGTAACCGAAGTGAAAGCACGAGACGACAAGGATGTATTCCCGAGTTCCTCCCTTAAATGGGAGTACGTCTCGTTGGAGAGGTGTGAACCAACACAATGGTTCAACGGCCACAAAGGCCTCACCCAAATCTCCGGTGAACCGCACCACAAAGGTTTGGTTCACTTTTCACTATCGGAATCCTTCGAGGCGGAATCCGGAGCCTTTACAACAACGATTCGGGGCACGACCCACAAAGGGCTTGGGGGCTCCCGAACAGCTACAATCTGTCACAAAGACAATAGGTAAGTACAACAATGGGCTAGGTTTTCCTAGTGGAAACCCTAGCAAGTGTTCCCTCAAATGAATGAGGGGGAAATGAAAAACGGCTCGGTGAAGATGTAGATCGGGGCCTTCTCCTTCAATCCTCCAAAGGTCAACGAGTTTGGGTGGGAGGATTGGGAGAACTTGGAGCTCTTAGCTTTGCATCAATGGAGGTGAGAGAGTGTAGAAGCTCAAGTCTTCAAAGGTAGGTGAAGGGGTCCTTTTATAGCTCTTCAAAATCTGGCCGTTTGGAGCTGAAACTTACGCAGCGGTACTACCGCTGGAGAGGCCGGTAGTACCGCTGTTTGAATCCAGCCGTTGCCCGCTTCACGCACTTCACTGTTAGTCCAAACTTCACGCAGGCCGGTAGTACCGCTGGGAGACGGTAGTACCGCTCCGGTACCGCTGGAGGTACCGCTAAGAGAAACAGAAGGGTGAAAACGGCGGTACCTCCGGCGGTACCGCCAGCGGTACCTCGACATCGAGCTGGCCTTCGAACCTGCAGAAAATAACACAGCGGTACTACCGCTGTGAGGACCGGTAGTACCGCTGGACAGCGGTAGTACCGCTCTGGTACCGCTGGGGGTACCGCACCGCGCAACAGAGCGCCGAAAACGGCGGTAGCTCGGGCGGTACCGCCAGCGGCAGCCAGGGCTCCGAGCAAGGCTCAGTCCAGTGCAGCGGTACTACCGCTGATGCCAGCGGTACTACCGCTGCCTGGAGCAAGGCTTGCTGAAAAGCTTTTGCAGCGCCCGTTTCGATCGTTTCCTTTTTGCTAAGATCTTAGATACATCCTGCAAACTTTAATAGCCATGTTAGAACACATATTGTGTTGTCATTAGCACCAAAACAAGGGTCAACTAGAAGATGCTCTTTCAATCTCCCCCTTTTTGGTGTTTGATGACAACACAACATATAAAGCGAGGGTTCATAAAATTTCGACGGAGCTCCTCCTAGATGTGTGCATATTCTTAGAGTGATTTGAATACACAAATACACAACATCTAGAATCAACACTCCCCCTAAATTTTACAAGCCAAGCCACAATGATAGCAATCACAAATGCAATATTAACCAAAAGACAAATAAGCAACACATAGATAGAAAACGAGTTTCACATGTCTTACACCATGCATACATAAAGGAGTTCCACAAGTAACAATAAATTTAGGTGATCACAAGCTAAAAAAGGTCGAAATAAGTGAAAACGAGCTCGTGACACCCACCCATGCAAATTCCCGAGAGCAACCTAATAGTTATCTCTCCCCCTTTGGCACCAAAGCACCAAAAAGGGAAAAGATCGGACCTACACGCCCCAAGGGTCCCAATCCGAGTGAGAGGAAGAAGCATCATCATGTTCCGGGCTCGACCACGCGATGATCTCGCCCTCGTCATTCTTGGCTTGCCATTCATCCCACGTGGGGATGTGTTGCTCGGACCCGGAAGGCACATCTTCCCCCTCGGCACGGCGGCGAGCAACCTCAACTTGGCGAGCCTTCATCTTCTCCTCATGGACATCATATTGATGCCTCTCAACTTTCTTGGACACTTGGAAGATCTTCTTCATAGCACGAGCCATCCAAGCAAAAGAACCACCTTTGGAGGCATTGGAGGGCCCGGCTTCATCCACCACTTCCTTCCTAGGTTTGAGCTTGTGGGGCTTGATAAGGAGCCTCTTGCTCTTGTGAGGGGCCCACTTCTCGGTGTCACCGAGATCATCAATGTCATTGTGCTCAAGCCACTTCCACACCACGATCCTCATGATCAACGGAGCAAAGGAGATGTTCTTCTTCTTGCTAATCACATGCCATAGCTCATGCCAAATGAAGTCCATCACATCAAGTTTCTTGCCTTGTCCCTTCATTTGCATGGTGAGGACCATCAAGTTCTTCAAGTAGCCATGAATTTCATCAAAGTTGCCCACTTTTGGATTGATTGTCTCACGGTAGATGCGGTGCATGATGTCCCAAGTGGGGTATAGGCCTTTGGAATCTCCATACTTCCACTTATCCGCACTATCCGGGTTGTAGAGGGGAGCAAGCTTCTCAACACCATAGGCACTTCCACCTTGGAAGTGAACACGGAAGTGAGTCTCATCAAACTCTTCCGGAGGAAAAGGGCCAAACTCTTGATAGTTGAGGGACTCGGCAATATCTTCCCAAGTGGCTTCAAACACCTTCTCTATGGTCATCCACTTGATTCTTCTTTTGGTCTCATTGCCCATGTGCACGGTGGCTAAGAACTGAGCCACAATATCCTCATCATAGTCTTGCTCTAGCTCCATGATGTGAAAAAGGTCAAACTCCTCACAGATTTCCAAAGCTTCACCGAAATAGTTGGGCTTGGACCTCATGAACTCGATGTTGATGTGGTGTTGGATCACGGTGTTGTCCTTTGGTTTCTTTAAGAGGATTTCCCGGTAGCACTCTTCTTGGAAAGAGTTGTGAAAAAATGGATTATTGCCGCGAACGGAGGGCATTTGATCCATACGATCAATCACATAGTAATCCACAGCTCTCTTTGCCACAAACTCGGGCTCACTGAGTTGACTAGCTGTCTTCGGGCGCTTGGGAATGGACTTTGATGAAGCCGGGAACCTCCGGCGTTGCAATCCATCAAGGGCATCTTGGACTTCATCCGTGGGAGCGGTCTTTTGCTTCTTCCTACCCGCAACGGACTTGGTACGACCCCTACCTGTGAATAGCATGAGGTGGAAAGCATATAGATGAGAATGCACAAATTTCATGAATTATGAACGAAGAACACGAGTGTACAAAATTCTAGGAAGAGTAAATCTAGAGGTAAAGTACCACATTTGGGTTTGAAGGTGCAACAATGAGTAGATGTAAAGCTTAAGACAAGCATTAGACCTATCTAGGGTTGCTCCAACAAATCTAAGAGGGGAACTTTAAATCTAGCCTATAACTTTCCATGAAATTTCTACACAAGGTTCTTAATCCATAAAGAAGCATCTCTACCAACTCATTCAACCACACATCCGAAGAGAAAAGCGCTAATGTCATCTCTATCCATCAACTAGATGAGAGAGAGGGATTTGGCTTACCGGAGCTCATGGTGAAGGATCGAGGAGGAGGAGAGAAGCTAGAGTCCTCCCGGAGCAAGGAGCACGAGGTCCTAGGCCGGGGAAGGGCTCTTCCCGGCGGTGGAGTGGCCGGCGGCGGCGGGGACGTGGAGGAGAAGGAGATGGGGTTGGGGGAAAGTGAGGGAGTGCCCTCTCAAACCGCCCAGCCCCGTGCCCTTATCGTCCAGATTCCCGCGGCGGTAGTACCGCTCGGTCCAGCGGTAGTACCGCCCCGGTTCTGTCGGGCGCCCGAGCGAAACTGCCGCTGCGCACGGTAGTACCGCTGGGGACAGCGGTAGTACCGCGTGGTGCGATGCAGCGGTAGTACCGCTAGGGTGACCGGTAGTACCGGCGCCTGGGGAAAAATGGGTTGTGGCTCAAAATGATGCCCACATCGCGTTTTTCACGCCGGTTCCGACCATCCACTCAACCAAGATCATGAAACAAGGCATTTAGAGAGAGAAAGGCTTTAGGGAAGTGAGTTGGGGCTTAGGATAGAAACTCAAACCGAGAGTGGTACTTCACACTCACTTTGCAAAACGCATGAAACTCAAGAAGACCAAAATGAGTGTGTTTCCCAAAAAAAAACCTAGACGAAGCAAAAGAAATCCACGAAAATGTCATCAAATCCAACTCTTCTTATAAGGAGAAGAGGGCGGTGGCCGAGGCCACCATGTTGGAGCGTATGGCATGTCACCGCGAAGATATATCTTGGGTACATAACCAATCCTCTTCACTTTAGCTCATTTAGACATAAGAATGAATATAGAGATAAAAGAACACTTGCTATCGGCATAATGGGGAAGGGATAGTCCAATGGTTTAGGACCGCACTCCCCCTATGTCCATGCCTACACCTAGATCAAATATATAGTTAAGATAGAGGTGTGCATGCAAGGTAGTCAACCAACGCTCCTCGAATCCACGATATTTAGCTCATGCCTCAAAAATGTGAACCTTGCTTCATCAAGTGGCTTCGTGAACATGTCGGCAAATTGAATCTTCGTGGGAATATAGCCAAGCTCAATGTCACCCCGGTTGATGTGATCACGAATAAAATGATAGCGAATCTCAATATGCTTCGTTCTTGAGTGCTCCACCGGGTTGTGACCAATCTTGATGGCACTTTCATTGTCACATAAAAGAGACACTTTGTCACAATGGACACCGTATTCCTTTAAAGTTTGCCTCATCCATAACAATTGAGTGCAGGCACTAGCGGCCGCCACATACTCGGCTTCGGTGGTGGATAGTGATATGCAATTTTGCTTCTTGGAGGACCAACTTACCAATGACTTCCCAAGGAATTGACATGCACCGGAGGTTGACTTCCTATCATCCTTGCAACCGGCCCAATCCGAATCCGTGTAACCGGCAAGAGAGAAGTTGGACCCCCTAGGATACCACAAACCAAACCTTGGGGTATAAACCAAATATCGGAAGATTCGATTCACCGCTATCAAGTGACTTTCTTTAGGAGCCGCTTGGTACCTTGCACACACTCCTACACTTAACACAATATCGGATCTAGATGCACAAAGATAAAGCAAAGAACCAATCATAGAGCGATAGAGTTTTTGATCGACATCTTTACCCTTTGGACTAAGTTCAAGATGGCATTTGGTGTCCATAGGAAACCTCTTCTCTTTTGCATCTTGCATCTTGAACCTCTTGAGCATGTCTTGAATATATTTGGCTTGTGAGATGAAGGTCCCTCCACTCAATTGCTTGATTTCAAAACCAAGGAAGAACTTCAACTCTCCCATCATGGACATCTCGAACCTATCGGTCATAAGCTTTGAAAATTCATCATTAAAAGCTTTGTTAGATGAGCCAAAAATAATATCATCAACATAAAGTTGGCATATGAAAAGCTCCCCTTTTAATCTCTTGGTAAAGAGAGTGGGATCGATTTGCCCCACTTCAAAGCCACGGTCTATTAGTAGCTCTCTTAGGTGCTCATACCAAGCACGAGGTGCTTGTTTGAGACCATAGAGGGCCTTATCAAGCTTGTAGACATGGTTTGGAAAGTGTGGATCCTCGAATCCCGGTGGTTGCTTAACATATACCAACTCCTTTAATGGACCATTAAGAAATGCACTTTTCACATCCATTTGTTGTAACTTAAAATTGTGATGTGATGCATAAGCAAGAAGGATACGGATGGACTCGAGGCGAGCCACGGGAGCATAGGTCTCTCCAAAGTCAATGCCTTCAACTTGAGAGTACCCTTGAGCTACCAATCTTGCCTTGTTCCTCACAACCATTCCATGCTCATCTTGCTTATTCTTGAATATCCACTTGGTGCATATAACATTTTTGCAATCTTTTGGCTTCTCCACTAGATTCCACACTTTGTTGCGCTTGAAGTTGTTGAGTTCTTCATGCATGGCTTCCAACCAATCCGGATCTTCAAGAGCTTCAAAGACTTTCTTTGGTTCCACCATGGAGATATGAGCTTGATGTTCACTAAAACTTGCCAATTGACCTCTTGTGGACACCTTGCGAGAAACATCACCAATGATGGCTTCAAGCTTGTGACACTTGATTTCCAAGTTTCTCTTGACTCTTGCTTGACGACGGGTTTCGATATCCCCATTGTTGCGAGGGATTTCGGCTTGATCATCTTGATCATTTGAGTCCCCGTCTTGACCGGTATGATGAGCTTGACCATCTTGTTGTACATCTTCAATAATGGGAGTAGATGGTTGCTCTTGATATTGAAAAGAGTTGACAATAGGAGAACTTGATTCTTGTGTGGCCTCATTGTCAACTTGAGGAGGAACTTGTTCTTGTTCTTCTTGGATAGGTGTCTCATTTGCTTCCATAGTAGGTGCCGCTTCAACTTGTGATGATGGAGTCTCCACTTGAGTGGAGCTTGTACTTGCTTGAGGAGGCTCATGATGGATTTCAATGGGGCGATGGAAACCAACCCCCATTCTTCTTATGGCATCTTGAGGTTCCTCATTATCTACATCACAAACATGAAATTGCGCCACTTGGGAGCCGTCATTCTCATCGAACCTCACACTACAAGATTCCACAACTCTCCCTAAGAATTTGTCATAGACTCTATAAGTGTGAGAGTTCGCACCGTACCCAACAAGAACACCTTCTAAAGCTTTAACTTCAAATTTAGATAAATGAACACCTTTGATTTTGTAGAAACACTTACAACCAAATACTCGATAGTAGGAGATGTTGGGCTTGTTGCCGGTAAGCATTTCATAAGGAGTTTCCTTCTTCCCTTTGCGAAAGAATAACCGGTTGGAGGAGTGACACGCCGTGGAGATAGCTTCGGCCCACAAGAAGAGTGGAGACTTAAACTCCGCCAACATGGACCTAGCCATATCCATAAGAGTCCGGTTCTTTCTCTCGGCTACACCATTTTGTTGAGGGGTATACGCAGCGGAATATTGATGACGAATTCCCTCATCACTAAGAAACTCATTTAGGGTGTAGTTCTTGAACTCGGAGCCATTGTCACTTCTAATGGCCAATATGGGAACATTGTGTTGACGTTGAACTTCATTGGAGAAGTCGATGACGGTTTGTTGAGTTTCATCCTTCGTCTTGAAGAAGAAAACCCAAGTGAATCTTGAATAGTCATCAACAATCACCAAGCAATACTTCTTCCCACCAAGACTTGGTTGCGGTACGGCACCAAAGAGGTCAACATGAAGAAGTTCCAAAATCCTCGTTGATGAGATGATGGTCTTGCTTGGGTGGGGAGAATCATGCATCTTTCCTTCAACACAAGCCCTACAAAGACGATCTCTAGAAAAAGAAACATTCTCATTTAGTCCAAGAATGTGGCCACCCTTGTGAAGACTTTGCAAAGTTCTCATATTGACATGGGATAAGCGGCGATGCCACAACCACCCCACGTCGGCCTTTCCGAATAAGCATATTGCTTGAGTGTTGGTTGACCCCGAAAAGTCAACCACAAACAACTCATTTTCAACATACCCAACGAACATGACCTTTAGAGTCTTGCTCCTCAAGAGTACCACCATATCAAGAGTGAAATGGACATCAAAGTTAATCTTATTAAGAGCACGAACGGACATAAGATTGTAACCTAGAGACTCAACAAGCATGACATTTACAAGGGTGATATCCCTTGCAACTACCACCTTGCCGAGACTCTTTACCTCGGCTTTAGACTTGTCGCCATAAGAGACGGTTGAGTGATTTAGATTTGGTCTCAACTCCGTCATGATCTCCTTGCTTCCGGTCATATGACTAGTGCATCCACTATCAATCACCCATTTAGATCCACCGGAAGCATAGTCCTACAAGAGATCATATCTTGGATTTAGGTACCCATTTCTCAATGGGTCCTTTTCGGTTAGCAACAAGGGTCTTAGGAACCCAAATAGAGTAATCAATGTAACCATCATAAGGACCAACATATTTTGCATAAACATCACCATAATAGTCAACATAAAGAATATAATTGGGATTGTTATGCCCCGCGAAGTCACTACGAGTAGTCTTGCCCCTAGTGGCATTACTACTCGCAATGGAAGTCTTTGCTTGTGCGGGATTGGTCTTGTTCTTCTTGATGTTGCTCACTTTCTTCTTTGCTTCGGCCACATAACCAAGACCCTCCTTCCCTTTGTGTGGTTTTTGCTCAAACAAGGAAGCAATACCCTTATCTTTACCTTTGGGAATAGAGGTCTTAGCACTAGTGGCCTTAGCAAGATCCACCTTCAACCTAGCATTTTCTTCACTAACATCTTCATGAATACGAGGAAGAATGGATATACTAGTTGAACGAGTTTTAGAAAGTTGAGCTTGAAGTTGTTCATGAGACTTGACTAGAAAGGAGTGGGTCGATTCCAAGACCTTGTGAGCTTTTTCAAGCTTCTCCATATCCTCAAGAAGTCTAGCATTCACAACCCCAAGTTCAACTTTCTCCTTTTTAATCACTTTATACTTAGTAAAGACATGATCTCTATCCTTAATGATTTTATCAATGATTTCATCATTTTTTGCATCAAGAGACTCAAGTCTTTCCTCAAGAGTGGTTCTATATTCACTTTCTTCATCAAGAGAGCTATTTAAGGATGCTATGGATGCATTCAAGGAAGCAATGGTGAGAGAATCCTCTCTCTCAATCTTACTCTTTTCTTGAAGAAGTTCTTCGGCCGCACATAGTTGTCTCATGAGAGACTCAACATGTTCTTTGGCCTCACCTTGCAAGTTAGTCACAAAAGTATCGAAGGCAACTAGTTCCTTCTTAATCTCAAGACTAGATTGATCATGCGTAATCTTAGGAGAAGGGGATGATACCTCGGTGACATGAGCCATGAGGCAACGAGCGGTGTTGGTGGAGAGGTTCTCATTGGGGGATTCAAAGAGAGATGATGATGAAGTGGAGACAATAGCCAATGCGGCTACCTCTTTGTTAGGTGCATCTTCATCTTCGGAATCACTTGTGGCATATTCCTCTTGTGCCACCAACACAATTCTCGGTGCCTTCTTGAAGAAGGGCTTCCTTGGTCTTGCGGGCTTCTTTTGAATCAACTTGGAGTGATCCTTTGGGATAAGCTTCCCACCATTTTGCTCACGGTTCTCATATGGACACTCTCTTATGTAGTGATTCTTGTCATGACAATTGTAGCAAGTCTTTGTCCTTGAGGCAAGCTCTTTCTTGCCACTTGAGTTGTTCTCTCGATCAACACGAGCTTTAGCACTTGCCGGGTCATTCCAAAACACCCTTGTGGCAAGAGCAATGTGACTATTGAGGGCTTGCTCAAGATCATGTGGAGCAATGTTGCTTGGGCAAGCTTCAACCTCATCGTTCTCATCCATACTAGTCACCTTGGCCTTCAAGGCAAGTGAGGGGCCTTGTCCATTCCCATGGCCCTAGCACGGTTATCTTCCGCATTCTTGGAGGCAACCTTGGAGGCTTGAACCTCTTGCATAACTTCATGTGAAGACATTTGTTGATAGTTGTATCTCCCTTGAATTGACTTCAACTCCATAGGCTCCGAAGGCAAGAGAGCATTCACATACTTCCTTTTGACCCAAGCATCATCCACATATGTTGCCCCCACATCATAGAAGGCTTTGGCAAGAGTCTTGAGTCTTCCATACATGTCTTCATGATTCTCATTGTCAAGCATGTAGAAACCTTCGGCGGCATTGTTCAAAGATTCATATCTATTCCTCTTCATGCTATCATTTCCAAGGAAAGCAACTTCAAGACAATCCCAAGCTTCTTTGGCGGTGGTGACATGAAGAACATGATGTTTGTCATTGTCGCCCAAGGCGAGCTCGATCATGTGGAGGGCGGAAGCATTGAGTTGCTTTTCGGCGAACTCTCTTTTCGTCATGTTGCTTGGATCCTCAACATGATATCCATCTTCAATGATCCTCCAAAGCTCGATGGAGGCACTGTTAACATGAGATTTCATTGAGCGTTGCCAACTTGCAAAAGCTAATGCATTAAGCTTAGGTGGAGGACCTAGAGGGTTTATGCGGGTTGTAATAATTGGATCGGGAGAGTACCATCCCGGAACGGCATGATACCCTTCCTTCTCCTCATGCAAAGTAGGAGAAGTTTTAGGTCTAGTATCGGTTTCAACCCCCTTTTTCTTTTTCTCTTTATCCTCCTTGGAATCACCCTCTTCGGAGTTAGAGGCTTCCTCTAGTGGGATGATTTCCGAGCGCTTGCCATTTGCAAATTTCATGAACATGTCACGAAACTCATCAAATTTGGCATTCATGGTCGATGTCAAAGTTGTTTCCAAAGCTTTGATATCGGCCATGGATGCCATGGTGACTTTGGCCTTTTCAAGGGCCTCATTAGCCTTGGCAAGAGTCTCGGCCTCATCCTCACTATGTGTCATACTTCTCTTAGGCGGTTAAACCCAACAAGAGAACTTGGCTCTGATACCAATTGAAAAGATCGGTATGACACCCAGAGGGGGGGTGAATAGGTGCTAATTCAAATTTTAGTTCTTTTTCGATTTAAGGCTTGACACGAAAGGTAAATTCTCTAGATATGCAACTATGGTGAATTTACCTATATGACAAGCTATCAACTAAGCAAGATACAAGGTAAAGACGGTAAACAAGGATAGAGGTAACCGAAGTGAAAGCACGAGACGACAAGGATGTATTCCCGAGTTCCTCCCTTAAATGGGAGTACGTCTCGTTGGAGAGGTGTGAACCAACACAATGGTTCAACGGCCACAAAGGCCTCACCCAAATCTCCGGTGAACCGCACCACAAAGGTTTGGTTCACTTTTCACTATCGGAATCCTTCGAGGCGGAATCCGGAGCCTTTACAACAACGATTCGGGGCACGACCCACAAAGGGCTTGGGGGCTCCCGAACAGCTACAATCTGTCACAAAGACAATAGGTAAGTACAACAATGGGCTAGGTTTTCCTAGTGGAAACCCTAGCAAGTGTTCCCTCAAATGAATGAGGGGGAAATGAAAAACGGCTCGGTGAAGATGTAGATCGGGGCCTTCTCCTTCAATCCTCCAAAGGTCAACGAGTTTGGGTGGGAGGATTGGGAGAACTTGGAGCTCTTAGCTTTGCATCAATGGAGGTGAGAGAGTGTAGAAGCTCAAGTCTTCAAAGGTAGGTGAAGGGGTCCTTTTATAGCTCTTCAAAATCTGGCCGTTTGGAGCTGAAACTTACGCAGCGGTACTACCGCTGGAGAGGCCGGTAGTACCGCTGGACCTTTGAATCCAGCCGTTGCCCGCTTCACGCACTTCACTGTTAGTCCAAACTTCACGCAGCGGTACTACCGCTGGAGAGGCCGGTAGTACCGCTGGGAGACGGTAGTACCGCTCCGGTACCGCTGGAGGTACCGCTAAGAGAAACAGAAGGGTGAAAACGGCGGTACCTCCGGCGGTACCGCCAGCGGTACCTCGACATCGAGCTGGCCTTCGAACCTGCAGAAAATAACACAGCGGTACTACCGCTGTGAGGACCGGTAGTACCGCTGGACAGCGGTAGTACCGCTCTGGTACCGCTGGGGGTACCGCACCGCGCAACAGAGCGCCGAAAACGGCGGTAGCTCGGGCGGTACCGCCAGCGGCAGCCAGGGCTCCGAGCAAGGCTCAGTCCAGTGCAGTGGTACTACCGCTGATGCCAGCGGTACTACCGCTGCCTGGAGCAAGGCTTGCTGAAAAGCTTTTGCAGCGCCCGTTTCGATCGTTTCCTTTTTGCTAAGATCTTAGATACATCCTGCAAACTTTAATAGCCATGTTAGAACACATATTGTGTTGTCATTAGCACCAAAACAAGGGTCAACTAGAAGATGCTCTTTCAACTTCAACTGATCGAGTTGATAAAAAAATTGTTGTCTTACCGGTGTGTGTTCAACTCGAGTGACGAAAAGAGGTGTGGATCTTGTGGGTAAAGCTGGGCAACTTTTTCGAGTCATTTATCCAGATAAGTCGTGCTTGCGCTTAAAGAACTTGTGTTTAAGGGTGATACCTAGTACAAGGTGTAAGAAATACGAACGATTCGGTCTAACCCCTATCCCTCGATCCTTTTCCGTGGTTCCGCTCACAATGATCTTTGAGGCTAGGGGTTAGGGACCAATATATAGTGTGCTAATTCCAGTTTGAGTCAAACTGTGCAAACTGCAGATAATTCCAGATAAACGGTTTAAACAAGAGTCCAGGCTAATCTAATCAACCACGTTCACTAGTAGCCCATATGGATTCTCAAACTGCAATTTTAGTCCCATGCACGTGCGTGTGAGTCGCACGCTGAATTTGAATACAAAATCAAATTCACAGGCTTTATACAATTCGAGGCGCCAATCCCTCGAACAACCTGGCTTTCCATAATATGTTGTGCCCGGGCAATATACAAAATGTATAATATTATTCCAGCGTTAATAAACACAGTATTCCAACATATATGTACCGGCTTCCTTGAACATACAATTCCATTCAAGTATATATCAAGCAATATTCAATGCAATGGTAAATTCCATATTGAGGTAATAATATTCCAGGAGATTAAATAATGTAGTACGTATAAATGTTGTTTAGTTTAAAGTTGTGTACTCATGGCATGATATTCTATATTGATAAAATCATATGTCCTATGTTCTCTAGACTCTGAGAGGGTATTTCAGACAATTGCTTAACTCACAGCTGGAAAGCCAGACAAATCGCCAAACGGTGACATTCAGAAAAGCAGCTTTCCCTGCACAGCAGCTTTCTCTGCACAGCTACACAGCCAGCCACAGCCAGCCAGCCACAGCCCAAACAAACACGCCCTAAATAATGTAGTACGTATAAATGTTGCAAGCCACACCATTAAATTCCTACATCTCCCACTTGGCTAAAACATTTAGTTCCATGGACGAAGACCCATGTTGCAAACATGCTTACAAAATACTTCCTGACTAAGGGGCGTAGTCAGTGGATCAGCAGTCATGTCCACACTAGGCAAATACTCTAAACGAATTGTCTTTAAGCTATTAATGACATCGCGAATGTAATGATACCTTCCCTCAATATGTTTACTTTTGCTATGAAACTTAGGATCCTTTGAGACCTTGATTGTCGCCTGGTTGTCACAATATATAGTCACTGGATTTGAAGCGCTGTCTATCACCTTGAGAGATGCCAGAAATTCTTTTAACCACACTCCTTCCTTCACAGCTTCGGATGCAGCAACATATTCTGCTTCCATTGAAGAAAGTGCCACCGGATCTTGTTTCTTGCTTTTCCATGAAATTTCACCTCCCGCCAGTTTAAAAATATATCCAGACGTCGATTTTCGGTCATCAAGATCACCTTGCCAATCAGCATCAGTAAAGCCCTGCAGCTGAAGATTGTGACCATTAAAACACAGAAAATGATCCACGGTTCCTTTGACATAGCGCAAAGTGTTCCTAATCTGTTTCCAATGTTCAGCTCCAGTATTAATTTGATATCTACTCAACAACCCCGCGGCATGACACAAATCAGGTCTAGTGAATAACATAGCATACATGAGAGAACCCAAAGCAGATGAATAAGGAATATTGCTCATTCTTTTCTTTTCCTCAGGAGTTTTAGCACACATTTCCTCACTGAGTTTTGTTCCCCTAAAAATAGGTACTTTAACAGGCTTGCAAATTTCCATAGAGAATCTCTTAAGTATAGTATTGAGATATGCCTTTTGAGACAAACCCAAGACTCTCTTCCTTCTATCTCTACGTATTTCCACTCCCAAAACATAGGAAGCTTCACCCATATCTTTCATGTCAAATTTAGATGACAGCCAGCCTTTAACTTCCATCAGTGTAGATTTATCATTAGAAGCAATGAGAATATCATCAACATAAAGAGATAACAATACGAATTTATCTCCCACTATTTTGAAATAAATGCAATGATCACCTTCCGTCATTGAAAAACCATATGACGTGATAGCATTATCAAAAAGAATATACCACTGACGTGAGGCTTGTTTAAGACCATATATTGATCTGTTCAATTTACAGACCTTCCCTTCATCCCCTGTTTCCACAAACCCATCAGGTTGGTTCATGTATATTTCTTCCTCTAATAGTCCATTTAAAAATGCGGTCTTTACATCCATTTGATGTAATTCCAGATCATAATATGCAGTTAATGCACTAATGATCCGTATGGAGGTAAATTTTGCTATAGGTGAGAAGGTTTCGACAAAATCAATTCCTTCCTTTTGTGTAAATCTCTTAGCAACAAGCCTTGCTTTATATTTATCTATATGGCCAGATGCATTCAATTTCCTTTTAAAAATCCACTTAGAACCTATAGCTCTTCGGTTGTTTGGTAATTCAACAAGCTCCCAAACATTGTTTTTCTTCATGGAGTTTAGCTCCTCTTGCATAGCTTCCATCCAAAGTTTAGACTCTGGACTTGCTAATGCAGCTTTAAAAGTTCTCGGTTCTTCCTCCAAAGTTTGAACTTTAGAGTGTACTTCCCCCAAAAATAAAAAATATTCATCTAAATAGGATGGGGCTTGAGTGTTCCTCCCACTTCTCCTAGGCATGCTAGTTGAAGGAGTGTGATTATTATTTGGACTAGCATCAGTACTTTCCTCAACCATAGGTTCAGTGTGTGGCAAATTATTATTCTCAGTCTCTACCAACAATTCCACTCTTGCACGTTTTGCACGGCGAGGTGTGTCCTGATCTAGGAAAACAGCATCACCACTTTCAATTAATTTCTTTTTCTCAGGGTCATAAAACCTATAGCCATTAGAACCTGATGCATAGCCAATAAAAATTCCAAGGGTGCTTTTAGGCTGCAACTTAGTACGCAACTGACTGGGCACTCTAATCTGAGCATTACAACCCCAAACCGCCAAATGGCGTAATGAAGGTTTCCTCCCTTTCCACAACTCATAAGGTGTTACTTTAACTGACTTGGAAGGAGAGTGATTAAGCAAATAGACAGCAGTATGTAAGGCTTCTCCCCAAAACGACAATGGCAGATCAGAATAAGCCATCATAGACCTAACCATGTCCATTAAAGTTCTATTCCTTCTTTCCGCCACTCCGTTCTGTTGTGGAGTATATGGCAGAGTATAATGATGGACAATACCATTTTCCTTGCAAAATTCATCCAATATTCCTGACGTGTATTCGCCTCCACGGTCAGTTCTAAGAATTTTAATCTTCTTGTTTAACTGATTTTCCACTTCCGCTTTGAAAACTTTAAAAGCTTCAAAACCTTGTGATTTGTGTTTCAAAAGATACACATAACCGTACCTTGAATAATCATCTATGAATGTAATGAAATAGATTTTCTGCCCTCCCAAAGTGGGTGTGGAAAATTCACCACAAATATCAGAATGGATGATAGCAAGTTGTTCAGTGGATCTGCTACCCTTTGGAAAGGGTGACCTGGTCATTTTTCCCATGATACACGCCTCACATATGCCATAATCTACCCACTTAAAATCCAGAATTCCAGAACTAATGAGCCTTTTAATTCTGTTTTTAGATATATGACAAAGACGTAAGTGCCAAAGATAGGACTCGGAACAGTTATTGTTGCCAGCAATATTCCTCACTAAAGAGTTATCTTCACCCAAAAGGCAATTGTTTTCAGATATATCATTAAGAAAATAAAGACCATCATGTTTATCGCCTGCATGCACTAGTCTACCATTTAGAATAATTTTAGCTTGTGCATCTCCAAACAGTACTTTGTAGCCAACGACTTCCAATTTGGATACTAAAATTATGTTCCTTCTCATGTTGGGTGAAAACATGGTATTTTCCAAAACTAGTTTTCCTCCATTAGGGAGTTTAAGTTCATAATCTCCAATTCCAAGGATGTCTGCTTTAGCACTGGTTCCTAAATAGACAAATCTGTTTCCCCTTGGAATTGTTCTCAAAGATGAAAACGAACTATTATCTCTAGCAATGTGTGCAGTAGACCCCGAATCAACAACCCAACTGTTATGAAAAGTAGTAGTAGTGAATAAAGACTCGGTGCAGACAAAAACGTCGGTAATACCTTTAGGGGATTCATTCCCCTTGCGGCTGCCTTCCCTTGTATTCTTCTGGTTGTCGTTGGTCCTCCTTCTTTTAGGGCAATCTGTTCTGAAGTGTCCATGATCACCACAGCCATGGCATCTGAAGTCCCTCTTGTCAAAATTTTGAGAAGAGTTGTTGTTATGATTGCTGCTCTGTCCCTTATCCCTTCTGGCATCAAAAGACTTGTTGTTGTAATTATTGCGCTGCCCAGTATCCCTTCTTTCATCTCTGTAAGGCCTCTGGTCTCTGTCCCTTTTACAATTAATCTTGTCCCTGAGATCATGTCCAAACTTCCTTTTCTGCCAATTCTTTTTGTTGCCATTGCTTCTATTTTCACCAAGATGAAGCTCATTATGGTGAGAGTCTTTTTCCTTCCCTGTATTGAGCTTCCTATCTTCTTCCATCAGCAAGTGTTGCCTCAGGTTCCTCATGTTGAGTGTACGCTCTGAATGGCAAAATGAGATTTTAAATTGTTCCCATGATGGTGGCAAGGAGTTCAGGACAACCATAACTTGGACTTCTTCCTGGAAGGGATACCCAGCAGTTTTTAGTTCCTCGGCCAAGACAATAAGCTTGTTCAAGTGCTCATTAACAGATTTATCACCCATCTTTGAATTAAGGAATCTATTCACAAGGCTCAATACTTTCATGAGAGAAACCTCTCCAAAATCCTGTTCCAGCCTGTGCATAGTGCCCCAAGCTGTGTCATCAGACTCATACTCTGCAGCTAGTGAATCTGACATAGAACCGAGCATGAAAACCCTTGCAGTCTTGTTAGCCTTGGTCCACTGCTTCAACTCATCTCTATATGCTTGCTTCTCATTATCCATTGCTTCCTCCGATGGCTGATTTGGTGCAGGAGTTTCAACAACATAATCTATGTTTTCCGAAGTGAGCAAATACAATAACTTCCTCTTCCAAACTGTGAAATTATTTCCATCCAGCTTGTACGCACGCATCAACTCAGCAAACACAGCATTGGAAGCCATTGGGATGATGAAGATGTGATGCAGCAGCTAGCGATTCTTACACACGGAGCAGCAGGACGTTTTATTCCTCGACGAGATCGATCTTGATAAAAAAATTGTTGGCTTACCGGTGTGTGTTCAACTCGAGTGACGAAAAGAGGTGTGGATCTTGTGGGTAAAGCTGGGCAACTTTTTCGAGTCATTTATCCAGATAAGTCGTGCTTGCGCTTAAAGAACTTGTGTTTAAGGGTGATACCTAGTACAAGGTGTAAGAAATACGAACGATTCGGTCTAACCCCTATTCCTCGATCCTTTTCCGTGGTTCCGCTCACAATGATCTTTGAGGCTAGGGGTTAGGGACCAATATATAGTGTGCTAATTCCAGTTTGAGTCAAACTGTGCAAACTGCAGATAATTCCAGATAAACTGTTTAAACAAGAGTCCAGGCTAATCTAATCAACCACGATTACTAGTAGCCCATATGGATTCTCAAACTGCAATTTTAGTCCCATGCACGTGCGTGTGAGTGGCACGCTGAATTTGAATACAAAATCAAATTCACAGGCTTTATACAATTCGAGGCGCCAATCCCTCGAACAACCTGGCTTTCCATAATATGTTGTGCCCGGGCAATATACAAAATGTATAATATTATTCCAGCGTTAATAAACACTGTATTCCAACATATATGTACCGGCTTCCTTGAACATACAATTCCATTCAAGTATATATCAAGCAATATTCAATGCAATGGTAAATTCCATATTGAGGTAATAATATTCCAGGAGATTAAATAATGTAGTACGTATAAATGTTGCAAGCCACACCATTAAATTCCTACACAAGGCACAAGTATAATTTATGAAGTTGGGTAACTATTTATAAAATGACCCTATAGGATTATTAACAATCAATTGTTTTATCTATAGAATTATCTGACAAGTTTTCTTAAAACAAAAATGTTACGTTGGAGATTAGGGCCGGCTATGCATCCACCATATGATAAAACCCTGCACCCCTCCTTTGGAATCTGAGCATGTAGTTAAATAGCTCCTTTTCGAATGTGGATTGCCGAATACCCTGTGTAGTCATTACTGCACCAACAATTTCAGGAGATGTACAAGTTGAAGATCGACATCCGCGTGTTAGGGTTGCAAGCACACTCGAGCCCTCCTGTGGCGGTAGGCCCTCCAGATTGTGTATGCTAGCTGCACCAACGACTTGAAGTTCTAGACCGCATCTCTCCTTGGCATTGCTCTAACTGGACTTGCTGAAATTTTTTATACAACAAAAAGCTAAAATAAAATAGTGTCAATCAGTCTTATTGATATATTTGCTTGCTGGAACTTCTTATACAGATAAAATTCTGAAGCAAAATAATGTCAATGGTGCTTATTTGATGTATTTACTTGTTGGAACTTTTTATACATCCAAAAAACTGAAGAAAAATAGAGGCAATGGTGATTAGTTATTTTACAAGTGACAAGCGACGGCGAGAAGCAGATGAAGTGAAACTTATTATACTATGTGATGGGTATATTCATTTTATACTGTGTATTATTGTTGACTATAATTATGAATTGTTAGAATTTTAGCAAAGATCATGTCATTTTAAATTGTATCGAGTCTTTGAGCCGGCCTGTCGAGTCTCGAGGCTTGCTCAGAAAGTTTAGTCTTGGCTTGTCCGACCATCGAGCCGGGCTGAGTCCGAGTCGAACCTTGTCAAGCCCGAGCCAAGCCTCGAAGCTCGAACTTTGTGTCCATCCCTACCGGAGGACTTTCTTCGGATCTTTTGGTTGTATGTAAAGCTTTGGTTTTGAAGCCCATTAGTTGTTCAAAAGCGGCTATAGGTCATATTTTATTTGGCTAATCTTTTTTCTTGTTTCGTGAGCAGGATGATACTATCCGCATGTGTAAATCCTGGGCAGTTACGGAGGCGGTATTTTGGGTGTAGATGCATCTGTTATGTAAAACATTTTTATTATTTTAAAATATAAAAAATTCAAAGAAAAATTGAATATACATTAGAACATTTTATGTTAACACATCTTTTGTGACCCGTGCAAAAAAGACAAAAACAAATGTCTAGTACAAAATCATTTTGGAGCGTCTAGACTTCTCTCTTTTACACAGGTTACAAAATATATTGAAGTATATCCAAACTCACTGTTTTTTTTTGTTCATTTTGAAATTTATTTTTTGGGCAGTGGACTACCTGTTACGGATTTCCGCTTGTTCAAAGTGCTAAACTAGGCTGGGCCAGACTCCCCAAGAGCTTCCGTCTCGAGAACAATCGGAATAGCCCATCTCATTCGCTCGTAAGGGCATGTACAATGGTAGAGAAGGCACGCCTTCTCTTAGCCATCCATGTCATCTAGAGAAGGTAAAATCAGAAGTTGTACAATCTATTATTTGTTATTGTCATGCCTAATAATTAATGAGAATTAATTATATTTTGGTAGGAAATTATATGTCTAATGGAAGACAAATGGTACAATGATGAAATTAGTCTTCTCTTATTTCGTAAGAGATCATCTCTTAGTTAAAGGAAGGTATCCTCCCCTTCTTCCATTCTCACTCCTCCCATTAGAGTTCGTACTTAGATTGCTGGCAGCCTCGCGCTCAGCCCATCTAGGCCTGGCCCAACAGAATATGCTAAGGTCATGGAGTGCGGTACGGCCGCCGCCTCCAGCAAATCCACCCGCAAAGCCCTCACCTTCAGCGCCGCCGCCAATTGATTCGCCTCCGCCGCCCACACGCTCCCACCCAGTACCACCGCCCACCGCTCCTCCGCCAACAACCAAGCCGGCCGCTGCTACACCACCACCAGCCTCACACCGCTCCCCGCCCGCTCACCCTTCACCGCCGTCGCCACCCGGCCACAAGCCCCTATCAGCCAGCACGCTAGGGGCACCGGCAGCCCCAACAAGTCCTCCACCCAATCGTCCCCCGGCGCGCCGCCCAGGCCCCAAGACTCCAGCGGGCTTGGCAACGGCGTGGTCATCGCCGTCGGGACCGTGCTCGCCGTCCTGGTTGATCACCCTCCTAGGCGCTGCCGTCTGGTACACCAACAAGCGCAGGCGGGGCCTGAACGACTACCACGCCGGGTTCATCTCGCCGCCTTCCTGTGCGAATCGTAGCCGCAGGCCGCAGCCACACCACCAGCCTAAGTCCCCGAACCGTTGCCGGAAGCCAAACCCTAGCCATCGCCATTGGAGGCTGCTATCGCACCACCGCGCGCCGCCTCTGGACGAACACTCGTAAGATTCTTAATCCCCATTGTTCGCTCCATTGCATTGTCTACTATCGCATCCGATTTGTTCGATATCATCGCCCATCTTTACCTATTGTTTAGGTACTGTGATTTCAGAGCTGCGGTTGTACCATTTGTTTTGGCCGTACATGAAGAAATGGGGAAGGAAATCTACTTTTGCAGCACCTGCAAATGAAGCGAGCTGGTGGTACTGGTCTTCAAACCAAGAGTGTTGTGGTGGTGGCGATTTAGATCTGCGGCTGAAACTGAAGGTGTTACTACTGTTTCTCGTCTTGAATCTGAAGGTGGGGTCATTGTGCTAATTTTAGGATATTTCTTGAGTGCACCAAAATGGATTTTCTCTTGTGCTATGCATGTATTCTTATTTTCTCGCTTTCAATGACCACAATATCAGTATCCCTGCAGAAATGCAGTGATGGAAAGTACATGAAGAAAAGAAACGGTGATCTTGGATTGTATGGCAGTTGTCTGGTGCTTTTCGATTCGTTTGAAGCACCAGGTAAATGTATCTTATCTGATATTCAAGAGAAGGCTGAGGTGATTGATCTTTCATTTGCTAAAGGTAATATCAGTGTGTCGTTCTGCTCTGTATGATCCTTACATCTTGCTTTGAATGAGTTTTCACTAAGTTGTGACTCATTGGTAGAACAAATTGAGCAAATGATAAGTTCACATGCCTCTATGCAATGATATTTCGCCTACCTTGAGGGATATCGTGGCTCAGTTTGATGAAGAAAATAGAAGGCCATCACATAATGCATCTTCCGGGCAAATGCCATTGATGGACGATCAGATGGCTGACAGTAATAACAGCGAGAATGATGACAACATGTAACCTGATTGTGAAACAAGGGATTTTGGTGCCAGCAATGATCAGAATAGTGCATATGATGACAATGGCAAATCAATGAATTTGAACTCAACAAACTATGAAGAGGTACTTGTAAACTAGACAGAAATACATATCCCTGAAAACTGCTACATTTGTGAGTGTATTATCTGTTGTTTACTTGTGTGTCATGTACTTATCCATGTACGCCCTTCTGTACAAACTAGATGTCATTTTAGTTTCTTATGGTTGCATTGTATGTGTTGCTTTTAAGATGTGTTGAAACGAGGGTTTTTTAATTCCTTGGTGCAAAAAAGAGACGGGCATGAAAAGACTAGATGTCATTTCTTGAGTGCACCAAAATAGATTTTCTCTTTTGCTATGCATGCATTCTTATTTCTCGCTTTCAATTTGCACAATATCAGTATCCCTGTAGAAATGCAGTGATGGAAAGTATGAGAAGAAAAGAAACAGTTCCTAATTGTAGTCAGCCTGTATTGCTTTGTAATTTTTCCATTGCACCATCTTTCTTCAGATTATTATGGTTTCTCAATGTTCATACATTTAATAGAACTGTTCAATATCAGTATTCCATTGCACCTTTTTCCCACCCCTACCGAAATCCATTCATACATTTAATAGAACTGTTCATGCTCCAGGAGGGAGTAGGATTTAAATTTTCTGTAACTTCCTAATTGGGTTGTATAAATTTGTGATTATCACATAGTATTTACATGGAGCTACACTCATTGGTTCTGCAATTTATATTAGTTTCTTATATGAGCATGGTTGTGTTTATGCAGTTTCAAACATGAGGATAATAGGCTTGTGCAGTACATTTAGGAGTAAAGACGTGCACACAGAAGAAGGACATACAGAGTAATCAGAGTGTGTTACATCATGGTGAGGTCTTCTGCCCTGAGCTTGTTATCCACATAAATGTCTATGCTGCCATGTATCTTGGCATAGTCAGAATATTAAGGTTAATAATTTATATAAGTGGCGTTTAAGCCTTATTTGAGTAATTGAGTTTAGCTTTGCCTATGTATATGATAAACATGATTTATGAGATATACATGGATATTTATCTTTGTACAACAAATACTTACCAATTTGTGGAGTTTTAGTAATAATAATTATACATATTTAAATCTTCAAGGTGTTCATTTATGCTTGGCATTCCCTCGTTAGTTCAGAATAGTGTGCTTGGTAATTTTTCTATGGATATTTGTTGTGCTTTGATATGTGCAGATTGCAGTCACAAGGACGAGTTGGCCAACCATGCGAGCAAGACAAATGGACAGAAATTAGACGGAACTCATGTAGTAATTAATCTCCTTCTTTAGTTCACGTCATTTTGTTTCTTCAGTTCTTTTGTCGAAAGGATTTGGGTCCTATAAAAAACGTTCGCATATGCTCCGCTTCATTAAAAAATCCCAGGTCATCTGTGTGTGTGTGCGTGAACCTTTAGTGTGTGCATCATTCTTAAAACCTTAATTGACCCTGGAACCAGGTTGGTATGCATCGCTAATACTAGCTATAGTGTTCACATGTTGGTACTGCATAGATATGCGAGGATAAAAGTTATTGTAATCCTCGAATCATCGAGCTTTCTAATAAAATTCTTACTTGTGCAATTTATATATTTATTCTGCATTACATAAGCTTCAATCTGGGTGTGGAAGTGAAAGCATGGAACAGAGATAAAGTTGAATGGGTTTGTTTAGAGTTTTTTTACAAGTGTTCATATAGTTTATTCTGGAATTTAAATAGTTCTTTCTATGCTGTACAATTGTAATTCACTGATTTCTGATGTCGTCGCCTTCTATCTTGATTTGCATTACAAGATATTCTTAAAGATCGGTTCTCTTATGCATTTGTTGGGTGTGCATCCTTGAACAGATTAGCTCCTGCTGCATCCATATCAGAATCAGCAAAGGTAATTCCCAATGATCCTTGATGTAGAGTATTGTTATACATTTACTATTTAGCTGAAAGATCTTCTTCAAGCTTGGATTTCAAGCCTCAAGTTCTGCCACATGGTCATTGTTCAATTGAAATCTTAGTTAGTACCATATTGTTTAATTAACTTATTTTTCTCGTATTGTAATTTATCATATTATAACCAGTTTTGTATTGTTTTTTCATCATCATGGAGGGAGTAGAAGATGGCTAGAAAGTGTTGCTCTGTATTAGGGGATGGAATTAAAGATTAGTTAATGAGATATTTATGTTTACTCGTGGTTAGTACAACATAGTCAAAACTGAGTCAAATTCCTTTATAGTTCAGAGAGGAGACAATCGACCGCGTATTTTTGTCCTTTTAATTTTAGATACCAATATCCATGCATATTATCATGATTAGAGTGTTGTTTTCCATAGTTGTTTACTACAACTTCACACACAAACATATTCTTGGAGTAGGAGAAGGCCACATAAAAGGAGTTGCATGACTACAGGATTTGAAGACAGGTCATATTCAGGCAAGTGTTCACGGGTGTTGGTTCACAAAAATAACGTGTTAAGTTTAATTTGTACAATGTATTGCACGAATGCATTATAGATTAATGTGCATAGAAGAGCGACGTGATGGGAGTTCAAGGAAGGAGGGTGTTCTATCAGGTTTTTGTGTTTTGTTTGTTTTATCAGATACATACACGTTCATTTGTACATATGGAAAACATCCTATTTGTTGCCGTCAAAGACAATTAGAAATAAAAATTGTTTTTGCACTATGTGGATATTTCATATTAAAAAACTTCTCTTGCACCAGTGCACCACTACCTCTCGTTTTGATCAATGTGTCTTCCTTTTGTTATTCCGTAGCAACATATGTGTATTCAACGATCTTATTTGCTGTTGGAGGTAGACTTCTAGCGGCAAGAGTTAACAAATGGTTGTCATGATAAAAGTAGATTGATGATGCATCTGCTGAACTTTTAATTCCCATTAAATGTACATCATCCAAATTAATTTGTTTATGTGCCCCGTAGCAACGTACGGGCATTTAGCTAGTATCTTACGTGGCAATTGTGGGGCCGGAGCAAGCGGGTGGGCCTGTTCCAAAAACCACTTACGTGCCTGTTGCAGAAACAGAAGATGAGCTGGTGCTGCTTTGCTTAGCAACTCGGCAAAACACACACTCTGTAAGACTGAGACAGAGAGACTATAGAGGTCCGTGACCTGGCACGGCAGCGACCTTCCCTCCATGGTTGCTGTCAAAGCACGCATGAACAGAGGCGAGCGGGTAACTCAACTCGTGATCTGTGTACACGAACCGGCCCGTGATCGATCGGACCAGTTTGAGAACCTGCACGCCTAGGTTTTATTAACTTCTCTACTGTACTACGTTGCGAGATGCAGACTCTGCTCATGGTCGTGGCTGCAGGAAATATAAACAGTTTCACGCCCATTCGCGCATCGCATTCAAATCGACGGATCGAACTAACGGATCTCATCAATGCTGCCTGTGCCTGTACAAGCACGTTGCAGCGTTGCACGGCGCGGCCGATCAAGCCAGCGGATCCGACAGGCGGACGGACGGGATCAACCGGTGTGGATTCCAGCATTTAATGGCGCGATCGAATGTTGCGTTGAGCTGTCCTAGTCTGGTACGCGCCCGTACACACGGACACGGTAACAGCAACAGGCCAGGCCGGCCGGCCTGTGCTAGGAGAATGTAAGCGTTCTTAGGCTAGTTATTTACGCTAATTTTCAAAACTGAACATTGGAATACTACCGTATAATCCAGCGGTAGTAGTGTATTTTCTTTTCGGGCCGAGGTACTCCTGAATGGGGTACACGCATGTTGCCGCTCCTGCACGTCAGCAACGCTTGCACGCAGAGCCCCGTCCAAGACCAAACACAGTCGTCGTGGTGCAGCGCAGAGGCAGAGGGACACGACACGTCGGAACCCGAGCCTCGGACCTTCTCCCCGTCCAGGGGCGCGTGCCCATAGGCTGTAGACTGTAGGGTCAGTCAGTCTGGCGACCAGCGGGCCGTGCACATGCCGTCGGCGTGCTCCTGCTTCCACAACGACACGACCACCACCATCCCGGAGAAGAGAAAAGAAAAGAAAACGTGCTCCGCGGCGGCAGGGTGCAGAGACCAACCACCGGCGAGACCCGGAATTGATGGGTTCGCATCGGTGCCGGCGCCCCGCGGTGACATCCGTCGGACCGAACAGACCACGAGCGACGCCTAGCCTACGCTACCTACACTGCCTACTTTCTTTTTGGAATGTGAAGCTACAACACTGGCTCCTGCCGGGCCAGGCGCCTACTCTGTGGCCGCTGCCTTTGTTCCTATCCTATCCCTCCCTTTTTTCGAGGGGACACCATACTGCTTTCGCTCCGTAAAGCGATCCAGTGGAAATGGCGATTGGCAGCACCGCTAAGTCCTACTCCTAGCCCATGCATGTTGGCGAGTCTACTTCGTATTAGGAATGGGCAACAGTGTTTCCCTTTCTTAAGAAGAACGAGTACTCTTATCAACGCCAGTCCCGTGATTTTGAGGGTCCGGGGCGAAACTAAAATTTAAGAACCTCTATACAAGTAAATAAATTTTTACGTGGAAAACCGTTACGGGGAAAAACCAAGACGCGTGAATGCGTAATTTCATTATGATGGAGAACCGTTACAATTTTAACATAGCTTAAAACTTTCTCCTTACATTCCTACATGTAAAGTCGTCGAAAATGGAATCAATATCAATCTCGCCCAATAACTTCTTCTCGATGCACATAGTTACCAAACCATTTAACCTCTCTCGTGACATTACATATCTCAAATAGTTCTTCAACATTTTCGAACCCTAGAAGTTTCTTTCAGTCCCGGCATAGTAAAGAAGATCCGATAAGCAATAGAAATATTAAGATAACAATATGCTTCTCGCACAAACAGAAAAATCCTCATAGCCGACATTGTTCTATCCGGTAAAGTCAACTTCAAAACACTTAACTCAAAAATTAGATCATTAATTGGACATCACATTTCTTAGCTCCAGTGAAAGTATTTGCAAAGTTAGTGCACCTTTATTTCAATTGAGAAACATTCAACGACTTCAAATCTGTTGAACTAATTAAAAATCCAAATATATTTTTGAAGTACTATTTTCTACCACGGACACTCATTGCGAATGGATCACGAGTTAGTTCAACTCGCGTACGCAGCCCAAGCAGCAGGCTTGCCTGACATACATGGCCCAATCAACAATCGCTAACGTAGTACTATTTGCTTTTTATTTATTCTACTACGTTAGTCTACGAATTCTACATACACGTACTTGGGGCCCCTAAAATTCGTGGGCCCGGGGCAGCCGCCCCTCCATACCCTCCCAGGGCCGCCCCTGACTCCTGTATAACTGTTTTAGAACAAGGGTATCATTATTTTAGAACTATTTCTTTTGAGGTTTAAGGCGGTCGTATCCGCAATCCAATTAGATAGAATAAAATGTTATTTACATAATTTTAGACTAGGAGAAAATCTCCAAAAATAATTCAGGACTATGTTTTAGAACTATATGGCTGTTGAGCTTCATGCCTTACTAATTCATGACAAATACGTACATATCGGTTCTCTCTGAACTGAACCCGTCTGCAAGGTACTCTAGTCTTCTACTGTCAGGCACCTCCAACGGTACTCCGCATACGGACATGGCATGTCCTAATCTGTCCTTCCGGACAGAGAACCCTCTCCAACGGCCCAGCGCAAAGGGACAACTGTCCGCGCGGACAGGTTTTCGGCCCCAAACCTGGCCCAAGTTTGGTCCAGATTTGGGGGAGAAAACGGACAACCTCTTATCCTCCCGTGTCCGCATCTGGCCCAGCGTCCAGCGACACAAAGCCATTCTCCTCCCACCTTATCTCCCACAGAAACCCTCCTCCCACCCCACCGCCGCCGCCGTCCTTGCCGCCGCCGCCGACGATGGAGGACGGCTTGTTCGCTGGCACGGCCGCTGCCGGCGCCGCCCTGTTGAAGGTGAAGAAGGAGAGGATGCCCGCGTCGGACAAGAGGGCCGAGCGGAGGGAGAAGAAGAGGTTGAAGGACCTCGCGGCCAAGGAGGCCGCGGCGGCGGCGGAGGAGAGGGAGCGCCGGGTCGCCATGGAGGCCGCGGCTGCGCGCGACCTCATAGCCACCCAGGCCGCGGCGCGGGCGGTGCTTTTTCTCGGTGGCCTCATCCCCTCCGCCGTCCCCGAGCTCGTGGCCTCGGCGTCGAGTTTGGCCTCATTCGCCAGAGGGAAGCCGCCAAGGTCAGCGTCCCCCGTGCTCTCGACGGCCTCGCCGGCTGGGCACCCTGCCACGGCAGGCATTTCGCGGCTCGGGTCCCGCGAGGCGTCACCGGAGATGGGCACACACGTCCCCGTCCCCGTAGCCCCTGTGGCGCCCCTTGACCTCAACGTCACGCCGGACGCGAGCCGCGAGCGCGTGGCGCCGAAGAGCCGGTCGATGTCGGCGGCCGGCACCGCACCCGAGCCTCGGGTGCTCGACTTTGAGGAGCCACCCTTGACGCCGTCCGACCCGTCCTTCTTCACTGAGGACGGTGGTGATTTTTTCATGGGCGACATGTCCGACATGATCTTCGCCGGCCCAAGCTTCATCAACATCGAAGACGCCGAGACACAAGACCCTACCGGCCTTGGTGAGACCCAACCGGCCGAGGGTATCTCAATTGATGAAGAGCCTCTCGACTTCGATGAGGAGCATGCCGCCCTCGTCGTCAACCTCAAGAAGAGGAATGCCCGCACGACGTCATACACGAACATGGGGACAAGGTCCTTTGTGAGTCGTGGATGTCGGTGAGCCAAAACGCCACCATTGGTGCTCAACAAAAGGGCACAATGTTTTGGAGTCGGGTTCACAAGCACTAACATGAGATAAGTAAGTTGCGCCCTTATCAAATTGAGAGTGACCGGAGCGAGGGGTCGCTTAGCAAGAGGTGGGCACACATTCAAACCGAATGTAGCAAGTTCCAAGCCTCATATGATCGTATGAAAGCCCGGAAGGTGAGTGGGGTTGGCATTGATGTACTTGGCTTTCAAGCAATGGACTTTTTCAAGAAGGTGTACAAGACCAAGTTCAAGTCCATTGTTGGGAGATGATCAAAGGATGCCCCAAGTGGACCGAGCTATACAACTCTTTGAATAGTGGCTCGAATAAAAGGGCGAATGAAGATGATGAATATGTTGAGCTCGGCCAAGGCTCCAATGGCCGGGCGGTGCGGCCGAGAGGACACAAGTCCACGGCCCAATATGCCAAGCGCGAGGAGGCTGCGGCAAAATTGGAGGCTACGTTGAAGGGGTTGCTCGAAAGCAACCAATCTACAATCGCCGCAACGTATGTCGAGAAACGGAAAGATAAGGAAGAGGCCATGACATCCTATCTTGCTTTGCAAAACAAGAAGCTTGAGATAGAGGCCGACCGAATCAAGAACGAGGCGGCGCGCACCAAGCTCACGGTGATGGCCGAGGAGAACCGGATCATGATGACCGACTTGACCATCATGGACCCGGAGACAAGAGCTTGGTTCCTCAACAAGCAGAAGATCATTCGTGATCGTGGCGATGTTTGATTTGCATCGCATTTCATTTTATATAATTTGTATTTTGAACTATGTATCCATTTGTTTCGAATGCTTATATTTTGAACACTGAAAAATATTGATTCCCTTTCTAAATTTGCGCTGGGACGTTGTTCTTTTTTTTTTGCGCTGGCCCGTTGGAGGCACCTCTACCGCAAAGCGGACAGAGGCCTAAAATCTGTCCGCGGTGGTCCGCTTTGACTGTGTATGTGCGCTGTGCCGTTGGAGTTGGCCTTAAAATAAAAGAACAACTCCTGTCACTGCAGCTGACCTTCGCCACAGTACCAAGTAATTACATCTGCTATACTGCTACAGTACAACAACGCCGACTTTACAGCTCGTGGCGGTCGTGGACTTGTGATGTTCCGCCATGCCCCTACTTCGCCTAGCCGTAGCTAGCACCTCACAACTCTTGACACCTACTCCTGCTATACATCACACTGCGTTTCATCTCTTCTTTTGGATTCGAGCAGCGGGGCCTTGTTGTCCTCGCGGCCTGGCCGCCTTAAGCGACCCTTTGGCGCGAAACCTGCTCCCGCCTTTGCTGCACCAAGTTTTGGCGCCAAAGACTTCACACCGGATGGCGCGAAAATGCTCGTCGGCAGGTGGTAGGGCCGCCGCGTGCGTGTTTTGTCTCGTCTTCCGATTTGTTCTTCCTCTCAAACCCACTGGTCCGGGTTATTTGGCGATCATTCACCGCCCTAGGGATGCCAACCCATTCATTCACATGCAAAAATATCTAGGGTCGCAGGATGTCAACTGTACTCACTCGGTTTCAATTTAGTTTGCGTTCTGTGTTTAGTCAAATTCAAACTTTGTCAATTTTGACCAAATATTGTGAAAAGAAAATTAACATTTATCAAAAAAAAATCATAGTGTTAAAATCATTATAAGGTATATTTTCATATGTATACATTTGATCTTATAAATGTTCATATTTTATCCTATATTTTTTTGTCAAACTTAATAAAGTTTGACTTTGACTAAATCTAGAACGCGAACTAAATTGAAATGGAGGGAGTACCACCATGGTCCTGCATATAGCTTCTGGTAATTACTCCAACACGGACCAACATAATGGACTTGAATACCGTTACCAACATGGCCTAATACTTGTTTACAGGAATTTTTTCTTATTTTAGGTTTTTGTTTCACTCTAAAGTTGTTCAGTTTCACTTGATGCACTCTTCTGTAGCCTGCATTTGTTTTACCTTTGGAGGTTTTAAGAACATACGTCCTTGGAGGCGATCTCTCTCTCTCTCTTAACGGTAAAAGTCCGAAGGCCCTAGCAGCATATATTCATAGCGGTGATTACAAGAAAGACCATATACCCATTAAAAAAAGACCATACAGGAAGCAAAAAATACCTTATATATACTCCCTCAATTTTCTAAATGTAAGGATGTTTTAGGTTTTATGTGCCCTCGCCGCCTCGATCTGGCCCGACTCCACTTTTTGGGTTGACATCATCACAAAGGCGGACCAAAGAGGAAAGTGACACGGTTGTTGTTTCAGTTGCGGGTGACCTGGAGTGGATGTGGTTACTGCTGTGAATCGACGACAACACCAATGACTCAGTCGGTCGTGCCTTCCGGTGAGGTGCCATCGCTCTTTTTAGTGGTACGCACCATGGGCCCATGGCCGCCTGGAGCCTGTCATGGAGCCATCGACTCCCGTCCGATCTCTGTCCAAAAACTTTTCGACATTTGAAAATGTGTTTTTTGATAGCAGGTGCATATACATCGAGGAGCCAAAGTGGACTTTACCATTTGAAATAGATATTAACCAAACAAATCAACTACACGAAAACAACTAAATCACAATGGTGCCAATTCTCTACCGTGTATGAATTATATTCTGGATGATGATATCACTAACCTGTTAAATCTAACAACGTGTGACGATGGATTAAAGGCACTATACAAATATTTGTGATTTGCTTGGTGTAGTCGGATCAATTCTGACAAAGTGAAAAATAATGGGGATTTGAAAGCAATGTTAGAGCGAGATACAGAGTACTAGAAAGTAGAAACCATCAAAGGGACAAGTCAAATAATAACAAAAGGAGTTGTGCACGAATAGTAATACATTTTGAATTGCAAAGTCAAAACCTAATTAACTATAGGCGTCCGTATTTCGGTGGATGCTTAATGTTTATACACAAGCTGCCCAGAAAATAATAGTCACACTTGCATTGCTAAATGAGTCAAACAAATAGCGCATACAAATGGAAAGTGTCAATATGAGGTTTATTTTGTTTTGAAAAGAAGTTTAACTGAGTGAAACATATCTTATTCCCCAGCACCAGTGCCCTGTTAGTCTGAAAAAATTCAAGAACAATATTTATCATTCATGTTCTTATAACGTTGTAATCTATATGCGTGTAAAATCACAATCTGATTTTGTATTATTATAGAACTGTGCGCTACATAAAAATGAGAAATGGACACATCTGAGTATAGTTGTTTCAAATTTCGAAATTTTGTTATTTCTTATGTGTCCCATAATAGATCTTTCAGAAATGCCGGATTTTTTCGGATTATGTTGAAGCTATTAAATGTCTCTTATAAATTTCGACTTGATGATGGCGCATACATACTTACACATGGATTCTGATATTTTCAACCACCTCAAAGAAACCCCCACACACAACGATCAGGATGCGGCAGGGCCATAATACGTGCTCAACCTGCTGATTTGAAGGTCTGACTAGAGAAATTTTGATAGAAAGTAGATGTATGAGACACTTATTTTGGAACGGAGTGAGTATATGATATGATATCTTCCCTGGCGCTGACCTTGAATGTCAACCACTAATTAAACGAGCGATCAGCCGCATATCTCCCGGCCTACACTTTGCACGATTGAGGAGCAGCTGATATTTTTCGTATGTGAGTCGCTAGTTGGTGCAAGCTCAGAGCAAATTAAAAAACCGCCCAGCGTAGAACTCGCGGGTCGGCCGTCGGCGTCGCTTCGGAGGTGCAAATCACACGTTTGACTTGCCACTCCACCCACTCTCACGGCATCGGAGAGCCGATCGAGGACGCGACGCCGACGTTACGTGGTGGATTGATCTTGGCGGTGGTGCGGCGCACGTCGTGGTTCGTACAAGAAAACATGGAGTTCGTGCGTGGAGGGAGGAGGACGGACAGCAGCCGGATACGCGATGCCATCCTGTCGGCCGCTGGATGTACGCACGAACTGGCGACGAATCAGACCGTTTTTTTGCACGTATCTCCAGCTAGCTGAAGATTTTATTGGTTATTTTTTGTTACTACTTTAATCTTACGGTTCAACCCCTGCGGCCAGGATCATGCTTCTTCGTGCTCGTGCGTGGTTAAGCAGTCGCGGCGATACGCTATTTTACTCTCCGGATAGAAGATTCTATGGTGACGATGGTGGCATGGCGCCGCGATGGTACTTGCGACCATTGGGGATATGCATTCGCTACATACGGATACGGCGGAGTACAAGTTAATTAACGGTAAGCCATTAATGCGTCATGGAGGCCGTTTTCGTCCCCAAATCACATGATATCCTCTGCCCACATGATCCATCGCGTGCACCATTAATGGCCATCACGCCGCATGTACGCCTTGGATTCTGCCACCGCGTGGCTGTTGTAGCTGTACGTGTACATGTCTGATCTGCATCATGTGACGCTTTCAGTCCGATCGGTCTCCCTCTTTCTCTTGAAAATTGAAAATATTCGGAAATCGGAACATTGCTGTGATCCTGTGACGAGGCCAGCTACCGGGTGGCCGTTCCGATTTTAACAGAACGAAGAGAGTACATCCACAAAATATTCGTTTTTGCAAACCGCTGTTTTTTGTTTTTCTGCGTGGTTTTGCCGCTCGCACATTAGTTTTTTGTTTGGAGCCAGCCGGCCAGTCCTCGGCTCCAAATTTGGCTCGATGCCTGGCCACCCTCGTTTCCGGAACAAGATGAAGAGCTTCCGGTACCAGTGGAAGTGGTCTTTGGAACTCGGAAGCTCCAAAAGATACGGATCCATGTTTCGTGGCGTGGGGCTGGGACAGGACAGCAACCCGACACTACGGCCGGCCGGCTGCGCGCTTGAAATGACCATAAAGCCCTTCCTACTGGAGGCGAGCTGCGTTTGTGTTTGGTGATACTACAGCGAGATCGCAGCGTCCATGCAGAATCACGCTGCAAACAAACCCAACCGGACCCACCAGCCGTTTAAGGGTACGGCACCGCGCACCCGCTCCTCTGCCCAATCTTTATGGACACGGTATAGATACAAGGAAGCGGTGAAACAGCGTCGACCTTAAAATGCTATATCACGCTATAACATGCTATTATTAGAGAGACATTGTATACTGATAGATTTAGCGAGACAATTCTTAAAACGCTATAATTATTTTTATATAAACATATGTATTCACACAAAAAGTTTCATGAAAAATACATTTTTTGTGATCCGTGTAAAAAAACAAAATAAATGTCTCGTACAAGGTTATTTTTGGAGCGTAGGGGTTTGCCTTTTTTGCACAGCCACAAAAAATATCAATTTTCCGTGGAATATTGCGTAGTAACATAAATGTCCAAATGTACAACTAGAATTTTTGTTCAAATTTTTTGACATTTTAAAATACGATTTTTAGATAGTGGGATCATATGCTGATAAGACCAAAAATTGATTTCCGAATCTTTATTTCCTATTCTCTTCTCGTGACTCTTCTTGTTGCCCCTCTCTTGATTCTATTGTTTACCTCGCTTAACTTGTTGTTTCAGTCAAAAAAAATATTTTGGTTAAGCTTTCATATGTAAGAATAGTCCTCATATATTTTGAACGAACTTTCACATTCAAGAATAGTTCTATGTAAAGAAAACTAGCATAAGGACGAAAAACAATGACAATAACCAATGATGCCCCGGGTAGTATCAAGGTCCAATACCTTGGATATTGTCCTTCGAAAATTCTAAGTAATGGGTGAGGAGATCTTCAAGATGGACACTAGAATAGGACATACGGTCGGTCAGACGTTGGATACAAGTCCTAGATGACAGCTCTAGTTTCTCGACAAGTCAGAATGCGAGCCGCGGTCAAAATTTAGTTACGAGATGTAAACTCATCAAGCAATATTTAACTATAGTTGTCTTATTTTTCTCCAAGACGAAACTAGGGAAAGCAAACTGTTTCTGATTTGAAAACAACGCCTTAACTAAAGACAACAACACCTTGTTCCTCTTGCAACGAAAATAATAATTTTGTTGTAGGAGCGGCAGGAGAAAACGAAAGAAATAAGATTATAATTCTCTTGACTAAACCGGAACCAAAGTGCAATTCAAAGCCAAGGAACACTTCCACGTGGCGACCCACCTGGCTCCCATGAGCCGATCACTCCCTTCATCATTTCCTCATATTCCTTGTGGCCCAGGTCCCACCAATGGCACCCTCCGGTACATAAGCACGGGCGGCCCATCGCCCAATTCGAAACAAGAATCGAGCGACAAAAGTCGAGGAAACAAGACGAAGAAGCCTCCAAACGCCGGGCGATCCCTCCCAAGCTCCTTCCCCCATCTTCGTCGCCGTCCTTTTTGCTTATATACAGAGAGGACTCGCTGGTCCCTGCTGCGTCTGTGCGCGTCTGCGGAGGAGCAAAGACTGAGCGGAGGTGCGGGGCAGAGAACAAGTGCGGTGTGGTTGCGTTGCTGTTTGAGAATCGAATCCGGCGATGGAGTGGCTGGACGAGTACGAGAAGCTGGTGATCAGGATGGACACCCCCAGGGTGGTCATCGACAATGCGGCCTGCCCCACCGCCACGCTGGTCCAGGTGTGTGATCGTCTGAGCCCTCTGATTTGGTTTCCGGCGACTTCCCTTCTCTGTTCGTTGACGGCCAGGTCCAGGTTGCTGATTCCAGTTTGTTGATTGCTCTAGGTTGACAGCGCGAGGAAGAGGAGCCTCCTCCTCGAGGCGGTGCAGGTGCTTGCGGACCTCGACCTGTCCGTCAAGAAGGCTTACATCTCCTCCGACGGCAGGTGGTTCATGGACGTCTTCCACGTCACCGACCGCCACGGCCGCAAGCTCACCGACGACAGCGTCATCTCGTACATTCAGAAGGTAGGAGACAGACGGAGTAGTAATTTCGGCGCTTTCTTGATTTGGCCTCGCCGGAGCCGGAAAAGGGGCAGCATTTCTTACCCGATTTCTTGATTTGGTTGCAGTCTCTTGGGACCTGGACCGAGCCGTCGCAACCGGCGGCGCTTGAGGGGCTCATGGTGCTGGAGCTCACGGGCGCCGACCGCACGGGGCTCATCTCCGAGGTGTTCGCCGTGCTCGCCGACATGGACTGCAGCGTCGTGGACGCCAGGGCCTGGTCGCACCGCGGCCGCCTGGCCTGCCTCGTGTACCTGCGCGACGAAGACGCCGACGCCGTTCAGGTGGAACGCATCCAGTCCCGCCTTGGCCCCCTCCTCCGCGGAGACTCCGACGCCAGCGGCGTGTTCGCTGTGTCCGCCTGCTCCATCCCGCACGCTGACCGGCGCCTCCACCAGCTCATGTACGCGGCCAGAGACCAGGAACGCACGTTCCCCACCCCGTCCGTGTCCGTCGAGAGCTGGTTGGAGCGCGGCTACCTGGTGGTCACCGTGCAGTGCCTGGACCGCCCCAAGTTGCTCTACGACGTCGTCTGTACGCTCACCGACATGGACTACCTCGTCTTTCATGCCACCATCGACACCAACTGCGGCGAGGCGCGCCAGGAGTTCTACATTCGGCACGCTGACGGGAGACCCATTAGCTCCGAGGCCGAGATGCAGAGAGTGAGCCAGTGCCTACAAGACGCCATTGAACGGAGATCATTCGAGGTAAATTTCTATTTCTAATTTGGTTACCTTAAACCGTAAATTTTTTGGCATTCAATGATACTAATGTGTGTTGATTTCTGAATTTCCAGGGAGTGAGATTGGAGTTGTCCACGGCAGACCGGCCGGGGTTGCTCTCAGACGTGACCAGGACGTTCCGGGAGAACGGATTGCTCGTCTCTCAGGCAGAGGTGTCGACCAAGGGCGACATTGCCAGCAACGTGTTCTATGTGACCGGCACCACCGCCGGCCAGGCCGTCCACAGAAGCGTCATAGATGCCGTGAGGGAGAGGGTTGGCAATGACTGCCTTGTCGTCAAGGAGCACAGGCCGCAACTCCACCAGAAGACCCAGCCAGATGACCGCATTGGCGGCAGCATTGGTCTGGACTATCTTGGCGACTTCGTGAAGAGGAATCTGTACCACCTTGGCCTGATCAAGTCTTGCTCATGAGGCAAAAACCCATCAACACTGCATAACCAGGCACCTGATCACTCTGCAATATTTTCTTCTACATTGAAGATTACCAGGGACAAGACTCAGCTCAGCAACAAGAATTGCCAGCAGAATGTTGGTCAGGTGAAACATATGGTGAGGACGAAGATCCAGGAAAGGCTGGGCTGCAAAACATGAGCACGTTTGGGGTCAGGAAGGAACATGATGATGACGCCTAGCAGTAGATAACTGAAGCCATGTACATAGTTGATTCGATTAGATGTTGTTATTTATAAGTAGTAGTTCAGGTCTAGTGCCAGTGTTTAGCGAGTAATGCTGTCGTTGGCTCCATCTTTGTACATAGTCGCTTCGATTAAATGTGGTTATTCATGATGATTTACTCCCTGTGCGTTTGCTGGTGTTGGTTCCATCTTTGGCTAAACAATATTTCGGGTTCTTCGTTTTCTCACTTCCTGTATGCATGTCTCTTTATAAATAGTATAGCGGTTTTTCAGACTTGCTGAAGATGTGCAGCCTCTTTTCTACACTGCCGCTTTCCTTTTTGTGGCATGAGTTGAAGGTGTTAAACGAAGACCCATCTGCAAGTTATGTACTCCCTTTGCATAGGGTGTAAAATAAATTTCTGCCACGATTATTATGGAGAGCCATGCATTTTGTTTTTCTTCCCATCGTGCCCCTATGAAACAGCTACTAAGTGCAAGATTTTTGTTTTTCTTCCCATCGTGCCCCTATGAAACAGCTACTAATGCAAGATATGTACTCCCTCCATTCCGTTGCATAGGGCGTAAAATTTCTGGTACGATTATTAAGGAGAGCCATGCATTTTGTTTTTCTTCCCATCGTGCCCCTATGAAACAGCTACTAAGTGCAAGATATGTACTCCCTCCGTTCCGTTGCATAGGGCGTAAAATTTCTGACATGATTATTAAGGAGTAGAATACAAAAGGTTGTGGACGACATCATCTTCCCCAAGTGCACCATAGCATTTGAGAGGGGATGCATCTAGGCCTTAATTGTGCAACATAAACTATGTGATCGCGTCCATAAGGCTATTAAAAAGCTATGGTTTGTAGTCGGATCGTCGAACCAATTGGACCTTCTATTTGCAACATATGTGGGAGAGATGTAGTCACCTCCATATATCGGTGCAAGGATTGTGCTCAGACATATAGGGTGAACAAGGATTGGCTATGTTTGGTGTGTGATCGTCGTCCTGGAGATTTCGCGGAGGGTGATACGACATTTACGCCCGACTTCGTCATGTATTGGAAAGTTCATAAGGATTTGACTATTATAATGTATGTGGGAATCAATCAGTTTCCATATATATGTTGGAGACAAGTGTATGCAATCTTATTTATTTGAGTTGCGATCCTGATGCAATGACTTTTTCATATGGTTTTATTATACTATGTGTGATTGAATTGTAAGACGTGCAAATATACTCCGTTCAACTCAACAATGCAAAATAGTTTTTTTTAAGGGTGTTCCCGACATCTGCATCAAGCGGTGCACACAGCCATTTATTAAAACAAAGTAATAGTCTGAGTATCACTCAAAATTACATATCAAAACGCACAAAGGTAAAGAGATGCAACCACAGCCCACCAAAAAAGCGTTAAAAAGTGACTACTCTAAAGTCGACTAATATGCCGCCACGCGGGTTGGGAGAAAAATCCTATGCCATCGAAAGTAGGCGCGTGCAACCAGACACCATGAGTTCCCACTGGTCCGAAGGAAGCAGGAAAGCCCAAAGCTTGATCCAGTGCGTCGCTGAATTAATAACCTGTAAAATATTAGAACAATCTTTCTTATTAAACACTAAATCATTCCTACAACGTCAAATAGATCAACAAATAGCGAAAACGCCGATACAAATCCTAACTTTTATATTTTATCTTCTTATCAATCCTATTTAACTAATTTCCAAACATATTAAAAACATTTGTATGAGGTTGAATATTATACGTACAGAAAACAACCCGTCATATAAGTTTAGCAAACGGGTACTCAATAAATAAATGAAATAAATGGTTGATAGTCTCAGCTGAACCACAGTGGGGGCAATTCAAATCACAGATCCAATTCCATTTTACAAGGTTATCTTTGGTTAGTACTACCTTTCTATCAAGAAACCACATAGATACTTTCATCTTAAGTGGTATCTTTAACTTTTCCACAAATAAATTTTGAGAAATCTTGTATGTCCATTCATTAAATTCTCATACATCGATTTCGCTGTAAAGGTCCCATTTTAAGTTAGTTTTTAGCAAAACGAATCCGGAAGGTCATTCAAAGTAATATCCGCAGACATAAATGAGACCACATGTCACATTTGTTCCCGTAAGAGCTCTCCTAAAACTCATAATTAACGGGAGAGCATTATGCATTACAGTATAAACCGATGCGTACCTATATTGCATAATTCAAAATAGTAATAATCAAGAAACAGCGTCGTAGGAGAGAAACCTGAGAAAAACTCTGCCCCGCGTCAGCTGCTCTCATAGTTTGAGAACCTGAACGTCTGGGTCTATCGAGTTGGATACTTACTCGGTCCGAGGCTCCGACGACTTGTGTGGAGTCTGGCAGCAGAGGATCGGAATAGCCCGGGTGGAGAAGCGCGCCTCTCGGACCTCTTCGTCTCGGCCTCAGGAGCGCGTGCCTGTGGACTGCAGTGTCAGTCTGCCGACCGGGCCGCGCACATGCCGTCGGCGTGCTCCTGCTTCCGCTTCCACCGCGATCCCAGGGCAGCAGCACAGCGCCCAACGACACCGGACGGGGCCCGAAGAAACGTGTTCCGGGGCGAGACGAGACCCGCGCATATCCATGATCGACAACGAGGGAACAGAACACGGTGACACCTAGCCTACACTAGCTGCTGCTACCCTGGCTCCTGCCGGCTACTCTGTGCGTCCTCGTTGCAGGGCCTCCTGATTTTGTTCCTATCCTTCCCCGCTTTGGGGGGACACCCTACTGGTTTCGCTCCGTAGAGCCGATCCGATGGAGATTGGCAGTGCCGGTACCACTAGTTGGGCTGCTACTCGTACCTCGTACACTTTGCTTGCTTTACGGTCTAATCCTACAGTCCTAGCCCCTGGGAATGGGCAAAAGTGTATCGCTTCTGAACCGTTGAAATATACAATAGTACTCCCTCTAATTCAAGAGAAATACAATCAAAACTGTTCAGATGACAAAAAAACAGTTCATTTTTTTGACTTGAAAAAACAGTTTTTTTCAATGTTAGAGAAAACTAACGCTCAATCTAATTTCTATATCTTTTTTCCAAACAATTTTGTTGTTATATTAGAGCATGTACAACGCAAGTGCTTAGCCTGAGTGCTTAAGCAAAAAACCGGATTTTTTTGCCTGGTTACGGAACGCAAGGGGTGCCAGGTTAGGCATCGATGCCTCCTCGCTGCTAACAAACTAACTCCTCTTTTTTTACGTATAAAACTACCGACTGAAGCACCCAAAACAAGCTGCTAGCAATGTAGACTAGAGCGCTTAGCCAGCTACGTCTGCCACAGTGCAACGACGACGCCACAGCTCGATCGTGGCGGTCGTGATGTTCCGCCATGCCGCTACTGAGTCCACTCCACCTAGGACCTAGCCGTAGTAGTACTTCAGGATTGACGCCCACTCGTTTCATCTCATCTCTTGGACGTGAAGCTAGCGTAGTCGAGCAGGAGCTCTTGTTGTCCTTGCTAGCCGGCTCAGGCGACCTTTGGCGCGAAACCTCCTCCCGCGCTATTTTTGGCGCCAAGACTTCGTATCGGATGGCGCGAAAAGGTGTCGTCGGCAGGTGCTAGAGCCACGCCCCGCATGAAAGCGTGCGTCTCGTTTCCGATCTTTCTCCTCAAAACCACACTGGTCCGGGTTCATTTACCGCCCTAGGGATTTCCAACTTGCAAATATATAGCGCATGATGTCTACTGTAGCACTATGGTCCTGCGTATACTCTCTCCATATATATAAGATGTCTCAACTTTGTCTAAACTAACATGTTTATATTTAGATTTTTTTTAGTTTATAGGTATATACAAATTTAGGTAAAATTTAGGAAGCATAATACTAATTCATGGGGGATGACCCTTGCAAGCCCCCTATCTTTGCTCCTGCTGATTCTTTCCGGACACCTCCAGAGTCATCCGTCATATCCTAGAATCATCAGAAACACATATCGGAACTCTCGTCTCTTTTTATCTTGTCACTTAACGCTCTATAAGATTACTAATTCGTTAAGTGATGACACTTTAGGTATGAGATAGTGAACTATTCCGCTCAATAATGAACAACTGGAGAACCATAATCATTCAATTACGTTCATCGAAGATATTTATCGTGTGAAACCTTCAAGTATGTTCTTTAATCTCTCTACTTCACAATACTTTGAACAACCTAAGGAGAGACATTAACAGTATCATATAATCAACACATTCATTACTATACCTAGTAACCACGTTTCCTGGCATATGATTCTCTTATCGTATTTCATATTCCGATGTCTCTGTTGATATGTTATAGTCACATACATTCGTAGGCGGTGATGGGCATTGTAATAAACGAGAGGGGACAAAGGAGTAAATCCCATGATGTATGTGATCCACAAAATACTTCTTAATATACAAAAGACACTTTATGATTATCCGATAACATTTGAGGTCCTCACAAGTATCTTGGATACTCTCATGGTTTAAGGATGTCTACTAGATGTGAACTTATTCGACAAGTAATTACTGCCAACCATTGACGATGTGTCTCGCAATACATGAACGTGTATTCCCCACACAACATTACACTAACATTATGTCTTCATTATTATTAGCATCCTTGTAACTCCTTGTTCATGCTCATGGTTAGGAAAAGGGAACCTCTAATAATCTCATGAGCTAGTCTAGAGGTCTCACTAGGGAACTAGGTGGTGTTCAATATTCTACACATACTAATAAATTTTCCATCTGAATCACATATTCATAAGCTATTGCAATTCTTGCGTAAATACGGACTTAATCGTTTAATATCCAGGAATTTAAAAATAACTCTTTACTATTACATTTATGGCACAATTCCAACAACAGAATCCTAAAACCGGTCGCCTTTATACACGTAAGCTTGGGAGTGTGAACCACCCGGTACCACATATCTAGGGTGTCGCTGTACCAGCCCTTGGCACACATCTGATCCATTTGTGACATTTATATTGATAAACTAAACATATATTATGATAAAATATATGAAACAAATATGCTAACGAGAACTAGCAAATAAGGAGATACTACATTTAATTGGCTAATAACAAGTAAACCAAATAAACACACATCAACTAAATCAACCAGCCAGTCAAATCTCCACCGCTTATGAATAATTTATGGACCAATTCGCCAGCCTGTTAAATCTTACTACGTGTGGCGATGGATTATAGGAACTACATAAATATTTGTGATTTTTTAAACTATTTGAGGATCAATTCTCGTAAAATGACAAATGATGACAGAGATTTCAGAGCAATGGCCGAGCGAGATATGCTAGAAACTATTAAAGGAGCAAGTCAAATCCAGTATAAAAAATGAGCTGGGCACACTTTGAAACGGCAAAGTCAGAACCTAATTAACTAGGAGTCATTATTTCGGTGGATATTTAATGTTTATATACACCTGCACAACGGTTCTAGCTACGCCCCCCTGAAAGAGCATTTTCCCTCATGTGTGGTTTTGGTAATTGATGACAACCTCTATGGACTAATGTTTGCATTGAGATATCTTTATAGATCTTGTCCATGCAAATAGTGGAGTTCATGTGTTGGACTCTTGAAGCTTATTTGATGACCAAGGTTCCATCTAAAGGTGTATATGATGGATGGTCATGTGTTGAGTTGAGCACAATGCAAGTATGTCTTGAAGGAGTCAAGACATCATATTAGCAAAGAAAGTTTGGAAGATACAAGGTTGATCAAGATGTTGATCAACACACAAAGCTACAAGATGTACCAAGAGGGATCATGTATCTCTTGGGATGGTAAACACGTGTTCGTATAGCTTTGTGAACTAACCCATGATATATGTGCGTGTGGTATCTTTATGTGGGGTTAGGTATCTTCCCATGGGCTTGCATCAAATGAAGATTTCATATAGCTCATGGAGGATGACGTCATGTGGTGATCGTCATCAAGTATAAGGTGCGCAAGACCAAGAGAACCTCTTGAAGAGATCCTATGCTTGGAGCTTGCAATGGAGGCATGAAGACGAAGCTAAGCGAGACTCTCCCATAATGGAGTATGGGGGAGTATTTGGAGATGTCTTCATCAAGCATGTGCTAGCAAGCGCAATCAAGAAAGGTGATCCACTTGAAGAGATCAAGATAGTCATCATCTAACTCAAGTGGAATGCTCAAGGCAAAGGTATGATCTTGATAGGGCTATAGGATAGATAGGCGTACTATCAAGAGGGGCTCTCGAGTGAGTAACTTGATCGCATCTTTGTGGAGAGCTCAAACCTTTGCATACTTGGCATATCATATTTCTTGGTTCTTATTTGGCTTTTATCCATGTGAGGAATTAGAGCTTGGTTCATCTTCATGCCAAGCGCTAGCTCATCCAAATCGGGATTTCATTCGTTCATCTTGTTGTGTTTTGGATGTTGGGTTTTGGTGCTTGTCGTGTTCCTCATGACAAGCCCAAGTGCTTCGAAAACGGTTTTACTTTGGCAAACTTCTTGCGTTTTCGGTGGCGGAAATATTGCCGGTTCGACCATGAGGAAAGTCCCACACCTTGCCATGTGTGGTGACTTTTACTTTGGCAAACTTCTTGCGTTTTCGGTGGCGGAAATATTGCCGGTTCGACCATGAGGAAAGTCCCACACCTTGCCATGTGTGGTGACTTTGCTCTATTTATGGGATGCAAGCCCTGTGCTCGTCGCTATCTTTCCAACAAAGTTGGTTTCACCTCATTCGGAGTTCATTTGCAAAAGTTATAGCGGTTTTAGTTTGGCTGTTCTGAACCGGATTATTGGGGCCGGATATTTCGTTCCACCGGAATTTCCGGTTCCCCAACTCGTCCAAGAAATCGGCTAAGGAAAGAAGGAAAAGAGGTGCTGGACTCAACCGGAAATTGTGGTCGGATATTTTGATGACCCGGAATTTCCGAGTTGCCCTCAAAGAGCCTCGCGAAAACGGCTAAGGAAAGAATTGTTTTCGGCACTGACTCCTACCGGAAATTCAGCTCGGAGATTTTTGTTGACCGGATATTCCGGGTTACCGGAATTTCCGAGTCTCACTTACACCGGAATTTCCGGGTGTCGAAACAGCCAACGGCTATTTTTCCTGGAGGGCTATAAATACCCCTCCCCTTCTTCTTCCTCAGCTAATCCAAGGCAGCACGACTTTCCCCTCTCTCCTACTCCATTGTTGACCTTGGAAAGCTCACTTCCCTTTCAATCCCTCCATATATTCTTGCATATTCTTTAGGGAAAGTTGAGAGGAGATCTAGATCTACAATCCTACCAATCCATCTCTCCTCTAAGTGAGGGGAACCTAGTGGATCTAGATCTTGGAGTTCCTTTGTGGTTCTTCTCCTTGTTCTTCCTCTCTTCTCCCCCCATAAGCATTAGTTGCTTTTGGTGGGATTTGGGAGTGAGGGATTTGACTCCTTTGTGGTTTTCTTTGTTCTTCCTCTCTTATTCCCCCATAAGCATTTGTTGCTTTGTTGGAATTTGAGAGTGAAGGACTTGAGCACTTCGTGTGCTCTTGCCATTGCATTTGCATCGGTTTGAGCCCTCCACGAGGATTCGTGGTGGTGATACTTGTGAGCTTGTTACTCTTGGGTCATTGGACCCTAGACGCCTTTTGTGGCCGGCCTTTTGTGGCCAAGACCTTTTGTGGTCAAGACCTTTTGTGGTCACTTGAGAGCCCCCAATTAAGTTGTGGGTGTGTGCCTCAAGACTTGGGAGCCCCCAATTAAGTTGTGGGTGTGTGCCTCAAGATTGTTGTAAGGGATTCGATCTCCGCCCAAAAGGGGATCAATAGTGGAAGGTGAACTCGCAACCTTTTGTGGTTGAGTTCATCAGGAGAAGAAGGTGAGCCTTGGTGGCGTTGCGGCTAACCTATTGTGGTTGCGCACACCTCTCCAACGAGACGTACACCCTTTGGGTGGAACTCGGGAATACATCCTCGTCTCCACGTGCCTCGGTTATTTCTATACCCGAGCTCTTTACTTATGCACTTTACATTGTGATAGCCTTCGTGCTTGAAGTCATATATATATCTTGCTATCACCTTGTTACTTGTATTGCTTAGCATAAGTTGTTGGTGCACATAGGTGAACCTAGTATATTTAGGTTGTATGCTTGCTAAAGTAAAACACTAGTTTTATTCCGCCTTTATCAAGTATACCGGAATTTCCGGTCCATCTTGGCTCGGAAATTCCGGCTCCCCGGAAAAAGTTTTTAATCGCCTATTCACCCCCCCTCTAGGCGACATCTGTCCGTTCAATTGGTATCAGAGCCAGGTTATCTCATTATTAGGACTAACCGCCTAGAGATAAAGATGTCGTTTAGAGATCTAGTGCACAATCCCACTTATAGATTCGATGGCACAAATTATGATGTTTGGAAAATTCGCATGCTTAATCTTTTTAGAGACATGGGTTCAAATTTAGAGAGTATTGTAGATATGGGTTTTTCTCCTGCAAAGGATTCACAAGAATTATCTTTAGAGGATGAGAAAAACTCTTATCTCGATACTCTAGCATCTAATGGTCTTATATGTGCTTTGAGCGATGTAGTCCTTGCGTCAATCATGCCTTTTCGGAGCGCTCATGAATTATGGACAAAGCTTCAAGATATATATGAGGTGTCCAACATTTCCAAGGATGATTGTCCTCCTTCCACATCCGGTCGTGATGAGCGCACGTCTTCTTCCACTTCACCGACATGTGGTTTGCCACAAGGTAATGATATGGTGAGTGGTGATAGAAATTGCATTCTTGATGGTGAATCCACTATTGACTATACTTCTCACCCATCTTATTGCAATGCTCTATCTTTGGACTTAAACACCTCTAGCACTCCAAATGTCATACATGCTAGTGTTGATAGTCCTTGCATATCATGTAGTAATTGCTTAACTAAATCTCATGATGATATGCTTTCCTTGTCTTGTTGCCATGATCAAAATGTTTCTATTTCCTCTAGTACTTGTTTGGCTAACAATGTAGAGGAATCCCAACAATTGTTGGAACAAGACATGGACCTCTTTGGTGTTTCAAGTAACTCTTCATCGTCTTCATCCACTACTCACCTTTGCCTTATGGCTAAGGAGTTTAAGGTATCTCCTACCGTGCACTTCAATATATCTCATGGTGATGATGATGATGATGATGTTGATGATGATACTAGTCTTGAAATCAAACAAGAAATTATTCCTTTTGATCATTTCATCATTTCATGACTAACTTGCAAGGAGTTGGCAAGAAACACTTTGGCTCTCTTATGAGCCGCATAGGTGAGCTTGAGGATGTTCTTGAGCTAAAAGGTGAGATTGAGAGAGAAGATGCCTATGAAAAGGTATCTCTTCAATCATCTCTAGAAGATGAACAAGAAACTAATGCTCACCTTCAAGAGCAACTTGAAACTATCATGGAGTCTCATAACTCCAAAATTGCTAAGCTAACTAAGGAGCGTGATCTTCATTTTGTTAAATGTAAAATTGTGCAAAATGAAAAGACCGAATTTGTGGCTGCTCATGCTAGACTTGTTGAAGATCTTGAGTCACTTGACAATGCTCACAAGGCATTGACAAGTGAACATGATCTTCTTATTAAGTCTCACGATCAACTTCAAACTCGGTTATCAAACCTTGAGAATTCTAGCACCTCCACTCCTTTACATGACCTTGCTATTGCTAAATGTAATGTGCTTAGTAAAGAAAATGCTAAGTTAAATAATGAGCTTGTCATGTTGTCTCCTTCCATTTTTAATATTAATGATGCTTGTGCTACTAACTCCACTTTGTGTGAAGCATCTATTTTGAAGGAGAATGTTGAGCTAAGGGCTCAACTTGATTTGCTAACTAGCAAGTATGGGATATTGGAAGAAAATCATGAAAAGCTTTCAAGCTCTAATGAGGATCTTCTAGCATCCCATGCTAGGCTAAAGTTAGCTCATGAGGCGGTCACTACGAAGGTAAAATATTGTGAGCCTCTTGTGGTCACTAGCACAACTTCTACTTCTAATGCTTTATTGCAATGTGCTAGTACTAGTAATTCTACATCACATACTATTGCTAAACCTTGTGATGAATTACATTCCTTGCCTTGTTGCTCTAACAATGTAGCATCTACTTCCTCTAGTATTTGTGTTGAAACTAACCATGTAGAGGAACTCAAAGAGCTCAAGGCACAAGTCACTTCTTTGAAGAAAGACTTGAAGAAGTGTCATGAAGGGAAGTCCACCCTCGACAACATGTTGAGAGTGCAACAACTTCCTCATGACAAGAGTGGACTTGGATTCAACTCCAATAACAAGAACAAGTCCAAGAACAAGATGAAGCACAAGTTCATCAAGAAGAAGGGCCAAGAACAAGTAATTGATTCGGCCAAGATTGTGTGCTTCAAGTGCAAGGTTGAAGGGCACCATGTTAGATCTTGCCCGTTGAAGAAGAAGCCTCTTAGTGAGAAGCAACAAGGGAAGCTACCTCAAGTCCAAACTCAAGCTTCCCAAGTTGAAGATCCTCCCCTTCCCGAAAAGAAAGGTAAACGCCGACTTTGCTACAATTGTCGTGGGAAGGATCACTTTGCTTCTTCATGCACTCTTGGTACCTTATCCAACCCCATTACAATTGATAATGTTCATTCTCTTCGGAAGGATAAGGTTGGCAATGTGTTTGCCCAATTTGTTGGTACTCAAAGTGGTGTCAAGAAAAGAACCATTTGGGTTGCCAAGCCTATTGTGACTAACCTCTTAGGACCCAACTTGGTTGGGGACCAACAAGCTAAAACTTGATCAATAGGTGTTGGTGGAGGACATTGGAGACTTGACTACATCATGAAGAATTAGGGGATCTTCATCATCCATATTCTCTCAAGTCAAGTCAATTGGATTATATTGTCTTAGCTTATATCCAATGCTCCTCCTTGCGGTAACTTGTATTTAAATCATATGTATGCATTGAAAGTTACTTGCACCCTTGCATGTGTTTGGTTTTGTACCTTACAAGTGTTTATATGTGTTGTGCACTCTACTTACTTATGTTGAGTAATCAAACTTGTGTATGTTGGTTTGCACACCATGTATGTTTTGAGCCTCTTGCCTATTTGATTTCATCTTAATTGGCTCTTATAAGGATATTAATGGACTATCCCATTTTGGGGGAGTGATGTGCTTTTTGGTAACTCACTATCCTAAAATGTGTATTCATAAGGACTACCACTTAGTGGTGATATATCAATGTTATCTACTCTCTTTGTGGTATGTCTTACTCATGAGAAATTCAAATTCTAATGTCCATTAATTATCTCTTGGATTTCTTTTGCCTCTTGTTAAAAAGAATGGATTATCACATTATGGGGGAGTAATAAGCTATGTGCATATTACAAGCCTAGAAAATGTGAACATGTGAGGTAGTGTCACCTAGAGTTGATATTGTTGATTATCTTGTTCCTAGGTGGCATGGTACTCAAACAAGTTCCATATTTGCTTAAATGCTTTTCGTTCACCCATCTTTTGGTATCTTGTTTGTGAGAGAGTTTCTTGATGCTTAGTATGATCATCGATTATTTGAAGCCATCAAGAATCTCTAGATAAGCATGTTTTTCAATTCTTTTATTTTGCCACATGCTTATGTTTTGTGAATATGATCTTGAATACATATATGTCATGTACCACCGAGAACTATCTCCATACAATCATTGTCTTTGACAAGTGATAATTATATTTGTGGTAAATTTATTGATCATCTTCACATTGGCTATTGTTCATAAATTGTCTTATTCTATCGCCAAGTTTGTTTTGGTCTAACCACCATTTTGTCATCCTTGCTTCATTTGGATCTTTTTGTTGCTCTACTCATAATTTGTGTTGTGCTTTCTTGAGTTAGGTAAAGGAAGGATCCCATTATTGTGCATTTACACTCAAAGACTTAATTCTAAGTAATGCACTATTCTTGGGGAAGCTATCCTACATTGAGTAGAACATCATCCTTTTATTTGATATCGGGTCTTATTGATTTTCTTGAACTTTGTGTTCAAAAAGATATATGGAGGGTAATGATCCCACTTGTGTGCATTTTGTATTTACATACAAGATCTTAAAAATGCACTAATCATGGGGAAGCTACTCTATACTCTTTAGAACACTATTCTTTAAAATTGGTTTGGTATCTTATTGCTCTTCTTGAACATGACTAATGTTTTAACAATGTATATGGAGAGTGATGATCTCATTTGTGTGCATTTTGTATTCATATACAAGATCATAAAGAATGCACAAATCTTGGGGGAGCAATCCTATATGTTATTGAACATTAGTTGTCTTCAATTGGTATTTGATCCCGATGACATGTCTCTTAGGAAGACAAACATTTTTCATCTTGGTACTTCGGACCATCATGAAAAGTGTAGAGGGTTATGGTCATTCCTTGACTATATTTTCATTTGATATCTTTTCATATTGGTATCTCCAATCATGTGTTGATTTGGGTCTTTGATATAATGTGGACAAATCTTTCTCTTGCCACACTTTTGTGTAGCTTCTTGATTTAATTGGTGTTTTGTCCAAATTGTATCTCATTTGGTTCTTGAAAGTTTTGTTCATGCATATGTATTATATGTATATCTTATGGCATGCTTACTTTCGTTGATCCAATATATAGGATAAACTCCATCAAATCCTAAATGGTTAAGATGTGCATGAAAGTCTATTTCATATCAATATGCACATATTTATGTGGAGTTTGTCCTATGTGTTGTAGTTGCTCTAACTACTTTGGACCCAATTAGTTTGGGTACCATGGTGTACTTGATTTATTTTAGGTACATGGGAGATGCATTGGAAGCTTGTCACATATTAAAGAAGATGTCTTCACCATGTGCTTTTTGGAGCCAAGCTTGGATGATTGTGAACTCTCATCTTCTACACCGTCAATGCTATCTCGGTAACAAGTATCTAACTCATGCATATATTTCTAGCTCTCAACCATGTGTAGGTTGCTCTTTGGCATGAGTATGTCTAAGTTGCATTTGATATGGTTTTTGCAAAGTTCCTTTCAAAACATCTTCATTGCAAATGTGAGTAAGCCGGGATGATTACACATCAAGGGGAATATATATAATCATTTTCATGATTCACCGATCCCCAATATGTTAATCTAGCAAATCTTTTTCAAAGTCTCTCATGTGCAATATTGATGAATTCTCAAAATCATTTGCCTTATGTGATATTTGTTATCTTTCTCGAAGCATCTCAACTATCACTTATCCTATGTGGGTATTTGTGATGCTTTGAGAATTTGGTGTTGGAAGTTCATCTATACCCTCTAAGAATAATTTGAGCTATGTGCTTTGCTTTTAAGCAAAAATCTTATCGGTGTATTTATGACTTCCTCTTGGATACCATGTGCTTTACCGTGTACCTACATTGTGTGTGCATGTTTCTTTGTGGACTTAGTGTCTACTTAGAAACTTATACACATGAGTGTAGTTACATCTTTAATTGGTATTCAAAATCTTTAGTGATCACCTTTTATTACTTTCTTGATTCTTTGGTGATCTCTAAAAGGCACAAGCTTTGTTTTTCTATTGGTATCACATTGCCTCTTAATAAGCCTGTGATCCTATTTGATGTATCCTCTTTGGTGTGCTTGTATGCGAAATACATGATATGCACTATGTGCCTCATATTTTGAAAGACTATAGTGATGCCTTGGCTCATCCTTGTTTTAGTCTCCTAAAATGTATTTCCATGTCACACCCATCCTTTCTTGTTTGAGCAAGTCTTCATTTGTCACTTCTATTTCTTGTTGCTCAACATTTGTGTGTGTTCAAAATTATCTAGGAGGGAGTGAGGATTCCATGTTATGCACGCTATATTGAAATACAAATCTTTCATTGTGCATGTACCTTGGGGAGTTCCCTCTTGATTTTTAGAACACTTGGTTGATCTTATCATAATATCTTCTTGTGCTCAATTGTTTTTCTTGGATCCTTTGATTGCTTGCTTCTTTGTGAATGCATCCTTCTTTTGCAATTGGTATCCTTCTAGTGGATTTCAATTGGTGTCTTTCTTGTGCAATCTTTGGATCCTCAATATAGTTTGATCCCCTCCATCTATTCGTCATTGGATATGTGCATTTGATTTCACTCATATCATGAGAAATGCATAAATTATGGGAGAGCTCTTACTATATTGGCCTTCTAATTTTTTCGCCCATTTCGGCAATGGATGCCAATGGGGGAGAGATTTAGAGGGTTTAAGGGAATACGTGTTTGTTCTCTTGCATCCTTGCTTCGCTTAGTGCATTGCATGGTTGTTCAATTCCTTATATAAACCCTCGTAAAAGGGATTGTCATCAATTACCAAAATGGGGGAGATTGAAAGAGCATTTTCCCTCATGTGTGGTTTTGGTAATTGATGACAACCTCTATGGACTAATGTTTGCATTGAGATATCTTTATAGATCTTGTCCATGCAAATAGTGGAGTTCATGTGTTGGACTCTTGAAGCTTATTTGATGACCAAGGTTCCATCTAAAGGTGTATATGATGGATGGTCATGTGTTGAGTTGAGCACAATGCAAGTATGTCTTGAAGGAGTCAAGACATCATATTAGCAAAGAAAGTTTGGAAGATACAAGGTTGATCAAGATGTTGATCAACACACAAAGCTACAAGATGTACCAAGAGGGATCATGTATCTCTTGGGATGGTAAACACGTGTTCGTATAGCTTTGTGAACTAACCCATGATATATGTGCGTGTGGTATCTTTATGTGGGGTTAGGTATCTTCCCATGGGCTTGCATCAAATGAAGATTTCATATAGCTCATGGAGGATGACGTCATGTGGTGATCGTCATCAAGTATAAGGTGCGCAAGACCAAGAGAACCTCTTGAAGAGATCCTATGCTTGGAGCTTGCAATGGAGGCATGAAGACGAAGCTAAGCGAGACTCTCCCATAATGGAGTATGGGGGAGTATTTGGAGATGTCTTCATCAAGCATGTGCTAGCAAGCGCAATCAAGAAAGGTGATCCACTTGAAGAGATCAAGATAGTCATCATCTAACTCAAGTGGAATGCTCAAGGCAAAGGTATGATCTTGATAGGGCTATAGGATAGATAGGCGTACTATCAAGAGGGGCTCTCGAGTGAGTAACTTGATCGCATCTTTGTGGAGAGCTCAAACCTTTGCATACTTGGCATATCATATTTCTTGGTTCTTATTTGGCTTTTATCCATGTGAGGAATTAGAGCTTGGTTCATCTTCATGCCAAGCGCTAGCTCATCCAAATCGGGATTTCATTCGTTCATCTTGTTGTGTTTTGGATGTTGGGTTTTGGTGCTTGTCGTGTTCCTCATGACAAGCCCAAGTGCTTCGAAAACGGTTTTACTTTGGCAAACTTCTTGCGTTTTCGGTGGCGGAAATATTGCCGGTTCGACCATGAGGAAAGTCCCACACCTTGCCATGTGTGGTGACTTTTACTTTGGCAAACTTCTTGCGTTTTCGGTGGCGGAAATATTGCCGGTTCGACCATGAGGAAAGTCCCACACCTTGCCATGTGTGGTGACTTTGCTCTATTTATGGGATGCAAGCCCTGTGCTCGTCGCTATCTTTCCAACAAAGTTGGTTTCACCTCATTCGGAGTTCATTTGCAAAAGTTATAGCGGTTTTAGTTTGGCTGTTCTGAACCGGATTATTGGGGCCGGATATTTCGTTCCACCGGAATTTCCGGTTCCCCAACTCGTCCAAGAAATCGGCTAAGGAAAGAAGGAAAAGAGGTGCTGGACTCAACCGGAAATTGTGGTCGGATATTTTGATGACCCGGAATTTCCGAGTTGCCCTCAAAGAGCCTCGCGAAAACGGCTAAGGAAAGAATTGTTTTCGGCACTGACTCCTACCGGAAATTCAGCTCGGAGATTTTTGTTGACCGGATATTCCGGGTTACCGGAATTTCCGAGTCTCACTTACACCGGAATTTCCGGGTGTCGAAACAGCCAACGGCTATTTTTCCTGGAGGGCTATAAATACCCCTCCCCTTCTTCTTCCTCAGCTAATCCAAGGCAGCACGACTTTCCCCTCTCTCCTACTCCATTGTTGACCTTGGAAAGCTCACTTCCCTCTCAATCCCTCCATAGATTCTTGCATATTCTTTAGGGAAAGTTGAGAGGAGATCTAGATCTACAATCCTACCAATCCATCTCTCCTCTAAGTGAGGGGAACCTAGTGGATCTAGATCTTGGAGTTCCTTTGTGGTTCTTCTCCTTGTTCTTCCTCTCTTCTCCCCCCATAAGCATTAGTTGCTTTTGGTGGGATTTGGGAGTGAGGGATTTGACTCCTTTGTGGTTTTCTTTGTTCTTCCTCTCTTATTCCCCCATAAGCATTTGTTGCTTTGTTGGAATTTGAGAGTGAAGGACTTGAGCACTTCGTGTGCTCTTGCCATTGCATTTGCATCGGTTTGAGCCCTCCACGAGGATTCGTGGTGGTGATACTTGTGAGCTTGTTACTCTTGGGTCATTGGACTCTAGACGCCTTTTGTGGCCGGCCTTTTGTGGCCAAGACCTTTTGTGGTCAAGACCTTTTGTGGTCACTTGAGAGCCCCCAATTAAGTTGTGGGTGTGTGCCTCAAGACTTGGGAGCCCCCAATTAAGTTGTGGGTGTGTGCCTCAAGATTGTTGTAAGGGATTCGATCTCCGCCCAAAAGGGGATCAATAGTGGAAGGTGAACTCGCAACCTTTTGTGGTTGAGTTCATCAGGAGAAGAAGGTGAGCCTTGGTGGCGTTGCGGCTAACCTGTTGTGGTTGCGCACACCTCTCCAACGAGACGTACACCCTTTGGGTGGAACTCGGGAATACATCCTCGTCTCCGCGTGCCTCGGTTATTTCTATACCCGAGCTCTTTACTTATGCACTTTACATTGTGATAGCCTTCGTGCTTGAAGTCATATATATATCTTGCTATCACCTTGTTACTTGTATTGCTTAGCATAAGTTGTTGGTGCACATAGGTGAACCTAGTATATTTAGGTTGTATGCTTGCTAAAGTAAAACACTAGTTTTATTCCGCCTTTATCAAGTATACCGGAATTTCCGGTCCATCTTGGCTCGGAAATTCCGGCTCCCCGAAAAAAGTTTTTAATCGCCTATTCACCCCCCCCCTCTAGGCGACATCTGTCCGTTCACCCCCACCCCCCCCCCCCCCCCCCCCCCCCAAATGGGCACACTTTGCACCGGTTGCAATGAGTCAACCAAAATAGGGCATATACCGTCAATATGAGCTTTCCTTTTCCTTGAAAAGAAGTGTAAGCACACGGAAGAGTGATCTTGTAGCCTTGGCTATACGACATTGCTCGTCTTTTTCAAAAATCAAAATTGACTATTTTGAGTTTCAAAAGAATTGAAACAAAAATCCTACATGTAGACAATGTCGTGATTTACAAGTGTGCACATTCTCAAATCGAAATTTTATACTTATTCTAGGCTACACAAAAAAGAGAAATTTGGCAAATCTTCAAGTTCTTTAAACAGTGTACGGTTCACCATCCAGGTCCACCCTTTTTTTTTTGAAATTTACCGATCCAGGTCCACCCATTTGTCATTAAAATTTGCACATTTATAGATCATATAAGATATAAGTATCACCATTTTGGATTCTTTTTCGAGATTTATATCTTGAACAAAATAACGGAAATTTTGATTAAAAAACGAAGTAGTTAGCTCAGGCTACAAAAGACCACTCCTATATTCCTATGTATTGGTTTGATTAATGATTGCGGTGTATAAAGCCATAGGACTAGATACTCCTATTAAGGAACATAAGATTTTAGAATTTATACAATGTCAAAAAGGAAATCTACAAAAAAGGGTGTACATCGAAACATTTTATATTCACGCATAAAGCTTTGTGATGAAAAGACATTCCTTGTGACTTGTGTTAAAAAGACAAATTTCGGTGACAAAAAATGAGTTTTCACCCATTCTTTTTGTTTTTTCTAACACATGCCGCAATAAAGTGTCTTTTTTATTAAAATTTTGTGTGCATGCATAAAATAGTGGCACTAAATTCTCCTATGATCCGGTTTTGAATTTTCGTTGTTGAACACAATTCCAAAGAATCAATACAATTCTAAATAAATGGAAACTGAGAAGTGTTAACAAGAACTCCTTGGCCAGAACAACAAATACGTTGATTTGGAAGAATTCCATCATAACCTTAACTCACCTCCATTAGACTATATCTAGCAGATTCTTCAAACAACCCCTATACCTTATGATTTATGCTGATATGTCTTGTGTGGCCCTTTTGTGCCACAAATAGAAACCCCATATCAGCTCGGCCCTGACAAATCGTGGCAACCTAAACGGGCCTACAACCATGCTGTAACAATGGGATCGAGTCCGGGTTATGCCTCGAGTCTCTGACGTGGCCAAAATCTCCTCCGCCGTGTCCAATTTCCTACACCTGGATGAATTTCCGTCGGCAATTTAGTTCGTTTTTCATCAAACTACAACAAATACATATTTCTTTCTTTTTTCTAGAAGATTCAAAATAGTTGCTTTCATCAAACTATATACATACGAAACTACAACGAATGCACATTTTTTTTTTCTAGAAGATAGACATGCCGGACCGTGTGACGTGTCACCGATTTTTTGGGCGGCGGCGTTGTGGGTCAAGGACTTCCTCTGTCGTCTCTCCATTGTTCCATTCGTAGGCGAACGCCACTCAATACTCCACGCAAGAATGACTAGAAAGTGTTCGACGAAATGTCTAGTGAGGGTGTTGTGTAATTGCTATGATTTTTTTAAGTATTCACAAAAAAACAGCCTTGTTAATGTGCCGGTTTACTCATGCTTACCAAGTTTAGTGACTTGTGAACAACATTCTGCAAGTTCAATGACCAAAGTGCTCATCACCGCCAACTTTACCGACCAATATATGGTGCATATATCTCTTTCAGTTCTCTAGACGAAAGTTCCACACAGGCACTCACAACAATTCGGATTTACGAAGATCATGATACCTAACCTGTTTTGCTGCTGAAAGGACCTGATGATGACGACGCTTAAAGGGAGTTTCCAGAGCTGTTGGAGCTGGGTGATGGTTGGCTGCCATGCTTCTTCTGTCGCTGTTTTGAAGCTGTTGCTTAACGAAATTCTGCTGGTGCTGTTTCTTGGAAGAGCACATGTAATTTTACTGGAAGTTGTTCTTACTTTGTTCCCTGCCTCCCTGGTAGCTCTAGTTTTGCTGTAGCTGCGTTGGATAGTTGGTGTTCCAGCCCTTTTTGGCTCGCAAGGAGCAGTAGTTTTACTTTCTGTTGGTGGTATGGGGCGTTGGAATACTGTTGTATTTTCGTTATCTTTGGTAATGAAAATCGACCCGGGGGGTCCGCTTGTAAAAATGATACCTAACCTGTTTTTTTTTTTTTTGAGATTACCTAACCTGTTGATCCAAATTTGGAGCCGGGGGGGCCGCTTGTAAAAATGATACCTAACCTGTTGATTTGAAGGTCTGACTAGAAAAATAATAATATGATAGCTCATCGCATTGCCTGGCGCTGACCATGAATGTCAACTGCTAATTAAATGTACGATCAGCCGCATATCTCCGGCGTATGTTCCGCACGATTGGTGAGCAGCCGATTTTTTCCGTAGTCGCTAACTTTCCTTTTTTTTTTGAAGGGTTTTCGTACGAGTCGCTAGTTGGTGCAAGCTCAGAAGGAATTTAAAAGAGCAGCGCCCCAGCCCAGAGTAGTCCCGGCGAGTCGGCGTCGCTTGGGAGCCGCAAAGCACACGTCTGCTTGCCACTCTCTCTAGCCTCGGCACACACTACCCTGCACGTCGTCGTCTTGGTCGGACGCCGGCGTGGTGAGCAGTGATCCGACGGTGGTGCGGCGCACGTCGTCGTTCAATTCGTACGTACAATGTGGTGGAGTGCTGTACGTGCCCCCGGATTTGCGAAGCCAGCCGTGCAGATCCTGTCGGCCGCTGGTTGTATGTACGCACGAACTGGTCACGAATCGGACCGTTATTTTTTGCGCGGGGAAGGATCGAAACGTATCTCCAGCTAGCTCGGAGCAATGGTTTTTTTGTTAGTTTGAACTGATCGGGATAACTAAATCGCACGGTTCGACGCCTGCGGCCCGCCAGCGGCCAGGTTCAAGCTTCGTGCTCGTGCGTGGTTAACTAGTCGGCGTAGTCGCGACGAACACCACCACCACCGTTCATGCGGTTCCGGTAACCCCGGCGCCGAGAAACAAAAAAAATCTATGGGATTTGATCATGATGGTGGCGTGGTACTGTAATGGCGCCGTGATGGGCGCGTCGTGGTGGCCATGGACATGTACTTGCGAGCATAGGATCGTGATCGTGATGTGATTGCATTCACTACGTACGGATACGGTGAAGTAGTATACTCCTCCTATGTGCTCGCGCGCGAACGGTCGAATTAATCCGGGAGTTGTTAAGTAACGGTACCAATTAATGCACATCGCCGTTGATATCCTCTACCTATTCTGTATTTACTGCAGGGAGGGGAATACGCAGAGCTTGATCTTCCTACTCTATCGATCGCGTGCGCCATTAATGGCCATCACGCCGCATGTATGCGCGACCTCGTTATTTTCCCGCTCTGCTCTGCTGCCACTTGCAACATTCGTGCCACCGCGTGGCTTGTGATGTGGCTTGTCAGAGTTGAAACCGTTGGGATTATTCAAGATCCGTGACGAGGCTACCGGCGGCCGCTCTCGGATTATCAGAACGCTGCGAGTATACATCCACGACGTATTCGTTTTGCAAGACGCTGGTTTTCGTTTTTTTTCTGCGTCTGATTGGGCGGCCGTTTTGTTCTAGTTTGGAGCCGGCTCCAAATTTGGATCGACGCCCGCCCTAGTTTGTTCGTACCATCGTCGACGGAACAATATCATGGTCCAAGGCGTTGCAACTCGGAAGCTCCAAGAGATCCGGATCCAAAAGCTGGGGCCGGACAGCAACCCGACAGTACGGCTACGGTCGGCTGCGCGCATGAAATGACCACACAGCCCTTCCTGCTGGGAGCGAGCTGGGTTTGCGTTTGGTGGTGCTACAGCGAGATCGCAGCGTCCGTAACGACGACGCAAAAGCGCGCTGCAAACAGAACCAAACCGGACCCACCAGCCAGTAACAGATACGGCCCCATCCACCAGCTCCTGTGCCCGTACAGCAAAGAAATTCCAGTCCTTTATCGTTTAACTTGTTGTTTCAGTCAAAAGATATTGCGATTGAGCTTTCAAAATCAAGAATAGGTATGCGCTTTCAAGTAATAAATATAATAGCATATGAACGAAAAATAAAGAACAATAACCAATGTCGGCCCTGGTGGTATCAAGGTCCATCGCCTTGGACATTGCCCAATGGAGATTCTTAGGAGAGGGTGAAGAGATCTTCAAGAAATCTTCAAGTTTAACCGGTGCACAAACCATAATAGGACAAATGTTCATACGCTGGATACAAGTCATAGCGCGACAGACAATTGTTGCGGGTTCTCGACAAGGCAGAATGTGACACTCGGTCAAAATCTAGTTACTAGATGTAACATGTGAAAATAATATACTAGTAGGATTATGTTTTCTCCAATACAAAACTATGGCAAGTAAATTGAAAGTAACCTCTTAGACATAGGTACAACCCCACTTACTAGTCGGACTACAAAGAAATTCCAATCATTTAGTCTTTTTTTCCTTTCCTTTTCTCCTCTCGTTTCATTCTTTGTTTAGTCGTCCCCTCGTTTCTTTTGTTTACCGCATTTTAACTTGTTGCAGTCAAAAGATATTTTGAGCATGCTTTCATATACAAGAATAGGTCTTCGCTTTTTAGGAGCATATGAACGAAAAACAAAGAACAGAAGCTGATGACTGGCCCTGGTGTTACCAAGGTCTAACTCCATTGATATTGTCCTAGTGGGGATTCTTAGTAGAGGGTGAAGAGATCTTCTAGGTCGATACCATGGTCAGACGTTGGATACAAGTCCTAGCACGCCGGATGGTTACTCTAGTTTCTCGACAAGTCAGAATGCGACCCGCGATCAAATTCTAGTTCACTTGCAACACATCAAACAATATACTACTTCGTAGTAGTGTAGTTTTATTTTTCTCCAAAACAAAACTATGGAAAGCAAGATGTTCAAATGATAATAACCCCTCAACTAAAGACAGCAGCACCTTGTTTTCCTGACAATAAAAATGATAATTTTGTTGTTGGAGCGGCAGGAGAAAAGGAACTGAACAAGAAGAATTCTGTTGATTAAGCCGGACGCAAAGGGAGAGAAGAGGAATGCGATTGGAAGCCAAGGAACAGCTCCACGTGGCGACCCACCTGGCTCCCATGAGGCGATCAGTTCCTCATACTATTCCATGTGGCCCTGGGCCCACCACTGACAGCCTCCGTTACATAAGCACGCCCCCATCCCCCATTTTCCCCAAATTCCAATTCGAAACAACCAACAAAGAAGCGAGCCAAGGGAAACAAGACGAAGAAGCCTCCAAACCCAGGGCGATCCCTCCCAAGCTCCTCCCCCCATCTTCATCGCCGTCCCCCTCATCGCTTATATACGTAGAGGACTCGCTGGTGCTCTGCTTCGTCTGTGCGCGTCGGAGGAGCAAAAGCCAAGCTGCGGCGGGCAGAGAACAAGTTGGTGTTCTTGTTTGAGAATCGAATCCGCCGATGGAGTGGCTGGACGAGTACGAGAAGCTGGTGATCAGGATGGACACCCCCAAGGTGGTCATCGACAATGCGGCCTGCCCCACGGCCACGCTGGTCCAGGTGTGTGATGCTCTGATTCAGTTTCCGGCGGCTTCAGGCCTTTCCTGTTCCATGGACGCCGAGGTGCTGATTCTTGTTTGGTGATTGCTCTAGGTTGACAGCGCGAGGAAGAGGGGCGTCCTGCTCGAGGCGGTGCAGGTGCTCGCGGACCTCGACCTGTCCGTCAAGAAGGCCTACATCTCCTCCGACGGCAGGTGGTTCATGGACGTGTTCCATGTCACCGACCGCCACGGCCGCAAGCTCACCGACGACAGCGTCATCTCCTACATCGAGCAGGTAGGAGACGCTACTTGTTTCCCTCCCGGCTTTCTTGATTTGGCCTCGCCGGAGCCGAAAAGGGGCAGCTTTTCTTACCTGAGTTCTTGATTTGGTTGCAGTCTCTTGGGACCTGGACCGAGCCGTCGCAGCCGGCGGCGCTCGAGGGGCTCACGGTGCTGGAGCTCACGGGCGCCGACCGGACGGGGCTCATCTCCGAGGTGTTCGCCGTGCTCGCCGACATGGACTGCAGCGTCGTGGACGCCAGGGCCTGGTCGCACCGCGGCCGCCTGGCCTGCCTCGTGTACCTGCGCGACGAGGACGCGGACGCTGTCCGGGTGGCACGCATTGAGTCCCGCCTTGGCCCCCTCCTCCCCGGAGGCGTAGTCGCTGTTCCCGCCTGCTCCGTCGGGCACGCCGACCGGCGCCTCCACCAGCTCATGTACGCGGCCAGAGACCAGGACCGCGAGTTCCCCACCCCGTCCGTGTCCGTTGAAAGCTGGGCGGAGCGCGGGTACTCCGTGGTCACCGTGCAGTGCCAGGACCGCCCCAAGCTTCTCTACGACGTCGTCTGCACGCTCACCGACATGGACTACCTCGTCTTTCACGGCACCATCGACACCAACTGCGGCGAGGCGCGCCAGGAGTTCTACATTCGGCACGCCGACGGGAGCCCCATCAGCTCCGAGGCCGAGATGCAGAGAGTGAGCCAGTGCCTCCAAGACGCCATAGAACGCAGATCATTCGAGGTAAATTTCTATTTCTAATTTGGTTACCTAAAGCGTAAATCTTTGGCATTCAAGGTAGGATACTAATGTGTGTTGATTTCTGAATTTCCAGGGGGTGAGATTGGAGTTGTGCACGGCAGACCGGCCGGGGTTGCTCTCAGACGTGACCAGGACCTTCCGGGAGAATGGATTGCTCGTCGCGCAGGCCGAGGTGTCCACAAAGGACGACATTGCCACCAACGTGTTCTATGTCACCGGCACCACCGCCGGGCAGGCCGTCCACAAAAACACCATAGAGGCTGTGAGGGAGAAGGTCGGCATTGACTGCCTTGTCGTCGAGGAGCACCGGCCGCAGCTCTACCAGAAGGCCCAGCAAGATGACCGGGATGGCCGCGATGGCGCCGGAATTGGTTTGGTCCTTGGCAACTTCGTGAAGTGGAATCTGTACCACCTGGGCCTGATCAAATCTTGCTCATGAGGCAGACACCAATCAACAATTCTCCAAACAACACTCCAGTTCACACTTCACACAACGAGACACCTTCTCGCTCTACAATCTGTTCTTGTACATTGAAGAGTATGAGGGACAAGGTGATGGGGACAAGATTCAGCCCACCTTGCCAGCAGAATGTTGGTCAGTTGAAACAATCTGGTGAGGAAGAAGATCCAGGAAAGCCTGGACTGCAAAATTGGGCACGACCGGGATCAGGAAGGAACATGATGATGAAACCTAGCAGTAGATAACTGAAGCCATGTACATATTCGATTCGATTAGATGTGGTTATTTAGCGGTAGTTCTAGTGCCAGTGTGTAGGAAAATCATTCATGATGATTTATTCTCTGTACGTTCGCTGTTGTTGCCTCCATCTTTGGCTAAAAAATCTTCGGGTAATTCGCTTTGCCTGTTCCTGTCTGCCTGTCTCCGTGTAATTAGTAGCGGCTTTTCAGTTTTCAGCTTGCTGATGATGTGCAGCATCTGCATCTCACTGCATCACCGACGGTAACCTAGTATTCAGACCAAATGTGGCTAGTGCTTTGCTTTAATTATGGCTACGTTGCTGTGCTGGAATTGTGGTTTCATCATTTTGTGTTGCTTGCAAGGGAAACAAGGTGCTGCTTTCATGCTTTCTGTGGGCTGCCGGTCCTGGGGAGAGTAGTTGGTAATCACAGCCTTGTGCTGCGCTGCCGCCTTTTCTTTTTGTGCGATGTGCCGATGTGTATCAGTGTATGAGGTTGTACCGGCGTCCGGCGGTGAGCCGGTGCTCATGCACCCAAAAATAAGTTAGCGGATAAATCATGGCCCAAGTGCACGTCGTATGCGATGTATGATGTGAAAACTGAAAATAAAAAAGACATATCAAGGGCTATGAGAACCATATCGTTAGATTACAAAAGAAATATAGCAACAAGCTAATTTTGTCCCGCAAGAGTTTCATCCCTTGCACTAAAGATGTACACAACCAAAACAAGCAAAGTTCAGCTAAAAGTATGACTTAGCGCATCAAGATGGAGGGGCATCAGTCTGGAGCGCCACATCCTTGAGTCCTCTTGCTAAAGGAGAAAATTGCACAAACACACACCCATTAGGGTGGTCATAACAAAAACACACGCGACTATTAGGCCATTGTTACAAAAACACTAGCTATTGGGTCACTGTAACAAATACAAAATCTACATCTATTAGCTCAAGGTCGGAGTATGATATATGGGCGCACCTATGATTCCACCTCGGAGTTGTTCTCACCAGACCATCTTCTCTTCTTTTCCATCATCCTGTCTACCCTTGTCTACTTCCTCAGCTTGGTCATGTCGGTGATGGTGCAGCTAGCTCCGACCTTGACGCCAGCGGGCCATGGCTCTCTATCGCAACTCCACCAGACGCTCATCATCATGGCGATCTACCACGTGTCACTCGGCACTGACAACCACAAGTTGACGCTTCAAAGATTTTGTGCTGACTAAGTCAATGACATCCACGCAAGAAAATGTGTGCACAAGATGTCCTACTTCAGTAGGTGGAAGTGGAACTAGCCTCTACTTCGGGGTGCTCCGCGGAGTTAGATTCGTCTACATCTTGGAGCATGCAGGATGTGGGACCACGGCCATCCTAGGCTTCCCCTGTTGTGGGAGTGAGGTGGTTGGGGGGGGGGGGGGGGGGGGGGGGATGCATTCATAATTGCTATTAAGAGTGTAATGTTTGTATATTTTGGTACTTTTTCTTATAATGATACTCAGTATCCTGATTTTTTTTGCTTCAAACTCCCATTAGTTGGTTGATTTGTTATGACAACCCCAAAAGGTATGCTTGTACCATTTACTTGTGCTATTATTTGTTTCCCCTTACAAGGGGCATACCTGACCTCTACATAAATCGATTCACACATCTAGTTTTACGAGATTGTTTAATATTCATAGTACTACGTTTTAAAGGTCGGAAAGGTGGAACCAAAATCAACAAAAGGAATAGATCTAGCGAGAAGGCTAGTTTGTAACTTATTAGTGGACCGATATCCACCCAAGCGGAAAGTATCCTGAACAAGCATCTCTAGATGGTTGCACCCAATCCTTAGGTTATTCCGGAGATATAATGAAAGAACCAAATCTAAGAAACTTAACGGATCTGGTAAACGGCCTTGTGGATAACCTGGAAATAATATGCAACTATATTTTTGTTAAAAAATTATCATTTCTAGTGTTATAAATAGCCCAACAAAATATTGAAACTCCCACAAAGAAAGAGGCTCAACTTGTGAAGATATATGAAATGGAGGAACCCTACTCAAAGGCAGAAAAGAGGATGTGAACAATGGTTGCTGAACGGATACTCAAACAAAGCTTACTTTTATAAGAAACCAACCAAGTGGCAAGAAGAGGAAATGTAAGATTTCTTCCTTGGAAAATGGGGATAGAGTGATTTCTGATCCATTAAAGCTTAGGCAGCATATTACAGATTCTGGCCAAGAGTTTGTTTGGCAGGTGTACTTTGCCCAAAGTCTTTCAATCTTTAGACATCGTTTAAAAAGCGACAGATCCTGGCGCATGAGTACTTGAGGCGAATGGCCGAGCTTTTGCATTTTCTCTATGTCAAGATTAAAAGGAAACAAATTATCTGCCAAATAAGATTAGCAAAAGGGCATGAGATGAAGAAATATTGAATAGTCCACAAATTTCTCTTATTAAATCACATTGTATATGCATATAGCCATAATGATCGATATACAGTTGCAGCCCTATGCAAGAACTATATATCTAGCACACTTCGAACACATTATTATGGAAACCTAGCATTCGGAAGCGCGTAAACATTACGAGAAGCCTAATAATTTTCTTGAAGCTCTCTTCCAAGGAAGAGCATGTATACAACTATAATACTCACTCCGTCCAATAAAGGATATCTCAACTTGATAAAAAATTAGATATATCTAGACTTGACTTAGTGTATAGATACATCCAAATTTGATCAAAAGTGTGACATCTTTTGTTGCACAGAGAGAGTAACTGAATTTGACTGCTCTTGACTACCTTTCCAAACTGAGATTACCACTGGAGCCGTATGTTTGCTGCCTAGTCCAGTTGCTGCATAGACAGATTCCATTAGTCAAATGCTGTCACAGCAAAAAGCTGCACTTTGGCCTTTCCCGGAGACCAGCACGCATGTCTCATGCAATCATTCAGGTTAGTCTAGTGTCGCTCCGTCTAGTCACTAACTCAATCCATCATCTGAATAAAAGATCAGCGTGACATCTTGTCCGAACCACCACCAGTTAACAACTCCAATCAAGCATGCTGCGGCTGATTTTGACTAACCGAACTGAGGAAAGAAGATTATGATGGCATGTCCTGTCCATGTTGGTTTTGTTTAAACTAACAAGCACCACTGGTTTCAGTTTTGAACGTATTTGTTGCTCGACATAAAGAAATAAATTTCTGTCTGAACTCGTGATCAGATGGGAGTTATGTGAGAACAAAACGGGCATCTGCATCCAGCAGAAACTCCAGGTCGTTGGCACGGCCGGTAACATCTCGATCGAGACCGGCAGCCGTTTGGTTTTTCTGTTGGTTTGGTATTTTGTCTGTGTGTTTGGTCTGCATGAGTTGTCCTGTACTGTTTGTGTTGTTGCCGTTTGGCTACATCACCGGTGCTTGCATCAACGAATGTCTGGTTCTCCCTGCAATGTACCGGACGAACAGTGTACCGTTTGTAACTGTGAAGGTTAAGTCAAACATGGGCCTAAGGCTCAAGGCTGTACGTGGCAAATCGATCAAATCTAACTCTTATGTAAAACTTTAATACGGAATGGAATGTTTTCGAATATTTTGTCGAATCTAACCATTTTTTAGTACGGCTTAACATATTGATTGTACCGTTAAATGTGATGCCGCCATTATCATCCGGACGGTATTACTCTACCATCGGAGCGATACTATGTACAACGCTACCGCCAGACGATCCGGCGGTACCACGTACAACTCTACCGTCAGAAAGTTTGACAGTAGTCAAAAGGGTTAGATGCACATTTTCTTTTCGAAAAAGTTTATTGAAGGCTCAAGTTTCACACAAAGGTCATACTAGTTAAAATTGCTGCTGTATATCACTTCTATAGGTGTCCAGTTTGTCGATTTGCTGATATGTATTGTAAAGTGTGAATCCGTTGGTCACTGTGGATGCAAAATGTTTGGTGAATTTTATTGCGGGTGCCAAGTGTTTGGCGCGTGTTCAAGTCCCGTCGGCTCCAAGCGCATCGCGTTTGGTTGCCCAGCTCTGTTTCTGGGTCAGGTCAACACGGTATTAAAGCATCATTGGGCTAGGCCGGCTGGACAGCCTCGAATCAAGCGTTCTCACTGAACCGCTGAACCTGGCCATGGTGAGTGTGGGTTTTCCTTTAATCACTAGAGGAAGAGTTCCGTGTCCCGGTCCAGGCAACGGAATTCGTGACGGCCAAGAGCGTCGAGATATACAAGATCTACATCCACTTGGGGCATCCACCATGAACGGTAAGCACGATGGTCACCTCGAGTACCTTCGGCGGCCACCGACGATCAGCGCTAGGAGAGTGGTGAAGTTGTGACCCCGGGAAGGTAGGGGGCTAGACGTGGTGCAAGCCCTTCGTGGCCCCTGTCAGCGGCAGAGGATGCTTGTCAGGCACAGACGTGCCCTGTAGGATTGACATGACAAGACAAGACGCCCTCTCGACACAGGAGGGGCATGCGGCATCCATGACATCGTGGCGCCAAGGAGGCTCCACCGACGCCCTTGCTTGTCACCTCGGCGCAGTCATGACACGTGCCATGTCACGGTGACACGCATGCACAGACACCAGTGTGGTGACCCCTTTTGGTATACAAGAAGGGCCTCGGTGGAAAAAGTTGTACGACAAAAAAAAACTAGGTCGCACCCACTATAGCAACACTGTAGACTTAGGAGCCGGAGGAAGGGAGGAACTCGGGTGCTCACCCTTTCATCTCGTCCTGAGAAGAGAGAAGGAGCGAGTTCTTCATCTTTGTAGCTCGACACCAACACGGTAAATCTAAAGAAGCAGGACCTACGGTATTATTACACAGTGACGTGGTCTGATCCTAGGTAACATCCTTGTGTGTTTGTGTCTTCTCCGGAACCAAGCTTGAAATGGCTCACGCATCCTACGTACAAATAGGGTGCATCGCGTACCCGGTGTCCGCATTCTGACACGCGACACCGCAACCAACGGCGGCGAAGATAGAAGTCTCAGCCGTTGAGGCATACATGCACTAGTGGAAAAAGGGCTACTAGTGGCGCACCAAAAAGCCTTTCTGTGGCGCACCCAGGGAAATGTGAGGTGCGCCACAGAATCCTCGCCACTAAAATATATTTCTGTGGCGCACCCCGCCGGTGCGCCACAGAAAAATCCAAAATTTTCTGTGGCGCACCCATCACCATGCGCCACAGAAATATTTCTGTGGCGCACCCCACCTAGGTGCGCCACTAAATTATTTTTTTGAATTAAAAAAAAAGGCGGCCAGATCCAGATCTGGATCTGGAGCCGTCCGTTTTTCGCCGGAATTTCGTCGGAGCCCGTGGTCGGAGGAGGAGGAGGTCGTCGCCGGAGTGGGTGGAGGAGGTCGCCGGAGGTGGGTGTAGGAGGTCGCCGAAGTAGGTCGCCGGAGTTTCGTCGGAGCCCGTGGTCGGAGGAGGTCGCCGTAGGAGTAGGAGGAGGAGGAGGAGGAGGAGGAGGTGGTGGTGGTCGCCGAAGGAAGTCGTCGTCGTCGGTGGGCGCCGGAGGAAGTCGTCGCCGGAGGTGGTCGCCGGAGTAGGAGGAGGTGGAGGTGGTCGCCGGAGTAGTAGTAGGAGGAGGAGGAGGAGGTCGCCGGAGTATGTTGAGAAGGAGGAGGAAAGAGAAGGGGAGAGGAGAAGTAGAGGAGAGGAGAGGAGGTGTGGTGGTGGAGAAGGGGAGAGGAGAAGTGGAGAAGAGGAGGGAGAGGAGGAGTGGTGGTGGAAAAGTGGAGAAGAGGAGGAGGAAATGAGAGAAGGAGGAGAGGATAAGGGGGAGCTGGCTGCTCCATTTCGAATTTATTTTCCCGCCCAACAATTCTGTGGCGCACCCCCTCCCGGTGCGCCACAGAATTTTCTTTTTCTTTTTTTATTTTGCTGAGAAAAACAATCATTTTAAAATAACTTTTTTCCTTTTGGAATTTGGAGAATCTGAAAACACCAAACCGGGCAAGCCCGGGTACGAGCATTTTTCTAATTTTCTCTAGTTTTTTTTAAGGTCAAAACTCATATTTCAAATATTCTACACGAAGTAAACACTAATACCTAACCATATCTTAAAGGATGGAATTTTTTGAACATTTTTTTATTTTCTTCTTTTTTCCGCAAACTTAAAAAGGCGATACACGGAGGTGGGATCTGATTGCAGCAATTCTGTGGCGCACCCCACCTGATGCGCCACGGAAAGTCGAATTTCTGTGGCGCATGTGACCTGATGCGCCACATAAGTCATATTTCTGTCGCGCACCCGAACCCATACGCCACAGAAAGTCATATTTTGGCACAGACATTCCGGTTAAGAGGTTGTGGACGGCGAACAAGCAACATCCATTTTCCCCACGTCAAAGCCAGGAGCGCCGCTAGATTTAATGATCTAGGTTCAATATAAATTTCGTTTCACCTTTTTTACTAGCTATGGGTTAGCAGCTCAACCCCGATCGTGGCCTCCGTTTCAATCCTTGGATCCTAATTCCTACCTGATGATGTCTGCGCTGTCCAGTGTTGACGGTTGAAATAGCTCGCTGTAATTTACCGATCCGTACAGATGCAGTTAGGTAACAGCTGGGATTAGCTAGTTAACTATGTTTGCACAGAGTGCATGAGCTGGGCGGCCTGCCTCTCCTTCGCTATCCCCAATGAGACGGTCGATGTTCCTCCACCTTTTCCTCGGCAGCATGTCAGGTTAACTCATTTTTCGCCATGAAATTCTTGCAGTTCTGCTGCCCCTGGGAAGAGAGGCCGGCCCTCAGAATAGCAAGAACAATTTAAACCGATTCTCAGAAGATTTCGACGGAAGCAAACTAATGGCAATTTCGACCAGTTTATACTCTAGAAAGAATTTTACTCCACTTACAAAGAGACCACAATTCCGGGCCCCCCGAAAATCAAATAAGACGATACCGTCCACTAGCTAGCATCAATGGCAATGCAGTCAGGGGCGACGCTAGGTGTATTTTATTCATGTGAATTCTCATGATTATTGCAAAACGACCACAATGTTAGCAAAACAATGATGATCTTGGCAAAACATCAATGAATTTGTAGGGCCGCTACTGAATCCAGTGCATGGCAACAAGGAAAAACATCCAGAGTCATGTGCGGATTCTTCAGGTTTTCATTGCTTCTCCTTGCTCGTACCACGATTAGCGGCAAAGATGAATGAGTGAGTGAGTGCGTCCTCTCATCAACCTAATGAAAAGTCATCTGTCTAATCACGTGGCAGCATGAGGCCGCTGATTCGCGTGCATGCAAGCATGCATCGCGTTTGTTGTCTGGTTGGCGCCCGTGGATTTCCATGCACGCTCTCGCTTTGTCGCCCCTGGTAAAGTGTAAACTAACTAATCTTCCCTCCACTAAATCCTCACATGGCCACCCCCTTAAGACCAGGGCACTGTCAGTCTCTCGCCTGTCCTAACCAGATTATTATATCAGAACTCTGTTAGAGCAAGTTAAGTTAAGCTGCTCTTTCCACCATGCATGCATGCATCTGAGAGCTCACTTTATTCAGCTAGATTGCTTGTTTATTGGAACAAGTTAAGTTTTGTATCTCTCCGCCGAGGGCTAATCATACTGGCAACACATGCTTGACCGCCAACGTCGACGACCATGACCCTCTTTTCTGAGTTTTGACGACGACTAGCCGGCCGAGTGACCTGGCCGGAGATTGGCATTAGGCATATGCGAACAAAAAAAATTGTTTGAGATAAGCGATTATATAGAGGTAATCATGGGCCCCTCAAACTCGGGTTCATTTCTGGGCTTCTGGCCATTCGGCGCTACTTGTCGGGCCAGCTCCCGGTGAGATGAAAAACGAAGCCTCCAGTAAGATATAGCACATTCAGACTGGGAAATGGCTCATGATCATTGACAGGAGACAAAGGTTACATCATGATTCAACAACGTACAGTGGGGAATAAAATCTAAAGCAAGCTTAACCCGAGAAATCTAACAGATTAAGTAGGTCTATGAGGCTAATCAAGACACACTAATATTACAAGTGTAGCTACTACACAATGCTCAATAAGATCGACGTGGGACTAACTTCACACAGCTACAGCGGATGCAGTTAGACTCTTCAGCTGCCTGACAGAAAATCTAGCGGGAATTTTCAAAAAACCTAGTTGAAGTGCAGATACATCTTTTACAGGTCAGAAGGAACTGTGCCGGGTCTTTCACCTCTTAAGGACTGTCTCACGCTCCGGAGGCGGTGAGCTTCAGATCGTCAGATGGGGTTCTCGACACGTCGACGGGTGCCGACTGAACAACAGGGGAAGCCCAGCTCTGGTCTGCACTGTATGCTGAAGATACGACGTTCATTCTCGGGGCGACAGAGCTGTGCTGCCCTTGCTCGCTACTGTGTGTATCTGCGCTGGACGCTGGAATGGCGACCGGTATGTGGGCAAATGTCGGTGCTGCATCCACTCTCGCCTTCTTTTGCTTCTGCTCCATTGGATAGCTTGGCATGAAGCTTCCGACGACAATCTGGTAATCAGATGAAATGATATTCTGTTATCTTTCGCATGAAATTTATACAAGTCAACCAGGACTCCATGAGGCATTCAATTATCCTGCAGATAGATATGGAAAATCGACTTCTTTTCTTTCTACCAAAATGTTACTATAGCAAAGTTTGTTCAGACAATCAGAGAGTTCTGTTTAATAGATAACTCAAACTCATAGGCATCACATTCTTATGAAAGGTAAGAAGCAGCACCTGAACAGGACTTGCCGCCACCAGTAAGCCAGCAACTCCACCGCCGACAACACGGCCATCTGGGCTGGCAAGAGAAACACTCATCCCACCTGACCGACTTCGTGCTCCACTATTTTCAGTTGGCATAAAGGAACCAGACAAGGACAGCAACTCAAAGCGTCCCTATAAACAAAATATTGGGGATAAATAAGGAACTCATAGGACCAATAAGACTCCTCTGTATGTGAAATAACTTCATAATAACAAGGTATAATGCACATTAGGAGCAAATCATCAAACCTCATAAGTTAATGTGCCGCCAGAGGAATCGGGTTGACGAAGTGTAACATTTGATATGACACCATTAGCAGATAGAATACAAATCGCTCGTGGCCCTTGCTGAGAAAATGATATAACCTTCATCGTCACATCCTGAAAGAACATCAACAGACATCAGTACCATTCAGCATTATGGTCTTCATAGAACAACTTTATTTAGTGTATCTATTCCAGGATCTGTAAGACTAGCAGCGATAGAACAGGCAAGAGCACGATTCACGGATAACACTAGTCTATCAGATAAGATATTCGGATGTATTGTATCTAGAAACTAGTCTCAGGTATGACAAAGCTCTCTGGGATGCAGAGTACTTGGTACTTGTTTTCACATAGACAGTTTAAGATCAGGTGACACGCATTGTGTGGCGGGAATACCTCTGCTGCCAACAACATATACATCTTGACCAAAATGAACAAAATCAGATGTAAACTAGGAGCCAACAAAGACTTGAAAGAAAGCATTGAAACCATACCTCGCCAGGAGCAACAGTAATGATATGAGGAGTGAAATTCCCACCAGCAGAACACGCCACCATGTCACCTGCAAGCACACACTGTGGTTAACAATCTGACACCAGAGTATTACAAATCACAAATAGAAGCGAGCACAGTCTAAGATCGCCGGCTTGCTGGAGGCAGGTTAAATATCCGACCATTCGTCATTCGTTCAAACCAAGAAGCCTGGTACTTTATGCTTATGCATCCACGTCGTCGTCACTCTATCCGTCGCCATCACCTATGCAGCACTAGAGAGATGGGGATGGCTGGAGGAGTAGAGGTACAAAGGCATGATCTGGGACGACCTTGGCACGATCAAAAACTATTTGGTTCCGGAATCAGAAACTACCACGATGTCAGTGGCAGCCACGGCGACAGAACCCCACCACATAGCAGCAGGATGCCGTGAGGATTTCAGTGAGGTGCATATGCCTCCATCTGGACCCCACGTGATCCCGGAGCTTCGGATCTTGGAAGGCACTGAACCAGCCTGAGATCCCTGATTGGCATGCAACTGATCATGGATAGGGGGGAAGAGAGGAGACAGCAAATATTCGGATAAGAGAGGGACAGGGAACGGAGAGTGTCACGACAGCCGACAGGGAAGGGAACGAGCTGCGAGTGACGCCGCAGACCAACTACCGATACTTCAGCCATTGGCCTGTCTGCAGCCGCCGGCCGGCCGGCATCCACTCTCCAATCTCGTAATTTCTGAGACCTAATCTAGGTGGAGAATCTGAACATCCACTTCTTATTATTCTCCATGGAGGAGTATGCGGATTGGGCGAACGATTGTTATTATGGAGAGAGCTTCTGCTAGATTTACTTTGGGAGCAGATGTGAGCAAGATGAGGATACCTACCAATGGAGTCGAAGTGCAAGCCGAACTGTTGCTGCGCCTGCTGCTGATGCTGCTGCTGCTGCTGCACATGGTGGTGGTACGGCTTGGGCGCCGCGGCGGCGAAATCAAGGGGCCGGCCCCTCCCGCGCTTCATGGCGGCGCCGACCGCCGACGCCGGCGTGTACTGCCCCGCCGCGACGGCGGCCGCCATCGGCGCCGAGGCGGAGATCGGCGTGGCGTTCAGCGGCCGGATCAGGCTCCCGTCCGGCCCGTACTTCCTCGGCCTCCCCCTCTTCTTCCCCACCTTCATCACCGGCCGCGCGGCCGGATACCCTCCTCCACCTCCTCCCGCCACCACCGCCGTCGCATAGCCCGGCGGCACCAGCAGGCCACTCGTGCTATTCTTCTCCAGCGCCGACGGTGCAGGTGCAGCCGCCGGAGGCGGCACAGATGCCAGTGGCTGGAAGCTCACCGTAGCCTCCGGAACCGCCGCCAGAGGCGCCGCAGATGTCGGTGACTGGAAGCCCGCCGCAGCCTCCGGCACAACCGCCGCCACGAGCTCCGGAGCCGGAGCCGGAGCGCTCACCTCTCCCGACTTGGCCTCCATGCACGCAGAGCTCGACACACGCCCACCTCCTACTCGGGCTTTCGAGACGAGCTCTCGCCATTAGAGCTCCCACGCACTAACCCCATCTCGCACCACCTCCGCGCCTCCCACCTTAAAACGAACACCACCCCCGAAAATTCCCACGGAAAAAGGATGAAAACACCGCGAAAAAACACAAAAATCTTCAAACTCCGGAACAAAAACAGAAAAAAAGATTTATCAATCTGCCGCAGCTGGGAGGCGAGGGGAGGAAGAAACCGAGAGCGAGCGAGCGAGCTTGCAAAACAAAAGGGAGGAGCCAAGGAAATAAAAAGGCAAAACTAAAGCAAAAAAGGGGAGAGAGCGTGAAACAAAACCAATAAAAAACAACGAAATTAAACTAAATTATCGCGGGTGTATTAAATTACGGCCGCGTCCGGGGTTTAAATAAAGAAATCAGACGCGCAATTGTCGCTGTACGCGCAGGACGAGTTTTTAATGCGAAATTCGAAAAATGCCATCCGCCAGGGGCAGGAACGGCAAGTAATAAATGCTTTGCCCTTTGTTTTTGAAATTTTCCTTCTTTTTTTAGAGTGTGTTTTAACTTTTAAAGCATTTTCGCTGTAGCGGGTTGGAGGGGGTTAAGGGGAGAGGTGGCGACAGTGGACGCGGTTTCTGGGTGGGTTAATCTGCGATAAAATGCTACTGTGGCTCGTCGCATGCGAAGGCTTTGTTTCCCGCGAGTCAAAGGGGACAGTGGAGTGACAGGGGAAGCTCAACTGGTCCGTTCTGATGCCGCCTGGTCGTCTTTTTCAACGGCTAGTCTCGTGTGAAATGAAGCAGCGTACACACTTGTTTTTGGCAGTTTTACGCTCAAACCGCATAACAACCGAAATGGATCCGAGCAGTATTCCAAATTTCATCTCCAGATTTCATATCCTAGTACCGGTCCAAATTTTTGCGTGAGTTAAATTCAGACATAATACGTGTACTTTAGGTCAAAGCAGTACCTATACTCTCAATACGGTATTTGTACTCAACATATGGTGATTATATATATGGTCCCTGATTCAACGTAGAGCTCTGTATTTTACCCGTACTTTCTCCATTCCTGAATCTAAGGTGCATAGTTTTTTGTACAAACTAGCATGGTGCGAGGGCATCTCTAGTTAATTGAAAGTGTTCAAGAAATAAAAATATGGTATTATTGTTATCACTTTATTTCCAGTTATATGATATTGGATCAGTATGATAGGTTAGTTATCTTTGATTAAAATATAGTGGAATTAAGATAAAATGGTCTATCATCCTTAATAGCTAGTTAGGCCACATTAAATATTAGAATTATCTTATTTTGATGTTTCTTTCTACACTTTACTCACTCTGTGTCACAATGCTCAACACTTTACAAACATGAACATGGAAAAACTTTGTATATCATTTTTTCTAAGAATATGGTGCTAAGAATAAATTATTTTGTTCTCAGCTTACTCTGTAGAATGTTTATACGTCAGAAGTCAAAGTTAGAAAAGTACGACTCTTAAGTTTTTCATACTTTTTACTTACTCCGATCTTCATTCAATGGTTCTACACACAGGGAAACATGTATTTTCTATGTTATGCAAAATGACTATGTGGTTTAGATAGCATAATTCAAGAGTCAAGACTATTAATCAACCGTCAATGTTCTTATACAATTGAAATGACATGTGCTCTTATGTTGATTTTGTTATTTGAGAGAAATACGCACATAGAATATCCCAAATATGTCTACCATAAACAATTCATAAGAATTAAGCGTACAGTTTTCAGATTCTCAGATTAAAAATAGTATTATCACTCCATACTTGGATATAAATATGAAACATATTAAGCGGGAATCTCTGGTGAGTTAACTCTCTGTGAATCCTTAATTCAAAATAGTTTATAGTGTGAGGGACATTCTCGTTGATATTATGTCCACTAATATCATATCTTCATCATTTAAAAATGTTTGACACTTTGTGTCTCATTAAGTCAGAGTATTCGTTGACGGCTGTATCATTAAGTCTATAATTTTCTTAGTGTGAGGGACAGTCACATCGATAGTGTGACTAATGTTGTGATTCCATTAATATTAAAATTCCACGACTTTGAATTTCGATCATCCGCATGCGTTTTGTGAGAGTGTTGGTTTCTTGAAGGTCAAATAAATATATCATTTTTGTGTACTCAATAATAGAAAAATTGTACGACGTCCGAGTAATACCTTCACTTCATTAATTTTAAAATTCCACAAGTCAAAAACTTTTGCAGATGTTTAGTGATTTTAAAAAATTTAGTTGTGTACACAACCATAGAAACAACGTACTCCCTCCATTCACAATTACCCTATGGTCTGAATATAGTAAGGATCAAACTTTATAAATTCTGATCATATATATAGGAAATCAATATCTAATATATACGATCGCTATAAAATGCATTCTCATATGATATCAATTTTAATACTCGTTCCGTCCGGGAGATAGATGTCTTGGATTTGTTTAAATTTGCATATATGTAGACATGCTTTAGTATACACATACAACCGAATTTGAAAATCAAATACATCTATTTCAGAACGAAGGGAGTATGAATATTGATATTTACGGCTATACACCTTTTGTTAGATAGTATAAATAATCCTAAGTTTTGGTACCACCTATGTAATAGTACATGGTAATGGAAAATTGAACCATGTGGACCTTATGAATTTTTTCTATCGACACATACATGTCTGAAGAATGGAGAATACATTCATTTACATGCTAGTCAAAATCCATAGGATGGATTAATACGATAGATTTTTGCTGATGGGTGCCGTACGGCTGATCGGTCCGGTAAGGCTGGATGTTTACATCTCGCCGGCCAAGATAATCTAATCATCTAGCTAGAATTGAATTTTAAACAACAGTGAAGGATACCCAAGTTAACTACTCCCTCCGTTCTAAATTAATTGACTCAGTTTTAGTATAAGTTGTACTAAATCTGAGTCGACTAATTTAGAACGGAGGGAGTACCTAATAAATCTGAGTCCTATAATACGTCCTAACATTTCCTGTTTTTTCAGCTAACACATTTAAACAACAGGGGAGGATACGAAAAGTAACCAAGGGAGGTCAGGTCACGTCTCTCAACATAAAAGTTGTGCCAAGCCTGTTACGTAATTTTAATTAAAAAAATCTTAACCATCCATTTAGATCTAACCACTAAAATTAATTCAAATGATGTGGATTAATGTGGTGGCTCTATTAGACACTCTTATTTTACTTTTAGTATATAATAGATATTAAGATATTTGTCTATGTTTAAATTATTTTTAAAGTATGGATTCATTTTTCTATGTTTTAGATAGAAATTCATTCACAATAAGAAAAATGGATAAGGCAGGCCGTTTGGACGGCAACCCTACCCTCAAAGTGGAGACGGTTTAAGCAGGGGCGGAGACAGGGGGACCAGCAGGGGCCCTAGCCCCCCCTAACACCATTGATTTACTCCTAAATAAGCTGTGAACAGCAGAGGCGGAGCTACAGCCAAGCCAGGGGGGCCGCCGCCCCCCCCCCCCCCCCCCCCAGCCCATGGGCTTGCAAGGAAGAATGGGTCCATTTTTGGGTTGTTTGCCCCCCCACCCCCCTAGATTTAGAAAAAAATAGGCTTGTGTTGGCCATTTTGGCCCATCTGCCCCCCCCCATATGGACAGCCCAAACTCCGCCACTGGTGAACAGTGCATGATTTAAATTTTTTACACTAACCGGCCCCCCTTAACATCCAGATTTAGTCAATCCTGCCTCCGCCACTGGGTTTAAGATGTGCCAAACAAAATTTCACGATGTTTGTGGAGCATGACGTGGGCATACCCTCCGGGCACCCCACTATTGGTATACCTGGTTCAGCCCAGTCGAAGTCCCACTGGCCGGCCCAATGAAGACCAAGAAGCTGTTAAGGAAATTACTTGAAGCACAAGACAAGGACTCTTATTTCGTAGTCTACTAGGACTCTTGTAAACCCTCCCTGGCTCCCTATATAAAGCCAGGCAGGGGCACCCCCATAGAGAGATCACGGCATCACAGACGGCGCCAATTGACGAGGGATGTCCTCGGCAATCCTAGAGTCGAGTACCCTAGGTATATTTTGAGGGAGAAGATGTGCGTGCTGGTAGTTCCAGACGGCTGACAAGCAAGGATTTACCCAGGTTCGGCCCCTCATCGTGAGGTAAAGACCTACTCCTGCTTGTCTTATTATGATGATATATGAGGTACATGGTGGCCGCAAGGGCGATATGATGAGAGGCGATCTCTCTACGCTATATCTAATTGTGTCTATGTTGTGGCTATAATGTTGCGATCTGTGATGTCGTGATCTCTCTATGGGGGTGCCCCTGCCTGGCTTTATATAGGGAGCCAGGGAGGGTTTACAAGAGTCCTAGTAGACTACGAAATAAGAGTCCTTGTCTTGTGCTTCAAGTAATTTGCTTAACAGCTTCTTGGTCTTCATTGGGCCGGCCAGTGGGCCTTCGACTGGGCTGAACCAGGTATACCAATAGTGGGGAGCCCGGAGGGTATGCCCACGTCAGAGCAGCTCTAAGGAAGAAGAGACATTTCCCATCAAACCAATCACCATTAATAACAACTTTTTCAGGTCGAGATCGACGGGAAAAAAATAAAACTTATTGCACAAATGGGAGGAAACTGGCGGCATCAACAAATTGTTGTGCGAGTTTTTTCTTCTATTTCCCCTCGCACTCTCGCAGTGCTGCGTCGTAACGTGTCGAAGTCAAGCCAGCGGCACTACGCGCGCATGCATTTGCATGGCATGTGAGAGTGTACGCATGGAATGTCGATAGGTTTGGATATTTTGGTTACAGAGCAGCTGCGCGTCTGCGTGGCTTTGACAGTTGGACGGCATCTTCTGCGGGTCAGATGAACAAGCTATAGACAGCTCATGATTAGACCGTGCTCGAGCTCAACCTAGTCATCTGATGGAACCATGTGGGAGAGTCTAAAAGAAGAGAGAGACTCGGTGTAGCCGGAGAGGAACGAACTCGCTGTCGATCCATCGGTACGGCGTGGCCTTCGTACGGACGATGAGACCAACATTCTTGCGCCGGTGCGGTTCACGTACCTTCAGGCCAAACCAACGGACCGACGGATCGCTCGCTGCCAACAAGTCAGACCCCCAAGCCGCAATCTAGACGTCGTCACTGTTGAAGCACCGTCAACACCAGGACTTCCCGCCACCCGCTCTTCACCATCCACATGGCTAAAGAGACATGCCACCACCGCCGCAATGCCACCCACGCGGTCCACCTTTTAGTATCGCCGCCTCGGTAATAATGGACTCTCCCCCACGAGGCGAAAGACACCACCATGACGAACCAACTCGACACGGACGGGGAGGCCGACGCCAGGTCCAGACCTGCCTAGTCTTGAACCATCTGACACTCACGGGGATGAGCTTTGCATGACAGCTTGCCGACCACCGGATCATGGCTTTCCTGACCCGAATACGACGCAGCCACAGTAGCCAGGGATGAGCAACTTCTGCCCCACCCGTCGAGAGCCAATGCGCGGCGGCCAGGGCCCGGTCGCACCAGATCGGGCCCACATCTGAGTCGCGAGACCCGACCGCCATGGGGTGCCGGCACCAATCCCTCACCCCGTGCCTTTTACCACCGAGCCACACCGCTGCAAGTGTCGGTCGTGGACGCCACAGTGTAGGTTATGTTTGATCTTGAAACCTACATTACCCCATAACTCTCTCTATCTCATCAAACTATATCCATGTCGCCTTCTAAAAATTAGAGCCGAGTTATATATGTGCATAATATTTGATATCTAAGGATTAAAGGTGTAAACATTGACATATGCCTCCAAACATTGACATATGCCATGGGTGCCGCCACAAATCCCCCACCCGTGCCTTCGATCATCACCGAGCCACACACCACCGCTAACACCGGCCGGGGACGCCACCGTCACGACCTCACCGGCCGCCGGGGCGAGAGCCGCCCAAAGCAACGCACCACCGCCTGGCCACGTCGTCCCACGCTGCCAGCCACTAGAGTGGGGAGAGGGGAGTCCGCCACCGTCGGATTTTTCCGGCGGCGTCGGGAAGGAAAGGAGGAGGGCTGGAAGCTCCAAGGTGCGGGCGCGTTGCCTGGCCGCTCGCCGGAGCGACGAATATTTTTTCTCCTCATCAATCATGAGGTGTGCATTCATATCAACGTGAAGCATGTACTACGTACCTCCGATTCATATCATATTATATGTGACGTAGTTTTGAATTGACCTTAGTTGAAATGCGACACTCAGACTAGGGAATTATGCGGGCAGAGAAATGTTTACCAGGGGACAGTGACTTACCCTGACTCTTGAGGCTTCCATGTAGTATTTTTGCGCGTCTTGGTGCTAAGAAAGATCTTCATCCAGCGATCAAATACGAAGATAGAAGCAAAAACATAAATGGGTCTAGTCGCGTAAAAGGATGATATTCATGTTTTTGAACCGCGCTGAGTTCGGCAAACCGGGATTCAAGCAATCCTCGATTATAGGAGTACCATTAGCACAACCATTAAGTTAAGGACTTAACACGAGCAAGCTTGACGATGGATCTATCATAGTTGGCGTTTGGGTAAAGTTAGGATACAGACCATTCCTGTCAAAAATTTAGTGCGTGCTATATGACATGGGGATCAAAATGAACGCCGAAAGTTCAGAAGTTGCAACAGAATATGGAGAAGCAATTTAGTGTTTACTACTCCTGCTTTAGTACGTTTAATATACTACAATAGCTAACTATGTACGTAATCATGTAGAAAAGTCAATCATAGACAGCTCACCAGAAATCAGCAATATACTTTTGCTTTATTCATGAAAAAGAAAATTATTTTTTTAGTATAATTAACCTTTCATTTTCCTGCAAGGTAAGCATGAAATATATATGAATTTAGCAGCAGAAAACATAAATATTTCCTATGTTGGATTACGACGGAAACATTTATAAACGATTGCAATTAGGGAGCACTAGTGTAGTAGTGTTGGAGTCAATACCCAACAGTCCATGAAAGCAAGAAGCACACAGAATAAATCTAATTAGTCGATTAAGATAGATCTAACTGGAAGCTTTACTCCAACCTTGCCTATAATTTATCTACCGCCTATCTATCCATCTAACATCTAATAATCTAATAACAAGAGGAGAAGGAAAAGAGGATTAGATCATGGGTACTCCACCACCTGTGTTAACCTGTGGGAGGACAAGCAAGCAACCAAAAAGAGAACATTTTGTACTTAAAGGATGTGATGGGTAAGTGGGTCTGTCTACTGACCTAAAAGGGGATGATTAAGTAAGTACTAAACACCGCTTAATCATGAATTAGAGTGCAACCCTAACCGAGGGCTCATAGTAAGGAAACAAGTGGCAAATGCACAGACAGCATAAGAAAGAAGTTCGTCAGCTAATTTGGAGGCATATGTCAATGTTTACACCTTCAATCCTCCAGGTATGAAATATTATGCATATATATAACTCGGCTCTAATTTTGAAAATGCGGCATGGGTTAACATTTGATGAGATATATAGGTGTGTGTATATATATATATATATATATATATATATATAGGTAAATTACTAAGGGCTCCTAGGTGCCCAGGCTCCTATATCAGCAACCGTAGGATTGATTGATTGTGATCATTAGGCTCTGAGACGAATCCGGGTATGGGAGCCGAAGAAAACCCGTTAGTACAACTTTAAAACTCGTTTCAAATTTGATCCGTGGGATTTTTTCCAAATAAACTTAATAAGCAATTAATGATGGCTTCCATTTTTATGTGAGTGCGTGATTCTTGCTATTTAATTGTCACCGTGAGGTTCCTTCCAAAAATGAGGTATCTCGGGCCCTATTTGTTTGTATGAGCTTTAATCATTCCACAACGATAGCTTCACCTGACTATCTACAAATCCACCGTCACGTCATGAGCAAGCTGGAGGAGTGCTTGGCCGAGGTATGTAGTTTCTTCCTCGCGTACATACCCTGTCAACAACCACTAATTGTTAGGTAGTATCGTGCTGTATCTGCAAATTCCAATGGTTATTTTTGGATTTAGAGTGGTCATGCAAATTGCCTGTGCTACTCTCTGCATGTGGCCGTGAGGACCAATTGCGTGTGTGCTGGAGAATTCGTGTGTCCGCCATAATCACAACAGTTTTGGTACTGAATTCTGAATATGCATACATATAGAGCTGGCTCTGCGTTGATTTTTTGTCATGTACATCGTGGCCGCTGCCACAGCCGGCGATGTCGGCGTCATTCAGCCAGGTATGTCATTGTCACCGCCATCACCTGCATGAGTCGTTTTCTGATGTTGTCATCGATTTCTCCAACCCAGATTTGGTTTTTTAAAGTTGAATATTTAGTGATTTTATCACCGCCATCATCATACCTGAATATCCACATACTCCTGTTGCTTACTCTCTTTTTCTGGTTGTCCACACAGGATTGCATGGATAATTTCAAAACCGAGATTCTGATGGCGGACATCGTTAGATGAGAAGAGAATGTTGCGTGTCACCCCGCTCGTTCGGGCAAGAACTGATGAGGCAATAAAAATTTGAATACATATGAGACGACACACATATGGATATAGGGTAGAACTGACACGATGTGTTGACTACAAATATCTTCCATGTTAAGAAATGTCTATGTAATAGTTTCAATGTTTTTGTTTTGGAACAATGTGCTCTACTAAGAGAGTTTTTTTTGTAATATAAGTACACTAAGTTTTCTTCTTAAATTTTCTATGGTGCTGATAATGATTGTTTCCTGTGCCCAAAACCAATTCTTCATAAAAAAACTGAGTATGCATCGATACCTATAAATATTTAACATACCCAAGATAATCACAATTTCGAAATCCGGATTTTTACCAATTCATGGTATTTACGAACTAAGTATGTGACATCAACATACGCACAACTCTGAGTACCGGATATTTATTTGAACCCAATTTCAGTTTTAAGTGGGTATAATACGACATGACTATGCAATATCCACAAACACATATAAGCACCTCGACGGCGCAAGCCGAAAGCGTCCCCTTGGCCGTGACGAGCTCATAGAACGCCCCACCTCGCCTCCGACTCGCCTCTCACATTTCATACTAGGCATCAACATAGGAACATACTTAGTATAGGCGCCTAACATACCCCCAATAAATGATCCCAATAAATGTATCGGCGCCTCCCCCATTTTTTCCGAGTTTCATGTCCACATGGATATAATACTAATGTAATACGCAACATACCTACAAATCTGGGGTATATTGCACATGACTTTACTTCAACCACATATCATACCCAGTGTTGGTTTTAAGTACAACAAGTTATATACGACATGAGTATGTGACACAACCATACCCGCAACACCGCATACCTAAGTATGTGACCCCAATATACCCACAACACCGTGTACCTAACTTTTTTAATTTCAACCGAAATTCAGTTTAAAGTGGGTATGTCACATGATATGGGTATGAAATCTATATACCCAAATAACATTTCTCGTCGGCGAGGGCTAAACCTGCCCCACTAGGCCGTGTTAGATACCGTCGGCATGGCACATGCGCATAGAGCAATGTCGCGCAGTTGACTAAGGTATGTACAACCTGACTATGTGATATCACCATACCCAGAGCACAGAGTATCGATTCATATATGACACTGACGACATAACATGTATATTCAAGCCGAATTATAATTTTCATTACATATCGTATGACATGATTTGCAATATCGATACCCCACATAGCATTCTCGTCGGCTACATCAAACAATCTGAGCCACGATATCCACAATTTAGGTAATTTAGAATTGTTAAGGCGATATGCTATGACCAGATTTTTGTCATGTTACGTGGCCAATGATGTCTACCTAAAATTCAAAAAAGACTTTATCCACAATATATTCACTTTTAACTAGGTATGATACGTGCTATTAATGTGACATTAATAGACAATTTTCTTTGACAGCACGTATCTTCTGTATCCAGTGCAAATATACTCATCACATACACGAATCTTGGGTATCCAGTGCAAATGATCTTATACCCAAACTAAGAATCAATCCGGCCATTAATGATAGACAGCTCGTTCGGGGTATGCATTTGAATACAACGTGTAGTGCACCAATTTAGTCAAAGATTTCCATCAGTATCACGATTAATCACCATTTATTAGCTGTCGTCAAATAAATGGCTCACATTTAATACTCCGAAATTAAATCCAAATCACATACCTACAATCACGTTCTGTAAACAAGGAAATATGAGTATCCTTTTGTGCCGGTCAAACAAGGCAACATAAATTTCAGATTTTCAAATTCTACTCTCTCTCCTTACGTACATAATATTTCCATCAATTGCCTATCCTAACGGGTTGACCCGGTAAACTACAATCCATTACGGAGTCTCTATCAGATACCTAATCGGACGGTCAAGATGCATGGTGCCCGGGCTCCTAGGTGCCCCAATTGAGCTTCCTATATATATATATATATATATATATATATATATATATATATATATATATATATAGGTAAATTAACTAGGGCTCCTAGGTGCATGGGCACCCAGATCACCAACCGTAGGATTCATTGATCGTGATTATTAGGTGGTGTGGGACGAATACGGGTATGTGAGCTGAAGAAAACCCGTTAGTACAACTCCAAACCCGTTTATTTGCATAGTCCCGCTGGTTTCAAAATTTTAAACCGTGGGATTCTTTCCAAATAAAATAATTGGCAATTAATGATTGATTCCTTCAATCATGCGCGTGCATGATTCCTGCTGAAAATTGATAGCCTGAGACTATTTCCAAAAATGAGGTATACTGGGCTCTCTTATTTATATGGGCATTAATCATTCCACAATCACAGTTTCAAACAGGCTATACACGAACCTACCGTCACGTAATTTTCTAGCTAGAGGCGTGCTTGGCTCAGTCTCATCGTTCATTCAATCGATTTGTGTGTATTAAGGTATGCGATTTTCTTTCCTCGCGTACATTCTTAGTGATCTGTTCATGTACGTCCTTACCCTTTGCCACCGTCGGCAATGTCGGCGCCGTTCATCGACGCTGTACAACTTGAAAGCATCAGTTCGGCAAGGAAACTTGGCCCACGAAAGGATCTATAATTTCTTAGTAGTTTAAATAAATCCATGGTCTGCCGTCGTGGTCTGTAGGGTATCTAGCATTTGTGACGTTTTTTAATCAATTGTACTGGAATTATTAGCATATGTGTACAAACTGAGCAAGATTGATTAGTTCACAAATTTAATTTTTCCTCCCCTCGATCCAGGTGTGCTTATCTTGTGGAGAGAATCATGATTTGGTCTGATCTAGACATCTGAACCGGGTTACTGAACACTCGAGAAGAGTTTCATGCTTTTTTTTCTTTTGAAATGTGCAATCGTCAGATATATTGTCGTTTTCCAATGTTACCATCGTTTATCCAGATCCACGTTCCTTCAATACCATTGTTTTTAAAATGCAGGTATCTCAATGTCGAGTCTACAAAAGTCGGCTAGTGCAAGAACGAAATACACATCTCTTGCTGTCTGAGGCAATAATATGTTCCATGGAGACCACGACGGTAGACGATGACTTTATGGATCCACCTCCCAGGTTTAACATACCACTGGAATTGCTATGCATATGAGGCGACACACCTATGAACATAGGGACATAGGGTAGAACTGAGATGACGTTGGCTATGATTATCTTCGATATTATTAAGAAATGTCTATGTAATAATTGCAATGTTTTTTTTGGAACAATGTGCTCTACCAAGAGAGTTTTATGTAATGGGTATAAAAAGTTTCTACCACGTTGTAAGCTTCTCGGAGGCGCTAGCCAAACGCGTCCTCTTTACCGTGGCGAGCTCATATAACGCCATGTTGTGCCTGCGCTCATACATACTACCTGAGTATGTGATACCAACATACCCACATACCGTGTACCTAATGTTTACTTGAACCAATATTCAGTTTAAAGTAGGTATATTAGACGATATGAGTATGAAATAGATACACCGAAATAACCTTCTCGGCGGCGAGGGCTAAACACGCCCCACTAGGTCGTGTTATCTACCGTCGACATGACACGAGCGCATAGAGCCACGCCGCGCATCCTACTAACCCATCTAGCGACCGGTTCCGCACTACAAGATAACAAGTTTTATTTGTTGTGGCATACAATCTGAGTATGTAAGCTATCAACATACCAACCTGATGTTCGCGCCACTGACCTCAAACCTTAAACACACTTCACCATGATCATAACCGGAAAGGTTTGGGCTTGGACTCAGGGTATCGGCTGTTTTTTTCGTCAAGTCTTAGGTATAACATGATATCTACGACCTGAGTATGTGAGACCAATATACCCACAACATCGTGTACCTAATGTTTACTTGAATCTTAATTTAATTTAAAGTGGGTATATCATACCATTTGAGTACGAAATGGAAACACTCTGAGTATATCAATAACCTTCTCGGCCGCTAGGGCTAAATGCGCCCCACTACACCGTGTTGGCTACCGTCGGCATGGCACGAGGCATATAGAGCCCCCCCCACCCCCAGATATTTATTTGAGCCGAATTTCAATTTTAAGTAGATATCATACAATATGACTATGCTATATCAATACCCCACATAACCGAATGTTATATGACGATACTCACAACTTAGGGTATCAATGTTATCCAAACAAATTTTGAATTTTAAGTGGATATGATACGACCTAATTTTGTTACACGAAACTAAGGCCAATGATATCCACTTAAAATTCAAAAAGACTTTATTCCGTAGAATATTTATGTTTTTAACTAGGTATATATGATACGACGTATTAATGTGATACTAGTACACCCGACTGTTTTTCGGCAGCACATACTACTAAATATGTGCTTGTCGCGTACACTTACTTGGGGTATCAGCACATACGATCACATACCCAGAGTAGGAATCAATCCGGCCATTAATGCTAGACATCTCGTCCACGATTCTGGGTACGTATATGCATTTCAACCGAACTAACTGTTTTTGAACAAAAAACCGTGTGGCGTCAAATATTTCCACCAGCATCACATTTAATCACCTTTTATTAGCTGTCGCCTGTTAAATGGTCAGCATTTAATACTCCGAAAGTCTGAACCATAACAGACAGTACCTTGAATTACGCTGGGTATACAAAGGAAGTATGGGTATCCTCATATTAGTGCCGGTCAAACAAAGCAACATATGTTTCGGATTTTGAAATTCTGCTCTCTCTCTCTCCTCACGTATATAATGCATAATATTTTCTTTAATTGCCTATGCTAACGGGTTGACCCGGCAAACTAAAATCCACTACGAATGCTCTATCTAGATACCTAATCTAACGGTGATGATGCATGGTGCCCAGGCTCCTAGGTGCCCCAATTGAGCTTTCTATATAGGTTAAATGGTTTCTACTCCCGGGTGTAACTACATCCATATCTCATATATCACCATACGGAAGTATTTGTCATACTTTATCGGTTTGAGTATGTTCATATACTATATCTAAGATACCCCAAAACAAGTTTCACGAAAAAATTGCAACTGTCCTAATATTTTACACTATATACTCGAAATACCGTCATATATGGATATAAAAGAGAAGTATGTAGAATTTTTTTACATACTATCTAAAAAGAAGTATCTATAGTACTAAAATAGCATTATATACTACATACTACATGTTACATACCTCCCGGTATGATAGATACTACATACATGTGTGAAACACACATGGGTGTAGTTACATCCGGGAGTAGTATGAATATGTTATATATATATATATATAGAGAGAGAGAGAGAGTGTGTGTGTGTTATTGGGTAATGTAGGTTTGAAGATCAAACTAGATCTCGCTGTCAAATGCAATATTTCCATCTACATAAGATACGTTGTCGTCAATTTGGTAATGAAGTCGCAACTAGTAGGAATCTCATTCAAATTCATTGTGCTTATACATGATATATAAGAGTTACTCGGTCTCCTCTAGCTTTCTTGATATATTGGTTAAAAAGAAGCTAATTAGTGTAGGCACGAACCATCATCTTCCCACCAATAAGCTTGTCCAAATCCCTGGGAAACCGAGAGAACCCGTATCGACACATCTGTATTTGTTTTGAAGATTCTTCTGCTAACTTAGCAAGGGTTCCTTTTGGGGGGTTTAATTTAGGCCAGTTCACATGCTCATGGTAGGTAGTGGTTGAAAGGATGTGTTTACTCTTAGTTGATTACTAAGAATGGAACCTTAAAAAGGCATGGATATATTCCTTTACGCATGCTTCCCAGTTCCAACGCACTAGTTATCGCAGGCTCCTCAGCGTGTGTTGTCCAATTGAGCTGCTGATTTTTAGCAGTACTTCCTCAGCATCCAACTAGCAGCTATAATGCATGTAAGCAGTAAGCTTATCTAAGGATCATTATCCACTACACCTGCTTGTTCATCTATCTGTCAGTGTACATAAGTAATATTCTTTCTATCGCAGGGCATACTCCACCAACTTTCGAGATCTTTCTTTTGTGCAGAACAGCGGTCCTGAACTGAAATATATACTAAGAAACAGAGGACGTACGGCGTGCATGATTGCAACCATGAGATGTGAGATGCCAATGCCCAATTGGCGGCAAAGAAAAAGTTTAAAGATGCCAAAAAAGATTATCACGTACTGTTCCAGTCGCCTTGGAGCCTTCAAAAGAGATTTGGCCCTATCGCAGGAGGCTACCAAATGCAGCCTGCAGGAATGTGCGTGTGCAGCAGCTAGCTGATGAGAACTCGTGAGTTTATCAGCCAAGGCAGCAGCACACAGTTCAGTTACCAGAGACCGTTTCTGTTTTCATTATGCACAAATATTTATTATTTTATTGATAAAGTGATTTTATATTACTTAATAGTTTAAGATTTTATTGAAATATTACTAGAATGATTCTGAATTTCATGAAAGTGTCCATGCAATGTGCACGGTGTGCAGTAAATCCGAGAATCTACATGTGGAACGTTTAGCAGGGTGGTTGTACACTTGTACCTCCAGCGCAGGGTGGTTGTACACTTGTACCTCCAGCGCACGGTTACATGTAGGACGATGATGTTTCAGTGGGAGTTGATGTTCCTGTCGACAGGGAGTCGTTTATGATGACTTCGTCAATTTTAAGATTTGTTCTGCCGGCTTAATTTTTCGGAGGTGTTCATAGAGGTGAGTGCATGTTTTGTGAACGTCTACTGTGTACTGTGTTTCCCAAAAAGTATGCAGCAAATCCAAATACCGTTTGTGACGGTAAACCCTACTGACTACTGTCATTGGTTGGGAGCTCGTCTGCGTTGCCACCGATGGAAACGGGCCAGGTCGGGAATTAGCGAGAGGGGAGTAGAAGGGGTACGCGTTGCGAGGATAACGGAAATCACTAAAAAAAGGCTTCCCTTCGCAAAGGGAATTTTACCCTCGGTCTCGTGGTGACAAGTGTCGCTTTCTGTTTGTTTTAGTCTCCCATGATTGTTTGCATGTCCGCCAAGTGTCGCTACCAGAATAAAAGTGGGAATGATGATTACATACGGGAGAGGTGTGAGGACAGTTTTGAAGGGGATCGAGTGCAGAAAACAAAAAATTTCCTAGCAACGATATCCTTAAAACATGCCAAGATCTATTCTATGCAGATATAGTAGTACGAACGGAGATCGGAATACATACCCTTGTAGACCGAAAGCGGGGATTACGTTCCCGCACAAACGTTGTCGATGAAGACCGACGAAGCCGACCTCAAGGTCGTGTAGAGGAAGCAGACCTCCCAGCACCGCTAGCGCAGCACCTCGCAGGGCGTTACACACGTACGGTGGAGACGACGGCCTCCGAAACTCCAGTCCAGGACGAGCAGCGGAAGACTTGGACCGAAACACCAGCAGCGCGGCAGCGGGCTATGGTGGAAGAGATCCCCCTCTCAACTCGGCGCAACTCCGACAAAGGGAATCACGAAATCGAGAGAGAATTGGGGAATTAATTGGTTGAATTAAAAGGCCAGGGGTGGCCCTCTATATAAAGGCTCCCGGGAGGGAGCCAACTTGCTAACCAGGCAATGTGGGACTAACCCCACATGCCTGGTTCGGCCAAGCACAGCAGCCGGCCACCTGGTGGGCCCCTTTTGGCCCACCTAGGCCGGCCATGCTCCCCCCCACCAAATTCCCTTAGGGATTTTCCCCCCATGGGCCTTCTTTCCACCAGAAGGCCCATTTAGGAAAATCAGCCTTAATAAATTCGAAAATAAATATATAAAATCATATTTGGACATTAATTACACTAATTAATATCAAACATATTATATATAATTTATTCTAGCTCCGAAAACTATTTCGTCGCTGCCCGATCTCCATCGGACCTCTCCCGGGACGTTCCCGGTGATCTCTTTCCTTTCCGGTTGTCTTGTCGAAACCCCTTAAGTGTGTTACCCTAGCGGTTCGATATAATAACAGGTACGATCGAGACTCCTCTCCGATCAACGACTAACTCGTAGGCCTGGACCCCATGAATTAATCCCTGTGATATAACGAATGACTTTCATCTATCAAACCTGAACGTAAAGTCTTAAACCTTTTGCCATAGCGATACTTAGCGTGTCCGAGCGTCGTTCATAGATATCTCCATATCTAGCTTGACCTCGTTACCGACAACACTATCTTCTACTCGTCTATGATTTCATGTCTCCGTGACCTAGTCACATGCTTGCAAGCTCATTAGACATAATCTCACCGAGCGGGCCCTAGAGTATCTATCCTGCTATGCGGACTGGCAAATCCCGCTCTTGACCCCTCGTCTCAACTACTCCTTTCCGATACGCAAAAGTATCACCGTTATTGTCATACTAATTAAGATACGACGTTTGGTGCAATCAAAGTATCTTCCAGGAATAACAATAAGAGTTGGTCTCACGGTCAAAGGCGTAATGACTACGTCCTACGAATATGGGTATGTCCATCACATCGTTCTCCAACGATATGACTTCCATTGCCGACCGGCGCCATGCCCTATGATCGGGAAACCTCGATCATCGATCGCGCAACGAAACTAGTCTTAGTAGAGGCTACTAGGGACCTGGTTGTTTACGCATCACACCCGTATTAATGTTTCCGCTTAATACGGTTACATCATGACACAAAAATGTATTATGAACAAACGAGATATGATAAAGAAATACACTTTATTAATTGCCTCTAGGGCATATCTCCTTCAGTCTCCCACTTGCACTAGAGTACAAATTAATCTAGATTACAACTTGGTAAAAGCCGGACACCCATAGCATCTTGGTGTTTCACGTGCTTGTCAAGCGGAAGAGGCTTCGTCAGGGGATCTGCCACATTCAGATCCGTATGCACTTTGCAAATCTTCACATCGCCTCCTTGTACGTACTGTCGTATCACATGGAAGCGTCGGAGAATGTGTTTGGCGGTGGAGTGAGACCTTGGCTCCTTGGCGTTAGCAATGGCACCCGTATTGTCGCAGAAGAGGACCACGGGGTCTTGCACGCTCGGGAACACTCCAAGTTCAATGATGAACTTCCTCACCCACACAGCTTCATTCGCGGCTTCGCAAGCAGCAATGTACTCCGACTCCATTGTAGATTGTGCGACGATGGGTTGCTTCCCACTTCTCCAGCACACGGCGCCCCCATTCACCTTGAACACATAACCTGTCTGTGACTTAGAGTCATCGGGGTCTGAACAGAAACTTGCATCCACGTAACCTATTACGCCAAGTTCTTCATCGCAGCCACCATAGACAAGGAACATTTCCTTTGTCTTATTGAGATACTTAAGAATGCTCTTAACAGCAATCCAATGCGCCATTCCAGGATTACTCTGGAAACGGCTTGTCAAACTTAGAGCTAATGCCACATCAGGTCTAGTACTTAACATTGCATACATAATCGATCCTATGGCTGAAGCATAAGGATGTTTAGTCATATCGGCCTTATCCTGTTCCGTTACCGGACACTGTGCCTTTCGCAATGTTTTATTCTTGATAACCGGCAGAGAACCCTTCTTTGCCTTCTCCATACCGAAACGCTTCAGTATTTTATCAAGATAAGTACTCTGACTCAACGCTAATAGACGTCTTGATCTATCACGATAGATTTTAATGCCTAAGACGTATGCAGCTTCTCCTAAGTCCTTCATGGAAAACTTACTGTTTAAATAATCCTTCACGCTATTCAGAAGTTCCACATCATTCCCTATCAGCAATATGTCATCTACATATAGTGCTAAGAACACAACCGAGCTCCCACTCATTTTCTTGTAAATGCAGGTCTCTTCCAAATTTTGGACAAATCCAAAACCTTTGATTACCTCATCAAATCGAAGATTCCAGCTCCGAGATGCTTGCTTCAATCCATAAATGGAGCGCTGAAGCTTGCATACCTTGCCAGCATTTTCTGGATCGACAAAACCTTCCGGTTGTACCATGTACAACTCTTTCTCAATGTTTCCATTTAGGAAGGCTGTTTTGACATCCATCTGCCATATTTCATAATCGTAATAGGCAGCAACTGCTAACAAAATCCGAATAGACTTCAGCATCGCTACCGGTGAAAAAGTTTCATCGTAGTCAATCCCATGAACTTGTCGGAAACCTTTTACGACAAGCCGAGCTTTATAGACGGTCACATTACCATCAGCATCAGTCTTCTTCTTAAAGATCCATTTATTCTCGACGGCCTTGCGCCCTTCGGGAATATCCATCAAAGTCCACACTTTGTTATCATACATGGATCCTATTTCGGATTTCATGGCTTCTAGCCATTTCTCAGACTCTAGACTCGCCATTGCCTCCTTGTAGTTCGTAGGTTCGTCTTGTTCAATTAACATGACAGTGCAAACCATGTTGCCATACCATTCTGGTGCGATACGAGATCTACCAGACCTACGAGGTAGAATACTTTCCTCGACAGTTTCTCCCACTCCATCTGTGGAGGACGTTTCCGGAACAGCTTCCGTTGCGCCACTCGGAATCTCGAGTTTAGGATCAACGATCTCATCGAGGTCTACCTTCCTCCCACTTACTCCTTTCGCGAGAAACTCCTTCTCTAGAAAGGTACCGGTCTTCGCGACAAACGTTTTGCCCTCAGCTTGGTTGTAGAAGGTGTATCCTACGGTTTCCCGCGGATATCCTACAAAGACGACTTTCTCCGACTTCGGTTCGAGTTTGTCGGGCTGTAGTTTCTTAACATACGCCTCACAACCCCAAACCTTCAGAAACGATAACTTATGCTTCTTGCCATACCATAATTCATACGGTGTCGTTTCAACGGATTTGGACGGAGCCCTATTTAAAATGAATGCGGCTGTTTCTAACGCATAACCCCAGAAGGATACGGGCAAATCGGTAAGAGACATCATAGACCGGACACTATCCAGTAGAGTACGATTACGTCGCTCGGACACGCCGTTACGTTGCGGTGTTCCGGCAGGCGTAAGTTGGGGTACGATGCCACAACTCTTCAGATGTGTGCCAAACTCAAAACTCAAATACTCGCCACCACGATCGGATCGGAGGTGCTTGATTTTCTTGTTAAGCTGATTTTCAACTTCACTTTGAAATTCTTTGAACTTTTCAAAAGTTTCAGACTTGTGTTTCATCAAATAGATATAACCGTATCTACTCAAGTCATCAGTGAAGGTGACGAAGTAACGATAACCATTGCGTGTCGATACGCTCATTGGTCCACACACATCTGTATGTATGATCCCCAATAAATCCGACGCCCGTTCAACGAAACCTTTGAACGGTGTCCTGGTCATTTTGCCCATAAGGCATGGTTCGCATGTATCGAGGAATCCAAAATCCAACGAGTCCAAAAGTCCATCGGAGTGGAGTTTCTTCATGCGCTTTATACCAATATGACCAAGACGGCAATGCCACATATACATGGCGGTATCATCACTACACTTAATCCGTTTGGCTTCTATGTTATGGATGTGAGTACTACGATCGAGATTCAACAAGAATAAACCATTACTCTCGGGAGCATCAACATAAAAGATATCATTCATATAAATAGCACAACTGCTTGATACTGATTTAAAAGAATAACCGTCTTGTAACAGGCAAGACCCACTTATAATGTTTACACTCAACGATGGTACAAAATAACACTTATTTAAAACCAAAACTAATCCCGATGGTAGATGTAGAGGGAGCGTGCCGACAGCCACCACGTCGACTCTCGATCCGTTGCCGACGCGCATCGTCACCTCATCCTTAGCCAGCCGCCGTTTATTCCGTAACTCCTCCTGAGAGTTACATATATGAGCAACAGAACCAGTATCAAATACCCAAGTGTTGCTACGGGCGGATGTAAGGTACACATCTATAACATGTATATCAAATATACCTTGCTCTTTGTCGACTATCTTGCCAGCTTTCCTATCCTCCAGGTACTTGGGGCAATTGCGCTCAGGTGATCCGATGGTCACCACCATCTTCTCCAGATTGATTTCTAATTCGGCCACTTCGAGCATCTTCAGGATTTCCGACAGGGGTTTTGACGTCCCTTTCATGCCATAGTCCACGATGGCGTTCTTATAGCTAGGGGGCAGAGAAATCAGCACCCTATCAATAACCAGCTCTTCTGGGATCACACTTCCCAGATCATTCAGGAGCTGAACGCAGCCAAAAAACTTGGCTAAGTGCTCACTTATATTGCCGTGCTCTTCCATCTGGGCTGAGAAGAAAAGCACGGATGCTTCAAACCTCTCAGCCTTGACTTGTCGTGCAAAAACAACCATGAGTTCAGTGATTATCTCATAAGCACCCTTGTTCTCGAAATGGTTTTGCAGGTCAGCCTCCATGGCAAAGAGCATGCCACTCTGGACATAAGAAGAAATCTCCGCCTTAACCTCATGGACATTCCTTTCGATTTCTGAGGCGGTGTTTGGCAGATCACCTAAGGGGGCTTCAAGGATATAGGCCACCTTGTGGGTTTCAAGAATGGACTTCAGGTCGCGGAACCAGGACACGAAGTTAGACCCATCGGTCTTAAGCTTCTCTTTCTCAATGAACAGGGCTAGGTTAAAGGAGGGGTGAGACATCTATAATGGAATTTGCAACAACATAAGACTTTGTTCATAATAATTTTGAGTTATAGTATTTTTAGAAAATAACTAGCATAACTCCCACTCAAACGAACATCCCTCCTGGTTGTTTAAGCGATTACACGACCCCCATCCATTGCACCACCCCTCATCGTCAGAGCCGGCAGCACAACTTCAAGGGTAGACAATTGTTCATCACAACAACTCTGTGACTCATGCTCGACCTTTCGGCCTCCGTGTTCCGAGGCCATATCTGCATATGCTAGGCTCGCCACTAAAACCTCCACGTAACGCTTGTGCAACATGGATTACACCCACTGTATGCGAACGACGATATGTCTGACACCCGATCGTCACGGCCTGCCTCATAACGTAGAACTTTCTTGGTGGTGCTCGTTGGAGGAAGAACACTAGTGGTATTTTTGAAGGGATCATCTTATATATGACTACCGCCGCGTAACTAATATATACTAATATATATAATCACACAATATAAGATGCACACAATAACATCAAATGTAATGCGATGTGATATAGTCCATTGCGCCATGGTCTTCTGGGCGCCCGCAGTTCATAAACAATTTAATAAACCTACCTTGACCATATCACATAGCCCCTGCAAAATAAAGTTAGACGCTTCTACTTTATCTTTTGCATATTTTACGTGGCTTGGGGCTGTCGTAAATAGAACCGCTTCATACCTACGAACCTTATGACCACAACAACGATCCAATAATTGCATGTTTAAGCATCCCTTTCGGGCCCTCCATTGAAAATGCAAGACCAACTAAAGAGAGAGAGACAGACACCCGCCAGCCACAGATACGGTACAAGCCGTATGTCAGTAGTGGAACCAGTCTCGCGTAAGCGTACGCGTAAAGTCGGTCCGGGCCGCTTCATCAACTCGATGCCGCTGGAATCACAAGTGCACGCTAGAGGGTAGCAAATAACAGGAACGGTGCCCCCGTGCAGAACACGGGTTCTAACAGCGTACAGCTATATCTACGATAGATCGGCTCTGATACCACTGAAGGGGATCGAGTGCAGAAAACAAAAATTTTCCTAGCAACGATATCCTTAAAACATGCCAAGATCTATTCTATGCAGATATAGTAGTACGAACGGAGATCGGAATACATACCCTTGTAGACCGAAAGCGGGGATTACGTTCCCGCACAAACGTTGTCGATGAAGACCGACGAAGCCGACCTCAAGGTCGTGTAGAGGAAGCAGACCTCCCAGCACCGCTAGCGCAGCACCTCGCAGGGCGTTACACACGTACGGTGGAGACGACGGCCTCCGAAACTCCAGTCCAGGACGAGCAGCGGAAGACTTGGACCGGAACACCAGCAGCGCTGCAGCGGGCTATGGTGGAAGAGATCCCCCTCTCAACTCGGCGCAACTCCGACAAAGGGAATCACGAAATCGAGAGAGAATTGGGGAATTAATTGGTTGAATTAAAAGGCCAGGGGTGCCCCTCTATATAAAGGCTCCCGGGAGGGAGCCAACTTGCTAACCAGGCAATGTGGGACTAACCCCACATGCCTGGTTCGGCCAAGCACAGCAGTCGGCCACCTGGTGGGCCCCTTTTGGCCCACCTAGGCCGGCCATGCTCCCCCCCACCGAATTCCCTTAGGGATTTTTCCCCCCATGGGCCTTCTTTCCACCAGAAGGCCCATTTAGGAAAATCAGCCTTAATAAATTCGAAAATAAATATATAAAATCATATTTGGACATTAATTACACTAATTAATATCAAACATATTATATATAATTTATTCTAGCTCCGAAAACTATTTCGTCGCTGCCCGATCTCCATCGGACCTCTCCCGGGACGTTCCCGGTGATCTCTTTCCTTTCCGGTTGTCTTGTCGAAACCCCTTAAGTGTGTTACCCTAGCGGTTCGATATAATAACAGGTACGATCGAGACTCCTCTCCGATCAACGACTAACTCGTAGGCCTGGACCCCATGAATTAATCCCTGTGATATAACGAATGACTTTCATCTATCAAACCTGAACGTAAAGTCTTAAACCTTTTGCCATAGCGATACTTAGCGTGTCCGAGCGTCGTTCATAGATATCTCCATATCTAGCTTGACCTCGTTACCGACAACACTATCTTCTACTCGTCTATGATTTCATGTCTCCGTGACCTAGTCACATGCTTGCAAGCTCATTAGACATAATCTCACCGAGCGGGCCCTAGAGTATCTATCCTGCTATGCGGACTGGCAAATCCCGCTCTTGACCCCTCGTCTCAACTATTCCTTTCCGATACACAAAAGTATCACTGTTATTGTCATACTAATTAAGATACGACGTTTGGTGCAATCAAAGTATCTTTCAGGAATAACAATAAGAGTTGGTCTCACGGTCAAAGGCGTAATGACTACGTCCTACGAATATGGATATGTCCATCACATCGTTCTCCAACGATATGACTTCCATTGCCGACCGGCGCCATGCCCTATGATCGGGAAACCTCGATCATCGATCGCGCAACGAAACTAGTCTTAGTAGAGGCTACTAGGGACCTGGTTGTTTACGCATCACACCCGTATTAATGTTTCCGCTTAATACGGTTACATCATGACACAAAAACGTATTATGAACAAACGAGATATGATAAAGAAATACACTTTATTAATTGCCTCTAGGGCATATCTCCTTCAAGTTTTCCCTTTTATTTTTCAAAAACGAAATTTCAAAATAAAATATCTCGAGAACCGTTTATTCGAATTACGGACCTTTTTCACTTTTGAACTACTCGCGTCGAGGTTTCGACGAACTTTTTTTTACTTCCGGTTGTGTATAATTCGTACAACCTGAGTCTCTGGTTGTACATACAACCTGATTCTGTGAAGTTGTACGCCTGAGTCTGTGGAATTGTACGCATGAGTTTGTGTAGTTGTACGTACAACCTGAATCAGTGCAGTTGTCTGAGTCTGTGTAGCTGTACGCCTGTGTCTGTGTAGTTGTACGACTGAGTGTGTGTAGTTATACGACTGTGCCTATGTAGTTGTACGCCTGAGTGTGTAGTTGTACATACAACCTGAACTAGTACAGTTGTCTGCAGCGGCGGAGCTACAGCAAACGAGCTCCAGGGTGCACAGCTCTACAACGCTCAAGACAGTGTACAAAATTTCTGAGCAACAACACACCAAATTTTAAAAGTATGCACCCGTTTCAACCATATATAATTCTCCAAAATACATAAGTCAATATAATAGAGAAATGGCGATAACAGTGCTAATAAAATGGATAATCCATTGAAATTTGACAATATTGATTAAATAAGGTAAAATAGGAAATTAATGATAACATTGACTAACAAAATATGTCCTAATCCACCACTGGAAGCACAGCAGCTTGACAAAAACACCATCCGCTGTCCATAACCTATAAAATAGAAAATAGAACTGAATATGGAGAAACTTCAGCAAGAACCCAGACTAGAAAATGAAAAGATTAAATCAATCAAGTGGACAGGTTACCTTTTCATTATTCGAATTTGCGACCCCTCAATTTCATGAAACGATCAACCACCGGATCATTAGTGACTTTCTTCATTTCTTCCTTCTCCACATAACAAATAAGATCATCACTCAAACTTTCATCATTGAGGCGATTGCGTAAGTAAGTTTTCACAATCTTCATTGCCGAAAAACATCTCTCAACCGTGGCAGTGGCAACAGGCAGTACCAATACTAGCTTCAAAAGCCGATAAACTAAAGGATAACATAAATGTTTTCTTGTTTCAACCAGTATTCGGGAAAGATCAACAATTGTTTCTAAATTGGAGAATCTCTCATCAGATTGGACATCTGCAATGTAGAGACAAAGGTGATGACTAAGATCCGTGATTTCTCCAGAATCAAAGTCCTTGGGGTAGAGTCTAGCCAAACTCATCAAATTCTCTGAATTAAAATCATGGAATGAGTCTCTTGGACTTAAAGATGTGGACCAAACAAGCAGGTTAGAGGTGGTCTCATTGAATCGACTGTCAAGCTCTTGAACTAGCCAATCAAGAACGTCATTGAAACAATCCACTTGAAAATGGTGCTTGTTGGTAATTCCTGTTCTTTTCCTTTTGTTCTTTGGGTTAACATAGTCTTCTTCCATTTCCAGCTTTACTAGATCATGCTTATCACAAAATGCAAACACTTCATCAAGGAGAGGTTGCCATCCGTGTCCTCTAAGCTCACCCAAGTGACTTCTTGTTGATTTCACACAATGGATAGCATTCACTATGTCTTGATCCTTACGCTGCAGTGTTTGTGACAAGATGTTTGTTACTATTAAAGTAGTTAACATGAGCTGCAAATAGAACACAAAATCAAATGACTGAAAGTACACTAAAAGACCCAATGCTTGATCTCTGTTTGTTCTATCCTTGTCATCCTCTTCCACAAATTTTAACACTTTGACAATTGTTGGGAACAAGTCGACCAAGCTTTGAAGTGTTCTACAATGAGAGCTCCAACGAGTGTCCCCTGGCCTTTTAAGGGATTGCTCTTGGTTTAGTCCTTTCCCAGTTTCAAGTTGCCCACAACCTAAGGCCTTACTCAGTTCTTCGAGATTAATATCTCTAATCATGTCCCTCCGTTTAGCAGATCCACCCACCACATTCAATAAGGTAGAAATCATTGTAAAGAAATTACTAACGCCTCGGTGGTTCCTTACTACAGCCACAACAACTAGCTGAAGCTGGTGAGCAAAACAGTGGATATAGTAAGCTGTGGTACTTTCTCTCAAGATCAATGATTTCAAGCCATTGAATTCGCCTCGCATGTTACTAGCACCATCACAACCTTGACCTCTAACTTGCTTGTAGCTCAGCTTGTATGTTGCAAACAGAGAATCAATTGAAGACTTTAGGTAGGCAGAAGTTGTCTCTTTGACATGAACAAGACCAACAAAGCTCTCTTTCACTATTCCACAAGTATCAACATAGCGCAACACCACTGCCATTTGTTCTTTCCATGAGACATCTCTAGACTCATCAACAAGCAAGCAGAACACACCATGACCAATTTCTTGAAGAATAGACTTCAATATTTCCTTTGCAAAACAACCAGCAATATCTTTCTGGACTTCAGGACACAACATAACAGATTTGCTTGCACCATCAACCCTCAGAGCCTTGCGTAATTCTAAATCATGATCTGCTAACATATCATGGGTTTCTAGGAAGTTACCTTTGTTTAAAGAAGTCTTCGACTCATCATGACCACGAAACGACAAGCCTTGTTTCAGCAACAATCTAGCAACATCAACTGAGCCATTTACACGAGTAAAATAAGCAATCTTGGCAACCTCACTTGATCTTTGCAAAGCTACATCAATGTGTTGCTCTTGTTTTATTAAAGCATCACAATCTTTCATTGCTTGGTTGTGAACACTGTCAATACCACCAATATGTTCCTTTAGTCTAGAAACTTTGTTCCAACTATTCCAACCGTTGACAACAAATGCATCAAAACCAGCCCCTTTATTATTGCGGCCCCTAAATAAGAAGCAACAAAAGCAATATGCTTTATCCTTGGACTCACTATACTCGATCCAACTCCCATGATCGTCAAACCATGCCGGATTAAACCTTCTGTTCTTGTCTGCAATCAGCCTAAATGGAAAATCATAAGTGCGAGATTGGCAAGGACCATTATCCAGGTATTTTCTTCTGACCACATCCTTTCGATTAGGACGGTACTGATCTATACATTTTCTTTTGCCGGGATCGAACTGAATCTCATCTTCCCAATTCATGTCTGGCGGAGGTGAAGAGCCTGATGGAGCTTTCCTTTTCACTACAAACTGATCCATGGTGTTTGTTCTATCTCCTCTGCAATTTTATAAATACCATGCAATGCATTAGAGTTCAGTTCATTTGTGATTTGTGAGAGGAATTGCACAAATAAGCTACAAACACACCGACCGACTGACACAACTACACAAGAAATTAGTAGATCCAAATTGCTGAAAGTACCTCTTGCTCGTTGACAACAGTTCTCGTTGAGGATTTGGCATGGCCATGGCGTTGGGGAATTAGGGATTGGCTAATTGGGTGAGGGGCCTGGAGCACTCGAGCACGGAAAGAATGGAAGAAGTCCGGACGGCCGGACGCAGACGGCCCGGCTGCCGCTAGACGGGGGATTAGCTGTAGGCGTTGCCGCTCGCCGGCGAGCTGCGGTCGGAGACGATGAGGCGTGCGTCCTCGCCGGGAGCCTTGGTCGAGTTGGGGAAAAGGGGTACGATCGGAAATTAGGAATAGGCGGCACCGCTGCCGCTTTGGCCGCTCCGACTTCTCGAGTTCCTATCTCGCTTATTTGGTGCGTACTGGGCTACACGCTTCACAATTTTGGGCCGCAGGGGTGCACACGTTTTGGGCTCACGGGTGCACACACGGTGAAAATGAGATGCTATGTAAAGGAAAATGAAATCCACCCGGTGTCCTGTGCACCCGGTTGGCCTGCCTCAGCTCCACCAGTGGTTGTCTGAGCATGTGTAGTTATACGTCTAAAACTGTGTAGTTGTACGTCTAAGTCTATTTCCGTGTGCTTAATGTTGTATTTAATTTGTACAGCATGTGGGCCGTGGTACAACATGTGAGAATGCAATCTGCGTACACACGCATTCACATACAGAATGTACGCGGGGACTTCCTACGCGTACGATGGAGTGGAGCCAGAACGCACCGCGGGGGTTTCGGACGAGCGGAGCGGAGTCAGGATGCACCGCGGGGCTTCGTAGGAGCGGGCTGTTCGCGCGCGCAGCGGAGCTTTCCGATCTGAAACGTGGCGTGCTTGCTCTCGCTCGCGTCCAAAGTCCCCTTCGCGAAGCCTTCCCTCTGATTAGATTAGATTGATTAGATTAGATTAGGAGAAAAATTCACTGAACTTGTCCGACGCGTGCAGTTTTATCACTGAACTCAGGAAATGCCACTTGCGGGTGCTTAAACTTGTTCCGTCGCTGCACGTACGGTCACTGGGCGGTTTGACGTACGTATTTTGGCCACGTGTCGGCATGTTGCACCGTATTGGGGCAAGTCAGCAGGTCGGACTGTATCTAGGGACCGCGGCTGTGAGAGAGTGCGAGTGGGAGGGGCTTTCTGAAAAATGGTCTCGGGGTAAAATGTTGCAATCCCTAAATTCTCAATTCGCCTCTCCTCTGGGTCGTGGCCCATGGCGTGACGACGAACGTCTCCTCGACGATGTTGAGGAGCGGAGACACTCCGGCGGCATCGTTGCCGTCCATTGTCCACGTCCTTGCTTGCGCCGTCGGCCTCGTCGCACTCGGCCTCCTCCTGGTTGCACTCCTCCTCCATGGAAGGCGAGCGCGGGGACATCGTCGGCGGCGACCCGCCGGACGTGGACTGCCCGAGGCTCGGCTCCGCCGCCACCGCCGTGGCACCTGCGCTATGCCCGCCACCAGAGGGAGGTTCTGCCCGCTGCTGCGTGGTGCCGGCGAGGGAGTTGCGGTGGACGGGGGCCGGGTGGCTGTGCTCGCCGCCGGTGTCGGTGAGGATGAAGCCGTCCGGGTTGTCGCGGCAGCGCTCCACCATCTTCCTCGCCGTGCAGGCCTTGTCGGTGCTGCACCGGTAGAAGCCGCGCGGGTACGGCGAGTCTTCTCCATCGCCATTACCTCCTCTCTGTGGCCCGCGAGACCACCAGAAAGCCCCTCCCACTCGCACTCTCTCCATGTCGTGGTCCCTCCTATGCTGACTTGGCCCAATACGGTGCGACATGCCGACACGTGGCCAAAATACGTACGTCAAACCGCCCAGTGACCGTACGTGCAGCGGCGGAACAAGTTTAAGCACCCGCAAGTGGTATTTCCTGAGTTCAGTGATGAAACTGCACGCGCCGAACGAGTTCAGCGACTCTTCGTGAATTTTTCTCTTAGATTAGTGATACCCGGGGATATAACCTACACAAGAGGCGATTGCCCTGCCGCTCGTTCAGCCCATGAGGAAAACGATGACTACGCAATATGGTCGTTCTGGGCCATATGTCCAGTAGAAATACGCCCATAGATATTTTGTGGCCATCGTAATCTGCAGTGATTCGGCCCAAGCTACACCACTGATCTCAACAAATTTTCATCATATTTCGATATTAGGTGGAGGAGGCAAATTAAAAGTGAACTGTACAACCAAACACATAAGACGAGAAAATGGTTCCTCTCAATCATAAAAAAAACACATTTCTTACACATGTTCCACTTTCACTTAGAAAGATTATGAGAAGTGCTCCTCTGTCTTTTTGCATAAATTTAAAAGCACACCAACGGGTTTAGATGGGATCTAAAATGCCATAAGAGGAGTACTAATCATGTGGGATTAGCACCTCCAATCCCCTCCCTTAATCACAACCATATGTATGCTTTAAAATTCGTTAGAAGCACCTTGTTTAAATAAGATTATCCTTAATTAGTTAGAAGCACCTTGTTTAAATAAGAACCAAGAAAGTGAACATGTAACAACGAAGAGAAGAAAGTAGACAAAGGGACATATTTGAGGACGAACACCACCAAACGAAAAAAAATTAGGGATTCATTGGATATATCCTTAGTCAACGTGTGCGGATTGAAGGGGCATTTCTTCAGTCCATGTAGGAACCTCGTGGTTCAATCTTGTGATTCTTTCTAGGCTCACAAGTTTTTTGTTTTTGTTTTTAAACAGTATCTTTGAAAACGAAGCAAGTATCAACGGAGATACTATTGAAAGTTCTTGATTTCTTTGCTGCTTGAGAAAGGTAACTTGTTGTTGCTCCATATCAAGCTGTCTAGGCTGACAAGAAACGTGAAAAGTACAACTTATTAGACAAAGTCAAGCTATATAATCTAGAAATTTCTATAATTTTTCTTATAAGTTGATGCAATACAAACCGGTATTAAGATATTTTCAGAATATATTCTATATATATGTCTCACAAATATTAAGGTTATTAATTCTTAATTGTACATCGAAAAATGAGAAGGCGTACAATTATTTCCAATTTTTATTTTATGTAAATTTTTATTTGATGTACATTAAATTACAAGAAAGATACAAATTTATATTTGGTTGAGTTAAGTGTGACTACATATTGAGAATATATGCGCCAAAAAAGAAAACATATATACTATAAGATTTTAATATATAATATTTTTGTAATATATAATAAAACTATGTTATATTTAAATACGATAGTTTGATATAATTATATTTATTAATTAATTCGGCCCGTCTGAAATTATTTTGTACCGGCCCTGGTGAGGTGTGCCAAGTTTTGTTGTAAATCGTGACCAAAGTCGAGCATGATTTAGTTTTAGTTCGATCATTTTCCATTCCTGAAAGGTGAAATGAAAAAGTAAAATGTATCGTACATAACCGAACTTGTTCGTATAATTCACATTCATCAGGAAACATCCATTACGGTCCCTTTGGAGGCTCAATGTACGGTCGATGGCTATGGAAAATGTACATACTCGATGATGTGACGGGATTTAACCAATCAATATGATGATTTAAACGAGAAGAGTGGTTTATTGATAAAGTAATACAGTATCAAACGGCAACACGAGAGCTACATGGACCGGAGCTCGTGGGTCGGTCCTCCCAGACGGCTCGCTCGTGCCTCCCGCGCTCGCCGACGTGATCCGCTGTTACCGATCTGCACAACAGTTCGTCCTGAAGCGGTGCATGCCGGCCGCACGAGCACCGAAACATAATAGTGTTTTACAGTTTGAGAATTCAGAGATATGAGACCAGGGACGAATTCACAAGCCGAAGAAAATGTCATGGAATTATTAAGTTGAGAGATGCAAAGAAAAAAGAGAACATAAACTAAAAATGATGCGTACAATTAACAATTTGGAGTTTCTATATAGAAGAAGCTTAATTATTTATTAATCTATGTACGTACGGCTTGAAACGAGATTGCAATCTGAAAAACTCAATGCCACACCTTGTTGAAGCTAGGTTCAGGAAACTCTCTTGATCGAATAGAGGGAATAGAGGGTTCTTGTTCTTGAACAGGCTATCGCTGGCGCATATCCTCCTCCTACTCGAAACAGGCTTTCGCCCCGCTTTATAAATAAAACAACCGTTCACGGTTACAACCAACAAACCACAAGTAACAAATGTAAAAGACTAAACAGGTTTTGCTGGGGCACAGCGCAAAAAAGCCCAAGGCGCATATCCTCCTCCTCGCCCGCGCGCTACGTCAAGAAGAAATGCTTGTCCGTACTATGCCCGTGCCTGTGATGCGCCATGCGCGTGCGCCGTGTGCCTATGCCAGTGTGCGTGTGGCGTCTGTGCTCGTGTGCGTGGTGTGTGTCCGGCCGGCCGATGTGTGCCTGTTGCCGCCCCATGGCCTCAGTTCGCGCACCACTCCAGCCGTCCGGCGCCGCGGCCCAGCACACCGCGATGCCCGACAACGAGCCGCCGCGCGCCACAGGCTCCAGCCATAGGTTTCTGGCGTCTCCGACGAAATCCTACACTACCGTTTTAAGATTCGTACTCGCCACGTTCGAGATGTGGTCGTGCAGCGCTCTAGGAAACTGGAAGCCGAAGCTGGCAGCACCTGCTCGCACGGCGGCTCCGGCTCCGTGCTCGAGCAGCGGGGTGGCTTTGCCTACGGGGATTCCGTGCTCGCACGCGCTGCGCTTCGTGGGAGGTGGAAATTATGTTTTCCAAAGAAGGATGGAGGTATGGGCTTCCGGGATTTACACTCTTTTAACTTAGCCATGCTGTCGAAACAGGTATGGAGGCTAATTGATGACCCTACCTCGTTATGCGCTAGAGTATTATCAGCTAAGTATTATCCTGCTGGAGATATCTTACAGGCGGGCCCAAAGGCTGGATCCTCCTTCACTTGGCAAAGTATAGTTGCAGGTATCCAAACTTTTAAAAGAGGTTGTATTTGGAGAGTTGGTAATGGTGACTCTATTGACATCTGGAAGGATCCTTGGATAGCGAGTGGACCGAATAGGAGAATAATCACTCCAAGAGATGGATGCTTACTGACAAAAGTTGCAGAGTTGATTGACCCTAATATGGGTACTTGGGACCATCAGCTTGTTACTAATATTTTCCACCCTATTGATGCGAACCGCATTCTGCAAATCCCCTTAAACCAAGATGGTTTTGTTGATTTCCTAGCTTGGAACGGGACCAGAACTGGGATGTTCTCAGTTCGGTCGGCATATCATACCGAATGGAGGCATCAATTTAAAGGAGTGACGTGTAGATCCCTCATTAGTGCTACCCCTTTGGATAATCCAATCTGGAAAATTCTGTGGAAGTTGAAGGTGTCGGCAAAGGTCAAAATCTTCTGTTGGAGAATTTTGCATGGAATTATTCCTCTAAAAGCTATACTGGCTGGGAGACATATTGGGATGGATGATCAGTGCCCTGTATGCAGAACGAGCAGAGAAGATATTATGCATATGCTGTTCCATTGCGAAGGTGCGGCAATGATCTGGAGAGGGCTGAGTATGGATGGTTTAATTAATAACTATATGAGTCCAGGGAGATCGGGAGTGCATGTGTTTGAGTCCCTAATCAAGACGCAGACATCTACTGTTCCTGGTTTCTCTTCTATCCAGGTAAATAACTTGATTGCTACGGCAGCGTGGTACATTTGGTGGCTCAGAAGGAAAAAGTCTCATGGTGAACAAGTTCCACCGATTCATAATTCTGTTACCTCAATTCGGGCTATAACTGCTAACGCTGCTCGCTCAAATACTCCATCAAGCCCTCAGTACAAGTTGATGTGGACAAAGCCTGGAGGTGACATAGTAAAGCTAAATGTTGACGCAGCTTTCTCGGAGGAAGAAGAAGCAGGTGCAGTGGGGGCAGTCCTGAGAAATTGCCAGGGAACGTTTGTGGCTGCGACTTCGGTTTTCATACCGCATGTGCCTTCTGTGCATATGGCTGAGGCACTCGCACTGCGATGCGGCTTGACTCTCGCAAATGATCTGGGCTATGTCTCCATCGTAGCAGAATCAGATTCCCTGGAAGTTGTCCAAATGTGCTCGGGAGAAAATAGAATCTGGAGCGAAGCAACGGCAGTCTATGCTGATATCTTTGCAAAGGTTGGATCTATTGGAAAAGTCAATTTTCAACACTGCGGGAGAGAAGTGAACAAAGTTGCTCACAACTTAGCTAGGAAGGGTTTTATCTTCAAACAAAATTGTACCTGGGTCGATGAACCCCCTGACTTCCTCCTCCAAACTCTCCTAGATGATGTAACTATTATTTGATAAAGGCGGCAGGTTTCAGACGTACTCTTTCCCTTACCAGGGTACCTACGGGGACTGGAAGGGTTTTGATGAGGCGGCCTGCCGACCTAATATATGCTGGTTTAAAATTCAAAAAAAAAAAGTTATGTTTAGGTACATCCAATTTTTTATCAAGTTGAGACATACTTTATTAGACGGAAGGAGTATAAGGTATGATGGATGGGCTTTGTGGCTTGCGTGACGCTGAATGGATCGATCAGCACGAGCTAGTTATTCTCTCAGTTCTTTTACATATAACATGTTATATAAGATGTTTCAGATCCTCATAAAAATAGGTGAATATGAATATCCATATACAAGTTTAGACATATGTATGTGAAAAAGTCTAAACTGTCTTATATTAAAAAACAAAGGTAGTAGCTATGTGAGAGCGCCTCCATATTTGATGGATTCTGCTAGCACTTGGATCTAATTTAATTCAATTGAAAGAAGAAGGAGGCAGCTAGCGGCTGAGGAAGATGAACACGAAGACTACCGTTGGATTATACAGGGTACTAGACGATAAGCTTCGCCTCGCCGCCTACATGGCGTTTTCACACAACCGTGTCTGGTGCGGTAGACTTGTGTGTGCTTTTTTTTTTCCGGTATCGTTGTTTCTAGTTTGGAATCTAACCATGCTAATAAAGGGGTGATCTTAAAACCAACATCTCCTACTAACATAATAGGTACATTTCTTGTAGGATTATTCTACACATATAACTTATGAAACATAATCCAATGGAAATTTCATAAAATGTTGCCAGCACATCAAAATAATAGGCCAATGAAAAATTCCACAACGCAACTTGTACACTCTGCAACAATCACTTTTTACCTCCACATCAGTCCCAGCACTAGTAGGAAAAAGCTTATAGGTGGAGGCATTTTTGTGGCGCACCAAATTAAATGCGCCACAGAAAAGCATTTTTGTGGCGCATGGGCTCGGGTGCGTCACAGAAATATGACTTTTTGTGGCGCATCAAGTGGGGTGCGCCACAGAAATTGGACATTCTGTGGCGCATCTGGTGGGGTGCGCCACAAAATTCCTGCACTTTCTGTGGCGCATGGGGACCTTTTATGCAAAATCACTGTAAAAAAGACAAAATGGCCATAACTTTTGCATACGATGTCGAAAAAATGCGTTTAATAACTTAAAAAAACTAGAGAAAATTAGAAAAATGCCCACACCAGGGCTTGCCCGGTTAGGCTTTTTCAGATTCTCTAAATTCCTAAAGGAAAAAATTTATTTAAAAAAGATTGTTTTTTTCAGCAAAAAAAAAAAGAAAAATAAATTATGTGGCGCATGGGGCAAGGATGCGCCACAGAATTGTTGGCGGGATTCGAAATTTGAATCCCGCCGGCCGGGCCCCTTCTTCTCCCTCTCTTTTCCCCCACTTCTCCACCTCTCCTCCACTTCTCCTCTCCTCCTCCACTTCTCCTCTCCTTCTCCTCCATCTCCTCCATCCTCCTTCTCCTCCATCCTACATCCTCCTTCTCCTCCATCCTCCACTTCTCTCCTCCTCCATCTCCTCCATCCTCCTTCTCCTCCATCCTACATCCTCCTTCTCCTCCATCCTCCACTTCTCTCCTCCTCCACCTCCTCCTCCACCACCCCGGCGACCTTCTCCACCTCCGGCGCACCCTCTCCACCTCCGGCGACCTTCTCCACCTCCGGCGACTGACTCCTCCACCCCGCAACATACGGCTCCAACTCCGGCGACCTCCGGCTACCACCATCCTCCACCAACCTCCGACGACTCCCTCCTCCACCCACCTACGGCCATTTTCGGTGCTGCCTCTGACGAGCTCCGATGAAACGAAATTCCGGTGAAATTTGGGCGTCCAGATCTAGATCTGGCCGCCCTTTTTTTTGAAATTCAAAAAAAAATAGTGGCGCACCTAAGTGGGGGTGCGCCACTGAGATGTTTCTGTGACGCATGGTGGTGGGGTGCGCCACAGAAATATTTTTGTGGCGCACCGGGCGGGTGCGCCACATAATTATATTTTAGTGGCGAGAATTCTGTGGCGCACCAGCCATGTCCATTTGGTGCGCCACAGAATGTCAAAAAGGTGCGCCACAGATAAGGCTTTTCCTACTAGTGCAGCCTCTAGAAACCTAACCTAACAATAGAAATCACAATTTGGTGCAAAAGGTAAAATGCAGGCCATCCACTTTCTATTTACTGCAGAAAGAAGATGAATACCATCATGTTGAATGAATGAATCATATTGATCAATTCATCACAACTATTTTTTTCTTTTCGAAAAAGGTAATTCCGACCTCTCATCAAACGATGCACACAACCATTTATTAACAAAAATAATAGTTTCAGTATCTCACCCAAATTACATCTCAGAACACATGAAAGTAAAGAGATGCAACCCCATCCCATCAGGAAGACAAAAAAATGACTACTGAAGTCGACTAATATGCCGCCACGTGGGTTGGGAGAAAAAATCTCGTGCCACCGTAAATAGCCGCGTGCACCCAAACACCATGAGGTCCCGATGGCCCGAAGAAAGCAGGAATGCCCAAAGTTGGATCCAGTGCGCCGCCGAATGAATAACATGTAAAACATTAGAACATTCTTTCTTGTTCACAACTATTGACTATGGGAAAATACTAGTAGACTTTGTAATTGTTGAATTCACATGCAGAGAGGTGGAGTCTAAAGCTCAATGAGCACATATGATGCAATGTGATGGAATAACAAGTATTATAGTGCAAAGTTAATGTATGCATTTTACATGCATGAAGCTGATACGTCTCCAACGTATCTATAATTTCTTATGTTCCATGCTATATTATACGAAGTTATTACATGTTTTATATGCATTTTATATAGTTTTATGCATTTTCTGGGACTAACCTATTAACAAGATGCCACAGTGCCAGTTCCCTGTTTTCTGCTGTTTTTGGTTTCAGAAAAGTACTTAAGGAAATATTCTCGGAATTGGACAATTTCTTTTCTGAAGTCAGTTTTTCATCGGGAACGTTCCAGAAAGCCGAACACGAGACGAAGTGGGCCACCGAGGCGGCGCCACCACGTGCTCGCGCGGCAGCACTCCTGGCCGCGCGAGGACCAGGTGTGGGCCCCTCGGGGCGCCACCGACTTCGCCCTTTCGCCTACAAATACCCCCCAGACTAAAAACCCTAACACGGTGTTCATATTTTCCTCCACGGGTCCCGAGCCGCCGCCGTCGTCAACACCAATTCGGTAGAGATCAGAACTTCTCCCCGGTACCCTGCCGGGAGGGGGAATCGTCACCGGAGGCCTCTACGTCGCCATGACCGCCTCTGGACTGATGCGTGAGTAGTCTACCCTTGGACTACGGGTTCATAGCAGTAGCTAGATGGTTGTCTTCTCCTCTTGTGCTATCATGTTTAGATCTTGTGAGCTGCCTATCATGATCAAGATCACCGTTATGTAATACTTCATGTTGTGTTTGCTGGGATCCGATGAATATTGAGTACTAAAGTTATTGCTTCATAATATATCATGTGTGTGCTATTTAATGATCTTGCATGCTCTCCGTTACTTGTGTATGCTCTGGCCAAGTAGATGCTTGTGACTCCAAGAGGGGGTATTTATGCTCGATAGTAGGTTCATGTCTCTATTAAATCTGGGGTGGTGACAGCTACCTCTAAGGTTGTAGATGTACTGTTACTACTAGGGATAAAACAGTAGTACTTTGTCTAAGGATGATGTTACTTACTTACTTTACACACAGTGCTTAAGGCGATAATCTGTTGCATGCAACTTAATACTGAAAGGGGTGCGGACGCTAATCGGAAGGTGGATTATTAGTCATAGATGCGGTTGGAACGGTCTATGTATATTGTTGTAATGCCCGAATGAATCTCACACTAGACATCATAACGTTGGTATATGTATTGGTTTGCTCATCATTATTCTATCAATTGCCCAGCTGTAATTTGTTTACCCGCATGAATGTTATTATTATTTATGGAGAGACACCACTAGTGAACTGTGGACCCCGGTCCTTCTCTTTAATCTGATAAACCACAAACTGCAAACCTGTTACTTTCTGCAAACAAAACATCTTTCTTCCACACATACGTTTAATCATTTGTTACAGCAAGCCGGTGAGATTGACAATCTCACCGTTAAGTTGGGGCAAAATATCTTGATTGTGTTGTGTGCAGGTTCCACGTCACCTACGTCCCAGGAAGCATATTCTGGCGCCTTTACGTCGCAGATTTTTCTGGCGCCGTTGACACCTCGGGGGAATTCATTATTTCCTACTGGTTCGATAACCTTGGTTTCACAACTGAGGGAAACTTGCTGCTGCACTACTTCATACCTTCCTCTTGGGGTCTCCCAACAACACACCCACCGTGTGCATCAAGCAATTTTTCTGGCGCTGTTGCCGGGGAAATAAGAATTCCTTTGAAGACCTTCACACTCCTCCGTCAACTTCGTTGCCGGTGATTTGAAGATTCTTCTACGAGGGGAGTTTTCGCACTTCCAATCTTTTTATTTTGTTATTGTTTTGCTTAGTTTATTTTTATTACTGTCTTGTTTGCTTAATATCAAAAATACAAAAAAATTAGTTACTTGCATTACTTTGTTTATTTCGGTTTGCTATTTTATTTTCAGTTTTTGTTATTTTGGTTATTTCGGTTTGTTATTTAAGTTGCTAAAAATGGGTAGTCCTGAAGTTGAAGTTCGTTCGTTTAAACAACAAGGAGGAGAAAGTTTAAAAGATGCTTGGTATAGGATAAATGATGCTCATAAAAAATGCACTAAAAAGCACTCTACTTTAATCCTCCTTAGAAATTTTTATGTTGGTATCTCTAGTTGGTATAGATATGTTCTTGATACTCTTACAGGGGGTAACTTTCTTGGTACATCTGCTTTTGAAGCCTGCAATTTAATTGAAAGTTTGGTAGGGGCACCACCCCTTACTAAAAAAGTTAAAACTGAGATCACTTTGGAAGATATTATTAAAAGGTTGGATTCTATGGAGAAAACTTTTCTTGATAATACTAGCAAGGTTAATGAATCAATAGATGACATTAATGGAAGAATCACTGCTTTAGAAACTAGCAACACCCTTGATACTCATAATCATAGAATTGATGAATTAGAATATGCTATAGAGACCTTAAGTTCAACTTTTGCCTCTATTAAAACTAAGAAAGATAAGGCTTTTGTAGGAAGAGAGCAAAAGTTTATTTATATTCCCAAACCCAAACCTCCCAATATGACTAAAAGTGATGGTTTACATAATAGGACACACTCATGGATACCAAAAACACCTATTACAACCAACCATGTTTTGGAGGAAATTATTGGTGTTGATGCTTCATCTCTTGATAATACTTGAGTTTTGCTTTCTGTGCCTCGCTGAAAGGCGTTAAACAAAATCGCTTATGGGAGACAACCCACTTTTATTTCCTGTTATTTTATTTTGTTTGTGTCAAGGACTTGTCCTACCTCTGTAGCAATTCTTTTGTATCTTTATTTTATTGCATTGTTGTGTCAAGTTAAGCCTCTAGTTGGAAGTTGATGCTAAATTTGGATTGCTGTGCTGAAACTGTTTTCTGCTGTCCACCGTTAAATTCATAACTCTTTACAGAAAAATCGGATGGACCTGGGATTTTTTGTGCGTAATCCTCAGATATATATGCAACTTTCATTAGTTTTGAGTTTTCTGATCTGAGCAAGTTAAGTGCCTCGAAAAATTTCGTCTTTACGGACTGTTCTGTTTTTGACAGATTCTGCCATTTATTTTACAATGCCTCTTTTGCTATTTTGATTGGATCCTTTTATCCTATGAAGTATCAGTGGCTGTAGCTAATGTCCAGTAGCATTGGTAGCAATTGTGTTCCTACAGAATATCATAATTTTTCGTGCACTAACCCTCTAATGAAGTTTACTCTAAGTTTGGTGTGGAGGAAGTTTTCAAGGATCAAGAGAGAAGGATGATATGATGTGATCAAGAGGATAGTAAAGCCAAAGCTTGGGGATGCCCCGCTGGTTCATCTCCAACATATTTTAAGAAGACTCAAGCGTCAAAGCTTGGGGATGGCATCCCCTTCTTCATCAACAAACTATCAGGTCCTTTCTAGTGAAACTATATTTTAATTCCGCCACTTCTTATGTGCTTTTCTTGAAGCGTCGGTTTGTTTTTGTTTTTGTTATTTTCATTCTCTGAATAAAATGGATCCTAGCATTTCTTTGTGGGAGAGAGACACGCTCCGTTTTTTCTTATGAATACTCGTATTCTTCACTTATATTTGTTGAGTATTTTTCTATGTTATTTCAATGCTTTCTAGCTCTTGTTTTTCATGCATCTCTTGCTAGAGTTGTTAGCTTTATTATATCATACTCTCATATCTCATTGTTTAATTATTTGGAGAGTTTATCTTTAAAATAAGTTAATTGGTGTTTGGTTGAGAATAGAAAATGCTAAATGTGGTAGATGGTATAAAGAAAGATATACATGCTCTTATGGATTGTTATCTTGCATGTTGTGGTGCTTGGCAATTGTTTCGAGCACTCAAGTAGATCATGTTTAAGCTTTTACATCATGCAGTTAAAACCTATTAGTGAGGAACTACCGTAAAACTTGCTGAAATTTGGTTTGCATGTTTGGTATCTCCAAGGTCCAGATATTTTCTAGTTAAAGTGTTTGAACAACAAGGAAGACAATGTAGAGTTTTATAATGCTTGCAATATGTTTTTATATACGTCTTGTTGTCATAGTTTATACTTGTGTTTGCTTCAAACAACCTTGCTAGCCAAAGCCTTGTACTGAGAGGGAATGCTTCTCGTGCATCCATAATCCTTGAGCCAAAACCTATGCCATTTGTGTCCACCATACCTACCTACTACATGGTATTTCCTGCCATTCCAAGTAAATACTTCATGTGCTACCTTTTATTCAAAATTTATTATCCCTTATTTGTGTCAATGTTTATTAGCTCATGAGGAAGTATGTGGTGTTACGGATATCAACCTTGTCATTTGCTTTTAGACAGACTTTCACCAACCGGACTAGTGGCATATACACCGCTTATCCATTAACTTTGCAAAAAGAGCTGGCAAATGGGGTGCCCAGTCCCAATTAATTACAACTTTAACCGCTGCATTCTCTTCACATTTTTGCCCTGATCTAATCAGCCAAGCAATGATACTAGTTTTAAACTACATGTGTAAACAAAAGAGAAAAGAGGGATGATCTGCCCTTGGGTAGAAATAACGTCCTTCATGGGAGCCGCTCTTAAGAAAGTCTGGTTGACAAGGGGGTAGAGTGCCCATTACCATTCGTTGACAACGACAAACACCGCTCAAAACTTAGTTTTATGCTCTCTATATGATTTCAAAAACCTATAAAACTAAGAAGCTCTAGCACATGCTTGTATCCCTGCTTCCCTCTGCGAAGGGCCTATCTTTTACTTTATGTTGAGTCAGTTTACCTACTTCTTTCTATCCCCGAAGCAAACACTTGTGTCAACTGTGTGCAACAATTCTTATATGCTTACTTATTGCACTTGTTATATTTCTTTGTGTTGACAACTATCTATATGATATACATGTTCAAAAGTTGAAAGCCAATGCTGAAACTTATATCTTCCTTTGTGTTGCTTCAATGCTCTTTTTCTTAGATAATATTGCTTTATGAGTTAACTCTTATGCAAATCTTTTTGATGCTTGTTTGAAAGTACTATTCATGAAAAGTTTTACTTATATGATGTAGTTGTTTACTCCTTATCTATTTGTTAGCAAACTATAGATCATTGCCTTGAGTCACTTCATTCATAACATGAGCCTTACATTATATTATGATCAAGATTGTGTTTAAGCATGTCACTTCAGAAATTATTCTTCTTTTATCGTTCTTGCCTACTCGGAACGAGTAGAACTAAGCTTGGGGATGTTGATACGTCTCCAACGTATCTATAATTTCTTATGTTCCATGCTATATTATACCAAGTCATTACATGTTTTATATGCATTTTATATAGTTTTATGCATTTTCTGGGACTAACCTATTAACAAGATGTCACAGTGCCAGTTCCCTGTTTTCTGCTGTTTTTGGTTTCAGAAAAGTACTTAAGGAAATATTCTCGGAATTGGACGATTTCTTATCTAAAGTCAGTTTTTCATCGGGAACGTTCCAGAAAGCCGAACACGAGACGAAGTGGGCCACCGAGGCGGCGCCACCACGTGCTCGCGCGGCAGCACTCCTGGCCGCGCGAGGACCAGGTGTGGGCCCCTCGGGGCGCCACCGACTTCGCCCTTTCGCCTACAAATACCCCCCAGACTAAAAACCCTAACACGGTGTTCATATTTTCCTCCACGGGTCCCGAGCCGCCGCCGTCGTCAACACCAATTCGGGAGAGATCAGAACTTCTCCCCGGCACCCTGCCGGGAGGGGGAATCGTCACCGAAGGCCTCTACGTCGCCATGACCGCCTCTGGACTGATGCGTGAGTAGTCTACCCTTGGACTACGGGTCCATAGCAGTAGCTAGATGGTTGTCTTCTCCTCTTGTGCTATCATGTTTAGATCTTGTGAGCTGCCTATCATGATCAAGATCACCGTTATGTAATACTTCATGTTGTGTTTGCTGGGATCCGATGAATATTGAGTACTAAAGTTATGGCTTCATAATATATCATGTGTGTGCTATTTAATGATCTTGCATGCTCTCCGTTAATTGTGTATGCTCTGGCCAAGTAGATGCTTGTGACTCCAAGAGGGGGCATTTATGCTCGATAGTAGGTTCATGTCTCTATTAAATCTGGGGTGGTGACAGCTAGCTCTAAGGTTGTAGATGTACTGTTGCTACTAGGGATAAAACAGTAGTACTTTGTCTAAGGATGATGTTACTTACTTACTTTACACACAGTGCTTAAGGCGATAATCTGTTGCATGCAACTTAATACTGAAAGGGGTGCGGACGCTAACCGGAAGGTGGATTATTAGTCATAGATGCGGTTGGAACGGTCTATGTATATTGTTGTAATGCCCGAATGAATCTCACACTAGACATCATAACGTTGGTATATGCATTGGTTTGCTCATCATTATTCTATCTATTGCCCAGCTGTAATTTGTTTACCCGCATGAATGTTATTATTATTTATGGAGAGACACCACTAGTGAACTGTGTACCCCGGTCCTTCTCTTTAATCTGATAAACCACAAACTGCAAACCTGTTACTTTCTGCAAACAAAACATTTTTCTTCCACACATACGTTTAATCCTTTGTTACAGCAAGCCGGTGAGATTGACGACCTCAACGTTAAGTTGGGGCAAAGTATCTTGATTGTGTTATGTGCAGGTTCCACGTCACCTACATCCCAGGAAGCATATTCTGGCGCCTTTACGTCGCAGATTTTTCTGGCGCCGTTGACACCTTGGGAGAATTCATTATTTACTACTGGTTCGATAACCTTGGTTTCACAACTGAGAGAAACTTGCTGCTGCAGTACTTCATACTTTACTCTTGGGGTCTCCCAACAACACACCCACCGTGTGCATCAGAAGCCCACACACCAGCGACACACACGCTGAAGGCCCACACTCCAGCGAAACCCACCGGCGCAAGGCTCACAATCCAGCGACTCAAAATATCGCTGGCGCCCTGAGAAGCGGGCAGTGGCTTTACAGCCTTAGTTAATTTCACAAAACAAAACTATTCCCGCCGTTCATTGTTAGAAGACCTTTTTAGCTTTTTTCTAAACATTTAGTGTGTAGATTCACTCACATTAAAATATCTAAAAAGTTCTATATTCACTCCGTTTCATATTAGATTACTTCCATTTATTTTTTAGATAAAAAAGAACCTCGTCCCGGCTTTTCATTGCAAGCAAGGAAAAACCCCGAGTTCGGTACATGCAACATCAAGAACAGAAAATGAAAGCAATGAAGCTACAAGTTTTCATGAAAGCTAGAGTACTACTTATTACAGGCCAACTTGTGTCCCAGATAAGCTACGGATTTATATAGAGAAAGTCCCATGTCCTCACGCAGGCTAGAAATGCATGAGGCTAGAAGTGCTCCCAGTGTCCTCACGCAGTGGACATATCATCATATGGGTCACCAGCAGGGGCGACTCATGCTTCGGCTTCTTCAGTGGCTTGCCACCAGGGTTAGGCGACCAACACTCAAGCGGTGATAGAGGGCTGAGAGTTGATGCTAGCTCCCCCGGGGCTGGTTGGAGAGGAAGGGTGCTTGGGCACGTTAGAGGTTTGAGTTCCTCCAAGGAGGGCTGTGGGTAGAGTCAACTGTTCTCCAGCATCAGGGGACTCAATAAGAGCTTGTCCATTGCTTAGCAGAACTTGTCCATTTGAGGGATGGCCCGGTCCTTGACGAGAATCTTCCAAGCCTGGACAGAGCAAAGAATCCTTCTCATCACCTGTTTGATATTTAGCCACGAAACACCATTAAAGACCATGTCATTCTTGAATTTCCATATATTCCACATAACAGCAGCACATACAGAATTAAGTGCAGAATTTCTCTCATTAGATACCCAAAGCATGGCTACAGATTCATAAGAAGTGCCTAGTGAAACTGCAAAATTATCAGAAACGACAGTCCAAATGTTTCTAGCTACTACGCAATCAAATAGCAAGTGATGGATAAATTCTTTCTCAGAACAGAGAAGACATTCTTCAAGTTTGAGGACTGCCATTTATACAAAAGTAAATATATCTGGACTCGTAACACGTCTATATACATCCACTTTTCTATAAATGGAATACATCTAATTTGTAACGGAGAGAGTAATTGTGTACAAAGGGAGTATCAATAACCCAAAATGAAACCTCGGACATGCTATTTCATTTTGATAGCTTGGAGTGTGAGTAAAATTCAGCAACGACACTGCCCATGGCTTCCAAGCTGGCAGCCGAAGTCACTATGTAGGGGTATAAAAAACAATCCGGGCAATTCGCACGCGACCTTCGGAATACCAGGCATCGGAGTATAAACCCGGGGGCCGGAACGCGAGCTTGTACCTTTGTAGTTTGTAGCCTCCGGTTTTCCATCAGTCCCGGAATATCAGTCCCGGAATCATTCATTCCGGCCCCGCATAGAGAAATCAGGCCGGCCTGGAGGCACGCCCAAACACTCGTGCAAACGACGCACCCCATGTGTTATTTTCTCCATTCCGACAGGCAAACTATATAGGAGTATAAAAATCCAGAAATTTTGCTTACGACCTTCAATTCTCTCTGCGGATAGGCAGATACATGGCCAATTCGCGCACGGCCTTCGTTCTCGATCTTTCTCCCAATCAAATTATACAGGCCCCCTTGCAATCATACGGAACTCAAGGATGAAAACTAGAAGAGACAGAGGAATTTGCAACTTTGCAAAGGAAAGCTACTTTGAAAACACAGAGGATCGACAGGTGACCTCAGTGTTGGCTTGCGATCACCGGCTAGCTCAACGCAACGCCGAGGTGTCGCAGCAGAGTCTGAAAGTCAAGCGTGTGTTGTGGTGTCATCCTTGAGACGAGCGGCAGCCATGGCCCATGGCTGGAGCTGCTTCCCGACCTGGTCGATTGACGATTGAACTCACCAACCAACTTCACCGTGCAATGCACTTGTACTGCCGCCTCACGACACACTGGCCCGCCCATTCATCTCTCTGCAGCACCGGGATATCTATCGTGATTTGATTAGCTAGATAGATATGCAGATACATATATTGATATATATATAGAGAGAGGGATGCAATACACTCCATGTGCCATGTCCCATGTCCAGCTTAGCAACCAGAAACCGCCACACAACTAGTTGCAGCGCATGCCATCCCAGATCAAGATCAGCTTGCCTCCTGATAGCCTTAAAGCTTGGCTCCAAATGTAGGAGTAGTATCTCCAGGCCAATGCCGAGCTATAAATACGGAGCTAGCCTCGGCTCCCACCACACTCTTCACCATCACTCATCGATCAGCAGCTCAGTCTTGTGCAATTGAAACAACCACAACCAAACCAGAAGCTCAGTCTTGTTCGTTAGAACTTAGAAGCGCAGCGTGAGTTAGAAGGACTGAAGGAGATCAATGGCGGGGAAGCTGTACCAGCTCATGGCGAGGCTGCAGATGGCGCGGAGCCGGCCATCGTCGGCGGCGGATGTGCCGAGGGGGCACTTCGCGGTGTACGTCGGAGAGAGGCGCAAGCGGTTCGTGATCCCGACGGCGTACCTGAGGAACCCGTCCTTCCTGGTGCTCCTCAAGAGGGTGGAGGAAGAGTTCGGCTTCGATCACCCTGCCGCCGGCGGCCTCACCATCCCCTGTTCGGAGGGTGACTTCGCCGACATCGTCGGTGGCTGCTGCTCCGCAGCGGTGGATCACCATTAGCTGCGGCTCGTTTGACCACACCGGCGCCGGCGCATGCATCGGCCGGTCCAGCCATCGATATAATTACTAACTAGATTATTTAGGACGAATTCATTTTTCTCCATTCTAGCTGAGTATTGCGTTTGCTTGAACCCTGTAAATTATTATTGAAGGGAATAAGTAAATTCTTCTGTTTTTCCGAAATCGATGCTAATTTTCTCTTTAGCTGAGGATTAATTTCTATGGCGTCTGATTGAAACCCTGTAAATTATGATTGAAGGGGATAAGTAAATTCTGCGGTCCTAGCTAATCTCATCAAATTTCAGTTTCCTTTGAATTGACCTGATACTTTGTATTTGGCAGAGGCCAAAGATTTTCTTCCGGAGCATTGGCATCACATTATCCTGCGTCAATGAGGTAATATGGAGCGCACCTACTTAATCGTATTCAGTGTCAGCGGTTCAGTTCACATCTGAGCTCACTTCAAGCTTTTCTCTGCCTCACAGTATCAGTATTTTAGCTTTTTTAATAAGGCAGTATCACTATTTCACCACGATAATAACACGATTGTCAGCATTCGAGTAACTATCGGGTCTTAGAGCATCTCCACCGGGGGTCCAAAAACGCCCACCGGCGGCTCCCACAAAGACTCGCCCCGAGCGATTTTGTGTCCGACACCCCCAATAGGGTTTCCAAGTTTGGAGCCCCTCCTGGGGGTGCCGGACATCACCTCGGCCATGGCCCTGACAGCGCTGGCCCGCCCGTCATTCACACGACGCGTCTGTCCCGTGTTAATGAAGGCTGTGCAGGAGGTCGTTCCGCCGCGTTTAATGTCCAGGCGACGAGACGGCGCCACGCCTGTCATCACGCGTCGCAATAACGCCGCACCCGTTTCCCTGGCGGGCGCAGACCGAAGCTACGCGTCACAATAACGCCGCGCCGCTTCCAATGACGCAGACGGAAGCGACGCGTGCTGGAGTCACAGCGCCTGGCCGCGGCAGCGCCCAGCAGACGCTTCGTCGGCGTCAATGCGCGGCCAGGCGAAGTGGTGGCCGCGTTAATGCAGGCCACCCAACCCCGCTCCTCCGGCCGCCTTTAAAACCCGACGCAGTGCAGCCCTACTCTCCTCACACCAACACTTCTCCCTCCCTCTCCTCAGCCTGGGCGTTCGGTTTTTTCGGTTTGTTCGGTCCGGTCTATTCGGTCTCCGATAATTTCGGTTATCCAGAAATGCTAACCATATTATGTTCGGTCTTTTTGGTCTTTATGTATTCGGTTTTCGGTTTTTTCGGTCCGGTCTTCGGTCATGACCAAATTGACCAAATTAAGAAATGGCAGTCCAAGTATATATATTGGTAGGAAAAAAAATGGCAGCACAACACCTTTCGGTGGCATCACAAACCTGGAAATAGTGGCAGTAAACTTTGCACAAGTATATACAAAATTGATAGCATAACAGCATACGGTGACAACATAAAATGGTATCCCAACTGCATATAGTAACTCACATCTCACAAATCTGAGATAACGAACAAGACATCAACCACTAACAAAACCAGGGAGCAACGAAAAAAAAGGTGGAATGCTTGCTAGCATATAAATTCGGTCATTTGGTCTATTCGGGTTATCTAGATGTGCAGACCGAATTTCTAAACTAATTTCGGTCTATTTTAATATACTACCCAAATTTGTATTGGTCTTTTCGGTCTCGGTCAGTTCGGTTTCGGTCTCGGTTTTTTCGGTTTCGGTTTTCGGTCATCGGTTTTTATGCCCACCCTTACCCTCTCCCTCTCCCCCAAGAACATAGGCCGCCATGGCGGGCAGCAACGCCACGAGCAGCTGGAGGAACTCCGGCATCGCAACGAGGAGGCGGCGATGGCCAAGACGTTCCAGCGAGGCATGTGGCGCGAGGAGGCCGACAACGCGCCTCACTACGTGCTCTCGCTGGATACTGCGCGGCTGAGCAGACGCCACCAGCTACCGGTGGACGACGACGCCACCCTTCCAGACGGGTGGGTGAGGAGCTCAGCAGCCGTGGATCGCCGCAGCTCATTTGATCGCACCGGTGCCGGCGCATGCATCGGCCGGTCCAGCCACCGATATGATTATTAGATGGGCGTGTCTAGTCCTAAGTCGACTGAGAACGTACTAATTCTCAGTCGATCCACGTCGCGAAGTCAAGCATCAGATACTCCATGCTACCGACTCTCCCTTGTTTGTTCTTTACCTGGCCCATGCTGGCCGTACGGGCTTCTGTTGGGCTGATTGGTCTATTGTTTTTTCTGGGCCTATAGCCATATAAACCAGCGCTGCACTCAAGGATTACCATTTTTCTTTATCTTTCCACGCCGGTGTTCTTTGTCATTAAAACACAACAAATTCCTCTAGAAAAAGAGGATTGAAAATATTATAATAGTTCAGATAACCCAAATTATACAAATGGTAAGCTTTTGGAGCTAAAAGGGTAACAAAACTAATAAACCTTGGAACTAATCGATTACACTTTCTTAATGCATCATATATTGATTGAAAAAATCTCAGTCGCAACTCACCTGCAACTCGAAAACCATCTCAATTGTAGTTACTTGTAACAAGGAAAATAACTTATTTCAATTAGGGAATCTCAATTGCAACTCACTTGCAACCAAAAAAAACTCAGTTGCGACTTGCTTGCAAGTGGAAAGACCATAGTTACAACTGAAAATCTCAGTTGCAATCTACTTGTAAATGGAAAACCCCACTTTTGAAACTTAAATTCTCAGTTACAACTCATTTGTAACTGGAAAATATTAGTTGCAATTCACTTGCAACTGGAAAAAAAATCCTTAGTTGCAACCCACATGCAACTAAAAGCGGACCTACCCACCACCTCTGGTAGCACAAAAAACTTCTATTTCACTCGATCATTACTAGTAAAATCGACATTTCTTGTAGCAATAACAACACTATGCCTCTGGTAAAACTGTCCAAGGAAACAAGACAAATTATTGAGTAGTACATGATGAAACACCTAACTTGAGGATAAAACTGAAAGAAAAAGTGCATATACTAACCAAACAAAGACACAACGTTACATCGACTAGAACACTAACCCTCTCTCACCGGCCCATAACACGAAAGAAAAAATTGGTCCAAACAACACAACACACCAACTCTCTTAAAAGGCTCGAGCATAAATATAGCCTAACTAGAAAACAACATTCTGGACTACCCAAACATGCGCTCAAAAAAACATAGCGCCAACCCAGAATGCAAAACCTGCGAAACCTGCGCGCGCGAAAACAACAACACACTAAATAGCCCAACACGCAGACGCTGCACGCGACAATAAAAAGCAAGGATCACCACGATTCGATCCAACGGTTCTGGAGGTGACGGAGATTTAGATTAAATCTCAGGCGGCGCACTAGCAAATTCGGAATAAAAAATACGTTGCCACCTTGCAACTGGTCAAAAAATTCAATTAGAACCCACATGAAACTGGTCAAAAAATATCAGTTGCGCCCCACCTGCAACTGGACAAAAAGTCCCATGCAACCGATTTGCAACTAAAACATCTCATGTGCAACATACTACAAAACTGGATAAAATTCCAATTGCAAACCGAGGTGCAAGTGTAAAAAAGACCGGTTACAAATCGTCGTGCAACTCGACAAAAAAACTCAATTACAACTGAGTTGCAAGTTTTAAAAAGACCAGTTACAACCCAAAAAGACCGGTTACAAATCGTCGTGCAACTCGACAAAAAAACTCAATTACAACTGAGTTGCAAGTTTAAAAAAGATCAGTTACAACCCACGTGCAACTTGACAAAAAAACTCAATTACAACTTTCAACCCCACTTACAAATGGATATCCATTGCCACCAGGTTGCAAGCGAAAAATCTCAAAGGCAACCTCCCTCTTTAACATCTACTGTTTCAAATGGTAGCTCTCATGACCAAGAGAAATCGGAAGCCACACAGATGAAAAAATAAAAAAACAAAGGAAAAACAATTCAAAGAAGAAAAAGAAAAGGAGGAAAAAAGTGATAGGCCCATCATACAACACCTAAAGACGCAGCGACACAGGCCCATAAACTTCTCGTGCAGAGTTGACAGGCCGGCCGGCCGGACGCTCACGCGTACGCAGCTATTCTTCAGCGCTCGCGCCGAACGTTTACGGGAAAAGCACAGCAACACGAATCTTGAAGCACCACATCAAACGGTTAGGAGCGTGACTGAGATCTATCTAATTCTCAGGCGACTGAGAACTAGCAAATCCGTTATTAGATTATTTAGGACGAATTCATTTGTCTCTAGTCTATCTGAGTATTGCGTTTGCTTGAACCCTGTACATTATGATTGAAGGGATAAGTAAATTATGATGTTCACGTCTCATCACATTTCTATTTTTTCAAAACCGATGCTAATTTTCTCTTTAGCTGAGGATTAATTTCTATGGCATCTGATTGAAACCCTGTAAATTATTATTTTCTGACCGTAAAAACCTGTAAACTATGATTGAAGGGGATAAGCAAATTCTGCGGTCCTAGCTAGTCTCATCAAATTTCAGTTTCCTTTGAATCGACCTGATACTTTGTATTTGGCTGAGGCCAAACATTTTGATCCGGAGCATTGACATGACATTATCCTGCGTCAATGAGGTAATATGGAGCGCACCTACTTAACCGTATTCAGTGTCAGCGGTTCAGTTCACATCTGAGCTCACTAACCCACTTCAAGCTTTTCTCTGCCTGACAGTATCAGTATTTTAGCTTTTTTAATAAGTCAGTATCACTATTTCACAACGATAATAACACGATTGGCAGTAATCATTATTTCTTTGTCTACTCCAGATGCCACGCACTTCAGAGTTATACTTGTCACCGTAGAGGGTAAAAGCTAGAGCGGAATGTTTCAACAGGGTCTTCTCAAGATCCATGACGGGAGTCATTCAAGGTACTACGAACTTACATCAAAATGACGTCACACAGGACCCCTTCTAAATCTCAACAAAAACTTAGAAATTAGATAAGTTTTGCAATCTCAAAACTTACCTTCTTATTTTTTTAAATTTAGCAGCTTCTCGTATTATAAAACGAAAATCTCCATGATAGTCTGGATTCAACAACTACTCCGTACCTGTTTTTTGTAATATTTAACAAAACTTACAAATTTGTTTTTATCTAAGATCAAGAAAGTGATTGCACTTAAAACCTCATCATTACAATTATTTATTGTCTGAAATTCAATATAACTCCCGAGCTCATGTGATGCTGGTTGATTAATTATAAAATTCAAAAAAGGAAAACATACATCAGAAATATATAAAACAATCAAGGACAAACATATTCAAAAGTTCTACATACGTGCAAAGTTTAGTTAAGAAACAACATTTCATGTGCCATGTGACAAAAAAAAATCAGTATCCCACGTAGGATTTAAAAATGCCTTTTTAGAGTACAGATTTTGTTGTTTTGCATAGAGCACAATTATTTCTTTACGATATTTTGCACGTATGTATAATGCTTGTACATGTTTTTCTCTGATTTTTCCAGAAGTTTTTAACTGTTTATATCTATATATTCGAATTTTGTAATCAAACGGGAGGATGTGAGGTCGAGAGCCAAAACTGCTCTCCCTTAGAGCATTTTCAATAGGCGCGCTATATTCTCACGCGCTATAAAACCATTTTGGAGTCGTAAAACTGATATAGCGCGCGCGGTTGCCTCCGGCCGAACTCAGGCGCTGTAAAACTGGTTTTTAGCGAGCGCCCGAGGAAAACCGCTTCGCGGGATGCTGCAAAAATGCAACGCGCCATTTAGCATAAATAGGCAAAACACTACATATATATGATGCACATGAAATCCAAGATATCCACATGAAACCCAAGTTCATGACAACAAACATCAAAAGCTTGCACACTAAACAAAAAATCACATAAACAAATCAAACATCAATGTTTATTGCTCCATCCTTCTCCTCGTCACCATCCTTCTTCTCATCACATTCCTCGTCCTCATCGCCATCTCCAACTTTGCCTTCATCTTCGTTGAAAAAATGAACGGTGGTATGAACATGAGTGTAGTTGGATGATCTTCCCCTCGGTGCCTCAATCAACCCCTCTCCCTCCTCATCCACCTCAAATTCTTCCTCTTGGGATGCATGTGGCGCATAATTGGATCCAACATTCATAGTGGACATGAGTGTTTCATCGTCAACACTACAACCAACGTGAACACACATCAATACTACACTACTAATCATGTTCATCCAAAAATCCACCGGAAAAACTTCTTTTTTACCTTGCGGTCGTTTCCTCGAACACCTCCGGCGCAGCTTGAGGCGCAACGTTCTCCGACGACGCTAGCGCGTGGAATGTCGGCAGTATAGGCGGCTGGAACTAGTGAACTGGGCGGTCGGGGCGCTGTGCAACAACGGCGACGGGATTTGGGCGCTTTTCTTGGTTGCTGCGGCTGCACTCTTGCCCTTCTTCTGTGGACCACCAGCAGCTGCCGCCGGGCGCTTGGCGACGGCCTTCTTCCGCTTCGGCGCGGTCGAAGTGGGGAGCGGCCGGCGCGGCGGTTGGCCTAGGCGCGACAAACAACCCCGGAGTGGATTTCCTACGCCGGCGGCGGGTGCGTAGGAGTAGGGAGGAGTGGGGGGGGGGGGGGGGGGGGGGTGCCGGAGTAGCCGTCCATCGCGGGCGGCGGCGTGAGGCGGGAGGCAGCGCAAAAACAATTTTCTGCCATCAAAGTTAAATCGAAAAAGAATAAAAAGAACTAGTGAAAATATCCAACAAAAGGTGGTAACTAACAACATAAACATTATGTTGAAACAAAAAAGACTCTAATTTTTGGATGTATGGCACGCATACTTGTTGTCGAAGCTGTCACAATCGTGCGATCACTTTACCCGTGGACGACATATAACTACCATCGACGAATATACTGGAGCCAGATAGCTTCCGATGAAAAAGGGCAATTATGTCTTCCATGGGCACATGACTAATTGACTAGTTCACCAGAAGTATTGTAATTGTCGGGGGGCTACCCCCGGGTAGGGTAAAGACAGGGGTAAGATACTCGTAATTAGAATGGTAATTGTCCTTTGCCTGGCGCCAAAGGTCATATGAATCTTCAGGAGATAAAGGGACGCCCTTTGGAGGAAGCAGGGGCCAGGCTGTCTCCCCTGGTGATACTATAAATAGACCCCCAGCCCCTCACTCTCATTCAGGCAGAGGCAGAGATTTCTCCTAAGAACCAGCTTCTCGAAGATGTCTTTGGGAGCTAGCCTAAGACATCTTCGTGCAGCTGGGCCTAGGGGCATTCTCTTGTGCAATATCAGAAACAGGTGTTAGTGAGCAGGGTCCTGGGTGGCTCGGGCTATGAGTAAAGTCGGCTTGGAGGTATGTCGGAGGTATCCGACATACACCCGGCGCGGGAGTGGCTAGGGCTGGTGACACTGATAAACTAGCGTGGGTCGGACCGCCATAACCGGACCGACATAACCGGACTGACATAACCTGACCGGCATAACCATGTCGGCATAATCTCTCTGCTTATTGTGTGCAGGAAGGAGGTTCCGGCATAGACATGCCGGGACTCTGGAAGGCGGGCAGAAGAATGCAGACCCGACATATCCCTGCCAGGATACGACGGAGGATCCGGCATGACTAAGCCGGATAGTGCAAGGCCGTCCGGCATACCTTATGTCGGACCAGAAGTCAAGGGCAAGTACACTGCAAGGACACTGCCCCCTCTGACAAGGAAGCTAAGTCACCTCCCGCCTGACACGGGCGCGGGACAAAGGGTATAAGACAAGAGCGATTTGATCATTCCACTGTACTGGCAACTGACTGACAGGAGACAAGGCTTGGAGAAGACACGTCCTGTCTCTGACAGGGGATCCATCATCGCCTATACCGGCGGCGGCTACGGCAAGAGGCATTATGGCCTACCTCGACCTATGTCGGATAGCACGGCGCTAGGTCGTGGTAGGGGTGTCGACATTTCCGTTGGACAGTAGCCCTTGTCCGGTGGGGCCCGGAGGAATTAGGGTTCCCGGCCAACTCGGCCGACCCTCTATAAATAGCGCCATAACTCCTCCAGCGAGAGAGACACCAACGAGAGAGCCAAAACTATAGTCTCATTTACTGCTAGAGCATTTACTCCTGTCTCACTTGTAGTTCATCCTAGTTCTTACCAAAACAGCTCAAGGAGCTTGTAGATCTTGTGAGATACATATACAGAGAGGCAAGGCAGGAGTAGGGGTGTTACCTCCTCACGAGGGCCCCGAACCTGGGTATATCGTGTGTGTTTGTGGTTCTTTGTGGATTCGCTTGTGTTCTTGAGTGTTCTTGCTCGTTCTTGAGTGGAGTCAAGTCGGTTCTTGCTTGGTTCGTATTCTCCTTCGTGTGAGCTTCAGCAGCTTGCTAGCCCTCCCCGGATCCACCAGCGTCCATCGGCCCCACACATTAGCCATCCTATGGCATCTGCCGTGATACCACCACGACAGTTGGCGCCCACCGTGGGGCAGGTAGAGGCGCTGGCTGGTGTACTTATCCGGACGGGTTCCGTCATCCACTCCGACACGAGGGTCCTCTCCGGCCTCGTCGTCAAGTTCGGCGAAATGGAGTTCGTCAGCGACAACGCCGGCTGCTTCCGCGGCAGACCCTTCCCGGCCAACGGCTGCGTCATCGAGTTCGGCGCCTTCGCCACCTATGTCGCCACCGAGTTCGTCTGCGAGTACCCGGAACAGGTGCTCGTGGCCGAGGATCCCCCAGCTGTCTGTGCGGCTCGCGGCCGGCGTACCACTCGCCCCGAGAGCTGCGCAATCATGATGGCTGGCGTGACGGCTCCTCCGGCAGAGGAACCTGTCATCGCGCCCGTGGAGAGGTCGACCCGGAGAGCCAAGCAAGCACTGGAAAGGCAGGTCCAACATGGCGCCGAGACGTCTCGTGTCCCGGTAAGGACTGAACCTCTTAGAGAGACAGTAGAGAGGCTGAATGTGCCGGGGGCGGCCGAGTTAGAGGCAGAGCGGCTGAGCTTGCTGGAGGAGGCCGAGCAGTTAGCCGAGGTCCGGAGGGACTTCGACCGGGTCATGCGTGAGTATGACGCGGCTCATGGTTTATCGCCGGTAGGAGGCCGGCCGAACCGTGAGGCTGAGGTACGCAGAAGAGGCAAGGGCCTCAATGCCGAGATAGATAGGGATGGCAGGGCTGCATCCAGTGTGACTCCCAGCGTAATGTCGGCAGCAAGGCCGAATTACAGTTCTCCGGCCAAGACTCTCAGGGCTGCTGAGGCAGCGAGGGCCGAGTTATCCGGTCTGACCGGAGAGGCCCGCCGCAAACAGCAGAACCGAGTCAACGAGCTGGTGGAGGTGGCAACCCGGCAGAATGAGGTCTTTAAGAGGGCCCAAACGACTGTGGGTGGTTCTCAAGTCGTTCACTCAGCCAGAGCGGCCAGCGGCAGGTCCAGAGGACAAGCCTCCTCTCCGCATGTCGGGGGAAGTCAGAGCCGGAGTAGAAACTCCGGAGGGAATCAGCAGCTCCAGATGCAGACATACGACCCGGCGTATGCCGGAAAGCAGGTAGCAGGCCAGGGCAATGTTGGGCAGGCCCAGAGCGGAAGCCGGCAGGCTCCGAGTAATCGGAATGTCGGAAATGTCGACTCGGTTGGTCGCAGGCATCCACCTCGCTATCCGGTGCAGAATCAGGCCCCGAGGCGTCAGGCTGTCGGAGCGGTGCCACAACGGCAGGTGGTTGGACAGGGAGCCAGCCGATACGATGACGGCAACTCGGCAATGGCCAAAGCCGGGTATCATGCGTATGAGAGTGCTCTGGGGTCACGACTGGGAACTCGGCAGTTGGATCCAAATGATGACCGATATAAGCTGGATCGAATATATCGATCCGAGCTGATGGAGGAGCAAGGCCCACCTGGTCCTTCTTGTTTTGGGCCCAGAATCATGTCGGAGCAGCCTGTCCCCCACTTTCAGTTGAACAGGGGAGCCAAGACTTACGACGGCAGCACCAAGCCAGAGGACTGGTTGACCGACTATGTGACAGCAGTGCACATTGCGGGGGGAAACCGCCGGTGGGCGGTAAGATACATCCCGCAGATGCTTGAGGGACCAGCCCGGATCTGGCTGAACAACTTGAGAGAGGGAAGTGTCAACAGCTGGCTGGACTTCGAGAAAGCCTTTGTCAGCAACTTCTCCTGCACCTACAAGAGACCAAACCGACCTCAGCAGCTTGTGATGTGCAGGCGGAGGGACAACGAAACTGACCGAGAGTACCTGACTCGGTGGAGCACAATTCGCAATTCCTGCGAAGGGGTTGTGGAGGCCCAAGCCATTTCTTGGTTTGCGCAGGGATGCCGACACGGCTCCATGCTTTGGCAGAAACTGCAGAGGGAGATGCCGGCCACCTTGGCCAAGACAATGAGAATTGCCGACAGCTATGCTCTCGGTGATCCAATGCAACCTCAGCTGGACTCGGGCGAACCGAGTAGGAGGAACCCGGGGAACAACAGATCCGGACCGGGCAGAAACAATGACCGTCAGGATTTCGGGCACAAGAGGAGGGAGCCCGACTTTCGCTATGCCTCGCAGCAGGTGGCGGCGGTAACCGGGGAACAAGGCGATGCCGATAGTAATCAACGTCAGAAGACCAGCGGCCAGGCTTGGGGTCAGAACCAGGAGGTAAAGAAGACCTGGGCCGGGCAAAGGAAGCCCTTGACTTATGAGGAGATGTTGGACAAACCCTGCTGCTAGCACACCTTAGAGCCCAACCGACCGGCCAACCACACAACTCGGCAGTGCAGCTGGTACCAGCGCATGCGGCGAGAAGGTGCACCAGGGGGATCTCTGGTAACTGCCCCAGAAAGGCCCGCAGCTCCAAGACCGCCGGCACCAGTAAGTGGGGCCAATGCTGTCCGGGTTAATCCGCCAGCCCAGAGGCGACCACCGGCAAGGCCGGTAAATATGGTGAACATCCGGGGTAACAACAATGCCGGTCCTAGCAACCAGGGCCGGTACCCACAGGGCGATTATCAGGAAGCTCATCAGAGCTATGTGGTCTTTGTGACCGAGCCCACTGACAAGAAGAGTCGGCGCCAGCGCGCACTCGAGGTAAACGCCGTCATGCCGGCTGTGCCCAAGTTCATGCACTGGTCCGAGATGGAGGTCACTTGGAGTCAGAAGGATCACCCCCGAGTCATGCCTAAGCCGGGAGGCTACGCCTTAGTGGTGGACCCGACATTCATCGGGTCAAGTATCAACGTCCGGTTCAGCAGAGTCCTGGTCGACAATGGCAGTGCCATTAACATCATGTACAAGGACACAATGCTGAAGTTGGGAGTGTCCCTGAACATGCTGCTGCCGACCAACATGACCTTCCATGGCATTGTGCCGGGGGTTTCTTGTTCGCCTATGGGCAAAATCTGGATAGATGTGCTGTTCGGAACCCGGGAGAACTGCCGGACTGAGAGTCTTGAGTTCGAGGTAGTGGACCTCGAAAGTCCATACCATGCCCTGATTGGCCGACCTGCTCTGGCCAAGTTCATGATCTCGACTCACATGGGCTACTTGAAGATGAAGATGCCGGGTCCGAATGGCATAATCACCATCTCGGGCGACTACAAGCGCTCTATCGAGTGTGCTACTGTCGGCTCATGCTTGGCCGAGTCCTTGGTTATAGCCGAGGAGAAGAAGAGAATCCAGCAGATGGTGACGCTGGCCCAAGCCTCCCAACTCGGCGTGCCCGGGATGGCGAACCCGGAGCAGCATGCTTCCTTCCAGCCGCCAAAGGAGACCAAGAAGGTCGTGGTGGACCCGGCTAACCCAGAGCACCGGGTAATCATTGGCACAAGTCTGAACGGCAAATAGGAAGGCGAGCTCACCGACTTCCTCCGTGAGAATCGGGACGTCTTTGCATGGTCGAATGATGACCTTCAAGGAGTTCCGAGGGAGTTGGCTGAGCACTCTTTGTTCGTCAGGCCGGATGCAAAGCCGGTGAAGCAACCAACAAGACGTCTCTCGGACGAGAGAAGAGCTGCGATCATGGAACATCTAGCCGTACTGCTTGCGGCTGGATTTGTGATGGAAGTGCTGCACCCGGACTGGTTGTCTAACCCGGTCCTGGTAGAGAAGAAAAAGGATGACCCTCTCCTGGCCAAGGTGTGGCGTATGTGTATCGACTTCACCAACCTCAACAAGGCATGCCCGAAGGATCCCTTCCCGCTCCCCCGGATAGATCAAGTGATTGACTCCACTGCCGGGTGTGAGCTTTTGTATTTTGTAGATGCGTATTCTGGTTTTCACCAGATACCTTTGAACCCGGCTGATCAATTAAAGACTGCTTTTATTACCCCGTACGGGGCTTATTGCTATCGTGTCATGACCTTCGGGTTGAGAAATGCCGGTGCCACTTATCAAAGATGCATGCAAAAATGCTTGCATGAACAAATAGGTCGGAATGCGGAGGTGTATGTCGACGACATAGTCATAAAAACAAAAGAAAAATCCACTCTGATCGATGATCTAAGAGAAACATTCGCTAACTTGAGAAAATTTTGAATGAAGCTTAACCCGGATAAGTGTACTTTCGGTGTGCCGGCCGGAAAGTTACTCGGCTTCCTGGTGTCTAGCCGGGCTATTGAGGTTAACCCGGGCAAGATCCGAGCTATCGAGAGTATGAAACTGCCCACCCGCCTTAAAGATGTACAAAAATTCACCGAATGCCTGGCATCCCTAAGTCGGTTTGTAAGCCGGTTAGGAGAGAAAGCTTTGTCTCTGTATCAGCTCATGAAAAAGAGCAAAACCTTTGTATGGACACCGCAAGCCGATGCAGCTTTTAATGACCTGAAAAAGACACTCTCAAACGCACCAGTGTTGGCATCCCCATTACCCAAGGAGCCGATGTTGCTCTATATCGCGGCTACAAATCGGGTTGTAAGCGTGGTAATGGTGGTGGAACGAGAAGAAGGTGATAAGGTGGTGCAGAGGCCCGTGTATTATCTGAGTGAGGTGCTCTCCCTCTCCAAGCAGAATTACCCGCAGTACCAGAAGATGGCCTATGGCGTATATCTGGCGGTCACCAAGTTAAAGCACTACTTTCAAGAACATCCGGTCACGGTGGTGAGTGAGGCCCCCATGTCCGAGATCATCGGGTGCAAAGATGCCAGCGGCCGAATTGCCAAGTGGGCTATCCAGTTATCTCCATACGCCCCGGTTTACGAGAGGAGAGACGCCATTAAGTCGCAGGCGCTGCCGGACTTTTTGGTGGACTGGGCCGAGATGCAGTATGAGCCTCCCCTGCCCGACTTCAACTTCTGGAAGATGCACTTTGATGGGTCCAAGGCAAAAATTGGATTGGGTGCCGGTGTAGTCCTCACCTCACCGAAGCAAGATGTGCTGAAGTATGTGCTCCAAATTCATTTCTCGGCATCCAATAATGTAGCCGAGTATGAGGCACTGGTGCATGGGCTCAAGGTTGCTAAGGAGATTGGCATTCGTCGGATAGAGTGCTATGGCGACTCAGACTTAGTAGTGCAGCAAGTGTCGGGGAATTGGGACGCTTTGGATGCCAACATGGCGTCATATCGGTTCCATGTGCAGAAAATTTCCGGGTTTTTTGAAGGATGCGAGTTCAAGCACATACCCCGGGGAGAGAATGAGGCTGCGGATGTACTATCCAAGTTGGGGTCGTCACGGGACGCGGTCCCACCCGGCATAGCTTTGGAGCACTTGAGGAAACCGTCAATCAAGCCATCGCCCGAGTCAGAATCCATCTTTATCCCGAAGAGCTCGGAGGCAGAGGCCGTGCCCATGGAGGTGGATGTCGGGAGCATTTGGCTGAACCCGGGGACTGCGCAGAATATGTCGGCAGAGGTAATGTCAGCCGAACCTATGGAAATAGACGCCCCAATCTTCCCCGAGAGGCCGGTGCCGGGTTGGGCGCAGCCCATTATGGCATATATTGTGGATGGGACCCTGCCCGACAATGAGGTTGAAGCTCGGCAAGTAGTAAGAAGATCCAAGGCCTACACGGTTATCAACCAAGAGCTGTACAAGAGAAGTGTCACCGAGGTGTTGCAACGATGCGTCGAGCCGGAAGAAGGGCAAGAGATGCTCCTTGAGATACATCAAGGGGAGTGCGGTCACCATGCTTCCTCAAGGGCATTGGTGGCTAAAGTTTTCCGGCATGGGTTTTACTGGCTCACGGCTCTGCAGCAAGCGGAGGATATCGTCCGGAAGTGTGGAGGTTGCCAGAGATTTGCCCACCGGATACACATGCCGGCGGCAGCGTTGAAAACTATCCCCATCACTTGGCCGTTTGCAGTATGGTGCTTGGATATGGTGGGTGCATTCAAGCCGGCGCGAGGTAACATGACTCATATACTAGTCATGGTGGACAAGTTCACCAAGTGGGTCGAGGTGAAGCCAATTCGGAAGTGTGATGGTGCTACCGCCGTCTCGTTTTTAAAGGATATCATACTGAGATATGGTTACCCGCATAGCATTATCACCGACAATGGCACCAATTTTGCAGTAGGAGAGTTTGCTCGGTTCTGTGCTGAAAAGAGAATCCGGCTTGATGTGGCATTGGTGGCTCACCCGGAGGCAAACGGACAAGTTGAAAGAGCCAATGCATTAGTGCTTGCCGGCATAAAAGCTCGGTTGATAGAACCACTCCTGCGAACTCCGGGATGCTGGATAGAAGAGATACCGGCAGTGCTATGGGGTCTCCGGACCACACCCAATAGATCCACCGGGTACACACCATTCTTTATGGTGTATGGTGCAGAGGCAGTGTTACCAACCGACATACAGTATGACTCGCCCAGAGTGGCAATGTTCACAGAGACCGAGGCAAGAGAGGCCCGAGAGAACGATGTCGACTTGCTTGAGGAAGCAAGAGAATTGGCCCTATCTCGGTCAGCAATATACCAGCAAAACCTCCGACGCTATCATAGCCGGAAGGTGCACCCCCGGGTGTTTAAAGAAGGAGATCTAGTGCTGAGGCTAATACAGCGCACTGCCGGCATGCACAAGTTGTCACCGCCATGGGAAGGACCCTTCGTTGTGAGCAGAGCTCTGCACAACGACTCTTATTATCTTGTAGACGCACAGGAAGCAAGAAAAGGTGTAATGGATAAAGCGGGAGAGGAAACCAAACGGCCATGGAATGTAGCTCTGCTTCGTCCCTTTCACACTTAAGGGCACAGTGTATGTATCTCGGTCCCTTATGAATAAAATGCTGGCACCCCGAAATGATACTCGGGGACTGCCTTGTCCACGTGGTTATTCCCTCCTGATGTCTTTTGCATGTCGGCACCCCGGGGTGAGCTCGGGGACTGCCTTATCTTTACTTGTATTTTACTTATATTTTATTTCAGTTGTTCCCTTATTATCTGTATGCCGGCGTCTCCAAAGTAAACTCGGGGACTGCCTTGTATGTTTGTATATATTGTCCATGTGCCGAATAAGCTTTCAACCTTGCTTCAAAGTTAAGTAATGTATGCTGTGTAAAATAATCTTGTGACTCGACTGACGAACGCCCAAAGTGGTAGTCAAGAGCAAAGATACTGGAAGATGGTAAACACGAAAACGAACTCGGGGACTCGGTATAAAAGCAATTCGGTATATGTCGTGTGATAACTCGGTTTTTGATTATTTTTTCGTTATATCGGATACCTTTAAACCGTTACTCGGGCGTTTTCGAGTACCGTATACTACAGCCGTGATTTTGTGACTCGACTGTCGAACAGCTGTATGGTAGACAAGAGCAAAAATCGCTAAGTATAGTAAACGAGAAAGTAAACCCGGGGACTCGGTATAGAGAGATCCGACATAACATCATGCTTGTTCGATTCAATAAAGCAGAGTAACAAAATAACCTACGGAAGACTGTATATATTACATCTGCACCCGGCATTCCGGGGATTTAATAAGTTTGCCTCATGAAATGTTTAAGCAGTCGGGCCAGAGGGGTTTTCATCGGCGGGAGCTGTCTCGGCAGTCGGGGTGGAAGTTGACGCAGTGGCAGCAGCAGAAGATGTCTCCAAGGGAGTCGCAGGCGCGGTTTGTGCAGCGGTGCCGGTCGCTCCTGAATTGGCCGTGTCGGTGGCAACTGACTTGGTGAGGTCGGGTGCTCCCGGCTCGGTGGTGTCGGCAGCGACGGATGTGGAAACGTCGGCGGCAGTCTGCTCGGTGGTTATAGCCGCGCTCGCGGACCCCGGGGTCTTGTCGGAGGTCTCGGGGACTTCCGCCTCGCTCTCCGTGTCGGCGCGCTCCTCGGAATCAGATTCTTCTTCATCTTCATCTTCACTGGCCTCGTTGTCCTCGTCGTCCGAGTAGACGACGCCGGCGATGAATTCATGAGGGCGCGAGTACTTGGCCATATAGTCGGCGGCCTCTCGACGGCGCTGGATCTTGGCCGGCTCGGTGGTCCAGGCAGAGTTCTCGCGCTGCGTCTTGACGTGGTCCAGGTCAATCTCTTCGTACCAGGATAGTACAAAGGACAAGGCCTGATCCGCCCCGGCACGGGCAGCTGAGGATCTCCACTCCCGGAGTCGTAGCTCGGCCTTCTTCAGTTCTTCGGCCAACCCGGGAATATCTTTGGGAGGCTCGATGTCGGGCCACAATTGTCAGAAGACCGCAATGCCGGCATCAAGCAGTCCTAGGCCGATGCTTTTTAGGGGGACGAGGCGCGCGTTGAGAGCTATCAGATGATCCTCGACGTCCCACTCGGTCGAGATGGGACCGAGATGCGCTCTCTTACCCCGGGCCTTGTTGACTGCCTGGACAGCAGCGAGTTGCGAGTGCGAGAAGTACTCTGACGAGAAAAAAGCTATTGTCGAGTTAGAAGGCAGACCGGCATTAGAGAAGGCATGTTGGAAACCGAATAAACAAGACGGAAAAGGAAGCAGACTTACTGTCCATTTGCTGATTGATCCGTTGCAGCTCACCCAGCCAGATGTCACACTTGGCCGTAAGGACGGATAATTTTTCCTCGGCCAAGGCGGCGCGAGATTGGAGGTCCGTCACAACCTCCTCCTGAGACACAAGGACCTCATCCATGGCCTTCGTCATCTCGGCCTTCTCCTGCTGGGACTGCGCGAGTTCTTGGCGAAGTCGGTTTACCTCGGCCTGCACCTTTTCAAGTGCAGACTTATGCGCAGCAGCGACTTGGATTTCTTTTTCAGCTGGCAAGGTCGGCAAGCCGGGAATGTTAGAAGAGGAAGTAGGAAAAGAAGAAATATGTCGGTAAAGAATGGGGAGTACCTTGTGCCGCCTCAAGAGTCTTGTACTTCTTCCGGAGGCCACTGTGCTTGACGAGCAGCTTTTGAAACAGCTTGTTCTGCTCCTTGTTGCAAGCCTGAAATGAGGCAAGGCGTTGACACGTTTATAAGAAGATTCCCGCCGAGTAGTCTTCGCCCGGTCGAGTTTCGATTACTCGGCACGAATCTCGGGGACTAGGGGGGAGGTGTATTTAAGGGACTTACCTCGGCATCCCGGGTCATCCGGAGAACTGCGCACTGTAGAGTGTGCAAAGATTGGGCGATTTTCCCGGGGCCGGCTGGATGTCGGACGTTCGGGTCCGAGGAGGATACTTCGCTGGTGTCGGCAACATTCCAGTCCAGGTTGAACTGCTCCAGCGAACCTGAACAGTCATCACCCAGGATGAGCAACTCGGCAGCAGGAGGACCTTGGCCGGCAGTGGCCTCTAGCGTTTGCAACGCGGCTGTCTTGACTGCCACGCGAGGAGGAGGTACCACTAGGATTTTACCCGGAGGAACCTCACCTCTCTTATGATCCGTGGTCTTGCCGGTGGTCGCAGATTTCCCTGCACACTGGCCCGAGGCGGCCGACCCGGATTGCGTGATAATCACCTTGGAGGTGTTAGCGTCTGAGGGCTGCGGGCGCCTCTGTTGCTGAATCCGGATCGGTGGCTGTTGCTGTTGTTGCTGTGGCTGCGGCTGCGGTTGTTGTTGTTGCCGTTGCTGCGGATGTTGCTGTTGTTGCTGCTGCGGGGGGCGTTGTGTCGGTTGCTGTCGGGAACCTCCCGGCTGGGGGGAAGACGCTGCGGCTTGAGATCGTCCCAGTGTGGGGGAGTGGACGTCCCCACCGGATCCGACGTCCCGGTCAGAGGCCCCTCCATCTCTCCCGGGCGCGGCGCTGGCGGTCCGTGGCGGTGTGGCGGCCCGGCTGCTGTGTGTCGGGGAGCCTTCTGCGCGGGTCGACCCGGCATCCTCAGTGTTTCTCCGACCGTGGGGTCCGGCCGGGTTCAGCTTCAGTGGGGCGCTGTTTCGGGACAATTGTGTGTTAACTCGGAAGGCGCTGTTAGAGAAATTAGAGTAACACAAGGCAAGTAGGGTCGGGAAACCGGCTTACCCGGAGGAAGTCGGAGGACCCTTCTTCTTCTTGGGCGGCTTGGTTGCCGGCTTCTTGCCGATCTTGGCCCCAGCTTCAGAGCCGCCAGCATCCGACGTACCGGTGCCGGCTCGCTTGCGAGTTTCGGCTCGCTTCGTGGAGGTAGTGGCTGTCGGAGGCGCTGGAGGCGCGAAGTTTAGAGGAGTAGCGTCAATAACATCAAGGATCCGACATTCGTCCTCGTCGTCGTCGGACCACTCGTTGATGGGAATGGGGGCACGAGGCTTACCCGGGGCAGGGGCACGAGCCAGTGGAATGGACAGATGATCCTCGTCATCCGGATCTTCTATCGGTAGAACCTCCGGGACGGGAAAGTCCGGATGCCACTCTCCCGCGGCATGACTCTGATCTTCAAGGAGCTACCGGGCAAACCTCTGCGAGAGAAGAGAAGGAATATCATATCAGTAAAAAGATGGTTGCGGCATGAGGTTGTCGGAAATTTGCTTAGGTCGGTTAAGTGAGCGAGCTTACTTGTGGTGGAGGACGAGAGCGCGAGTAGGGCCTCAGCCCCCAGGTCCAATCTTCGTCCATTTCGGCCTGGGCGATGGCGTGGACCCGCCGATATACTTGCGCTTGGGTGAGCGTAAAGATGCTGACCCGAGTCGGGTCGTATCGGCCGCTCATATGGCAGATCTTGTGAACCCGGGCCTGGAGGGGGCAAACCCGGCGGCTGACAAATGTACATAGCAGGTCCTCGGCCGTGAGCTTGTCCTTGATCGACAGAAGATATTCATGAATCTCGTCGACCTCCGGGTCCGACATCTTCTGGTCGGAGCTCCAGTGAAGCTGAGCAGTGGGGGGGGGGAGCAATGTTGAACTCGGGTAGGTTGAGGAACTCGGACTCCTCCTCGTTGCCTTCAGCCAAGTCGGGGTTCCTCACGTAGAAGAAACTCCGTTGCCATTTGCGGCAGGACTCCAGGCCCGAGATCCGAGGGAAGTCGGACTCCCTCCGAGTAACTACAATGGCAGCCCCGCAGGCAGTCATCTCCTTGTCCTTGACACCTTTGTTGGGTATGTTCTGCTTCCGGAGTTGGAAATATTTGGACCAGAGCTTAACAACCGGCCAGAGGCCGAGGTATCCCTCCGAGAAGGACACGAAGCCGGAGAGAAGGGTGATGGCATTAGCCGGAAGATGGTGGGGTTGAAGGCCGTAGTAGTCGAGGAAAGAGCGGAAGAAAGGGCTCGCCGGGAGGGCAAAGCCACGCTCGAAGTGCGTGACGAAGACCACCCGCTCCCCGGGTTCGGCTTGCGGTTCGTTCTCTCCCTCGGGAAGTCGGCAAATGACCTCCTCCGGGATGCGATGAGTCCGGCGCAGCCAGTCGATGTCGTCTTGGCTCGCGTCGGAACCTTCCCATCCTCCCCGAACTCCCTCGGTACCCATGTCGGCGGTTTCGGAAGACATGTCGGAGCTGGCCTGCGGCATAAGCAATATGTTAAGTCGGGTGCACCGAGAAGAAGCATGTGGCATGTCGGCAAAGAGAGAGCATGGTCAATAACTCGAGTCTATAACCGGGGTAAAACAACCAAGATCTGACAGGGCCATGTAAAGGAAAAGTAAATGGTTCTAATGAAGAAGAACCCTAGCAATGCTACGGGAATGCGAAGGTGAAGTCTACAACCAAATCTGGCCAGGAAAGATCAAAGGTACCGCGGCCAAGACGAGTGTATCCAGCCCTAATCTATGGGTGAGATACCATGGGCGTGGGGTGTAGTTCATCCTCAAGAAGAACTTACGAAAAGGGTCGCCGTGGCCGAGCGTGAGATGAATCTAGTGGGGATCGAGAAGAAACTCACCGGAGAAGGCGGAGGTGCGGCGCGAGAGGTTCTCGTCCCGACGGTGGCGTGGCGGTTCCCGATCGTCGTCGTCGAGCTCTCCGGCGTGCAGTGCGTGCAAGGCGTGCGTCGCGGCGGCGGTTCGCTCGAGAGCGGGAGGGAAGCAGGGAAGAAGATGATGCGGAGGAAGAAGGAAAAATAACCCCGCCGCCGTATTTAAGAGGGAAGGAGGAGAGGCGGTTGCTAATTTTTCCCGCCCGTTGATTTCGAGCAGATCGTGGGATCGTGGTTGCAGCGGTTGGCGCGTATGGAGCGGTTATAGCCGCACGATCGGCCACACCAGGGGTTACAGAATAGGAATCGTCGGCGGCGGATCGGATGCGGTTGCTAGCCCGGGAATCGAGGAGGCGCCTCGGGGTCAAACTACTCGAGTGTCTGCGGGATATGACGGCTGGTGGGGCCTGCGCGACGTTTTCGGGACAGCTTGTCAGACCGCGTGGTGCGTTTCTCGGGATGGTGCAGTATGTATATGACACGTCTCGGGAGAAGATCTGAGAAAAAGATTTGTTGATGTCGGAGGTACCGGAACAAGAACCAAGGATGGCTGAGAGCTCAATATCAAACCGAGATGGCCATGTCGGATGATTTTACAGTATGTCGGGATAGGCATGCCGGAGTTTTCTTATCAGGCCGACATGGTGGTGTCGGAGGGCCTTAAAAGTGACCGACTTGAGCAAGTCGGAGCAATCGAGTTACCCGACATAGTTATGTCGGCTATCGGTACAAGGAAATTATTTGGTTAAATCTGATGCAGCCCTTCATCCAAGGCTGCAGGACTACACCAGCTTCGGGGACTAGTGTCGGGGGGCTACCCCCGGGTAGGGTAAAGACAGGGGTAAGATACTCGTAATTACAATGGTAATTGTCCTTTGCCTGGCGCCAAAGGTCATATGACTCTTCAGGAGATAAAGGGACGCCCTTTGGAGGAAGCAGGGACCAGGCTGTCTCCCCTGGTGATACTATAAATAGACCCCCAGCCCCTCACTCTCATTCAGGCAGAGGCAGAGTTTTCTCCTAAGAACCAGCTTCTCGAAGATGTCTTTGGGAGCTAGCCTAAGACATCTTCGTGCAGCTGGGCCTAGGGGCATTCTCTTGTGCAATATCAGAAACAGGTGTTAGTGAGCAGGGTCCTGGGTGGCTCGGGCTATGAGTAAAGTCGGCTTGGAGGTATCCGACATACACCCGGCGTGGGAGTGGCTAGGGCTGGTGACACTGATAAACTAGCGTGGGTCGGACCGCCATAATCGGACCGACATAACCGGACTGACATAACCTGACCGGCATAACCATGTCGGCATAATCTCTCTGCTTATTGTGTGCAGGAAGGAGGTTCCGACATAGACATGCCGGGACTCTGGAAGGCGGGCAGAAGAATGCAGGCCCGACATATCCCTGTCGGGATACGACGGAGGATCCGACATGACTAAGCCGGATAGTGCAAGGCCGTCCGGCATACCTTATGTCGGACCAGAAGTCAAGGGCAAGTACACTGCAAGTACACTGCTGAAAGAGCATTTTCCCTCATGTGTGGTTTTGGTAATTATATGACAATCTCTATGGACTAATGCTTGCATTGAGATATCTTATAGATCGTGTCCATGAGAATAGTGGAGTTCATGTGTTGGACTCTTGAAGCTTATTTGATGACCAAGGTTCCATTCCATGATGTATATGGTGGATGGTCATGTGTTGAAGTTGAGATGTGCAAGACCAAGAGAAGACTCTTGAAGATATCCTATGCTTGGTGCTTGCGATGGATACATGAAGACGGAGCTTAGCGAGACTCTCCCATTATGTGTATGGGGGAGTATTTGGAGAAGTCTTCATCAAGTATGTGCTTGGACGCGCAATCAAGAAAGAAGATCCACTTGAAGAGATCAAGATAGTCATCATCTAGCTCAAGTGGAATGCTCAAGGCAAAGGTATGATCTTGATAGGTTTTCTTTTCTACCGGTCTCATGTAGTTTGTGGAGACCGGGTTATAGGATAGATAGGCGTACTATCAAGAGGGGCTCTCGAGTGAGTAACTTGATCGCATATTTGTGGAGAGCTCAAACCTTTGCATACTTGGCATATCATATTTCTTGGTTCTTATTTGGCTTTTATCCATGTGAGGAATTAGAGCTTGGTTCATCTTCATGCCAAGCTCTAGATCATCCAAATCGGGATTTCATTCGTTCATCTTGTTGTATTTTGGATGTTGGGTTTTGGTGCTTGTCGTGTTCCTCATGACAAGCCCAAGTGCTTCGAAAACGGTTTTACTTTGGCAAACTTCTTGCGTTTTCGGTGGCGGAAATATTGCCGGTTCGACCATGAGGAAAGTCCCACACCTTGCCATGTGTGGTGACTTTGCTCTATTCATGGGATGCAATATTTCCACTTTTTGTAGCCCTGTGCTCGTCGCTATCTTTCCAACAAAGTTGGTTTCACCTCATTCGGAGTTCATTTGCAAAAGTTATAGCGGTTTTAGTTTGGCTGTTCTGAACCGGATTATTGGGGCCGGATATTTCGTTCCACCGGAATTTCCGGTTCCCCAACTCGTCCAAGAAATCGGCTAAGGAAAGAAGGAAAAGAGGTGCTGGACTCAACCGGAAATTGTGGTCGGATATTTTGATGACCCGGAATTTCCGAGTTGCCCTCAAAGAGCCTCGCGAAAACGGCTAAGGAAAGTTTGGTTTTGGTTCTGACTCCAGCCGGAATTTCAGCTCGGAAATTTCATGGACTCGGAATTTCCGGTTGACCGGAATTTCCGAGTCTCACTTATACCGGAATTTCCGAGTTTCGAAACAGCCAACGGCTATATTTCCTGGAGAGGTATAAATACCCCTCCCCTTCTTCTTCCTCAGCTAATCCAAGGCAGCACGTTTTTCCCCTCTCTCCTACTCCATTGTTGACCTTGGAAAGCTCACTTCCCTCTCAATCCCTCCATAGATTCTTGCATATTCTTTAGGGAAAGTTGAGAGGAGATCTAGATCTACAATCCTACCAATCCATCTCTCCTCTAAGTGAGGGGAACCTAGTGGATCTAGATCTTGGAGTTCCTTTGTGGTTCTTCTCTTTGTTCTTCCTCTCTTCTCCCCCCATAAGCATTAGTTGCTTTTGGTGGGATTTGGGAGTGAAGGATTTGACTCCTTTGTGGTTTCCTTTGTTCTTCCTCTCTTATTCCCCCATAAACATTTGTTGTTTTGTTGGAATTTGAGAGTGAAGGACTTGAGCACTTCGTGTGCTCTTGCCATTGCATTTGCATCGGTTTGAGCCCTCCACGAGGATTCGTGGTGGTGTTACTTGTGAGCTTGTTACTCTTGGGTCATTGGACCCTAGACGCCTTTTGTGGCCGGCCTTTTGTGGCCAAGACCTTTTGTGGTCAAGACCTTTTGTGGTCACTTGAGAGCCCCCAATTAAGTTGTGGGTGTGTGCCTCAAGACTTGGGAGCCCCCAATTAAGTTGTGGGTGTGTGCCTCAAGATTGTTGTAAGGGATTCGATCTCCGCCCAAAAGGGGATCAATAGTGGAAGGTGAACTCGCAACCTTCTGTGGTTGAGTTCATCAGGAGAAGAAGGTGAGCCTTGGTGGCGTTGCGGCTAACCTGTTGTGGTTGCGCACACCTCTCCAACGAGACGTACACCCTTTGGGTGGAACTCGGGAATACATCCTCGTCTCCGCGTGCCTCGGTTACTTCTATACCCGAGCTCTTTACTTATGCACTTTACATTGTGATAGCCTTCGTGCTTGAAGTCATATATATCTTACTATCACCTTGTTACTTGTATTGCTTAGCATAAGTTGTTGGTGCACATAGGTGAACCTAGTATATTTAGGTTGTATGCTTGCTAAAGTAAAACACTAGTTTTATTCCGCCTTTATCAAGCATACCGGAATTTCCGGTCCATCTTGACTCGGAATTTCCGGTTGACCGGAATTTCCGAGTCTCACTTATACCGGAAATTCCGGCTCCCCGGAAAAAGTTTTTAATCGCCTATTCACCCCCCCCCCCCCTCTAGGCGACATCTGTCCGTTCAACTGCCCCCTCTGACAAGGAAGCTAAGTCACCTCCCGCCTGACACGGGCGCGGGACAAAGGGTATAAGACAAGGGCGATGTGATCATTCCACTGTACTGGCAACTGACTGACAGGAGACAAGGCTTGGAGAAGACATGTCCTGTCTCTGACAGGGGATCCATCATCGCCTATACCGGCGGCGGCTACGGCAAGAGGCATTATGGCCTACCTCGACCTATGTCGGATAGCACGGCGCTAGGTCGTGGTAGGGGTGTCGACATTTCCGTTGGACAGTAGCCCTTGTCCGGTGGGGCCCGGAGGAATTAGGGTTCCCGGCCAACTCGGCCGACCCTCTATAAATAGCGCCATAACTCCTCCAGCGAGAGAGACACCAACGAGAGAGCCAAAACTATAGTCTCATTTACTGTTAGAGCATTTACTCCTCTCTCACTTGTAGTTCATCCTAGCTCTTACCAAAACAGCTCAAAGAGCTCCTTGTAGATCTTGTGAGATACATATACAGCGAGGCAAGGCAGGAGTAGGGGTGTTACCTCCTCACGAGGGCCCCGAACCTGGGTATATCGTGTGTGTTTGTGGTTCTTTGTGGATTCGCTTGTGTTCTTGAGTTTTCTTGAGTGTTCTTGCTCGTTCTTGAGTGGAGTCAAGTCGGTTCTTGCTTGATTCGTATTCTCCTTCGTGTGAGCTTCAGCAGCTTGCTAGCGCTCACCGGATCCACCAGCGTCCATCGGCCCCACACATTAGCCATCCTATGGCATCTGCCGTGATACCACCACGACAGTAATTAAGATTTTTTTACACTATTGAGTACTTAGTTTTTTACTCCATCCGAAAATAGATATCTTGGATTTGTCCAAATTTAGATATATGCATACGCTAATAGTCCACGGCTCTATGTACATTCGAATTTAGACAAATCTAAGAGGAGAGAGTATTAAAATCGGTTTCGTGACCCAGTTGGTCATTTAACGATGACTAGATGCTAGTATTGCTTTTGTCCGTAAGAAAAATATGTCGCATAATGCAGGGGCAAAAAACGTCTTCCTATGTCCCCAGTTAACACCGTTAGTGCCCAGTGTTTATTATGCAAGAAAAGAGTTACACTTGGTGTCAACTGTCAAATAGGGAGTAAACTTTTCTCCGGGGCCAAATACTGCACTGAAATTTTAAGGAAGTGTCAAATAAGAAAAAAAGAATCGACACATAATGTGCTGCCCGATTGATACTAAAATATCCTACCTACATAACTATGGGCTGATTAGTTTTGTCTGTAGAAAAATGTACCACTCATTGCAGTGGTGCTCTGCCCTCTCGCAACTTGCAAAGACTCCAACTGTCAAACAGTGCAACGAGCACATAATACATGATCTGCTAATTAACTAGGCGTACCATCTTGATCCGGCGTCGAAGAGACTAAATCATTTTTCCAAGCCTAAATACCCTAATCGGATCGGCATAGAAACCAGTTTCTACACTCCAAACCCAAAACTGCTCAATGGATCACTTGGACCCTTACCACCGATGGGATCTACTCGGTAAATTCAGCTTACAAGGCTCAATTTCTTGGCACTTCGTCAAGCCCCTTCAGGAACATTGTCTGGAAGACCTAGGGCCCTCCCAAATGGTTCTTCTTTACTCGGCTGGTTGTTCAGAACAGGCTGTGGACATCAGACATGCTGGTAATCAGAGGGTGGCCTCACCAGCCATTGTGCCAGCTCTAGAGATGCCAACCGGAGACGGCGAGACACATTCTTTCTGAATACCGTTACTACGGGAGAATCTGGGTGGAGGCCGCCATCTGGCTGAAGTGCCCTCCCTCATGTAGTGCCTCAACACGACAAAACCTAAGGTGACGGACCTGGCAGTGACGACATCCTCATCTCGCAAGGGGCTCAAGACGGCGATTACCCTTATCACCTGGGAGATTTGAAAGGAGCGCAACGAAAGAGTTTTCAACACCAAGTTCTTGCTGCTCAATGTCCTTTTCCAGCGCATCAAGAGCGAGGCCAAGAATTGGACCCTGGCGGGGGCTAAAGGGCTTGCGGATGTGAGCTGAATTAGTTTTCTTATATAATATTTTTTATTTTTGGTTTTGACCGGGTCTCATGTATGTTCCTTCTTTATCAATATATAAAAAGCAAAGTTTTTACCTCGTTTAAAAAACCCAAAACTGCACATTATATAGGCTTAAAATTGTGCAACTTGGTTGACAATTAAGCCCGAGAATTGGTACTCCTCGGATCCGAATTAAGTGTCGTGAAAAGACAACGACGCTAGCAGAAACTTGTAAAGAGTTGGCGACATTAATTCCGGATCGGAGGGAGTACAAAAATACGAGAAGGAGTTTAAGGAGCAGACAGGCTTTGCGGTGGTGCTGTCCGAATGGCACGCAGAGCACTAAATATGCAACGTTCTCGTGTTTGTGTACCAGCACTGTACGTACGCCGATCTCATCTAGATTCAGACTTTACACGCGAGTGATGGCTCATGTGAACTGATACATACACTGAAGTACTGAACTATCCCGTGGTCGTGCATGAAGCCATATGAACACACAGCGATTGCCCTATGTCAACTTGGCCATTGAAGGGACAAGTAGGCATCGGCACAGTGGTCAGTGCAGCTCTCGTTTTGGACGGCGCCCTCCTCCGGGAAGAAATGAGCGGCAATGCGTTCATGGGGGTACTTATGTCTCCCTTGGAGCCACATGGCATGCCCGACCCTCGTGTGCGCTTCAGATCAAGTACAACAGGCGCATATTAATTTTATCGTTTTCTTTAAATCCATTTTGGTCTCTACACGGACAGGCGTCCGGCCTATACCTGCCTTTTCCTGATCACCGCATCTACCGGACCGACACATTGAGTCCATACGGTCAAGATTTTGACCATTTGGTTCTAAGATTTTGATCATTTTCACACTTGATCACTTTAAACAAGCAAATATAGCATAGAATTTTGGCCACCTCGGCCATGTTTCTGGGCCATCTCGCTCACATGTAAACATCAATCTTAGTATGTTTGCTTCTTGAGGTAGTAGGCATTCTTCGTAGGGGTTAAGCCGGAGAGATCCACGTTCATGATCCGGGCCTCATTTTGGTGTAGGGCGAGCTCAAGGTTTGTCCCTTGACCTTAGCCTACTTGGCTCGTACGTCGGCTTCCTTGGCTCTTGTCCGAGCAATTTCCATATCGATCTCGAGCCTCTTCGCTTCGACGCATCATCTCTCTCTCTTCCCTCATTTTCTCTACTTCTCACATGATTTGTCCTTTTGGGTTAGGAACCCGTTCAATGTTTTTTGCAACGTCGTGTTTCCACCTTGTCTTGGAGTTGTTCCTTCCACTTGGCCTCTTGTCCTTCTCCAATGGGTCACCCCATTGTTGGTGGTTGTTGCCCCCCTCCCCCATTTTTCATGGACACATAGAGGTCCTTCCATTTTTATTTGTCCTTGATTATCTTGTAGCAACGAGTCAAGGTGAAGGCCTTCCAATATTGAGTCTTAGAGGTTTCTGATGCTTGCAAGACCTATGCATAGGAGGATAACACAATCAAACGCATAGGAGGACAATGCTTAGGAGATTTTGTGAAATAAAGGAAAGAGGACTTAGCGTACCAATTCCTTGACTCCAAGGCCACTTTGGCCAAGCTTCGACGTGTTCATGGGAGGCATAAAATTTTTCCATCTCCACCGAGATAAAGTGCCACCTCTTTTGGACTGATATTTCGGTCCGGTCACTCGCCATTTCATAGGGCGGAAGAATCCTCCTTTCATTGTAGTGCTTGTAGAACCGTCCCCAATAGGCGTCCCTCTTTACTCGGCCCCGACGATTTGACTCGTTCCACCTCGATTCATGACTCGCAAATGAGTTTGTCTTCCTTCTGGGTAATGCGGTGCTTTCCTGTTCATAGCCCCCGCTTGGACCTCGAGCTTGTCTTCAAAAACCGAATCGGTGTCGACATTGATCACATCATGGCCGATCAATGGAGCATCATCTCCCCCGACGGTATAATCGTCATGTTGTAAGCATCGTTGTCCCTGATCATGTCTTGGAGCAACCCCTCCCCTTCCGACTCCTCGTAGTACCTTCCGTCCCCAGGCGGCGGCCTTGGCATTTGGCCGAACATGCTACCTTCGTGGGTGAAAACTAGTGCGGCAGCTGCATGCGTGGCCGCAGCCTGCGACGCCGGTGAGTATCATAATACGAAATACGGTTGTATTATACTACACAAAATCTGGGTGTGTGAATAGTGTCCGCCAAATCTTGGTTGTATTATACTACACAAAATCTGGGTGTGTGAATAGTGTCTACCAAATCTTGTTAGAATGTCTTTACATACCCAACATATGGCGAATTACGGATTGAAATTTTGCAACTATAGGATAAAGTATTGCCTACATCCAGATTTATTTTTAAAAATTTTGTAAACTTAAAAAAATCAAAATAAACTGATACAAATGCCCTTCTCTCTAGCTAATATACAATGGTCACTCTTGCAGACTAGATAAGAAGATTCAGTGTTCACGAAATTGTTTGAGTTTCGTGTGAAAACTCATGCTCTCGTAATTTATGTGAGTAATACTGTGAACACTAAAATTGTAACACAAAAGCGTCTGTAGTCCAACGGTTAGGATAATTGCCTTCCAAGCAATAGACCCGGGTTCGACTCCCGGCAGACGCATTTTTAAGTTCTCCTAACTGAACTTAGGAGCCCATTGTTTGTTCCCCTCATTTTTTTTTTGTCCCTTCAATCATTTTCCCCGTTGGCAGAGTTTTTTCTTCTGCGAAACAGAAGAACAAAATGCACTGTAATCAGTGCAGTTCAGTGACAAAAAATATCTGCTTTCATCCACCTCTGCCAGAAAAGCGTGCCGGATCATGTATCAGATCTCGCCGGCACCCTGCATGTTCTTGCAGCGCGATCCCGCTCCCGGCATGGCTCGCCGGGAGGACGAGCTGTTCGATCGTCATCACCCACGCGAGGCGCGCTGCGCGATTCCTGGCCGCAGAAGCTGGACGATGCATGCTGTGGGCGCCATGGCCGATGCAGTGGGCCGCTGCCGATCAAAATCTTGACGCCGGAGGTGTCCACTGGGGCGCACTCCATCGCTGTCTGAACCCCTCTCCAGGTCCAGGTCTCTATCCACTCACCTGCCCTTAATCCCAGTACCCGATCGAGCTTACCGGTGTTAATCCGCCATTGCCGGCGCCAATGATTGAGCTCTCAAATCCGTGCGCGCGAGGTCAAGCACATGAGGATGGATCGACGCCCATGCGGCGGTGTCTCCGTCGCCGGGCAATTGTACACGAGCTGAATTCGCGATGGATGCCGCTCGTGGGGTCGCCTCCATTAGTCCATTTGTATTGTCCAGTTGTCGCCGCAGCTGCATAGCAGGCTCGAGACACACATCGCGAGGGAGCAGGCGTTGGATCGCTGTGACGCGAACAAACGACAGCCACAGGTTCTTAATTCTTAGGCGGTTTATCCATGTCCACCATGACTATATCCTTCGCATCCTCGCGGAGCGTGGCCGCATTGATCGCGTGTTCATCGTCAGAAACTTTCAGCAAGTCCTTGACGAATGTAATGAAACCCACTAATAGATCTTGTCAGTCGTCTCGCCCCAGAGGTGCACTGGTATATGAGTATTTACCAAACTACTTTGCTGTCTTCAGTGAAGGGGCTAAGGCTGGTTCGATGAAAACCTCTTGTGAATTGCAAACTCAACACTTCTCAAAAGAACACATACATAACTACTCAACAAGAAACGATATGAGAGCTCAACTAGAGACCACTTGGGTGTCCATATATTAGCAGCACATGTCATCTCAAGTGGACTCGTCCTAACGAGAAAACTACAGATCAGAGAACTCTCATGTGGCAATGTTCCTTGGTCATCAACACCCTCGAAACAGAACAAATTAATTCCATTTCAGGAGGCTTAACAACGGACAACACGCAGAAAAAATATACCACTCCAGTACTATATATAGCAACAGAATTGTTGAGCCGCTGCAAACCTGCAACTCCAAGCTAGCCACCACTCATCACACTCACACTCACACTAGCTAGCGAACGGTACTGAAAGAAAGTACTGCAACAGAACATTTTTCATCTAGCGCCAGCAGCATTCGAGCTAGCTGACCGATGCCATGGGCGGGAAGCTCCAGTATCTGATGTCGAGGCTCCACCTGGCCAAGGGCGGCGGCGGGAGGGGCGGCGTCGCCGTGCCGAGGGGCCACTTCGCTGTCTACGTCGGCGAGTCCAGGGCGCGGTTCGTGATCCCGACGGCGTACCTGAGGCACCCGGCGTTCGTGGCGCTGCTCGAGAGCGCCGAGGAGGAGTTCGGGTTCGACCACCACGGCGGCTCCGCCGGTGGCGGAATAACCATACCGTGCTCTGAGAGCGACTTCGTCGAACTCGTCGGCAGCCTGAGCTCGTCCTCACCGTCGTCGTGGCGGCATTGATTTCGTTTCTTCCTCATCGACGAGGAGATCCTGTTCCCTTCGTTTTTGTTTTCGTGGCAGTGCAGTATGTACATAACTGTCTTTTACCGTCGCCGATGCTCAAAATTCAGGCATTCTGGAATAGCTGGTGAAGCTATTAATTACGACGGGCTCGACGGCCATGTCTTTTTTTTTTTTTTTGAGAAACACAGTACAACGCAAGCGCTCATATACACGCGCACACACTCACCCCTATGAACGTACGCACGCAAACACTACCCCTATGAGCACCTCCGAAAAACTGAGCCGGCAGATCAGGTCTTGAGATTGACAAAGTCACCACGGGCGCCTCGCTGTCGACGGGAAAGTCGACTCCCACTGAAAAATATTCCGCCATGTTTCAATCCGATGGTCAATCTGATCCGGTGTCAAATCCAAACGGGATGAATGGATTTCATAGGAACAACTGAAATTCTGTCTATAAAGGAAAGGAGGAAACAGCTGAATTTCTGTTTGAACTAAGTACTCCATAATTAGGTCTGGTAGTGTAGGATTTTAATTCCTTCTTAAGTATTTCCATAATTAGGCCATTTATGGGGGCTGGGCGTGGGCACTGGACCGGCCACCGCTTAATATTTTTAGCGGAACGCATGGATTTTATTGATCAAATAGCCATAATGCTTTACAAATATGCTCCCGGAACGCACTCCGGGGCAAGACCACGTGAGCGACACCACACCATAAATCTCACAGGATCTAGCTAGGAAGTGAGCTGAAGTATTGGCACCTCTAAACACATGAATGAAACAGCAGGAGGGGAATGAAACATGGCCCGCCAGGCTACTTTCGGTGAATGAAACAAGCGGTGGGGATTTATTCCCCCCCCCGTTACTCTCGAAAAAACAGCAGGAGGGAACCAAACAAGCTAGATATTAATGTCTTCCATGACAACACCAATCGTCGATGGATCAACCTCGGAGCTGGTCATTCGATGACCCTATAGGTAGTCTGAAGCCACCAGCAAAAGCCCACAACCTTCTTCAATAGCAAAGGACAGCGCACGCCGAAGAGCAAGAACTTCGCCAAGTTCATGAGACGTTACCATGAATGAAAGAGCAGGATCTTGCTAGGAAGTGAGTGGAAGTATTGGCACCTCTAAACACATGAATGAAAGAGCAGGAGGGAACCAAACAAGCTAGATGTCTAATGTCTTCCATGACAGCACCAATCGTCCATGAATCAACCTCGGAGCTGGTCATTTGACGACCGATAGGTAGTCTGAAGCCACCAGCAAAGGGCCAAAAGCCCAAAACCTTTTTCAATAGCAAAGGACAGCGCGCACCGAAGAGCAAGAGCTTCGCCAAGTTCATGAGACATTACCCCATCAACATGTTCACCGCATGCAGCAAGGCATGATCCACTGTGATCCTGGAGGCGCTACATCAGAGTTCACCATAACCATCCCAATCGTCGGCGATGACCACTTGTCAGTCGTCGATGACTCGCGCGTGTGATTGGCAGCAGGTTTGTAGAGGTGCAGCGAAATCAGATTGATGTATACCTTCACTTTGGTGGGAATGGATCCGGGATGCATCAGTGTTTTGCCCTCCCAAACTTTTTTCCGTGCATCCCAGATATGGCGGAGCCAAGATTTGAACAAACCCAGGGACAAAAACTAAGCGCAATTTTTTTCTTCCGGGAAACCTTATGTAATACTAGCATAAAACTTTTCGGTACAATTGCAAAGATAATCATATAATTTCAACTCGATTGTTAACAATCCAATTAAGTATATAAAAGATGACTAAAAACTTAAAATAGTAGTGTGTAGAAACATAAGATAGTACAAATTCTTAATTTTCTATTTACTAAACCATGTAATCATAATGTAAAATTGTCCAATCAATGAATCAACTCAATTCTGGACGGTCACCTAGATTAGATAAACTGAAATTTGAAATCTGTGAGATGAACAGAAATTACCTACTCCTCGGAAGCCGTAGCTGAGTACTAAGATTATCTCTACTACTAATTTCAAAAAAAAAAAGATTATCTCTACTACTATTAAACAAGCCAACATTTTCTTTCCTAAAGCCACCCAGCCTTGCGTACCCATAATATAATGGAACAATAACAGCCTTACGATCCGTCCCACCCATTGATATCTAACCGTACAGAACCTAACAGATCCCCACCATGTGTGCATTTAGCAAATTAGGGCAGCGGACGAAAAGTCTGCCTCCCGTACGCACAGCTCCACACCAACTCTGCCTCCCCTAATTCACCACAGGCAATCAACGGGATAGTTAATCAAATGGAGAGTTAATGCGCGGGAGAGAAAGAAATCCAAAATTTGTCCCCTGCGTTCAGAACCTTCCATCCAGGCACCCCTGGAGTGACTCCGTCGTCGACGCCATTGCCACGCTTGTCATCCTGCGCTGCGCTTGTTGTCAAACTCCTGGCGATCTCAGACGAACTCCTCGCCAACGCTCAGGTATGGTATTGCTGCGACGACGAACTCCTACTATGCAACTTTTGCTCTGTCGCCCTCCTTATCATCTCTTCGCCCGGCCTCATCTTCTCTTGGTCCTGTCTTTTCACAATTTATAATTATAAGCAAGAAACATACATCAAATCAAGAAAAAGGGATGTAACATGTAACAGGAAAAGATGCATATATGATATTTCTCTGATTTTTACCATTTCTATGCTCCTGCGGGATCCTACAACACAATTTAAAATATAGACTGGTAGAATTTGTGTCATATGCAGTACATAGCAAAGATGAAACATCACAGCTTAAACACTACTATGTCATATTGTCATTCACAGGATTGAGAGAATTTGTATGGCCCCTACTACTCCAAACGGGACGCGCAACCCATTACAGGATATATAAGCAACACCAACTATCCGGGTAAGATCATAATCATAACACTCAGTTTTAATTTAACTGAACACATGCTAAACTATTGAACTGTGCTTGTATAGATCCTAAAGAGCTAAAAAAGGCAGAGGGATAGACAGCGGTATTCAGAAAATAAGGATGAGATTAATAAGAGACGACGTGAAGCCTACAGACAGAAAAAGGATGCCGCAGCTAATGACACAAACACACCTCTCCCAGGAGTGCAAGGTAATGATTGTCATCTTCGTCTTACTATTACCCAATTCTATTGCAATATAATAACTTTTCTTAACTGCCTTCAGACCCAAACGAGATCAAGAAACTAAGGGAAAGGGAGCGGTATGCACAAAATAAAACGAGTCTTCACAGGTGAAGGTATGATTGAACTCCGTTGACTATGGTGAAGGTATGCCCGTCTTCACAGCTAATGCACCCTAGTTGCTTTGCACGTGCAACGCACGTCTCTAAAATAGGTTGGGTTACTCTCTCCACAAACTTAGGGATATACGTGCGTATATGGATGGGGCATTGACTATGGTGTGTATGCAACGTTTTCTTGAACCAATTTCAAATAATTTACAAAACCTTTTCAAACCATGCAAAGACGATTTGTCTTGGAGTTAAAATAGAAGAGTAAAACAATCAATTTGATTACATTAAACTAATAAGTCAAGTTTCTTTGTAGTCCATGCCAAGCAAACTCATATAAATTTATGAATGCCAATCACCTCATATAAATTCATGAATGCCGATGTAGGCTCTCCATCCATGTGTGTTTAATTCGACTAATGCTTTTCTCGGAAATACATAAAACATGTGTAACACAATCCACACTTTCTATTTGCTTGTCATTCATTGACTGAAAAATCTTATCACAACACAACTGATTCATGTTTTAATCAAGAATAAACCATATTCAAGTTCAAGACATCGTAGTATGCACAACACATCGTAAGTTTGATTCACTAAATTCTGCAAAGTAGAATCTATTTGGTACTTCTTTCCTCGTATGCACCGTGCTATTATAGGAGCCATCTTTGCAAATCATAAATAACCACATTTCGCTGCCATCTCAAGGTTTTTTACATTTTTATGCAAAAGGAGCATATAGATAACCATTCCACTAATGCAATAAGAAGATACACCTAGGAACTATAGGTGAGAGTGCAGGTCCCTGAAAAATGTACGACGCCTGAAATTATATGCTCGTCTATACATATATCCTCGTCTTCTTGGCCCCTGCCATACTGTTTAGTATTGCTTTGCATCAAACATTAAAAAAGCCTAATTGTTTGGTATATAAGCTGAAACAACTATTATAAAAACTAAAATATGGAGGCTTTAATACTATTCTATTAGCAGTATCTTTCATACAAATTTTACATCCACTTACATAATCAACTACTTAAAGAGACCACATACCCTCGCTATCATGATGAGGTGTTAGAACTAAACAACCAGAAAAAACAGCTAACAGAGAACACTTACATTATGCAATGGGGACGGTGACAAAACATATTCTTCTTAGGTTTTGCAATGGCAGATGATGAAGTAAGAGGTTGTCATGCTTGCTATTCTTCCTCATTACAAATTCAACGGATCTGAGTTGCAAACAATCAAACGAACCATAGACAAATTCATAAAAAAGGAAATGATGATAAGAACACATATTTCTAACCAGGCTCGATGCAGATTTAAAAAAACAAATAAAATAGCTTCCAGATACAAAATACAGCAATCAAATAATTAATCGCGCAGCCGAGAATTTAAATTTAGATTGCAATAGTATACTTTAAAGCACGGTCATAAGGGTATATATTTCTTAAGATCAGAAAGTTGTGCTATGGATAAATCTTGAGATCATAAAGTCCTTTTCATCGAGGAGCATTCGCAGTAGCGTCGTCACTCCAGCCAAGCCACAGTCTTACTCCTTCCCACGCCACTGCGCAAAGGCGTGGTTATGATCTCCTCCATGCTAACTCATGAGACATTATGTGCTAGCTTTCAGATCTACAAAACTAACATGGTACCATCACCAAAGAAATTTTGATTCTTGTATTTTAAGTGATGTTTGCTGAATGAAAAATTCAAAATAGAAATTTCTGTGCACGGAAGGTCTGAACATGGCATCAAACCTATCACCATGTAAGCAAAAAAACTACAGAACCAAAAAGGAAAATTAACTATACGGACAGCCATTTTTATGTTTGGTTCAAAGAGAAGAGTATATGTGTTGTTGTGGTGACCTCTTGAACTTAGGTGGTGAGATTAGCCCCATAGAATGCAATAAACTCAACTGGAATATTTAGCCTTTCATGTATCTAATCTGAATTTTGATGCATGTACAAGACAGGTACTGCAATTGTAGAACAAAGAAAAAATAACTGTAAAAGAAAGCTGCTGGTTGCTGCTTCTAGTTGCGCTCTTGCAATTAGAAGAGGAGGAGAGCACAAGAAACCGGTTGCATCAGATGTAGGATCACCAAACAAAGTGGTTCCTGGTTCGCTTGTTTACAGAATCAGTCCTGCTGCACGTGATCTGGTACTCCACCCACGCATCAATGGACACACGTCCGACGCATCATCTGGCCACCGTCCGCCCATAGCTGCTCTCTCCCCGTTCGAGCTGAGATAGAAAAAATGCTGAGAGGGGAAGAGAGAGCGCGCATGAGATTATATGAGGGAAGGGATTACCTTGGTCTTGCCGCCTGTATCTGTTGCCAACCCCACGCCACCATGGCCAGATAGAAGATTCCTAATCGGGGCAAGGCGGAGCAGGTCCTGGGCGGCGCTCGGGGCAGGGCAGAGAAGGACCTGGCGGCGCTCAGGGCAGGGCAGAGCAGGGCTGGGCGACGCTCGGGGCAGGGCGGAGCATGGGCGGGGCAGCGCTCGGGGCAAGGCTGAGCAGAGCCGGGGCGAAGTTTGGATCTGGCGACGGGAGAGAGTGATGCGAAGGAAAGAGGGAGGTGGGGGTTTCGCGTTTTCCTTCGGCAGACTTTTCGTCCGCCCAGTTAAATTGCTAGGTGCACACAGCCGGGGCGATTGGTTAATCTGGGTCGTTTGTTTTAGTTAGCCATGTTAAATCGTGTGGTGGGAGGCTAACCGTGTACATCTGTTGGGGTGGCTGTAGGAAAGAAAATGTTGGCTTGTTTAATAGTAGTATAAATTACAACAATACATCTTGTTAGATCTAAGAGGAGCTATTAGCTAAAGCATCCAGAATTACATGTACGAATGTTCAGATCAAGGAAGACTAATCAAATATGCTTTATTTGTATGGCATTATATAGAGATATTATGTAGACTCAACAGAACAAGTGACAGCTTAAGACTGGAATTTTAGCTATGTTACATCTGTTGTAAATTGAAGAGATTAAAATATGCAGATTGAAGATATTATAATGGAAGACACGGAAACATCGTCCTCCATGTCTACGCCATCATCCCCTAAGGACTCTGCGGCTCAATCTCCGCCCACATTATGTACCACTGTCCATGATATCAATATGGTAATGATAAATCTCTTTAACTTCATCCTATGCAAGGTTTACTGTCTAAAAGTGCTATGCTTTTGGGTTTCAGGAAAATACCGACAAGGAACCAGAGAACGAGAATAAAGAAAATATGCAAATTGAAGAGATCACAACGGAAGACAATGATACACATCACGAGCCGACAGTGGCTATACAAGAAGAATCGATAGAAAAATCATTACGGAGGGCCAGAAAATCAGACAAATTGCAGATGTGATAAGTGAGAAAGATGGAGATACAATCCTCGAGTCAACAAAGGCGAGTTTTTTTTATGTCATTATTATTCTAATTCTGACATCACAGAAGGGTTTGTAACACTTTAGCTTATATCATATCTAGAATATTTTAACTCAAATCTATAATGAAATATTATTGCGAGTTCCAGTTACTAAGCAACAAAAAATCAAGTGAAATGGAAGAAGGAAAGAAGCCCACGGATAGTCTACAGTTTATACCTCTTGAAGACAATACAAATGGAAAAGAGACCCCAAATTTGGAAGTGACAAAGGTGAGTTTTCTTTTCCAATAAATCTTCAGATAATTATAATTATAATGATAATATCATATCTCTACTACTATTAAACAACTGTTACCACCTTAGGACGAATTTGCACAAACACCCGGCACAAAAGGGTCAGAAACTATAGAGGACGTGCTACCAATGCCCGTGCAGATCGAGAAACCTAAGCGACATCATAACAAGCCTAAGAAGTCACAAGATTACGTGGTTGCTCCACAAGGTACGAGACAAATCATGTTATACCTGCTTTTGCAAACATCGTTCTTCATTATAAATCCATCTTATTACTTCCATTGTGATAGATTATGAATGCACCGACGATGATTGGTCCGTGATTAAAAAAATCAAATCTGAACCAAATGACAAGAGATATTTAGTGAGCATTGATGACTCACATTTAAGAAGGGACCACTTACTAAGGCTTTTAACTCTAGGAGAGTTTGTTGGCGATGAAGTAAGTATATGATGTTTAATGTCAACAAGATGCTATCTGAATACTACCTATTATCTCATATACCCATTGTGTCTACTCCAACTTTGTAGATAATAGATGCATACATACATTGCATAAGTGCTACAGAGCATCTACAGGTGAGGGCAGGTGGATGTGTCTTCTTAGAGAATGCAGTCATCTCTAAAATTATAAAGACCGGTAGCTACATGCCCGATGACACCATTTCCCCACCATCATGGGTATTAAAGAGAGTCAAAGCTTATTTGGAGCATGATATGGTCAGCCTCAATTCCTTACATGTTATCACTATCGACTCAATATAGGAAGAATGTTCATCTATACTGAAATAAAACTATCAAAAATCTCTTTTCAGATATTAGTCCCAGTAAACATTGAAGACACTCATTGGTACCTAGCAGATATAAATGTCACTAAACGATATATCCACGTGCTCGACTCGCTAGGAACAAGAATGCACCGTGATGACCTCGATGCAATGGTATGTAATTCGTCTCGCTGCCCCATCTTTTGATAAAAAATATTCTGTTATCCACCGCTTGTGCAACTAATAATTTGTAATTTATACGGGCAATAGCTGAAAGGACTGGAAAATTTATTCAAATTTGCATCGCAACACATGGAACTGAAATCTGACAAGTGGAAAGACTTCAACGTCACAACATGGCCAAGGAAAGAGATTTTTAAAAGCAGTTTGCAGAAAGACGGGTACAACTCCTAACTCAATGCTATCTATTTTATGTGTTTTTTTAATGCCCCCCTTAATAATTGAATGAAAATGAAAGCTCTCTGGAAAAGAATAAAGTATGCATATGCACGTACCAACTGAGAATAGATGACCTCAAGTAAATGCGTCTGTCACAAGTAGATTAATCATCCCTCACGTTTAACCTTCAGAAATAGCAAACCTTCACAATGAGCAATGTGCTTGCAGATAGGATGGAAGCAACAATAGCACTATCATTGCTATGTGCATGTTTATTTGTTGCTTGTGTGACTCAAAATAACAACAAAAATATAAGTACTTCGGAACTCACCAAACTACTCAGCATTTTGTAGTGTTCACTGTTGCATATCTTACAAAATTAACAGCATCTAGGAAATTGGAACATTCCATTACGAACTCCAACTGCAGAACATAAAGCTTCGTCACTGCCTTCCCAAGGGTCCCTGGAATAATAGATAGATCTTTTGTAAACACTGCCTAGATGACATTATTTGGTTCTATCATGCCATGCCACTCCCTGAAATAATATGGTTCTATCATGCCATCCACCAGTTTTTTATTCATTCCATGGTCATATAAACACTGCCTAGATGACATCTTATAGTAGCAACCATTCAAGCAACGCGTGAACTCATCAGAGAAGGAAAAAAGAAAATCACCTGGATGGCCAGAATGTGGGCTGTAGTTGATTAGTCGATCTGCTTCCGTGGTCATGAGCACGAAATCCATCTTGCAATCGAAAATCCTCTGAACTAACTATTAAACGAGCACTGAAGCCTGAAGGACACTAGACCGGATCAATTTCAGAACAAATGAATTGGAAGAAATTACCAAACAGGAAGAAATTACCTTCTTCAATCATCATGGTGGTCGAGCACCGCACCGTGGTGGTCGAGCACCGCACCCCTACACGCTACCGGCGCGGCCGCCTACTCCTGGTCTCATCCTTGGTGCGCGCGGTCGGAGGGTACGGACGGATGGCGCGGGTGGAACGGAGGATGTCGGCGGCGACCGAATCAAGCGCGGTGGCCACCGGCTTGAGGTGATGAAGAGGAGTGGAGGGCGGCGCTGGAGGAACTGCCCACGGCGGCGGGGACGAAGTGGAGGGCTCGGGCGATGGGGACGCAGGGGATGGCGCGGGCGATGGGGGAAATGGGCCCATGATCCCGGTGGGGAGGTACTACAAGCGGCGGCGGGGAGTACGATGTGGTGGAGGCCGGCGCGGGAGGAGAGTTCACCGGTGGGGAGGCAGGGGCAGAGGTCTCCAGGCTCCGGCGATGGGGAAATGGTGGCCACGGGGTCGGGGGAGTGGAATGAAGAGGCAGAGTGGGTGGGAAAAGAAGAATTTTTTTTATCGCTTTTATTAAATTTTGGTGTTTACTTACTTTGATATTCATTTCTTCTGATTATTATTTAAGCTGAATATATTAACAATTATAATGTGCAATCGAGCAGGTCATCATGTGGTTTGTGGATGTTAAACTTGATGGAGTATTGGACAGGAGACTTTTTATCTGATATTCCTCAGCAGGTATATATGTCGATATCACATGTTATATACTGTATTGTTATTTTTTTGAAACTAAATTGGATTACTATTTGACAGGTTCACATAACAAAATTTAGGATAAAATTAGCTGTAATATTAGTCGACTCAGAACTGAACGATGACGCCGTGAGAAACCGAGTCTTCAAGATTGAGGAAAGCAACATAGATCCCACAGATTGTGTGATTTTGGATCATCCCCCAAAAAAAATGAAAATATCAAACTCATCACCGAAAAGAGACCTGATAAAATCATCTGATGATGATGAGGCTCTATCGCAGTCATCGGTACTTTCACCATATGTCAAGCCAACAAACGGCGACTTAATAGATGAGCTTTGCTTATACATAAACATGGTTGATGATGTCCCTTCATTGGAGTAAGTCATCTTTTTTTGCCACTTCATTTCATGTTATATATGTGTCATTGTAATCACAAATCTCTCTCTTTCACAGGAGCGAATGGGTGAAAAGCTCAAAGCCTTATCCTATTAGCTTAAATTTAAGAAAGATAAAGAACATATTAAAGATGGATGAATATATGGACGTTGATTGTTTCAACATGGCTGTGCGTGTACTTGCGTGTCACGATATCAACTTCTTCCGTGATATTCCTGCTCATTATATGGATCTAAACTTTTGTGTAAGTTAATATAATTACCTACAAATTTTATCTTTGTTATTACTAATATTTTAATTTTATTTCAGACAATGTCTCACATTGCACGAGACCCGAGTTGTCATGGAAAACTTGATTTTGAACAATTAGCACGGTTATTTCATTGCTGGCCTAATAGTAGAGAGTATCATATATCAGAATGTGACACGGTGAGATTATGTTCCCTGCTCATGATATTGATTCATTTTATATCAATAAGATTTATTTACTTATAAACCTTTCATCACAGATTTTATTGCCTTACGACATTCTTGGCCTCTTCATATTATTTGTGTTGGATCACAAGAAGAAGGTTATCCATATTTTGGACCCGCTTTCGAGACAAACTTGGGGGGTACATATATTAAAACGTATGGAAATTTACAACAAGATAAACATTGCGCTTCGATTGGCAAACCCCAAATGGAATGACGACATCTCAAAATGGGGATTCAAAGTCCCTGTTATTCCGACAAACTCGCAGGGGTATGAAGCTTTTTTTCACTTAAATATAACCTTGTTTAACGCTCAATTTTTGACATTTTAAATGTGTTCAGTGCTTTGTCTGGCTATTTGGTCTTTAATCTAATGCATTCATGGCACGATGGAGCGTCATATTCTACTGTACCCATGGTGAATATTCTCAATTATTCTCATTTGTACACTTTGAGCATGAACTTTATATGACAATGTTGTATAATGCACATGTAGGATGGTCTGGAGTTAAGAAAGAGATTTTTGTTACATCTCCTGAAATACCAAGACAATGAGGCGATAAACAATATTCCTGACTTGGAACGAGGAATCCTTGACCGTATAAAGGGATGGATCTTCATGAATTAATAAGTAGTCGATGATACTATGTTATTTAGATTTCTTAACAATCACTTCAAACAGTGTTGAATTGTAATATTGGGTACTTTGTGGATTTTAAACAATGTGTGTCGATTACATGTTCTTCGCACTTCTTTAAACAATTTAGACATATAATTATTATTGCACTGTAAAGACGTGCGTTGCACGTGCACGGCTACTAGTTTTGAAAACAACAGCTGAGTGCCAGTCTTAGGTGGAGCTGGAATGTGGAGTAGGAAGGTACAGCTGTAGGGGACGGGGGCGGGCAGAGTGGAAGGGTTCGAGGATTCGTGCGCTGCTAGGTCGATCGTTTCTATAGGTCGTGACGTCGTGCTACGCATATTGGGCTACAAAAGACTTGTCAGTACTGGGCTGTACCCTGGGCCAAATCTAAAATCCATATACTCCCTCCTCCAACAAAAGATGTATGGACTTTGTCAAAATTTGAATGTATCTAGACCTGACTTAGTTTATAGATACATTTAAATTTGGACAAAATCCAGACATACTTTGTTGGACGGAGGGAGTACGTAGGTAGCTGAGAAATTTGCTGCACCCTGGGCCATGGCCCTGGTTGCCCGGGGCCCAACTCCGCCCCCACCAATATGCCACATAGTTGACATAATCGTCGTTGCTTCCAAGTCCGAACAACGAGCCAGAAAGTCAATCACCTAGGCACGCGGAGAAGTGAACAATCGTCGGCATAGCTGAAGCGAGAATTCAGACAAAACTTCCTACCATATCTCGTTGGTAACCCACAAGTATAGGGGGTGTATCGTAGTACTTTCGATAAATAAGAGTGTCGAACCCAACGAGGAGCAGAAGGTGCTGACAAGCAGTTTTGATGAGAATTTCACTGTAAATACTAGCAGATAGTTTTTTTTTTCATATAACAGATAAATAAAGTGCAAGTAAATAAAGCGCGGCAATAGAGTGCAGTTTTGGAAGTATTGAGGAAACACCGTGGAGCTATGTGTTTTTTAATAATGCAGATAAATAAAGTGCGAGTAAATAGTTTTTAGGAGTTCTTTTCCATAAGGTATCTAATTAGAGCATGATCAGTATGAATAATAACTTTAGAATCAACAATATATTGTCTAAATTTATCACAAGCAAAAACAACAGCTAGAAATTCTTTTTCAGTTGTAGCATAATTCTTTTGAGCAGGATCAAGAGTCTTACTAGCATAATGAATGACATTTAACTTTTTATCTACACTTTATCCAAGAACAGCACCACCAGCAAAATCACTAGCATCACACATAATTTCAAATGGTAAATTCCAATCAGGTGGTTGAACAATAGGAGCACTTATTAAAACTTGCTTAAGAGTTTCGAAAGCTGCCTTACAATCATCATCAAAAACAAATGGTACATCTTTTTGCAAGAGATTAGTAAGAGGCTTTGATACCTTAGCAAAATCTTTGATAAACCTTCTATAGAAAACAGCATGACCAAGAATACTACGAACACCTTTAACATCTCGGGGGAAAGGCATTTTCTCAATTGCCTCCACTTTAGCTCTATCAACTTCAATACCTCTTTCAGAAATCTTATGTCCAAGGACAATTCCTTCATTAACCATAAAGTGGCACTTCTCCCAATTAAAAACAAGATTAGTTTCTTCACATCTCTGCAAAACCTTATCAAGATTATGCAAGCAATTATCAAAACAAGTTCTATAAACAGAAAAATCGTCCATGAATACCTACACAATTTCCTCACAAAAATCATGAAAGATAGCAGACATACATCTTTGAAAAGTAGCAGGAGCATTACATAAACCAAAAGGCATACGTCTATAAGCATAAGTACCATAAGGACAAGTAAACGTGGTTTTCTCTTGATCTTGAGCTTTAACAGCAATTTGAGAGAAACCAGAATAACCATCAAGAAAGCAAAAATGAGTTTTATTAGCTAACCTCTCCAACATTTGATCAATAAAGGGTAAGTGATAATGATCTTTCTTAGTAACTTTATTAACCTTTCTAAAATCAATGCACATTCTATAACCAACTACTACTCTATGAGTAATAAGCTCATCATTATCATTAGGCACAACAGTAATTCCACCCTTCTTAGGGACACAATGCACAGGACTAACCCATCTACTATCAGCAATAGGATAAATTATACCAGCATCAATGAGTTTTAATAACTCATTTCTTACCACTTCCTTCATTTTGGGTATTAAACGGCGTTGATGTTCAACAACTGGCTTTGCATCAGGCTCCATATTAATAGAATGTTGACATATAGTAGGAGAAATCCCTTTCAAATCATCCAAATTATACCCCATAGCTCCACGGTGTTTCCTCAATACTTCCAATAATCTTTCCTCTTCTTTACCTGAAAGGTTAGCGCTAATAATAACAAGATATATTTTCTTATCATTAATATGAGCATACTTAAGATTTTCAGTCAAAGGTTTTAAATCAAATACAGGATCCTCTTTAGCTGGAAGTGTTTTACCCAAGTCTTCCACTTGTAAATTATGTTTAAGAATAGGTTGAGGGAGGAATATTTCTTCAAGTTCATTCCTTTCTTTCATAAAAACTTCACTTTCATGATCTTCCATAAATTGTTGCATAAAATTATTAGGAGCAAGAGCAATAGAAGCAAGTTGTTCTACTCTAAAGTTATCATTAGGCAATTCGGTTTCATAAGGGGTTTTAGAAAATTTCGAAAAATTGAATTCATACGAATCACCAGCAAATTTAGTAAGGATTTATCTTTCTTACAATCTATAATAGCTCCACAAGTATTTAGAAACGGTCTACCAAAAATGATAGGACAGGTATTACTAGCAACAGAACCGAGTACGAGAAAATCAGCAGGATATTTGATCTTACCACATAAAACTTCAACATCTCTAACAATACCAATTGGAGAGATGGTTTCTCTATTAGCAAGCTGAATAACCACATCAATCTCTTCAAGTTCACAAGGACCAATCTCATGCATAATTTCTTTATAAAGCTCATAGGGAATAGCACTTGAACTTGCACCAATATCACATAAACCATAATAGCAACGATCACCAATTTTAACAAATAACACATGAACACTAGTTTTCCTTGATCTTTTAGGATGAGAGACAACATTAGAAGCATCTTCACAAAATATAATATACTCATCCCCAACATTTTTAGTAACAAGATCTTTAACTATAGCCACAGGTGTTTCAATTTTAATTTGTTCATCAGGTTCTGTAGCTTTCTTTTCACTCTTGTTAACAACACTAGCCATAACAGAATATTCTTTCACTTTAACAGGAAAAGGAATACTTTCAATATAAGGCTCAGGAATAATGATCAACAGTATGAACTTCAATGCTTTTAGTTATAGGAGCAATAGGTTTATCTCTATAAGGTTCATGGTATTTTTCAAAGCCATCCTTGGGCAAACCGAAATAAGCAGCAAATGATTTATAATAGTTTGCAATAACTTGAGAGTCAAGACCATATGCATTATTAATATTTCGAAATGCATCAGTATTCATGAAAGTTTTAATGCATTCGAAGTCGTATTTTATACCCGACTCCCTACATTTGTCGTTCTCCCATGCTTCAGTATTTTCTTCAATACGATCAAGAAGATCCCATTTAAACTCCTCCTTATTACGCGTGAATGATCCAGCACAAGAGGTATCCAATAATGTTTTATCTTCAAATGAGAGTCTTGCATAGAAGTTATCAACAATAATATTACCAGGAAGCTTATGAATGGGGCATTTGAGCATTAATACCTTCAATCTCCCCCAAGCTTGGGCAATACTTTCTCCATCATGAGGCCAGAAATTATATATAGAATTCCGATCTTGGTGAATCTCACTTGGAGGATAAAATTTAGAATAAAATAGAGGTACGATTTCCTCCCATCCAAGAGAATTCCTGTTCTTCAACAATTTATACCAATGCGCAGCTCTCCCAGTAAGTGATATGGAGAATAATTTCTTCCTGACTTTGTCCATTGTAATACCTGCACACTTGAACAACTCGCATAATTCATGTAAAAACAGTAAATGATCACCGGGGTGGACAGTTCCATCCCCTTCATAGCGGTTATCCAAAACACGATCAATAATTTTCATAGGTATTTTAAATGGCTCTATTTCTTCAGGTGGCGCCTCATTTTCTACCTCAGCAGTGGTAGAAGCCTTTCCAAACAGGAAAGCAATAGTCCCTTTCTCCATAATTAAGCAAAGTAGGAGACAGGAATAAAAACAGCACTTACAGCTAAAGTTTTACTTACCAATTCCACTTACCAATAGCGCTTCACTCCCCGGCAACGGCGCCAGAAAATAGTCTTGATAACCCACAAGTATAGGGGGTGTATCGTAGTACTTTCGATAAATAAGAGTGTCGAACCCAACGAGGAGCAGAAGGTGCTGACAAGCAGTATTGATGAGAATTTCACTGTAAATACTAGCAGACAGGTTTTTAGGAGTTTTTGATATAACAGATAAATAAAGTGCGAGTAAATAAAGCGCGGCAATAATAATTGCAGCGAGTGGCCCAATCCTTTTTAGAGCAAAGTACAAGCCGGTTTGTTTACTTATGATGACCAAACGTTATTGAGGACACACGGGATTTATGTCTAGTGCTTTCGCTTCATATAGATGATTAATCTTTAGTGTTTTGATAAGTGTCGTGTGGGTGAACCTATGCTAATGCACCGCCCTTACTAGGACTAATACATACTTGTGATTATACCCCTTGCAAGCATCCGCAAATATAAGAAAGTAATTAAGATAAATCTAACCACAGCCTTAAACTCTAAGATCCTGCTATCCCTCATGCATCGAGATATTAACGGGGGTTTAGGTTTCTGTCACTCCGGCAACCCCACAATTAATATTCGAATACACAATGCATTCCCCTAGGCCCATAAAGGTGAAGTGTCATGTAGTCGACGTTCACATGACACCACTAGAAGAATAGCACCACAACTTAAATATCAAACCATTAAATATTACTCAACATAGTTCACTACTAACATCTAGACTTCACCCATGTCCTCAAGAACTAAACGAACTACTCACAACACATCATTTGGAACATGATCAGAGATGATATAATGATGGGTAACAATCTGAACATAAACCTTAATTCAACGGTTCCACCCAATAGCATCAATAACAATAGTAATTAACACCGGGAGAGTTTCCCCTATCAAACACACAAGATTCAGCCCTAGATGTTACAGCGGGAACGGATTGGAGCGGTGGAGATGACGGTGACGGCGGTGGAGATGATGGTGACGATGATCCCGATGACGTGCAGCTCGATGACGGTGACGATGTCGACGATTTCCCCCCTCCGGGAAGGGATTTCCCCGGCAGATTTCTGCCTGCCGGAGAGCTTTCTTCTCTCTGTGGTTTTCCGCCTCGTGGCGGCGGCGGAATAATTCTAACTCACCGTAGAAGGTCTTAGGTTTTCGGGGGGATGAAGTACGCGAAGGGTCACGGCAGGAGGTGGGCCAGGGCGGCCAGACCCCATGCTCGCGTGGCTCCAGGCTTGGCCGCGTCAGGAGGGGGTGTGGGCCCCCTGGGCCCCACCTTGGCCTCTCCTCGTGGCTCCCTGCATGATCTGGCAAAACAATATTTTCCACGGTCTTCGTTCTGTATTTTGATCTTCACAAATAGTGTATCTTAACGATGCTTTTTCCAGCTATTTTCAGACTCCGATGATCAATTCTCCAATAATCATCAAACATGCAAAATAGATGAAATAACATAAGTATCATCTCTAAATATGAAATATATCAATGAATAACAGTAAATTATGATATAAAATAGTGATGCAAAATGGACGTATCACTCGTGCGCAAAGGTGCTGGTAAGAAGGGCATGCTCCACAGTTTCACCTCTGCTGCAAAATATGCAAGCACTAGCCACAGAACTCCGCTTCGACGGAGTTGTAGACCACTTCGCAAACAGTTGTGAGAAAAGTACCATAGGTGATTTCATCTTGCTTGGGACCTTGGACGCCCATAATTTCATCCACAGTTTGACCTCGTCCTGCCAGTTCGAAAACAAACCTAACTGTAGACATGACATGACACGAGCCGAGCGAGCAAGATTGTAGGTTGCGCAAATGGAGTAGGATCGAAAGCGAGTGTGCAGCCAATAAGCAAGATCCTCGCCTCCATGGCGACTTATAGGTATCAGATTGATCTTTCTCCCTGTTTTCTCATCAAACAGGTTAATAAAGAGACATTGTTTTGTCCTCCCTGACCGCATCAATAGGGTGCAACATAGTATGGTTGAAGGTCTGGTATCCAGTGATCCAGCAGGATCTGTGTCCGTTTTCCATCACCAATCCCCCACCTTATACCTTTCGTCACACCAATTGCTTTTCAAAAAGGATGCTTATCCAAATGTACAATATTGATCTCGGGATCAGGGCATCCCAACATTCATAGTCCAAGAAATCTATTTATTAATGGGTGTATACTTGGCTTGCTTAGACTAGTCACAATGGGAGTATCATAAGTGGTATCATAGATGCCATGTTGGCAAAAAGATGACATGGCATTGCAATTAATGAAGAGAGAGCTGATAGTGGTATCATAGTTAGATACCGTAACATAACACATTCCAATGCAAGATGAGTCTACAAGCTAATAAATGCAATCATATATGATACTACATATATGTTACCATTCATTGTGGAGTTAGTAACATGTAGTAGTATCATATGCATGATACTAGTATATGATACTCCCCGTTGTGACTAGTCTTAGCCGAAACCGACAAATCTAGCATGCACAGTATATTCCGTTCATGCAGTATTTTCTCGTTTGTTTGCAATATGTTTCATTTTCATTTAGCATGTTATACTATGTATTGTGTTCTTTGTACAAACATCCACGATTCCTCTCTCATTCCACACTTTGATTACGCAATGACTTGCAGTATACTTGTGTTGTGACCCACATGTAAATGAGCAGTGTGTGTGTAATGGAGTAAAAGATGCAAAAAAATGTTGCACCCACCCGTGCTTTTTCTGACGATTCCAAGCATTGGATCTATTATATCTTTTGACTAGAAAGTTGGAATTTTTATCCGTTTGCATATTTGATTTGGTTTCGAATAAATCTTTCAAATACGACCAATCTTGAATACATTTTAACAAGATTTAGAATTCAAATTCCGAAACATGGGTGGAAAATTATAAGAAAACAGTATAAAACTATGGAGTCGTGTGAGACTCGTTTAATTTGCATAAAATGCTAAAGTGTCTTATTTTATCTTAGATGCTTCTCCATACCTTAATTACGTTCTCTCGGTCCCTGCTCTATTTGTGTTATGTAAATTTACATGAAGTGATGATCAAGAAACAAACTTGTCTGAATCAACCATCTGTTTTACGGTAGAATGATAAGACTACCCACATCAATTTATTTTCTTATTGTACAATACAAGATACAAATCGTACACATAGTGGTTTGATTTAAAATAATTACACAAAGACATGCAAGAGATTATGTACAAATGCACAATAGGAAAGGGGTGCCCCTAGGAGGACGAGAACCAAATTAGAGTGTGGGTCCGAGGTCCCCACCCCTCCTACCGTCAGAGCGACAAACATAGGAAGCGGGAACTCGTCGATTCACGGTCGAAACAGCAAGACGGGCGGCTAGGATTGAATACATAGGTCGCTGCCTCTCTACCCGCAGTTTTAACTTTTTCCAAAATATTGAATTGGCTGGTCAAAGTTTTGAACGCAACTTTTTCCAAAATATTGAATTGGCTGGTCAAAGTTTTGAACGCAGAATATAGACAGCTTCATGCAATTGAAAAGGTGTGGCCGTTTAAACAGAAAAGGAAAATTGCTTATGTTGAAAACCGGGTTGTGTATCACGGCCAGCGGTCCCCTAGGTGTGTTTGGTTTCCATCAGAATGGCACCACTTCATTCCTCTGTTTGGTTGGTTTGGAAACGTGGAATGGAACCGAATCTGATTAATCTAAACATTTATTTAATTAGATCCTAATTTAATCTAAACATTCAATTAGCCTAATTAGCCTAATTCGGAATGGAACCGCCGAGGTCGCCATTGCCGCGTCGGGCCGCCGCCGCCGCATCCGGTGTAGAACCATTCCACGCCTGGCCGCCGCCCCCGCATCCGGTGCAGAACCATTCCGCGTCTGGCCGCCGGTGCCGCGCCTGGACGAGGCCGCCATTGTCGCGTCAGGCCGAGGTCGCAGCCGCGCCTGGGCAGCTCCGCCTGGCCGCCGTCCCCGCGTCTGGCCGCTGCCGCGTCCGGGGAGCTCCGCCGGTGCCGTCCCCGCGCCTGGGGAGCTCCGCCGGTGCCGTCCCCGCGCCTGGACGAGGTCGCCATTGCCGCGTCAGGCCGAGGTCGCAGCCGCGCCTGGGCAGCTCCGCCCGATGCAGAGCGTTCCGCGCCTGGCCACCGCCGCGCATGGCCGCCGCCGAGCCTGGCTGAGGCCGCATCTGGGCCGGGGAGAAAGAGAGGAAGAGAAGAACGAGAGAGAGGTTAGCGTTCCGATTAGTACTCGATTCCACCTCGTTCCACCCCGTCCGGCCGAATCGGCCGGACCGGTGTATTCCGCATCTTGGCAGCATATTCCATTTTGAGAAACGATTTCGTTCCGTTCCATCTCAGAACCAAACATTCCGTTCCATCTAAGAACCAAACACTGGAACCACTCCTATGTAAGAACCGTTACATTCCATTCCATCCCAACTCTTTAACTACTCCCTTCCCCACCGCAGGCAAACCTGCTCCTGCCATTCTCTAATTTGTAAATCCAGCTCAGTCCTCCGCATCCCGGCATTCAAGCTCTTCGGCAGCAATACCGGCCGTCTTCGTATTCTGCACCGTCGCGTGGAGATGGTGGCCGTTAAGGACGACGGGCCGGCGGTGGGCATCGACCTTGGGACGACCTAATCGTGCGTGGCAGTATGGCGGCCGATGCAAAACCGCGTCGAGGTCATCCCCAACGACCAGGGCAACCTCACTACGCCGTCCTGCGTCGCCTTCACCAACACCTGCCGGCTCATCGGCGATGCTGCCATGAACCAGGCCGCAATGAACCCCGTCAACACCGTCTTTGGTAAGATTTATTTATCCGTACCGTATCGGATCAACGCCTCCACGCCTTTCGCTCGGCTAGTTACTTCATGCTCGGACTTGACGCAGTGGATCTATTCTTTAGACCTCCGATTTCTCGAGTTCGACGGTCTTATGAATGCAGAGTGCTCTGCGTTCTGTTTGTTTTACGTGTATAGACAGAGCGCCCCCAACGTGCTCGGTCATATGTCTGCACAGCGGCCAGCGCCGCCCTGAGAGCGGAGGACGTCCGGAGCTTACTTTAGCGCTAAAAGCTTCCTTTTTTCTCATATGCAACATTGTTAAATCGAGCTTATTCATCAACTGTTTTTCTTCAGATGCCAAGCGACTGATTGGCCGGCGATTCAGTGATCCGTCCGTACAAGGAGACATCAGGCTCAGGGTCTGGCCTTTCGAAGTCATCGCAGGTCCCAACGATCGACCCATGATCGTGGTCCAGTACAGGGGCGAAGAGAAGCAGTTTGCTGCCGAGGAGATATCTTCCATGGTGCTCGCCAAAATGCGGGAGACAGCAGAGGCCTACCTCGGCAGGACAGTCAAGAATGCCGTGATCACCGTCCCGGTCTACTTCAACGACTCCCAGCGCCAGGCAACAATCGATGCTGGTGCCATCGCTGGCCTCAACGTCATGCGGATCATCAACGAGCCCACTGCTGCTGCCATTGCCTATGGTCTTGACAGGATAGGCAGCATTGATGAAGTGAAGACGGTGATGATATTTGATCTCGGTGGTGGTACCTTGGATATATCGGTCATCAACATTGATCCAGGGTTTGACATTGATATGAGCGTCTACGAGGTCAAGGGTACGGCTGGTGACACCCATCTTGGCGGGGAGGATTTCACCAGCCTCATGGTGAAGCACTTCGTCCGGGAGTTCATTAAGAAATACAAGAGGAATGGCATCAGGAGCAACCCGCGGGCTCTCCGACGGCTGAGGTTGGCTTGTGAGCAGGCCAAGAGGTTGCTGTCTTCTGCAGTGCAGACCACCATTGAAATCGATTCCCTCCAGGACGGCATTGATTTCTACATGACAATCACCCGTGCCCGGTTCGAGGAGCTCAACATGGAGCTCTTCCGAAAGTGCATCGGGCTTGTCGAGAAGTGCCTCTGCCACGCTGAGATGGAGAAGTCCCAAATTCACGACGTAGTGCTCGTGGGTGGTTCCAGCCATATTCCCAAGGTGCAGCAGCTGCTCCGGGACTTCTTCAATGGGAAGAAGCTTTGCAGGAGCCTCAACCCTGACGAGGCGATTGCGTATGGCGCCGCCCTCCAGGCTGCCATTCTCAGTGAAGAGGACAATGTGGAAATCAGGGATGTGCTTCTGCTCGACGTCACACCGCTCTCTCTGGGGATAGAGACAGTTGGAGGTGTGATGGCTGTGCTGATTCCCAGGAACACCACCATCCCAACCAAGGAGGAGCAAATGTTCACCACCAACCTGGACAACCAGACGAGCGTGTCCATCCAGGTGTTCGAGGGTGAGGGAAAGAATACCGAGGACAACAACCTGCTCGGCAACTTCATTCTTACTGGCATCTCCAAGGCGCCGAGGGCCGTGCCACAGATCAACGTGACCTTTGAGCTCGAAGAGAATGGCACCCTGAAGGTGTCTGCGGAGGACATGACGACGGGAAAAAGGAAGAAGATCACCATCACGAGCGACAAAGGGCGTCTGAGTAAGGAGGAGATCGGAAGGATGACGCGAGATGCGGAGAAGTACAAGTTCCAGGACGAGAAGGAGACGAGCATAAGTGGAGGCCCATAAAATGGCTCTTCAAAACTGAAGCGTACAATGTGCTTCGCGGGCTATAATCCCGCTGCTATTAATTATTAACAGTGAATGTTTAGTACTACTCCTACTTCGTATAGATCTGCAACTTCTGGCATGGTCATACGCGTAGCCCTCCTAGCTTATGGTTTGTTTGTTTTCGGAACCATGGTTTAACTCTAACTGGTGATATATAGTTGCCTCTAGAGTATCAGTTGAATGTCTAACATTTGCTTTGAGCAAGTTTCACTGTTTTTGTATGCACAACACTGGTTACGAGATGAACCTAAAATGCTCATTACATGGTTAGGACTTGGGAGTAAGCTCATGAGAAATAGAATCGTCGAGTAACAGTATGGATCTCCTCGTGTAAACTAGGACTGGGATTAAAACTAGACCTCGCAAAAAGTGGTTCAGCTGTTACAGATGGCGACAGTATAAACGCAAGTTCACAGAGGCGAAGAATGTACATGTATTGAAGCCTGGAAGGTGGAGACAACTGTACCTCTTCTTTTAGTGAGAGCGAATTTTGGTAACACTCCACGAAGTACTCCTTCCGTTTCAAATTACTTAACTTTCATTTGTATAAAAATTAACTTTCATTTGTATAAAAATGAATGTATCTAGACATATTATAAGTCTAGATACATCCAATTTTGAACAAATAAAAGTCATCTAATATGTAACGGAGGTAGTAGTATCGAATGATATCCCCAATTATCTTTTGTCTCGTGTATCCAAATGAGAAAGAACGCAGGCAGTGGTAAAGTATCTCCATTGTGTCTTGGACGTCCTTTATTCTAATCATCCACTTTAGACAGAAGTGACGAAACAACGAGAACTTGTACGTGGCAAGATGGTTAGGAGGGTGGTTATACCCCAGCCTATCAGAGTTCAAATTTCAGATTTGACGTTGGTGTTTCTCATTTAGACGGAATATTTTTCAGTGGAAGGCGTCGTTCCCGTTGACAGCGAGGCGCCTGTGGTGACTTCGTCAATCTCAAGAACTGATCCGCCGGCTCAGTCTCTCAGAGGTGCTCATAGTCATAGGGGTAGGGTGTGCGTGCGCGCGTTCATAGGGGTGAGTGTATGTGCGTGTACATGAGCGCTTGCGTTGTACCGTGTTCCGAAAAAAAGTGACAAAACAACCGAAAAGTCATTTTGGCTCTCAAACTCTAGCGCTACCTTTATTTAAAGACAAATAGAAAATATATTTAAAAGTAAAAAAAACCTAAAAAGAATCCCGAATGTTGTCAATGATTATCTCATGAACCTGTAAAATCTTGATTTGAAATTATTTATATTCTAAATTGTACAAAAAATGATTAAATCTTATATAGTTTGGAGACGTGAAAGTGTGTACATTTAGATCCACATACTTGTCATTTATCTGCAGCTCTAAGTATAAAGTATTTTAACTCGAGATTTTACAAGTGTATGGGATATATGGTGGACAACATGTAAGAAGTGTTTCAATTTTTTAATTTATAAATATGATTTTATGTTTTTGTAAATAAAGATATCACCGGGTCTCGATAGCCAAAAATCTCTATTGAAGAACGACGGCCTGAAATTCCCTTACCTAGACCCCACGATACATGGGAACTTTTGGCATCATTACCCTTACCTATATCCGCTTACACAACTAAGGATGAGAGTATGAGCTTTATGTTCTAGAATTGTGATTTCTCCAACACTTTATCTTAGTAATTGGTAAAACTCACATATAAAGGTAGTAAATATATCTTATATTGGGATGTAATCCGATATAAAGCATGGAGATGAGAATGTCGACGACATATCTCGCCAAGGATCACACGTGTAATCCTTCTTCTAGTATCCACGTATCCACTTACGACAACCCGTCAGCGCTTTTGTCAGCGCTCCGTCGTCCAGTCGACACCAACGATGAGAGACCCCCTTTCAACATAGTCTATGATTTATGCAAGTGTTGCGGGGTTTTAATTCATAATGTTTAATACATGGGAGATGGATAATTATTATGCTTGAGTGATCATGCATGCTTAAAGTGTATCATGTCAAGCCTAAATGGTTTTGGTAGTAAACTAAAATTCTGATATAAGACACGAAAATTGGTTCCTAGTTCCTACTCCGTAGTAGACACTAGATACGAACAAAACATGCTCACACATTTTGCTCAAAAAAAGAAGAAGCCCAAACCCGTTTTCTCGGACCTGCTCGAACGTATGGGCCTCTTTGGATTGTAGGAATTTCAAAGGATTTTCATAGGATTCCAATCCTTAGAAATTTTTCCTATAGATTGCCTTTGGTTCAAAGTAACGGTGCTAATAAAATCCTATGGATTGGATTCCTATGCCTCAATTCCATATGAATTCAAACATCCACTCCAACCTCTTTTTTAGACACAAGTGCGTAGGATCGAGTCACTTTTTCTGTGTTTTTTCTACGTTTCATCCAAACGACTATTCTTGTAGTTTTACTGCGTTTTACAATCCTCTGTTTTACACCGACAAACCTGTGAGATTTCTATGTTTTTCCTATTACTCTTATTTTCAACCCCATGATCCAAATAGACCCTGTATGAATTAAATTCCACGTGATTTTGAAAGTAATCACGCGAATCGAAGAGAAATCTCGCTTGTCTTGTCCCTTTCGCCGTTCCATAGGCCACCAGCACAATAAAGAAAAGAAAAGAAGCAGCTCCGTGGAATTTCCATCTCCAGAGCCAACCCCACGATCTCTCCACCAGCCACCACCGACCCGACCCAGCCCCAAAACCCCACGCCGCGCAAACCCTAGCCGCCGCCGCCTCCACATCAATGGCCGGCCTCCTGCGGCTCGCCGGCGCCGCCAGATCCCTCTCCCGCGCGCTTGCCCCGGCGGCGCCGTACCACCGGAGGCTCGCGGCCTCGGCGGCTGCCCTGGCGGAGGACGACGAGGCGTGCTGGACCGAGTGGGAGGAGGAGGAGGAGGCGAGGCGCCAGCGGGCCCGAGCGTCCGCGCCGGCCGCGGAGTCGTGGCCGGCAGGCGGCGGACCCGGGGGCGTGCAGTGGGTGGTGATGGGCCGCCCCGGCCCGCAGAAGCACGCCCACGCCGCGCGCCTCGCCGAGGTGCTCGCCGTGCCGTACATCTCCATGGGCACGCTTCTCAGGCAGGAGCTCAGCCCCACGTCCTCGCTCTACAAGAAGGTTCGGCCTCGTCCCCCGCTCGGAATTGTCCGATCCCTTTCCGGGTTCTCGATTCTCTTCACTGCATTTGTCCCAATTTGAGCTGCCCGTCATGTCCCCTTTTCTAGTAATTTTGCGATTACGGGACCTCCTCGCGACACTAACCTCGATCACCCGAGAACGCCACAAATTCTAGAGATTTCTTTTTGTTTTGACTCTAATTTTGGAGACCTTCCAGGCGTTTCGGTTATTCTGAAAAACATTTCCACAAACATTTGCCCAATTGATGAACAGCTACGCCTTCTCTCCACTTAACCCAAGCCAGATTCGTAAGGTTCTTGGTCAATTTCCCGCGCGCTTTCTCGAAATCTCTCGTGACTTACCGTTGTCGTCATGTGCTCTCTGTGATATTTGCCCCCAAGCTCTGCAAGACCACAACTTTCTCTGGAATAGCAAAGTTCTTCACATCCTCCTCATTTTTCCCACGAAGTATTCCACAATTCAAAAGAATTTTTCCTGGCGACAGTTTCCTAGTCCTTAATTAAAGGCCGAACATTATCGCACGAGTATTTTCTTCCACATTTTTATGCTCATATATATTGGACCCTATGATGGTGGGAGAGGAGTGTGGCTGCCATGTCTTTTTCTGCGTCCCCAGCTTCGTTGATGACTGGGGGCAAACCCGTAATTTGCTTATGTTCACATGACATTCTGAGGGCAGTTGTGGAAATCCACATTGCTTGGGTTTCATAAGCAAGTTTGTAACATTCAACTCTGGCGTCTTGTGGAGGACAGCCGTCTGCATATACATGCTTCCAACTTTGCCCTGCATTTGTCCGGCCTTCTGGTTCTACTACCCTGTTTGAACAGCTGGAGAGTAGTTGGTAAAGTTTCCTTATTGTAGACATAGATGACTATTTCGCAAACGACACTACTACATAACAAATGTATTACTACTAAATAAAAAGGGTTTGTCTATGTCTCGGGGACGACACTACTACATAACAAATGTATTACTACTAAATAAAAAGGGTTTGTCTATGTCTCGGGCGCCGGCGCCTCAAAAAATTGCAACTGCAGTTCAAAAAACAGTGCAACTAGAATGAGTTGCACATTTCTACAATTTTTTTGGATGACCGAGACTTAAGAAATTCTCAGGTGCCCGAGGATTAGGAAAACCGAAATAAAAAATGTAACAACAATTGGTTGTGGCTTTGTGGTTATTAGATTGTGCTAAATTGCTTTTGCATTGCATATCAACAGATTGCTAATTCGGTGAATGAAGGGAAGCTGGTGCCAGAGGATATCATATTCGGATTGCTGACAAAGCGTCTTGAGGAGGGATACAACAAGGGTGAATCTGGATTCATCCTCGATGGAATCCCACGCACTCGTATGCAAGCTGTAGGTTCCTATGACCTTGTATGCTTGAACAAAAGAACATACTTACTGTTACCTAGTGGTTAACCAGTTACCCTAGGAAATGGAATGCCTTGGTGCCCAGATATTTCCAGTGTTTGACTAGTTTCACATTTCAGGAGATTCTTGATGAGATCGTTGATATCGACTTGGTTCTGAACTTCAAATGTGCTGATAACTGTTTCATGAAGAAGCGGTCCGGGGGCGACATCTGTTCCCACTGTGGGCAGCTATTTGATGTCAGTAGTCCGGTCTCTAGGGAGCGTAATTTCTCCCTAGGAAGCTCTACATGGCATGGTCAGGCACAACCTGCTGCTATGCCTATTATTGGCATGGAGAATTCAAGGATGGAGAAGATGCGTGCTTATGCCGAGCAGGTATTTTTTTTGGCTTTGGCAAAACCTTCTGAATCTATATGCTAGTTAGGAACTTAGGATAGGTCTCAGTTCGCTTTGCACTTAAGGGACCGGACAACTCAAAATTTTATCCGGCAATGACAGTATTTTTCTTATGCTCTCTGAAACACAAGACAACTCTAAGTCATGTATAGAGTTTTGTGCTATTACAACTGTACTTATGGTGTGAGTGCGTGATTACTTTTAGTAATATGGACACTCATGTGCAGGCCAAGCAGCTGGAAGATTACTACAAGAAACACAGAAAACTTGTGGAGTTGAAGACATCAGCTCGCCCTGGGGAAACCTGGCAGGGGGTTATATCTGCCCTGCACCTCCAGCATCTAGACCCATCCCCAACACCACACAAACTCACCGCGTAAATAGTGTCCGCTGAGTCTTAAGGATCTACATTGTGATCCTCTCGCATCCGACGTACGTAGTATAATGATATGCTTTTGAGTTCTGGCCCCTGAGGAGTCAGTCGGCCATGATGCGTTGCTCTTTTTTGTTGTTATAGATAAAATGTAAGCGATTTTGTAGACACGCTTGCTTATATGTTTGTAACTGAGAATACTGAACTTGTGAGTGCAAGTCTGCGGTGTGCCAGGCTCCGCTGTGCTGTTGTTTTGAGTACAACTTCTGCTCAATATTGGTTATTATGCAATCAACCTAAAGCAATATATTCTTGTGCACATGCATCATCTCCTGATGTAGGCTTTTAACCCCTTAATATACTAGCGAAGACCAGAAGATCAAGTGTGTGGTAAGCCGCTCACTCCCCTCTGTCGCGATCTAGCCTCCGGGGAGATTCTCGGGGCGAAACGCGCCCACCCCGCCCGCAAGGTGTTCGGCGTTCCGCCCGACCCACGCTATAGAATGATCTGGTGCAGCACTTGTGTGCGTGCAAGGGCAATGGCAATGCTGATAATGGCGATGCCAATGCCTAGTATGATTTGTTTTATTTGTTTGCATTTTTGAACTATTTATTTGTGTGTGAATTTGTATGTTAAACTATTTCTATGTGTAATTGAAAAATGGTCGGCCTTTGTTTTTGTCGAAATATGGCCAAATCGCCGCGGGGGGGCTGGGTTCACGGCTAGAAAACGCGCCCCCCAGTTCCTCATTCGCGCCGTTTAGCGCCGCGGCAGCCACAAAAAAGCGGCGTTTTGGGCCCTGGGGGGCGAAACGACCGGAGATGCCCTAACCCTGGCTGTATAGCTTATTGCTCTGCTCCCTTCTTGAAATGACAGATTTGATGCACAAACCTATCGCTTTAACCCGGGCCAGTTCTGTGTTTAAGCTTTATATAGTACTTTTGAAAAATAATTCCCTTGAGATTCAATCGTACCATTGAACAACAACCTGCAGAGTGACACATGATTATTTTGAAGGATTTCAATGGGAGGTTAGTCCTTCGAAATTTCTTCAAGTCAAAGGGACCTAAATCTTGTACAGTAGATTATTGTAGCACAATGATGCCTCTATGTCACACCTTGCTTCTATGAATTAGTTGCTTTTAGACTATCAAATGCTGACTAACAGTGTGAGGTTTTTTGATGATCTGATCGAAACAGTAGTAGAGTTGCACACAGTTTCCGTCCTTCACAAAGGAAGATGTCTTCTTACTGCCCGTGTGAGAGTGTGACCGACTGGCCGTGGGCCAACATTGGCGGAGGTCGGAGGTCCGGTGGCGTCGACGACGAAGGGTTCCCATAGAGACAGGAGCTTGATTGAGATACGACACCGTGACCTGACTTTGATCCACGAACGGCGCAGATTATTACACATCTAAACCGACGAACGGTCCACATTCCTCGGACGACACCTTTGGCCCCGTCCCGTGCGGCCGTGCCCACAAAAGCACCATCTTCTCGTCTGCCTCAAATCGAAACCAAAGGAACCCAGGCGAAAAGCCGCATCGCGAGCGAGAACCGAACCAAACCCCGAACCGGCGAGAGGAGCAAGGGGCAAAACACCACCTTCAGCGGCGGCGGCGATGGAGTCGGTGGAGGCGCTCGTGGCGCACATCCAGGCCCTCTCCGGGAGCGCGGACGAGCTGGCCCAGCTCCACGCCCTCCTCAAGCAAGCGGACGGCGACGCCCTGCGCGGCGCCCACTCCGCCGGCCTCCTCCCCTTCCTCTCCCAGCTCCACCCCGCCGCCCACTCCCTCGGCTACCTCTTCCTCCTGTAAGCGACTCCCCTCCCCTCCCCTCCCCTCCCCTCGTTTACCAAAACCCAAACCCCCCAATCCCAATCCACCGCGCCACGCTACCCTAATCCCTCCATCGCGTCGATCGATTCCTTGCGCACGCATCTGACGACCCTCTTACGCGTGCTTGTTTGTTTGCTTATTACTCTCTGCAGGGACGCTTTCCTCTCGGTGCCCGCTAATCTGAGGGCGCACGCCGGCGGGGACCTCCTCGTGACTGTCGCCGATTTCCTCATCTCCTGCTCGGCCGACCAGATACGCCTCTCGCCTGATAAATGTGCGTGCTATCGCCGATTTCATCAAATCGGATCGTTTTATTTTGTTTCGCCGTGGGCTAAAGTTTCTAAAAAAAAACTTCCTGTTCGCCGTGCAGTTCTGAACGTGTGTAAGGTGCTCAAGAGCGAGGTCATGCAGCTCAATGCGCCCATCAGAGGGATCGCCCCGCTACGTGCGGCCGTCCGCAAGATCCAGGCCTCGTCGGAGCAGCTGACCCAGCTCCACGCCGAGTACCTTGTCCTGTGCCTGCTGGCCAAGCAGTACAAGGCTGGCCTGAGCGTCCTGGAAGACGATATATTCGAAGTTGAGCAGCCAAAGGACCTGTTCCTCTACTGCTACTATGGGTCTGGATCAACTTTGCTGTGCATGGGTTATATTTTTTTTTTTGAGAATGCAACACTTGCTTACTAGCTTGCCTTCTCCTGCAGGGGGATGATATATATCGGGCTCAAGAAGTTCCGGAAAGCGTTGGAGCTTCTTCACAATGTGAGGCATCCACCATGCTAGTTCTTTTGGTAGCTGTTTCTCCATTTGTCGCTTACCGAGATATACTTCATTTTTAAGGCTGTCACTGCCCCAATGTCGTCATTGAACGCTATTACTATCGAGGCTTACAAGAAGTATGTCCTAGTTTCGCTCATTCAGAACGGACAGGTATTTCACTTGCTTGCATTCTATATACTGCTTAATTGATGATGATGCACTTGTAGGGAAAAGTTGTTCTATGCTATTGGGTTGAGATCAATTATGGCAAGCCTGTCTCGTTTAGCTTTTATCCATGACATTGCTGTTTTATAATACATACAATATAAAATATAATAACGTGGAGTCCCATGTCACCGGCATTTCTTGAGACAACAAGTTCGTTTCCTCCCAGCTTTAATAAAATGGAACTCAGTTTATATAGGTCGAAATTTAATCAAACAAACCAACTTGGAAAAGAAAGTGATCATATATACTTCACATAGCCCTTCCTAGATTAAGGTAGTTCTGTATATAATATAATAATGTAAAAGGAATTGCATCAGATGAGATGCTAGAATGCTAGATTAGTGTAGTAACATATTTTATCCTTGAAAGAGGCAAAGCTACATTGCATTTCAAGCTGATATTATGCATCCCCTTCTGTTGATGGGATTATAAGCTAGGTCTACTACATTTGCTAATTTTGGTGATAATAAATTCAGTTAGTCCTTTGTTTTGCGATCTTTAGTTGGTACAAATAAGGAGCACATGCATACCATTTTTGTAAATGAAATAAAAGAAAAGTTGGCAATATAGAATATACTCTTGATCCCCACATCAGTGCATACTTATCCATATCATAAACGGTCGTCCGCCAGCATTTATTTTGAAGAAAAACCAAGGACCCTGTAGTTGTTCCTTTTGCTCTACTGGTGACTCCTTGAAACCAATATTGAGATATCTTGTTACATTCTGAATGTGTTAGTTGAAGTTTTATGCGGGATATTGAGTTGAGATATATTGAATTTATGGAACAGGTTCCATCATTCCCGAAGTACACATCTTCGACTGCTCAGAGGAATCTGAAAAATCATGCTCAGGTATACTTCCATCCAGCGCCCCTATTTCAATTTTCAAATGTAGTTCCCGTGAAATAAATTATGCTCTTGGTGTCAAGTTGTTGGATGCAATGTGGAGTCACTTGCCCTTCCTAAATTCTTTATTGATTTTGGTGTGAGTTATGACAGTACTCAAATTAATTGAGCTGTGATAATTTTTGGTGGTTAGTCATTCATTTTACTGGACGGCAATAGATTTCTTAGCACTAATCAGCTACATTTTGATGATTCTTGTTACTCTGTGCAAGTATTATACTTCTTAAAATGACTAAGATCATTAAATAGGCCTAACACAATCAGTATGGCCCTGTTTGGAATAAAGGAAAATGGTAGGAATTTTGGTGGATAGGATTCTTATAGGAAAATTTTCTATGGTACCTTTTGGAACAAAGGAATAGGAATCTCAGATAACTTTGAAATTCTTATGGGATAAGCTATTCCATAGGAATTTTGGAGGAAAACAAACATGAGATCTCACCTTAAGTTTTCATCTTCATATGTCTACAATTCCTGTGTTTTTCCTGCTGACATCCAAATGACACTTCGAAAAAATTCGAATTTAGGAAACATGACACCTCAATTCCTGTGTTTTTCCAGTTCCTACGTTTTATACTTCTTAAAATGAAATAAGATCATTTAATAGGCCTAACACATATCCCTAGTCAGATGCGACCAGACTACCATTAAGGACATGCTTTTTTAATATATGCTAAATTGTGCTATTGATGATGTACCTTTTCCTTTTAATTAACATTTTTCTGTCTTTCAGATAGCATTCATGTTGTATATACTCTTTAAATTTCAGGTTTACATCGATCTGTCTACTTGCTATGGCAATGGTAGCTACTCTGAGTTGGACACCTTCATCCAGTCAAACGCAGAGAAGTTTCAAACTGTGAGTATTTCTTCGTTCCATGCTTTGGCTAACATTCCCCGATGAACTAGTGCTAGTCTGTTACCAGGCATACCTAGACGGTAGGCTGTAGTTACTTGCCACCTTCCTCCCCTGTTGGGAACTACTTGTATTTATCTGTCTATATACGTACTATATTTTGTTCATCAATATTTTTTCTTAGCAGAGTTCTTTTGTTAATGTTTTCTGATTGCTGCGTTCCTTTCTCCTTTGTTTCAGGATAACAACCATGGACTTGTGAAGCAAGTACTCTCCTCAATGTACAAGCGAAACATCCAAAGGCTGACCCAGACCTACTTAACTCTTTCACTTGAAGACATTGCCAGCTCTGTTCAACTTAACACCCCAAAAGAAGCTGAGATGCATGTACTTAGGATGGTAGGTGTTGTCTATTTTCTTTTTGGTGGTGTTCAGCATGTATACAAATTGTTATCTTACAATTTGACTGTTTTATCAATTCAGATTGAAGATGGTGAGATCCATGCAACGATAAACCAGAAAGATGGCATGGTGAGCTTTCATGAAGATCCTGAGCAATATAAAAGTTGTGAGATGGTGGAGCATATTGACTCGTCAATTCAAAGGTATTTTCCACTATTATATGTTAAATATAATCTGTGCATATTTGGAGATTTCTGTAATTTATTGGTGTCATTGGTCTATAGTCCTCTTGGCGCACTTTATTACCCACAGCACCAAAAAAATGCAGAAATAGGAAAGGACCTACCTGTAGAACTAATACATCAACAAATAATTACATGAGGCTGCCTATCAAGGCCACTCTTGGCGCCTTATGCATAATCTTGGCTTCAGAGCATCGGCTGAGAACTTGAGATATAGTTACTGCATTGTTTAACTCCTTTTAGTAGACGACATATGTTTTTTATGCACTACTTTTTTTTGTATGCCCAAATTCATTCTTAGGCACATGCAGTCATGGACAATGTTTTGTCAAACCTATGAATGCTAATTAAATATGGAGAATAAACACCTTTGTGTATGCCAGAATTCATTCTTTGGCACATGCAGTCATGGAGTCTAACCTATGAATAGTTGAATACTAATTAAATATGGAGAAGAAACATAATTATTTTGATCTAACCGATTCGATGCTCTAACAATTATTCTCCAGGTTGATGGCTTTGTCCAAGAAGCTGACCTCAATTGATGAGAACATCTCATGCGATCATGCATTTTTGACGAAGGTTAGCTCAGACTCGCAGATGTATTTTCCTGTCCTTTTGTCACTGCCCTTTTTTGTTTTCTAACCTTGAATGTGGTGCAGAGTACAAGGGAGCGTGGAAGATTCGACTACGACGACTTTGACTCAGTTCCACACAAATACTTTTGAGACAGTGTGTCTTATTAGGTTGAAATTACTGCCATCAAGCCCTTCTCCTGAGGTTATTGTCGGTTCGATCCTTGTAATCCGCCATCAGAGTTGAACCCTGTAAATTCTAGTTTAAGGATGGGGAGCTTTGGAGCTTTTTGCCTTGGGATAACGAGAACACTCCGAACAATCTATCAAGCTAGCTGTCATTTTGAGTACTTATTGTTGTTTTTTGAGGGAAGAATGCTGCTGCATTTTATGGGGGCTTGTGTTTTTTACTTCATTCTTTGGGGTTGTGTCCTGGCCGGGGGTTAGGCTACTTCAATTTGAAAGTGTCAATGGGGTTTGTGGGACGTGATATAACCACGCAAAAAGCGTTGGAGAACAAAGTTTGATTTTTCGCCTGTGTTACCCACGATTTCATTTACATCCAGCAGGCTTTCCTGCCTGACGGGTTTTTCGGACCTTACGTAATACGGAGCTACTGTAAAATGCGAGTTTTGAGGTTTGGTTTGTGCCGGCGCCGAACAGTACCCGTAAACGTGGCCTTAAAATCGAATATTCTTTTTCGCCATTCTCCTTCCTCCGGATGCACAACACCCGCCCGTGCTCATATGCGCTTGCGCTGGCCGCCCGCCCTAGCTTGCACCGCCGGCTGATCCTCTTGCCGGACACGGCCGACCCGTCCGAGCTCGTCTCAGCCCAACGTTCTCAGAAAAGTAGGTGGCTCGCCGGAGATTGATTTTTTTTTTACCGAAATCGGAGCGCCGTGGTAGAATTTGGCCGGAGTCCGACGACTCCGACACCAGTTCGGTGACGGTTGGTGAAAGTTCCCTCCCGCCAACTGCCTCCATGAGGATACAGATTGCCCTCGGTTTGGCTCCGTAGATTGGACATGTACATGTTGGATGGAGGATTTTTCAGCCCCCTCATTTTTTTTAACGGTTTGCGCATGTTTACGGAGGGGGGCAACAAGCTAGTTTGATGTTGTATGTCTATTGTATATTCGTTGTTGAACTATTTGTTGTATGTTGATGAACTTATTGTTATATTATTTACTAAATATTGTTGTATTGAAGATAAAATATTTGTTTGAGTTGTAATAATTATTAAACTATTTGGTTTTGATTTATTTTGAATGTGTTTGATCTTTATGGTTGTACATTTGTGTGTGCTTGTTGTTTGTGCATTACTGTACATGCTATGCCAGCGGCGTGCTATAATTTAGCGCGACTAGAAAACCAATTCACCGCACACTCGTGCGCTAAAAAACAATTCCGACGTTGTAAAAGATACATTTCACCGCACGCGCATGCTAAACAACAATTTCGACGTTGTAAAATATATTTAGCGCATCGTCGTACAGCGCGCTTGTTGGAGATTCTTTAAAGAACACGATGACATGACTTCTATAATCATTATGTATTTATTATGGTGTAAGAATTGTGAAATTCTAGTTTGCACACCATCAAATTAGATATGCAAGTGCAGAAATCTGCCTCTTGATCTTTTAATTGAATTAACGACATGAATTCGTGAGGCATATTTTTATGTTTTCACTTTTTTCTTCGATCCTAACACTTACCAAGTTATAAAAAATTACCACGGCAGTAGTACATATTTACCAGTTATTAATTTTTGCACGTACTATCTGAGTGTTTAAAAATCTTAAGTGATAGAGATGTTATCTTGTCAAAAAATTACTACTATAGTGATTTTCAAAAACATTGCAAACAAGTTATTATAATCATGTTGCTAAGCGTTGTATAATCTGGCAAAAAAAAAAAAGTCCGGTAATGACCAATAGTGAAAAAACTTCTCAGCGCGTCAACATGGGATTTAATTTGCGAGTCTTCTCGCAACTAAGTCAAAAAAAGGGATTATCAATCATTTGACAAGTACAAAATTTCAGGTATAAAAAATCAGAGGATTATTTACACTTTCTTTTTAAAACGGGGGATCTTTTACTTTTCATTTGGATGTATGAATTATAGTGAGATGATTGTATAGGAGGACTTCCGGTCCATTTATTTTGCATACACGAGCAACTTGGGAAGAATTTATGCCTTTCTGAAAAATTATGTGCAACCGACACTCACAAATGTGTGGTATATGCATATTAGGAAATAGAGTGAAATGAGTCTGTCGTCATTGAACTTGTTGGCGTAGCTCACTTCCATCCACGTACTTTGGAAAGTGCAATTTACGGTCACCAATGACACTCTAATTTTCTCAAAAAAAAAAAAAAACTCTAATAGCCCACATACGGTCACTACCTCATTTATTGTCTCTATTTTGCCTATGTGGCATACATTGACCTAGTTGACCGTCAAATATGTACCTAGCGTGGCATCAATATCTTTCACAAGGCCTCTTTTGCAAAATCCTCGCCACCGTCGCCCGCACATTTTGCCGATGCTACGTTGACCAACACCTTCTCCGCCCCTCATCCCGCCCCTCCCGCATGAGGACACCATGCACAAGTGGTCTCCAATATTGGCGTTGGTGCACGCTCTCCCATTTCGTGTGTCCATGTGTATAGGGTATAAAAAATGCTTATGCTGCCCTAGCTTCCGGGTTCGAAGGGGGCCCAACAGCCCAGTATAGCTACTCCCTCCTTTCTACAATACTTAACTTCAGTGGCAGAGCTATGAATTGAACTGAGCCGGGACGAATAAATAATCTCTAAAAAAAATTACGCAAAAAAGTAAGTGTATTCAACAAAAGAAAGACCCAAACAGATTCAGTTTCACATTTCATCAAGCACAACTACAAACTGACTACAAACAACCAGAAAACTACATACACAATGGTGCTACATTTTGATAACATAGTATCATACCAATGCTTGAAGATTTGAAAGGAAAACAATGGAACCAATATGTAGCATCCTTCTCCACACTATACTCTAACGAATCATATTTGGTATACCATGCATCTAGAAATGACCTCCAATCTGGACCAAATTTTATTTTGGTAAATTTTGACCAATTAAACGATTCCGGACTCTCGATAAATATGTCCATCTCATTTTATCTCTGATTTCAGGAGTGCCATATTCATCAATTGGTCTCCGAACTCCAGGAACGGCAACAACATTTGCTAGATAAAAGAGTTAAGGAACATTTGCTTCTTGAGTGTCTTGACAACATTGAAATCGAAATCAATCTTTGAGCAATCTCCTGCACACTACAAGTCACTAGACAAGTAGACATCAAAATTAAAATTGAAATCTGAAATCAAAGGGGAAATTTACCAGCTCGTGGCGTGCCCTCTTGAGATTTCTGGAGGCTGCTGCCTGTTCTTCTTCCTGACCTAGAGCCAGCACAGCTGCAACTTCTTCCTCCTCAACATGTATCCATTCGGCCTCTTCGTCGGCGTCCATCAGAGTGGGGCGTGCGGGCAAACAGACGGGGTAGGTGGGAGATGAGGCGCAGCGCGGGCGGGGCTTGGCGGCGGGAGACAGTGGGCATGCTGGTCGGGCGGGCGGTGGCGGTGTGAAGAGATCGCTCGACCGAGGGGAATTGGCAGGTCTGGGTGTTCCTTCGCTCGATCGGTAGAGAAGGCTCGGGGTCAGGACTCGGGTGACCTTTTCTTTTTGAGTCGGGTCGATTTGAGCACCTGTTTTTTTGCCGCCAGGTCTGAGCCGGGTCAGCCTACCCTCCTCGACCCTACAGGTGGCCGCCGCTGCTTGACTTAACATATTTTTGTGCGTAGATACATATTTTTTAGACAATTATACGACAATTATTTTGTAACGTATGAAGTAGCTAGCTGCAACGTTACTGTCTGCTTGTTGTTTTTTCGTGATTTTCAATATCGTCACGTCTTTTAACTTTGAAACAAAGTGGGATGATTTTTATTGCAAAACAGACTCGTGAGCTTGCAATTTTTTTTTTGGTGTTTGTTACAACTTTGTTTTCCCCCTAGATTTTTCTAAGTCAAACACGCATGACTTTTGTTGCTATACATTGCATGGTTTCTCTGAGCGTTTGGTACAAACTTTCGTGTTTCTCGTTTTTTAAGAAAAAAAATTATGTGCTTTTCATACTATCAATACACATCATTTTTTGTTGTAATTGTTTGTACTTTTGACTTAGTTGGTGATTTTTATGCAAATAAATATGCCACATTTTTCTGTTACGTAACCGTTTTTTATTGCTGCAAACACATAGTATTTTTTATCATTTTTTATATTTGTTGAAATTATTGATGATTTTTATTGCATATTAATTTATAACAAAGATATTATTTAACCACTTTTTATGCATTATTTTTTTTGGTTCTGTAGCATTAAAAGATTCAGAGCTTTCGGTGATGTTTTTGCGAGCCCAAACGTTGGGTGGTATTTTCTATAAGTTCTCATCTTTTAGTGGTAAAAAAAAATTTCCCTTCTTAAAATGTTATGACGATCAATTGAACAATGTTATATTAGTCCGAGTGAGAGATTTGTTTTCTCGCCTTAGAATCCCTAAGACAGGGAGTACTGCACATACTTTAAAAAAAAAAATTGAGTACTACACATACTTAGATTCACTCTTCTCGCGTATATTATAGTCTTAAGGGGAGTGGCTTTGCCTTAGATGACTGATTTTATCAGTTTTAGTCATGATCATATTCAAAGCAAGCAACGACAGTTTAAAACAAAGTGCAATTGTACATTTTATAGCGGAAAAATTCAATTAAACGAGTTTCACCTTTTAATCCAGAAAAGAACAGTTGTATTTTTCTCTAAACTGTGGTTGCACTTTTCTAAAAAGTGTCTGATACTTAGAAAAAAAAATCAGTCATGACTAAGCAAATCCGTTTAAGAAAATATATCCAAATGAATTCAATCCGGGTAGAACTTACCTACGGAGGGACTAGAACTCCGGGTAAAACCATGGTGGTACCAGGAAACTTAGCGTGTGTTTGGTTGCTGGACTAGAGTGTATGGGATCGGATGGCCCAGATTTTGTAGATGGGATGGTCCAAGGGGATTAGAGTGATCCTATATTCTGTTTGGTTACAAGGTAGGATTTGAGGGGATGGGATGAAATCTGTTTAGCTAATCCTATGTAATAGGAATTGACTTAGAACTAATTAGCTTAATTAATGCTAGAAAATTGGGGCGGAGGATCTGTACGAAGAACATCGTCCTTCGCTCTGTACCAGGAAGCGGCCGACGACGTTCGTATCGCCTGGAGCTGCAGCGTACGTGGGAAGTGGCCGGCTACTGTGCTCTGTACGGGGAAGGCGGCGGGCGGGCGGGCGGTGGGAGATGTTCTTCCGCCGTCCAGATGGAGGCAACCTCCGCCACAGCCCACTCGGGGCGAGCACCGCGTCGCTGCCCAGCTCGAGGCCTAGTCGGGGCGAGCGCCGCCCAGATCGAGGAGATGCGGGAGGGCTTCAGAGCAAGAGCGTACCGACACTGGCTATCACGGCATTGGAGAGGCCGGAGAGACAGGAGCGGGCCGAGAGCGACGAGTTGGTTTCGGGAGGGATTAGCGACGGGGAAGATAGATTAGGAAGGGTAACAACGTGGGCCAAATGGTGCGGCCGATTTGGAGGGACCAAACAAGTCGGCATCTACATAGAATATTCCTTAAAGTGGGTCGAACCATTCACCAAAACAGGAACGATCCCACCCTACTCACGTTGGTTTCATGGACCAAACACACGCTAGAAGCTAAACTAGAAAGTACTAGTATCATGATCGGTTTCCAAGACTTTGAGATCTCGGAGGTCGTGGTAGCTTCCAAGAAATTCAGCGATCCTAGTTCGAGCAAGATACCTCTCGCCGTCGCACTACATCTTCAGGGCCAACAACAGCGGCGAGGGCGATAGAATCAAACCCCTCGCTTGCTTGTCAGGACCCAGCCTAGCTTGGCCTGACGAACTGTCTTCTGAAACTCATCTTCTCAGTTTCGCGCCAAGCTGTAAACTTCGAGCCGTCCATCTTCAGATCAACGGAGCAGATCAACTGACGCGTCGTTGTTTGAATACAGTGACACCTCCGCTACTAGTTAGACAGTCGCCACTACCAAGTCGTTTGTCTTGTACATTTGCTCGCTTTATTAGCTGTCGATCGATGGATCTCGGCATCATTCTTGTAATATTGGGTTAAACCCTAGCCGCCTCTTGCGAGGTCTGGCGATAACCTCCTCCTGGAGTGTAGAACTCCTCGGCAATTCACCTCTGAATTCAGTGTTAAGTAGCGGACCTCTGAATTTACTGTCATCCACCTGTGCATCCTAGGCTAGAGCCTATCAATTGGTATCAGAGCAGTACGATTTCTCGGCGCAAGCAAGAAAATTTTTCTAGCTGGAGAGAAGAACCAGAGAGTCTACAGGTTCTTCCGGGCGGCGAACCGATTTGGCGAAGGAGTAGGGTTGGGATCTCCTGTAAAATCCCCTGTCTTTCTTCCCTTATCGCGGCGGCGGTGTGTACCGGTCGACGGCGGCGCTGGTGGCGGTGTAGTCCCATCTTGGACTAGTCGACGGCGGCGGCTTGGTGGCGGCGGCACAAATTCGGGCACAAATTGATCCTCTGTCAGGGTTACAAGAGAACCTTTCTCTGGCCGTAAAATCCCCGTGACAAAATCAATTCGTGTGCCTTGGTGGCGGGACAGCGAGAAGGCGGTAGGATCTGCGGCGACGATTCGGGTTGTTGACGAGTAATCAACGTAAAATTCCTCCTTTTCGCTAGCAGAATCAGATGGGGACGGAGGAGTCGGACTCATCGGCGGCCCTGGAGTTCAAATCACTGCAACTTTATGTCAAGACACTGCAGCGACACAGGGAGGAAGACAAGCAGGAGTTCGTTTTGCACAAACCGTGGAATCCAACTTTGGGGCGATTCAGAAGAATTTCTCTGATTTGCACACGAGTTTCTCGAAATTTTTCAAGAAAGTCGATGAAGCTGTTGAAGAGGAGGACAAGGACGATGAACAAGGTGCAGGCTTGAACATTACGCCGTGCCATGGTAGCAGTACAGGGTTGGAACAGCACAAAGCAACTGTAGGGAAGGCTAAACTGCAGGATGCTCAAGGAAAGGAACTGAATTTAGATGGTACACCAAAGGATAAATACAAACACTCACATTTTGGTCAGGTCACTACTGCTGTTCACAGGCACAAAGGAAAGACTCAACCAGTTGCAACAACTGTGGGCTTGCTAGAACCACAAGAACTCAGTGACCTCGAGGAAGAGCAAGCAGAGGCATTACCAACCAACAGGCACAGATTTAATGCACAACCAGTAGAGTTGAGAAGAGGAACACCTTCAGTCAAACCAGCACGAATGAATATTCCAGAATTCGAGGGAGTTGATGTTGATTCCTGGATACAAACCATTGAACTATACTTTGATGCCGCAAGAACACCATTGGAAAGTAGAACTGAAGTTGCTGTAACTTACCTGAAGGGTGATGCTATACAATGGTGACGTGGTACAGGGTACAACTCCAGCAACCTCCCGTGGCACAGGTTCTGTCGCTACCTAGGTGATAGATTCGCTGAAACATCTATTTGCGACAACACGAGGAATTTCGACGCACTTACTCAAACGTCCACTGTGGCCATATATATACAGAAGTTTGAGTCAGCGATGAACCTAATGAGGAGAGATAACCCCAGGTTGCCAGATGATTACTATGTCAACAACTTTATTTCTGGCTTATCCGATTACATTCAAATAACCCTACAGATATGCAAATAGCAATGTGGTTAGCTCGACGCATAGAGCAAGCACAGCCACCAAAGAAGCAGTATACTAATACACAATTCACTGTACGAAAACCAGTGGTGTTTGACCCAGCTAAGCAAGCTAGTACTGCCAATACTATTGCTAATACTACTGCAATGCAGAAAGCAATCAGTCAGAACTTGTGCTTCAAATGCAAGGAACCATGGTTTCCTGGACATAAAAAGGTGTGTACAATGTCGCAGCAAAAACAGATTTTAGCCCTACAAGCTGCAGCTCCAGAGAACCCAGAAATTATATATATTCATGAGCATGACACTGATAGTGATGATGATGCACCTGCTCCAAAACCAGCACTTAAGATATCTATGCATGCACTACAAGGCACCAAAATTCCTAAGAATACTTTCACATTGGCAGTAACTATTGGAGAGGTCTCTGCTATTGCCTTGGTCGATAGTGGCAGCACTACAACATTCATAACTGCAGCTCTAGCACAAAAGGCAAATTGTACAATTGCACCATGCACAAAGACTCAAGTGTTGGTGGCTAATGGTGAAATTTTATGGACGGAGTTTGGGTGTTACAACTGCCATTATAATATCCAAGGGACTACCTTGCACTCTGATTTCCAGATTTTGCCTATCAAAGGATTTGATATAATTCTTGGAGCTGATTGGATATATCAACACAACCCTGTGGAGTTAGATTTCAAGAAATTAACACTGAAAGCTACCACTGTTACAGGCTCAGTGGTGTTTACTGACAGTAGCTTACCTCTTGAAACTAATATCAAATCCACTGCCAAAGTATACATGTTAATGAACAAAAGTACTTGTGGTGCTTTGTTGTTCATTCATTCACTGAGTGAAGAGGTTAACAATGACACACCATATCCACCTGCAATACAACAACTACTTGAAGAGTATAAAAAGCTTTTCAACAAGCCTGAAGGGTTGCCACCCAAAAGAGTGTGTGATCACTCTATCCCTTTTATACCAGGGGCTAAGATTGTTAATCAGAGACCCTATAGGTTACCTTACCAACAGAAAAATGCTATGGAGGATATTATCAAGGAGTTGCTTCAAAATGGAACAATCAGAGACAGCTCTAGCCCATATTCTTCTCCAGTTATATTGGTGAAAAAGAAGGATTTCTCTTGGAGAAAGGTTACTGATTTTAGAAAAGTGAATGCACAGACCATTAAAAACAAATACCCTATCCCAATAATTGAAGATCTGTTGGATGAACTCCATGGAGCAACAATATTTTCAAAAATTGATTTGAGAAGTGGGTACCACCAGATCAGAATGCAAGAAGCAGACATTGAGAAGACTGCATTCACTACTCATACTGGTCACTACGAGTATTTGGTGATGCCCTTTGGGCTCACAAATGCACCAGCTACGTTTCAGCAACTTATGAATACAATACTAGCTCCTTTCCTCAGGAAATTCACTCTGGTCTTCTTCGACGATATCCTAATTTATAGCAAATCAATGACAGAGCATGTAGAGCATCTCAGGAAAATATTTGAGATGCTACAGGAACATCAGCTATTTGCCAAGCTGCAAAAGTGCTCTTTTGCTCAACAAAAGGTGGAGTACCTTGGACACATTATCACTGCTGCAGGAGTGTCTACTGACCCCAAGAAGGTTGAGATAATGGTAAAGTGGCCAACCCCAACTAATGTGTCAGAGTTAAGAAGCATTCTTGGACTGACTAATTATTACAGGAGATTCATCAAGAATTACGGTATCATTTGCAAGGCATTGTTTGCTGCATTAAAGAAAGATGGGTTTCTGTGGGAACAAGCTCAAGAACAGGCATTTACACAGTTGAAGAAAGTAATGTCAGAAGCTCCAGTACTTGCACTCCCAGACTTCTCACAACCTTTTGTGCTAGAAGCTGATGCTTGTGACTATGGAATTGGAGCAGTTCTTATGCAAAATGGACAACCTATAGCTTTTATGAGTAAGGCTATTGGTCCTAAGTCAGCTGGATTGTCTACTTATGACAAGGAAACATTGGCGATCTTGGAAGCAATAAAAATGTGGAAACATTATTTTTCTGCTACATCAATCATCATTAGAACAGACCAACAAAGCATCAGATATTTGCAAGAACAAAAACTAACAGAGGGTTTACAACACAAGCTGCTGGTAAAATTATTGGGATATACCTACACCATTGAGTACAAGAAGGGCAAGGAAAACAGAGTGGCTGATGCATTGTCTCGAGTCAAGCATCAATTGTGCAACTTGGTTGCTTCAGCGGCTGTACCAACTTGGATATCTGAGGTAACTAAATCCTATGAGGAAGATGAAAAATGCAAAGACTCCATTGCTAAACTACTCCTAGCTATTGATTCAATACCCAATATGACACTCACTAAAGGTGTCCTGAGATACAAGAAGAGAATTGTTGTGGGTAACAATGCTGAACTCAGGAGGAAAATCATGGAGTCATTGCACAATTCTGAATTGGGTGGGCATTCAGGTGAAAGAGCAACTTACCAACGCATCAAATTATTATTTCACTGGCCTGGTTTGAAGCAACATACAATTGCTTTTCTTAAACAATGCCCAGTCTGTCAACTAAACAAGGGTGAGCACTGTTCCTATCCTGGGTTATTACAACCTTTGCCTATCCCTGATTTTGCTTGGGCACACATAAGCATGGATTTCATCGAAGGACTACCAGTTTCAGACAACAAAGACATGATCTTGGTTGTGGTAAACAGGTTTACAAAGTATGCACACTTCATCTCTCTCAAGCATCCAATTACTGTCAAGACAGTAGCTAAAGCTTTCACTGATCACATTTTCAAATTACATGGCTTACCAATTGTCATGGTTACTGATCGTGATAGAATCTTCACAGGTTCCCTGTGGCAAGAGCTATTCAAACCCTTGGGTGTCAAACTGCACTTTAGCACATCTTACCATCCCCAAACTGATGGCCAAACAGAGAGAGTAAATCAGTGTCTGGAAAATTACCTTCGATGCATGGCATTCTTACAACCCAAGAAATGGAACCAGTGGTTATCCCTGGCAGAATGGTGGTATAACACAACTTACCACACCTCACTCAACATAACTCCTTTCCAAGCATTATATGGGCGGCCCCCTCCCTTGTTGGCTGAGTTGTTGTTACCACAGGAAGACTCGCCTACACACTTAATTCCTACTGCTAGCACTGAACAAATGGCCCAACAAATCAAGCAGTCTTTGCTCAAGGCTCAAGCAAGAATGAAACATTATGCTGACTTGAAGAGAAAGGAGAGACAACTCGACATTGGTGCCATGGTTTACTTGAAGATACAACCTTACAGACACACATCATTAAGTATACACAGGTGCCTGAAGCTGCACTCTAAGTACTATGGACCTTTCCGAGTACTGGAGAAAATTGGAAATACATCATATAAGCTATTGTTGCCGGAGGGTTGCCAGTTACATCCCACTTTCCATGTTAGCCAGCTAAAGCAGCACCTGGGACCGAAAGCAATACCAACTCCTCACCTGCCACTCCTTAACCCTGATGGAACAATACTTGTCACACCAGAGGCAGTATTAGAGAGGAAGCTTATACCAAGGCAGCAAGGTAGCATCGCAATTCCTGTAGTACAATGGCTCATCAAGTGGACCAATTTACCAAAAGAGGAGGACACATGGGAAGATTCAGCCTTCATCCAGAAGGTGTTTCCAGCATTTCATCCATGAGGGCATGTCTGAGCTCGTCCGGGAGGGGTTGTCAGGACCCAGCCTAGCTTGGCCTGACGAACTGTCTTTTGAAACTCATCTTCAGTTTCGCGCCAAGCTGTAACCTTCGAGCCGTCCATCTTCAGATCAACGGAGCAGATCAACTGACGCGTCGTTGTTTGAATACAGTGACACCTCCGCTACTAGTTAGACAGTCGCCACTACCAAGTCGTTTGTCTTGTACCTTTGCTCGCTTTATTAGCTGTCGATCGATGGGTCTCGGCATCATTCTTGTAATATTGGGTTAAACCCTAGCCGCCTCTTGCGAGGTCTGGCGATAACCTCCTCCTGGAGTGTAGAACTCCTCGGCAATTCGCCTCTGAATTCAGTGTTAAGTACCGGACCTCTGAATTTACTGTCATCCACCTGTGCATCCTAGGCTAGAGCCTATCATCGCTAAACCCTCGCCCTCCGCTTCCGATGGCGAATCTCCGCTTCCCCGGCCGCGCGGCCTGGCCGCCCAAGACCCCGCTCCTCCTCGCTCTGCTGCTCGCGGCGGCGCTCCTCGTCCCGCAGGCCACGCTCGCCGCTTCCGGCGGCGCCATGGGCGGGCGCTCTTCCTCCGCCTCCTCCTCGTCGTCTTCGAAATCCACCCGCTCGTCGTCTTCCAGTTCGGAACGGCACTCGTACTACCACCATTCGACGACCTACGTGTCGCCCCGCACGCCGGCGCCTCCCAGCGTGGCCACGGACGCCGGCGACGCGCCGGGCGCCGTGTTCTGGCTGGTGGCCCTCGGTCTCGTCTTGCTGTTCGCCGCCGCGATGTACTACGGCAGCCGGCAGAGGACCACCGTGGTCAAGCTCCAGGTACGGTGCTCCCGGCGGTTTTGTTCGATTCTTCAATGCAGCAGCAGCAATTTACCTTTCTCCGCTTCGTTCATTCAAGCCAGAGGAAAGGGAGGTCGTAACAGTTTCTGGCCGTCCTTTGCGGATAATTTCAGGTTGCGTTGCTGGGCTGGGCAAAACCGTTCCAGAAGGAATTGAATGAGATTGCTGACAAAGTGCAGGCTTCCAACGGGCGTTCGTATAAACTCATGTTGACTGGTAATGTGTGCTGTGTCTCTAAATGCTTTGGTGTATATGATTACCCTGCAGTTCGAATCGCATGCCTCAGTTGTGTATTAGCTTAACTTTGTCGTTAGCTTTGAAGTTCTGCATTGTGCAACTTGGTAATAGTAAAAGATAAAGATGGCATACTGGCGTCTTGTTAAAATGTTAACATGCTTGCCTTTATGTAGTGTAATCTCTTTTCAAACTTTGGGTTCTGACGTCAAGTTCACTCTGTCATTAAAAACTAATATCCAATCGTGTTTCAACATACTACATAAAAAGAAATGCGAATAATTATCCCCGCTGTATAAACTATAAAGTGAAGTGGCAACTCCTGAACTGAATGTGGTTTTCGTTGTAGTTTCTGCGGGAATAGATAGTTTACTTGAAGCAGGGAATTTACAGTTGTATTCTTATGCTGAAGTGGGATTCTTGAACTGAATGTGGTTTTTGCTGTAGATCCTGCAGAAACATATAGGGAATTTACAGTTGTATCTACGCCATAGGTTGCACACAAGTTGACAAATATATAAGAGCATGCATATTTATATCCTGGGATACGAGTGGTATTCAAGAATTATCACATGTTAGCCTACAGAAACTAGCCTGCTTATTCGCATGACCCAATATGACTGTAACAGCATTCAGGTCGTATCACAATTATCTGTACATGCGGGTTATCAGCAGTTTTGGTCATTTACCTTCATAGTGGTGGATATCAGATACTTACTTTCGAGAAAGGCTCCCGTGACGCTCCCCGCGAGCGTCCCGGGAGAAACCCTAGCCGCCGCTCCAGAGGTCCTCCCTCACCGTCCTCCCTCTCCCTCGCTGCCGCCACCGGAGAACGCAGCCGGGCAAAGCCCGCGCAGCGCTGGCGGCGGCGAGGCCTCTCACCCACTCCGGCAGGGACTCCAGGGCGGCGCGGGGCGGCTCTCCCTGGCAGGGATGAGGGGTCCGGCGAGGCTTCCGGCGGCGGAGGCGCGCGGGCTCGGCTGATGGGCGGCGGTGCGGCGGTGGTGCGGGGGCGAGCCTGGCGCGGTCGTGCTATGGCGGCGGCTCCCGTGGGACGGCGAAGCAGCCTCGGCCGGCGAGACCTCGGCCAGGAAGGGCACGCGGTGGTTTGCTTGGAGGAAGCCGGCAGCGGCGCGGCCAGTACTGCAGACAGGTGCTCCCGGCGGCTAGGGCTCGCACAGCCAGATCTGGGCCTTTCCGGGCCCGATCTGGGTCGAGTGGGCCCGCCTGGAGCCCGCGTTCGCTGGGATTTCAGCGCCAATGACGGCTGCAGAACTGCCCAGACTGCAGTCTGGCTATGTCGTGCCGAGTACATCCGAGCTCTACCCTGGCAGTGCCCGGAGCGACCTGGTACGCGCCATGGGCTCTGAGGCTGCATCCATGTCCAGGGTGTCGGAAGATGGGCTGCGCCTTCTCAGGCTGTGCCAGGGGTGGACCATGATGCCTAGCTACGGTGGCGAGGGCTGCGGCAGCGGCGGTGTGAATTTTTTTAAGGACGACTACTCAATTCCGACGGGTAGGGTGGGAGGTGGGTGGCAATACAGACGAAAGTCTTGCCCGTCTTTAGATGGTGCCGGTGGCGATGGCGCCTGTGGGTGCCATTCCCCTCCTTGGAGGCGTCACCGAGTGTGTCGACACTTCCCTCGCCCTCTCTCGGGTGGTTGAGGTCTCCGGGTGAAAGCCTAGATTCAGTTGGATCGGCGTGATGGCGACGTCTCGACGTCGTCCCTCCGTTGGGAGCATCGCGTTCGGAGACACGGTGTGTTCCTTGTTACTTTCCTCCGGTGATCGCCGATGTCCAACGTTGATGCTTCAGAGGCGCAATGCACGTTGTCGTCGGTGAGTCCAAGAAGTGCCTCTCTCGGAGCCCAAGTCCCGCCATCTACTTGCCCCCCTCTAGGCATCAAGAGTGGACGGTGCGTCGACAAGGGAAGTTCTGTTGGAGCTCGGTCTTTGGAGGTGACCGGCGTCAATCGAGACGTGGTGATGCTGCTTAGCTTTGGACAGGCTCTTTTGTTTCGTAGCTTCGTTATCAGCGGCGGTTGTCTTCGGACTAACCATCCGTAGAGTGCGTGCTATGCTCTGCGAGTTGTAGCCCGATATACTCTACTGGTCGTGTTGTATGGGTGGTGTTTGCTCTTCTTTGAGCATGTAATTATTTCTTCTATTCTATCAATGCAATGAAACGCAAAGCTTTTGCGTTTTCGCAAAAATCAGATACTTACTTTCAATATGTATTATTAGCATATACAAAAACTAGCCTGCTTATTTGCACGACCCAATGTGACTGTTATAGTATTCAGGGGAATACTACGTTATCACATATATATTGCTTATCTGCTCAATGTTGGTCATTTACCTGCATAGTGATGGATAGCAGATCACTTTATCTCAGTACATCTTATCAGCATGTACAGAAACTAGCCTGCTCACTCGCACAATCCAATGTGACTGCTATAGTATTCAGGGGCATACTACATTATCATATACATACCGATTATCTGCACACCGTTGGTCATTCCTTGGATGTTTATTTTTCATTTCAATACATCTTGTAGAGATATATGGCTGATATCATTTGTTTGTCCGTACTGACTTGTTTATCCTGTTCCTGTGATGCAGAGACCATATGTTCCTTGAGCCGTCACAAGGATTGCTGCATATTTTCAAGCTTATCAGTAAGAAACATATTTGATACCTCTTGATTACACATAAATCTATTTTGTTTGATGGTTCCCCTTCAAGATAACCACTACTGGGATTTTGTATGCAGTACGCTCTAGTTGAACTCACTGAATATTGTAATTTTTCTGTTTAATTTACTTAAGGTTGATGTGAAAAATGGAACCGATTCTTGGGAGGTGCATTTCGATGAACTTTCTATTGAGGAGAGGAGCAAATTTGATGAAGAAACGCTTTACAGCCTGGATGGAATCAAGAGGACAAAAGAGTACTCCAGAAAACAAGATGGCTCCAGAAACGAATATATAGTGGTATGAACTTCATCACAGTAAAAATGTTTACTGAAAAATGCCTTCTATGCTTCCTTTCCTATGTGAGCTACCTGATGACTGAGAGGATTGGTGAGAACAATTCTTTTAATGATTTGATATTCTTTCATGGTGGCATAATTGATGTTTGTGATGATTTTCATTTCCTCCAGGTAACCATCCTAGTCGCTGCTAATGGAGCACTGAAGTTCCCTGAGATCACAAGACCCGCAGATCTGGAAGCAGTAGTGAAAAAACTCAACTCTGTACATGAAGGAGATATTCGGGTATGGAGAATATTTCTTATCTCACGACCGCTTTCAGAATTGAGATGAAAGAATGAACAATATTTTGCATGTCATTTTAGTCTAACATCGCTGATAACTAATTCCTACCTGTTCCTGCTGTCTCAGGGCATTCATGTTTTATGGACTCCACAAGAAGAAGACGATGTACTTACCGAAGAGAAGCTTCTAGCAGATTATCCACACCTGAGGCCCCATTCTGATGACTAGCACGATGCTCTTTCATATTCTTGGAAGCCACAGTGTACATAAAATCCAGTCAGGAAAATCGTTACATGTAAAAAGGGTATTGTAGGCTGGTACTCGCGGTCATTTTTTCTTCAAGCAAGCACATTAAGAAGCTAGACTGCCTATTTCCATTCGTGAGGCAAGCATAGTTGGATAAAGAGAACCCGGCGGCAGGTGCTCCCGTTTTTGGGAAATTCAAAAAATAATCCAAATGCAAGTTCAAATATGTGAAACAAAAATTTCATGTACAAGACTTACAAAACATGTACCCCGTGCATGAATTTCGTGCCGAAAATCTTATTTATTTCGTCTCTGTAAAAAAGAGAAAATTTATGTGCCATATAGCAGTCTATATGTGACGTATTTTTATCTTTTTTGCACCGGCCAAGCGAAAAATCATTTTTCCACAAAACTTGCGAGACATGCCTGGTACGTGCGAGATCTACGTGGGTATATTTTTTACATCCATTTTTTACATTGGGAAAAATGTTTTTCCACCCGGGTGCACATGCACCCGGGTGCACCGGCGTATTTTCCAGTGTAGCACAACCTATAGTTTGCCTGGGTGTACACATTAAGTATGTGACTGATCTTCTCTGTTTCTACCTTTTGACAGTGAAGCTATCGATAACTCCTACTGATTATTCAAATCAATCTCAGTTTATAGAATGTCCTTGACGCGTGCAAGGTTTGCAAAAACTGTGTGCGATGTATCTTCCCTAATTCAAATTTCTTGTCAATTTAGTTAACATGCAGACCACCACTATCAGTAGTTGATATGTGAATTTTGTTATGATAAAATACTGTCCTGATATAACATTTGATAACATTTTATGCTTTTATGAACAAAAAAATATACTAGAAGAAAATGGAGCAGCCCAGGCTCCAGATGAAAAATTCTGAGGGTGATATCTGGGTTGTAGTATTAGTTCAAAATAATTTCGTAGATAGGGACATTTCCTCGGGAAAAGCGCAAGTACACTCGGCACTCACCATATGTGCATGACTATGAATTTAGGTTGACATTCCTTGTCTCAGTATGAAGTTTAATTTGCCCTATTTAAGCACTACACTTTTAAATCTCCGTATGCTATTTTACTTGTAAATCTGAATTTTTAGAAGTGATTTCACTGTATCCGTGCGGGTGTGGTATCACTAGATATATTCTCGGATTCTCTCGGTATTACCACTTGAACTGAGGCCCGTGAAAACAACTTTTATCAGCTTTTTTAGACCTAAGATTAAACGCACGACTACGATGAACCTAAGGTTAATCACACATGAATACAAGCACGAGGAAAATCACAACTGTTTTATGATGGCTTTCCTCAAAAAAATAGTACAGTACGTACTAGTCTACTTCGGCGACATTGAACACGACTAGAAGTCCATGTCACATGCTACTATGTCGGAAACTTACATGCTAGACTGAATTCTAGTAAAACAAGGCAATATCAGTTTCCAAGCAAATTCAGATTTCGGAGTTAGGTACCTTCCAAGAAATTCAGATGCATTTCGCAATTGCAATATATTTAGTGCCAACTTTACGGTGATACGATCAAACCGCTGATAGTTCACCCAAATCAAACCCCTCGCCTCCGCTCACAATGGCGGCCACCGGCTGTACCGGCCGCTCGCCGGCGCCGAATTTCCGCCCCAACCCCGCAGCATGGCCCCGCAAGACTCCGCTCGGTCTCGCTCTGCTGCTCGTGGCCGTCGTCGCGGCGGCGCTGATCCCAAAGGCCGCGCTTGCCGCCTCCGGCGGCGTCATGGGCGGGCGGTCCTCCTCTTCGAAATCCACCCGCTCGTCGTCTTCGAAACGGTACTCGTACTACTCTTCGAGGACTTACATGTCGGTCGGCACACCGGCGCCTCCCCGCGTGGCCATGGACGTCGACGGCGGCTCACTCTTGATGGTGGCCATCGGTCTCGTTTTGCTTGTCGCCGCCGTGAAGTACTACAGCCGGCCGAGGACGACGGTGGTTAAGCTCCAGGTACTACAGATTTCTCTTCAGTTCAGCATCAGTTTGCCTTCTCGTATCACCGTCCACTACTCATCCAACGGAGGTCGTCACAGTTTCAGGTTGTAATTTCCTGAACAATTATTTCAGGTTGCCTTGATGGGCTGGGCAAAACCGTTTCAGAAGGAACTGAACGAGATTGCTGAGAGAGTGCAGGCTTCCAACAAGCGCTCGTATAAACTCATGTTGACTGGTAATGTGATTCCTAAGTTCTTGAGGTTCTAGATACTTTGGTGTGGTTACATGGTACCTCTGCAAATTGACTTCCATGCCTCATTGCTTACTAGCTTCAGTTTGTCGTTAGTTTCGAGGTTATGCATCGTGCAACTTCAGTAGAGGGTGGCATACAGTGTTTTTGTTCAGATCCTAACATGCTTTGCCTTTATTTACTGTAATTTTCAGAATATTTTGATCTGCTGTCAACTTCACCCTGTCACTGAAAACTAACGTCCATTCGTTTCGAAGTATATAAAAGAAGAAACGTTAGCTTGGACAACATACAGTTATCTCTGGTGTATAAAATGAAGTGGCAACTTCCGATCTGAATGCTATTTTTCTCGCAGTTTCTGCAGGAATAGATAGTTTACTTGAAGCAGGTATTTATAGTTGTAGTACTTGGGCTGCAGCGGCAACTCTTGAACTGAATTTGGTCTTTGCTGTAGTTTCTGCTGAATTAGAAACATCACTTAAAGCAGGGTATTTACAGTTGCTCCTAGGCCATAGGTTGCAGACAAAATGACAAATATATGAGAGCATGCATATTTGATAATGGATGATATCAATTATTTGAGAGCATGCAGACAAGTTGACAACACAATGGATATCAGCCATCATCAAATATGCTTATCCTGTTCCTATGATGCTTGTTTGTCAGTACTGACTTGTTTATCCTGGTCCTATGATGCAGAGACCATATGTTCCTTGAACCGTCACAAGGATAGCTGCATATTTTCATGCTTATCAGTAAGAAGCCTATACGATATAGTACATTTTAGTGATACATAAATCATGTGGCTTGATGGTTCTTCTTCTAAGATGACCACTAGGATTTTGTGTGCAGTGACCTATAGTTATACTCACTGAATCTCGAAATTTTCTGTTTGATTTAATTTAGGTAGATGTAAAAGATGGAACGGATACTTGGGAGGAGCATTTCGATGAAATTTCTATCGAAGAGCGGAGCAAATTTGATGAAGAAACACTTTACAGCTTGGAAGGAATCAAGAGGACGAAAGAGTACACAAGAAAACAAGATGGCTCCAGAAACGAATATATAGTGGTATGAACTTCATCCACAGTAAAATGTTTCCAGAAAAGTGCATTATAAGCTTGCTTTTCGATGTGATCTACCTGCTGATTGAGACATATTGGTGAAAAAACATCTTTTAATGATTTGATATTCTTTTATTACGAATGCAAAGTTTCCTGGTTGTAGAATTTAATTTTTGTGATGATTTCAATTCCTTCAGGTAACCATCCTAGTCGCTGCTAATGGAGCACTGAAGTTCCCAGAGATTACAAGACCTGCATATCTGGAAGCAGTAGTGAAAAAACTCAACTCTATACGCGAAGGAGATATTCAGGTATGTCAATGTTTTTCCATGCCATTTTCTTCTAACAACGTTGATAATTAATTTCCTACTTGTGCCTGCTGTCTCAGGGTATTCATGTTTTATGGACTCCACAAGAAGAAAATGATGTACTTACCGAAGAGAAGCTTCTAGCAGATTATCCACATCTGAGGCCACATTATGATGACTAGGACGGCGCTCTCTGTTCATATTCTAGGATGCCATATTATATTATATAAGATCTATAGTAGCCACGAAGAATGTTACATGTAAAAACGGTATGGTAGGGCTGCTACTCACGGTCACTTTGTCTTCAAACAAGATCATTAAGAGTCTAGGCTGCCAATTTCCATTCATGCGGCAAGTATGGTGTAGCTCAAACTTTTGCTTAATTGCCTGGGTAATAGTAGATATTCATGTGGCAAGTATTCTGCTTTTATGTTCTACCTTTGAATGTGAAGGCATGTGTGAACTATTACTGATTATTCAAATCTCAGTTTATAGAAGGTCCATCATGCGTACAAGTAATTGATATGTGCATTTTGTTATAATAAAATACGACAGCTAACGGAAAAGCTAAGTTTTACAATGTCATACCCAAATTTTGTATCTGTCGACTACGATGTGCAGGAGCACAGTGCCCTGATATTAACATTTTGCATTTTATGTTCTTATTTAAGTACAAAGAAGTAAAGAAAGAAAATGGAGCAATCCCGAGGATGATGTACGGATTGTAGCATTAGTTCAACATAATTTCGTAGATAGGCTAATTTCCGGGCGAAAGCGTGACTACACTCAATACTCACCATATGTCTGTCTTTGATCCAAAATAAATATGAAGTCCTTTTAGTACAAAAGTATGTATGTTGCTCTGTGTTTTTTTTTGCGTTTCTTCTAATTCCTATTCATATTTCCACAACTGTTTTTCTGGACAACTCTACTGGGTGGCTTATGCACAAGCCGATGCTCAAAAGAACTGTGCCTTATAGTATCCAATCAACCGTCTGAAGAAATGTTCTTCCTCTCTCCCGAGTCCCGACACAAATGCGGCTAGTGTTCTCCCGTCTTCTACGGCAAGGACACCGCTCCCCTCCATCTACAGTGTCCATACAAGTCTTTATTCGTTTGTCCAAACGGAAGTGGATGTGGTGGTGGCATAATGGAAAATTGGCAGTGGAATAAGTCCCGGCCGTCTCTACATCCAAATGATGTGGTCCCTTGGATCTTGGCAGCATATATATTGGGTTTTCTCATGCCAATGATATTATGTTGGTTGGTAGAGGCATGCTGGAAGTGTTGGTGGCGCCAGCAACCGGTGAGGACGAAAAATGGAGAATGAACTTTCATTGTTTGGTGTGTAGGTTGGCTGTCTTGGTATCACAATTTAGAGAGACTCTCTAGGGTGATGTCGTCGGGTCAGCCGGTCAAAGTGCCGATAACTTGTGGCTCAGACCCATCGATATGACTTGTCTCGCGGATTTCAGTTGCGTACTTGCCATGATACAACTAGAGTTTGATATGTGTTTGTTTTGTTTAAATTGTTTGTAGTGTTGGTTGCTCTCATCTTTGACATGAATCTGAAATAACTCCGGGTGTTTTCTCTTACTCCATCTGTTTTTTATACAAGGCCATTGTCTTCTTTTTCCAGATAGCAAAGAAACGAATCCAACTAATTAATAGCATGACTAACTGTATGAAAAGTCTCTCATGTTCTAGGCTAATTAACTATATTGTTTGTTGTGCCTTTTTCTCTATGGTTACATGCAATGTTTATTTAGCACCATTGTACGAGGTAAAAAATTAATCAATTTATCTTGGGAATAGATAGTGGCATTGTATAGACGTAAATTGTAATTTTGACAGTGGTCTTACATTTAAAAACAGAGAGAGTAGAAAAAAATGCTATGATTATTTATTATCACCTTTTGTGGAGTACTAATTTCATAAGAATTTTAGGGTGACACCCCTTGTCCCAAATTGAAGTTCAAATTGCCCTCTTTAAACACTACACTTCCTCTGATAGGTGCTTTTGGTTTTTGGTTTATATATAATCATTTAATAATGTAAGTTAAAAACCAAAAGCTAAAAGTTAAAAGCACCTATTTAAGTGTTTTTGTGGCATATAAGTCAAAATGAAAAACTCAAAATAAGCCTAATCAAAGAGGTCGTCGAGTCAGAGATTACTCGGCTTTCGATTTCTCCAATTCCTAAAACCCTCCTGCGGCTAAACCCTCGCCTCGCCGCCCTCGGCTCCTCCTCCGCTCCCAATGGCGGCGATCACTCCCCGGCTGCACCACCCACCGCCCGCCCTCCGCTGTGGCGGACCTCCGTCAAACCCCTTCCTCCGCTTCGCCTCCTCGGCGCATATCCTCCACCGGTCCTACGCCACGGCGACCCCTCCCCTTGCTCCCGTGTCTGCTCACGGCGACCAAGACGACGACGACGCGCTCCCCTACCCGAAGTCCCATAAGAGCTCGTTTGGTCTCGCCCCGCTACTCGTCGCCGCGACGGCGGTAGCGGCGACCCCGCCGGCCGCTCTCGCGCTGTCCGGCGGCTCCTGCGGCGGTTCCGACGACTCCAGCTCGTCGTCATCGTCGACCTCGGATGACTCCACTACCGATTCCATAGATTGGTCATTGTTAGCTTTCTAATCTTGATTCGATTGTATCTGCATGTTTTATTTAGTTTCTGCATGTAGCAAGTATTGTACGAGTGAGTCGGCAAGTTAGCAAGTAGTAGGAGGTGGTTAGGCTGTGAGCTGCATGAGAGGTGTTAGCTAGCTGCCGTGTGCGTGCATGGGCCGAGTCTTATGTATCCTGGAGCGATTCTAGGAGAGAGATGGAGTCATGTAGTTAGTGGTTAAGGTTAGTGCGTGAGTGGCACAAAGATAGGATCAGTTAGTTGCATGGCTGAGTGCCCCCTCGTGTATTTATATTGCATTGAGTTAATGAAGAAGTTAAGGCCTGCGGGCAGAGAAACAATGTAGCCATTGTAATCACCAAGGTTTGCGTGTTAGGCGTCTTCCTTGGTGTGTCAATGTGTCAGTGTGTGTGTTTCGTGAGAGCTGAGAGGAAGAAGAGAGAGGCGCAGCGAGATGCTGCGCCAACAGTCATCATCCACGTGGTCCTCCTCTGAGGATACTCACGAGTCGGTCCCTTCTCGAGAAAAAAAAACTCACGAGTCCGTCGGCACAGCGGCGGCTCCGGCTCGTCCGGCGCCACCCCAGCGACATGTGGTTTTGGCCTTTTGGGGCGGCCTCGCAGCCTTCGCTGTAGCGTGCGCCGCCATAGGCGTCGCGGCGAAGAACTCCTGGATATCGCTTGAGACCACCACCGTGGTTAAGCTGCAGGTCCTCTCCCGATCTTGTAATCCAAATCTAGTTCAGTTTTAGGACACTAGGTTTCCTTGATCAATTGGAATTTTCCGCAATTCAGGTCGCGCTGCGTGGTACGGAGATGGTAAAACCAGTCCAAAAGGATCTGAATGAGATTGCTGAGAGGGTGCAGGCGTCGAACCGAAGCTGGTACAAGTTCATATTGACCGGTAGGGACTGCGCACATTCTAAGATTATTGCACCTGGAATCATTTGGTTTGTGTGTGTTCACGCTTAGAAATTCAGTGCATCGTTGACAGGTGTCTTCAGTTTCACAGTTTGGTTATATGATACTGATCTCTAGCTTCGTATTGTTTAGTGGCTTTCATGCTTGCCGTTCCGGTTGAGTGTCTCCTTTGTTAAGTTTGCCTTTGAAACGGCACTTGAAATCTGAAGTGCCCTCCTCAAAATTAGAACGTTCTTATCAATTCTAGCATATATGCAAAAGAATTAGGAAAAAAGTTAGCTTGGACAAATGTAACCAGTCAGGTGGCTCCAGGGTAAGAAGTGCAGTGGCAACTTTGGATCTGACTTTTAGATGGATCATTATAAACACAAGGAATCTAGATGTGTACTTAATTCGTAGCAGATAGGGTCGAGATAACTTGTTGCAATTATATGCAAACATGTATTCATTCTAGCGAGATTTTTTTACGAGACATACATATGTATTTAGATGTGCATATAGACATATGTCAGTGTTAGTATTTACTGAAACTATTTTTATTAAGAACCAGAGATATAGGGCTCTAACATATACATATATGGATTAGTGCACAAGGTTATTCAAGCACTCACATACTCCATCTTTTCCAAATTACATTGTGTTTTAGCTTTGGTAAAAGTCATACTCTTATAAAGTTTGAGGTAGATAGTAACATCTGCAATATTAAATCAGTTTTTATTAGAACCGCCCTAGCATAAATTTTTCATGTCGTATACACTTAATATCATAGATGTTTTTTTTTTCAATATAGTTGGTCGAACTTTACATAGTTTGTTTTGACCAAAGTTAAAAAGCGGTGTCATTTAGAAAAGAGAGGGTGCATATTAATGTCCATCAAAATTTATCGGTACAAGTTGCCCACCATTACTTTTTTTTCCGAGGCTCCCTTTGAAACTACGCTTATTTACCTCCTCTTTTAGATATCAGACTATTTGAATAACTAATACTTTGTTGTGGCCAATTCTGATGATTACCATTTTGCAGAGACCATGCATACATTGCGCCGTCACCAGTCTTTCCGCGTCTCTTCATGCTTATCAGTAAGATAGCATATGAATTCTTAAACGTTGGTTGATTATACAAAGTATACACAGTATTAGTTAGAACCTTCGGGTATTAGATATTTTTGTACATACGCTGCTGCTTCTTGTTGTGAAGACATTTTTTAAGTCATGCATGAACGCCCCAGCAGAGTAACTCGCTGAATCATTCAATTTCCAATGATTTTATCTACTTTAGGTTGTTGTGAAAGGGGATTCTTGGAAGGAGCATTTTGAAAGAATTTGTGTCCAGGAGAGAAGCAAGTTTGATGAAGAAACGCTTTCGAACTCGAACGGGATGAAGCGAAAGAAAACCTACTCCATGAAAACAGATGGCAGCAAAAACGAATACGTAGTGGTATGCTACACAGAAAGTCCTAAAACTTATTTGTTTTCATCCCCGAGCGCTCCTCCCAAACTCCATGAAAACATATTTCTTCCTTGATGAAACATGGATGTTCACGGTATTTTGATCCATCTGAGGAGTTTTACTGACAATCGACTCCCAAACTTTTCATGGTAACCATTCTTGTCGCTGCTAATGGAAAAATGAACCTCCCGGAAACGATCAGAAGCGCTGCCGATCTAGATGCAGTAGCAGGAAAGCTCAATTCTACGCCTGAATATGAACTTCGGGTATGCAAAACGTCTCCTTCCTAATCCACTAGTTGAATAATTGACTTGTTGTTTCGTTCATTCGATATTTAGCTTAGTTTGTTGCTTTGCTAACTCATCCTACATTTTCAGGGTGTTCGAGTCATGTGGACGCCTCAAGACGCGGATGACGTTCTCTCGGGGGAGAGGATGCGGAAGGAGTACCCAAACCTGAAACCCCTTGAGTGATGAAGGAGTAGGGCAGCATTTTGCTGCTCATCACGCCCTTGGCTCAGATCAAGTCAGCTCACCGTTTGAGCCTTATATTGGTTAGAAGAACATATGCAGATGATAGATTATGTACTTATGATAGGTGACGGAGTGATGGGATGCTTATTACACCTACCATGCCTCGCAATGTTACGTTTTTGTTTCCTATTTCTAAACAATATTACCCTGCTGAAAATGATTCTATCTGCACAATTTGGTTATCTAGCTAAGTTCCACAATACTCATGTAAACTGTCTAAATAATTCTATCTGCACGGTTTCATCATCTTCAATGTATTCGTTATCATTGTGTGCCTTAAATAAGGAAGACAATTGCATTGTATCACCACATATATAAAAGACAGAAATAGGTTTACAAAAATCCAGATTCGAACTATAAGTTAATCACTTATTATTTTTTGTGACTAGTATGGTTAAATGAAAATACAACTCTACGGATCGGTCCATCACTAAGTGTGCACCATTGTATAGTAAGAAAACTGTGAACCACACACGGTGTCGCGTAGATAGCAGGGTTGTTTAGAGCCCACCGATGAGTACAATGTCCTAGTATCGTACATATTCGAAATACATCAAGCGAACGAGTTCTTTTTATGAAGGGATCAACTGTTAAAGTGACACTAACACGCCAAGGATCTCTCCGAATCGATGTATTTTCTTGTAAGATTTGAATATGCAGAAACTTCGACCATTAGAAATTTGGGATTAAAGGATTTCAACAAGATGATAGACCTCACAGAAGAGACTTTTGTGCCTTGCATAAACATTCTCTCCCTCAAAGCTGCACCATTTATTGTTTTTAGGACTTCATAAGTCGTTCCATCCCAATCCTACATTTTTTTTTGTCATTGTCTTCATATATTCCCGCAAAAAGGAGGATGGTATGTATCTTGAGATGCATAGACTCACCGGGTTTAAGGTTTGAGGGGAGGGCGAGAATTTAGATAAAAAATATACGCTTATTGTCTTTCTAGTTTGCAGGATTCTAATAACATCATATGAATTCTATAAACTTGGCTGGTCCACGAAAATAGGAAACACACATGAATTCTAATAAACATGGTTGGATCAAAGTGGATTGTTAAATTATGCATTTTAAGTACTCTAGAAACTGAGATCAGATGAACAATTCAGTATTTTTTTCATTACTCCATCTTTCGAACAAAACAGATGGATAGTGTCATCATTGGAAAATTTTCTTCTTCCTATGCAATTCCTCCAACTTTTCTTTGATCAAAACACGCCTATAAGAGTTTAGAAATATCGAATTTAAACAATGGTGGGTCTCATTGTATTGCTAGTTCCGTGAAGAGCAAAATGTTTATTGTAATCGGCCGATAAGCTTCCTAACTATATTTTTAGCCCTAATAATATTGGAGTACCTCGGACACAAAAATATGAAATGCTTTGGCCTATATTTCGGGAGACTTGAGAGTAAGTTTGTTTATAAATAAAGATAGTCAGGCTTTAAAACGCGTTACTCCTACTCTGTAATTGAGCTGTAAAAAAAAAGCATTTCGTCAGCAGTTTCAATTTACAGCCCACGCAAAGGAGGCCGAGACCCCATCGAGGCCACGTAATCCATCCCGCAACAAAACCAACGCAGAAGCGCCGCCCGACGCCATCACGCGCCCTTCCTCCGCTCCCGTCGCCGCCATGCCCGCCGATGCCAAGCCCCGAGCGCTCCTCCCCCTCCGGCCCCTGCTCCTCCTCTCCATCCCCTTCCTCTCCCTCCTCCTCCTCTACGTATACTCCTCCAGCTCTCCCCCTGCCATGGCCGTTCCGCTCCTCCCCGCCGACGGCGCCGTCCTCTCCTCCCCTCCCAACCCTCACATCCGCATGCGCCGCGGCGCCGCCTTCCGCTCCTACGACGAATACCTCCGCCACCAGCTCAACAAGACCCTCGACCCGCGCCTCCGCCGCGTCTGGGCCACCCGCGACTGGCGCCGCAAGGTGGACGCCTTCGCGCGCGCCTTCCGCGCGCTCCGCGACGAGGGCCTCCTCTCCGACGCCTCCCGCGCGCTCTGCGTCGGGGCCCGCCTCGGCCAGGAGGTGGCCGCGCTCCGCCTCGTCGGCGTGCGCGACGCCGTCGGCATCGACCTCGCCCCGGCGCCGCCGCTCGTCCTCCGGGGCGACTTCCACGCGCAGCCCTTCGACGACGGCTCCTTCGACTTCGAGTTCTCCAACGTCTTCGACCACGCGCTCTACCCGGACCGCTTCGCCGCCGAGATCGAGCGCACGCTGCGCCCCGGCGGCGTCGCCGTCCTGCACGTCGCCGTGCACCGACGCGGGGACAAGTACTCCGCCAACGACCTGCTCGACGTCCAAGGCCTGCTCGCCCTCTTCCGCCGGTCGGAGGTGCTCAGGGTCTCCAAGGTCGACGCATTCGGCCTCGACACCGAGGTCATCCTCCGCAAGAAGGGATCGCCGCCCTAGCCACACCACCATGCATCGATCTGAGCCCGATTCTCGAACCTCCGCACCATCCAACTTGCAAAAGAAACCGCAGATTTTATTTTTGTTGTACGTACACCGATTTGCTATTGTAGGCAGATGCTAGTTGATTCTTTTGATGGGCATGCATCGCATCGATCCATCCTTCTTGATCTTGTACGTATCTAGGATTTACTAGTAGAGAAGAAGAACAGGTGAGAATTCTCCGGAGGAAAAGAATCGGAAAGGAGAAACTGTGCATGATTAGGTTTGCAGTTTCCATCTTTTCTTGAACACTCAATTTGTTCTTCTTGTCTTTTGTACCTTTTCTCTTTGTAGACTTCATGAGAGAAAGGTTTGATTGATTTGCGCGTGACGAGAGGCACTGATGGAGCAGCATAATTGTGACCGTGCAGAGTTAGAAAATGATGGTCAGATACAGATTGGCACAAAACAGTACTAGTACTAGCATCGTTTGTTGCTGTAATGCAGGAATTGTACAAATTTGGGATTGCAGGCACTGGAACTTTGCTAATAATTTGTTCCCGCACGAGCAGCTTATGTATGAACTTTCAGCATTAGAGAGGGTAAAATGCAGCTAAATCAATTACTTCTACTCCCATTGTGGCAATGGCCAGAGCAGAATCTTTTCCTTTCTCTTTAGGCAAGGGTAAGATGTACTGATTCGGCTACAAGTTGGTACACACTTACGGGGAAAAGCATCATCTTTTCCATTTCTTGTCCGCTTTGGGAAGAGAAGCAGAAGCGTATCAAAGATTGACGTCCCCTATTCTGGCATCCTCCCCAAGACGGAGGGACATGTCTCTCTCCAGATCGTTGTTGTTCAATTTCAAATTTTAAGCATAACCGTGGCAACCAAGGCTCCTCTACACACGAGATCTGTCTGGACTGCGTCCTAGGGTTCCCACCCCGCGTCGCCAGGCCCTTCTTGCCGCCTAGGGCTTTTTCATCCCTCTCCTATTGAAAGGACAATGATGTCGCCTAGAGGGGGGGGGGGGGGGGGGGGGGGGGGGGTGAATAGGCGGTTTAAAACTTTTCCGGTTTAGGCTTGATAATTGCGGAATAAAACTAGGTGTTTAAATTAACAAGCCGACAACCTAAATAAACTAGGCTCACCTATGTGCACCAACAACTTATGCTAAGCAAGACAAACAACAAGGTGATAGCTATAGAATACTTCAAGCACGAAGGCTATCACAATGTAAAATGCATAAGTAAAAAGCTCGGGTATAGAAATAACCGAGTCACGTGGAGACGAGGATGTATTCCCGAGTTCCTCCTTGTTAAGGGAGTACGTCTCGTTGGAGAGGTGTGAACCGACACAACGGTTCAACAACCACAAAGGTTTCACCTTCTTCTCCGATGAACCGCACCACAAAGGCTTGGTTCACTTTCCACTATCGGAATTCCTTCGAGGCGGAATCCGGAGCCTTTCAACAACAATCCGGGGCACAACCCACAATGGGATTGGGGGCTCCCGAACGGCCTCCAACAACAATCCGGGGCACAACCCACAATGGGATTGGGGGCTCCCGAACGGCTTCAAGTGACCACACAAGGGTCCAACCACCACAAAGGCGTCTAGGGTCCAAGGACCCAAGAGTAACAAGCTCACAAACTTTCAACTTCCACGAATCCTCGTGGAGAGCACACCGATGCACCAAATGCAAAAGGCAAGAGCACAAGTGCTCAAATCCTTCACTCTCAAATCCCACCAAAAGCAACTAATGCTTATGGGGGGAGAAGAGAGGAAGAACAAGGAATCCACAAAGGAGTCAAATCCTTCACTCTCAAATCCCACCAAAAGCAACTAATGCTTATGGGGGGAGAAGAGAGGAAGAACAAAGGAGAAGAACCACAAAGGAACTTCAAGATCTAGATCCACTAGCTTCCCCTCACTTAGAGGAGGTATGGATTGGTGGGATTGTAGATCTAGATCTCCTCTCACTTTTCCCTCAAGAATATGGAAGATTCAATGGAGGGATTGAGAGATAGGCAAGCTCAAGAAGGTCAACAATGGGGGAGAAAAACGTGCTCAAGAGCTTGGGTTCAATGGGGAAGAAGACCCCTTTAAATAGGGCCTCCAAAATCCAACCGTTATGCAGTTTTTCTCCGCAGGGTCGGTACTACCGCCCCCCAAAACCCGGTACTACTGCCTGGGCATTTTGTGCACTCAGAAAACGCGAAACCTTCTGGAATGGGCGGTAGTACTGCCTGAAATCGCGGTACTACCGCAGTGTTCAGAAACTGCAGAAACTGGTAAACGAAAACGTCAATATCTTTTCCATCCGGACTCCGTTTTCGATGATTTTTGGCTCGTTGGAATCGTTACAACGAGCTCTACTTGAATGTGCATAGAAACATCACAGTCCATCATGTGAGGATAAAACCAAATGGGGAAAGATTGAACTTTCCTAAACAATGCAAACCGGTAAAACCTCCTTCATCAAAAACACAACAAGATATTCATACGAAATCTGTTTTTGATGAACTAGAGCTTAGTATGGAGATAAACCAAGCTCTAAATCCTCACATGGATAAAAGGCAACAAGTTTTCCAAAGTAAAATCATTTTCAAAGGACTTGGTCTTGTCATGAAGATCACGACAAGCACCAAAACCCAACACGGAGAAAAGCCAAATAAGAACCAAGTAAAATGATATGCCAAGCATGCAAAGGTTTGAGCTCTCCACAAAGATGCGATCAAGTTACTCACTCGAGAGCCCCTCTTGATAGTACGCCTATCTATCCTATAGCCCTATCAAGATCATACCTTTGTCTTGAGCATTCCACTTGAGCTAGATGATGACGATCTTGGTCTCTCCAAGTGGACCACCTTTCTTGATTGCGCTTGCTAGCACATGCTTGATGAAGACTTCTCCAAATACTCCCCCATACGCCATTATGGGAGAGCCTCGCTTAGCTTCGTCTTCATGTCAATCTCCAAGCTCCATTAGCTTCGTCTTCATTCCGACCTCCAAGCTTCGAGCATAAGATATCTCCGAAATGCTTCTCTTGGTCTTGCACGTCTTAACCTTGATGACGAACACCGCATGACATCACCGTCCATGAGCTCTATGAGATGTTCTTCTTGTTGCAAGCCCATGGGAAGATACCTAGCCCAACATATAGATACCACACACACACTTGGGTTAGTACACAAAGCTATATGGACAAGAGCTTACCATCCCAAGAGATACATGATCCACTTGGTACATCTTGTAGCTTTGTGTGTTGATCAACATCTTGATCATTCTCGTATCATCCCATCTATCTTCATATAAACCCTTGAGTAGAGCATTGGTCATTATGTCATCTTGAAGAGTCCAACACATGAACTCCTATAATTTCCCATGGACAAGATCTATAAGAATATCTCAATGTAAACATTAGTCCATAAGGATTGTCATTAATTACCAAAACCATGCATGGGGACAACCATGCACTTTCAATCTCCCCCATTTTGGTAATTGATGACAATCCATTTTACGAGGGTTTATATAATGAATTTAAGCAACCATGCAACACAAAGAGCAAGGATGCAAGAGAACCGCAAGAGAACAAACCCATATTCTCTTAAACCCTCTAAATTTCTCCCCCATTGGCATCGATTGCCGAAATGGAAAGAAAAACTTAGAAGGCAAATATAGTGAGAGCTCCCCCATAATGTGTGCATTTCTCATAATATGAGTGAAATCAAATGCACATATCCAATGACGAGTAGATGGAGGGAGATCAAACTATATAGAGGATCCAAAGATTGCAAAAGAATATCAAATGGAAAGATACTTCAACGAAAGAAGCAAGCAATCAAAAGGATCCGAAAAGTGTTCTAAATATCATGAGGGAACTCCCCAAGGTACGTGCACAAATTGGATTTGTATTTCAATATAGTGTGCACAACATGGAATCCTCACTCCCTCCTAGATGAATTCGAACACAAGCTCATGCAAGAGAATGTAAATGATAAAGGAGGCAAAACAACTTTCACCTAATAAAATGTTTTGCAACAAGAGCAAGGAGCGGCAAATAAAAGAATGGGTGTGAGATACAAAGACATTTTAGGAGACTAATACAAGGATGAGCCAAAGCATCAACATAGTCTTTCAAAAAGAGTTGCACATAGTGCATATCATGTCTTTCCCATACCCCCACACCAAAAGAGATAAAGCAAATAGCTCCACAAGCTTAGTAAAATGCAAAAAGCATAGCACAAAAAAATGAAGCTTGTGCCTTTTAGAAACCACCAAAGAATCAAAAGCAAAAAGAGGTGGTCACTAAAGAATTGGAATATCAATTAAAGATGTAACTTTTCTTATGTGTATAAGTTTCTAAGTAGACACGAATCACTAAGATATGGGTCTACAAATAAACATGTACACACAAGATAGATACAAGGGTAAAGAATCATGATATCCAAGAGGAAGTCATAAATACACCAATAAGATCTTTGCTTAATAACATAGCACAAAGCCGAATTATATCTTAACGGAATATAAATGAACTTCCAACACATACTCATCATAGCATCAAAAACTATCCACGAGGGATAAAGGTTAACAAATGGATGCTCCGAGTAAGATAACAAGTAACACAAAACGCAAATGATTTTGAAAATTCATCAATGTTGCACATGAGAGACTTTAAGTAGAAAGTGCTAGATTGACATAATTGGGATCGATGAATCATAGAAATGAATATATAGTCCTCTTATATGTAATCATCCCGGCTTACTCACATTTGCAATAAAGACGTTTTGCAAGAATCAAATTAATTGCAACAAAAAGATTCATGCCAAGATACAACCTACACAAGGTTGAAAACTAGAAATGTATGCATGAGGTAGATACTTGTTACCGAGATAGCATTGGTGATGTATAGTATAAGAGTTAACGATCATCCAAACTTGGCTCCAATGAACACATGGTGACACCACCTTCCTTGTAAATGAGACAAGCTTCCAATGCATCTCCACATGTACCTAAAACAAATTCAAGTACAAAATGGTACCCAAAGTCATTGGGTCCAAAGTAGTTAGAGCAACTACAATACATAGGACAAACTCCACATAAATATGTGCATATTAATGTGAAATTGAATTTCATGCACATCTTAGCCATATAGGATTTGATGGAGTTTATCCTATATATTGGTTCAACGAAAGTAAGCATGCCAAAGAAATACATGTAGTAAATATGCATGCACAAGACTTTCAAGAACCAAAAGAGATATAATTTGGACAAAACACCAATTAAACCAAGAAAGCACACACAAGTGTGACAAGAAAAAGAATTGTCCAAATTATATCAAAGGCCCAAATCAACACATGATTGAAGAAACCACTTTGAAAAGATACCAAATGAAAGCAAGAAACCAATTGAAGAAAATACCATCAAATAATAAACCAAACCCTCTACACTTTTCATGATGGCACAAAGTGACAAAACGAAAAATGTTTGTCTTCCAAAGAGACACGTCATCGGGATCAAATACCAAATGAAGACAACTAATGTTCGAAAGCACATAGGATTGCTCCCCCAAGATGTGTGCATTATTTATGATCTTGCATTTGAATACAAAATGCACACAAATGAGATCATCACTCTCCATATATATATTTATATAGATATTCAAACACTAGTCATATTCAAGAAAGGCAAGAAATTGCAATACCAATTTAAAGAACGATGTTCCACTCAAAGTAGGATAGCTTCCCAAAGAATAGTGCATTATCAAAAAGTATGACTTTTGAATGTCAATGCACAAGAATTGGATCATTGCTTTTCCCAACTCAAGAAAGCACAAAACAAATTTCAAGTAGAGCAATAAAGTATCCAAAAGATACAAGGAAGACAAAAAAGAGTTAGATCAAAAGCAAATCCTTGGCAATCAAATAAGGCAATTCAAAGCAAGAGCCAAAGTGAATATGATCAACATATTTACCCCCAAATATGATTATCACTTGTCAAGACAAGTAACGTATGGAGATATTTCTCGGTGGTGGATTGCAAGGATATATTCAAGATCATATTCACAAAACATAAGCATGAGGCAAAGAATAGGAATTAAAAGCCATGCTTAGATAGATATTCTTGATAGATTCACAAATCATGTGATAATGCAAAGCAACTCCAAGGAGTAGCTTGAATCAATTGGCTTCCCAAAAAGATATATGAGAACATATTTAGGGAAAGCCATATGAAGAACATCCTCCACAAACAAGATCCAAAAGAGTGAGAGACAAAGAGCATTTAAGTAAATGGGAACTTGTTTGAGCAACATGCCACATAGGAACAAGATAATTAGCAATATCAATTCTAGGTGGCAAAACCTCACATTTTCACATTTTCTAGGCTTGTAATATGCACATAGCTTATTACTCCCCCATAATGTGATAATCCATTTATTTTAACACAAGAGGCAGACAAAAACAACTAGAGAAATTAATGGACATTATATAATTTGAATTTCTCATGAGCATGACATACCACAAAGAGAATAGATAATATTGATATATCAAAACTAAGTGGTATTCCTCATGTACACACATTTTTAGGATTGTGAAGTGCACGAAGCATATCACTCTCCAAAAATGGATAGTCCATTTATCTCTCAAAGAGAGCCAACAAGATAAGATATGATATAAAAGCAATAAGGCTCAAAACAAGTAGATGGTGTGCAAACCAAAATACACATGCTTGATTTCTCAAGATAAGTAAGTAGAGAGCACAACACATACAAACACTAGCAAGGTACAAAACCTAACACATGCAAGGGTGCAAGCAACTTTCAATGTATATATGATTTAAATAAAAGTTACCGCAAGGAGGAACATTGGATATGAGATAGAACAATATAATCCATATGACTTGACTTGAGAGAATATAATTGATGAAGATCCCTTAATTCTTCATAGTGTAGCCAAGTCTCCAAAGCCCTCCAACAACGCCTATTGATCAAGTTTTAGCTTGTTGGTCCCCAACCAAGTTGGGTCCTAAGAGGTTAGTCACAATAGGTTTGGTAACCCAAATGGTTCTTTTCTTGACACCACTTTGAGTACCAACAAATTTGGCAAACACATTGCCAACCTTATCCTTCCGAAGAGAATAAACATCATCAACTATAATGGGGTTGGATAAGGTACCATTAGTGCATGAAGAAGCAAAGTGACCCTTCTCACGGCATAGGTAGCAACATCTACTTCCTCCTCTCTTCTTAGTTGGAGTCTTGACTTGAGGAGGGGTAGTTTGATTCTTCTTGGGAAGAGACCGTTCTTCAACTTGAGGAGCTTGAGTTTGAACTTGAGGCTTCTTCCCTTGTTGCTTCTCACTAAGAGCCTTCTTCTTCAAAGGGCAAGATCTAACATGGTGCCCTTCAACTTTGCACTTGAAGCAAACAATCTTGGCCGAGTCTTTGACTTGTTCTTGGCCCTTTTTCTTCTTAATGATCTTGGACTTGTTCTTGTTGTTTGAGTTGAATCCAAGTCCACTCTTATCATTGGGGCGTCTTTGAACACTCAACATATTGTCAAGTGTGGACTTCCCAACATGACGCTTTTCCAAGTCTTTCTTCAAAGAAGTGACTTGGGCCTTGAGCTCATTTAATTCCTCTACATGGTTAGTATCAACAAAAACACTAGAGGAAGTAGACGCTTCATTGTTAGAGCAACAAGGTATGGAAAGTAATTCATCACAAGATGTAGAAGCATTGTGAGTGGATGAATCACTCGGACTAGCACATGGCAATAAGGCATTTCTAGAAGAAGTTGTGCCAATATCCACATGAGGCTCACAAGATGTTACCTTTGTAGAGATAGCCTCATGAGCTAACTTTAGCCTAGCATGGGATGCTAGAAGATCATCATTAGAGCTAGAAAGCTTTTCATGACTTTCTTCCAATTTCCCATACTTACTAGATAGCAACTCAAGTTGAGCCCTTAGCTCAATATTCTCCTTCAAAATAGATGCTTCACAAGAAGTGGAGTTAGTAGCACAAGCATCATTAACATTAGAAATGGAAGAAGACAAATTGGTAAGCTTATCATTCTTAGATAGTTGAGTTTGGAGTTGATCATGAGACTTGATGAGGAGAGAGTGTTCACTTTCTAAAGCCTTGAGAGCTTTGTCAAGTTTCTCTATGTCCTCACTTAGTCTAGCATTGCCAACACCAAATTCAACTTTTTCCTTTTTAAGCACTTTATATTTTGCAATAGCATGATCTCTTTCCTTAATGATTTTAGCAATAATAAGATCATTAGACTCATCAAGGGATTCAAGTTTCTCTTCAAGAGAAGACCTAAGCTCTTCTTCTTTTTCAAGAGAAGCGTTCAAGTAAGCTATGGTGATAGAGTCATCTCTCTCAATTTGACACTTCTCATCAAATTGACTTTCCAAATCCTCAATGAATTCCCTACTCTTAATAATATAAGCAATGATTTCACATAGAGGAGGGATAGCTTTACTACCTTTGGGGAGAGCACCACGTACCATCTCACCCATCTTGGTTAAGGATTCAAAGTCAAAACCTTCTTCATGAGAATCCTCATCCACATCATCACAATTTGGATTCGAGGTGGGAGATACCTCGGAATCCTTAGCCATAAGGCAAACATGATTAATGGTTGAGGAGGATGAAGAATTACTTGAAGCACCATTGAGGTCCATGTCTTGTTCCAACAAATGTTGGGATTCCTCTACATTGTTAGTCATGCAAATACTAGAGGATATGGAAGCATTATTTTCATGACAACAAGACATAGAGAGCATATCATCATTATATTTAGTTAAGCAACTATTACTTGATATGCAAGGACCATCAACTCTAGCATGTATGACATTTGGAGTGCTAGAAGAGTTTAAGTCCAAAGATAGAACATTGCAATGTGATAGAGAAGAAGTATAATCAATAGTAAGTTCACCATCACCAAGGCAATTTCTATCACCACTCACCATATCAATACCTTGTGACGAATCACATGTTGGTGAAGTGGAAGAAGTTGTAAACTCATCACGACCGGAGGTGGAGGGAGAACAATCATCCTCAATAATTTTGGACACTTCATATATATCTTGAAGCTTGGTCCAAAGCTCATGTGCATTTCGAAAAGGCATGATTGAAGCAAGAACTACATCGGTCAAAACACATATAAGACCATTAGTAACTTGAGTCTCGAGATGAGAGTTTATCTCATCCTCTAAAGATAATTCTTGGGAATTCTTTGGAGGAGATAAACTCACATCTACAATCCTCTTCATATAATTTGGACCCATGGCCCTAAAAAGATTAAGCATGCGAATTTTCCAAACATCATAATTTGTGCCATCGAATATGAAAGTGGGATCGTGCACTAATTCTCTAAACGACATCTTTTACTCTCTAGGCGGTTAAGCCCAAAAAGAGAGACCAGGCTCTGATACCAATTGAAAGGACAATGATGTCGCCTAGAGGGGGGGGGGGGTGAATAGGCGGTTTAAAACTTTTCCGGTTTAGGCTTGATAATTGCGGAATAAAACTAGGTGTTTAAATTAACAAGCCGACAACCTAAATAAACTAGGCTCACCTATGTGCACCAACAACTTATGCTAAGCAAGACAAACAACAAGGTGATAGCTATAGAATACTTCAAGCACGAAGGCTATCACAATGTAAAATGCATAAGTAAAAAGCTCGGGTATAGAAATAACCGAGTCACGTGGAGACGAGGATGTATTCCCGAGTTCCTCCTTGTTAAGGGAGTACGTCTCGTTGGAGAGGTGTGAACCGACACAACGGTTCAACAACCACAAAGGTTTCACCTTCTTCTCCGATGAACCGCACCACAAAGGCTTGGTTCACTTTCCACTATCGGAATTCCTTCGAGGCGGAATCCGGAGCCTTTCAACAACAATCCGGGGCACAACCCACAATGGGATTGGGGGCTCCCGAACGGCCTCCAACAACAATCCGGGGCACAACCCACAATGGGATTGGGGGCTCCCGAACGGCTTCAAGTGACCACACAAGGGTCCAACCACCACAAAGGCGTCTAGGGTCCAAGGACCCAAGAGTAACAAGCTCACAAACTTTCAACTTCCACGAATCCTCGTGGAGAGCACACCGATGCACCAAATGCAAAAGGCAAGAGCACAAGTGCTCAAATCCTTCACTCTCAAATCCCACCAAAAGCAACTAATGCTTATGGGGGGAGAAGAGAGGAAGAACAAGGAATCCACAAAGGAGTCAAATCCTTCACTCTCAAATCCCACCAAAAGCAACTAATGCTTATGGGGGGAGAAGAGAGGAAGAACAAAGGAGAAGAACCACAAAGGAACTTCAAGATCTAGATCCACTAGCTTCCCCTCACTTAGAGGAGGTATGGATTGGTGGGATTGTAGATCTAGATCTCCTCTCACTTTTCCCTCAAGAATATGGAAGATTCAATGGAGGGATTGAGAGATAGGCAAGCTCAAGAAGGTCAACAATGGGGGAGAAAAACGTGCTCAAGAGCTTGGGTTCAATGGGGAAGAAGACCCCTTTAAATAGGGCCTCCAAAATCCAACCGTTATGCAGTTTTTCTCCGCAGGGTCGGTACTACCGCCCCCCAAAACCCGGTACTACTGCCTGGGCATTTTGTGCACTCAGAAAACGCGAAACCTTCTGGAATGGGCGGTAGTACTGCCTGAAATCGCGGTACTACCGCAGTGTTCAGAAACTGCAGAAACTGGTAAACGAAAACGTCAATATCTTTTCCATCCGGACTCCGTTTTCGATGATTTTTGGCTCGTTGGAATCGTTACAACGAGCTCTACTTGAATGTGCATAGAAACATCACAGTCCATCATGTGAGGATAAAACCAAATGGGGAAAGATTGAACTTTCCTAAACAATGCAAACCGGTAAAACCTCCTTCATCAAAAACACAACAAGATATTCATACGAAATCTGTTTTTGATGAACTAGAGCTTAGTATGGAGATAAACCAAGCTCTAAATCCTCACATGGATAAAAGGCAACAAGTTTTCCAAAGTAAAATCATTTTCAAAGGACTTGGTCTTGTCATGAAGATCACGACAAGCACCAAAACCCAACACGGAGAAAAGCCAAATAAGAACCAAGTAAAATGATATGCCAAGCATGCAAAGGTTTGAGCTCTCCACAAAGATGCGATCAAGTTACTCACTCGAGAGCCCCTCTTGATAGTACGCCTATCTATCCTATAGCCCTATCAAGATCATACCTTTGTCTTGAGCATTCCACTTGAGCTAGATGATGACGATCTTGGTCTCTCCAAGTGGACCACCTTTCTTGATTGCGCTTGCTAGCACATGCTTGATGAAGACTTCTCCAAATACTCCCCCATACGCCATTATGGGAGAGCCTCGCTTAGCTTCGTCTTCATGTCAATCTCCAAGCTCCATTAGCTTCGTCTTCATTCCGACCTCCAAGCTTCGAGCATAAGATATCTCCGAAATGCTTCTCTTGGTCTTGCACGTCTTAACCTTGATGACGAACACCGCATGACATCACCGTCCATGAGCTCTATGAGATGTTCTTCTTGTTGCAAGCCCATGGGAAGATACCTAGCCCAACATATAGATACCACACACACACTTGGGTTAGTACACAAAGCTATATGGACAAGAGCTTACCATCCCAAGAGATACATGATCCACTTGGTACATCTTGTAGCTTTGTGTGTTGATCAACATCTTGATCATTCTCGTATCATCCCATCTATCTTCATATAAACCCTTGAGTAGAGCATTGGTCATTATGTCATCTTGAAGAGTCCAACACATGAACTCCTATAATTTCCCATGGACAAGATCTATAAGAATATCTCAATGTAAACATTAGTCCATAAGGATTGTCATTAATTACCAAAACCATGCATGGGGACAACCATGCACTTTCACCTATGCAACGGGGGAAACCCCAGATCCAGCTTCATGTTTCAGGCAGTGAAGGCGCTACGGTGTCGTTTCATCCTTGGAGGCGATGTAGGGTTGCTCGAGGAGTCCTATGACAATGCTTGGTGCCAGGGTTGGTCTCCACTTGGAGCGTGGCCCCAAGGGCGCAATTTACATGAATGCAACATCTCTTTGACGATGCTCTCCTCATGTCCATTCAGGTCCTACTATCCACTTGTCACTCTCTTCTTCTAGTCGTCGAGGGTAGGTTGTATATTGACACATGCTTGCCCGGAGTTCGGGTTGTGCATCGAGTTGTTTCTTCATTTGTTAAGCGGTCTTGGGCTCTGTGTCCCGACCTCTCGCCACCCTTGTCAGGTGTAAGGCAAGGCGTGCCCTTGTTGCTATGTGTGTGATTGTGCTTTGTAATCCGATTGACATCACTCATTCATTTGTATGGTTTCTGGGTTCGGTTTTTCTTATAAACTGGACCGATCTACTATCTATTCAATAAATTTAGCAGTGGTCCTACTTTTTTTTTAGAGAGTATGCCAAAGGCATACCTTATCTTTATAGAAGGGAGCAAACCAAATACAAGAGTACCGTATCAGTTGCAAACAACTGACACAGAAAACACCACACCACCAAGACACCTAACACCTAAGCCTACTCTCTCGCGGCATGAGGAACACCTACACCTCTCCCTACCCTCGCCCTCTCCCAGAGCAGGAACTCCTCTCTGACCTTGTCAATCAGAACCAGCGACGCGCATTGGTCGCCGAGGTTACCAAACACCCTGGCGTTCCGCTGTTTCCATAGGCGCCAGGCAATCAAGATGATCAAGGTGTCGAATTTTCTCCTGTCCTTGCTCTGCACCTGGTTCCTCGCTTCCAGCCACCAGGTCTGAAAATTTGCCGTATTCTGTGGCTCCGCAAGTGTGATGCCAATCACCTGCATGCACCCCCACCACACCTCCTTTGCATACAGGCATTGGACCAAGATGTGATCCACCGTGTCTTCCTCTTGCAGGCAAGTGTGGCAGGGGTCCGTGACCTCCTGCAGACCGTGCCTGGTGCGTCTATCCGCTGTCCACAATCTCTTCTGCACCGCGAGCCATGCGAATTTTTTGCACTTTGGTGTCGCGAAGGAACGCCATATGGGCTTTGCCATGACGTCTCGCACCCTCCCTTGCTGCAATCTCTCGTAGGTGGATTTAGCAGAATATCTTCCCGACCTTGCCGGTGTCCAGATGAATTGGTCAGTACCCGCCGCATCTCTCTCAACAGTGCTGATCGCCAGCCACAGTCGGACCAGTTGCTCATGCCCACCACCAGCGAGCTCCGCAGTGATATCTAGTGTCCAGTTATGGCTTTCGAAGGCTTCTGCAGTGATCCTACTGACATTTAAAGAAAAAAAAGCATAAGCTTAGGGATACTAATTTACCATCAAGTTACATGTAAAAGTAGCAACATATACTGTAGAAACCTGAACCATCCAAGTCACTAGAGGCAAGAAACAGCTAACAACCTGGTACCGTATTGTGTTTTACGGAACATGGGCTTTCAACGATTACAATACGGCCGAGACAATTGTCCACAGCCACGTGAGTGAGGGCATGCATGCAGCGAAATTAGGTGCTCAGTGGTCACTCTTGCTGTGACCGTCCTATGGAAAAGAACGGTATGTGTCACGAGATGCCTTGCGCGTGCACTTGCACAGACCCAAACTTAGCGTTTTACCGTAATTTCGTTGGAATTCTATGGTAAACAATTCGATTTCACCAAACACTCCGTTGGGCATGTCGTGAAAACTTATACCCAAATGCTTATTAAGGAGCGCGCGTTAAACGGACAGACACAACGGCCGCACGCGAGCCGCTCGATCCCTCTCTGCACTGTCGTCCCCACCGAACCACCCAGACGAGCGCGTCTTCCCCAAATCCCGAACCAACCAGGCCTTCACCTCCACCTCCGGCAGTCTCTCTGCCCCGCCTCCGCATCCCGCCGCCGGCGGGCGTCAATCTTCGGCCTCCAGCGTGCCCCGCCCTGACGAGACGACCCCACATCCTCCCAGTAACTCGTCCAGATCCTAGCGCACCAGTTCCTTCCGAATCTCCGGTCGCCTACTCGCTTTCATGGTCGATTTGCTTCCCCCGACTGGACCTTGGCCGTTGGGAGCTCTGGAAACCACCCTTCCCTACCCCAACCTCCGGCCACCTCCACGGACGAGCGTCGTCGAGGTGCTCGATTTTGGGGAACCATGGCCACTGCCTAGAAGGAAAATACCCGCGCCGGAGGAGGGTGGACAAGGCGTGGGGGCGACACCGGCCTGGAGGTGGTGTCCAGGGCTTGGGAGGCGGCCCTCCAGCCTGGGAAGCTCACATACAACCGCCCTCTTTGCGGAGCCGGTGAGCAGAGAGGGCGAGCGTACGGCTGGCGGCGGCGTTCTCTTCATTGTCTGGAAAACAGGCTGCAGGCTGCAGGTCTTGTTCGTGTCATTAGGTGGGCTTGCTTATTTGGGATAGAGCTAAACTGACGGGCTAAGGGGCCAGAAATTTGCACCACTTAAATGCCCAAGGTTATGGCTCTAGTTGCTGGGCTCTAATTGTAGTAGTTTTATTCTGATAAACCTAATTGCAGTAGTTGCCTACTACTATCATAAACGGGTATCCTAGGGGAAGGGTTGCCTTCACGAAGGTCTATTTTTGGCCCGCGCGTTCTCTCTCAGCTCGCCACGTGGCGTACAAAACGCGGGACCGCACCAGATCCAGATCTAGATCCAGTTGTAGATAAGATGTACAAACACCACACAACACCATGTACAAAAATAAACTTAACTAGTACAACTACACAGATCACGTTGTACAAATCACGTTGTACAACTACACAGCAGGTTGTACAGATCAGGTCGTACAACAATACCGATCAGATTGTACAGAACAGAACTGAACGTACAACTACACATATCAGGTTGTACAGATCTGGTTGTACGTACAACTACACACAGTTTTAGTTGGATGTACAACTACGCATACCAGGTTGTACGAACTGTACACAATCCGAAGTACAAAAAAAAAAGTTTATCGAAACCTATCAACAATGGATCTAGTTTTGAAGATCTCGACGCGAGGAGTTCAAAAGTGAAAACGGTTCGTAATTCGGATAAACGGTTCTCAAGATATTTCATTTTGAAAAAACGAATCTCAAAATAAATGCATGTACAGCCCTCTGCGCACGTCCAGGGGCCGCCACTTGTCACGCGCGGAGGAAAGCTGGGGAGTGGGAGCGAAGCAAATTTCGACACGTGTCAGCACCGTAGCACGCGTGGATAGACCTTCGCGAAGGGAAGCCTTTTTTTAAGGATTTATATTGATAAGTTGCATAGCTATCGATATTATATAATGCCTACCAAATTTGTTTTGTTTTGTATCAAAATTGCATGTACGTATTGGGGAGTTTGCTTACAGTTAATTGAAGTTGGCTCGACGCACTGCAAAATTTCTTACCGTCGTGAAGCTGTCTCAATGCATACCAAAATTGCTTAACGTTATTCTAAAATTGCCCCAACGCACACAAAAATTGTTTCGCGTCGTATCAAAGTTGATTTTTAGTTGTAGTGGAGTTACTTACCAAGAGGCCTAATCGCACATAAAAGTTGCTTACCGTTGCTATAAAATTGCTTATTATTGTTGTGAATTTGCTTATCCGCGGTTGTAAAGTTCATATGAAGTTGTCTCAGTGATCTAGTTGTTTGTGTTGTACAAAAATTGTTTTTAATAGTTGTAGAGCTGCTTACTCTTAATGGTTAAATTTCTTTGTTGTCTAAAATATTCTTTGGTTAAACTTAGGACGGCCAAATCATCTTTGGTGCACGACCAAAAAACATACGACCTTCGTAGGCAATTTTTGGTATGAGGAAAATCATTTTTGGTGCACGAACATCGTTAGATAACTTTACAACAAATGAAAGCAAATTCAGTTCAACCGTGGTGTGTGACGAGGCGAATCAACTATGGTGTGTGACTAGTCAAATTCACGAGAGTCGTAAGCAATTACATAACAAACTCACGACAGTTAGCTACGAGACAAAGCAATTTTATATTGAGCAAACTTCAAAACAAAAACAACTGTAAGCAACTTTGTCATATGCTGAGCCAACTCCACTCCGACGGTGAGCAATTTTTGGTATGAGGAAAGTCATCTTTGGTAAGCAACTCCATGACAAGTAAAAAAAGTTATTTTTGATAAAAGCAAGTAATATATGCAGTTCGACACAAAAAATTATAGAGTTGAACAACTATTAAAATATTTTAGGCAACAAGACAATAGCCTGAAGCAAATAATATATGCACTTAGGCAACAAAATGGTGCGATGGGACAACTTCACTACGCCGATAAGAAATTTTAGTGCATTGATGCAACTCCACTACGACGGTAAGCAATTTTAGTGTGTGATAAGACAAAATTCATTTTTTATAAGCAACTCCATGACAAGTAAAAAAAAGTCAGTTTTCGTAAACGCAAATAATATATGCAGTTAGGAGAAAAATTGATAGAGTTGAGCAACTATTAAAATATTTTAGACAACAAAGAAATTTAACCATTAAGAGTAAGCAGCTCTACAACTATTAAAAACAATTTTTGTACAACACAAACAACTAGATCACTGAGACAACTTCATATGAACTTTACAACCGCGGATAAGCAAATTCACAACAATAATAAGCAATTTTATAGCAACGGTAAGCAACTTTTATGTGCGATTAGGCCTCTTGGTAAGTAACTCCACTACAACTAAAAATCAACTTTGATACGACGCGAAACAATTTTTGTTTGCGTTGGGGCAATTTTAGAATAATGTTAAGCAATTTTGGTATGCATTGAGACAGCTTCACGACGGTAAGAAATTTTGCAGTGCGTCGAGCCAACTTCAATTAACTGTAAGCAAACTCCCCAATACGTACATGCAATTTTAATACAAAACAAAACAAATTTGGTAGGCATTATATAATATCGATAGCTATGCAACTTATCAATATCGGTTTATGATAGTAGTAGGCAACTACTGCAATTAGCTTTATCAGAATAAAACTACTACAATTAGAGCCCAGCAACTAGAGCCATAACCTTGGGCATTTAAGTGGTGCAAATTTCTGGCCCCTTAGCTCGTCAGTTTAGCTCTATCCCAAATAAGTAAGCCCACCTAATGACACGAACAAGACCTGCAGCCTGTTTTCCAGACAATGAAGACAACGCCGCCGCCAGCCGTACGCTCGCCGTCTCTGCTCACCGGCTCCGCAAAGAGGGCGGTCGTATGTGAGCTTCCCAGGCTGGAGGGCGGTCGTATTAATTATAACTATGCCTTCTCTTTAAAAATAGTACTCACTCCGTTCCATATTAGATTACTTTCATTTGTTAAAAAGATGAATGCATATAGATTTCTAACATGTCTAGATAAATCAACTTTTATATAAAATGAAGTCATCTAATTTGAACCGACACAATGACATTGTGCCTCCGGCATCAGGAATGCCGAGCCACCTAGGCAAACGCCTTTTGCCTCCCTTTGACATGTCGAGCCACCTGGGTAAGGTCCTTCGTCGCCTTTTATTTTAAATATTTGAAACATTTTAAAGAGATTTAAACATAGAGAAAGCTTTGATTTTTTTAGTATTTTATAAATTCCTTTATGCATTTATTTTGATTTTCTTTTAACATGAGATGCTCATGACATGCCCATGGATATAGCATACCATTCATGTCAGGGGCGGGCCCAGTTCATTCACAGGTATTCAGTTGAATACCCAAAAAGTATTGACAAAAAACTAGGTGTATACAATATGAAATACACATATATAAATAATATGATAGTTGAAAAACATATGGTCACCGTAGATGCATCCCATGTATCCCCTAAGAATACTAAGCCAGCTAGAATTGGTGCCTTCTCCTTCTCCCACGTCCACATCATGGTGGACCCCACTCACCCTTCACTTTATATTTATTTATAGTTCATATAATACAGTTTGAGAACCATTTATTGAATATACACATATGTTTGTAATTATCTACTAATTTTTTGGTGAAATAAAAAGGGATTGCCATCTATATAAAAAGAAAATTGTGGTTGTAAGAAACAAAAATTAGCTCCATTCTCCTCAAAATTACTCTTTTTGTGTAGACCAAAATACAAAAAAAAAACTTCTAGAGTGTGTACAATACATAGTTATATGTTTTATTTAAAAAAAATTAAACCTAAACATGTCGTTTCGATTTTTGTAAAGAACAAGCGGTGACTTCGGAGCTATCGGCAACATCCGATAAATTTCTCTTATCTTTGCCTAACTTCCACCATAGCGTCGCCCAGCCTGTGCCACGCGAAACCAAATCTCTCCCTCCGCCTCCCTCGAGCTATATTCTATTGAAATCAATATTCCATGCGGAAAGTTTTCCTGTCTCTCCACACACACCTCTGGCTCCGTCATGTACCTGAGACTACATGCACCTCCATCCCTGGTGTCCAGTCTCAAGTCCATTGTTAACTGACACACCACGTGTGCTCCCCTCTGGTGGCCACTCAACGCCAAGTCCATTGTTAACTTGAACGCCACATTCGCTCCCCTTTGGTGGCCACCCAACGCCATTGAGCTGACTTCCTAAAACCCTCATAGTAGCTGCACGTGAACACCCTTCCCACCTCTCGCATCGGCCGTTGTCACCGTTGTTGTTAGTAGTGGTCGACTGTCCATCCCTAATGTCGCGACTCAAGTCCATTGTTAACTTGCACGCCTCGTGCGCTTCCCTCTGGTAACCAGCCAACGACATTGACTTGATTTCCTACAACCCTCGCAATAGTTGCACGTGAACACCCATGTTGCCTCCCGCATCGGCCGACGTTGTCACCGTTGCTGTTAGTAGTGGTCGACTCAATGGTGGTGGCAACAACGGTTGAAACCGTGAATGACAAATCGATGTTGAATGGGGGTGGAAAGATGAGTTATACGCATCGTTGTTAGATGCCACCTATTAATGATGAAAGATGACGTGGGTATTTATCCGTGAACTTTATATATTTGCTTATATCTCACTTGTATGTAGAGAACAAGCCATATCATGTAAGAAAATGCATGTGTGTATTGTGTAGATAGTTGAATGCATACACTAAAAAAGACCTATGTTTGACTAGACTCCGTTGCAATCATCAGAGCGTAGAGAAGTCATGACCCTGAGGGTACAAAAATAGCATGTAGTGTTGAAGTCGTGTGGCGAACATGTAAATTATATGTTAAAAGAAGGGCATTCTTGCAATTACATAAATAATTGTTAGTGGTATTCATGACTGTTATTTTTTTTACACAATCTGGATCGAATGCACATATTGATATTGCATGTAAACATTATAAGATCTCAGTTTGCTCTATATTTTGGCGAATTATTTAATATTTATTTGTGGAATGTTCTACTGTTTTTATGTAGCATCGACCGCATTCGATGCAATTTATTTATATATGCCAAGACATAATTATGACAACTATTATTATTTTGGGTTAATTTATGTCAGAAATTCTACCTGATTTCATTATATTAAAATCAATGACCTTCGTTGTAGGACCTCGATGGCTAATGAAACCTTGACTAATCTATCTCTTCAAGTTTACAATTTTGATCATATTGTACAATGTCTGCAGATTGTCAGAATTTTGATCAATTTTTTTATCAAATCATTATAGAACCATGTACACAATTTTACTTTCATGACATTTCATAATTATCGCTGTATCCTGATTCTCTAATTGAGTGTAAACTTTTTTAAGTGGGATCATGCTCTTTCTGTTAAGTGGTGTATTTCTAACTTTACTACAACTAAATAGTTGTTTTCCTTCTCTACTTTTGTATGTAGTGATCCAATGGTACTATGTTTTCCATCGTTAGTACTCCCTCCGAACCAAAATAATCGTCGGGAGTTGTATAGAGAGTTTGTATTACGGTAGTACAAACCTCCCGACAGTTTTATCGGATCAGAGGTAGTACTATTTTATATAGGAGTATGTGTTTCGCTAAAAAAAATGTTTATTGATCTATTGTTGTTCGTATTAGGACAGACGCGGCAACGCGCGTCTTTTACTTCTAGTAAACTATCTGCATTAGAGCATCTCGCCCACATAGGCATGTTTCGTCCGAGTGGCCTGTTATTTCATCCGGATCTCCCAGACCAGCCTCGTGTCATGGGGAGTGCTTCGGTATCGCCGGACGAAACGGCCGCAAGGGCCTTCCTTAAATTGGCACACCAAAACCCTGTAAAATCCGCCGCCCCGTCATTTTTCCTTTCCCCGCGCCCTTGTTCCCGCCAAATCCGTCACCCCTCCATATTTCCTTTCCCCGCGCGCTTGTCGCCGCCCACTCGTCGTCCTTTTCATCATGGCTCCATCGTGCACCAAACCACCAAAAGAGATGGTTGCGACGGGTAGAACTCTCTTCGTGAAACATCACAACAAGCCGTTGCGTGCCTCGGAGGAACAACCCAAGAAAGCTCCAAAATTAGTGAAAAATGGAAGAAGCTTCGCAAGTCACTGAAAAAGGGCGGCACGGGCGACACTGTTAATGTCGATGTCTCAGAAGGACGACCCATGGGGAACAAAAAAAGTCAAGCCGGTTGTTCCCGACGTGGCCAACACGAAGAAAATGCAAGCATCCATTGACAAGGTTGATGACCCACCACAAGTATAGGGGGTGTATCGCAGTACTTTCGATAAATAAGAGTGTCGAACCCAACGAGGAGCAGAAGGTGTTGACAAGTGGTTTTGATGAGGGTTTCACTGTAAACACTAGCAGACAAGTTTTCAGTAGACTTTGATATGACAGATAAATAAAGTGCGAGTAAATAGAGCGCGGCAATTATAATTGCAGCGAGTGGCCCAATCCTTTTTAGAGCAAAGGACAAGCCGGTTTGTTTACTTATGATGACCAAACGTTCTTGAGGACACACGAGAATTCTGTCTAGTGCTTTCGCTTCATATTGATGATTAATCTTTAGTGTTTGGATAAGTGTCGTGTGGGTGAACCTATGCTAATGCACTGCCCTTCCTAGGACTAATACATACTTATGATTATACCCCTTGCAAGCATCTGCAAATACAAGAAAGTAATTAAGATAAATCTAACCATAGCTTTAAACACTGAGATCCTGCTATCCCTCATGCATCGGAATATCAACGGGGGTTTAGGTTTCTGTCACTCCGGCAACCCCACAATTAATAACCGAGTACACGATGCATTCCCCTAGGCCCATAAAGGTGAAGTGTCATGTAGTCGACGTTCACATGACACCACTAGAAGAATGGCACTACAACTTAAATATCAAAACATTAAATATTACTCAACATAGTTCACTACTAACATCTAGACTTCTCCCATGTCCTCAAGAACTTAACGAACTACTCACAACACATCATATGGTACATGATCAGAGATGATATAATGATGGATAACAATCTGAACATAAACCCTAATTCAACGGTTTCACTCAATAGCATCAATAACAAGAGTAATCAACACCGGGAGAGTTTCCCCTATCAAATACACAAGGTTTAGCCCTAGATGTTACAGCGGGAACGGAGTGGACCGATGGAGATGACGGCGTCGGCGGTGGAGATGGTGGTGTTGGCGATGGTGATGGAGTGCAGCTCGATGACGGTGACGATGGCGAAGATTTCCCCCCTCCGGGAGGGAATTTCCCCGGCGGCAACGCAGCTTGCCGGAGAGCTTTTCTCTCTCTGTCTTCTCCGCCTCGTGGTGGCGGCGAAGAGGATTTCTGAACACCCTCCAGGTCTTAGGTTTTCGGGGGGATGAAGTACGCGAAAGGGCACGCCCGGTGGTGGGCCAGGGCGGCCCTACCACATGCTCGCGCGGCCAGCCTCCCTGCCGCGCCTGGGCATGGTGTGGGCCCCCTGGGCCCCACCTCAGGCTCCCCTTTTGTCCTCCTTCGTGATCTGGTGAGAAAATAATGCCCAGGTGTTTCGTTTGATCTTCTGAGCTTCGCAAATATTGTATCTCGATGACGCTTTTTCCAGCAGAATTCAGACTCCGGGGTTCCATCCCCCAATGATCATCAATCATGCAAAATAGATGAAATCACATAAGTATCATCTCCAAATACGAAATATATCAATGAATAGCAGTAAATTATGATATAAAATAGTGATGCAAAATGGACGTATCAACTCGCCCCAAGCTTAGACCTCGCTTGTCCCCAAGCGAAAGCTGAACTCGGTAAACATGACCACAGGTTTATGGAGTGAAGTGTCGATATAAAATATACGGACAAGAAGCATCACATGTATAAATGCACAAGTCATCTTAGATATCAACTCCGTTCATATAAATCAACTTGTAACAAGTAGAGGAAAACCACAATAAGGTACATAGAGAAAACCTTAGTTGGTGTTGGCAAACTTAGTCCTTGGTCAGAGGACAATGAACATATTGAGCTTAGTTTATAAAACAGCCCTCTTTATTAGTTGATAACTCCAAAAATCAAATTCATTAGATGCCAACAATGTGCTAAGCAAGAAAGAATAAAAGACATGATCAACAATACTAATGTATAACTGGTTGAATCACAATCAACTCAAATGCTTGCTTAAGATAGAAGGAGATAGGTTTACTGACTCAACATAAAGTAAAAGATAGGCCCTTCGCAGAGGGAAGCAGAGATACAAGCATGTGCTAGAGCTTTTGGTTTTATAGGTTTTCGAAATCATATAGAGAGCATAAAAGTAAGTTTTTGAGCGGTGTTTGTTGTTGTCAACGAATGGTAATAGAGTTCTTGTCATCTCCCATACTAAGAAAGTTAAGGGTGGTTCCGATTTTTTTTTTAAAAAAAACAAGCCTTTATGATATTCATCTTCTTTTTCCTTTACTTTCACAGCCTTGACACTCCTCCCCACCTTTCTAACACAACCATGGCTAATCGAATCCTCGGGTGCCCACCAATCAATCTCAAACCATGGAGGAGTGACTATATTTTAAAATCTCAACCTTTGATATTATAGTGGTCTGACCACCCCTTTGCAATATTAATGACGAGCAGATGTAGCATGCAAGTCAAGGGTTACTTAATTATTATGGAAGATAACAAACCCAACTATTATTTCCTCATGAGCTAGTGAACATTGACACAAATAAGGGATAATAATTTTGAATAAAGATAGCACAAGAAGTATTTACTTGGAGTGGCGCAAAATACCACATAGTAGGTAGATATGGTGGACACAAATGGCAGGGGTTTCGGTTCATGGTTTGGATGTATGAGAAGTATTCCCTCTCGATACAGGTCTTTGGCTAGCAAGGTTGGGTAGCAAGCATAAGAGTTGATGGATACAAACAAACATACATGTAGTAAAGACAATCATGCAATTCTTACTTGAAGGCACACACAATTTTAAGTTTGTGAATACTAAGCTTGTAATCTACAAGTGAGAAAGATTAATGAATTCTATATTCTACATGTAATTCCTTTTTCCACTTAAGTCTCAAAGTATTGTAGCTACTGACCAATGCTAAGTTTGCCAAAGCCAAAAGATTTACTATATGCTCCCAAAGTGATTACCAACACTAATGACAAGATCGATAATACATGATAAAAGTTGCAAACTAAAATAAAGTGTGCAGAAAATAAATGATAACACTTCTCATTAATATTCCATAACGGCAACTCACACCAAGGGATACATAGACAGCCAACTAAAAGAGAGATACTTCCACACTGCAAACCATCATATAAGATAACTTCCCTACTCATGATATGACTCTACTAAAAGGTAAAAGATGAAAGATAATGGTGATACCGCGGCACTCCCCCCAAGCTTGGAACAAGCTAAGAGAGATGCCAATACCGATGATGAATCACTCCTTCGGTGGTGATGGAGGGACGACTCGAAGTGGGGTAAGGTAACGCTCCAACATCTTGCGAAGCCTGTTGTTCTCCTCTTGAAGTATATCCACTTCCCTCCTCAGGACGCGGTACTGCTCGCAAAACTGATCCGTGACACGGAGAGCTTCGGTTGCATCTGGAAAAGAGCTAAGATCCGGAACAGGTGGTATTGCTCCCTGCATGTTATGAGAAGAAGCACGTTGGGCGTTAATTGATCCCACAAAGGTGGGCTTGCTAGTCCCCGTCCTTGCGCGATCTTTCTTGGCCGACTGCATCTTCTTTACTTCCTCCATGACGCTGTCGTCCATGTCCCTGTGCCTAGCCTTCACCTTCTCATCATCCGCCCATCCAACAAAAGACCCTTGATCAAGATCTTGAAGGAGTTCGCGTTGGCGACGAAGTGCGTAGTCTTCGGAACAAGATCCCTGAGACGACATCTGGACAGAAACAGCTCGAAACAAAAATGCGTCGAAAACACGATATACGGACCTCGGGGGCTCCGGGTGAATATATAGCAAAAATTTACGAAATAAAAGGAAGGCAACAGGGCGAAACCGAGTAGGAGAGGAGCTCCGAGGCTCCCCCACCTGGTGCTCGCGCGGCCAGCAAGGGCCCCGCGCCACCACGTGGTGTGGGCGCCTCGGACTTCGTGTCCTGCTCGTTTTCGTCTCGTGTTTTTCCAAATTTTCCAAAAATAAATAATAGGTAGCTCAAAATTAAATTCGCGAACTTTTTCTTACCGCTTGGAGAGACCCTCGAGAGGCATCTCCTCTTGAGGGCCTGAAGAGGAAGCCGGGGCCTGAAGAGGACCCCGCGCTTCAAGAGACTCCCCAAGGCTCAACGCGCCTGGAGAGAGGTCAGCAGGAAACCTCTCCACAGGCCACCACGGCCCTGTGGAGACACTTCGCGGCTAAGCAAGCGCTGCAGGGCGCACATGGCCCCTGCAGCAGCTGCAGGGTGACGCGAGCGTCCCAGTTGCCATTCTGGTGATAAAGGGGTCAACAAAGCCGCGCCGCCTGCGCCAGGACAGGCAGGACTTTCCTCTTTGGTGATAAAGCGGCTGGACGGCGCAACGCTCCAAGAAGATCGTCATCGTGGGCTCCACCACGACCTCTGCCGCGCCTGCGAGCCGCTCTGCACCGTCTGCAGCCTGTCGGCCACGGCGCGCAACTTTAGCACGGATGGACCGCGTCCATGGACGGATGAGCCGCGGTGGACTCCCGCTCCTTCGCGCCACCGGCATGTGGGAACCCACCAGCACGAGGATGGAGCCCGGGGCGCCTATAAAAGGAGCAGGAGCTCCTCCATAGAGACGGATTGATCCCCAATCGACCGATTGCTTCCTAGGCCCAAGGAACCTTAGCCAAGGGCATAGAATAGCCAACTGCTGGAGGAGGAAGACGACCATTGTGTCCCTCTCCAAGCACCAAACTGCCTCAAGAGAGCCCTCGGCAAGCTCATTGTTCTGTAACTTCCACAGTGCAATACAGACAAGCAGGAGTAGCGGTTTTACCTCCTCCTGAGGGCCGTGAACCTGGGTACGGGCTGGTGTCCATCTCTGGCGTGATAGTCCCTCTCCAGGCCCGGCGAGCACCGTCGTCGTGCCTCTCGAGGATTGTTAGACCTCCGCGTTCAGTCCCCCCTTCGAACCTCTCTTCAGGGTGTGACTACCCCTGTTCCGTGGGAGTCACTCTCCGACATTTGGCGCGCTTCCAGGTAGGGGGCTGAGGCGCGTCTTCGACCTCCGAACTCCGCGCCATGACGGACACCCGCGCGACGCGCGCCAACCGGCGTGCCTCTGAGAGAGCTCACACCGAGCCTGGCACTGCTCCCACCCGTGGCCGCCGTGGTCGTCCCCGCGCGGCCGAGCGCGCTGGCACCGGCCCGCGCGTGGAGGAGCCAGAGAGCGAGGAGCACCGCGGCGGAGACCAGCGCGACGACGAGGACCTCTCTGACCAGCGCGACGACGAGAACCAGAGAGCGAGGAGCACCGCGGCGGAGCCAGGTGCGCCCCCACCGCCGCCAGGACCACCTCCGGTCGCGGCATAGCGGGCTCCCTCCCATGCTTCCTCGCCGCACGATTGCCAGATCGTGCAGCGCACCGCGCCTGACGCACGTGTGGGCATGGAGCGACGCCGCGACCTCCAGAACCGCCTCGTCGAGGAGCTCGGCCAAGCGGGGCAACAAAACCGCAGGGCCAAACCTCTACCGCAAGCGCCCAAATGGTATCGCGCTCAAGTGCGTCCCTCCTGAGGAAGGCCGAGAGCTGATCAAGGACATCCACAGCGGGGAGTGCGGCCACCACTCATGTGCGCGCACCCTCGCAGGCAAGGTCTTCAGGAGCGGCTTCTACTGGCCTCAAGTGCTTCAAGATGCGGTCGCCATTGTGCAAACCTGCGACGCCTGCCAATTCCACGCCAAGCAAATTCATCAGCCGGCGCTGGGGCTTCAAACCATCCCGCTCTCCTGGCCGTTTGCGGTCTGGGGGCTGGACATCTTGGGCCCCTTCCCAAGGTCGCAGGGGGGCTATCGCTTCCTCTTCGTGGCCATCGACAAGTTCACCAAGTGGACCGAAGTTGAGCCAGTGCGCACCATACCAGCTGGGGCCGCGGTGAAATTCGTCAGGAGCTTGGTCTGCCGCTTCGGCGTGCCCAACCGCATCATCACCGACAATGGCTCGCAGTTCACCAGCGGCATCTTCCGAGCCTACTGCGACAAGCTCGGCGTCAAGGTCTGCTTCGCCTCGGTGGCTCACCCACGCAGCAACGGTCAAGCCGAGCGAGCAAACGCAGAAGTCCTCAAGGGCCTCAAGACCAGAAGCTTCAACATCCTCAAGGGCCATGGCAAGGGCTGGATCGACGAGCTCCCTTCAGTGCTCTGGTCCATACGCACAACTTCCTCAAGGCCCACAGGCGAAACGCCGTTCGCCCTGGTCTACGGAGCTGAGGCAGTCCTCCCCGCAGAAATCAAGCATGGATCACCACGGGTCCTTGCCTTCAATGAGGACATCCAAGAGGGCCTCCACAACGACGACCTGCTGTTCCTCGAGGGACTGCGCCGTCAGGCCGCCCTCAGAGCGGCAGGGTACCAGCAAGACCTGCGACGCTACCACAGCCGCCATGTGCGCTCACGCACCCTTGAGGCGGGCGACCTCGTCCTCAGGCGAATTCTCTCCAGGGAAGGCCTCCACAAGCTCTCGCCGATGTGGGAAGGTCCCTACAGGGTCTCCCACGTCGCCAGGCCTGGCGCAGTACGCCTCGAGACCGAAGACGGCATCCCCGTCAAGAACCCGTGGAACATCGCGCACCTGCGCAAGTTCTACCCGTGATCATTGTCACGCCCGTGATCATTGTCACGTCAAGACATCTGGCTGAAGAGGCAGCTTACGGCTCCACCTCCAAGCATTTTTTGTCTCTAGAGGTTAAAAGCTCACGGCTTAAACCTCCAAGCCCCAAAGGCTTCTCTCGAGGGTCAACCCTCCGAGCTCTCCATGTAACGAGCCGCCTCAGGCCGTTGAGAGTCTCTGCCACTAATGGGTGGTCCCCATGCCTCGACATGGTCAAATACATTAACTTGGCAACTCCAAGCATAATGAAACAATTTCGTTCCTAAGTGAACTATGCGCTACGGCGCCGCTATGTAATATTTTGGTGGTGAGTTTATTCCAGCATTATTTTCTTTGTTGAAAATGGGCACTTATATCTCTCCACATGCGCACCTCGCGAGCGGGGGCTGAGTACGGTGCCAGTGCCTCAAATGACACACCAGCAGCACTGCAAAACCCAAGGATCCGAGCTCTGGCTGGAGGGCAAGCTCCCACAAACACGCCATCTCTACAAAGGACCTTGGTACTCTCTCTCCTCGCAAGGAACGCCTGAGGGGACCTATAAGCGCGCATTAGTCCCTAGTACCGTGCACAAGTGTTTGGGTTTGCCCCTCTAACATCTACAGAGAACAAGCGTCTCTACAAGCCTGAGGAGGCGGCAGGGCAAAACCCTTGAAGAAGACCTCCTCGCCAGGCTAAAAAACCTCTACAGGGCAAAAGCCTCGAGAAGCTAAGTCCCACACTCGTGACTCGAGAGCTTTTTCTCCCCAAGCGCACGTTTGCCCCTCGAGCGATTTCATTCTCCCTTGTGCTTCATGGGCTACTCGCACGTCTAAGGGGGGCACTTGAGCATCGCGACTCAGGGCTCTTACCTCTCCAAGCCTTAAACTCCCCCCGGCCTTGCTGAGTCATTGCTCTAGCATACCGCATTGGCGGAGTCATAGCGCGAAGAGATGGGACCTAACGACGCAGAGAAAACATAGACATGAAAATAAGGCAGAAAGGGCCTCTCGAGGGGCACACAAGTTAACATCAAGCACTCAAGGAATATATTACATGCTCAAAATGCATAGTGTCTAAACATAAAACTGTTTCAGATACAGGCGCTCAAAGGCGCAATGAATCAAGGGCTCAGGCGGAGTCCGCGCCAGCATGCTCCTCTTCCTCCGCGTCTTCCTCCTCGGCAAGGGCGGCCTCCTCCTCGCTGTCCTCCGCAGCCACCTCAGCGCGCTTGAAGCGGTTGCAGAAGGTCTCGACCTGCTCGCGGAGGGAGTTGGAGACCCGCAAGACCTCCTCGCCCGTGCGCTCCTCGGTCACCGTGGCGAGGTCGAAGCCGGGCGTGAGGAGCCGAAGGTTGGTGAAGATGCGGTCAACAACCACCCCGAGGAGCTGGCGGCTCTCGACCTCGATCACCTCGCGGAGATCGGCGACGGGGCTCTCGAGGGCCGTGAAGAGCTGGTCGAAGTAGACCAGGAACATGGCAGCATCGCCACGGCCGCGAACCTCAGCGTGCGGCGCCTCCGCGCCAAGCTGAGCTGCAAGCTCGTTGCCCCTGGCCACCAGCGCCTGGAACATACGCTCCCACTGCTTCGTGAGCACGCGAGCTGCCTGCGCGGTGTCCACAGCCTCCGTCACCTGCTTGGCCGCTGAGCCCGCCTGACCCTCCACGTCCTTGACAAGGGCGTCCAGTTCCAGGACAGCTGCCCTGCGGCCGTCCTCCGCCTGGCGATAGGCCTCCTTGGCGCGCTGGAGGCGGGCCTCGAGCTTGGAGTTGGCCTTCTCGAGCTCCGCAATCCGCTTGGCATCAGCAGCGTGCTTGGCCTTGAAGCGGTCTTCCTGCTTCTGGGCCTTGTCACGGTACGCCTGGGCTGTAGCGCCCCTGAACTCCTTCTCGCGCTTCGCGAGGGCTTCCTCCGCCTCCTTCTTCTTCTCGGCGAATCGCTAATGGAAGCGCGCCAGGGCCTGCTGCTGGGCGACGACGTTCTCGTCATGCCTCTGGAGCGCTTGAGCCAGGTCGCCCTCGCGCGCCTCAAGCTCTTCGCGCTTGGTGGCGAGCTCGCCCTCCGCCTGGAGCCGCTGCTCGTCGCGCTGCAGCACGTCCTTCTCCCTGGAGGCCAGTAGCCGCTCGCGCTCGGCAAGGCTCTTGCGGTCCTCCTCCAGAGTCTCCTGCGCGGCCTGATGGACGGAATGGAGCTGGGACTCCAGCTGGGCCAGCTCGCGACGTTTCTGCGCCAGCGAGCCCTCCATAGCTTCGCGCTCGGCCTTCACCTCGGCGAGGAGATCGGCGGCCGCGTTGCGCTCGTCCTGGAGAGGGGCAAGGAGCTCGTCAGCGTCACGGATGGCCCCCTCGCGGACCTCCTTGGCGAAGCGGACGGCCTCCTCGCGTGCGGCCAGGAGGGCCAGATCCTCCTGGCGGCGGGCCTCGACCGCGGCGTGGAAGCGCGTCCACGCCCCCGCAAGCTCGTCGCGCTGCTGGGTGAGCTGGGCGTCCTCGAGGGCAAGTTGCGCCTCCAAGCCCCCAGGGACTCCCTCACGACGCGGAAGGCAACCTCGCGGTGCCCCTTGCTCCAGTCCCAGCCGCCGAGGACCAGGTCGCGGCATGTGGAGGTTCCCGCCCCTGCGCCAAGCCTGGAGAACTGGGCCTCTGGGCGTGCCTGGGGGCTAGGCCGCGCCCCGTCCCACGCGGCGCCCAAACTAGCCTCGCCGCCCTCGTCGCCCTGGCGCGTCATCTCCTGCGACTCGCTCCCTGCGGCGGGGCGTGGCGGAGATGGAGGAGCTCCCCCTGCAGATGCGCCCGCGCTTGGCGGGCCCTGGTCCGTCCCGGCCTCTGGCTGCGCGGGAGGCGTGGTCGCGCGAGGTGGAGTAGCCTCGCGGGCCGGAGTTGGCTCACGCGGTGGCGTGGCCGCGCGAGGTGGAGTAGGGGCGCGAGGAGGGCTAGCAACCCGCTCCTCCTGCGCCTCCAGCACCATCGGCTCGGGGGGCGGCGCGGCAGCCTCCGCCTGAGGCGCTGCTGCCCCCGCTAGAGGCCCAGCTGCCTCCACTTGAGGCATCTCTTCGGTTGGGCCTGTGGAGGCCGTCTCCACAGGCCTCGCGGCCTCCTCAGCCATGACCTCAGCCGTGGCTCCCTTCACCTCTGCTGCCTTGCGAAGCCTACGGCGTTTCGCAGGCACAAGGTCGCTGGCAAGCATCAGGGGACGATCGTCAGAAATACAGGAAGAAGAAAAGAACAATAATCAAGCAACTAATAGCTAGAGGTGTTTACCCGGACTGCTTGGCGCCGGTGTCAACCCACGCCAAGCCTGGAGAGCGCCAAGAGGGCTTGGCCTTAGCACCTGACCCCTCCGGGGGCGCCTCGGCTTTCCTCTTGGAGGGGACGTCAGAGGGCCTCGCGCCAGGCCTGTCGCTGGCCGCCTTGGACCGGGGCTCGCGACGCCCTAGCGAGGCCTCCTCGTCAGAGGCCTCCTCCTCGGCCTCCTCCTCCTCCGCATGGCGCGTGGGCACCACCACGAAGGCGTCATCATCGTCGCCTGACGAGATGTCGCAAATCTCGTCAGTAAAGGGCCCGGCCCTCGAAGAGGACACCTCCCCTGCCGCGGCCTCCTCCTCGCCTTGCCCAGCTCCTGAGGCAGAGGGCGTCTCTGCTCCCTCCGCCTCCTGCACCACCGGCACAGGCACCACCTTCCCCGCCGGGCCTGACGGGGTGAACGAGGGCATCCCCTCCAGGATGGCCAGGCGCTCGGTCATGTTATACTGGTGCAGAGGCCGGAGCGTGATGGGGAGCGCATCCATGGCTGGCACCGCCGGGTTGATGAAGAGCGCGGACAGGACGTTGTCGACAGCATCCTTGTCGTTGTCCTCGCGGTGGAGCCGCATCTTGTCCTGGGGACCGGAGTACATCCACATGGGCGTCGCGTGCGCCTGGAGTGGAGCGATGCGGCGTGTCACGAAGTCCGCAACAATGATCTGCCCCGTGAGGCCCTCCTCCCGAAGGTAGCTCAGGCGGCCCATCAACATTGCGTTCTGCGCGCCGATAAAGGGGGCCTTGCCCCAGTTCGAGTTCTTCACGGGCGGCGCGTCAGGAACCTCGAGGAAGGCGCAGGGCTGCTCCACCCCGACGAAGAACCACCGCTGGCGGAAGTCGTCCACCTTCTTCGTCACCGAGGTGATGGCCTTGCCCTCGCTCCACGACATGGGGATGTAAACGCTCCCCATGCCATCCACGATGCGGAACGAGACGCATCCGGAGCGCTCATTCCTCGCCGTGTTACGGAGCGCGTAGAAGCACCGGAAGAGGTCCACCGTGGGCTCCAGGCCCAGGTACGCCTCACAGAGGTAGGCGAAGATGGCGAGGATGAGCACGGAGTTGGGGTGGAGGTGCAGCAGCTGGATCTGGTAGAAAGCCAGCACCGCCTCCAAGAATGGAGAGAATGGCGGCACCAGCCCCGCGGCGACACAGTGCTGGAAGACGGGGAAAAACCCTCGCGGGCGTTTCCCGTGCGCCGCGGCCTTGAGCGCGGTGGCGCCGTGCTCGTTGGTCCGGTCCGCCACCAGGAAGCGGACCTTGTCGAGGGCCTTGTCGTTGACGCGCACCCCTAGCAATGCCGCGCCGTGCGCGGCCTCGGCAGGCGCCGCCTGCGAAGAAGACCCCGCGGTCGCCTTGCCCTTGTTCTTGGCCGGACTCATCGTCGGAGAAGAGGTGAGCGCGGCGCGGGGAGAAACTGGAGGAGAAAGGAGAAGAGCGCGCCGGAGAGCAGGAGCGGAGAGCTCGGGGCGGATGACTTCTGCGAGGGAGAATGGAAGCAGTAACGGCTCCCTGCTCCGGCGCGAAGGCTTTATGTCCCGTCGAGGAGCAGTTACCGGGGCGTGGTGGGACCCCCCGCGACGCACGCCCCAGATCGTGCGCAACCGTTACTCGCCTGAGTGACGCGTGGCTCGGCCCGGCCGGACACTTTGGGCCCACGACGCTTCGGCTGCGGTCATGGGCTCAGCCGTGCCCATCGCGGGCCCGGGGGCTACTGTCGGCCCAATGAGGACCGGGGTGTGCATAGCCCACTCCCTACAGGCCTCGCCCGCGACAGATTCGACAAAACGACTAAGGACCAAGCTACCGCTTGGAGAGACCCTCGAGAGGCATCTCCTCTTGAGGGCCTGAAGAGGAAGCCGGGGCCTGAAGAGGACCCCGCGCTTCAAGAGACTCCCCAAGGCTCAACGCGCCTGGAGAGAGGTCAGCAGGAAACCTCTCCACAGGCCACCACGGCCCTGTGGAGACACTTCGCGGCTAAGCAAGCGCTGCAGGGCGCACATGGCCCCTGCAGCAGCTGCAGGGTGACGCGAGCGTCCCAGTTGCCATTCTGGTGATAAAGGGGTCAACAAAGCCGCGCCGCCTGCGCCAGGACAGCCAGGACTTTCCTCTTTGGTGATAAAGCGGCTGGACGGCGCAACGCTCCAAGAAGATCGTCATCGTGGGCTCCACCACGACCTCTGCCGCGCCTGCGAGCCGCTCTGCACCGTCTGCAGCCTGTCGGCCACGGCGCGCAACTTTAGCACGGATGGACCGCGTCCATGGACGGATGAGCCGCGGTGGACTCCCGCTCCTTCGCGCCACCGGCATGTGGGAACCCACCAGCACGAGGATGGAGCCCGGGGCGCCTATAAAAGGAGCAGGAGCTCCTCCATAGAGACGGATTGATCCCCAATCGACCGATTGCTTCCTAGGCCCAAGGAACCTTAGCCAAGGGCATAGAATAGCCAACTGCTGGAGGAGGAAGACGACCATTGTGTCCCTCTCCAAGCACCAAACTGCCTCAAGAGAGCCCTCGGCAAGCTCATTGTTCTGTAACTTCCACAGTGCAATACAGACAAGCAGGAGTAGCGGTTTTACCTCCTCCTGAGGGCCGTGAACCTGGGTACGGGCTGGTGTCCATCTCTGGCGTGATAGTCCCTCTCCAGGCCCGGCGAGCACCGTCGTCGTGCCTCTCGAGGATTGTTAGACCTCCGCGTTCAGTCCCCCCTTCGAACCTCTCTTCAGGGTGTGACTACCCCTGTTCCGTGGGAGTCACTCTCCGACAGGGCCCTAGTGTCAAGCATTAAGCATAACAAGTTGCAACAATGACATAAAACACCGATAACGGATACTAGGCACCATGCCCTAATGATATTACAGCTATTACATGAACGATCTCATCCAATCCCTACCATCCCCTCAAGCCTACAGCGGTGGATTACTCACACATGGATGGGGGAAACATGGATGGTTGATGGAGAAGTGGTGGCGATGACGATGGCGATGATCTCCTTCGATTCCCCGTCCCGGCAGAGTACCGGAACAGGAACTTCTGGTCCCCGAATTGAGTTTCGAGGTGGCGGCGGCGCTCCGATGGGTTTCTGGGGGAAAACTCTTCGTGCTCGTGTTTTTTAGGTCAGGAGGGGCTAAATAGCCGTGAGGGGTGCGCGAAGGGGTGGCCGAGTCGGCCACACCCCCTCCTCGCACGGCTAGGGCCCCACCCGCGCGAGCACGTGGTGTGGGTGCCCTGCTGGCCTCCCCCTTCTCGTCTTCTGGCTCCGGGAGTCTTCGGCCAAAATAAGGACTTCTATGATTTTTCTGGTATTTTTCCTAAAAGTTGATTTCCTGCACAAAAATGAGACACCGGGGTAATTCTGCTGAAAACAGCGTTAGTCCGTGTTAGTTGCATTCAAAACACACAAATTAGAGGTAAAACAATAACAAAAGTGTTCGGGAAAGTAGATACGTTTTGGACGTATCAACTCCCCCCAAGGTTAGCTTATTGCTTGTCCTCAAGCAATTCAGTTAACAACTGAGTGCGATAAAAGAACTTTCACGAACACATTTGTTCATATGATGTAAATATTCTCATTGTGAGGACAAATGCTTGGACTATTCATAATAAGATATATGCAAACGGTGTCACCTAATAACCATGTAAACTATGAAGAGATGCCAATCATATTAATAATAAACAACATGAAACATATCAATTCACAAGATTGCAAAGCTCATAATAAAGTATGATAAGGTGGTATCTCGCTTGCCCGAATGTTACAGCAAAACATAAATGCCCAGTCACCTCTGAGTTTCAAGAGAAGACTAGAAATAAAGATATCAAAGATAAGAGCATCAAAATTATACTGCAGTTAACAGTATTCTGGGACAAGCACATTACACTAAGAATGACAACTATGCTCTCAAGAAGGTGCTCAAAGAATGATGGTGACTCAACAATAAAGTAAAAGATATGCCCTTCATTGAGGGAAGCAGGGATTTAACATGTGCTAGAGCTTTCATTATTTTGAAAACAGAGGTAAAATTGTTTTTGAGTGGTGGTTGTTCCGTCAACGAATGGCAATAGAGTTCTTGTTATCTTCCATACTAAGCAAGTTGAGAGCGGTTCCGGAATTTTTAAAACAAGCATTTATAATATACATCCTTATATTCATTTATTTTGATAACTTGACACTCCTCCCAACCTTTGCTGTCGCAAACCATGGCTAACCGAATACTCGGGTGCCCACCAATCAATCTCAAACCATGGAGGAGTGTCTATTTTATTTTCTCAAATCTTTTGATATTATAGTGGTCTAACCAGCTCTTTGCAAAATTAATGACGAGCAGATGAAGCATGCAAGTCGGTTACTTAATTAGTATGGAAGATAACAAGTCCAACTACTACTTCCTCATGAGCTCGAAACAGTGGCACAAATTGGGAAATATTTTGAAGGTTTTAAAAGGTAGCACATGCAAATTTACTTGAATGGTTTGAAATGCCATACATACGTGTTTATGGTGGACTCTTTGGGAATAACTTGGTTTTCAGGGATTTGGAAGCACAAGCATTTGCAGCTTAGTACAAGTGGAGGCTAGCAATAGACAAGGGAGCGACAATTCAAGAGAGCAATAGTCGTCATAATCATGCTTGCGACAAAATAAAATTAACGGAGGCATAAAAATGATACTAGAACTCTGAGGCAAAATAGATCATCGAGGCTTAATTGACTTTTTGTTTTCAGTCATAACATGTGTAAGCATGTGCCAAGTCGATTCAAATGAATTATTCAGAGGAGGATACCACAATGTCATATTCTACTATGAACAGAACAATGCAAGCAAACATCTATGAAGCATGTTGTCCACCATTAATAAATAGGGACTGATCATAAGAGAACATGAACTACTAAGCATCCACCAATAGACATATACCGTATGCGAACCATCTAAGCATGCTCACATAAATGAGTATATGTACAAAAATGAAAACAAATAGAGTTCATTACCAGCCTCTTACCCAACTCGAATTGTCATAGATCATCATTATTGCCTTTTCACTTGTGTGCTTCGAAAGATATGAAATAATAACCAAGCCCCACGCAGCAATGGACGGTAATGACCTCTGAAACAAACTATACAAAACCAAAAAGAAACAACAAATATTTTTGGGTTTTCGGATTTAGAAACTGAAAACAGAACAGCCTGTGAAGATGAATTTTTTCGAGGACCTTAACATGCCCAGATAAGAAAACTCAAAACTAATTAAAGTTGCGTACATATCTGAGGAACATGCACACGAAATTTCAGGTCATTCTGATTTTTCTGTGAAAAGTTATGAATTTAACGGTGGACAGCAGAAATCTGTCCCTGCGCGAAACAGCAACAACAAAGCAAAATATTTTTGTGTTTTTGCATATGGAACCGAACTAAATACTAAGCATACTAATACTAGATACTACAGCAAACTAGCAAGAGAAATAACAGAAATATTTTTGGTCTTTTTGAGTTTTAAGAAAGTAATGCAAAGCATGAACAAATAAAAGAAAGAATGAAAACGAAAACGAAAACACGGATATGCAAAGTACCGAATGATAATGATATGTAGATGAGTGTGCTATCGGTATACCTCCCCCCAAGCTTAGGCTTTTGTCCTAAGTGGAGATCAACCCCATGGCGTCCAATCCTGGGCTTCATCATGGTATGTTGAGGAGCCCTCCCCATAGTACGAGCTCGAAGACGCCCCGGTATAATGCGAGGTGTAGTCGGCGGTGTAGTCCTCCTCGGGTGCATCTTGAATGAGGTGCTGCCCATAGAAGCCTTGCACGCTTAGCTTCTCGTCCAACTCCACCTTTGTGATCGACCACGGCCTCCTATCAAGATCAAACAAACCAGGTTGGGGCAAAGGGACTTCCCTCTCGTCCGTGTCAGCGAATACCATCCTATACATAAGATGGTCCATAGTAGAGCTAAGAGTAACAAATTGATGACTTTTCATTGCATCAAGGTCAAGTTTACAGGGAGCAAGTAATTCATCATTTGAATCAATGTGAAGTCCTAGGTGTGCAACAATACGAGAGGCAATAATCTGTAACATCCCAAATATTAATATAAATTATTAATGCAAAAATGTGGGCCAACAAAAACTTTTCTTATAAATTGGTATATGTTTGTTACTTGATTATTGTTGGTTATGCTTTGCTTGCAAGATTGTTGGATTCTAATTCTAATTACAAAATTGAAGAATAGAAAATAAACAAAACAACATTTCAAAACTAGAAAACAATGTGACACATGTCACCATATTTTTTTCCAAAATAAGTAACCTACTTTATTTTTCAAACCAAAATCAGTGGGGAATATCCTAAACTCTACTATTTGATTTCCCCAAGTTATTCCCTTTCAAATACAAATTCAAAAAAACTTAAATCTAAAATTATAAATTCTTTATTTGAAATATTCAAAATATTCCAAATGGACCTTGAGACACTTGCCACTAATATAATCAAACTATATCCTAAGTTTGGACACAAATGGAATAAGCAAAGTATAAAAATAAAATACCAAAAAGGTGTACTGTTTTGGTTCAGGAATTCCAGCAAACACCTTCTGTGCATCGTGTGTTCTTCCCAAACCCGAACCAAACCTTGGATCAATTCGTGATAAGCGTTGATCATTTGCCGAATTGAGGCCTCCTTTGCACGCTCCTAATCACCACGATCACGCCGCACCCGAGATCGAGCCAAATGGTGACCGGAGTCGCCGTGGAGGAGCTGGCGACCGCGTCGGCCATGCGCACGTCGCCGTGTCGGCACAGTGGCCGCGGCAACGCCGCGCCGTGCCGGCCGCGCTGCCCTCTCTCCCTTCACTCCCTCACCTCCTGGTTCCCTCGCGCAGCAGCAGCACGCGCCAGCAGCCGCCCGAACACGCCGTGTCCGCGACACGCCGCGCACACCGTGCGCCGCCCGGACGCGCTCCACGACCCGGACCCCCCGACGGCCTCGCCTGTGCGCGCCACGCCACCTCACCTTGCCCAAACGGTCCCCCGAGCACCCCGCAGCGTAGCCGCACCCCTCCACCGGCCTACGGCGAGCTCGCACGACCGCGGGTGCCCTCTGCACCGCGTCCACCGTGCGCCGCCCGGCCGCTATAAAAGCCCCCTCCGAGCACCCCATTTCTCCACACCTCTCCACCGCTTCTCCCCCTCACACCACCCCCTCTTGTGCACCGCCTGGAGGGCGAAGCCTTCGCCGCGAAACCCCGGCCGCCCGTGGGTCTCCTCGAGCTCGCCGTGCCCGAGGTAGACGACGACCACGGCCAGGCCGTGCTGGCCTTCCTTTCTCTCCTCTCTGGCTCGCATCCTCTTCCCCATTACCGCCTCACTCACCCGGTCCCTTTTCCCCTCTGGTTCGTGCCCAGGAACGACGTAGCAGGTTCGCCGGAGTTGGAGCACGGCCGCGGAGGAGGAGCTGCTCGCCGCAGTCGATAGAAGCCGCCCCGGCACGTGCCGTTCGTCCAGCGAGCTTCCCCGAGTCGCCGCCGTCGATCTGCACCATCCGCACGTTCTCCCGAGCCCCTAGGTGAGCCGTCCGTCCACCTCGCCGTCGCCGGAGCCACGGCGCCGCCCGATTGAGGTCGTCGCCGGCTTGCCCATCCTCGGCCGTTGGATCGTCGATCCACGGTCGCGTACCGGTTCGTTAAATAAAAAGAAAACTGACGGGTGGACCCCACCCGTCAGGATTTTAAACATATCCAGCGCGCGCACCGTTTTCCGCTGAGTCGCTGACGAGTGGACCCCACCCGTCAAGGTTTTCAACATTATCCACCCAGGCAGTTAATTTTCGAATTTAGTTTTAATTTGAAATCAGTACTGGACCCAAACTTAGAAATTCCATAACTTTAGTTTTACAACTCCAAATGGAACAAATCAAACTGTTCTGGAAAGGTTATGAAATTATCTATCCAACCCAAGTAGTTTCACCTAATTTGGATAAATAATAAAAATATAGCATTAAAAATACCAAATAGGGTTTAAAATCTAAACTTGTTTGTTTCTGATGCTCTGTTAGTCCAAATGGGTTAAGACCAATTTTATTGGATCACATTTAGTCATGGTTAGTCACCCCTAAGAGGATTTAAATTTTAGATCAACAGAACTTGATTAGTAGATAAAACTTGATTATTAGGCTTCTGGATTCAAAACATTGTGTAAGGAGTTTGGTAACTCCAAATGACCCAAATCCAATTGTGCCATTTTCTGCACATCAGTAGCTTTCTGTAGAATTTTAGTTTGTATTTTTGTGACCAACAGAACTCAAACTATGCAATTAAACATGTGTGACTAATTTCTGCCCAAATTAAGGTATATTTGAATAGTGACAAATTCAATTAAATTGAAACCACATAGTGTTGTTTGATGTGTGGAATTGTTAATTAGAACCTCTAGGAGTGTATTGCTATGATGATTGATTGAATAGGCTAGTGATTGTCTGTATTTGCTTGATTGTGTATTAGACGAGAACGTTGTCGAGTACATCGGGGAGGAAGGATTTGTGGAACCTGAAGACCAAGACCAAGACCACTTTGTTGAGCAAGGCAAGCTACTCTCTGAGCTTGCACATAACTTATGCATCTAGATTTACAAAGTCCTTTTTCAAAAGCAAAGGTTTATAAAAATCCTTTTTCAAAAGTATACCTAAGTTATTTTGCCACCCTATATAGAAATATATGCTAAAACTATAGGATGGGAAAAACCAATATTGTTTACTCAAAACTCCTTTGAAAACACTTGTGTGGACATGGAGCACCAAGATGTGGTGATGAATTGGAGAAAAGGAGAATGGTGGTTTTGATAAAACGCACATTGTGTCTTTGTACTTACGTCAATCAACCGATACTCTGTGCGACCACATTTACCCACATATGGGAAAGGGCTTAGTCATATAATTTGCTCATATTAGTATGGGATACCTCATCAACGGAGATGACTCCGTTATGCATGAGGGGATGGTTCGGTGACCTACCCCTGACCTGGGTCCTCGCTCAAACTCTATGAGTAGATAAGGAGGAGGATAGAAGGATGTCCCCTATACACCGCCAGATAAAACCTATGAGTCCTCACACTTAGATTCCGACGGGCTGGGTTAAGTGTCGATGGAAGGTATCATAGGGGCAGGATCCTATACTAGCATGAGCAAAGGACAGACTAGGATCGGTGACTCAACTTCGCATACCCCTGGTATGGCGAGACGTGGCAGACACGATGAGTTATCGGATGGGTGTGGGAAAAGCGTGCTACCTCTGCAGAGGGTTAAAACTATTCGAATAGCCGAGTCCTCGGATATGGACAGTTGAGAGGCCCTACTTGACCATGTGCAAGTTTTGAAAAGAATTGTGTTTTCAAAAGAAAGGAAGTTGGTGGAATGATCCATACACCTATGCCAACGGATTTGGTATGAGGTTGTTGGAGACTTGGTACCATGATGGACCATGGTTAGCAAGAGGAGGAGTTTTGAAGAAACTAATACTCATGAGATACTAGGAATAGTTATAATCTTCTTACCTTCTTCAACAAAGATACAGAGATGTTTTAAATAGATAAAAATGTGAAACTAAAAATGAGACTAGTGCACTCATGTTGGAGTAGTTTGCGAGTACATTCCAATGTACTCATACTAGCTTGTCTCTGGCTATTGTCGTAGCCAGACTTGGAGGAGTATTACGCCCAGGAGGAATATGGCGACATCTACGCCAACTAAGGATCTTCTCAAGTCGACTGCCTGTCGGGTCATCGTTAGCTTTTGGATGTCTACTACGTTTAAGTTCCGCTGCTTATGTTGATTTGGCCCTAGAAGGCACCTGTGTAAGACTTGGTCTATATGACCTGTTATGTAAGACTTATTCCGGTATTGTAATGGATGTAAACTTTGGTATTCAGTTCGGATTATGTGCAACGACAGACTGATCACGGGATCGTTGTGTTAAGCATAATCGGGTATTTCGGACAGCTAGTCCGGGGTCCCCACAGACCTGGTATCAGAGCCATCTCGACTTTAGGAGCCTTAGATTAGCATGGTCGCTAGGTAGGAGTTACAAAAGTTAAATTCTAAAGAAATAAAGGAATGAACTATTTTCGAAAAATGCTTATCTCTCATCCTCTCACTTCTGCAAAATTCTACCCTTACTAAATATTAAGTTTTCCCTTATATATTAAACTTAAAATTTTGCTCACTTGCTGCCTCACTACATTTAAAATTTTGATACACTTGTCATCTCACTAACTTAAAAACTTGACTTAAAATTGTAGATGGCACTCCACTTCACCGAGTTTGTTCAGCTCGAGAAGGACGGCACGTTGATGTTCGAGAAGGACCTGTTCGAGTTGACCAAGCTGTTAGGTCGTCCCACTCCTGAGTTTAAGGGAGCCCTGGTGGACACTCCCGGCAACGGGAACCTGTCTTGGTTGGTCGAGGGGTCTGTTCGCGGGAACATCAAGTCCCCCGGATCCAGGACACTCATCTTTACCACCATGGACGTCCACTGGGACGACGGACTGTGTCGTTCCATGGAGCGGATGCTATCCCGGCTTTGTGAGGAGCACAAGGCGGAGTTGGTGAACTCTCGTTTCCAGTTCTACGGGAGGCGCACTGTCGACGGACACCCTATTCAGTCCCCTCTACACCCGACGTTCGGAGAGTATATCTTGGACATGGAGATTATGCTCTTTCGCACCCAGGAGGATCTGAGGTGCGCTAGACTTCGGTCTCACTTTGAGCGCCTCTCGCTCAAGGAGTGTCGCGAGAGTGAGGCACAGCTGAAGGAGGAGAAGGTCGCTCTTCTCAAGAAGAGGACCCAATTGAAGAAGACCATAGCGAAACTCCGCAAGAAGGTGGCAGAGCAGGACGAGCTGATCGAGGATCTGGAGCTCCGTACTGATGAGATGGAGGAGGAGGGCGAGGATCTCCGCAAGGAGAACAACGCTTTCCTCAGTGACGATGACGACTATCTGGAGGAGATGGACTATGAGCAGGAGGATGACGAGGAGGAAGACCCCGAGGAGCCACCCTACCAGTCCGACGCTGACGTATCCGAGCCTGAGGTTCCACCTCAGTAGGCGAGTGACTTGAGTACTACCGCAGGATTAGGTCGACCCCCTATCGCTAAACTAGTAGGAGTAGTAGTTCTTTTGGGGAACTTGTACCATGTGCCTTAGCTAAAAAGCAAGGATGTAAGCTTGATGTGATGAACCCTTTGATGTGATGCTTGTGCTATAACAGTGTGCTAGTCTTGTTAGTCTATGAAAAGTATTTTTCACATAATCCTTAAGTAATCCACCACTATGTGAAACCAATCTTTATCTCCCCTTAATCAGACCCTCTTGCCTTGCCCTTATAACCGGTGTTCTTCAGGATGGTGGACACTCGTCGCTCCAACCCGGATGGAGGACCACCACCCCCACCGGAACCAACCACCGCCCAACTTCTTGCGCTTATCATGGAGGAACGCCAAGCTGCTCGGGCAGAGCGTCAAGCTCATATCGCTGCCCTGCAGCAGATCGCTGCCGCACACAACAACCACAACAACAACCACCACAATGGCAATGGCAATGGTGAAGGAAATCAGCGATCCACTTTGAGTGACTTCCAGAAGACCAACCCACCCACCTATTCCAAGGGACTTCACCCACTAGAGGCCGATGATTGGCTTCGCACCATCAACAACAACCTAGAAATTGCTGCCGTAGGAGAACCTGAGAAGGTGCTTTATGCAACCCACTACCTTGCTGGACCTGCACGGTCTTGGTGGGAAGCTACCAAGGCTCTCCAGCAAGCCGGTCATGCTATCGGCTGGGCAGAGTTTCAGGAGAAGTTCCGCAAAAAGCACATACCCGGCGGACTTATTGAGAGGAAGAAGGACGAATTCCGCAGGCTGCGGCAGGGAAGCAAGGACGTGGTCGGATACCTGGATGAGTTTACGGACTTATCCCGGTATGCTCCTGATGATACTGACACCGAGAGGAAAAGGATGGAGTGTTTCATGGATGGGCTCCATGATGAACTGCAGTGTGCCCTGGTGATCCACGACTTCCTGGACCTGGAGTCACTAGTGGACAAGGCTATTCAATTGGAGACCAAACGTAAAACTATGTTCGAGAGTCGCAAGAGAAGGATGATGGCCAAGGAAGGTTCGAGCAGTCAGAAGCCTCGCACCTTTCCACCAACCCCGAAACCAGCTTATCGACCACCACAACCTACACGCCCCAATTTCCCTACTCGTCCCAACAACCCAAACCCAAACACCCCCAGCAACCCAAATAGCTTCAACCGCCCCAACAACCCTACTCGCCCCGGAGGAAACCCCAACAACTTCAACCGCAACGCCAATGTTGTCTGCTTTGACTGTGGCGCTAAGGGCCACTACTCCAGAGAATGCCCCAATCCCAAGAAGAATGGTCCGCGCCCCGATACAACAACACCGAACAATGGCCAAGGCCGTAATGGGAACGGCAAGAACCCCGCACCTCGCGGGAATACTGCTGTTGCCAAGGGACGTCTGCACCACATCAATGCAGAGGAAGCCATGGAAGCGCCGGATGTTGTGCTGGGTACGTTCCTTGTCAACTCGGTACCTGCAACTGTTCTGTTTGATTCTGGTGCTACCCATTCCTTTGTTACCCAAGAGTTTGTTGCTAAGGGAGGTTTAGTCGGGAACCTTTTACCCAAACCCATGATCATCCAAATCCCAGAATCCACCATAGATACCAAGTCGTATTGCCCGGACGTTTCCCTTGAAATCAAGGGGGAAAAGTTCCTAGTCGACTTAATCATTTTAGGAACCCAAGGAATAGATGTCATACTGGGTATGAATTGGCTAGCCAAGTACCGTGGTCAAATTGACTGCGCTAGAAGAGCTGTAACCCTCACCACCGACAAAGGAGTAGAAGTGAAGTATGTGTCAGAAACCAGTCGACCCCGACCAGGATGCCATGAGGGCATAGCCAGACCCACCCTAGATGAGATCCGTGTTGTTCACCTGTTCCGAGATGTTTTCCCTGAAGAATTGCCTGGTATGCCGCCAGACCGGGATATTGAGTTCATCATTGAACTTATCCCAGGCACAGCCCCTATATCCCAGAGGCCTTATCGGATGAATCCGGAAGAACTGGTTGAGTTGAAGAAGCAGTTAGCAGATATGCTCAGCAAAGGACTTATTCGCCCAAGTGCTTCACCCTGGGGATCACCCATTATTTTTGTGGATAAGAGGGACGGTACCACACGCCTGTGTGTGGATTATCGCAAGTTAAATGATGTGACCATCAAGAACAAGTACCCCCTTCCAAAGATCGAGGATCTGTTCGATCAAATGAACGGAGCCCGAGTCTTTTCCAAAATCGATCTTCGGTCAGGATATCATCAGTTAAAAATCCGAGAGACAGACATCCCCAAGACTGCCTTCACCACCCGCTACGGTTTATTTGAATACACCGCAATGTCCTTTGGTCTGACCAATGCCCCAGCCTATTTCATGAATCTCATGAACAAGATCTTCATGGAGTATCTTGACAAGTTCGTGGTAGTTTTCCTCGATGACATCCTTATTTACTCCAAAACCGAAGAAGAGCATGCTGAACATCTACGTCTAGTTTTAGCAACCCTCCGAGAACACCAGTTGTATGCCAAGTTTAGCAAGTGTGAGTTTTGGCTCAGTGAAGTAGCATTTCTCGGACATGTTGTGTCCGCGGGAGGAATTTCTGTTGACCCAGAGAAGATCCAAGCCATTGTGAACTGGGAAGCCCCAACTAGTGTGACTGAAATCCGAAGCTTTCTCGGATTAGCGGGTTACTACCGCAAGTTCGTTGAAGGATTCTCCAGTTTAGCCAAACCCCTGACCCAACTGCTGAAAAAGGACAAGAAATTTGAATGGACTCAGAAGTGTGAAGAGAGTTTCCAGGAATTAAAGAAGAGGTTGACCTCCACCCCTGTCCTGATTATGCCAGACGTCACCAAGAGTTTCGACGTGTATTGCGATGCATCACGCCTCGGACTTGGTTGCGTTCTGATGCAAGAAGGCAAGGTGGTGTCGTATCTGTCTCGGCAGTTGCGACCACATGAAGAGAATTACCCAACCCATGACCTGGAGTTAGCCGCTGTTGTTCTTGCTCTGAAAACATGGCGCTCCTATCTTGCGGGACATCGTTGCGAGATCTATACGGATCACAAGAGCTTGAAGTATATCTTCACCCAGAAGGAGTTAAACCTGCGACAGAGAAGGTGGATGGAATTAATCAAGGATTATGATATCGGTATCCATTACCACCCAGGGAAGGCTAACGTAGTTGCCGATGCCCTTAGTCGCAAACCCTGCACCCTGAATGCCCTGATCCAAGCAGAACAACCAGCCCTGTTCAGAGAGTTCAAAGATTTTGGACTAGAGCTTGTTAGCCATGGATATCTTGCCAACTTAGAGTTAACCCCAACCTTGATGAGCCAAATCAAGGAAGCCCAGAAAGGTCATGAGAGTATAGAAGGAATCAAGAAGAAGATTTCTCTCGGTAAAGCACCTGGTTTTACCAAAGATGCTGAAGGAGTGCTGAGATACCAGGATCGTATCTGTGTCCCCAGCATCACGGAGCTTAAAGAGTTAATCCTGAAGGAAGCCCACGAGAGCCCCTATTCGATCCACCCTGGCGGAACCAAAATGTATCAAGACCTTCGTGAGAAATTTTGGTGGCACGGAATGAAGCGAGAGATTGGTGTTTTTATAGCCAAGTGTGATATCTGTCAGCGAGTCAAGGCTGAACATCAGCGACCCGCTGGATTGCTTCAACCTTTGAAAATTCCCGAGTGGAAGTGGGATGAGATTGGAATGGATTTTATCACTGGACTTCCAAGATCCAACAGAGGCCATGACTCAATTTGGGTCATCGTTGATAGACTGACCAAGGTTGCCCATTTCATTCCCGTCCATACCACCTATCGGGGAAATCAGTTGGCAGACCTGTATATTTCCAGAATAGTAAGCCTGCATGGTGTGCCTAAGAGGATTGTGTCGGATAGAGGCACACAATTCACCTCAAGGTTCTGGAAAGCCCTACACGAAGCCCTCGGAACCAAGTTAGCATTTAGCACAGCTTATCATCCCCAGACCGGAGGCCAAACTGAAAGAGTGAACCAAATACTGGAGGACATGCTTCGCGCGTGTGTTCTAGCCTATGGATCCAAGTGGGAAGATTGTCTTCCATTTGCAGAATTCTCCTACAATAATAGTTACCAGTCTAGCCTGCAAATGGCCCCTTTTGAAGCCCTTTACGGCAGGAAGTGTCGTACACCCCTGAATTGGTCCGACACCGGAGAAGGCAAATTGTTTGGACCAGATACTCTCCGTGAGGCGGAGGAACAAGTCCAACTCATTCGTCAACGTCTTAAAACTGCCCAATCCCGTCAGAAGAGTTACGCTGATCCCAAGCGCCGTGATGTCACCTTCAGTGTCGGAGATTATGTCTATCTCCGGGTGACACCTCTTAAAGGAATGCAACGTTTCCATGTCAAAGGAAAATTGGCACCAAGATATATTGGACCCTTTAAGATACTTTCCCGTCGTGGTGAAGTGTCTTATCAACTGGAGTTGCCTCAAGAGTTAGCAGATTACCACGATGTCTTCCACATTTCACTGCTCCGGAAATGTCTTGAAGTTCCTGACCAGCCGGATGTTTTCAAAAACATCGACCACCATTCCATCGACCTAAATCAAGATCTGACTTATCGTGAGCAACCCATCAAGATTCTCGACGAAGATGTTCGTCTCACCCGTAGGCGAGCAATCAAGTTCTACAAGGTCCAGTGGACTAACCACTCTGAAGATGAAGCCACGTGGGAACGTGAGGACTATCTTAGAAGTGAATTCCCGAACCTCTTTAGTACCCAGACCTAGCAAATCTCGGGACGAGATTTATTTTAAGGGGGGGAGGATTTGTAACATCCCAAATATTAATATAAATTATTAATGCAAAAATGTGGGCCAACAAAAACTTTTCTTATAAATTGGTATATGTTTGTTACTTGATTATTGTTGGTTATGCTTTGCTTGCAAGATTGTTGGATTCTAATTCTAATTACAAAATTGAAGAATAGAAAATAAACAAAACAACATTTCAAAACTAGAAAACAATGTGACACATGTCACCATATTTTTTTCCAAAATAAGTAACCTACTTTATTTTTCAAACCAAAATCAGTGGGGAATATCCTAAACTCTACTATTTGATTTCCCCAAGTTATTCCCTTTCAAATACAAATTCAAAAAAACTTAAATCTAAAATTATAAATTCTTTATTTGAAATATTCAAAATATTCCAAATGGACCTTGAGACACTTGCCACTAATATAAACAAACTATATCCTAAGTTTGGACACAAATGGAATAAGCAAAGTATAAAAATAAAATACCAAAAAGGTGTACTGTTTTGGTTCAGGAATTCCAGCAAACACCTTCTGTGCATCGTGTGTTCTTCCCAAACCCGAACCAAACCTTGGATCAATTCGTGATAAGCGTTGATCATTTGCCGAATTGAGGCCTCCTTTGCACGCTCCTAATCACCACGATCACGCCGCACCCGAGATCGAGCCAAATGGTGACCGGAGTCGCCGTGGAGGAGCTGGCGACCGCGTCGGCCATGCGCACGTCGCCGTGTCGGCACAGTGGCCGCGGCAACGCCGCGCCGTGCCGGCCGCGCTGCCCTCTCTCCCTTCACTCCCTCACCTCCTGGTTCCCTCGCGCAGCAGCAGCACGCGCCAGCAGCCGCCCGAACACGCCGTGTCCGCGACACGCCGCGCACACCGTGCGCCGCCCGGACGCGCTCCACGACCCGGACCCCCCGACGGCCTCGCCTGTGCGCGCCACGCCACCTCACCTTGCCCAAACGGTCCCCCGAGCACCCCGCAGCGTAGCCGCACCCCTCCACCGGCCTACGGCGAGCTCGCACGACCGCGGGTGCCCTCTGCACCGCGTCCACCGTGCGCCGCCCGGCCGCTATAAAAGCCCCCTCCGAGCACCCCATTTCTCCACACCTCTCCACCGCTTCTCCCCCTCACACCACCCCCTCTTGTGCACCGCCTGGAGGGCGAAGCCTTCGCCGCGAAACCCCGGCCGCCCGTGGGTCTCCTCGAGCTCGCCGTGCCCGAGGTAGACGACGACCACGGCCAGGCCGTGCTGGCCTTCCTTTCTCTCCTCTCTGGCTCGCATCCTCTTCCCCATTACCGCCTCACTCACCCGGTCCCTTTTCCCCTCTGGTTCGTGCCCAGGAACGACGTAGCAGGTTCGCCGGAGTTGGAGCACGGCCGCGGAGGAGGAGCTGCTCGCCGCCGTCGATAGAAGCCGCCCCGGCACGTGCCGTTCGTCCAGCGAGCTTCCCCGAGTCGCCGCCGTCGATCTGCACCATCCGCACGTTCTCCCGAGCCCCTAGGTGAGCCGTCCGTCCACCTCGCCGTCGCCGGAGCCACGGCGCCGCCCGATTGAGGTCGTCGCCGGCTTGCCCATCCTCGGCCGTTGGATCGTCGATCCACGGTCGCGTACCGGTTCGTTAAATAAAAAGAAAACTGACGGGTGGACCCCACCCGTCAGGATTTTAAACATATCCAGCGCGCGCACCGTTTTCCGCTGAGTCGCTGACGAGTGGACCCCACCCGTCAGGGTTTTCAACATTATCCACCCAGGCAGTTAATTTTCGAATTTAGTTTTAATTTGAAATCAGTACTGGACCCAAACTTAGAAATTCCATAACTTTAGTTTTACAACTCCAAATGGAACAAATCAAACTGTTCTGGAAAGGTTATGAAATTATCTATCCAACCCAAGTAGTTTCACCTAATTTGGATAAATAATAAAAATATAGCATTAAAAATACCAAATAGGGTTTAAAATCTAAACTTGTTTGTTTCTGATGCTCTGTTAGTCCAAATGGGTTAAGACCAATTTTATTGGATCACATTTAGTCATGGTTAGTCACCCCTAAGAGGATTTAAATTTTAGATCAACAGAACTTGATTAGTAGATAAAACTTGATTATTAGGCTTCTGGATTCAAAACATTGTGTAAGGAGTTTGGTAACTCCAAATGACCCAAATCCAATTGTGCCATTTTCTGCACATCAGTAGCTTTCTGTAGAATTTTAGTTTGTATTTTTGTGACCAACAGAACTCAAACTATGCAATTAAACATGTGTGACTAATTTCTGCCCAAATTAAGGTATATTTGAATAGTGACAAATTCAATTAAATTGAAACCACATAGTGTTGTTTGATGTGTGGAATGGTTAATTAGAACCTCTAGGAGTGTATTGCTATGATGATTGATTGAATAGGCTAGTGATTGTCTGTATTTGCTTGATTGTGTATTAGACGAGAACGTTGTCGAGTACATCGGGGAGGAAGGATTTGTGGAACCTGAAGACCAAGACCAAGACCACTTTGTTGAGCAAGGCAAGCTACTCTCTGAGCTTGCACATAACTTATGCATCTAGATTTACAAAGTCCTTTTTCAAAAGCAAAGGTTTATAAAAATCCTTTTTCAAAAGTATACCTAAGTTATTTTGCCACCCTATATAGAAATATATGCTAAAACTATAGGATGGGAAAAACCAATATTGTTTACTCAAAACTCCTTTGAAAACACTTGTGTGGACATGGAGCACCAAGATGTGGTGATGAATTGGAGAAAAGGAGAATGGTGGTTTTGATAAAACGCACATTGTGTCTTTGTACTTACGTCAATCAACCGATACTCTGTGCGACCACATTTACCCACATATGGGAAAGGGCTTAGTCATATAATTTGCTCATATTAGTATGGGATACCTCATCAACGGAGATGACTCCGTTATGCATGAGGGGATGGTTCGGTGACCTACCCCTGACCTGGGTCCTCGCTCAAACTCTATGAGTAGATAAGGAGGAGGATAGAAGGATGTCCCCTATACACCGCCAGATAAAACCTATGAGTCCTCACACTTAGATTCCGACGGGCTGGGTTAAGTGTCGATGGAAGGTATCATAGGGGCAGGATCCTATACTAGCATGAGCAAAGGACAGACTAGGATCGGTGACTCAACTTCGCATACCCCTGGTATGGCGAGACGTGGCAGACACGATGAGTTATCGGATGGGTGTGGGAAAAGCGTGCTACCTCTGCAGAGGGTTAAAACTATTCGAATAGCCGAGTCCTCGGATATGGACAGTTGAGAGGCCCTACTTGACCATGTGCAAGTTTTGAAAAGAATTGTGTTTTCAAAAGAAAGGAAGTTGGTGGAATGATCCATACACCTATGCCAACGGATTTGGTATGAGGTTGTTGGAGACTTGGTACCATGATGGACCATGGTTAGCAAGAGGAGGAGTTTTGAAGAAACTAATACTCATGAGATACTAGGAATAGTTATAATCTTCTTACCTTCTTCAACAAAGATACAGAGATGTTTTAAATAGATAAAAATGTGAAACTAAAAATGAGACTAGTGCACTCATGTTGGAGTAGTTTGCGAGTACATTCCAATGTACTCATACTAGCTTGTCTCTGGCTATTGTCGTAGCCAGACTTGGAGGAGTATTACGCCCAGGAGGAATATGGCGACATCTACGCCAACTAAGGATCTTCTCAAGTCGACTGCCTGTCGGGTCATCGTTAGCTTTTGGATGTCTACTACGTTTAAGTTCCGCTGCTTATGTTGATTTGGCCCTAGAAGGCACCTGTGTAAGACTTGGTCTATATGACCTGTTATGTAAGACTTATTCCGGTATTGTAATGGATGTAAACTTTGGTATTCAGTTCGGATTATGTGCAACGACAGACTGATCACGGGATCGTTGTGTTAAGCATAATCGGGTATTTCGGACAGCTAGTCCGGGGTCCCCACATAATCCCCCCATAAATGGGTCCCTTGGCGGACAAACAGCGAGCGATAAGAGCACCAAGATCATATGTAGTACTGTTGGTAAGTGCAGCATTAAGGAAAGCAAGATGGAGATGTGAAATGTTACTAGTGTTTTCCCTACCAAGCACACTAGTACAAAGATAGTAAATAAAATACTTAATGGCAGGGTATTGGATGCTCCTTATCTTGTCGCGTTGTGCACGGCGGGTGTCATCATTTGTCACCTCGCGGTAGAGCTGCGTCAACTCTCGTGGCTCCCCTTGGATCCTCTTGGTTGTTCCTTGATGTGCAGTACCTATTACATCACAAAACTCGCGCAAACGCATGGTAATAGGCCTGTTATAAATCTTGAAGGAAACAGTTGGGTTGAATGTTTTGTTATTAAAATCAAAGCTCTCAACAAAAATCTTGGTGAGCCTGACATATTGTGGACTCTCGTCCATCATATATGTGGTCAAGCCCACCCTCTGCACAAGAAGCAAGAAATCATCAAGTAATCCTGCAGCACGCAAAAAGTTAGTACATGGGAAAGAAGATGAGTTTGGAAACCCATCATCCCGCTCTTCTCCGATGCCCGGTGCCAAAATTTCTTCATTGTAGGATTGCCTAATGCGAGTGGTTGATCTTGAGGGCCTTGATACCCTAGGCACATCACTCTCAAAGACCTCTCCAAAGGTGTGGTTGTACATTTTCCTTTTCTGAAATTTTTAACCAATGTCATAAAAATTGATTTTTAGCCAACTAAATGAAGGAAAACTACTATAGTGACTTGCTAGAGGCTTAAGCATGCATCAAAACTAGTTATTCCAACTTGAAACAAGCATTCAAACTCACTAAACATGGCATCTACAGCAGCAAAATACTCAATATATAATCCACTAAACAAAATTCTATTTGGATGAGCGGAGGAGTCACATACCGGAGAGCAAATACCCCAAATCTCAGCAACAAAGATGGGCTGAGGAAGGAGATCGAAAATCCGAGGGCAAGAACAGCAAGAACATGATTTTTTTCGAATGTGGGAGTGTTTGATCGGGAGAGAGGAAGGCAGGGGAGGAAGGAGAGTAAGTGGGGGGCCATGTGGGCCCCACACCATGTGCTGGCGCGGCCCAAGGGCTGCCGCGCCACCATGTGGTGTGGGGGCACTGTGGGTCCCCCAGGCCACTCTCTGGTCCTCCCAGGTCCCTCTCAGAAAAATAGGAATTTTGACATAAATTTTTTTAAATTCTGAGAATTTTTTTTTCTTGGCATTTTCTGGATTTTAAGATATTAAATTTGATGCATGAAAATTATTTTTTAAATCATATCCAATTAAAAACTATGCAAACCAAGTATTATTACAGTAGGTAAAGTAAAGAGGAGAAGAAAAATGTTGTGTAGCACTTCCATGCACTTAAAACATATTTGTTAGCAAAGTTGATCAAGTCTTGCGCCAAATAAATTTTAGATGACATAAAAGGATTCAAACATTGTGAGACACTCATGTTACCTTATATGGTATTGATATGGATCCAATAACAAGAGTTTTGAATTCTTCTTTATAAGGGCAATCAATACTTCCCACTTTGATGGACTTCACATTAGTAATTGTATTAACTCCAGGCATTTTATCCATTTTCTTGGGGAAATAAACAGTATGTTCCTTGTCATTCACATTGAAAGTTACTTTTCCTTTATTGCAATCAATAACAGCCCCTGCAGTGTTTAGAAAAGGTCTCCCAAGAATAATAGACATATTATCATCTTCAGGCATTTCAAGCACAACAAAGTCAGTCATGATTAAACAATTATTAGCCACTTGAGCAGGAACATCCTCACAAATACCAACAGGAACAGCAGTAGATTTATCAGCCATTTGCAAAGATATATCAGTAGGTATCAATTTATCAAGGTAAAGTCTCTTGTAAAGAGAGAAAGGCATAACACTAACTCCTGCTCCCAAGTCACATAGAGCAGTTCTAACATAATTATTTTTGATAGAGCAAGGAATGGTTGGTATACCTGGATCACCCAGCTTCTTTGGAACCTTGCCATTGAAAGAGTAGTTAGCAAGCATAGTAGATATTTCCTCATTAGGAATTTTCCTTTTGTTAGACACAATATATTTCATATATTTTGAATAAGGAGGCAATTTAATAGCATCAGTCAAAGAAATTTGTAAGAACAAAGGTTTCATCCATTCACAAAATTTATTATAATGTTCTTGTTCTTTTGTTTTAAGTTTCTTACCAGGGAAAGGCATTTGTTTTTGAACCCAAGGCTCTCTTTCACTACCATGTTTCTTAGCAATGAAATCTTCCTTATTGTACTTCTCATTTTTATTTAGCTTTTCTGGTTCCTCTTCTAATTCTTCTTTATCAGAATCATCATTATTATCATTGTTATTAGAACTATCATTGTTGTGTTCATTACCACCTTCAGTTTCAGCATCAGAAATAGATATACTATTGGGATCATTAACAGGTTCAGAGGATTCTACAACAGTTTTATGTTTCTTCTTCTTTTTCTTAGAAGGAGCACTAGGTTCATTAACTCGTTGAGAATTGTTCAATTCTTTTAGAATGTCCCTCAGGATATAAAGGATCTTGAGTAGATTTACCACCTCTAGTTGTTACTTCACAAACATGTTTTTCTTTAGCTATAGAGGCATTTACTAACAATTCTTTTTGCACTTTAGTAAGTTGATCAATTTGAGTTTGAACCATATGAAAATGTTTAATGAGTATTTTAACATCATTGGAGGTTCTATCAACAACATCATGCAAGTTACTAATAGCTCGAGAATTTTCCATTAAATGATTTTCTATTCTCATATTAAAGTTACTTTGCTTAGCAATAAAAGTATCAAATTCATCTAAGCATTGAGCAGGAGGTTTAGAATAAGGAATATCTCTATCATCAAACCTTTGGAGAGAGTGTACCTCAATTAATGGTGTAGGAGGGATTGGCTTACATAAGTCTTCTATAGGAGGTAAGTTCTTCACATCTTCAGCTTTAATACCCTTCTACTTAAGAGATTTCTTGGCCTCCTTCATCACTTCATCATTTAATTCAATAATACCCCTCTTCTTCGGTGTGGGTGTAGGTGTTGGAGTAGGTTCAGGAATATCCCAATCATCATGATTCTTGCATATTTTAGCTAATAATTTCTCAGCTTCTTCGGGAGTCCTTTTCCTGAAAACACAACTAGCAAAACTATCCAGGTATGACCTAGATTTAGCAGTTAGTCCACTATAAAATATATCAAGTAGATCATTTTTCTCCAAATCATGATTCGGCTAGCCTCTTAATATGGAGCAAAAACGTGTCCAAGCCTTAGGCAATTTCTCATCCTCTTCTTGATTAAAATTATAAATTCTCAACAAAGCATCATGTTGAGCACTAGCAGGAAAATATTTCTGAAAGAAAGTATCAAGCATACCAATGGGACTAGTAATGGAACCAGGAGATAAATTATTATACCAAGTTTTAGCTTCTCCTTTTAATGAGAAAGGAAATATTTTAGTAACAAAGTAAGTGCGCATTTTTATATCTTCAGAAAACATACCACTTAAATTAGAGAGTTCATTCATATGTTCTACAGCACTTTCATTTTCAGTTCCACAGAAAGGTTCTCTTTCAACAATAGCTATGTGAGCTAAATCAATAGAGAAATCATAATCTTTATCTTTAATGCTTATGGGAGATGTAGCAAATTTAGCATCAGGAGATAATTTATATCTAACAGCATGTTTTTCAAAAAGACTTTTCATAGCACTAGCATCTTTAGTAGCATTAATCTCATCAAGAAAATCATCATCAAGCTCCACATACATTTCATCAGGATCATCAATATTATTTGTAAACTCAGGTGAATTAACAGGTGTTTCAGCATCTTCATTAGGAATTTCAGCATTTTCAAATTGTTTAGATCTAGCAATTGTAGCATCTAAAAAGGGACCTAATGAACCAGTATCATCAAGGACAGTAGAAGCATCATCATAAGTAATTTCAGATTCAGCAGGAGTAACAGTGCAAGAAGCCTGAGGTGGTGTAACAAGCTTACTTAAGACAGACGGTGAATCAAGAGCAGCAGCGGAACTCAGAGTTGTACCTTTTCTCGTAGTGGATGGTATGATGGGAAATTTCTTATCACCAGGTCTTCCCATGATGAACGAATTCCAGAGAGCAATATCACACTCAGGTGAACTTATAAATAAAGCTATGCTCCCCGGCAACGGCGCCAGAAAATAGTCTTGATGACCCACAAGTATAGGGGATCGCAACAGTCTTCGAGGGAAGTAAAACCCAAATTTATTGATTCGACACAAGGGGAGCCAAAGAATATTTATAAGCCTTAACAGCGGAGTTGTCAATTCAGCTGCACCTGTGAATAGACTTGCTCGAGACAGATTATCAGTAGCAACAGTTTTATAGCAGTGACGGTAGTGATATAACAGTAGCAGTAGAATAAAAACAGCAATGATGATTATAGTAGACAGCAGGATTAAAATACTGTAGGCAAAGGGACGGATGAACGGGCGTTGCATGGATGAGATACTTCATATAATAATCAAGTCATGGGCATTTGCAGATGAATAAGATAAAGCATCCAAGTATTTATTAACCATAGGCATGTGTTCCAATTTAGTTGTGCGTGCTCGCAATGAGAAACTTGCACATCATCTTTTGTCCTACCAGCCCGTTTGCAGCGGGGCCTCAAGGGAATCTACTGGTAATTAAGGTACTCCTTTTAATAAAGTGCCGGAGCAAAGCATTAACACTCCGTGAACATAAGTGATCCTCACATCACAGACATTCCCCTCGGCTGTCCCAATTATTGTCACTTTGGGACCTCGGGTTCCGGACAGCAATATGTGTAAACAACTCATAGATATGATCTTAAAACAACAATTATCTTCATGATACAGTAACATGTTCAGATCTGAAATCATGGCACTCGGGCCCTAGTGTCAAGCATTAAGCATAACAAGTTGCAACAATGACATAAAACACCGATAACGGATACTAGGCACCATACCCTAATGATATTACAGCTATTACATGAACGATCTCATCCAATCCCTACCATCCCCTCAAGCCTACAGCGGTGGATTACTCACACATGGATGGGGGAAACATGGATGGTTGATGGAGAAGTGGTGGCGATGACGATGGCGATGCTCTCCTTCGATTCCCCGTCCCGGCGGAGTGCCGGAACAGGAACTTCTGGTCCCCGAATTGAGTTTCGAGGTGGCGGCGGCGCTCCGATGGGTTTCTGGGGGAAAACTCTTCGTGCTCGTGTTTTTTAGGTCAGGAGGGGCTAAATAGCCGTGAGGGGGGCGCGAGGGGGTGGCCGAGTCGGCCACACCCCCTCCTCGCGCGGCCAGGGCCCCACCCGCGCGAGCACGTGGTGTGGGCGCCCTGCTGGCCGCCCCCTTCTCGTCTTCTGGCTCCGGGAGTCTTCGGGCAAAATAAGGACTTCTATGATTTTTCTGGTATTTTTCCTAAAGTTGATTTCCTACACAAAAATGAGACACCAGGGTAATTCTGCTGAAAACAGCGTTAGTCCGTGTTAGTTACATTCAAAACACACAAATTAGAGGTAAAACAATAACAAAAGTGTTCGGGAAAATAGATACGTTTTGGACGTATCAGCGGTGCATTAGCATACGTTCACCCACATGACACTTATCAAAACACTAAAGATTAATCATCCATATGAAGCGAAAGCACTAGACATAAATCCCGTGTGTCCTCAGGAACGTTTGGTCATCATAAGTAAACAAACCTGCTTGTCCTTTGCTCTAAAAAGGATTGGGTCACTCGCTGCAATTATTATTGCCGCGCTCTATTTAATCGCACTTTATTTACCTGCATTATCAAAAACTCCTAAAAACTTGTCTGCTAGGGTTTACAGTGAAATCCTCATCAAAACTGCTTGTCAGCACCTTCTGCTCCTCGTTGGGTTCGATACTCTTATTTATCGAAAGTACTACGATACACCCCCTATACTTGTGGGTCATCACGGCCGTCGCCGCTGTCGAAGATGTCGACGGGAGGGCAAAAAGAACCCACGCGGCCGCCAATGTCGTCTCCCAATGGACACATGGTGAGGAGCGTGAGCTCTACCTGACGGAACGGAGGTTGAACTCGAGCCCAGCACAGGGTACGCCGGTAGGCGGCGCGATGATACGTCTCAAACGTATCTATAATTTCTTATGTTCCATGCTTATATTATACCAATTGCTACATGTTTTATATACACTTTGTGTTGTTTTATGCATTTTCTGGGACTAACCTATTAACAAGATGCCACAGTGCCAGTTTCCTGTTTTCTGCTGTTTTTTGTTTCAGAAAACCATTTAAGGAAATATTGTCGGAATTGGACGATTTTTATGCCGAAGTCCCTATTTTTCCCGACACGTTCCAGAAGTCCGAAGAGTAAACGAAGAAGGGCACCGAGACGCCATCATCAGGTGGGGGCGCGGCTCCCCCCCCCCCCCCCCCCCTGTCGCGCCAGCACCTGAGGACGTGGCCTCGGGCCTCCACCGCCTTCGCCCTTTCGCCTACAAATACCCCCCAACAATACAAGACCTAATACCTGAACACTTTTCCACAAAACCTAACGGAGCCGCCGCCGTCGTCAACCCTAGTTCGGGAGGGTTCAGAAGCTCTTCCCGGCACCCTGCCGGAGAGGGGAATCATCACCGAAGGGCTCTACATCACCATGCCCGCCTCCGGACTGATGCGTGAGTAGTTCATCCTTGGACTACGGGTCCATAGCAGTAGCTAGATGGTTGTCTTCTCCTATTGTGCCATCATGTTTAGATCTTGTGAGCTGCCTATCATGATCAAGATCATCTTTATGTAATGCTACATGTTGTGTTTGCTGGGATCTGATGGATATTGAATACTATGTCATTTGCTTCATAATATATCATATTGTGTGTTGTTTATGATCTTGCATGCTCTCCGTTACTAGTAGATGCTCTGGACAAGTAGATGCTTGTGACTCCAAGAGGGGGTATTTATGCTCGATAGTGGGTTCATGTCTCTATTTAATCTGGGGTAGTGACAGCAAGCTCTAAGATTGTAGATGTACTGTTGCTACTAGGGATAAAACAGTAGTACTTTGTCTAATGATAATTGTATTACTTACATTACACACTTTGCCTAATGCAATAATCTGTTGCTTGCAACTTAATACTGAAAGGGGTGCGGACGCTAACCGGAAGGTGGATTATTAGTCATAGATGCGGTTCGAACGGTCTATGTATATTGTTGTAATGCCCAAATGAATCTCACACTAGACATCATAACATTAGTATATGCATCATTATGCAGCTCTTTATTCTGTCAATTGCCCAGCTGTAATTTGTTTACCCGCATGTATGCTATTATTATTATTATTATTTATGGAGAGACAGCACTAGTGAACTGTGGACTCCGGTCCTTTTCTTTAAACTGATAATACAACCAACTGCAAACTGTTACTTTCATTCTGTGCAAATATCATCCTACACACATACGTTTAATCCTTGTTACAGCAAGCCGGTGAGATTGACAACCTCACTGTACCTCACTGTTGAGTTGGAGCAAAGTTTCTTAATTGTGTTGTGCAGATTCCACCTCCCTCGTCAACCACGCGCAAGCACTTTTCTGGCGTCGGGGAGACATTCGTTGTGTTCTTCATCTCCTACTGGTTCGATAAATTTGGTTTCATAACTGAGTGAAACTTGCTACTACGCTCATCACACCTTACTCTTGAGGTTTTTCAACTCCTCACACCCGTGGGCATCACGCGAGCGGCTGCATCGAGCAGGAATTCATGGCGGCTGGCAATTGCCGATGTGGCGACGGCTCGCTTGCTTGCTTCTGTCAAGTTCCCGCAGAGTACAACTATTCTTTCTGTACTGTGTACTGTTGTGTGACTGCTCATGAAAGAGTAAGTTGGGTTCAGTGGGCATAGTGAACGTCCGTTTAATCTGAAAGAATTAATTGGGCAGCAAACGATATCCCGTATCAGTCAAGTAGAAATAGGTGATCAGCTAACGGGCACCCACGGGCATGTCCACTTACAGACCGAATTTCACCGAAACTCAGCAACCCGCGAGCAGCCCAGCCAGTTCTACACCATTCGAAAAAGCCTCATTCCTGGAAACTGCTCCCTGCCGCCCACGCGATTTGTACTGCCAGTTCGCTTAAGATATTTTGATCGTGGAATCCAGCGGGAGATCGGGGTAAACTGCGCCGGCCCAGGTACGCTGGGGGCTTTTTCGCCAAACGGAGTACTAGTAGTTTCTGGTCGTTCTTTTATATTTTTTGTCCATTATTTCTTCATTCGTTTTTTCTGTCGGTCATTTCTTTTTTACGAAGATACAAGGAATTATCTACCACGGGAAAATTATAGGAAGAGTCTATACGACTATACTGCTTGCTTTTCTCAGCAGTAGTGCCATAAAAAACCTCTTATTATCCGGAGAGGTAAACACAAGATGTTACATGATCAGCCACATTAGTCCCAATCTTCAGATAGATCGTGAATATACATGACAGCAATTGTTAAGTAAGAAAGCGCGGGTGTCAAATCTGTCTATATTCCTCGGACGCGGCCAAACCGCTGCTGCGGTGCTGCCGGTGGGCGGTGGCTGACATAACAGAAGCACAGAACGGCACAACGAACCAAATCTTCTCACCCATGAGCAGAAAAGGTCTCGATGCATTCAGCGTATGACCTCCCCCGTGATTACCTTGCAGACCTCGAAATTCTGAAAGGTAATCACTGGTTCGTGTAAACTTAGAAATCACCTGCTTCGACTAACTGCAGCTGATCATCTGGAGGTCTGAACATTCACCGCCGAACCACCTTGGTCTCAAACTGAACAAAAAAAAACACAGCACCAGACTGGAAATTTTATGACCGAATCATGTTCTAGTATTATTTCCATCCTACAAAGCTGCCAAGCGACATGATCCACACTTGCATTTGCGACTCAAGGTTGCAGCTTGGCCAGGAAATGGCAGATTGGTACAACAAATTGGATTTGTGTATGGCAGCCTGGAGACTAATAACCTGATCATTTACATTCTACAGATGGAATGGAATGACACACAAGGATGCATGTATTACCCACTCTTCCAGCTGAATGAAGCAAGGACTATGTTGGATGCTGGAGGTCGCTTTCGCTTCAGGTGGCCATCGCAACACCTTCGTTCTCCTTGATGAAACGGCCCTGCAGTTCAGTGAAGCAAGATGCACACTTGTGTCAGAATAGGATCGAGTGGCAAAACGGAGTAGCTGACTGTCTGGTTCATGTGCAGCATTACTGGTCTGAATACGAAAGTATTGAATGCACAAGCAAGAAACATAACGTGCATTGCCTCTCCTGTTCGTCCGAAATTGAGTAAAATACCAAAAAGATTATCCGGGAGCAGTACTCATAAGTGATGTGTGCAAGTGTGTCTATTCTTTGCAATCGTCGAAACATTGTCATGTCAGCACGGGAACATAAATTTGAGGCTACCTTTACATAGTATACTGTCTAGAGTTTCAGTTCAGATATATAGTCCTAGCTTGATCAATTTGTTTAACTGTTCCTGGGACCATAAGTTTGGTCTCTTTGATCAAAGATTTGCGCACAAATTCCTTCAAGTGTACTTAGAATCTAATCCTACTTCATCCCAGAATAGACTCCCGATGTCATTTTGCAGTTCAGAACTTCAGATCAGTACTGATGGATCAACAATTCAACATATTGCTAGATCACAGCAGACAGGAGCTGCAACAAGTTCAGATATACAGCACGAATGCAGCGTCGCGAATCAGTGGAGTACCTTCAAGCGCGGCCGCCTGACGGCATTGATTCGGCGAACCTCGTACCGGATCCGCTTGGAGAAGAGCCTGGCATGCCGCTTCTCCTTGTAGCGCCTCACCCTCTCCGCCCTCCCCGACGTATCCGGCGCAGTCCACGCCGCCGCCTGCCGCCACGGCTCCACCTCCACCAACACCTGCACAGACGACGCGTGTCACGCATGAGCCACGAACGCGTGTCGTATACCTCCGACTGCGAGGAACACAAAGGGGATCTTGGGCTTACCGAGTCGGGCTCCAGCTTGGGCGCGGAGACGCCGGCGGCGGCGCCGATGTAGAGGGACCCGCGGCCCGCCCAGGCGGCCAGGATCTCGTCGTAGTCCAGCTTCAGCAGCGGCGACCGCGCGGAGGCGGCGCCCGTGCTGGCGGCGGACGAGCAGGAGGACGACGTGGTGGCTGTCGGCGTCGGCGAGGAGGAGCTGCTCCGGCAGTACACCCACCGCTCCCTCCCCCGGAGGGCGCGCCGCGCAAGGTCCTCCTCCTCGCCCCCAAATCGGCCAGTCCCACCGGAGGCGTCCGGAGAGGGCGCGCACGACGGCGACTCCTCTCCGCATCCGCCGCCGCCGGAGAAGGAGGAGGAGGATGTGCCGAGGATGTCGCTGAGCGACGGCGCCGCCGCGAACAGCGTGGACGGCGCCTCTGGATGCAGCGCGAACGGGTCGAGCTGCTGCTCATGCCCGCATCCGTCCCCAGAGTCCTCCTCAAGCGTCTGCACCGCGGACGGCGAGGCGGGCGCCGAGGGTGGCAAAGATTCCTCCGCCGACAGAGATTCGGGCCTGTGGACGACCTCCACCGCCTGGGCGAGGTGGCGGCTGAGGCTGAGGTACTTGGTCTTCTTCTTCACCTTGGCCCGGCGCGCCCCCTTGCGCCGCCGGCCGCCGCCGCCGTTGGCCATCGCCGCCGGAATACTTGGCTACCTCAGGGTGGTGCGCGCAAAGTGGGAGGGAAAGCTTTGGGGCATTGGCACGGGGGATGCCGGATGCTATTTGGAGGGAAAGCGAGGGGATCTCCCGCGAACGCGAGCAGGGTGGCGCGCTTTTCCCCTGATCCTGCGCTGACGTGGCGAGATCCTGCTGACATGGCGATGCTCCACTGGCTGGCTAGATTGCGGTGTCGCCTTTTGCTTTGGGGTCCTACGGGATCAGGAAACAGGAATGGTGGTGGGGTTTTAACGGTTCACGAGGGTTTTGTGATGGGGTGGGCGTTCACATCGTCTCCGTTGCAACTTTAATACTAGTAGAACATCTTAATCTCGATCTAAACTTCTCTTATTGTACATAGCAGTGTTAGGCGTACGACGTTTCTCATACGATGTCCGTCCAACGATCTCAGCACACCGTTGCTTTGCGTTAGCTCACGAATGGAAACCGTTAGATTAGAGTATCGTACAGGAATTCTAGGAAAAACATCGGATGCAAAGCAATTCCGTATTGTACACTACCTCAAATACAGAATACGCATCTATGCCGACAACAACATTTGCTCATAGTAAGTACAACATAATTCACTAAAGCAATATGTTAAATAGGGTTGATGTGTCTTGTTCCGACCGGGTGCGAGTCCTACCACTTATAGCCCGGTGTCGTATGCACCTTTCGTCTTAATGTGATGCCGAGGGGGCTCGTCCCCACTCCGATCTATTTTTATGTTTTTTTTTACCTTGTTGTTATGTTGTTGGTTACCATGATTCCAACTTGTCAAGCCAAAGAGAAGGACCACCAACTCAAAGAAAACATGCACCTCAGTTATTAAAATCGAGACATTTACAATTTCGGGAGAGGGAGAGACGGGTGAGAGGGAAAGGGGCGAGCAAGAGAGGAAGGAGAGATAAACAGTTGGGGGCAATACTTGATTCTAGCCTGGGGGAGGGGGCCAACCGTCTAGTTCTAAGTAGTTATTTTGTGTGAACTCCTTAAAAATGAGAACTGATCACAACCAATAGGTCAAATAAGAGGACAAAATAAAAAAAACTGAAAGTGTGACAATGAGCCCAAGAGAGAGGACCCATAATTTGTGTAGTCCATCATTTACAACATACCACCAGTGAGTCATATTCAACATGCAATAGTGGATCGAAAAATACACTTGAGAAACTGAATATATAGGATCAACAAAGAGATCCCTCATTAAATTAAGGTCCTCTTCGATCAGAATAATATAATATAATTTTTTATTGTTATTCTAATATCATGTAAAGAGAGGTCCATACGTTCAGTGTTGGCACATGTCCCACGTGTCCACACCATTGACCCGCACACGCCCACGTAACCGCGAGGTTTGGCCCCACCCCAAATATAACACATCGGGCCATCGGTTTTTACCCCTCGTAACTCTCTAGAATTTTTAGATTGTCGACCAACACTAATATTTTCTACGCACTATGTCCTCGGTCGTGCGCACTCAGGAAGAACTTACCGGTCGGTCGCCCATCCCCAAATTGTTTCAGTTCATGCACACTTAATCATGAGTATTTCTTGACGAGCTTCTGAAAAATTAATATCACCCTATTGATATTCAATCATATTAAGCCATGGGACATGATGTCACATTAGACCCGAGATTGTCACGTGTAGTCGAGATGTGAAACAACTTACTTAGCGGCTGTCACACGAAAAAATCGTAACGGGGTAGTTGTAAATATAGATTTTGGATTTGTCATAAATCATGCATACTGCGAGGCATGGTCAATCAAGATGGGATTCACCCTTCTCCACTTAGAGATTCCTTTAGGGCCCTTGAGTGATCGGATCTATAAAACATAACTGGGTAGTATTAAATATAGATTTTCTTTAGAGCCCTTGAGTGATCGGATAAATCACATGATTGAGAAAGAGTGGTATGTTCGTGAGGCAAAGGGAATATCATGTACATAACATTGTGATGGTTCATTTGATATGATATTCACATGTTTTAGGACTTGGCACGTCTTGCTAGAAACTATGTGAATCTATAGAGTCATACACTTATGAATATAGAACTTTAATTTGGATTATAATCTTAATGGGACTGGCAATAAAGTATTAAATGGTCCTCTAAGAGAGAAGCCCATTATGGAGGTCTATATAAATGACAGGGTCTCATACGTTTTAGGGCTTCTTAATTCGCACCGCCATCCACCGCGCTGCCACCTCTCCCACACTTTATTGTCTGTGTGGATCTATCAGTCCAGTGTATGAAGCTTCCACCACATATGCGTGGAACCTTAACACATAGAGTTGTTTGTGAGACACAGCGACGAGGATGAGAAGATAGTACGACTACCCTAACGTGCTTCATCAAGTTCCTCACATGCACGACTAATGGTAATCCAGGGTTCTATAAGTGCATCAATCCCGATTTACAAGCTAATATTTTTTATTTTATTTTAAATTATGCTAGTGTAGTCTACCTATATCCATACACATTCTACTCTATAGGATTTTTTTCCTGTAGAGTCTGTTTGGGTTGTAAAATTCGGAAGACATTATAATTAATTTTTCGTATGTGCTACTATGCATTTAATCTAAAAGGAAAGTTTCCCTTGGACTCAACCTTATGTATAATTTTAGTTCGTCTCGATTAAAAATATGACATTACTCAAACTTCTAGAAAAAATCAAGTGTTATTATTATGTTGCAACCAAACAACACATATAATTCATTCTTGTGTTTTGTATTACCTAGAGGTAATCTTGACCCTTTATCAATAACCTCTAGCCTACAAGTGTCCTCCATGGGCATGCAACTCATTAACCTTTACTCATAATCAAAATCTAGTGGAGGTGCCTAAAGCTCTGAGAGTTGTTCGATGAGCCCGAAATTTGGTCTGAGGGGGAGGGGATATTCAATGGGCTTCTGGAGTATCGCATAATCTAATGCACCACTCAAGCATATATGTTAAGTAAATGTGCACGTGCAACACCTGTCTTTGCAACAAATTTCAAAACTAAAATGGTGTATTAGTTTTTAGTTGCCTATTTCTGGTAATCGGAGTTGTTTGCTTTGAATTCACATGTTTTTTCTAGAGTAATTGATAAGAACAGATACTGATATGCGGCTTCCAAATTCTTTATGATGATATGCAAATCTGAGATAAATACTTCTTCAAATCATATTGGTTTGGTTTGTTTCTTTCTCTCTTGTTTCCTTTGTCTTGTAGGCATGAAATTGAGAAGATAAGAAGAACAAAATAAGGTGAGAAGATCAAGTTTTAGTTTAGGATTTTCTGTTATTCTTTTGTAATTTTCTTTTCTTTTTAATTGAAATATGTATTTACTCGATAAATGTTGTAATATCCGCCGGAGACACAGATGTGCCACTTATTTAGGACATGTATCAACAGCGGCAGTCACTACTGCATGCCCACACTATCTTGCATAGGGTTAATGATAACGTTGGCAAGAGTAAAAAGATACTGACCGCAACGTCAAATAGACGAGTGTTTTGGGTCTTCCGTGGCCATGTAAAAAAAATCACCAATTTTTTTTCCTTGCAAGGCGTGTCACGCAATGTAGATGTATGAACCAATTTCTTCACGGTGATTTATATTAGGCCAACGTTGAAAAGAGCACAATTTCTCAACGGGGTGATGACAGAGGCCAAGAACTAGGAAATAAAATCAGTCCTAATTAATTATTAGTGACAGACGACAGCACGTTAAAAAGAGCACGTTTCTCAACTTTTTTCTAGAACGGTTACCATGCACGGACATTTTTACTAGTAGTTTACTTGTTAACCCGTATGTGTTGAGACATGGTGGGTTGGGATGATATTTGGTAGGTTGTATAGCTTAGAACAGACTGAGATCGGAGTCTACAAACGGAAATTACACAAAGATCCAAATTCTTACAACAAAGTACCTGAACAGAAAATAAAAAAGTAATCGGGTCCATGGCGACGGCGTTGGTCAGCGGCGTGGTCCCTGACGGCGTCGTTGGTCTCTGGTGTCGGGGCAAGATAGACGGCAGAGCTCGGTGGTGTCGGGGGCGACCAGGGAGATGGGAATGAAGGAGAAGGGAGAGGAGAACTAAACGAGCTTTTTGGGAGGTGCCGACGACCCGACTCGCGTGTGGGGCCCACGCGTGTGAATTTTCCGGACAAGTTCGGCCTGGCCGGGCTGTGAAGCTCGATTTCCACTTCACAAGTGGGTATGGTCGAGAGACTTTTTTTCGTATGAGGTGGACATGGCAGTATGAGGTGGACATGGCGGGAGAGTAAAACCGGGCTACCAAACAACTAAAAGTTGGGTGGGGAGAGATTTTCTAGGGTGAACCGGGCTACCAAGCACGTCCTAATTTATGTCAATCGTATGTTTTTGCTTGAACCGTCAACTTAATATAGTTCTACTCCATACACTAATTTGACAGCAACTGTTCTATACATGGAACAAGTTCGTGCTGAGCTGTGTGTGTGTGCAGCTGAGCTGATTCTGATCCTTGGGACACAAATGCTGGATCGAGGCGTGGTGGGCATGTCCGATACAACACGATGCACCCATCACCCATGCATGCACTACAGGGTACGTTGCTCCAAAAAGAAAAGCTCTACAGACTATAGACGCACAAGCTGACAAGCGGCATAGGGTACATCACGCCAACGCAAAAAAGCTTGACCATACTATATGGTAAATTTACAATTTCATCCCCAGGAAAAGAAGCGGTGAAGGTCTGACCAACGTCTGGTTCACGGCCTCACGGGTGCGTCAAACCGGACCTGACAGTTTCGAGGACACTGGGTCACTGGTGCGAGTGCGAAGGGAAGCGATGCGAGAGTCGAGAACGCGCGCAACACCACGCAAATGCTTTTGACCTTGACTGCCCATGTGATTAACTTACTTCGGCACACGCGCTCTGCGCTCAGCGAGAAAATTGCAGGTAACATTAGGGATTAGGGTTTGGTGCCGTAGTTGCATAAAAATATAAAACAAAATCTGTTTTATAGTAAACTTTAGTTGTTGATCTAATACGTTGCAAGTCGTTTAAAAAGTAGATTTATGCTCTTAACATGTCTTGGCCCCATGACACTGCACCGTATTTATATACCATATATCATAATTATATGATATTTTTTAAATAAGCGCATATATAAAAAAATGCGGACATCAAAATAAGCTTTTATATATGGGCTGGTTAATATCAGTATGATTTTCTTATTCTAACTATTAAGCCGGTTATTACTCCGTGTGTCTAGTAAATTTGTTTATTAACGAAACGTAGTGTGATCCTAATTTTTTCTTTTTTGTGTAGCCTGAAATATGACGTATTTTTATTAGAAATTTTCTACGTACGTACAAAATTTGTGTACGTCTCTATCAAAAAAAATTGTAAAATAAAAGGTGCAGTTTTAAAACAAGCTCACGGCGGTGGAGGGCCGACCTCAAGGTCATCGGTTGGATTTGGACCCGACCTCGCTCCCTTTCTCACCTGAGCGTGGAGCACTACTGATTCTACCCTGAGATGAAGCAGGCGGCAGGGGTGGCGCCGGTAGCGGTGTGTTGATGCCAAGAACGATGGATTGAAAAATACATTGCCGATGATGATGACGACGTTGCGGGCCGCGTCTAGGAAATCATCTTGCTCGTCCCATCGATAAATATAGATAAGCTTGGAGAAGCGCTTAAGGTATTTCCACTCTTAGGTTGTTCAATATGCGAAGATCGTGTTACCAGGGGCCTTCAGGCACTCAAACAGATAGTGAGACAAACACCATCTATATAACTTGAATGACAATACACCTATATATGGACTCGTCTCGTTCAGTGGATAATATCTCTGTAATTCGTCAATTTGGGATCAATCAGATAACAGAAGAGCTGCCTTTGGAGTAAACATCGGATTCAGACGTCCTAGTCAAATTCTTTATGGATTTGCTAAAAGTGTTTTTTTTTGTATAAATAGGGAGAGAGCTGCATTTGGCGTAGTTTCTATACCGGTAAGTGAGAATGTGTTGTATTTTGACTGCTAGTCGTTCTTCACAACATGAAATTTATACTGACATCAACAAGCCGGTGCATAATCTGGTACTATGTTTTAAATATCGTATAATTATGATGTATATTGTATTAAAATAAGGGCCCACATGCAGATACGTTGTTAAGGCTCTAAGTCCTTTATTTGGGCTAGCTGCAACGTTTTAAACAGAAATTGGAGTTAGCCGCAAAAGCAGTTTTATTACTGTGTTCTGTGAAACTTTGCTATCAAAGCTTGGTGTTGTGTGCAATTTTTTCAGGCTCAACTTTTCTGCCGGTAATCACATCGTCTCTATTGTATTATAACGGATAAATGTAACCCTAAATAAAAACCAGTCTCGGCTTCCCGAAAACTGATTTTTCAGCTCAAAATGGTCATTTTTCGAAAACTTTCTCAAGTTAATTTTCCTCAACCCGCACTCCACCTCTGTCGACCAACCGCTCTGTCACTCTCTGCGCTCCCCGCACCGCGGTGCTCCCGTTGCCTTGTCGTCGCGCTATCCTCCACCTCGTCGCGCTTCGCTCGCCATAGAGCTCCCCTCGCCTCGCAGCCTCGCTCACCTCCCCTCCACCTCGTCGCACTCTCGTTGCATCACCGTCGAGCTCCAAAGCTCTGTTTTTGTCTCCGCCGCCCGACCAAAGGTTTTATTTTTCTCCAAAAAGGCGACGAATGGCCGGTTCCGGCGTCTACGAGGCAGGATACTGTGCCTACGAGGCTGGATCGGGAAGGAATCGAGATGGAATAGTTTTTCCAGCTCTAGATTTTTTCCATGCTCTCCTCTCTCTTGCTCTCAGCCTCCGTCTACTCTGTTCCCCTCGCTGCGACTCGCCGGCCACCTCAACCCTGAGCCCGAAAAGCCGCGTCGCAGCCCATCCGAGCCTGAATCTCGTCGCCCCAGCCCTAGGGAGCTACTTGGGGCTACACCGGTGAGTAAGTCTTACCAGCACAAGAAGTCGCATGATCCGAAAGCTGATCCACGAGTTGTGACTTGTGAGGTATCCGCGCCCGGGAGTACCAGAAGCACGAGGAGGGGGTGACGGATGGACGAATTTGAGAGCGACGACAAGGGAGTTGCTGGTCCCGGCCCGGCCCCCGACTCTTGCGACGATGGCAACACTATGCAGCTCCCTGAGACTGTAAGCGCGATATATCTCCTTGGCTGCTGTTGTGGCTGCTTGATTTAAATGCTTGCGGAGATTTGGTGCCCATTCTCGGTTTTGTTGCTTGGTTAAGCATCTCCACCGGCACGCCCAAAGGTCGTCCGCCAGAGGTGCTGATAATGCGGTTGGGGGGTGGCGCCCAAACCACCGGCCGTTTGGGGGGCGCTCCCGGCACCGGCAGACCCCAACAATTAAACCACCAACGATCACAGTCACACATAACACATAGTTGCAAATTCAAGTTCACCGGCCACAGTCGGCCAAATGGTATGAGGTTCACTGCCACATTGGCCCGAATCGAAATTATTACAAACCAAAATCAAATGGAGTCATCGCCGGCATCTTTCACCGCCAGTGTGGGCTGCGGTGAGGATGGTGATGCCGGAGCCGTTGTAGCAGGTACCCACGTCGGTGGTTGATCGACCAAAGGATGTTCTAGGTTCATCGACTATGATCTTGGTAATCCGCGGACTAAGGCATAGCCTATACCGGTGTGCAGTGGACTATGATCTTGGTAATCCGCGGACTATGTGCATGACCAAAATTCTTTTACATTTTGGTATAATCTAAGTGGAGTGATAAATAAGAAAATCAGAGTTAACTATGGAGCTTGCTGGCTCCAAAAAAACCTTTGTCAGCCTAATTACGACCTCATCCCAGCTCCTATACTGTGGTACTAGAAGGAAAAGACGCGCCTTGCCGCGTCTGTCCTAATACGAACAATGATAGATGGTGAAACATATATAAAAACAGTACCAATGAAGTAGAAAATATTACCACTGGCTCACTATTTTACAACACGGTTAATTAAACATAGAGAAGTACATAAGCGGCACAACACTTAGTTAGACGATCATGATACATCGACAATTATGAAATGTCATGAAAGTTAAATTGTGTACCTTCATGGTCATGACTTTTCAACACTCTAATAATTGCAACTGAGGCTAGACAAACATAGGTCCTTTTTTAGTGCATGCATTCAACCATCTAAAATAAAGCACATGCATTTTCTTACATAATCTGGCACGTTCTCTGAATAAAAGTGAGATATACGTAAAATATACCGCAAAAAAAATCACAGATAACTACCCACATCCTTTTCATTAGTAATAGGGTGGCATCCAACAACAAGGCATATAACTCATCCTTCCACCCGTAGGCACCATCGATTTGTGGTTCACGGTTTCAACCGCAGCTGCCACCACCACCGAGTCGAGCGCTACTAACAGCAACTGTGACAACGGATGTCGATGCGAGAGGCCACATTAATGTTCATGTGCAACTACTGCGGGTGTTGTAGGAAGTCTTTCAGCTCACCGACGTTGGGTGGCCACCAGAGGGGAGCGTAGGTGGCCTGAAAGTTAACAATGGACTTGAGACGCGACATCAGGGATGGAGGTGCCCTGTAGTCCCAGCCTCCCAGGTGCTTGACGAAACCAGAGGTGTGTGCAAAGAGACGGGCAAATTTTGCGTAAGGACGGCTGTTTTCGGTAGAATATGGTTCGAGGGAGGCGGAGGGAGAGAAATGGTGTCGCGTGACATAGGCTGCGCAACGCTATGGTGGATGCTGGCAACAGACATAAGAGATAGAGAGTTCTCAGATATAGCCAGCAGCTCCGAGCTCACTGCGTCTCCTTTGTTAAAATAACGAAACGACTATTCAGGTTTTAATTTTTTGAAATAAAACGTACAACTACGTGTATGTATTGTACGCACTCTACAACCTTTTTTTTGTATTTTGATCTACACAAAAAGAGTAATTTTAAGGTGAAATGGAGCTATTTATCGTTTGTTACAGCCACAATTTTCTTTTTTCATAGATGGGAATCCTTTTTATTTTATAAAAAAATAGCATGTAAGTACAAACATATGTATGTATCCAATATTTTTTTGTCAAATTGTATTTAAAACTGTAAATAATAAATAAATATAGGTGAATGGGGTCCACCATGATGTGGACATGTGGGAGAAGGTGAGGACACCAATCTTAGGAGCTTAGTATTTAGAAAGATACGAAAACCAGAACTGAACTTAACGGAAGGAAAACAGGAGCTGTACTGCATTTGACCAATTGAAGGAACAAGATTAGAGAATTTGCAAGCGGGTACTTACACCACGTTCCACGCTACTATATAACCACTCTTAACAGCTGGACGAACCGAACGCAGACTACAACGATGACGACGTGCGCGCGCGCGGGCTCAGTTGGACCTCATCTTGTTGAACTGGTTGAGCGCCGGCTGCAGGATGTTGAAGAGCACCCAGCCGATGGCAGGCGCCACCACGAAGAGCAGCAGCAGGCCCCGGTTGTCGTCGGTCGGCGACGCGGCCGCCAGCGCGGCGAGCTCCTGCACGGCGGCGTTGGCCGGCTCCGGTGCGGCGGCCAGGCCGGCGGCCGCGGCGGCGCCGATGCCGAGCCCGGCGACGAGCGCCTTCTCGGACCGCATCTTGTTCAACTGGTTGAGCGCCGGCTGGAGGATGTTGAAGAGCACCCAGCCGATGGCCGGCGACACCACGAAGAGCAGCAGCAGGCCCCGGTTGTCGTCGGCCGGCGTAGCCGCCGCCACGTCGGCGATCCTCTGCGCCGCCATCGCCGCGTCCGACGTCGCCAGCGAGGAGAAGAAGGCGCCGGCCATGGCCGCGGCCGCGGGCGACACGGTCAGGGCTCCCTTCTTGGCCGCGCCCTTCTGCAGGCTGCGCAGCGAGATGCCGCTCGGGGACGCGGCAGACGAAGGCGTGGACGACCTCGCCTGGATCTTGGCGGGCTTGAGCATGGCCATGGTGGCTATGGTCGCCATGGACGGACGTAGGCCTAGCTCCCTGGTTGCTGGTTGGCTACCTTCCTTCCTCCTCACGAGACACTGGAAAATGCGAGTAGATGGAGGGGTGCTGTAATGCAATGTCCCACCTTGGCTTGGTTTCTAGGAAGAACGATGTGGCTAGCTTATCTTGTGCGGCGAGTGTGCGATCGAGGTTTGAAAGCTTATCTCGCGGCTTGCAACTTGTGATGCTATTGGCTGGGAGCACCAAGGTGGGCACCACACAATTTACATGCAAACTTTGATACTGTATATATCTTATACAGTACGAACATAAGGGTGAAAAACGGATGCTCTAGAATGTCCCATGGTGTGAAATGCAAGATCCTACAGCGCCATTCAGACAGAAACTTGGTAGTAAGATATTTTTAGGGCTATTTTGCATCGGTCGACAAGGCTTTGCGCATTTTATTTTTGTTAAAAAAAATTACACGTTCATCTTCAACAAAGCTGTGTGATGGCAAGTGGTGAAGGGAGCACACGACGGATTACTATTGCAGATCTCAGTACGGTAGACAATGGAAACTCGGAAACATTGCAAGCGTAACATCCAAACATAGATAAACAATTCAAAGGTTCATGAATTTACTCCATGAATGAACATATCATAATGAGATAATAAATGACAAACAACCAAACTAGATACAGCACAAAATATAAATGAAACTTCTGTAGCAATTATTCACGCACTACACGGAATCGTCAGGCAGGGAATATCCTGCGTTTCCAGCCATTATTCGTCAGGGTAGACATCACGGAGGGAAAACAAAACAAATGGCAGCCTGATTACAATTCGGAGGAGCCCTGCTCTGCTCTTACTCAGGCCCCAAGCTGCAGCTTCTTTATCGTATCGATCTGCTTCGCCGGGTTCAGCCCCTTGGGGCAGGCATGTGTGCAGTTCTTGATGGTGTGGCAGCGGTACAGCTTGAACTCGTCGTTGATGGAGTCAAGGCGCTCCTTCGTGTACTGGTCACGGCTGTCCTGGATCCACCTGGAAGGACGAATGCGTTTAAGGCATAGGCCGCCCACATTATTACAAGAATGTTATATGATGTATCAGACAGTACAGTTGTTAGCACTTAGCACTCAAAGAGCTCCACTTGCAGATAAGAGAACTGAAATAATGTAGAAGTAACAAACCTAAGACATCTACTATAAATTGTGTTTCCAGTTTCTTATCAGTATATTGTTTATTCAAAAAATAATGTGCCAGAACACATTTTAAGATTTGGAGTTAAGATGATGGTAAACTCATTTCAAATTGTCCAACTAATATCACTATGCCAGTATAGCATAACACAAAACTAACTACACAGCAGCCAGCGCCTATACTGATTATCCTAGTGAAAATCAGTTTAATTAACATACATTAAGTCAGAGACAGGTATAAATCTCAGTACCCACATCAAATCAGTAAAAAAACTGAATTAAACAACCAGCTCATTAAATTTTTGAACAATCTAAGCTTTCGCTTCATAAATGCTGAATAGCATGCAAAACAGTACATTACAATGGTTCAAGTAGATAAAGAAAGAAAAACACAAAGGCTGCTGTTAATAAAAACTTGACAGATAGTTTCAGGGATCAAACACTGAAAGACTGCACGGAGGCAACCTTATTTTACTGGACTACTGCAGAGCTAGTTCTTTGTTCTACCGCCCTGTTAACATCTACCAAGACGCCTTCTTAACACCCATCACTTCACCCTTATTTGCCAAGGTGCGGAACACGATACGAGACATCCGGAATTTCTTGTAGACACCACGAGAGCGGCCCGTGTAAATACAGCGGTTCCTAAGACGTGTCATGTTACTATTTCTTGGCAGTCTGGACAACTTATCACGAAACTTATCCCGCATGTCTGATGGCAGATCAGGGTCCCTACAGACAGACTTATAAAGTTTCCCTCTCAGCTCATATTTTGCTGCAAGTAATCTACGTTTGTGATCCCGCAAGTTTCTCTTCTCTGATATCACCACAGAAGGTTTCGGATTTATTGGCGCCCCATGATATCCTCGAGCTTGGACGTGCATGGACATGATGGGTTTCGGTTTCATTAGCGTCCCATGATATCCTTGAGCTTGGACGTGCATGAACATGTTGGGTTTTGGTTTGATTAGCGTCCCCCAGAGCGGAAGCCTAAAAAGGGTGAACGGGTGAACGTGTCATGGACTTAGCAACATCCTAAAGCTTACAGCAAAAAGCAATAAACATATTAGACAACTATCATTTGAGGAAAGGCACCAAATACTTTAGAATCTTAAGTTGGTGATCGTCAACCATAATTTGGTGGTGAAGGGAGAACTAGCATGCTCTATACTGAAAGAGTGGCCATCACTACTATAAAAGAATTTGAAATAAAGGCCTTGTCGTGAATCAGACTACCAGGGGAAACAAACGCCAAACTAAGGCTTGCAAAGTCACCAGGAATCAGACGAATGAACAAATTAACCAAGCTATGAGTCGCGGTGCAATCGAGAAGCGGATTACCAAAACAACCAAAATATGATTATTTGGAACACTGGCGTCAACTACCATTTCAATCAGCCAAACACGAGACAAAGAAGAACTCCAACAGTTAACAATATTCCAAATGTCTAGGCATTCTGTAACCAAATGAACATTTCCTAGTATCAAGCCAATGATCACGTAAACTACTTTGCTTTGCAGGTGAGCTACCAAATAAGTCACAGAGGATCGTCACATAAAAACGTCTAGGCAGTCTGCAACCAAACGAACATTTCCTAGTATCCACTCCATGATCAACCAAACTGATTTGATTTGCAGGTGAGCTACCAAATAAGTAACAGATGATCATCACATAAAAACGTCTAGGCATTCTAACAGTGCACCCAAACAGACAATTCCTAGTACCCACCCAATGATCATCTAAACCGCTTTCTAGATGATTCCTTACACATTAGACCAACGAACAATTCACCTAGATCACAAACTCCCACACCTGCCACAACCAATCGACCTAAGCGAGATAAAACAACCTACATATCACTCAGTGGATTATCCCACAACCATTTAACAGCAAGCACAGGCAGCATGACTCACCAATTGATCACTCACAAACCGTTATTCAGTCATCAAACAGATCCAGGACATAGAGGCAATATACTATAGGTATCATCACAATTCACAAAGCCAAGAGCCTAGAAGGAAGGAAGGCGAAGTGTATACCTATTGGCATGGAGCAGCGCGGCGGGGCCAAGATACTCCTCGGGGTTCCACCAGTAGGAGGGGCAGGACGTGGAGCAGCAGGCGCAGAGGATGCACTCGTACATGCCGTCGAGCTTGGCCCTGTCGGCCTTGGTCTGTAGGATCTCCTTCTTTTCCGGCGCCGGCGCGTCCTTGCGCTTGAGCCATGGCTCGACGCTCTTGTACTGGTTGTAGAAGTTGGTCATGTCGACGACGAGATCCTTGACGACGAACATGTGCGGGAGCGGCGAGATCGTGGACGCGCCCGCGGCCTCCGACTTGATCTTGGTGAGGCAGGCGAGGCCGTTGTCGCCGTCGATGTTCATGGCGCAGCTTCCGCAGATGCCCTCGCGGCAGCTCCGGCGGAAGGTGAGCGAGGGGTCCTGCTCGTTCTTGATCTTGATGAGCGCGTCGAGCACCATGGGCCCGCAGTCGGAGACGTCGATCTTGTAGTCCTTGAGGTGCGGCTTGGTGGACGGGGAGTCGGGGTCCCATCGGTAGATCGAGAAGGTCTTGGTGGCGCTGGCGGGCTTGGAGGCCGGCGGGGCGGGGGAGGAGGAGTGGGGCTTGGAGGCGACGAGGCGGGAGGAGAGGGCCGGCGACAGGAGGGCGCGCGCCGCCGGCGAGCGGCGGAGGAGGGCGGCGGCGGCCATCGATTTGGGGGCTTCGCGTTTCTCTCTCTCTTCTTTTTTCTCCTTTTTCTTTTGGGAGGTTGGAGAGGGGGCGCGTGGTGGGCTTAGGCCCAGCTAGGTATATATACCTCGGGAGGCTGATGGTGGATGACGTGTGGGGTCAGCTTGGAGAGATGGGAATGCCGGTGCTACTAGGGTTGGGGTGGCTCGGTGACAGGTGGGGACGGCTGGAGTTTGGGTTTGGGCCGTTTGTGGATGGGAGAATGGAGATGTGGACAAGTTCTGGGCCGTTTGGAAGATGACAAAGCCAAGTTTGATAAGAAAACGACTTCCGCTTGATTGGATTGCGTCGTTCATCTCTCTCTTTTCTCCAGTCTCCCATCGTTTTGACTATGATGTCATCTTACAGTAAAATACTGTCCGTGTCCGCTTGAGGATGGTCTTGTTCAGTTGAGAATTGGCTAGAGAATGGAATGCACTCACTCCGTTTCGAATAAGATGACTTTTATTTGCATAAAAGTTGACATCTCTCGACATGTTATAAAAGTCATCTAATATGAAACGGAGTAAATATTCTAGTGCTATTCCATGGTTCATCTAGTTATCTAACCAAACTTTATTTACACAAAGAATAATAAGTGGATTACAATTTTTAGATTGCCCAAATTAATCATTTTAAATACTTTGAGTGTCCTTTTTCTCACAAAATTAAATTGCAGAATGTGTTGAGGCGATGACGGAGCCTCAAAGTTATGAGGCGATGACAAGAAATTGAACATTTTTTAAGGACGCTTGTACATTATTGCCGGTCACATCCTTCGATTTTTACATATTTTGACGTACCACATAGGGTAAAACTAAATAAAGTAATAAGTGTAATTGTATTATTGGAGGGTAAAAGGTGGGATTCACTCTCAACTAGGAAGTAGGAATGGTCTATAGAGGAAAGTTGGTGCTTGAAACTTCACGTTGGTGTAAGGAAATTTGGGACTTTGTTGGGAGCCTTCAAATAAACTGTGGTGTAGCCCCAACCTAGTGTAAAGATGAAGCCCAAGGGGAATATGGGAGAGCTTTTGTGACGTTGGTGAGCCTTTGTGGCACCACACCCCTCACATATTTCCCTAGAGAAAAAACTTCAGGAATTAAATCCGCGTGTCCACCATTTCGGATCAGTGTTTACCTCTACTTATTACACCTTGTGTTTCTTTCCACATTGAAGTAAACTCGGTCTGCACTCCTTCAACTGTGATACCATGGGGGGTCGTAACTGACAAGACAACCCGAAGACATGACAAGGTCGCCTGCTTTGACCAACGTTTTGGGCATAGCCCCGACCACCATCTCTGGCTTGAAGCATCACATGTCCTTGCAGCTCCGAGTCTCCGACCCTTACCCCTAGTAGCAACGGTGCCTAGGTCTCATGGTGCCATAGCCCAACGCCTGCGCCTGATCCTTGAATCATGGCCGCGTCAGCAAGGGGGGTCTAGAGGATTGCATCCGTCGTGGGCCACCTAAGGCACCAGTGGTGTAGTGTTTTTGGACGGCGCTGGCGTGGTGCTACATTGTTGTACATCCATGGCGAAGGCGGGAGTGATCCGCGGAGGTGCTCCCATAGAGGATGAAGGTGGAGAGGCCAACACCGGCGAGGGGATCCGGTGGAGTTGGATGGCGCCGAGGTGTCGTGAGAGAAACGACAGAGAGATGATTGTGTGTGGGGGGCGGGGGGGGGGGGGGGGGGGGGGGGAGAGAAAAACGATAGAAGGTTGTGGATCGAGTTGTGTGAGGGCTGACAAGGACGCTTGTCGAGGGGAGAAATAGGAGGATCAATCCACATGGAACATTTCTTTCAGCAATAATGGCATGAGACATTCTTTTATTACAACATAGACGACAGAGTGCAACACGTATGATGTGCAGTCACATCACAGGATTACGAAGACAATAATCTCACATACGAGGGGACCGACTTTCTAATGTATTTGGAAATTAAACGGTGATAAAGACTCCAGGTAACTTCACTTACTTCATCAGAATAAATGTATTTATACGCATATTTGTCGAGCCTGGGATCCAGAGTAAGGCACTCAAGGACGGATGAGTTCTCCAAGATATGCAGTGCGAGCTCAATGCTAGACTTGCCTCCAGCGTACCCAGTCATCTTGGCAAACTTGAGCTTTCTATGTGGTTCACGTTTCTCAAGCCTTCTCAACGCTGTTTCCTCCCCAATAAACAGCAATGGATCCCAGAGCTGCATAATATTTCACTAGTAAAATGCCCGTGCGTTGCTACGGGCTGATAAAAAAATTAATGATTTATTTCTCACACCAAATAACTCTCAAACGTGCCCGTTCGTTGTGATGGGAGAGAAAAATTTAACTTTTAAATGATAAAAATAGGTGTAGTCCAAATTTTGTCATGAAGTTTTAAATTCATTTCTATATCCAGTTCCATCTGTACCCATTGCCCCTAAGACCATTGTAAACTATAAATAAGAAGAAACTTTTAAAATCGATACATGAACACTCAAAATACAAACACCGCCATGCTTTTAGAAGTAATCAGCTAGCCACCTAATCATCCTGCTTATCCATATGTCTAGTCACGGGGTATGTATTGAAAGGAAAAGGAAAACTAATTACCAATAGAAACTAAAATGAATGCAGAAGTGGAATGCTTGGAGCAAGGAAATTGTCGATTAAATTCAGTCGTGTTAGCTAGACATTTAGCAAGTATCGCTACTGTTTCTTGCAGCTACACGCGTAAATTTACTCTGCATGGCACTTTCATTCTAAAATAATCATTTTAGTATTGCAATAAACACATGCATGCATGACATGTACTCCGTCGTTCCATTTGGAGCCAGGTTTTTCTTTCTGTCATTAACTGTGTAACTATCCGTCGTTCCATTTGGAGCCAGGTTTTTCTTTGTGTTATTAACTGTGTAACTATCCGTCGTTCCATTTCTCGTTGCAAATTCTCCCTCTTGGATGCAATTGCGTCTATTTCATCTATAAACACAATTGAGGGAGCAGTCCTGTATGCCTTCTTAAACAAGATTCTGATATTTTCCTCCGAAGAACTTCCACGTTTCTCTAGCAGATAAAATTTATTTAGGAGCAATGAATATAAGACCATTAGGGGAAATAAGGGAAACCTTAGAATAGTTATTTATGTAGTCCTTAGTGAATCCCAAGGGCGGTGAGAAGATGGATCCATCAAATTAGTTCTCGGTTACCTCTCCAGTTATTCACACCTTACAATTTTAATTCTAAGTGGAATACATCAAGATGGCAATATTGCAGAATACGTGATACCATCTCTTTAGCCAAGAGAGAATTTGGGCGCCCCTTTTTTATGGAGGTTGTTGTTGCAGCTTGTTTGCACATTTGGCTGCATCGCAATGGCAAGATTTTTCAGCAGTTCTTCTGCAACCAGCCTTCCCTCCCCTTCTCCTCCGTGTTCTCCCCCATGTTATTAACTTCCTTATTAATTTTTCGACATGCATCCTCAATCTCCTCTTCTCCAGTGAGGAATACAAGGATATCACCAGCAGGTTCAGACATATGTATCTGCACAACAGTCCTGATAGCAGCTTTAAGATAGTCCCTTTCTGGTTCTTGTGTATAAAAAATCTCAACAGGATGAAGTCTACCAGGAACCTTCATGAATGGTGCACTGCTGAAATAACCCTGAAATTTCTCAACCTCAAGGGTAGCACTCATAACAACGAGCTTCAAGTCAGGCCTGTTCTTTAGAACTTCCTTCAGTAGTCCAAACAGAACATCCGTTGCGAGCGTGCGCTCATGAGCCTCATCAAGAAAAATCACCATTGCTTCTCTCAGAAGCATACCATCTTTCAAATATCTGATAGGAAGCAATAGTGTTCAACACAACATGATTAGATCAGAATACCTATAAAAACAAAAGAAACCTAGACTCCATATCAATCAGCCAAAAGAATGGTGCAACTCATAATGTTTTTCCACGAATTACAAGAACCAAGATCTTACTTGAAAACAGTTTTGTGACTGCTGCAATCTTCGAATCAGATGTTAATGATTTTTTATAAATAAATACAATTCATTGTTGGCACTGCTCTTTTGATAATTTTGCATCTCATTTAACTGCGGTGTCAAATGTGACCACTGAGTTACACTACAGGCATGTGCTTGTTCATATGAAGGTTATTTTCCCTCACATTTGAGGTCTTAAGACTTGGTGAATAGTGCACAGACTAACAAAGACATGTTGCTTGTTGACATCGTATTGTTACTGCAATTTCATAGCAATATGGACATGATATATCAATTAAATTCAAGTGCTAATCGAGAGAATATTGAGTTCCGCAATAACGCTCAATCCTTGCATACTCAATCTAGATTACAACCAGAAAGTCTTATCTCTAACAATTGAATCACTTTACCATAGGATCCAGAAGTGCGTACATGACTGTGCTAGAGAAGACGTTCAAATACCTGATATGGCCCAGGCAACGCAGCAACATCGGGGTCTAGGAAGTGGCTCTAGGTTCGCATCGTGAAGGACGTATTCTCCGCAAGATTATAACGTTGGCGGTGGCCAAGGCGACGTGGCAGCGCCGACCTGCTGCCTCTTGACCCGGCGACGAGGAGGCGTCGAGATGCTACCTGGAGGCGCCACGGCGTCGACCCAGGCGGTTGTTGTTCAGATGAATCATGGAGGGTAATCATGTGGCCTTTATTCTTCCTTCTTCCAGCACCAAACCAGGCGGCCAAGGTAATTTTAAAGTGACAGAGAACAACACGAAATACACTCGCTCACCATCCATTCATCCGAACAGCTAAGATGTCAGTGTGAACCCGCAAGAACATAATAATAAACACATCATGATTGATAAATGCTCTGTGTTGGTTTCTCTATAATGAACATATGTACTGAAACTGCATCACCAATCAAGTTCTGAATCTGCATTCCAAATCACACGTGCCGCAGCACGCTCCTATACTAAACAGAAGGACTGAAACTGCATCAAAACTCACACAAGCCGCAGAACGCTTTTATACTGAACCGAAGGACTAAAGCTGCACCCCAAATCGAACCCTGAAACTGCAACCCAAAATAAATATGCCGCAGGCCGCTGCTCTACTGAAACGAAGCATTGAAACTGCACCCTAAACCAAACTTAGAGCTCAGACAACTTACACAATGCGCACGGAGAATGAAATGGGAGGTTCTAATCAGAGGGAGTAAGATCCAGGTGTAGGAACCACCGGCCTCTCCCGCGACGGAGCTACAGGGAAGATTGGAGTGGGAGGATGGCGGCGTCGGATGGCGACGGCGGCGGCGCTGGCGGTCGCGGAGGAAGCTGCGCGGAGGCCACGGGAGCGGCGGGAGGGGGTAGAACGGGAGCGGCGGGAGGGGGCGTCGTCGGGGGCCACGAGGGGGGAGGGGTCGGGGCGGGAGGCGGACTGCTCGAGCGTGTGCGAGGGCCGCCGCGCGCGGTGCCGAGCTCCTGGTGGAGGCTGATGCGGCTGGTGGCATAGAGAAGGGGGAGGGTCGGGGAGGTCTCAGGTGAGTTGGGCCAACATGTAGATGGGCCTTCGCAACGAGGCGATCGCGAAAGGATCGAGCGAGCGAGCGTGCTTAGCTGGCAGACGAAATCGCGCACGACGTAAGTACGTTGAACTCCCATTTAATTTAATAGTAAAGATAAGTAAGACTGACATATTTCCAGACCAAAAGTTGTCTTTGGACTCATCACATGGGTAGTGACAACTGAAGCAGATTAATAATCAACACATAAAACTCTAGAATAAAAAAAATCATCAGAGAAACTGCTGCTGCACCCGAGACAAAGGGTAGATCAATATATTTTCATGCTAGCCCTTTTTTGGTCATTTTACAACATAGATTTGAGGTAACCATACTTCTTTTAGCCTCTCATAAATCATCATCTTACTGATCATATGATCATAAGATCCATGGTGATGAGGCTCTGCCCCTTCTTTACATCACCGAAAATTACCTCTCCTTGCAGAATAACTCCGCCACAACCATGCAGCTTATTCGAGAGTACAGTACTTTGCTCTGAACATGCGGGCAACCTCCTGTCACCCCTAAGCAGGTTTCTCTATGCATTCTCAAAATTTTGTGGTCAGATTCCCAACAATGCTCAGGGTTAAAACACTAGCTGGCCCTAACAGATGCATAAGATAATCTGCTAATTCAACCAAGTTTTAAAGATGCAAATTTTAACTTTTGAGTGCCATTTCTCTAGTTAGACTCTTTTTTTTTTTCGAACCTCGGCAATGCCTTTGATTGATAAAGTCGAAAAGAGTTGGACAATTTATAAGGAAAACCGGCCAAAAACCATACAACACAACGCACCACGCTGGCCCCAAAGCCACGCCCCAAAAACGAGTCGACGACTACGTCACCCTAGCAACCATAGCCGACACAAAACACGGCGGAGGCAAAGCCTCAACGCAAGGAGATACCCGGAGCCGCTGCTCCGACATCCACACCGGCCCCAAGGCCACGCCCCAGAGCAAGTCGACGACCATGTCACCCTAGCAACCGTAGCCAACACAAAACACGGCGGAGGCGACCTCAACGCATGACAAAATCCGGAGCCGCCGCTCCGACATCCACGTAGGCCCCAAAGCCGCGCACCACCTAGCCGAAGACGAAGAAATCGCCGCCGCCAACCACCAGCACCCCACATACCCCTCGGGCCGGTGGAACATCCAAGACGAGGCCCCAAGAGGCAAACGACGCAAGAGCGCCGCCCCCGCCCGATCCCTTGCGAGATCTAGGGTTTCCCCTGAAGAACCCGGACGAAGCAGCGAGAGCACCGCCACGACGACGCCTTCAAGAAGGACACGACGCCCGAGGGCGTCGCCGTCGTCGGCCCAGGCCGACAGCCAGGGCAAGGCCTTCGCCTGCCGATGTGTCGCACACCCCGCAACCGCCCTCAAGGACCGGCCAGACCACCATCTCGATCCCGCACACAGACCATCGGCCCCACGCGCCCGACGATCTGAGGCCACGAATGGAGCTAGGCGCCGGGGCCCAGGTCCACCTCCCGCAAAGCCTCCTCCTGGCTCGGCGTGATACGAAGACCACCATCCGGGGCCGCCGCCCCGGCATCCGGGCGTCACCTCCCCTGACGGACACCCTCCACGGCCGAACTGACGAACACGACGAAATGTCCTCAGCGAAGTCGGTCGAACTGGGCAGCGAGGTCCACCATCCAACACGCCACAACGCCTAGGCTCCCCGTCGCTGCGACGAAGCCGCCGTACGGATCATCACCACTGCGCTAGACCGAGCAGCCGCCACCGCGCCCGGACCGGACACCACCACCGCCACAGATCTCCACCACCACCACATCCATGGACTCGGCAACCGCAACAGAGCTAGGCGAGCTCCATGGCAGCCAGGCCCACTGGCCGACCTCCCCAGGCGCAGGTGGAGGAGGACGCAGCCCGCGCCGCCACGACCCTCCAACCGTCGCCGCCCGCGGCAGCCACCACCTTCGCCGGCGCTGGCACGCGCCAGCCCAGCCACTGCCCCAGAGCGCAGCAGCCACCGCCACCACCGACGCGCCCCAGCCTCCGCCTCCGCCGCTCGAAGCTCCAGCCCGGGCCCGACGGGCCCAGATCGGGCCCGCCAAGCCCATCGGGCACGCCGCAACGTGGCCGCGACACCGCAGCCGCCCAGCGCCGCCGCCCGCAGCCAGAGCTCCGCCACCTCCTCCGAGCGAGCCCGCCGGCTCGCCGTCCTCCGCCCCGACCGCCGTCGCCCCCACGGGCCGGTCTTCCTCCAGCCGAGAGCCAGGGCCGCCCCGCCCGCCACCGTTTTTGGCAGCAGGAGGGGTGCCGCCACCGCCGCTGGCGAGGCCGGCGACGGCAGCGGCAGGGGGCGCCGATGGAAGGGGCTGGCGGCGCCGGATTTTTTGCCCCTGGCGTCGCCTGGGGGGAGGCGACACGAGGGGAAGGAAGGGCTGTTTTGCCGACACACACTCACCGGTTTTGTTTAGTTAGACTCTCTTGCAATGGCATACGTACGGGCCCATATTTAAGTATCCACTTCCAAATGTAACTATCATAAGATGAAGTATCATAAAAGAACAGCTCTTTTTGTTAGACACTACATAACATACTCTAGATATCACACGGTTGTAAAAACAAAAGGTAGAGATCATGCTTTGGAAATATGGTGCATGCAAACTAGTGAATCGTTTTGCATGCAAGAGTTGTAGGAGGTATAGACCTGTACTGCAGTGGATTTCCCAGGCTTGGTTAGCTATCTGAACTTTCAGGGCCATTGAGTTGGGTTGAAGGTGTGCCTTGCTAATACATTTGGAATTAACTGCTATAAACCAACAGACCAGGAAATAAACAAGGTTTAGACCTAAAACTCGTTTGCACATGAGGGTTTGTTTGGTTCTACTATTGATTCTAGAAAAGCTGCTGTGAGCAGAGAACTGTGGGTGCTGGAGTAACTGTGAAAACTGTAGTTTTGCTAGGAATTATCCGTAATACCCCTGAGCCCCCCATAAACTTTTTATATCGTAATGGTCCGTGGAATACTTATTTGTATACGGATTGACATGCAAATAATTAAGCTGTGAAGGGGAGTTTCACTCTTTTTTAATTTTGAGTATGTATAGATAAATGTTTACACAAGCAAATAATGTTGCAGCTTAGTGCTAACGTAAAACATCCCAGCTATATCAAAATTCAAAGTTCACCAAGAGTGTTCATGGAAAATTAGCAGCATATAGCATTGTATTATATACTTTTACTTTACACCAACATTTTGAAGGACAGGCCTGGCGTAGTGGTGAAGTACTCCCCACCTGTGCAAAGAGTAGCGCTGAGAATGGTCTGAAATCCAGACCAAAACCAATCCAAACTAAGCAAGCAAACGTGTACGGACCAATCCAGACCAAATTGAAAGCTACGGGAGAGGATCCAAACCATAACAATTTTGCAAACTCAACGTCATCCAATCTCTTTGCCAGTTACGGATTGAAACCATAATTTCCAATCGTTCCAAACTGCTACCTAGCTTTGCTCTGATGGCCTGGCACTGGCAGCTAGCTCGCCTTTTGGTTGGCGCCTCGGACGCAACAACGAAGGGAGAAGAGGGATTGAATTGAGCAGCCAGAGAGAGGGAAACAAGACGGCGTGGCGGTGGCATACGGTAGCTCTTGCGGCTCATGGAGGAGTTGATGGATCGGTCTTGATCCATGGCTAGCGGAGCTCATGGAGGACTTGATGGATCGGTCTTGATCCATGGCTAGTGGAGACTGGAGAGGGCGGGGCATTAGGAGGAAGCTCTGATGAAGGGTCTTTCCCTTTCCCTTTCCCTTTGAACGCTACTAGGTTAGGCTGAGCTGAATCGGTCTCTCCAGAGTTCAGACTAATAGATGGACCTACAGTTTCCAATTATCTCAGCCCAAAAAGTTCCAGACCAAGTTAAACCAGTCCAGTCCGTATTTCCCTTTAGTCTAAACAAAACCAAAACTTATTTTTGTCACGAGCCCATATCATGACAGAATTGGTACAAACCACACGAAAAACCAGACCAAAAACTTAATTTCGATCCAGACTATTCTCAGCGCTAGCCAAGGGGTCCTGGGTTCGTCTCAGCCTCTCTGCATTGCAATGCACTTTGCAGGGCTAAGAGCATCTCTAACAGAGCCCTCAAACTGCGAACCTCAAACCTAATTTACAGTTCGCGTTTTTCGACAAATCTGAGCTGAGCTGCTCACCGCGCATAGCAGAACCCTTAAAACGAACTGCATAATTTCATATATTTGGCGGGAACAAATCATTGTTCTTCACCGATGCGTTCGATAACGAGTTCAGAGCGGATTTACAATGAGATGGACGGATCCAAAAGTTAAAACTAGTTCTAAATCGTCGCCGGAGCCTACCATACTACCAAAATGTGGCTCACCGGAGCCCAGGCGCGGCGGCGACGATGTCCAAGCGGCGCCGGCGAGCTTCACTCGTCGTCGGAGACGAGGTCGACGACCTCCTCCCGGTACGCATCCCAGAAGGCTTTCTTCTCGGCGGCGGCGGCGGCGTCTGCCTCGAGGCCCTGGCGGAAGAGGATCACGTCGATTTCCTCGTCGCGGGCCGCCTGCGCCGCCTTCTCCTCCTCCTCCCGCACTGACCGGAGGAGCACTTGAGCCGTGATGGCGTCAAGTGCCTCGTCGGGGACGAAGTCCTCCGCCGCCACGGAGGACTCGAAGGCGGCGGCATCGTACTCCTCCGCCGGAGGCAGCGCCGCTAGCGCGGTGGAGCTGGCGGTTGAGCTGCTTGCCCCGTCCAGGCGCGCGCGGCGGCGGCGGGCCTCGTACTCGGCACGAGCTTGGTCGAACTCGTCGACCTCGCGCCGGAAGTAGGCCGCCGGAACCTTGCGGCCTATGTTGCTGAACCGGAGCGCCGCCCGCTTCCGAGTGCCGTCGCTCGTCACCGCCTTCGCGCGCCGGGCGGCGGAGAAATCCCCGTCGAAAGGGTCGCGGCGGTGCGGCGGGGTCGACGGCTCGCGCTTGGGGGCCATCGTACGGTGGCGGGGATGGTGGATCTACAGGCGGGGGTGGTGGATTGCTCGTCGGCGCAGAAGGTGGCGTGGGGCGGATTGCTCGTCGGCGGCGGCGGTGGATAGGGTTTTCGCACCGCGAAATGACCGGATCCCAGCATATATACTGATCCGCGGAGGAAATCTACGATCGCCCTTATCGCGTTTACGGTCCGCGCGAAGTTTACAGGCTCTGCTATAGCCCAAAAAAAGCCTCGGCCCGTTAACTCGCTGGAGTTTTAAGGTTTTCCGCGTGTTTGAGGGCTCTGTTAGAGATGCTCTAAGGCTTGACTCGTATGATCCTTCCCCATACCCCACCTGGTGTGGCAGTTTCTAGCACTGGTTTTGTCCTTTTACTTTACACCAACATTTTATAACCAGGGTTCAAGAGAACAATTTCCTTCCGCATCTTTGATAATGTACTAAGTATTAAGTAGCCATCAAAATATACTGATCCATTCCCAGCTTACATAGTTTGCTACCTTTCCTAGTGGACTCAAGCCTACTTCTGTTGGAAATATAGCCGTTTGAAAATATAGCCGTTGGAAATATAGCTGTTTGAAAATATAGCCGTTGGAAATATACACGTCCTAATTTACATGTTCCACTGAAAAATTGGGAGGTGCATAATTTACCATGGTGTATATGCACGTATATATGGAGATATATACGTCCAAATTTACACGTTCCACTAGAGATGCTCTAAGGGAGATGACCAGCGTGGCTCTAAGGGAGATGACCAGCGTGGCCTGTGGCAAGGGGTTTGTGGCAAGAAGGCGCTCCACGGGAAGAAGTTATGCGCCCCACGCACCCGGACCTTTTGGCGGCTGCACAGCATCACCTGCGGCCAGCCGAGCCGAGCGCCTACAGGGGTATGGGCCCGAGGAGAAGACCTTGGTGCAGGAGAAGGCCACTCGACAGAGTGGGGAAGGCAAAGATGGCGAACGTACAAACGGATGGTGATTAGACTTGGGAGAGAAGACCGGACTGGCAACACGCCGCCAGCTGTCAAGCAGGGGGATGACAGCTGGCGGCGATGCAGCAGCTCAGGGCTGGTGTTGATCGGGGGATGTGCAGAAAGGAGTGGGAGAGACGAAGCAGCGGAAGAAGATGGCCAGACGGGCGGCGCGTCGTCGGTAGGCTGACAGGAGGGGCGATGTTGCGCAAAACCTAGCACAGCGGGGTTCTTTGCTCCTCCCGTTGATGGCTGTTTGCTCGGTATTGGCAGAAATAATCCCCGGACCAGTACGACTTACCAGTGGCAGTGGGTAATGCAATGCGGCAGAAACAGGGGCAGACCTGCTGTCGAAATTGCACTAGGAAAAGCAGGTTGCATCTGTAAAATCTATGTTTGGTTAGCCTTTACCATTTTAAGAGCAGAAACAGGTTGCAATTTGCAAAACAAGAACCAAACACACCCTCATTATGTATCTACTCCCTCCGTCCAAAAATAGATGGCATGCAAATTTAGTCAAAGTCAATGATTTCTATGTTTGGCCAAGTATATATACAAAAATATGAAGATCTCCAATACCAAATGAATAGATCCACCATAAGATATGTTTTCATAATGTATTTATTCAACATTGTAGATGTTGATGTTCCCTTCTATATATTTGGCCAAACTAAGGAAGCTTTCTCTCTCGAAATAGGCTGTAGCCTAAATATAGCAACCAACCGATACAGCCAATTGTTCTGAAATGCTGGGGCAGCAGCAAACATACACCCAAAGGAAAAAAATAGAATGGAGACATAGGCGGATTGACTAAACGATGGTAACCCGCACCTGCTGCACCCTCTCCGACAAAGTACCACCACACTTCTAGCACCGAATCGACGAGTACCAAGCAGCACCCTCAAGAGGGAAGCCACGCTGCTGCCCGAACCAACACATTGGTCCTAGGGTTTCCTCCGGTACAGGAGGCGGTGGACGAAAGGTAGCCACGACGCCCTTCAGGAAGGAAAGATGCCACCCAAAAGCGGCACCGCGTCGGTGTCGGACGAAGCGACAAGGATTTCTCCCGAAAACCCCATCCACAACCCGGACGATCCGTAGCACAAGAACCCCACGAAGACGAGCCTCAGCAAGCGCCAAAGCAATCCCGACGCCACCATCGCCGTCTCACCGAAGTAGCTGCGCCGAGGTCTGCAAGACGTGGATGAGGGAACAGACTCCACCGCTGAGGACGGTAGTCGACCGGACGCGGCAATGGAGCACACCGGTCCCCGTCAGGTTCGGACGGGCCCACCAGGCCCGTTAAGCCCCGCAGGGCACACCAGTCCAAATAGGGTCCAACCGTGCCCTAAATAGGCCCGTGAAGCTCGCCGCCATCCCCTGCATCCTTGCCCTCACCTCCATCTACAAAGCACACCGCAGGTCAGGAAGGCCCGCTCCGACCCAGATGGGGCCCGAAGGGCCCCGATTTGGGCCACACGGCCCAGCCAGCAACCCTGTAGTGCGCCGCCACCCGTTGCACCGCCCTGCACGCGGGCGTCGCCGTCGTCCCGCCACCACCCGTCCGGAGCCGGGCCACCGCCGCCCGATGTGCACCGCCACCAGAAGGACAAAGCCCCGCCTCCATCTGGATCCAGCGCGGGGAGAGACGGCGCCACCCAGGCGGCGTCCGGCAGCCCCTACCGGCGACGACGACTGGGGAGAGAGAATGGGGAGGGTTCTCGCGGTGGTGGGAGGGGAGATGGCACGCCACCGCCAGGGGGGCGAGGGACGCACGAGGGAGAGGCAAGCATACAAACTAGCGTTCTTAATCAAATTTGGGCGCCAACTAAGGAAGCTTTGACTTTTGACAAAATTATATCCTGTGTATTCCGGGATAGAAAAATCAGTTTATAAAATGACTGATCTACTAATAATGAATAGGCTGAACACGGGTGCATATGCACCCGCTTTTTAGAAAAATGCATTAAACCCCTTTTAAAATGTAAAAAAAATCTGAAACAAAATTCCATGCATAGGTATCACAAAAACATGTGCCCAGTACATGATTTCTTGTTCAAATTTCTTTTCACTTTGCCCGCGCAAAAAAGAGAAATTTTCGGTGCTAGAAACATACATATTGAGAAATATTTTTTGTGTTTTTTTTTACACAAGCCAAATAAAAAGTCATTTCTCCATGGAACTTTGTAGGCACACACAGTCGGATTTTTTAACATTTAGAAAAGGTTTTTTGAAAACAGGGCATATGCGCCCGTGTTCAAATGCCTATTTTCCCCAGTCTTCTAGATTTTCAACAGTTTTCTTCCCTCCTACATTCTATGTTCAAAATACTAAACCGGTGAAGTAGGGAACTTACATGCACAATGAAATTTTCCAAGAAAGGGGCAGCGTCCAGAAATGAAACAAGGCAGAGAAAACCATATTTCCTTGATGAAATGTGCATTTTCATCTCCAAGTGTTTGAGGGAACAAAACTTATTGGTTGGATCCCTCGCTGGAATAATCATCTGCATAGGAAATATAGTCAAGATAAAGTATTCAAGAGTTTGTCAAAAGAAGTAGTTCCCGCCCACCAACCTGGGTATGTCCATCTAGATACAATGTCTCAAGATTAGGCATAATAGGGGCAAGTTCAGAAAAAGCATAATCTACAGCATCCCCTGAAGTCAACTCAAAGCGTGCATCCTTCACCAGTGATGCCTCACATTCAATATTAATCTTTGACTGTCCACAGTAGTTAAAGGTGACCAGATTTTGAGCACGGATATCCAGTGTATTTAGCCGGAAATGCCTAATATCAAGGTGGATTAGCTTGCAGAGCATCTCCGAGATCTTCAAATGATCTATTTGCAGGCAATCACTTAACTTCAACTGTTCTAGTAAAAAGGTACAACTCAACAAGCTTTCTAGATCTTCTCGAGTTATATGTACAGCATGGTTTTTGAGTCGCCGACTAATCGCCAAGTCGTTTTTCAAAAACGGCGGCGACTCGCGACTATACAGCGATTTTAGTCGACTATACACTGAGTCGGAGGGCTGGCGACTTGGTTGCGACTCGCGACTCAAAAACCATGTGTACAAGGCTCAAATCAATTGTCCTCAGGTTTCTTAAGCCATGGAATGTTGTTGGCTGCCTCAAATAGCAATAGCAAAGCTTGAGATGCTCTACACAGGTAGGTTGTGGAGCTGCAAAATTCGAAGACGGGAAACTGTACTGGATATAACTATGGTGAATGAACCTCCCTGGAAACAGATCAAGCATAAGTTCTTTGGCACCTGAACTTACTGCAAAGTATATCCAACGGTCCAGATAATTGGCGTACTTGTGATTGTTGAGGTTGTGCTTGATAACGAATGACTCCACCCCTGTTCCAGCGTGATTCCGTACGATGCTGTTAACGCACCTGACAAACTTTGCCCTCCTCCTTTCTTTGTGCATCCGTTTGTTCATACCCAATACCTTTGTAGTGAACTGTAATTTAGGGTAGAATCTCCAAGCACGTAGCAAGTTTTGAGCTAAGACACCAGTACGCAGAGCATCTCTCAGCGGCAACAACTGAAGTATCGTGAACAGAACATTCTGTACACCAACAAGCAAATAATATAAGTACTCACTTTGATTGGAAAAGGAAACAAGCTCATGCCGAGCCATTTGCTATGATAAAACTGGATACATATCATTAGTATTTTACCTCAGGAATACTGTCGAATTGAGGTTTCCGTTTTGGGGCCAGATTTTCTGCTCTTCGGCATGACTTCATTGGCTTAGCTATTAGACTGACGAATTGATCTGCAGTTGACCACAAGTTAGTCGAAGCATTAAAAAAGTGACAATTTTTGTGGGGGGTGGGACGGAATTGGGGTTGCTTATTTGGTCCTCTAATCCTGGAACAGATTCATGGTGTAGAAGCATGGCATTATGTTACAAGAGATTGACTGTAAAAAAATGTTACCAAGAGATCAATTCTTTGTCGGAGCTTGCGTCAGGTGATTTCCAGGCCGTGTGGAGTGATGGTTAGAAAGGGCAGCTCCACTCCAGTAAACGCGGCGAGGAAAGTTACGTGGCTGCCGGCCGGTCCGGAAAGGCTAGACTGCTAGGGCGTGCGGCGGCGGAACACGGGTGGCAGGATCCGGCTTAAAAGGGGAGGTCGCCGGGGCGGAGACGGTCACCTCGAACTCGATCGATGCCCGGCTGCTACCCCTAACCGCCTTGGGGCTTTGGCTCCTGGATGTGTCTGCTACTCTGATGTCGGTCGATCCCGGCCCAACAGGTAGTTTGTGGGCTGAATTTATTTTTTAATCTCCACTGTTATTAAATAAGCAAACTTTTCTTTGCTACAGCCACCCAAAAAAACACCCAGATCTACTTCCATCTAATAATCAGCCCCAATAGAAGACATCCAACGGTTCAAATTTATCCAATATAGTCCGGTGTGCATGTAGCAATTTCCTCTGGTGGAACATTTTGGAGTAGACGAAACATCCCAGGAAAAAAGAGGAAAAAGAAACACACGAACCTGGACACGCTTTAGGAAGGAAACAAAATTAAAGGGCTATACTAATCATGCACGAACCTGGACGCACCCAAATAGGCTACAATCACGGGAACTAATCAATCCCTAGAGACCACGACTAGGATTTGCTTTCAATCACCTCAGCAAGACCCTACCGCTCCCTACCATGCCTCACCGGAGCTGCACTTCACATTGCCGCCACCGCCTCCATTGGCGTTGCCTCTCCTGCTCCAGCGCCGGCACACGCCGCCGGACACACTGTCATATGAGCGCCGGCACGCGCCGCTGGACACACTGTCATACCCTGCACAACCGGCGATCTCGACGCGTCGCCTTCTCAAGAAAATAGCCTGGTATGTATGACTGACATGTACCATTTGTGGTAACTGAAAATTGTCCAGGAGGCCCTAGCATATAAAAAGAAAAGCAAGTGATGCTCAATCAGATGTTTATCAACAGAAAAGCCTCAATCAGATGCTATGGTTTAGGGCAATCATTACGGAATAACGACTTACATAATGTGTACATGAATCATGATGACTCTTACGGTCTAACATAATACAGGGTATATAATGTTTGTCTAATTTCACAGGTGACATGGCTATACCCTCCGGGTACCCCCACTATGACGTATAATGAAGATGAGGCCCAACGGGTGGCCCAGCGAAGCCCAAGAAGCTGCTAAAGCAGCTAACTTGATGGACAAGATAAGGACTTCTATTCGTACTCTACTAGGACTCATGTAAAAACCCCCTTGCTGCATATATAAAGACAGCGAGGGGTAGACAAAAAAAAAGGCCATACACAATAGATAATAGACAACGGCTCATCTAGAGCCCTAGCCACCACCATCGCCATTACGACCACCATGTAATCATCATCAATACCAGATCAGACAAGCAGGAGTAGGTCTTTACCTCACAATGAGGGGCCGAACCTGTGTAAACTCTTTGCTTGTCAGTCATCCGAAACCACCAGCCGCCTACTTCTCTCTTCATACGAAACCCTAGTTATCTAACCGAGGGATTTGCCGGGTTTACACCCGTCAAGAGGAAACCTAATACAGGGTGTATGTAATGTTTGTGTGATTTCACAGGAAGGTCTATTGGTATGGCATCTTCCGAACCGAATGGTGCGCGCACCCCATTCCAAGATATAACCATCAGTAAGTCGGGTGCGCGCACTCCGCTCCAAGATATAAGCAACAATCGTTCCTTAGGTAAGTACATCATCATGACACTTCATTAAATATTCTAAATGGATGATGGATTTCATAGGTTCAGTGCAAAACAGTTCAATAGCTAAGACAGTGCCAGATTAAGTGTTCTTCTGATTGCAAAACATTAAACTCCATGTCAGTTTGAAAATGAACCAAATAATATGCTTTAGGTCACAAATCATACACGTTTTCTTGTTCTTTTCTTTTGAAAGCTTAGGCATATAGATACTGAGACACATACATTTAACTTCTCATGAAGGTATAATCAGTTAATCACACCCTATGCTGTTTGCCACACTTCAAAACTCACACGGTTATCATTGATGGTTTATGAAATAACCACAGAAACCTAAGTCTAACAAAATATCACAAGAGTGAACTTGGTGTAAAAATAAATGTACAAATTGGGAAACTTAGAAAAGAACTTCTCTGTAACAATGTTGAAGGGCTTAAGCAGTGGATGTGCAAACTAAAATTGAAAAAGTAGTTAGTCTGAACCAATACGAGTACACCCACTGAGATATACTACGTGCAAAACCCAGAATGTGATATTCATGGAATGAATTGCCAGCGCCAACGTGCCATGAGCATGAGAAAAATAAAAACAGCATGTCATATGTTTCAAAACACATTGCATGCGGCATGTATGGTTCGGGATTTTCCTTGCAAACTCCGATAGGCCATGGCATTTCAAAAATATGGGAGTTCACAAGTTCACATCACAGCACTTCCGAATGAAGTATGTTGGCGCAGTAAAGTAAGAAACTAAAACGAACCTGAATCCAGAAGAAAACATGGTTGGTATGGTTGATAACTGATATGAATTGACACCCTTGGCACTGCTATTTTGAGGATATAAGCAACACACACTACTTGGGTGGTGGGGAAGATCATAACCCAGACACTCAATTTTGCTAGAGTTGCTGAAATGGTGAACTATGTGATGTATTGTAGATCCTACAGACCTAAGAAGGCAGAGGGATAGAGAGTGGTATTCAGAAAAAAAGAATGAGCTTAATAAGAACTGGCGTGAAGCCTACATACATAAAAAGGATGCCGATGATCATCTTCGTCATAATATGGCCCACTTCTTTTGCAATATATATAATATGACGTCTTCTTCTTTTCAGACCATAATGAGACATTAGAGCGACCTGGCCAAAGGAAGAGTGTATTAAAAGCATACCGTGGACAGCACCTCCTAACTCTGAGCAATCTATTTTACGTGTTTTTTGAATGCCCCCCTTAATAATCGAATTAAAAATGAAATCTCTCCGGAAAAGAATAAAATACGCATATGCACGTACCAACTGAGAATAGATGACCTCAAGTTAAAGGTGCGTTTCACAAGCAGATCAAGCCCCCCTCATGCTTAACCTACATCGATAGCAAACCATCACAAATGAACAGTGTGCTTACATATAAGATGGAAGCAACAATATCAACTTAATTTCTATGTGCATGTTTATCTCTCGATTGTGTGAGTCCAGATAATAACAAAAATATAAGTACTTCAGAACTCACCAAACTACTCAGCATTAAGCAAGACCTGGATATTTTGTGTACAGTAATCTCCATATATAATCATCACCAGGACGCCTTGGCACAAAGCTTGCACGCTTGAGCATTGCACTGTGCATCGTGAGGAATATAATAAATATTTCAAATGAGAAAGGTTGGGTTTGTTGCCATGGGGAATGTCTGAATGTTTCAATTGTGCCTTTTCAATTGCTTATAGTTAGTACTCAAATCCATCAGTACATATATGTACCCAGAGGTTTAAAAAAATGTAATCTGTATTGAATATTAGAAAGCAAGAGCAAGAGATTTTCCAAAACGGGGAGGTCAAACAGATTCACTATTTTTCAACGCAATAAATAGCCGCTGCAACCTATCTACAATCCAAGTTGCAACTAAATACAAAAGAGATGTGTGCAGTGCTAGCTAAAAAAGTACTTGTGGACGCTTCTATAAGAAATAACATAGATAAGAAGCTTCAGCAAAAACATAAAACACACAATATTCTCCATAATATTGTTTTAGAAGTATATAGTATTAGAATCTGCATGACTGAATGAATACAACCAATCAGTGTGATCTATTTGTAAGCCAGTCCAACTGTCCAAGAGAGTGGAGAAGAAAAACTAAGTCCAAGAACATGTAACCAACTCATTTCTACAATATTCGAATCTGTATGACTGAATGAATAAAATTAACATTTAGGCTCTACTGATCAATCTGTATCGACTTAGCATATAAATGAATCTATTCAAGACATAGTCATTCTCTTTTTGATAGTTCAGGAGGGTTTTGGTCAAGGGACAGAAAGATGCATGTAGTAAAATATATATAAATGCTTAAATATGTAAGAATGCTCAGCGCAACACGTTATTACCTATGAAGCAACACTCAGGTCTGTACATTTCACAACCATGCTATTAACATAACATCTTCTACAAGGATCATTGGGCTGCCTTTCTCAGTACGGTTAGCAGGCATAGATGGAAGGACACTCTTCATTTCTTCAATAAGCAATGAGGTAAATATTTGTTCAAGTTCGGCAATGATAAGATAAGAAAGTTAAACCAAACAAGATTCAGATGGGTTATAACATATTGGTAGGGATACATATTTTGTATAACAATTGACCAACGAAAGCTAATAGTTTTATAAGTTTCATAACCATTTCTCAGTTTTCTTAGGAGGTTAGATAGTTCAGTGTTTACTAATAGTAGTAGTAAACACTGGGCAGTGAACCAATTGTAATCAGCTAGGTACAGTAGATGAAACAACAAATCTCAGCTTCACGCTGTTAGTAACTGAATTAAAATTTCCAGATCGAAGTAAAGCAAAGGGATTTTTACGCAATTGAGGAACTCAAACAATCCAATACCTTCATCAGTCCAGTTTCCCCAAACAAAATTGAAATGGCCAAACAAAATTGATAATGGTTGGTTAAACTTCTGTTCTCTCCAAGATCTGAACTAAGAGCAACAAATTCTAGCTGACTTTATTTCGAAAAATTCCCTCATTGTAATCTAGGAAAAAAATGACTTAATATCAGAAATGCACCCCTACCGGACAGGTTCAGCACATCAGGTCAAAAGCTCTCCTGGGAAGTCCCCTGCACAGCTTTCATCTGGGCTTGCCTGCGGTTGATGAGGGGTCGCCTAGCTCCTGCTCCTCTCCGAGGAGCCTGCGGGGGGGGGGGGGGGGGGGGGGGGGGGGGGGGCGGAGCTGCGGTGAGTTCTTTCCTGAACTGGACTAGCTGAAGAGGAGTTGAAGCAGAGAGGGCACAACGTCGTCGGGGAGGGTAGGAGGCAGGGGAAGGTCTTGATGAGAGAGAGAGTGAGAGGTAGTGACCGAGTGAGGGGAGTGATCGAGTGAGGAAGGCAGGTGTAATTTTTAATTTTATTTTTCTTGGGCACCACTAATTTAGTGTTTTTATTTACATAATATAGGGATCGACGGTCGTGCGTTGCACGGTATGAAGTTTTGTATATTATGTATGCAGTTATATGACAATGTTGTATAATAGTTAAGAAAGCTACTTTTCCTACTTGTATCAAGACAATGAGGTGATAAATAATATTTTATGTCTTGTAATAAGAAATTAGTGATCACGGGATGGATCTTTATGAAATTATAAATAGTGAATAATGCTATGTTATTTAGAATTTGCCTTTTAAACTAATCCTTAGTTGAATTGTAATATTTATTTATGCAAATATAACTATCATTTTGGTGTGTGTATTGTATGTTGTTCACATAATTTTATCGGATTTAGTTATGAAATTTATTGCTTTCGTAAAAAAACTGACTAAACTAAAAATGAGTTTTATATTTTAAAGACGTGCATTGCACGTGCACGACTACTAGTCTGTTACGAACATACAAAACGGGGTTAGACAAACGGGAAACCGTAAATGGAGCCATGAATGATTCATGGATTAGATTAGTGGATCAACCGTCTCTCTAACAAATATGCAAACTTCGTGAATTTAAAACAGTTCCACTTCATTTTATACTGATAGACATTCATAACAAAAAAACATGATATCATTAACTAGAATGAGAACTGCAATGTTAAAAATGTGCCCCATGTCAGCATGGTTTTGCTAACTCCCAACTCATAATTTGTCAAGCACATAACTTACATATTATTTCTCAAAATGATTTAAGTTTTAGTTATGCTAAAAATAAATAATTGTGCCATCAAGTTCATGGAAATTTACTAACTAATTTTTCCATAGCAAACATAATCATAAACATTTTAATTTAGAATCTAGATAAAACATTAAAACATGAGAAACATATTTGGAATAGAAATAATGCTAATAGGTAGATATGGACACTCTGAAACAACTTGGTTCAAAGGGAGTTGGATGCACAAGTTTAAACTTGTTGAAATAATTTTTGGGCTAGCAAGAGGGATAAAATTGACCATCTACATACATGCATAAGTGTCCATAGTGCTAATCATTCTGTATTAAACAAAGTAATCTTAAAATAAACCATCCAAACATGAGAATTATAAGATAGCACTAAATAAGACACATGTAAGTTGCTAATCATCAAAGCATACGAAGCATCAACTATATGTATCATTTTTAATCAACTTTAATATCCTTCCCAATTTCTTTTATAGAATCCAACTTAAATTATTTCTACATAAAATATATATTGATATTGGTCTTGGCAACATGAACAAAATGAAAACTTAACATAAAAGAAGTAAGATACAGCCGCTCCAAGTTTATGTGATAGTATTATGCTGCTCGAAAAACAGAGAGTGGAGGTGTTCAAACAGAGAGTTTTATTGGTCCAGTGGGGTGCCTTGGACATCCCCAACCTTATGGTATTCACCATACTTGGATAGCTCTTGGTGCAGATCCTCTAATCCTTGTGAAAAAACTTCAACACAAAACATTCTCCCGTACTTTTCCGTGGAGTGACATTAGTAGGTTCAAAAGATGTAATGATTGCTGCTGGAAATTCCTAAACACAAGTTTATTTAAAATGTCCAGTAGGTATATAATGTTGCATACTTCCTTAAAAACTTAAATGAATAAAAAAGAATCAACTTAAAAGCTCAAATGATGCATTAAACAATATGGGACAAAATTTGTCAAGAAAAATAGCAACATCAAAACGTGATTAATTACCCTACTTAAACATGTCCAAAAATCACAAAAAACATTTGAGCATACAGAGGATGAAAAGTTGTAAGTTCAGTTAAAATATGGGATCATTTGGAGTTACAGTAAAAATATGAAAAATCGTACGGTGCACACAACTTTGCAGGAACGTGTAACTCCATAAATAAGTTTCAACTTATAAAATCCAAAAGCGGGTAAAACTTGGTACTTTATTCAAAACTCCAAAACTAAAACTAGAAGAAGACCCTCATACTACAGAAAGAGCACAGAAATAAAACCAAAAGTAAAAATAACCGGGTTGCCTCCTGTAAAGCGTTTTCTTTATAGTCATATAGTTAGGCATACTTACTTGTTATCAAGATTGTTGGAGCTTATGAGGTAGATTGGACATCCCCAATCTTAAATTCTTGTACTCCTTTGATATATGTGGGGTGCGCTCAGGGTTAGCATCCCCAATCTTGAGCATTTGTCCCTCTTAATCTTCATTCATCACACTCAACTCTTTCACTTGAAAACTCTTTCCACATAAAACTTGATTAGAGTGGTTAGTGCCTCCATAAATTAAATCCACATAGTTAAAGCAAAGACATGTCATGAAGTTGATCATAAGTTTTATCTACTATTACTACGGTTTTGTATTACTCTTTGATGAAAAGGAATCACACAAGACAAAAGTAACGAGACTAATGCAAAATAGAGGCACTTATGTTGCTGGAATCCGTAAAGAGCAAATTTTCAGAGGCACTTATGTTGCTCAAATCAGAAAACTTTGAACTAATGCAGTGTGGATACATAACTGAATATTGCTCACGTAAAATTGATGACTGATGCTCACTGGTGTGAGGAGTTGGAAAACCCCAAGAGGAAGGTGTGATGAGCGTAGTAGCAAGTTTCCCTCAGTTATGAAACCAAGGTTATCGAACCAGTAGGAGATGAAGAACACAACGAAGGTCTCCCCGGCGCCAGAAAAGTGCTTGCGCGAGGTTGACGAGGGAGGTGGAATCTGCACAACACAATCAAGAAACTTTGCTCCAACTCAACAGTGAGGTTGTCAATCTAACCGGCTTGCTGTAACAAGGATTAAACGTATGGTGTGGAGGATGATGTTTGCAGAGAATGAAAGAAAGCAGTTTGCAGTTGGTTGTATTATCAGTTTAAGAAAAGGACCGGTGTTGGGGGGATCATAACCCGGTAGGCCCACCGACCTAGAAGGCAAGCCGGCCTGGTATGAACCTGGGCCGGGTCATGCGAGGATGTATGGGCCGGGTCACACGTGAGCCGATGTGCCATGTGAGTCTTGGCCCGCAAGTCAAGTCGGATCTAGAAGACTAGAGACCAAGTACAAGACGGAGTCCCGATAAGGAAGATGAAGACTTAGAGGACTTAGAGGACTTAGAGTAGAGTCCGGGTACGATTGTAACCCGGATCCCGCTTGTACGACCAGCGAGACCCACCGCCTATATAAGGGGGTCTCCTGGTTCCCAGAAGACCAAGCTTTACCAGATCGCAAGTACCACAATTGTAATCTCGAGACCCGGAAGACAAGGCGCCGAGTCCTCGAAACCTATATCAATAAAGCAGCAGCAGGAAGTAGGTCTTTACCTCAAGACGAGGGGCCGAACCTGGGTAAACCCTTGTTTCCCCACGCCGTGCTAAACAAGCTCCCGATGTCAGAAGTCGCCAGGTCCCCACACTCAAGTTTCCACCCGGAAACATCTGCCGTGACAATCCCACGACAGTTGGCGCCCACCGTGGGGCCTGCGGCCAAGAACATCATGATTTGTGGAGAAGCGCGGCGCGGTATGGAAAACCTAGCTATCGGCCATGTCTACACGCTTCCTGGAGGGGAGCGGATCGTGGATGACTTTGGTTGGAAGGAAGAAGCAGATCAGCTGGAAACCGGGTCTATGATCATCTTTGGTCAGATCAACGTTTTCGTCGGCGTGATCCAAACCACAGGAGCCGGCTCAGATCAGTATGAGCTGGAGTACGAGTCAGAATCCGGATCGGCTACCATGGCTCAGACGGATGGAGAGGAATCTGTTGGATCGCCAGAGTGCGAAGTCATGTCTATTCAGGAAGAGGCGGCAATTCAAGCACTGCAGGATTCCGTTGAAACACCAACAAACGTGTCGGATTTGGACACAGATACCGAGTCAATTCTGCCACTGTTTGAAGATCGGTGGGGATTTGGAGTCGAGGAGGAAGATCACCCGGTGTCCCCGGGGCCCGCGCGTCACATGACGGTTCACGTAGTAACAGCGGCTCAGCAGACCGACGGGATGGAAGCATCCGTAAGTGACGAGACAAGTGCAGAAAGAACCGCCCAACAAGACCGACAAATCTGGGAGAGGACCAACCTTGGCATGCCACCAGCGGCATACCCTCCGCCCAACCCCAGTACTGGGCCGGTTTTACCGACTCTTGGCGCAGTAGCGCCGGTGCACACACCAGCGCCCGGGACGGCATTCACAAACCCGATTATGACGGCGGCGAACGATCAGACGAGAGCCGGCGTATCAGGGAACCCGACACAGAACTTGGGTGAAGTAACAAATACCAACTCGGCCATGCAAAGGGAATTGGAAGATCTAAAGCGAGCCATGGCCAGGGCGAACCAAGAGCGCGCGGATGAAGCCCGGCGCATAGCGGAAAAGGAACGATCTTTGGCCCAGCAGGAGAAGAGGCTGCAAGACGAAAGAAACGCCCTCCAGAGGAGAAGGGACGAATTAACCGCGGTACAGAGTAGAAGGCGCGGAAGCCGGCTACCTTTGCCGACTGGAGTCAACACCATAGTACCTCAAGTCCTGGAGTATCAGACGACGCCAGCCAATGCGCCCATAGCGGCGGCTAACCCGGTGAGGGGAGCCGGCGCGCCGCAGGTCGAGTTACGAGGAGCGGGAAGTCCGGCGGGAGGAGCCAGAGAAGCAGCCACAGAACAACTACCTCCGCCACCCCCCAGGTTTACTACTCCCCCGGGTCATTACAATAATCCGGTTGACAATGTTTTTGCAGCTGCACATGCCCTACAGCAGATCCCGTTCGACAACTCGCCAGCCGGCATCGAAGCCCGGAGGGCCGTTGACTTGTTACGCACCGCAGTGGTCCAACAGAACAATAATCCGCGTGGATCGCAAGCATTCAATTCAGAGCCGCAAAGGAGTCGTACCAGAAGCCGGCAAGGAGAGCCGGTAGTAGCAAGATCTATCCAGAACCGGCTTGGGCCGGTGAACCAGCAAGTCCCGCAACAAAATCAACAAGCAATCCAGCCGCCACAGCCGGCCGTATCCGCGGCACAGTCAATAGTCAATAGCTCAAGAGCAAGACGCGCAGCCGCGGCGGTAGCACCACTGGCAGCCGGAGCCGGAGCAGCTGGAGCACCAGGAGTCGGAGTAGTGACCCCCGCCAGGCCAGCTGCATCTTCGCCTGCGCCGGGTCACGCAGGGGGCTCGTCTTCAAACTTGACGGGACCAAAGTGTCTGTCAGATGCTATCAGAGCGGAGCCGTTTCCAGAAAAATTCAAAGAGCCAACCAAAGTGTGCAATTACGAGCCAAGCATGAATCCCAAGACATGGTTGAGTAGTTATGGCATGGCCATGGACATGAAGAATGCGTCACCGAATCTCTGCGCACGTTACATGTATCTTATGTTACCAGAAGGAGCACCCAAAATTTGGCTAGACCGACTTCCACCGCGCAGTATCAATTCGTGGGAGGAGCTAAAAGCGGCGTTCATCAAGAACTTCGCGGGAACTTGCAAGAAGCAGTACACCGAGGCGGACCTGGATCGATGTGTCATGAGAAAAACCGAGTCAGCCAGACAATGGATGGGCCGGGTTACAGAAATCTTACAATCATCCCTCAACATCTCGGCACACACAGCTATATCGTACATGGAGAAAAACTGTGGCTTTGAGCCGCTGACGCACAAGCTCGGACGTATGAGGGAAGACCCGGCTTGCAGGGATATCTCAATAGGAGAGGTTGTAACAACGGCAAACAAGTATGCAGCCACGGATAAAAAGCCGGGTGAGACAGAGGAACAACAGAGAAATAACCGGGCCAGTGGAGGCCGTAACCCGAACCCAAGTCAGAACAATGGCAATCAGAACGGGAATAACAAGCGTCCTTATGAGGGTGGAAATTCAGAGTTCGTAGGCACAACCCAGACGACGGGTTACAGGGGACCAAGACCCGGTGGCAATTTTAGAGGAGGGCCTCCGAGAAATCCGAACTTCAGTGAGATGTACAGCATGCCATGCCCAAAACACAGCAAGAACGGGAGGCCATCAAATCACTCGTTGGCTCAGTGCGCGGACATCAGAGCCTGGATGAGACATGAGCAGGAAGGCCAGAGGAGTCAGGGGAACTTCGGAGGTAGCGGCAGTTTCAATGGAAACAACGGCAACTCGATGGGACCCGGACAAGGGGCTGGGCCCAACGGGCCGCCAAATAATAACGCCGGGTCTAGTCAGCAACAGAATCAAGTCACAACCGGGTATCAGCAGAACCCGAAAGAGCTTCATAGTCAAGGACAATATCACGTCTTCACCACAAGCACGTCCAGAAGGGACAGAAAGTTAAAAGCAAGAGCCGTAAATGCGGTAGCATCAGCCGTTCCGAGATTCTTGAAGTGGTCGGAACAAACTATAACTTGGAGTAGGGAAGATCACCCGCCAGCAGTAGAACATCCGGGTCTCCTGGCTCTCGTCGTGGCACCACAGGTGGACGGTTTCTCCTTGAATAAAGTTTTGATGGATGGAGGCAGCAGCATCAATATCCTATATCTCGATACATTCAGAAGGATGGGCCTAACCCAAGATCGCCTTAACCCAACCTCGACAATCTTCCATGGCATAGTTCCAGGGAAATCGGCACATCCCATTGGCCAGATCAGCCTAGAGGTGGCATTCGGAGTAAGCAAGGAGCAATTCAGGTCGGAGTTCCTGATGTTTGAGGTTGTTGATTTAAAAAGTCCGTATCATGCTCTATTCGGGAGGCCGGCTTACGCCAAGTTCATGGCTCGGCCCTGTTACGTGTACCTCAAACTAAAGATGCCAGGACCTCAGGGTATAATCACAGTGGAAGGAAGCAAGACTATGGCTGCAGAGTGTGACAACGGGGACGCTATCATGGCAGAGCAGGCTTGCTCAGAGGAAGAGCTCAAGTACTACAAGTCTCAAGTAGACCCGACAGATAAACGTGTGCTGGAAAAGCCGGCTCACGAGGAAGAGAAGAAAAAATTCAAGTCGGCTCAAGACACAAAGATGGTTGATTTCGAAGAAGGGGACTCCTCCAAGCAGTTCTCGGTGGGGACCCACTTGGACCCGAAATAGGAAAGCGAGCTCATCAAGTTCATCCGTGAGAATCGGGACATCTTTGCATGGTCTCCTTCAGACATGCCGGGTGTTTCGAGTGAACTTGCTGAGCACAGCCTACATGTTGATCCAAAGGCAAAGCCGGTAAAGCAGGGATTACGTCGCCTCAACGCAGAGAGGAAAAAGATCGTCGGAGAAGAGATAGCTCGTTTGCTCGCAGCCGGGCTTATCATGGAAGTCTACCATCCCAAGTGGCTGGCTAACCCGGTCCTAGTCCTGAAGAAGAACGGAGAGTGGCGCATGTGCATTGACTACACCAGCTTGAACAAGGTCTGCCCGAAAGACCCCTTTGCATTGCCTCGTATAGATCAGATCATCGATGCCACAGCCGGTAGCGAGTTGTTGTGTTTCCTGGATGCATATTCCGGGTATCATCAGATCAAGCTCAATGCGGACGACCAGGAGAAGACCTCGTTCATCACCCCTTCGGTGCTTTTTGCTACAAAACTATGACTTTTGGCCTCAAGAATGCAGGTGCCACTTATCAAAGGTGCATCCAGAATTGTTTCCAGAATCAAATCGGTCGCAACGTGCACGCCTATGTCGACGATGTCGTAATCAAGTCACAGAAAGCCGGGTCACTCCTGGATGACCTAAAAGAGACCTTCGTTAACCTGCGCAAGTATCGGATGAAGTTAAACCCGACCAAGTGCGTGTTTGGAGTTCCGGCTGGCATGTTGCTGGGTTTCATAGTTTCAGAGAGAGGGATAGAAGCTAACCCGGCTAAAATTAAGGCCATCATGAACCTTAAGAAGCCGGAGTGTGTCAATGACGTCCAGAAGCTGACAGGGTGTGTCACAGCCCTGAGCCGGTTCATTGCAAGGATGGGAGAGAAAGCCCTTCCGCTGTATAAGCTGTTGAAGAAGTCAGACAAGTTTGTTTGGGGCCAGGAAGCAGACGACGCCTTTGAAGACCTAAAGAAGACATTGTCCACAGCTCCAGTACTAGCGGCTCCCACGAGCAAGGAGCCGATGTTATTGTACGTCTCTGCAAATTCCAGAGCCGCCAGCGCCGTGGTCGTGGTGGAGCGCAAGGAAGAAGGAAAGGAGTACCCAATTCAAAGGCCGGTCTACTATGTTAGCGAAGCTCTCACAGAATCCAAACAGAGGTACCCGCAGTGGCAGAAATTGGTCTACGGCGTGTTCATGGCAAGCCGGAAGATGCCACACTATTTTCAGGAACACCCCATCACCGTGGTGAGTTCTGCTCCCTTAGCAGAAATCATCAGAAACAGAGAAGCCACAGGCAGGATTGCAAAGTGGGCCATTGAGATGGGGCCTTATCATATCAACTACGAGCCAAGGACAGCAATCAAGTCACAGGCCTTGGTGGATTTCGTCAATGATTGGACAGAGTTCGACCCCCTACCACCGCCTCCGAGCGCCAAACATTGGATTATGCACTTCGACGGGTCAAAGCAGTTGGAAGGATCGGGAGCCGGCGTCGTACTAACTTCGCCAAAAGGAGACAAGTTGAGTTACGTCCTGCAGATACATTTCGAACCATGCACCAATAATGTCGCAGAGTACGAGGCCCTGTTACACGGTTTAAAAGTCGCCAGAGAGATGAACATCAAAAGAATCATGTGCTATGGAGACTCCGACCTCGTTGCTCAGCAAGTTTCAGGAACCTGGGATAGAAAAGACGCCAACATGGCGGCTTACAGGAGAGAAGTAGACCGTGTTGCCGGCTTCTTCTCCGGCTACCAAGTTGACCACATCGACAGACGAAAGAATGAGGCGGCTGGCGCCTTATCAAGACTCGGTTCTAGCAGAGAGCCGGTGCCTCCAAACGTATTCCTTGCCGAGTTACATCATCCCTCGGTCAAGCTGCCAACAGAAGAAGAGTTAGCAAACCCTGATGACCCGGAATCACAGCTAGTCGCGACCGTGCATCAAACACCGTCCTGGACAGAGCCGTATCTGGCTTACCTACAGAGAGAAGAGTTACCACAAGACGAAGTACTGGCACGACAGATTGTGCGCCGGGCTAAGGGATACGTCATCATTAATGGCGAGTTGCACAAGAGGAGCACGTCGGGAGTATTCTTGCGATGTGTTTCACCAGAGGAAGGCCGGAAAATTCTCCAGGAGATCCATGCAGGGGATTGCGGACATCACGCGTCCACAAGATCGATGGTTGCCAAAGCATACAGGCACGGATTCTTTTGGCTTACGGCTCTGGCCGACGCAGAAAACATAGCCCGGGTTTGCGATGGTTGCCAGCGATATGCAAGGCATATCCATATTCCGGCTCAAGACTTGAAGACCATCCCAATAACATGGCCCTTTGCAGTTTGGGGCATGGATATGGTAGGGCCTTTCCAGACTTCACCCAATAAGAAGACTCACTTACTGGTTGCAGTGGACAAATTCACGAAGTGGGTGGAGGTTCAAGCCGTCAATAGTTGCACAGCAGCAACAGCAGTCAAGTTCTTGAAGAAAATCATATATCGTTTCGGGTATCCTCATAGCATCATCACGGATAATGGGACAAATTTTTCACTTGGAGAGATGCATATATTTTGCAAAGAGAACGGCATCCGGCTCGACCTCGCTTCAGTTTCACACCCTCAGTCGAACGGCCAAGTAGAGAGGACAAACCAGGAGCTGCTAAGAGGCATCAAGCCAAGACTCCGGGTCCCATTAATCAGAGCTGCCGGGTGCTGGGAAGAAGAGCTGCCATCAGTCGTCTGGAGTATAAACACAACCCCAAATAGATCAACAGACTTCACTCCTTTCTTCATGGTCTACGGGGCAGAAGCCGTATTACCCAGCGACATTATCCATGATTCTCCGAGAGTGGCAAACTATGTCGAAACAGAGAACGAGCAAGCCCGGCAAAATTCAGTTGACATGCTTGAGGAGGCAAGAGAGCTAGTCCTGGAAAGATCAGCCATATACCAGCAAGACCTGAGGCGTTATCACAGCCGCCGGGTTAAATCAAGAACTTTCCAGGAAGGAGACTTAGTCCTAAGGCTGGCCCAGAACAAGACCGGCTTCCACAAGCTAACTCCCCCATGGGAAGGCCCCTTCGTGGTAAGCCGGAATTTGCACAACGGGTCTTATTACTTGGTGGATGCTAGAGAGCAAGCTACAAAGACAGGAAACAACACAGACCATACAAGGAACCCGTTGACAGAGAACGACAGGCCTTGGAATATAGCAGAACTTAGACCATACTACACTTAGGTTTTGTGAGCCCCCGGATAAGACGGGCTCCACCTTTTTGTATCTCTTTTGTTCAAAGGCAGCAGGTTTCAGACGCGCTCTTTTCCTTACCAGGGTACCTAAGGGGACTGGAAGGTTTTTAATGAGGCGGCTTGCTAGCTATGTACATATTATATAATCAATGAAATGAGGAAGGCACCTCTGAGAAGAAAAGAGTATCGTGTTTTCAGTTCCTTATTCTTTATATGATCAGGGTCCTGGGGGCTTACCAACTAAGAAAGTTGTAAGTTGCAAACTCATGACCCGGCAAAAAAGCCACAATTATTCTTGGTTTCTTGCCTGCTAGCTTGATGTTATTCTCACTTTATATATGACCAGATGCTAAAATCCGGCTTTCAATCTAGCTATGAAACCCATGGGGACTTAGCAGACCCTGATTGCGCGGGAGTTTTATGCACAGAGAGTCAAGAGAAAGCCGGCTATGCAGAGAGCTAAAGAAACCAAAAGGGTCATCTAAACCAACAATGACTTGCACAAATCTGCAAAAGATGGTTTGTTATAAACAGAGTACTCAGAGGCACACGAAGGTGCACCAGAACAGGTATAGCCAATGGTAGTTTAAGCTAACCTATTACATGCCGTATAGGCCAAAATATTGTTGTTTGTAGGGCATCACAAGTACTATCAGATTACAAGCCGGGTTATACTGCCGGGCCAGTCTCAGCCGGAACGGCAGGGGTCTTGGGAGCCGGAACGTTGGAACTGGAAGAGCCGGACTTTTTCTTGGATGATTTCTTGGACAGTCCCTCGGCATCTTCCCAGCAAATCTGGAACAAGCTCGGCAATTGATCGTCTTCCCTAGCCGGCCCGCTCGAAGAACTCTTAGCCGGCTCATCACTAGGGGGAGGCGCCCGGTAGCTGGGGTCCATCCTTGTGACAGCCGGATCCTTCGGATACAGTTTTTTACCTTCAGCACTGAAAGAAGGCTGGAAGGAGCTCAGACTCATCTTATCGGTAAGAATGGTGCAGTGGTGCCGGATTGAATCGTCAATGGCTGCTAGGTCATCTTTGTTAAAGGGAGACCCGTCACTCTTCAATGAAGGCCACCCTCTGATAAGCACCGCTGTGTCCAGTGCCGGGTAATAAGATTTGGCCAAAGCAAGTACGCGCATAGCAGAGCGACGAGCGGAAGACCTCTTCCAAATCTCAATCCAGCTTGGCAGCACGTTCAGAGCTTCCAGGAACTTGAGTTGCGTAGTTGGGGGTTTTTCCCACCCATGACACGCCATCATTGCCTTTCTGGCGCCATAGTACAGCTGCTGCACGAGTGTGCAAACGGCTCTGAGTTTCGTCTCCGGCTCAAGGTTGCAAATGGGGCTCCAGCCGCCTGAGAGTTTGACAAAGGGATTAAAACGAACGTCCTGGAGAAAGAAAAGAAATGATAGCCGGCAATCAAAATACTTACCAAAGAGGGAAGTCACCATTTCAGTGACGAAGGCTGCAAGCTTGTCAAATTTAGTGTTAGAGGCTTTCAGATCCTCTTGCAGTTTTTCTCGCGCATCGGCCCAGGCGCTCTCATGCTCTTCAATTTCTTGACGAAGCCCGGCATTTTCTTCAGCGGCACGGTCAAGATTTTTCTCAAGTTCAGCAATCTTCTTTTCAAGCTCGGCACGTCGGCCGGCTTCAGTCTTTAGCTCTTCTTTCACAACCTGGAGGGCATGGTCGTGCTGTTCAGCTTGGTCCTGGAAAACTCAAACAAGTAAAGAGTCAACAAAGATTACGAGAAAGCAATCAACTACTCAAATTGTTATAAGTCCCAAGTTGCTGCCAGCAGAAACTTGGCACTTGGGGGCTACTCAATTTGAGTTCAGTAAAAGCGAATGGCCCAACAAGAAGACCCGGAACATTGCAAGCGATCATTCCGGCTCTTGGGGACTACTTATCAAAGTATTTTTGAGTACAAGAACAAAGAGACAAAATTCAAAGAAGTCCCGAGTCACTGCAGGCTTGTAACTCGGCACTTGGGGGTTAGGAAAGGAATACTCCCATACCTGGAACTTATCTTGGAGCTCGGCGATCACGCTGTCCTCTGCCTTCCGGTGCTCACTGATTCGCCGTCCAAACTCCCCAAAAAGGGAAGTAACATCCAAGTCCTTGTAAGACCGGAAGTCATAGCCGGGCATGGGGGCTTTGCCAGCAGAAGTTCTCGTTGATGCGGTATCCGGCTTGGCGGTCGTGGCAAGGCGAGAGCCAGCAGGCTTCTCCCCCTGCTTAGTTCCAGTAACCTCCACATCCGGAGAATCAACGTTCTGGTCACCCTGAGTGGAGAGAGATGCGTAGGGCGACGCCGGCTTCTCGGCGTCTTCCGCGCCATGAGCGGCAGATTTGTCGTCGGACTCAGGAGGGGTCAGGACAGTTGCAGGCGCAGCACGAGCTCTGAAAAAAGGAAACAAGTTAAGGAAAAAGAAACAAGTCAAGCATCTTAACAAAGTGAAAGAAAGGCAGGCTTACCCCTCGTTGATGGCAAAGTCTCCGAAGGGGTCCGAGCTTGAGTCTGAGGAATCTAAGAGAGACTGGGACTTAGCCTTCCGTTGAGTCCCGGCTAAAGGATAAAGAACTGAAGGGCGCCTTTGAAGATTCTTAACCCGGCGAGGAGGCGGGTTATTAGGAATACCTTCATTGAGAGGCTCGTCCGAGTCCGAAGATCGAAGCCGGCGGCGTTGGCGGCGGGCCTCAGATTGTTCTTGTAGACAGCAAGGATGTCAGCTTGTGTCAAAAGGAAAGGGCATGGATAAAAGGAGCGTTATGGTGATTACCTTTGCAGCATCCGACCTAAGTTTCCTTTTCGGAGCCGGAGGAGCCGGGTCTGAAGAAGGCAGGGTTGTATCTGAGAGATGTGATTCCTTATTAAGAGAAGGCTGGTTTCCCTGGAGATCGGCGTCTAATAACTTGAGGAAGGCCCGGGTGAGGAAGTCTAACTCACCTTCTTCTCCTTCATCTGCGCTAGCTTCAGGGCAGATGTCTTCATCGTCGGCGTTAGGCTCATCGCCATCCGACTCAACCTCCGTGTCGGGCGAAGCAGTCAGCGTAGCGGCCCACCAAGGGTCGTTGGCCTAGAAAAGAGACGAGTCAAAGTACAGCGAAGGCAGTATCAAAATATGGAAAGAAGTATGTAAGTACCGGCTTTGGCGGGTTTGAAGCGGAGAAAGGGGATAGGCCGTCCTGGGCAAGGTTATCCGGAGACTCGTTGACGATCTTCCGGATGGCCTTAATTAAGACGGCAGAGGTATGCCGTTTGTCGTTGAAGCGCATCGGGTCATCTAAAGACCCGGAGTATTGGCACATCAATCCCGGGCGGACGCCGAGTGGCATTATATGCCACTCCATCCAGCATTTGACGAGGTCGGCTCCGGTAAGGCCGTGCGCAAGAAGGGCACAAACCCGGCCTACCAAGGGTTCGATGGCTTTCCGATCTTCGGGGGAGGCGAAGCTGTTCATGTTCTCGTTCATTATCAGCCGTTCGACGCGGAAACCCGGAAGAGTTGGCTCATCTGGAGGAGTGGTGGCTTGGCAATAGAACCATGTCTTCTGCCAATCCTTGGGGTGTGAATGGGGCACGACACCCGGGAAAACAAGGTTTCGGCGACGCTGGATTGTGACCCCGCCGCAGGCGACCAAAGGGTCGTCGCTGTTCTCCCTTTGAGGCTTGCAGTAGTAGAACTCGAGGAAGAGCGGGAGACTCGGAGCTATGAAGAGGTATGCTTCGCACAGAACGACGAAGTGTGTGATGTTGAGCACCGAGTTGGGTGCAATGTCTTGAGGCCGGATCTTGAAGTACTCCAAGACCTGGCGGAAAAAAAGAGAACCCGGAGGGCGGAAACCCCGGGTGATGTGGTCGGCGAAGACGACAACTTCACCTTGGCCCGGCTGAGGCGAAGTCTCGTCCTCGTCTGGGGCACGCCAATGAATTTCTGATTGCGCGGGAAGCATGCCGAGCTCAGCCAGTTCTTCAAGCCGACTTTCACGGATGCAGGATTTCGTCCAGTTGCAGGTAACTTTGCGCTTGGCCTTTTCTGCGGCGGCTGTCATGGAAGACCCGGCGCCGGCTGTCTTCTTAGCCTTCTTTGGAGGACGCTGAGCGGCCGACTTACGACCCATGGCGAAGAATTAAGAAATCTGAGAAAATAAAAGGAAAAAAGAGTGAGCAAGAGGTTCAGGTCATTTTATCGGAGAAATCTCAAGGAGAGGGAACGATAGGGACCAAGAGAAACAGAGAGGAGAAAAAACAGTGCGCGGAAAAGCAGATCTGTGGAAGTTTTCAAAAATAGGAATAAAGGAAGGCTATCAAGAACTTGAAGAACAAAGCAAGTCTGGTCGAAGAAACAGTGGGAAGCAAAGGGAAAAACGAGGGAAGTAAAATGGTATGCCCCGAAACAGATCTAGTGGACCACGAAAAATCGAAAAGAATGGGGAGGATAAAAGAACGCGAAGAACGCCTCGGGTTCATCCGAAGAACACGAAGTAAGATCGGAAATGCGAGACGGGAAGAAATGATTACCGGTTGAAGGAGAGAGAAGATCGAGCTCGTGCGTGCGAGCGGAGTGGGCGGAGATGTCCTCCGACGGGATTTCGCCGACGGATTCCTCGGGAGGCCTTGTAGCTCGGGGAAGACGAAGCAGCTTGGGAAGGCAGTGCGTCGGGCTGAAGGTTGAAGATGAAGTGGAGAGCTCGGGGTGAAAGTGATTCACTTTTTACCCCGGGGCCCTATTTATAGCCGCTGGGGTTGACCTAGGGGTAAAAGCGGAAAGATAAAAAGATAATCATTATCTTGTGGGACAGAATCTGGCATGCAGGAGATATCCCTGGCGAGATCTTTGCTTCCTCGAGGTGGTTATTGTTTCCTCGATTTCCGCGAGGGGATATGCATTAAATATGTCGTTGACCGAGGAGGTTGACCGGCAGGGGAGAAAAAGATTAAAGAAAAAGAAGAAAGTCAAAGATCCAGAAAAATGAAAGTCAACAAGTGATGGCCGGGTTAGGAACGGACCGCCAGCAAGAGCCGGCCAAACCGACGCCCGTGTGCGCGCTTGTTTAATAAGTTGTTTATTGTTTTTCAGATGATAACCCGGACAAAAGGAACGACGACTTCCCCAAAGTTTGAGCCCAAGAGCATGAAGGTGAAGTGAGTCCATTCCAATGTCCAGGTTATCCTGGGGGCTACTGTTGGGGGGATCATAACCCGGTAGGCCCACCGACCTAGAAGGCAAGCCGGCCTGGTATGAACCTGGGCCGGGTCATGCGAGGATGTATGGGCCGGGTCACACGTGAGCCGATGTGCCATGTGAGTCTTGGCCCGCAAGTCAAGTCGGATCTAGAAGACTGGAGACCAAGTACAAGACGGAGTCCCGATAAGGAAGATGAAGACTTAGAGGACTTAGAGTAGAGTCCGGGTACGATTGTAACCCGGATCCCGCTTGTACGACCAGCGAGACCCACTGCCTATATAAGGGGGTCTCCTGGTTCCCAGAAGACCAAGCTTTACCAGATCGCAAGTACCACAATTGTAATCTCGAGACCCGGAAGCCAAGGCGCCGAGTCCTCGAAACCTATATCAATAAAGCAGCAGCAGGAAGTAGGTCTTTACCTCAAGACGAGGGGCCGAACCTGGGTAAACCCTTGTTTCCCCACGCCGTGCTAAACAAGCTCCCGATGTCAGAAGTCGCCAGGTCCCCACACTCAAGTTTCCACCCGGAAACATCTGCCGTGACAATCCCACGACAACCGGGGTCCACAGTTCACTAGTGATGTCTCTCCATAATAATAATAATAGCATACATGTGGGTAAACAAATTACAGCTGGGCAATTGACAGAATAAAGAGCTGCATAATGATGCATATACTAATGTCATGATGTCTAGTGTGAGATTCATTTGGGCATTACAACAATATACATAGACCGTTCCAACCGCATCTATGACTAATAATCCACCTTCCGGTTAGCGTCCGCACCCCTTTCAGTATTAAGTTGCAAGCAACAGATTATTGCATTAGGCAAAGTGTGTAATGTAAGTAATACAATTATCCTTAGACAAAGTACTATTGTTTTATCCCTAGTAGCAACAGTACATCTACAATCTTAGAGGTTGCTGTCACTCCCCCAGATTAAATAGAGACATGAACCCACTATCGAGCATAAATACCCCCTCTTGGAGTCACAAGCATCTACTTGGCCAGAGCATCTACTAGCAACGGAGAGCATGCAAGATCATAAACAACACACAACATGATATATTATGAAGCAAATGACATAGTATTCAATATCCATCGGATACCAGCAAACACAACATGTAGCATTACATAAAGATGATCTTGATCATGACAGGCAGCTCACAAGATCTAAACATGATGGCACAATAGGAGAAGACAACCATCTAGCTACTGTTATGGACCCGTAGTCCAAGGATGAACTACTCACGCATCAGTCCGGAGGCGGGCATGGTGATGTAGAGCCCTCCGGTGATGATTCCCCTCTCCGGCAGGGTGCCGGGAAGAGCTTCTGAACCCTCCCGAACTAGGGTTGACGATGGCGGCGGCTCCGTAATGTTTCGTGGAAAAGTGTTCGGGTCTTAGGTCTTGTATTGTCGGGGGGTATTTGTAGGCGAAAGGGCGAAGGCGGTGGAGGACCGAGGCCACGTCCTCAGGTGCTGGTGCGGCAGGGGGGGGGGGGGAGCCGCGCCCCCACCTGATGATGGCGCCTCGGTGCCCTTCTTCGTTTCCTCTTCGGACTTCTGGAACGTGTCGGGAAAAATAGGGACTTCGGCATAAAAATCATCCAATTCCGAGAATATTTCCTTAAGTGGTTTTAAACCAAAAACAACAGAAAACAGGGAACTGGCACTGTGGCATCTTGTTAATAGGTTAGTCCCAGAAAATGCATAAAACAACACAAAGTGTATATAAAACATGTAGCAATTGGTATAATATAAGCATGGAACATAAGAAATTATAGATACGTTTGAGACGTATCAATGACCCACAAGTATAGGGGGTGTATCGTAGTACTTTCGATAAATAAGAGTGTCGAACCCAACGAGGAGCAGAAGGTGCTGACAAGCAGTTTTGATGAGGATTTCACTGTAAACACTAGCAGACAAGTTTTTAGTAGTTTTTGATAATGCAGATAAATAAAGTGCAAGTAAATAGAGCACGGCAATAATAATTGCAGCGAGTGGCCCAATCCTTTTTAGAGCAAAGGACAAGCCGGTTTGTTTACTTACGATGACCAAACGTTCCTGAGGACACACGGGATTTATGTCAAGTGATTTCGCTTCATATGGATGATTAATCTTTAGTGTTTCGATAAGTGTTGTGTGGGTGAACCTATGCTAATGCACCACCCTTCCTAGGACTAATACATACTTGTGATTATACCCCTTGCAAACATCCGCAAATACAAGAAAGTAATTAAGATAAATCTAACCACAGCCTTAAACTCTGAGATCCTACCATCCCTCATGCATCGAGATACCAACGGGGGTTTAGGTTTCTGTCACTCCGGCAACCCCACAATTAATATTCGAATACACAATGCATTCCCCTAGGCCCATAAAGGTGAAGTGTCATGTAGTCGACGTTCACATGACACCACTAGAAGAATAGCACCACAACTTAAATATCAAACCATTAAATATTACTCAACATAGTTCACTACTAACATCTAGACTTCTCCCATGTCCTCAGGAACGTTTGGTCATCATAAGTAAACAAACCGGCTTGTACTTTGCTCTAAAAATGATTGGGCCACTCGCTGCAATTATTATTGCCGCGCTCTATTTACTTGCACTTTATTTATCTGCATTATCAAAAACTTCTAAAAACTTGTCTGCTAGTGTTTACAGTGAAATCCTCATCAAAACTGCTTGTCAGCACCTTCTGCTCCTCGTTGGGTTCGACACTCTTATTTATCGAAAGTACTACGATACACCCCCTATACTTGTGGGTCATCAAGACTATTTTCTGGCGCCGTTGCCGGGACCTCATGTGGGCCCCCTGGGGCCCACCTGGTTCTCCCCTTTTGGCTCCCTTCGTCATCTCGAAAAATAGGAACTTTTGTATTCTTGGTTTTGTTTTCTGAGCTTCGAAAATATTGTATCTTGTCGGTGCTTTTTCCAGCAGAATTCAGACTCCGGTGATTCATCCTCCAATAATCATCAAACATGCAAAATAGATGAAATAACATAAGTATCATTTCCAAATATGAAATATATCAATGAATAACAGTAAATTATGATATAAAATAGTGATGCAAAATGGACGTATCAAAAATCTCAGGTCAAAATTCCTTTTATGTGATTTTGAACATTTTTCGCAGTGAAGCTCAGGAATCTGTTTTCTGGACAGCAAATCACAATTATTTGATCCTACCTCTTGAAAGAGATTATTATTGGCACAATGATGAAAAATAAGATACGAAGATGATGTTATAGTAGTAATCAAGCACCTTGACTCAAAAACTAAAAATAAAACTGAAGATAAAAAATTATGGGTGGTCTCCCACAGACATACAAAAGAGAACATGGTGAGAAAATTAAAACATGAGTTTGAAACCATATTACTTGAAATTACTTGAAAGAAGAGGGGGGTGCATGGGCATCCCCAAGCTTGTGGTTTTAGTAGTTCCTGTCCTCTACTTATTTCTCATCATATCATGTCACTCATCTCAAACAAAGAAATATTTTCATCTCCATGATACTTCAATACCTACAAAATGGTTAGTTCTCCAAACAAATTATATAATAGTTTCAATCAAGATGCAAACTCTAGTAATTATTGTGAGACCATTTTATTCAAGAACAAAATATAAAAATAAGTAACACTCTTTTTATTTTGTTTTCTAATGGGAGAAGTTTTAATGATATAGACTTTGCAATGGTTTCATTGACATGAACAACACATGTTCAAGGTCGACCAACTTCTCCATTGCTCATCCTTTTTGTTTACTTTGCCAAATTTTATATAAAATGAAAATCTTAAACTAATTATTAGAAAACAGTAGGTAAAGTTATTTTACATGTTTTAAATATACAAAGGTGTGTTCAAACTCAATAGAAAATTAAAGCATAAGGAACACACCACAAAATATTAAACCGTTTACTTTTAAGTCTAACTCTCTTCCTATGCATTGGCATTTTATATATGAATAAATAACCAACTTTGTGGTAACCAATGCATATAATGATCAATAGCTCGCATCTTCTATATCTAAATAGCTAACGCCCACTACCTGATTTCTCTGCAATTCTATGCAGCCACGTCAACTCAAATAGTCGCCACAATACTCTGGCACCGCATGCAGGTTTAAAGTCAGCAATATCCCGTTATAGTCTTTAATGATAATTATTCAATATCCCGTTATAGTCTTTAATGATAATTATTCTGCAGTCAATCTTTTATTACTCCTGTTTCCTAATCTTCCACTCCTTTTCCTTGAGAACTGCATCTGCGGATCTGCCAATCGCACGCATCATGATTCCCCTGAACGCATTCCAGTTTTTTCCGATCTGCCGCGGTGCCGCTCATGCGTTCGTCAGTTTCTGTTTGGTCCATTAAATCTCTTCATGCCTTCATGGTCACAAAGGTACCCCGTGCAGCCATTCCTCTCCCTCTTTCCACGATCTCCAGCCTCGAAATCAATGGAGACATAGGCAGCTGAAGGGACAAGGTGTGTCAATAAAGAGCTCGCTCCACTCCAGAATGCGTCATATCCTTCTCTACCTAATGCCTCCTAATCGTGGGCTCGCTCTCAGTCCTCAACGTCCCCGGGTGCTGGACGAAGCCGTCGTCAATATTTGATTCCTCCCTTCCCTTAGCCTACTTCTCGAGCTTGATGTTGGGCGATTTGGATGGACAGCCATCCCCATGATGTTGTTTGTAGGTCCTTCTCTTTCTTCTCTTGCAGGTTTCTATAATTACTTTTTCTAGAAACAAATTGTCTGATTTGATAGATGAAACCAATATACTTGGGTGTTTCTGCTGTTAAAAAACTGATGTGTTGTATGTCCTTCTCTTTCTTCTTGCAGGTTGCTGTAATTCCATTTTTCTACAATTTTTGTCGGATTTGATAAATGAAACCAATATATATATTTGGGTGTTGGTGCTGTTAATAAACTAACGTTGATGTTCTGTGATTGTTTTTTTTTTTTGCTGCAGATAAGTGTTCCATCGGTTGAGCTGTCAAGCTCCTGACGAAGGGTGTCTCTTTGATTCTACTTCACGTAGATATTCTAAAAAGGGAATCAGTACTTGCTAATGTTCACCCGTTTGATTGAAACGTCTTATGATGCTCTTCATCTCATGCGATAATCACCGTGGTTTATGAATCTCAAGAAACCAGATGCCTATCATAATGCAGATCCGGTATTTGGTGCAGCTGAAGATTAATAAGAACAAATTATACATAAAGGTTTTAAAAATATTGATCATATCTTGCCACAGTTTTTTCCTGCAACTAAGGTACAAATGTACGAGATCAGCAAAGGATTGAATTGTATAGATCTTTAGTTTTAAATCTTACATATGCATTTTTCATTATGTTCTATTTGATACAGATAAGCGAAAGGAGTCGAGAACTGCAGTGCTATATATATACACATTTGTGGATTTGTGTGTGTTTGAATTAATTAGTACCTTCATAGTTTGTCAGACACAAAATCGCTTAACGATTTGGCCCTGTCCAGATGATTTTGGCATGGACTATTCTATACAGAAAATTGTGCAAAATATATCGTGATTTGGAGATATAAAAGAATCTCATTCAGACATGATAGCTATACTTTTATATTGTGCACGATTGGGAGGAATATATCAATACAGATGTAATGCAGATGCCTTCCTTATACCACGGCCACATCCCACTATCTCTTACTGATTTGTAATATAAAAAGTATACCTGATTGATCTTGGACATTTACAGTTTTTATCTTGGACGTTTACAGCTGTATGTATTGTTCGTTTGTTGAAACTGATTATCACAGCTTGCCGTTCAATGGCAATTAAAACTTTATGTTTTAAGCTTGGACATGGTATGGCTATATGTTGTATGGTCCTGCCCTTTGGGTCTCCTGCAAGTTTGTTCTATCTAGCACAATTAGGTATCCCCAATTTGGGTTTCCAAAACCCAATTATTAGCTACGCATGGATGATAATATTGGACATTATATGTATTCTAACTATAATTTTTTAATACTCTTCTTATGATTCCTAAATATCACAGTGTATTTTTAAAGATGATTTCGTTTGCTTAGCCACTCCTAAGCTCTCCTCCTTTCCATGTTGGAAAATTGGAATGATTTATATCTCAGTAATGCTACACCTACGGATGAAAAGCTACAGAGAATGCTTACGGGATTAGCACTGTGTCAAGGAGATTATCAGGGGTGGGCCGCAGTGAAAATCAGGGAGGGCCGTGAACTAATCACGGTTGGACACGTCCATCCGTAAGCATTGTCCGTAGGCTTCTCTTCCGTAAGTCTAGCATTATTGTTTATATCTTCACTTGGCATTGGCAATATCAAGTAGTACTTCTTGATTGGCTCCTTTTGTTCAGCTTTTGTAAACCACTTCCTAACTCTTGGGTCTTCGATACAGAAATGCAAATTCAATCAACTAATTATTCTCATTTATCAAAGATAAAAAATGGTTATTAACACGATTTCCCGCAGCAACGCGCGGGGTATCATCTAGTTTTAAATAACAAGAAATATAAAGAGGATTCTTATCTCTTCCTCTCACATAATAGTTGTAAGCATAAAAATTAAACATAACCACATAGTTTTGAATAGAATCACCACATAAAGACTTATCATCTAATGAGAATAATGGATCATCTAACTCAATTATATCACTTTCATCCTCCCATATATTAGTCATAATTGTTCCACATAGAGGATTACTAGGCAATAATGAGTCATCAATAATAGGAATTTGTGCATTACCATTGTTGGGAGTAGGAGATGGGTAGCTACTCCATTCTTCCTCCACTTTATCTTTCTTTTCCTCTTCTTGGATTGGCATGGACATTCCCAAGCTTATGCTTTTGTCATCTCCTTCCTTGACACTTTCAAAATTGTTTCTTGCAAATACATTAGTACACAAGGGAATATTCAAGCTTTTCACATAGTTGGAATAGATGTATATAGGGACAAGTCTAAATATGTTGCAACACCGTGAAGATGGCAATCTGTGCCGTCTATCGGCTTTGTGATTCGTGCTCAAAGGTGGTCCAAACTTTCCTCTCAAAAGGTTTTAGGATTTTCGGTAGCATCCTACAATTTCCTACCCACGCATCCATAGAGCCTACATGTAATCCATATAATTTTTTTATGTAGTCACTCAATTGTCCATGCCATCATTTTTCCGCTGTTCAAATGATAACACCACATAATCTCATAATGTAATTAAAAAATTAAATCATGCTCAAGGTGAACGGGAATCCGGCACCTAGAGGGGGGGGGGGGGGGGTGAATAGGTGCTATTACAAATTTTAACTCTTTTTCAATTTAAGCTTAACACAAAGGTAAATTCTCTAGATATGCAACTAAGGTGAATTTACCTAAATGACAAGCTAGGCAATTAAACAAGATACAAGATAAATACAAGTGCGAAACAAGCAAGTAAGGGAGTAAGGATTAGGGGAACCAAGTGAAGCACGCGGAGACGAAGATGTAATCCCGAGTTCCACCACAAGGGTGTACGTCTCGTTGGAGAGGTGTGGGTCACCACAACAGGTTGACCACAACGCCACAAAGGCTCACCTTCTTCTCCGATGAACTCAACCACAAAGGTTGCGAGTTCACCTTCCACTATTGATCCCCTTTGGGGCGGAGATCGAATCCCTTACAACAAGCTTGAGGCACACACCCACAACTTAATTGGGGGCTCTCAAGATGACCACAACAGGTCAAGGACCACAAAAGGTCAAGGCAACACCAAGAAGGCAACAATGGTGAACTAGGTTTTCCTAAAGGAAACCCTAGCCACGAAATCCCCAAGTGAATGGGGAGGAAATGCAAATCGCTTCGGTGAAGTAGTAGATCGGGGCCTTCTCCTTCAATCCTCCAAGTATCAACGAATTTGGGTGGAGGGATTGGGAGATCTTGATGATTTGAGCTTTCTTGAAGTTGAGGAGAGAGAGAGTAAGAGAGCTAGCTGTTCTTGAGGGAGTGAGGGAGTATTTATACCCTCACCCAAAATCTGGCCGTTGGCAGCTCGAACACCCGGAAATTCCGGTCTAAGTCACAACCGGAAATTCCGGTTCAGCCCGGAAATTCCGGTGAACTGAAATTTCCGGCTAGAATTTCCGGCCAGAGCCAGAACTGAGAACACTTCTTTCCTTAGCCGATTCTGGAGGGCTCCTCTGGGTGCAACCGGAAATTCCGGTGAATGGAAATTTCCGGGCACAATTTCCGGCTCGGGGCAGAATGCTTCCTCAACTCAGACTTGGTCGATTTTCTGGGCTCTTCTGTGTGCACACGGAAATTCCGGTGAATTGGAATTTCCGGGCACAATTTCCGGCTGGAGGCAGAAGCGTTCTTCAACCCAGACTTAGCCGATTTTCTGGGCTCTTCTGGTTGCACCCGGAAATTCCGGTTAATGGGAATTTCCGGGCACAATTTCCGGCTCGATGCAGAGACGTTATTCAATCTTGACTTAGCCGATTTCTTGTGCTGCGCTGGGGACCCGGAAATTCCGGCCCTGGGAATTTCCGGCTCCAATATTCCGGTTCCTGGAATAATTCCAGAACAGCTTCTTCCTTGCATTTTTGGGTTTGATGCATATGATATTTCATCATACACTTTCTGAAATACTTAGCACTAGGATTAGTACATCATTAGTATTGTTAACTAACACACAAAACACTAGGGATTAAGAAATGTTCTTTCAATCTCCCCCTTTTTGGTGTTAGATGACAATACCAAGATTTGCAATGACACTCAATGCTATATCATGTTCTAGATAAAATGGCTCCCCCTAAACATGTGCATACTAGAATATATGAATACACACGGATAGCACAATAGATAAGAGCATTTTTGCAATGGAGACCACATGATATACAAGTATATAGAGACAATAAAGCCAAGGTAAACTTGAGACTTGGTAGAATTTCATACCTTGTGCATAAACAATATGACGAGAATACCAACACAATAACCTTGTAGTCTCAAGCATAATTACCATAGATAGCATGGGGAAAGTCTCAATACACACGAAGTTCACACGAATAGCAAATGAAAATAGTTCAACAAACACAAATAAGATAAATGAGCACAAGCGCAAATAAATGATAAACGCACATGCTTGTGCCCAAACCCATGCAAATCCCCGAAGTTCCTAATAGATCAACTTCTCCCCCTTTGGCATCGAAACGCCAAAAAGGAAGAAGAGCGATGCTACGTCCCATGAAGAGCACCACTCAAGGGGTCGCCTCGTCCTCGTCATCCTCATCATCATCATCATCAGACGAGACATCCTCATAAACCTGTCCAGTGGAGTAAGAGCTGCCACCAAGATCACTCTCAAACTGAGACCACGGAGCCATAGAACCCTGGTTCCACTGAGCATAAGAGAGCGGAGGAGTGAGATCAGCAGGAGCAGGAGAACCAGACACGTGGTGCAGAATCAGCTCTTGGTTGTGGGCTGACTGACGGCGGTCCTTGTAAGCAGTGTATTGCTCCTTGCGAATGTCGATGTTCATGCACAGAATGTTGCGTTGGAACCAATTCAGCTTCTTGACATGTCCAGAGGTGACAGGAGCAGCAGCAGCCCGGCGAGCATCACCCATGAAAGAATCACTCCTCGTGGAGCGAGAAGTGGGCACAGTGGGGGGTGCAGGGACATTCCTCTTCTCATAAAGCTTCTTGAAGTCATGGGTCTCCAACTCATCATCACTAAAGGTATGCTCCGGGAACTTGGACTTGATGAGCTTCATTATGTAAGGAGCATAGGGAATGGTGCCCGTGGTGATCATTGCCTCATACATCTCATGGTGAATGTAGTCCATCACATCCACACTCCAATCCGCATTCGCATCGGTGCTCATAGCAATGTTGTGGGCATGAAGAAGAAGGTTGCAAAGAGGAGATACCACATTGTCGAAGTTGCCACCACTTGGAGCAAGATTCTCCCGGAGAATGCGCACGAGGACATCATAGAGGGGGAGCAAGTTCCTTGCGAGTCCGGGAACTCCACCCTCGCCATAGAGATGTGCAGTGTCCCTCTTGTTGAGCTTGTATGAATGATGCATGCGGTAGCCTTGAGGATTGGCGCCATCAAACCGGTAGCCCAACACTTTAGCAAACTCAAACCAGTCAGACTCACAATAAGTTTCTCCAGTCATCCACTTGATAGTCTTCTTTGAGTCACCCTTCATCACGAGAGTGGCATAGAACTGCATGATAAGCTGAGAGTTGTAGTCGCAGCGGGTGATCACAAGCCTCTCCAAACCCATGCACTTGACAATATGGATGGCTTCAGCAAAGGAAGTCTTCTTCTGAAGAGCATTAAGGTTGTATGGCTGCATCTTGCGAATGGGCTTGGTCAAAGTGTAATAGACGTCCTTGAGAACGTCCTCTTGTTCCTTGCACCAGAAACTGCGATCAGTAAGGCCTTCATCCCTTGGCCTAAGGTACCAATCCCCTTGGCGAAACTGAGCATAGTCAACCGCACTCATTTGAGTGTACGACTGACGTTGGGTAGGGGGTGGAACATTCTTTCTCTTCTTGGACACGGGCTTGCTTGAGGAGGCAGCAGCTTTCTTGGACTGGGACAAGCTCGAGGATGCAAGACCTTTGCCCTTAACCTTTCGAGTGACTAGCCTTGAGAGCCTCTCGGGAGGAGAAGAACTCCAGCTCGAATCACCTGTGAAGGTAGCATAGATGGATAGCACAAGATAAGTACACACAAGTCAGTGGGGAGAAACTAGTTACATTAAAGGTGATTTGAATTGATCAGACGTAGCTAAACCTGGAAAAACTGGAAACTGCAGAGTTCAGAAAAGTTCAGACCGGAAATTCCGGTTCAGTTCAGACCGGAAATTCCGGTCTGTCGAAACAGTGCAGTTTGAAGTTTGTCCTAGGTCTAAAACTAGATCGATCCAATACAAATCAAATCTAATGTATCTAGACTATTAAGCATACCACTAGGGACCACTACAACCAAGCAATTTGCAAACAAACTACTCCACATCTAGATCCAAAGTGCAAGCACTAAAAGGAATGAATGGGAGAGTTACCCTCGTCCATGGGGCAAAAAGCTTGGAGAAGAAGGTCCACGGGGCGGAGGAGCACCAGATCTGGCCAAGGGAGAGAGTCTCCACCGGCCGGAAAGCTTCGGGAGGGCTTGGAGGAGCAGGGGCGGCGGTTGGGGAGAGGGGCTGGTCGGAGGTGGAAGATGGGTTCGAATGAACCCATCACCCCGAGCCTGCCCTTTTAATTTCTGGACAAACCGCCCGACCGGAAATTCCGGGTGTAACTTACACCGGAATTTCCGACCCAAAAAGGAACCGGAAATTCCGACCTGCTGAACCAAAAATCCCAGTTTTCAACGGATGACTTGTGTGCAATAGAGAGAAATGTTTTTAGGTAAGAATAGGCTTGGGATAGATTTCCAAACTGTCATTGGTACATCATACTCAACTTACAACAACCAAATCAAAACATAAAGCGCCAAGTTGAGTAGATTTCCCACAAGCATGAACAAGAAATTAATAGGCAACAAAAACGCTCCAAATGAGACCAACTCTTCAAAAGAAGAGGGCGGTGGCCGAAGCCACCATGTAGGAGTGTATGGCATGTCACCGCGAAGATAGATCTTGGGTACATAACCACTACTCGTCGTTTTAGCTCACTAGACATAAGAATGAATATAGAGATAAAAGAACACTTACTATCGGCATAATGGGGGGAGGGATGGTCCAATGTATTAGGACCGCACTCCCCCTATGTCCATGCCTACAACTAGACAAAATATGGTACTAACGCGTCCTTGGGGTGTGTGCAATAGATCAAGCAAGGGACCTCGAATCAATGATATTGAGCTCATTCCTCAAATAGCAAAACCTTCCTTCTTCGAGAGGTTTTGTGAAGATATCCGCCAATTGATCTCTTGTGCCCACATAAGATAAGTCAATGTCTCCTCGGGCCACATGATCTCTAATGAAGTGATGGCGGATCTCAATATGCTTGGTTCTTGAATGTTGCACCGGGTTGTATGCAATCTTGATGGCACTTTCATTGTCACATAGAAGAGGCACTTTGTCGCAATCGACACCGTACTCCTTTAAAGTTTGCCTCATCCATAGCAATTGTGTGCAACAACTTGCGGCGGCAACATATTCGGCTTCGGCGGTGGAGAGAGATATGCAGTTTTGCTTCTTAGAAGACCAACTTACCAATGACCTCCCAATAAATTGACAGGCACCGGAGGTGGACTTCCTATCATCTTGATCTCCTGCCCAATCGGAATCCGAGTACCCGCATAGAGTGAAATGAGCATCCTTGGGGTACCACAATCCATAGGTTGGGGTATGAGCCAAATACCGAAAGATTCTCTTGACCGCCACATCATGGCTTTCTTTAGGAGCCGCTTGATATCTTGCACACACTCCTACGGCTAGTACAATATCCAGTCTAGATGCACAAAGGTAAAGAAGAGATCCAATCATAGAGCGATATACCTTTTGATCCACATCCTTACCCTTGGGGTTGAGCTCAAGGTGGCACTTGGTTTGCATTGGAGTAGATGCACCCTTGAGCTCAAGCAATCCGAACCTCTTGAGCATGTCTTGAATGTACTTTGCTTGGTTGATGAAAGTCCCTTCCTTCAATTGCTTGATCTCGAATCCGAGGAAGAACTTCATCTCACCCATCATGGACATTTCAAACCTATCGGTCATAAGCTTAGAGAATTCTTCGTTAAATGCTTTGTTAGTAGATCCAAATATAATATCATCCACATATAATTGACATATGAAAAGTTCTCCATTTACTTTCTTAGTGAAAAGGGTGGGGTCGATTTCCCCAACTTGGAACCCACGGTCTACAAGTAGTTCTCTAAGGTGCTCATACCACGCACGTGGGGCTTGTTTAAGGCCATAGAGCGCCTTATCCAACTTGTAGACATGGTTCGGATATTTGGGGTCCTCAAACCCCGGAGGTTGCTTAACATAAACAAGTTCGCTTAGTGGACCATTTAGAAAAGCACTTTTAACATCCATTTGTTGCAATTTAAAGTTATGATGAGAAGCATAGGCAAGAAGTATACGAATGGACTCGAGTCGAGCCACGGGCGCGTAGGTCTCTCCAAAGTCAATGCCTTCAATTTGGGAGAAGCCTTGAGCCACCAATCTTGCTTTGTTCCTCACCACTATGCCATGCTCATCTTGCTTGTTCTTGAATATCCACTTAGTGCCGATAACGTTGCGGCAATCTTTGGGTCTTTCCACTAACTTCCACACCTTGTTGCGCTTGAAGTTGTTGAGTTCATCGTGCATGGCCTCAAGCCAATCCGGATCCTCAAGCGTTTCAAACACCTTCTTTGGTTCCACCATGGAGATGTGAGCTTGATGCTCACTAAAGCTTGCTAGTTGCCTTCGGGTGGAAACCTTGCTTCTTACATCTCCAAGAACCTTGTCAAGAGAGAGGGCTCTCAATTCTTGAGAGGTGCCAACTCTATTCACACGGCGGACTTCGATCTCCCTTCTTGAGGTGGGGGGAATCACTTGATTATCTTGATCATTCTTGTCTCCGCCTTGACCGGTTTGATGGTCTTGATCAACCCTTGGAGTGACTTCATGAGATGAGGGAGTAGGTTGATCTTGACCTTGTTGCGAACTGCCACCGGAAATTTCAGCAGAACCGGATATTCCGGGTTCACCTTGAACCGGAAATTCCGAGCCACCGGAATTTCCGACATCAGGCTGAACCGGATTTTCCGGCTCTCCGGGAATTCCTGGAGCAGTTGAAGGTTCTTGTCCATCTTCTTGGTTGGACATGTTGGGCATGGTGTTGTTGTCTTGGGTTTCCTGTGAGGAAGTAGCTACCACTTGCGTAGAGCTTAGTCCTTGTTGATCAACTTCATAATATACTTCGACGGGGCGGTGAAAACCCACCCCCATCCTTAGGATAGCATCTTGAGGTTGAACATCACCTACATCGGAAACACCAACTTGCTCCACGAGGGAGCCATCATTCTCATCGAACACCACACTACAAGATTCTATGACAATGCGGGAAGCCTTGTCATAGACTCTATAAGTGTGGGATTCGGCACCGTAACCAACAAATGTCTCTTCAAGAGATCTAGTATGAAACTTTCCTAAGCGAGCACCTTTGATGAGATAAAAACACTTACAACCAAAGACTCGGAAGTAGGAGATATTGGGCTTGTTCCCGGTAAGCACTTCATAGGGTGTCTTCATGAGTCCTTTGCGAAAGAAGAGCCGGTTTGAAGAATGACAAGCGGTGTTGACGGCTTCGGCCCAAAAGTTGTTTGGGGACTTAAACTCGGCCATCATCGATCTTGCCATTTCAATGAGAGTGCGGTTCTTCCTTTCGGCTACACCATTTTGTTGGGGAGTATACGCAGCGGAATATTGATGACGAATCCCTTCTTCACTAAGGAACTCATTCAACGTATAGTTCTTGAACTCGGACCCATTGTCACTTCTAATCACCAAGATTGGGACATTGTGTTGACGTTGAGCTTCATTGGAGAAGTCGATGATTGTTTGTTGAGTCTCCATCTTCGTCTTGAAGAAGAAAACCCATGTGTATCTCGAATAATCATCAACAATAACCAAGCAATATTTCTTCCCACCAAGACTAGCTTCCGGAATAGGACCAAAGAGGTCAACATGGAGGAGCTCCAAAACCCTCTTTGATGAAATGATGGTTTTGCTTGGATGGGGGGAATCATGCATCTTGCCTTCAACACAAGCCCTACACATTCGATCCTTCGAGAAAGAAACATGGTCTTTTAGTCCTAGGATATGGCGACCTTTTTGGAGACTTTGCAAAGTTCTCATGTTGACATGGGCTAGGCGGCGGTGCCACAACCAACCCAAGTCCGCTTTAGCGAATAGGCACATTGTATGAGAAGTGGTGACTCCGGAGAAGTCAACCACATAGAGCTCATTTTCAATGTACCCAACGAAAGCAACATTGAGAGACTTGCTCCGCAAGAGGATAACCATATCCTTTTCAAAGAGAACGGAGAAACCCAACTTAGTTAAAGAACGAACCGAGAGTAAGTTGTAACCTAGGGATTCGACAAGCAAGACATTCACAAGAGTGATGTCCGGCGCCACTACCACCTTGCCGAGTCCCATTACCTTAGACTTTGATTTGTCGCCAAATGTAACGGTTATATGATCATCATTAGGCCTCAACTCCGTTACAAGCTCCTTGCTTCCGGACATGTGACTAGTGCATCCACTGTCAATTATCCATTTCGATCCGCCGGAAACAAGGCCCTACACACAATCAATTCTTTGACTTAGGTACCCATTTTGCAATGGGTGCCTTTTGGTTAGCAACAAGGGTCTTTGGAACCCAAATAGCATACTCAATATAACCATCAAATGGACCAATGTATCTAGCATAAACATCTCCATAATAATCAACATATAGAGCATAGTTAGGGTTAGATATGCCCGCAAAGTCATCACGAGTGGGTGTGCCCCTTGTGACACTTCCACTCGCAATGTCATCTTTCTTGGCTAGAGCGGGCTTGGCCTTCTTCTTGGTCTTCTTATTCTTCTTGGCAACATAGCCTAGACCCTCTTTCCCTTTGTGGGTCACTTGCTCATGAAGAGGGGTAGCAAGTGCCTTCTTACCCTTATCAAGAGAGGTCTTGACTGTAGTTGCCATGGAAGGAACAAACTTCACCCTAGCAACATTCTCAACAACAATGGCATGGTCATTTGAAGAAGTAAAGGTGCTAGGTTTGTGAAGGTTTGACAACCGAGTTTGAAGTTGATCATGAGACTTGGTAAGAAGATCATGTTCACTTGTCAATGCCTTGTGAGCATTGTCAAGTGACTCAAAGTCTTCCACTAGTCTAGCATGAGCAGCCACAAACTCGACCTTTTCATTTTGCACAAGTTTATATCTAGCAAAGTACAGATCACGATCCTTAGTTAGTTTGGCAACATCGGAGTTATGAGACTCCACAATAGTTTTAAGTTGCTCTTGGAGAAGAGCATGAGCTTCTTGTTCATCCTCTAGAGAAGATTGGAGAGATGTCTTAGCATAGGCATCTTCCCTCTCAATCTCACCTTTGAGCTCAAGCTCATCCTCAAGCTCACCTATACGACTCATGAGAGAGCCAAAGTGTTTCTTGCCAACCCCTTGCAAGTTAGTCATGAATTCATCAAAAGCAATAATTTCTTGTTTTACTTCAAGACTAACTTCATCATCAAGATCATGGGATATAGAAGTAGGAGGCAATTTTACCTCGGATGCCTTAGCCATAAGGCATCTTGCATTCTTGGTGATGTGGCTCTCATTTGGGGATGAGAAGAGTGATGAAGTGGTAGAGGTAGTGGCTATTGCGGCTACTTCACTTCGAGTGTCATCCTTGTCACTATCTTCATCATCGGAGGGATATTCCTCTTGAGTCACCAAAACAATCTTTTGGTTCTTCTTGAAGAAGGGCTTCTTCTTCATGGGTAGTGGCCCTTTGCCCTTGGGCTTGGCCACGAGCCTCCCCCCATGCTCTTCTCTCCTCTCCCATGGACAATCTACAACAAAGTGTCCTTTTTCATCACAATTATAGCAAGTCCTCACCTTGTTACATTGGTTCTTTCCATTGTTTGGAAACTTCCTATCCATCCTTGCTTTGGCCTTCGAGGGATTCTTCCAAAACTTATGAGCCGTAAGAGCAAGATGTTGGTTGAGAGAACCTTGGTAATGATCATGTGATAGCTCGATAGAGTCATCACAATCATCATCCTCTTCTTCTTCAACGGTGGCCTTCAAGGCAACCGATGCGTGCTTGTGCATCCCAATAGCTCTTGCTCTTGCGTCTTGAGCAATCTTCGCGGCAACCTTGTAGGCGGTCATCTCTTGCATGACTTCATTGGATGTCAACTTGGCGTAGTCGTGCCTTCCTTGTAAGGTCTTCAAGTCCGCTTCCTCAAAGGGCAAGAGAGTGCTCACAAACTTCCTCTTGATCCATTGGTCATCAACGTAGACCGCACCAAGGCTTCTAAAGGTAGTAGCGATGGCCACCAACCTCCGGTACATGTCCTCATGGTTTTCACCATCCAATTTGAAGAACCCTTCCACCTCGTTACACAAGGCATCATACCGGTTCTTCTTCATGCTCTCATTACCGACAAAAATGTCGGAAAGAGCATCCCAAACTTCCTTGGCGGTGGGGAGATGTTGGATGAGAGGCATGTCCTTTTCTCCAACGGCCACTTGAAGTTGGTGGAGAGCGGTGGCGTTGAGTTGACCATCAACCACCTCTCTCCTTGTCAAGTTGGTTGGGTCATTGGCCTTGAATCCAACTTGAATGATGCGCCATAACTCCATGGAAGCACTGCAAATGTGAGACTTCATTTGAAATTGCCATTGAGAAAAATGTTGAGGTTTAAGCTTTGGGGGATCGGTTCTAATGTTGACATGAGGGTGTGGAATGGGAGGATCCGGAGAATAGGTGTGAAAGACTTCATTATATTTCTCTCCGGATGGTGGGGTTTTAGTGGAGCTAAGTGGTTCACCCTTTCCATCCTTTTCCACAGAAATACCCGGAGGCGTTTCCTTGGACTCACCCGACGATGATTCCTTGAAGGAATCACCTTTCTCCTTAGGAGATAGTGGGGTTGAGAGAGAAGCATTCGAGGTTTCCTTAGATTTCAAAATTGCTTGAAGCAATTCGTTCATCTTTAGGAATTGGGCATCCATGGATGATTTCAACAAGTTGAGATCGCCCATGGTTGCTCCCTTGGCATGCGCCTCTGCCAACTCCAACTCACGGGCTACCCTCTCGGGTTCGGATTCCGACATCGTATCACTTAGGCGGTAAAGCCCTTAAAAGTGAACCTGGCTCTGATACCAATTGAACGGGAATCCGGCACCTAGAGGGGGGGGGGTGAATAGGTGCTATTACAAATTTTAACTCTTTTTCAATTTAAGCTTAACACAAAGGTAAATTCTCTAGATATGCAACTAAGGTGAATTTACCTAAATGACAAGCTAGGCAATTAAACAAGATACAAGATAAATACAAGTGCGAAACAAGCAAGTAAGGGAGTAAGGATTAGGGGAACCAAGTGAAGCACGCGGAGACGAAGATGTAATCCCGAGTTCCACCACAAGGGTGTACGTCTCGTTGGAGAGGTGTGGGTCACCACAACAGGTTGACCACAACGCCACAAAGGCTCACCTTCTTCTCCGATGAACTCAACCACAAAGGTTGCGAGTTCACCTTCCACTATTGATCCCCTTTGGGGCGGAGATCGAATCCCTTACAACAAGCTTGAGGCACACACCCACAACTTAATTGGGGGCTCTCAAGATGACCACAACAGGTCAAGGACCACAAAAGGTCAAGGCAACACCAAGAAGGCAACAATGGTGAACTAGGTTTTCCTAAATGAAACCCTAGCCACGAAATCCCCAAGTGAATGGGGAGGAAATGCAAATCGCTTCGGTGAAGTAGTAGATCGGGGCCTTCTCCTTCAATCCTCCAAGTATCAACGAATTTGGGTGGAGGGATTGGGAGATCTTGATGATTTGAGCTTTCTTGAAGTTGAGGAGAGAGAGAGTAAGAGAGCTAGCTGTTCTTGAGGGAGTGAGGGAGTATTTATACCCTCACCCAAAATCTGGCCGTTGGCAGCTCGAACACCCGGAAATTCCGGTCTAAGTCACAACCGGAAATTCCGGTTCAGCCCGGAAATTCCGGTGAACTGAAATTTCCGGCTAGAATTTCCGGCCAGAGCCAGAACTGAGAACACTTCTTTCCTTAGCCGATTCTGGAGGGCTCCTCTGGGTGCACCCGGAAATTCCGGTGAATGGAAATTTCCGGGCACAATTTCCGGCTCGGGGTAGAATGCTTCCTCAACTCAGACTTGGTCGATTTTCTGGGCTCTTCTGTGTGCACACGGAAATTCCGGTGAATTGGAATTTCCGGGCACAATTTCCGGCTGGAGGCAGAAGCGTTCTTCAACCCAGACTTAGCCGATTTTCTGGGCTCTTCTGGTTGCACCCGGAAATTCCGGTTAATGGGAATTTCCGGGCACAATTTCCAGCTCGATGCAGAGACGTTATTCAATCTTGACTTAGCCGATTTCTTGTGCTGCGCTGGGGACCCGGAAATTCCGGCCCTGGGAATTTCCGGCTCCAATATTCCGGTTCCTGGAATAATTCCAGAACAGCTTCTTCCTTGCATTTTTGGGTTTGATGCATATGATATTTCATCATACACTTTCTGAAATACTTAGCACTAGGATTAGTACATCATTAGTATTGTTAACTAACACACAAAACACTAGGGATTAAGAAATGTTCTTTCACAAGGTGGTCCAAACTTTCCTCTCAAAAGGTTTTCAGATTTTCGGTAGCATCCCACAATTTCCTCTTTAAGCATGAGCCAGCTGCTAACGCAGTTTCTATCCATGGTTCCCTAGAGGAGATTGACACATGCTGGAGGACAAAAGACTGCCCACCTGTAACCATCAGTCTAGATTTTTCCCTCGTGGCCTTATTCTTTCGGTTCCTCTCCTCCACCCGTGAAACCGACATGTTTCCTTCTCCTACCCACACATCCATGGAGCCTACATGTAATCCATTTTTTTTTTATGTAGTCACTCAATTATCCATGCCATCATTTTTTCGCTGTTCAAATGATAACACCACATAATCTCATAATGTAATTAAAAATTAAATCATATGCTAGAGGATCATCGGATTTAATTTGTCGATTAAGTGAGCGTTTTTCTTTGCATATATATATATAGTTTGTTTCAAATCTACCTAGCGATAGCGGCCGCAATGCGCGGGTACTATATTTTAATATTTTAAGAACGCAATTACGCAGTGTGCGCGCACGATTATGCGCTACAGGGTGCCCCCCATGTCCGAACGCTGATTCTTCCAGAAACGGAAAAATCTCATATCCCGCGCGGCACGCGCGTCTCGGAAGGAAAGCAGCCGTCTTTTTGTCGCGACATGAAAAGTCCCTACCAGGAACTCTTCTAACGCGGCCGGCCACCAGAAACTTCCTGCGATTAGCTGCCCAGCAGCTGGCTGTTATAGCTACTAGATGTGCATGCGCGCTACGCCGCGCCACATGCCGGGCGTCTGTGTACACTTTGCAATGACGTGGATTTCGTGACGCCTACGAAGCCGATGTTAGTACGGGCATGAAAAAACACAATGAATAAAAAAATTAAAAGCCTGAAAAAGACGGGCAACAAAACCTGCAGAACTAACTGGCCGCTTCCCGCCAGATTTCTGGACGCTGACAAAGCTGTTCAACCGGACAACTGCATGTATGAATGAAAGATCAGAACATATCAGCTTCTACAAATCTACAGAAATAGAAAACAACGGACGAATGAACCAAAAGAAATAAGAGAAAACACAAATCAGAAGAAGAGGAAGCAACAACAGCGTAACCCACAGGAGCAGCCGCCAGGTATAGGGAAGGATAATTTGAGTAAAGATAAGTCCAAAATTAAAGTCAGCAAGTCACACTAATGAGTATGACTATATACACTATAACTACGACAAAGTGAGGTGTAGCTTAAATCATACTTGCTAAAATCACAGTCAGAATTATCATACTTCTTCGCACAACGTTCGCTTTCCGGTGTATACCAAAACTGTTAAGCACGTTCTCATAACACTGTCAGCAATCAAGGTTTGCTTTTGAACTTAAATATTGGTGGTTTTACATACTGACCATTAGATAATAAGGTGCTCTAGATTATCTCATTTCAATAAATGCAGTTACTGATGAACATAACCATATCTATCACTGAAAGAGAGAACGGAAATTAGTAGCAAATAAAAACCGTGTAAATCCCTGAGGCCTGACACGTTTTTTCCGTAACCATGTAATATTTAACCTGCAGCAAAAGCTCTTTGATCATGTTTTTCTTTTTGTAACCTTCAGCAAGATAAACACATGAGTAAGATCTAGCATATATACCAAAGGAGAAGAGAGCGCAGTCTGAACTACACAAATAAAGCTCGTAGGCTTATGAACTAAATATTTAAACGACTGAGCAGAAGCCGATTTACCTAATATTATATCTCAGTTTCTTTTAAATGTAAACATGTTTGGTTGTACTTAAAATGAATATCAATTTTATTTCGATAGGAAAATTTTGAGGATATTGATAAAATTGGTTTTACATGAAGTTAATGATGCAAAGTCAAATTTGGGCAAAGTTGCAGCTGTTGAATCAACATGGAAACTATTACTTTGTTAAGGAAACCTATATTATCTCTCACTACACTCTAAACCTATCAATAAGCTGACAATAAGGAAAAACAGGAAGCAAGATAGAGTTGGCATCATATCATCTTCCTTTGCACTAAAAGATAACCTTATCGGTCTCGCACACTACATAAATTGCAGTCTCGTCATGTATATGGTTTCTACGGATGTAAACCAAAGCGTCGATATAATATTTATTATCAGCAGTGGTAACATGTATGGTAAATAAAACTTAAGCATTGTGATGTGCATAAACTTTCAAGTACTAAACATGTAGCAGCAAGAGAACAATCAGATGACAACCCCTGAACTTTCCTTCCTTGACATAGAAATTGTATAAGATAAGTAATTTTAGCATGGATATTAATAATTCTTGACTCTAACTGGCAATTGCTGGTGCATTATGTTTGGTCAATGAGGTGGGTATACCTCTTAAGAAACTTTATAGTGGCCCATATCCATTTTGTGAAACAAAAAAAGGAACATAAGATGGAACATATTGACACGGGCATATGTGATCTAAGCAAGGAATATGTAAAGCTGAGCATAGAACAATGTAAGATCAGACTTATACGTCGTTGTATACTGACAGGCGTATAAATATGACGCAAGGTATTTTTACTTTCTCATGTTTTTTCAGTTAACTGTGTCAAATATCAAAATAGAAAAACATAAAAACTAATGGGTAGGCTGTAAGCAGCCAATGTCACAATTCTCATGCCATAGAAAATTTGGTAGTGTCAAAGATACCTAAGTTAGTTTTCCACTTTGTTTATAAGTTAAGATATGTTCTCTTCTAGTTAAAGTGATTTCTCTATCTATATACTATCCACAACCTACACTTATAATTCTGTCAATTCTTATGAAGATAGAGGCAGGTGCGGAGGTGACCTCACCTCTTAACCAAAAGGACTTCTATAGGAATGATGCGATATGTAGTGCTACGAATATGGTGACCTCATTTTAAATCACAAAGGTAGGAATGATTATCTCATTGCGTTGCAGCAACCTGTAACACAGATAAAATATATACTAATTAGCAGGTCTACTGAATATTAATATGAACATGAAGGTTCCACACAAACCAATCATTAGAAGCTCTTATATTGGTGCTTGGACCTACAAAAGACATCACCTGACATGAAAATTTTATTTTCTAGATCAAACCAAATTAATTTCAACAGCTATAATTGGTGCACAACACATGAGCAGGCCAAATTAATTTCAGCAGGCAGCAGCTATGATTGGTGCACAACACATTAGTATAACTTCAGTGGATAGAAGAGGTCTATGAGACCAAGCCACTTATATGAAACCAAATTTGGTCTGCCTATGAAAATCTGAGATGAGAACACATTATGAATACTATATCCATGGCGAGCTGAGTTTTCTACCAACATCCCTCGCATCATAGGATTAGGTATTGCCTGCAGTTACTCAAAATACAATAAGCAAGGTAAGTGTGAACTGTAATATCCAACAAACTGATCAAACTGTAAAATCATGTGTGGCCATGTGGACATCACATCATCTCACATTAATATTGTAGGGCATCTCAGTCAAAGCAACAACAATGGACGGTTCGTAATGCCCAATTAATTACCAGACATTTATAAAGGATTTCCATAATTCGATATTTTGTTCATTCTAGAGTGATGGATGCAAGATTGAGGTGCATGATGTCTTTTCGAAAAAAATAAGATGCATGATACTTGAAGAACCACTTTTCGAATGAACTTGCCCAAAGGACTTTACCTTCAAAGTTATAGGCAACACATTAAACAGAGCATTCCTCTATTCCATGGATCCACATTTATTTAATCCAATCCTTTGCTGGGAGATACCAACCTGACTTGTCATCCCCTTCTGTTGGGAAATAATCCACATGGTGGCAAGCAGCTGTGGTGTTCCCAGTTTCAAGGAGATGAAACTTGCCCTTCACACTCTCTAAAACCAGTAGTTTAGATTAAGCTCTTAAATCTTTCAAGAAAGTTAACTGAATTTAAAATGCTTTACTCACCTTCAACATGGGCCGGCTGTATCGTTACTCATATGCCAAGATCTCCGATAGCACTATCAAGAAAAGTCCTCTTCTCTCGTTGCTTATGTTAGCTAGCAGGAGGGGTCAACTACCAATCCTGAATATTTAGTTTACCTGCAGAAGCACCGTGGGCGGGGTGAGCATTTGCAACTCGTCGATGGCCTGCACCACCGTGCACTTCCAGTCCGCCATGTCTGTCCCCGCCAGCTCCGCCTTCGTCCTCCACCGGCATCCCCAGGCTTGTCACCACCATCTCATCTAGGTACCGTTGCTGTACCTTGTCCGCCACCAGAGCCGTCCTTCAACGCCCCAAAGCCGGTCAACGCAGCAGCGGCCGGATCATCCGCCGATGGAGCCTCTCTCATCTCCTCCATGCTGACAGCCGCCGCAGCAGGGTGTTTCTGTTGTCTTTGACCTGCAGCCACGCGCCGCTGCATTTTCCGCACTCTGCCGCATCTCCAAGATCCGTTCTTGGGTACGGCTGCCCGCTTCGCCTCGACGCACGACCAGCACTACCGCCGTCCTCGCACCTAGATCGGAGAGGGGAGTGGCCGGCAATGGGAAGGTCTGACGAGCCATGGCGGGAGGCAGAGGACGGAGCCTGCCCCGGTCGGAGATGTGGGCGGCGACGATGGAAGGAAGGAGGGTGCCGTCTCCCAATGGCTTTCTCGATGCATATTTTATTGTTTTTCTAGTGCGAACTGAAGTGGTGGATCGGTGGTCAGATCTAGTGTACGGGCCCGCATGTTCGCGACACACAAACCGCAGATGGCCTCGTGGATGCCCTCAACAGGCTCGCTCGGCACCGGCCGTAATTCTTGTAGTAATTAGCTAAAATCATCACGGGCAGAAGAAACAACTGCGACTCTGCTTTGACGTGGCTTTGCTGATCAGAGCAACGAGATGGATGTAAATTCTGAAGATATTTCCAGTTCGGACCACAATGCCCCAGATGTCCATGTAACTTCTGAAGGAAATCTCCATTGATATTTGTTCTAAATGTAATTCTCTTGACATATTTTTTTCAAAGATCCAGAGATAATTGTGGCTTTTGTGTCCTCATAGATTTGCTTGAACCACTGGTTTTGAATGTAACCTTCACAGAATTGCAAAAAAAGGATAAATTCAAGAAAATCACACATAACCAAAGTACATATTGCTCAATACATGTATCTTCTGATAGTAAAAAAGAGAGCAATCTAAGTTGGAGAGAACCTAGGAATTGTATGCACAAAGTTATAGACAAAAAACTAGCTACACATAGAAAAGATGAATGAAAAATAAACAGTAGCATGTGGAACCAGTGTAGTATCTTCATGTTGAAAGTATATTCTGATTCATAACTAAAAGGAGGCACAAAAAACATTATTGAAACTAGAACTTTACAAGTACATGGAGTTGCAATATACTGGGTATGTAGCAAGCATTCGGACACAAATTTTGCATGGATGATGTTTTTTTCCAACAAAGGGAGCTTTAGTACTTAAAAGAAGGTTTTAAGCATTACAACCAGCCTCTACATAGCTAAGATTCACACAGCCGTCAAAAGTTAATATGACCACAGAAGGAGGAAAATCATATTGAAAAATACATCCTTACTTAGTAAGGAAATCCAGATTTACACAGTATCATGTAACTCTACTCATCACCCTTTCTCCCACTTGGAAAAACTTTAGAATGCTACTACCAGAAAATGTAAGAAAATACAGGATGTAAACAACATACAAAAACATAAGAAAAGATACATTTATGGGTAAAAAACTTACTCCACAGGGAAGCAAAACTACATGCTACTACCAACAAAACTACATCCCCACCTTTTGCCCCAGTCGACATAATACTTTTCAGAAAGCTTGATGAGGTTATCAACAATCTAGCGTATCTAGGTGCAATTGGCCATCAAATTTTCATCCCAGTTCTTGTAACAAAAATTACATCACAGGTGGAAACAAACATGTGACTGGTACACCTTGATCTTCCAGTCAGTCTAGATGTAAAAAAAGTTAGAATTTACATCTGATAGCAGTAGTTCAGTAGTTGCATGCAGAATTGGGGAAATAAATCACTAGACTACCAGAGTTACCTCTATCCAACATTTTGGATGTAGAAATAAGAGAATGGCTATTGATTCCTTATCTCTCAGCAATCACGCATCAATTCTAAAACCATACAACCACCAAGGTAAAGATAAAACAAGTTACATCATATTATGAGTAAAAGTACATCCCCTAGCTTCGGATGTGTAAAAAATCACACGACAAAAGGAAGCTATGGTGAAAAGAGCACCTGTGACATCATAATTATCTCATGTCAGAACATAGGAGATCAATCAATCATTAAATCACATCTTGTTCGTAACACGCCTATCATGGTATTAATTTGATGTTCTTGCAATGAGGGAGGAGTGGTGAAACATGGGAGTATATGGCTATATGCAGCTCAAAAAATCTGGTCTGGTGGTTTTTGCATTATAGAACAGTTAGTGACATATTTAAAGGTTACTAGCTAGTTTTAGGCTTATAGTAGATTTGGAGAGTAAATTGATCTTCGGCAAAGAGAGTCTCTTGTGTGACACATATAGTTCAACGGTTTGCAGACAAAAAAAAATCTTTATGTAGAAGCTAAAGATATATGCAACATTTCAGCTTCATTTTTTGTTGTATGTGTACATGAATAAAGAAATGTTATCACACTAATAATCTATCGCACATGAATACTTCTTTTCTGAAATCTGTTGGCTTGCATATCTACATCTGAAATCTGTTTCAATTACATTTAATCAGCGATTGAACTACACCTAAATTGGAGGTCAGTTAGAACTGCATGGTTACATGTAAAATAACTGTGATATCATGGTACTCACCAATACAAATTTGCAGAACGATCTGAAGATACGAAACACCAACGATGAGGATCTAAATTTGTACTCCCTCCGTTCCAAATTAATTGACTTCTATCTGCCTACATGACATACACATATGTGGGCAACTAGAAGTCAATTAATTTAGAACGGAGGGAGTACTATGTTATAGCCTTATTCACTCGACCATGGATGCGCCGTGGCTGGGTTCGAGGTAGGCAAGGACGACCATACACTGGATCATGGCGGCCTCCTAGGCGTCGGGGGCCGGGGAGAAGGCAGAAGGCGAGTCAAGGCGGCCGGCGATGGCACAGGCCTTGTCGAGGGCGCGGCGGAGTGCGCCGCAGCCGTCGGCAGCCATCCCTCCCGATGGCCGGCGAGTAGTAGGATGTTGTTTTCTAGGACTAGGACTTGGTCGCCTCCGTGGACATAAATCACCACCTCGTCTGTACTCCTTCTTCTCCATCACCACCTCTCCTTCTTCTCCTCCTCCACCTCCTCCGCTATCTCCGGCAGGTTCCAGGTCGTCCCGGATGCGAAACATGGAGAGCAGGAAGACAACGGGGACGCCAGCGGCGAGCGCGAGGAGGAGGTTGGCAATGGCTCCGGCTAGAAGTCAGAGGGCGGGGCCCGAAGCTAGCCATGGCGCGGCGGCCGGAGCGGGCGTTGGAAGGCCGGCGAGATCCTCTGCCTGTGTTTTTTTTTTAAATCTCCTCTGCCTGTGTGTTGGTAGAGCAGAAATGAGGAATGGGGATTTTTGGATGGATAAGTCCGTGTTGTCTAGTTGCTGCGCCCTGAGCGAGCCGCACAATCGTGATCCGACAGAATCGAGCGCGCGCAGGAAATAGATTTTGCGATATTTTAAACGTGGGAGCTAGCATCATCTGCTGGCACTATATAAATCGCATGTCACAACTCACAAGAACAGTTTACCATAGGATGGCCTTGTTTCTAGTAGCATGGGTGTCATGGTTTTCGCTAGTCCTCCTCTCGTTGTATACTTACCAGTTGCACGGCGACGCCCGCCGGCGTCTTCCTCCTGGCCCTTGGCCGCCGAAACCCCTCATCGGGGACATCCTCGACCTCGGGAAGCCCGACGAGCAGCACCGCACCCTCGCACGCCTCGCCGATCGCTACGGCCCCGTCATGTCCCTCCGCCTCGGCATGATCCTCACCGTCGTGGTCTCCACGCCCGAGTCCGTGCGCGAGATCCTCCAGGGTAGCAGCGGCGACAAACTGGCTGGCCGTCCGATCGCGGACGCCTTCAACGCCCTGGGCCACAGCGCCGACTCCCTCTTCGGCCGGGAGCACCCGGACGGCAAGTGGCGCGCCCTGCGGCGGTTCTCCATGGAGCAGCTCTTCGCGCCCAGGCGGCTCGCCGCGCTGCAGCCCTTGTGTCGCAGCAAGGTACGGGCGCTGCTCGGCGTGGTCTCCGACCTGGCGGAGCGCGGCAAGCCGGTGGAGGTCAGGCACGTGGTGCTCGACATGGCGCTGGGGCTCATGCTCAGCGCCATATACTCCATCGAGCTGGACCCGGCGTCCAGGGTCGTGTTCGGGGAGATCGTGGAGGAGGCCATGCTGCTAATCGGGAGGCCCAACGTCTCCGACCTCTACCCGGCGCTCGCCGTCCTTGACCTGCAGGGCGTTCGGCGCCGGGTTGCCAAGCTGTACGGTGTCGCGTATCGCCAGTACGATGAACAGCTCGCGCGGCGCCGCAGCGCTAGGGACGCCGGCGAGGCGCGCAAGGACGACCTTTTGGACGTGGTGCTTGACGCGGAGCACGAGTGGCAGCAGGACGGCTCTGTGCTAACTCACAAAACCATGAGAGCACTTTTTGCTGTAAGTAAAACGCCTGCCTTTAGCTTTCCCTTTTTTTTTGTCATTTTTTTTAAGAAACACAGAACAAACGCAGACGCTCAGATACACGCGCGCACACTCACCCTATGAACGCATACACGCACACCCTACCCCTATGAGCACCTCCGAATACTGAGTCGGCGGATCGAGTCTTGAGATTGACGAAGTCACCACGGGCGCATCGCTGTCGACGGGAACGTCGTCTCCCACTGAAAGAATATTCCGCCTAAATGCAACACACAGACGTCAAACCTAGAGTTTGAACTCTGTTGTGTTGAGGGTACGACCACACTGCTAACCATCCAACCACAGATTGGTTTGCACGAGCGGGGGAGGTTCACGCGGAGCTACTTGGGCGGCGGCGGAGGTGACGATGCATCCTCCGCCGTCTTCTTCTACCTGGCATGCATCTCGCCTGCGCGCCCGCTTGATGCATCGATTCTTCTTTCCTACCAGTATCTTCTACACTGGGTTGTAATCAGCTGATTGGAATTTGTCCGCGGTAGCTCTTTCACTATGGTGGTAGGCTCTCAAACTTTTGTTGTCCACCGTGTGTGCACGCACACTGGCTGCATGTTCCACCACAGAGAAGGTAATCCCATGGTTGATTCGTGTACGTTTCAGTATTCCAACTGGGACCAGTGATTAGTTTGTGCTATGTGAAACAAAATCGTTACATCTGGGTTCCCATTCAAAGGACATTACTCGAAGTGTGATTTATTAAACTACGAATTTTACTGTAAGAATTCAAGGTCAAAGTTATGGTGCACATGGATCAGGGTCGAAGAGAACCTACTTGTGGCAGCATGGTCACAAGGTGGTTGTAATCTCAGCCCATCAGAGTTCAAACTCCATGTTTGACGCTGGGGTTTCTCACTTAGTCCGAATATTTTTCAATGAGATAGTTCGAATATTTTTCAATGAGATGCGATGTTTTCGTCGAGAGCGAGACGTCGGTGGTTACTTCGTCAATTTAAGACCTGATCACCGGCTTATTATTTCTAATGTGCTCGTAGGGGTAGGGTATGCGTGTGTACATTTATGGGGGGTGAGTCTATACGAGCGTCTATGTTTTGTACTCCCTCCCTCTCCAAAAGGATGTGCCAAGTTTATCTAAATTTACATGTACCTAACATAGTTTAGCGTGTAGATATATATAAATTTAGAAAAAATAATAATACATCATTTCATGAAGTTTCACCCAAAAAAATCAGGATCTGAGTTGTTTTCTTACAACCACAGATTCGGTGCACCGGATCGCAGCCAATTTGGATTGCAGCCTCGTTTGAAACATGGTGGCCTTTTAGGCAATTGGGTTGACCAGGCCGCATGTCTCGTGGGCCTATGGGCATTAAGGCCTGGTATGTGTTAATCACACAGCCGTTTTTAGGTAAACAGTACTACTCATCACATAAAAATGGAAAACAGTACTTTTTTTTTGTCATTTTGACGCCTAGTTTTCCACCATACTACTCCCTCTATACACAATATTATGTTTTCAGTTATTTCAGTACGAACCATATACGATACATATAGATGTATTTTAATTAGCGTGTAGATTAACTTATGTTGTTCCGTATGTGATCCATATTGAATAACTAAAACATCTTATATTATGGTATGAAGGAAGTAGTATGTAATAATTTTCTATGTTCAACGCATTTTCCTATAATTTATATTATTATTTTATTATTGGAGATTTTTTTTTGGGGGTTTGGTTGCTCACCACCTATACCATGTGGTAAGATTTGCGAGTGCAAATTAACTGTCTGACTGTATCAGGATCTCTATGGCGCGGGAGCTAGCTCGATCTCTGTTACAATCGAGTGGGCAATGACGGACCTGCCTTCAAGACCCGGAGAAAATGCAAAAGGTCAAAGAGGAGCTCAAAATGGTGATTGGCGAAAAGGCGGAAATGGAAGAATCTGATGTTGCTCGCCTTCCTTACCTCCAAGCTGTTGTTAAAGAAACCCTTCGGCTTCGGGCCGTGGCACCATTGGTACCACGCAGAGCAGAGGCTGACGTCGAGGTACAGGGCTACACAATTCCTAAAGGCACTAATGTCATATTGAACCTGTGGGCAATCAACCGAAGCGCCAAGGCTTGGGATGATCCTGACAAGTTTATGCCAGAGAGATTTATGGGCAACAACACTAACTATCTTGGGAGGGATTTTGAGCTGATCCCCTTTGGCGTCGGACGGCGCATCTGCCTTGGATTGCCATTAGCACAGAAACTAACGCATCTAATCCTGGGCACACTCCTGCATAGCTTTGAATGGACACTTCCTGAAGAGCTCAAAGAAAATGGTGTGGACATGAGAGAGAAGTGTGGAATGGTGTTATGTCTAGCCACCCCCCTTAAAGCCCATGCTAGAAAGAAATGAAACTATCTCTAGAAATAAGCATGTATTTTACTTCTATCATACGGCTCGGCGTGTATTGTCAATTATATGCTTATAAACCATTTATGTCAACTGTAAGCTTATTGTTATGAAAATAAAGTATGAGGTCTGCTTCAATACATTTCCTGAACGGTCCTCTGTTCGGAAAAGGGTGTCGTTAAAATGGATGAAAAACATAGACATGTTTTAGTGTTAAATACATCCACTTCAGGACATCCTAAATACATGTGAAAGTTTATAGTTGAAACATCACCTGTCCTCGCAGCTCCGGCCCTTTTACCCCTTGCAGCAATGGCGCGTAGGTCTCACAACGCCATAACGCAACGCTTGATCCTTGAATCATGGCCGCGCCGGCAAGGGGAGTCTAGACGGTTGCAGCCGTCATAGGCCACCTGCAGCACCGACAGTGCGGTGTTTTTGGACGGCGCTGGCGTGGTGCTACACTATTGTACATCCATGGCGGCGGCGGGAGCGGTGCACGGGGGTGCTCCCACAGAGGATGGAGGTGGAGAGGCCAGCGCCGTACCACCCCCCCAGCCGGCGAGCCCCGCGTCTAGCGCTGCCATCGGGCAGACCCGCGGCACTCCATGACGCTGTGCTCGACCGCGTCCTGCTCCTCCAAGGCCAGGTCAATCGCGTCGCCAGGGTCGCTAAAACCGTTTTTAGCTTCTCCGGTAGAGCAAAGAAAGGAAAGGATTGAAAGCTTCGTCCCCGTAATCCCCGTCTCCTACGACGCGTACCTGGAGGCCACCGACGGAGACGAATCCGCTGGATTGACTGGAGTATACCAAGACGCTGAAGCCTGAAGATTACGCCCCAAAATTGCAACCTCAATGCCCTCACGCTGACGTAGCTTGCCCGTCGCCATAGCCTACACGGGACAGCCTCGCCCTGTTCGCCGACAAGCGAAGCTGCGCCCTACATGTCGAACGTCTCTTTGCACCGGCCGGCAGCTAGCAAATGTACATCCTTCAGGTTCGACAGCCTCCTGTCAGCTTCAACTCTACATACTTCAGGTTTAGGTCACAATCTTCAGGTTCAGGGCGGATGGAAAATGTGCAGAAGACGCACCTACAGCTTCTGAAGAATCAAAGTTATACTACATGCTTCTGAATTTCTGAGCCGATGCTCTGTTGCTCTTTTCTCTTGGCTAACTTTTCTACTCCTATTTCCAGACCGGAGCCATTTTGGATTACTATTTTACTATCCCCTATTTTTTTCTAATAATTATTTTGATCCCTTGAATTAGGTGTGTGAATCTTTCTTCAATTTGTGTGGCTTCTTACCTAGAGGAAGGCCGCTGCCTATTTTCCAATGATTGCCTCCACTGCTGCAGCCTTTGGATTCTAATGCTTGCAGTTGCAGGGTTCTCCTTAATATTACCAAGGTTCCGGAGACATTAAAATTTCACTACACCGTGAAATTCTGAAGTACATATATGTTCATTCTTTTGGTCGAGGTCATTTAACTTCTGAAATTTAGACATTTTGATGTTTTTTGTATCTTTCTTAATTTTTTGTACTGCTTACACTCACTGCTGTTCTTTGATTTTAACTAATCGAGATTTGTCAAAGCATCAATCAATTGTTGGGAGCTCTAGCCCAAGTCCCTTCCACCTGTAGTGGGAAGCTTGTGATTTTTGTAAATTATCATCAGTTTGTGATTAAGTTAAAAAATGCATGAAAAACTTGAACAAGTAAACAGGTAAAATTATTTTCCTTCCCAGACCACAACTTGATGTTACAGAAGATACCACCTTATGAGGAGAACATAATTCAGCATTTTAATTCATGACATCACCATCTTATGTTTCTTTGGATTTTCTCATGGTTGATTTGTGTTCCCTTATGTTAGGTGCTCACGAATTTTTTTGTTGAGAATGAATATGAAAAGATATTCAGACATATTTGAAAGCTCGTGAAAATTATTTGAATATGATGGTTGATTGAGACGTGTGTTGCACGTACATTTCAACGAGTTAGTGAAATAGGCAAAGCTTTTGCCTTGTTTCAAAACAAAAACTGTCCTGTCTTAGGCCATACCACTACACCATTAGCACTTCAGCAGTTTTGCACTGTCACTAGGTTTCACTTTTTTTCCCTCAAAAACGTGGCTGGCCGGTTGCCTGCTCAAGTCTTCGAACTACAGGTCGAGTGGAGTGGTCCATTACAATATCAAGTCTCCCCCTCCATAAATTTCTTCCCCGGTTCAGAAGAAGGACCGGTGTCCTCCTACAATGACAGGCAAGAACTACCTCCATTGATTGATGAGGCGTTTAAGTCCTGCTAAAATCTTGCGTCTTCTGCCTCCATGGAGATCCTCCACTGTTACCAGACGGAGCTACCGTCAGTGATGACCAGTGTCCAGTCAATGCAGCAGTTTGTTCAGTAAAGAGGGGTTTAGGTGTGGATAAAAGCTGGACTTCACCCTTGCCATTTTCCATCAGATGTCATGCATGTGCATCTCTTTCTTTCACGGACAAGAGAGAAATAAACAAGAGAGCGAGCATGTTGATGAGAGGAGGATAGGATTCTTTTCCGGTTTCCCTACCCATATCTCCTGAGCAGAATTTGCGTCTGGTTCCATTCCGTCCCATTCCAGCATATATTTTTTCAAGTAAGGGTATGGAGCCACTTCAGTTTGCACAGCTAATTTATACTCGAATTAATTACGCAGAAGCAAGTGCCGATATACTCGAGGTGAAGGAGCATGCTGCGTCACAAAATTTAATGTGCTGCTCAACACTGTTTACCCCTACACATACATGCTAGCCCTAAAATGGAAGCTAAACCAAGAGTCAAACCAAAAGGTGGCACCTTTTCGTCGCAAGCTAGCTACACTGTCGCCCATAGTTTAATGTTAGGACAGCCTCCTGTTTTTAATCACAGGGAACACATCTACTAGCGGCACTACAAGTCCGACTGTAAGAGTTCCCCTCTTTCCATTTGCACTAAATTTGCACCCGGCAAACAAAGCACATACATAATCTTGGGACTCTAGGCATGATGACACGATCACTTCTGGAATAATGTATGCATGCATAAAGCGACATTTCTTTCAGCAGTGCAGAAGACTAGCTAGCTCATCATCAACGGTATGCATTTTCATCACTAATCAAACGGTGATTAGAAAAACAGTAAACAGGTCGCCGTACCCAACTAATCTTGGTCCCCCCTTTGTCGTATCGCCCTTGAAAGAAGACAAGAAAATATAATAACATGTGCTGCGAAAAGAAGGTCCGAGACATCCATCCTGACAGAAGAAACAAATGCTGAAGGCACTAGAGCAGGTGCAGTAGTGGAAACATCACATTACGCTAATGTGCTGGGCTCAAAATCACTTGATATAAACTGACCATAGTAGCATGAAAACCCGCTTGCAAATTTTTTTATATGCTCGTGAAATTGTCGGTACATTGTTTTTCGGTATGCCAAAATCGCACAAAAATAGGGTGCATAAAACAATCATGTACTAGACTATTTGTGAGTGTGCAATAAATCATTGTGGTAGCAACTAATCATTAAGACAAACCATTGGTGAAAAATACTTTATTTTACTTTTTGAGCACCGACATTGTCGTCTCGGGCTTGAAGAAGAATCCGAGTCACTAGGTTATGCTACGATCACACGATCCTATCCTCCTTTCTTGTAGTCCCATTGTCTTCTTAGAGCTCGCTGGTGTGAAATCGAGCTCTACTACGAGCTCAAACATCAGTGGCGTGGGCTTCGCAATCATTATCTGGGACGAAGAGTTCGACGAGCATACAAGGAGAAGACTGGCACTCAAGAGGAGGAGGAGTCAAAGAGTGTGCTGACACGACGCACTATAGAGTTATAATTCGACAATACGATCAAACGACAAACCATCACCGTGTGCATCCAACTGATCCAAGTTTATGACATTGTTGTCGCAAACTGAACCAGTCTTCTCATACAACAAGCAAATTCTTGTGCAAACATATGACATATTTGAAACACATATTTCATTCAATTAGTCTCCACGGATGACCCGATCAAATCTACTATGCAGAGTAAAACAAAAAAAGAAGGCAGATTCTATTTTGAATAATTCTGGCACTTAAATGAGGAAGAAAGGACAAACAGCGGTGGGGTCACGAGCTCCCCAGCATCAGCAACAGTAAATCTGACGCGACCCCTCCGCACGTCGCCTCTCACCGACAGGTGGACCCACTCCAACCTGTCATGGACTCGTCCACGGAATCGTACAATCCTTCTCCTTAAAAGACGAAAATACCCTCCTGTTGATCCGTATTAACGGGTGCATGCCACCGCTGGCACGCAGCACGAGGCCAGGAACGGCCTCCATTTTTTCCTTCTACTACTCCAGAATCCACCACCCAGGGCTGGCGGGTCAATCAGCCCTCCACTTCGGCCATATTTACGTGCTCTGCCACTGCGCTGCCCCTCGTCTTCCTGCTCCTGCCCGCTCCACCCCCTTTGCTTCCTCCCGTTATTAATGTCGTGGTGGTGGCGGTGGTGGTAAAGACTGGGAGCGGGGCGGACCGTGGCGACGGCGGCGGCGGTGCCTAAAGTCATCGCGGCGGTGGCTGAGGACTGGGTTGGGGACCGGCGGGGGGACGGCAGTGTAAGCTTCGGTTCCTAATGAATCCCCACTTTTTTCTTCTGTTCTTGGAATTGATTCGGCGCTTCTGGTTCCTGGGTTCGCGCACTGGCCGGTCGCCGAGACGTTGCGGTTTCTTGTTTGCTTTCACTACCCTGTCTGAGGTGCATTACTCTGTGGGGAATTGCGCTTCTTCTTCTCCCCTCTTTTTTTATTTATTCCCCCCGATGCGAGGTTTTTCTTCGAAGAACCCGAATTCCCATGTTGGTTTTGTCTCCGTGTATTTTTCTCTTAATATTCTGTTACTTTTTTCTTTCCTGTTCTTAGATGCATTCGGCATTGCGTTTGTCGTCTTCATCTTTTCCAAGTCTTTTCTACTGTAAGATAAGATTGATCTGCTTTAAACTGTACGCCCAATGCCTATCTTTTTTTTTCTGCTCAAGCTGCCTGCACGATAACGCTGGTTAGGGTAAATCGTACCGAACTTTTACTTCCTCGAAAATCGCAGTGTATGGTCCGCATTTCCTGTTGCCGCGATTCCAAAAGGATGGAAATTTTGGATAGGGAATCTGCTTTATTTATGTCTCAATTAATTTTCTTTGTAGAGCGTGCAGTGCATAGTATGCCCTGAACACTGTTCTGCATTGCAGGATTCAGGTTCAGCAGAGCTTCAGTTCTAGAACCAGCCTGTGGAGTTCATTGAAAGCTTTTCCAAGATGATTGAGGGGAGGAGGCATTCGGTTGACATCCCGATTTCGAGGGCTCTGGTGGCTGTCATGAGGTCCAGATCTCTGAGGGACCCCGACACCAACTCGCTGGCCAAGTTCTCCGCGAAGAAGACCATCTGGGAAGGGTGTTCCCTCGAGGAAGACGACGTCGAGGTGAGCAACTATGGCAGGCACAGCTTTAGCTACAACATGTATGATCATGCCCAGAGGAGGAGGGAGGAGTTTGGGGGCCGCCTGGCCAACTCGCCGATCAACATCATCAAGGCCAATGCGAGGGTGAAGGCAGCGCTCCACAACCACAACTGCTGCTCTGCGATCTCCGGGATGTCCAGAGCGGCCAAGGACAGGGCTTACTCTCTCGTGGTTGAAGGAGAAGAGCTCGGTCGGAGGGAGCCCCAGGAAAGCGCAAGAAGCTTGCTCCAGAAGTACCGGCCCAAGTCTTTCTCTGAGCTGGCTGGACAGAATGTTGTTGCGCAGTCTCTTTCCAGCGCCATTTCTCAAGGAAAACTCGCTCCAATCTATCTCCTCCACGGTCCTCATGGCATTGGCAAGACATCTGCGGCTAAAGTATTTGCAGCGGCGCTGAATTGCCACTCTCCAGGTGGGAAACAACCGTGTGGGCACTGCGAGGAATGTGTGGCCATATTCTCAGGAAACAGCAGCAGCGTGGTAGAGATTGATGCTTCCAAATTGGATTGCAAATCTAGAGTTGCTGCCTTGCTCAGGAATGCCTGTGAAGTTCCTGCTTCGTCGCACTTCAAGGTTCTCATTGTAGATGATTGTCAGCACATGGATAAGGAGGGATGGTACTCCATCTATAGTAGCCTTGAAGGGATCCCTGACAGATCAATATTTGTCATGATAACATCTGACATTGATAAGCTACCAAACAGTTCAGCTGGGTGGTGCCAGAGCTATAGGTTCTGCAAGATAGATGACGCAGAGATGGTCCGCAGGTTGAGCAAGATTTGCACGAAAGAAGGTATGGAGTTCGAAGCCGAAGCGCTTGAGCTTCTTGCTCGTAAGGCCAGTGGTTCCATCCGGGATGCAGTTCAAATGCTTGATCAACTAACTCTTCTCGGAAAAAGAATTAGCAAATCAGTAACATACGACCTAGTAAGTTTATCTACTGCAGTCTTCTAACCTTCATATATATATATATCATCACAAACTATTTTCTTCTTTGAAACCTACAAAATAACCCCAATGGTGTATTGACAGATAGGTGATGTCTCAGACGACGAGTTGCTTGATCTTCTTAATCTGTCTATGTCATCGGATGCTGCTACCATTGTCCGGAGGGCTAGAGAGCTTTTGAGTTCAAAGGTCGATCCCCTGCAGCTATTAGCTCAGCTTGCAAATCTTATCATGGATATTTTAGCTGGGAAGCACCACTCAGATTCTTCAGAAGTTCGAAAAGTTACTGGCAAAAATACATGTATGTCCCCTTCCCTCTGTAGGCAAACAATATGAAAAATACATGCAAATCTGTTATTCTGTTGATGAATTGTGTAGCTTAGCGACACGCCAATGTGTATAATACACATTTATAGTGTATATGCATCTATTGGTTCTTTGTCCATCTAACCTTGTGTGCAACTTCTCAGCTGCTGAGGTCGACGTGCACAAACTTAGGAATGCACTGGAAATACTTTCTGAAACTGAGAAGCAATTGAAAACCACAAAGAACCAGTCTACATGGCTTACTGCTGCTCTGTTACAATTCAATATGAGAGAGCCTTACTGCCTAGAGGCCCTAGACGATACTGCAGGTTCAAGCATGTTCACAGAGAGTCAGACAGGTAACCAGTATTCTCTGCCTGAACATGTTTCATTACTGCCAAAATATCTCAAAACTTTTCATATATCTAAGATCACTAGTAAGATGCCCGTGCGTTGCTACGGCCCCATAGTTTATAATTTATACATGGTAGTCTTATTTTTTTGCGCTCAACTATTTATAAAAATTACCTCTATATCACTAAAATACAATGTTTCGTGCTCAACTATTTATAAAAACTACCTATACATATTACTAAAAACGAAGTGTTATGTTTCTGCCTGGAAGCGTTTAGCTCCTTGTTCCTACGTTCCCCACTCATCCCGCTGGTTTTTCCATCACCTGCTGCCACCATCATCCCGCCGATATAGTCCTCCTTAGCCTGATTCCCCTCACCCGAGATGTGCGCGCTGACGACGTCGACACATCCCAGCCAACTCCTCCCTCGCAATGGCGATCTCACCCTCCCTTTCCATGCAGCATGTGTCCGGTCCCTCTCGACCTTACGGTGGAGCAACCTAGAACTTAAGAAAGGAACGGCAGAACAAGTCAACAACTGCAAATTACAGTATTCATTCATGCCAACTTATTTGTTTGTTCCAATAAAAAGAATTACTCACTGGTGCAGTTTACATACTGCTGTAAACCAAAATGAAAAGTAATACTCTCTCTTGGGAAATTGTACTGATATGTATACACAAATCGTCCTTCTGCCATACCTCCTGTGTGTTTACAGTGTTCCTCTATTACTGGTTTCATTTCCAGCTGCTTCAACAAACTATGTACAGCATTGGATATATATGCACATCTTCTTTTCAGAATAAGGGGCCAGTGTGTACGGTCAAGCATAGACAAGAGGCAGAAATCATACCTGGACACTTTTATCTTGATGCATCCAAACTGGAAGGCAACAAACCTACAAAATTGATAACATATGACAGCAGATTAATCGGTCTGACAGCCGATTAATCGGGGTCACCAGTTAACTCACTAAATAGGTGCTAATCGCGTCAGTAACCCACTGAGCAGCGATTAACTGGCCGATTAACTGGTTAATCGGCCGATTTCCCGAACAATGTGTGTACCCCAAAATAGTATACACTCTGCACACCAAACTGAATAACTTGGCAAACGACAAAACTTTCACATCAGTAAATCAGTTGTTAGCCATGAGGACCCCCGATCCACAACTTCCTGGGTCAATGGTACTCATTCAGTCTAAGAGTCACGATGGGTGCACCGGACGTCCCAAAACTCAAGTTGAGGATTTGGCATGAACAAGGTCACCAGCCTCCTGATTTGGATCATCCAGCTTTCTTGCAGATCCTCCCAATTATGTTTCTTCACTTTACCACTTCATGATTATCAAAAATCCTATCATCACTTCTCTTTTATACAACAAATCCTATCATCCGATCTCATTTTAGTTTGATTCCATCGAGGGTTGCATCATGTTCACTGCACCCCTTGGCATGTCATTTGCTCTTATGTATCAGGTACCACAGTTAGAGAACAGCAGGTATCTTGAGCAAACGGAAACAAGCCTTGATGGATGAAGAATTAAAGATGTCCAGCAAACTAATTTCCGTTAAGAAACAACCCTTGATTCCATCGAGGGTTGCATCATGTTCACTGCACCCCTTGGCATGTCATTTGCTCTTATGTATGATGTGTATCAGGTACCACAGTTAGAGAACAGCAGGTATCTTGAGCAAACGGAAACAAGCCTTGATGGATGAAGAATTAAAGATATCCAGCAAACTAATTTCCGTCAAGAAAGTTCTGGAACAATAAAAAGTTCTATAACCAAACCATCGCTATAAACCAAAAATTGAATATATTAATTCCTCTAAGAACTACGGTATTCATTTCCATCAAAGAATTATATTAACGCCCATGCGAAAAAATTGATGAAGGTATAGGAATGGTTCTTCATCTTTGTGCAGCTTGAAATTACTTTTCTCTAAAAACCATTACCCCATAGCATTTTTTAATTTCACACTTTCAGGTTCAGCTTACCACCCAGGAAGATCATACACAACTCTTTTGAAGTCCACAAATAGTGTTAAAAAAATAGCTTCAGACTCCAGATTTTTTAGGTTAATTGATTGATACTTGAGTATTAATTTGTCTGAAACTGTAGCAAATGACTATTTCTTAAAACGAGCTTGAGCGTACAAAGCAAACACATATGGCATGCATGAATGAATACTGATGTTTGGAAGACCATTAAATTAACCTGTCAGTGCTTAAGCGTACGAAGCAAGAGGCAGCACCAACAGCTTTGCAATATTTGCGCCCCCTCACAATTCCACACTGAAGATTGATAGGATCTGATATGGCTTTTTTCCAAAAATAAAGATGTAATAATATGATCAATGAAGGAAACAAAATATAACACAGAATACCCTAGATGAGAGCAGTTAACACACGTGACACGTGTGATAACATGTCCGTTCGGTGCTCAGATTACATGATTGACTGCTGAGACACAAACACCATAATTTCATTGTCATCAAACAGGAGATATATCAGAGCAGTGTCATGTTCTAGTTAGAGAAGAGAAGGTCAGGGACAAAAAAAATTAGATTGAATAGCTGTGATTCATATTAACTCTCCATGGAGTCCAGATTCAACGTAGATCTTTAAAAGCCGGTGCAACACCGATCCAAATATCACTACATTTATTCTCGCAGCTCTTCGCAATAGGTGTGCTACTTTATTCGCTGATCTTCTCGCCGAGCGAATCATGAAGTCCTCAAAATCTTGCAATATAGATTGGATCTCTTCCACGAGATGGCCGTGCACTGACTGATCCACTCCATCCTTCAACAACATTGAACTGATACCCACGCAATCCGTCTCCAGAACCAATTCCTGCACCTGGTTTTGTTTGGCCAGCTTAACAGCTTGGTGGCACGCACTAAAACTCTGCACTCTCGGCATCTGTCACAGAGGGGGAAAATGGCCAGCTCCTGCAAGGAATTCGCCATTGCGTCGCGTATAACAACCCCGGCACCTCCCATCACGTCTTGCCGGTGAATGACCTGGACACCGCAGCTTCCACTTGCTCCGACACCACAGAGCTGGAGGGCTAAGTCAGGCGAGGAATCGTTCGGTGTAAAATGGCGGTGTCGGAGCAAGCGGAAGCTGAGGTGTCCAGGTCTGCGGCCCGTCTCCGCCTTCAAACTTGCTTGCGAGGAGTGGGGCATCGTGGATTGCGATTTTGTAGCCATGATTTTCTCAAGCGGGATGCGTTACTGGTGAGGGAAGAGGCACGACAGCCCAGTCTTTGACAGAGGAGTGGGACGAAACGCGAGCGAAACACTGTGGAGGCGAAACGCAGAAAAGGCAGACGATGGAACGAACGGTTCTTTTTAGATAGTATATATATAGAGATATAGATAATGAAACAAAACACTTATGATGACCAGTTGTCCGTTTACAGACAATTGTGCTACTCATCAGGTATCTCTTTACTGACAATTATGCAAATCATTACGCAGATGATGGAGCTGCTGTCCTGAAAGATGAAAGCTTAGACACCAGTTCTCATCTTCACTATCAGAACAAAACCGGTTGTCTAGATATGAATTTAGGAGATCCAGATGTACTTGAGACGATCTGGATGAAGGCTCTTGAAAACTGCACATCGAATTCACTACATGGTCTGTTGCAGAAAGATGGGAAGCTGTCATCCCTATACACAACTCAAGGTAAGTTTAAACTGTGTGTTTGGATCTTTTTCTTCTTCTTTTTTTAGACTGGATCCTTTTCTTCTGTTGTGTTCGGAAGGAAGATTCGTTTGCCCTTCTATCTAATGAAAACATGTCCCTGCTCTTCATCAGATTTTAACACATGTACCATGCTCAGAGCTCTTCTGTATCAATTGACATTCAGTGAGCAATCAGCATCACTGCACGCCTACGCTGCAGACATGTTCAGTCAGATTTTTCATTATGCTTATCTTCGTATTGCAGGTGTAGCAGTTGCCGAGCTACAGTTCTGTCATCCTGAGGATGTACCAACATCAGAGAGCTTCTGGATGCCACTTGTGGTTTCTCTGCAGAATTTGCTAAAGTGCAACGTGGACATCCGGATCAACCTTTCTCCAATCCCCATCAGCAACAGGGTTGCATCCATGAATTCGTCAGTTAGCCTGGTCATGCAATCGAGAGAAGATCAACAGGCGCAGACTGCAGTCGCCACGGACTGCAGAACCGTAGCTTCATCGAGAAGGGAGTGCCTTTCGCCGCCGCAGCCCAAGGAGAAAGCATCCCACATTCTGGGATGCCTTCATGGTGCTGATAGCGACACAGGAGACGCCGAGTCGAGGATCCTTAGCTACCAGAAGATCGCTGTCATACCTGAAGCATCCACAACAGGGAATGTCCCCTCGAAAGCTGGAGAGCATGTACCAAAGGTTGAAGAAGGCAGAACTAATCATCGTGGCTGCTTCTCGAAGATTCTACCGCTTGGTGCATGTACGCCATGCCGGAAGTCCCAGCACTGTGATAAGCACAGAGCTCAGCGGCCTCGCAAAGGACTCTTCAGCTGCTGTTTCTGCAAGATCAGACCAGACTGCAGAACGAAAGCTGACGCTGTATACAGGCAAGAAACTCAGGACGTGTTCCATTAGTATTTAGTAGCATGCTGTAACTCAAACCTTTTAGGAGGCGGGCACCGTTGAAGCAAGGCTGATAATGGCCTATCATTTGGTACGGATGTTGGTAATCAAATTTCCCTTGAAAATTAGATCAGTTTAGGCGAATCTGATAACTGCGGGGTTGCCGCTGAGATCCGACACAACAGATGTGTATCGTAGGTGTTGGATTTCGGTCCAATGTCTTATGAACTCTACTGGTAGATCAAATGAAAGAACATCCGTCTGATTACATCCTTTTGTCACGGTCATGAGCAATCTTTTTATAGATTCATTAATCATCTACTCCTTATTACGTGTACACATGATACTATATCAGACAATCAAAAAGCAGAGTTGTAATCATAGCATCTCCAAAAAAAACTGTCGATTCACACGTGACCCAAGTTGCTACCGCAGTTTTGGTTCGGTAAGAGAATCTCCATTTTCTGAACCTGCAAACGCGATATACAGTTTGCGAAAAACGCGTACGCAGGCCGAGTAGTCTCGCGCGCAGATCAGATACTGCAAATTAAAACTGCATATTCCATATTCAAAGAGTTCGCGGGAGAATTTCATCTTTACATACGGAGCGTGCTCGCCGAAATACTCGCCGGAGCTCGCTCGATCAGCCAAAATCTAGCTAGACTAAACGCGGCCCTAACCCTAAGGTCCAAAATGAGCTCACCGGAGCTCGCAGGGTGCGGCCGCGCCGTCGCCGGAGTCTTCACTCCTCGTCGGAGGAGTCGTCGTCGACGAAGATGACGGCGCCCTTCCCCTTGCTGCTGCTGGCCTCCTGCTTGCGGTGGCGGCGGTCTTGGTCGAGCCCCTGGTCGAGCAGGAGCTGGTCGATGTCGACCTCGCGGCGGCGGCGCTTGGACCTCCTCCGCGGAGCGCGCCTCCACGGCGCCAGTCACCGTGTCGAGGACCTCGTCGGGGATGAAGTCCTCGCGGGTCACCAAGGAGTCGAAGGCGGCCGGATCATAGATCCCGAATCCGTCTTCGTCCACGACGACCTCAACGGGACTGCGCGGCGATGGCGACAACGTCCAGGTGCCGGAGGAGGTGTCCTCGTCGACGGGAGGCGCGGCAGCCGCGGGCGCCGCGGGAGGCGCTGGCAGCGCGGGCGGCACGGGAGGCGCTGGCGGCGCCGGAGGCGGCAGGAGACCGTGGAGGAGATCGAGCTCCTCCGTCTCCCGCCGCAACAGCGACTGCGGCACCGGCAGCCCGTGCTGCGTCCACTTCCTGGATGCGCGCTTGCGTGCGCCGTCGGCGATGATGCAGCGGCGGCGCTCTTGCTGGAGGTGCCACGGGAGGCCGTCCATCGTGGCGGTGGCAGCCGGAATCGGCGGCTGGAGGAGACGAAGTGGAGGGACGAAATGGAATCGGCGGCGAGCAATTCCTAGGGTTCGGCGGCGGAGGGCAACGGGTTTGGCCCGCAAATCCTATCCAGATCAGCTGTCTGTGCTTTGCGATTTGCGGTGACCTGAAAAACGAATGCAAGCCGGGCCACGTTTGCGGTTTCAGTCTGCGCACCGAACTGGGCCCGGCCTGCAAACTAGCTGGAAAAATACAGTTCCTGCCGATTTACAGTCTCAGTCTGCTAGAGATGCTCTAAGAGAATTACGAAACCACAGACGTCAGTGCAGGAGAAGCAGATGCAGTGAAAACGTTTACATGAAGTTTTTTCTGCTCTGTTTTACTCGATGTAAAAAGAAAATGTCTATGAAGAAGTTAAAATGGAAACAACGCAAGAACAGCAAAGGGTATGTCCAGAGATGCAAAGATCTAGACATGAGCCACCACCACAAGCAAGAGGGGCTCGTTGATCTACCTATGACACGCAAGTCCAGCGACGTGCATCAGAAACGCAAACGCAAATGCACACGAACTAAGTGGTCTGCAGCACACCACACTCTGGCTGCCTGCGTCTTCGGGTTTGTTTCCCGGTCCAGCTTGACGCTTCCTGCTTGCCCGGTCACCGGTTCAAGTCGAAGCAGCGACACTGAAAGAGGTTGCAAGCCATCCGTTCTTCTTCCCATACTCCACGTAGGAGAGGAACTTCTCACTGGCATCAGGAATGTCAAGAGCCAGATCATCAAGCCCGTCCCTGACCCTGGAGAACCCCTTGGTCATCTGGTTGATGGTTATGATCCCTTCGCCAAAGCACTCATGGAGCAGAACCAGGGGGCGCTCTTTCTTCTTCTCCATCGCCATGACAAGCGCCTTCTTGACCACCTCATGGTTGAAGAAAGGCATGCCCATCTCACGGATGCAGTTGCACGCTTCCCCTACATCACCTCCGCTCTCATATTCCTCCAGGAGCTTTGCTATCTTGTCCTTGGCATCCTCAACAGCCCATCCTGTCCCGCCGCCCCAGCATCTCAGAAGCCTCTCTCCTGCATGAGGGGCAGAGGCGAGTGAGCGTGCCATGTTCAATGTTTCAGCCCCACTGCACTTTGGTGGAAGGTCGCTGCCAATCTCATCTAGGTTTAGAGGCGCAAGCACATCATCAATCACTGCTCTGGCTAGGAACAGTCCCAGCTCATCTGAGGCATCCAGTATGTCCAGCGCAGTATCTTCTGCAGATTCAAGAAGCATTATGAATCCCTTGACAACGTCTTCAGTAGAGAACAGCTCCATGCTTAATGAAGATAGGAGAACCGATGCCATCTCTTTCTCCCTGTTCTTGCGGTCCATGGCAATCGTTACAAGCTTCTTGATAAAGATTGGGTTATACTCTGGAACACCAAGATCTTTGAGTGTGTGGATAAGCTCTGGTATATCATCAGAAAGGAAGTACTCATGTATCATTGACACAGCCGCCCTCTTGTACTTCAACAGCTTCTCATGGTCACCATCTTGGACATTGCCGTTGGCACCAGAAGGTACATATGAAGAGTCAAGCCACCCCTCAGAAACTGCTTTAGATACCAATATCTGGAACTGAGTCTTTGCAGATGGTATATCAAGGGAGAGATCATCAAGACTCTCGGTAATACGGGAGAATCCCTTCACCATCTGGCTAGAGCTTATCAAGCCTTCTTCAGATGCTTCCTTCAGAAGCTTGATAATAAGAGTTTCTGCAGCTGGACTTTCCATTCCAAGAGTGACAGCTCGCTTGACGACCTCATGGTGGAAAAATGGCACAGACAGCTCTCTTATGCACCTACATGCCTCACCTGTATCACCATTCCTGATATATTCCTTTACAAGATCAGTAATCCTCCTCTTTACCTCCTCCACTGTGATGCAAGTTGCACCACCCCACCGTCGCTCGAGTAACTCTGCATGGTGGGGTGCTGAAAGATAGCTCTTCACTGTAATCTGAAGAACCTCCATGCCCTTCGAAGACTCTGTCAGACTTCCTTTTGCCTTGTTGAGAAAAACAGGTGGAAGAATTTCATCAACAACTGCTCGTGCAATGAAAACAGCAAGGACATCAACCGCATCAGGTATGTCAACAGCCAAATCATCAACAGCCTGTAGCAGCATCAGAAAACCCAGCTTGATTTGAGTTGAACTGACCACATCTTCATACAGACGTGATAACAGCACTGACGCCATCTCTTTCTCCTTATCATGCCTGTCCATTGCCATGGAAACAAGCTTCTTGACAAAGAAGCGGTGGTTGTCATAATAACCAAGCTCTTTAAGTTCAGAAGCCGTCTGTTTAGCATCACCAGTACTGAAATATTCCTCAATGATCGTGACCAGACATTTCTTGTAGTCCTCTAGTGGAGTTGTAGTAGGGACTTCGATTAGTTCATATGGCTCCTGATTAGCCAAACATAACAAGATATAAGTGTCGAGAGTTTGGCTGAGTACCGAGTATTAACCCCATAAACAACACATACAGAAAAAGGCGAATATGGGTATATTTACCAATTTCTTGCGACTAATTTAACGTCGAACAGTTTAGCATTGCATAAGGAAAAGACTGGAGTATACAGGTCAAAACATAAAGTATTACCTCATCACTATCATAGTTTGGATCATTTTGGTCAAGGAATGTGGCTGTATCAGCATCGATAAGTCTTCCCCAAGTGCCTTTGCCACCAGCACCATCTGCAGTACAAAAGAGCAGCAAATCAGACATTTTTGCAGTCATCTATGTTACAAAAGTATTAATGAGAACTAATAGATCATGAGATAGTGGAAAACACATCTACCTTGCAAGTGCAATTATTCGATAGAACCTACAGTAGTATTCAATAACTCCCCAAATGATATAGGTCCAACTATGTTTTGGACTTGGACTGTGAATGAATAATGTGAGTCATAAGTAAACTACTGACACTCCAGATCATACTGATTTAAACTCTATTATGCCGCACAGTTGGTTTCCTTACAAGGCCACACCGCAATTACATGTTCTAATGAATAGATTGAGTGACCCATTCTAGATTCTTATGACACAAGAGCAGCTACAAGAACAGGAAAGTTCAAGAGAGCATTCCGAACAGCTGGTATTTGGAAATAGCAACAAAAGTCAGCGTATTACTGTATCAACAGCTTTAACGTAAAACATCCAATGGAAGACACAAATATTTCACACACCTAATGTGTACAGAAAGCAAATGGAAACTAAACAAGAAAGAATCAAAGACACTAGTAATAAAATGCCCAGAATGACAACCTCGTATTCTAACAAACCATAAGTAAAAATTTCAAACAGGAAATAAAATAAATAACTATGCAAAGCCTGTGAACCATCTATAACCAAAACAACAAAATTTGTAAGTAGAATGAAAGAAGCCTGCACCGAAGAACGGATGTATCTAGACATGTTTTAGTGCAAGATTTGATACATGCGTGCAGAAAAAGCCTAGAAAGGCTTATATTGTGGAATGGAGGGAGTCATAAATAGCAGAGTCAAGTATAACCATACAATGGGGCTAGCACAAGCTTCCAGTATACGCTATGCATGCATATGCATAGATGCGGACCAAATTTTGGGGCTAGCACAAGCTTGTAGTATAGGCTATGCATGCATATGCATAAATGAGGACCAAATTTATCAGCTAGAATAATGAACTGAAATTGTAAGAAGAATACAAGCAAACCATGTCCCGACAGAATACGAAATACTCCCTCCGTTCCACAATATAAGATGTTTTAGCAATTTTCCTCATTCATATGTATCTAGACATGTTTTAGTGTACATGTTCACTCAGTTTAGTGTGAACCTATACAACATGTGTTACTACACCTGAAACATCTTATATTGTAGAACGGAGGGAGTGCTCAACTGCCCATCCTACAATATGATGATCACAACCGGGCAGAACTCACACAACAACAATACAGAGGGCCACCACTAGAGTCAGCTCATGGTACATGTTATATGTGGGGAGAATTTGAAGTGCACTGTCGTATTAGCAAATGCCCTGTAAAAGATGGTTGTCAGCTTGCATTCTTGCCACACAGGACAAGTCAGTGGTACGAGCTAACCAAAAACTTCAAAACGGGAACAGGTAGATAATATCCTCAGATAACTTTACATTACCATATATCATAGGCCGCGTGGTATGCAATTCTGGGCGCAGTGAAGACGTGCTTGGAGAAGATGGTGCTCGCTGCTTTTCTGCACCTCCGGATGGGCTTGGAGGCCGGTGGATTCGTCCAGTTCGTGGACATGGTGATGGTGGTGAAGGTGGACGTTCATGGTTGACTCGCTGCTGGCACACGTTCGACATGTGGTGGTTGGTATTGTGGCGGCAGTGTCGTTGGTTTGCTCCAGGCGAAAGCCTAGCACTGGTCTCGGCCAGTGCCGGCGGCGTCGGCGTCTTTGGATGCCGTTCCCCTTCTTAGAGGCGTCGTTGTGGAGCACCAACGGTCACTTTGTCCCACCAATGCCTTCGAGTTCTTCCGGGTGAAAACCTTGCATTGCCGATGCGGGCGACGGTGGCGTTTTCGTCATTTTCCTCCTTGGGGGCGTCGTTTTGGATCCTCGGTACCCATGTCTCATGTTGTCATGCTAGTTTGTCTCATCGGCGGGTGCGTGGACGTCGAGGCGGCGGCTTCGAGATTGTTCTTGCATGCCGGGGCGGCGGCCCCGGATTGCTGTGTCGGCGGTGACCCAATGTGGTGGGGTTGCGGCTCGGCACGGTGGGGGTGGCGACTTTGTGCCACAAGGGTGGCGAGGTCGTCGGCTCGGTCGATGCGTCCCAGCGTGGGCCGATCTTCAGTATGTCGAGGCAGCGGCCTCGGATGTGGTGTGGCGGCCGGGGTCTACGGGTAGCTGGGCCTGTGCAGTTCGGGCTGCGGGCAGCTAGGTCGTGCGGCGTTGCAGCTCGGGTGCGAGCGGTGGCATGTCGGGGCGGCGGCCCCGGAAGGTGGTTACGGTGGTTTGCGCAGGGCGTGATGGAGTGTTGGATGTCGGGGCGGCGGCTCCGAGGGTTCTGCGTCAACATCGAGGGTGTTTTGCCTTGTGTCGTGTGGGCGACAAGGTTGCTCACGGTGCTGGTAGTCGTCGAGGCTCCCGGTGGGTTGGTCTCGGTCTCGTTCATCTACGTCGGTGTGTCCCGTATCTGCTCCTCCCATAGCATTTACGGCTTCTTCTCTTCGACAAGGGTTACGGGCCGGTCGTCCTGTTGCGGAGTTGTGGGTTCGGTTTGGCCCTAGGTGTTTTCGAGGTTGTGGGGACTCCGTCCCCGGGTGTTGTATGGTTTTCGCCCGGTTTCTTCCATTAATAAACCGGGCACCTTCTTCTTAATTAATGAATAAGGCAAAGCTTTTGCCTTCGTTTCAAAAAAAAAAAAATTGTAGGATCCAAGTAATTAAGAACCGAAAAAACAGGAGAAACAAACAAAACACTAAGAGGTACGAAATGCAATCAGAATACAGAAAACCCAACTCATTCAGCATAGAAAAATTCTATGTGGCCAGATTATAGCTGTCGTTATCCCACCAAATCAATCCCCTAAAGGCAGCTCAGGAGCACCAATGAACACGCACACGGAACAGCTGAATTGCTTTGCACAATGCGTGCAAAAGCTAACCCTCGACGTAGCAAACAGCAGGTGTGTACAATCAAAATTCAAAGCTCATCAACTTAAGCAACCTACTACAACAAATTTAAATTTGCAAATTAATGAGCAGTCACACAAATCCAGGACCCTCCGATAAAATTGCATCAATGATGTATGGTGCCTACTAGGCCACAGTGTGGCAACTCCATGGGACACGAACTAGCAGCACTAACATTACACAACCAGAAGTACAAGGCACAACTTCGAAATTAACATCAACAGGTAGATCAAGTCGGGTGCTAAACCTACATTCGGAGAACCTTAAACCAGATCGACTCCACACAAGGGGTGAATAACACGCCAAGCAGTATCGTCGTTCACCAAGGCAGTAATAATTAACACTAGCAGCACACATCACTCACGTCCTAATCAAGCACGGGACGGAAGGCTCTAGAACAAGCTCGATGAAAATAGTGCAGCTATTAACTAGAGAGAGCAGAAACAGATCGAGCGCCACCTCACCTTTCTTAAGCTTGACGGCCTTCCCGGAATGCGACCGCCGCACGTGCCTCACGGGAGCCCCGCCACCACCCCCGCCGGCCGCCCTCGCGGCCGCCGCGGCGGCCCGGCGCTGCTCCTGCTGCAGCTCGTACTGCTGGAGCAGCGCGGAGGTGGTGCCCCCCGTGGGCGAGCGCGGCGAGGCGAGCGAGAGCGTCTCGGCGTCCTGCACCGCGACCCGCAGCTGCTCCCGCTGCTCCTGCGTCAGGAATCCCCCGTCGTTCCTCGGCGACGACATCCCGAATCACACGGACCACCACCCTGCAGCCCTGCAGGCAGCGGCAACTATCACACCTCGGAACAAACCAAACCAAATCAAATCAGCACCGGAATGGGGAACGAATTCGAGTGACGCGCGGGGGCGGCGAGCAAGCAACGGCGGAAGCTGTCCGTACCTAGGGTTTCCGCCGCGGATCGAGCGCCCCGTGCGTGCGCCGCGGCTGCGGAGCGAGCGAGTGGTGATTACTTGTTTTTTTTTTCTCTTCCTTCCCGTCTCCCTCTCTCGCTTTTGGTTTTTCTGCCGGAGACGAGGGAGAGAGATGGATAGGGGATTTTATACGGAGGCGGCGTGGGTTCCGGGACACGTCGCTCGCACTATGGGGCCCGCCGGAGGCTCGGACCCACCTGTCATTGACACCGCAGGGCCGCCTGTAGTGTGGGCTCGCCGGTTTGCGGGCCGCTGGTTTGGGCCGCGGATCCCTATCCCGTTGCCACGCGGCCGAGTCCGCTTCGCCCGCTCGTGGCTCACTTCGCGCACACGGTCCAAGAAATCCCCAGTTGCTGACATGTGGATCGAGAAGCTAGATGGGCCCAGCTGTCGGTGAGACAGCGCGGTATTTTCGGGGCGATTGATGGGTGGTCGGTGGGGGATCGGATCAGACCGTGGGAGTTAGGGTTTTGCTTTGCTCTGCACGGGGTGGGGAGAGGGTGCGGGATCTTCTGTGGCGGAGCGTGGTGTGGCGTCAGTGACAAGAGGGAGGCCGTGATTGGTCCGGGCGATGTGGATAAGAAGGCGGATGGATGACCTGACGAGATGAGCATGACGCGTCGGACTTTAGTCAAGATTCAGTGTCATGTTCAAGCTACTCCACACCAGATTATACTGGAAAATCCACTCGCCGACGAGATTAATATCTTTCGTTTGTCCGATTTCGGGGAAAACGTCGCATTTCTGATCGATTTTTGTCGGAAATAGAGTCACGTCATGTTTGATTGGTAGGAGTTTAATCGGCAAATTAATCACACATGCACGAGATCCAAAATGAGTGATCGAGTGTGGAACAACTAGGCGTGCGTTTAGGGTCCCAGCTTAAAGCATTTGAACATGGCTACTCGACGAAGCTGGCTTTGAACATTGGTAGGAGTTAAGCTTAATTGGTTTCTCCCCATGGTATAAAGCTGTCCACAACGAAGAGCGTGTGCGCTTATTAGCTATATGAACTTTGAACTAAAACATGTACTCTCTCCGTCCAATAAAAAATGTCTCAACTTGATAAATTTTTTGGATATATCTAAACATGACTTAGTGTATAGATACATCTAAATTTGATTAAAAGTGTGACATCTTTTGTTGGACAGAGGGAGTATAAATATATGTGTAGAAAAGGTAGAAAGTCTTACATTTAAAAACGGAGAGAGTTTTTTTTTTTTACATTTTAGATTTTGCCTATGCTCCTAAAATTATGATGTACCGAAGTAGGATTCAAGTAGAGGGGCCGGGATTGAAATTATCATACCATCTCATCAATTCTAGATCATGACTTTTTTCTTAGTTCAGCCATGGACCTTATTTGACAATGTAAAGGATCAGTAATGCTACATTATTTGACAATGTAATAATTTATGGGACTTGCTTTATGCAATGGTTCTTATTTGTATAATTAAAAAGGATTTACATCACCCATGACGGCAAAAAATTCATAAATATGAGTAGCATGTCTTCGATAAATGAATCTGTAGAGCATAAAAACATACTTATATGATTAACACCAATATGAGTAGCATGCCTTCTATCTTTCAAAACATGGAAACATATTGTAAATGGTTTTAGCCCCACCGAAGCAAGCTTCAAACGAAAGCCGACAAGGGAAATGCCATGCTTACCCAGAGGGTGAGAAGAACCAGATTTGCAAAGAACTAAGAGAACGACGGAGTGAAGGTGGAGCATGTCGAGACGGGAGGTTGAACATGTCAAGAGTCGAGCAATGGGCACCGCTTCGAGCTCCTCTCGTTTCATCCCACTTCAAGCGTTCCTTGAAGATGTCATGACAATCTTGTGGGCTCCCCCCAACCTTGTGGCAACACTATGAAGGAGATATGCCCTAGAGGCAAATAAATAAGTAGTATTTATTGCATTATCTCATAAGTTTATAATAGGTTCTTGTATTATGCTATAACTGTATTAATCGGAATTATTAATACACGTGTGATACATAGACAACCAGAGTCCCTAGTGAGCCTCTATATGAACTAGTCCATTGGGCAACAGTTGATCGAGATTCCCGATCAAGGACAATGACGTCGGTTGACAATGGGGTCGTCTTATTAGCAGAATAAGGTGATGGACATACGCAAAGTATTGCAACAAGATCGTATTACGATGTTTGTCATTTGCAATAGATAAGTAATATGATAGCTTATTCCTTAGACCGTGAGACCGTGCTTATTGCTACTCCGTAGGGGTACTTTGAGAGCATCAAACGTTGTGTCTTATATAGCATGACAATAACGGTGTCCATCTTGGGTATCCCGAAAGAGTATGTTGAGACGTAAGGATCAAGAGCGGGATTTGTTCATTCTTGTAATGGAAAGATACTCTGGGCCCACTCGGTGAGATTACATCTATATAGCTGCGCAGCTTATGACTAGGTCATGGAGATGTAATATCACAGACGAGTTAATAACCTATGTCGGTAACGAGATGCAACAGGACATTGGATGTCTACGATCACATCTCGGACAAGGTAGTATCGCAGAGACAAAGGGAATGAATATCATGTTTACGGTTCAACGACGATATTCGTAGAATGCACAGGGACTGTCATATACATCCAGGTATCCCTGGCGGTCATTGGTGAGCGGAGTGTCTCGACCATGTCTGGAGTGTTCTCGAACCGTAGCGTAACAAACTTAAGGTCTTAACGACACCTGGAGAAGGTTCTGGAATAATATAGGATTTTATTGGAGAGAGAGAAATGATCCGGAAAGAGTTCCGGTGGTCCGGAAGGAGTTCCGGGAAGGTCTGGAATGGTTCCAGGAATGTCCGAAAGATGTTCGGGTGGTCCGGAAAATGTTTCGGAGTCACGGGAGATTAAATTATATGTAAATATATTAATTATGAATTAATTATATTTTATATTAATTTAATTATTAATTAAAAGGGAGAAAAAAGGGGGAAGCCCACTTAATGGGCCAAGAGGGGCCCATGTGGGGGCCGAACCAACATGGGGTGGGGCCCATGGCCACCACGCACCATGCATGGTGCGGCCGGCCTCCCCCCTCCCTCTCCTTTAGTCCCACATGGGGGAGGCAAGGTGTTTGCACACCCCCTCCCCCCTTTATATAGCAAGGCATATTAATTGGATTAAACACAGAAAATACAATTAATATTGTAGCAGGCCGGCTGAGCTGTTTCTCCGCCCGTTTTGCCTCCTCTCTCCACCAAAGCTATACCGTCGGGCGCCGTTGCCCTGCGGGATTCCAGAAAAGTTCTACCCCTGCGATTTCAGCTGGATCTGAATGACCGGGGGTTGTTGTTAAGCTCCGTATGTTTGCGAGTGCTCGGAGGCGCCACATTTGAGGAGCCTGGGCGACGTCGTCTCGCCCACCCAGCAGCCCTGCCGCTGCCCTGCCGCCGGCGCCACCCCCCCTCGGCCGCAGGCGCCACGCCACCTTCCGCCCGACGCCCGTCGACGCAAGTCTTCGTCGACACCCCGGCGTCATCGTCTACATCATCGCGGCAAGTTCTCCGCGACCTCGAGGTCGGCTACGTACGACTTCATCGTCAACGCTTGTGCGGGAGCGTAATCCCCGCTATCGGTCTACATGGAGGTAATGTAACCCGTTCCGCCACCGTTATCACATGTACTAGATAGATAGATCCTGGCTAGTTAGGGTGTTCATACGCTAGAAAAATTATTGTTTTCTGCACCGGAACCCCTTCAGTGGTATCAGAGCCGATCTATGTGTGGTACTGCTGGTACGGTTAGAACTCATGTTGAATGAGGACGTCTTTCTTATATTTGCTACCCTCTAGCGTGCACTTGCGATGCCTTCGGTATTGAGTTGATGAAGCGGCCCGGACCGACTTTACGCGTACGCTTACGCGAGACTGGTTCCACTACTGACATACGGCTTGCACCGTATCTGTGGCTGGCGGGTGTCTGTTTCTCTCTCTTTAGTCGGCAAAGCATTTTCAATGGAGGGCCCGAAAGGGATGCTTAAACATGCAATTATACGATCGACGTTGTGGTACAAAGTTCGTAGGTAGGGAAACGGTTCTCTTACGAATAAGCCTATATGCCACGTAAAACTTGCAAAACTAAATAAAGGTAGAGGCGTCTAACTTTGTTTTGCAGAGGCGTTATTTTATGTGACATGGTTACGGTAAGTTTGATATTACTCGTACTGTCGAAGGCAATGGAGGGCACCGTAGACTCGGAGCCATGCCGGGGCGCCCGGGGCCAGGCACATGGCGCCATGGAGGTCCAGGCGCATCGACCATGTCACATCGCACTTCATTGCATCATTATTGTGTGCTGTTGTGTGTGCATCCTATTGATTGCTTATATGTTAGATATACAACGGTAGCATCATAAATAGGATGATCCCTAACAAATACCAAAAGTGTGTTCTCCCTCGTTGCGCACCACCAAGAAAGTTCTACGTTATGAGGCAGGCCGTGACGATCGGGTGTCAGACATATCGTCGTTCGCATACAGTGGGTGTAAGCCATGTTGCACGCGCAGGGTCTTCGAGGTTTGATTGGCGAGCCTAGCATATGCAGATATGGCCTCGGAACACGGGAAGATCGAAAGATCGAGCATGAGTCACAGAGTTGTTGTGATCGACATTTTATGTCCACCTTTGAAGCTGTGCCGCCAGCCGTGACGATCGGGGGTGGTATAGTGGATGGGGGTCGTGTAATCGCTATTATTATTTTTAGGGATAATAATTTTAGTGGAGTGTGTTTGATAATATGATTATAAACTAAAACTCACATATATTATAAACTTTACCTTACCTCTTTTGCGATCACATCTGTAGACTACGGAACTATACTTCGGTTACTTCCTTAGGAGTTCGGTTTCCAACTTAGAAGCCGACGGGTCCAACTTCATCAGATGGTACAATGGTTTAAGAAACATTCCCCAACACAACAAACATCCTATATGTCCTAGAACATAAGTTAGGAGATAGACCAGATGATTCTGCTAGCAAGGAGGAAGATGATGAGTTCCGTAAGCATCATGATATTTTCATAGAAGTGGAGGTCGTCATGAGCGTATGCCTAGCACCAGAGTTGAAAGTTGTTTCAACACATGGAGCCATATGTCGTGATTGATGCGATCAAAGGACACTTCAAAGATGAATTGAGTCTTGAGCAGTTCAGACAGCTTAGAAAGTTCCGGACCATTCACATGGGGAGCATACCTGTCTGGAGACTCATTTGAAGAAGTTGTATGACATCTACTTCAGGCTTACGAATATCTACGATTTCTAGATAGCGGACTCTAGTGCAATAGATACTGCGCTTATATCTTTGCCTCCTAGCTGTGAAGAGCATGTGCATGAATATGCTATAGAGACACGATGAGCTTCTTCACGTTCGTGAACAAGTTCAAATCTCTAAAAGTTGATTCCATCGAAGAAGAGTTCTTCGACGCTACGGGTATATTTGATATACGAAGATATAAATGTATTCTTCTCATACTTGTTCTGTTTATGAAACAGTCCCTGATCATCACAAGTATGCGGCGATGGGTGACGTGACAGTGCACAAGTGATGGCAAGCAAGGAAGTTGATGGCCAGTAGTGCTCACGCCCTCGAGATATCATATTAGTTATCATCAATAGTTTTTGATAAGACATTTTGTAATAGTAAGAGTGTGATCTAGTTTGGTGTCTTGAATGTTACAAGACATAGTTATTCATATAAAACAAATCAGTTGTTTTATGTTATGAAACAAAGCAGTTGTTTTATATTATGAGTAATTTGTATCACATCTCAATTACATTATGCGTATGATATACATTTATAATAGCGGGAATGATAAAATTATGTGTCCAAGGAATAAAAGTTTTTGTTACTAGAACAAACACCATTGAATTTCATCATAAAGGCAATGTAAGAAGTAATAGATACTTTTGATCTATTTAAGTATTACATGTGCCGAATTGATTGAGTTTGAAATTAGTATTGAAGTGTCAATACGAAAAGGAAATTAATTAAGAGTCATTTCGAATGATTATTAAATTAATTATATGGTGAATTTTTCCTTGATCCGAATTCTTCTATGATTATTGGTAAATAAGTGTATTTGCATAATAAATCATGAGTCTGAAATTTATTTGATAAAAGATCAAATGGGGTTTTTCAGAAGAAAGAATGGTGAATATTGTATTCGCAAGATTCGATCAAAGGGCAATATTTTTGAATTATGGTTTCAGCACAAAAGACTTGTGGAAATTCGTTTCACAATATTATAATATCATATATGGTGATATGTGAAGTATTATAATCATACTCTATGTTAGATAAAGTGTGGTCTTTCAGAATCTGTCTTAGAATCTCTTAATATGTTCGAAACATTATAGTCGATGTCCACTTTAGAAAATAGATGTTTTTCAACGGTAATTCGTGAGATCGACAATAGTGTCGTTATATAGAGGATTATAAGATAATTCAGAATATACACGAATAGTTCTTTGTAGATCACTCACATTGGATGAGAGTGTATTCCAAAACCCAATAGAAACAAAACTTGTATTGTTGTCTATGTAATTCCGAGGAAAATATGATTTTTCGAATTATGGTTAATGGAATTAGAAGCTTGAAATAAGGTGTCAGACCTATATTCATAAAAAGTAGAATATTGGAAAGTGTTCCAAAAGATACATGTCTACAAATGAAAAGTTGATGATTAAGAGTGAAGGAGACTAGAAAATTGTTTTCTGCTTGCAATCCTCTTCGTGAAGATCATAATGTTTTCATGAAAGAAGCTTCTAAATAAAGTGCTGTTATATTTAATATTGCTGTCAGGTCACAGCATAATATTAAGTGTTTCAGATCTTGTTGACAGATCAAGGTGCACCTTATGAATACAAAGAAAGTTGAGAAAATATCAGAATACAAACAAAGGCTTTTTAGCCTGAAAATCCAAGTTACATTTAGAAAGGATTGAAACAGTAAACGTTGCTATAATTCCTTTTGGAGAAATAAGATTTCTTGATCATCATATAAAGTGTTATATGAGAAATGTAACTATAAGAAAGACGTGAAAGCATATTTTGTCAAGAAATGTGTCTTGGACAAGATCAAATTTGTTGACTACATTGATGTAGACATGCTTGAAGTCTGTGGGATTTGTATTAATGGAATACTGTAGTTTGTATTGAATTCGAATTGATAAGAGATCAATGATTTTGGTTTGACCAAAATGTCGAAATAAATTATGAATTTAAGTGGGAGTCAAAGTTAGTTCACTCAGGTAGAATATGTAAAGGACATATTTTTGAGTGGGAGCTTAGAACCTCAAATATGTAGGAGACATAATTTGAGTGGGAGCTCGTGTTCTCAAATGTGTGGAGACATAATTTGAGTGGGAGCTCGTGTTCTCAAATGTGTGGAGACATAATTTGAGTGGGAGCCGAATTCATCTTGTGTAAATGACACATTGTGAATTGTACCAGTAGAATTAATGAAGTTATGAAACTATTTGAAAGTTAGTGTCTATTTGGAATAGAACGGGAATTTTAAATAGTTAGTCGAGTTGTTTTTGGATTATATCTGAGGAGTCAGAATAGTTTAAATCCAAAGGATGGTCCTTGGAAATCCAATTAATCATTAAGAGTAATGACACACGGTAATGGTGGTTGTATGACATGTTGGTCTATTATGTGATATTAGACGTCATACAGAAACCATATTACCTGCTCGATGAAATATGACCGATGTTCTTAGAAGAAGAACAGTTGTAAAAGTAAATTTAGAATTTACTGGAAGTAGAGGTGTATTAGTTATTAGATTGACATTGGAATGTCAAGTCTTCTACATAGGTGTGAAAGTATATATAGACATCGCGAGGTTGTAATTGTTACAAGGAGCTCTCTATGACTGAGTGTGTTTTCAAGGCAATTATCTGGTTAACAGAATCAGAGTAAGCGCTGGGAAACAGAAGTCTCACTTAGTTACGGTATTTGTATATATGTTATTAGATAACATGTTGATATCAAACGAGTTGATATCAATGGATTGCAAAAGAACGCACAATTATGTATTGTACAGATTGTCAGAGTAACACTCTTCCACAAGCAAGCATTATCATATAACGCTTATTTGATAAGGGGTTTTTGATGAAGTAAAATGCAGCTAGTTTATTTGTACTCTAGTGCAAGTGGGAGACTGAAGGAGATATGCCCTAGAGGCAAATAAATAAGTAGTATTTATTGCATTATCTCATAAGTTTATAATAGGTTCTTGTATTATGCTATAACTGTATTAATCGGAATTATTAATACACGTGTGATACATAGACAACCAGAGTCCCTAGTGAGCCTCTATATGAACTAGTCCATTGGGCAACAGTTGATCGAGATTCCCGATCAAGGACAATGACGTCGGTTGACAATGGGGTCGTCTTATTAGCAGAATAAGGTGATGGACATACGCAAAGTATTGCAACAAGATCGTATTACGATGTTTGTCATTTGCAATAGATAAGTAATATGATAGCTTATTCCTTAGACCGTGAGACCGTGCTTATTGCTACTCCGTAGGGGTACTTTGAGAGCATCAAACGTTGTGTCTTATATAGCATGACAATAACGGTGTCCATCTTGGGTATCCCGAAAGAGTATGTTGAGACGTAAGGATCAAGAGCGGGATTTGTTCATTCTTGTAATGGAAAGATACTCTGGGCCCACTCGGTGAGATTACATCTATATAGCTGCGCAGCTTATGACTAGGTCATGGAGATGTAATATCACAGACGAGTTAATAACCTATGTCGGTAACGAGATGCAACAGGACATTGGATGTCTACGATCACATCTCGGACAAGGTAGTATCGCAGAGACAAAGGGAATGAATATCATGTTTACGGTTCAACGACGATATTCGTAGAATGCACAGGGACCGTCATATACATCCAGGTATCCCTGGCGGTCATTGGTGAGCGGAGTGTCTCGACCATGTCTGGAGTGTTCTCGAACCGTAGCGTAACAAACTTAAGGTCTTAACGACACCTGGAGAAGGTTCTGGAATAATATAGGATTTTATTGGAGAGAGAGAAATGATCCGGAAAGAGTTCCGGTGGTCCGGAAGGAGTTCCGGGAAGGTCTGGAATGGTTCCAGGAATGTCCGAAAGATGTTCGGGTGGTCCGGAAAATGTTTCGGAGTCACGGGAGATTAAATTATATGTAAATATATTAATTATGAATTAATTATATTTTATATTAATTTAATTATTAATTAAAAGGGAGAAAAAAGGGGGAAGCCCACTTAATGGGCCAAGAGGGGCCCATGTGGGGGCCGAACCAACATGGGGTGGGGCCCATGGCCACCACGCACCATGCATGGTGCGGCCGGCCTCCCCCCTCCCTCTCCTTTAGTCCCACATGGGGGAGGCAAGGTGTTTGCACACCCCCTCCCCCCTTTATATAGCAAGGCATATTAATTGGATTAAACACAGAAAATACAATTAATATTGTAGCAGGCCGGCTGAGCTGTTTCTCCGCCCGTTTTGCCTCCTCTCTCCACCAAAGCTATACCGTCGGGCGCCGTTGCCCTGCGGGATTCCAGAAAAGTTCTACCCCTGCGATTTCAGCTGGATCTGAATGACCGGGGGTTGTTGTTAAGCTCCGTATGTTTGCGAGTGCTCGGAGGCGCCACATTTGAGGAGCCTGGGCGACGTCGTCTCGCCCACCCAGCAGCCCTGCCGCTGCCCTGCCGCCGGCGCCACCCCCCCTCGGCCGCAGGCGCCACGCCACCTTCCGCCCGACGCCCGTCGACGCAAGTCTTCGTCGACACCCCGGCGTCATCGTCTACATCATCGCGGCAAGTTCTCCGCGACCTCGAGGTCGGCTACGTACGACTTCATCGTCAACGCTTGTGCGGGAGCGTAATCCCCGCTATCGGTCTACATGGAGGTAATGTAACCCGTTCCGCCACCGTTATCACATGTACTAGATAGATAGATCCTGGCTAGTTAGGGTGTTCATACGCTAGAAAAATTATTGTTTTCTGCACCGGAACCCCTTCACACTACTCACGCTTAAGCCAACTCAAGTCGCCACTACAAGAGTTGTAGCATCGACAATGCCTCATCTCAAGTCGTGGCACGTGACCCATCCAAGACGATCAAAGCACGATAGACGAAAAAGACGTGACTGGCGTGTTCAGAACACATGTGACATGGCCAAAACACAAGCAACATGGCACGAATAACGTTATTCATCATGGCATAGACGTCAACAGAGGCGTAACAAAACATGCCAATGCCGCTGATGACCCACAAGTATAGGGGGTGTATCGTAGTACTTTCGATAAATAAGAGTGTCAAACCCAACGAGGAGCAGAAGGTGCTAACAAGCAGTTTAGATTAGGAGTCCACTGTAAATACTAGCAGACAAGTTTTTAGGAGTTTTTGATATAGCAGGTAAATAGAGTGCGAGTAAATAAAGTGCAATAATAATAATTGCAGCGAGTGGCCCAATCCTTTCTAGAGCAAAGGACAAGCCGGTTGGTTTACTTATATTGACCAAACGTTCCTGAGGACACACGGGAATTCTGTCTAGTGCTTTCGCTTCATATAGATGATTAATCTTTAGTGTTTCGATAATTGTTGTGTGGGTGAACCTATGCTAATGCACCGCCCTTGCTAGGACTAATACATACTTGTGATTATACCCCTAGCACCGCATCCGCAAATACTAGAAAGTAATTAAGATAAATCTAACCACAGACTTAAACTCTGAGATCCTGCTATCCCTCATGCATCGAGATACTAACGGGGGTTTAGGTTTCTGTCACTCCGGCAACCCCACAATTAATATTCGAATACACAATGCATTCCCCTAGGCCCATAAAGGTGAAGTTTCATGTAGTCGACGTTCACATGACACCACTAGAAGAATAGCTCCACAACTTAAATATCAAACCATTAAATATTACTCAACATAGTTCACTACTAACATCTAGACTTCTCCCATGTCCTCAAGAACTAAACGAACTACTCACAACACATCATTTGGAACATGATCAGAGGTGATATAATGATGGATAACAATCTGAACATAAACCTTAATTCAACGTTTCACTCAATAGCATCAATATCAATAGTAATCAACACCGGGAGAGTTTCCGCTATCAAATAGACAAGATTTAGCCCTAGATGTTACAACGGGAACGGAGTGGAACGATGGAGATGACGGTGTCGGCAGTGGAGATGATGGTGATGATGATCCCGATGAAGTGCAGCTCGATGACGGTGACGATGGTGACGATTCCCCCCCTCCGAGAGGGAATTTCCCCGGCAGATTTCTCCCTGCCGGAGAGCTTTTCTCTCTCTGGTGTTTTCCGCCTCGTGGAGGCAGCGGAATATTTCCTCGATGGTCTGATAGGTCTTAGGGTTTCGGGGGGATGAAGTACGCAAAAGGGCGTCGTCAGATGTGGGCCAGGGGCTCCACACCACGTGGCCACGCGGCAGAGGGGGTGGCCGCGCCACGGCATGGTGTGGGCCCATGGTGGCCCACATCAGCCTCCCCTTTTGGCTCCCTCCGTCATCTGGTAAAATAGGAGCTTCCAGCTTTTCAGTTTGGGTTTCTGATCTTCGCAATTATGGTGTCTTGACGGTCCTTTTTCCAGGAGAATTCAGACTCCAGTGATCAATTCTCCAAAAATCATCAAACATGCAAAATAGATGAAATAACATAAGTATCATCTCTAAATATGAAATATATCAATGAATAACAGTAAATTATGATATAAAATAGTGATGCAAAATGGACGTATCAGCCGCTAGCATGGGGTACGACTTGCAATGGCAACCATAATGTAATATCGACCCACACCATGCAAGGGACAACGGTATACACGATGTGACGCGGCTGGAACGCGCGTGACATGGGCCGAAGAGCGTGTTGAAAGAACATTTCTTAATCCCTTGGTTGGCATTGTGTGTGAGGCAACAACACTAGTAATAATCTAATATACAGTATTTAAGTGATGCAAGATTTAGATGAATAAATCATAACAAGCATCAAACTCTAAAGAAAAAGTGAAAATAAACATTCCAATAAAACTGGATAATCCAACCCTCCCAAGGGGCGGATAATCTGGTCCCCATAAGATTTTTCGCCAAGAATTGTTGCGATCAAAAGGCGCGTCTCCCTGGAATGGATCAGATATTTGGCCGTATTATTGGCTGGAGATTTGGGTCGAAGACCGAAGGTTTGGAAAAGCGAATATTCCGGGCCCCACTAGGACCGGATAATCCGAACACTAGCCATATTCAAGAAAATCAATAAGATCCAATAGCAATTTATAAAATGGTGTTGTACACAATATATGATAGCTCCCCAAGAATGGTGCATAATCTAGAAGTATATCGATGGACATAAATGCACAATAATGGGATCATCGCTTTTCCTATTTCAAATAAAGCTAAAAAATTAAGTAGAGTAAGGGGATCCAAAGAGATACAACAACATAAAGGGAGTTAGATCAAAACAAATTCTTGGCAAGAAAGAGGGAGAATAGGATGAAAGGCCAATGTAAATATGATCTATAAATTTTAGCACAAATATGATTATCACTTGTCAAAGACAAGAAATATATGGAGATATTTCTCGGTGGTAGATGGCAAAGATATCCAAGATCATATTCACAAAACAAAAGCATATGGAAAAAGAGAAGAACTAAAACCGTGCTTAGATAGAGATTCTTTATGACTTCAACTTGAGAAGCGATCATGCAAATCAATGATTAAAATATGGTGAAGCAACCTGTTTCCCAAATAATACATACTAGTGCACATTTGAGGAAAACCGCACCAAGAAACTCTCTCACAGACAAGATCCAAAAGATGAGCAAGAAAAACATTGTTATGCAAGATGGAACTTATTTAAGCAACATGCCACATAGGAACAAGATAACTTACAATATCAATTCTAAGTGGCAATAGCTCAATTGCTTACATTTTCTAAGCTTTTAATATGCACATCGCTTATTACTCCCCATAATGCGATAATACATTTCTTCTCAACAAGAGGCAAATAAAACTAACTAGAGATAATTAATGGATATTATAGAATTTGAATTTCTCATGAGCATGACATACCACGTAGAGACTAGATAATCCTGAAATATTAATAATAGGTGGTACCCCTCATGTATACACATTTTTAGGATTGTTACAATCACTCCCCAAAATGGAAATGTCCATTAATCTCTCGAAAGAGTCAATTAAAATACACCATACGAACAAGAATCAATAAAAGCTCAACACAAAAGACACACATACATGGTGTGCAAACCAACATACAAATACTTGAGCTCAAGATAAGTAAGTAGTAAGCACATCATATACAAACACATGCAAGGTACAAAACCAACTGCATGCAAGGGGCAAGCAACTTTAAATGTATATAATTTAAATACAACTTACTGCAAGGAGGCACGTTGGATATAAGATAGAGAGATAATAATCCAAATCACTTGCCTTGGGAAAATATGATTGATGAAGACCCCTTAATTCTTCATGATGTAGCCAAGTCTCCAAAGCCCTACAATAACACCTATTGATCAAGTTTTACCTTGTTAGTCCCCAACCAAGTTGGGTCCTAAGAGGTTAGCCACAATAGGCTTGGCAACCCAAATGGTTCTTTTTTTACACCACTTTGAGTACCAACATATTTGGCAAACACATTTCCAACCTTATCATTTTAAGAGAATAAACATCATCAATAATGATAGGGTTGGATAAGGTACCATCAGTGCATGAAGAAGCAAAGTGCCTCATCTCATGACATAGGTAGCAACATCTACTTCATCCATTCTTCTTAGTTGATTTCTCATCTTGAGAAGTATCGGCTTCATTATTCTTGGGAAGTGGCATTTCTTCAACATGGTGAAGGGGATATGCCCTAGAGGCAAATAAATAAATAGTATTTATTGCATTATCTCATAAGTTTATAATAGGTTTTTGTATTATGCTATAACTGTATTAATCGGAATTATTAATACACGTGTGATACATAGACAACCAGGGTCCCTAGTGAGCCTCTATATGAACTAGTCCATTGGGCGACAGTTGATCGAGATTCCCGATCAAGGACAATGACGTCGGTTGACAATGGGGTCATCTTATTAGTAGAATAAGGTGATGGACATACGCAAAGTATTGCAACAAGATCGTATTACGATGTTTGTCATTTGCAATAGATAAGTAATATGATAGCTTATTCCTTAGACCGTGAGATCGTGCTAATTGCTACTTCGTAGGAGTACTTTGAGAGCATCAAACGTTGTGTCTTATATAGCATGACAATAACGGTGTCCATCTTGGGTATCCCGAAAGAGTATGTTAAGACGTAAGGATCAAGAGCGGGATTTGTTCATTCTTGTAATGGAAAGATATTCTGGGCCCACTCGGTGAGATTGCATCTATATATAGCTGCGCAGCTTATGACTAGGTCATGGAGATGTAATATCACAGACGAGTTAATAACCTATGTCGGTAACGAGATGCAACGGGACATTGGATGTCTACGATCACATCTCGGACAAGGTAGTATCGCAGAGACAAAGGGAATTAATATCATGTTTATGGTTCAACGACGATATTCGTAGAATGCACAGGGACCGTCATATGCATCCAGGTATCCCTGGCGGTCATTGACGAGCGAAGGGTCTCGGTCATGTCTGGAGTGTTCTCGAACCGTAGCGTAACAAACTTAAGGTCTTAATGACACCTGGAGAAGGTTCTGGATTTTATAGGATTTTATTGGAGAGAGAGAAATGATCCGGAAAGAGTTCCGGTGGTCCGGAAGGAGTTCCGGGGAAATCTGGAATGGTTCCGGGAATGTCCGAAAGATGTTCGGGTGGTCCGGAAAATGTTTCGGGGTCACGGGATATTAAATAGTATTTAAATATATTAATTATGAATTAATTATATTTTATATTAATTTAATTATTAAATAATAAAGGAAAAAGGGGATAGCCCACCTAAGTGGGCCAATTGTGGCCCACTAAGGTGAGCCGCACCAAGCAAGGAAAGGGGGGCTTGGGCCCCTAGTCCAATTCGGACTAGGAGGTTCGGCCGAACCCCCCTTCTCCTCCCTCTCCTTTAGTCCCACATGGGGGAGGCAAGGTGTTTGCACACCCCCCTCCCCCCTTTATATAGCAAGGCATATTAATTGGATTAAGATATAGAAAAACAATTAATATTGTAGCAAGCCGGTCGAGCTGTTTCTCCGCCCGCTTTGCCTCCTCTCTCCACCAAAGTTATACCGTCGGGCACCGTTGCCCTGCGGGATTCCAGAAAAGTTCTACCCCTGCGATTTCAGCTGGATCTGAATGACCGGGGGTTGTTGTTAAGCTCCGTATGTTTGCGAGTGCTCGGAGGCGCCACATTTGAGGAGCCAGGGCGACGTCGTCTCGCCCACCCAGCAGCCCTGTCGCTGCCCTGCCGCCGGCACCACCCCCCCCTCGGCTGCCGGCGCCACGCCACCTTCCGCCCGACGCCCGTCGACGCAGGTCATCGTCGACACCCCGGCGTCATCGTCTACATCATCGCGGCAAGTTCTCCGCGACCTTGAGGTCGGCTACGTACGACTTCATCAGCAACGCTTGTGCGGGAGCGTAATCCCCGCTATCGGTCTACATGGAGGTAATGTAACCCGTTCCGCCACCGTTATCACATGTACTAGATAGATAGATCCTGGCTAGTTAGGGTGTTCTTACGCTAGAAAAATTATTGTTTTCTGCTCCGGAACCCCTTCACATGGGGTACTTGAGATTGAACTTGAGGTCGCTCCCTTGTTGCTTCTCACTAAGGAGCTTCTTCTTCATTGGGAAAGATCTAACATGGTGCTCTTCAATCTTGCACTTGAAGCAAACATTCTTGGTCAAGTTCTTGACTTGATCTTGTCCCTTCTTCTTGTTGTTGTTGCTCTTGGACTTGTTTTTGTTGTTGGAGTTAAATCCAAATACACTCTTATGATTGGGTGATTTTTGCACACTCAACATATTGTCAAGTGTGGATTTTCCAACATGACTCTTTTGCAAGTCTTTCTTCAAAGAAGTGACTTGTGACTTGAGCTCTTTGATTTCCTCTGCATGGTTAGTTTCAACATCAAATACTAGAGGAAGTGGAAGCTTCATTGTTAGAGCAACAAGGCATGGAAAGTAATTCAACACAGGATGAAGCAATATGATGAGTGGATGAATTATTAGAATTAGCAGATGACCATTTAACATTTTGAGTAGTAGTGCTAATGTCCACATGAGGCACAAAAGATGTTACCTTAGTTGAAATAACATCATGAGCTAACTTTAGCCGATCATGGGAAACTAGAAGATCATTATGAGAGCTCAAGAGCTTTTCATGGCTTTTCTCTAATTTCCCATAGTTATTAGTTAGAAACTCAAGTTGAGCCCTTCGCTCAACATTCTCCTTAAATCCTAATGAAGAAGACACAAAGAGATTGATGGCGGCAAATGCCGCAAGGGGATGGCCGGGTATGCTTGGTAGTGTTGATTGCATGCATTGTAGGTGGAAGAATTGTCTGGTGGCTTGTCATGGTCAATACACCTGACATCACCGTGATCCTACCATCGTACTCGAAGTCGTGGCTTCGGAGGATCTTTGGATTTGGCATTGTTTCTTTGGTTTGCCGGGGTCTCTCAATGATATCAACATGTTGCATTGATCACATCTATTTACCCGGCCAGCTAGTGGAGATGCACCGCGTGCAACTACACCGTCAATAGTTTATTATCTTGCCGACGATATCTATCTTTCTTGGTCAACATTTGTCAAAACAATCTCAAAACCGGCCAACAAGAAGGATTCCATCTTTGCCAATGCTCAAGAAGCATGTTGAAAATATATTGAAATGGAATTTGGTGTGTTGTAACCTTGGTTTGCAATTGTTCGAGGTCCTGCTCGTTTTTGGATAAGACATCCTTTGAGAGGTCGTGACGGCTTGTGTGATTTTACACAACATGATCGTTGAAGATGAGAGAGATTTAGACTTGAAATTTTTCTATGACAACGTTGGTAGCCGAGTCAAGCCCCAAAGAACCCGAACCGGATCCAAGCATTTCTTGAGACCTACCGACAGAATGAGGATAAAGCCATGTACATTCAGCTACATAAAGATCATGTTGAGCACAAGTGGCAACTATATGAGAAGAAGTAGATTAAATTTGTTATTCATTTAATATTGGTGTAATTGTTTATTGTTTTATTATTCGGACCATTTGATCGTATTAACATTTGTTGTAAGGGATGATTGTGTTGTAATGGATGAATTTGTTGAATTTGTATTACTATTTTTTATGATGATTTATGTTGTTCAAAATGATGAATTTCGTAAAACATGTACAATTTTTTTTCCGGTACCCTACCAGTACAAATGGCAGAACATGTGCGGTATACTCGTTTCCGGCACGAGTTTACCGCATCTGTTCTGTCCCGCATCGCGCGGTACTGAAAAATACCTTTCCTGTCAACCAGATAAGATATATCCAGCACCGCAATATCCGGCATCTGCTAGAGATGCTCTAAGATGGTACTTTCATTTCTCTCTTAATGAACCTTATTTCATTTTTTTTCTTCCATTTCACTTCCAATGATTAAAAAAATCTTTTCTTTTGAGAAAACATAGCACCGTAGCCCCCTAGAAAAGTTTACTCGTGGGCTGGCCCAAGTCACTTTAATAGGCCGCACACAATAAGTGTTGCCGGAGGTCTAACATGTGAGACCGCTTTAGGACCCGGCTTTCTGCTTTCTCGATACGGCCGGAACCCCAAAGCCCACCACCCTGTCCTCGTCCATCGCCGGCGGGCGCCACCACCATGCCCAGCGCGGCCGCCGCAAGAGCCTTCTTCCCGTCGCCATCGCCGTCACCGTATCCTATCCTCCAAGCGGGACTTCGAAGCACGGTCGCTTTCTTCCCCCGGAGATCTCCTCCTTCCATCACCCTCTCCCTCTCGGTCTCCGCCCCCGCCTCGCCGCTGGCGCCGGCGGCCAACCCCAAGTACCACAACGCGAAGGCGGACGCTGGAGACGAGGACGTGGACGGGGGAGAGCTTCTTCGGCGGTTCACGCGGGAGGTGGCGCGCTCGGGGGTCATGCACGAGGTCAGGCGGCGGCGGAGGCACGAGGACGCGCGGGACAAGCGCAAGCGGAAGTCCCGAGACGCCGCCTGGAGGTTGAGCCGCAGGTGCGTCCCCCTGATCGATCGACCGATTACTTGCCTGATACCCTGATCGGCTGATCCTGCATATGCCGATCTCTTTCAGTTTGGTCTCCCCACTTTGTTGACCACTATCTTTGCTGCATTCGCTTACTCATTTTAGGTACACTATAAATCACATGATCTCTGATTCTGCTGCATCATTGCCACCATTTGGCAGAATTTATAAGATTTCGGTGGCTGATTTCGTCCACATATGAACACGATGTTGCATCCAAATTAAGCAGCACACTCGTATCAGTATATCACATCAGATTGCTATGCTGATCATGTCAGATAACAGTACTCTACTCGGTACACCTATTCACAGTAGCAATTCAACTATTGCTAGCTAGCTGTATAATGTGAGTACAATGTAGTTTCAAATGGAACTATGGACATCAAATTATTCATGCAAACGGTTCTGTGGTCCGTGACCTTCGTCTGAGTCATATGTTGCTGATCATGAATGCATGGTGGCAATGTGCATTGCCAATTCGTAGAGAACAATGCGGTGGCCGAAGTCGATTGTCCATTGAAGAATCACACAGAGAGTTTATACTGAACTTTGTATTTTTTCGGCAAGGGATATCCCTAGTTCTTTGAAAGGGCGTATTATACTTGGTGATTCAGAAGCACCTCCAAGTTCATTATCCCAACTGTAGTATTGTTTCTCCTAATTGGTGCTAGTCCTTTTTCTTGCAGGCGCTTCAAGGGTCCATACCCATTTGACGATGAGGAGGAGCCGAAGGATGGAGTCACCGACGATGACAGGCGTGATAACTGGGATCTTCCTGGAGGAGAGCTTCCTTCTTACAGATGAACGGAGAGGCCACACTTCCGTTTCTGTTTCTGCCCCCACAAAGAATTCTGACACCTCAAGTTCAGTTCTGTTTCTTTAGTAGGATGAGGATTGAGGAACTTGTTTTCTTCTTTTGCGTAGCAGGGAAGACATGTCTAGGTAGAGTGAGCATGCATCTTCAGGATCCAAAGCTATGTTTCGAATGTAATGTGCCTATATCTCAAAGAGCCAAATCTCTACCGTGAAGATGTGATTTCTGCTGTGTATTTCAGTCAGAATTTCCAGTTTGCTGCAGTGATCAAGGCCATGAGTCCTCTTAATTCTTTTCGTCCATTTCTATTATGAGAGGTGCAGCTGATAGCAAACACACTAAATAAGTTCATTTGCTGTTGGCCCATCTGGTCACCTTTTTTCTTAACTTAATATGGTTCACCTAATAGGCCAGATTTAGTGGCCTAAGAGCCTGCCAATACTATGAGAGTTTGCAAAAAAAAAAAAAAAAATCTATTTTGATTTCTGTTCGTGTACCATGGATTTTGCGATTGCTGACCATGCCTAAAAAACATAAATCATTTAAACTTGTATTTTTTCTTTTTGCTTGCAACATATTATTGTGTATGAATTCATTGACGTCCCAGGTCCTAATTTACGTAAATTAAGTGCAAGGTTTATACGTACGCGTGTAGGTCATAATAACACGAAAAATATGTTGAAAAAAAATGATAAGTACTTATTTATTATGGGTGTAATTTCATCCCCAAGGTGATTGGTGAGTGGAGGGAATTTCATGAATCCCTTCACCCATTCTTCTTAATTTTTCAAATATGTTTACATCCCAATACACTAGTATGGTGTAATATATATTATCTACACAAGAAATAAAACGACTTGTGGGGATATTTTGAGATTATCCCAAGTAAAATCAGCTTGCTAAACGAATCATTCGAGATTTTTCAGAATCTGAAATAATCCCTTTGAATACACTTCAAATTCACTAAAGATAAACAAGCCTAAGGACATCTCCAGTCGTCCCCCAGGACGCTAAATAGCACCGTTTTGGGCTAATTGTGCCGTTTTTCTACCGGCTCCCCAGAAGCTCAAATAGCGCCGTTTAGGCGGAAATTAGCGCCGGCGCACCCAGGCGAAACCCAGCCCAAAGCACGCGTGGGCCAGCGCTGTCGGCGAGACAACGCTTTTCCCCCACCCTGCTCGCCTTTTCCCTCTGCCCGTCTCGCCGTCGCCGCCACCACCCCTACTTGCGCCGCCGCACACAAGCAGCTACGAAACCCGCCATCTCCCGCCACGCCGGCGCCGCCCACTCCCCTCCGCCGCCGCGATCTAGCCTAGTTTGATTTGTTTTATTTATTTGCATTGTTGAACTATTTATTTGTGTGTAAATTTGTATGTAAAACTATTTCTATATGTGAATTTGTATGACAAAAAGGGCCGGTCTTTGTTTTTTGTCGAAATATGGCCGAATCGTCGGCTGGGGGGGGGGGGGGGGGGGGCGGTTTCACAGCTGGAAAACGCGCCCCCCAGATTCCTAATTCGCGCCGTTTGGCGCCGCGGCGGCCGAAAAAAGCGGCGTTTTCGGCTCTGGGGAGCCGAACGACTGGAGATGCCCTAAGTGAGAACAAACATGTGAAGCCACAAGACGACGCGTGCACGTCCATGTCATTCTCCACGCAGATTCTTGTCTTGGTATTATTAGGCGTATTATTGGGAGTGCCATTCTTCTCCTGCTGCTGATTCGTCGAGTTGGCGGCCATACAGCTATGGCTTACTTGCAGAACGGTCGAATGCTCCAGCACAGCGGCGACAGATTGCTTCTCGAGCTAGCGTCCGCCCGCCTAACAGCAGTCCCACCACCGCCACCGGTATTTCTTCTCGCTGCCTCGTGACTTTTTAATTTATTTATGTCTCTTCTTTTCTTCTGTATATATTCAAATGGCAAAAGGTTCCTTGTTCCACAATATAACCCGTTTTGGCTGACTCAAAGCTCCACAAGGCAAGAAGAGTCCAGGCAAACTCTGGCCAGCAAAGTACAAGAATCTGTTATCTTTTCACAGGGATAACCAGTGTAACTGTCAACGCAGTTGCAATGTGCAGTGATTAACATGTTGTAGATAGTGTGAAACTCACGTGGATCATGGCATTCTGTCCTGTATCGTCAGCAACAGTTTCTCTACACTTACACATCACCTTCTACCTCTGACTATATAGTATAGCCAAATCCCATCCCTCCAGTTTGCCTAAGCACAACTCTGCTGTTCCGTAGAGACAAGCAGAATCAATGGTGTGGCCAGCGGCTTACCAGCTAGAAATTCAGGCACTGCTGACCTTCCGAGGTGCAACCTACCTAGGAACAGTATTCAGTTGTCACGCTTGGCAGCTCATATGTCCACATACATGCCCTGCCAATACTGTTATTGTTATACATGTGGACTATTATTGTATTATTACTGGTACACTGATGGGGCACCATACGGCCAAATCACAGCTTAATTTTGTGTAGTTTACTCCTCCAGTCTTCATCAGCACACCACCAGATGGCAGCACCCCCAGAAGGAACCAAACCGGCCTCTCGTGTTCTTGTCCAGAGCATTCCTTGATTGGTACAGCTAAACAAACAATGCTGATCTGGGAAGTGGAGATTAGCAAAATTAAAAAGAAGGTTTTGTCAGCCTGATTCCAACCTTGACCTTAACTAGGGGAAAGCTGTCCTGGTAGACCTGAGATAGTGGTAGAATAGTACAGAACTGGAACCTTTGAAGAGTGTGTAGACAAGGCCATCTTTTCCGGCTTCAAGAGGAAAAGAAGCCTAAATTTTATCTAGCGTTCTTGTGTGTGTTAGGTTAATTAATCAAGTAACCAACCCTCCCTCCCTGAAAGTTCAGTAATGAAAGATGAAGAAGAAAGCAATGGCTATGAGAATGATCTGGATGTGGATCCAGTTGCTTTAGATTTGATTTTTCTCTAAGAAATTGGCTAATTTGATAGGAGAATGGTACATTCCCCAAAGCAACTACTCCCTCCGTCCCAAACACTTATTTTGAGACGGAGGGAGTAGTACCAGTTACGTCTAAAGATGCTAATCATAAGGTTGCCATCATGCATATATCAAATAAAGTAAAAGAAATCAGGCAGCATTGATTGTTGTCCGGGTGTAAATTTTTTCCATGAAAAGTCAAATATTCTTTCATAACCAATTTCTTTGCATAGGTTGGTGATCAGCTAGGTATGCATTATAATTCTACATCTTCAGATCTACAATATAATTAGACGAGAGAAGACAGAACAATGAAGTCAAGTAATTCACTATATACATTCTCCCTTTCGACAGTGAATTGTTCTAATTATCTGTGTAGATACAAAAGAATCATGGGGACATCTAGCATGAGGCGCCGCACCAAGAGGTTCCGCATGCGGCGGGTGAAAAGTGTAGCTTTTCCCCTATAGGGAGAGCACATGCATGTATGCAGTAGGTGGCATTGTCACATTAATTACCGAATTCGAAAATCTAAAATGATTTATCTTCTAAACCATTATTCCCAAATTCGAAAATCTAAAATGATTTATCTTCTAAACCATTATTCCGATTAGACATATGTTTATACTGTTGGATTCGTCTCGACGAGGGCTTCAAAACTAAATCCATTGTTAATATGTTTAGATAAAAATAAAAAATTACACCAGTTACCGGATTGTGGTACTATGGCTATCATATTAACACAAATAATTATCAAGGTAAGTATATATCGTTACCAGATGGATTCGAATCACTTGTGACACATCTAAAATCTGGTGTGACGAAATTTTCCCGTCACATCAGTTAGCAGATTAAACATTATATTTACCAGATTTATATTGAATAGTTATCACGATAATTATGCATGGTTATCATATAATTTTATTGAGGTTTTTACACATTATAAGGATATGTACAGCTAGTGAGTAAGAGTTTAGGGACAATTACTTCTGTGCCCCGGTTCTCTCTAGTTTATCCGTCTGAGCCATACCCGCGCAGTTTCTCTCGTCTGTGCCCTGGATGGCTCGCAAATCGGCCAAAAGCTCTGTTGCCCTCTAGTCAACCGTCACTTGGCCTGACTGGTGGGGTCGGCCTGGCGCGGCTCGGCTGGAATTTCCTGGGTCGGCTTGTGTACGGCTCGGTTGGGATTTCCTGGGGTCGGCGTGGGGTCGGCGCGTGGGGTCGGCGTGAGGTCGGCGCGTGGGGTCGGAGCGGGGTCGGCGTGGGGTCAGTTAGGGTTTCGCCGCCCACCCCCGCCGCGGCTAATAAAAGGGGGCCATCCTCGCCGGAGAAACGCCCATTTCCTCTCCCTCTCTCTCCCCCTCCCTCCCTCGAAAATGTGGTGGAGCACGCCCTCGCCGGAGAGTCCCTACTCGACGATGTCGGACTCGGAGATCTACTCGCCTCAGGAATTGCACGACATGCAGGAGATGGAGCGAGAGGAGGAGGTGGAGAGGCTAGCGGAGAAGAAGCTTCGCCGGAAGCGGAAAGGGCTCTCCCCCTTGCGCGAGAAGAAAGAGCAACCATACGAAGTGTGGCGTGGAGATCTTCCGCCGCAATCCCCGGTCTACGAGTACGGGGCATCGGAGTCCTCGGACGAGCCCTACTCCGACGAGGAGCGCGGGCCTGCTGTCGTGGACCAACCGCCCGCGCCTGTCGTCATTGCGCCCATTGCCGAGCCCAATGTTGTCATCGAGGACATCCCTGGCGAGGGGAACTCAGACGACATGGACGACTCGGACGATGAGGATGACTCCGATGCCTCCGACTCCGACGACGAGGACAAATCCGACGCCTCCGACGCCTCTGATGTCACCGTCAGTCCACCGCAGCACCCATGAAGAAGAAGAAGAAGAAGAACAAGTAGAAGAAGTAGAAGTAGTAGTATTAGTAGTAGTTCTTGTTTTAAGGTAGTAACTGATTGTGTTATATGAAGATAATCGTTTGTTTCTATGGAGTAAATCTTTATTCTGATCATCTATCTTGTTTGACAAATGCATTTACACCGTGATTGGACATGACGGCTAGGCTAGGCTAGCGGTGGTGAGGAGGAAGCAGTTCTGCGACGCGTTCAATGACCATGCCTATCTGTGCACGCTACATAGACGGCAGGGTGGACTACGGCATGCCACTCACGTATTCAATGTGCACGCAGTGCCACGAACTGGAAGGCTCTCAGATGTATCTCATCGTACGACTCGTAAAAAATTGATTTGCTTCGGATTCTTCCTTTCACGCTTGAACGGATAAACATGAAGGTAACCCAAACATGAACGGATACGTGCCGCTCGTTCTGCCCTATGGTCAATGTAGACATAAATTTACGCAGACTAGCGCGAGCGATCGAGCTGTAACGCAAGTACGCGATGGGAACGCGACCGGCATAGCTATACCTAGTACAGTATATGAAAACTGGACCAAAAATATTGCTTAAATGATTCTGATCGATGATCTTAATTAAACAAACAGTAGACAATATATGAAAAAATTGTGTACTAAATTAGTAGACCCAAATCTAAAGTAGACAGTAGTTCATAAGTAGACAGTAGTTCATAAATAGACAATAGACAGTAGTTCATAAGTAGACAGTACACAGTAGTTCGTACATATTTTTAGTAGACCCAAATCTAAACTAAAGCGGCAACCAGACCATCTGCGGCCGCAACCCCGCTACTCACTATCGGAGGCGGCGAAGGCCTGGTTGAGCCGCTGGCGGCGGCGCACCTCCTCCCACTCCCGCGCGCGAGCGGTGTGCTCGGCGTCCTGTCGCAGACCCTGCTCCAGACGCACCTCGTTCATCACCTCCTCAAACTTGGCATCCGCACGGCGACGCTTCTCCGCGCGGCGCTCTGAACGCACGGACTTGGCGAAAACACGCGCATCCAGCTCGACTTGGTCGACGATCTTGAGGAGGTCCTCGCCGTCGTCGGTGGAGGGCGATTCGAGACTTGAGTAGGAATCGTCGTCGTCGCTGGACTCGGTAAACGGTGCCGGCGGCGGCAGCGGCGGCGGTGGGGTCGCTGCGGTGGGGTCTCCAAATAAAAGTGCTGCGGCTCGCGAGGCCCGCGAGGACTCAGACACCCCATCGTGACGTCGCTGCGGTGGGCGTCGACCGCGCACCGCGTAGGCGGCGCTCCCCCTCCTCCGAGCTACGTTCCTCCTCCTCGCTGCAATGACATTCAATTGACGGCGGCGGCGCTCCGCCGGGTCGTAGTCGCTATCGGATGGGGATGACATGGCGGTGAGAACGGAGATGGGCGGCGAGAAGGCGGATGGAAGGGTTTAAATGGCCGCGTAGTAGGCGGGAAATGCTACACATATGTCGGGAAATGCTACGCATATGGCGCGCAACGCGAAACTGGCACCTAGATTCCAGCGAGCACGTACATTCCAGCGAGTACGCGAAACTGTCAAACTTGGTCAAAAAGAGTGAAAAATGAACGGTACAAATGAACGGGTTTCAAGCTGAATTACGCAAACTTCTGATTTTTTTGAAAAGTACGTATGAACATATTTTTCAGCGAGTCCACTGTTTTTGCTTAGAAATGGGGCCGTTTAGCCTACCTTTGGAGCTCACTAGCTTGGAACACATTTTTCAACGAGTCCACTGTTTTTATTAGAAATGGGGCCGTTTACCCTACCTTTTGAGCTCATTTGAAACACATTTTCCAGCGAGTCCACCATTTTTTGTTTAGAAATGGGGCTGTTTACCCTACCTTTGGAGCTCATTTGGAACACATTTTTCAGCGAGTGCACCATTTTTTGCTTAGAAATGAGACCAAAATGTGAAATAACCATAAAAAATTCAAAAATTATCGAAAAATTGAAAAACCGACACACGTACTCTTCATATGTCATATACTAACGACTCAAGTTGAAAAACATGGTCTACATACATTCAAAAGGAGAAGGGCATGGATCTCATGTGATATCGCATAACTCAAACGATGAGATCTAAGGTTGAAGAGAAGTGTGGTTTTGGAATTGTAACATGAAATTTGGAACACATTTTTCAGCGAGTACAAGCTCATTTGAAAATTTATATGGATTCAAGCTAGATTTGAGCAAGCTCATGGCTATCCCCATTTGGTTTGCCAAAATCCCCATTTAAATTACGATGACGGGTAACAGCCAAAATCCGTATTTGGTGTGCCAAAATACCCATTTTGTGTCACTGAGACAAATGGGGGTGGGCGAGCCAAAATCCCCGTTGGGTCCGCTGTGTTCCACTCGTCAGCGGGTGTACAGCCCTTGTCCTACGCGCGCGTCCAATCAGATCGCAGAATGAGCTTCTCGCGGATCGCCCCGAGTCTGCGTACAGATTACTTCTAGAGGAAATCGGACGGCTGCAGTTTAACCGACATTTCAAATGAGCTTCAAATATTAAAAAAAAAATGAAAAAAAGGAAAATCATGCGCACATAGTCGTATTATGTCATATACTAACGACTCAAGTTGAAAAACATGGTCTACATACATTCAAAAGGAGAAGGGCATGGATCTCATGTGATATTGCATAACTCAAACTATGAGGTTTAAGGTTAGAGAGAAGTGGTTTTGGAATTGCAACATGAAATTTTCAAAAACCTCACAAAAGCTTCATTTTGGAGTGACTAAGAAGGATCCATGCTTAGTTTTTCATTTTCATGTTTTAAACTTGTTTAAATGTTGGTCAAACTTAGGTTTGACCGAATTTGAAATAACCATAATAAATTCAAAAATTATCGAAAAATTGAAAAACCGACGCTCATAGTCTTCATATGTCATACACTAACGACTCAAGTTGAAAAAACATGGTCTACATACATTCAAAAGGAGAAGGGCATGGATCTCATGTGATATTGCATAACTCAAACTATGAGGTCTAAGGTCAGAGAGAAGTGGTTTTGGAATTGCAACATGAAATTTTCAAAAACCTCACAAAAGCTTCATTTTGGAGTGACTAAGAAGGATCCATGCTTAGTTTTTAATTTTCATGTTTTAAACTTGTTTAAATGTTGGTCAAACTTAGGTTTGACCGAATTTGAAATAACCATAATAAATTCAAAAATTATCGAAAAATTGAAAAACCGACGCTCATAGTCTTCATATGTCATACACTAACGACTCAAGTTGAAAAACATGGTCTACGTACATTCAAAATTAGAAGGTCATGTATGTCATGTGATATCGCAAAACTCAAATGATGAGGTCTAAGGTTGAAGAGAAGTGGTTTTGGAATTGCAACATGGTAATTTCAAAATACTCACGAAAGTATCATTTTGGAGTGACTAGGAATGGTCTAGGCATAGTTCTCGCCCAAATTTTACACAAATGTGCTCCAGAGCACGCCGTCTCGCGCTCTGAGCACGCCATGGCGCGTTCAGAGCGCGTCCAGAGTGCGCACTTAAGGTGTTCGACAGAAGTACAATAACAAATATTACAAATTTTCTCAAATGTTCACAGCTTTGACTTGCTCCTTGTGCGAATACAAGGACCTAAGGTGACCTTACTCCGGGTGTTCCTTGCTGGATTTGGACCAGTTGGGTCCACGACCCCCCCCCCCCCTTCTCGTGCTTCTTGGCTCGTTTGTTCTTTGATGCTGGTGCGGCTGTTGATGCTCGTGATGCTGCTGATGCTCGTGCTGCTGGTGATGCTGGAACCCGGGTACTTCCAGTAGCCGAAACTGGTGGTCTCGGAGGCGAAGCTACAAATGGCTCTTCCATTCCAGCACATGCTGCCAATACAAATGCCTCTTCTTCAGGATCGGGAACAGAAGCTTCTCGTTCTATAGCTTCTGTTGCCGGCCCCCATTCTTCTTGAGCAGCTCTTTTCCTTGCACGAGTCCTTTTCTGCCAGTGGTCTTTAGTTTTACCCTTCTTACTTGTCTTTTCCCTGGCATTCGAAATTCAAGTGAAACAGATATTAACAAATATGGAAAATATGTTTACTAGTGCATACGACAACCATTCTAGACACACATACCTTTCATCAAACTCTCTTGCTACGGCTTGTGCTAATGCGGCTGCTTCTGCTGCTATGGCTGCTTCTTCTGCTGCTTCTGCTGCTTCATCTGCGCCCCATCCTTGATCTGTTACAAGTATAGAGGGGGCTGCATTGTTGCATAGCCTTTGAATGTGCCCTACTATTCCACATCTTTTGCACGGACGCCTCTTTACGGCTGCACCCTCTGCACCTGGTCTTAGTCTGTTTACCCTTGGCCTTCCAGGTGCTCTATGTAGCGCCGGAGGGTGCAGTTTGAATCCTGGATTATACTCATCCCATTGTTCTCTTCCCAATAAAGCAGGCACGTTATCAGCATATGCTAACTTAAACTTGTCAACAGAGAAATATTCAGACAAATATGGATCAACTTTGCCCGTTTCGCCTCCGATGTAGTTCAGGAAGTAGAGGGCATGTATACATGGCTTGCCAGTGATCTCCCATCGCTTACAACTACATTTCTTCTTTCCCAGATTTACTGGATAACTCCAAACACGGTCTCGGAAGACATATGTTAGCTCAGCCTCTATGGCGTTTACTCTTTGCAGAGTCATATCACCCTGCATATTTCTTCCTCGCGCATGCAAATTCTTGATCACACTTGGGATGATGAGATGGCCATCATATGAGTGTCCAATTCTATTGCGCAATACCATCTTCTCCATTATCAACTGCCTGATGTTGTCAAATATTTCCCACACCATTAGACCTTTCAGGTGCTTAATCTTTGCGTTGAAACTTTCAGCAATGTTGCTTGTCACATAGTCGACCTTGCACAATGTTCCAAATAAGCTTCTCGTCCACAGTTTTCCGTGATGTGTTTCCAAGTATGTTTTGACACCAGCATTTTCAGCGTACATGGTCATCAAGTGGTGTTTATACTTCTTCTCGCTACATGTATAAGCTGCTGGCCAAAGGTTTGCATCAAATACTTTCCCCTTAAAATGCTTCTTGAAATTAGCAACAAGATGTCTCATACATTCCCTGTGCTCTGCTTCAGGAAACACAATTTCTACAGCATTCTCCAAACCCTTGCAAGTATCTGTATGGATAACCAATCCAGCAGGGTCCCCTATAACCTTGTGTAAATTCTCCAGAAACCACCTCCAGCTAAGCTCGTTCTCCGACTCCACCACACCAAAAGCAACTGGAAAAATCCAGTTGTGTCCATCAACTGCACAAGCAGCTACCAACTGTCCTTTCTATCTTCCAGTTAGAGCAGTTGCATCCACAGCCAAATATGGCCTGCAACCTTTACGAAACCCTTCATGGCAAGGCTTGAAAGAGACAAAATCCCTCCTGAAGATATTTCTTTCAACCATTTTTCCTCTCACTCTGGACTGCACAGCCACATGATCGATTTCTACCACACTACCTGGACTTGCCTTCTCCACCTCAGCTTTGAATGCGTACAACAAGTGAAAGCTATCTGCCCACGCAGTACCTTTTATGTTCTTCAGGGCCTTTTCTCTAGCGTTCCATAGCTTCGTGTAAGATATCTTCGTCACAAATTTATATTTATCACTGATCATTTTCCCGAGGGCAGTTGCTCCTAATCTTTGGTTCTGTCTTAGCAATGGAGTCATCACCTCTGTCAGCCACCCTTTGCTTGCTAAGTGTGTTTTCTGCCAGGCCACCTTAGATGGACAAGTGTGCTCATGCTCGTTATACCTTATCTCTATCATGTCTTTCTCGTCATGTTTGTCACGAATCTTCTTTGGCACAAGAGTGGCATGCAACTTCCACTTGCACCTCTCATCTTGGCAGTGAACCGTATACCTATCTGTCTGACTCTTCTCAATGGAGAAAATATTGTTGCTGAGGATGCTGGACGTTGTAAGTGCTTTCCGAAGTTCATTCACATTTTTGAATCTTGTCCCTGCAACAAGCTTAGGAGCATTCCTATCCCAATGAAGCTCTGGCATTTCATCGCCATCGTATTCATTTTCAATCAACATGTCAGCGTTCTCCTCCTCCTCTTCACGACTATCTTGTACAAGCTGAGCGACAGGGGCCCTATGGCCCAATTCATGCACAAATTCAGGAAACATCTTCTCATCTTCATCGTCGTTCCGCGACACGGGATCGTCGGGCACCACTTCATCGTCTGAATTAATATTATCAACATTGGGCTGACTTGCACTACCACTGGTGGGCTGGCTCGTACTTCCACTGGGTTGACTTGTACTAACACTGGGTTGACTTGTATTGCCACTAGGCTGACTACGAGGTAACGGCGGAAGCTGAGCATCAGCAGCTGCCCCCTTTCGCTCTCCCTTTCCCTTTGTCTTTCGCGATTCATGTTCAAGTCGTTTCCGAGCCACCTCAAGCCTAATTTTACCGAATCGCTCAGTCGCGCTCTGAGCAAATAAGCATCCAGCTGCAGTGTCATCGGGCAGTGGGATGAAAGAGCCCTCCAACATATCCCAGTATTTGATCACGACAGTATCAATTGTCCGCCAGCTGAATTTGTCACAGCAAGCTTTAAGCAAATCCTTTAACGAATAAGTCGTTTCTACCACCAACTGATACCAAAAAGGAGGGGCGAACTCGAGATCCGGCTGCCAGCGAGTGACCATTTCGACTGACAAGCGAAAAGCAATATTCGGATTCATCCTTTTGAACAAAATTCATGGCGATAAGGTCAAATTGAAGCCGTATTCAACTACATACACCACGAAATTGAGACAATCGATAGATTAATCGAGACAATCGAGAGATTATGTACTTACTTCCTCATCCAAGTGTTATCTGAATCCGATTTCACCCAGTCCTCGCCGTTATAAGCACAAGGCGGATCGAGCGGAACGGCGGGGTCTGGAACTGCCCCCATGGATGCGTCTTGCAAGCAGAGGTGCAGTGCACCACAGGCAGACGGGGACGGGCGGGGCGGCGCTAGGGCGGTGGCACGGGGCGGGGCGGCGTGTCAGATCGGGATTTGGGGGGGAAGATGATGATTCAAACCTACCAACGTTCCAATTCGAAATGAGCCGACCCCACGCGAGCCGCACACTAGCCGCCCAACCGAGCCGCGCCAGGCCGACCCCACCAGTCAGGCCAAGTGACGGTTGACCAGAGGGCAAAGGGAGCGTTTGGCCAATTTCCGAGCCAAACGGGGCACAGACGAGAGAAACTACGCGGGTATGGCACAAACGGATAAACTAGAGAGAACCGGGGCACAGAAGCAATTGTCCCAAGAGTTTATGTGTTTCTAAGACCCAAGAAATAATATCGTTTCACATAAAGTAGTATCTATCGACCTTATATTGAAGTAGAATGGACATGCAGAAACCTGATAGCCAAGTTATTATAATGTGATAAGCTAGTTATAATAATCTGGTAACTACTGAAAGGAAAAAAGTCTTTAAAACATGGCAACATGGGATCTAGTTTTGTAGATTTAATCACAACTAAGCCAACGGTGAAAACGGATTTTGAATCACATTAATCATTTGAAAGATAAACCATTTTTAATCCAAACAATAAAGGGAATCTAAATGATGTTATCGGTGACATCACTTCATGCATGCATGCATGGAAAGGAGCCGCCGCACATAGGAGAAAATATGCGGCGCCGCCGTGTAGTCCTGTCCAAGAATCATTTATCTCTTCGCGGCCACGTGTTGGCGCGTTGGCGGGACGACGACCTGGGCCACGTGGAACGGTCACCCCACCCACGTCAGCCTGTGAATGGAGTCAAAACCACACCGAAGCCGCACCAGCCCACCAAAAATATTACTAATTCACTCCCACACCGATTCGAACCATCGATTAATCTCCAGTATTCAACCCACACCAGCCCACGATCAAAATTCCCCCAAACCGCACGTACTGCTGCGGGTTGCAACCAACTTACCGCCCAAACATCACCATGGGTCCCCGTGCTGCTGCTGCTCGAGCAGAGGAAGCAGGGCAGGCGAGGTATTTTTGGCCAAATCTGGCCGTTTTTTGTGACTATCACCGGATATGGCCGCTCGCGAGAACTAATTGCAAATCTGGCCCCTCGGGTTGGTGCCAGAGTCGACGGCGCCGACGTCGTGCATGTCGGCGCCAGGCCGTGCACTCAACGAACGTGATGCTGGGTCCCGTCAAAAGCCAACGTGGCGGGGCGTTAACTAAACCAAATGTTCGGCGCCAGTCGTGGTGGCGCCGACCTTCTAGGTTAAATCTGGTCGATTCCTTTCCCCTCCCACCCACTCTATTCTTTCCCACAGCCGGCCCAAGCTCTCTCTCTCTCTCTCTTTTTTGTTTTCCGTCCAACACTTGAAATCCACTGAAAACTCATGGATTGCTTCAATCTAGACCATGGCAACTCTTCTTAAAGGTATCCTCTCTCAAATCCCTCTCTATTCATCCAATTCATTTTGAGATTCCATGTTTTTTCCATTCGAACTTGTAGACCAAAAATTTGGTGTATTCTTTTGGTCTAGAAGTGTGAAGTAGATAGTTGTAGTAGTAAATGGTAGTGTGTAGTAGATTGTGCTTAGTAGTAAAGATATATCTTTGTTGCAAACATCTAATTATTTTTAAAATTGTATTATGTGGCTACATTTATAGGAGACACTATATATATGGTATCCTCATTTGTAAGGAAGTAGCAAATATATTTTGGGCCTAAATTAGAATAGATATGTTATTGTCAAATATATGATTGGTAAGTTTTAAGGATGCCCTAATCTTTTAATTTGTAGAATGCAAAATAAATGTTTACTTTGTGTACATGGTGGCTAACTTTATGCATGCGTGTGGTTAGTTGAAGTATTAAATGCATTATATATGTATGTGGATGGTTGTAGGTAATGCTATAGCACTACATATTTTGTATATGTTCATATATATCTTTATGTGTAGCTTTGTATGTGTGGTTAGTTTCTTTTATTTGTAGGTTCTTATGTTCCAGTTATGTTTGCTAGATACCATTGACATTTACAAAGAAATTGGGCGTAAGATGAAGATAGTAGAAAGAACCAAAGGCAAGTATCCGAATGTATCATTTAAGGATGCTCCGGTCCCACCAAGATATCTGGTTCCGAATTTTTTTTGCGGGGACCCTTGTGAAATCTCACAATCTATGCACACCGCTACGGCCGGTCGTGCGTTCTACATGTGCAGCGATTCACGCGTGAGCTATCTTATTTATTTTTCCCTTATAGTCAACAAGAAATTTACTTGTATTTGATAATCTATTTGTTTACAAAATTGATAGGAATATTGTACATGCTACTTTTTCCAATGGATTGATGTCCCTGAGGTGTATGATGACTACCTTCTGTCACCATATGTCGGGATTCACTCGGGGCCATGGCCGGCCGATACTTGGGAACGTCTTGTACGTCCACCTTCAACCCCATCCGCGCTATGGAAACTTGACGAAACCACGCCCAAGGCTCCTCCAATGGTTTGGTGTGAGCATTGTCAAGACATGACAAGATGGTGCCCTCTTTATGGGCCCGACACATTGGAAGAGTCATGGAAGGTTTTTGATGAAGAAAAAAGGCAAGAAAATGCAATAATGAATAGGGAGTACAAGAGGAAGCGAGCCGAAGAAGCAGTGGAGAGGAAGCTATTGGAGGAGAAGCTAGAGGTGGACCGAAAGGAGAGGGAGATAGAAGACAAGAAAAGGAGGGAAGAACGAGTAAGGAAAAGGGAAGAGGAGAAAAGGAATGAGGAGTAACTACTAACCAAAGAATTCATGAAGAAATACAACGCCGGCTACTTCAAGAGGTGGCCTTGATTATCACTTGTGGTTGAATCTATAAGGTTGTACTTCATGTTCTGGTTCTATGTATCACGTCGAACTGTATGACCAATATGACTTATTTCGGAACCCGTTAAACTCTATGGTGTATCAATGTGTCATGTTGGATTATCTAATTTATTACAGTAATGTTGAGTACTATGTTTTCTAAGTAAATGTGGACATAATATGGATTACGTAATCATCATTTGTTATTTGTGATCACCTGCATGTTGGTTAGAAAACAAGTTACACGCTGGACAATCTGGAAATACGCTGATGTTTACTTCTGTGGGGTTCGGCTCCATTGTCAGGACGTCTGATTGGTCCATCCCCGTCTTGGATGATGGGTTCAGGCAGCTCTGGACCATATTCCCGAAGGTTAGAGTCCGAAACGGCTAGGTGAGCCTCACTAACATCCTTGAACTCATGAATACTTGGATGTCTGCCCCAAACCTCGACGAAGGCATCCGTCTCCTTCGCCGACCATCGGGGCTCCTCACAATCTTCATCAGAGTCGGCCGCATAAGCTTGATAATAACCCTCGTCTTCGGGGTTATGATCTTCAAATGTATATGGGTCTCCATCAAGTTCAGAGGATGCCACCCGAGGGACAAACGGTGGGGTTGGAATGTTGATTGGGGAGACATGAACAAACTCATCATTCACCGCCTCCAAGTTTGCAACATTTAGTTTCTCCTCAATAAACTCCTCTCTACCAGTCAAACCGGAGAACACACCACAACTTTGAGGTCGTGCTGAACCCTTTAGTTTCTTCTCCCTAAGCAACTCCACTTTAACTTCATGATCAACATTCTCCTCCCACACGGGAGGCTGGCTTGTACCCGCGTCATACTCACTTTGGTCATCATAGTCTCTTTTATAAACCGATAGATCATTGTCCAAACCCGGAATAACTCTTGCTAGGGATTTCCCGGTTATGTTTACCTTGAAGGCAAAGACGACAAGTGACTTGATTTCAGAGCTGTCAACAAGCTCTTTGTACAACTCCCACTCTTCTTTGCCTCGGATAGGTATCATTTGAGTAAAAGACCTAGACCCACCGGCATCGTATCTTCCTTCCAAACTAACACCCAAGCCTGACCAACCCAGCATCTTTTGGACCTTCGCAACAACCTCATTAAGACTAGGAGCATGCGGAAAGAACAGAACTTTAGTAGTCATATCCACAAACTCAACACCGCAGCTAGATGGCACAACACGGCCTCCATGATGAACATGTAGAACCTTTAAGTAAGCCATCTATAATCGGAACCAAAACATAAATAAATACCGCTACCATTAGATAACTTATCCGTCAAAAACTCTCGATAATTAATTAATTCACTACAAAAATATGTAGCAACTATAATCGACGAGTAGTACCTATAACCAATTAAGCAATACAACTATCATGAAAACCATCTAGCAAAAAGCATCCATACTACAAATAAGCATTTGCATAAATATACATAACACTTACACATTTATTTTCTGCACCATCTATATGACAAATTAACCAATATTCCATAACCATATATACACATAACTCCATACTTTAAATCACAGAGCTATGGGGCACAAGTATGAAGCTATGGGCAATCGGGCAACTACGGGAAAGCATATGGGCGACAATGAAGAAACTAAGAGCAATATCCATGGAACTAAGAGCAATAGCAGAACGATTTATTAGGGAAGTATGCAATTTTCCATATGCAAATGTCAAATAGCAAGAGGGAAGGTGTTATACCTCGCAGGAGCCGGTGTGCTAGGCCTCCTACGGCCTCTATGCAGCCGCCGGTGACGGGGAGCGGCGCGACAGGAGACCGGACAAGAGCATGGAGGCGGCGGCAGGGGAACGCGGATGCGGGCAATGGGTGGCCGGAGTTACGGGCTGGGGGGCGGGGATGCGACCGGACCTTCACGGCGGCGGCGGCGACGTCGGGTCGGGGAGGTGGGCGGGGAGGAGGGTTTCACGGCGACGGCGGGTCGGGATGGGGAGGAGGGGTTCACGGTGGGTCGGGACGGGAATGATTCTCAATCCGAACAGTAACCGCGTGCACGATAAATGACCTAAGAAGTCGGCGCCACCTCGAGCGCCGAAGTTCAGTTGACGGGACCCAGCAGCACGTTCGGCGAGTGCACGGTCTGGCGTCGACCTACTGACCTACACGATGCCGGCTCTATCGACGTTGGCGACGACCGGAGGGGCCAGATTTGCAATTAGTTCAACAAAAACGGCCAGATTTGGCCAAAAATACGCAGGCCAGAGAGGAGAAGCTGCAGCCATCCGCCATGGGACGAGGCGGCCTCAACGGCAGGGTCGGCGCCGGTGAGCCGCGCGGGGACTGGGGTAGAGGCAGCGACGCGGCGTACGGGCCAGTCCGCCCATCCTCTGATGTCCATTCGCCGCCGCACGTCCTCGCGCGCCCGCGCCCATGGCCGCGCCCCGTCATCACCGAGTCACCGCCTACAGCGCGCGCGAACCTTTGAGCGGCGCGGCCGCGTCCATCTCGTCACCATCGCTGGAGCCAACGAGCACTGCCTCGGTCCGGCCATCTCCTCCGCCGTCCGCACCACCGTGGCCGCCGTCCGGGCCTCCCCGGCGCCAGTGCCCTCGTTTTGGCCGTCCCGTGCCACCACCACCACGCCTCCATGAGCGAGGGCTTTCGGGGAGCAAGATGACGGCAGCGGAGGCGGCAGTAGTCGATGGCGATGGCCGGCGCTGACGTGTTCTCGATCTTCGCGGCGCCCGCGATGTGCCACCAGCGGCACCACCAAACCGTACGCGTCACAACCTGCGCCACTCCTCTTCGCGGCCAAGTGGCCAGCTCAGTCTCCCACCACAGAATTTTCACGGCCGGAATATCTTCCCCACCGCCACCGTGCTGCTTTTATTCTCGACAACACAACAGCAGCTTCGCCTTCGCGTGCTCGTGTCCGATCTCCTGCCGGTGGGCGGTTGCAGCTTGCAAATCTATAATTCCCCCAATTGGTTTTCTTGCTTGAGCTTTGAGCTCATAACGGTTCACGGTACCCACGCATAGCCATGGCAGCGCCGTCGTGGTCATCTTGCTGCGCCTCTACCTCCACCCGTCCTCTGATTAGTCCTCCCGCGAGCAGCAGCAGGAGCAAGAAGCTATGGTGGACAAGCAGCGGTGGTAGGAGCCGCACCGGATGCAAGACGGAGAAGCTGTCCATCTGCGCGGTGGCGGCGCCGTCGGCGGTGGACTACGCGGACACCGGCTCCGTCGATGTGCCCTCGCTGAAAATCAAGCTGCTGGTGAGTGGTTCATAAGCATTCGTTCGCTGTCTCGCCGTCGTTGGCCGGACATTTCTTGGCCGCCGCTACAGCTCGATGGATTATTGATTGCTTTGCGTGATTTCTTGGATGCAGAGCGCGGTGTCCGGGCTGAACCGGGGCCTCGCGGCGAGCCAAGAGGACCTGGAGCGAGCGGACGCGGCGGCGACGCAGCTCGAGGCGGCGGCTCCGGCACCCGTGGACCTCGCAGAGGACCTCGACAAGCTGCAGGGACGGTGGAGGCTGGTCTACAGCAGCGCCTTCTCTGGGCGGACGCTCGGCGGCAGCCGCCCAGGCCCGCCCACCGGCCGCCTCCTCCCAATCACCCTCGGCCAAGTCAGCAGTACTCAGGACCAATCTTGAACTCAACCGAAATCTGTTTCAGAAAATGTGACACCGAGTTCTATTCCCTGCTCTGCGTTTTGCGCATCCCAGGTGTTCCAGAGGATCGATGTGGTCAGCGGCGACTTCGACAACATCGTGGAGCTGGAGCTCGGCGCGCCATGGCCGCTGCCTCCGATTGAGGCCACAGCCACCCTGGCGCACAAGTTTGAGGTCACCGGTGAGCCAGCATGCCTGCTAGTGGCTGCGTATGGTGCTGTCTGAATGAAACTATTCTGATGTCTGCTTTCCTACTGCCAGGAACCGCGAGCATCAAGATCAACTTCGACAAGACGACGGTGAAGACGAAAGGGAACCTATCCCAGCTGCCTCTGCTGGAGGTGCCCCGCCTCCCCGACAACCTCAGGCCGCCGACGTCCAACACCGGCAGCGGCGAGTTCGAGGTGACCTATCTCGACGACGACACCCGTGTCACCAGGGGAGACAGGGGCGAGCTCAGGGTGTTCGTCATCTCATGAGCGGCGGATTTTCGCTGAAATCTCTGCTCACAGTGCTCCGACTTTTTTTTGCCCCTAACAGGATATCTTGTACTCCATTGATTCTGTGTTGCTGAAAATTCTGTCATGAGACGATCTATTATTGTGTTCTGCCAGCAAAAATCGATCTTTTGCTGTAGTTGTTGTAGCCGCAAATTTCAGATCCGGCACATAGAGAAATCGTCTGCTGTGAGCACAAATTTGGAGTGCGTCATATGCTCTCTCACGAAAACAATGCTTCACCGTTAAAACAATACAGTAAATAACAAAATCAAGGGGATTCCGAGAATCGGACACGGGACCTCTCGAACCCAAAGCGAGAATCATACCACTAGACAAAATGCCCTGTGATAATTGTTTGATTAATTTGGCTTAATTTTTTTGAAACATCGATTGCTTAGAAAAATTACTTCACATAACAATTTGTAGTGTTACCTGTTATCAACGAAGAGTAGCACTGCTAAAATTCTAGTCGTTGAAGATGTCATCGCAGAGGAGCTCTGGTTTTCGCCTTGTTATGATAAGAGTGGGCAGAGGGGCTTGCTGGACTGTGTTAAAATATATAGTCAAACCCTTTCCATAAGTTTCAGTTTTTAGTTTTTAGGATAATGGATTATGCATCAATTTAATATGGTGTGGTCTCAAGTTTAAGCCTCGACTAACACGTTGTTTATTATAGAAATAGTTGCAACCTCCCATCTTTCCTAGTCTAAATTTTTACCCGTTTGTCCAAACTAGATGTGAGATGGATTGTTAAAATATATAGCCTACCCATTTCTATAGATTCAGATTTTTTAAATAATTGGCTAGTGCATGATTTTAATAGACTCACCCGCTCACCGCTGTGGAGCTTGGTCCTAGGCTCATGGCGGCAGTTGGAAACAAAACACCAATTTACATTGGTGTTGTCAAATTGGCGGTGCCACCCCACACGTCAAAGGGTTGAAATTGAGAAAACTAACGTGGTGAAGAACTTTATTCAAAACGATAGCGCATGTCATTGACGCTATCCTCTACATCATAGGCTCTAATCTAGCACATTATACCCCTGCTTAGTGTGTCAATGCTGGACCCACAACAAAGAGGCTTCGGAAGCAGCCAAGTTGACGTCGCTACAAAAAAAAAAGTTCCTGATGGGAGTGCCCTAGGCTCGGGTGATACCCTTACGAGTATAGCACCCCAACCAAGGGGCTACACTCTCAGAGTTAAGATTTCCGGGATGACACCCGATTGGCTGTTTTCTGAAACCTCGTCCTTAGAGTGGTCAACTTTTGATTTAATCATAGTGATGAGGGCATCCCAATACATCCAGCTGAGCCTATCAATGAGGGGTGCAGCACAACCTTCAGGACTCCACCAAGTTAGATAGGTTATCAATTCTGTTTGTGTTTAGTTATTTTAGCCAGATCGTGTTGTGGGCAAATTAGGTTGATTTTTGGGTCTTTTGGTTTGGGTTTGTCCAACGACTAGTTTTCTGGCTTCCTATATAAAGAGGCCGACTGCTAGATTTAGGGGAGTTTAGAATTTCGATAGTTTAGACATTGAGTTGTGTTTCGGGGCGACGTATCCCTCCGGGGACGTCGACGTCGTGTATCCAGATTGAGAAGTTGTGTGATGGTTCTTGTCTTCTTCTTCTTCTTCTTCTTCTAAGAACAAACACCCAATTGGAACACCGAATAGATATAGATGGTAACTGGGAACACCCAAACCATACTATGAATTTTAACAGTGCCAAACCATACTATGAACTTTAACAGCTCACAATAATCTAAGAATAAACACCCAATTGGATCAAAATGAATAAATGCTATGAATTTTCTATTGGCAACTGCAGTCATGTACTTTGATTGGACATTAGTATCACCATACTTTGTTTGGTAATTGGAAAATTTGAAATTGTGTGATCAGCAGAATTGTTAGAAGTATTGTATCTATCTGCTCTAAAAGCGTAACCTGGAAATGCAATAACTTCAATGACAAATCTATCATCTACATCTTTGTTTACATCCACGTGACAAAGAACAGAAGAAATGATGCACATTAAGAACATTCTCCCTCTCCTTGCAAGCCTATGGAATGACTAACACATAATACTTCAAGAACTCACTATTTTTAGTTACCTGAATGCTAACTTCCCCAAAATATATTACAATATTACATTCTAATCAGGGATAATGAGGAGAAATGCTGGAGAGGACTCTCTCAGTTGCGCTTGTTGCTCCATTACTTGAAATCTTGTTTTCACTCAGTCATCACCTCTACTACTAAAGAACATTTTAGCGGACCTCTGAAAGAGATTGGAAATAACAAAAGCAATAGTCCAGAATTCAGTATAAAAAAACTCTCCTTTTATCATGCAATAGTCCAGAATGCTTTATCAAATAGCTCTCTTTTTATCATGCGACTTCACTGTTCGACTACCGACAAATCACCCCAAGGCAGACAATTAACTTTCAGTTTTTACCTCATAAACAATCTCATCAATGCACAAGAAGATCTTCCCGTATACTTTTCAAGAAAGAAGCGCTAAGTAGGTGGTTGACACAATCCTTCGTGGCGGATTTAAAAAAGACCTCATAATTTGAAATGCCCATTTCATTAGTCTCATAAACATATCCAGGATTCTTGTATGTGGCCTTTCTTTGCATGTTACCTTGTTGTATAACTCCTACATTTTAAGCAAGGAACCATTCAAAAAAACATTTTAAGCAAGGAGAGAATTCAGTAAAGCCAGTAGGTGGGCATGCTTACGTTAGCTGTGACTTGGTGAAACTCGGATGGTGCTTGAGGGTGTCAGTCCAAACAGGTGTTTTCTTGAGGGTGAGCCTGGCTGTCTAGACAACAGCAGCAACCATGGAGGGGTTGGGCAGCACCAGCGAGTACTGCATCAGCACCAGCTCAGCAAAGAACACCATGTTCTCCATCTGCATTCATTCAACCAGATAAACTTCTTCAGCACACAAACTCACTTATGGTGTAATACAATCTTATAGTATAGATACATCTGAAAGTATTTAATGGTGTATTCAATATTTACCTCCATATCTTTCTTTGAATCAGAGGAAGGCGCTGTCTTTGCAAAGCGCACAAGAAAGACATGGTGTACGAACGGTCGAGTTCGACTGAAGCCTGTTCAGAATTAATTTCCTCAGTATTGCTCCCTAGTGTAGGCACTGTATGATATCAAAATGAAATTGTTCACCTGCAAAAGTTTGCAATTTAATCAGAACACTCAATGGACACTTAAACTGCAATTGAATCAAGGTTTTTCAACTTTCAACCTCAGAAGCCCAGTTCTGCTCATATTTGCAAGCAATCAGTAGGGCTGAGACGCCTACCAGCTGCAGCTCCCTCCGAAGCATGGGCTGCATCAAGAGGCACCAGTCTATGATGTACACAGTAAGGTACAGGGACTCGGGTATGAGATCAAACTTCTGGTGTACTTCGATGATCCAGTCGGCCAGGATGCCCTGCATCTTAGAGTTGATCTCCACCTGGGAGTGAATGTGTGATCACTCCACAAGGATGGTAATACACGACATTAACTATAACAACCTCATATTATTAAAGTAATGTGGATTTCTGTCCTAGAAGGCCTATCTTAAGTACATAGAAGGATATAAAGTTATAGCTGTGAGGGCGCGGTGCAGGCTCACCAATATATCTTTTAGATATAAGCCAAATCTCATCCCTCCAGTTTGCCTAAGCACAACTCTGTTGTTCCGTAGAGACAAGCAGAATCAATGGTGTGGTGTGCCAGCGGCTTACCTGCCAGAAATTCAGGCACTGCTGACCTTCCGAGGTGCAACCTACCTAGGAACAGTATTCAGCTGTCACGCTTGGCAGCTCATATGTCCACATACATGCCCTGCCAATACTGTTATTGTTATACATGTGGACTATTATTGTATTATTATTGGTACACTGATGGGGCACCATACGGCCAAATCACAGCTTAATTTTGTGTAGTTTACTCCTCCAGTCTTCATCAGCACACCACCAGATGGCAGCACCCCAGAAGGAACCAAACCGGCCTCTCGTGTTCTTGTCCAGAGCATTCCTTGATTGGTACAGCTAAACAAACAATGCTGATCTGGGGAGTGGAGATTAGGAAAATTAAAAAGAAGGTTTTGTCAGCCTGATTCCAACCTTTGACCTTAACTAGGGGAAAGCTGTCCTGGTAGACCTGGGATAGTGGTAGAATAGTACAGAACTGGAACCTTTGGAGAGTGTGTAGACAAGGCCATCTTTTCCGACTTCAAGAGGAAAAGAAGCATAAATTTTATCTAGCTTCTTGTGTGTGTTAGGTTAATTAATCAAGTAACCAACCCTCCCTCCCTGAAAGTTCAGTAATGAAAGATGAAGAAAGCAATGGCTATGAGAATGATCTGGATGTGGAAACAGTTGCTTTAGATTTGATTTTTCTCTAAGAAATTGGCTGATTTGATAGGAGAATGGTACACTCCCCAAAGCAACTAGTACCAGTTACGTCTAAAGATGCTAAGCATAAGGTTGCCATCATGCATATGTCAAATAAAGTAAAAGAAAGCAGGCGCCATTGATTGTTGTCCGGGTGTAAATTTTTCCATGAAAAGTCAAATATTCTTGCAGGACTACTTGCTCTTCATAACCAATTTCTTTGCATAGGTTGGTGATCAGCTAGGTAAGCATTATAATTCTACATCTTCAGATCTACAATATAATTAGACGAGAGAAGACAGAACAACGAAGTCAAGTAATTCACTATATACATTCTCCCTTTCGACAGTGAATTGTTCTAATTATCTGTGTAGATACAAAAGAATCATTTATCTCTTATATATGATATGTTAAAAGAAAAGGATGATTCTAAACTAAAGACACCAATCTAACAACAAAGCCTAAACATATACCGAAGAGCAAAAATTACCCTGCTACCTATCCCATTTCGTGTTTCTTCTTTTCGCTGTCTGTTGTTTCTCCATATCATGCATTGTGTCCCGTGCGGATCAAATGAAGTGGTCAACCATCTACCATGGAAGATTTCCAGTCTGTGGATCTATGAATTCTTTATGCACAAAATCTTTCAAACTGGTGTCATATACTTCACAGAACCGACTCGGCCAATCCTCTGGTTCCACTGGTTTGGTCCCTAGACCTGGTGCCCTGTCCCTGGATCCAACATTCTCCTCGTCTTGCCAATCGGCAACATAGGTCGCGACACGCCCAGAGAACTTGTCCTTGAACACCTCCCAGACTTGGTATTTGTAGTGGTTGATCAGCATCAAGCCCTGGCCAACATTTGCATACTTCATCCCTTCCTTCAGATGGAAGTGATGCACCACATTGATCAGTGATGGGTTCAATGCATCTGGCCTGACAATTGACTTGTGGCGCTCCGGCGCAGCCAACCGGCAGGTGTAGCCTGTTGTGACTCCTTTCTTGGGGATCTTCGTCCGACCTGATGGACCAAAGCTGTGGCATGAAGTCCTGAGTTCACCAATCCGTGGCCTGCTTGAGTAATTCCGGATGACATCTTGTAAAGTTTGGTTGCCAGGGAAGTGCAAAAACTCGTCGATATCGATGAACCCCACCCACTCGCAGCTCTCCCGGGCCCTGAGCGCACAATGTGCAAATCCAGCCTCCTGAGATTTCATCCACGGCCACAAGTAGCGTGTCACATTGTATGTGGATGGATCCATAGTGTTGAGGACTTGCTCAATGTCATCATCGCTGTTGTTGTCATAGATGAACCACCGTTGCACACCGACATGAGAGTGGTAGATGATCCATTCCCGGAGGAACCTTGCTTGGTTGCGGAGCATGGTGCATACACACATTGAGTGTGCCTTCTGCTGCCGATGCCTAGTACGCCGGTGCCTGTTATACCTAGGAACTGGCTCTGGTTCTGCAATTGAGGGGAGTGTCGAGCTCCCTCTGCCTTTAGTCCTGATGGAGACCAACATAGGCTTGCCATCACTGTTTCTGTTGCTGTTCTCATCAGCTGTCATCCTGAGGTACCGGCGAACGCGGAGAGGTGTCACACACCGGAATGTCTCCTGAGCAGCAGAGACCACAGGGGACGTGACAACAAACTTGGGCTTCGACAAGTCCCGGCCGAAGACACACTCATACCGTGATGGCACACCGAGACGGCCTGGGCGGAGGTTCATCCCTTTGGCAAACACAATGGTGGAGTTATCCCGGCTGTCAAGAAGCGCCGTGTACACGAGCCGGTCCCATTGGAATGGTGGCACCGGCGGTGACTGCGTCAGCGACAGGGACACAGCCACCCCAGATGGTCCGGCGGGGCAGTGCACGTGGCTGGGTCCATCTGGCAAGGCGGCGACCGAGAGGGGAGGATGACGCAGCTGGGTTGAGTTAGCAATGGAGTACAGGCACTCGAACTGCCCAGAAGCTCGCAGCAAAGAGCCATCTCTGAGGATTAGGAGAACATGGTCCGGCAGAGCGACGGCGTGCCGAATTTGGACAGAAGGCAAAACGGTGCCAGCACCATCGCCACCAGCTTGCTGCACCCGGCGCTCTGAGGAGAGGGCGTTCAGGGTCGCCGACGGCCACGCCGTCATGAGCACCGGCCGGAACGACGCTGCATAATCACAGGAACACGAGATCAATTAGCACATCACAAGGAGAAATACCAAACCGATAAAAAAATAGCGTGCCTAAATTCAGGACGCACGACACAAACATTCTTCATGTGAAGACGCGAGCCTTTTCTATTCTATTCTGGGATCAATCAGTCAAAGGGCAGCAGCAGCAGCAGCATGAGAGTCGATGGCAAACGTTACGATCCAGAAACGGCAAGCTGCTCAAATCGAGCAGGCGAGCCATACAGAAATCTAGTGATGAGAACTGATTTTTTTCCGCCAGTGATAAGACTCCATCAGATCTACAGCGACTCCACTTTAGAAAGAGTCCAGCTTTTATTTTTCACCTCCACAAGGATAAACACCAACGAAAATTTGCATATAAAAATGGATTTTTTCCCCTTCAAACCATTCGAATTGATCCAACCACGCTCTAGCCACAAGATTTCCATGAAAAATAAATAATTCGACCGAGCAACCTAAACCCAACCAAGACACAATTTGCCCCACGCGGGCTCCAGATTCCAGGACCAGGAGCAGGGGAAGGGGCTCACCTCCAATGGCGTGCACGCCGCCGAAGACGACCGCGCCGGCGCACAGGAACGCGAAGAACGCCGCGAACAGCCGCCGCCGCGTCCCCGCCGGCGGAGGCCGGAGGCCACCCCTCGCGCCGCCTCCTCCTCCGTTTACCCCCTTACCGCTCCCGAGCCTGCTCAGCTTCCGCTCCTTGGCCGACACCGCCATGTCGGGAACCGTCCGTCCGGCCGTCGCCTCCTCCACACCGACAGCGCGCGGCTCAGATCCACGAGACCGCCACGGGCCGCACCATTAACGCGTCGGCGGCGCGGCCAGAATGACGGCGTGGTCGCGCTCTGTCTCTCTGAGCTCTTAGCCCCTCCCGCCTCGTTCGTTTCCACGGTTGCCGCAGGGAGGCGGTGAGGTGGTGGCCGTAGAAACCGAAGCGGTGGTTGCTCGGGGTGGGAAGCCGTCGCCGCAGCGGCGGTGGCGTTTATACCCGCGCGCACGCCGGCCGACGGGTGGGCCATGAGCTCTTACCTGTCCCCAGACGTCGGTGACAGCGGCCGGCCGAATGACGGATGGGTCCGTATGGACATACGGTCACTGGCTAGTGGGGTCGGAAGTAACGGCACGGGCACGCCAGGCCAATTAGGAGGCGTTATACGTGGAGCGGGGTTAGCATCGCAGGCGGAGAGTGAGAATGACGTGTGGGACCCATAGGCGGCCCCAAAAGTCAGCTGGTATGGAGTTGGGTCTGCGAGTCTGCAACAGCAATTATTGGTGTGCACATGGGGGAAGGTATCCAGTTCTGTATGTTCACCAGGGAATTTCTTGGAATAGAATAAAATATTATTATTCGTAAGAAAAATGTGTTACCACTAAAAGAAGGAGTTCATTCTGTTTTCAAAAACACTTTGCTGCTTTCGCTTCCAAGACATTTAATCAGGGGACAGAAGAGTGGTGACATTTGGAGGTACTCCACATGCGATTAAATTGTAGAAGAAGAAAATACATGTATTCTTTTTTTTTTGTCTAAATTGATCACACATTGAACATTTGGTTAAATATTATGGTGTTACCATTTTTTTTTGTCCAAATTGATCATACATAGAAAATATTGTCAGTAAGAGAAATGGGATGTGTTTGGTTCTGGAATTAGGTGGAATGGAATGAAACCATTCCGCACCTAGGGATGATTCGAGCATTTGGTTGGGTAGATAGAATGGAACGAAGTCGTTCCTCGAAAGCGAATATTATCAGTAGATGCGGAATGCACCCGTCCGGCCGACGTCGTGGAACCAGTGCTGCTAATTACCGCAAACCACTCCAAAAATAAGACATAACCCTCGTACCAACCCGGGCGCCTGTCTCTCTCGCTCGCGCCGCCACCACGCGTGCACCGGCGGAGCGAGCGGACGGCGCAGCGGCGACGGAGCAAGCAGACATCGCGTGGACGGACGACAAGGGATCTGCTGGAGCAGGGCAGGGCCGGAGCTAGCAGCATGCCGGCATCTTCCCAACATCATCTTCCACAGCAAGGGCCGGATCTAGCAGCACGAAGGCAGGGTATTGATGCACACGGTGGTGTTGTCGGGAAACCCCAAGATGAAGGTATGAAGTAGTGCAGCAGCAAGTTTCCCTCAGCTGTAACAAAGGATTAAACGTATGTGTGGAAAATGATGTTTGTTTGCAGAGAATGAAAGTAACAGGATTGCAGTAGGTTGTTTTATCAGTTTAAGTAAAAAGGACCGGGGTCCACAGTTCACTAGTGGTGTCTCTCCATAAATAATAATAGCATACATGCGGGTAAACAAATTACAGCTGGACAATTGACAGAATAAAGAACTGCATAACAATGCATATACAAGTCATGGTGTCTAGCGTGAGATTCATTTGGGCATTACAACATGATACATAGACCGTCATCCAAGTGCATCTATGACTAATAATCCACCTTCAGGATAGCATCCGCAACACTATTCAGTATTAAGTTGCAAACAACAGATTATTGCATTAAGTAAAGTGTGTAATGTAAGTAGCACAAATATCCTTAGATAAAGAACTACTGTTTTATCCCTAGTAGCAACAGTACATCTACAATCTTAGAAGTTGCTGTCACTCCCCCAGATTAAATAGAGACATGAACCCACTATCGAGCATAAATACCCCCTCTTGGACTCACAGGCATCTACTTGGACAGAGCATCTACTAGTAACGGAGAGCATGCAAGATCATAAATAACACACTCGCAAGATATATTATGAAGCAAATGACATAGTACTCAATTATTCATCGGATCCCAGCAAACACAACATGTAGCATTACATAAAGATGATCTTGATCATGATAGGCAGCTCACAAGATCTGAACATGATGGCACAATAGGAGAAGACAACCATCTAGCTACTGCTATGGACCCGTAGTCCAAGGATGAACTACTCACGCATCAGTCCGGAGGCGGGCATGGTGATGTAGAGCCCTCCGGTGATGATTCCCCTCTCCGGCAGGGTGCCGGGAAGAGCTTTTGAACCCCCCCCCCCCCCCCCCGAACTAGGGTTGACGGCGGCGGCGGCTCTGGAACGTATCGTGGAAAAGTGTTCGGGTGCCTAGGGTTATTTTGTCGGGGGGTATTTGTAGGCGAAAGGGCGAAGGCGGTGGAGGCCCGAGGGCCCCACACCATGTGGCCGCACGGCCAGGGAGGGGGCCGCGCCACCACATGATGTGGGCGCCTCGGTGCCCTCCTTCGTCTCCTCTTCGGACTTCTGGAACATGTCGCAAAAAATAGGGACTTTGCCTTTTGATTCGTCCAATTCCGAGAATATTTCCTTAACAGCTTTTCTGAAACCAAAAATAGCAGAAAACAGGGAACTGGCACTGTGGCATCTTGTTAATAGGTTAGTACCAGAAAATGCATAAAAACCATATAAATTGTATATAAAACATGTAGCAATTGGTATAATATAAGCATGGAACATAAGAAATTATAGATACGTTGGAGACGTATCAGGCATTGATTCGATCCGTTCCTATTTTGCTATCCTGTGACTCCTGTCCGTCCTAGTTCAACCTAAAAATTCCTTATTTCGGATTAATTTCTTAGCAATATATGCTCATGTATGGTGTTTTGCTAATAATAGCATCATATATTTCTGGAATAATTTCTTAGCAATATATTGATATGTTACTTGATGAAATCATTGACAGATTGCATGTGTCTTCTTTATTTGCCATATAAATTGTTTGTATGCATTGTAGATGGGCAAGAGCATGGATAAAAGAAAAATGATGATTAGGGGAGCTGCTCTTTTGGATGATGTATGGATGACTAGACATCGACTGTAGTCTCGACTATTTTGGATGATGTATGGATGACTTACGTATTTCTATGGTTTGAAATATGTGTTAGGTTGTTGTCATATACTTGTTTTGATTGTGAATGTATATTTGTTACTGTTTATTGCTGAAAATATAAAGAAAATATTGTCAAATTTTTGATTACTATGGTGGCACGAAGACATCTGTGGTAACCTCACTATTCATGTCAAATAGATGATCTGAACCCCATTCTATGAATTCCATTCCTAGAACCAAACAAAGAATGGAACCGTTCCATGACAGTTTTTTTGTCCAAACCAAACATAGGAATGGAATAGAATGGAATGGTTCCATTCCATCTAATTCCAAAACCAAACACAGCTAAAAGAAGGTGTTCATTCTGTTTTCAAACACTTTGCTGCTTTCACTTCCTTAATTAGGGGACAGAAGAGTGTGTTTAGTTTTGGAATAAGTAGAATGGAATGGAACCGTTATGCTTGTGTTTGGTTGAAAAGAGAAACGGAACCAATTGATTTCTGAAAGGGAATATTCCCCTTATACGCGGAACACACTCGTCCGGTCAAATAGGTGGAACCGAGTGGAACGACACACTAACTAGACCGATAACTACACTCTTCAAAGCTTTACACCAACATTTTGTTCCATCATTTTGCCTCTAACCAAACATAGGAATAGAATGTCACCCTGACATTCCATTATATAATGGAATAATGGAATGAAACCGTTCAATTCCATTCCACTTGGTTTCAACTTTCAAAACCAAGCACACAACCTTATGCATTGTAGATGCAACATTTTTGGTTTAGAAGGTATCAACAACTATTTTTAACCTTACATAAATTAATGTGTATCATTTTTATTTTATAGTATTGGTGCAATTTCTTCTGCAACACTGCTACCGCGCCCTATCGTCGCCGACTCACCGTGGCTATGCATCAGCATCGAGTTCTGCAGGCCCAAAATCACGGTGACTGTGCAACGGAGATTCTTCGTAAGGGCGAGATCTGTAGACGGTGTAGTGATAGGAATGGGTCTAAAGTCGCCCAACCTTATTTTATGGTTCTTTCTGGTTTTATGTTGGTGTGATAAGAATCATTTTTACTTTCTTGGTAACTACTCCCTTCGTTTCACAATATAGGATAGGTGTAACACATATTGTCTAAGTTCACACTAAAATGAGTGCACCCGTACACTAAAATATTTCTAGATAAACGTGTGTAGGTATGAATGTGAAAAATTACTAAAACATCTTATATTATGAAAGAGAGGGAGTAATCGACAAGAAATGTTTTCTTCCGACTTCTTGGTGGTTAGACGAGCCAGATTAATTCGTTGCCGGAGACCGCATACCAGTTGTTGATGGTGCCAGGCCCGTGATTTTCAGCCTTAGATTTTCATTGTGTTTCTTTGACAAGCAATAGTTTGTTGCATACACACACCATGTTGGAATGATTTTGGGAAATTTTTGTGCTTTGCTATTTAACCATGGCCTTGCACGTTAAGCATATCATGATGCGGACTAAGATTTCATTCGGTTTGCAGGGTAGCGATCCCTGCAGGAAACCAATCACCACGTGGATTGGGTTATCCCTAGATGTCACCCAAATCCCAGCAATCCCCTGTTAGCGTCCACTCAGATTTAGTCCAGCACTCGGCCTAGTTTCAGACGTTTATACGCACACAACCCAACTACAAGTGGAGAGCCCATTCCATTCTAAAAGTCCGGACTGATAGGAGGAGGAATCTCTCCCTTTTAAGTTAGGTGTGGCCTCTTCCCCTAGGCGAGGTGGGACTAAGCTTGAGCAGCCTCCACTAGCCTACAACAACCCTAACATCCCATTCCCCGGGAATCCCCGCAGGTGGGCATGACAATGCTGACTCTGATACCAAATGTTAGCGTCCACTCAGACTTAGCCCAACACTCGGCCTAGTTTCAGACGTTTATGCACACACAGCCCAACTACAAGAGGAGAGTCCATTCCATCCCAAAAGTCCGGACTGATAGGAGAAGGAATCTCTCCCTTATAACATGGGTGTGGCCTCTTCCCCTAGGAGAGATGGGACTAAACTTGAGCATATCCACTAGCCTACAACAGCACTAACATCCCCTTTCATCAATTCCACCAATCCCTACAGGTATTATGGTTGTTCGCTTAATCCCGTATTGGAAACTGACAAAGGAATATCAGCACAATTGTTATCGTGAAATATATCTGTTGTTCATTGCAGAGGAACAACAATAATACACAAGAATAGTGGAATCTTGACGAGGTACTCAAACTTCCAGCATCGCGAATCCAAACTATCGATTCAGCCATCAAGTTTCTTCGGGACGAAACTGAAGGCGTACGGGAGCTTACATGCATAGATCCAAGCAGTGGAAGCCACCACGGTTGTGGTCCATAACAGATGAGCCGTGGTTCTTGGAGGTATGGCAGCAGGCTACGCGGCGTCCAATGGAGGCGGCGAGCTTCCTGACGGCACCTGCTGGCAGCCGCCGCGACGTCTTTGGGCAGACGAAAGAGGAGGCAGCATGGCAGCGGAGCTTTATGTTGGACAGGGGGGGGGGGGGGGTGGTGGGAAGGGAAACACGCCGCCAACATCTACTCCGAGTGCGTCGATGTCTCGTCCTCCGGCCGCTCCGGCCGCGCAAGTGCCGGCGGCGGCGCCCTCTCAGAATCGTTCTCCATAGAGAGAGGAGTGAGGCGTGCAGAGAGAGTAAGGGTGCGTTTGTTTACCTGGGCTCACCTAGCCAGGCTCCACAACAACGCACGTTCTTGCATCTAGAGGGCCTGACCCGTTCGAAACGGTGCAAAAACAACGTTGTGGGTTTGTTTGGTTGCCTATGATGCATTTGCTGGGCCTCAGAAGAGTCTCGCATGAGCGCTTGGTTGTGGCTGCGTTGAGCATCTCTTGTGAGACTGCCATGCAACCTTGGCACTGAAAACAAGAACATCTTTCTCTCTTCTCATCTCTCACGGGCCTGTCCTGGTAGAATCGGCCGATTTGAGCGTAGCAGTGGAGCCTGTCCTGGAGCCACCGGTGCTTTGAGGTGCGTGATGTGCAAGCTATTTTGACCCTTGTTCTTTGGTTACCCATGAAAAAAGGAATCTTTTTGTCAAAAACAAGCCCACCAACTTTCGAGCTACCAAACGCACCCTAAGAGACGTGGAGAATTCTTCCACGGGCTCGGACAAGATGTTTTTACGCCCGTAGAATTGATGGTATTCGTAGGGAATTGTACGGGGTAGGACACCGACAGAGGTAACCGAACATGCTTCTTCACATGGACCACGGGTTTTGGTGTCGGATCATGACCGGGGTGGGTTTAAACGAACAAGGTCTAATGGAGCTCCACCCTTACAGAGAGAGTATGTATGTGTTTGGTAGCTCGTATGGGCTTTCTCATCTCATACATGCCCACCCTAGTTACGCTGACTAGGTGCAAGAGTTTTTTTGTGTTGTGTTTGGTATCCTGTGGGAGGTGAGCTGGGCTCTGCTGACAGCTTGTTTGGTATCCTGCATGAACTAAATAATGTCATATATTAAAAAAAAGCAATCGGGTCTCTGGAATAAAAGATCTAAACGCAATCAAGTCTCTGGGAGGCCGAGCTCTGCTTCTCCACCGTCTTCGGCCAGAGCAGCCGCCGTCGGGAGGCCAAGCTGGTCCACCTCCACGACGGCGCAGGGAGGAGGATGCGCCGCTCCTATTCCGCGGTTGGGAGAGGCCGGCGCAGGCGGTGGTATTCGGGCGGCCGGCAGACCATCCCGGCGGTGGTTCACGAGGAAGCTAGCCGTTGGCGGCGCTGGGCAACGCTGGGCGGTGCTAGGCGGAGCAGGGAGGTTGTAGGCGGAGCAATGAGTGCTGGGTGAGGCGGTGCGAGGAGACCGGGGTGGAGGCGGCGATGAGAGGCTTCGGCCCTAGCTAGGCGACGCGAGAATCCCCGCAGGAGACGGCGCGAGTAGACCTGGGAGGAGGCGGAGCTGTGTGGCTCCGACCCGAGCTAGGCGGCGCAGGAAGAGCGCCGGAGATGGCGCAGGTGGAGCTCTCACGTCGGTCGCATGCCGTAGAAGGAGCAGCACGGGCGGCTGGTGCATGTAAAATGCATACATGAACTTTGCATTGTATTACTCATATTTCATCCATATTTGCATCATATAAGGGTTATATCAATGTTCTATAATGATTTTGGGAATATTTCACACTTTCCCTATTTATTTGGAATTAATCCTGCACTGTCAGAAAACCCCTTTTTCTATATTTTGATGTTTCAGGGATCCAAACGACGTCCAAATGACCTAATATTCCACGGGGATCATTTTTTGGAAGGAGCGAAGGAAGAGCAGAAAAGGAAGTCCGAGGAGGAAAAGGGGTAGCCCACACGGCTAGATTCCTTGGCCGCGTGGGGCCTGATGACCCACAAGTATAGGGGGTGTAGCGTAGTACTTTCGATAAATAAGAGTGTCGAACCCAACAAGGAGCAGAAGGTGCTGACAAGCAGTTTTGATGAGGATTTCACTGTAAACACTAGCAGATAAGTTTTTAGGAGTTTTTGATAATGCAGATAAATAAAATGCGAGTAAATAGAGCGCGGCAATAATAATTGCAGCGAGTGGCCCAATCCTTTTTAGAGCAAAGGACAAGCCGGTTTGTTTACTTATGATGACCAAACGTTCCTGAGGACACACGGGAATTCTGTCTAGTGCTTTCGCTTCATATAGATGATTAATCTTTAGTGTTTCGATAAGTGTTGTGTGGGTGAACCTATGCTAATGCACCGCCCTTCCTAGGACTAATACATACTTCTGATTATACCCCTTGCAAGCATCCGCAAATACAAGAAAGTAATTAAGATAAATCTAACCACAGCCTTAAACTCTGAGATCCTACCATCCCTCATGCATCGAGATACCAACGGGGGTTTAGGTTTCTGTCACTCCGGCAACCCCACAATTAATATTCGAATACACAATGCATTCCCCTAGGCCCATAAAGGTGAAGTGTCATGTAGTCGACGTTCACATGACACCACTAGAAGAATAGCACCACAACTTAAATATCAAACCATTAAATATTACTCAACATAGTTCACTACTAACATCTAGACTTCTCCCATGTCCTCAAGAACTAAACGAACTACTCACAACACATCATATGGATCATGATCAGAGATGATATAATGATGGGTAACAATCTGAACATAAACCTTAATTCAACGGTTCCACCCAATAGTATCAATAACAATAGTAATCAACACCGGGAGAGTTTCCCCTATCAAATGCACAAGATTCAGCCCTAGATGTTACAGCGGGAACGGAATGGAATGATGGAGATGACGGTATCGGCGGTGGAGATGGTGGTGATGATGATCCCGATGAAGTGCAGCTCGATGACGGTGACGATGGCGACGATTTCCCCCCTCCGGGAAGGGATTTCCCCGGCAGCTTTTTAGCCTGCCGGAGAGCTTTTCTCTCTCGGTGGTTTCCGCCTCGTGGAGGCGGCGGCTCTGTTTCTGGTCGATCCCCCGAGTCTTAGGTTTTCGGGGGGATGAAGTACGCGAAAGGGCACTGCCAGAGGTGGGCCAGGGCGGCCTCACAGGGTGCTGGCGCGGCAGCAAGGGGAGCCGCGCCGGGACCTCATGTGGGCCCCCTGGGGCCCACCTGGTTCTCCCCTTTTGGCTCCCTTCGTCAACTGGAAAAATAGGAACTTCTGTATTCTTCGTTTTGTTTTCTGAGCTTCGCAAATATTGTATCTTGTCAGTGCTTTTTCCAGCAGAATTCAGACTCCGGTGATTCATCCTCCAATAATCATCAATCATGCAAAATAGATGAAATAACGTAAGTATCATCTCCAAATATGAAATATATCAATGAATAACAGTAAATTATGATATAAAATAGTGATGCAAAATGGACGTATCAACTCCCCCCAAGCTTAGACCTCGCTTGTCCCCAAGCGAAAGCTGAACTCAGTAAACATGACCACAGGTTTATGGAGTGAAGTGTCGATAAAGAATATACGTACAAGAAGCATCACATATATTAATACACAAATCATCTTAGATATCAACTCTGTTCATATAACTCAACTTGTAACAAGTAAAGGGAAATCACAATAAGGTACATAGAGAAAACCATAGTTGGTGTTGGCAAACTTCGTTCTTGGTCAGAGAACAATGAACATATTGAGCTTACTCTACAAAACAACCCTCTTTATTAGTTGCTAACTCCAAAAGTTATATTTATAAGGTAACAACAATGTGCTAAACAAGGAAGAATAAAAGACATGATTAACAATACAAATGTATAAATGGTTGAATCACAATCAACTCAAATGCTTGCTTAAGATAGAAGGAGATAGGTTTACTGACTCAACATAAAGTAAAAGATAGGCCCTTCGCAGAGGGAAGCAGAGATACAAGCATGTGCTAGAGCTTTTAATTTTATAGGTTTGAAATCATATAGAGAGCATCAAAGTAAGTTTTTGAGCGGTGTTTGTCGTTGTCAACGAATGGTAATAGAGTTCTTGTTATCTTCCATACTAAGCAAGTTGAGAGCGGTTCCGATTATTTAGTAACAAGCATTTATAATATGCACTTATATAACTTGACACTCCTCCCAACCTTTGCTTACACAAGCCATGGCTAACCGAATCCTCGGGTGCCCACCAATCAATCTCAAACCATGGAGGAGTGTCTATTTTTAACTTTCTCAACCTTTTGATATTATAATGGTCTAACCAGCTCTTTGCAATATTAGTGACGAGCAGATGGAGCATGCAAGTCAAGGGTTACTTGATTAGCATGGAAGATAACAAACTCAACTATTATTTCCTCATGAGCTAATAAACATTGACACAAATAAAGGATAGTAGTTTTGAATAAAGGTAGCACATGAAGTATTTACTTGGAGGTGCGCAAAATACCACAAAATAAGTAGGTATGGTGGACACAAGTGACAAGGGTTTTGGCTGAAGGTTTGGATGTATGAGAAGCATTCCCTCTCGATACGGGTCTTTGGCTAGCAAGGTTGGGTAGCAAGCATAAGAGTTGAAGGATACAAACAAACATACATGTAGTAAAGAACAATCATGCAATTCTTACTTGGAAGCACAAACAATTTTAAATTGTGAATACTAAACTTATTAGCTACAAGTGAGAAAGATCATTGAATAATATGTCTACATGTAGTTCCTTTTTCTTCCCAGTCTCAAAGTATTGTAACTACTGACCAAGGCTAAGTTCGCCAAAACCAAAAGATTTACTATATGTTCCCAAAGTGATGCAAATACTAATAACAAGATCAATCATATATGATAGAAGTTGCAAACTAAAATAAGTTGTGCAGAAAGTAAATGATAACACTTCTCATTAATATTCCATAACGGCAACTCACACCAAGGGATACATAGATAGATAACCAACTAAAAGAGAGATACTTCCACATTGCAAACCATCATATAAGATAACTTCCCTACTCATGATATGACACTACTAAAAGGTAAAAGATAAAAGATAATGGTGTGATACCGCGGCACTCCCCCCAAGCTTGGAACAAGCTAAGGGAGATGCCAATACCGATGATGAATTACTCCTGAGGTGGCGTTGGTGAAGAGTCTTCTTCACCAACTTTCCAAGGTAAGGGCTCTCCATCAACAAATGATGACTTGGTCTCGAGTATCCTGAAACTTGCAGCAGCACTTATGCGTTTAAACCTGGTTTCATACTCACAGTTTTGATTCTGAACGTCGTAGAGTTGCGCCTGGAGATTGTTGGTAGTCTTATGGAGTGAGAAGATGTCCTCCCAAAGCTTTGCGGTCTCCTCCTCATGCTTGGCAATAAGTTCAGCCATGATCCGGTGAACGATGTCCACCTCACGTTCCGCCATCTTCTTGTATTTGAAGACCTCTTGCTCCAGACTCTTCATCTTGTCCTCCATGCTCCCTTCTCCTTGAGGGCCCTGAACGTCTTCACTTGTACCTTCCCTTCCTTGAGCAGCAACTCTTTGGGATGCATCTTCAACTCGTTTAAATACGGGTTGACGACATTTGCAAAGAAACTGTCCTTGGAGTGCTCGGACGAAGACATGATGGCTCTAGATCCAAGGTTGAAATCTGGCAGAAACAGCTCGATACAGAAACACGTTGAAAACACGATATACGGACCTCGGGGGTCTCGGGAGATTATATAGCAAAAATAAACGCAACAAAAGGAAGGCAACATGGCGAAATCGAGTAGGAGACGGACTCCGAGGCTCTGTCATCATGTGGTGGTGCGGCCAGGCTGGGGCCCGCGCCAGCACTTGATGGCGGTGCCTCGGGCACCGTCTCGTGCTCGTTTTGGTCTTGTATGTTTCCATATTTTCTAAAAATAAATACTGCATCTTCCAAAATTAAATTTGCGAACTTTTTCTTACCGAAACTGTACCTTTTCGAATTCAGCTTCTGCAGACTTGGAAATATGTTCTTTAATAAAAGCTTCCGGAGTAATTGCTTGAATAATATCAACATCTTCATTATAAGAATCTCCGGAAATATAATGCTTGAGTCTTTGTCCATTTACCACTTGTGTAGAGTCATCTTTAAGTGAAGCAATTTTTATTGCACCCGAACGAAACACTTCCACGATAACATATGGTTCTTCCCACTTGGAGAGTAATTTCCCTGCAAAGAATCTAAGACGAGAGCTATACAATAGAACTTTCTCACCAACATGAAACTCTCTCTTAAGGATTCTACCATCGTGCCATTTCTTAACTTTTTCTTTAAAGAGTTTAGCATTTTCATAGGTCTCACTTCTCCATTCATCTAAAAACTCAAATCAAGTAATCTTTTCTCACCGGCAAGTTTAAAATCTCTATTTAGTTCTCTCACTGCCCAATAAGCCTTGTGTTCTAATTCTAAAGGCAAGTGACAAGCTTTTCCATAGACCATTTTATAAGGAGACATACCCATGGGATTTTTATAAGCAGATCTATAAGCCCATAATGCATCATTTAATTTACTAGCCCAATTCTTTCTCGTTCTATTAACAGTCTTTTGCAAGATAGATTTAATTTCTCTATTTGATAATTCTACTTGCCCACTAGTTTGAGGATGATAAGCTGAAGCAATTCTATGATTAACACCATATTTAGCAAGAACTTTTCTAAAACCACCATGAATAAAATGAGAACCTCCATCAGTCATGAGATATCTAGGAACACCAAACCTAGGGAAAATAATATCTTGAAGCATTTTTAATGATGTCTCACCATCAGCACTTTTAGTAGGTATAGCTTCTACCCATTTAGTAACATAATCAACAGCAACAAGTATATGAGTATTACCTTCTGAAGAAGGGAAAGGACCCATAAAGTCAAACCCCCAACAATCAAATGGTTCAATAACAAGAGAATAATTCATAGGCATTTCATTACGTCTAGAGATATTACCAACTCTTTGACATTCATCACAAGATAAAATAAACTTTCTTGCATCTTTAAAGAGAGTAGGCCAATAAAAACCTGATTGTAGAACCTTTTGTGCAGTTCTATCTCCAGCGTGATGTCCTCCATAAGCACTACTATGGCATTTTCTCAATATCTCGTTTTGTTCATACTCTGGAACACATCTTCGCATAATACCATCTACTCCTTCTTTATATAAGTGTGGGTCATCCCAAAAATAATGCCTCAAGTCATAAAAGAATTTTCTTCTTTGTTGAGCTGAAAAGGTTGGGGGCAAATACTTCGAAACAATAAAGTTACCATAATCAGCGTACCAAGGACTATCTCGTGAACTCACCCTTATTGCAGCCAATTGTTCATTTGGAAAACCATCATTAACAGGAATAGGATCATATGCAATGTTTTCCAATCTAGACAGATTATCAGCAACAGGATTTTCAGCACCTTTCCTATCTACAATATGCAAATCAAATTCTTGCAAAAGTAATACTGATACGTCACAAATATATCTATAATTTCTTATGTTCCATGCTTATATTATACCATTTGCTACATGTTTTATATACACTTTGCATTGTTTTATGCATTTTCTGGGACTAACCTATTAACAAGATGCCACAGTGCCAGTTCCCTGTTTTCTGCTGTTTTTGGTTTCAGAAAAGCTGTTAAGGAAATTGTCGTGGGATTGTCACGACAGATGTTTCCGGGTGGAAACTTGAGTACGGGGACATAGCGACTTCTGACATCGGGAGCTTGTCTAGCGTGGCGTGGGGAAACAAGGGTTTACCCAGGTTCGGCCCCTCTTCCTGAGGTAAAGACCTACTCCTACTCTGCTTTGTTGATATGGGGTTTCGAGGACTCGGCGCCTTAGCTTCCGGGTCTCGATTACAATCTCTGGTACTAGGTATTGCTCTGGCTTTCGACTTATCTCTCTAGCAACCAGGAGACCCCTTATATAGGCGGCGGGTCTCGCTGGGCGTACAAGCGGGATCTGGGTTACAATCGTACCCAGACTCTACTCTAAGTCCTTTAAGTCTTCGCCTTCCTTATCGGGACTCCGTCTTGTACTTGGTCTCTAGTCTTCTAAATCCTTTGTGACTTGCGGGCCAAGACACACGTTGCGCACCGGCTTACGTGAGACCCGGCCCATGTCTTCATGCTTGATCCGGCCCAAGTCTTTACCAGGCCGACTTATCTTCTAGGTCGGTGAGCCTACCGGGTTATGATCCCCCCAACAGTAGCCCCCAGGATAACTTGGACACCAGAATTGACTTGCTTCACCTTCGCGCTCTTGGGCACGATCTTGGGGAAGCCGTCATTTCTTTTATCCGGGTTATCATCTGAAAAAACGATAAACAACTTATTAATCAAGCAGGCTCTCAGGTGTCAGTTTGGCCGGCTCTTGCTGGCGGCCCGTTCATAACCCGGCCATCACTTGTTGACTTTCCTTTCTTTAAGACTTTTGACTCTTTCTTTTTTTTCCTTATTCTTTTTCTCCACCGTCGGTCAATCTTCTTGGTCAACGACATATTTAATGTCTATCTCTGCGCGGGAATCGAGGAGACAATAACCACCTCGGGGAAGCAAAGATCTTGTCAGGAATATCTCCTGCAGGTCAGATTCTGTTCCCCAAGATAATGATTATCCTTTTATCTTTCCGCTTTTACCCCTAGGTCAACTTCAGAGGCTATAAATAGGGGCCGGTGTGAAAAACGTCCCATTCTCCTCCCGTGCGCCTCACTCCTTCTTCTTCCCCGAGCTTGTCGCCTTGGTTCGTCTCCTCTCCGAGCTCAAGAACTTCCCGAGCTGCTCGTTCCTCCAAGGTCAAGATCCAGACGAGGTTAAGAACTCGACCGCGTACATCGCCCCTCCACGCGGCTCAGATCTTCCCCGTCTTCTCCGATCGGTAATCCATCTCGCATTCCCAATCTGCTCCGTTTTCTTCGGATGAACTCGCGGTGCTCTTCGTGTTCTTGACGTCCATGAAACTTCTCCTTTCATCTTGATTTTCCGAGACCTCTCAGATCCATTTCGATGTACTGTTCATCCTTCTCGTGGTTTTCCCTTCACATCCGAACGTTCCCTCTTCTCGGGAGTCTCTGATGAACTATCTCGTGCCTTTTGCTTTCTCATTTTTCCTTCCATTTTCTCGTGATTTCGTAGATCTGTACTGACCCTCTTTCTTCTGAATACGTTGTTTGTAGACCTTCGAGCTTCCAATCTCCATAATGGGCTTGAAGTCGGCGGCTAAACGGGTGCCGAAGAAGATCAAGAAGACACCCGGCGCCGGCTCTTCTGCCACAGTCGCCGCGGAGAAGTCTAAGCGGAAGATCACTTGCAACTGGAGCAAATCGTCTATCCGCGAGGACCGGCTTCAAGACCTTGTCGACCTCGGCATGCTTCCGGCAAAGTCGGAAATCTTCTGGCGCGCCCCCGATGAGGACGAAACTCAGCCTCAGCCGGAGCAAGGCGAGGTCGTCATCTTCGCCGACCATGTCACCCGGGGTTTCCCCCCCCCCCCCCCCCCCCCCCGGTTCCCTTTTCTTCCGCCAGGTCTTGGAGTACTTCAAGATCCGGCCCCAGGACATCGCGCCGAACTCGGTTCTGAACATCTCTCACTTTGTGGTTCTATGCGAGGCCTATCTCGGCATAGAACCCAACCTTCCTCTTTTTCTAGAATTCTATTACTGCAAACCCCAAAGGGAGAACAGCGACGGCCCTTTAGTCGTCTGTGGTGGGGTCACTATTCAGCGTCGCCGGAATCTCGTCTTCCCGGGTGTCGTCCTTCACTCCCACACCAAGGACTGGCAGAAGACCTGGTTCTATTGCAAGGCGGCCACTCCTCCGGGTCAACCAGCTCTCCCGGGATTCAGCGTGGAAAGGCTGACAATCAACGACAACATGAACTCCTTCGCCTCCAGCGAAGACCGGAAAGCCATCGAGCCCCTGGTTAGCCGGGTCTGCGCCCTTCTTGCCCACGGCTTGACAGGCACCGATCTTGTCAAGACTTGGATGGGATGGCACGTCCAACCGCTCGCCCTACGCCCGGGTTTGATGTGCAATTATTTCGGGTCACTTGAAGACCCGATGCGCTTCAACAACAAACAGCACACCCCCACTGTTTTGATCAAGGCCATCCGGAAGATCGTCAATGAGTCTCCGGATGACCTCGCTAAGGACGGCCTCATCCCTTTCTCCGCCTCCAATCCATTGAAGCCGGTACTCTTAACATCTCACATCTTCTTATTGTAATGCATTTTGTCTTATACACATTCTGACTTAATGCGTTTCAGGCCGGCGACCCTTGGTGGGCCGCAACATTATCGTCTGCTCCCGACTCAGATGATGAGTCGGATGGCGATCAGCCGGAGGCTGACATCGAAGGCGCCGGCTCAGAAGCCGGTGCCGAAGAAGAAGAAGGTGAGCTTGACTCCATCACCCGCCTGTTCCTTGATTTGTTAGACGCCGATCTTCTTCACGAGAATCGGTCGACTCTTAATACAGAATCGCATCTGTCAGATACAACTCTCCCCTCGACAGACCCGGCTCCTCCGGCTGCCAAGAGGAAACTTAGGTCGGATGCCCAGAAGGTAACGTCTATCGAACTTATTCTGTCTTGGTCTTTTCTCGATGTGTATTGACCCCTTTAATTCTCAGGAACAAGCAGAAGAACGCCGCCAACGCTGCCGGCTTCGGTCCTCCGACTCCGACGAGCCTTTGAACGAAGGTATACCTAACTTCCCGACTCCTCCCGGGTTAAGAAACCACAAAGGCGTCCTTCAGTTCTTTATCCTTTAGCCGGGACTCAACGGAAGGCTAAGTCCCGGTCTCTCTCAGATTCTTCAGATTCGAGCCATGATCTCTTTGGCGACTTTGCCGTCAATGAGGGGTAGGTCCTCTCTTTCTACGCTTGCTTAACATGCTTCGCTCGTTTCTCTGTTGCTTGATATCTTTTTTATTCCACAGAGCTCGCGCTGCTCCGGCTTCCGTCCTTGCTCAGTCGGAGCCGGTTGACAAATCTCCCGTTCGCGATGAGGAGAATGTCGACAAGCTAACCTCGTGGCCGGCCTCTCCCTTGATCCCTGATAACTGGGCCTCTGCGTCGTCTGACGTAGAAATCGCCGGCTCCAAACTGGGTGAGAAACCATCTAGCTCCCGCATTGCTAAGACCACTCAGCCGGAGGCAGCACCGGCTAAACCTCTCGCCGGCAAAGCTCCAGTGCCCAGCTTCCAGTCCTACAAGGATTTGGACTCTGCTACTCTCTTCGGAGAACTTCAGCGGCGCATTTCTGAACACCGAAAGGCGGAGGACAGCGTGCTTGCTGAGCTCCAGGATAAGTTTGAGGTATGTGAATACTCATCTTCCAGTCCCCAAGTGCCGAGTTATCAGCTTGCGGTGACTCGGGACTTCTTTAAAACTTGTCAGTATCTCTGTATTTTCTGTTTATCTTCAATGAGTAGTCCCCAAGAGTTGGAATTATTGCTTGCAATGTTCCTGGTCTTCTTGATGAACTGCTGTGTTAAAACTGTAAAACTTAACCTGAGTAGTCCCCAAGAGTCGGAAGTACAGCTTGCTGTGTTCCGGGTCTTCTTGTTGAACTCTTTGCTTTGTTGTTTCTCAAATTGAGTAGCCCCCAAGTGCCGGGTTTCTGCTTGCGGCAACCTGGGACATATAACAATTTGAGTTTGTTAACTTCTTTCTTGTAATGTCTATCATTTCTTGATTCTTCTGCTATCTTTGAACTTCCAGGACCAAGCTCAGCAGCACGGTCATGCCCTCCAGGTGGTGAAGGAGGAGCTGAAGAGTGAAGTCGGCCAACGTGCCGATCTAGAAAAGAAGCTTGCCGAGCTTGAAAAGAAACTCGGCCAGGCTGCCGAAGAAAACGCCGGGCTTCGGCAAGAGATCGAGGAGCATGAGAGTGCGTGGGCTGATGCACGGGACAAGCTGCAGGAGGATCTAAAGGCCTCCAACGCAAAGTTTGAAAAACTTGTCTCATTCATCTCTGAGATGGTGGCATCCCTCTTTGGTAAGCTTGCTTTCGTCCTTGAGATGCTTTGTTTGCTGCCTTCTTTCCCAAAATGTGTCCGGCTTATCAATCTTTGTTTTTCCTTTCGTAGGCCCCTGGAACCCAATATGCGATCTTGAGCCGGAGATGAAGCTGAGGGCCGCCTATACTCTTGTTCAGCAATTGTATTATGGTGCCGGCAAAGCTCTGATGGCCTGCCATGGTTGGGAGAAGCCGCCAACCACCCAAGCCAAATTCCTGCAACAGCTTAATGTTTTGCCGGCTTGGATGGATATCTAGAGGAGGTCCGCTGCCCGGAGAGCCGCTATGCGCATTCTTGCGTTGACCAAGGCGTACTACCCGGCTGTTGACACGGAGCTGCTGACCCGGGGCTGGCCTTCTCTGAAGAGTGATGGGACTCCGCTTACGCGAGAGGACATCACAAAGATTGATGAGACGACCCGGCATCATGCTACGCTTCTCACTGATACCTTGAGCTTGAGCTCCTTCCAAACTGGCTTTAACGCCGAAGGCGCGAAGTTATATCCGAAGGATCCGACCGATACGAAGATGGATCCGAGCTACCGGGCGCCTCTTCCAACTGATCCGGAGGATGCTCAGGCTTCGGGGGCCTCTGCTACGCCGGCTTCTGCTACAGACGCCCAACTTCCCAGTGTATTTGAAATATGCTGGGAAGAGGCGGAAGGCATAACTCGGAGGAAGTCGAAGAAGAAGTCCGGCTCTTCCAGCTCGAGTGCTCCAGCCCCCAAGACTCCTGCTGTTCCTACCGAAACTGGCCCGACAGTATAAAACGGCTTGTAGCTTTCTGATAACACTTTATGATGTCCTGCAAAAAATATTCTTTTGGCCTGTATGGCGTGTAATAGGTTAGCTTAAACTTTAATTAGCTATACCTGTTATGGTGCGCCTTCGTGCGCTTTTGAAAACTTGTTCTTTAATGAAATCCGTCTTTTGTGAAATCTATAAGTCTTTTCGGTTTTGATGACCCTTTTGGTTTCTTTAGCTCTCTGCAAAGCCGGTTTTCTCGTGACTTTCTGTGCATAAAATTCCTGAGCGATCAGGGTCTGCTAAGTCCCCATGGGCTTCATAGTCAGATTGAAAACCGGATTTTAGCATCTGGTCATATGTAATTGTGAGAATAACATCAGGCTAGCAGGCAAGTATAACCAAGAATAATTGCGGCGTCTCTGCCGGGTCTTGAGTTTATAACTTACAACTTTCTTAGTTAGTAAGCCCCCAAGACCCTGATCACATGAAAAATAAGGAACTGAAAACACAATGCTCTTTCTTTTTAGAGGTGCCTTTCTCATTTCATTGAGCATATAATATGTACATAGCTAGCAAGCCGCCTCATTAAAAACCTTCTAGTCCCCTTAGGTACCCTGGTAAGGAAAAGAGCGCGTCTGAAACCTGCTGCCTTTAAACTGAAAAGATACAAAAAGGTGGAGCTCGTCTCATTTGGGAGCTCACAAAACCTAAGTGTAGTATGGCCTGAGCTCTGCTATGTTCCAGGGCCTGTCGTTCTTTGTCATTGGATTTCTTGTATGGTCCGTATTGTTTCCTGTTGTTGTAGCTTGCTCTCTAACATCCACCAAGTAATAAGACCCGTTGTGCAAGTTCCGGCTTACCACGAAGGGACCTTCCCATGGGGGAGTCAGCTTGTGAAAACCGGTCTTGTTCTGGAGTAGCCGTAAGACTAGGTCTCCCTCTTGGAAGGTTCTTGATCTAACCCGGCGGCTGTGATAACGCCTCAGGTCTTGCTGGTATATGGCTGATCTCTCCAGAGCTAACTCTCTTGCTTCCTCAAGCATATCAACTGAATTTTGCCGGGCTTGCTCATTTTCTGTTTCGACGTAATTGGCAACTCTTGGCGAATCGTGGAGGATGTCGTTGGGTAACACTGCTTCTGCCCCGTAGACCATGAAGAAAGGAGTGAACTCTGTTGATCTGTTCGGGGTTGTGTTTATGCTCCAGACGACTGATGGCAGCTCTTCTTCCCAGCACCCGGCGGCTCTGATTAATGGAACCCGGAGTCTTGGCTTGATGCCTCTTAACAGCTCCTGGTTTGTCCTCTCCACTTGTCCGTTTGACTAGGGGTGTGAAACTGAAGCAAGGTCGAGCCGGATGCCGTTCTCTTTGCAGAATATCTGCATCTCTCCAAGTGAAAAGTTTGTCCCGTTATCAGTGATGATGCTGTGAGGATATCCGAAGCGATATATGATCTTCTTCAGGAATTTGACTGCTGTTGCTGCTGTGCAACTATTGACGGCTTGAACTTCCACCCATTTTGTGAACTTGTCCACTGCGACTAAAAGGTGAGTCTTCTTATTGGGTGAAGTCTGGAAAGGTCCTACCATATCCATGCCCCAGACTGCAAAGGGCCAGGTTATTGGGATGATCTTCAAATCTTGAGCCGGAACGTGAATCTGCCTTGCATATCTCTGGCATCCATCACAAACCCGGGCTATGTTCTCTGTGTCAGACAAAGCCGTCAACCAAAAGAATCCGTGCCTGTAAGCTTTGGCCACCATTGATCCTGTGGACGCATGATGTCCGCAGTCCCCTGCGTGAATCTCCTGGAGAATTTTCCGGCCTTCCTCTGGTGAGACACAGCGTAAGAATACTCCAGACGTGCTCCTCTTATGTAACTCGCCGTTGATGATGACGTATCCCTTAGCCCGGCGCACGATCTGTCGTGCCAGTACTTCGTCTTGTGGTAGCTCTTCTCTCAGCAAGTAAGCCAGATATGGCTCTATCCATGATGGAGTTTGATGTAAGGCAGCGACTAACTGTGAATCCGGGTCATCAGGGAGTGCTAACTCTTCTTCTGTTGGAAGCTTAACTGAGGGGTGATGTAACTCGGCGAGGAATACGTTTGGAGGCACCGGCTCTCTCCTAGAGCCGAGTCTTGATAAGGCGTCCGCTGCCTCGTTCTTTCGTCTGTCGATGTGCTCAACTTGATAGCCGGAGAAGAAACCGGCCACTCGGTCTACTTCTCCCCTGTAAGCCGCCATGTTGGCGTCTTTCCTGTCCCTGGTCCCTGACACTTGTTGAGCAACAAGGTCGGAATCTCCATAGCACATGATCCTCTTGATATTCATCTCTTTGGCGACCTTCAGACCATGCAACAGGGCCTCATACTCTGCGATGTTGTTGGTGCATGGCTCGAAGTGTATCTGCAAGACATAACTTAGCTTGTCTCCTTTTGGCGAGGTTAAGACCACGCCGGCTCCCGATCCTTCAAACAGCTTTGACCCGTCGAAGTGCATAATCCAGTGTTTTGCGCTTGGTGCCGGTGGTAGGGGGCAAATTCTGTCCAGTCGTTGACGAAATCCACCAGGGCTTGTGACTTGATTGCTGTCCTTGGCTCGTAGTTGATATGATAAGGACCCATCTCTATGGTCCACTTTGCAATTCTGCCTGTAGCTTCTCTGTTTCTGATGATTTCTACCAAAGGAGCAGAACTCACAACCGTGATGGGATGTTCCTGGAAATAGTGGGGCATCTTCCGGCTTGCCATAAACATGCCGTAGACTAACTTCTGCCATTGCGGGTATCTCTGTTTTGACTCTGTGAGAGCTTCGCTAACATAGTAAACCGGCCTTTGAATTGGGTACTCCTTCCCTTCTTCTTTGCGCTCCACCACGACCACGGCGCTGACGGCTCTTGAATTTGCCGAAACGTATAGTAACATCGGCTCTTTGCTCGTGGGAGCTGCTAGAACTGGAGCTGTTGACAATGTCTTCTTTAGATCTTCAAAAGCGTCATCTGCTTCCTGGCCCCAAACAAACTTGTCTGACTTCTTCAGCAATTTGTAAAGTGGAAGTGCTTTCTCTCCCATCCTCGCAATGAACCGGATTAGGGCTGTGATGCAACCCGTCAGCTTCTGGACATCATTGATGCATTCCGGCCTTTTCAAGTTCATGATGGCCTTGATCTTAGCCGGGTTTCCTTCTATCCCTCTCTCTGAGACTATGAAACCCAGCAACATGTCTGCTGGAACTCCAAACACGCATTTGGTTGGATTTAACTTCATCTGGTACTTGCGAAGACTGGTGAAAGTTTCTGTCAGATCCTCCAAGAGTGACCCGGCTTTCTGCGACTTGATCACGACGTCGTCGACATAAGCGTGCACGTTGCGACCTATTTGATGCTGGAAACAATTCTGGATGCACCTCTGGTAAGTGGCACCTGCGTTCTTGAGACCAAACGACATGGTTTTGTAACAGAAAGCACCGAAAGGGGTGATGAACGAAGTCTTCTCCTGGTCATCCACATTAAGCTTGATCTGATGATACCCAGAATACGCATCCAGGAAACACAATAACTCGCTGCCGGCTGTGGCATTGATAATCTGATCTATACGAGGTAACGCAAAGGGGTCTTTTGGGCAAACCTTATTCAAGTTGGTGTAATCCATGCACATGCGCCACTCTCCGTTCTTCTTCAAAACTAGGACCGGGTTAGCCAGCCACTTGGGGTGGTAAACCTCCGTGATGAATCCGGCTGCGAGCAGACGGGCTATCTCTTCTTCTATGATCTTTTTCCTCTCTGCATTGAAACGACGTAGTTCTTGCTTAACTGGCTTTGCCTTTGGATCAACATGTAAGCTGTGCTCAGCAAGTTCACTCGGTACACCCGGCATGTCTGAAGGAGACCGTGCAAAGATGTCCCGATTCTCACGGATGAACTTGATGAGCTCGCTTTTCTATTTCGGGTCCATGTGGGCTCCTATTGTGAACTGCTTGGAGGAGTCCCCTTCCTCGAAATCAACCATCTTTGTATCTTGAGCCGACTTAAATTTTTTCGTCTCTTCCTCGTGAGCCGGCTTTTCCAGCACACGCTTGTCGGCCGGGTCTACTTGAGATTTGTAGTACTTGAGCTCTTCTTCTGAACAAGCCTGCTCTGCCATGATAGCGTCTCCATTATCACACTCTATAGCCATAGTCTTGCTTCCTTCGACTGTGATTACTCCCTGAGGTCCTGGCATCTTCAATTTGAGATACACATAACACGGCCGAGCCATGAACTTGGCGTAAGCCGGCCTCCCGAATAGAGCATGATACGGACTTTTTAGATCAACAACCTCGAACGTCAAGAACTCCGATCTGAACTGCTCCTTGCTCACTCCAAATGCCACCTCTAGACTGATCTGGCTAATTGGGTGTGCCGACTTCCCTGGAACTATGCCATGGAAGATTGTTGATGTTGGGGTCAGGCGGTCTTCGGTTAAACCCATCCTTTTGAATGTGTCGAGATATAGGATATTGATGCTGCTGCCTCCGTCCATCAAGACCTTCTTCAAGGAGAACCCGTCAACCTGTGGTGCCACAACGAGAGCCAGGAGACCCGGATGTTCCACTGCTGGCGGATGATCTTCTCTGCTCCAAGTTATAGTTTGTTCTGACCACTTTAAGAATCTTGGAACGGCTGACGCCACTGCAGTGACGGCTCTTGCCTTTAACTTTCTGGCCCTCCTGGACGTGCTTGTGGTGAAGACATGATAATGGCCTTGACTATGAAGCTCCTTCGGGTTCTGCTGATACCCGGATGTGACTTGATTCTGCTGCTGACTGGACCCGGCATTATTGTTTGGCGGTCCATTCGACCCAGCCCCCTGTCCGGGTCCCGCCGGGTGACCATTGTTTCCATTGTTACTAAAGTTGTCGTTGTTTCCGAAGTTTCCTTGACTCCTCTGTGCCTCTTGTTCATGTCTCATCCAAGCTCTTATGTCGGCGCATTGGGCTAACGAGTGATTTGATGGTCTCCCGTTCTTGCTGTGTTTCGGGCATGGCATGCTGTACATCTCATTGAAGTTTGTATTCCTCGGTGGACCTCCCCTAAAGTTGCCACCGGGTCTCGGCCCTCTGTAACCCGTCGTTTGGGTGGTCCCTACGAATTCTGAATTTCCGCCCTCATAAGGGCGCTTGTTATTCCCGTTCTGATTGCCATTGTTCTGACTTGGGTTTGGGTTACGGCCTCCGCTGACCCGGTTGTTCCTCTGTTGCTCTTCTGTCTCACCCGGCCTTTTATCTGTGGCTGCATACTTGTTTGCTGTTGTCACCACTTCTCCTATCGAGATCTCCCTGCAGGCCGGGTCTTCCTTCATATGTCCTAGGTTATGCGTCAAAGGATCAAAACCGCAATTTTTCTCCATGTATGTTATAGCTGTATGTGCTGAAATGTTGAGGGATGACTGCAAGATCTCTGTGACTCTGGCCATCCATTGCCTTGCCGACTCAGTTTTTCTCATAACACAACAATCTAAATCTGCCTCGGTGTACTGCTTCTTGCAAGTTCCGGCGAAGTTCTTGATGAACGCCGCCTTTAGCTCCTCCCAAGAATTGATGCTGCGTGGTGGAAGCCGGTCTAACCATATCTTGGGTGCTCCTTCCGCCATCATGAGATACAGGTAACGTGCACATAGATTCGGTGTTGCATTCTTCATGTCCATGGCCATGCCGTAACTACTTAACCACGTCTCTGGGTTCATGTTCGGCTCATAATTGCTTACTTTGGTTGGCTCTTTGAATTTTTCTGGAAACGGCTCCGCTCTTATGGCATCTGATAAACACTTTGGTCCTGTCAAGTTTGAAGAAGTGCCTCCTCCGTGACCCGGCGCAGGCGAAGATGCGGCGGGTCTAGCGGGAATCACTACTCCGACTCCGGCTGCTCCGGCTCCGGCTCCTGCTGCTGGTGGTGCTACCGCCGCTGCTGCACGTCTTGCTCTTGAGCTATTGACTATCGACTGTGCCGCGGACATAGCCGGCGCGACCACCCTCTGAGGCGCAGCCGCCGTGCCGGCTTCTGGTACGACTCCGCTGTGGTTTTGAGTTGAAGGCTTGCGAACCGCGTGGATTATTGTTCTGCTGGACCACCGCGGTACGCAATAAATCAATGGCTCTCCGTGCCTCGATTCCGGCTGGCGAATTATCGAAAGGGATCTGCTCTAGGGCGTGTGCAGCTGCAAAAACATTATCAATTGGATTATTGTAATGACCCGGGGGAGTGTTAAACCTGGGGGGTGGTGGAGGTAGTTGTTCTACGACTGCTTCCCCGGCTCTGGCTCCTCCAGCCGGGCTTCCCGCGCCTCCTCCGGCTTGCACTCCGTGTAACCCGGCCTGCGGCGTGCCGGCTCCCATCACAGGGTTGGCCGCCACTATGGGTGCGTTGGCTGGTGTCGTCTGATACTCGAGGACTTGAGGTACTATGGTGTTTACTCCAGTCGGCAGAGGTAACCGGCTTCCGCGCCTTCTGTTCTGCACCGCAGTGAACTCGTCCCTCCTCCTTTGGAGAGCGTCTCTTTCATCTCGTAACCTCTGCTCCTGCTGGGCCAAAGACCGCTCTTTTTCCGCTACACGCCGGGCTTCATCCGCACGATCCTGGTTTGCTCTTGCCATGGCACGCCTTAAATCTTCAAGTTCTCTCTGTATGGCTGAGTTGGTGTTTGTTACTTCCCCCAAATTCTGTGCCTGGCCTCCTGATGCGCCGGCTCTCGTCTGATCGTTCGCCGCAGTCGGCTGTACTTGATTTCTTGGGTTTGATGGCGGGACAGGGGTACTTGCCAGGATCGGGTTTGTGAACGCTGTCCCAGGCGCTGGTGCATGTGTCTGTATCGCCGCGCTAAAGGTCGGTAAAACTGGTCCGGTATTGGGATTGGGTGGTGTGTACGTTGCTGGTGGCATGCCAACCTGACCCCGCTCCCAGATTTCTCTATCCTGTCTGGCGGTTCTCTCTGCACTTGTCTCGCTACTAACGGAAGTTTCCATCACATCAGTCGGCTGAGCCGTTGTTACAACGTGAACTGTCATATGTCGCGCGGGTCCTGGGGACACCGGGTGATCTTCCTCCTCAAGTCCATATCCCCAACGATCTTCAAACAACGGCAAAATTGACTCGGTATCTGTGTCCAGATCTGACACGTTTGTTGGTGCTTCGACGGAATCCTGTAGTGCTTGAATTACCGCCTCTTCCTCAATGGACATGACTTCGCACTCTGGCGATCCAACAGACTCCTCTCCATCCGTCTGGGCCATGGTGGCTGACCCGGACTCTGTCTCGTACTCCGGCTCATACTGATCTGAGCCGGCTCCTGTGGTCTGGATCACACCGACGAAAACGTTGATCTGACCAAAGATGATCATAGATCCGGTTTCCAGCTGATCTGCTTCTTCCTTCCAACCAAAATCGTCCACGATCCGCTCCCCTCCTGGGAGCGTGTAGATCAGGCCGATAGCTAGGTTTTCCATACCGCGCCGCGCTTCTCCACAAATCATGATGTTCTTGGCCGCAGGCCCCACGGTGGGCGCCAACTGTCATGGGATTGTCACGACAGATGTTTCCGGGTGGAAACTTGAGTACGGGGACATAGCGACTTTTGACATCGGGAGCTTGTCTAGCGTGGCGTGGGGAAACAAGGGTTTACCCAGGTTCGGCCCCTCTTCCTGAGGTAAAGACCTACTCCTGCTCTGCTTTGTTGATACGGGGTTTCGAGGACTCGGCGCCTTAGCTTCCGGGTCTCGATTACAATCTCTGGTACTAGGTATTGCTCTGGCTTTCGACTTATCTCTCTAGCAACCAGGAGACCCCCCTTATATAGGCGGCGGGTCTCGCTGGGCGTACAAGCGGGATCCGGGTTACAATCGTACCCAGACTCTACTCTAAGTCCTTTAAGTCTTCGCCTTCCTTATCGGGACTCCGTCTTGTACTTGGTCTCTAGTCTCCTAAATCCTTCGTGACTTGCGGGCCAAGACACACGTTGCGCACCGGCTTACGTGAGACCCAGCCCATGTCTTCATGCTTGATCCGGCCCAAGTCTTTACCAGGCCGGCTTATCTTCTAGGTCGGTGGGCCTACCGGGTTATGATCCCCCCAACAGAAATATTCTCGGAATTGGACGAATCAAATACCAAACTTGCTATTTTTCACGGGAGGTTCCAGAACACCGAACACGAGACGGAGGAGGGGACCGAGCCGCCCTCATGATGTGCCGGCGCGGCCCCACTTCTGGCCGCGCCAGCACATGAGGAGGGGGCCTCGGCCCTCCACCGCCTTCGCCCTTTCGCCCATATATTGCCCCCGACGCAAAACCCCTAGAACAATAAGCCTTTTCCAGAAAAGAGTCCCGAAGCTCCGCCGCCACCAAAAACACCAATTCGGGGGACAGAAGTCTCTGTTTCGGCACCCTGCCGGGACAGGGAATTGCCCCCGGAGCCATCTCCATCGACTCCACCGCCATCTCCATCGCCGTTGCTGACTCCTACGATGAGGAGTGAGTAGTTCTCCCCCGGGGCTGCGGACTCTACCGGTAGCTATGTGGTTTATATCTCTCTCCCATGTGATCTTTATGTGATCATGAGCTTTGTAATCTAGTTGAATATGTGATGTTACTCTTTATCTATTGTGCACTCTAGAGGTTACTTTATTATGAACTCCGGGGTTATTCACGGTTGTAAAGGTGACAGTATGTGCACCGTGTGTGATTCCTTTATGAAGTTGTGGTGTTAGTTTACTCTGGCTTTGAGGGTGCTCTTGTAGCCCTACACAGTGAATGGTGTTTATCATCCAACAAGAGAGTGTTTGAGAGTAGTATTTATTATTCAGCTTTGATGTCATTGTTGAGAATGTCCACTAGTGAAAGTATGATATCTAGGCCTTGTTTCTAAGCATTGAAACACCGTTTACAACCAGTTCTGCTACATGTTTGCTTGCTGCCATTTTTATTACAGATTGCAATTACTACTTATAATCATCCATATTACTTGTATTTCACTATCTCTTCGCCGAACTAGTGCACCTATACATCTGACAAGTGTATTGGGTGTGTTGGGGACACAAGAGACTTCTTGTATCTTAATTGCAGGGTTGCTTGAGAGGGATATCTTTGACCTCTACCTCCCTGAGTTCGATAAACCTTGGGTGATTCACTTAAGGGAAACTTGCTGCTGTTCTACAAACCTCTGCTCTTGTAGGCCCAACACTGTCTACGAGAATAGAAGCGTGCGTAGACATCAAATACCCATCTAATAAGCCTAGGCTTTGCATCTTTCTTTTCCATAAGGTATCTAATTGCAGCATGATCAGTATGAATAATAACTTTAGAATCAACAATATATTGTCTAAATTTATCACAAGCAAAAACAACAACTAGAAATTGTTTTTCAGTTGTAGCATAATTCTTTTGAGCAGAATCAAGAGTCTTACTAGCATAATGAATAACATTTAACTTCTTATCTACTCTTTGTCCAAGAACAGCACCAACAGCAAAATCACTAGCATCACACATAATTTCAAATAGTAAATTCCAATCAGGTGGTTGAACAATAGGAGCACTTATTAAAGCCTTCTTAAGAGTTTCAAAAGCTTCCTTACAATCATCATCAAAAACAAATGGTACATCTTTTTGCAAGAGATTAGTAAGAGGCTTTGATACCTTAGCAAAATCTTTAATAAATCTTCTATAGAAACCAGCATGACCAAGAATACTACGAATACCTTTAACATCTCTGGGACAAGGCATTTTCTCAATTGCCTCCACTTTGGCTCTATCAACTTCAATACCTCTTTCAGAAATTTTATGTCCAAGAACAATCCCTTCATTAACCATAAAGTGACATTTCTCCCAATTAAGAACAAGATTAGTTTCTTCACATCCCTGCAACACTTTATCAAGATTGTGCAAGCAATTATCAAAAGAAGTACCATAAACGGAGAAGTCGTCCATGAACACCTCCACAATTTCCTCACAAAAACCATGAAAGATAGCAGACATGCATCTTTGAAAAGTAGCAGGAGCATTACATAAACCAAAAGGCATACGTCTATAAGCATAAGTACCATAGGGACAAGTAAATGTGGTTTTCTCTTGATCTTGAGTTTTAACAGCAATTTGAGAGAAACCAGAATAACCATCAAGAAAGCAAAAGGGAGTTTTATTGGCTAATCTCTCTAACATTTGATCTATAAAGGGTAATGGATAATGATCTTTCTTAGTAACTTTATTAACCTTTCTAAAATCAATGCACATTCTATAACCAACAACTACTCTTTGAGGAATAAGCTCATCATTATCATTAGGCACAACAGTAATTCCACCTTTCTTAGGGACACAGTGCACAGGACTAACCTATCTACTATCAGCAATAGGATAAATAATACCAGCATCAAGAAGTTTTAATACCTCATTTCTTACCACTTCCTTCATTTTGGGTATTAAACGGCGTTGATGTTCAACAACTGGCTTTGCATCGGGCTCCATATTAATAGAATGTTGACATATAGTAGGAGAAATCCCTTTTAAATCATCCAAAGTATAACCCATAGCTCCGCGGTGTTTCTTCAATACTTCCAATAATCTTTCCTCTTCTTTACCTGAAAGGTTAGCACTAATAATAACAGGATATATTTTCTTATCATCAATATGAGCATACTTAAGATTTACAGGCAAAGGTTTTAAATCAAAGACAGGATCCTCTTTAGGTGGATGTCGGCCCAATGAGGACCGGGGTGTGCATAGCCCACTCCCTACAGGCCTCGCCCGCGACAGATTCGTCAAAACGACTAAGGACCAAGCTACCGCTTGGAGAGACCCTCGAGAGGCATCTCCTCTTGAGGGCCTGAAGAGGAAGCCAGGGCCTGAAGAGGACCCCGCGCTTCAAGAGACTCCCCAAGGTTCAACACGCCTGGAGAGAGGTCAGCAGGAAACCTCCCCACAGGCCACCGCAGCCCTGTGGAGACACTTCGCGGCTAAGCAAGCGCTGCAGGGCGCACATGGCCCCTGCAGCAGCCGCAGGGTGACGCGAGCATCCCAGTTGCCGTTCTGGTGATAAAGGAGTCAACAAAGCCGCGCCGCCTGCGCCAGGACAGCCAGGACTTTCCTCTTTGGTGATAAAGCGGCTGGACGGCGCAACGCTCCAAGAAGATCGTCATCGTGGGCTCCACCACGACCTCTGCCGCGCCTGCGAGCCGCTCTGCACCGTCTGCAGCATGTCGGCCACGGCGCGCAACTTTAGCACGGATGGACCGCGTCCATGGACGGATGAGCCGCGGTGGACTCCCGCTCCTTCGCGCCACCGGCATGTGGGGACCCACCAGCACGAGGATGGAGCCCGGGACGCCTATAAAAGGAGCAGGAGCTCCACCATAGAGAGGGATTGATCTCCAGTCGGCTGATTGCTTCCTAGACCGAGGGAGCCTTAGCCAAACGCATAGGATAGCCAACTGCTGGAGGAGGAAGACGACCATTGTGTCCCTCTCCAAGCACTAAACTGCCTCAAGAGAGCCCTCGGCAAGCTCATTGTCCTGTAACCTTCACAGTGCAATACAGACAAGCAGGAGTAGCGGTGTTACCTCCTCCTGAGGGCCGTGAACCTGGGTACGGGCCGGTGTCCATCTCTGGCGTGATAGTTCCTCTCCAGGCCCAGCGAGCACCGTCGTCGTGCCTCTCGAGGATTGTTTGACCTCCGCGTTCAGTCCCCCCTTCGAACCTCTCTTCAGGGTGTGGCTACCCCTGTTCCGTGGCAGTCACTCTCCGACATTTGGCGCGCCAGGTAGGGGGCTGAGGCGCGTCTTCGACCTCCGAACTCCGCGCCATGATGGACACCCGCGCGACGCGCACCAACCGGCGTGCCTCTGAGAGAGCTCACACCGAGCCTGGCACTGCTCCCACCCGCGGCCGCCGTGGTCGCCCCCGCACGGCCGAGCGCGCTGGCACCGGCCCGCGCGTGGAGGAGCCAGAGAGCGAGGAGCACCGCGGCGGAGACCAGCGCGACGACGAGGACCTCTCTGAGCGCCGTGAGGACGCTGAGTCCTCGCACCCGTCCCGGCGCCAGAGCGTGTCCACGCGGGAGCACCACGAGCCCGCCCCGCACAACGCGCTGCTCATGGCCCAGGAGCTCCTCCGCTACCGGCCAAGTGCCGAGGCACACGACCAGTGGTTGGACCGCCTCCACCACCTCGTCGACATCGCAAGCACGCGCCCTGCTCCGTCGCGCTCCATCGTACCCTCCGGCCCTGCAGGGGCGGCTGCACCAGGTGCGCCCCCACCGCCGCCAGGACCACCTCCGGCCGCGGCACAGCGGGCTCCCTCCCATGCTTCCTCGCCGCACGATTGCCAGATCGTGTAGCGCACCGCGCCTGACGCACGTGTGGGCATGGAGCGACGCCGCGACCTCCAGAACCGCCTCGTCGAGGAGCTCGGCCAAGCGGGGCAACAAAACCGCAGGGCCCTCCAGGGAGAAACGGCCACCTACGCCACTGGCTGCATGGCCTTCACGCGCGCCCTGCGTCGTGTGGTCTGGCCGCAGAAGTTCAGGCCAGCGCTCCCCAAGGGCTTCGACGGGTCCACCAACCCTCTCGAGTTCCTGCAGCTCTACACCACCTCCTGAGTCTGGGGCGCCTGATTGCGGTCCCAGCACAGGGGAGCGCCTGTTGCTGACGGCAACCCACCAGGCCTCAGGCTGGATTGATGAGCTCAAGGACTACTTGGTGAAAGGAATCCTCCCTGACGAGGATGCTGACGCAGAGCGAATCGCTCGACAGGCGAAATCCTACTGCATCCTCGAGGGAAACCTCTACCGCAAGCGCCCAAATGGTATCGCGCTCAAGTGCGTCCCTCCTGAGGAAGGCCGAGAGCTGATCAAGGACATCCACAGCGGGGAGTGCGGCCACCACTCATGTGCGCGCACCCTCGCAGGCAAGGTCTTCAGGAGCGGCTTCTACTGGCCTCAAGTGCTTCAAGATTCGGTCGCCATTGTGCAAACCTGCGACGCCTGCCAATTCCACGCCAAGCAAATTCATCAGCCGGCGCTGGGGCTTCAAACCATCCCGCTCTCCTGGCCGTTTGCGGTCTGGGGGCTGGACATCTTGGGCCCCTTCCCAAGGTCGCAGGGGGGCTATCGCTTCCTCTTCGTGGCCATCGACAAGTTCACCAAGTGGACCGAAGTTGAGCCAGTGCGCACCATACCAGCTGGGGCCGCGGTGAAATTCATCAGGAGCTTGGTCTGCCGCTTCGGCGTGCCCAACCGCATCATCACCGACAATGGCTCACAGTTCACCAGCGGCATCTTCCGAGCCTACTGCGACAAGCTCGGCGTCAAGGTCTGCTTCGCCTCGGTGGCTCACCCACGCAGCAACGGTCAAGCCGAGCGAGCGAACGCAGAAGTCCTCAAGGGCCTCAAGACCAGGAGCTTCAACATCCTCAAAGGCCACGGCAAGGGCTGGATCGACGAGCTCCCTTCGGTGCTCTGGTCCATACGCACAACTTCCTCAAGGCCTACAGGCGAAACGCCCTTCGCCCTGGTCTACGGAGCTGAGGCAGTCCTCCCCGCAGAAATCAAGCATGGATCACCACGGGTCCTTGCCTTCAATGAGGACATCCAAGAGGGCCTCCACAACGACGACCTGCTGTTCCTCGAGGGACTGCGCCGTCAGGCCGCCCTCAGAGCGGCAGGGTACCAGCAAGACCTGCGACGCTACCACAGCCGTCATGTGCGCTCACGCACCCTTGAGGCGGGCGACCTCGTCCTCAGGCGAATCCTCTCCAGGGAAGGCCTCCACAAGCTCTCGCCGATGTGGGAAGGTCCCTACAGGGTCTCCCACGTCGCCAGGCCTGGCGCAGTACGCCTCGAGACCGAAGACGGCATCCCCGTCAAGAACCCGTGGAACATCGCGCACCTGCGCAAGTTCTACCCGTGATCATTGTCACGCCCGTGATCATTGTCACGTCAAGACATCTGGCTGAAGAGGCAGTTTACGGCTCCACCTCCAAGCATTTTTTGTCTCTAGAGGTTAAAAAAGCTCACGGCTTAAACCTCCAAGCCCAAAGGCTTCTCTCGAGGGTCAACCCTCCGAGCTCTCCATATAACGAGCCGCCTCAGGCCGTTGAGAGTCTCTGCCACTAATGGGTGGTCCCCATGCCTCGACATGGTCAAATACATTAACTTGGCAACTCCAAGCATAATGAAACAATTTCGTTCCTAAGTGAACAATGCGCTACGGCGCCACTATGTATTATTTTGGTGGTGAGTTTATTCCAGCGCTATTTTCTTTGTTGAAAATGGGCACTTATATCTCTCCACATGCGCACCTCGCGAGCGGGGGCTGAGTACGGTGCCAGTGCCTCAAATGACACACCAGCAGCACTGCAAAACCCAAGGATCCGAGCTCTGGCTGGAGGGCAAGCTCCCACAAACACGCCATCTCTACAAAGGACCTTGGTACTCTCTCTCCTCGCAAGGAACGCCTGAGGGGACCTATAAGCGCGCATTAGTCCCTGGTACCGTGCACAAGCGTTTGGGTTTGCCCCTCTAACATCTACAGAGAACAAGCGTCTCTACAAGCCCGAGGAGGCGGCAGGGCAAAACCCTTGAAGAGGACCTCCTCGCCAGGCTAAAAAACCTCTACAGGGCAAAAGCCTCGAGAAGCTAAGTCACACACTCGTAACTCGAGAGCTTTTTTCTCCCCAAGCGCACGTTTGTCCCTCGAGCGATTTCATTTTTCCCTTGTGCTTCATGGACTACTCGCACGTCTAAGGGGGGCGCTTGAGCATCGCGACTCAGGGCTCTTACCTCTCCAAGCCTTAAACTCCCCCCGGCCTTGCTGAGTCATTGCTCTAGCATACCGCAGCGGCGGAGTCATAGCGCGAAGAGATGGGACCTAACGACGCAGAGAAAACATAGACATGAAAATAAGGCAGAAAGGGCCTCTCGAGGGGCACACAAGTTAACATCAAGCACTCAAGGAATACATTACATGCTCAAAATGCATAATGTCTAAACATAAAGCTGTTTCAGATACAGGCGCTCAAAGGCGCAATGAATCAAGGGCTCAGGCGGAGTCCGCGCCAGCATGCTCCTCCTCCTCAGCGTCTTCCTCCTCAGCAAGGGCGGCCTCCTCCTCGCTGCCCTCCGCAGCCACCTCTGCGCGCTTGAAGCGGTTGCAGAAGGTCTCGACCTGCTCGCGGAGGGAGTTGGAGACCCGCAAGGCCTCCTCGCCCGTGCGCTCCTCGGTCACCGTGGCGAGGTCGAAGCCGGGCGTGAGGAGCCGAAGGTTGGTGAAGATGCGGTCAACAACCACCCCGAGGAGCTGGCGGCTCTCGACCTCGATCACCTCGCGGAGATCGGCGACGGGGCTCTCGAGGGCCGTGAAGAGCTGGTCGAAGTAGACCAGGTACATGGCAGCATCGCCACGGCCGCGAACATCAGCGTGCGGCGCCTCCGCGCCAAGCTGAGCTGCAAGCTCGTTGCCCCTGGCCACCAGCGCCTGGAACATACGCTCCCGCTGCTTCGTGAGCACGCGAGCCGCCTGCGCGGTGTCCACAGCCTCCGTCACCTGCTTGGCCGCTGAGCCCGCCTGCCCCTCCACGTCCTTGACGAGGGCGTCCAGTTCCAGGACAGCCGCCCTGCGACCATCCTCCGCCTGGCGATAGGCCTCCTTGGCGCGCTGGAGGCGGGCCTCGAGCTTGGAGTTGGCCTTCTCGAGCTCCGCGATCCGCTTGGCATCGGTAGCGTGCTTGGCCTTGAAGCGGTCCTCCTGCTTCTTGGCCTTGTCGCGGTACTCCTTGGAGGTGGTCCGCCTGAACTCCTTCTCGCGCTCCGCGAGGGCCGCCTCCGCCTCCTTCTTCTTCTCAGCAAACCGCTGCTGGAAGCGCTCCAGGGTTTGCCTCTGGGCGGTGACGTTCTCGTCGTGCCTCTGGAGCGCCTGAGCCAGGTCCCCCTCGCGCGCCTCAAGCTCTTCGCGCTGGGTGGCGAGCTCGCCCTCCGCCTGGAGCCGCTGCTCGTCACGCTGCAGCACGTCCTGCTCCCTGGAGGCCAGCAGCCGCTCGCGCTCGGCAAGGCCCTTGCGGTCCACCTCCAGCGTCTCCTGCGCGACCCGGTGGGCGGAAAGGAGCTGGGACTCTAGCTGGGCCAGCTCGCGACGTTTCTGCGCCAGCGAGCCCTCCATAGCTTCACGCTCGGCCTTCACCTCGGCGAGGAGATCGGCGGCCGCGTTGCGCTCGTCCTGGAGAGGGGCAAGGAGCTCGTCAGCGTCACGGATGGCCCCCTCGCGGACCTCCTTGGCGAAGCGGACGGCCTCCTCGCGAGCGGCCTGGAGGGCCAGATCCTCCTGGCGGCGGGCCTCGACCGCGGCGTGGAAGCGCGCCCAAGCCCCCGCAAGCTCGTCGCGCTGCTGGGTGAGCTGAGCGTCCTCGAGGGCAAGTTGCGCCTCCAAGCCCTCCAGGGACTCCCTCACGACGCGGAAGGCAACCTCGCGGTGCCCCTTGCTCCAGTCCCAGCCGCCAAGGACCAGGTCGCGGCATGTGGAGGTGCCTGCCCCTGCGCCGAGCCCGGAGAACTGAGCCTCTGGGCGTGCCTGGGGGCTAGACCGCGTCCCGTCCATCGCGGCGCCCAAATTGGCCTCTCCGACCTCGCCGCCCGGGCGCCTCACCTCTTGCGCCTCGCCCCCCGCTGCGGGGCGTGGCGGAGACGAAGAAGCTCCCCCTGCAGATGCGCCCGCGCTTGGCGGGCCCTGGTCTGTCCCGGCCTCTGGCTGCGCGGGAGGCGTGGTCGCGCGAGGTGGAGTGGGCTCGCGCGCCGGAGTTGGCTCGCGCGGTGGCGTGGCCGCGCGAGGCGGGGTAGGGGCGCGAGGAGGGCTAGCAACCCGCTCCTCCTGCGCCTCCACCACCATCGGCTCGGGGGGCGGCGCAGCTGCCTCCACCTGAGGCGCCGCTGTCCCGGCTAAAGGCCCAGCTGCCTCCGCTTGAGGCATCTCTTCGGTTGGGCCTGTGGAGGCCGTCTCCACAGGCCTCGCGGCCTCCTCAGCCACGACCTCAGCCGTGGCTCTCTTCACCTCAGCCGCCTTGCGAAGCTTGCGACGCTTCGCAGGCACAAGGTCACTGGCAAGCACCAGGGAAAGATCTTCAAAAATAGGCGGAAAGAGAAAGAACAAGAATCGATCGGCTGAAAGCCTAAAACACTTACCCGGACTCCTTGGCGCCGGTGTCGACCCACGCCAAGCCTGGCGAGCGCCAGGAGGGCTTGGCCTTGGCACCTGACCCCTCCGGAGGCGCCTCGGCTTTCCTCTTGGAGGGGACGTCTGACGGCCTCGCCCCGGACCGATCCACCGCCGCCTTGGAGCGGGGCTCGCGACGCCCTGGCGAGGCCTCCTCGTCAGAGGCCTCCTCCTCGGCCTCCTCCTCCTCCGCGTGGCGCGAGGGCACCACCACGAAGGCGTCATCGTCATCGCCTGACGAGATGTCGCAAATCTCGCCAGTAATGGGCCCGGCCCTCGAAGAGGACTCCTCCCCTGCTGCGGCCTCCTCCTCGCCCTGCCCAGCTCCTGAGGCAGAGGGCGTCTCTGCCCCCTCCGCCTCATGCACCACCGGCACAGGCACCATTTTCCCCGCCGGGCCCGCCGGGGTGAACGAGGGCATCCCCTCCAGAATGGCCAGGCGCTCGGTCATGTTGTACTGGTGCAGAGGCCGGAGCGTGATGGGGAGCGCATCCATGGCTGGCACCGCCGGGTTGATGAAGAGCGCGGACAGGACGTTGTCGATAGCATCCTTGTCGTTGTCCTCGCGGTGGAGCCGCATCTTGTCCTGGGGGCCGGAGTACATCCACATGGGCGTCGCGTGCGCCTGGAGTGGAGCGATGCGGCGTGTCACGAAGTCCGCAACAATGATCTGCCCCGTGAGGCCCTCCTCCCGAAGGTAGCTCAGGCGGCCCATCAACATTGCGTTCTGCGCGCCGCTAAAGGGGGCCTTGCCCCAGTTCGAGTTCTTCACGGGCGGCGCGTCAGGAACCTCGAGGAAGGCGCAGGGCTGCTCCACCCCGACGAAGAACCACCGCTGGCGGAAGTCGTCCACCTTCTTCGTCACCGAGGTGATGGCCTTGCCCTCGCTCCACGACATGGGGATGTAAACGCTCCCCATGCCATCCACGATGCGGAACGAGACGCATCCGGAGCGCTCATTCTTCGCCGTGTTCCGGAGCGCGTAGAAGCACCGGAAGAGGTCCACCGTGGGCTCCAGGCCCAGGTACGCCTCGCAGAGGTAGGCGAAGATGGCGAGGATGAGCACGGAGTTGGGGTGGAGGTGCAGCAGCTGGATCTGGTAGAAGGCCAGCACCCCCTCCAGGAACGGAGAGAATGGCGGCACCAGCCCCGCAGCGACACAGTGCTGGAAGACGGGGAAAAACCCTCGCGGGCGTTTCCCGTGCGCCGCGGCCTTGAGCGCGGTGGCGCCGTGCTCGTTGGTCCGGTCCGCCACCAGGGAGCGGACCTTGTCGAGGGCCTTGTCGTTGACGCGCACCCCTAGCAATGCCGCGCCGTGCGCGGCCTCGGCAGGCGCCGCCTGCGAAGAAGACCCCGCGGCCGCCTTGCCCTTGTTCTTGGCCAGACTCATCGTCGGAGAAGAGGTGAGCGCGGCGCGGGGAGAAACTGGAGGAGAAAAGAGAAGAGCGCGCCGGAGAGCAGGAGCGGAGAGCTCGGGGTGGATGACTTCTGCGAGAGAGAATGGAAGCAGTAACGGCTCCCTGCTCCGGCGCGAAGGCTTTATGTCCCGTCGAGGAGCAGTTACCGGGGCGTGGTGGGACCCCCCCACGACGCACGCCCCAGATCGTGCGCAACCGTTACTCGCCTGAGTGACGCGTGGCTCGGCCCGGCCGGACACTTTGGGCCCACGACGCTTCGGCTGCGGTCATGGGCTCAGCCGTGCCCATCGCGGGCCCGGGGGCTACTGTCGGCCCAATGAGGACCGGGGTGTGCATAGCCCACTCCCTACAGGCCTCGCCCGCGACAGATTCGTCAAAACGACTAAGGACCAAGCTACCGCTTGGAGAGACCCTCGAGAGGCATCTCCTCTTGAGGGCCCAAAGAGGAAGCCAGGGCCTGAAGAGGACCCCGCGCTTCAAGAGACTCCCCAAGGCTCAACACGCCTGGAGAGAGGTCAGCAGGAAACCTCCCCACAGGCCACCGCGGCCCTGTGGAGACACTTCGCGGCTAAGCAAGCGCTGCAGGGCGCACATGGCCCCTGCAGCAGCCGCAGGGTGACGCGAGCATCCCAGTTGCCGTTCTGGTGATAAAGGAGTCAACAAAGCCGCGCCGCCTGCGCCAGGACAGCCAGGACTTTCCTCTTTGGTGATAAAGCGGCTGGACGGCCCAACGCTCCAAGAAGATCGTCATCGTGGGCTCCACCACGACCTCTGCCGCGCCTGCGAGCCGCTCTGCACCGTCTGCAGCATGTCGGCCACGGCGCGCAACTTTAGCACGGATGGACCGCGTCCATGGACGGATGAGCCGCGGTGGACTCCCGCTCCTTCGCGCCACCGGCATGTGGGGACCCACCAGCACGAGGATGGAGCCCGGGACGCCTATAAAAGGAGCAGGAGCTCCACCATAGAGAGGGATTGATCTCCAGTCGGCTGATTGCTTCCTAGACCGAGGGAGCCTTAGCCAAACGCATAGGATAGCCAACTGCTGGAGGAGGAAGACGACCATTGTGTCCCTCTCCAAGCACTAAACTGCCTCAAGAGAGCCCTCGGCAAGCTCATTGTCCTGTAACCTTCACAGTGCAATACAGACAAGCAGGAGTAGCGGTGTTACCTCCTCCTGAGGGCCGTGAACCTGGGTACGGGCCGGTGTCCATCTCTGGCGTGATAGTTCCTCTCCAGGCCCGGCGAGCACCGTCGTCGTGCCTCTCGAGGATTGTTTGACCTCCGCGTTCAGTCCCCCCTTCGAACCTCTCTTCAGGGTGTGGCTACCCCTGTTCCGTGGGAGTCACTCTCCGACAGTGGAAGTGTTTTACCCAAGTCTTCCACCTTTAAATTATGTTTAAGAATAGGTTGACGGAGGAATATTTCATCAAGTTCATTCCTTTCTTTCATAAAGACTTCACTTTCATGATCTTCCATAAATTGCTGCAGAACATTGTTAGGAGCAAGAGCAATAGAGGCAAGTGGTTCTACTCTAAAATCCTCATTGGGTAATTCAGTTTCATAAGGGGTCTTAGCAAATTTCGAAAAATTGAATTCATACGAATCACCAGCAAACTTAGTAAAGATTTTCTCTTTCTTACAATGTATAACAGCACCACAAGTATTTAGAAAAGGTCTACCAAAAATGATAGGACAAGTCTTACTAGCGGCTGCACCAAGTACGAGAAAATCAGCAGGATATTTAGTCTTACCACATAAAACTTCAACATCTCTAACAATACCAATCGGAGAGATAGTTTCTCTATTAGCAAGTTGAATAACCACATCAATTTCTTCAAGTTCACAAGAACCAATCTCATGCATAATTTCTTTATAAAGCTCATAAGGAATAGCACTTGAACTTGCACCAATATCACATAAACCATAATAGCAATGATCACCAATTTTAACAGATAACACAGGAACACTAGTTTTCCTTGAACTTTTAGGATGAGAAACAACATTAGAAGAATCTTCACAAAATATAATATACTCATCCCCAACATTTTTAGTAACAAGATCTTTAACTATAGCCACAGGAGTTTCAATTTTAATTTGCTCATCAGGTTCTATAGCTTTCTTTGCACTTTTGTTAACAATACTAGCCATAACAGAATGTTCCTTCACTTTAACAGGAAAAGGGATTTTTTCAATATAAGGCTCAGGAATAATATGATCAACAGTATTAACTTCAATGCTTTTAGTTATAGGAGCAATAGATTTATCTTTATAAGGTTCATGATATTTTTCAAAGCCCTCCTTGGGCAACCCGAAATAAGCAGCAAAGGATTTATAATAATTTGGAACAACTTGAGAGTCAAGACCATAAGCATTATTAATATTTCGAAATGCATCAGTATTCATGAAAGTTTTAATGCATTCGAAGTCATATTGTATACCTGACTCCCTACCTTTGTCGTTCTCCCATGCTTCAGTATTCTCTTCAATACGATCAAGAAGATCCCATTTAAACTCTTCTTTATTACGAGTGAATGATCCAGCACAAGAAGTATCCAATAATGTTTTATCTTCAAAAGAGAGTCTTGCATAGAAGTTATCAACAATAATATTACCAGGAAGCTCATGAACGGGGCATTTGAGCATTAGTGACTTCAATCTCCCCCAAGCTTGGGCAATACTTTCTCCATCATGAGGCTAGAAATTATATATAGAATTCCGATCTTGGTGAATCTCACTTGGAGGATAAAATTTAGAGTAAAAGAGAGGTACAATTTCCTCCCATACAAGAGAACTCCTGTTCTTCAACAATTTATACCAATGCGCAGCTCTCCCAGTAAGTGATATGGAGAATAATTTCTTCCTAACTTTGTCCATTGTAATACCAGCACACTTGAACAACTCGCATAATTCATGTAAAAACAGTAAATGATCACCGGGGTGGACAGTTCCATCCCCTTCATAGCGGTTATCCATAACACGATCAATAATTTTCATAGGTAATTTAAATGGCAATATTTCATCAGGTGGCGCCTCATTTTCTACCTCAGCAGTGGTAGAAGCCTTTCCAAACAGGAAACCAATAGATCCTCTCTCCATAATTAAGCAAATTAGGAGACAGAAATAAAAACAGCACTTACAGCTAAAGTTTTCCTTACCAATTCCACTTACCTATAGCGCTTCACTCCCCGGCAACGGCGCCAGAAAATAGTCTTGATGACCCACAAGTATAGGGGGTGTATCGTAGTACTTTCGATAAATAAGAGTGTCGAACCCAACGAGGAGCAGAAGGTGCTGACAAGCAGTTTTGATGAGGATTTCACTGTAAACACTAGCAGAAAAGTTTTTAGGAGTTTTTGATAATGCAGATAAATAAAGTGCGAGTAAATAGAGCGCGGCAATAATAATTGCAGCGAGTGGCCCAATCCTTGTTAGAGCAAAGGGCAAGCCGTTTTGTTTACTTATGATGACCAAACGTTCCTGAGGACACACGGGAATTCTGTCTAGTGCTTTCGCTTCATATAGATGATTAATCTTTAGTGTTTCGATAAGTGTTGTGTGGGTGAACCTATGCTAATGCACCGCCCTTCCTAGGACTAATACATACTTGTGATTATACCCCTTGAAAGCATCCGCAAATACAAGAAAGTAATTAACATAAATCTAACCACAGCCTTAAACTCTGAGATCCTACCATCCCTCATGCATCGAGATACCAACGGGGGTTTAGGTTTCTGTCACTCCGGCAACCCCACAATTAATATTCGAATACACAATGCATTCCCCTAGGCCCATAAAGGTGAAGTGTCATGTAGTCGACGTTCACATGACACCACTAGAAGAATAGCACCACAACTTAAATATCAAACCATTAAATATTACTCAACATAGTTCACTACTAACATCTAGACTTCTCCCATGTCCTCAAGAACTAAACGAACTACTCACAACACATCATATGGATCATGATCAGAGATGATATAATGATGGGTAACAATCTGAACATAAACCTTAATTCAACGGTTCCACCCAATAGCATCAATAACAATAGTAATCAACACCGGGAGAGTTTCCCCTATCAAATGCACAAGATTCAGCCCTAGATGTTACAGCGGGAACGGAGTGGAACGATGGAGATGACGGTGTCGGCGGTGGAGATGGTGGTGATGATGATCCCGATGAAGTGCAGCTCGATGACGGTGACGATGGCGACGATTTCCCCCCTCCGGGAAGGGATTTCCCTGGCAGCTTTTCAGCCTGCCGGAGAGCTTTTCTCTCTCGGTGGTTTCCGCCTCGTGGAGGCGGCGGCTCTATTTCTGGTCGATCCCCCGAGTCTTAGGTTTTCGGGGGGATGAAGTACGCGAAAGGGCACTGCCAGAGGTGGGCCAGGGCGGCCTCACAGGGTGCTGGCGCGGCAGCAAGGTGAGCCGCGCCGGGACCTCATGTGGGCCCTCTAGGGCCCACCTGGTTCTCCCCTTTTGGCTCCCTTCGTCAACTGGAAAAATAGGAACTTCAGTATTCTTCGTTTTGTTTTCTGAGCTTCATAAATATTGTATCTTGTCGGTGCTTTTTCCAGCAGAATTCAGACTCCGGTGATTCATCCTCCAATAATCATCAATCATGCAAAATAGATGAAATAACGTAAGTATCATCTCCAAATATGAAATATATCAATGAATAACAGTAAATTATGATATAAAATAGTGATGCAAAATGGACGTATCAGGGCCCACCATCTTCCCTCTTGTGGCTCCGATGCCGTCGATCTTCGTCTCCGTGGCTTCGTCTTGACCTAAAAACGCCTATAAAAATAGTCTCCCGAGCCCTTTCGGAGGGAGTGCCGCAGAAACACACCACGAAACAGAGACCTGGAGCTGCAGATTGGAGGGGGAAAACTCCGGCGGTGCGCTGCCGGTGTTGTCTCCACCTTCTCCAACGACTTCTCCACCGTGTCCATGATGAAGAGGAAGTAGTCCACCCCTGGATTATAGGTTTGTGGAAGTAACTTATGTATCTCTCCTCTTGATACACCGGTGTGGTGTTGTTGGGAAACCCCAAGAGGAAGGTATGAAGTAGTGCAGCAGCAAATTTCCCTCAGTTGTGAAACCAAGGTTTATCGATCCAGTAGGAAACTAGAATTCTTCTGAAGGTTGTTGGCGGCGGAATTTGGCACGGCGCAACACCAGGGATTCCGGCACTGACGTGGAACCTACACACACACAATCAAACTATTTTGCCCCAACTTGACAGTGAGGTTGTCAATCTCACCGGCTTGCTGTAACAAAGGATTAAACGTATGGTGTGGAAAATGATGTTTGTTTGCAGAGAATGAAAGTAACAGGATTGCGGTAGATTGTATTATCAGTTTAAGGAAAAAGGACCGGGGTCTACAGTTCACTAGTGGTGTCTCTCCATAAATAATAATAACGTACATGCGGGTAAACAAATTACAGCTGGACAATTGACAGAATAAAGAACTGCATAACAATGTGATGTCTACGCACGCTTCTATTCTCGTAGACAGTGTTGGGCTTCCAAGAGCAGAGGTTTGTAGAACAGCAGCAAGTTTCCCTTAAGTGAATCACCCAAGGTTTATCGAACTCAGGGAGGTAGAGGTCAAAGATATCCCTCTCAAGCAACCCTGCAATTAAGATACAAGAAGTCTCTTGTGTCCCCAACACACCCAATACACTTGTCAGATGTATAGGTGCACTAGTTCGGCGAAGAGATAGTGAAATACAAGTAATATGGATGATTATAAGTAGTAATTGCAATCTCAAATAAAAATGGCAGCAAGCAAACATGCAGCAGAACAGGTTGTAAACGGTGTTTCAATGCTTAGAATCAAGGCCTAGGGATCATACTTTCACTAGTGGACACTCTCAACAATGACATCAAAGCTGAATAATAAATACTACTCTCAAACACTCTCTTGTTGGATGATAAACACCATTCACTGCGTAGGGCTACAAGAGCACCCCCAAAGTCAGAGTAAACTAACACCACAACGTCATAAAGGAATCACACACGGTGCGCACACTGTCACCTTCACAACCGTGAATAACCCCGGAGTTCATATTAAAGTAACCTCTAGAGTGTAAAATAGATAAAAAGTAACATCACATATTCAACTAGATTACAAAGCTCATGATCACATAAAGATCACACCATGGGCGAAAGAGAGATAAACCACATAGCTACCGGTAGAGCCCGCAGCCCCGGGGGAGAACTACTCACTCCTCATCGTAGGAGTCAGCAACGGCGATGGAGATGGCGGTGGAGTCGATGGAGATGGCTCCGGGGGCAATTCCCCGTCCCGGCAGGGTGCCGGAACAGAGACTTCAGTCCCCCGAAACTTGTCTTCGATGGCGGCGGCGCTGCGGAACTCTTCTCGGGAAAAGGCTTCGGTGCCTAGGGTTATTTTGTCGGGGGGGGGGGTATATGTAGGCGAAAGGGCGATGTCGGTGGGCGCCCGAGGCGCCCACACCACGTGGCCGCGTGGCCAGGAAGGGAGCCGCGCCACCACATGGTGTGCCTGCCTCCTGGCCCCTCTCCATCTCCTCTTCGGTGTTCTGGAAGCTCCCGAGAAAAATAGGGACTTTGGCTTTTGATTCGTCCAATTCCGAGAATATTTCCTTAACAGCTTTTCTGAAACAAAAAACAGCAGAAAACAGGTAACTGTCACTTTGGCATCTTGTTAATAGGTTAGTCCCAGAAAATGCATAAAAACCATATAAAGTGTATATAAAACATGTAGCAAATGGTATAATATAAGCATGGAACATAAGAAATTATAGATACGTTTGAGACGTATCATGCATCCCCAAGCTTAGTTCTACTCGTCCGGAGTAGGTAAAACGATAACAAGAATAATTTCTGAAGTGACATGCTTTCACACAATCTTGATCATATAATAATGTAATGCATGTAAATTGAGATCAAATGAATAAAAGTTGTAGTTTATATTGATATCAAATGAGTAATGAGTAAACAAGTAGGAAGAACAAAGTAAAACTTTCAATGAATCAATACTAGAGACCAATCAACCGTGCAAAGTAGATATTAAAGATGATTTAAGCTTCAAGAATAACAATATAATCATCTCATGCATCCAACACTCAAGACAACTTTGAGAAAGGATCAAGTCAAGCAATAACAATATACACGTAGAAAATCATCTCTTTATTTGTTCACTTAAAAACAAGCAAGCGTTCAGCTTTGGTTCCTGGCACCAGGATGTTATGGCTAAAATAATGATAAGGGGGGTTTGGAAGGCCAACGGAAGAAAGTCTCACACAGCTGAAAGTGATCACTAGACAAGAGGAAGTCTTATAATCGAAGCTATGCAAGGAGTAGTGATTGCCACACAACGGATGCACATAGAGCTATAAGTGTATGAAAGCTCTCCAATGGAACTAGTGGGGGTGCATCCAACTTGCTTGCTCATGAAGACCTAGAGCACTTTTGAGGAGGCTCATCATTGGAATATACAAGCCAAGTTCTATAATGTAAAGTTCCCCACATAGTTATGCAAGTAAAACATGAAAACTCTCTCATATGGAGTAAATGTGCTAAACATGAGCACAAATGATGACTATGAATACTACAGGTGCTATAACATAAGCACAAGTGTGGATAAAGAGTAGTAATGTTGCCCCCTTTTTATTTTTCTTTCTTTTTTTTTCTCTTTTTCTATTTTTTTTTACTTTTTCTGTTTCACTTTTCGATGGCCTCCATGGCTCTTTTCACTTTTAGGGGCAAACATTCTAATATGACAACACACTTTTGATACAAGTAACTCATAAGGAATAAAACATCGTGTATGAAACGGTGCCTCTGCCAGTGTAGCAGGATATGCAATGATCTAGCATAACATGGGTAAAACCACACGTCAGCTGTAAAGAATCATGCAAGGCAATATATAAATGATAAATGACAACAAGTCATATAATGTAAGATGGAAGTTGCATGGCAATATATCTCGGAACAGCTATGGAAATGCTGTAGTAGGTAGGTATGGTGGGTGTTTTGAGGAAGATATTTGGCTTATGTGTAGGAGAACATGATGAAGATCTCCCACGAGTTTTGGATGTACCCGCGAAGTATGCACCAACTCTCAATGCGAGAAAGGGAAATGCAAAGTACCGAAGAGGCTAGCAAATATGGTGGTGAAAGTGACATGAAAACCGCAGCTTAGAACTCACAAGCAAAAATATTCCAACTAGAAATATGATCTTACAAGGCATAATGAAAATCACTCCATGAGGGACTGTGGCAAATGAACAAGTCATTGTTGGGACCCCGACCGTAGCGCATAACACAAAGTCATTACGGTTGTTTTTAACATTATAAGTCATATATCATCATGCTATCAACTGGATATTTAAGTGTGGCACAGCTTCAAGTTTTCTAGACCAACCATTAATCATTCCACTTTACTAAACCATCATGTTTTACCATTAAGCATATTAATATCTCAAAACAACATTAATGATTCAAGTGACACAATTTAATGATCTACAAGATTATGTATCATTTCATCATACCATCTACCACATCGAACATTTTCTGTTCTTAACCAAACACCAATTTACTTATCTAAAAATAAACTCTCCAAGTATTTAACAATAAGATATGAGAGTATAACATAAGAAAACTAACAGCTCTAACAAGAGATGCATGAAAAACAAGAGCTAATAGTATTGAAGTAACATAGAAGAATACTGAACAAATATAAGTGAAGAATACGAGTATTCATAAGAAAAAGCGGAGCGTGTCTCTCTCCCACAAAGGAATGCTAGGATCCATTTTATTCAGAGAATGAAAATAACAAAAACAAAAACAAATAGACGCTTCAAGTAAAGCAAATAAGATGTGTCGGAATTAAAATATAGTTTCACTAGAGATAACCTGATAGTTTGTTGATGAAGAAGGGGATGCCTTGGGCATCCCCAAGCTTAGACGCTTGAGTCTTCTTGAAATATGCTTGGGTGACCCACGGGGGCATCCCCAAGCTTAGGCTCTTTCATCTTCTTGATCACATCATATCATACTTCTCTCTTGATCCTTGAAAACTTCCTCCACACCAAACTCAAAGTAAACTTCATTAGAGGGTTAGTGCATAATCAAAAATTCTTATATTCTGCATGGACAAAACCATTACACATGCTACTGGACATTAGCTACAGCCACTGGTATTTTATGGAACAAAAAGTTCCATTCAAAAACAGCAAAAGGAGCAATGCAAAATAAATGGCAGAATCTGTCAAAAAACAGAACAGTCCGTAAAGACGATTTTTTCGAGGCACTTAACTTGCTCAAATCAGAAAATTCAAAACTAATGAAAGTTGCATACATGTCTGAGGATCACGCACAAAACATCCCAGGTCATTTTGATTTTTCTGTGAATCCTTACGAATTAAACGGTGGACAGAAGAAAACTGTTCCTGCGCAGAAATCCAAATCTAGCATCAACTTTCTACTAGAGGCTTAACTTGACACAACATTGCAATAAAGTAAAGATACAAAGGAATTGCTACAGAGATAGACATGTTCCTTGACTCAAATAAAAGAAAAATATCAGAAATAAAACATGAGTTGTCTCCCATAAGCGCTTTTCTTCAATGCCTTTTAGCTAGACATAGTGATATTTATGATGCTCACATAAAGATGAGAGTTGAAACATAAAAGAAAGCATCAAGAAGCATATATAAAACATATTTAAATCTAACGCACTTCCTATGCAAAGGAATCTTGTAAGAAAATAAATTAATAAAGCACAAAGTGACTAGCATAGGAACGTAAAACAATTGCAACTTCAAAAATTTCAACATAAAGAGAGGAGACTTAATATTATTGTGATGTATGAAGTCATGTATCCTTCTCTCATAAGGACCAGTAGGTCTTAAAGTACCCAGCAAATAAAAGCAAATCAAGAGAAAGCTCAAAACATTCATCATAAAGAGAAGAAATTTAGTAACATGAAGATCTCTATAACCATACTTTCCTCTGTCAAAATAATTTTCAGCGGCATCATGAATAAACTCAACAATATAGCTATCACCTAAAGCATTCTTATCATGATCCATAAGCATAATAATATCATTACTCTCCACATAAGCATAATCAATTTTATTAGTAATAGTGGGAGTAAAACTATCACATCCATCATTGTAATCATCATAAATTGGAGGCATAGAATAATCATAATTAATTTTATCCTCAATAGTAGATGGACTGAAAATATCATATTTATCATTGTAAACGTCATATATAGGAGGCATATCATAATCAACATAAACCATATCCTCAATAGTAGGTGGACTGAAAATATCACAATGATTATAATTATAATATATTGGAGGCAAAGTATCATCAAAGAAAATTTTCTCCTCAAAACTTGGGGGACTAAGAATAACATATTCATCAACAACGGCTTCCCCAAGCTTAGACTTTTCCATAGCATTAGCAATAATGGTGTTCAAAGAATTTATACTAATAACATTGCTACCATCACACAAATAATTTTCCATAGGTTGTTTAATTTTCTGCTCAAACACATCATGTCCTAACTCAAGATAAATTTCATAGAGCTCACTATTTTTTTTGTTGTTTTCCATTAAGCCTAACTAGTGAAAATAAAAACAAGAGACAAAAAGTAATAACTGCAGAATCTAAAGGAGATACCTTCCAACGCTTACCTCCCCGGCAACGGCGCCAGAAAATAGCTTGATGTCTACGCACGCTTCTATTCTCGTAGACAGTGTTGGGCCTCCAAGAGCAGAGGTTTGTAGAACAGCAGCAAGTTTCCCTTAAGTGAATCACCCAAGGTTTATTGAACTCAGGGAGGAAGAGGTCAAAGATATCCCTCTCAAGCAACCATGCAATTAAGATACAAGAAGTCTCTTGTGTCCCCAACACACCCAATACACTTGTCAGATGTATAGGTGCACTAGTTCGGCGAAGAGATAGTGAAATACAAGTAATATGGATGATTATAAGTAGTAATTGCAATCTGAAATAAAAATGGCAGCAAGCAAACATGCAGCAGAACAGGTTGTAAACGGTGTTTCAATGCTTAGAATCAAGGCCTAGGGATCATACTTTCACTAGTGGACACTCTCAACAATGACATCAAAGCTGAATAATAAATAATACTCTCAAACACTCTCTTGTTGGATGATAAACACCATTCACTGCGTAGGGCTACAAGAGCACCCCCAAAGTCAGAGTAAACTAACACCACAGCGTCATAAAGGAATCACACACGGTGCGCACACTGTCACCTTCACAACCGTGAATAACCCCGGAGTTCATATTGAGGTAACCTCTAGAGTGCATAATAGATAAAGAGTAACATCACATATTCAACTAGATTACAAAGCTCATGATCACATAAAGATCACACCATGGGAGAGAGAGAGATAAACCACATAGCTGCCGGTAGAGCCCGCAGCCCCGGGCGAGAACTACTCACTCCTCATCGTAGGAGTCAGCAACGGCGATGGAGATGGCGGTGGAGTCGATGGAGATGGCTCCGGGGGCAATTCCCCGTCACGGCAGGGTGCCGGAACAGAGACTTCTGTCCCCCCGAAAATTGTCTTCGATGGCGGCGGCGCTGCGGAACTCTTCTCGGGAAAAGGCATCGGTGCCTAGGGTTATTTTGTCGGGGGGGGGGGGGGGGGGGGGGTATATGTAGGCGAAAGGGCGATGTCGGTGGGCGCCCGAGGCGCCCACACCACGTGGCCGCGCGGCCAGGAAGGGAGCCGCGCCACCACATGGTGTGGCTGCCTCGTGGCCCCTCTCCGTCTCCTCTTCAGTGTTCTGGAAGCTCCCGAGAAAAATAGGGACTTTGGCTTTTGATTCGTCCAATTCCGAGAATATTTCCTTAACAGATTTTCTGAAACCAAAAACAGCATAAAAGAGGGAACTGGCACTGTTACATCTTGTTAATAGGTTAGTTCCAGAAAATGCATAAAAACCATATAAAGTGTATATAAAACATGTAGCAATTGGTATAATATAAGCATGGAACATAAGAAATTATAGATACGTTTGAGACGTATCACAATGCATATACAAGTCATGATGTCTAGTGTCAGATTCATTTGGGCATTACAACATGATACATAGACCGTCATCCAACTGCATCTATGACTAATAATCCACCTTCAGGATAGCATCCGCAACACCATTCAGTATTAAGTTGCAAACAACAGATTGTTGCATTAAGTAAAGTGTGTAATGTAAGTAGCACAAATATCCTTAGATAAAAAAACTACTGTTTTATCCCTAGTAGCAACAATACATCTACAATCTTAGAGATTGTTGTCACTCCCCCAGATTAAATAGAGACATGAACCCACAATCGAGCATAAATACCCCCTCTTGGAGTCACAAGCATCTACTTGGCCAGAGCATCTTTTAGTAACGGAGAGCATGCAAGATCATAAATAACGCACTCACAAGATATATTATGAAGCAAATGAGATAGTACTCAATTATTCATCGGATCCCAGCAAACACAACATGTAGCATTACATAAAGATGATCTTGATCATGATAGGCAGCTCACAAGATCTAAACATGATGGCACAATAGGAGAAGACAACCATCTAGCTACTGCTATGGACCCGTGGTCCAAGGATGAACTACTCACGCATCAGTCCGGAGGCGGGCATGGTGATGTAGAGCCCTCCGGTGATGATTCCCCTCTCCGGCAGGGTGCCGGGAAGAGCTTCTGAACCCTCCCGAACTAGGGTTGACGGCGGCGGCTCTGGAACGTATCGTGGAAAAGTGTTCGGGTACTAGGTCTTGTATTGTCGGGGGGTATTTGTAGGCGAAAGGGCGAAGGCGGTGGAGCCCCGAGGGGCCCACACCACGTGGTGGCGCGGCCAGGGGGAGCCGCGCCTCCACCAGGTGTGGCCGCCTCGTGGCCCTCCTCAGTCTCCTCTTCGGTGTTCTGGAAGCTCCCGAGAAAAATAGTGACTTTGGCTTTTGATTTGTCCAATTCCGAGAATATTTACTTAACAGCTTTTCTGAAACCAAAAACAGCAGAAAACAGGGAACTGGCACTGTGGCATCTTGTTAATAGGTTAGTCCCAGAAAATGCATAAAAACCATATAAAGTGTATATAAAACATGTAGCAATTGGTATAATATAAGCATGGAACATAAGAATATATAGATACGTTTGAGACGTATCAAGCATCCCCAAGCTTAGTTCTACTCGTCCGGAGTAGGTAAAACGATAACAAGAATAATTTCTGAAGTGACATGCTTTCACACAATCTTGATCATATAATAATGTAATGCATGTAAATTAAGATCAAATGAATAAAAGCTGTAGTTTATATTGATATCAAATGAGTAATGAGTAAACAAGTAGGAAGAACAAAGTAAAATTTCAATGAATCAATACTAGAGACCAATCAACCGTGCAAAGTAGATATTAAAGATGATTTAAGCTTCAAGAATAACAATATAATCATCTAATGCATCCAACACTCATGACAACTTTGTGAAAGGATCAAGTCAAGCAATAACAATATGCACGTAGAAAATCATCTCTCTATTTGTTCACTTAAAAACAAGCAAGCGTTCAGCGTTGGTTCCTGGCACCAGGATGTTGTGGCTGAAAGAATGATAAGGGAGGTTTGGAAGGCCAACGGAAGAAAGTCTCACAAAGCTGAAAGTGATCATTAGACAAGAGGAAGTCTTACAATCGAAGCTATGCAAGGAGTAGTGATTGCCACACAACGGATGCACATAGAGCTATAAGTGTATGAAAGCTCTCCAATGGAACTAGTGGGGGTGCATCCAACTTGCTTGCTCATGAAGACCTAGAGCACTTTTGAGGAGGCTCATCATTGGAATATACAAGCCAAGTTCTATAATGTAAAGTTCCCCACATAGTTATGCCAGTAAAACATGAAAACTCTCTCATATGGAGTAAAGGGGCCAAACATGAGCACAAATGATGATTATGAATACTACAGGTGCTATAACATGAGCACAAGTGTGGATAAAGAGTAGTAATGTTGCCCCTTTTTTTTTTGTTCTTTTTCTATTTATTTTTACCTTTTCTGTTTCTCTTTTCGATGGCCTCCATGGCTCTTTTCACTTTTAGGGGCAAACATTCTAATATGACAACACACTTTTGATACAAGTAACTCATAAGGAATAAAACACAGTGTATGAAACGGTGCCTCTGCCAGTGTAGCAGGATATGCAATGATCTAGCGTAACATGGGTAAAACCACACATCAGTTGTAAAGAATCATGCAAGGCAATATATAAATGATAAATGACAACAAGTCATGTAATGTAAGATGGAAGTTGCATGGCAATATATCTCGGAACAGCTATGGAAATACTGTAGTAGGTAGGTATGGTGGGTGTTTTGAGGAAGATATTTGGCTTATGTGTAGGAGAACATGATGAAGATCTCCCACGAGTTTGGGATGTACCCGCGAAGTATGCACCAACTCTCAATGTGAGAAAGGGCAATGCAAAGTACCGAAGAGGCTAGCAAATATGGTGGTGGAAGTGCCAGGAAAACCGCAGCTTAGAACTCACAAGCAAAAAGATTCCAACTAGAAATATGATCTTACAAGGCATAATGAAAATCACTCCATGAGGGACTATGCCAAATGAACAAGTCACTGTTGGGACCCTGACCGTAGCGCATAACACAAAGTCATTACGGTTGTTTTTAACATTAGAAGTCATATATCATTATGCTATCAACTGGATATTTAAGTGTGGCACAGCTTCAAGTTTTCTAGACCAACCATTAATCATTCCACTTTACTAAACCATCATGTTTTACCATTAAGCATATTAACATCTCAAAACAATATCAATGATTCAAGTGACACAATTTAATGATCTACAAGATTATGTATCATTTCATCATACCATCTACCACATTTAACATTTTCTGTTCTTAACCAAACACCAATCAACTTATCTAAAAATAAACTCTCCAAGTATTTAACAATGAGATATGAGAGTATAATATAAGAAAACTAACAGCTCTAACAAGAGATGCATGAAAAACAAGAGCTAATAGTATTGAAGTAACATAGAAGAATACTCAACAAATATAAGTGAAGAATACGAGTATTCATAAGAAAAAGCGGAGTGTGTCTCTCTCCCACAAAGGAATGCTAGGATCCATTTTATTCAGAGAATGAAAATAACAAAAACAGACGGACGCTTCAAGTAAAGCACATAAGATGTGTCGGAATTAAAATATAGTTTCACTAGAGAGGACCTGATAGTTTGTTGATGAAGAAGGGGAGGCATCCCCAATCTCAATCTTAGACGCTTGAGTCTTCTTGAAATATGCTTGGGTGACCCACGGGGGCATCCCCAAGCTTAGGCTCTTTCATCTTCTTGATCACATCATATCATCCTTCTCTCTTGATCCTTGAAAACTTCCTCCACACCAAACTCAAAGTAAACTTCATTAGAGGGTTAGTGCATAATCAAAAATTCTTATATTCTACATGGACAAAACCATTACACATGCTACTGGACATTAGCTACAGGCTCTGGTATTTTATGGAACAAAAATATCAATTCAAAAACAGCAAAATGAGCAATGCAAAATAAATGGCAGAATCTGTCAAAAACAGAACAGTCCGTAGAGACGAATTTTTTCGAGGCACTTAACTTGCTCAAATCAGAAAACTCAAAACTAATGAAAGTTGCATACATATCTGAGGATCACGCACAAAAAATCCCAGGTCATTTTGATTTTTCTATGAATTCTTACGAATTAAACGGTGGACAGAAGAAAAACTGTTCCTACGCAGGAATCCAAATCTAGCATCAACTTTCTATTAGAGGCTTAAGTTGACACAACAATGCAATAAAATAAAGATACAAAGGAATTGCTACAGAGGTGAGCATGTTCCTTGACAAAAAAAAAATAACAGAAATAAAAATTGGGTTGTCTCCCATAAGCGCTTTTCTTTAATGCCTTTCAGCTAGGCACAGAAAGTGATATTCAAGTAGCATCCAAATCAAGAACGGAAATCCTCTCAACTATGCATTGTATTTTATCTATATAAGGTTCAGAGGTTCCTCTTTCATTACTTTTAGGTTTACTAGTTTCATCAAAGGGGTTTTGAGGGACAATCCAATCAAAATTTTCTTCCAAAGCTTCATGCATAGCTACAAGTTTAATAGCTATTGGTACTTTAATTTTCTCCCCCTTAGTAGGTTCGGTTTTTCCAACTTTTTCAAGTGCATTAATAACATCTACACATGAGACTAGCATATTAAAACGATCAAAGACTTTCCTAGCTTCTATAGCAACATCACCAAATTCATTAAGCAGGGTTCCCATAATAAAATCTTTCTTTTCAGCATTTTTAACATCATGAAGGTTAAGAAACATTTGTTGCATTATGGGGTGAAGGTTAACAAACCTAGCCTCTAGCATGTGAACTAAAGAAGCTGCAGCAGTTTCATAATTTGGGGCAAGTTCTGCTATGGATTTCTCCTCAAGATCTTTATGCTTACTAACATGATTAAAGAATTCTTTAATATTTTCTTTTCCAATTATAGAGCCACTACCTACTGACAGGTCTTCCAGGGTGTACTTAGGAAGCAATATTATAGCAAAATTAAAACTAAAACCGAAATAAATAAAACAAAAACCAAAATAACAATATTAATGCAAGTAACTAATTTTTTTTTGTATTTTTTATATTAAGCAAACAGGACAGTAATAAAAATAAACTAAGCAAGACAATAACAAAATAAAAAGATTGGGTGTGAGAGACTCCCCTCGCAGAAGAGCTTAGTTTCCCCGGCAACGGCGCCAGAAAAGAGCTTGATGCACCGGTGTGGTGTTGTTGGGAAACCCCAAGAGGAAGGTATGAAGTAGTGCAGCAGCAAATTTCCCTCAGTTGTGAAACCAAGGTTTATCGATCCAGTAGGAAACTAGAATTCTTCTAAAGGTTGTTAGCGGCGGAATATGGCACGACGCAACACCAGGGATTCCGGCACTGACGTGGAACCTGCACACGCACACAATCAAACTATTTTGCCCCAACTTGACAGTGAGGTTGTCAATCTCACCAGCTTGCTGTAACAAAGGATTAAACGTATGGTGTGGAAAATGATGTTTGTTTGCAGAGAATGAAAGTAACAGGATTGCAGTAGATTGTATTATCAGTTTAAGGAAAAAGGACCGGGGTCCACAGTTCACTAGTGGTGTCTCTCCATAAATAATAATAGCATACATGCAGGTAAACAAATTACAGCTGGGCAATTGACAGAATAAAGAACTGCATAACAATGCATATACAAGTCATGATGTCTAGTGTGAGATTCATTTGGGCATTACAACATGATACATAGACCGTCATCCAACTGCATCTATGACTAATAATCCACCTTCAGGATAGCATCTGCAACACCATTCAGTATTAAGTTGCAAACAACAGATTATGGCATTAAGTAAAGTGTGTAATGTAAGTAGCACAAATATCCTTAGATAAAGAACTACTGTTTTATCCCTAGTAGCAACAGTACATCTACAATCTTAGAGGTTGTTGTCACTCCCCCAGATTAAATAGAGACATGAACCCACAATCGAGCATAAATACCCCCTCTTGGAGTCACAAGCATCTACTTGGCCAGAGCATCTACTAGTAACGGAGAGCATGCAAGATCATAAATAACGCACTCACAAGATATATTATGAAGCAAATGACATAGTACTCAATTATTCATCGGATCCCTGCAAACACAACATGTAGCATTACATAAAGATGATCTTGATCATGATAGGCAGCTCACAAGATCTAAACATGATGGCACAATAGAAGAAGACAACCATCTAGCTACTGCTATGGACCCGTAGTCCAAGGATGAACTACTCACGCATCAGTCCGGAGGCGGGCATGGTGATGTAGATCCCTCCGGTGATGATTCCCCTCTCCGGCAGGGTGCCAGGAAGAGCTTCTGAACCCTCCCGAACTAGGGTTGACGGCGGCGGCGGCTCTGGAACGTATCGTGGAAAAGTGTTCGGGTACTAGGTCTTGTATTGTCGGGGGGTATTTGTAGGCGAAAGGGCGAAGGCGGTGGAGCCCCGAGGGGCCCACACCACGTGGTGGCGCGACCAGGGGGAGCCGCGCCTCCACCAGGTGTGGCCGCCTCGTGGCCCTCCTCCGTCTCCTCTTCGGTGTTCTGGAAGCTCCCGAGAAAAATAGGGACTTTGGCTTTTGATTTGTCCAATTCCGAGAATATTTCCTTAACAGCTTTTGTGAAACCAAAAACAGCAGAAAACAGGGAAGTGGCACTGGGGCATCTTGTTAATAGGTTAGTCCCAGAAAATGCATAAAAACCATATAAAGTGTATATAAAACATGTAGCAATTGGTATAATATAAGCATGGAACATAAGAAATTATAGATACATTTGAGACGTATCACCTCTCTCTTGAGCTTCACTAATTAGTGTCATATGAGCTGCTGAACATGATTATGGTAATATATGTAATACCTTTGTGGTGGATCTCTTAAGTTGATATATGTTATGATGATTGCAATTATTATGTCTTTGTTATGAAAGTAGATGCATATTATGTACCCCGTTCTTGTCTATGTGTTTTGATCCAACATGTGTATGAGGGCGTGTGAGGGGGAATGTGTGCATTAGTTGGAGTAACGGGGGGTGGTTTTGTGGTAAGTTGACAGCAATATCGTGATCCACTTTGGTTTTTACCTTACTTTGTTGCCTCACTAGGGATAAAGTAAATACCATGCTACCGGGGATATGTGGGTGACATTGCCACTATCACCATGACTAGATCTAGCATGTTCTTATTTAAACTTCATGTCATTGAACTTAAAGCTATACTCTGTTTATCTTAATTACTGAGGTGTTATGATTTAGTTCGCATCTTGGTGGAGTATAAGAGAGATTAATAACCAAAAGATCTCTATGTTAGGATGTGATGCCCATATTATTAATAACTTGTCTTGTTGCAATCTCATATGTCAATTCCTATGTTCCATTATCTACCACTATATAAAAGAGAGATTGCATTTGTGAAACCATGAACCCCAGTCCATTCTTAATCATAAGAAACACTTTTCCAACACTTTATAAGCACTTTACATTTTCTGCCATTTAAAAATCCGAAAATACAAAAACACTTTTACATCTTGCAAACACCATACAAACCACAAAAACATCATTCACTATCATTTATACCATCCTTGCACTTTTATTTACCATCATTGCATATTTATTTAAGTTTTGCATTTGTTATCTTTATATCTTTTACTTACACCTTGTGCTTGACAACCACTTGGTGAGGTTGAGGGCACAAAACAATTTACTTTGTTTTGTAGGTTTCATAAAGAAGGATAAGGAGACAACAACTTTTGGATCATTTCCCCGAGAGTTCGATATTAAACCCTCGAGTCACCCTCGTGGGGAAAATAGTCTTTTTCCCTTACTATACACTCTGCACTTGGAGTCTCAACCGAATCCACACTCTTTTGACGCAGGTGTTGGAGCTAGTACATCTTCTGGAGCCATCATCATCGTCAAGGGTCATCAAGACATTTTCTGGCGCCGTTTCCAGGGAAGTGAGCAAGTAAAGAGTTGTCCCACAAGTCTTCATCAACTGTGCAAGATATTTTCTGGCGGAGTTGCTGGACAAGTGGAAAGGATACCTCACAAACAAAGTCAACATCACCAACTTGTGTAAACACCTAAGCTTGGGGAGGTTGCACCTCTGTGAGCATCATCTTACCCATCTTTTTACCTTCAAAGCATTATATTTTGTTTTGTTTTTTGTCATTTTTACATTTCGGTTTGCTATTTTATTTTCAGTTTTGCATTTTGTTTTACATTTATCATTTCGGTTTGCATTGTTTTAGTGTCATTTTATTTTCAGTTTTGCATTAAAAAATTAAAAACGCATAAAAACTTGCTATAATGGAAAAGAGAACCTTTTGGCCATTTAGTGTTAAGAACTTTCCTCAAGATATGAATCTCCCTGTTGAAGAATTTGAAGTAGATCATAATATCACTAAAGTAATTTATGAACCTCGTTTTTATGGTAAACCTAAAGAAGATCCTATGCAACATCTTAAGAAGTTTAATGAAAGATGGAAAGTGTTAAACTTAAAACATGCTAATGTTAATGTGATTAAAGTTAAGCTTTTCCCCTACTCTCTTGCTGGGAAAGCTTTAGATTGGATATTGAGATGGCCTCCTGGTAATTTTAACACTTCGTTTAATCTAAAAGCTGCATTTATTGAAAGATTTTGTTCCATTGAAACTATATCTAATCTTAGACAAATAGTTATTGCCTTTAAACAAGAGGAAGAAGAACCCTTAGTAAAAACTTGGGAAAGGTTTAGAGGAATAGCTTTTGGAATGGAACATGGTCTAAGGGATTGGATGCTTATGCATATATTTTATAGGGATTGTCTGAAACCTCTAGAATATTTTTGGATAATGAATGTAAGGGCTCTTTTATGAATACTCATACAGCTTATACTCATATTTTGCTTGATGGCTTACTTTTGGAAGTGAAAATTAAAGAAAGTCTTGAAAAAGCCCAAATACCTGAAGATGCTTTTGATGACCGTCATGAATTATATAATCTATACAGTAGAAAGAAAAAAGTTGAAGAAGTTAAGATGCTTAGTGAAGTCAAGGAACCACTACTTAACTTAGAGAGTTGTAGCTTGCATGAACTTATGTCTATCTTACAAAAATTTGCTAGTGATCCTTCTATTAATATTAACCAAGCTGGTTTTGGTTCTTTTATTGCTAGCCATGTTTTAAATGAGAAAATTAATAGGTATAATAAAGAAGCCATGACACCACCTAAGCTTGGGGATATTTGGGTCCCCAAGGTATTAGTAACAATTGGAAAAGAGACACACCATGCCCTATTAGATCTAGGATCTAGTGTCGTGGTGGTATCACGGCAGATGCCATAGGATGGCTAATGTGTGGGGCCGATGGACGCTGGTGGATCCGGGGAGGGCTAGCGAGCTAAGAAGCTCACACGAAAGATGGCAGATATCAACCAAGAACCAACTTAGGCCAACAAGAACACGCAAGAACAAGCAAGAACACACACCAACCCACAAACTCACCCGATGTACCCAGGTTCGGGGCCCTCGTGGGGAGGTAACACCCCTACTCCTGCCTTGCCTCTCTCTATATGTATATCACAAGATCTACAAAGGTGCTCCTCGAGCTGTTTAGTCTCCCTCTTGGAAATGAACTCAAGAACTAAGACGAACTACAAAGGGAGGAGGAGTAAATGCTCTAGCAATGAATGCAACTATAGTTTTGGCTCTCTGGTTGGTGTCTCTCTCACAGGAGGAGTTACGGCACTATTTATAGAGTCCCAGCCGGGTTGACCAGAAACCCTAACTTCTCCGGGTCCCACCGGACAGTGATGACACGCCAACGGTAATGTCGACATCACCAACCACGACCTAGCCGCCGAGCTATCCGAGCTAAGCCGAGGCAGGCCATCATGCATCTAGTCGTAGTAGCCGCCGGTCTAGATGATGATGCTTCCCCTGTCAGAGACAGGACGTGGCTTCCCCATGCCTTGTCTCCTGTCAGCCCGTTAGCAGTACAGTGGACTAGTCACGTCGCCCTTGTCTTGTGCCTTTTGTCCCGCGTCCGTGTTAGGCGGGATGTGACTTAGCTTCCGTGCCAGATGGGCTAGTGTCCTTGCAGTGTACTTGCCCTTGACCTCTGGTCCGACATAAGGTATGCCGGATGACCTTGCCCAACCCGGCATGGGTATGCCAGATTCTTCTCCGCACCCCGACAAGGATATGTCGGGCCTGCTTACTCGGAACGACTTACGGAGCCCCGGCATGGCTATGCCGGAACCTCTTTCCTGCACACAAGAGACAAAGAGATGGCGCCGACATGGAGATGTCGGTTACGTTATGTCGGTCCAACCCAGGCCAGACTACCTTTATACCCTGCCTCAGCCCCTCCAATGTCGGGAGTATGTCGGCTATCTCCGACATGCACTCAAGTCGGCCTTACTCATAACTTGGTTCAGCCAGGACCTTGCTAACCAGCGCCTGTCATTGATATCACACAAGAGAATGCCTCTAGGCCCAGCTGCTCGAAGATGTCTTAGGCTTGCTCCCAAAGACATCTTCGAGAAGCTGGTTCTTAGGAGAACTCTCTGCTTCTGCCTGAATGAGAGTGAGGGACTGGGGGTCTATTTATAGTGTCACCAGGTGAGACAACCTGGCCTTTGCTTTCTCCAAAGGGCACCTCCTGACCTTTCCCAAGAGCCACCTCCTGAGTACTTCCAAAAGGCGTCATTTTACCTCCCGAAGGGTCACATGACCTTTGGTGTCAGGCAAAGGACATTTATCAGCTTAAACACGAGTATAATCACCGTGCCTTTACCCTACCCGGGGGTAGCCCCCCGACACTAGTCCCCGAAGCTGGCGTAGTCCTGCAGCCTTGGATGAAGGGCTGGATCAGATTTAAACAAACAATTGTCTTGAACAAGAAGCCGACATTACCATGTCGGGTCAACCAACAACTCCGACTTGCTCAATTCGGTCCCTTCAAAAGTCATCCGACATTGCCATGTTGGTTCGACAAAAAGCCTCCGACATGTCCATACCGGCCCACCGTGAAACCATCCGACATTACCATGTCGGTTTGATACCGAGTTCCCAACATAACCTTCTCAACCCAACCACCTTTGATCTTTATTCCGGTACCTCCGACATTAGGAAATCTTTTCTCAGATCTTCTTCTGAGACGTGTCACTCAAATCCTGCACCATTCTGTGGTTTGTGCCACGCGACCTGACAAGCCACTACGAAAACACCGCACGGGCCCCACCGGCCATCACATCTCGCAGACACTCGAGTGCCTTGACCCCGGGGTGCCTCATCGATTCCCGGGTTGGCAACCGCACACGATCCTGCCGCGGACGGTTCGTTCTCCGTGGCCCATGATGTGGCCGATCGTGCGGCCGCACATATCTCAACCGCACGGAACCGGCACACACGATCCCCACGATCAGTTCGAAACGGTCGGGCGGGAAAACCGGTAACCGCACTCGGATCTCTTCTTTAAATAGGAGGGCGGGGAAGCCTTCTTCCCCTTCGCTCTCACTTCATCTTCCTCCTCCCTTCTGCCTAGCGCTTGCCGCCGCCACTGCGCCCCGCACGAGCTCAACGCCGGACGCACGGACGCACGCCGCACCGCCGACCGGCGCATGCTTGCCAGCGTCGAACTCTTCGCCGCACAACACCACCGCGCGGACTCCTTCTCCGGTAAGCGAATCACCACTTGATATGACTAGGATGGGAACGATCTTCGGTAGTTCACCCGTAGTTCATTCGCGCTAGTTCATCCATGCTAGTTTTTTGATCCCTCATCGCACGAGCACTTTTAGATGAACCGTAGATCGGTTCGGCCGATCTTGTGCCAACTGCATGGTCCTCTCCGCGCACTAGCACACTTAGCGTACTTTCATAGATCTATTTTTGTTTCTTTTAAGTTCTTGCGGTAGATCTTCCTCTGTATACCCCGGTAATGTATTTCTGTTTCCAGCCGGGTACCTCAACCTTCCCGGCCGGACCGACATGATGTCCTTCCGACATCGGACTGATCCCGGTTTTCCTGCAGATCTCCGACATGTCTTCCGAACACGGCGAGGAAGATCTCGACCTCGGCTTCTAGGAGAACGAACGTGGCGGCTGGGAGGGATCCGATGTTACCCAGGACGACATCGACTGGCTGATCCGGTCACGCCGCATCCCGGTTGACCTGATATGCCGGGTTCCAGGCGACGAGATCGAGCCGGCACCCCGAGCTGGAGAACGGGTGGTCTTCCTCGCGCACTTCGAGCGCGGGTTTGGGCTTCCCGCCAGCCCCTTCTTCCGCCGATTCCTGACCCGCTACAGCCTTCAACCACACCATCTTCCGGCCAACGCCATCACCATACTATCAGCCTTCGTCGCGCTATCCGAAGGCTACCTCGGGCTCTGGCCCACGGTGAACATGTGGGCCAAGTTCTTCCGTCTCCGGAAGCAAAGTGTTCCGAACCCGGGCAGAACCAAGCTCCCCAAGGCCATGGTGGCGTGTGTCGCCGCCACCATCATACCGCGGAGCACCTCCAGCCTTCCGAAGGTTGCCGGACTGGAGTCCTGCCGGAAATGGCAGCGGTCTTTCTTTTACGTGAAGAGCCCGACTGCTGATAAAGATCTTCTAAACCTTCCCCAAGAACTGGGATTATAACCCCAAGAACGCCGACTCCGAGTTGAACAAGATCGAGAAATACTTCGACTCGCTGGAGGTTGTGCCGACGCCGGATGACCTCCTGCTAACCTTCATCACCCGTCGCGTATGCCCTCTCCAAGATCGAGTTCACAAGATATGCCATATGAGTGGCCGATACGACCCAAACCGGACCAGCACCTTCGAGCTGGGGAAATCTGAGGCCCGCAGACGCGTCAAGGCCATCGCTAAGACAACGATGCCGGACGACTGGGAGTGGACCCTGGAGCCATCGACCGGAATCGGCTGCCGGCACTGGTAAGACATCCCCTGCCCTGAGCGACATCGCTAGCCGGCTTAAATGGTGCTACACCGACATCCCGCTTTACTCCCTTTATTTATTCTGAATTCATCATTCTGCTTTTGCAGGCTTTCGCCCGCCAGACCATAGAAGATGGGCCAGACCCCAAACTCAAATGGGGCAACGACCTTCCGATCCCGGACGTGCCCGAGACCGTAGATCCGGATGACGAGGATCACATGTCGATCCCGGCAGCCAGCGTCTCTGCCCCGGGTAAGCCTCGAGCCCGAGCCTCCATTAAAGACTGGGCTGACGATGATGATGACGATTGTCAAATATTGGACGTTATTGACGCTACCCCCATCGACCGCGCTCCTCTAGTGCCTCCGACATCCACATCCCCGAGTACACAAACCGGAACTCGCAAGCGAGCCGGGACTGGTGCCTCGGACTCCGGATTCTCGGGTGCTACGGTTCCTGCTGCCAAGAAGGCGAAGACAACCCGGCAGGCCATTCCTAAAAGAGGCAAGAAGAAGCCTCCTACCTCCTCCGGGTAATGTACTCTTTTACTCATACTCTGTGATTTCTCTTTCTTACTCTCTACTAACAAAACTCTCGAGTTAACATTCTCCCCTTTCACTGATGTAGTGCGCCGCTTAAGCTGGATCCTCTCGCGCCGACAAGCGTATCCACTGTCTTGACTGAGACTAACACTGGTAGCCCAACTCGGGATGCCCCTTCTCCGCCACGCCCTACTATATCACCACCCTCCAAGGCACCGGGTGGAGGGGACCAGAACGCAGCCGACCGAGATGTCGGATCCGGCGGGGCGACACCACTCTCCGGGAGCGGGCCTACCGAGATTCCGGTAGCCGCCTCACAGCCGCAAGGACAACCACAACCTCCGCCGCAGCAACAACGACCACAACCCCCACAACGTCAGCAACACCGCTATCTCGGCGGCCGCAGCAGCATCGTCAACAACCAGCTGCCGGCGAGGCCTCTCAGTCGACTATGCCGCACCCGCCACCGGCGCCCTCGAGCCAGCGAGCAGGGAAGTCTGCTCCGAGCGACAAGCAACTGACCCAGAAGAAGGGCCAAGCACCTCCACCTCCTCCGGGTAAGATTCTGGTGGTGCCTCCTCCACGCGTCGCGGTTAAGACGGCTGTCTTGCAGACTCTAGAGGAGACCGTCAGCCGAGTTGCTCCTGCTGCCGACTGGGAAACTTCCCATCTGCTTACTGCCAGCGGTGACTCCTCAGGTTCAATGGAGCAATTCAATCTGGATTGGAACGCTGCCGACATCCGTGAGGTCTCCTCCTCGGACCCGAACTTCCGACATCCCGCTGGCCCCGGCAAAGTCGCACAATCCTTGCATTCGCTTCAGTGTGCGGTCCTCCAAATAACCAAGGATGCCGAGGTGAGTCCCTAGACACATACCCCCACTAGTCCCCGAGATTCGGGTCGAGTGATTGAAACTCGACCGAGTAAAGAACACTCGGCGGGAATCTTCAAAAACTTCCGACATCAAGCTCCCGGGATTCATACCGGGTTAACTCGGTATGATTCTCTACCACACTTACTAACATTTTGCTTTGCTGCAGACTTGTACTGCTAAGCGCACCAAGGTGTTCAGCAAGTTGCTCGTTGACCACGGGGCCCTCCGGAAAAAAATATAAGACAGTCCGGGCGGAACAGAAGGAACAAGGTATACTCTCCTTTTTCCGACATAACCCCTTTGCAATTTATTTTTACCGACATAACCAATCTGTCATCCCCCACAGCTGATGTCGCCGCTCGAGCCGCTACCGAGCAAAAGGCCGCGCTTGAGCAGGAGCGGGCCAAGGTAACTCAGCTCCAGCAAGAGCTTGAGAAGGCCAAATGCGAGAAGGCCGAGATGGAGAAGACCATGCTGGAGGCCACCAAACACAGACAAAGGTCCTTGAGGAGGTCGAGGCTCGTGCTGTCCTGGCAGAAAAACATCTGGAGACCTTCAAGGTCAAGTGCGATATCTGGCTAACCGAGTTGAAAAAACTCAACAGTCAAATGGACAGTAAGTTTCTTTTTTATCTCCTTTTTATCCTCTTCTTTCTTTCCGACATTTGCTGTATGTCAGCGTGCACCCTAACTCCGATATAGCCTTCTCCTCAGAGTACTTTGACCATTCCAAAGCTGCTGCCGCTAAAGCCGTCGAGAAGTCTCGGGGGAAGAGAGCGATAGCCGGCCCGATTTCGTCAGATTGGGACGTCGAAGACCATCTGACAGCGCTGAACGCCCGTATAACCCCACTTAAGAGCATTGGCATGGAGCTCCTTGACGCCAGCATTAAAGCTTACCGAAAACTCTGGCCCGGGTCCGCAGCTCCCAAGAAGGTTTCCGACTTAGCTGCTGAGTTGATGAAGACCGAGGCCAGACTCCGAGAATGGAGGTCCTCAGCTGCTCGCGCCGGGGCGGATCAAGCGCTGGCCTTCGTACTGTCCTGGTACGAGGGAATTGACCTCAACCAGGTGAGGACGCAACGCGAGGAGTCTCCATGGACCACTGATCCGGCCAAGATTCAGCTCCGCCAAGACATTGCCTATTATATGGCCAGCTATTCGCAGGCCCACCAGTATATCGAGGGCGATGTCTACTCGGATGACGAGGAATATGAGGCCAGCGAGGATGGAGATGAAGAAGAAGCCGATGCTGAGGAGCAAGTCGACATGGATGCCGACGCGAAAGTCCCCGAGTCCACCGAGGAGATCCCGGGGTCCGAGACCGCGGCTACAACCACCGAGAAGACTGCTGCCGACGTCACCAAGTCGGTTGCTACCGATACCTCCGAGTCGGTCGCAACCAACACTCCTCCCGAGAAGACCGCCAACATGTCCACGGCTGTCGCAGCCGACACCATCGAGCCGATTCCGGGAGCGGCCGTCACAGCCGAGCAAACCGCGCCCACGACTCCTTTGGAGACACCCTCTTCTGCTGCTACTGCTTCGACGTCTGCCTCAACCGCCGAGGCAACTCCTGCTAGCGCGAACCCCTTTGGCCCAGCTGTTTAAACTTTTATGAAGTAAACTCATTAAATCCCCGGAATGCAGGGTGCAGATGTAAATATACATTTTAAGTATTTCCTTAGCAAGACTACTTTACTTTGCTATCTTACTGAATATGACTTGGTGTCGAACTTCTTTGCACCAAGTCCCTAAGTTTACTTCGTGTTTACCATACTTAGCGATTTCTGCTCTTGTCTACCATTTCGGCGTTCGACAGTCGAGTCACAAAACCGCCACTTATAGCATACAGTACTCGTAAACTTTTGAGGTAAGGTTTAGAGTTATCCGACACAAAACAAAATAATTGAAAAAACCGGGTTAGTAAACAACATATGCCGAATAGTTTTTTAGACCGAGTCCCCAAGTTTGTTTTCATGTTTACTATATTCCCCAACCTCTGCTCTTGACTACCATTTAGGCGTTCGTCAGTCGAGTCACAAGATCATCTCAGATAGCATACATTACTTGAACTTTGAAACAAGGTTGAAAGCTTATTCGGCATATGGAGAACATAAATAACTGAAGGGGATCGCATGCAGAAAACAAAAAATTTCCTAACATCGATAACCTTAAACTAGCCAGAATCTATACTATGCAGATATAGTAATACGCAGGTGGTTCGGTGCACATACCCTTGTAGACCGAAAAGCGGGGATTACGCTCCCGCACAAGCGTTGTCGATGAAGCCGACGAAGACTTCGATGCCGTGTAGAGGAAGCAGACCTCTAGCACCACTAGCGTGGTGCCTCGCAGGGCGTCACACACGTACGGTGAAGCCGACGAACTCCGGGCTCCGATCCAAAGACGAAGCAGCGGAATACTGGGACCGGAAGACCAGCAGCGCGGCGGCGTGCGTATGGTGGAGAAAACTTATCCTTGGCGCAACTCCAAACTTGGGAGTCACGTGATCCAAGGAGAGAGAGAGAGAGAATATTTGGTGTGTCTTCAAAGGCCAGGGGTACCTGAAAGGACAATGATGTCGCCTAGAGGGGGGGGGGGTGAATAGGCGGTTTAAAACTTTTCCGGTTTAGGCTTGATAATTGCGGAATAAAACTAGGTGTTTAAATTAACAAGCCGACAACCTAAATAAACTAGGCTCACCTATGTGCACCAACAACTTATGCTAAGCAAGATAAACAACAAGGTGATAGGAATAGAATACTTCAAGCACGAAGGCTATCACAATGTAAAGTGCATAAGTAAAAGCTCGGGTATAGAAATAACCGAGGCACGCGGAGACGAGGATGTATTCCCGAGTTCCTCCTTGTTAAGGGAGTACGTCTCGTTGGAGAGGTGTGAACCGACACAACGGTTCAACAACCACAAAGGTTTCACCTTCTTCTCCGATGAACCGCACCACAAAGGCTTGGTTCACCTTCCACTATCGGAATTCCTTCGAGGCGGAATCCGGAGCCTTTCAACAACAATCCGGGGCACAACCCACAATGGGATTGGGGGCTCCCGAACGGCCTCCAACAACAATCCGGGGCACAACCCACAATGGGATTGGGGGCTCCCGAACGGCTTCAAGTGACCACACAAGGGTCCAACCACCACAAAGGCGTCTAGGGTCCAAGGACCCAAGAGTAACAAGTTCACAAGCTTTCAACTTCCACGAATCCTCGTGGAGAGCACACCGATGCACCAAATGCAAAAGGCAAGAGCACAAGTGCTCAAATCCTTCACTCTCGAATTCCAACAAAGCAACAAATGCTTATGGGGAATAAGAGAGGAAGAACAAAGAGGAGATGCACCAAGAACTCCAAGATCAAGATCTACTAGGTTCCCCTCACTTAGAGGAGAGATGGATTGGTGGAAATGTAGATCTAGATCTCCTCTCTCAAATCCCTCAAAGATATGCAAGAATCATGGGAGGAAATGAGAGAGGGGCAAGCTTTCCAAGGTCAACAATGGAGGTGAGAGAGGGGAAAAATTCGTGCTTTGAAGAGCTGAGTGGCTGGAGGTAGGTGGAGGGGTATTTATACCCCTCCCAGAAAAAGAGCCGTTGCAGCCACTTAGACCGGAGACTCCGGTCTGGAAGGCCGGAGACTCCGGCCTGGCCGGAGACTCCGGTCCCTGAGACCGGAGACTCCGGCCTCGAAAGATCAGGAAAAAAGTCGACGCAGGAAACAAACACCGGAGACTCCGGACCGCGTAGGCCGGAGACTCCGGCCCCCCCAGAGACTCCGGGGTCACTCCGGACCTACTCCGGACCCCCATACAGAGAGTGCCGACCGGAGGAACAAAAAATGGATCGCGAGGACCGGAGACTCCGGTCTAGGACCGGAGACTCCGGCCTGGCCGGAGACTCTGGTCCCTGAGACCGGAGACTCCGGCCTAGCAAAAACTGCAGCAAAACCGATAACGAAAACGTCAATATCTTTTCCATCCGGACTCCGTTTTCGATGATTTTTGGCTCGTTGGAATCGTTACAACGAGCTCTACTTGAATGTGCATAGAAACATCACAGTCCATCATGTGAGGATAAAACCAAATTGGGAAAGATTGAACTTTCCTAAACAATGCAAACCGGTAAAACCTCCTTCATCAAAAACGCAACAAGATATTCATACGAAATCTGTTTTTGATGAACTAGAGCTTAGTATGGAGATAAACTAAGCTCTAAATCCTCACATGGATAAAAGGCAATAAGTTTTCCCAAGTAAAACCATTTTCGAAGGACTTGGTCTTGTCATGAAGATCACGACAAGGACCGAAACCCAACACGGAGAAAAACCAAATAAGAACCAAGAAAGATGATATGCCAAGCATGCAAAGGTTTGAGCTCTCCACAAAGATGCGATCAAGTTACTCACTCGAGAGCCCCTCTTGATAGTACGCCATCTATCCTAAAAACCCGGTCTCCCACTAACACCATGAGACCGGTAAAATAGAAAACCTATCAAGATCATACCTTTGCCTTGCGCATTCCACTTGAGCTCGATGATGACGATCTTGACTCTCTCAAGTTGAAACACCTTTCTTGATTGTGCTTGCTAGCACATGCTTGATGAGGACTTCTCCAAATGCTCCCCCATACACCATTATGGGAGGGCCTCGCTAAGCTTCGTCTTCATGTCTCCTTTGCAAGCTTCAATCAAAAGATATCTTCCGAGATACATCATATTGAACTTGCACTTCATCTTCTTCTCTTGATATGTATGATGGCTTGGGGGTAAACATGATTGTTCACTCAATCTTCTATTCCAAGCCATACTTGCGATGAGCTCAACTCTATACATGACCATTCTTCATATTAACCCTTGAATAGAGCATTGGTCATTATGTCATCTTGAAGAGTCCAACACATGAACTCATATATTTTCCCATGGACAAGATCTATAAGAATATCTCAATGTAAACATTAGTCCATAAGGATTGTCATTAATTACCAAAACCACGCATGGGGGCAACCATGCACTTTCAATCTCCCCCATTTTGGTAATTGATGACAATCCCTTTTACGAGGGTTTATATAATGAATTTAAGCAGCCATGCAACACAAAGAGTAAGGATGCAAGATAACCGCAAGAGAACAAACCCATATTCCCTTAAACCCTCTAAACTTCTCCCCCATTGGCATCGATTGCCGAAATGGGAGGAAAATTTAGAAGGCCAATATAGTAAGAGCTCCCCCATAATGTGTGCATTTCTCATAATATGAGTGAAATCAAATGCACATATCCAATAACGAATAGTTGGAAAGGATATCAAACTATATTGAGGATCCAAAGATTGCAAAAGAATATCAAAGAGAAAGATACTTCAACAAAAGAAGCAAGCAATCAAAAAGATCCAAAAAAAATGTTCTAAATATCAAGAGGGAACTCCCCAAGGTACGTGCACAAATAGGATTTGTATTTCAATATAGTGTGCACAACATGGAATCCTCACTCCCTCCTAGATAAAATCGAACACAAGCACATGCAAGAGAATATAAATGAGAAAAGAAGTAAAACAACTTGCAACAAATAAAATGTTTTGCAACATGAGCAAGGAGCGGCAAATAAAAGGATGGGTGTGAGATATAAAGACATTTTAGGAGACTAATACAAAGATGAGCAAACACATCAACATAGTCTTTCAAAAAGAGTTGCACATGGTGCATATCATGTCTTCCCCATTCCCACACACCAAAAGAGGTATAGCAAATAGCTCCACAAGCTTAGTAAAATGCACCAAGCATAACACATGGAAAATAAAGCTTGAGCCTTTTAGAAACCACCAAGGAGTCAAAAGCAATAAGAGGTGGTAACTAAAGATTTGGAATATCAATTAAAGATGTACTATTCTCACATGTATAAGTTTCTAAGTAGACACTAATCACTAAGATATGGGTCTACAAATAAACATGTACACACAAGATAGATACACGGTAAAGATTATGATATCCAGGAGGAAGTCATAGATACACCAATAAGATCTTTGCTTAAAAGCATAGCACAAAGCCCAATTTTATCTTAAAGGAATATAAATGAACTTCCAACACATACTCATCATAGCATCAAAAATTATCCACAAGGGATAAAGGTTAACAAATGGATGCTCCGAGTAAGATAACAAGTATCACAAAACGCAAATGATTTTGAAAATTCATCAATGTTGCACCTGAGAGACTTTAAGTAGAAAGTGCTAGATTGACATAATTGGGATCGACAAATCATATTAATGAATATATAGTCCCCTTATATGTAATCATCCCGGCTTACTCACATTTGCAATAAAGACGTTTTGTAAGAACCAAAAATAATTGCAACCAAAGAGATTCATGCCATGAAATCAACCTACACAAGGTTGAAAGCTAGAAAAGTATGCATGAGGTAGATACTTGTTACCGAGATAGCATTGGTGATGTAGAAGATAAGAGCTCATGATCATCCAAGCTTGGCTCCAATAAGCACATGGTGACAACACCTTCCTTTTAGATGAGACAAGCTTCCAATGCATCTCCAATATACCTAAAACAAATTCAAGTACAAAAAGGTACCCAAACTCATTGGGTCCAAAGTAGTTAGAGCAACTACAATACATAGGACAAACTCCACATAAATATGTGCATATTGATATGAAATTGAATTTCATGCACATCTTAGCCATTTAGGATTTGATGGAGTTTATTCTATATATTGGATCAACGAAAGTACGCATGCCATAAGATATACATATAGTAAGTATGCATGCACAAGACTTTCAAGAACCAAATGAGATATAATTTTGAAAAAACACCAATTAAACCATGAAATCACACACAAGTGTAACAAGAAAAGGAATTGTCCAAATTATATCAAAGACCCAAATCAACACATGATTGAAGAAACCACTTTGAAAAGATAACAAATGAAAGCAAGAAACCAATTGAAGAAAATACCATCAAATAATAAACCAAACCCTCTACACTTTTCATGATGGCACAAAGTGCCAAGACGAAAAATGTTTGTCTTCCAAAGAGACACGTCATCGGGATCAAATACCAAATGAAGACAACTAATGTTCGAAAGCATATAGGATTGCTCCCCCAAGATGTGTGCATTATTTATGATCTTGCATTTGAATACAAAATGCACACAAATGAGATCATCACTCTCCATATATATAAACACTAGTCATATTCAAGAAAGGCAAGAAATTGCAATACCAATCTAAATAATGATGTTCCACTCAAAGTAGGATAGCTTCCCAAAGAATAGTGCATTATCAAAAAGTATGACTTTTGAATGTCAACGCACAAGAATTGGATCATTGCTTTTCCCAACTCAAGGAAGCACAAAACAAATTTCAAGTAGAGCAATAAAGGATCCAAAAGATACAAGGAAGACAAATAAGAGTTAGATCAAAAACAAATCCTTGGCAATCAAATAAGTCAATACAAAGCAAGAACCAAAGTGAATATGATCAACATATTTACCCCCAAATATGATTATCACTTGTCAAGACAAGTAATGTATGGAGATATTTCTCGGTGGTGGATTGCATGAATATATTCAAGATCATATTCACAAAACATAAGCATGAGGCAAAGAATAGGAATTAAAAGCCATGCTTAGATAGATATTCTTGATAGATTCACAAATCATGTGATAATGCAAAGCAACTCCAAGGAGTAGCTTGAATCAATTGGCTTCCCAAAAAGATATATGAGAACATATTTAGGGAAAGCCATATCAAGAACATCCTCCACAAACAAGATCCAAAAGAGTGAGAGACAAAGAGCATTTAAGTAAATGGGAACTTGTTTGAGCAACATGCCACATAGGAACAAGATAATTAGCAATATCAATTCTAGGTGGCAAAACCTCACATTTTCACATTTTCTAGGCTTGTAATATGCACATAGCTTATTACTCCCCCATAATGTGATAATCCATTTATTTTAACACAAGAGGCAAACAAAAACAACTAGAGAAATTAATGGACATTATATAATTTGAATTTCTCATGAGCATGACATACCACAAAGAGAATAGATAATATTGATATATCAACACTAAGTGGTATTCCTCATGTACACACATTTTTAGGATTGTAAAGTGCACGAAGCATATCACTCTCCAAAAGTGGATAGTCCATTTATCTCTCAAAGAGAGCCAACAAGATAAGATAGCAAATAAAAGCAATAGGGCTCAAAACAAGTAGATGGTGTGCAAACCAAAATACACATACTTGATTTCTCAAGATAAGTAAGTAGAGAGCACAACACATACAAACACTAGCAAGGTACAAAACCTAACACATGCAAGGGTGCAAGCAACTTTCAATGTATATATGATTTAAATAAAAGTTACCGCAAGGAGGAACATTGGATATGAGATAGAACAATATAATCCATATGACTTGACTTGAGAGAATATAATTGATGAAGATCCCTTAATTCTTCATAGTGTAGCCAAGTCTCCAATGTCCTCCAACAACACCTATTGATCAAGTTTTAGCTTGTTGGTCCCCAACCACGTTGGGTCCTAAGAGGTTAGTCACAATAGGTTTGGCAACCCAAATGGTTCTTTTCTTGACACCACTTTGAGTACCAACATATTTGGCAAACACATTGCCAACCTTATCCTTCCGAAGAGAATAAACATCATCAACTATAATGGGGTTGGATAAGGTACCATTTGTGCATGAAGAAGCAAGGTGACCCTTCTCACGGCATAGGTAGCAACATCGACTTCCTCCTCTCTTTTTAGTTGGAGTCTTGACTTGAGGAGGGGTAGCTTGATTCTTCTTGGGAAGAGACCGTTCTTCAACTTGAGGAGCTTGAGTTTGAACTTGAGGCTTCTTCCCTTGTTGCTTCTCACTAAGAGCCTTCTTCTTCAAAGGGCAAGATCTAACATGGTGCCCTTCAACTTTGCACTTGAAGCAAACAATCTTGGCCGAGTCTTTGACTTGTTCTTGGCCCTTTTTCTTCTTAATGATCTTGGACTTGTTCTTGTTGTTTGAGTTGAATCCAAGTCCACTCTTATCATTGGGGCGTCTTTGAACACTCAACATATTGTCAAGTGTGGACTTCCCAACATGACGCTTTTCCAAGTCTTTCTTCAAAGAAGTGACTTGGGCCTTGAGCTCATTTAATTCCTCTACATGGTTAGTATCAACAAAAACACTAGAGGAAGTAGACGCTTCATTGTTAGAGCAACAAGGTATGGAAAGTAATTCATCACAAGATGTAGAAGCATTGTGAGTGGATGAATCACTCGGACTAGCACATGGCAATAAGGCATTTCTAGAAGAAGTTGTGCCAATATCCACATGAGGCTCACAAGATGTTACCTTTGTAGAGATAGTCTCATGAGCTAACTTTAGCCTAGCATGGGATGCTAGAAGATCATCATTAGAGGTAGAAAGCTTTTCATGACTTTCTTTCAATTTCCCATACTTACTAGATAGCAACTCAAGTTGAGCCCTTAGCTCAACATTCTCCTTCAAAATAGATGCTTCACAAGAGGTGGAGTTAGTAGCACAAGCACCATTATCATTAGAAATGGAAGAACACAATTTTGCAAGCTTATCATTATTAGATAGTTGAGTTTGGAGTTGATCATGAGACTTGATGAGGAGAGAGTGTTCACTTTCTAAAGCCTTGTGAGCTTTGTCAAGTTTCTCTATGTCCTCACTTAGTCTAGCATTGCCAACACCAAATTCAACTTTTTCCTTTTTAAACACTTTATATTTAGCAATAGCATGATCTCTTTCCTTAATGATTTTAGCAATAATAAGATCATTAGACTCATCAAGGGATTCAAGTTTCTCTTCAAGAGAAGACCTAAGCTCTTCTTCTTCTTCAAGAGAAGCGTTCAAAGAAGCTATGGTGATAGAGTCATCTCTCTCAATTTGACATTTCTCATCAAATTGACTTTCCAAATCCTCAATAAAGTCCCTACTTTTAATAATATAAGCAATGATTTCACATAGAGGAGGGATAGCTTTACTACCTTTGGGGAGAGCACCAAGTACCATCTCACCCATCTTGGTTAAGGATTCAAAGTCAAAACCTTCTTCATGAGAATCCTCATCCACATCATCACAATTTGGATTCGAGGTGGGAGACACCTCGGAATCCTTAGCCATAAGGCAAACATGATTAATGGTTGGGGGAGATGAAGAAATACTTGAAGCACCATTGAGGTCCATGTCTTGTTCCAACAAATGTTGGGATTCCTCTACATTGTTAGTCATGCAAATACTAGAGGATATGGAAGCATTATTTTCATGACAACAAGACATAGAGAGCATATCATCATTATATTTAGTTAAGCAACTATTACTTGATATGCAAGGACCATCAACTCTAGCATGTATGACATTTGGAGTGCTAGAAGAGTTTAAGTCCAAAGATAGAACATTACAATGTGATAGAGAAGAAGTATAATCAATAGTAAGTTCACCATCACCAATGCAATTTCTATCACCACTCACCATATCATTACCTTGTGACGAATCACATGTTGGTGAAGTGGAAGAAGTTGTGAACTCATCACGGCCGGAGGTGGAGGGAGAACAATCATCCTCAATAATTTTGGACACTTCATATATATCTTGAAGCTTGGTCCAAAGCTCATGTGCATTTCGAAAAGGCATGATTGAAGCAAGAACTACATCGGTCAAAGCACATATAAGACCATTAGTAACTTGAGTCTCGAGATGAGAGTTTATCTCATCCTTTAAAGATAATTCTTGGGAATCCTTTGGAGGAGATAAACTCACATCTACAATCCTCTTCATATAATTTGGACCCATGGCCCTAAAAAGATTAAGCATGCGAATTTTCCAAACATCATAATTTGTGCCATCGAATATGAAAGTGGGATCGTGCACTAATTCTCTAAACGACATCTTTTACTCTCTAGGCGGTAAAGCCCAAAAAGAGAACCTGGCTCTGATACCAATTGAAAGGACAATGATGTCGCCTAGAGGGGGGGGGGGGGGTGAATAGGCGGTTTAAAACTTTTCCGGTTTAGGCTTGATAATTGCGGAATAAAACTAGGTGTTTAAATTAACAAGCCGACAACCTAAATAAACTAGGCTCACCTATGTGCACCAACAACTTATGCTAAGCAAGATAAACAACAAGGTGATAGGAATAGAATACTTCAAGCACGAAGGCTATCACAATGTAAAGTGCATAAGTAAAAGCTCGGGTATAGAAATAACCGAGGCACGCGGAGACGAGGATGTATTCCCGAGTTCCTCCTTGTTAAGGGAGTACGTCTCGTTGGAGAGGTGTGAACCGACACAACGGTTCAACAACCACAAAGGTTTCACCTTCTTCTCCGATGAACCGCACCACAAAGGCTTGGTTCACCTTCCACTATCGGAATTCCTTCGAGGCGGAATCCGGAGCCTTTCAACAACAATCCGGGGCACAACCCACAATGGGATTGGGGGCTCCCGAACGGCCTCCAACAACAATCCGGGGCACAACCCACAATGGGATTGGGGGCTCCCGAACGGCTTCAAGTGACCACACAAGGGTCCAACCACCACAAAGGCGTCTAGGGTCCAAGGACCCAAGAGTAACAAGTTCACAAGCTTTCAACTTCCACGAATCCTCGTGGAGAGCACACCGATGCACCAAATGCAAAAGGCAAGAGCACAAGTGCTCAAATCCTTCACTCTCGAATTCCAACAAAGCAACAAATGCTTATGGGGAATAAGAGAGGAAGAACAAAGAGGAGATGCACCAAGAACTCCAAGATCAAGATCTACTAGGTTCCCCTCACTTAGAGGAGAGATGGATTGGTGGAAATGTAGATCTAGATCTCCTCTCTCAAATCCCTCAAAGATATGCAAGAATCATGGGAGGAAATGAGAGAGGGGCAAGCTTTCCAAGGTCAACAATGGAGGTGAGAGAGGGGAAAAATTCGTGCTTTGAAGAGCTGAGTGGCTGGAGGTAGGTGGAGGGGTATTTATACCCCTCCCAGAAAAAGAGCCGTTGCAGCCACTTAGACCGGAGACTCCGGTCTGGAAGGCCGGAGACTCCGGCCTGGCCGGAGACTCCGGTCCCTGAGACCGGAGACTCCGGCCTCGAAAGATCAGGAAAAAAGTCGACGCAGGAAACAAACACCGGAGACTCCGGACCGCGTAGGCCGGAGACTCCGGCCCCCCCAGAGACTCCGGGGTCACTCCGGACCTACTCCGGACCCCCATACAGAGAGTGCCGACCGGAGGAACAAAAAATGGATCGCGAGGACCGGAGACTCCGGTCTAGGACCGGAGACTCCGGCCTGGCCGGAGACTCTGGTCCCTGAGACCGGAGACTCCGGCCTAGCAAAAACTGCAGCAAAACCGATAACGAAAACGTCAATATCTTTTCCATCCGGACTCCGTTTTCGATGATTTTTGGCTCGTTGGAATCGTTACAACGAGCTCTACTTGAATGTGCATAGAAACATCACAGTCCATCATGTGAGGATAAAACCAAATTGGGAAAGATTGAACTTTCCTAAACAATGCAAACCGGTAAAACCTCCTTCATCAAAAACGCAACAAGATATTCATACGAAATCTGTTTTTGATGAACTAGAGCTTAGTATGGAGATAAACTAAGCTCTAAATCCTCACATGGATAAAAGGCAATAAGTTTTCCCAAGTAAAACCATTTTCGAAGGACTTGGTCTTGTCATGAAGATCACGACAAGGACCGAAACCCAACACGGAGAAAAACCAAATAAGAACCAAGAAAGATGATATGCCAAGCATGCAAAGGTTTGAGCTCTCCACAAAGATGCGATCAAGTTACTCACTCGAGAGCCCCTCTTGATAGTACGCCATCTATCCTAAAAACCCGGTCTCCCACTAACACCATGAGACCGGTAAAATAGAAAACCTATCAAGATCATACCTTTGCCTTGCGCATTCCACTTGAGCTCGATGATGACGATCTTGACTCTCTCAAGTTGAAACACCTTTCTTGATTGTGCTTGCTAGCACATGCTTGATGAGGACTTCTCCAAATGCTCCCCCATACACCATTATGGGAGGGCCTCGCTAAGCTTCGTCTTCATGTCTCCTTTGCAAGCTTCAATCAAAAGATATCTTCCGAGATACATCATATTGAACTTGCACTTCATCTTCTTCTCTTGATATGTATGATGGCTTGGGGGTAAACATGATTGTTCACTCAATCTTCTATTCCAAGCCATACTTGCGATGAGCTCAACTCTATACATGACCATTCTTCATATTAACCCTTGAATAGAGCATTGGTCATTATGTCATCTTGAAGAGTCCAACACATGAACTCATATATTTTCCCATGGACAAGATCTATAAGAATATCTCAATGTAAACATTAGTCCATAAGGATTGTCATTAATTACCAAAACCACGCATGGGGGCAACCATGCACTTTCAGTACCCCTCTATATAAAGGGGTCCAGGGGGCTGCCCACCTTGCCAGGCTGGCGGTGTGGGACTATTCCCACACCCCAGCCGGCCAGCCTTGGTGCGCCGGCCTAGGTGGGCCCCATGTGGCCCACCTAGGGCCGGCCGAACCAGCCCCTCCCTCATGGGGGGACTTCCCCCCCTCATGGGCCTCTTTGCCCAAAGAGGCCCATTAAGGGATTTTTGCCTTTAAAAATTCAGAAAAAATTAAAATAAAATATATTTAACTATTAATTACACTAATTAATATTAAATACATATTACATAATTTATTCTGGCTCCGAAAACTATTTCGTCGCTGCCCGATCTCCATCGGAACTTTCCCGGGACGTTCCCGGTGCTCTCTTTTCCTATTTTTCTCTTCCGGTAAAATGTCGACTCCCCTTAAGCGTGTTACCCTAGCGGTTCGATTATCTCACCAGACATGATCGAGACTCCTCTCCGATCAATGACTAATTCGTGGACCTTGGATACCCAGAATTAATCCCTGCGAGATAACGAATACTTTTCCCATCGAACCTGGACGTCCGAGTCTTAAACCTTTTGCCATGCGATACTTAGCGTGTCCGAGACTCGTTCATAGATATCTCCATACCTAGCTTGATCTCGTTACCGACACCGCTAACTTCTACTCGTCCATGATCTTATGTCCTGGTGACCTAGTCACACGCTTGCAAGCTCTTTTGACATAATCTCACCGAGTGGGCCCTAGAGTATCTATCCTGCTATGGGACTGGCAAATCCCGCTCTTGACCCCCCGTCTCAACATACTCCTTTCCGACACCCGAGAGGGACACCTTTATTGTCACACTATGTAAGATATGACGTTTGATGCAATCAAAGTGTCTTCCAGGAATAGCAATAAGAGTAGGTCTCACGGTCGGAGGCGTAATGACTACGTCCTACAAATATTGGGTATGTCCATCACACCGTTCTACCAACGACATGACTTCATTGTCAAATAGACGCCATGTCACATGATCGGGAAACCTCGATCATCGATTGCACAATGAACCAGTCAAAAAGAGGCTACTGGGGACCTGGTTGTTTTACGTATCACACCTGTATTAATGTTTCCGCTTAATACAGTTATAGCATGACACAAAAACGCATTATGAAGAAATGAGATATGATAAATAAAACTCTTTATTAAGTGCCTCTAGGGCATATCTCCTTCAGTCTCCCACTTGCACTAGAGTACAACTTAATCTAGTTTACAACTTGGTAAAAGCCGGACACCCATAGCATCTTGGTGTTTCACGTGCTTGTCAAGCAGGAGAGGCTTTGTCAACGGATCTGCCACATTCAGATCCGTATGTATTTTGCAAATCTTCACTTCACCTCCTTGTACGTACTGTCGTATCACATGGAAGCGTCGGAGTATGTGTTTGGCAGTTGAGTGAGACCTCGGTTCCTTCGCGTTAGCAATGGCGCCCGTATTGTCGCAGTAGAGGGTCACGGGGTCTTGCGCGCTAGGGAACACTCCAAGTTCGATGATGAACTTCCTCAGCCACACAGCTTCATTCGCGGCTTAAGAAGCGGCAATGTACTCCGATTCCATTGTAGATTGGGCCACGATGGGTTGCTTCCCACTCCTCCAGCATACAGCGCCTCCATTCACCTTGAACACATATCCTGTCTGTGACTTAGAGTCATCCGGGTCTGAGCAGAAACTTGCATCAACGTAACCTGTTACGCCAAGTTCTTCCTCACAGTCCCCATACACAAGGAACATTTCCTTTGTATGCTTGAGATTCTTAAGAATGCTTTTAACAGCAATCCAAGGATCCTTTCCAGGATTACTTTGGAACCGGCTCGTCAAACTAAGAGCCAATGCTACATCAGGTCGAGTACTTAACATGGCATACATGATCGATCCTATGGCTGAAGCATAGGGATGTTTAGTCATCTCGACTCTATCATGTTCCGTCACCGGACACTGTGCCTTGCTCAATACCTTATTCTTGACAACCGGCAGAAAACCCTTCTTTGCCGTCTCCATACCGAACCGTTTCAGTATCTTGTCAATATAAGTACTCTGACTTAACACTAATAGACGTCTTGATCTATCACGATAGATCTTAATGCCTAAACCGTATGCAGCTTCTCCTAAGTCCTTCATCGAAAATTTACTGTTTAAATATTTCTTGACGCTATTCAGAAGTTCCACATTGTCCCCTATTAGTAGTATATCATCAACATATAGTACTAGGAACACAACTGAGCTCCCACTCATTTTCTTGTAAATGCAGGTCTCTTCGCTATTTTGGACAAACCCAAAATCTTTGATCACCTCATCAAAGCGAAGATTCCAGCTCCGAGATGCTTGCTTCAGTCCATAAATGGAACGCTGAAGCTTGCATACCTTGCCAGCATTTTCTGGATCGACAAAACCTTCCGGTTGTACCATATACAACTCTTCCTCAATGTTACCATTTAGGAACGCTGTTTTGACATCCATTTGCCATATCTCATAGTCATAATATGCGGCAACTGCTAGCAAAATCCGAATAGACTTTAGCATCGCTACCGGTGAAAACGTTTCATCGTAGTCAATCCCATGAACTTGTCGGAAACCTTTTGCGACAAGTCGAGCTTTATAGACGGTCACATTACCATCAGCATCAGTCTTCTTCTTAAAGATCCATTTATTCTCGACGGCCTTGCGCCCTTCGGGAATCTCCATCAAAGTCCACACTTTGTTATCATACATGGATCCTATTTCGGATTTCGTGGCTTCAAGCCATTTCTTGGACTCAGGACTAGCCATAGCCTCTTTGTAGTTCGTAGGTTCGTCTTGTTCAATCAACATGACGGTGCAAACCATGTTGCCATACCATTCAGGGGCGATCCGAGATCTCCCTGACCTACGAGGTAGAATAGCACCCTCGACATCTTCTCCCACTCCATCTGTGGAGGACGTTTCCGGAAGAGCTTCCGTTGCGCCACTCGGAATTTCGAGTTCAGGATCAACGATCTCGTCGAGGTCTATTTTCCTCCCACTTACTCCTTTGGCGAGAAACTATTTCTCCAGAAAGGTACCGTTCTTCGCGACAAACGTTTTGCCCTCAGCTTGGTTGTAGAAGGTGTATCCTATGGTTTCCCGCGGATACCCTACAAAGACGACTTTCTCCGACTTCGGTTCGAGTTTGTCGGGCTGTAGTTTCTTAACATACACCTCACAACCCCAGACCTTCAGGAACGACAGCTTAGGTTTCTGGCCATGCCATACCTCATACGGTGTCGTTGCTACGGATTTGGACGGAGCCCTATTTAAAATGAATGCGGCTGTTTCTAACGCATACCCCCAGAAAGACACGGGCAAGTCGGTAAGAGACATCATAGATCGGACGCTATCTAATAGGGTACGATTACGTCGCTCGGACACACCGTTGCGCTGCGGCGTTCCAGCTGGCGTAAGCTTCGGCACGATGCCACAGGCCTTCAGATGTGTGCCAAACTCAAAACTCAAATATTCGCCACCACGATCGGATCGAAGGTGCTTGATTTTCTTGTTGAGTTGATTTTCAACTTCACTTTGAAATTCTTTGAACTTTTCAAATGTTTCAGACTTGTGTTTCATCAAATAGATATACCCATATCTACTCAAGTCATCGGTGAAGGTGACAAAGTAACGATAACCATTGCGTGTCGACACACTCATTGGTCCACACACATCTGTATGTATGACTCCCAATAAGTCCGACGCCCGTTCCATGAAACCATTGAACGGTGTCTTGGTCATTTTGCCCATGAGGCATGGTTCGCATGTGTCGAGGGATCCAAAATCCAACGAGTCCAGAAGTCCATCGGCATGGAGTTTCTTCATGCGCTTTATACCAATATGACCGAGATGGCAATGCCATATATACATGGCGGTATCGCTACTAAGTTTAATCCTCTTGGCATCTATGCTATGGATGTGAGTACTACGATCGAGATTCAACAAGAATAAACCATTACTCTCGGGAGCATTAACATAAAAGATATCATTCATATAAATAGCACAACCACTTGATACTGATTTGAATGAATATCCGTCTTGCAACAAGCAAGACCCACTGATAATGTTTACACTCAAGGTTGGTACAAAATAACACTTATTCAGAACCAAAACTAATCCCGATGGTAGATGCAGAGGGAGTGTGCCGACAGCCACCACGTCAACTCTTGATCCGTTGCCGACGCGCATCGTCACCTCGTCCTTTGCCAGGCGCCTCTTATTCCGCAACTCCTCCTGAGAGTTACATATATGAGCAACAGAGCCAGTATCAAATACCCAGGTGTTGCTACGGGCGCAGGTAAGGTACACATCAATAACATGTATATCAAATATACCTTTCTCTTTCTCGACAATCTTGCCGGCCTTTTTATCCTCCAGATACTTGGGCAGTTGCGTTTCCAGAGATCTGATGGTCACCACCATCTTGTCCATCTTGATTTCCAATTCGGCCATGTTGAGCATCATAAGAATTTCCGACAGGGATTTTGATGTCCCAATCATGTCGTAGTTCATGATGGCGTCCTTATAGCTAGGGGGCAGCGACAACAGCACCCTATCTATAACCAGCTCTTCTGGGGTCACATATCCCAGATCTTTCAGGAGCTGAACGCTGCCATACATATTGGCCAAGTGCTCACTTATATTGCCGTGCTCTTCCATCTGGGCTGAGAAGAAAAGCTTGGTAGCTTCAAACCTCTCATCCTTGACTTGCCGTGCAAAAATAACCATGAGTTCAGTGATTATCTCATAAGCACTCTTGTTCTCAAAATGGTTCTGCAGGTCAGCCTCCATGGCAAAGAGCATGCCACTCCGGACAAAAGAGGAAATCTCCGCCTTCAACTCGTGGACACTCCTAACGAATTCTGAGGCGGTGTTTGCTGGCTGATCACCTAAGGGGGCTTCAAGGATGTAAGCCACCTCGTGGGTTTTCAGAATGGACTTCAGATCGCGGAACCAGGGTACGAAGTTGGACCCATTGGTCTTAAGCTTCTCTTTCTCAAGGAACAGGGCTAGGTTAAAGGTGGGGTGAGACATCTACAATGGAATTTGCAAAACATAAGACTTTGTTCATAATATTTTGAGTTCAAGTATTTTCGAAAATAACTCTAAGAACTCCCACTCAAAACGAGTATCCCCCTCATCGTTTTAGTGATTACACGACCCTAATCCATTGTGCAACCCCTCATCATCAGAGCCGGCAACACAACTTCAAAGGTAGACATCGGAATGTCAATCACAACAACTCTGTGACTCATGCTCGACCTTTCGGTCACCTTGTTCCGAGGCCATGTATGTACATGCTAGGCTCGCCATAATAACCTTCAACGAAAGTGCTTGTGCAACGTGGCTTACACCCACTGTATGCGAACGACGATATGTCTGACACCCGATCATCACGGCCTGCCTCATAACGTAGAACTTTCTTGGTGGTGCACGTTGAAGGGAGAACACAAATGGTATTTCGGGGGGATCATCTTATATAACTACCGCCGTGTAACTAATATATACTATATATATATACACACAATATAAGATGCACTCAAAACATCAAATGTAATGCGACGTGATATGGTCCTTGCGCCGGTGGTCTCCTTCGCGCCAACAGTTCATAAACAATTTAATAAACTTACCTTGACCATATCACACAGCCCCTGCAAAATAAAGTTAGACGCCTCTACTTTATCTTTTGCATATTTTACGTGGCTTGGGGCTTTCGTAAATAGAACCGCTTCATACCTACGAACTTATGACCACAACAACGATCAAATAATTGCATATTTATTCATCCCTTTCGGGCCCTCCATTGAAAATGCAAAGCCAACTAAAGAGAGAGAGACAGACACCCGCCAGCCACATATACGGAACCAGCCGTATGTCAGTTGTGGAACCAGTCTCGCGTAAGCGTACGCGTAAGGTCGGTCCGGGCCGCTTCATCAACTCGATGCTGCCGGCAGTGCAAGTGCACGCGAGAGGGTAGCAAATAATAAGAACGTTGCCCCCGTGAAAAACACGGGTGCAGCTAGCGCATAGCTATATCTACGCATAGATCGGTTCTGATACCACTGAAGGGGATCGCATGCAGAAAACAAAAAAATTCCTAACATCGATAACCTTAAACTAGCCAGAATCTATACTATGCAGATATAGTAATACGCAGGTGGTTCGGTGCACATACCCTTGTAGACCGAAAAGCGGGGATTACGCTCCCGCACAAGCGTTGTCGATGAAGCCGACGAAGACTTCGATGCCGTGTAGAGGAAGCAGACCTCTAGCACCACTAGCGTGGTGCCTCGCAGGGCGTCACACACGTACGGTGAAGCCGACGAACTCCGGGCTCCGATCCAAAGACGAAGCAGCGGAATACTGGGACCGGAAGACCAGCAGCGCGGCGGCGTGCGTATGGTGGAGAAAACTTATCCTTGGCGCAACTCCAAACTTGGGAGTCACGTGATCCAAGGAGAGAGAGAGAGAGAATATTTGGTGTGTCTTCAAAGGCCAGGGGTACCCCTCTATATAAAGGGGTCCAGGGGGCTGCCCACCTTGCCAGGCTGGCGGTGTGGGACTATTCCCACACCCCAGCCGGCCAGCCTTGGTGCGCCGGCCTAGGTGGGCCCCATGTGGCCCACCTAGGGCCGGCCGAACCAGCCCCTCCCTCATGGGGGGACTTCCCCCCCTCATGGGCCTCTTTGCCCAAAGAGGCCCATTAAGGGATTTTTGCCTTTAAAAATTCAGAAAAAATTAAAATAAAATATATTTAACTATTAATTACACTAATTAATATTAAATACATATTACATAATTTATTCTGGCTCCGAAAACTATTTCGTCGCTGCCCGATCTCCATCGGAACTTTCCCGGGACGTTCCCGGTGCTCTCTTTTCCTATTTTTCTCTTCCGGTAAAATGTCGACTCCCCTTAAGCGTGTTACCCTAGCGGTTCGATTATCTCACCAGACATGATCGAGACTCCTCTCCGATCAATGACTAATTCGTGGACCTTGGATACCCAGAATTAATCCCTGCGAGATAACGAATACTTTTCCCATCGAACCTGGACGTCCGAGTCTTAAACCTTTTGCCATGCGATACTTAGCGTGTCCGAGACTCGTTCATAGATATCTCCATACCTAGCTTGATCTCGTTACCGACACCGCTAACTTCTACTCGTCCATGATCTTATGTCCTGGTGACCTAGTCACACGCTTGCAAGCTCTTTTGACATAATCTCACCGAGTGGGCCCTAGAGTATCTATCCTGCTATGGGACTGGCAAATCCCGCTCTTGACCCCCCGTCTCAACATACTCCTTTCCGACACCCGAGAGGGACACCTTTATTGTCACACTATGTAAGATATGACGTTTGATGCAATCAAAGTGTCTTCCAGGAATAGCAATAAGAGTAGGTCTCACGGTCGGAGGCGTAATGACTACGTCCTACAAATATTGGGTATGTCCATCACACCGTTCTACCAACGACATGACTTCATTGTCAAATAGACGCCATGTCACATGATCGGGAAACCTCGATCATCGATTGCACAATGAACCAGTCAAAAAGAGGCTACTGGGGACCTGGTTGTTTTACGTATCACACCTGTATTAATGTTTCCGCTTAATACAGTTATAGCATGACACAAAAACGCATTATGAAGAAATGAGATATGATAAATAAAACTCTTTATTAAGTGCCTCTAGGGCATATCTCCTTCAGTCTCCCACTTGCACTAGAGTACAACTTAATCTAGTTTACAACTTGGTAAAAGCCGGACACCCATAGCATCTTGGTGTTTCACGTGCTTGTCAAGCAGGAGAGGCTTTGTCAACGGATCTGCCACATTCAGATCCGTATGTATTTTGCAAATCTTCACTTCACCTCCTTGTACGTACTGTCGTATCACATGGAAGCGTCGGAGTATGTGTTTGGCAGTTGAGTGAGACCTCGGTTCCTTCGCGTTAGCAATGGCGCCCGTATTGTCGCAGTAGAGGGTCACGGGGTCTTGCGCGCTAGGGAACACTCCAAGTTCGATGATGAACTTCCTCAGCCACACAGCTTCATTCGCGGCTTAAGAAGCGGCAATGTACTCCGATTCCATTGTAGATTGGGCCACGATGGGTTGCTTCCCACTCCTCCAGCATACAGCGCCTCCATTCACCTTGAACACATATCCTGTCTGTGACTTAGAGTCATCCGGGTCTGAGCAGAAACTTGCATCAACGTAACCTGTTACGCCAAGTTCTTCCTCACAGTCCCCATACACAAGGAACATTTCCTTTGTATGCTTGAGATTCTTAAGAATGCTTTTAACAGCAATCCAAGGATCCTTTCCAGGATTACTTTGGAACCGGCTCGTCAAACTAAGAGCCAATGCTACATCAGGTCGAGTACTTAACATGGCATACATGATCGATCCTATGGCTGAAGCATAGGGATGTTTAGTCATCTCGACTCTATCATGTTCCGTCACCGGACACTGTGCCTTGCTCAATACCTTATTCTTGACAACCGGCAGAAAACCCTTCTTTGCCGTCTCCATACCGAACCGTTTCAGTATCTTGTCAATATAAGTACTCTGACTTAACGCTAATAGACGTCTTGATCTATCACGATAGATCTTAATGCCTAAAACGTATGCAGCTTCTCCTAAGTCCTTCATCGAAAATTTACTGTTTAAATATTTCTTGACGCTATTCAGAAGTTCCACATTGTCCCCTATTAGTAGTATATCATCAACATATAGTACTAGGAACACAACTGAGCTCCCACTTGGCAATTCGGCCACTGGCATCTTTGCACCCGATGATCTCGGACAGAGGAGCTTCGCTCACCACTGTAACCGGATGCTCTTGGAAGTAGTGCTTCAACTTGGTGACCGGCAGGTACACGCCATAAGCCATCTTCTGATAGTGCGGGTAATTCTGCTTGGAGGTGGAGAGCACCTCGCTCAGATAATACACAGGTCTCTGCACCACCTTGTCACCCTCTTCTCGCTCCACTACCATCACAACGCTAACAACTCGGTTTGTGGCCGCGATGTAGAGCAACATCGGCTCCTTGGGCAATGGTGATGCCAATACTGGCGCAGTCGAGAGCATCTTTTTCAAGTCATTGAACGCCACATCAGCTTGCGGAGTCCACACAAAAGTTTTGCTCTTTTTCATGAGCTGATACAAAGGCAAGGCTTTTTCTCCTAACCGGCTTACAAACCGACTTAGGGATGCCAAGCACCCAGTGAATTTCTGCACGTCTTTGAGACGCGTAGGCAGCTTCATGCTCTCAATAGCACGGATCTTACTCGGGTTGACCTCAATACCCCAGCTAGACACAAGAAAACCGAGTAGCTTACCAGCCGAAACACCGAAAGTACATTTATCCGGGTTAAGTTTCATCCGGAATTTTCTCAGGTTAGCGAATGTCTCTCTCAGATCATCGATCAGAGTAGATTTTTCTTTTGTTTTTATGACTATGTCATCAACATAGACCTCGGCATTCCGACCTATCTGGTCATGCAAGCATTTCTGCATGCACCTCTGGTACGTAGCACCAGCATTTCTCAACCCGAAAGTCATGACACGATAGCAATAAGCCCCGTACGGGGTAATGAAAGCAGTTTTCAATTGATCGTCCGGGTTCAAAGGTATCTGGTGAAAACCAGAATACGCATCTACAAAAGACAAAAGCTCACACCCGGCAGTGGAATCGATCACTTGATCTATTCGGGGGAGCGGGAAAGGATCCTTCGGGCACGCCTTGTTGAGGTTGGTGAAGTCGATGCACATGCGACACACCTTGGCCAGCAGGGGGTCATCCTTTTTCTTCTCTACCAGGACCGGGTTGGACAACCAGTCCGGGTGCGGTACCTCCATCACGAATCCAGCCGCGAGTAGCACGGCTAGATGCTCCATGATCGCAGCTCTTCTCTCGTCCGAGAGACGTCTTGTCGGTTGCTTCATCGGCTTCGCATCCGGCCTGACGAATAAAGAGTGCTCAGCCAACTCCCTCGGAACACCTTGCAGGTCATCATTTGACCATGCAAAGACGTCCCGATTCTCACGGAGGAAGTCGGTGAGCTCGCCTTCCTATTTGCTGTCCAGGTTGGTGCCAATGATAACCCGGTCCTCCGGGTTAGTCGGGTCAACTCCGACTTTCTTGGTCTCCTTCGGCGGCTGGAATGAAGCATTCTGCTCCGGGTTCGTCATCCCGGGCATGCCGAGTTGGGATGCCTGGGCCAGTGTCACCACTTGTTGGATCCTCTTCTTTTCCTCGGCAATGACCAGAGACTCGGCCAAGCAGGAACCGGCAGAAGCACACTCGATAGAGCGCTTGTAGTCGCCCGAGTTGGTGATTATGCCGCATCTTCATCTTGAGGTAGCCCATATGAGTCGAGATCATAAATTTGGCCAGAGCTGGTCTGCCGATCAGGGCATGGTATGGACTTTCGAGGTCCACTACTTCGAATTCTAGGCTCTCAGTTCTGCAGTTCTCTCGGGTACCGAATAGCACATCGACCCAGATATTGCCCATAGGCGAACAGGAAACCCCCGGCACAATGCCATGGAAGGTCGTGCTAGTCGGCAGCAGTGTGTTCAAGGACACACCCAACTTCACCATAGTGTCCTTGTACATGATATTGATGGCACTGCCATTGTCAACTAGGACTCTGCTGAACCGAACATTGATACTTGGGCCGATGAATGTCGGGTCTACCACCAAGTCATAGCCTCCCGGCTTAGGCATGACCCGAGGGTGATCCTTCCGACTCCATGTGATCTCCATCTCGGACCAGTGCATGAATTTGGGCACCGCCGGCATGACCGCGTTCACCTCGAGTGCGCGTTGACGCAGACTCTTCTTGTCAGTGGGCTCGGTCACGAAGACCACATAGCTCTGATGAGCTTCCTGATAGTTGCCCTGTGGGTATCCGGCTTGGTTGCTGGGACCGGCATCATTGTTGCCTCTGATGTTCACCACGTTCACCGGCCTTGGAGTCGGTTGCCTCTGAGCAGGCGAGTTAACTTGAACAGCATTAGCCCCTGAAACTGGTGCTGGTGGCCTCGGAGCTGCAGGCCTTGCCGGAGCAGCCATCCTAGGTCCTCCAGATCCATCTTCTCTCAGCGTGCGCTGATACCAGCTACACTGTCGAGTTGAGTGATTTGCAGGCCGATTAGGCTCAAAGGTATGATAGCAGCAGGGCTTGTTCAGCATCTCTTCGTAAGTTACTGGCTTCCTCTGCTCAGCCCAAGTCTTTTTTACTTCTTGGTTTTGGCCCCAAGTCGGGCCACTGGTCTTCTGACGCTGGCTATTGCCGGCATCACCATGATCTCGGGTTACCGCAGCAACCTGATGTGAGGCATAGTGGAACTCCGGCTCTCTCCTCTTGTGGCCAAAGTCTTGGCGATCATTAAGGGTGGGCGTTCGGTCTTTTCGGTTAGTTCGGTTCGGTCTTTTTGGTCTTTAACAATTTCGGTCATCTAGAAAATGATACCCGTAATAAATTCGGTCTTTCCGGTTTTCTGTTATTCGGTCTTCGGTCTATTCGGTTTGGTCTTCGGTCATGACCAAATAGACCAAAATCTAGTGCGTAAGAAGAGGAATCGGCGCCTGGTAATGGGAGAGTGGGAAGCGATCGACTGGTCTCTCGCGCACGGGAGAATCTACATTACACGGGGCTAGGATACTCAGTTGTTGGGCATAGAGACTATATGGTATGCTTGGTTCCGCAGTTGGGACTATAGAATATATATGTACATAAACTAGGCTGGCACACAAATTTGGCTGCTTTCGTACGTGATTCTCTCAAAATAAAATAAAATCGGTCTATTCGGGTTATGTATAAGTGATGACCGAATTTCTGATATAATTTCAGTCTTTTCTAATTTGCTACCCAAATTTCTAACTGTCTTTTTGGTCTCGGTCTTTTCAGTTTCGGTCTCGGTCTTTTCGGTTTTGGTTTTCGGTCATCGGTTTTTATGCCCACCCTAAACCCTAGGTCTGTTGTGCCTGTTCCCCGGGTTCATTGTGCCTGTTCGGCCCAGGTCTGTTGTTCCCCGGGTTCCTCCTACTCGGGTCCCCCGAATCCAGCAAAGGTTGCATAGGATCACCGAGAGCATAGCTGTCGGCGATACGCATTGTCTCGGCCAGGGTAGCCGGCATCTCCCTTTGCAGTTTCTGCCAGAGCATGGAGCCATGTCGGCATCCCTGCGCAAACCAAGAGATGGCTTGTGCCTCAACAACCCCTTCGCAGGAGTTGCAAATAGTGCTCCACCGAGTTAGGTACTCTCGGTCAGTCTCGTTATCCCTCTGCTTGCACATCGCAAGCTGCTGAGGTCGGTTTGGCCTCTTGTATGTGCTGGAGAAGTTGCTGACGAAGGCTTCTTCGAAGTCTAGCCAACTGTTGACACTGCCTTCTCTCAAGTTGTTGAGCCAGATCCGAGCTGGCCCCTCCAACATCTGCGGGATATATCTCACCGCCCAACGACGGTTACCTCCCGCACTGTGCACTGCCGTCACATAGTCGGTCAGCCAGTCCTCCGGCTTGGTGCTGCCGTCATAAGTCTTGGCACCCCGATTCAGCTGAAAGTGCCGCACAGGTGGCTCCATCATAATCCAGGGTCCAAAACAAGCAGGACCAGGTGGACCTTGTTCCTCCATCATCTCGGACCGATATATCCGGTCCAGCTTGTACCGGGCATCGTTTGGATCCAACTGGTGAGTTCCCAGTCGAGATCCCAGTGCACTGTCATATCCATGGTATCCGGCTTTGGCCATTGCCGAGTTGCCGTCATCATACCGGCTGCCCGCCTGGCCACCGATTCGCGACTGAGGCACACCTCCGACATTTTGCTGCCTCTGGGCCTGGTTCTACACTGGATAGCGAGGTGGGTGCACTCGACCAGCCGAGTTGGCATTTCCGACATTCCGATTACTCGGAGCCTGTCGGCTTCTACTCTGGGCACGCCCAACATTGCCCTGCTCAGCTATCTGCTTTCCGGCATACGCCGGGTCATATGTCTGCATCTGGAGCTGCTGGTTTCCACCGGAATTCACACTCCGATCCTGACCTCTTCCGACATGCGGAGAGGAAGCCTGTCCTCTGGACCTCTCGGTGGCTGCCTTAGCCGAATGGACGACTTGGGATCCACCCACAGCCGTGTTGGCCTTACGAAAGGCTTCATTCTGTCGGTTTGCCACACCGACTAACTCATTGACCCGGTCTAGCTGTTTACGGAGAGCTTCTCCGGTTAGACCGGCCAACTCGGCCCTTGCTGCCTCAGCTGCCCTAAGAGTCTTAGCCGGGGAACTGTAATTCGGCCTGGCTGCCAACATCACACTAGGAGTCACACTAGGGCTAGCTCTACCCTCTCTGTTTATCTCGGCATTGAGGCCTCTGCCTCTTCTGCGCACACTCTCTTCCCGGTTAGGCCGGCCTCCTACCGGGGAGAAACCATGAGCTGCATCGTACTCCCGCATGACACGGTCAAAGTCCCTCCGGACTTCGGCTATCTCTATAGCCTCCTGAAGCAAGTTCTGCCGCTGTGCATCTAACTCGGCGACAGCCTGGGTGACATCAGTCACAGCTGCTACCGGCACTGTCAACCTCTGCACTACCTCTCTCATAGGTTCAGGCCTTACCGGGACATGGGACGTTTCGGTGTCGGTCTGGGCCTGCCTCTCCAGCGCCTGCTTGTCCAGCCGAGTTGACCTTGCCGCGGGCGCGACGACTGTCTCCTCGGCAATAGGACCCGTTACACCGGCCATCAAGACCGCACAGCTCTCGGGGCGAGTGCTACGCCAGCCGCGAGCCGCGCAGACAGCAGGGGGATCCTCGGCCACGAGCACCTGTTCCGGGTACTCGCAGACGAACTCGGTGGCGACGTAGGTGACGAAGGAGCCGAACTCGATGATGCACCCGTTGGCCGGGAACGGCTTGCCGCGGAAGCAACCGGCATTGTCGCTGACGAAGTCCATGTCGCCGAACTTGACGACGAGGCCGGAGAGGACCTGTGATGTCTACGGACGCTTCTATTCTCGTAGACAGTGTTGGGCCTCCAAGAGCAGAGGTTTGTAGGATAGCAGCAAGTTTCCCTTAAGTGAATCACCCAAGGTTTATCGAACTCAGGGAGGTAGAGGTCAAAGATATCCCTCTCAAGCAACCCTGCAGTTAAGATACAAGAAGTCTCTTGTGTCCCCAACACACCCAATACACTTGTCAGATGTATAGGTGCACTAGTTCGGCGAAGAGATAGTGAAATACAAGTAATATGGATGATTATAAGTAGTAATTGCAATCTGAAATAAAAATGGCAGCAAACAAACATGTAGCAAAACTTGTTGTAAACGGTGTTTCAATGCTTAGAAACAAGGCCTAGGGATCATACTTTCACTAGTGGACACTCTCAACAATGACATCAAAGCTGAATAATAAATACTACTCTCAAACACTCTCTTGTTGGATGATAAACACCATTCACTGCGTAGGGCTACAAGAGCACCCCCAAAGTCAGAGTAAACTAACACCACAACGTCATAAAGGAATCACACACGGTGCGCACACTGTCACCTTCACAACCGTGAATAACCCCGGAGTTCATATTAAAGTAACCTCTAGAGTGCATAATAGATAAAGAGTAACATCACATATTCAACTAGATTACAAAGCTCATGATCACATAAAGATCCCACCATGGGAGAGAGAGATAAACCACATAGATACCGGTAGAGCCCGCAGCCTCGGGGGAGAGCTACTCACTCCTCATCGTAGGAGTCAGCAACGGCGATGGAGATGGCGGTGGAGTTGATGGAGATGGCTCCGGGGGCAATTCCCCGTCCCGGCAGGGTGCCGGAACAGAGATTTCTGTCCCCCGAATCTTGTCTTCGATGGCGGCGGCGCAGCGGAACTCTTCTCGGGAAAAGGCTTCGGTGTCTAGGGTTATTTTGTCGGGGGGTATATGTAGGCGAAAGGGCGATGTCGGTGGGCGCCCGAGGCGCCCACACCACATGGCCGCGCAGCCAGGAAGGGAGCCGCGCCACCACATGGTGTGGCTGCCTCGTGGCCCCTCTCCGTCTCCTCTTCGGTGTTCTGGAAGCTCCCGAGCAAAATAGGGACTTTGGCTTTTGATTCGTCCAATTCCGAGAATATTTCCTTAACAGCTTTTCTGAAACCAAAAACAGCAGAAAACAGGGAACTGGCACTGTGGCATCTTGTTAATAGGTTAGTTTCAGAAAATGCATAAAAACCATATAAAGTGTATATAAAACATGTAGCAATTGGTATAATATAAGCATGGAACATAATAAATTATAGATACGTTGGAGACGTATCAAGCATCCCCAAGCTTAGTTCTACTCGTCCCGAGTAGGTAAAACGATAACAAGAATAATTTCTGAAGTGACATGCTTTGACACAATCTTGATCATATAATAATGTAATGCATGTAAATTGAGATCAAAAGAATAAGAGCTGTAGTTTATATTGATATCAAATGAGTAATGTATAAACAAGTAGGAAGAACAAAGTAAAACTTTCAATGAATCAGTACTAAAGAACAATCAACAGTGCAAAGTAGATATTAAAGATGATTTAAGCTTCAAGAACAAAAATATAATCATCTAATGCATCCAACACTCATGACAACTTTGTGTTAGGATCAAGTCAAGCAATAACAATATGCACGTAGAAAATTATCTCTCTATTTGTTCACTTAAAAACAAGCAAGCGTTCAGTGTTAGTTCCTGGCACCAGGATGTTGTGGCTAAAAGAACATTAAGGGGGGTTTGGAAGGCCAACGGATGAAAGTCTCACAAAGCTGAAAGTGATCATTAGACAAGAGGAAGTCTTATAATCGAAGCTATGCAAGGAGTAGTGATTGCCACACAACGGATGCACATAGAGCTATAAGTGTATGAAAGCTCTGCAATGGAACTAGTGGGGGTGCATCCAACTTGCTTGCTCATGAAGACCTAGAGCACTTTTGAGGAGGCTCATCATTGGAATATACAAGCCAAGTTCTATAATGTAAAGTTCCCCACATAGTTATGCAAGTAAAACAAGAAAACTCTCTCATATGGAGTAAAGGTGCTAAACATGAGCACAAATGATGACTATGAATACTACAGGTGCTATAACATGAGCACAAGTGTGGATAAAGAGTAGTAATGTTGCCCCTTATTTTTTACTCTTTTTCTATATTGTTTTTACTTTTTCTGTTTCTCTTTTCGATGGCCTCCATGGCTCTTTTCACTTTTAGGGGCAAACATTCTAATATGACAACACACTTTTGATACAAGTAACTCAAAAGGAATAAAACATAGTGTATGAAACGGTGCCTCTGCCAGTGTAGCAGGATATGCAATAATCTAGCGTAACATGGGTAAAACCACACATCAGCTGTAAAGAATCATGCAAGGCAATATATAAATGATAAATGACAACAAGTCATGTAATGTAACATGGAAGTTGCATGGCAATATATCTCGGAACAGCTATGGAAATGATGTAGTAGGTAAGTATGGTGGATGTTTTGAGGAAGATATTTGGCTTATGTGTAGGAGAACATGATGAAGATCTCCCACGAGTTTTGGATGTACCCGCGAAGTATGCACCAACTCTCAATGTGAGAATGGGCAATGCAAAGTACCGAAGAGGCTAGCAAATCTGGTGGTGGAAGTGCCATGAAAACCGCAGCTTAGAACTCACAAGCAAAAAGATTCCAACTAGAAATATGATCTTACAAGGCATAATGAAAATCACTCCATGAGGGACGGTGGCAAATGAACAAGTCACTGTTGGGACCCCGACCGTAGCGCATAACACAAAGTCATTACGGTTGCTTTTAACATTAGAAGTCATATATCATCATGCTATCAACTGGATATTTAAGTGTGGCACAGCTTCAAGTTTTCTAGACCAACCATTAATCATTCCACTTTACTAAACCATCATGTTTACCATTAAGCATATTAATATCTCAAAACAACATCAATGATTCAAGTGACACAATTTAATGATCTACAAGGTTATGTATCATTTCATCATATCATCTACCACATTTAACATTTTCTGTTCCTAACCAAACACCAATCAACTTATCTAAAAATAAACTCTCCAAGCATTTAACAATAATATATGAGAGTATAATATAAGAAAACTAACAGCTCTAACAAGAGATGCATGAAAAACAAGAGCTAATAGTATTGAAGTAACATAGAAGAATACTCAACAAATATAAGTGAAGAATACGAGTATTCATAAGAAAAAGCGGAGCGTGTCTCTCTCCCACAAAGGAATGCTAGGATCCATTTTATTCAGAGAATGAAAATAACAAAAACAAAAACAAATATACGCTTCAAGTAAAGCACATAAGATGTGACGGAATTAAAATATAGTTTCACTAGAGATGACCTGATAGTTTGTTGATGAAGAAGGGGATGCCTTGGGCATCCCCAAGCTTAGACGCTTGAGTCTTCTTGAAATATGCGTGGGTGACCCACGGGGGCATCCCCAAGCTTAGGCTCTTTCATCTTCTTGATCAAATCATATCATCCTTCTCTCTTGATCCTTGAAAACTTCCTCCACACCAAACTCAAAGTAGACTTCATTAGAGGGTTAGTGCATAATCAAAAATTCTTATATTCTGCATGGACACAATTGCCACCAATGCTACTGGATATTAGCTACAGCCACTGATACTTTATGGAACAAAAAGATCCCTTCAAAAACAGCAAAAGAGGCATTGCAAAATAAATGGCAGAATTTGTCAAAAACAGAACAGTCCGTAAAGACGAATTTTTTCGAGGCACTTAACTTGCTCAAATCAGAAAACTCAAAACTAATGAAGGTTGCATACATATCTGAGGATCACGCACAAAAAATCTCAGGTCATTTTGATTTTTCTGTGAATTCTTACGAATTAAACGGTGGACAGCAGAAAACTGTTCCTGCGCAGAAATCCAAATCTAGCATCAACTTCCTACTAGAGGCTTAACTTCACACAACAATGCGATTAAATAAAGAGAAAAAGGAATTGCTACAGAGTTAGACATGTTCCTTGACTCAATATAAAAGAAAAATTACAGAAATAAAATAATGGGTTGTCTCCCATAAGCGCTTTTCTTTAAAGCCTTTTAGCTAGGCATAGTGATATTTATGATGCTCACATAAAGATAAGAGTTGAGACATAAAAGAGAGCATCAAGAAAAATATATAAAACATATTTAAATCTAACACACTTCTTATGCAAAGGAATCTTGTAAGAAAATAAATTAATAAAGCACAAAGTGACTAGCACAGGAAGGCAAAACAAGTGCAACTTCAAAAATTTCAACATAAAGAGAGGAGACTTAATATTATTGTGATGTATGAATCCATGTCTCCCTCTCTCATAATGACCAGTGGGCCTTAAAGTACCCAGCAAATAAAAGCAAATCAAGAGAAGGCTCAAAACATTCATCATAAAGAGAAGAAACTTAGTAACATGAAGATCTCTATAACCATACTTTCCTCTGTCAAAATAATTTTCAGCGGCATCATGAATAAACTCAACAATATAGCTATCACCTAAAGCATTCTTATCATGATCCATAAGCATAATAATATCATTACTCTCCCCATAAGTATAGTCATTCTTATTAATTGTAGTGGGAGCAAATTCACCAAAATAGCTATCATTATTATTCTCATCACCATAATCATCAAATATAGGAGGCATATTGTAATCATAATTAATTTTCTCCTCAATAGTAGGTGGACTGAAAATATCACATTCATCATTGTAATCATCATATATTGGAGGTATAGTATCGTCAAAGTAAATTTTCTCCTCCGTGCTTGGGGGACTAAAAATATCATGGTCATCAAAACCAGCTTCCCCAAGCTTAGAATTTTCCATAGCATTAGCAATAATGGTGTTCAAAGAATTTATACTAATACCATTACTACCACTATTATGCAAATAAAGTTCCATAGGTTTTTTAATTTTCTCTTCAAACACCTCATGTCCTAACTCAAGATAAATTTCATAGATCTATCTAATTTTTTTGTTGTTTTCCATTAAGCCTAACTAGTGAAAATAAAAACAAGAAACAAAAAGAAATAATTGCAGAATCTAAAGGAAATAACTTTGAGCACTCACACAACAGCAACAGTGCTAGAAAATAGCTTAGTAGCAAGAGGATGTGAGTACCTTTTACCTTACCTCCCCGGCAACGGCGCCAGAAAATAGCTTGATGTCTACGGACGCTTCTATTCTCGTAGACAGTGTTGGGCCTCCAAGAGCAGAGGTTTGTAGGACAGCAGCAAGTTTCCCTTAAGTGAATCACCCAAGGTTTATCGAACTCAGGGAGGTAGAGGTCAAAGATATCCCTCTCAAGCAACCCTGCAATTAAGATACAAGAAGTCTCTTGTGTCCCCAACACACCCAATACACTTGTCAGATTTATAGGTGCACTAGTTCGGCGAAGAGATAGTGAAATACAAGTAATATGGATGATTATAAGTAGTAATTGCAATCTGAAATAAAAATGGCAGCAAACAAACATGTAGAAAAACTTGTTGTAAACGGTGTTTCAATGCTTAGAAACAAGGCCTAGGGATCATACTTTCACTAGTGGACACTCTCAACAATGACATCAAAGCTTAATAATAAATACTACTCTCAAACACTCTCTTGTTGGATGATAAACACCATTCACTACGTAGGGCTACAAGAGCACCCCCAAAGTCAGAGTAAACTAACACCACAACGTCATAAAGGAATCACACACGGTGCGCACACTGTCACCTTCACAACCGTGAATAACCCCGAGTTCATATTAAAGTAACCTCTAGAGTGCATAATAGATAAAGAGTAACATCACATATTCAACTAGATTACAAAGCTCATGATCACATAAAGATCACACCATGGGAGAGAGAGATAAACCACATAGCTACCGGTAGAGCCCGCAGCCTCGGGGGAGAGCTACTCACTCCTCATCGTAGGAGTCAGCAACGGCGATGGAGATGGCGGTGGTGTTGATGGAGATGGCTCCGGGGGCAATTCCCCGTCCCGGCAGGGTGCCAGAACAGAGACTTCTGTCCCCCGAATCTTGTCTTCGATGGCGGCGGCGCAGCGGAACTCTTCTCGGGAAAGGCTTCGGTGTCTAGGGTTATTTTGTCGGGGGGTATATGTTGGCGAAAGGGCGATGTCGGTGGGCGCCCGAGGCGCCCACACCACGTGGCCGCGTGGCCAGGAAGGGAGCCGCGCCACCAAATGGTGTGGCTGCCTCGTGACCCCTCTCCGTCTCCTCTTCGGTGTTCTGGAAGCTCCCGAGAAAAATAGGGACTTTGGCTTTTGATTCGTCCAATTCCGAGAATATTTCCTTAACAGCTTTTCTGAACCCAAAAACAGCAGAAAACATGGAACTGGCACTGTGGCATCTTGTTAATAGATTAGTTCTAGAAAATGCATAAAAACCATATAAAGTGTATATAAAACATGTAGCAATTGGTATAATATAAGCATGGAACATAAGAAATTATAGATACGTTGGAGACGTATCAACCCGCGTGTCGGAGTGGATGACGGAACCCGCCCGGATGTGTACACCAGCCAGCGCCTCTACCGGCCCCACGGTGGGCGCCAACTGTCGTGGTGGTATCACGGCAGATGCCATAGGATGGCTAATGTGTGGGGCCGATGGACGCTGGTGGATCCGGGGAGGGCTAGCGAGCTAAGAAGCTCACACGAAAGATGGCAGATATCAACCAAGAACCGACTTAGGCCAACAAGAACACGCAAGAACAAGCAAGAACACACACCAACCCACAAACACACCCGATGTACCCAGGTTCGGGCCCCTCGTGGGGAGGTAACACCCCTACTCCTGCCTTGCCTCTCTCTATATGTATATCACAAGATCTACAAAGGTGCTCCTCGAGCTGTTTAGTCTCCCTCTTGGAGATGAACTCAAGAACTAAGACGAACTACCAAGGGAGGAGGAGTAAATGCTCTAGCAATGAATGCAACTATAGTTTTGGCTCTCCGGTTGGTGTCTCTCTCACAGGAGGAGTTACCGCGCTATTTATAGAGTCCCGGTCGGGTTGACCGGAAACCCTAACTTCTCCGGGTCCCACCGGACAGTGATGACACGCTGACGGTAATGTCGACATCACCTACCACGACCTAGCCGCCGAGCTATCCGAGCTAGGCCGAGGCCGGCCATCATGCTTCTAGTCGTAGTAGCCGCCGGTCTAGGTGATGATGCTTCCCCTGACAGAGACAGGACGTGGCTTCCCCATGCCTTGTCTCTTGTCAGCCCGTTAGCAGTACAGTGGACTAGTCACGTCGCCCTTGTCTTGTGCCTTTTGTCCCGCGTCCGTGTCAGGCGGGATGTGACTTAGCTTCCGTGCCAGATGGGCCAGTGTCCTTGCAGTGTACTTGCCCTTGACCTCTGGTCGGACATAAGGTATGCCGGATGACCTTGCCCAACCCGGCATGGGTATGCCGGATTCTTCTCCGCACCCCGACAAGGATATGCCGGGCCTGCTTACTCGGAACGACTTACGGAGCCCCGGCATGGCTATGCCGGAACCTCTTTCCTGCACACAAGAGACAAAGAGATGGCGCCGACATGGAGATGTTGGTTACGTTATGTCGGTCCAACCCAGGCCAGACTACCTTTATACCCTGCCTCAGCCCCTCCAATGTCAGGAGTATGTCGGCTATCTCCGACATGCACTCAAGTCGGCCTTACTCATAACTTGGTTCAGCCAGGACCTTGCTAACCAGCGCCTGTCATTGATATCACACAAGAGAATGCCTCTAGGCCCAGCTGCTCGAAGATGTCTTAGGCTTGCTCCCAAAGACATCTTCGAGAAGCTGGTTCTTAGGAGAACTCTCTGCTTCTGCCTGAATGAGAGTGAGGGACTGGGGGTCTATTTTTAGTGTCACCAGGGGAGACAGCCTGGCCTTTGCTTTCTCCAAAGGGCACCTCCTGACCTTTCCCAAGAGCCACCTCCTGAGTACTTCCGAAAGGCGTCATTTCACCTCCCGAAGGGTCACATGACCTTTGGTGTCAGGCAAAGGACATTTATCAGCTTAAACACGAGTATAATCACCGTGCCTTTACCCTACCCAGGGGTAGCCCCCCGACATCTAGTGTCTCTATCATGTCTAAGGAACTATATGAAGTACTTGAATTAAAGAATCTTGAAAAATGCTCTATTGAACTTTCACTTGCTGATAATTCCATTAAATATGCCTTAGGAAAAGTAAGTGATGTTATGGTAGAGTTACACATGACTTTTGTGCATGTTGACTTTTTAATAATGGACATGGGGAATAAAACCTCTAGTCCTATCATTTTGGGAAGACCTTTTCTTCGTACAACAGGTGCTATCATTGATTCAAAGAAGGGGAACGTGAAGTTTCAGTTCCCACACAAGAAGTGCATGGAGCACTTTCCGAGGAAGAGGGACACACCAAAGTTCAAGCTCCCTCATGAGATTCGTCCACTATAAATATCAAGTAAGAAAGCCTAGCTATATGGCTATAAAGAAAGCGCTTTACGGGAGGCAACCCGGTTGTTTTTATTTGAGATTTTTTTTGAGTCCTCTTGCTGTACCAAGATACTTTGTTTTTAGTTTAGGTTCTGGAATTTTTAATAAAGTGCCAACTTTTACCCATTTTGGCTTAGGAAAGTTGCTTTTTCTATTCGGAGATTTTATTCCAGCACGAATCTGTGCACGGTATGATTTTTAGTTCCTATTCTGTAACTCCGAATGAGCTGAAATTTGAATTGTATTTGCAATTTTTATCCTCTGTAAGCGTGATTTTTTTCAGATTTTTTTGACATATTTAAGTGGGGTAAAAAAATACGTTTTGCTGCTGCTGTTTTTCTGGACAGATTCTGTCCCATTTTGTTTTATGCATTCTTTAAGCTTTTAACTTGAATCTTTTTTATCCAATTGAGTTTATTAGAAGGAATACAACATTATACACTTTGTGGACATGTTTCTTATGTTTGTCTAAGGATTTCATACAGCAAGCAATTCTATTGTTTTGTGCCTACTAATGTCACCTCACAGAAAAGAAATGGGAGAAACGGTGTTTTGAAGTTTTTTCACAGGGATTAGAGGAGATGCACCAAGAGCTATCCAAGGATGGTGAAGAACATAAGCTTGGGGATGTGAAGACAACCCCACTGGACCAACACACTCTCGGTTTGCACACGTCTAAATTCTGTTTTTCGTTCATTGCACTTTATCGCATAAACTTGGAGCGTTTTTGTTCTTTTTATTTCGGTTTGGTTTTTTTTTTGAGACCACCACTTTTCATTTATGTTATGAGAGAGATACTGGAAGTTTGGGTTGAATTAAGTTGGATGCTACAAAAATATTGGGAAGAGGATGTTTGAGTTGATTTAAAAAAAAGATACATATAGTTGCATGATCCATGTGCTTTGTTAATGAATATTAATATGCAAGTGTTTTGTCTAGAGTTATTTCTTATTCATGTTTTATATGCTGAATGATGCTTTACTTTGTTTAACATGAAATGGTTAGCTCTATGGACACTTATGCATGCATTTAGATGGTCAACTTTCTCCCTCTTGCTAGCTCAAAAACTCCAACAAGTAAAAAGCTTGTTTTCCAACACCTTCAACCAAGTTTTTCCAGTGAGTCCACCATATCTACCTATTAGCTAATATGTTATTCCAAGTATGTTTACCATGTTATATTGTTTTATCTATGCTTCCAAATTAAGATGCTTATGTTATTGGGATTGTCATGGGTTAAGTTGGTTTAAAAGCTCTCACGAACTTGATGCACACATTACTTTTTATGCACTTAATAAACATGACCCATTATGATTAAGATTATGATGTTTTGGGCTTGACAAAGGTCTTTGGTTGGGAGCTAGCTCATACATGCTGACACGTGGCAAGTTTTCAACACTGCACTTTATTCTTTATGAAAGTTGATATCATGTTCTTTTGTTAATGGATGCCTAACATTGCGTGAAATGAAGATCGAAACTTAGTAAGTTCGGGCGAGTGGTATTAATGGCTAGAGAGACACCTGTGGCGGCTAACCTAAGCCATGTGGTTCATGGTGGAAATTTGCAACATAACCATAGTGGAGGAATCTATGACACATCTCACAACAGAAAAAGCATTTACAAGAAAAAAGCATGAGTAAAGAAAGAGATGTAGAGATGTCCATTGTTTGCTTGCTTTGTCATTTGGACATGTGCCCATTTCCATGTCCTGGGGCAAAGGGTACCCGGGGTGATACTCTCTATGACGCCACTTTTATTCACGATGACTGTAACCTTCACTTGCTTTGTGGCCCAAGTTGAGTAGCCAGTCGGAGAGGTTTTTGTTTTCAAGGGGCATGAGGCATTTAACCCATACTTTGTCAAGCACATAACTCATATTTGCTTTCACTTTCAACTATTAATCACTAAAGATGCTATGATAGGGGTAATGAGAACTTCACACCAATGGGCACTATATGGCAAACATTAGCTTAAGTTGAAGCATTTGGAAGCTAGATAATACTCTTGCATGTTATTCCTCTACTTATTTATCTATCTTTCCAAAGTGTCCACCTTTTATATTCAGATTTCTATAACAATACTCTATGACCAACCTAGGATATATTTTACTTTTCATTTTTTGCATTCATTTGGTCCATAGAACTTTTCTTTCATGTTACACTTTGTGAATTATCATTGAACATCTTTACCTTGAATATTTGATATCTCTTAATAATATGTCTTGTATGTTGCTACTCTTTATTAAAGAATGAATCATTTGACTCTATGTAGCAATCATCTTTGATATCCTCTGTTAAGTAATAAAATGCCAAGTCCATGTTTAGTTTTATCACCTTCATACTCGAGGACGAGTATAGGTTAAGCTTGGGGATGTTGATGCACGTAAAATGCATACATGAACTTTGCATTGTATTACTCATATTTCATCCATATTTGCATCATATAAGGGTTATATCAATGTTTTATAATGATTTTGGGAATATTTCACACTTTCCCTATTTATTTGGAATTAACCCTGCACTGTCAGAAAACCCCTTTTTCTATATTTTGATGTTTCAGGGACCCAACGACGTCCAAATGACCTAATATTCCACGGGGATCATTTTTTGGATGGAATAAGGCTTAGGAGCGAAGGAAGAGCAGAAAAGGAAGTCCGAGGAGGAAAAGGGGGTAGCCCACGCGGCCAGATTCCTTGGCCGCGTGGGCCCCACCATCTCCCCCCTCGTGGCTCCGATGTCGTCGATCTTCTTCTCCGTGGCTTCGTCTTGACCTAAAAACGCCTATAAAAATAGTCTCCCGAGCCCTTTCGGAGGGAGCGCCGCAGAAACACAGAAACCACGAAACAAAGACCTGGAGCTGCAGATTGGAGGGGGAAAACTCCGGCGGGGCGCTGCCGGTGTGGTCTCCACCTTCTCCAACGACTTCTCCACCGTCTCCATGATGAAGAGGGAGTAGTCCACCCCTGGACTATGGGTTTGTGGAAGTAACTTATGTATCTCTCCTCTCTCTTGAGCTTCACTAATTAGTGCCATATGAGCTGCTGAATGTGATTATGGTCATATATGTAATACCTTTGTGGTGGATCTCTTAAGTTGATATATGTTATGATGATTGCAATTATTATGTCTTTGTTATGAAAGTAGATGCATATTATGTACCCCGTTCTTGTCTATGTGTTTTGATCTAACATGTGTATGAGGGCGTGTGAGGGGGAACGTGTGCATTAGTTGGAGTAACGGGGGTGGTTTTGTGGTAAGTTGACAGCAATACCGTGATCCACTTTGATTTTTACCTTACTTTGTTGCCTCACTAGGGATAAAGTAAATACCATGCTACCGGGGATATGTGGGTGACATTGCCACTATCACCATGGCTAGATCTAGCATGTTCTTATTTAAACTTCATGTCATTGAACTTAAAGCTATACTCTGTTTATCTTAATTACTGAGGTGTTATGATTTAGTTCGCATCTTGGTGGAGTATAAGAGAGATTAATAACCAGAAGATCTCTATGTTAGGATGTGATGCCCATATTATTAATAACTTGTCTTGTTGCAATCTCATATGTCAATTCCTATGTTCCATTATCTACCGCTGTATAAAAGAGAGAGTGCATTTGTGAAACCATGAACCTCAGTCCATTTTTAATCATAAGAAACACTTTTCCAACACTTTATAAGCACTTTACATTTTCTGCCATTTAAAAATCCGAAAATATAAAAACACTTTTACATCTTGCAAAAACCATACAAATCACAAAAACATCATCCACTATCATTTATACCATCCTTACACTTTTATTTACCATCATTGCATATTAATTTAAGTTTTGCATTTGTTATCTTTATATCTTTTACTTACACTTTGTGTTTGACAACCACTTGGTGAGGTTGAGGGCACAAAACAATTTATTTTGTTTTGTAGGTTTAATAAAGAAGGATAAGGAGACAACAGTTTTTGGTTCATTTCCCCGAGAGTTCGATATTAAACCCTCGAGTCACCCTCGTGGGGAAAATAGTCTTTTTCCCTTACTATACACTCTGCACTTGGAGTCTCAACCTAACCCACACTCTTTTGACGTAGGTGTTGGAGCTAGTACATCTTCTGGAGCCATCATCATCGTCAAGGGTCATCAGCGGCACAGGAGCCATAACACGCTGGGTGAAGGGGAAAATGAACGAGGGGACCGGGCGACGCGACGCTCGCGACTCGCAGGTGGCCCCACGCGTGGGTTTTTTCGGTTGAGCTCAGCCTGGCCGGGGTGTGAAGCTCGATTGTCATCTCTCAACTGGGCAGGTTGAGGGGGGTTTCTTGCATGAAGTGGAATGGCCCAGGGAACAAAATCGAGCTACCAAACACCCGAAAATTGGGTGGGGAGAGATTTTATGAGCCCAAACACATCCTATATGTATGAAGAATCTACCATCTCATCGCATATATTATCACATTAATTGCTAAATTCAAATATTCAAAATGGTTGATCTCATAAACCATTATTCCTACTCCCTCCGTCCCAAAATAACTGTCTCAAGTTTAGCTAAAAGTGGATATATTTAGACATGTCTAGATACATCCACTTAAGACAATTATTTTAGGACCGAGGGAGTATTAGAGATTCTTCTTCACTTTTGTGTTCATCTTCAAGAGAGCTTCAAAACTAGATCTCGGCGTTCCTATGTTTTTACATTTTTCGCGGCACTAGTTGCCATTTTTTTTGTATACTTGTGTTGCCAAAATTATCATATGCATCGTTCCACCGAGAAGTTTCATCACGATTTGACCAGAAAAATCATGGATATTTTTTTTTCGTGGTTTCTGATACTCTTGAATTTAAAGAAGACCCTACCTCAAAGGCTAAAGGTAGTCAAACGTGGTCCTTTAAAGGGTCACTGTACCGTGCGTATTAAACACTGGCTTAACCCTTGCTGGACCATGGTTAAGCGCTTGCGTTGCAACTTGCATGATACAGTATATGCTAACCCTGGAAACCTGCAGCCGAAACAAACTAATGTCGAGCCCTTGCCAAAAAGCTATTATAAAAAAGTCATTGTCCTGGCAAATGGCGATAATACCTTTTGACTGCTCTAAGATGTTCCTGCAACTTGCTTACCTTTTTTCTTTGTACAGTACTAAATACAATTTAGTAAGACACATGGCTGCAGGACTCGAGATTCTTCAACAACTCTGGACTCATGCAGCAGCGTACTAAATGAAAAGGATTTAGAGAATCACTCTTTTTTTTTTTTGAAACGTGGGGCAAAAGCTTTGCCCCTTATATTAATTAAGAGAGGAGATTACAAGAAAGTAAATACGGTTACAAAGTAAAGAACTACTCTCGCAGCATCAAAGTGTCCAAGTGTTTGGCACCCGCGATAACCCACAACCGGGCCTCCCTCATGATTTTCTCTACAAGGACTAGGGGAGGCGAGTGGTTATTTTGGAAAACTCTCGCATTTCGCTCGTTCCAAATTTACCAAGTGGTGAGCAAAGTTATGGACGCGACGGCCTTGCGACATGGGGTGGCTCCTCCCGTCATCAACAACCACCATTCGTTGATTGAAAGATTGGACCATGTGTTGGGTAGGATGGCTTGAAACCCCAACCAATCCCTTATGTGATCCCAAATGCGGCGCGTGTAGCGGCAATGCACGAAGAGGTGGGAGACCGTTTCCATAGTTTGCTTGCAAAGAGGGCATAACCCACAATTTGTCCAACCTCTCCTAGCCAACCGATCCGCCGTCCAAATTCGGTTTTGAGTTGCAAGCCAAGCAAAAAAAATTGTTTTTGGAGGGGCCCAAGCCTTCCAAATTGTCTTCTCCATGTGGGAATAGTCCCCATGAATTGCATCTTGTAAGCCAAGGACGCCGAGTATTGACCATCATTTGTTAGCTTCCAAATAATTTCATCATGCACATCGGCATTGAGGTGAACATTGCTCAAAAGACCCCAAAGCTCCACAAATTGGGAGAAGTGCTCCATGGTGAAGGAGTCATCAAGGCGAATCTTCCCCACCCATGCATTGGCCTCCTGTGTGGATGCTAGGACTACCCTGTCCAGTACTAATTTATTGGCAGTAACATCTCCATGACAACAAATATCCAGTGTGTTTTAATTGTAGATCATCCGGTAGTAACTTAAGATCTGTTTCTGTTTTATATCCAAACAATAATTCATTTCAGCATGCTTGATTCATGGACATTTCATGGCCTCCCCTGTTCTGCAAGAGTAAAAAATATCTGAAAAGCAAGAGAGCGTAGCAAGGATAATCCTGGTCAGAGTTTGTTGGAAAGCAGCACCGCGTTTCAGAAATCGGTTTCTAAGCACGCACAGCTCGTGCTGGAGAATATTGGAACGGAGCAGAACAGGAACTTGATCTGAGCTATAAAAGGGCAGCCATAACTCTGGAAATTTTCAAGCCGAAACACACGAGGTGGCTCTGAAAGTAAGAGTTGTAGGAGACTGAACTCTTCCATGTCCGAGACACTTCTTCAGGAGTTCAGTTTCCTCCAACGTCTCATCTTGGCCAAACCACAATCAGAGAAGAGAATTTGGCAGATGAATTTGAGTGTTGGATGGGATCAAATCTTGCTGCTGGCTGAGACAAGATTTGGTTTCCTCCAATATCTGTTCATCTGTCAGACACTGGAATGTTGCAGGTAGTGAGAGTTCGATGAACAGCTGAAAACTTGTCTGAAGAACCTCGGAAGCTGAATGTGAGATTTGGACGGGACCAAATCTTTAAGCTGTAATAATGGCACAAGATTTGGTTTCCTCCAATATCTCATCTTCAACTGTCCCTGATGTTGAAACCTACAACATCCCCCTCAGTCAAGCAATCAGTGAACCATGGTCATCCGCCTCATATATTACCAACATGCGTTGACCAATTTGATAGGCTAAACCCTGAAGCGACCCCTTTTGCCATTTGCTTCATAGAATATATATATTTCATGGTAAGTTAAAAAAAGCATGCATGCTTCCAAATTTGCGTTACATCTACTGAAGCAAAAACATGTACACCAGTTCATAGTACCAAGACAAAACTAGAAGTTGTTCATACATAATGCATTACATTTCAGCAAAATCACCCTTAACAAGCAAGTGTAAGCGCCACATCGACCTGTTGTAGCATAAACCTTATAAAAGCCCAGGACAGGTAATTTGCCTCCTTCCCTTCGTTCCTCAGCGCCGAAACTGAATTCATCATCTTGCAACAACCGACAGAACACAAGAGCAGCGCCAAAGCTTTGCACGTTCATCATCTAGGTCATATTTACATGTCAGATTTCCAGTAACAGGCAACAAGAGGCAAGCAGTCATCCATGCACATTCATGTCAGCAATGCAACTCGATCCTGCGAAAGAGCGGCTCAAGCAAGTTAGGTATAAGAACTCTGCTGGTGGACTATTGCCTCTGGCCTTGCTGCTTGTAAATTTGACAAGGCAACTTCCTCCAGGCGCTTCCATGTAGCCTCACGTTTTGATCTCACCGCAGCTCCTTGAGCTTCGTCATCCTGAAACTTCTTAAGGCACTCCTCAAACAGTACAGGGTCATGGTCCAAGAATATTTTGCGGACATTAAGACTCAAGCTTTGAACTGCTTGGTTCCAATGACCTTTTGTATTTCGTTCTAACGCGGGAAGTATTATGGGTAGTAACACCTTGCTGTTTTGTTTGATCAAACCCTCAATATGATCGTTGTTCCACAGGAACAAAGCTCTCTCTGCCACCTACAAAATGAAAGAAGAGATGCATCATTAACATATATACTAAACAAGTAGGATGGAAACATTTCGGAACATAGCATAACTTATCCTCTGGTCCTACTGGCAGAACATCACAAAAAGACAATGAGGTGCAAGACTAAGTATAGACGATTATTCTGGATCAGTGGAATCAGTTGTTAGTGCATTCAATGACACACCATTAACAGCCAAATAAACAACATATATAATTCTACCTTTGAGGCCTCCACAAAAAGTGTATAGTAGGAATGATAATTAAGGATATACTGTATTGTGAGTTTGTGACCAGAATAAAAACAGCTTGTGTATGAAAGTAGCTTGTTTTTTCAAAGAGGGCGTTATCACAGGAGCTCAGAATGCTAACTTAGTGATCTTTATGTCATGTACTATTTACAGCATAGACATACAATCAGCCCAAATTCAATACTAATATATAGTATATTTTTTTGCCACTTTCAGTCCAGTAAGCATTTCAAGTAAACATAGCTCAGAATGCTCACTTAGTAATCGAAGGGTAGAAATAAACACAAATGTACTTTCAAGGTGATTCTAAATACAGGAAAAGGTGGAAATTTCTTAAGCCATCGCACCCACAATAAACGATACATGCGTATATCACGAAATAACAAGATCCATAAGAGACCATACAGTTTTGACGGTCTTACTATGATGAAGTTGTGACTTACTATATCTCTAGGAAACAAAGGGTAAATCAGTAAATGGGTGCACTAAGAAGCTGTGAAACTAACCACATCTAGGCTCTGTTCTCACATCCTATCTGAATATGATCAAAAAATATATATAAGTCTACCTTTCAGGCCTCCACGAAAAGTGAATAGCAGGTATGATAATTTAAGGATATACTGTATTGTGACCAGAGTAAAATCAGCTTGTGTATGAAAGTAGCTTGTTTTTTAAATGGGCATTATGAATTATTATATGGAAATATTATACATAGAAACCCAGTTATACAAATTAGTAAGAACACAGAAACTCAGAATGCTAACTTAGTGATCAAAGGATAGAAATATACACGGATGTACTTTCAAGACGATTCCAAATACAGGAAAAAGGTGCCAGTTTCTTCAGCTATCGCACCATAATATACAAGACATACATATCACGAAATAACAAGATCCATAAGAGACAATACAGTTTTGACTGTCTTACTATGATGATGTGGTGACTTGCTATCACTAAAGGTGATTATATCTCTAGGAAACACAAGGTAAATGGGTGCGCTAGGAAGCTGTGAAATTAACCGCACCTAGGTTCTGTTCTCATATCCTATCCGGATATGATGTAATGCTAGTAGTGTCACTAAAAGGATGAACACACATCGATGATAATTTAATACTGGCAGACTTAATTATTAATACAAAGCACCACTTATCTAGATTCAACATTTGTCAGCTATAGTTACATAGAGGGGTAATGTGATAAAAGTGATGAATGCTTTCTGATACTGATATGGAACTTTTTGGTACCAGTATTCAAAAGGGAAACAACGTAATTCAGCAAAGCCAACTATTGCAATATTTTTCTCATCAACCATTATCCAATCTCGATCTCTCCAGATAAAGAAAGTTCTTGAGAATCTCGAGACTTAGATAAGTTTGAAGTAGCAACACAATGGATCTTGTTCATGGCCAAGTTATAATCAGCAGCTTAAATCGATTCAATATCTGGATGTTTGTAAGGAATTAATCATGACGTAATTATATTGACCAGGAAACAGCTAACATAACTATCCGATTTCAACATGAACAGAACTATTATGCACTTAATATTTTATGCCTATCGTTTGCTACAGCTCAGTTAATTGCAAAATAGTTCTAGAAAATCACAGCATAAGCAAGTACTGTCACAAAACTAATAATAGTTTTGTCATGAGAAATTAAGAAGTAAATAACACATGTGTGGTTTTTTTTGGCACACTGCAATTCCAATCTTACCTGGAAGTGAGAACTGCATAAACAGCGTGCAATCTGTCGGAAGAGTGGGACCATACATCTCTGGAATTCTGCTGGCTGGGTAGCGTCCAGTACCTCCTCTAACTCGCCCAAAAACATCACCTCCTTTGAGCTATTTGTGATGGGCCAATACTTAAGTAAACCTCTTATAACAGTATCAGCAAGCTTGCAATCTTTCTCAACAAACTGAGTGACACAATACGACAGTTGCTGATGATACATGCTAACGCATTTTGGTTTGTGGAGTGGTATCAGCGCTCGGACTAGAAATGATTTATGCTCTTCCTTGAGTGGCAAAGCAAAACCATTGATTATGCTACCCAAAATCTCTAACAGCTCTGCAATCCCATAATGCTTCTCTGTCTCAAATATAAATCTGTAGAATATATTATTAATCGACTTCCTGATGAATGGACGGTGTACCATAAACTTGCCATATATCCTGTGAAGTATTGTCTTCAAATACTCCCTTTCCCTAGGATCCTCAGAGTCGAAGAGATCAAGCAGCTTGAGAATGAAACCCTGATCGACATATCTCTTGGCCATCTTCGCATCTATCTCAGGAGACTGAACAAATCTTAAGAATAGTTCAAATACAATCTGCAGGTGAGGCCATGCCGGGTCCATGACAGGCTCTTCCTCCTCCAAATCAAATGACTCGAGTGCCTTGTTCTCCCTTGGCGCAGGATTCGGGGCCCGGAACAGGTTTGTGGATACCATGTTAACAGCCTCTTGCACAACAGGCTCTGGGAATTTCCCGGTGGCAGAGGTGACATAATCCACGAGCTCAAGCAATGTTTGCCTCTTGATCTCCTTCTCTTTCACATCCTTTGTCGGGTCCATGAAGTCAAACACCACGCAGCACATGGCGAGCTTCCTGAGGAACAGGCCAGGTTTCTCTGAAGGCGGCACATCCCGGAAGCTTGGAAGCGCCTCATAAGCAGGCGGGGCAGTAAAACCATTGCTTGCACCCGCACCAACAACGGCGTTCTTGTTGCTGTAACTCTGACCAGGATTCGCGCCCACGGCGGCATAATTGTTTGGATTGACAATCCTACTAGACATGGTCAAATCCGTCGTGGTTCTTGCATCAGACGTCGGGCTGGATAACGAGGAGCCGGCTCCGGAGAAATCCTTGTCGCCGGACTTGGCCTGCTTCTTGGGGAGCCTGCCCAGGATTTGCTTAATCATAACGGATTGACGAAACAAGTCCCCGATCAGACCGCGCTACAAAACTCCCCCCAAATCCATCGATTCTCCACCTGATCAAGGCACATGCCGTGAGAAACATCGAAAAAAGAAAATCATTTTAATCGGAAAAAAAAGGAAATCCACGCATCGCGCGAGAACGATAGGGTAAAAACTGAACCTCACCAGATCAAATCGAGGCCTCCGGAGTTGAAACCGCGCGCTTTCCGATCGGTGACGCCGATGAAAAGAAGAGCCGCCCTGGGTCAAAAGGGGAGATGGGGCTCAGAGGGTAAAGCAAAAGGCGAAAAAATCGCGCCTTTTCCCCCAAAAATTTCCACGCGAATTGGCCCGGGCGGAAAGGAGAGGGTGTAAACTGGATGGATTCCTGCAGAAACCTGTGGGTAATTCGTGGTGGAGGAGGAGGAGGAGGAGGAGGTGGTGGTGGAGGCGTCGCCGGTCGGGTTCGTTCGGGTCGCTTCCTGGGGGAACAGTGGGAGGAGGAGTCACTGGGTGGGCGAAGCGAGGACCAGAACGGGAGCGAAAAATAATTAAAGAGATGTTTTTTTTTGGACCAAATCTAAGACGAGTAGCTTCGGTCGGTGGCTGGTAAAATATTCTGGTGCACATTTTAGGTTGCACCCAACTCGAACACATTTTTTTTCTTGACAACTAACTCGAACACAAAGTTCAGTACAAGTTCACCTTGGAAAAACTCAACTAAAAATGGTTCGTGAAATAAAACTCAACTAAAAATTCATCTACACAAGATCAAAGTCGACACCAATTTTCTATTTTGGATTACCGGATTGTGACTTTGTAGACGGCTTGAAATATTCTCCATGAGTTTATCCAATAGTATCGATTTTCTTGGAACAAAAATTGTTCCATTTACTGAATAGGTTGATTTTTACCTTGACAGATGGCAAAATAAAATAAATCGTTTATATATTTTTGACAGTTTGACCACCATAATAGATCCCGAATAATAACCCTCACTGCGAGAAAAGTATAAAAGTACAAGAACCAAGATGATCGCCTAAAAGAAACACACGGTTAGTCAGAAAGGCGATAGCCGTCGTCGTCGGCGCCATCTACAACTTTATCATCGCCTTCGTCTAAGAATTGACGGGTCCTCACCTCCTCTAGGTGCCGCTTTGGTACTAGGAGGGGTGGGGACCTCGGATCTGCGCATGGAGCTATACAAGGGTCCTTAATGTTAGAGTTTGGTTTTGGTTGTTGTCTTCTTTGTCAATGGAAATGGCATCGTCTACAATAAGTGATCTTCTGCGCTTCGGTCGTCGACGAGATCTCCTTCTCAACGTCAATGGTGGCTTTGGAAGATTAAGTTTGTCTAGGTATGGTTCTTCAGATCTTGTTTCGCCAGATCAATCTTGGATTGTTTCTCATGGTTGTCACGAGGAGATTTGTTCTCGCATTATCTATCCCGGCTACTACGTCTTCGGCAATGGTGATTCGTTCTCTCGGCTCCCAACGTCATCGACAAAGTGGCTCGATTATTTGTCCCTGGAATATCAGTGGTGCTCTTGCCGATGTTGCTTGATTAATTTAATAGCTGCGTGCATGCACAAAGCCTTGGCATTGCGGCTCAAAATTGAAAGGGGAGAATAATCGGTGGTATTCACAGGTCTGCGGTTAGGTGTACTCGGCGTTTTTCTACGGCTTCCTTCAGAAAAGTACAAAATTGTGTCATGGAGAAAGAAAGAGTTTGAAGATCTTATAGATTTGCTCGTCTCTTTTAGTTTTGTTTTTTGTAATCAATGTAATCGTGTACTCTTTGTTGGTTTAATATATGTGGAAAATTAAAAAAAAATGATTGCCTAAAAAATATTCTTGGACGTCTTGGTGTACTCTTTGTGGGTACTCAAAAGAATAAGTCATCAAAATAGAATTGCCTATAAAAAAATAACGCATGTGGATAATCTACGATTAGATCGCACGTATGATTCAGCACTGGCCCCGCTGATAGACTTGTAATAGCAGGTCCAGCACACATGGATAAAACTAGGAGGAGGAAAGACCGGAGGCAAAATGGTGAGCACCATTAAGGATGGTCAAATCTCTCTGTCCCTCTCCTAAAAGCTCATCCAAGAAAAATCTTATGAAAGTTTCAATGTTGCTCCAGCTGATTAGTCCGTCAGATTAGTTCAATAAGCACTCATGAAGATAAACAAAGAGCAGAATGGTGGATATGTATACAGTCTAATGGATGAAATGGCGATTGGTTAGCAACAGAGAGATGGACGGAGACGGTGAGTGACAATGGCGGAACCAGGGGGGGACCGACAGGAGCAGTGGCTCCCCCCAACATTCAGAAATTTGTTTAAGACCATAGGATTTCTCGTCTAAAATCTGTGTATCCTAATCTATATACACCACCCAAATATCAATACATTAGTTTAGTACATGGAATCTGCTCATAGAAGATCCTACATAGACTAGAGAATGAGAAGTCTTTTGACTTTTCTTCCTTTTCTTCATGCATGCGCTGCACATGCACTCCCATCGGCCATCGCCATGTGCTTTCCACTAAGTTTATCTGCTCTCCGTCTCTTCTTCGGTTTTGCAACCGAGCAACAAACTCCTCTAAAAATTTCTCAAACAGTTTCGATTTTCTTCAAGTTAGAACACATCAGGAATTATGTAGTGTACTATGCGAGTATGGCTTCAAAGTATTACTATGATTTTTCAAAACAAGAAAGAACAATATAAGATGTCAACTATAAAATATTATGAGTTTGACATACTCACATACCTATAAATTTAAGGTTTCGAATTCAGTCAAGTGCATTAAAAAATCTGATTACGTTCTCAACACTTAATAGGGTATATCATATTTTGCTAAACACTCAGCTACCCCCTATATATTTCGTACATGCTTTTACATCGTAGAGTTATGCTCAATGGCCGGCCCCCCCTATGTGTATTTCCTGGTTCCGCCGTTGGTGAGTGAGGGGAAAGTTTCCAGCATAAGTGGTTAGATAACCTGCCTCTGGTGTCACTATTACGAGCTGAAGCAGGTAAACAGATGGCTCAAGGAAAAGAAAAGACAGGGAAGAGATCCATGTCACCTTCATGGCAATGTGATCGACAAAGCAAAGGCCTGTGTTGTGCTTTGCCTGTGTCCAACTGCTTTTGCAATTAAGCAGCTTTCACCTAATCCGCGTCCTTTACTGTACCCTGAAAGCAGATCTTAGTCTAGCTAATTAGGTGGCTATAGGCATCAGAAATAAGACTCCTGGAAAACAATTTAAGCTATGCAAGCAGAGATGAATGCAGCAAGGTTGGTTAATCAAGCTTCGGCATATCTCTGGCCAGCCATCGGTGCTTCACTCCAGTATCTGCCGTCTGGCTAATCTAAAATGGACGGTCGATCGGCTCGCGGTGCGCCTGCTGTGGCGATGCATGCTCGGGAACCTAGCTCATTGCCTGATGCGCACGGCGGCAGTAGCTATCGGTCGATGCTAAACGTACGTCGGCAGCGATCAGAGATGTCACTGGCAAGGTACTGTTGAAATCTAGTGGACTGGTTAACTATTTGCATCAGCTCGGAGTTTTGTTTTGCGCTGGTTAGTGCGCACAAACATGACGTGGTATTAGAGTCATATACAGTATATATGTCTCGAGTTCGAGTCATGAATTTAGCAATTTATTAAGAAAATTATTTCCCCCCTTTTTGTCAATGTATAGAACTCATGTTAGCTTCTCACATGTAATGGGGTCTTGAAATGTATAATGAATTGTCTACCAATTTCCATGAGTTCAGACTTTTATTGCATTGGTTAGTGCATAAAAAACTAAAACATGACAAACACCAACTCAGACCATTTCATAGGAAGGAATGGATAACGTAACGCGCCACCCATTTCACGAGCGGTGAAATAGACGGTGTCCTCTTCCCACGTCCTCTACCCCTGTTGAGAGTCGACTCCCATGGTATGTTGCTGCTTCGCCCCTTCTATCCGGCTGCGCTATCAGGCGGCGAGAAGATAGATCCGGTGGCTGACCCATCTATCCATATTATAGTAGGTCAAGTGTTAGGGTTGTTAGGGTATGCCTTTAGGGATTGTGGCTTTACGTATTTGTGGAGCATGCTGCTGACGCCTCCGAGCAGCTACCTCCGGTGGTGGCAGCATGGTACAAGAAGATCGAGGAAGCAGAGATGATGTCTCCGTTAAATAAGTTTAGTGTGGTCCATGGTGGAGTTCCTGGATCTGCTACTCTTGTTATTTTATGTCACCGAGGTGGCAGAAAGAAGGCGGGCTGCTGGGATCTGCTGCTCCATGGGGAGATCTTGAGGCTGCAACAAACGAATTTGATCAAAGGTGGCGATTTTGTGCCGTTGTTATTCTTGGCTTTCGTGGCTAATGTGTTTTGTGGTGCTGACGGCACCATAACTCCTTCAACCTCCAGGTCATTGTGCCATCAAGGAAGCCTTTCAATAACTCTGCTTCGGCGCCAATATCACATCATCTCCAAGTGGCGTTGACCCTGACGATGGCGCTGACCGTCATAGAGTCGAGTTGATCTTCTTCTTTCGGGACTTTTTGTAAAATTTGAAGACTTGGTTGTATTTTATTCTTATTTTGATGTCCTTGTTATAATTTATAACCCTAAACCCTTCAGGTCCTTCTCATGTTAAAATAAAAGATTCACGTCGATAACATGAGCTGATCTAGAATGTGATTCACATGCCTATGCACGCACGGATCATGAAGATTCTGCAACTTCATTTTGTTACCATGTCACGACTGCACCATGTTCTTTTTTCGGCATGATAAACTTTAGAAGTTACACTCTCATCCAAGGCAAATCTGACATAGTGGTACGACTCAAAATATCTGAGATCGTACTAGCAATATATAGCCAACCATGGAGCCATTGGCTCAGCCAGCAACCGCGTTACAGATGCTGATGAAACAGGAAAATAAATTGAACATGATCATCACCGAGCTCAATGTAACAGAATCTTGTGTGTGAAATCCGAGGAAGAAAGATTAGGCCAGAATCTATGGATAACTTGGTCTTACCCATTTTTCATCCGTGCATCGATTGATCGGTTGACTTACATTGCACAAGATAGTAGTAGTAGTACTAGTGGATGTTTCCTAGAAAAAACATAGTACTGCTCGAATATTAGTTTTTTCTTTTTCGACGGACATGGCAGGGAAAGACGGATGCGAGGGTTGGGTCAAATCTTGGCCCAATATATGCTCCCACAAGTGCAGCGTAATATTCGGTCTGTTCCTGGCTAGAGTTCAGCCCAAACTTTCTTTCTCGGACAGGCCCATCTATTAGCCCACGCAGCTTACTGTCTAAATAAAAAAGTAGCCCACACAGTGTCATTTTTCTGTCCTTCCTCCATCGAAGTAAACGAATACGATGGCGTCTTTCTGCCGCTCCGCCGCCGCCACGGCCAGGTCGGCGGCGCTCCGGTCGAGATCCCGCATCGCGAACCCGTTCCCGGCGAAGAAGTCTCTCGTCGCCCCTCCGTGCCTCCGCAGGTTGCTTTCGTGTCTTCTCGCCACCAAACCGGTCTCCCGCGAAGCTGTTCGGAGAGGTTTTTGACCCTGCTAGGGCTCCTCCTCCTTCTCTCAGGTCCGCGGTGAAGGCGCTAGCGGGCGGCGCGGAATCACTGATGCCTCTCCACAGCGCGGTGGCGGGCGCGCGGCTGCGCTCGTGCATCGCTGCCGACTCGTCCTGCTGGAGCTCCCTCTCCCAAGGTGAAGCCTCTGCAGTCACTTCTTTGCTTTTTGTACAGTTAAATGTGAAATCACGCTAGGTTTATTGTCTATACTTGTGTTAATGAGTGATTTTCTACTTTCAAATGCTGGAATTGCGATGATTTGTTTTTGTTGAGAGACTAGTCAGATGAGATTGTTAAGTTCTAGGATCTGATGTTTTATAGCTGGAAAAAACATTTATGATGTGTGTACATAGGATATATCATCACATTGGTCCGAACATGATGCAAAGCTATTGGGTTTATCAGTTTATGTATGTCAACACTCTAACGGATTCTATTGGTTTTGGAGAACGTTGTCATGCTTGTTGCTGGTAAATTGTAAATTTAATGGAACATTTCTATCTATTGTCTGTGTGTGCTATGTTTTTATACTTAGCAAGCTAAGAAGATGCATATTCTTAAACACTATTGTTTTTTAGCAGCTAGAGGATCCAAGAACAAGTGATAGGTCTTTAGCTGGATATGTATAGCATTTCGTTGTCTGCTTGTGTTTGTTTCTCGCATAAGGTCTTTAACCAAACGTGTACAGCTTTTCATTGTACGTTGGAGATGACAAGATTGCAAAATTATTGTCATTTAAAAAAATAATCTAAATGGCGTTTTAGAAACTTTTGACCCTCACGCGTCAACATGTTTAAAGCTATTCAGTTAGCTGTATGAAAAACATACGACTGGTTTAATCGTTAAACATGTTTTTTCATAAATCTTATAATGTTATTTATTTATACAAATATGAAACGATATGTTTCTTAATGAGCAAAATCATGTCTTAAAACTACGAAAACTTAGGATTTAATGGATAAATTGCTTACTTTGTTGTTTACTTAATTTGCAACGTTCTGATTTCTGTTTTCGTAATCATCCTGGTAGGTTTCATCAAGCGCATCTGATCATGGCTAGGAGCATAATGTTAAAGGGCATGGATCACGTGCCCCTATGTCATGTTTCAAGATGTTTTCTTTCTGCTCTAAAGAGTAGCACATGCCAGTGTTTATTAATCTAATTTTGTTGCAAAAGATGCAGAACTAATATGTTTCCGACCTACTCAGAACTATTGTTTAATTTCGTTCTATGCAGTAACAGTGTTATCTCAGTTCCTTAACAGACTGCTTATTTTGTGAACACCTTGATTCATAACACCGGGTGATATTACATTGTTCATCATTTTTCCCAACCTTCACGAGTATTAGTATATTGGTCCGTTTGCATGTTTTTGGAAGATCTTAAGTGTGCCATTTCTGCGAAACAGAAGTATAGACAGATTACAAAAATCCAGGTCAAAATCATGCCGTGGTGGCTATGTTTGCAGCTCCTTTTGTTTAATTTTCTTCACTTGCTGTTTTCTGATATTCAGTAAGGAGCTTTCTCATTTTTCTTCCTCTCTTCTCACTGAGCTTTGTTCTTTTGTTTTGAAACAACACATTAGACTTTGCTCTACCTCGGTGACAAAGACTGAAGGGAGGTCGGCATCCTACTCGGAACAGCGCTTGAGAGGGATCTTGTTTCCCTGTTAGATGTCCGGCTTGGCGAGGCCACAGCTACAGAGATACTGAATTTTGTTTGGTGACTTGGTGCTCGTGTGCATTTTTCCCTTTGTATCGATTCCTGGAGTCTGAAATGTCCTTTTCTCTGTATTAACCGTGCATCTTGTGCCTAATCTGAACATGTGTTTCAGTCTTCTTTATGAAGACAAAAGTTGATTTTGATTCCCTGTGCTGATCTTGGTTAATCTGATCCTTTGTTCTTTTCCTAAAAATAAAATTCTCATGTTGACAGATCAGATTATTTTTCTGCCGGCTTGCAATCATTATTTCACTGATTTTGATTAGTTAAGTTGGCAGACTGAACCAGGTCCTAGGTGTTATTTTTTATCTGGCCGGCTTAGCTTTGTCCTGTATAATGATATGTTAGTTTGCCGGCCTACCTGTCCTCACATCAGGTCAATGATCTGTCCAAATTTCTGCAATTTGGCAAGCAAGGACATATTACTACTACTTAAGAAGCGAGTTGATACATCCGCTGCATGCTACCTTCCAATTCTACCATTTGCCAATTTCCAGTAGTGTGCTCCGGCACGGCGGAGATGGCCGAGATCACATCGACGGCCACATGTGCTCCCTTCATCATCATCTTCTTCTTCGCTTGTTGCCTGCCTCCTGCTGCTGTTCCCTTGTCCTTTGACTACCCAACTTTCGGCTCAGATGATCAGAGGGGCATCAGAATTGAAGGTGACGCCTCCTTTAGTGTTGGACACATTGATATTAGCGCGAACCAGGTGGAGAAGAAGCTCGGGAGCAGAGGGCGTGTGTCATACAGCGCCCAGCCCATGGTGCTCTGGGATGAGCACACAGGCGAAGTGGCTAGCTTCACCACACGCTTCTCGTTTATCATCAAACCACCGAAGAACATAAGCAACAAGGGGGCCGGCATGGCATTCTTCCTTGCAAGCTACCCGTCAAGCCTACCGACCGGGTCGTCGGCTTATTACAATCTTGGCCTCACCAACCTATATCGAGGTGCTGTAGCGTCAGGCGGCAGCCGGTTCGTGGCGGTGGAGTTTGACACTCGCAATGAGACCGATGTATCAGACCCCAACACCACTTTGGATCACATCGGCATTGATGTTAACTCATTAATATCGGTGAATACCACGGCCTTACCGAGCTTCAACCTCACGGGGAACATGACCGCATCAATCCAGTATGACAACATCTCAAGTATCATGGCTGTGACACTATGGCTTGGTGATGGTCGAGATCAGAATTACAGCCTTAGCTCGAAGGTTGATCTCAAGAATGCATTGCCGGGGGAAGTCACTATTGGTTTCTCAGCGTCAACTGCAGCAGCCATTGAGCTCCATCAACTGCTTTCTTGGCATTTCAGCTCATCTTTGGAAGGCAAGACGGCACTGGTAACAGCACCACCGGTACAATCGCCACACTCCTTGGGAACCTCCAGTTCTGGAGTTATAGCGGGAGCCACTGTTGGGGCATCATTGTTCCTCGTGCTGCTCTTCACCATGTCAGCCTTGTTGGTACGTCGTTGTCGGAACAAGAAGAGGCAGGAGGCAGAGGAGAAGGATATGGACTTGGAAGGCGAGGTGGTCATGGAGATGGAGTTGGGGACGGGGCCAAGGAGGTTCCCTTATAGGCAACTTGTCAACGCGACAAGGAACTTTGCAGTGGAGGAGAAGCTCGGGCAAGGTGGCTTCGGTGCAGTGTATAGAGGCCACCTGAGAGATCTTGGCCTCTCCGTGGCCATAAAGCGATTCTCCAAGGAGTCGTCCATGCAAGGGAGAAAGGAATACACGTCGGAGATCAACGTCATCAGCCGGCTGCGCCACCGGAATCTGGTGCAGCTCCTCGGCTGGTGCCACAACCATGATGAGCTCCTGCTGGTCTATGAGCTCATGCCCAACCGTAGCCTCGACATCCATCTCCACGGCAAGGGTACCTTCTTGACATGGGCAATGAGGTAACATCTTACTATCTTAGTTGCACGGTGCCAAACCTGAACTTGGCGGTTGTACATATATACTACCTTCAAGCTCGTCATAAATGGATTTTAATTGCAACAGGATGAAGATAGTGCTCGAGCTTGGCTCTGCCCTGCTCTACCTCCACGAGGAATGGGACCAATGCGTGGTGCACCGTGACATCAAGCCGAGCAACGTGATGCTGGATGAGTCCTTCGGCGCCAAGCTAGGCGACTTTGGGCTGGCGAGGCTCATCGACCACGCCGTCGGGATGCAGACCATGACGGTGGTTTCGGGGACGCCGGGCTACGTGGACCCCCAGTGCCTGATCACCGGCCGCGCCAGCTCCGAGTCCGACGTGTACAGCTTCGGCGTGGTCCTGCTGGAGGTGGCGTGTGGGACGAAGCCGATGAGCACGCTCGACAAGAAGAAAGGCGTCTTTCGGCTGGCCGAATGGGTCTGGGACCTGTACGGCCAGGGAGGCGTTGTTGAAGCGGTCGACGGGCGGCTGGACGGCCACTTCGACGAAGCAGAGGTGAAGCGCGTGATGGTCGTCGGGCTGTGGTGCGCGCACCCGGACCCGAGCGCGCGGCCGTCCATGAGAACGGCCATGGCCACGCTGCAGTCGAAGGATAACAAACAGCTACCCCTGCTGCCGGCCAAGATGCCCGTGCCGACCTACGCGCCACCGATGGCCATGTGGGATGGGCAGTCGTCTTCGTCGTCTACGGGGATATCGGCGTCCACTGCGACCCGATCATCGGCGACGAGCGGCTTCACAGGGCCAGTGCCAATCGTGACACCCAGGGCCTGAGCACCGGCTGGTTACTGATCAAAGGCAGCTGTGCATGCAACCCGATCTTGATCTACCCGTCGACGAATCTCTGAAACATAATATTCGCCAATTTTGAAGGAGGTTTTCCTTCATCTGTGTATCATACCTCTTTTTTTTGCGGGTCTCCGGTGTTCCTGAAAAAAAAAACTAATTCTCGTTCTTCGTGGCTTAATTCTGAACTGAAATGTCCAGCTTGACATCCAATTAGTTTTATGCCTGCTTCATTTTGGCTTTTTTTCAGAATTCTTCTGTATGAGATTCCAGCCCCAAATTTCCGATCTATCTCCCTGTTTTCCCTCGGATGCCTCTGCCACTGCCATTGCCGTGAGCTCTCTCGGATGCCACTGCCGGATCTGATTCATGTTTAATGACTGTTACGGCAGCCACGGTCGGCGCGTGCACTCCGATCTGAGCCCCTGGATCATAAATCCATCATCCATGGAATGCAATGCAAGCTGCACGCATCTGTCGTACCCCTCATTAGCTGGTTTTAATGCGTTAACGCTCCTTCTGCTGAATGACTCCATTCACGGGAAGAAGCTTCGATGTATTTTATGCCCTGGTCGCTGAAGCGATCGAAATCGGTTTAGGAAACAGAGGTTAAGATCAAAACAAAGCGAATCTGAAGGTCAACACAGTGCTTACAAATCGGGAGTAGTAGTTTAACTGTCGGTTTCTCTGCCACGCGTTGATCCATACGCAACGGACTTTGCCTCGATAACTGAAGCCTACCACAGCAATATTCAAATCGGTCAGGCGCGTAGGAGTACAAGATACAGCATTTCAAGACGAACCGATCCAATGGATGGATCCCAGGAGGAACCGGTACAGACGTATCTGAACGTTTCAGAGAAACCAAATCTTCACGTGCCTCTCGGAGGAATCTTTAAGTTAAATCTGCGTACACCGGCCAAAGAACGGGTGTACGTACGCTACGCACCACGCAAAGCCCTCGCCGGCGTCATAAGCGGACCCAAGAAAATTTTAAAGCCCGGGCAAACTCTTGATTTAGAGACTAATTATGCTGATTATGCCTTTGATAAACAGTGTACTTAGCCTTGCCAGCCGGCCGGAAGCCCGGGCGCTTGCCCGGGCATAGGGGCGGTTAGGTCCGCCACCCCGGCGTCACAAGCTTATAAAAGCAGATCAACCCTGTGGTGGTCTCGTTCCCATCGGACAGCGGCAACAGATCAGTGAGGTGACGAACAAGATCCACATATACAGTGCGGAGATGGTGCACAGGCTCAGGCACGACGGTGACGTGGTTGCCGTCGCCGCGGATGGGAGGAGCAGGAGGCAGCGGCGGCAAGGTGGCAGAGACGCGATCGCGGCGATCAAGAGGAAGATGCTGCGGTGCAGCGTGGCCGGAGAGCGGGGGAGGTTCAAGCGGAGCTACTTGGGCGGCGCCGGCGCCGCTGGCGATGCATCCTCCGCCGTCTTCTTCTATCTGGCCTGCATCGCCTGCGCGCCCGCTTGATGCATCGATTCTTCTTTCCTACCAGTATCTTCTACACTGGGTTGTAATCGGCTGATTGGAATTTGTCCGCGGTAGCTCTTTCACTTTGGTGGTAGGCTCCTCTCAATTCTCAAGAGTTGACATCTCTTCTAGTAGTACTTTTGGAGTCCACCATGTTCCATCAGAGAGAGAGGGTAGTTATGGTAGTAGTCCCATGGTTGATTTGTGTACGTTTCAGTATTCCAACTTGGACCAGTGATTAGTTTGTGCTATGTCAAACAAAATCGTTACATCTGGGTTCCCATGTTCCCATTCAAAGGATATTACTCCAAGTGTGATTTATTAAACTACGAATTTTACTGTAAGAATTCAAAGTTAAAGTTATGGTGCATAGGGGCCAGGGTCGAAGAGAACCTGCTTGTGGGACCCCCCCCCCCCCCCCCCCCCCTTCGTCCCCCCCAATGTTTTTAAGTAGGTAATACTAGGTATATTAGCCCATTATTAGTTAATCAATCCATTATTCGCATAGGTTGCTAGGGCCAAATTGCTAATTAAGCCCATCAGGTTAGCCAGCAGCAGATCAACCGGCGACCGGCGTGATCTGTTTGTGAGTTTGTCGATCGAATCAACTTCCCATCTGGTCGTCTCCTCGTCTGCTAGGGCGCCTAGGGCTGCCACCGTCTCCCCGTGTTGTGGTCTTGCCGGATCGATGCACGGCGAAAAGGAACAGGTAACATCGATCGCTCATTGCTGATCGCTGGCCGGCCGTCCCGACTCTCCGCACCTGCGCCAAACCGATACAAAGCTAAATAGCTAATTGTCTAATTACATTTAGATGCTGCTGCAGCAGCACGTCCCGGCCGGCCGGCCGCCCAAGCACAGTCCGCCAACGTTGGACTTCCCTTGCGGCTTGTCCAGGCAGCCAAATCCTGAGTAGCACCGCGCGGCGGCTGCTGATCTTCTGCCCGCTTACCTTGAGTCCATATCACAATCCGATCAATTCACCACCAGATTAATTAGTCCAGGTACGTTGCATTGTACTACATAGAACTTTTCATCTAATCTAACTCTTCTAATTTGTTCTGCTTAAGTTTAGCTTATGAGAAACAGTGTAGTAGATTGATTTTTTCCCGTCAATTGATTCAGTTCTGAATCTAGCCAAGTGTTGAAAATTGGGGATTCTGTACCATTATACATATATTTAAATTAGTGAAAATACTGGAGCTTGCACAAGAATCACCAATAATTTGGATAGCTATATCTCATAGCTAAACATGTTGCTATACATCGTTGTCGGCCGCCTCCCGGAGACATCGGCTAGCTCCGAATTTTCATTGCTCGCCCCCCCTAAGTCCAAATCCTGGCTCCGCCCCTGGTTAGAGGATGCTTGTACTCTCAGCCCACCAGAAATCAAACACTAGGTTTAACGTTGGTGTTTCTCATTTAGCCGGAATATTCTTCAAGGAAAACGCTTCCTTACGACTGACTGTAGCTACAGTCGGTTCGTGTGCGCGCTCGCCGCAGACTCAGCCCACGCGTTGCGCTCGTCTTGCTCCGCCTGCGCTTGCATCCGCCCGCGCTTGCTCCGGCGAAGCTCCCCGGCCTCCGCCGCCCTGCTTCCCGGCCGTCGCCGCTGCGGCGAAGCTCCCCCGCGCCGGCCTCCGCTTCCCTCCGCATCGGCCACCGCATCCCGCGCCGCCGCCTGCCAACGACCTCCTCTTCCGCAGCCGGCCGCCGCCGGCGACACCCCATCGAGCTCCTATCGTCGGGCCTCCTCCTGCCATGGCGGCTCCTAGAGCCCCTCCTCTAGCCATGGCCTCCCACCTCGTTGTGGTGGTAGGTTGTGGGCTGTGGCCCCCGAGATCCTCTCTGACGGCCACGAATCCATAGAGATCTCGCTCATTCGGACCTCCATTGTGGCTGATTTCTCGTCGGGAGCTCGAATCGCTCATGGGCGATGCCTTCGTGCCCGACGGTGAAGGTTAGCATTTTTTGGGATTTTTTTTATGTTGCATGCAGTTTGCATTTTGGCTACATGGGTGCATCATTTTTGTGTTGTTGATCTCGCATGCGATTTGTGATTTTGTTACATGTGCGACTCGTTTTTGTCGTGCAAGCAATGAAAAATTGCTACACTGATTTCAGTGTACATTCTCACGTTTTGCTACTGCCACAAACTAAATTGGGATTTGTTGGATATGTTGTTGGTTTTTGCTACATGACCGTGTTTAAATTGCTACATCATTATTTGCTACATGATCGGGGAATTTTACACATCTTGAATTTTTGCTACACACGGTGCTACATGCAACGCAAAAAATGTTGTGTTTGACTTCTTCCTGCTACATTATCGATGTAACATTTTTCTGTTTTTTCTTTGCTACATAGCGATGTTACATACACATACACAAAGTGCTACGCGCAAAACGTTTTTGTTTCATAGATCGGACGCGCGGGATCGATTCACTTAAGTTGATCGGACGGTGTGGAGGGCGACTGTAGCCAGCCTGGCTATAGCCGGCTGACGCCTAGCATTTGCCATTCTTCAATGGTAGGTGATGTTTCTGTCGACAGAATTTTGTCAATCTCAATACTTGATCGCCAGATTAGTCTCTCGAATGTGATCATATGGATAGGATATGAATGTGTGCATTCATAAGGGTTGAGTCTATACAGGTGTATGTGCTGTACTCCGTCCGTCTATTAAAGAATGTCTCAATTTCGACTAAATTTAAATGTATCTTGACTTATTTTAGTGTGTAGATATATATAAATTTAAAAAAAATCAGTTAAGTTTTGCAAAAAAAGAAAAAGATCAGGTTCAATTTTTTTTCTTACAACCACGGTGCACCAGGTTGTTACAGTTTTTTTTATACGGGCTGTTACAGATTCGGTGCACCGGATCGCAGCCAATTTTGCTTGCAGCCTCGTTTTCTGTCAAAACAAAAAAACATGGTGGCCTTTTAGGCAATTGGGTCGCGCAGGCCGCATTTCTTATGGGCCTATGGGCATTAAGGCCCGGTACGTGTTAATCGTACAGCGTTTTTTTAGGTAAACAGTACTATTCTGTCTACTTTATATTTTTTTAACTATCAGATGTTTTAAGTGTTACAAATGTTGTTTAGATGCATACTAAAATAAATAAATGGATACACTAAAATATGTGTAGATATATCCGTATACATATGAATCTAGACAAAGTTTAAAACATTTTATATTTAAGAATGGAGGGAATAATATTGTAGATGGAATCAATCAGAAAATCACGCAAAGACAGATTTTGTACTTCTTAATATGTGTTCCTTCACATTCTCTTTCAATAAAAAAATTGTTTTCTGGTATGCTCCGATGGTACCATACATGTTGAAACCATCCATCTTTAAAAAATTGCCACTTGGATAATTTATAAAGATGGGAAATGAGTATGATGGTGAGATCTTGAACGATGATGATCAACATACTGAAAACTGGAGGAATATACTACGCAGATTGCTTCAACGTATCGACACGTATAACGCCATATAATATAGTAATGAATTGAGCAAACGAATTTTGCTTCATATTACGGAGTCTGATGGGAATAAAGTTAAATATAAGGTTCAATTTAAATGTTTTGTAACTATAAATAAACTATTTTTTTGGTAAATTTTAGGTATTTACGCATGTACATGCTTACTAGTAGTATACTGTAGATGGAATCGACCAGAAAATTATGCATGGATAGACGAACCGCTTCGGTGATCCTCTACCCGTCAAGACCCCACGACGAGATAACACGGGCGGATGAGTGGTGGCCGCCAAGTATCAATCCGACACGTTAGGAAAGAAGACACTACATGCGCCGGAGTAACTTGAAAGTGAGAGCAAATGATACTACTCCCTCCTCCGGTTTATACCACGAAACAGGCTTTTGCCCCGCTTTATAAATAAAGCACCGACCAACGTACAACTAACATACAAACGCAACACGCCACAAGCCGAGGCAGCAACACACACAACCAAACAAAAGAAAAAAAAGAAGAAGCAAAATGGAGACGAAGGCGGATCAACTAAACTCCGGTGACCTGCAACCGCTGCGCCCTCCGAAGATGTACCACCACACTCCTAGCGTCGACAGCGTCGAGTACCAAGCAGCTCCTTGAAGAAGGAAAACGTCTGCAGCTGCCCGGACTAGCGCACTGGCCCTAGGGTTTCCCCCGGCACTTAGGGAAGCGGACGAAGGTAGCCCTAACGAGGACGAGGCCTCGCTACCACCAGACTCACCACCCACCAACATGCGCCACCACGGTCACATGACCACCATCGTCGTCTCACCGAAGCAAATGGCGCGAGGACGACAAGACGAAGGCGAAGAGGAGCTTGTACCGGAAGCAGCAGAACCGCAGCCGCGCGGGAGGGAACTAACTCCATCGTCGAGGACGGTAGTCGACCGGACGCAACCACCAAGAACACTAGGTTTGGCCAGGCCTGCCTGGCTCGTGAAGCCCCCGCGGGGACACACCAATCCTAATAGGGTCCAGCCGGACCAGATCGGGCCCGTTAAGCCCGCAGCCACGTTGCAACAGGTCGGCCGCCGTCGTGCTGTCCCTGCACGTCTACCCCGCCGTCCGCTGCCGAGCACGCTGAGAAGCAGGCCAGCTCGTGCCGAATCAGATGGGCCCATCGGGCCCAGCCTGGGCCACCAGGGCCAGCTCCTCCGGTTTATACGAGGTAGGTCATATTCCCGTCACTTATTCAGGATCAAAGGGAGTACTTAAGGAAGGCGATTCTCTAGAGGCATATTTCCAATGACATTAGTAGTAGCAACCAGAGTAAATACTGTCATTATTATGCTCATGATTTTCTAGAGGCTTTGGTGCAACATAATTAGTCAAAATTTCCACGTTAAAAGATGACAAAGAGTGCAAAGTCGCACCCCCCGCTAAGGCGCTAACTCTCTCCTCTCATGGTTAAGTACTAGTGGAATTTGGCGCGGCGGCACGCCGCGCCCTTGATGAGAGCTTTTGTTAATGTTCTGTCATTTGAAGTAGTTGACGACTTGACGGGAAGGTGAAACAAAATCTCGTAGTGTTATGAGAGGGAAAGAAAGGAAGGTACAGAGACAAAATGTTAACAACCGGTAATATGACCAGATCATTCAAATTTTCTATAGACCTCAGATAATACCAACGTGATGTGGATTGTACACATAAGACTATTTTATATGTGATCTTGCACAAAGCTGATTGTACGTGACCTGCTGTTCCCTTTGATAGGGCACCTTCTTTTTCATTTCCTGCTGACATGTGTACTGATTGCCTGGTCTCTTAGATGTGTACTCTTGTAAACCTATAAATTAAGTAGCCACATTTGTAAAAAAATAGATTCAGTAGCCAAAGCAGCATGTAAAGTCAGTGATATGTAGAAGCTGGCCCTGATTCTATACTGTCGTACCGTCTGTAGAAGTAGCTCCTCGGTCATTTCCTTGTGGTGCAGCAAATGCGTGATAGGCAGGGAGAGATCTTCTTTCGGTGAACACGGCAGAATTCGATCTTTGAATTTCTGCGCTGTCAGTCGATATCAACTACAGTACAAATATAATTTGGAAGGTAATGAGTAAACGAATAGAATTCTTACTCGAAGGCATTAACGTGAACAAATTTATATTATGTGTAGCAGTGGATATTTTGAAAAAGCATAACCACCACTGTTTTCTTCAATCCTGGCTGATGATGGATATGTTGGGATTCCTGATGATGGATATGTTGGGTGAACAAATTTATATTATGTGTGGCAGTGGATATTTTGAAAAAGCATAACCACCACTGTTTTCTTCAATCCTGGCTGATGATGGATATGTTGGGATTTCTGCGCCATTTCCTGTGAGGATATTGCCTGTTAGTATGTCTTGTCTGGAGGCCATTACATATTTTAAATCTTAGCGTCACCTTTTAATCTGTACACGGAGAACACTCCACAGATAGAAATATATTTCACAACAAAGAATGAAAATAGAAACCTGGACCAAATTATTCTGTAACCCACTGTAAAGCCTTATTGCACAAAAAAGAACAAAAATAGAAAGCTGAACCAAATTATTCTATAACTCATTGTAATGCCCCGTTGCACAAAGCATAAGAAAATCGAAATCTGAACCAAATTATCCTGTAACACATTGTAATGCCTTGTTGCAAAAATATGTAGTAAACTCAGCAAAAATAAGGGTAAATAACTGCTTCATCTGGTGGACAGCAGTATAGCGCATATATATTTCAATAGAACTACCCTCCAAAAGAAATCTGAAAGTTAATACAAATTACTAAGCTACAGCTTGCACTCTTTCCATTAAATAGGACAAACAATGTGGAAGGAACAATGATAAAAGGAGGAAATGAAGCCACAGCAAAAAGATTTTTTGAGGGACGGATAAAAGAATGTAACATGTAATGATGGTCCTAATACAATATTATTTTTTCAATCCCACAAAATATGGTATTAAACTTTTATGTCTGATGAATTTGAGAGCTCCAGTGGCAACTGTGAGGTGAGAAATAAAGGGAAGTTGTTGTACTGATCAAAAGATGTTCTAAATTTTCGATATTGTATTTTCACTGACATCAATGGTGAACTTTATCGCCATTCTTAAAAGACAGAACAATTAGTTGTATCCTGAAACAAATGTAACCAGCACAAAGAAACTGAGGCATGCATCGTTTGGATCCAATTTAGATGAATTAGAAGTAACTAACCTCTAACCAGCGTGACCTCCAGAAGGCCTCCAAATCCAAATGTATAATGGTCAAATTTGCCAAAAATGTTCAATGGATCTAAATCTTGGAAGGCTTCTTAATCTGCAACTAAAATTTATAAATCAGCCGGCTTGCCAAGTTTAACCGAGTAACAATTATAACATTCATTTGCCGGTTTGCCAACAAATATATGAAGCGATTACTCATAAGACACACTTCTAATCCAGGAGCAGGACTGTATTCAGGGTTATAGAGCATGATATAACTCACCAGTTTGTTCATAATTTTCTCTGGAAGGATTATTAACGTATATCAGAAAATACATCATCGAGCTGAAACTTCATTGCCAAGCCACAGCTGACCACCTAGTAGAAACATTCAATAATATGAATTCCCAGAGCTTGAATGTAGACTGATGAAAACTGCAAAAACGAAATCATGGTCACTGTGAAAATCCCATTTTTATTGCCTATTTTACTATTTGGTTAACCAACCTTTCCCAGTTTTGATGGCTATTTTGAAACAGAAGATTTTAGGATAATTTTGGGGTTGCACAGCTCAAAACTGCAGACTGAACCTAATTAATGGGCATTTTCATTCACAGCAACAATAATTGTGCTGGTTTGCATAAGCTACTTCGAAGGTGATTCTCAAAAGAAAGAGGCATTACCACAACTCCACAAAGATTCCCTGAACTGGTTTTCTAAACATAGAAACAAACCTTAATCTCAGTAAAAGACTACCTTAACATAGAAAGTCAAACTTCCACTCCAGTATAAGACATTAAGACTACATGTCAACCAGGCTTCATCTCAGCACAGATTCATAGCACATGGCAGATCCTTTACTTGTTATCACACCAATCCATCTCCTCCCATTGCTAATTACCATCATAGTACGCAGCATAAAAAATGTATTAACTTCTTCGGAAGATAAATGCTTAAAACATTCAGGAGTTGATATATCACCTTCCTGAGCGGGCAACAAAGACCCCTGAGACACATTAGCAATTTTCTCTTACCAGGACTCCGGGAGGGTCGGCGGCGGGTGCAGAGGAATATCCTCGTGGAGATAGAAGGAGGAGGTGAGGGAGAGGAGCAGCGGAGACTGCTGGGACGGGTCGGGCGCTGTTGGCGTTGAGGCGGTTGAGGGTGAGGCCGAGCTTCTGCACAGCGGCGGCGGGGATCCTCGGCGGCATGATGGAGGCCGGCCTGGACCTGTCCGGGTCCTGCATGGCGAGCGGAGCCGAGTGGTCCGCGAGGAGCCGGCAGAACTCGGCCTCGAGCACGTCGAGCGCCGCCGCGAGGAGGCCCGCGTCGAGGTCGGCGGCGGAGGGGCCTTGGAACTTGGCGACCGCCTGGGCGAGGTCGGCGACGAAGCGCGGGTCGGCAAAGACGCAGTTGGCGGCGAGGAACCGGAGCGCCTCCTCGAGCCTGCACACGACGGGAACGTAGCCGGGGAGGTCCTCGGCGGCGGCAGCTCAAGACCGTGTACGACGTCGAAGACCTTGAGGACCGCGGCCGCAGGCCTCACGACGCGGTCGATGTTGAGGTCGCGGCGAGAGCGGAGGCAGTCGCCGCCTCGGGAGGAGATGGATGGGGAAAATGAGGATGAGCTGGGTTCTAGGGTTAGGGCTTGTGATTTATGTAGTTGAACCGATTCGTAAATTTCGGTAAAAGAAAGGTCTTTTGTGCAAACATGCCACGCAGACCGTCGGCTGGGTACTGTTCAACACTGTTCATCACTATTCATATGAACAGCGACACGATCACTCACAAAGGGGCTGTCTTTCATATAGTTAGTAATAATTTGGTCTCAAGAAAAAGAAAAATGGAGCTCCCGATAATCTCCAGAAGCCGCTGGAATCAGACTAGTTTCGCATGTTGGATTTGAAGGCAAAGTTTGAATGAATATTCGTCCGCAGTCGGGGCTCGCGGGAACCCGACGAGCGTGTGACAAGGACAGTTTCCTAACCCGCACGTCGCGAGTCGAGCGTGCGTGCTGACCAAAGCAGGCCGCTGCTCACACGACATTTGGAGAAGCATCTCGAAGGCCAACGGCATTTGTGGTAGCATATTCGTCTGGTGGCTGTCGCGTAATTATCCGCACGAGGACATGGGCATACATATCGGGCTAATCTGCGTCTCTAGACACCCTGTGTTGGTCGTGGTCGGAGACCCCACGGCCACGGGACGCCCGCTCGCCGGTGGCGCCAGTTCTCGGCCGGGATCCGCCGTCCCTTTCGTCGTTCCCTTTCCCGTGCAATGCAGCTGCAGCCCTCTTCCGTGTAGGTTTATCCCAAAAGCATTTTCAGAATATTTTATGTTTTAGTGATCTATTATGAACATTTCAATAGATCGAATGGAACTAGTTGCCAATGGTGGATCTTCGAGACAGTTTCAAATGTCAAAAAACGTCGCATTCTTGTAAGGCCCCGTTTGGAACAAAGTAATTTCATAGAAATTTTGGAGAATAGGAATATTACAGGAAAATTTCCTATGGTGCTGTTTGGAACAAATGAATAAGAAATTTGGATTTCTTTGAAATTTTGAAGGAAAACAAACATGAGGTGACCTCATGTTTTAGGGTTTTTATCATTCTTGCCACTATGACCAAGCCTATACTCAAAAACGCCATTTGACCAATCACATACTCAAAAACGCCACCGCTCCGTTACTTCAGTAATCAGTTTTGCAACTCTGTTAATTCTCCAACAGTTAGTGTACAATCAATTTTGCCATTCAAGAGTGGACCGGGACAGGGCAGAATACATGATAGTCGTTAAATTTTTGGCATGATGTATGTTCTTTAACTTCTCAGTTTTGACAATATCGTTTTTGAGTATAGGCCGGTGGCGTTTTTGAGTATTTGATCGGTCAAATGGCGTTTTTGAGTATATGCTTGGTCACGGTGGCAAGAATGATAAAAACCCCATGTTTTAATCTTCCTATGTCTACAATTTCTGTGTTTTTTCTGTGTGACATCCAAACGACACTTTGGACAATTTCCTGTGGTTTTCATTCCTGTAGAAATTCAGGAAACATGCCACCTCAATTCCTATGTTTTTCCTATTCCTACGTTTTTACTTCCTGTGTTCCAAACGGGGCCTAAATTGGAAGAGATAGCTACCATCAGAATAAAAACGTGAGATTCATGACGGAGTCTCGATGTATACGTCGCCACCCTACCCTTGTTATGCATGACACTGGGTTTTTGTTTTACTTCATTTATATCGTAATAACAGACTAACTTGCATCACCAGAAATTATTGAGTTCAAAGTACATGGCAAGTTGTTCGTGCCGACGCAAGGTTGAAAGAGCATTTTCCCTCATGTGTGGTTTTGGTAATTATATGACAATCTCTATGGACTAATGCTTGCATTGAGATATCTTATAGATCGTGTCCATGAGAATAGTGGAGTTCATGTGTTGGACTCTTGAAGCTTATTTGATGACCAAGGTTCCATTCCATGATGTATATGGTGGATGGTCATGTGTTGAAGTTGAGATGTGCAAGACCAAGAGAAGACTCTTGAAGATATCCTATGCTTGGTGCTTGCGATGGATACATGAAGACGGAGCTTAGCGAGACTCTCCCATTATGTGTATGGGGGAGTATTTGGAGAAGTCTTCATCAAGCATGTGCTTGGACGCGCAATCAAGAAAGAAGATCCACTTGAAGAGATCAAGATAGTCATCATCTAGCTCAAGTGGAATGCTCAAGGCAAAGGTATGATCTTGATAGGTTTTCTTTTCTACCGGTCTCATGTAGTTTGTGGAGACCGGGTTATAGGATAGATAGGCGTACTATCAAGAGGGGCTCTCGAGTGAGTAACTTGATCGCATATTTGTGGAGAGCTCAAACCTTTGCATACTTGGCATATCATATTTCTTGGTTCTTATTTGGCTCTTATCCATGTGAGGAATTAGAGCTTGGTTCATCTTCATGCCAAGCGCTAGCTCATCCAATTCGGGATTTCATTCGTTCATCTTGTTGTGTTTTGGATGTTGGGTGTTGGTGCTTGTCGTGTTCCTCATGACAAGCCCAAGTGCTTCGAAAACGGTTTTACGTTGGCAAACTTCTTGCGTTTTCGGAGGCGGAAATATTGCCGGTTCGACCATGAGGAAAGTCCCACACCTTGCCATGTGTGGTGACTTTGCTCTATTTATGGGATGCAATATTTCCACTTTTTGTAGCCCTGTGCTCGTCGCTATCTTTCCAACAAAGTTGGTTTCACCTCATTCGGAGTTCATTTGCAAAAGTTATAGCGGTTTTAGTTTGGCTGTTCTGAACCGGATTATTGGGGCCGGATATTTCGTTCCACCGGAATTTCCGGTTCCCCAACTCGTCCAAGAAATCGGCTAAGGAAAGAAGGAAAAGAGGTGCTGGACTCAACCGGAAATTGTGGTCGGATAGTATTCAATATTCATCGGATCCCAGCAAACACAACATGTAGCATTACATAAAGATGATCTTGATCATGATAGGCAGCTCACAAGATCTAAACATGATGGCACAATAGGAGAAGACAACCATCTAGCTACTGCTATGGACCCGTAGTCAAAGGATGAACTACTCACGCATTAGTCCGGAGGCGGGCATGGTGATGTAGAGCCCTCCGGTGATGATTCCCCTCTCCGGCAGGGTGCCGGGAAGAACTTCTGAACCCTCCCGAACTAGGGTTGACGACGGCGGCGGCTCCGTAATGTTTCGTGGAAAAGTGTAATGTTTCGTGGAAAAGTGTTCGGGTATTAGGTCTTGTATTGTCGGGGGGTATTTGTAGGCGAAAGGGCGAAGGCGGTGGAGGCCCGAGGCCACGTCCTCATGTGCTGGCGCGGTAGGGGTGGTGAAAGAGCATTTTCCCTCATGTGTGGTTTTGGTAATTGATGACAACCTCTATGGACTAATGTTTGCATTGAGATATCTTTATAGATCTTGTCCATGCAAATAGTGGAGTTCATGTGTTGTACTCTTGAAGCTTATTTGATGACCAAGGTTCCATCTAAAGGTGTATATGATGGATGGTCATGTGTTGGGTTGAGCATATTGCAAGTATGTCTTGAAGGAGTCAAGACATCATATTAGCAAAGAAAGATTGGAAGATAAAAGGTTGATCAAGTTGTTGATCAACACACAAAGCTACAAGATGTCCCAAGTGGGATCATGTATCTCTTGGGATGGTAATCACTTGTCCATATAGCTTTGTGAACTAACCCATGATATGTGTGTGTGGTATCTTTATGTGGGGTTAGGTATCTTCCCATGGGCTTGCATCAAATGAAGATTTCATATAGCTCGTGGAGGATGACGTCATGTGGTGAACGTCATCAAGGATAGGATGCGCAAGACCAAGAGAAGCTTTCTCGAAGAGATCCTATGCTTGGAGCTTGCTATGGATACATGAAGACGAAACTTAGCGAGACTCTCCCATTATGGGTATGGGGGAGTATTTGAAGAAGTCTTCATCAAGCATGTGCTTGCACGCGCAATCAAGAAAGATGATCCACTTGAAGAGATCAAGATAGTCATCATCTAACTCAAGTGGAATGCTCAAGGCAAAGGTATGATCTTGATAGGGCTATAGGATAGATAGGCGTACTATCAAGAGGGGCTCTCGAGTGAGTAACTTGATCGCATCTTTGTGGAGAGCTCAAACCTTTGCATACTTGGCATATCATATTTCCTGGTTCTTATTTGGCTCTTATCCATGTGAGGAATTAGAGCTTGGTTCATCTTCATGCCAAGCGCTAGCTCATCCAATTCGGGATTTCATTCGTTCATCTTGTTGTGTTTTGGATGTTGGGTTTTGGTGCTTGTCGTGTTCCTCATGACAAGCCCAAGTGCTTCGAAAACGGTTTTACTTTGGCAAACTTCTTGCGTTTTCGGTGGCGGAAATATTGCCGGTTCGACCATGAGGAAAGTCCCACACCTTGCCATGTGTGGTGACTTTGCTCTATTTATGGGATGCAAGCCCTGTGCTCGTCGCTATCTTTCCAACAAAGTTGGTTTCACCTCATTCGGAGTTCATTTGCAAAAGTTATAGCGGTTTTAGTTTGGTTGTTCTGAACCGGATTATTGGGGCCGGATATTTCGTTCCACCGGAATTTCCGGTTCCCCAACTCGTCCAAGAAATCGGCTAAGGAAAGAAGGAAAAGAGGTGCTGGACTCAACCGGAAATTGTGGTCGGATATTTCGATGACCCGGAATTTCCGAGTTGCCCTCAAAGAGCCTCGCGTAAACGGCTAAGGAAAGAATTGTTTTCGGCACTGACTCCAACCGGAAATTTAGCTCGGAGATTTTCTTTGACCGGATATTCCGGGTGACCGGAATTTCCGAGTCTCACTTATACCGGAAATTCCGGCTCCCCGGAAAAAGTTTTTAATCGCCTATTCACCCCCCCCCCCCCTCTAGGCGACATCTGTCCGTTCAAAGGTGTCGAACGAAATTGAGGGTGTTATAAGACAATTTATGCTCGATTTGGGTACAAATGGGTTTACCCATTTTTATATTACATATACACCCTTGCCCTTTTTCACTCATATGAACTTGATAACTAATGACTTTGTGTAAATGATGCACATGTCATGGTAGGGACTGGGCCAGTATAATAATTTGGAGGGGGCCAATTATATTACACATTATGTTACTTCGACTAGGTCATGTAGACAATTTTTGATAAATCTGGAGATCAATGCATCATACATAGTAACATAGGGGGCTTTTAGACAATTTTACATTAGTCTAAAAATACACATGAAAAAGATCTGACGTATTTACTACAACCAGTGTACAACTATGAAAGATGCCGGTGTAAAGTAGACCAGTGTCTTTTGTAAAAGTTGAACGTTCGCGAAATAGGATGAGTCACTGTCTTGCCAATTTTGTAAGAATATGTTGTGTTGTCAGGAACTAGACCATGACCTCGATGTAAGCCCCCTTTTTACCTACAAAAAATAAAAAATATGCAGTGTTTTTACATACCTTCAGAAGAAAGATTATAATTTTGATGTGGTTATCGATTTAAATATATATATTCTAAGTCTATGAATCATATTAGTATATTTTTTTTCAAAAAGATATTTGCAAAGTCAGAGAAGAAGCCAGAATAAGTGATTGCTGGAGATAATAGCACCTATTTACAGATTATTAGGGGGGAGGGGGGGGGGGGGGGGGGGTCATTTTTTCAATGGACACGTTGTTACTCGTGGATCTGGATCTACTTGTTATGAAAATATTTTTAGTTATATTTCAACATGTCAAAAAAAAAAAAGCAAAACTTTTGGGTGTACATCAGATATTTTCCGTTCGCACAAAAAAAAATGGGCAAGAAAAGACATTTTCTATGGGCTGTGCAAAAAGGACAAAAAAAAGTCTCGTACAAAGTCATTTTTTACTCAATTTCATGTATGAACCTAAAATATATAAATGTAAACCCCAATTTTTTGTTTGGGCCTTTTTAACACTTCGTAATATGATTTTTGAGTAATGGGTTCATATGGTCTGACTACCCCAAAATCCCAAAACTGATTTTCATTGGACCATGCACTGTAGGTGTAAAGATAATGATGTGAAAACGGGACATGTCTGTCCTATTTTTTTATTAATTTGTGTATGTGTAGTATGAAATTTTAGATTTACGTAAAATATAGAAAAATGGGACAAACAGATCTCATTTTCACATTCCTATGTAAAGGTTGTGTCTTAGTTTGACACCGACGGTTATATTGTAGCTCTGCCCTGCTTACGTGCGAATTAGATGGTCTCGTGCAAGTGAATGAGGTCCTAAAAGATCAGGCCAGCACAAGCACAGGTGCACACACACACGCATGGGCGGACCCAGGTACAAGGTTATGGGGGGCCTTGGCCCCCACTCAAAAATTGAAACTTCAACAGTATTTGTTCAATTCTTATAGTTTGTTTGGATGTCTATCTTGAGCCCTGCAGAATTGAATCGGACTGCAATACCAAATCAACCAAGAATTTGAAATAGGCTACAATTCCAGATTTTTTTGTTTGGATGTACATGTATTGGTAGTTGGAATCTGAACAAAGCACCAAATCCTAATTTCTGTTGGGATGGCCACAGAATTGAATTGCAAATAATTTCTCCCGTCCTAGCACCATCCCCTCTTCCTTCGTCAATTCCACACAATTCGAAGGCCTAACGCTCGGAATTTGGATAGGGGCCATGCTGTTCTGCGGAATACCTCATGAAATTTAGGCTGATTTCCGGACATGAATTCCGTGACCATCCAAACAGGAGAATTGGGCCTGACAGATTTCCAATTCCGAATTCCATGCTCCAATTTCGACATCCAAACAGAGTCTTAGAGAAAAATCTTCAATTTTTGTGAATATATACGAGGAATGCCCACAGTCATATTGTGTGCCCCCTCTCAAAATCTTGTTTGGGGGCCTGCACACACACTCACTCAAACCAAAAGATCCGGATTCCATCTCGTTCGCTTGGGACAAACATGCGGGGATCGCCGCCTTCTCATCATCGCCGGCGGCCATCCAGCCTTTCGAACCACCTTCGACTACTCTGCCAGTAGTACCACACATGGACCAACCAGAGAATACTACCCTAGCTACTCCTACTCCGCATCCCACCACGAACAAATGAGCATTTTCCCTCAAGAAAAAACTCCCTCTCCTTTTCTTGACGCATTTGTTTACCCGTATTATTGGTAGGTAAATATTACCGGAAACAAAGCAATTCTCTTACAAAAGCTATGGCAAAGCAAATATGCCTTTTCCTTCTTTCTTGCGCGAGAAACCACAGAAAATACTCCACTCCCGTTTTCTACTCTTTCTTGCCCGAGAAACCATGACCACCGAACGCGTGTACACCCACCCCAGACCACATGTCCATCCCCATGACACGTGGGTCGCGCCGTCTGCCAGGCCCACAGGTCACTGGGACACGTGGCCCTCCGGAGAAAGGTAACGGAGGGACAGGTCACCCGCGCACGTCGGGCTTAAATCAATCAATTTGGCACTTAAAAAAAAATCAATCAATTTGCCTCGATTTATTTAATTTTTCCGGCAATCCCACTTCGCCTTTTCCTCTCCTTTTATATAAACCGCCCGCTTAAACCCTCTAGCCCCATTCGTTTCCAGACACTTCTTCCCCCATCCCGTCTCCATCTCGCGTCGTCACAGTTCCACTCGCAGCAGCGCCATGGGTACCAAATCTCTCCCACGAATCGCTTACTGCTTTATTCATGTTTCTTTGCCTCCTGATCTGATCGGTGTTTGTTTTGTTTTGCTTGGTTTGATTCGGGGCGCGCGCAGGCAAGATTAAGATCGGAATCAACGGTAAATTTTCTACGCGATTTACCCGATCGGTCGGCGGTTGCTTTTTCTGGGCGCTGCGGTTGGATCTGGCCTGATTTTTTTTTGCTCAGGTTTCGGAAGGATCGGGAGGCTCGTCGCCAGGGTCGCCCTCCAGAGTGACGATGTCGAGCTCGTCGCCGTCAACGACCCCTTCATCACCACCGAGTACATGGTATGTTTATGCCCCCTCGATCTGCGCCGTTCGCCCGCGTCGATTGCTAGATCTGGTGGTCTGGATGGTTTTAGAGCGTTCTCGCTGACGGTTCGAATTAGTGGCACTGGCATGCATGAGTGGGGTGGGTGGTGAGCGTTTCATGATGGTTTCGGTTTCGTAGCTTGCGTTTTGTTTTGTATTGGTCTGTAGTTCGATAATTTACTTCAGTAGTTTGTTTGTTTTTCCTAAGATTTTGCAATTTCCTCCTGGTAATATCCCAGACACCCGAGTGAAACAGTGGTTTTGCTCTCCTCGATGGTGATTACCATCTTAGATGGCAGCACGATCAGAGTAGTATTCTATGCTTACTTGCACAGTTAGTAATTTCCTTTTTGGTGATTTCCTATCCTAGAACAGAGTATCACGGTCTACTTGGTTGCACAATTATGCTATCAGTTGTTCCGTAGAGCATGCGTATTTGTAGGTTGATCGATTTGCTGTGGTGTTTAGGTGAGCCTAATTTGAGTATTCTGTGATGTGCAGACCTACATGTTCAAATACGACTCAGTTCACGGCCACTGGAAGCACAGCGACATCAAGCTCAAGGACAACAAGACTCTCCTCTTCGGCGAGAAGGCAGTCACTGTCTTCGGTTGCAGGTAGTTATTTGTTGCAGCTTACCCGGGGTGGCTAATACTAGTTCTGAAACTAATGGTTGATCATCTGCTGTTCATCAGGAACCCTGAGGAAATCCCATGGGCTGAGGCTGGTGCGGACTATGTCGTGGAGTCCACCGGTGTCTTCACTGACAAGGACAAGGCTGCTGCTCACTTGAAGGTATGATTGTTCTTCCAAGTTCGTAGCTGCCTACTAGCATATTATTACTGACAATGTGCCTTTTCTGGCACTTGCATACAAGACTGAGAAAGAATACCGTGTCGATATTCATGTTTGAAAATACTATAGTGTAACTTTTATTTCTATTTTCTTTTGCAAAAGCATGTCCTGAGAACACAGTCAAAGAGTGAGCGGGAGAGCAGTTCAACCCAAATTATCTATCTGCTGGACTAATTTACTTTGGGTATCCTGTAGTAACTTAGCAAGTACTGGCTTCACTATTCGTGTAGCCTATTCAATGTGAAGCCAGTACTTGAATACTTTCTCTCTTCCACATTTAGTACTGGTATACTTTCTCTCAGCCACCCAGAAGTACTATTGAACACGTTTTTTTTTTTGCTTCTGTTGCTGTTTGCATTGAATGGCCATTGTTTTACGGAAACTTTGCTTTTGCAATGCGTTTCAAACAGTAGACATGTACTGATATCTTATGGTTGAATTTCAGGGTGGTGCCAAGAAGGTTGTCATCTCAGCCCCCAGCAAAGATGCCCCTATGTTTGTTGTTGGTGTCAATGAGGACAAGTACACTTCTGACGTTAACATTGTCTCGAACGCTAGCTGCACCACCAACTGTCTTGCTCCCCTAGCCAAGGTATGCTCTGTTTCTTAGCGTCAGCTTACTTGAATGGCTGTGGTTGGCATTCTGGTCCATTTATTAATAATGATTATAATGTCATTCTCCAGATCATTAATGACAACTTCGGTATTGTTGAGGGTCTGATGACCACTGTTCATTCCATCACTGGTACGCTGCCTGGCTATGGTCTTGTAAATTATTGAGTTGTCTTGGTTTTCAGTGAGATGACACTGGTATACTTTATCTCAGCCACCCAGAAGACTGTCGATGGTCCCTCAAGCAAGGACTGGAGAGGTGGGAGGGCTGCCAGCTTCAACATCATTCCAAGCAGCACTGGCGCTGCGAAGGTATGCCTAGAACACTGCTCTTCATTTGTTTCCAGAGTTTGTTTTAACTGCATTGCTTGCCTTCTGCTATACTACATGTTCTGTGTTCTTACATATGAGTTCATATTGGGCGTTAGATAAACGTACCTGCTTACCAAATTACACTAAACTGCGAAACTTGAGGTTTGATTGTTATTATTGTGCACCATCATTTCAAGATTTCATTGGTTATACTACAGCATGTGATATATGCCACTTTTTCATCATTTGTCAAGGACAACATGCATTTCTCTGTTCTGGTGTTATTTTTGTTTATCTAGCTGGTGAGAGTATCAGTTTTATGTTCCGGAAATGGCAGTGTCTATGTCCGGCAATGGTAGAATGCTGTTTTGCTAAATTTTAGATTGACCCGTTGGCTGATGGTATAAATTGATCTCAGGCTGTTGGTAAGGTTCTTCCTGAGTTGAACGGCAAGCTTACTGGTATGTCATTCCGTGTTCCTACTGTGGATGTGTCAGTTGTTGATCTCACGGTTAGAATCGAGAAGGCTGCATCATATGAGGACATCAAGAAGGCTATGAAGTAAGTGGTGTTAAGCTTGGAGCATGCCTTGCTCAATCAAAAGAGTTGCAGAGGCTGGGGGTTCACCCTCCATTTCTGAAAAAAATATATATTATACTGCTGTTTTGGGAATGCCACTAACAAAAGGGTATGCTAATTGTTTCCTCAGGGCCGCATCTGAGGGAAATCTCAAGGGCATCATGGGTTACGTTGAGGAAGATTTGGTCTCGACTGACTTCATTGGAGACAGCAGGTATGCCGATGCCTTCATAGTGGAGTGCTGTAAAATACTTTCAGTTTCCACAACCAGTAATTGACTGTTAATTCCTGTTTTTACAATTTAGGTCGAGCATCTTTGACGCCAAGGCTGGAATTGCTCTTAACGATAACTTCGTCAAGCTCGTCTCGTGGTATGACAACGAGTGGGGTTACAGGTGAGTCACAAAATGATACTTAAAATATATTCTACTACACACTATACCATATCCTTTTCCCCCTTTATGTTGTTAACACTTCAATGAATTCCTATGCAGCAACCGTGTCGTCGACCTGATCCGCCACATGGCTAAGACTCAGTAGAGTGTTCAGCTTTTCTTCTGGGCGAGTCGGAGACGAGCCTTCTTTGTCTATGGAGAGAATAAATGTGGATGACGTCGTTTAGACGCCGATTTCATGCTTAGTTGGACATGAGTTGATTTGTGTTTTCCACATCAACTACTACTTGTAAGGCTGTAATGGAGTTGCTAATCAGAACTCTCTGTTTGCTCCTCGTTTTGTGAAAATATATCGTTCAGTTCTGTCGCGCTTCATGGTTTACTCCTCGATTAAAGTTGTTCCATTTTATCTTCGGAAATTAACCATCTGTTTGCATTATTATGGCTGTTCAGAATGCAGTTGGGCAGTTGAATTATCGTGCCCTCATCGGGATAATTCATGGCCGCTGAGCAAAATCTCATGAGAACCGCCTCAGATTAGTTATATTGCACACAAATATTTCCATGTGGCACTGGTGTGATTTACTGTCTTTTATCATGGTTTTAGCCATTGCGCTTGTGATCTACTGTCTTTTATCATGGTTTTAACCATTGCGCTTGTGATCTATTGAATTCAGTGATGTTTTGCAAATTTGATTTCGCAATTATCCTGCTTTCTCTCTCTTTTTATTGGTTCTTATGATGAACTGGTGCGTCAGGTTCTTATGATTTCGGAAGGACGACAAGTAGTCATCTTGTAGGTGCTATCAGCATTGTCTTAAACATGTTACTACAAGCAGTTTGTATAAAGGACGCTGTCTGCCTGGCTCATGCTTAGTGGCAATCTAGACAGTAGGGACATGTCGAGGAGAGACGGTGAAACCTTACCGATGTGTTCCACTGTATTCCATGCCTTCGTCAGGTCACAGACGATTGGCCTCGTCTGTTCTTCCACTGCAAATTTAGTGGTAGAATTCGGACTTATCTTCAGATTGATTGGAGGATAAGCAGATAATTTTCGAGTGTTTTCCGCAGAACCAGAAGAAAGTATGATTTATTGGTACTCCATGCACTTTCCATAGAGTACCAGGGATTAAGAACCGCATTCCAAATGTTAAAAAATTATAAACAAAAAAATTAGATATACATCTGGACATTTTTTGTTTGTATTTAAAATTTCGTGAAAAAATAACATCTTTTGTATAAAAAAGATAAATCATGGTGCTTTAAAATGATTTTGTATCAGTTTTTTAATATTTTTTGCACAGATAATAAATATATCTTTTTTGTGTATTTTATTGTGTAAATATAGAATGTCTACTTGTATCTCTGAAATTTTACCGTTGAACTTATTTTGAAATTTTAGAAGTGTATTTAAAAACATTTTTATAATGGGTGTATCTAGACCTGAGTCAAGTAACCGCCTTCAGAATATGGCTATTTTTCACAGCATCTTGCCTTCTTTCAGGGCTTGCATGGATAAGATCTTTCTTACATGATGTTGTGCATAGGATTACGGCAAAGCATTTTGTTTCTTCCTCAAAATGGATTGATAATCTGATTTAAATAGGTTTCTTTGTCCTTTTTCGTATTTTTGTACATAACACTTTTGCCTTTGGTTAATAAATAAGTTTCGCTTATTTTCAAAAAAAAAAAGTTTCGCTTTGGGGTCTCTTACCCTCTGTTCAGGTTTAAAAAAATGTAGTTTCTAAGTTAAGGGGTATGCATATTCATCTGCCTGTCACCATTGCCGCTGGGAGTTTTAAAAAATTAAATTCATTGGTAGGAGTTAACATAAACCCCTATTCACTTTTTTTACATGTTTGGCAAAAAAATTGCCATAATTTACAGTGGCTGAAAATATTGATGTGGGCCTTGAGTAGCCAGCTGCTTGTCTCTCTCAAGTCTCAAGTACGGAGTAGTATAGTTGTTGGCTCATCTAGGCTCTGTAGTGCAGCCCAGCACTGGCATCACGCTGGCCCATGCTCCATTCCCTCGTTTCTTCCACCTTTGACGTGCTTGCCGCGGATGGTCGTCACTGTCGCTCGGCTTTTACTTCCTTCCGTGCTCTCGCCGTCAGTCAACGGGTCCTTCTGTTCCAAACTTCCAATCCCTCTCTCTCTCTCTTTGACTATCCCGCAATTACGCTCACGCCTGCTGCACTTGGCTCTGTACCTCGGCTCGACCAGCCATCATCAAACCACTGCAACTCCTTCGCTTCATGCGACCGGTCGACTTGCCAGCACAACTGTTGTTGCTTTGTAGCCGCGATCCCTCCGTATTCGGTCAGTTTTGATCACCCTGCCCTGCCATGATAACGACACCGACGACGCACTGCTTACGCTGTCAAACAAACCTCGGGTACGGAGATAAGTCCTTGCGGATTGCGATCAGCAGTTCTTGTTCGCCGGAGTTCGTTTTTCCCCGGTCCAAAAGCAAACAAGCTCGTACGATGATTCGATTAGAAATTAGAATAAGCATGGTTTTACACGAGCGCGCCAACTTTGGTTCTCTTCTCTCCCGGACCTGCATGCGGGTGCGGCAAGATCTTTAGCTATAAGTCGTCTCCGCCGATTTCCTGACTTTGGCCGACGTCCGTGTTTCGATTGGATAACGTGGGTGGCATCTTCAAAGTCTTCGCTGGTTTTCTATTCCTCGTCGAAAAGTAATGCCACCGAACGTCATCCAGAAATCCAGTTTGAGTTCGATCTTACATCTTTCGTCTATATTCCTCTCCACATTTCTTGGTTACTTTGGGGTTTGTGTCCCACAAAAGTGTTTAGACTAGTACGTACTTAGTAGGTTGCCAAGGCAAACTGATCTTTGGATGGTTGGTAGGACGGTTATACGTTAAACCCACTTGAGTTTAAGGTTCAGGTTTGCATATGTGTGTTATATTTATACGGAATATTCTTTAGCGGGAGTCGACGTTTCTGTTAACAGAGGCGTCCGTAATAACTTCGGTCAATCTCAAGACTCGATCCGACGACTCGCTCATATGGGTGATATATTCACGTGTTTCCTCGAAACAGGCTTTCGCCCCGCTTTATAAATAAAGCAAACGACCACAGTTTACAATCAACACACCACAGGTTCCAAAAGCAAGAGAAAAAAAATAAGGTTTTGCTGGGGCCACAACACAAACAAGTCCAAGGTTCTCACTACTACTCCTGATACAAACTCTACGAAGTAGAGCTCAACGGCTGGTCGGTGAAGATAAAAGGCGTGCCGCCTTCAGAAGATCCTCAAGAATGCCGTCCAACCGCTGCCTGTCCCGCTGTATAGCCAACGGGTACCACTCCTGCAGGAAAGCCAAGAATTTGAAAACTTAGTCAGCGGCCCGTCGTGGAAAGACATGCTCGACGACCATCTTATTACGAATCGTCCAAAGGGTCCAGGTTATTACTGCGAACACCAACCAGAAGAGGGACCTCCTCCTCCCGGTATGGTTCGCCTGCACTTTCAGGAACTCTGCCAAGTCATGGGCCTGCCACTCAGGACCCAACGCCTCAGCAAGGAAGCTCAACAGAAAACGAGCTGCGGGACAGGAGAACAGGATATGCGTCCCCGTCTCGGGGACCGCACACAGTGCCATCACCTGGGCCCAAGCGCTTCGACACCTCGACTCCCGAAGGGAGGCGGTCGCGCAGAAGTTGTCACGTAAAGATCTTGATCTTAAGAGGAAGTGGAGCCTTCCACAGGTGGGTCGTCCAAGCCATCACGGGCCCTCTAAATAGGGCCCGGTACGCGGAGCCAACGGAAAAGTATCTCGCAGGCGTAAGGCCCCATGCGACACTATCCGAGCTGTCCGAAAGGGCTAGGGGAAGCGACTCGAGCAGGGACCTCCAGCTCGCCACTTCCCCTGGTCCGAAAGTGCGGCGGAACCCAATGTTCCACCGCCCCTGTTGAAAGGCCGTGGAGACCAACAACATGGGTTCTGTACAAATCGCAAAGAGATCCGGGAAGTCAAACCGTAGCGGCCTTCCACCAAACCAAGAGTCAAGCCAGAATAGGGTATCTCGTCCGTTACCTACGGATGAAACAGCCCCTAGTCTGATGAGCTCCTTAATGGACTGGATAGACCGCCAGAACTGAGACCCCTCTTTGCGGTCACAAGCCAAGAGTGGGCAGCCCCGAAGATACTTGGCTCTCATCAAGTCAAGCCATAGACCCCCTTCTCCCCGCAGAATCCGCCACACCCATCTAAGTATCAGGGCCTTGTTCATATGGCGAGACGCTAGTAAACCTATGCCCCCAAGGTCCTTGGGGGCGCAAATATCAGCCCACTTCACCATGTGGTATTTCTGCTTCCCAGTCCTCGCCTGCCAGAAGAATCTAGCCAGCTCTTTGTCAAAGCTAGCATGGGTCCCTTCCGGTAGGATATACATCCCCATCATATACATGGGGAGGCTAGATATGCACAAATCAATCAAAATCGTCTTGCTACCCTTGGAGGTGAACCTTCCCTGCCAAGGTTCCGATTTGGACTTAACCCGTGCAACAAGGGGCGCAAGATCCTTAACAAGGATCCGTGTGTCTCGGATCGGCATTCCCAGATAGGTAACTGGGAATTACGCCAACCTGCAATTCAGGTTGTCCGCGATCCGCTGTTGGTCTTCCTCCGAGTACCCTAAGACCACCACCTCGCTCTTGTCGAAGTTGATCTTGAGGCCGGACATGGCCTCAAAGCAAAAGAGAAGGAACTTAAGATTGACGATATCCAGTTCCAACCTCTCTACCATGATCATGGTATCGTCGACGTAATTCACGTGTTTCATAGAAAAGATTGTCAAAAGCCATCCAACACACGACCAAAGAGGCATGTACATGCCAATATATGCTAAAGTCATCTCCATTCTCCACGAGGATCAATCAAAATGCATCCATTTCTAAGAAAAGGGAGATATTTATACGCCCACTACACATGGACAAAGGAGTGGTTTTTTTGTCGGGATAAAGAGGGTTGACACATGGATAAACTAAATACACGTAGTGGTCAATCCTTCAACGCGTAGCTACATTCCACATCAACCTCCGAGATCACTTAGATATACAAGGTGCAGAAGGCAACCGCTGATTTGCAACCTGCATTCACACTACACACCAAGGGTTTAGGGTTGACCACGAGACGGTCGAGGCTGACGGTTATACGGAGGAAATTCCCTGCTCGAGTGCGAGTGAGACAGCTTGTCCAAGCACCCTACGTTACGTACGCAGGAGACGCCAGGAAAACGAAACTTCTCCTCTCGTGTTTCGCCAGCAATTTCGCTCGCTAATCACCTCAGATTAGTTATGATCCAGGGCACGTTACTGTGCTTCTTCTACGGGGTGTAGATGTTTCACAACTCACATCAAGAAAAAGAAGTACAGTATATACAGTCTCCGCCCGGTGAAAGGCGTCTGCATGAGTTCGATGAAGATAACATGGCCTTGCTTGCCCAAGTCCACGTCCTGGTCGTCACTCAGTTCCATTTCTTTTCTATATTATAATATATTTTGTGTCTGACAAGTCAACACTTTACGCGTATCTGCTGGGACCCGCACTAGCGCCTTCCTTGGACGTAATTGGGTCAAATCGTCAACTCGATCTCGTCCCTATCAAACAACGATGCTTGCGGACTCTGCATTGCTCCGGCATTACGCCAACTGCATGCAGACACATGACAAGTTGACCATGTTGCTTCGTATTGGTTCACGCGTACTGTGCCCCGGATTACATAGGTGTGCATCGAATATTGTATCCTGGGACTTGGATTATAGTATGCTAATGTGACGTAATACACGCGTACAATACAACTAGCAACATATTGAGCAAAACACGGCTGTCACACCAAGACCAATTTTTCTTAAACTTACCATAAAATTAGATAAGGAGGTATAAGTTTTTGGTACTCCTCCGTTCTGACGGCCGTGATTTTAGTTTAAATGTGAACAAAAACCAAGCCTATTACGATGGACTCAAATCATACCACTTATTTCGGAACGAAGAGAATAGCTTTTAGAATCTGAAAACATATCTTAAGTTTTTGAAAAATAGAAATTTTTCATATTACTTGACCAAAAGTTATATGAGCAAAGTTCAACTAAATAACTACAGTATATGTTTTTTTTTTCAAGAATTTGTGAAGCTTACAAATGTGTTTCTCGCTACAACCTAGAAGATATGTGTGCGGTGAAAACGATCAATTATTTATTTTTTATTATCTATTTTCTGCCAGAATCACCAAAGAGGATCAAGCACATTGACTCCATGAGTCTATAGTCACATTTTCCTCACAAAAGTCAGGAAACATCGTAGGGAAACCAAAAATTGACAGGGCCTTGAAGGTCGACAAACTCGAGTAGCAGCATATATCGATCTCGCAGTCCATCGACGGAAAATCGCATGTTATGCAGTTAATGTCTGTTGGTTCGACTTGTGTGCATGCAAAAGAAAAAAACGACGCCGATATGATGTGATTGGTTTAAACTGGTCAAGGATGTCACTTTCTTGACCTTTCATATGTAGGCCAATCAAATTAGGTAATCGTAAGCATGGAACAAGTGGAGAAGGAGTACAATAAGAATAATAATGAAACCTTCACCGTAGGACATTACAAAAAAGAAGGTGTTGCTTGATGGTAGATATTTTTTCTCAAACATCTCCAATGCGCGTACATGGCTACATGATCCGATCCTTGCAAATACTACCATTGATGAAGCATCGAAGCATAGGGAATAGGCATACTGGTAAATTGGTCTCAAGATTGACACTATGCAGTTAGAATAATAAATGGAAATATATATACCATCCAGCTGGGTTTTGAGGGGATGCGTGGAGGTGACGGCGGCGTGCTCGAGCGAGTGCGGGCCGAGCACCGGACTTGGAGGCGGCGGTGCAGTCTGGAGGCGAGTACACCCCAGCCGAAGGTGGAGGCGACAGCGGTGTGGTGATACGAGATGGAGGCGGTGGGGAGGATATGGACTTTCCTTTACCGTCTCGCTAATGTAAAAAAATGCTTACTGGGCTTTCTAGACCTAAACTACGCCACTTCATCTCAGCCGTTTGTATCAAGTCACACTGCTCCCTCCGGTTACCACCAAAAGGGTACTGTAAAAGAAACCTTTACTTTTATTTCAAACTAGTATGAGCCGTAGATGATTTCCGTACTATCCAGTAGCTTGTTTGTTTGCGCGATGAGGAACTCAACTTGAATTTATGGCAGGGGGTTTGACAGTGAAGTGAGCGCACGATCGAGGGCCGGGAAGCGCGTGCTGATTTGGTCAGAGCCCAAGAGGAGTCAGCAAATGTGTGCCATTGCCACGCTCCTCAGATTCAAAGTGAAGTGAACCTCAGCTCTGCTCATCTGTCAGAGAGCGACTTCTCCAGCTGGGTGTACGCCTCCATTTTCCCCCGTTTGTAGCTAACATAAATCCGACAATCTCACACAAGTTTAATTATTAGCCGAGATCAGATGGTGTTGATCTTGTCATTGTTACGATCGTGTATGTACAAGTACTGTACCCATTGCAACTGCAGACAATTCTTTTTCCATCATATGCTTGACTTTTTGGGTTCTACTGTACTATATTTGTTTTGCTAACAACTGACGTATGGCTCACTTCGCTTATTGTCCTCTTGTATTTGGACTCGTTTGTGTAGGGTATATTTCAGTTATTCACACACGCCATGTATTTTTTGTATGCGCGTGGAACACCCCAAGTCGTTCTGATAAACCATCGCTACCCGCCTGGAAACACATGCATTTCTCTCACGCGAACCAAACTGGAAAAATATGTTAGATTGTCGTCGTGGTGAACAGACAGATGCCTACGGGTAGGCTAATTTGTGGGGCCGGATGGACGCTAGAGAATTCGGGGAGGGATAGCGCGCTAAGTAGCACACACAAATAAACACAACCGACACGGGGATTTACCCTGCTTCGGGGCTCTCGTGAGGAGATAAAACCCCTACTGCAGCATCTATCCTATTTGGTGTATTTCTCCTCTTATTATCCGGGCTACAACATGCTCCATGAGCTGCTAAACATGCCTCTATGAGGTCTTGAGAGCAAATGGAAAGGGGGGCAATGAAGTGGTGGGGGTCTTGGGTGTATGAGGCTGTGTCTTTGGCCTTCCCCCTGGTGCTCCTTATATAGGAGGAGCTCAGGGGACAAGAGGTGGCCCACATGCCACTATACATGCACTGTAGCTGACAAGACTACTGGGGTCTTGTCAACACTGTTTCCTGCATCATGAGTTGTACTCTAGTCACATCACCGGCACTGTAGCCATGCCTGGTCACTTCCTGGACAGGTACGACCCGTGCGGCGCACGTCCTTGTCTTGTCCGCTTGCGCATGTCTTCAGAATCATCCGTACCAGTTGAGGGAGTCGGGGTGCCGCCATGTCGGGGAAGCCGGGAGTGGCGCCATGTCGGGGAAGTCGAGGTGCCGCCATGTCGGGGAAGCCGGGAGTGCCGCCATGTCGGGGAAGCCGGGAGTGGCGCCATGTCGGGGAAGCCGGGAGTGACGCCATGTCGGGGAAGTCGAGGTGCCGCCATGTCGGGGAAGCCGGGAGTGGCGCCATGCCGGGGAAGCCGGGAGTGGCGCCATGCCGGGGAAGCCGGGGTGCCGGGGCGAGGTTGAAGACGGCCTGGTGGTGTCGGCAAGGTGAGGGTCGAGGTTGGAGATAATTCGGACGGCCCGAAGTACACAGGCATCGTGCCCCTCTACTGGCTACCTCGGTCCACCCGGGTTATCCATAAAGTCGGCCCATCCCCAGCTTAGACTGGCCGGGAGAATGCTTATGTTGGCCCGGGTAGCGTCTCTTCACTCGAACATAACCATGACAACACCATAACTTTAGGGTACCGGGGATTACATCCCCGACACTAGTCCCCGAGGCTGCGGGGGACTCGCAGAGTCGCGCGCAGACTTAGAAAAAATAATAACACCACCATCTTTAATAACACCACCATCTTTACCTACTCCACCGTGTACCTGCAAAAATACAATCATATGCCGGTGCCTTAGCCGCTCTGGGCGTTTTACCGACATAGATGTCTTCGGCCACTGCCGGCTTGACATAAACATACCTCACATGCCGGCTTTTAGCCACTCTGGGCGTATACCGACACGGACGTCTCATGTGCCGGCCTTTAGCCACTCTGGGCGTATACCGACACAGAGTCTCATGTGCCGGCTTTTAGCCACTCTGGGCGTATACCGACACAGACGCCTCCAATCTCTGCTGATGTGACATAAGTGTATCTCGGGTGTCTCGATATCTCGGCCACTCTGGGCATATCGCACATGTCTCGGTACCTCGGCCACTCTGGGCATATCACACATGTCTCGGTACCTCGGCCACTCTGGGCATATCACACATCTCATTTCACAAACCAACATGAACGATGACCGGGGATACAGGATGACGCCACGATACTATGGCGAGCCGAAAACGGCGATCTAGAAAAACCAATACTCTGACTTGAGCCACCTGCATGTCAGATTTGAACAATATACGTCGGATCACAACTTCATCTCAGAATCTGCAAATTGAACTCGGATTTCAGGACAACTCGGATTTCAGGATAACTCGGATTTCAAGATAACTCGGATTTCAGGACAAGTCGGATCTCAGGATAAGTCGGATTTCAGGGATAACTCGGATTTCAGGACAAGTCGGATCTCAGGATAAGTCGGATTTCAGGGATAACTCGGATTTCAGGACAAGTCGGATCTCAGGATAAGTCGGATTTCAGGATAACTCGGATTTCAGGATAAGTCGGAGTTCAGGGATAACTCGGACTTCAGGATAACTCGGATTTCAGGACAAGTCGGATCTCAGGATAACTCGGATTTCAGGATAACTCGGATTTCAGGATAAGTCGGAGTTCAGGGATAACTCGGACTTCAGGATAACTCGGATTTCATGATAAGTCGGTTTTGAGGATAACTCGGTAAAAAGTACTCTTTTAGCAGAATCACATCACCTTTCAATGTTAGTCCAAGCATATACATATTTAATAGGGACAATAACTCTATATTGACGGATCAAAGTAAGTCTTAGCACAAGACAGAAAGTAACTCTAACAGGAAAATTATACGATAGGGTGCGGACTCGGTTTCCACCGAGTCCCCGAGTTACTCTAGAGACCTAGCAGAAAGAACAGAATGCACTGGCGAGCCAGTCCCCGGGTCAAGACATCTTGCTCCCGGGGAAAACACAGACAACATATGCCGAATTACTTTTCAGTCCGAGCCCCCCAGTTTACTTCGTGTTTACCATACTTAGTGATTTCTGCTCTTGTCTACCATGTTGGTGTTCGACAGTCGAGTCACAAAATCAGAACCATAGTATACAGTACTCGTAAACCTCTGAGGTAAGGCTTAAAGTTATCCGACATACAGAAAACATAATGAGGGAACCTGGTTAATAAAATAACATATGCCGAATTGCTTTTTAGACCGAGTCCCCGAGTTTGTTTTCATGTTTACCACTCTCCACAACCTCTGCTCTTGACTACCATTTTAGGCGTTCGTCAGTCGAGTCACAAGATCATCTCGGATAGCATACATTACTTTAACTTTGAAACACGGTTATAAGTTTATTCGGCACACAAACGACACAGACGCCGCGCAACAAGATAAGGCAATCCCCGAAATTCATCTCGGTGTGCCAACACAGCAATAACTTAGGAAAACAGATACGAACCACATGCATACAGGTAAATTAATTCCCGAGTTACTCTACCGACATAGGAGAAAACACAACTGACCGGTAAGCCAGTCCCGGGTCAAGACATCTTGCCCCCGGGGAAAATGTATAGATAACACAACATGGCAGTCCCCGGGTTACGACCTCTCGCTCCCGGGTTAACAACTAAATTAGGCACGAAGGGGCTGTCCCCGAGTTACTCTCAAGACAGGCCAACTGCATGATACAGACGAAGATACTCACGGAGCACTGGTGCGGTCGGGATCGACGGAGCCGACATGACCCGGGCAACTGTCGGGGAGTTACCCGAAATCTGTCGACGGCGAGCGCTGGTGTAGGTCGGAACGGCCTCTGCGCGCGGCAACAAGTCGGGGCGTGGGGACCATGGTGATGTCGAGTCCCCGAGTTGATGAAGAAGGTCCCGTCCGAAATTAGTCCAGCAAGCGCCACTAATGCCCCACGGTGGGCGCCAACTGTCGTCGTGGTGAACAGACAGATGCCTACGGGTAGGCTAATTTGTGGGGCCGGATGGACGCTAGAGGATTCGGGGAGGGATAGCGCGCTAAGTAGCACACACAAATAAACACAACCGACACGGGGATTTACCCTGCTTCGGGGCTCTCGTGAGGAGATAAAACCCCTACCGCAGCATCTATCCTATTTGGTGTATTTCTCCTCTTATTATCCGGGCTACAACATGCTCCATGAGCTGCTAAACATGCCTCTATGAGGTCTTGAGAGCAAATGGAAAGGGGGGCAATGAAGTGGTGGGGGTCTTGGGTGTATGAGGCTGTGTCTTTGGCCTTCCCCCTGGTGCTCCTTATATAGGAGGAGCTCAGGGGACAAGAGGTGGCCCACATGCCACTATACATGCACTGTAGCTGACAAGACTACTGGGGTCTTGTCAACACTGTTCCCTGCATCATGAGTTGTACTCTAGTCACATCACCGGCACTGTAGCCATGCCTGGTCACTTCCTGGACAGGTACGACCCGTGCGGCGCACGTCCTTGTCTTGTCCGCTTGCGCATGTCTTCAGAATCATCCGTACCAGTTGAGGGAGTCGGGGTGCCGCCATGTCGGGGAAGCCGGGAGTGGCGCCATGTCGGGGAAGCCGGGAGTGGCGCCATGTCGGGGAAGCCGGGAGTGGCGCCATGTCGGGGAAGTCGAGGTGGCGCCATGTCGGGGAAGCCGGGAGTGCCGCCATGTCGGGGAAGCCGGGAGTGGCGCTATGTCGGGGAAGCCGGGAGTGGCGCCATGTCGGGGAAGTCGAGGTGCCGCCATGTCGGGGAAGCCGGGAGTGGCGCGAGGTTGAAGACGGCCTGGTGGTGTCGGCAAGGTGAGGGTCGAGGTTGGAGATAATTCGGACGGCCCGAAGTACACATGCATCGTGCCCCTCTACTGGCTACCTCGGTCCACCCGGGTTATCCATAAAGTCGGCCCATCCCCAGCTTAGACTGGCCGGGAGAATGCTTATGTTGGCCCGGGTAGCGTCTCTTCACTCGAACGTAACCATGACAACACCATAACTTTAGGGTACCGGGGATTACATCCCCGACATAGATCGAGTAGTTAGTTACCTGATTGTGCGTGCATGATTGATGCATGATGCTCGAATCGAACAAACAACGGAGCTGACGACGAGAGCTAGCATTACATTATGAACAGCTTTGAACAACGGCTGCCAGTTGCCACACCATTCATACGGAATTTCCGAAGATTTCGGCTCTCTTTTCTAGCTAGTCTCCATCATCTCACGCCATGCTAGCTGATGCCAATACATGTATTCTACTCCTAAACAAAAATATTTTTTGGCTGTCGTTCTAGTGTATATATATATTCAGAGAATCTTCCTGATAATACAGAGGAATCTGTTTGGTAATTTCGCCGGTTAATTTATTATATTTCGTGGGTTGATACATCGATCAATCACATGTAGTTGCTAGCTTGTATCATAGAATCAGGCAGGTTTTATGGGTTGTCAAACAGCTATACATATCCGGGGTCAACTTTCTTAGTAGCAATGAGTATCTTTTTTTTATCAGAGCATAAAAATCAACGTAACCATCTTTGTGGGAGTAATTAAACCTATCCATTGGCTCATGGAGTTCCAGTAGAAACCACCTCAATAAAATTCCAGCCAACCCAATTCGCACAATCGATGTAATAAATCATAGAGAGGGAGCTTATACAAAACATATATATAAATATAAACTAGTCCTACATTATTGGCACAAATAAATCATGTTGGCGAAATATTCAGCAACAAAAAAGGATTACTTTGAAAACTCACATAACACCTGAGCAGACGGAATTCTAAACTTCATCTGCATACACACTACCACGCATGCTAATTAACATGTCTCTCATGATCAGTGCATGATGTCTGGGTGACGTATTGTTGAAGAGGCTATATTTGCCAAGCGGAACTAATTCCCCATAAAGCTATTTTCATTTTCTTCGATGTGTATGAGAGGCCTTGCAAACTGCAAGGAAGATTCTATACCTTCTCCTCCCCGGTTGTTGGGTGTGCATGAATCTAAGTGAGGTTCCACCATAAACGAGGAGCAGGATGTCTCACTAGGAATCTCACTTTCTGTAGCCTTTTGCCCTTTGGCATGGATGTAGCTCAAGCAAAAAAGGTAGTTAGATGCTAGTAGTGTGTGAGGTTTACTATGCTATGATACATTCACATCTAAAAAGTAAGTAACATAGATAGAGGGTCACATATGCTCTTTACAATTACTATTCCTCAATAAGTTTGACCAACATATAGATAAAAATATAATTATTTCGTATATCAAATTAGTATTGATAGACCCACCAAAGAACATATTTAAATAGCATGCTTATTAGATCTTGTAAATGTTCATATTTTATCTATAAGATCGGTCAAAGTTAAACTATGTCAAATTTTAACTAAAGTATAGGCCTTATTTTGAGAAATGGAGGTAGTACTACTATACAAATCAACTCAGAACTGGACACGATGGCCCGACTCATAGGTTTAGATGCAACTGATATGAAAAAAATGTATTTTAAATAAATTTTAAAATGTCAAACATTCCATTTTTCTTATTCCAAGTAGCTTACCGCAAAACTTGATAAGTCTGGCACCCAGCCCACCAAGCAATTTTATTTCCAGGCATGTGTAAAAAATATATTTTTTAAACTGTCTCGTGTGAATTTATTTGGAGCATCCAAATTTGTCTTTTTTACGCAGGCCACTAAAAAAGACGTTTTCTTAATGAAATTTTGTGTGCTAACATAAATTTCCCATTGTACTTCCAAAACATTTTGTTTATAATTTTTTGCAATTTCGAAATAAATTTTGGGTAGAGGTTATTACATCTACTCATGTGAGGCAAACCTGATTTCCCCTCAGAACTTCACTACACTCATAGAAAAAATAGGAAAAAGCATAGCTAACAAATATACTAAAATATGTTTACGTTTATTGTTTATCTAATATAGACCAGGATGATGTGCTCTAAACTATTTTTTGTTTCATCATTTTCTTGTTTTATGGATTATATTTTGTGGGTTATGATGCATCGGTGAGATGTTGTTGGGAACCTCAAGAGGAAGGTATGAAGTAGTGTAGCAGCAAATTTCACTCAGTTGTGAAACCAAGGTTATCGAAGCAGTAGGAAACTAGGAATCTTCTCAAGGTGACAACGACGCTAGAAAAGATGCTGGTGTAGTTGACGTGGAACCTGCACACAACACAATCAAGATACTTTGCCCCAACTTAACAGTGAGGTTGTCAATCTCACTGGCTTGCTGTAACAAAGGATTAAACGTGTGTGTGGAAAATGATGTTTGTTTGCAGAGAATGAAAGTAACAGGATTGCAGTAGGATTGTTTAACAGTTTAAGTAAAAAGGACCGGGGTCCACAGTTCACTAGTGATGTCTCTCCATAAATAATAATAATAATAGCATACATGCGGGTAAACAAATTACAGCTGGGCAATTGACAGAATAAAGAAGTGCATAATGATGCATATACTATAGTTATGATGTCTAGTGTGATATTCATTTGGGCATTACAATAATATACATAGACCGTTCCAACCGCATCTATGACTAATAATCCACCTTCCGGTTAGCGTCCGCACCCCTTTCAGTATTAAGTTGCAAGCAACAGATAATTGCATTAGGCAATGTGTGTAATGTAAGTAATACAAATACCCTTAGATAAAGTACTACTGTTTTATCCCTAGTAGCAACAGTACATCTACAATCTTAGAGCTTGCTGTCACTACTCCAGATTAAATAGAGACATGAACCTACTATCGAGCATAAATACCCCCTCTTGGAGTCACAAGCATCTACTTGGCCAGAGCATCTACTAGCAACGGAGAGCATGCAAGATCATAAACAACGCACTCACAAGATATATTATGAAGCAATAACATACTACTCAATATTCATCGGATCCCAGCAAACACAACATGTAGCATTACATGAAGATGATCTTGATCATGATAGGCAGCTCACAAGATCTAAACATGGTAGCACAAGAGGAGAAGACAACCATCTAGCTACTGCTATGGACCCGTAGTCCAAGGATGAACTACTCACGCATCAGTCCGGAGGCGGGCATGGTGATGTAGAGCCATCCGGTGATGATTCCCCTCTCCGGCAAGGTGCCGGGAAGAGCTTCTGAACCCTCCCGATTTAGGGTTGACGACGGCGGCGGCTCTGGACTTCGTGGAGGAAAAAGGTGCGCGTCCTAGGGCTTGTATTTTCGGGGGGTATAAGTAGGCGAAAAGGCGAAGGCGGCGGGGCCTCGAGGGCCCCACACCCGTGCTCGCGCGGTCAGGGGGGCACCCGCGCCGGGAGGGGGTGTGGGCCCCTCGGGGTCCTCCTCCGTGTCCTCTTCGGTGTTTTGGAACCTCCCGAGAAAAATAGACACTTTAACGTTTCGTTTGTCCAATTCCGAGAATATTTACTTAACAACTTTTATGAAACCAAAAACAGCAGAAAACAGGCAACTGTCACTGTGGCATCTTGTTAATAGGTTAGTCCCAGAAAATGCATAAAATGATACAAAAGTGTATATAAAACATGTAGCAAGTGGTATAATATAAGCATGGAACATAAGAAATTATAGATACGTTTGAGACGGGTTACTTTATGCTAAACTTAGATACATATGAATTAATTTCCCTCTAAATAAATGTCATAAGGCATAAGGTGAACATGCTAGTGTATAATTTTTCTTAGATATGTATTATTTTAGTTTGCTCATCTTGTGACATGTGGTATGCTAGTGTACAAGCAGATATATGGTCAGAAATAAATTGGGGAACAAACAAACACATTTTTTTATTTAGAAAAGGGGTGTCCCGGGCTAATAAAGGTTTATATCTCACGAATCACCTAGATACTGAGACGAAGCTCAACCGACCGTAGAAATAAAAACAGCAACTACAAAAGTCTACTAATATGTTGCCACGTATGCCGGGAGAAAAAATCCTGTGGCACCAACAGGAGTCTCGGTGCCCTTGGACACAAACACATATGCATTAAATTAGTCAATACCTCTCCTGGTCTCGGTGCCCTTGGACAAGGACTCTGACACCACTTGCTACTGTAGTTTTGAAGCATAACAATGTCTAGCCATATTGTTTACAATTCCTTTATAGTCCCTCCGTCCACAGTTACATGATGATGTTCTAGTTTTGCGTGATCAAGTTTGATTATTAATTTGGCCCATAGACAGTGGCATATAACCCACGTCAAAATGATGGTAAAAATATAATCTAAAAAATGTGTGCTCCGTTATACCGTGGATACATAGACAGTGGCGGACCAACGTCCCTGCGGCTCGGACGCCTTGCCCGGCTTCCGGTTGGCCGGCACCGCTATTTTTTATCGAAAAAACGAGTAAAAAAATAGTATGCTAAACATTTGATTTAGGATCTGTCTGGCCTTTGTAATATTCCTGGATCCGCTAACACACATGCAAGCATGGATTTTGATACGTGGCCTCCGATCACCAAATGCACCAAAAGGAAATGGGAGTTGTACATGTCTTAGAGGTCACCGGAGGCCTAGAAGAGTAGGGGTCGAAAACGACAATTGTTTCACTTGAGGCGAAATATCTTTGAGAGGACGGAGAGTGATCTTAACATCTGTTAATGGTAGGACAACCTCTCGACCTAGGTATGCTCTCATAGAACATTGCCGCAATGAAAATTCCGACTAAATAATATAGTGGGTGGGATCTGCCCAAGCAAAATATATACAAAATAGTTAAGCCGGATTCCACGAGACAAATTTGCCAAGATCGAATGTATCCATAATCCATGGCAGCTTGTTCTTGCAATCGTGGCATCATACACCAATCAAATCATCGTAGCCATTCCCTATGACATACCAATGTAGTTCTTAATTATTTTTCTCTTAGTGACAACACAGATAAAAATACTTTGTTCGTCATTGATGGGTTGTTTAACCAAGTGTCCACACTGTAATCTCATCGGCAGAGTCTCTTTCTATGTGGAACTACATGACATCTTTCAGTAAAAAAATACTAATCGATCGTAAGCCGGCATGCATTTCATTGGCAGTTTCGCACAATATATTCAACATTTGATTTTGTTGCCCGTGGAATTGGTTAATCCATGCTTCCTTGGTACTGGTGATGCGCCTCTCTCTACTTTCTAGCCAAGCCATGTAGTAGTCCAAATGGCACGCACGCGTGATCCAAATCGCTATAGTAGATTATTAGTATCACGCTGACTACCCACATCAGTATCTTCCTTCGCAATTTACGTGTCACGTGGTATACCAAATGACATCCGCGACTGGCCCGAGGGTGAAATGTGAGGGCATTTCCAACGAGATACCCATTGCTCGCATGCGTCCATTTTTTCTTCAATGGATTAGATGGTATTCCCTCCGTTTTAAATTAGAAATAGATGTATCTAAATATATCTAACTTTTATAAATTGAAGTCATCTAATTTGAAACGGAGGAAGTATGACCCAACGACGCACCACAAACGAATAAAGGTCAAGTACATGTTGGTCATGTCTTTTTTTTATCCTAATTTTCGGTTGGAAATGTACCACTCGTATGTGAGCAGAACGACAACTTACTCATACGTGTTCGACACAGGTATACACATAAACGACCACACCCCCTTGCTTACCTGACAGGCTGACAGTCACACTTTTTAATGGGGTCCGGTTGCGTCCCCACCTCCAACGTTGTCGTCCCAACTTTCCACTGCCTTTTGAACTGTAACTAGCATGAGCGGAAATCCTAGCTACCTACTCTCCGTCGTCGGAGGTGAAGGGCTGGTGGAAGAGTTGCCACAGCGACCACAAGGTCTGGTTGTCCTCTGGCAGCCACCACGCACGACCAAGGCAACGAGCGAACGTGTGCACGGAGTTGTCCCAAATATATGGGGACCTCGCTGAGTCCGTGCAGTGGTTGTACGTGCACCTCATGATGGGTGGCACCTCAACCGACGATGCATCCCCGTGCCAGGGGTGCCTACATCGGAGCCGGTACGCCGCCGTGTGATAAGGCAACATCGAGCTTTACTCCCGTCAGACCTAAGAGTGGATCCCGCCTACGGCCAACGCCTACGAGTCCAAACTCTGAAACCGTTGGTTCCAGGCAGAGTATGGCGGGCCGAGCCGCCACGGCCGGATGACCCCCAGGACAAGGAGGAGCTATATGACGGAGCCGAAGGACACCCAAGACGAGGAGCTGTCACATTGGTCATCCTACCGAGGACGCCCCCAATTCCACCAGCCACTCCCTAGGGGATGTGGTCGCTGGGAGCACCCGCAAGACGGCCACCCATTGTCATCAAGATCAAAGACGACGACATCTAGGCTATCGACGATGATCCCTCGTAAATAGGTTTCATTTTTTTACAATTTATGTTGTTATTTACGTTATTGAACCATGTCGTTTAAAATCTACAGTATGTATAATTTAATTTGAATGGGTGTCGTTGGATTTACCACCCATCCTAACCGGAGGATGGACAGATATAAACCTCAAACTTGTCTACGGACTACGGTGTTGGTGCAGCCGAACGCTGCACCCCTCTCCTCTTGGACCTCTCATCTTGCACTGACAAGAAACAGGAGGTGGGAAAGCATGACTGGAGCTGGTACACGGGATGTTTCTCCGGCCGACGCACAGGGCGCCGCCGCGGGCGCTCGGACGCCCGAATTACTATTCCGTCTAGTTCGCAGTACTTACAACGATTACAGAGGATGGCTTTATAGCCTGGTGCACACGCACCAGCCCACGCACTCACGCCATGCTCGTCCACTACCCTGACCACTAACAGCACCTCCTGCACTAGCTAGCTGCATGCATCAGGCAACAACCTGCCCGGCTCCCATGCCCACGACTTGCGCAGCTAACAACCTAGCACCATGCACTAACAGCTAACTGATCCACTTGACCCGGCTAACTACTAACAGCACGCACACACACAGGCATGGCTTACACGCCCACATACGGGGCACCCTAAAGTTATCAAAACGGATACTTTCTGTGTTCGATTTAGGATGATGCACTGGAGATGCCCTAAGAACATGCTGGATAAGATTCATCGGTATCTTGGTTCTACTTCTACATGGGGCAATTTCTCGCTGCGTCCTCTCGATGAGATACGTATTAAGCCGACTGAATGTCTGATACACGGACCGTTCGAGGGAGGGGCGGGGCCACACGGGACGGGATCCTACAGCTGGGGCCCCAGTTGCGGCTGCGCTGGAGTCAACGGTCAACCCAGCAGCGTGATTTGTGCGCTCGCGCGTAGCGCGGCGATGGATGTATGGCCGACTCGCTCGCTCGCTCTATAAAGAAGACGAAGAGTCCAACGCCTCATTGCAATTCTCTATCCTTCCTCTCACCTCACCCATCCATCCCACTCTCTTCCTCTCTCCATTGTTTGCTGAACACAAGGCAAGCTCTGTCGGCCGGCCATGGGGACGCAGGCGGAGGACCAGAACTTGCCGCCGGTCAAGGTACGCCAAGCGCAATCTCTCCCTCTTCCCCCTCTCTCTGCTCTGGTATGTTTCGCAAATTTTTACTGCAAAGAAGAGAGCCGGCGTAGAAGTTTCAGAGGGAAAATCAGGAAGCAGGCTACCAGAGCTGGTGCGAGATGATGCAGCAGGGATCTTCGGAGGCCGACATGACATGACATGACATGGACAAGCCCGAACTCACCAAAAGGGCGGACCCAAAAGCCCCCTTTTGGCTGGATTTCCATGGAGGATTCTCTTCCATCCATCTCCCGGCATCTAGCAAGTCTAGCTTTGCTGCTGCTGCTGTTAGTGGGGACGCCGCCGCCGGCAACTAGCCACCAAACCTGAGATTCCCGGCCGGGCCCTCCTCCTCCTAGCTAATTTTTACACGTACCGCACCATTTCATCTTCTTCACGTGAAAAAAAGAACACCCTTTACCAGCTCATCTTCCATCCATCTAGTAGTATCGTCGTCGTCGTCATAGAATTTGTGTGATCTGCGGTGCTTTGCCTTAACTGTCTGATTCCATCTCTCTTTGTCTCTCGCTAGAAGAACGGGTTCTGTTCACTCACTCTGTTCTTGCGCTGTAACTGAATCTTGCGTACAATAACTAGCATCATGCACACCCATTTTTACAGCAACTAGAAGTCTAGAACTACTACTCCCTCTGTCCTAAAATAAGTGTCTCAAATTTGATAGAAAGTGGATGTATGTAGACATGACGTACATCCACTTTTTATCAAAGTTGTGACACTTATTTTGGGACGGAGGGAGTAGTATTATGTGTTATTTTCGTTTCAGAAATTACATAAGAGTCAAGAGAGTATGTGCAAAAGTCTCATGTTGTCTTAGTCGCATGGTCCACACACCTTGTCTTGACTCTGAAGTATGAACGCTCCCTGTACTTTCAGAGTACGAACTAGTCCTATATTTGGTTTTAGCTTTCAAGGCGAGAAATTTCTTGAGATTCAAAGTTTACCAGAATTATGTAATGAACATGTCAAGCCCCTCGCCTCAGAAATTAAAAATGAAAATTCAAACCCTCCTCCTTTTATTTTCACCATTAAGTTGCGGTTTACTTCTATCATTTCTCGGTGCGTTTTCCCTAGGAATCCCCACATCCACCAAGATAATTGCATGTTTCTCACCTGTTCTTTTCTCACAAACTCCACGCATATGCACCTCTGTATACATGCCTGGTTACTTGATATTTTTCTTTGTTTATTCAAGGAATGGGCACTGTCTTTCATGCGTCTATTTAAAAGAAAATTAGTAAGAGACATTTTTCAATTCTGACAAAAGGTAATGAAAAAAGCGCGTACATCTCATCTTTCTGGACGGAGTATACTAGTGTTACGCCTTGGAATAGCCGTTGTGGTATCTGGCCAGCTCTTACCATCAGATTTGCATCACAGCTAACGAGGGGCCAAGCCAAGTTAATTAGCCATATAATCCAATGGATTAGTTTTGTCACGGTCTCCAAGAACAATATGCTAAAGATTGTCAGTAGCAGGATAATTAAGATAGAACAACTAGCACTACTTTGCAAGCTTCCTTCAGAAAAAAGCACTACTTGCAAGCTGCAGCCACTTGGCGCCATCAGCCAAATCTTGGTTCAACTTTGAACTAATATCTTTGAAATCACAGCCTGGCCGTGATTTGTTATATATAAAAAAACATGTTGCCGTTGTCAGTTGAACATGCTGGATAGAAAAAAATATCTTTGGTATGAGGTGGCCGTCACAATTAAGCATGGATCGTTGATCTTGGACTTTGGCAGCTTGCCCATGTGACAAGTCAACTGCCTAGGAGAAACGGGATCACTTTCTGACATAAGTGAATTCCACTCTTGCTCTTATCTAATCTACATTCAAATTTTCAACGACGTGGAATAAAATTTCTTGCCGATCAATTATCTTTTCGCTCCCTAAGATGATTTCCATGGAAATGCAACCAGGGTACGTACAACTAATTAGAAAAGTCAGCTGACAGCGAAAACTCGATTTGGCAGGATGAAAGGACGGCGGAGCAGAAGAAGATCGACGACTGGCTCCCGGTCACGTCGTCGAGGAACGCCAAGTGGTGGTACGCTGCCTTCCACAATGTCACCGCCATGGTCGGCGCCGGCGTGCTCAGCCTCCCCTACGCCATGTCCGAGCTCGGCTGGTACGTCGTCCTACATCGTGGCATCACCACCTCACCAGCGATGGTTAACCCAGTCCGGCAACTGATCTCTCGAACGATTGTTTCTTGTATGTATGCAGGGGTCCCGGCATAGCGGTGCTGGTGATCTCGTGGATCGTCACGCTGTACACGCTATGGCAGATGGTGGAGATGCACGAGATGGTACCCGGGAAGCGTTTCGACCGGTACCACGAGCTCGGGCAGCACGCCTTCGGGGAGAAGCTTGGCCTATGGATCGTGGTGCCGCAGCAGCTCGTCGTTGAGGTCGGCGTCAACATCGTCTACATGGTCACCGGCGGGAAGTCGCTCAAGAAGTTCCACGACGTGATCTGCGACAACAATTGCAAGGACATCAAGACCACCTACTTCATCATGATCTTCGCCTCCGTCCACTTCGTCCTCTCCCAGCTGCCCAACCTCAACTCCATCTCCGGCATCTCCCTCGCCGCCGCCGTCATGTCGCTATCCTACTCCACCATCGCGTGGGGAGCGTCCGTTCAGAAGGGGAGGATCGCCGAAGTGGACTACAACTTCAGGGCCACGACGACGATCGGGAAGGTGTTCGACTTCTTCAGCGCGCTCGGCGACGTTGCGTTCGCCTACGCCGGGCACAACGTGGTGCTGGAGATCCAGGCCACCATCCCGTCGACGCCGGAGAAGCCGTCCAAGAAGCCCATGTGGAAGGGGTGTGTGGTCGCCTACATTATCGTCGCACTCTGCTACTTCCCGGTCGCGCTCGTTGGCTACTGGGCGTTTGGCAATCACGTCGACGACAACATCCTTATCACCCTCTCCAGGCCCAAGTGGCTCATCGCCATGGCCAACATGATGGTCGTCATCCATGTCATCGGAAGCTACCAGATTTACGCGATGCCAGTATTCGACATGATTGAGACGGTGCTTGTGAAGAAGCTGCGGTTCCCGCCTGGCCTGACGCTCCGCTTGATTGCCCGGTCAACCTATGTTGGTAATGCCCCTTCCTGTTCAAATTTAAATTTGCGGACATCCAAAAATAGAGAAACAATATTGATGATGACATTTAAATATTCTGCTGCAGCGTTCACGATGTTCATCGGCATCACCTTCCCCTTCTTCGGCGGCCTGCTCGGGTTCTTTGGCGGCTTCGCTTTTGCACCGACGACCTACTTTGTAAGCATTTGTTGGATAATCCGCTGCACTTCCAGTAATCATTCATAGCAACTGCAAGAATTCGGAGTTTTCTGACGAGAACCAACCTCTTGTTCCTGCCCTGCAGCTTCCGTGCATCATGTGGCTCGCAATCTACAAGCCCAAGAGATTCAGTCTCTCGTGGTGGTGTAACTGGGTAATTGAATTATGCTTTTCCTCGTACATATGCAATATGGTAGCACATAAGCTTTTTGTATCTTTGATTTCGTTCTAATTTTCTTTGTCTTCTCCATGATGATCCTCAGGTCTGCATCGTCCTTGGCGTGTGTCTCATGATCGTGGCGCCCATCGGCGCGCTCAGGCAGATCATCTTGAACGCCAAGACATACACGTTCTACTCATAGATTGATCTTACAATCACCATCACGTATCGTCACTTCTAGATTCGTGATACTTGGAAGACATTAATTAATCTGTTGCGGCGTCGTAGAACTACGGACTTCTTTTTTTGTCCTGCAAAGAAAACAAAAGGAAGAACATAGTAGTACCACGGATTGTTCATTACGGATGGTGGATGGATCATCGTTAAATGTGGCTTAGTGAAAGCCAAAAAAGGGTTGTATTTGGGGTTAAACATACGTAATATATGCGGTGTACGTGGATTTGTTTTCTCTTTGTTGTAGGATGGGTAACATGGCTTAGCTTTTGTTGTGCCCAGCAGACAGAAAGAACAGCTCTTTCTATGCATTTCACGGTTTCTTGTAAAGGTACTTTGACATGATGTATTGGTTGTGATTAAATACATGGTTGGCTCAAATCGGTCTCTTTTTGTAAGTCATAAAGAAAATACATGATGTGCTCAATTGCTTTTTGTTGTCAAAAACTTTGGGGAATCAACAATTGTTCTCGAATGTGTTCACATTGCGATATTGGGGATTTTAATGAGTATAGTGGGGTCACACGACGCCAACATTAGTTCGGCTCGATTCAAATTCTGAAACGTGTTCACAAAGCGAACGGTTACCAAAATCTCGTGTAGTTTCATACTAGGGACGGTCATTATAAATAACCGTCTCTAATGGTCGTAAACATAGAGCCGGCTAAATTACATAACCGCCTCCAGAGTTGAGACGGATGGGAAAATCAGCTGTCTCAAATACAAATTGTATTAGCGACGGTTGTAAACAATGATCGGCTGCAAGCTGAAAACAGCCGGGTTGGGTTGCCAGCCGTCTCTAGTTTGGCAGATGATGAAAATATTTAACCGACACTAAGAACATTAGAGACGGATCTAGAATAACAATCGGCTGCAGCGTTTGGTATGATGCAGTCGGAATCTTTATAGTGTTAAACCGTCTCGGATTGCACTCTCTAAATGTCAGTTTTATACTAGTGCGCTATCAGGCTGGCCCCATCCCATAAGCGCCAGACAAAGTCGTGATCTCTGCCATGCCAGATACTTTACAAGAGGGCTAGTGTTGTCGTAGACACAACCGAAACTCTGTTACCCCTTTCCTCCCATCAATTCATTTCCTTGACTGCTCTCGCGGTCATTTGATCGCCACTCCCCATCACCTTGTCTAGGTCGCGCCACCTCTCGTCTACTCACTTGGCACAGAAATCGTGGTGACCCTCCAGCATCTCATCTAGGCCTTCCCCCGCTGGCGCTCGCCACCAGGCATAGAGCTCCAAGCGACCTTGTGCCTTCCACGCATGGGTGTTCGATCGATTGCCTGGTATGGTTCAAATTTTAGAGTTTTATAGAGGCCAAGTGATGGGTTGACTGACTGCTCCATTACTTGATTAACGTAGGTTATGGATACCGATAATGAGTTCACAGAATAAGAAATCGGTATCGTTAGTTGATGAAGATGAGCATTTGGTGATACTCGCATGTCTTCTACAAGTACAAGCAGACATGAACAGTTGAACACTAATGTTTTTTAATATAAAAGTATATAATAATATTATGGAGATACCAATTACACCTAACATCTGCAACAGCTCATACCCTATTGACATTACAGATACGCACAAACAAAACAAAAAACTACCTGCCAGTTATTTTGGGGCCAGTGGTCAGTCGGAACAGGGTACAAGGAGTTTTTGTGTAGACGTTAATTCAAACTAAAAAAGACCGATCAAGGGAGGGGATGGAGGGTCATTGCATTCCATAGTAGAGAAAGGGGCACTAGCACCGGTTTTAAAGGGCATATAGCACCGGTTGCGCAACCGGTGTTAAAAAGTCGGGACTAAAGGGGTACCCCTTTGGCACCGACACACTTTGAAACCGGTGTTAAAGGCCTCCACGTGGGAAGAGCTGCGCGCGCGCGGGCGGAGGCCTTTTGTACCGGTTGGTTTTACCAACCGGTATTAATAGTTTCTGTTTTTTTTTCTTTCACTTATTTTTCAGGGTTTCTGTTTTTTTCTTTTGCGCTTATTTTTAGGGGTTTAGGGTTTCTGTTTTTTTCCTTTTCGCTTATTTTTCAGGGTTTCGGAGGAGATCACGTATGAAGTACCCATTACACATATAAATTGTACTCACTACGTACACATATAAATTGTACTCACTACACATATAAATTAAGTACCCATAATTACATATAATTAAAGTACTTTTTTCACGGAGATATCACTGCTATTACATGGAGGGAGTCTATTTTTCCACATAGTGAAATTCACCGGATGGATTTATGACATGCGTAAGGAAAAATCCCGCCAATTTCTCCGCAATTGCTTTAACGCGGTTCGTTGGTAGGAGTTGGTTCCGCTTCCTTGCCATCTTTAAAAGGAGGAGATCAAATTAGTTATGATTGAAACTAAACACAAGTGATAGTAGAAAAATAAAGTTGTGAATGATTTTTGCGTACCTCTATGTTTTTTTGACTATTGACTCTCTCATTGACTTTCATGTGAATGAACTCACAAACGTAGTAAATCCGTCCCATCTGGTTGTTGCAGACACCACTATACAAGAATATGATTTAATCAAATAATAATAAAGAGAATTAGAAAGATACACGGACCTAGTTAAGTAGTAGTACTTATTTTGTTAGCTTTAAACTCCAGTTTATCTTTCCATTCACCGGGTTCTTGCTCGGTGAACTTTTTCCAAACCCTGCCCAAAAAGAATATGAATTGAGGAGTTATTACTTACTTTTGATATCAAGTAAATGAACGAAATAGAGGCCTAGTGCGATTGAAATTACCTCTTGAGCATTATACGCACGCTTTTGTATGCATCTGGATTTGTTTTTTTTGAGTCCCAGATTTCAACTTCTCCATCGTCGAGTCTAATGATCAGGAGAATGAAGTGGTAACTACGCACGTAATTCAGAACTCATCAATTGCACTTAATATCGGGAAAGCAAAAAAGAATGTGTACAGGACATTAACACTCACTTGAAGTTGTAAGGAAAAAGTATTTCTTTTTTGGTACTTTGACGCTTAAAGAAATTCAGTAACACGTCCTCTATGGCGTCGGGTTGATTTTCTAAAGTCTGGACATGAACTTTATCCGGGTCAATGAACCCAATGTCCCAGATTTTGAGCTGTCTGCATTCACGAATCTTCATTCTGCATATATAATAGCGTACAAAAGAATGATGTGAGGATAATTACTGGCAATGAACGAGCTTAACTAAATAACGAAAATACACAAATAAATTACTTACAGACAATAGCAGCTGATGATAGACTTGTCGAGAGCACGTTGATTGTACATCTGAAAAAGTTCAGAGAACTCAACCTGTACAGCATATTCTTGGAAGTAGTGCTCATCCTTAACTCCCGCCATGAAATAGAAAGTCCCATCTTTTGAGATGTCCATGTACCAGTTATGCAATCTCCATAACTGTGTTGTTAGAGCACTGGGGTTTGTCACCAGAGGCAGCCCGAGAGTATATTGATATGCTATCTCAAGAGTCTCGTACTCTCTGTCTGCACGGTATACAACTTCTCCAGGCTCGATTTCCTGAGGAGCCCGAGACGACACAATGAGCGGGGCCATCGATTGTACTTCTTGTTCCCCGAGCTGGGCAACTTGTTTCCCGCATTTCTTTTGTTTCCGTTGCTCCTCCTCTTCCTCCATCTGCGAGCTATGTACCTTGTTAATACCGCGCTCATAGTCTGTAAACGGCGGCGGTGGAGGGTTATATAAGTTGTCAATGGTGCGATCTTTTACCTCAATTGGTATAGTCTTCAGAAGTTCCTTTAAGAGATCCTCCGTTCAAAAAAGGTTGCCGCATCGGCATTTAAGCTCACTGTTATTTCCTCCATAGTCATCTCGCAAGCCGGTTTCTCAGGAGCTAACTTCTCAGGAGACTTCACTTTCTGCGTTTTCTTTGCACGTTTAATGACAGGGGACCTGTCTTTCCTGAACAAACTCCGCTTTGTCACATGACTAGTGGGCGCATCAGTCGGCTGACGGGACGGCGCGGGCGATGGACTTGCGGTGGGCACCCAATCATCGCGGAAGGCGGATGGACTTTTAGGTGATAAATTTCTACCCGGAGGAGTCGGTGGCCTTGGCGTAGAGTCTGTAAAGATGATGTATTTCTTCTTCCATAGGACGATACCATGCTCGACTTCTCCCAAAGTCTTCTCGTCATCATTTCCAGGAATGTCAAGTTCCATTGAGTGGAATCCCGGCATAACTTTTGTGACCCCGACACGAGCATATCCAGCTGGAATCTGACCAAAATGGAAGGTTGCTCCAGGTTGATGTTGTAAAGCATATCCTTTCGCCACCGGATAACTGATGTTCTTCATTGGCACATGTAACTCACAATTTGTCTTCTCCGTGATATCATCCACGGGGTAGTGAGCCGCCGGTTCATCAACTGCAGGATATTCTAGATGCGTGGAACCCACGCTGCTTTTCCGCTGAGATAGGCAGACATCGACTGGAGGATCTTCTAGCACCATCCGAGATTCCCTTTGCTGGGTAATTGAGTCCAGTTGCTCCTGCTGCCGCTTCACCTGGGCCTGCCATGTGTGGACCTGGCGTTCTAATTGTGATAACCGGTCCGCCTCCTTCTTCTTACTTCTGGAACGGCTTTTATATGTTGCAACGTCCGCGGGAAACCCGTGAAGGAAACCAACCCCGCCTCCTCTACCTCGACATCGTCCCCAGTGTTCAGGATTCCCGAGGGCGAGTGTCAGCTCGTCGTCCTCTCTATTGGGAACAAATGTTCCCTCTCGGACGGCCGCTATTGCCTTCTCTAGCTTTTTTACAACTCGTGTAATTCTTTTCTTCCATTTAACCCTGTCTCTGGGTCCAACACTGCTCCATGCGCGAACAACCAGTACTTGGACCTCTCGGGCCAGTCATCTGTCTGTGGAGTGATCCCTTTTAGACGCAGTTCGTTTTCAAAGGATTCCCACTTAGGCAAAGCAGTCTTGTAGCCACCTGACCCCAAAGTATGGTGGTATTTCTTCTTCTTAGCATTCTCCTTATTTCTCTCGGACCGGGCCAGAGCGACGGCTGATTTCTTATAAGCTACAAATGCGGCCCAATCATCTTTTATCTTCTCTAGAGGGCCCTTGAATTCTGGAGTCTTTTTCTCATAATTTTTCCACAATTTTTTCTTCCAGCTGTTGAATTGTGTGGCCATCTTCTTAAGAGTCCACTCCCTGACTTTCTCCAGCTTCTTCTCTGGGAGACCTTCCGGTAGGCTGAAATCACTCAAGATTGTGTCCCAAAGTGTTTGCTTAAGTCTGTCGTCGACATAACTTGCGCCAACGTTGGCTTTCTTTGGCTCATTCCATTCTGCAAGGGTGATCGGGAGAATGTCCCTAACAATCGCTCCGCATTGAGCTACATATTTGCGGCAGGTGTTTTCGGGTTTCAGCGGTTTGCCATCATCGCCTACTTCAACGATCGACAGCTTTGCACCATCTTCTAGCTTCAACCTTTTGGCCGGGCCTCGTGTAGGGTTTGTCGGCTTCTTTTTAGATCCGGAGGGCTAAAAGAAAAATGTTTTGTTAGTAGGTGCAATATAAATCAATTTATGCATCAACAAGACTTAATATATATATATATATACCTGGCCGGAGTTTTCCGCGGGCACTTGATCGTCGTCTATTATTTCTTCTAGCTCAAGTCCCTCACCGGAGTCGTTCAGACATCTTGAGCTGAAATCTTCATCATCAGAATCTTCTTCATCGGAATTTACTCCAAGACTCTTCTCATATATTATTGCTGCCATTTGCTCTTCAACGACCTCGTTTCGGATGAAGGGGTTGTTGTCCATAGCTCAATGTCACTTCAAATTTAAATTTGAATCAAGGTTACAATTAAAGTTGATACAAAAATTGCAACCAATATTTTTTATACACATAAATTGGAACAAATATTTCTTATACACATAAATTGGAACAAATATTTCTTATATACATAAATTGGAACAAAAATTTGCTAACTTTGCAAAAATATTAACGAAATATGAAGTATTAACTAACATTGTTTTCCTAACACAAATTTTAACATTGTTTGCTAACTTTGCAAAAATTGATACACAAATTTGATACAAAATATGATACAAAATATGATACAAAAATATGATACAAAATTTGCTAACTTTCCAAAAATTGATACAAAATATGAAGTCTTAACAATATTGCAAAAAAAAAATTCCAACTTTGCTAAATTTCTAAATTTGCTACACTAATTATAACCTAAACAGTAATAACCTAAACACTAATAACCTAAACATTAATTACTAATAATGAAAAAAATTGCTAGCTATAATGAAAATTTTTGCTAGCTATAATGAAAAAATTTGCTAGCTATAATAACCTAAACACTAATAACCTAAACACTAATCTAATAAACAGTACTAATAACCTATAATGAAAAAACCTATAATTAATTTGCTAATAACCTATAACTAATAACCTATAATTAATTTGCTAGCTATAATGAAAAAAAAAACCTTGGAGAGGCCGGCGGTGGCGGAGGCGATGGCCGGAGCGGGGAGGTCTCGCCGCGGCCGTAGCAGGGAGGGAGGGACGGCGATGTGCGGCGGCGCAGGCGATGGCCGGAGCGGTGGCGGAGGCCGGAGGCGTGCGCGCTGCCGGAGGTGGAGGGAGGCCGGAGCGGGGCGCGTGGGAGGCGATGGCGCGCTCGGAGGCAGGAGACGACGACGCGGTGGTCGGTGGCGACGGCGCGGTGGTCGGTGGCGACGGCGCGGCGGCGGAGGAGCAGGGCTTCGCCGTAGGCGGCGTCAGCGTCGCGCGTGGAGCTCGAGAGACAGGGGAGATCGAAGAACACTTAGCAGTTTTGGGCGGTTCGCCTGTGTTAACTGCTCGAAATAGACCTTTAGCACCGGTTGTTCTTATCAACCGGTGCTAAAGACCCTTTAGCACCGGTTGGTAACAGCAACCGGTGCTAATGGTCCACTTTGGGACGCACCGAAATTTTCGCGCACAGGGCCAACCCCTTTAGTACCGGTTGGAAAAACCAACCGGTACTAAAGGGCTTTTGAATTGAATTTTCTGTTTACCTTTTCTTTTTTCTGTTTTCTTACAATATATTTTCTTATGTTTTCTGTTTGTTTTTTCTTACAAAATTTGTAATAACTATCTATTTGTTTTTCTCTAGTTTCTTTTTCTTTCATTTCTATGTAATTTAATTGTCTAAATTTTTTTAAGAACTACCTTTTTTTTCTCTAGTTTTTTTTCTCTAGTTTATGTTGATTTATCGAAAGTAATTCAAATTTGAACTACAACTGTTTGATAGTTTGTTATGAAATTTTTGGAAAAATCATTTTGAGGTACACAACTAGTGGTTATATCACAGAAACACTGATATAACTAGAAAATATTACCTCTTTCGACGAATAGTCATCGCGACCGTTTTGATCGCTTTTACGAAAAAATGAAATAAATTGATAAACATCTGAAAAAAATGAAATCCTTTGGCATGGGCTCCTTATATGTGTACTAGTTGCTATGAAAAATGATAAACTTGATTTTTGACAAAATGTGCAAAAAAAGTCTTCACAAAAAGGTCTATCATGTATGAACATCTAGAAGTTTCAAGACAAATGACCAAGTTACGGTCATTTCCACGGCATAGTTTGTGATAAATATCTCATATCCCACAAATAGATGTATCTTGGTATAAGAAACAACCTTGCCAAAGGAAATCTTAAAATTAATTTCATAACTATTATTTTCTATTTTTTAAGTGAAAAAAATGACTTTTTTTGTGAACAAAGTACCAAAAATATGATACAAAATGGGACCCATTTAATTTTCATGGAAACTAGTACACATATGATGGATAATCCCCAAGTATTAGGTTTTTCCTTGATTTCTACCTAATTTCCCCTAGTTAAATGAGTTTATGTTGATTTATCGAAAGTAATTCAAATTTGAACTACAACTGTTTGATAGTTTGTTATGAATTTTTTGGGAAAATCATTTTGAGGTACACAACTAGTGGTTATATCACAGAAACACTGATATAACTAGAAAATATTACCTCTTTCGACGAATAGTCATCGCGACCGTTTTGATCGCTTTTACGAAAAAATGAAATAAATTGATAAACATCTCAAAAAATGAAATCCTTTGGCATGGGCTCCTTATATGTGTACTAGTTGCTATGAAAAATGATAAACTTGATTTTTGACAAAATGTGCAAAAAAAAGTCTTCACAAAAAGGTCTATCATGTATGAACATATAGAAGTCTCAAGACAAATGACCAAGTTATGGTCACTTCCACGGCATAGTTTGTGATAAATATCTCATATCCCACAAATAGATGTATCTTGGTATAATAAACAACCTTGCCAAAGGAAATCTCAAAATTAATTTCATAAGTATTATTTTCCATTTTTTAAGTGAAAAAATGACTTTTTTTGTGAACAAAGTACCAAAAATATGATGCAAAATGGGACCCATTTAATTTTCATGGAAACTAGTACACATATGATGGATAATCCCCAAGTATTAGGTTTTTCCTTGATTTCTAACTAATTTCCCCTAGTTAAATGAGTTTATGTTGATTTATCGAAAGTAATTCAAATTTGAACTACAACTGTTTGATAGTTTGTTATGAAATTTTTGGAAAAATCATTTTGAGGTACACAACTAGTGGTTATATCACAGAAACACTGATATAACTAGAAAATATTACCTCTTTCGACGAATAGTCATCGCGACCGTTTTGATCGCTTTTACGAAAAAATGAAATAAATTGATAAACATCTCAAAAAATGAAATCCTTTGGCATGGGCTCCTTATATGTGTACTAGTTGCTATGAAAAATGATAAACTTGATTTTTGACAAAATGTGCAAAAAAAGTCTTCACAAAAATGAAATCCTTTGGCATGGGCTCCTTATATGTGAGCCGTTAGATTAGGGGAGTGTTTCTTTTGTCCCGGGTTGAGCCACCAACCGGGACTAAAGAAGCACACGGATCGTGTGTTTCTTTCAAGCACTTGTGAGCCGTTAGATCAGGAGTGTGTTTCTTTCAAGCACTTGTGAGCCGTTAGATCAGGAGTGTTTCTTCTGTCCCGGGTTGAGCCACCAACCGGGACTAAAGATGCCTCCCCCTGGCGATGCTATAAATAGGTGCCCAGACCTTCTGGGTTGAGCCACCAACCGGGGCGAAGACAGAGGACTCCTCTAGGAACCAGCTTCTCGAAGATGTCCTTGTGAGCATACTTAGGACATCTTCGAGAGGCTGGGCTTAGAAGCATTCTCTTGTGAGGTAGGAGGAGGAAGCAGACATGTCTAAGCTATGTCAACACTTAGTGTAGTTCATTTGATATACAAAGCATTCGGATTCCCTGCATACGCCCAACTGTGCATTTGATATGCGGGCACTCACGAGCCACTGTTGGGCTGTATGCAGGGGAAACCGTGTGTTTTGTTCTATCTACATAATACTTCAGTTCATCGACCGAATACAAAGCATTCGGATTTCCTGCATACGCCCAACAGTGCATTTGATATGCAGGTTTAATACATTGTTACACATCACGAACAACCACCCTATCTAGTGTTTATTTTTTCTTCGTGTGTGTCCCTTTCTTCTCACTGTGCCGTAGCCATGGACAATCTTCATCATTTAAAGCGATGCTTGGGTCAGTTCTCACTTTGAAGGGCGGAATTTCATCAAACTTATTGTAATCTTCTGACATGTCTGTCTTGTCCTCCACTCCCACGATGTTTCTTTTCCCTGAAAGAACTATGTGGCGCCTTGGCTCATCGTATGATGTATCAGCTTGCTTATCTTTTCTTTTTTTCGGTCTGGAAGACATGTCCTTGACATAGAAAACCTGAGCCACATCATTGGCTAGGACGAATGGCTCGGTGTAGTACCCAAGATTGTTGAGATCCACGGTAGTCATTCCGTACCGTCGGTCTATCTCTACCCCGCCTGACAGGTTGACCCATTTACACTTAAACAAAGGGATCTTAAAAGAAGGTTCATAGTCAAGTTCCCATATCTGCTGTATGCAACCATAATATGTGTCCTTTGTCCCATTGTCGTTTGTTGCATCAAAGCGGACACCACTGTTTTGGTTAGTGCTCTTTTTGTCTTGGGTTTCCGTGTAAAATGTATTTCCATTTATCTCGTACCCTTCGAAAGTCAATATAGTCGAAGATGGTGAATTGGCCAACAAGTATAGCTCTACTCCAACATCTTTGTTATTAATGAGATGTGTACGCAACCAACTGCCAAAAGTATCCACGTGTTTTCCTTTAATCCAGAAGTCAGTCTGCTCCGGATATTCGGAGCGTAAAATATCCATGTGTTCCACGATATACGGAGCCACCAATCTGGAATTTGCTAAAACTGTGTAGTGTGCTTGGGTGAAAGAATGTCCATCCATACTTGTTGTTGCTTTCTTTCCTAGCGTGCCTTTTCCACGCAGTCTCCCCTCATGGCGCGATTGAGTAACACCGATCGGCATAAGATCAGGAATAAAGTCCACACAAAACTCAATGACCTCCTCTGTTCCATAGCCCTTGGACATGCTTCCTTCTGGCCTAGCACGATTATGAACGTATTTCTTTAAGACTCCCATGAACCTCTCAAAGGGGAACATGTTGTGTAGAAATACAGGACCGAGAACGGAAATCTCTTCGACTAGGTGAACTATGAGGTGCGTCATAATGTTGAAGAAGGATGGTGGAAACACTAACTCGAAGCTGACAAGACATTGCACCACATCCTTCTGTAAACTTGGTAGAGTTGCTGGATCGATTACCTTCTGAGATATTGCATTGAGAAATGCACAAAGCTTCACAATGGGTTCTCGAACGTTTTCCGGTAATAGCCCCATCAATGCAACCGGAAGTAATTGTGTCATAATCACGTGGCAGTCATGAGACTTCAGATTTTGAAACTTTAGCTCTGTCATGTTTATTATTCCCTTTATATTCGACGAGAAACCAGATGGAACCTTCATACTGTGAAGACATTCAAAAAACATTTTCTTCTCTTCTTTCGTAAGAGCGTAGCTGGCAGGAGCTGGTTCATTCTCTGTCCCATTGTCGTCTCGATGCATCTCTTCGCTCATACGTTGATGGGCCTGCCTTACTTTTGGTGTATCTTTTGACTTCCCTTTTTTTGACTTCCCCTTTTTGGACTTCCCTTTTTTTGACTTCCCTTCTTTCGACTTCCCATACACGCCCAAGAAGTTAAGCAGGTTGCAGCAAATATTCTTTGTCACGTGCATCACGTCGATTGCAGATTGAACTTCTAGCAGTATCCAATAGGGCAGCTCCCAAAATATAGATGTCTTTTTCCACATGGGTACGTGGTTGTTTGCGTCATTCGGAACTTGTAGTGCCCCAGGACCCTTTCCAAAGATTACTTTTAAATCCTTAACCATATCATATATAACAGAACTATAAGGGCGGGTAGGCCTCAGCCGATGATCTGCCTCACCTTTGTAATGTTTGCCTTTCTTACTTAAGGGATGCTTGGGTCCAAGAAATCGACGATGCCCATGTACACAATCTTGTTACACAAATATATACTGTCAGTTTTATCTAAACAATGCGTGCATGCATTGTATCACTTGTTTGATTGTCCAGAAATGTTACTAAGAGTAGGCCAATCATTGATGGTTACAAACAGCAACGCTCGTAGGTTAAATTCCTCCTGTTTATACTCATCCCACACACGTACACCTTCGTCAGACCACAACTGTAAAAGTTCGTCAACTAATGGCCTCAGATACACATCAATGTCGTTGCTGGGTTGCTTCGGGCCTTGGATAAGCACTGGCATCATGATATACTTTTTCTTCATGCACAACCAAGGAGGAAGATTATAGATACATAGAGTCACAGGCCAGGTGCTATGACTGCTGCTCTGCTCCCCAAATGGATTCAAGCCATCTGTATTTAGACCAAACCTTAAGTTCCTTGCGTCAGCTGCAAAATCTCGAAACTCACTGTCAATCTTTCTCCACTGCGACCCATCAGCGGGGTGTCTCAGCATCTCGTCTTCCTTACGGTCTTCTTTGTGCCATCGCAACAACTTGGCATGCTCTTTGTTTCGGAACAAACGTTTCAACCGTGGTATTATAGGAGCATACCACATCACCTTGGCAGGAACCCTCTTCCTGGGGCTGGCCTCGCACTCAACATCATCTGGGTCTTCTCGCCTGATCTTATACCGCAATGCACCGCATATCGGGCATGCATTCAAATTCTCGTACTTCTCACCGCGGTAGAGGATGCAGTCGTTGATGCATGCATGTATCTTCTGCACCTCTAATCCTAGTGGGCAGACAATCTTCTTTGCTTCGTACGTACTGGAGGGCAATTCATTTTTCCTTGGAAGCATCTTTTTAAATATTTGTAGCAACTGTTCAAATCCCTTGTCAGATACTCCATTCGTTGCCTTCCATTGAAGCAATTCCAGGGTGCTACCCAGCTTTTTCTGGCCATCTTCACAAGTTGGGTACAACAATTTTTTGTGGTCCTCCAACATGCGCTCTAACTTCAACCACTCGTTTTCAGTTCCGCAGATTATCTGCTCATCAAGAATAACCTGACGAAGATCATCATCAGACTGATCATCAACAATGACCTCATGCTCAGCTTCGTTTTCCCCCATTTTAGTATCACCGTGTTCAGAGAACAGAGGATAGTTGTCATCATCATCTTCTTCATTGTCCTCCATTATAACCCATGTTTCTCCGTGCTTGGTCCAACAAAAATAATTGGGCATGAAGCCTTTCCGGAACAGGTGGAAGTTTAGGGTTCTTGCGCTAGGGTAATTCGTCTTATTCCGACACTCATCACATGGACAAAACATAAAACCATTCTTCTTGTTTAACTCAGCCGCACGGAGAAATTCCTGTAGGCCGCTAATGAACTCCGGAGAGCGTCGGTCAACGTACATCCATTGTCGATTCATCAGCATTATATAAATATATCTAAAACCATTACACCACAGCTATATCATATGACTAAATTCATTAATACAAGTTCACCGGATTTAAACAAATCAAATACATAGTTCTCATAAACATTCATTAATTTAAACTAACATATAACTAGATAAAGAATTTAAATCCAACAATAAATGCGATCAAAATCGCAACTAAGGTAATTATTGAACCAACAGCATAATGATACCAAGCCTCTTGACTAATGGCATATTTTCTAATCTTTTTAAGCTTCAAGCGTATTGCATTCATCTTGATCTCGTGATCCAAGCGCATTGCCTCCATCTTGATCTCGTTATCATCAACGACGTCGGCAATCTTCAACTCCCATTTCATCTTCTCTTCGAGACGAAGATCTTCGCTTCTTTTCAGTTTTGCTTTCAAATCATCGTTTTCTTTTACAAAAAACTCGAGAATAGGGTCGGGTTCATTTTGCGGTTCAACAACCTCCTAGATAAAAATATATCTACGTTAAGTTGGTCGACTTAATTGTTAGAAACACGAAATTAAACAAATATATAGTTATAACAAACAATCGTACCACATCCGAATAATAGAGCGGACGAGAGCCGGTGTGGACAGATGTCAAAACCATGACACTATATATATAACAAACAATTATCAAGTAAGAAAAATATACAAGTAATAATTATGCATCTAAACCATACAACTAATATTTTTTAAAAATATAAGAAAAAACAAGATGCTCACCGAGGTGGTGTCGGTCACGGGGCGCCGCGGGCGATCGGCGGCGGTGAGGAAGTGGGGACGACACTATAAAAAGGCGCAAATCTTATTTTAAATTGAGCTCAAAATGCATATAAAACAAATAAAATCCCTAACTTAGGCATTTCATCAAACACCTTGCTTGCACTAGAAAAATCAAATGAGTTAAACTAGCAAAATGAGCTAAAATTGAAATGCCGGAAGAGAAGATGAAGTTTCTAACCCTTATATAAGTAAGTGCTACCAATCTTAACAAATGTTGTAGAGATCAAGTAGTGCTAGAGCTTGGGAGAGCAAAGAGAGAAGAAAATGGAGCTTGAATGAAAGCAATGGAGCTGTGCGTCGGGTGGAAGAAGGTAATATAGGCCGAACCTTTAGTACCGGTTTGTATTACAAACCGGTACTAAAGGGTCTGGCCGTGGGGGCCGGGCGCTGCAGGCCGAACCTTTAGTACCGGTTTGTAATACAAACCGGTACTAAAGGGTCTGACCGTGGGGGCCGCGCGCTGCAGCCGACTGAGGCAACCCTTTAGTACCGGTTTGTATTACCAACCGGTACTAAAGGGTCCAACGCAACCGGTGCCGTTAACTGCCGGCTGTCTCGCCTCTGGAACCGGTACTAATACCCCTTTAGTACCGGTTCCAGTCAATCCGGTGCCAAATGTGGCCTCACCAAAGCCTTGTTTTCTACTAGTGATACGCCGATTATATTGTCGACTTGCCAACATTTTCGGCAAATTATTTTCGATGGTGCTACGGATGATTTCTTCTTGCGGTTGGTGCGTGCTGAGAGGGAGTACGATAGCTATTCTTGTTCAGAAAGGACTGCACCGGAATGATTGGTTTCTCATCAACTCGGAAATACAAGTTTGCTATGAGGATGCTTCTATATGGAACTTCTGCATATGGTCAAGACGACTACCTGAATGTTCGAGTTCACATCTACTCAATCCATGTATAGATTCTCTAGAGCGGTGGTGACATTGTTTGCACCTTACTATTCGAGAGGACCAACTAAAGAAGAGACAAGTCGGATTATGGCACAAAATGCAGCGACATGATTCATGTTATGCTTGAAAGTATTGGTTGCATGCATTGTACCTTAATTAATTATCCATGTGTTTCCCAATGGTTATACAAAGGGTTTACTGGGAAGTGTAGTGTGGTGCTTGAAGTTGTGGCAGATTTTGACCTATGGATTTGTCACTCATTGTTTTGGCATGGCAGGATCTCAAAATGGCATCAACTTGATGCAGCTCTCTCCGCTGTTTGTAGAACTTGTTGAATGTCATGGTCCAGCTGTCAGATATGAGATCAATGGCCACCAACACTCCAAATGATACTACCTAGATGATAGCATCTATGAAAAATGGTCGACATTTGTGAAGACAATCTCTGATACTCTAATTCTAAAAAATCGTGGTTAGCCTTCACAATCTCCGATCATCTTGGATAGAGTAGGAGGAAGGATGTTGATCAGGCACTTGGTGTGCTCTAAGCTTGGCTAGGTATTTTCTGGTACCCTACTTATATGTGATCGATCGGATGTGGGAAAGGTCATTAATGATTGTGTGATCATGACCAACATGATCATCGAGAGTGAGCACCAAAATCCAGTGAATGATCCTCGCCTGTATAAGCACCAGGGTCTCTCGTCATTGTTGATTATATTTGTTGGTTTCCTCACCATGCATACGACTATCCATGATGGAATTGTTTATCACCAATTACAAAATGGTATAGTATAGCATTTGTTGGTGCTCAAAGGAAACATCGCCACAATCTATTTTCATTTGGCGATAAAATGAGGGCCGCATTGACAAAGCGGCCGGGAAGAGGCGCCTCCCATATTTTTTTTAGAAAAGGGGAGTCCCGCCTCTGAATAGATTGATGCATGCGGCCTTTATTAGTTTATTCAAAGTTGTGTCTTACATGTGGCGCCTCCCATATGTGGCAACATGCGACGGTCGCCTAGTGCGGTCGTCCGTTGTCAGACGTTATAAGGGAGCGCGATGGGAGATGGTCGATCATATCGTGATGTTAGTGGTACATGGCTGGGAGCATGGGATTTAGGGAGTCTTTATCTCTAATCTGTTTATTGTTCATTGTCTTAGTTCCTATTTCTAAATGCAATAACAAAACCCTTTGAACTTTCATCTTCTAGCTAGCTCTGATATACTTCCTCTGTTCCATAATATAAAATGTTGTAGGTGTTGTACATGTTGTTCAGATTTACACTAAAATTAAGGTACACATGCATTAAAATATATCTAAATACATATATGTATATGTAAATGTGGAAAATGCTAAAACAGCTTATATCATGTAGCGGAGAGAGTATATCTCACATGTACCTTCTCGTATCTAAAACAATTCAGTCGCACTTGAGTTGACAACTAGGCTCAAGCGAGTTGACTTGGAATTTCTGCAACCCTGAGGGCTGTGGTATTTTGGAAAGTTGAGGCGTAAAGATACTTGTAAAATAAACAAAATAAACAACCTAGCCAAAAAATTATCCTTGTTGCCACGATGTTGCCATGATAATTAAGCATGGATCGATGATGTTTGACTTGCACAACTTGACCATGTGACAAGTCAACTTCTGGGGAGAAACATAATGCATAAGTTAATCCAACTTACTCTATCTAACCTGCCATTCAAAGGCTGAACGACGTGCCCCCCATTCATTTTGGGATAAATTTTCTTGCCGAATCATCATCCTTCTGCTTTCTTGTTTCCTCCCTAGGATGAACTCCGTGGAAATGCAACCAGGGTACAGAAAATTAGAAAAGGCAGATGGTTCTACAAACAATTTGGATGTATAGATCCTCATTTGTGATTGATCTCTACGTAGCCTTTGTCGTGTACAATGAAATTGATGTCTGACAGCGAAGAACTCGAATTTGCAGGATGAGAGGACGGCGGAGCAGAAGACGATCGACGACTGGCTCCCGGTCACGTCATCGAGGAACGCCAAGTGGTGGTACTCTGCCTTCCACAATGTCACCGCCATGGTCGGCGCCGGCGTGCTCAGCCTGCCCTACGCCATGTCCGAGCTCGGCTGGTACGTCGTCGTACATGGTAGCACCTCCACCTCTCGATTGATGGTTAACCTGGCCGGCAACTGATGCTTACTTGCGTATATATGCAGGGGCCCTGGCATCGCGGTGCTGGTGATCTCGTGGGTGATCACGCTCTACACGCTGTGGCAGATGGTGGAGATGCACGAGTGCGTGCCCGGGAAGCGTTTCGACCGGTACCACGAGCTCGGGCAGCACGCCTTCGGGGAGAAGCTCGGCCTCTGGATCGTCGTGCCGCAGCAGCTCGTCGTCGAGGTCGGGGTCAACATCGTGTACATGGTCACCGGCGGGAAGTCGCTCAAGAAGTTCCACGACGTGATCTGCGACGGCAAGTGCAAGAACATCAAGACCACCTACTTCATCATGATCTTCTCCTCCGTCCACTTCGTTCTCTCCCAGCTGCCCAACCTCGACTCCATCTCCGGCATCTCGCTCGCCGCCGCCGTCATGTCGCTGACCTACTCCACCATCGCGTGGGGAGCGGCCGTTGACAAGGGGAGGGTGGCCGACGTGGACTACAGCGTCAGGGCCACCACGACGCCCGGGAAGGTGTTCGACTTCTTCGCCGGGCTTGGCGACGTGGCGTTCGCGTACGCCGGGCACAACGTGGTGCTAGAGATCCAGGCCACCATCCCGTCCACGCCGGAGAAGCCGTCCAAGAAGCCCATGTGGAAGGGCGTCATCGTCGCCTACATCGTCGTCGCCCTCTGCTACTTCCCCGTCGCGCTCATCGGCTACTGGGCATTCGGCAGAACTGTCGATGACAACATCCTCATCACCCTCTCCAAACCCAAGTGGCTCATCGCCATGGCCAACATGATGGTCGTCATCCATGTCATTGGAAGCTACCAGGTACCGTACAAACAGAACGATCACTCGTGCAACAACACACTACTCATCTCCATAATTAGTTCTAACATGCTATTGCGATGGACACGATTTTCCACCCATAGATTTACGCGATGCCGGTGTTCGACATGATCGAGACTGTGCTGGTGAAGAAGATGCGGTTCTCGCCCGGTCTGACGCTCCGCTTGATTGCACGGTCAACCTATGTTGGTAATGCTCCTTCCTCTTCAGTCTGCACTTTTAAAATGATGTTTTGCACTGAAGAAACAATACTGATGATGAGATCCAAACACTCTGTTGCAGCGTTCACTATGTTCATCGGCATCACCTTCCCCTTCTTCGGTGGGCTGCTCGGGTTCTTCGGCGGCTTCGCCTTTGCACCGACAACCTACTTTGTAAGTTATTATCGCAGGATCCTCTTCAATCCCACTAATCATTCATAGCAACTGTAAAGTTCAGAGTTCCTGATGCGAACCAACCTCTTTTTCCTGACCTGCAGCTTCCGTGCATCATGTGGCTAGCCATCTACAAGCCCAAGAGATTCAGTCTCTCATGGTGCATTAACTGGGTAATTAAGAACCCTAAGTACTACTCTCTCCGTTCCATACTAGGTGACTTAAATTTATCTACATATGGATGTATCTATAATTCTATACATGTAACATGTCTAGATGCATCCACATATAGATAAATGAAAATCATCTAATCTAAAACGGAAGGAGTAGATAGTGCATAAGTTAATTATATCTCGATTTCGTTCTAATTTTCTCTGTATACTTCATGATGATGTTCAGGTTTGCATCATCCTTGGGGTGTGTCTCATGGTCCTGGCGCCCATCGGGGCTCTCAGGCAGATCATCTTGAAAGCCAGCACATACGAGTTCTACTCATAGATCAATATCGCTACCACCAATACGCATCATCACGTCTAGATTCGTGATTGTTGGAAGGAATTAATCTGTTGCAGCGTCGATCTACTAAGGTCATTATTTTTTGTCTAGTAAAGAAACGAAATGAAGAACAGAGTAGTACTACCACGGATTGTTAATTAAGGAGATGATGGAGGTACCAACGTTAAAACGGCTTAGTCAAAGTTTCAAGGGTAGTATTTGGGGTTAAACATACGAAGAATTTGTTTTCTCTGTATAATATAGGATAGTGAACACGGATTCGCTTTTGCTGTGCGCAGAAGACAGAACTTTCAACTCTTCTCTATGCATTTCATGCTTTGTTGTAGTGGTATTCCCTCTGTTCCAAATTATGTGACATGCATTTGCTAAAAGTGAATGTATCTAGACATGTACATCAAAATTTTTGGCATATCTTAAAAGATGATTTAATGTCAATGTTTGCTCAGTTGCGAATGGGCGAACTACCATTGTATAAGCTCAACTTTGGGATTATTACGTTGTTACCCAAAAAAGAAGATGCCGGCAGAATTGAACAATATAGGCCAATATGTCTCCTTAATGTCAGTTTTAAAATATTTACAAAAGTGGGTACTAATAGGGTGACGTCAATTGCGAGTAGAGTTGTGCGGCCTACTCAAACGGCCTTTATTCCAGGGAGGAATATTTTGGAAGGAGTGGTGGTGTTACATGAGACGATTCATAAGATGCATAGGAAGAAACTCGATGGGGTACTGTTTAAAATTGACTTTGAAAAAGCATATGACAAGGTTAAGTGGTCCTTCTTGCAACAAGTGCTTCGCATGAAAGGGTTCGCACCTGCGTGGTGTGAATGGACTGCTAGATTTGTTCAAGGGGGAAGTGTCGGTATTCGGGTAAATGATGATATTGGGCATTACTTTCAAACGTTAAAAGGTTTACGACAAGGGGATCCGTTGTCCCCGCTGTTGTTTAACCTTGTTGCTGATATGCTAGCAATGTTAATTCAGCGAGCTAAGGATGATGGGCAGGTTGGGGCGTTAATACCACATCTGGTCGATGGTGGGGTTTCAATTCTCCAGTATGCTGATGACACAATATTATTTCTAGAACACGATGTTGCGAAAACCGTGAACATGAAATTAATATTGGCATTCTTCGAACAACTATCGGGTTTGAAGATCAATTTTCATAAAAGTGAGTTATTTTGTTTTGGAAAAGCGTTGGAGGAGCAAGAGCAATACCGTAGCATATTTGGGTGCGAAATAGGTTCTTTACCTTTCAAATATCTCGGTATTCCCATCCATTATAGGAAGTTACTAAACAAGGAATGGAAATCGGTGGAAGATCGCTTCGAAGGGAAGTTAGGATCTTGGATAGCCAAGATGTTATCATACGGAGATCGTCTTGTGCTTATTAATTCGGTTTTGACTAGTTTGCCGATGTTTTTATTGTCTTTCTTCGAAATACCTAAGGGGGTACGTAAAAGATTAGATTTTTATCGGTCAAGATTTTTTTGGCAAAGTAATCAACATAAGAGAAAATACAGGCTCACTAGATGGAATATTGTGTGTAGACCAAAAGACCAAGGGGGACTCGGTATTGAAGTGCTTGAAATAAAGAATAGATGCCTATTGAGTAAATGGCTATTTAAAATGCTTACCGAAGAAGGTGTGTGGCAAGAGATTTTAACAAATAAATATTTGGGAGACAAATGTCTTTCGCAAGTACAAATGAAACCCACTGATTCACCTTTTTGGAAGGGGCTTATGAGAGTTAAGGATGAATTCTACAAATTTGGGTCGTTTGACATAGGGGATGGTCAACAGACTCGGTTTTGGCAGGATGTCTGGATGGGTAATACTACACTTGCGAGTGACTATCCATCCCTATATGCTATTGCGTCAGACAAGCATATTTCAGTTGCGTCTGTGTTTGGAAGCAGGCCAATTAATCTCAACTTTAGAAGAAACCTAGTTGGAAATAATAGAGAGCTTTGGTTTCATTTAGTTGAAAAACTCATGCAGATTCATTTGACAGATGAGCCAGATAGATTTAACTGGAGCCTAACACCATCGGGTGTTTTTTCAGTTAAATCATACTACACTGCATTAATGAATGGACATACACCATACTTGCGAAAATACTTATGGAAATTGAAAGTCCCATTAAAGATTCGTATTTTTTGTGGTTCTTACACAGGAAAGAACTTTTGACTAAGGACAATTTGATTAAAAGGAAATGGATTGGGTGTAAAAAATGTGTTTTTTGTAATGCGGATGAGTCTGTAGAACACCTTTTTATCTCTTGTCCTTTTGCACGGGATATTTGACGCATGATACATTTTACATTTAACATTAAACCTCCTAGCATTTCGAATATGTTTGGAAGCTGGCTTAATGGGGTGGATAAGAAGTCCAAGGAGCTCATTCGGATAGGCATTGCGGCAGTGTTATGGGCTATTTGGAACTGCAGAAATGACGTTATTTTTAACAATGCAACATATACTCATTATTTGCAGGTTATCAACAAGGCGACTTACTGGATCCACATGTGGTCATTTCTTCTACCTGCGGAGCGACGTGGTCTCATGGATTCAGAATGTACTCGAATGATGATGGTCGTACGGGCTATCTTCTGCCGGGGTGGGTGGCAACATCATAGGAGACTAGATGGATAGAGCTATTTTTGTCTGGCTGATATTTGTATTCACTTTATGCGATCCATGATTGGTACACTTGAGATACTCAAATTTTAAATAATTGCGGTGGTTGTGTGCATCATTTTGATGCAGAGGCCGAGGATACGCACCCTATTATCTAAAAAAAAATCTAGACATGTACACTAATTTAAAACGGAGTGAGTACTTTGACATGATGTGTTTGTTTACATGATGTACTCAACCTCTTATTATAATTAGAAGGCGAATGCATAAAAATAAATGCACACCCACATTTGTGCCATGTCTGCGCATCTTCTTCATGCATTATAATTCCATCTTAATTTCAAGGTGATCGCCGGAAAATCCCCTTTTGACTCCCGATTACACGTGCTCATACCTTGTTTTCAAAATTAATAAACAAATCACTCAAAAATCTGAAAAGGGGACAACAAACATATGATAGTGTTATAAATATGTGCAGAATTTTGTGATGTAATGATAAGTGTTCTGGTCTGTGAAAAAATCTGTGCTCATCCTAAAAATGAGCCCTCGTAGATGTGTGCCCTCCTACTGCAATTTTGCAGGACGGAGGCCAGCCAGTGGGGAAGCCACATAGAGAGCTGTGTGGTCACTTGACCATACATCATTTTGGTAAATCCTTTATATACGAGTATAAATCATGAAGAAAATATTATAAAATTAGTAGAACTTCGTGGAATTATGAAGGAAACATCACAATGTTGAAATGACATCACAGGTTTCAAGTACTGGCACCGCCGCCAGCTTACAGAAAAAAGAGAGTTGCACATAAGCCCATGTTGAATTAATATTGTTTGATCACTTTTTCACCGGAGAACGCAAGCTTCTCGAGTGAGGCCGCCAGTCAGACGCTCACGGCAGCTTCTAGCTCCCCTGGAATGTTTTCTCCAAAAGAAAAACCGCACCGCCCTGGAATTTTGACTGGTTGTTCTGTCCACTGCCTGGTGTTGGAAATCGGTGACCAAAAGGCTTCTTGATGATAACCGGTACGTACTTACTCCCGGTCACGTTTTACTTATCGTCCCAAGGCACCTCTCTCGAACAATTTCCAACAAGATCAAGACGTACGTGTTCGATAATTAGCGATAATGTTGACCCAAGACTCATGTTGCGCCGAGTGCGGGAGCTGGGATGTGAGTGCGTGAATGAACTTGCTTCTCTTTCGGTGCATTTGACACGTGACTACGTGAGATATCATGTAGTTGGTCAAATCTTCATTCAACTCATGATCATGGGTATCTATTGAGAAAAAAAAAGTAGTGTTCGAAAAAATATTTTCTTAATCGTATTATGGTCACTGAATTTGTTTTTTTGCACAACGCACCACAAGTGTCATTGCAGCACAAAACTTTGCACTTATATAGAACACTTGTATATGTTTGTTGCCACTTTTTTCAGAATTTGTTGAAGCATTTTACTAACTTTTTAACTTTAAATCGGCAGAAACATGTGATCACAAAAGCTATTTTTAGTTTTCGTTGAAAAATCCCCTACTATTGAAGTGGTTAAAATAGACAGACGCGTCTTCTTTTACGGTGCATTTGATAAGTCCGTTGAAGATTGAAAGCACCTAGTTATCGACAAGGAAAGGTACACGACAACCGAAAGCTGATGTACTACATGCAACCTCCGCATCGGTGCGTCTGTGTTACGCCACCAACTTGACTGCAAATATCATTTTTGGCATGTTGACCATGTTAAAGAAAAGAAAAACAAATCTTCTTTATTTTAATAACTCTTTATGTCAGTAATGGCCAGATAATAGTTATGTGCTCTCTCTGTGCCATAATATAGTGTGCATGAAATTCAGACTTCACTATCTTTGACAAGTTTAATGAGAATAATATCTATATCTACAGTTGGTGCTCTAAATTGTGATAAATTTGGTTAAACTTTGCATGGTTTGACATCAACAAAATCTTATATGCACTATATTTGGTAAAGATGGAGTAATTACTAGGCTATAGGCAGATTAAACCACTAGTAATTTAAATAGTATATAGGTTGATATTTTTCTTAATTTATGATAACACTTGATTACTCATTTTAGTTTTCCACAATATTGCGATGTCAAAACACTTATTTAATTACTACTTGCAATTACACAATATAAGATCGTTGCTAAGAATGGAAAAGTAAGGTCTTCTTTTTTTCTAAGGATATGCCTTGGAAATGTATATCAGGGTTCATAGAAGAAAAACCAAGCAGCCTAAGATGCAATGCGGGTTCAGGCAGAGGGGCCAAACGCGCAACCCTGCTGACGAGCAGCTACAACACTTACTACTCGTGGCAACTCCACCGCTCCGGCTCTAAGAGGCAACCTAACACCCTAGCATTCCTCCAGATCTCGGCTTCTTCTTCAATCTTGTGGAGCACCACAACGAGGGGAGGGGAGGCGTTGTTGAAGACGATGTCATTACGATGGTTTCACAGCATCCAGCTGACTACCGCCACGGCGGTCCAGGGATCACGTACGTCCCTCGTCGGTCCGGTAGGGCAGTGGCGGGCACAGGACTATACAAATGGGTATTCAAAATGTAAATAAATACATAAAGACGGAGCTGAAAATATTAACGTCGTAGAATTTGATCCCATGACCAGCTGCTTCCATTCACTAGTTCCAACGAACAACACTAGCGACCGTTTATACAGTAATTGCATGGGACTTTTTCATATCGGTTGGCGGATAAATCATTTTTAAAAATTCTCTTGTACGTATTCATCTGTTTCATAATATAAGATGTTTTAACAATTTTTCACAACATATATACACAACTATATCTAGATACTCCCTCCGTTTCTGAATTTAAGGCATATAGTTTTTAAGAAAAAATTCAAAATATTAGGTGTATTACGATTTGTGGATAAATTTACCCATGTACAAATGAGTTCTGCTATATAAAAGAGCGATTTAAATCGTTTCCAATTTGTGACTATTAGGGAGCTCTCTATCTTTTTAAGAAAAAATGAGTCCACCATATACAAAATACGCACGTCTTAATATCCGTGAAAAAACCTATACAACCTTGCATTCACCGATATGAAAGGTAGCACGTTTACGCATGTATGTTTTATCTTATATTGTGAAATGGAGAGAGTAGTAACGATATGAAAGGTGGCAGGTTTACGCGTGTACGTTTCTCCTCTGTCTCTATGCGACGAATTTTCACCGAAAGACATGGCACGCGGTAAGACAACCATTCGTGCACGTGCTACGGAAGATTTGCGAGAAAATTCACCCCGGTGTTTGTGGCTATAACTATCCCTCGCTCTACAACGTGGCCTCATCTTGATCGTCGAGTCAAGATCCGACGGACATGCATCTCGCACTCAGAGGAGCACAAAAATGTCCTCCTACCGTTGTTACCAGTCACGCAGCTTTCCGTCGCGCTGGCGTCAACGATCAGCTCCTTTTTCCGTAAATAAAAAGAAAATTAAACTAATAATAACTAACCCAGCGAGATACCGGCTAACAGTATATGCGGCGATGGTGAATCTCTCTATATAAAGACCACGATGACTCCACCATCGCTGCAGCTCTCGCTCTTTCTCTTTGTGTCACTCCGGCCATTGCTGGAGGCCTGAAGCTCGAATAAACGTCGGTGGTGAAAGGGCAGCGCGTGCTGCCGGCCATGGGGACGCAGGCGTCGCCGCCGGAGAACTACACGCCGCCCAAGGTGAATCTCTCTCAGTCTCTCTCCACTATGCTGCGTCCGTAGTTTTTTTTGACAATGGTTTGCTAGCCATGGAATTATTCCGTATACCTCGCTCAAGTTTCATCTCCCTTGTTCATGGAAAGGGAGAAAGATAGAGAGATCACTGGGGGCCGGGGGGACTGTTGAGTTGCGAAACCGACAGAGCACTATCAGTTAACGGATTAATAACAGGGGGGAAAGTTGTTTTTTGGATGGCTTTTTGCGTGGAGGGTGATACTCTCTTGTCCTCGCATGTAGCACTAGTTCAACAGATTCATGTGACGTTGCAGTACCTTTTTTTTTTAGTGCTAGTATCTTTTAATTGGGTTCCTTTTCTCACAGAACAGGAAGAGAAAAGAGAATATCTAGTATCTGTCTAATGCAGCATCATGATCAGTGTGATTCGTGATGCTTTGCCTTAGCTGAGTAATTTTACCTTTGCTCCTAAATAAATGAGTGTTCCCCTTCTTCCAGCTGTAAATTTACCTTGCAATTATTATTATCAGTCTGTTTACATTGCCTCTCTAAGCATATTCCATTTTTGTTTCAGAAACTATATACACACAAGTACATATGTTTGATTTTTTTATCAGGAAAAAATACAAACGAAGTAAATAAAAGTCTTTTCTTATCCTGTTGCGTGGTCCACACACCCTTACTTGACTAACAAGTATGAACGGTCTTAATTTTACTTTTAGTCCAGTGTTTCTTCGCCATCCAAAACCAGGAATAGCTCACACTTGCAGACAAAAGAAGAAACAACCACACTTTTTAATTATACATGAACGAGTTTCCTTATAGTACTTTAGGGAACTATATTTATATTTTTAGTATTATTGACACAAAGCATGAAAATAAATATTTTGGTGAAGACCCTCCTCTGTGGATGAAGGATTTCCATAGGAATATATAAAACCACTCAACGGGTGGGAGAAAATCGGAAAATGGATGTTTGTCAACATAAATAATGTATTCGGGCCATGGAGTTGTTTTTTTAATAGTTTTGCTATTTCTCGGTTAGATGAGAAGTAAGTCAGACCTAAAGTTGTCGTCGAGATTCGTGCTAGTATGGGTGAAAGTGTGATATTTTCGGCTTTAACGAGTTTTCCAGTTATGCTATAATTTTTAAAATTTAGATCTTCTTCAGTTGCTACTGTTTTTTTTTCACTAATTAAATTCAGTTTCATACTGGGTGCAACATTGTTAGTTGAACTGCTTGCTAGAAAAATCAAAGATCTTTACCATGAGGTGGCATTAACCGATAAATATCTTTGGTGACTATTTTGGCCATGTGACAAGTCAATTGCCTAGAAAATGACCCTACCTTTCAAATGTCAAAGTTGCCTACTACCTATAGCTTTAAAAGTAATACATAGCATGAGAATTGTAAGAAATGAGGGAAGGATACAAATTTATTTTCTTAAGATATGTCCCAACAATTTTGATATATGCAACTCATGTTGTGTGATCATGAGATCTCTATGCTAACAAGAATGACTAAAACTCACAGGATAACAGGACGGCACGGGAGAAGGCGATTGATGAATGGCTTCCTATCACGTCGTCGAGGAAAGCAAAATGGTGGTACTCGGCCTTCCACAATGTCACCGCTATGGTCGGCGCTGGCGTGCTAAGCCTCCCATATGCCATGTCCGAGCTCGGCTGGTATGCACCTTGCCATGACATACATATGTTATCAAATTATATATAGTATATGTGCCACCAATTGACTGATTTCGATGTCAGGGGTCCCGGCATCGCGGTGATGACGTTGTCATGGATCATCACGCTGTACACGTTGTGGCAGATGGTGGAGATGCACGAGATAGTACCCGGGAAGCGCTTCGACCGGTACCACGAGCTGGGGCAGCACGCCTTTGGCGACAAGCTCGGTCTATGGATTGTGGTGCCGCAGCAGCTCGTGGTCGAGGTCAGCCTCAACATCGTGTACATGGTCACCGGCGGCAACTCGCTCAAAAAGTTCCACGACGTGCTCTGCGACAAGAACTGCAAGGACATCAAGCTCACCTACTTCATCATTATCTTCGCCTCCGTCCACTTCGTCCTCTCCCAGCTCCCTAACTTCAACTCCATCTCCGGCATCTCCCTCGCCGCCGCCGTCATGTCGCTCAGGTCATTTATACATGCATATGCATCTCCACCACTGTAGCAGTTCCGGCAAAATTCTGAAAAACAGAGCTGTCAACAGCCATTGACAAGACCACACAATGCAGCTACTCGACGATTGCTTGGGGCGCCTCCTTGGACAAGGGAAAGACAGAGAACGTGGACTACAGCCTGCGGGCTTCGACCACGGCGGGGCAGGTGTTCGGCTTTCTTGGCGGGCTTGGTGCCGTGGCATTCTCGTACTCCGGCCATAACGTGGTGCTGGAGATTCAGGCCACCATCCCGTCGACGCCGGGCAAGCCGTCCAAAAAACCCATGTGGAAGGGCGTGGTGGTCGCCTACATCATCGTCGCCGCCTGCTACTTCCCGGTGGCTATGATCGGCTACTGGGCGTTCGGCAATCAGGTCGACGACAACATCCTCATCACCCTCAACAAGCCCAAGTGGCTAATCGCCATGGCCAACATGATGGTCGTCGTTCACCTCATTGGTAGTTACCAGGTACATGTTCTTCTGATTGACTAAAACTCAGGCATGACATGGCATAAGAGAGCCAGGAGATAGATCTGACGGTGCAATAAAACTGTATTTTAACGGTGCAGGTTTACGCGATGCCCGTGTTCGACATGATGGAGACGGTGCTGGTGAAGAAAATGAACTTCCCTCCTGGGTTGACGCTCCGTCTGATTGCACGAACCGTCTATGTTGGTAAGGCCCCACCCACCAATTTCTCTTAACTCAGCTCTCCAGTCTCCAGCCTTCGGCTATCTTGAACTTGAACTGAATATAGCCAAGACACTAATGAGATGCGACCTGTGCAGCGTTCACCATGTTTCTGGGCATCACCTTCCCGTTCTTCGGTGGCCTCATCGGGTTCTTCGGCGGGCTAGCCTTCGCGCCGACGACCTATTTCGTAAGCATTGCTGTTTTCAGAATCCGTTTCATTACAGCGATGCAATGCAAACCCAGAGTATCCGATCAGATTTTCGATAATAATGTTTTAACTGCTTGTGTGCCGCAGCTTCCCTGTATCATGTGGCTCATCATCTGCAAGCCCAAGAGATTCAGCCTCTCATGGTTCACCAACTGGGTAAGAAGACGATCCAGGCTTCCCTCTCTTCTTCTGCTAGAACTGCAAGAAAATGAACTCCGTCCTGATTTTCACTTGTGTTTCAGATTTGCATCGTCCTTGGGGTGATTCTGATGGTCATGGCGCCCATCGGAGGGCTCAGGCAGATAATCATTGATGCTAAGACATACAAGTTCTACTCATAGATCACTCCGAGCGCCGTCGCCTCGTCATTGGTGATTCTAGTGCAAACCTCTTAATAGTGAAACCAGCCTTGTCACAGATGTCGGGTGGTCTGACAAATTAGATCAGAAGAGGGTTGTGTCTGGTGGTAATCATGAGGTGATCCTGCCGGCTCTGGTGGGAGTCTCCGTGAATGTACTTTGTATTCTTTTACAGGGCTCTAGATATAACAATACTCTATACTTGTAGAGGTGAAGGATGCATAGATACCGCGAGAAATAGTAGGAATGTCAGATTTGTAAAGAAGTGGAAGATCCATACATTAAGATTGTTCGTGCTTAGATTATTTTAGCTATTTTTTTGCTTTAATAGTCATTCCTGTTTCTGGCCTTGATGTTTTTCTGGGAACGATCAGTTTACTGAGAATATTCCAAATCAGTTCTAGCAGCAATACAGTTAATCCCTCAAAAAAAAAACTTCATTTTAAGGAGCCCAAAAGAAGTCAGCGAGGTCAGTGACGCCTATTTCAAGCAATGCAGGTATAATGCATTCCATATTACTCACTCAATTCTAAAATACAGGGCATATAAATTTAGTCAAAAGTAAATAATATCAAGTTTGAACAAGAATATCAACAAAATATATACCTCTACAATATATGGGTAAAATAGGGTTAATCAAATTCTGCCATACCAACTTTCTAGCCATATTTAGAGATGTCAAAAGCTGTAGTGATATGTTTCGAACTTTCAGTTTTTGTAACAGTAGTATTTTTCTAACTTAGGCCTGGCTTGGATGGCTGGAAATTAGCCAAAACGACGGGAACATTAAATGGACCTGTCCACACCTGTAGATTTTTCAACTTAGGCCTCGCTTGGATGGCTGGAAATTAGCCAAAACGACGGGAACATTAAACGGACCTGTCCACACCTGTAGAAAATCCTGCTCAACCTCCGTAAATCTTACGGTTCCGTAAATGAAAGCAACCATCCAATCGGGGCCTTATGGAAATTCTAGTGGCACAAATCCAGTTAAAGCTATAAAAAATTATCTACATGGTTCACCACTCTTGTGAGGTCGGAATAGTCATAATAACAATGTCAGCACTACCACACCTAACCTAGAATTACACAGCAAGTTTCTCGGAGATCAGTTTAAGCTGCTCGCTTCCTACAAAAATAATTTATCTCCTAAATCCTAATATGGGGTAAGCTCAGGACATCCCATACATCCATGGCGGGAAAAATGTTCAAGAAAGAGATTAAGTACTGAAAAATGTAACCGCAGAGAAACGACTTAAAACTGTTCTTCCATCTATCAGGCAACCTCTTTGTACAGTTTCCAGGATTACATTCACAACAGGAAATGCCACTGAAACTACCCCCAAAACGGCTCACATTATGTGTTCACGAGCCAAGGACACAAACCCATTTCCCCCCTTTCTCTCTGTTTTCCTCCAAAAAAGTATCATCCTCCAGATAATCCTCCATCAAAGCACAGGGGCGTCCATCACTTCATCATGGCTGACAATAAACCCATTCTAAGATAGGCTCAATGGCTCACTCCATCAGACAAGACTGGTTTCCAGAGCCTGCTACACATCACTTGACCGACTAACTATTTGGCTCCAAGAACTTTAGCAGCTCATATGTGGGCAGAGAAATGGAACCGTCAGGGTCAATGTGCACTTCATACATAAAAAACAGCTATCTGATCCAGTCACACCACAGGCCCCACTCAGTATATCATACAATGGTCCATAAGCTGTCAGTCTATTTCGCCCTCCTCAACATCAACTGTTGGTTCATCTGACTCAGCTTCCTCGTCCTCTTCGTCGTCATTTTTCATATACAATCCGAGCTGTTCTAGGGGGTTGCCCCCAAGTTGAAATCCAAGAGCCTCAGGCGTATGAGTTGGACTCAGTTCACCCACCAAGTTGGGATGCTGTTCACCTGTGACAGTTCCGAGCATTTCGAAATCTTTTAAGAAGAGGCTCCCTTCATTGATTTCTACGGTTTTCTCCATCTGCAGGATCAATAGCATATGCATTTAAAGAGTACGGATACAACAGAGCAAGATGTTGCTTGCCAGATTTTATCCCAGATTTACCTGTTGCAAGGCTTTGCGAGCTGCTTCTCTTTCAAGTTCTCTTTGACGTTTAGCTTCTGCAGCAGCCTCAGCAACAGCTGCTGCTTCGGCTCTCTTGCGAGCTTCCTCAGCAGCTTTAGCCTCAGCTTGTAACCGAGCTCTCTCTGTAATGGAGATTGTGTCTCAATACACACAGCTGCCATATCGACCCAAAGATTATCAATTTCATCTCACCTTCTCTTTGTAACCTTTCGAGCTCCTCCCTCTCGCGTCGAACTTTCTCAGGATCCTTCTGTGCAACCTGGTATGAACACAATCATGTGAACCGTATTGGGAATAGCATCAACCAGAGCCCAAACAATGCCCTTAATGGACTTCTTTCGAACACAAACCTGATCAAGAGCTTTCTCACGAGCCTTAAGAATTGTATCAGCAAAGCGGCTTTTCAAAATGGCGGCTCGGTAACTTCCAGCTGAGACCTGTTTCTCAGACACATTCTCCCCTGAAATATTGATTAATTAGATATTTTGTCTAGCAAAGATGCACTGGGTAATCAAGGAGACAGTATACAAGTCCAAGCTTACCCTCATCGTCAGCAGAAATAGGTACAGGGTCACTACTTCCTTCTCGTGTGTTCAATGTATTATGTGAATCTGCAAAGATATCAGTTGATGTCAAAATACATGAGATGCAAGTAGTTATTTTAAAATTGGCAGAAGTTCAACAACACCAATCCACATGCACTTGCTTGTATCCCACATTGCTTTTCATAAAATACTGCATTATTACATCGATGTTCTATATAAGAAATTGCACAGAAATGAAGTATACAAGTTTAAAGGAGACCAAAGACTGCACGTGTAAGGAAGTGACGACGATCCACCACTTTCTCTAACAGTTCAATATTAGTGGGTTAATATGGCTCTGATAAAAATGGGTTAAACCGGATAACAGACATCGCTTGAATTCAGTTTTGATTGTAAAGGAGTGACGATCTGCCCTTTTCTCTAGCAGTTCAATATTTCGTGGTTTAATATGCTCTGAAGAAATTGTTAATCCGGATAACAGACTCCACTTGACTGCAATCTGGATACAGTTTGATGTTTCATAACCCAAAATGTGTCTGCAAGTAACATGTTAAATTTTACTCGATTGTCCTGTACACAATAGTAGACCATGCATGTGATTCAGTCCGACACTATTACTATGATTGAGTTTTATCAATTGAGTATTTGAGCCTCATGAGATGGTGTTAATTATTAAATAGGAGGTGCTTAGTCTTGTACAGCAAAACATTACAGAAATAGGAGTAGGCTACTGCGACTAACTTTGGAGGACTGGGCTTTGTTAATGAATTGAGTGGTCTGGTTGGTTTTTCCGTTAGGCTTGATGATAATTTATGCTTGCAGATAGGTGACAGGCTGGTTTGACTACAAAATACCAAGGTTTTATTCTGAGAAAATATCTTACCAATTTCCTGTTCCACAGGTACGGTGTTATCCTGCATGTACACAGAGCAAACATTGAAGAAACCAATGTCCAAAATTATCTTTGGTCAGTACCATGTCAATTTTGTTTGACACTTATAATGTTCTAAAAACTAATCAGAATACAGTAAGTCTGCAAAAGCACCTTGACCCCACTGTTTGGCGGAGGAACTTTGGCACCCAAGACACTTCCAGAAGAGCTACTGGAGTCCGAACCTGAAGATATGGAAGGAAATAAATGCTCACCTTGTTGGGTATGAAATTCACATGAACTAAAGGAGAATGACACAAGACAAAGGGTATAGGCTTGTTTCCTCATGTTGGTTTAAACATTTAATATTACGAAAGCAGGAAATTTATGGACATTGGATTGTTCCTTGTGTAGGTTTTGATCGTCTAATACCATGAAACAACAAAATTAATGGACATTGGCTTGTTTTCTTCAAATCGTGTAACATCGTGAAAGAAGGAAATTGTGTCCACAAATTTACATGAGCTCATGAGAGAAAGGTTTTCAAATGTGGGTCTTCAGTGAACCTAAAAACGCCTCATTCTTTAACAACGGACCTACAGAGTGAGCCAGCCAAACGGTTCCCCAAAACAGCTACAATGGTTTTGAGAGTTGCCCAAAAAATATAACAGTACAACAGAAAAGCAATATTTATGGAAATAGACCCTGCTAAAGAATATGTTCTTTAGTCTATGAAACATTGCACCAATTATCAATTGATACTAGCTCCTAAAGTTCAGCGAATTAAATGGTGAAAACTTCTGTTTGTGAAATTTGGCATGACCTCACGAGGAAATAATGAATGTTTATTAATAAACCTAAGCAGAAAAGTCTAACATGGCTGACACTGTCAGATTTGTACATGGATAAAGACAATACAACAGTTGTAAGGCAAAGTAAAGAACTACAAGGAAGCACTGAGTTTTGACTCCCCTATTTTCCCTTTCTTTTTGTCCCCCTCGAGGGATTGGATTTAGATATCATGAATGGAGCGAAGTGAAACACAGAAAAGGAATTTCATAAAAGGAAGCAAAAGTAATTTACTATCACCCATTCATGATGTGTTATCATAATGGTCTGTGTTAAGCGCTACTCTCTCTGCCCAATGCATGTGACGCCTAAGTTTTAGGTGTATTAACTTTAACCACTATCTTGACAAATAAGGCCCAGTTCTTTTGGAACTTCTCAGCAGCCTCAAGGTGGAAAAAAGCCTAAGCTCAAAAGAACTGGATTTTAAGCCGCTTCCCAAGACAGCCAGCTTCCACGGATTCTTCAGTGGGAAGAAGCTGGGATAGCCCAACTTCCCACGGCCGCCCGCAGCTTCCCGCAAGTCCAGCGAAGCATTTTTGTGTATTGCCCATGTGTGCCATCGTATTTACGTCCTATTGCCACCGCCTGGAATCGTTATTCCCCTGAAGCGTGTTTCCTCTCCTTCCTCCTTAGCGTCCCGAGCGAGCTGGCGAGCTGCTTAGGGTTTCTTTGCCGCCGCAGTCGCCGCCTACCACCGTTGCTGCCGCTGCTCCCGGATCGAGCAGAGCTCCAGCTCGTCGGCGGGTATAGCTCAATGTAATTCTTAAATTTATCTACTATGCTCAATGTATTTTAAATCAAGATTGTGTGTAGCTCAATGTATTTTAAATCAAGAGTTTGCATGTTTGTGGGATACATCCTTAAAAACAGGCAAGATGTTTTTCATACTTTTTAAAACTTACAAATATACTTTTCAGTTTTTTTTTTTAATAAAGAGATCACACTAGTAAAAAATAGTCATGTTAGATTTCAAGTAAAGAAAGTAGTAGGTTTTTTCACACTGAGTATGGTTACGACAACCTCGGAGTCGAGAATTATCATAAGGGTGTTTCAGACTTTTTATCATACAACTCGGACTATAAGCTAGGACAGGGGAAGCCCAAAAGAACTGGAGTACAGTTTCTGCTTAGCTTAAATCCACAGCAGCTGCTTATCTGGACATCTATACTCAGGGTGGCTTATGCGAAGCTCAAAAGAACTGGGCCTAATACATGTGTTACTTGTTATAAAAATTATACCATTAGAAATTTTATTTGAATACGAACTCAATGGTATAATTATTGTGACATATGATCCATCTTTATCAAATTGAGGCTCAAACTTTGACCTAGAAAACACGTGGGCCGCCTAAATAAGGACGGAGGGATTAGCTGCTACAATCAGCTGGGAGTCAGCTTAGCTCTTAAAGCACAATACAGCCAGCCTCGAGCCCATCATCATGTGTAACAGTGCGAGCATGGCATACGTTTGGCAATAGCTACCCATTACCATCAATAAATTAAGCAGAAGAAAAATCCTAAGAGACTCACTGAACTTGCCACACATCCATCTCATATCGCAATTATTTCACCAAGCAGTGGGGTATGAAGCACACTATTCATAAATCAAATCATGCAATTTCAGTGTTACAAGCTATGCAAATAACAAATAAATGGTCCTGATACGAAAATTCAAAGTGTACCAGCCTCAAGAGGATCCGCCTAAAAAATGGCATTAAGAAAATCGAAATAAACCATGTTTGATACTTCCTCTATAACAATTTATAAGACGTTCAGGTAGCTGGATTTATGCACTGTCAGCGTCTTATAATATGTTACGGAGGGAGTACTTGATTTCAGAATCCATAGTTCAAGATCTAAAATACATTTTTTCTTAAAAGTAAGGCTCTGGCAGGGTTCTGGGTATTGCCCAAAACGATACAAATAGGGATGAGGGAGGCTTACAAACATGGACATTTGAACTTTGAGTACTATATGTGCACCATCAAAAATTTGCCCAGATACTTGCTTTTTGCAGCCCATACACAAACCCAAATTTGATGGGCACAAAGAGAAACATGGGCCATTTACTCGTCTTTTCGACCCAGCTAAAAAAATTGTATCTTTGCGCAAAAAATCAAGAGTGCATATAATACTCACAAATGGACATCTGTTCTTTTGGGATGTTCTAAAAAAATTAAAAATAGGCTACACTGTTTGTTTTTCTAAAGGCTTTAGGTGAGTCTGTGGGCCAGAAAATCCTATTTGTGGATAAAAAATGAGCTAAGTGGTGACCAGCTGTATGAGCAAAAGTGAACATCAATACTGCCGCTTAGAAAATTGAAGAACAAAATTATACCATTTTAAACAGTGAGTTATCTTCACAACACAAATAATGAACAAAAATGTGTGATTTATCAACGGTAATTAATTGATCAAAATTTACTAACTGCGCCTCAAAAATGAAGAGCCCAACAGAACCGCCCGTAAGCATCACAAGTTTGCAACACTTGTTACTCGTATTATTATGTAAGTTCAATTGGCTTATTCATCAAACATACAAGCCAACAGATATACAGGCTCTGTTTGCTGCCATGTGAATTAAACCAAATTGCTAACATGGAGATGCTATAAATAATATTTAACGTATTTAACACCTTTTCAAAAGCTGAAACGTAAACTAGAAACAACAAGGCCACTGTTATCAATACTATCAATTTCAACTTATCAGTACTTGCTGACACAAAATATCAATCGATCCACTCTGTCAACTCTGCAAGCGCGGTGCAAGTATTTGAACAACCTTAAGGATGATAGCATCAGCAAGACCATCAATTTGCAGCATGCAACATGGAACAGAAACATAAAGAAGTACAGTGAAAGAACATATTGCTGAACATGCATCAGATAGGTAAAGAACTAAAGATACAACATTATAGGGAATGTAATTTGTGCAGAAAATGATAAATACATACCGCTGGAGGATGATCCTGAGTCACTACTAGAAGTGCCAGAAGAACTATGCTTGCTGCTTCTGTCTGCTGTTTCATTTTCAAATACCACAGGAGGATATGTTGAAAGTGGAAGATCATTCCCACCAATATCAATGTCTTCTTCAACAAGCTCATTGCCTGCAAACACATAAACAATTATTAACTTAAAACAACAACCAGAGCCACAGAAAATATGGATAAAGAGAAATCAACCTTCATGATGCATTGATGAGTTCACGAGTTCATATTCACTTTGGAACTGTTAAGCAGAAGAAAACAATGATCAGTAACTTAACTAATGAAAATCAATCTCCAATACAATAGCACCCACCTCAACTTCCTGAGGCTCATCTTTTGTAAGGTTGCCAGGCTGATTCAATCTATCATAGTCATCAAGAAGCTTCTGCAATTCAAATAGAGTACCATCGCTGAGAGCATTCATGTCAATAGTCAACTCATCTTCATCAGAATCATTGCCATTGTCGTCATTGACATGCCTCTTTATGAACTCAACTACATGCTCTGGAATGAATCCACCATATGATTGTAGCCTTACGCTTAGAGCAACCTTTTGATCATCTGTCATCATATCGACCATAGCAGAATGTACCAATGGAGCATCCTCGGCCATCTGTACAACTGAAGCTACTGGAGCATCCTCAACCAAAGGAGATGCTTTCCTCTTCTTCGGTTGCAAAACTGGCTTGGCAACCATCTCCTCCTTCTGAAAGGTGTTTTTCTTATATGCACCTTTATTTGAAGGTTTTTTCTCAGAAGTGTCTTTATTGTCAAAGATATTTTTCTCAACTGCGACAGGTTTTGGAGGCTCTAATACAGAGGGTTCCTCCTCTGGTCGTGGAAGCTTCTTCTCAATTGGCTTCCATCTAGGTTCAAAAACACTGTTCATAGTATGGGCCATTATATTGACTGCATTACCGATTGGGTTATACTGTATAGCATTGCTAAAAGTAAGCCTCACATCCGCAGCAAACTCCCAAGGCGTGGGATACATGCCTGCATTCAACTTTTTCTGTATGGTACCCAAATCCATCGGGTGCTTGACTATATCAAAATAATCAGGGATGCACAACTTCACAGGATCAACCGGGATAACAAACGGGCCTGCAGCCCGATGCTTCATAAGATTCTTTAGAAGTTCCTGACATTTTTTAAATGATGCTGCGTAGTTAACGGAGCTGACTACAGGCTGGGCGACTGCTGGCGGCTCTCCTCTTCCGGACTGCACTGAATTGCTCCTCCTGAGCTTCCCATCCTTTTTATTGCCGTTGAAATCACCTCCGGCCGACGCGGTGGCACCATTCATGCTCGTGGCGGCCCCTCTCGAAAAGAGCCTGTTCTGGAGGGCCCTCACCTGCTCGAGCTCGCCGCGGAGCCTCACCTCCAGCTCCTTCCTATCGGAGGCTGACATCCTCGGCAGCTCGAAGACCACCCGCGGCACGGTATTAATCCCAGGAGCATCACCAGCCTCGTCTGTATTCAGGTTGATGCATTTTCTCTTTGCTTCGCTCCGCACCGGATTCGCGAGCCCCTTGGAAACCCCCACAGTCTCCACCCCATACCGGTAGTCCGGCACGAAGCCGAGGGGGTGCCCCTTGGAGAACTTCTGCGTCTTCCCCATCATTGCGCGCGCGGGGGATACGCAGAGCAGTCTCCCAGCGACCGCAATGCGCCGCCCGGGACACAGAATTCCACCACGATTCAGCCAAAACCTAACCCTAACCCCCGCTCCCTGAAGAGGGCGGTCGGCACGGCCGCCAAGAGCAGGCAGGAGGCGGGCCCTCCAAAACCTCGATTGAGGGGGCGAAGCAGCTCGAATCGAAGCGCCGCGGCGAGAGATCGAGCCAACTCACCGAGCAACCCGCCGCCGCGCCCGCCGCAACCACCGCACCGAGCAGGTGGCGCCGCCGCGAGATCTCGAGGCCTTCCCGCAGGCACCCCCGGGGCCGCCGCTGCCGGTGGCGCCGCCGCTAGGGCGCGAACCCTTGAGCTCCCCCTCCTCGAAGCGGAGGGCGGCGCGGAGGCGGCGAGGCGGAAGCGGATGAAGGCGAGGCGGCGAGACCTGGGGTTTCTCTCTCCTCTGTCTGTCCCCGTCTCTCTCTCTCCTTCCCTCTCTCTCTTCGCTGTACCGCTCGCGGAGCTGTAGGCTCGAATCGCGAAGCGGTGGGGCCCACTGTAAGCGGCGGACGGGGATTGCACCGGGCGGCTGAGCTGTGGGTCCGCCTCGCCCGGTGGGTCCCGCCGCGCAGTGACCTTGGACGGAATAGCGTACGCGGCTCTGACTTGAGGGATGAGATCCTGGCCGTTGGGGTTTTAGAGCGGACGGCGCGATGAGGGGCGGTTGCGTGTGTGCAAGGGCTAGCTAGGGCTTCGTATGATAAGAATCACGTGTTGATTTGACGAACCTTGAATGCCATGGACGGCACCATGTGGACGCGCTTGGAAACCTATGAAAAAACGAACCTCCTCTCCAAACCCAAAACGCCTCCGGCCAACTCCCGTAGGACGAGGCGGCGGTGGCATCTTGAGGTCCAAATGAGGTACTTTCCGCTACGTCTTACTACCGCCGGTCAAGAATCATTGACGCAGAATGTGACCTACGGTAAATATGAATATGGATACGCTCATACTCCGGCTGTTGGTGGTGGTCGACACTCTATAGGGATTTGCTCATACTCCGGGTGTGAACCTTGCATCGACTTTGTTGTTGCCGGCGGCAGCGGCGTCTTCGGATGTCGTTTCCTCGTAGGAGGTGTCGCTGTGAAGTTCGAGCACCTACAGGTCCTTGCTTTTGTGGTCTTCAGGTGAAAATCTAGGATCCGGCTTGCTGGACCGGATGGCGGTGTTGTGCCCTCGACAACACAACCTCCCTGGAGGCACCATCTTGAAGACCCAAAGGATGGCTCTTGTTGTTGCTTATGCTTGTCGGGAGCTTGGGTGGGGTTAGTGCGGCTAGCATGGGGCCGACGGTGGTTTGTTTCTCTCCTCGGCTAGCCTTCACGTGGTCTCGGCTACATGTATGTGCTTTCCCTTGAGCCTTGAGTGGCTGCTGTTGCGGTGTGGGAGCTTCGCGCTCTTCGTGGCGTCTCGGCTCACCTTTGCTCTTTGACGACGCTTTGTATGTCTCCGCTACCTGCTTTGGTCTCGATATCCTTGGCGGAGCTCCCTATCTATAGTAGTGCTAGGTGCTAGGATTGCCACTCTGATGATGATGGTGGTGCTCCTGAGTTGTGCTAGGATTGCCTTCACGTGATTTTGGCATTGTGATCCCTCGACTGCACCCTTATCCTCTTGTGTCTCCTGGTGGCTCTTGCTTTTCCTCTTCTAGTTGTTTTTTTTGTTTTTCGTTGTTCTCTCTTCCCTTGTAACCCTGACGTGGGGCTACCTTTCGACTAGCCCACAATGAGGCTACCTGGGCCGCGCCAAGCATGGAGAAGCCCACAGAAGGCCCACTCGGGGTACCACGTATCCTGATCCAACTCGGTTAGGTTTCATAACCTTCCATATCTGTAACCGACCACCCGAGACCTGGCGATCTATAAAGCCAGGAGGGTTGCTCGTCTTAGAGGAGACGCGGACGCTCACGCTCATAGCGGCCACCATAAACCCTAGCGAGATCGCAATCTCGCCATTGTAATCGCTACTCGCATCAATAATCAGACAAGCAGGAAGTAGGGTGTTATCCTCCGGGAGCCTGAACCTGGGTAAATCCTTGCTTGTCAGCCGTCGTGATCACCAACACTTCTCTCTCCCCCCATCAATCAACCCGGGGTGCACAACCCAGGGATTTGCCGAGCTAACACCTCGTCAATAACCCCCTGTAAATTTCTCCATCTGTTGTAAGAACATGGCCCGCCAGGCTACTTTCGAATGAATGCCAAAATCGGTGGGGAATTCACCCCCCCCCCCCCACACACACACACACACACAATTCTCGAAAAAAATATGGATACGCCATCGGACAAAGTATTTATGATAATGCGTATAGCGGCTATAGAGTGAAGGTTTTATTCTACCGGTTCTGATTGGGTCCTAATGTGTGTGTTGGTGTAGTCGGGCACCGGTATGTCGAGAATTCTTAGGTTACTTGTTGGGATAGTTATTTCTTTTTCTCTCACCTCTTCATACATTTATGCTTATGTTCTTGCTAAGTGTTCATGTGGAGTGTCGATGTTTCGTAACCGGATAGTGAATTTCTATGTAGCTAAAGACTTGGGACCATGATCGGATGGGCTAACAGTTTCAAGCACATAAGAATTTATACACATTCGGGCTATGGGATCGTCTCCGGTAAAAATCCTACTCCGGTGTGGATCGAGTATTCCAGGCGTGTGAGGCGCTTAATGCCTTAATGGTAGAACTCTCTGGTGGAGAAGGTGTATGGTGCGTGTGCTTGTGTGTGTGCGTGTGTGTGTTTGTGTGGGTATGTGTCTGTGGGATCGGGATCCTCTAACTTTGGAATCCCCTAACTTTCCTAACTTTGGGTCATTGACATGTGGAGCTTGTCACATGTAAGACCCACCGGTCACTGACTCAAAGTTAGGAAAGTCAGGATTTGCCAAAGTCAGAGGAACCGGCTCCGTATCTGTGTGGGTGGGTGGATGGGTGTATGCGCGTGTGCGTGCGTGAATGATCTCCTGTAAGACTCTTATTAGGGGTGCACAACTCCTTAGGTACGATAGAGTAGTGTTACGGGTTAGGTCAAGTTACATCGTGGCGAAACCTTTTATGGTGTGGTTCATCGGAGAAGAAGGTGAAGCCTGTTGTGGTGGCTCACACCTCTTCAACGAGACGTACTTCCTTAACAAGTAGGAACTCGGGAATACATCTTCGTCTCTGTGTGCCTCGGTTATTTCTATACCCGAGCTCTTTACTTATGCACTTTACATTGTGATAGCCTTCGTGCTTGAAGTTCTTTATCTTGCTATCACCTCGTTACTTGTCTTACTTAGCATGAGTTGTAAGTGCACATAGATGAGCCTAGTATATATAAGTTGTATTCTTATTAAAGTAAAACACTAGTTTTATTCCGCCTTTATCAAGCCTACCGGAATATCCGGACCCAACTTGAACCGGATAATTCAGCTCCTCGAAAAAGATTCATATCGCCCCCTCTAGGCGACATCTATCCTCCCAGATGTAGTTGTCGTTCGACTATTCGGCCCGTATGCATAGTGATGATTGGTCATTGTGTTGGTTGTCAGTGTCGACTTTCGACGTAGGAGATGTGGCCCCCTCTGATTGCCCAAGATGGTACTGGACCTATAGGGCTCCCAGTGTTTCGTACAACACACTTTCGTAGACACTGAAAAGATCGGTATGACACCTAGAGGGGGGGTGAATAGGTGCTAATTCAAATTTTAGTTCTTTTTCAATTTAAGGCTTGACACGAAAGGTAAATTCTCTAGATATGCAACTATGGTGAATTTACCTATATGACAAGCTATCAACTAAGCAAGATACAAGGTAAAGACGGTAAACAAGGATAGAGGTAACCGAAGTGAAAGCACGAGACGACAAGGATGTATTCCCGAGTTCCTCCCTTAAATGGGAGTACGTCTCGTTGGAGAGGTGTGAACCAACACAATGGTTCAACGGCCACAAAGGCCTCACCCAAATCTCCGATGAACCGCACCACAAAGGTTTGGTTCACTTTCCACTATCGGAATCCTTCGAGGCGGAATCCGGAGCCTTTACAACAACGATTCGGGGCACGACCCACAAAGGGCTTGGGGGCTCCCGAACAGCTAAAATCTGTCACAAAGACAATAGATAAGTACAACAATGGGCTAGGTTTTCCTAGTGGAAACCCTAGCTAATGGTCCCTCAAGTAAATGAGGGGGAAATGAAGAACGGCTCGGTGAAGATGTAGATCAAGGCCTTCTCCTTCAATCCTCCAAAGATCAACGAGTTTGGACGGAGGGATTGGGAGATCTAGTGATTCTTGGACTTGCAACAATGGTGTTTTTCCTTTTCTGGTCGAGCTCCCTGGCTGGAGGAAGGGGGAGGGGTATTTATACCCCTCCCCAAAAGATATCCGTTGCAGTCCACTTCGACCGGAGACTCCGGTCTTGGAGGGCCGGAGACTCCGGCCAGGCCGGAGACTCCGGTACCTGAGGCCGGAGACTCCGGTCTCCAGGGGCGGAGACTCCGGTGTCACTCCGGGGACACTCCGGACCCCCCACCAGGGAGTGCCGTCTTCTGGTTCCAGTTTCTCGAAAGCAGTAGGACCGGAGACTCCGGCCCCTGAGACCGGAGACTCCGGCCTCCACGGGCGGAGACTCCGGTGTCACTCCGGGGTCACTCCGGACCCCCCACCAGGGAGTGCCGTCTTCTTGCTCTCTTTTCGTCGAAGCAGGGGGACCGGAGACTCCGGCCCCTGAGCCCAAAAAGGCCGGAGACTCCGGCCTGAGCAGATGAACTGCTCAAACAGGCTCCAAAGGTGTTGATCTAAAAGACGGTTTCTTTTATCTTTCCTGCACACTCAATACACCATCAGGTACATAAAATGTAGGTTTGTCGTCTAACACACAAAACACATGGGGATGCACAAAAAATGTTCTTTCAATCTCCCCCTTTTTGGTGTTAGATGACAACACTAGGATTTGCAATAAGACATAGTTCACAAATGACAGTAATCAGAAAAATTGAGGAGCTCCCCCTACATGTGTGCATATAAGTAGTTTGCTTTTGAATACAAATGCTCAACATGTATAGGAGAGACACCTCACAATTATTTGAGCAAGATAACAAACTTTGGACAAACACAAAGTAATGGATTGAGAGGAAAGAGTCATACCTTGTGCATTTTTAATAAGACAAACATCCAATGCACCAAGATACATATCACCATAATAAACACCATCTCAACCATCGATAGAAATATCCATATGTCTCGGAGTGGATTATCCATGGTCTCACAAATATAGTCTTACAAACATGTAACAAAACATAGTCTTACACACATTTAACAAAACAAATAGAGTTCAACAAGCGAGAATAAAAAGGGGCACAAGCTTAAACGAAATGATAAAAGAGCATGCTTGTGACCCGCCCATGCAAATCCCACGGTGAGAACCTAATAGAACTACTTCTCCCCCTTTGGCATCGAAACGCCAAAAAGGGAAAAGAGCAAGACTACCGCACCCCGAAGGAATCACTCGTAGTCATCTTCGTCGGCGTCGTTGTCACCATCATCATCATCATCATCATCATCATCATTTGCATCATCATCATCATCACTAGCCTCTTCATTTTCTTCTTCACTATCTTCCTCACTAGCTTCTTCATAAGTCATGGGTGCCTTGCCGGTGTTGCGAGAAGAGGTAGGCAAGGAAGACACATCTTGGAAATCACCCCAAGGGAAGGTATCACAGTTCCATTCTTCAAGCGGGATGGTGCGCTCGGATGGCGGGGAGGGAGGAGCACCTTGAGGACGAGGAGGAGTGCGGCCACCATAGTTCGTTTTGCGCATCTCCTTCAACATTTTGGCTTGGTTGGACAAGATACTCTTGTTGGAGACATAGTTTTGATGGTTCTCCTTGTGCACCGCAATGCCCATGCACAACATAGTCTTTTGCCACCAAGAGACACGCTTCACCTCATTGTTGACACGGGTACGCCCACCCGAGAATGATGAGGACGGAGTGGCATTTTTCCTTCTTGCCCTAGGAGCTTCTTCCTCCTCAATCTCTTCATAAGTGCGTTGAGAAGAGCTATGAATGGAAAGCACTTGAAGAGTTCCAAACTTGTGTGCCGTGAACCGAGAAGGATCAAGTTGGAGCCTTGAGAGAATGAGTTTCATAACATACGGAGCATACATTGGGTTCTTCCTCTCAATGAGGGTGATGTGTATCTCATTCCTCATGAAGTCCATCACATCAATCTCAAACCCTTGACACTCCGGTCCGGCAAGATAAGCTCGGTGAGCATGATGCATGAGGTTGACTAGTGCCCCACGGATGGCATCCGTATTTCCGGCTTGAGGTGCAATGCTCCAACGAAACATCCGGATCAAAATGTTGTAGATAGGCTTGAGACCACGGGTTGTCGCTAGAGTACCGTTGCTAGCACAAAGTGGAAGGAGGAGCTTCTTATCATAGGATTGGCCCTCAACATGCATTCTTCTACCAACCGGAGTGGATACTCCTTTGAACCCATAGCCCAAGAGACGACCAAACTCGGAGAAGGTGGCGGAGCATTGGACGGGCCCGGTCATCCAAGTCATCTTGGTGTCCTCTTCCGGTCCAAGAACAAGAGTAGCAAAGAATTGTTGGACCTTAATGATATCATAATCTTGAATAGTGGACATGAGGCGCTCTAACCCCAACTTTCTTGCAACCCAAAGAGCTTCCACGAAATATTGCTTCTTGGCCATGGTTGGAAAGTGCAATGGCTTTTGGGGACACACAAGCGCTTTTGGGTCAAGATGAGCATATATTTCCTTCATGATGAGTTCTTGCTCCTTTCTCCAAAAGTGTCCATCGGAGGAGTTGTTGGGCATGGCATAGAAATTTTGCATCCTCATAGTGCGGAAATCTTCCTTGTTCAAGCTCTTGACGGAGGAGATATTCTCAAACTCGGCCCTCTTGGCACTTTCTTCCCTTTGAAGGGCAGCCTCTTGCTTGAGCCTACGTGCCTCAGCAGCACGTTCTTGATACAAAACACTCCGCTGAACTGTCCGACCAGATGCTTCATCATAGACAAGATAGTCTCTCCCTGGCTTCTTGGACAAAGTTTTCTTGATCTTGGATGATGATGAGGCACCGGGGTAGCGCTTGCTAGCTGTGAAATAGAGTAAGAGAGGTAGCATATAGATAAGCATACATGTCCGAGAGAAGTTTCAAAACGTAGGAAATCATGTGACGCAATTTGCCTCAGAGATGATCTAGGCCGGAGTCTCCGGTCTCAGGGGGGCGGAGTCTCCGGCCGCACCGGAGTCTCCGGTCGTGAAGACCGGAGTCTCCGGCCTGAGACGGGGAACTCCGAACTAGGTCGAATCTGAGAGAAATTCAAACCCCACGAATTTCCTAAGATGTACATTGCCACCAAAAGGGTACTACACCATGAATTTCGACCAGTATTCCTCTCAAAACTAGATCGGGAGCGAATCCATAGAGGGAGAGAGAGATGTACCGGTATCTTTCATGGTGAGATGCAAACGACGGAGAGGAGGGTCTCCGGTGCTTGGGAGGAGAGGGAGCCGGTGGCACGGCGGATTCCGGCAGCGGGGAGCGGCCGGAGGAGCACCTGGGGTCGAGGGCGGCGACAGGGAGAGGTTTGGGGGTCGGGGGTGTGTGAGAGTTATGAGAACAACTCCCACCCCGATCCCCTTTAGAGCCCTGTGAAAATCGCGGAGACCGGAGTCTCCGGCCCAAACACACCGGAGTCTCCGGCCTAGCCGGAGTCTCCGTGGTTTGGGGCGGAGACACTGGTCCGACCGGAGTCTCCGGTCCTTGACACCGGAGTCTCCGGCCCCTGTGACCCCAAAATGCCAGATATGTGGATATTGGACATGTGTGTGGCAAGAGGAGCATGTTTTTAGGCGAGAAGGCTAAAAAATGGTACTATGCCCTCAAGCTTGGTAAAAAAACAACGAAAACGACTTTAAAAAGCAATACTTGAGTGCATTTTCCATACGGGCAAAAAATAGGCATAGAAATCCAAATAAATACTCCATGAAGTCCAAATCTTCACTAGGAAGATGTCGGTGGCCTAGGCCACCATGTATGAGTGTATGTGGTGTGATACCGCGAAGATATATCTTGGGTTCACCGCCACTACTCACAATTTAAGCTCACAATTCATAAAAATGAACAAAAGAGACAAAAAGAGTTCTTACTATTGGCATAATGGGGGGAGGGATAGTCCAATGGATTAGGACCGCACTCCCCCTATGTCCATGCCTACACCTAGATCAAATAGAGAGATAAGATAGAGGTGTGCATGCAAGGTGATCAACCGACGCTCCTCGAATCCACGATATTTAGCTCATGCCTCAAAAATGTGAACCTTGCTTCATCAAGTGGCTTCGTGAACATGTCGGCGAGTTGAATCTTCGTGGGAATATAACCAAGCTCAATGTCACCCCGGTTGATGTGATCTCGAATAAAATGATAACGAATCTCAATATGCTTCGTTCTTGAGTGCTCCACCGGGTTGTGACCAATCTTGATAGCACTTTCATTGTCACACAAAAGAGGCACTTTGTCACAATGGACACCGTATTCCTTTAAAGTTTGCCTCATCCATAACAATTGAGTGCAAGCACTAGCGGCAGCACATATTCGGCTTCGGTGGTGGATAGTGATATGCAATTTTGCTTCTTGGAGGACGAACTCACCAATGACTTCCCAAGGAATTGACATGCACCGGAGGTTGACTTCCTATCATCCTTGCAACCGGCCCAATCCGAATCCGTGTATCCGGCAAGAGAGAAGTTGGACCCTCTAGGATACCACAAACCAAACCTTGGGGTATAAACCAAATATCGGAAGATTCGATTCACCGCTATCAAGTGACTTTCTTTAGGAGCCGCTTGGTACCTTGCACACACTCCTACACTTAACACAATATCGGGTCTAGATGCACAAAGATAAAGCAAAGAACCAATCATAGAGCGATAGAGTTTTTGATCGACATCTTTACCCTTTGGACTAAGTTCAAGATGGCATTTGGTGTCCATAGGAAACCTCTTCTCTTTAGCATCTTGCATCTTGAACCTCTTGAGCATGTCTTGAATATATTTGGCTTGAGAGATGAAAGTCCCTCCACTCAATTGCTTGATTTCAAAACCAAGAAAGAATTTCAACTCTCCCATCATGGACATCTCGAACCTATCGGTCATAAGCTTTGAAAATTCATCATTAAAAGCTTTGTTAGATGAGCCAAAAATAATATCATCAACATAAAGTTGGCATATGAAAAGCTCCCCTTTTACTCTCTTGGTAAAGAGAGTGGGATCGATTTGCCCCACTTCAAAGCCACGGTCTAGTAGTAGCTCTCTTAGGTGCTCATACCAAGCACGAGGTGCTTGTTTGAGACCATAGAGGGCCTTATCAAGTTTGTAGACATGGTTTGGGAAGTGTGGATCCTCGAATCCCGGTGGTTGCTTAACATATACCAACTCCTTTAAAGGACCATTAAGAAAGGCACTTTTCACATCCATTTGTTGCAACTTAAAGTTGTGATGTGATGCATATGCAAGAAGGATACGGATGGACTCAAGGCGAGCCACGGGAGCATAGGTCTCTCCAAAATCAATGCCTTCAACTTGAGAGTACCCTTGAGCTACCAATCTTGCCTTGTTCCTTACAACCATTCCATGTTCATCTTGCTTATTCTTGAATATCCACTTGGTGCCTATAACATTTTTGCAATCTTTTGGCTTCTCCACAAGATTCCACACTTTGTTGCGCTTGAAGTTGTTGAGTTCTTCATGCATGGCTTCCAACCAATCCGGATCTTCAAGAGCTTCAAACACTTTCTTTGGTTCCACCATGGAGATATGAGCTTGATGTTCACTAAAACTTGCCAATTGACCTCTTGTGGACACCTTGCGAGAAGCATCACCAATGATGGCTTCAAGCTTGTGACACTTGATTTCCAAGTTTCTCTTGACTCTTGCTTGACGACGGGTTTCGATATCCCCATTGTTACGAGGGATTTCGGATTGATCATCTTGATCATTTGAGTCCCCGTCTTGACCGGTAGGATGAGCTTGACCATCTTGTTGTACATCTTCAATAATGGGAGTAGATGGTTGCTCTTGATCTTTATCTTGACTCGAGTTGACAATAGGAGAACTTGATTCTTGTGAGGCCTCATTGTCAACTTGAGGAGGAACTTGTTCTTGTTCTTGTATAGGTGTCTCATTTGTTTCCTTAGAAGGTGCCGCTTCAACTCGTGATGATGGAGTCTCCACTAGAGTGGAGCTTGTACTTGCTTGAGGAGGCTCATGATGGATTTCAATGGGGCGATGGAAACCAACTCCCATTCTTCTTATGGCATCTTGAGGTTCCTCATTATCTACATCACAAACATGAAATTGCGCCACTTGGGAGCCGTCATTCTCATCGAACCTCACACTACAAGATTCCACAACTCTCCCTAAGGATTTGTCATAGACTCTATAAGTGTGAGAGTTTGCACCGTACCCAACAAGAACACCTTCTAAAGCTTTAACTTCAAATTTAGATAAATGAACACCTTTGATTTTGTAGAAACACTTACAACCAAATACTCGATAGTAGGAGATGTTGGGCTTGTTGCCGGTAAGCATTTCATAAGGAGTTTCCTTTTTCCCTTTGCGAAAGAATAACCGGTTGGAGGAGTGACACGCCGTGGAGATAGCTTCGGCCCACAAGAAGAGTGGAGACTTAAACTCCGCCAACATGGACCTAGCCATATCCATAAGAGTCCGGTTCTTTCTCTCGGCTACACCATTTTGTTGAGGGGTATACGCAGCGGAATATTGATGACGAATTCCCTCATCACTAAGAAACTCATTTAGGGTGTAGTTCTTGAACTCGGAGCCATTGTCACTTCTAATGGCCAAAATGGGAACATTGTGTTGACGTTGAACTTCATTGGAGAAGTCGATGACGGTTTGTTGAGTTTCATCCTTCGTCTTGAAGAAGAAGACCCAAGTGAATCTTGAATAGTCATCAACAATCACCAAGCAATACTTCTTCCCACCAAGACTTGGTTGCGGTACGGCACCAAAGAGGTCAACATGAAGAAGTTCCAAAATCCTCGTTGATGAGATGATGGTCTTGCTTGGGTGGGGAGAATCATGCATCTTTCCTTCAACACAAGCCCTACAAAGACGATCTCTAGAAAAAGAAACATTCTCATTTAGTCCAAGAATGTGGCCACCCTTGTGAAGACTTTGCAAAGTTCTCATATTGACATGGGATAAGCGGCGATGCCACAACCACCCCACGTCGGCCTTTCCGAATAAGCATATTGCTTGAGTGTTGGTTGACCCCGAAAAGTCAACCACAAACAACTCATTTTCAACATACCCAACGAACATGACCTTTAGAGTCTTGCTCCTCAAGAGTACCACCATATCAAGAGTGAAATGGACATCAAAATTCATCTTATTAAGAGCACGAACGGACATAAGATTGTAACCTAGAGACTCAATAAGCATGACATTTACAAGGGTGATATCCCTTGCAACTACCACCTTGCCGAGACTCTTTACCTCGGCTTTAGACTTGTCGCCATAAGAGACGGTTGAGTGATTTAGATTTGGTCTCAACTCCGTCATGATCTCCTTGCTTCCGGTCATATGACTAGTGCATCCACTATCAATCACCCATTTAGATCCACCGGAAGCATAGTCCTACAAGAGATCATATCTTGGATTTAGGTACCCATTTCTCAATGGGTCCTTTTCGGTTAGCAACAAGGGTCTTAGGAACCCAAATAGAGTAATCAATGTAACCATCATAAGGACCAACATATTTTGCATAAACATCACCATAATAGTCAACATAAAGAATATAGTTGGGATTGTTATGCCCCGCGAAGTCACTACGAGTAGTCTTGCCCCTAGTGGCATTGCTACCCGCAATGGAAGTCTTTGCTTGTGCGGGCTTGGTCTTGTTCTTCTTGATGTTGCTCACTTTCTTCTTTGCTTCGGCCACATAACCAAGACCCTCCTTCCCTTTGTGTGGTTTTTGCTCAAACAAGTAAGCAATGCCCTTATCTTTACCTTTGGGAATAGAGGTCTTAGCACTAGTGGCCTTAGCAAGATCCACCTTCAACCTAGCATCATCTTCACTAACATCTTCATGAATACGAGGAAGAATGGATATATTAGTTGAACGAGTTTTAGAAAGTTGAGCTTGAAGTTGTTCATGAGACTTGACTAGAAGGGAGTGGGTCGATTCCAAGACCTTGTGAGTTTTTTTCAAGCTTCTCCATATCCTCAAGAAGTCTAGCATTCACAACTCCAAGTTCAACTTTCTCCTTTTTAATCACTTTATATTTAGTAAAGACATGATCTCTATCCTTAATGATTTTATCAATGATTTCATCATTTTTAGCATCAAGAGACTCAAGTCTTTCCTCAAGAGTGGTTCTATATTCACTTTCTTCATCAAGAGAGCTATTTAAGGATGCTATGGAAGCATTCAAAGAAGCAATGGTGAGAGAATCCTCTCTCTCAATCTTACTCTTTTGTTGAAGAAGTTCTTCGGCCGCACATAGTTGTCTCATGAGAGACTCAACATGTTCCTTGGCCTCACCTTGCAAGTTAGTCACAAGAGTATCGAAGGCAACTAGTTCCTTCTTAATCTCAAGACTAGATTGATCATGCGTAGTCTTAGGAGAAGGGGATGATACCTCGGTGATATGAGCCATGAGGCAACGAGCGGTGTTGGTGGAGAGGTTCTCATTGGGGGATTCAAAGAGAGATGATGATGAAGTGGAGACAATAGCCAATGCGGCTACCTCTTTGTTAGGTGCATCTTCATCTTCGGAATCACTTGTAGCATATTCCTCTTGTGCCACCAACACAATTCTCGGTGCCTTCTTGAAGAAAGGCTTCCTTGGTCTTGCGGGCTTCTTTTGAATCAACTTGGAGTGATCCTTTGGGATAAGCTTCCCACCATTTTGCTCACGGTTCTCATATGGACATTCTCTTATGTAGTGATTCTTGTCATGACAATTGTAGCAAGTCTTTGTCCTTGAGGCAAGCTCTTTCTTGCCACTTGAGTTGTTCTCTCGATCAACACGAGATTTAGCACTTGCCGGGTCATTCCAAAACACCCTTGTGGCAAGAGCAATGTGACCATTGAGGGCTTGCTCAAGATCATGTGGCGCAATGTTGCTTGGGCAAGCTTCAACCTCATCGTTCTCATCCATACTAGTCACCTTGGCCTTCAAGGCAAGTGAGGGGCCTTGTCTCATTCCCATGGCCCTAGCACGGTTATCTTCCGCATTCTTGGAGGCAACCTTGGAGGCTTGAACCTCTTGCATAACTTCATGTGAAGACATTTGTTGATAGTTGTATCTCCCTTGAATTGACTTCAACTCCATAGGCTCCGAAGGCAAGAGAGCATTCACATACTTCCTTTTGACCCAAGCATCATCCACATATGTTGCCCCCACATCATAGAAGGTTTTGGCAAGAGTCTTGAGTCTTCCATACATCTCTTCATGATTCTCATTGTCAAGCATGTAGAAACCTTCGGCGGCATTGCTTAAAGATTCATATCTATTCCTCTTCATGCTATCATTTCCAAGGAAAGCAACTTCAAGACAATCCCAAGCATCTTTGGCGGTGGTGACATGGAGAACATGATGTTTGTCATTGTCGCCCAAGGCGAGCTCGATCATGTGGAGGGCGGAAGCATTGAGTTGCTTTTCGGCGAACTCTCTTTTCGTCATGTTGCTTGGATCCTCAACATGATATCCATCTTCAATGATCCTCCAAAGCTCGATGGAGGCACTGTTAACATGAGATTTCATTGAGCGTTGCCAACTTGCAAAAGCTAAAGCATTAAGCTTAGGTGGAGGACCTAGAGGGTTTATGCGGGTTGTAATAATTGGATCGGGAGAGTACCATCCCGGAACGGCATGATACCCTTCCTTCTCCTCATGCAAAGTAGGAGAAGTTTTAGGTCTAGTATCGGTTTCAACCCCCTTTTTCTTTTTCTCTTTATCCTCCTTGGAATCACCCTCTTCGGAGTTAGAGGCTTCCTCTAGTGGGATGATTTCCGAGCGCTTGCCATTTGCAAATTTCATGAACATGTCACGAAACTCATCAAATTTGGCATTCATGGTCGATGTCAAAGTTGTTTCCAAATCTTTGATATCGGCCATGGATGCCATGGTGACTTTGGCCTTTTCAAGGGCCTCATTAGCCTTGGCAAGAGTCTCGGCCTCATCCTCACTATGTGTCATACTTCTCTTAGGCGGTTAAACCCAACAAGAGAGCCTTAGCTCTGATACCAATTGAAAAGATCGGTATGACACCTAGAGGGGGGGTGAATAGGTGCTAATTCAAATTTTAGTTCTTTTTCAATTTAAGGCTTGACACGAAAGGTAAATTCTCTAGATATGCAACTATGGTGAATTTACCTATATGACAAGCTATCAACTAAGCAAGATACAAGGTAAAGACGGTAAACAAGGATAGAGGTAACCGAAGTGAAAGCACGAGACGACAAGGATGTATTCCCGAGTTCCTCCCTTAAATGGGAGTACGTCTCGTTGGAGAGGTGTGAACCAACACAATGGTTCAACGGCCACAAAGGCCTCACCCAAATCTCCGATGAACCGCACCACAAAGGTTTGGTTCACTTTCCACTATCGGAATCCTTCGAGGCGGAATCCGGAGCCTTTACAACAACAATTCGGGGCACGACCCACAAAGGGCTTGGGGGCTCCCGAACAGCTAAAATCTGTCACAAAGACAATAGATAAGTACAACAATGGGCTAGGTTTTCCTAGTGGAAACCCTAGCTAATGGTCCCTCAAGTAAATGAGGGGGAAATGAAGAACGGCTCGGTGAAGATGTAGATCAAGGCCTTCTCCTTCAATCCTCCAAAGATCAACGAGTTTGGACGGAGGGATTGGGAGATCTAGTGATTCTTGGACTTGCAACAATGGTGTTTTTCCTTTTCTGGTCGAGCTCCCTGGCTGGAGGAAGGGGGAGGGGTATTTATACCCCTCCCCAAAAGATATCCGTTGAAGTCCACTTCGACCGGAGACTCCGGTCTTGGAGGGCCGGAGACTCCGGCCAGGCCGGAGACTCCGGTACCTGAGGCCGGAGACTCCGGTCTCCAGGGGCGGAGACTCCGGTGTCACTCCGGGGACACTCCGGACCCCCCACCAGGGAGTGCCGTCTTCTGGTTCCAGTTTCTCGAAAGCAGTAGGACCGGAGACTCCGGCCTCCACGGGCGGAGACTCCGGTGTCACTCCGGGGTCACTCCGGACCCCCCACCAGGGAGTGCCGTCTTCTTGCTCTCTTTTCGTCGAAGCAGGGGGACCGGAGACTCCGGCCCCTGAGCCCAAAAAGGCCGGAGACTCCGGCCTGAGCAGATGAACTGCTCAAACAGGCTCCAAAGGTGTTGATCTAAAAGACGGTTTCTTTTATCTTTCCTGCACACTCAATACACCATCAGGTACATAAAATCTAGGTTTGTCGTCTAACACACAAAACACATGGGGATACACAAAAAATGTTCTTTCAGACACGACATCAACCTTGGTCGTTGAGTCTTCGTTTTTGGTACGACGAACATGCTTTGGCCTGTCGGAAGGTCCTCTAAGAGCGAACAACCAGGAGGGTGCGTGCTGGTGACCTGATCTTTACGATGTACGGCCGACACCTTTGTCGGCTCTGTAGTTGTGCCTTTCTTAGGTATATCCATGGGCTCATCACTAGCCCTAGAGCCTCCGCATGGCATGGAGAGGCGTGCGAAGTTGTGTCGATCTCCACGGGTCAGCTTTTAAATTGCCCTTGTCTATGTTGAACCTTCAACCTTGTAGGTAATCAGCCGGTTGTCCTTTACGTTAGGGTTGGCTGCTCCACCTCGACGTCTATTTATGATGGAGCAAGGGTTTATTGTCTTCATCCACTATGTTTATATTAGATTCTGCAACTCCTTCCCATCCAAAGTTGTCTTTTGGCTTATTGGCCTCTTGAGACCACGAGATGTCGAGGATGAACGACTATCCGTGGCGAGGTTTTTCCTTAACGAAAGTGAAGTTGGAGACTCTGGCCGTTGTGGGGTTTCTTCCCGACCAATCAGTTCAGCTGACGGGTGCAGAAGATGAAGAAGTCGTTGCACGTGGGGATAAATGAGTGTGTAGTGTTCACAAGATTCATGGAGCGAGACTTTCTCGAGCATGCTATATTCAGGTATTATGAATGCTATTATTTTGAAATTATTTTAAAGTTCATTTTTAGAACCTACTCCCTCTTTTCCACGATATAGTCTGTTTTCGTACAAAGCATAGAAACGGATATGAGTGGAGATTTGGTGCTTACGAGATCGAGCGATCTTGTCTTTCTAAAAATATATTGAAACGTTTCAATACCATGTGGAAAAAAATCATCCATGTTCTCACTAATATATTCTACATGTGTGTAAAATCTTTATTGCCTTCTTTATTTTGAGATTTTATACGTTTGTAGAATATAACATTGAGAATGTGCATGCTTTTTCCCAGATTATATTTAAACTTCTAAATATATTTTTAATTTCTAAAAATGGCAAGATCATTGGAGATCGGGAGCATAAATGGATAGAGTACTCTCCGTTTCAAATTAGATTGACTTCTATTTGTCAAGAAGAGAAAGAGGGTACTTGATGCTATTTTTCAACAGCTCAAGGTGCGACATGTCAACCAACGCCAACAGCCTGGCAGGCCCACCTTGCCAGCTCGGACACTTCCACCATCTCCAGTCGCCGGCCTGCCCCTAGGACTGAGTCGACTCCCTCGCGGCCGGCAAGCCTGTCTGTACTCTGTACCGAGCGGAATCTTCTCTTCTCGCAAGGAGGAGGAGGAGGCGGAGGGTGGAAGCTTCCAGAACCAACCGTCGATGGGAGACGCCGCCGCCGCGCAGCCGCCGCCCTCGGCGACGCCCTCCTTCTCCTACCTGGCCGTGTTCGCCAACTGCCCGCTCGTCGCCGCCGTGCTCGCCTTCGCCATCGCCCAGTCCATCAAGGTCTTCACCACATGGTACGCCCCTCTCCCTCTCGCCCGCCTCGCCTCCGGCTGGATCTGAGCTCTCCGTGACGGGATCCGTGCGCGCGCTGTCGCGTGTGTGTAGGTACAAGGAGAACCGGTGGGACGCGAAGCAGCTGGTCGGGTCCGGCGGGATGCCGTCGTCGCACTCGGCCACCGTCACCGCGCTCGCCGTCGCCGTCGGCTTACAGGAGGGCTTCAGCAGCTCCCTCTTCGCCACTGCCGCCATCTTCGCCTCCGTGGTTAGCGCCGGTTCCTCCCTTAGACTGTTGGAAATGTTGGATCTCTCGATAATGGGCCGTCGATCTGACGAGGAGCAACGTTGTGTTGGAAGTAGAATTCTTCAAAATCTACATCATCCGTCCATTTGTTGGATCACTTTACTACCTAATTGTAAGTCAAGATTAAAGTTTTAGTCGATACCTTCCCGCAAAACAAGATTTTTTTTAGTAGAAACCGAAAGACGGCACGTATTGGTTCAGCTGTTGATGAAAAGTACAGTACAGAAGCCCTGCTGAAATCGCTGGATTAGATGATAATGGATGTGGATGGGGCCATGGTGGCTATATCGTTTGACTGTTAAAATGTACTTTTGCCTATCACAATACTCGACTGATCAATACAGTACCTGAATTTATTTGCAAAGTTAAAGAAACAACTAGAAGGTTGAACTAGGACAGTAATGAGCATGAGGAAATCACCCCTACAGACCCTACTTGTTCATCTGAAATCAATCATGCAGAAGGGTGGCATACTGGCATTACACGGTACACCAGCTAGGCTCTCCACTTAATCCTACTGTAATATCATGCGCTTTAACTCTCAGTCTCTCACCCCCACCTGTCCTGCATCTTGCATTGTGGCGTACTCCGTACTGGCATCTCAACGAGTTGGTCATGTTGCTTATGATTTCGTTGTTATTTTCATAAAATGCAGTACTCTGCATTATGTACCCGTTACTGTTTTTTTCACTATCGTGGCTAAACCCTTCTTCCGTCTGCAATCTTTGCAGGTGATGTATGATGCATTTGGTGTTAGGCTACATGCTGGGAGGCAAGCAGAGGTACAACCTGAAACCTTGAAATATCTGTAACCACTCAAAAGTAATATAATTTATGGACGAAAATTTTATGTCAATTCATATAGCTCTGATATTTGGAACAACTTTACCAGTGGCAAGTGGTGGCCCATTATTTAAACTATGGTTTCTTATTCAGCTACAAAGATGCATACTTAGAATCTTTGATAATAGTTTATGCTTTGTTGTATTGCTGACTTGTTGTAACACTTTGTAGTTTGTACCACTAGTACAATATGTATTTTGTTGCCTAAGTTCACTTAAATAGCTTAGACAACCATCTACCTTCTAACAAAAATGTCACCAGTAATCTGCACTGGTAGCAACATCTTGTAAACCTGAGAGGGCATGCTATTATTAAGTCCATATGCATAACTTGGAAGCACCGTATTTTTTTCCTGTTTAACATGTGCATAAATTGTTGATTCTGCTTCTGGTGATGCTTCTATTATTCTTCAAATAACTCGTTTAAAATAAATTGCCAGGTTTTAAATCAAATTGTGTACGAGCTACCATCAGAACATCCACTTGCTGAAACAAGGCCACTGCGAGAGCTCATAGGGCACACGCCTCCTCAGGTTCGATCTATTTCTCCCTTATAACCACACCGAGGAAGATGAATGTCTAAATATCCATGAACTAACACATGGCATATGTGAACAAGGAGAGACAGGCTACTGTCGTAAATACAGTGCAACTGATCACACCCTATTCCCATTATATTTCTTTCTTACCTAATGAAAGTGCAAGCCGTTGAAAGCAAAGTTGCCTTTTTTTTAACAAGCGTGTCACTTCAAAGCCTCGTGAGACATATTCAATTTTCTTGGTCTCACATGGAACACACTATTGATGCTGAGTTATCTTACCAGGTTTTTGCTGGTGCTGTGCTCGGATTCGCAGTAGCCACATTTACGGGGATGATATCTGGACTTGGTAACAGTGGTTGATTCTCTTGACGGGTGGATCGATCTTCATAGCTTCAACATTACTTGCATCAAAGTGTTAGAATGCAAAGTGGAGTTATGGTTTGAGGAAGTCAGCTCGTGCTAGATAATGCCATCTGTATAGACATATTACTTTACTGCAAACGATGTCAGTTTCTCTCTAAAGAGAACTTGTCCCATTCTTTTGTATCTAGCTCGTAAATAACGATTTTGTTACATTCTGAAGTTATTGATGTGAAATTTGGTAGTGATCAAGCATTACCATTTTAAAGTTTCTGAGTGGTTCTAACTGAACCTACAATAATAGAGTAGTAGTTTGTGGCGTGACAGTTTTTTCGTTCAAATGTCTTATAAAAGGGGATGGAGTGTGAGAGAGAGAGTATCATAACACTTCTGTGTTAAGTATCTCAGCAAGTCAACAGAGCATGAACTTCATAAGCAATCTATTATTTAATTGAATGAGAAATGTTATTTCTATGCATTGTTAACTCAGTAGTTGCATATTTTGATAATTACGTATCAATTTAGTTTTAGAGATGTGCAGCGTACAATTCTAGACTCACTATTGCAGCTTTCACCGCATCGAGTAAGCACAAAAGAAGCCACATTTGCTGGTAAAACGAAAGTAATACATGAGCTCAAGGCTGCAAATATCCATCAGTCTTCACATGGAGCATCATCTGATATGTTTTCATACATTACACTGTTATAAATATGCACACGATATTTTCACCAGCCAATCCATCAACTTTTGCACATCGAGTCCCACAATTGTTCAAACACAAGCATGCACCCAGAATTTTCTACCTCAAAAGCTGGCACACAAGTATCTCAAAATATTGTGCAAGTCTTGGCTTTCCTCTAATATAACACCAGTCCACAGGCGTGCCTTCCACTGAAGCAGGCCTCGTCGTTCTAACGTCCAAAGGTAGTCTAAGCCAGGATAAATTTCCTCCAGGATTGTTTACCGGTAGTACGAAGCCGTGAGGCACAGCAGAACGGAAGCAGCTGCTGTAACGATCAACTCCTGAAACAAACAATTAAACAGAAACATTTAATCCAGCAGAAGCATTACAAAAAATGATGCAACGAAGAACCTAAAGTGCGCTCGAATTGTAACGCTAGCCTATATTGCAATATATACATCGCTGAACCATGATCATATGAACTCATGGAGCAGTGGTTCTACACATATAATTGATACATCTAAATGCACTTGCATTTGATATGAAAACCAGTTGAGAACACTAGTGTTAATTATACCTGACGATGGTTCTACACATACATCTACAAGCACTTGTATCTGATACGAAAAACATTTGAGCACACTAATGTTAATTATATACCTGGTAGTAATAAACAATACGGGGAGTGCGCTGCCAAGAAAACTCAACCAAGTTAAGAGCTGTGGTATAACCCTGAAAAGATTAGTAGACAGTATAGTCAACCAAAATGCAAATGTAAACTCTTAATGGTCATAGGTAGATAAAACTGCAGCAGCTAGACCGATAAATGTCTAGTGGCACTAAAATGTATGAGATAACCCACTAACCAGAGATGCAACAAATACACATCCAAATATCAAACCCAAAGCGCGGAATACTCGTTTGGCCATTCGTACTCCTCTTCCCTCAACTTCACCATATTCCTGCAGAAATCACCAGAATGTGATTATGTGACAGCTTTTCCCAATGACAGTTACTGGCTAAATTTAAGATAAAACTCCAAATAAATATCAAATCGATTCAAGCAACCATAGTTCAATACTCTAGGGTAAAATGTGCAAATTATAGGCTAGTGAATGATCAGGAAATGGTCTCACATTATATATTGGAGTTATTGGTGGTTCAGTGACCCTCAGTTTCTGAAGTATTCTGTAGAAGAAACCAAAACACAGGAACTGCAAAGGCTTCCAGTCCGCGTTACCAATGATTGCGATCCAAACAACCTGCAGTTATTATTTACATAAACATTTTTTGCAAGAGAAATCATCCATCTGAAGAAACATGCTTCTAGGAGTAAATATCTATATACACATAAATTCCTTTGTCCAAGTAGACGCAATCGAACTTTGGGTGCACATGACGAGGAAAAGATCAACACCCTTGTTTTGATACATTATGTCTTATTGATTGACCTGGGAAACACATGAGGGTTCTAGAAAAAGACTTTGTTGAAGAGATTCAGAGAGGCAATTCATTCCTTTGAACAATTAGTAAGTGGAAAAACATCAGAAGAAAACAAAATGAGAAGTATCGAACACCAACCTTTTAAGGCTAAAACAACATCTATTTTCAACTGAAGGCGTATTTTGATTTGTTAAGACAAGACTTTGACCAACAATTACTCTCGCCATCCAAAAATGTAAGGCGTATTTTGACCGTAATGTTGGAGCATGCTGCAACATTACAAGTACCCAATTTTTTTTTTGAGTTAATAGCTTTAATATCTCTTTTCTTCTACGCATAACAAAACAGTAGACAGTGATGAGCATAAATACATGATTATAATTAGACCAGTAAAAGCCAGAAACGTTTTAAACTTTGAGATGGAAGGAGTAATTGGTAACAGCACAGGCTTTCAAAATTAGCATGCCAAGAAAACATAGAAATGCATGCTCCAACATTACAGTCAGTCCCAAAATATATATTAGAGCCAATAAGTTTAATCGATCGCTTTTATCATAAGAATGATGATATGGAGTTGACAGATTCACACATAATCAAACAGTAGACAGTGATGAGCATAAATACAAGATGATAATTAGATCAGTAATATCTAGAAACGTTTTAACATACAATCGCTGCTGAGATTGCCATATTTATGCGCACATCCTTTACTGTTGATTTGGAGGGTCTGCAGGAAGAACAAATTCATAAACAGTATTAGCTTCACATGGATGCTCTGCTTAGTTTTAATCACAAGTGGTCAGTGCACATATCCCTGTCAACAAAAACTGCTGCCCATGGAGAATAAAAATACTGGTCATTGGTATGCAAATAAACCCATAACATGGGGGAGGCAGAACTAAACAAGACAATGTACACTTGTGGGACAAGCCTGCTTGTCATGCCGAGTAAAAATTTCTAATAGATGTCCACCAACATCTTGTGCCAACTTTCATGAGTAATAAAGAGAATTTACAATTTTGTTTCTCTAGAAAACACAAAAAGCCATTGCGTTTTTTTTTCATTATAAAGGTGAGAGTTTAGTTTACAAGCCTCCTAGGAGGTGAGGGTGAAACAACAGCAAAAAAGACTTAGTGAACGCCCCAGGTCTGCGGTAGCACGGTTAATTTTCATAACATACATCAGAACTCAAATGTACAACAAAATATCTCGCCAAACCAATGATATATAAATTCCTTATATTCGACTTGAGTTAAATGTACCTAGGTCCCCAAGGAACTATCGGTTGATTGTCAGCATACTTGATATCCTTTGACACCTGACAATCGGGTAGCAAATCAGACAACTAACAAAGAAAATCATATTAATTGGAACATAGTATTGGGACAGGAGTTAGATGGTTTTAAGTTTTAACCTACTATAGGTCTATCCATCTGTACATTTCCTTAGACATTTCATATTTACAATGCAGTGACTATCTTATCTTCATATATATTTTTAAGTGCAATGTACCTATGACTTTAGTGCTTTTTATAGGAGATATATGTTTAGTTACTCCGTTTTGTGGTAGAACTCTCTGATGTCTGCTAGGATAATACTATTGCACATAATGTGTTCCCTCTACAAACAAGATATATAAACTAAACATATCCTTACAGTAACTAATGCCATGTAATCCTGTAATTTGTGAGTGAACCGAATTACTAAAGTCAGCATCCATGCACCCGAGAATAACTGACCTCAACTGATCCATATGTGACCCCTTTCTTCCTATATTGCAGCTGCTGCATCATCACAGTGTCATACGCCTTCTCCAGCTGAAATCCCAATCAATTCACCATTACTGCGCCACAACGAAGCAAATAACACGTGTAAGCCTAAAACACACAGTCAAAAGTCCGAAACACCATGCAACCTTGGCCAAGTAGTCCTCATCTCCCATCTCCTCTGCGTCCTTGCGCTTCCTCTTGTATGCCAGCTTCATGTTGTCGAAGCTATCGAGTGGGGTAATACCCAGAATCTAGCACCCAAACATCACAAAATCAGAACACAGGTCCAGCTGCTCCAGCAAGCGCACGAAAAATATACTCCAGCGTCTACCTCATACGAGCTCTCCTCTTCGCCGAAGTCGGCCGCCCCTGCCGCCGCCGCCGCATCCGCCTTCACCATCACCACCCCGCGTCGCCTCGGGGCCGCTGCCGCTAAGAGCCTTCCGCACCCGGCAAGAATTACACAAATTTATCAAGTCCATCCACAAAATCTTCCGCGGAGATGAAACAAAAAGGCGAGGCGACGTGGTATCGAGTTACCGGAGCGACCGAGGGATGACGGGCTGGCCGGCGCGACGAGGGAGCGGGAGGAAGGCGCGGCGCGACAGGGGCGAGACGAGCGCGGGGGCGAGCACAGCCGCTGCGGCGGCGGCGGCCGTCGCGGCCGCCATTGGGGGTGGTGGGTTTTTGGTGCGTAGGGTTTCAGAGCCTGGGCGCGACGCGACGGCGAGTAGGCGGCGAAGCAGCCATGGGAGAGCGATGGCGAGGCCTATCTGGGTCCTCGCGGAAGGTGGGGTAGGGGCGCTGCCACTGGGCCCTCGTGGGCTCAAACGGGCCGAATATTGGTAAGCCCACCGAGATTACTAGGCCTTGACGGCCCACATCACTCTGGCTTCCGGCTCCCGAGCCGGATCATTGGCGGTTACGGTTAGCCGCCACGTAATTATTAAGTGAGAAATCGCAAAGAAAAGGGGAAAACAAAACTCCAAATTCCTTTGGTTCTTCCCTTGCGTTCCTCTCTCGTCATCTCGCCGCCAGTCGCCGCCGCAAGCAGGCGCCATGGCGACAGCTTCAGGTGAGTCCATCTTCCCGTAGCCCTAGCCCTCGTTCCGTTCTCGCTGGTTCCGGATTTGTATCGTGAACCGCGCGGACTCGATCCGATTTTTAGATCCGATAGGGCATCCTGCGACCGATTTGGCTTCGATTCGATGCGAATTAGGGTTTCGTAGGGAGCCATTCGGGTTCTTCGCTGCCTTATTTTGGATCGCGGGTGTCCAATTTTCGGTCGACGGTAAACTTACTGCTGTGATTTTCGCGTTGATGGCAGTAACGTTCAAGTCTCGAGAGGACCACCGGAAGCAGCTCGAGCTTGAGGAGGCGCGTAAGGCTGGGCTTGCCCCAGCCGAACTCGACGAGGATGGAAACGAGATTAACCCTCACATCCCTCAGTATATGTCCTCGGCCCCGTGGTATCTTAATGCCGAGAAGCCGGTAAGTTATTGCTTTGCCCTCACAAAAATTCTAGTTTCTGCTGTGGGGATGATTTGGTTAGTGGAGGCCCTGACTCTGTGTTGTTCTGATGATGGGTTTCAGAGTTTGAAGCATCAGCGGAAATGGAAATCAGATCCAAACTACACCAAAGCGTGGTACGATAGGGGTGCCAGGCTTTACCAAGCCAACAAATACAGGAAAGGCGCATGCCAAAAGTAAGCGCGGTGTTCGGTCCACAATGTTCTGTCATTGCACATTCAAGCCTTTCTAACAGATAACTTCTCGTGATGTTTCAGCTGTGGAGCCATGACCCATGACAAGAAGTCGTGCATGGAGCGACCTAGGAATGTTGGAGCTAAATGGACTAATACGGATATAGCTCCAGATGAGAAAGTGGAGTCGTTTGAACTTGATTATGATGGGAAGCGTGATCGCTGGAATGGTTATGACACATCGACCTACACTCGCGTTATCCTAGATTATGAAGCTAGAGAAGAGGCCAGGAAAAAGTTTCTGAAAGAACAACAGCTCAAGAAACTTGAGGAGAAGGATGGCGAGCAGGATGGTGAGAATGCGGGCAGTGAAGAGGACGAAGAAGACGGCCTGAAGATAGATGAGGCCAAAGTTGATGAGAGCGCTCAAATGGATTTCGCTAAGGTAGAAAAGCGTGTGCGCACGACAGGCGGTGGAAGCACTGGAACTGTGAGGTATGTTCTTATCGGAAAATACTTGCTGTTTCTTCAAAATACTAGACCTCTATACTACGTTGTGAATCTAAACCTCTAATGCATAAGCTTTATATCCATCTTCACAGGAATTTGCGTATTAGAGAAGACACTGCAAAGTATCTTCTCAATCTCGATGTCAACTCTGCGTATTATGATCCAAAAACCCGCTCCATGCGTGAGGATCCTTTGCCAGATGCAGACCCCAATGATAAATTCTATGTGGTAAGTGTCAGAGAACATACGAGTTGCTTACACTGTTAAAAGTCACATATAAAATCTCCTCCTGGCCATGCTATTAGATTCAGTATTCTGATATAATATTATCGTGCAGGGTGATAACCAAAATAGACTTAGTGGACAAGCTCTGGAGTTCAAGCAACTCAACGTCCATGCCTGGGAAGCTTTTGACAAGGGGCAAGATTTCCATATGCAAGCAGCCCCATCTCAAGCTGAACTACTGTACAAGAGTTTCAAGATCAAGAAGGAGAAACTGAAATCTGAAAGCAAGGACAAAATTATGGAGAAGTATGGCAATGCTGCATCAGACGAACCAATCCCCCGCGAGCTTCTTCTCGGGCAAAGTGAGAAAGAGATCGAATATGACCGTACTGGTCGCATAATCAAGGGACAGGTTGGTACATAGTACTCGGTTTTCCTCATCAATAATTACATATCTGTCTACTCATTTGCTGTTCCTGAAAGGACAGCCTGTTGCATCAAAGCTAATGTCGTGCTTGAGGTTTCATACATGCGGTCATAACCAAAGTTAATTATTTGTCTCCTTAGTTTCAAAATAAGATGATCAGTGCACTACTGCACTTGGAGTATATTGGTTAGTGTTTTCCGCTTTGTAAGCTTCAGTTAAAATAAACTTAGAACTGAATTCTCTTTTACTTTTTTTTACGGGGAATCCTATTTTACTTGATGTCAGTGATTTTATTTGTTTCTACAATTAAGATTGAGTCTTGTCATTCTGGTTTGACTGTTCACACTATTTCTTGGTATTGCGATGGTCTTGAGTGCTAATATATATCTGCAATTTATTACCTACAGGATGTGGCTCTTCCTAAGAGCAAATATGAAGAGGATGTGTTAATTAATAACCACACAACAGTGTGGGGTTCATGGTGGAAAGATCATCAATGGGGCTATAAATGCTGCAAGCAGTCTATCAAAAATAGCTACTGCACAGGCTTGGCTGGAATCGAGGCTGCTGAAGCATCAGCTGATTTGATGAAGGCAAATATGGCACGCAAGGAGTCTGCCGAAGGTATTTCTGTAAAAAAAAACTCTTATATTTGTGCAGGTCTGGAAATGTTGCATTGTAAATTGGTCACAATCGTGAAATCATATCTGTGATAGGATAACACCGTTGCTGTTGAAAAAGTAGTTTTCAAATTGTCGGGTCATGCTTCGGTCAATTGCACAGAAGTCTGTGTTATATGGAAAAAGAAGTGGATTCTTATATTTACCTCAAACCATTCTAGTTAAGAAAATAGTTTTAGATCTCAATGGTTTCAGGTTAGCTTAGCTTAGCTTAGGTCATACTTTTGCGTGTAATTAAATTATGTTTCTGAATCTACTTGTCCAAGTGAGGCGTCACTCTATTGTACATACCATGAACTCGGTTAACTTGAAATTACTTGGTGCAGAGGAACCTGTACGGCAAGAAGAAAAGAAACTAGCCACTTGGGGAACGGATATTCCTGAGGATCTTGTCCTCAACCCAAAGTTACTTCAGGAATCCCTAAAGAAGGTTAGCATCTCTTATTCGATCTTTGCGCGTTCCTTCTTTGTTGATTCCTTGTAGCTGGTGCTGAAGCTTGGTTTTCTTTTCTTTAGGAGGCCACGAGGAAGAAGGAAGAGATGGACGAAAGAAAGCGGAAGTACAACGTGAAGTGGAACGATGAGGTCACCGCGGAAGACATGGAGGCCTACCGTATGACGAAGGTCCGCCACGATGATCCTATGAGAGATTTTCTCAATTAGGTGTTTATATGTCCCCTGGCTGCCTTGCGACAGCAGCTGTTGTGTAATGCAAATGCAAGGATGATGCCAGTTTGTAAGTTTCTGACGTTTTGAACTAGAGATGATCGTGTGATATGTCTAAACAGAACCAAGTTGTTCACATATGTTTTTCTGTATCTTATACGTACGCCCGCTTAAATTGATGTTTTACTGTTCATGACAGCAGGTCTTTGTTGCTTTGCGTAACTTTCAGTCTCATGCTTTTTCGTGGAAGAAATAATATGCACGATCAACTGAGGATCTTTGGACTGTATAGGAAGGTTCAAGAAAGCGTAATTAATAGTACGATTAAGCGCGCTTAAGCACTAAGCGATGGCAAAACGCTTCGCTTAGGCCATAAGCGACTATTTAAGCGCCGATAAGGTCCATTAGCATAATAGGGCGTGAAAGACTCCTGCTCATTAGCATAATAGGGCGTGAAAGACTCCTGCTCACGGTGTCCTTTATGCTATAGAGTTCGCCCAATAAGACCCATTATGAAACTCTAGTTTGCTAACCCGATCTGAGCCATTCGACTATTCTAATCCGAATCATCCATCTACACTCCTCATCACTTTCTCTCACCATTTACAATTATACGCACAAATTCACGTCAACAATGGTAGCCTTGCAGGCATAACCTCTTCCCTGCCTCCCAGGCATGTCCTTCCCCACAGCAAGTATCATTCTGCTCTGCTCCACTCAACTTCTCCTCCTCTGAGATGCAAGTCCACCATCAAATTTAGTGAATTTTAGAAACGCTTAAACACGCTTAAGCGTGGCTTAAGCGACCAAAACTCTAAGCGAGAGTAAAACGCTCCGCTCACGCTTTCCGCTTTCTTGAACCTTGCTGTATAGTGATACAAAATCTTTACTTTGGGGGAAAGATCTGGTACTCTAGTGGATACAAGCAAACTGCATCTTGAAATTCAAGTACGGAGTATGATGAATACACAATAATGCTTGCACACGAAGTTATACAAACTTTTTGTTTTTTCTTCTGATGAATGTCCAACAATACATGTAGTAATACTTGCATGCGATTAAAGAATGCAACAATCCTGTATACAACACGAAAACCAAGGAACCTATCAACTTTTTTTACAAACCGCAAACCAAACCAAGCTAGTGAATAGCTAATCTACACATCCTCATGGTTAACTAATTAACTGCATCCATGAGAAGATGAATTCTTCTTCTGATGGATCGATGTCATAGGCCTCTTGCAAGCATGGCCTGGAATTCCTCGGCCGACCTCTGGCTCTGCAGCCTCATCTCCTCCCTGAACTTCCTGATGAACATCTCCGCCCTCATGTCCACCTCCCCCATCCCAACGCACCCTCTGCCAGGGCTCAGCAAGAAACTCCTCACGCCGGCGCTCCTACCACCACCAGCACGCGCCTTGCTGCCGCCACCAGTAGCAGCAGCGGCGGCGGCGCCATGCACGCGTGCCTTGTTGACAGGGTTGGTGTCACGTGCGAGCTTGCTGCTGCTGGGCTGCGGCTCCCCCTCCTCGCGGACCACGCTGAGGCCCTTGGGCTGGCTGTAGAGCTCGTCGACGTAGACTTGCGCGAAGCTCCGGTGGTGGCCGCGTTGCACGGACGGCAGGGAGGACGGCGCCGGAGAAGAGCGACGACGATGGCCGCCGAGCCGGCCCGGGCCTGACCACCGGACGCGTAACAAAGACCGACGGAGCCTGGCGTGCGCGGTGGCGGCGAGGCCGGCACACTTGCGCCACCACCGCCACGGCTGCTGCTGCTGGCTGCCGCCCCTCGTCCTCGACGACGACGACGACGAGGAGGCGCGCATGGCGAAGCAGGACATACGGTGCGTCTATAGCTTAGCTGCTGCGAGACAGGTCTTTGAGAATCTAGAAGATGGTGGATGGGTGAGAGAGACGAGATGAAGAGAGAGCGTGTGTAGTGTAGGGGACGGCTATGGGTCAGGTAGATGATCCGATCTTTTGTAGCGTGGGCTGGAGTGAGGGGGAAAGGGCTTGCTTTCGGCGGCTGGGGCGGGTAAGACTCACGCTATGTGCTTGACTCCACCTCGCTTTGTTGGGTCCGGCTGCGGGGGTTGGCTGGCTGTGGGCTGTGGGCTGTGGCTTTGCTTGCTTGCGTCTTCACGGAGGGGGCTGGGAAATCGGCATCCCAGTCGACCAGAATTTAACTAGATTCTGATGTTATTCTTTCTTGTGAGGGATCGTATCCGTCCTGTCCGTGTATGTGTGTATTGTTTTGCTGCTGGGGGAGACGGTGAGAGCTAGGAGATGGCTAGTCACCTTTTTAAGATTCTTGTTAGGTTGGCCGCAGCTCATGTACTCACTCCGTTCGGATGCATCTAGACACGTTTTTAGTGTTAGATGTACTCATTTCTACATTTGGTGAGTCATCTAAATCCGAACGGAAGGAGTAAGTTTTAGCCACAAAAGAGTTATGGAGATGATCTTCATTTGACGAAATTACAGATGTCCTATAGTTCCCTCAGAACTGGCTCTTGACTCAGGATCATATCGAGCTTTTCAGTTTGAAGAATGGACCTCCAAATCTGTTTTATTATAACCAAGAGGCATTGTTGAAAAAAAATATGGTATGTCATTCATGTTCTTCCGTATACACCACATCACAAAACAACAATGGATTTGGGAGCAGAATTTTTCTTATTGGTGTTTTTCAAAAGAATCCTGCAACCAGTCGCCATGTATTTGCAGCTACTAAACACAGTTAAACATCAGATGATGTATTTATTCAGGTTCAATAAAGTGTCTCTTTTTTACATTGTCTCTAGTCATAATTTTATCATAGGATAGGAGCCGAAGAAATATTTGAGACGTTTTGAGATGCCAAACAAGCGGAATAAAAACAGGAAAAACTCCTCGTAAATTTATGACGTGATATAAAGAGCTTGAAGAGTTTCCTGATTGCCAAATAACAGAGTCCATGTCAGAGTAAGTGAGATGCCCTAAAAAATGTAAATTCATCTCCACTTTCTCAAACCACTGTTCCATTGACAGAAGTGTAAATTCCTCCTACATGTAAATTTATGTTGCCCACCATCCCAAACCACTTAAATGGTTGATATTTTTCTCAAGCAATGTAAACATGATAGAACTGAACAACTAAATCGGAGGTTCTAAACCAGCCACCTCCCACAATATGACGAGTTTGCCATTTTCTACAACCCATATGAATCTAAACGTAATGAGTAGTCACTTGTTTCTTTTTCTATAGTAGTCGGCAATGGTGCTCGTGTACGATTCTAGCAATATGCCTAAAAAACATGGTCAATGCTCTTTCCCTTACTGTTTATTGCGAAAAAATACGGATCTATTAATCATCCACAACAGTATAAAAAACCTAAAAAGGAATAAAAAATACAAATAGGTCATTCGACCACCTGGTGATGACTATGAACACTGGAGCAAGCCAAAGGCGTGCCGCTGTACACGCCCATCCTTTACCGGAGTCAGGTAAATCTTGTCGTAGAAAAGTTTGTTGGAGTAGACAGATGGGACGTAGTCGTGTTAAGACCGAACCGGCTAGCACATGACAAGCTCATCTCATGTAATTTAGTATTGCTATCTTGATACTTAGGTAAATTCAGTAGTTTTCATATGTACGGATTTGGGCAGCTAGCGTGGCATAGACAAGTAGCAATCCTATGCGGATCTGTGCTAGCTGTCTCGGTTCATGTGGACAGAGCAGCTAGCGAAGACACTCAAAGGCTCAAAGCGTTACACGCCTCCACGAGACAGCCGGCCACCACAAGCTCAGCGCAAGCAAAGACCACCGGCCTCCTGTGGGAACAGAACCCTCGAATTCCTCCCGAGCTAAGCTTCTCAGCTTATCTTGGAGAGGCTAAGGTTGTCAAAGTCAAGATATATATTGTACTAACTCCTAACTCGATCTTAGGTCAAATTGCTTGAAGATTGGAGATTCCTCAGGTGTAAAGCTGCTTGACGCGTCGAAATCTTTTTCCTCTTTTGGAAGCTACGGCGAAGAACTGTAAGAGCACTTTAGCTCCTTAGTTATCACCAGAAGAGCCGAGCTCTTGCCGGGAAAACAAGAGAGAATCTTGCATGATCAAGGAGGAAACTTCTCTCCATTTCCTTGGGGATTGATTTCCTCTCCTTCCAACTTGCAGCAGAAGGGTGGATTCCATCTTGCTGGTTGCTTCAAAGCCAAGACAATGATACGTCCATCGTTTCCAACGCACTAATAGCAATTACTAATATACACTAGTAGAGAACAAGGCAGTAGCACCGGCTTTAAAGGGCCTTTAACACCGGGTGTGCAACCGGTGTTGAAAGGTCGGGACTAAAGGGGTACCCCTTTCGCACCGGTACCCTATGAACCCGGTGTTAAAGGGATCCACGTGGGCACGGCTGCGCGCGCGGGGGCGGAGGACCTTCTGTCCCGGTTGGTAACACCAACCGGTTTTAATAGTTTCTGATTTTTTTTGCATTCCACTTTTTTCCAGGGTTTCTGTTTTTTCTTTTATGCTTATTTTTTGGGGTTTAGGGCTTCTGTTTTTTCATTTCTGCTTATTTTCTAGAGTTTCGGAGGAGATCACGTATAAAGTACCCATTACACATATAAAGTATTCATATTACACGTATTAATATTTTTGTCTTGCCTCGAAGAGGACTAGGGCTTTTAGAAGATTTACACATATAAAGTATTCATATTACACATATTAAAATTCAGTCTATATATATACACCTCGCCGGAGTTTCTTTCGACCAAATCTTCAATTCGAAGTCCTTCACCATGGTCGTTTAGAACTTGTGTAAAATCACCGGCATCTTCTATCTTCTCGTCTCGCAAGTTTTTCGTATCTCAATGTACCCTGCAATCAATAAAATTTGCAACTATAATTTTGCATCTATAAATAAATTGTAACAAGAAAATGCAATTCTGCAATGTTTAAAAAATACAGCCCGAATTTGGGCCAGCATTGGGTCCTACCTGCCAGCCCAAATTTGGGCCAGCAGTAGGTCCTTAACAATTCCAGACTCGCCTTCTGCCAGCCCCAATTTGGGCCAGCATCCGCCCCTGGCCAGGAGCGCCTGGTCAATGCTGGCCCACCTGCGAGCGACCCGCAGGGCAACGTGCCCGCATGGCCACTTCGCGCGGCCAACCGCCACGTCCCCCGTGACCCCGCGTGACCGCCCAACTGGCCTAGGCTGGCCCACCTGCCAGCGACCCACCCGCCCCCCTCGTATTCCACCCCGAAGTCAATGCGTCCCCGCGAGACCGCCCAACTGGCCTATGCTGGCCCACCTGCCAGCGACCCACCCGCCCCCCTCGTATTCCACCCCGAAGTCAATGCGTCCCCGCATGACCGCCCAACTGGCCTATGCTGGCCCACCTGCCAGCGACCCACCCGCCCCCCTCATATTCCACCCCGAAGTCAATGCGTCCCCGGCCCCACTTGCCAGCGAGCCACCGTCTCCCACCAAACGTCTCCCACCAACCGTAGTCAATGCGGCCCTTGCTGGTCCTTTAAAAATTGACCCCGGCCGATAGCGAGCCACCGTGTCCCACACTTCCCCTTCCGGCGCCCCCACCTCCAGCCCTATAGCCATGTCGAAGTGGTTCAAGCCAGCCAAGAACCAGCGTGAGTCCGGCGGCTCCGGCTCCGGCCGTCGCGCCGCGCTTCCTCCTCCTCCGTCACCGCGCCCCGCCAATCCTCCACCTCCTCCGCCGGCCGCGTTCGGCCTCGCACCGGAGGGCGTGCAGATGGTCGGGGTGACGGCGCCGCAGACGGCGCCGCAGACCAAGAAGAAGCGGCGCCGCCGCTACGTCCGCTTGGAGGAGTGCTGGTGGCATTGGAACAATGCCACCCCGGTGTACTGGCCGGACGTCCACCTGCCGGACGACTGGCACCTGAATCCGCAGCGGATTCCGGTGCCGCCCATTCCGGCCAGTGGCCGGTCCAGGGCGGTGGAGATCGCACGCCGCCGCCGTCTCCTCCCACCGGACCTCTACAACGACCCGGCATACGCGCCGGCATCCCGCAACTGGGACCGCTGGTTCGCAGCCGAGCACGACGACCGCCGCCGCACCTACTTCGCGCCGGCTCCAACACCGCCGACCGGCCAGCTCCCGGAGTACCCCGCACCGCCGCCGGGCCAGGAGCCCGAGCTGTGGATCGAGGAGGATGTCGTCGACGATGATGACGACCCGGAGATGAAGGCCGTCTACGAGGCCTCACTCCGCACCCTCGTCAGCGACGAGGTCAAGCGCTGGGAGCGGGTCGTGGCCGCGGCCGCCATGCCGCCGCCACTGCCGCCAATGAAGTGGTGGCAACATCTAGCCCAGGAGCAAGAGGATTCGGAGGAGATGGAGATGGGGACGGAGCCCATAATGCCAAGCGGGCTCCTCGACCAGTCGTGGACCTGGACTAGCCAGGTCCCAAGTCCGCCGCAGGAGCAGCCGCCGCAAGAGCAGCCCCAGCCGGAGCAGCCGCCGCAGGAGCCGGAGGAGCATCACATTCCGGCGGAGGAGCAGCCGCCGCCGAGCTATCTGTACACCCCGCCGCCGTACTACATCCTAGACTAGGCCTCCGGCGTCGCCGCCCCCCGTATCAGACCTGAAAATCTAATGGCCTTAGGCCATATCGCCGCCCCCCTTATATATATAAATGTTTAAATTTGCAACTTTTATTTTACTTGGCCGGACGGAGCTCACCTCGGTCCGATTCCGGAAGGGGATGATTGAGCTCGGGGACGGGCACTGGGAGGGAGGAGGAGCTCACCTCTCGGTCCGATTTCGGAGGGGATCAAGCTTGGGGAGAGAGAGGAAGGGCTCACACCAACGCGTGCGCCGGGGACGGGGGATGGCGACGATGACGGGCCGGGGACGGGGGACGGCGATGATGACACCACAGCTGCCCGGGGACGGCAACGGCGACGAGGAAGGGCCTCGGGAGGAACGGCTAGGGGCGAGGTCGCCGGACGGCCGTCAGGGCCGTGGAGGAGGAGGGCGAGGCGCACGAGGCGACGGCGAGCGGAGCATGGCTTCGCCGGAGGCCTCGGAGCGGAGGATTGCGTGGGCGCGGCGTCGATTTTGAGAAGTGAGAATGCAAAATTTCGGGCGCGGGCACACATATTGCCGCGAAAGTAGGCCTCTAGCACCGGTTGCAGATACAAATCGGTGCTAAAGGTTGATTTGGGCAGCTCCAAAATTTCGCGCGCGTAGCCCACCCCTTTAGCACCGGTTGGCATAACCAACCGGTTTTAATGGTCTTTTGAATTTTTTTTGGTTTTCTGTTTTCCTATGTTTTTTTTTTTGCTTTATATCTAGTTTCTTTTTCTTTTATATGTATGTAATCTAGTTTCTTTTTTCTCCAGTGAAAAAATGACTTTTTTTTGTGAACAAAGTACCAAAAATATGATGCAAAATCCTTTGGTCGCTTTTAAGAAAAAAATGAAATAAATTGATAAACATCTCAAAAAATGAAATCCTTTGGCATGGGCTCCTTATATGTGTACTAGTTGCTATGAAAAATGATAAACTTGATTTTTGACAAAATGTGCAAAAAAAAGTCTTCACAAAAAGGTCTAGAAGTTTCAAGACAAATGACCAAGTTATGGTCATTTCCACGGCATAGTTTGTGATAAATATCTCATATCCCATAAATAGATGTATCTTGGTATAAGAAACAACCTTGCCAAAGGAAATCTTAAAATTAATTTCATAAGTATTATTTTCCATTTTTTAAGTGAAAAAAATGACTTTTTTTGTGAACAAAGTACCAAAAATATGATGCAAAATGGGACCCATTTAATTTTCATGGAAACTAGTACACATATGATGGATAATCCCCAAGTATTAGGTTTTTCCTTGATTTCTAACTAATTTCCCATAGTTTAATGAGTTTATGTTGATTTATCGAAAGTAATTCAAATTTGAACTACAACTGTTTGATAGTTTGTTCTGAAATTTTTGGAAAAATCATTTTGAGGTACACAACTAGTGGTTATATCACAGAAACACTGATAATTATAGAAAATATTACCTCTTTCGACGAATAGTCATCGCGACCGTTTTGATCGCTTTTAAGAAAAAATGAAATAAATTGATAAACATCTCAAAAAATGAAATCCTTTGGCATGGGATCCTTATATGTGTACTAGTTGCTATGAAAAATGATAAACTTGATTTTTGACAAAATGTGCAAAAAAAGTCTTCACAAAAAGGTCTATCATGTATGAACATCTAGAAGTTTCAAGACAAATGACCAAGTTATGGTCATTTCCACGGTATAGTTTGTGATAAATATCTCATATCCCACAAATAGATGTATCTTGGTATAAGAAACAACCTTGCCAAAGGAAATCTTAAAATTAATTTCATAAGTATTATTTTCCATTTTTTAAGTGAAAAAATGACTTTTTTTGTGAACAAAGTACCAAAAATATGATGCAAAATGGGACCCATTTAATTTTCATGGAAACTAGTACACATATGATGGATAATCCCCAAGTATTAGGTTTTTTCTTGATTTCTAACTAATTTCCCATAGTTTAATGAGTTTATGTTGATTTATCGAAAGTAATTCAAATTTAAACTACAACTGTTTGATAATTTGTTCTGAAATTTTTGGAAAAATCATTTTGAGGTACACAACTAGTGGTTATATCACAGAAACACTGATAATTCTAGAAAATATTACCTCTTTCGACGAATAGTCATCGCGACCGTTTTGATCGCTTTTAAGAAAAAATGAAATAAATTGATAAACATCTCAAAAAATGAAATCCTTCGGTCAACGTACATCCATTGTCGATTCATCTGCATTATATAAATATATCTAACACCATTACACCACAGCTATATCATATGACTAAATTCATTAATACAAGTTCACCGGATTTAAACAAATCAAATACATAGTTCTCATAAACATTCATTAATTTAAACTAACATATAACTAGATAAAGAATTTAAATCCAACGATAAATGCGATCAAAATCGCAACTAAGATAATTATTGAACCAACAGCATAATGATACCAAGCCTCTTGACTAATGGCATATTTTCTAATCTTTTTAAGCTTCAAGCGTATTGCATTCATCTTGATCTCGTGATCCAAGCGCATTGCCTCCATCTTGATCTCGTTATCATCAACGACGTCGGCAATCTTCAACTCCCATTTCATCTTCTCTTCGAGACGAAGATCTTCACTTCTTTTCAGTTTTGCTTTCAAATCATCGTTTTCTTTTACAAAAAACTCGAGAATAGGGTCGGGTTCATTTTGCGGTTCAACAACCTCCTAGATAAAAATATATCTACGTCAAGTTGGTCGACTTAATTGTTAGAAACACGAAATTAAACAAATATATAGTTATAACAAACAATCGTACCACATCCGAATAATAGAGCGGACGAGAGCCGGTGTGGACAGATGTCAAAACCATGACACTATATATATAACAAACAATTATCAAGTAAGAAAAATATACAAGAAATAATTATGCATCTAAACCATACTGAAAGAGCATTTTCCCTAATGTGTGGTTTTGGTAATTGATGACAACCTCTATGGACTAATGTTTGCATTAAGATATCTTTATAGATCGTGTCCATGGGAATGGTGGAGTTCATGTGTTGGACTCTAGAAGCTTATTTGATGACCAAGGTTCCATCTAAAGGTGTATATGATGGATGGTCATGTGTTGGGTTGAGCATATTGCAAGTATGTCTTTAAGGATTCAAGACATTATATTAGTGAAGAAATGTTGGAAGATACAAGGTTGATCAAGATGTTGATCAACACACAAAGCTACAAGATGTACCAAGAGGGATCATGTATCTCTTGGGATGGTAAACACTTGTTCGTATAGCTTTGTGAACTAACCCATGATATATGTGTGTGTGGTATCTTTATATGAGGTTAGGTATCTACCCATGGGCTTGCAACAAATGAAGATTTCATATAGCTCATGGAGGATGACGTCATGTGGTGATCGTCATCAAGGCGAGATGTGCAAGACCAAGAGAAGCTTTTGGAAGAGATCCTATGCTTGGAGCTTGCAATGGAGGCATGAAGATGAAGCTAAGCGAGACTCTCCCATAATGGAGTATGGGGGAGTATTTGGAGAAGTCTTCATCAAACATGTGCTAGCAATCGCAATCAAGAAAGGTGATCCACTTGAAGAGATCAAGACAGTCATCATCTAACTCAAGTGGAATGCTCAAGGCAAAGGTATGATCTTGATAGGGCTATAGGATAGATAGGCGTACTATCAAGAGGGGCTCTCAAGTGAGTAACTTGATCGCTTCGTTGTGGAGAGCTCAAACCTTTGCATACTTGGCATATCATATTTCTTGGTTCTTATTTGGCTTTTATGGTGGTGAGGAACTAGAGATTAGTTCATCTCCATGTCAAGCTCTTGTTCATCGAAAACGGTTTTACTTTGGAAAACTTGTTGGGTTTTCGGAGGCGGAAATATTGCCGGTTCAACCGTGAGGAAAGTCCCACACCTTGCCATGTGTGGTGATTTTACTCTATTTATGGGATGCAATATTTCCACTTTTTGTTGGGTGCTTATCGTCACTATCTTTCCAACAAAATTGGTCTCACCTCTTTCGGAGTTCATTTGCAAAAGTTATAGCTGTTTTCGTTTCGGTGTTCTGCTGAACCGGATTATTGGGGCCGGATATTTCACTCTACCGGAATATCCGGTTGCCCAGCTCGTCCAAGAAAACGGCTAAGGAAAGAAGGAAAAGAGGTGCTGGACTCAACCGGAAATTGTGGTCGGATATTTTGATGACCCGGAATTTCCGAGTTGCCCTCAAAGAGCCTCCCGAAAACGGCTAAGGAAAGAATTGTTTTCGGCACTGACTCCTACCGGAAATTCAGCTCGGAGATTTTCTTTGACCGGATATTCCGGGTGACCGGAATTTCCGAGTCTCACTTAAACCGGAATTTCCGAGTGTCGAAACAGCCAACGGCTATTTTTCCTGGAGGGCTATAAATACCCCTCCCCTTCTTCTTCCTCAGCTAATCCAAGGCAGCACGTTTTCCCTCTCTCTCCTACTCCATTGTTGACCTTGGAAAGCTCACTTCCCTCTCAATCCCTCCATAGATTCTTGCATATTCTTTAGGGAAAGTTGAGAGGAGATCTAGATCTACAATCCTACCAATCCATCTCTCCTCTAAGTGAGGGGAACCTAGTGGATCTAGATCTTGGAGTTCCTTTGTGGTTCTTCTCTTTGTTCTTCCTCTCTTCTCCCCCCCACAAGCATTAGTTGCTTTTGGTGGGATTTGGGAGTGAAGGATTTGACTCCTTTGTGGTTTCTTGTGTTCTTCCTCTCTTATTCCCCCATAAGCATTTGTTGCTTTGTTGGAATTTGAGAGTGAAGGACTTGAGCACTTCGTGTGCTCTTGCCATTGCATTTGCATCGGTTTGAGCCCTCCACGAGGATTCGTGGTTGTGATACTTGTGAGCTTGTTACTCTTGGGTCATTGGACCCTAGACGCCTTTTGTGGCCAAGACCTTTTGTGGTCAAGACCTTTTGTGGTCACTTGAGAGCCCCCAATTAAGTTGTGGGTGTGTGCCTCAAGACTTGGGAGCCCCCAATTAAGTTGTGGGTGTGTGCCTCAAGATTGTTGTAAGGGATTCGATCTCCGCCCAAAAGGGGATCAATAGTGAAAGGTGAACTCGCAACCTTTTGTGGTTGAGTTCATCAGGAGAAGAAGGTGAGCCTTGGTGGCGTTGCGGCTAACCTGTTGTGGTTGCGCACACCTCTCCAACGAGACGTACACCTTTTGGGTGGAACTCGGGAATACATCCTCGTCTCCGCGTGCCTCGGTTATTTCTATACCCGAGCTCTTTACTTATGCACTTTACATTGTGATAGCCTTCGTGCTTGAAGTCATATATATATCTTGCTATCACCTTGTTACTTGTATTGCTTAGCATAAGTTGTTGGTGCACATAGGTGAACCTAGTATATTTAGGTTGTATGCTTGCTAAAGTAAAACACTAGTTTTATTCCGCCTTTATCGAGCATTCCGGAATTTCCGGTCCATCTAGGCTCGGAAATTCCGGCTCTCCGGAAAAAGTTTTAAATCGCCTATTCACCCCCCCCTCTAGGCGACATCTGTCCGTTCACATACAACTAATTTTTTTTTTAAATATAAGAAAAAAACAAGAGGCTCACCGAGGTGGTGTCGGTCACGGGGCGCCGCGGGCGATCGGCGGCGGTGAGGAAGTGGGGACGACACTATAAAAAGGCACAAATCTTATTTTAAATTGAGCTCAAAATGCATATAAAACAAATAAAATCCCTAACTTAGGCATTTCATCAAACACCTTGCTTGCACTAGAAAAATCAAATGAGTTAAACTAGCAAAATGAGCTAAAATTGAAATGCCGGAAGAGAAGATGAAGTTGCTAACCCTTATATAAGTAAGTGCTACCAATTTTAACAAATGCTGTAGAGATCAAGTAGTGCTAGAGCTTGGGAGAGCAAAGAGAGAAGAAAATGGAGCTTGAATGAAAGCAATGAAGCTGTGCCTCGGGTGGAAGAAGGCAATATAGGCCGAACCTTTAGTACCGGTTTGTATTACAAACCGGTACTAAAGGGTCTGGCCGTGGGGGCCGCGCGCTGCAGCCGACTGAGCCAACCCTTTAGTACCGGTTTGTATTACCAACCGGTACTAAAGGGTCCAACGCAACCGGTGCTGTTGCCGGCCGGCTGTCTCGCCTCTGGAACCGGTACTAATACCCTTTTAGTACCGGTTCCAGTCAATCCGGTGCCAGATGTGGCCTCACCAAAGCCTTGTTTTCTACTAGTGATATGTTCGTAGGTAATTCCTCTTAAGTATAATGATATTTCTTGCCCCAAAAAATTGTGGAGAGTGTTTTGTCGGTGAATAAAACAGTGTGAATTGTGGTCATGACTCATGATTCCTGAGTTGTATATGACAACCCATTCTCTTCAACCAAACCAACAGTTTGAGCAACAGATCCTGACTAAGAATGTAAAAACGGGATCTGTTTGTCCCACTTATTATGGGTCCCACTTTTATATCCATAATCCTGAGGTAATACATAGATTCACGAAATATGTTCCTAGGAGTAAAAGGTACGAGCCCATAGTATATCGGTGGGGACGTGGGGTCACACAAGAATGAAGAACCTTAACCGAGGCGTAGCCACCGAGCCAGATAAGAACCCCAATACATACAAGATTAGTTTGTAAGCAAACCTAGTTTCTTTGCTATTGATAAAATCATTTTTCTTGTGCTGAGAATCGAGAAAGTGCAAACCTACGGTTCAATGGATGGTTAGCAGGATGGTTGTACTCTCAGCCCACCAGAGTTCAAACCCCAGGTTTGATGTCTGTGTGTTGCATTTAGGCGGAATATTTTTTCAGTGGGAGGCGACGTTCCCGTCGACAACGAGGCGCCCGTGGTAACTTCGTCAATCTCAAGACTCAATCCGCCGGCTCAGTATTACGGAAGTGCTCATAGGGGTAGGGTGTGCGTGTGTGCGTTCATAGGGTTGAGTGTGCGTGCATGTATGTGAGCGTCTACGTTTGTACTGTGTTTATAAAAAAAAACGAGAAAATGCAAACCTACTGTCCTTTTATTTTTTTGCCCCAATCATTTCAAATGCTGAAAAATAAATAGTATGGGCTTCCAAATTGTTGCTATGTATAAATGGGCCTTACGTACCAGAGGTCGGTTGCCATTGGCCCACCGCCCCTGTAAGGGAAAAACCCCATCGATTATATGCTCAAACTAATACGAGTAAAAAAAATCCATCGATACCTCCAGATCCCCTATCCGTCGACGGCCATGGCGGAAGCGGCCGGCGGCGTGCCCCCGCTTCCCGAGGAGCTCATCATCTGGGAGATCCTGACGCGCCTGCCCGCGAATCCCGTCCTCCGGTGCCGCGCCGTCTGCCGCTCCTGGCGCCACCGCCTCACCTCCGACGTCAAGTTCCTCCTCGCCCACCGCAGCCGCCAGCCCTCGCTCCCGCTCGTCACCACCGGAGAGGCCCAAGATAGAAGGATCGACGCCATGGACCACCGCACCGGCGAGCGACGCCCCGTCGTGCGGACGGCCAGCACCGAGGACCTCGACGTGCTCGCCTCCTGCGACGGCCTCCTCGTCCTCATCGCCTACGGCGGCCTCTACATCTGCAACCCGACAACTCGGCAGGTCGCGCCCCTCCCGCTGTCCCACGTGAACTGCATCGCCGGTCTGTACCCTCACCGCCCGTCCGGGTCGTACCGGGTGCTCTGCTGCGTGAAGACGGACGGCCACGCCGTGTACCACGTGCACACCGTCGGGTCCGGCGAGCTCAGGTGCATCGGGGAGCCCCTCGAGCCATGGGCGACCGGGGATGTGGTGAAGATGATTCCCATGATGGAATTCCTCCAGCCGCACGTCCTGGCGGGCGGCAGGCTCTACTGGCACCCGCTGAAGCTGCCTGTCGGCGGCACCGGCAAGGTCAACAACATGCTGGTGTTCGACACCATGGCAGAGTCCTTCCGGCATGTGATCTCGCCCGTCGATGGCCCTTTTATTGAGCTGTTTGAGATGAACGGCACTCTTGGATTGTACAACTACAGTGGCAGCACGGCTGATCTTTGGGTGCTGCAGGATCATGAGCGATGGGTCTGGTCGCTCAAGCACCGGATCAAATCGCCGGCGACGGCGTTTTCTCTGGTACCAGACACCAATGGTGATATCATCGCACTTTCTGCGAAAGGAAGGGAAACAGGCCTTCGATGGCAATATCTGCAGCACATTTCTGGGACAGATGGCAGTTCGCCGAGGCGGTATGAATGGAACGTTTTCCTCAAGCTAAAGAAGCTTAGGTTCAAAGAGAGTCTTGTTCGGCACCCCTTCTTTTCCATCGAAGGTAAGAACGATGATGGTGGTGTGGATGAAAAACCATTGTTCGATGGCCTGTCAACTGTGGCGGTGCCTCTTGATGATGATTATGAGCCGCATTGAGGAATCCATGGTGGCCAAATCCATTGCAGGAGAGAGTCGCTCGTGATGATTTGGAGTTTTCGTTAATGTTTGAGTAATTGTTTGCTACTTGTAAGTCTTAATAGTCTCCGTAAAGTTATGCAATCAGCAACAGAAATACAGCTTAAGCAATCACAAACCAGTCTCAAGTTGGTGTATTTTTTCACACTTCACATGAGTCATGAACTGACGATGGGCATGAGTGGTTGTGTGCTGCCTTTTTGGTTGTCTGCTCTGTTTGTAACTGGTATGGTAAGATAGCAATAATATCTTCTCCCTGCACAACACCATTTGTTAAACCGAAATTGATACTCCATCCGTCCTAAAATAAGTGTCTTTCATTTCTCCAAATCTGATTGACTCACCGATCAACTCTTCAGTTACTGGAGGTCATCTAAGCATTATACATCCAGCAAACACGACTCTTGAGTTACATGTTCATCGACTGCAAACGGATCAGGGAAGGAAAAGGAATATTTGTGCAACGAGATGCCTCAGTTGTGCCTAGCTACAGTCCTACAGGCTCAGTGACTTGTATGTTGCCTACAGTTTTCCTTTGCGAGTATCAAACATTTGCTCATGTATGGAACCTGAACAGTGTGAACTAAAACCGGTGTGTTCAATATTTTTTGAAGCTTAAGATACTTCAGTTATGTTGCTATTGATTGCCATATTCAAAATTTATCTGTATTTTAGTGTACAGTCATGTTCAGAAAGTTCTTGTTCAGATTTGCATGTTACAAGACAATTTTGGTGATGCTGATGATAAAAATAAAGCATGTGCTACGACGGAGAAGTGTCACTTCAACGAAGTTAAAAAATTGTGGCGCCAGCCATCTTCAGAAGTCGGGTACTATGTGCTAGCAGCTGCATATGTTGTGAGTGATTAGGCTTTTGGGCGGCACATAGAACTTCATGGTCCACTGACCACATTCTAAAGAATTGCAAAAAGAAAAGAAACGCATATTCCCTGCAAAATAAAGGTCTTACAAAAAGTGAATGAAAAATTCATTATGAAAGGATACATTTCAATAGTAGGATCATGCCTTGCATAGTAGTATCGCTGAAATAACTGAAACGAACATACCATGCGATGTGAAGTCACTACTTGTACTGTCAAACTATTCACCAAAATAGCTGACAAGTTGCAGGCCTTTTACCAGGAAGAAAAGAATGGATATAATTGTGATCAATCTATGTGAATCGTACTCAGTAAGACTATTCTAAGTAGGCTATCAAACAAATAAAAATCTATTCTTTATAAGTGTCCTTACCATGCCTGCTGTGAAAAGTAGTTAAAATGCTGGAAAATTTCTACTTGTTTCAGTCCTTATACATTCATCACCTTCTTTGGGCATACTAAAATGACTATACAAATAAATAAATAAATAAATGGAATTGTTAAGGGAAGCTACCTGTTCATTTTCATGACCAGATTCCCCAACCCAGAGATTTCCCTCAGATTCCATTAGGCAAACTGCAGTATGATCTGCATAAGCTCCAGTAACCCACTTTCTCATGTAGGGTTTCGAAACCACCCCAGCGTCCTTGAATCCTCGACAAAACCAAAAAAAACTCTAGAATGGATGTCATCCCCATTTAATTCTGGCACCATGGTTTTGGTCGTTCCTCGAAGGTTGCATATCTTTACAGCAGATATAATTTCGGAAGGGCGTGCAGCCAAACAATCCGTAAAAAATTCAATACAAATACAATACCATATATCCGGTACGAGTTCCGATACGGTTTCGTCCGCTTTTGGCTGACCAACCGTGGTATGTTACTTCACCATATACTAGCAAATATGCCTGTGATTTGCAATGGGTGACAAAAATATATCACGCTGCATGTTCTCTATATTAACACGATGTCCCACCATTATTACCGCTTATCCTCCTTTCCACCCTCTCTTGTTGAATTTTGCATCTTAATAAGCGTTGATTGTTTTCATTTGTTTTTTCCATTTGAGTGTATTCTAGAACCGAGTTATCGTCTCTGAGCCCTTACAACAATGAGGGTGTGGCGGCGGCCACCCGTTCGTGGCACTATGTTGTCGGGGTGGGTGTGCGTCGACACATGAGAGTTGTTTTAGGGGGTGTGGCGTGGGGGACAATTTTCATATTGTAAATAATGGAGTGATCATCTATTCATCTTGACATAACTCATCTACAATTTTAAAAAGCTAATGCCAGACTGCATTAGTTACTGGATTTTATGAAGATTACATAGTAGGAGAAGTAAAATATTTCCTATTTTTGAAACGCAGTGGCCAAATCTACCAGTACCAGCTGATTTTGTTTATGGATTCAATACTAAGTAGGTGTAACTTAATTTTCTAAAATGAGTTGCAACGGTTTAGTCAGTCAAATGTTTTTTCTGGTAACGATGTTGATTAATTAGGCCCATGGGCCTATCGCTGCAGCCTTAGCGGAATCCAGCCGAATAACATACGGTAGAATTCCTCCTCAAAATCGTTTGCGATTTGATCTGACGACCGATCAGGATCTATATTTTCTGTACGAAGGAAAGGAGACCGACGAAACCAAAGGAAGGAAACGGGACGGACGAACAAGAAGAAGCGCTTCTGCTAGCTAGGTACGTATAAAAGATACACGATCGACCCGGTGGGATCGTGTAGTACTTCTGCCATGGCGCGAAAGCGACGCCGAGGTCGTGGCGCTGCCTCCACCTGCACGCGTCTCCCCAACACCGCCCGCGGATGTCGTCTTCGAGATCCTCTCCTGGCTGCCGACTAGATCCCTGAACCGATTCCGGCCTGTGTGCACGTCGTGGGACGCTCTGATCTCCGACCCGACCTTCCTCGCCGTGCACAAGTCGCGCGCCGAGCCGCTCCTCGTGGTCGTCCGCAGCACGGCAGCCGCCACCACTTGTCTGCAAATCATGGACACCGACGGCTACGCCGCGCCGCTCCTCGACCTACCTAGTCGCTGGAGGTTCCGGGCGAGTGTCGACGGCCTGGTCCTTCTTACTTCTTCCCCCGCCCATAAAACCTTGCCCGCCGTCCGCGTGATCGATCTAGCCTCCAGGGAGACGGTCGTGAGCTTCAGACAATCCTGGAGGGCGCCGAGCAAGGTGTGGTTCGGCTTCGGTCGCGCCGCCCGGTCCGGCACTCTCAAGATCATCCGCATTGTCTTATCTATTTTTCGCTTCGCTGCTGATGACCATGGGACATGCAAGATACTCACGTTGGGAGATGGCTCTGGGTGGAGGCAGATAGAGTCGCCCCGGGCTAAGCTCCGTCACTCCTATGACTGCGATGATGGAGTCACCGTCAACGGCGTCTTGAACTTTCTATCCAAATCGCAAGACGACATCGTATGCTTTGACCTCGAGAGCGAAGAGTGGGATGAGGTGATCCGAGTACCAATAGCAGGAACAAAGAGTCCCTGGGACAATATCGGCTTGGTCGAGCTCAACGGCGCCATGTACATCACCCATACCAAGGAGGACTCGGTTGACATATGGCTCTTGAATGATGACCTTAGTAGTAGTAAGGATCTTTGGGTCAAGGCGTACACCATACCTGTGGCTGTGGGCCCGTGTGGCGCCCCTCTTGTTCCTTTGAGAATGATGCGAGGTTCCGGTGGAAAGCTGCTCTTCTACTACCGGCGTGACTATATGTACGGGTTGGCGCTGCCGCCGGTTTTACGTGTATACGATCCTTGTTTAGGGAAATGCACTGTCGTGGAAAAGGCGCCGACCGACATTGTTGGTAGAATCGGTCTTTGTAGTGGTAAATAAATTATGTGGCCAACCCTAGCTGAATCCTTTTTTTTCTTCTACAAGTTGGTGAATAAATCGAACTAGCCTTATGCTTCATATTTCGTTTTCATGTAGAAATACGCCGCTCTCGCTTCCCTACCCAGCCCGGTCGTCTTGTTTAAGTTATGGCTGCTACAAGCTCAAGACGGGGGGAAGACCACCATCCACAACCTACCCATGGTAGATGGTACTATTACCCCTAAAAGACTTCGATCCAGACCATCATCACCAATTCGCCAGGGAAGAAGCCTGATGCCAAGCTTTCATCAACTACTTCGCGACCAATGCAATGAGGAGATTGGAAGAAAATCTCCGTTTTCTGGCCTTGTAGTAATGCACACTTCTTCATCTCTTTCTGGAAGTTATACAAATGAGATACTAACACTACTAGCAAAATGCCCGTGCGTTGCTACGGACTGATAAAACAATTTGATGATTAACTTTTCATAGGCCATTTCCAGCTTATTGGCATATTTATTTGAGAAGATAAGAGGTAAATATGCAATTACATTCATAAGGTAATAGCTACACTGTTTAGAGTCTGATTTATTTTCAAGATGATTACCCAGTAAAAACTAAGCCAACCTACAAATTTTGATAATCAGAGCCGATGCCCTTTGAATGTTACATCATATTTAACGTTAGGCATGAGCTTCGCTGAAAATCTGGAACATGATGAGTGCTAGTTAGCTAATGTAATCAAGGCCTTTACTACTAACATGCTGAGTCAATAAGAATGCTTTGTATTTTTTTTTAACATAGTACATTCATTAGATAAAACAACTAAATGTCCATGCTAGTTTTATATATCATCTCAAGGCTTGATCGTTGGCTGCATGTTAGTGAACGATGTCCTCAATTAACTAAGACTTCACAAATATAACACCAGTTCTTTCCCACCCTTCCATGCAGAACATATCAAAATTATATTTTGGACCATGCAAGATCGGTTGATCAGTTCAGAACCAGGCCACGAACATAGTTCCGAAATCATACTTCTAGGACAAAACGTCCCCTTGTCAATCTTTACGCTTGCTCAGCTCATCGGCCCATCCTTGGGCCAATTTCTCACTATAGCCATGGTCAGGAAGTTGTGACTAAATTCTGCTGCCCTGATACTGGCTTACAGCAGTTCAGGCCGCAGCACCCTATCTTGTTTTGAAAGCCACAAACAATAGACGATAGGATTTTGCTGTGTACAGCAGCTTTATACAGGGTAAACTTCAAAAAATCCAGCAAAATCGTCCTGAAGACTAACAGCTGCCACACAGAACATATATCTACTGAAGCACAGATGGCGCCTGTACCACGCCTTATTTCAGCTCTTGGACATCTTGATTTGATAGCAACCACATACTCCTTCCTATACTCCGGCTCCGGCAACTGCAATCCTGCATAAGCGGCACTCAATATTTGCATAATAAGGACCAAAAAATGAATTTTGTACAATTCAGTGGGATCCCTTGCAGTCGCAGACATTGTACTCATGTTTTATTGCAGGATCGTGTTATACTTCACACAATACCAGACAAAAGATGAAAGTGGACATGATCCTATGTATGTCTGCACTTGCACATGGAACACTTACAGTTTCCTGGTTACATTCTATTCGTCAAGTGTACTGCAGATGAGTGTATCTTAAAGAACCAGTGAACGAGCCATGTTTCTCTGAAGTCCAAGGCTACGTGATCTTCCGATCAATTGAACTGTTTCAAGCCGATCCATCAGTTGGTTCCACTGTTCAATTTCTTGACCTTTGGATCTGTTGCATAAGTAAGCATCATTATTATCTATCTGAAATCTGAGGTTAAGTTCTTGATTTTTCCCATATGTTCTGCAAAAGGAAAATAGCAAGTAATCACATCTCAGGGAAGTCTCTCTCGCTACACCTAATCAACTATCCAAGGTTGTACCTTATACTTGCTGGGACAGCCTCCTGTACGGATTCAGACTCACCTACATAAGTAAGCTCAGATTCGTGTGCTAGAAGAATCCGTCAGCTTTGACCTTGTCTTGGTCCACTTTCGACGCGGCCGAAGAGGATGAGTAGGCCAATGTCACCTGGGCTTGCGAGCAGAGCGCTGTCCTAGAAAGTCGCGTTGCTCTTCAGGACGTGCTCCAAGGAAGCAGTCTGGAGGTCAGTCCAGTGAGTTGATCTTGAGAGAATGGTTGCTGCTTACTAATCCGCTGGTGTCCAACACCCTAGCACCATGGACAGCCGGATACGCACGAGCTCGCCCACATCAAGAAGTGGTGGCAGCGGCGATGCGGTCTTCGGAGGGACTCGGCGTGCGGCTGCAAGCTCCTCCGGCCGAGGGCCTCCGCCTCTCCTTCGCCACCGCGCTTCTCCCTGTCCTCCCGCTGGTTCTCTCGATCTGCGCTTCTCCCTGTCCTCCCGTTGGTTCTCTCGATCTGTTTGGGGATGGTGGAGCGGTGGAGCACCTCTTGATCTGTTTCTTAGCACCGTCGTTTGGGTAGGGGAGATGAGGCGTGCCACGAGGCCGGCGGAGGGGGAAGCGGTGCCGCGACGGATCGGGGCGGAGCTTGCTGGCGAGAAACGTATCATCGGCGGAGCGCTTCGAAAGGGATGGATCGGCGTTGACCGTTCTCTAGTACGGGACTGCGGGTTAATTTCCGAAACTTGAGGGGCTAAATTGGAAAAACGCACGACGTATCAAGGACACCTCAAGAGTCAAGCCGTATTATAGAGATTGGAGTATTGGGTCATTTGTAGATACTACCCTACACCGATGGCTTATTGTTGATTTCTAGTTGCTTACACATATTTCTTTGATTTGAACAGCAACTGACTTTCAATTTATGCAATTCAAATTGGTGTACATCTGGTCTATATGTTATTGTTTATCACACACACAAGACACGACAGTTGGATAATCCAATAGTGGTAAGTATTTTTTTTCATTTGCAATTTGGTGTCATGCTAATATCATAACTGCTATTTATTCCCAAATCTTCCAGTTCAAAATATACTACTCCTGTCTTCTCAGCTGGGTGTTTTTAACAGTTTGAGCAGACAATCTCATGTAGAAGCTCATTTTGATATGCTGCATTGTCACTCTTTTGAGTTTTGACTACGGCTATGTTGTAGCCTGCAGAGGTGAAGAGCTGTTTAGCAGTTCAGATGCCTGAAAATCAAATTTAGCATTGTGTAAGTTGACGAATAAATACGTCAATTTTCTCTCGCTACCATCTTTTGGCAGGGCATGTTTCGTTGCTAATGACAAGATCTTTGTAATTGGTGGTCAAGAGGGAGATTTCATGCCTAAACCAGGATCGAGTATTTTAAATGTGCATTCCATTTTTTGCGACCAAGTATAAAGCACACAACATTATTTTACACTCGCATATGTTTCCTCTAATAGAAAAGATGCTGCACTTAATACATTTGTTTATTGTCTTGGCTTTAACCTCTTGTTCTACCAATGACTGATAAAGTCTTTAATTAACGGGAACCCGACCTAAAACCGGAACACGATTCAGAAATTGATGAAAATGGCAAGTCTTTTACCTCGGTTAAAAAAAATCTTTAATTACGGTGTGTCGCCAAAGTTAATACCAGAAGCACGATTTGGTTACATTCACAATTGTTTCACATGTTGTGTATGGTGAATTGGTGATATGTATATGCTAGACAATGGAAGCAACTGTCTCCAATGCCTAAGCCAGATTCCCACATAGAATTTGCAAGGGTCGTTGTTCATAACTCCATAATAATAATTGTTGGCGGAACTACTGAGAAGCATCCTATCACCAAAAAGATGATTCTTGTTGGTGAAGTCTTCCTGTTTGATTTGAAACATTGGTATGTTTTACCTTATGTGTAAATTATTCTGCTTCTTCATGTTATTATATTCCTCTGAATATTTGGACATGAATATATAAGTGGCTTTACTTTTGCTGTGCAATTTTGCAGAAATGGTCAGTCATTGGTCGGATGCCTTTCCGGATCAAGACAACCTTAGAGCATCTCTAATAGATGCCCTATTTTAGCCTCCGTGCCCTAAAAAACGTTTTTTAGGGCACGAGAGGAAAAAAACAGCCTCCAACAGGTGCCCTATGTGGTGCCCTATTTTGGGGCTGCCTCAAATTTTGCTCCTCTCTGCCCCATATTTAGGGCGGAGAGGAACTCTCCCTCGCGTGCCCTATCCTTTCCTTTTTCACGCGCGCGCGACCAACCACCAGCTGAACTCCGCTTTTCCCCGCTTCTCCCCGCGCCACCAAATCCGCTTCCGCCGCTCGTCTCCGGCCACCTCCGACCCCGCCGCCACCCCTAATCACACCGCCACCGTCCACCGCACCCGCCGCCGCCCCCAATCGAAGCCCAAATCGCGTCGTCGCCGCAAACCCTAGCCCGCGACGCCTCCACTCTGTCCCCGAGCTCTGCCGTCTCCGTCGCCGTCCAATCGTCGCGCCGCCTCCGTCCGTCGTCGCCGCTTGCGCACCCGAGCCGAGCCGCCGCCATGCCGGCGAAGAAGACAAGGGCCGCCTCGGGCTTCAAGGGCGTGCGGGCGAGGCCGAGCGGCCGCTGGAGCGCCGAGTTGCAGCACGAGGGCATGAAGTACTACCTCGGCACCTTCGACACCGCGGATTTGGCAGCTTGAGCGTACGACGTCGCCGGGTGGCGTCTCGGCGTTCCGTGGGAGCAGCTGAACGACCCGAGCATCACGTGCCTGCAGGACGCCATCTTCGCCGGGCCTCCGATGCAAACGAAGTTGAAGACCCGCTTGGTGAAGAAGAAGGAGGAGCCGGCGAGGGTGCTCGAGACCGACGACTGAAGGGGATCGCATGCTGAAAACAAAAAAATTCCTAACATCGATAACCTTAAACTAGCCAGAATCTATACTATGCAGATATAGTAGTACGCAGGGGGTTCGATGCACATACCCTTGTAGACCGAAAAGCGGGGATTACGCTCCTGCACAAGCGTTGTTGATGAAGCCGACGAAGACTTCGATGCCGTGTAGAGGAAGCAGACCTCTAGCACCACTAGCGTGGTGCCTCGCAGGGCGTCACACACGTACGGTGAAGCCGACGAACTCCGGGCTCCGATCCAAAGACGAAGCAGCGGAAGACTGGGACCGGAAGACAAGCAGCGCGGCGGCGTGCGTATGGTGGAGAAAACTTATCCTTGGCGCAACTCCAAACTGGGGAGTCACGGGATCCAAGGAGAGAGAGAGAGAGAAATTGGTGTGTCTTCAAAGGCCAGGGGTACCCCTCTATATAAAGGGGTCCAGGGGGCTGCCCACCTTGCCAGGCTGGCGGTGTGGGACTATTCCCACACCCCAGCCGGCCAGCCTTGATGCGCCGGCCTAGGTGGGCCCCATGTGGCCCACCTAGGGCCGGCTGAACCAGCCCCTCCCTCATGGGGGGGACTCTCCCCCCCTCATGGGCCTCTTTGCCCAAAGAGTCCCATTAAGGGATTTTTGCCTTTAAAAATTCAGAAAAAATTAGAATAAAATATATTTAACTATTAATTACACTAATTAATATTAAATACATATTACATAATTTATTCTGGCTCCGAAAACTATTTCGTCGCTGCCCGATCTCCATCGGAACTTTCCCGGGACGTTCCCGGTCTCTCTTTTCCTATTTTTCTCTTCCGGTAAAATGTCGACTCCCCTTAAGCGTGTTACCCTAGCGGTTCGATTATCTCACCAGACATGATCGAGACTCCTCTCCGATCAATGACTAATTCGTGGACCTTGGATACCCAGAATTAATCCCTGCGAGATAACGAATACTTTTCCTATCGAACCTGGACGTCTGAGTCTTAAACCTTTTGCCATGCGATACTTAGCGTGTCCGAGACTCGTTCATAGATATCTCCATACCTAGCTTGATCTCGTTACCGACACTGCTAACTTCTACTCGTTCATGATATTATGTCCTGGTGACCTAGTCACACGCTTGCAAGCTCTTTTGACATAATCTCACCGAGTGGGCCCTAGAGTATCTATCCTGCTATGGGACTGGCAAATCCCGCTCTTGATCCCCCGTCTCAACATACTCCTTTCCGACACCCGAGAGGGACATCTTTATTGTCATACTATGTAAGATATGACGTTTGATGCAATCAAAGTGTCTTCCAGGAATAGCAATAAGAGTAGATCTCATGGTCGAAGGCGTAATGACTACGTCCTACAAATATTGGGTATGTCCATCATATCGTTCTACCAACGACATGACTTCATTGTCAAATAGACACCATGTCACATGATCGGGAAACCTCGATCATCAATTGCACAATGAACCAGTCAAATAGAGGCTACTGGGGACCTGGTTGTTTTACGTATCACACGTGTATTAATGTTTCCGCTTAATACAGTTATAGCATGACACAAAAACGTATTATGAACAAAATGAGATATGACAAATAAACTCTTTATTAATTGCCTCTAGGGCATATCTCCTACAACGACTAGGCGATGGCTCGGTTTGCACGGGAGCATCCCGAGTACGTGCAGCACGAGCGCGAGTCTGAAAGCGCGAGCAGGAGCAGAAGCAGAAGAGGAAGCAGGACGAGGAGGCTGGACCGTCGACGGTGAACGTGATCGAGTTGAGCTCCTCCTCCATCGACTGGTCAGATATGAGCTCCTCCTCCTTCGACTGGGACAATTAGAGTAGTATCGGAGTCTGTAGCATTTGGATTATGGTTCAAAATGTTGGTCTTAATTAGTTTAAATTTGTGTTCAAATTATGGTTCATAGTTTAAATTGTGTTCAAATTATGGTTCGTAGTTTAAATTGTGTTCAAATTATGGTTCGTAGTTTAAATTGTGTTCGAATGTTCATGAAATTTGTCTAAAATAGGGCATGTGTTGGAAAAGAGCTGCCCTAAAATAGGGAATCTGGAAAAGCAGAAAATTGCTTCGTGCCCTAAAACGCTAAAACAGGTGCCCTATATGTGTAAAATCTGTGTTTAGGATAGGGTATCTATTAGAGATGCTCTTAGCTGGTTACTTTGATGGGTGGCTCTATTTCACTTCTGGGCAGCGGGATAGAGGCCCTGATAACCCAACTCCGAAGAAAGTTGTTGGTTCTATGTCTAGAACGAAACTGCATGCTTGATGTGCAAGGTGTTAACAGAGGTTTCTGTATATTCTTGACCTGTGCGTGTTCTCATTTTCGAGCAGCTAGAGTTCCTACCAGCTACTTTTCTCATATATTCTGTAATTTGATTGTTTAACTTACCTTCTGCTTCACTGTTTATACATTTTGGATTCAATTTTTTTCTGGGATTTTTCTTTCAATTTGGTAGCGTATTTTAGCCTTGTAAACATTGCTGTCTAGTGCAGAGTTTCCAGCAGAGGTTTCTTGTAGATTAGATTTGTTAATATCTCCGCTTTCTAGTTGTTAGGTATTCCCAGTAGTCCTTGTGAACTTCCTTATAGGTATTCACGTTTGGAACCTGAATCTTGGAGAGGTCTTCAACCAAAGCAACTCTTTGGAACAATCATACCCCTTCAGTATCAACTACTAACTTTTATGGAGAATATGCTCTTTGCTAGAAATATTTAACAATGAGTGCATGAAAGGATTATATGACCAAGTTTCTCCTTAGCTGTTACAAACAGAATGGTCTTGACTTTGCTTTTTTTTTTGTTACTATTCTGTAAACAATTTTCTATTCAAAATGAATCGATTCTGTGCCTTCTACATTTTTCTATTGGAAACGAATGACGATTGGTATAGCAGGGATCCTTCTTTTTAGTCTTATTACTATCTATACAAAATATGAAGATTCAGTTTCTGACCATGTCTTGTACTCTATTTTTTCGAATTGAAGTTTTCATGTATACATAGGCATACCGTTGATTCTAATGTGTCTGTCAATATAATGTTTTCTAGATACAACATGAAAAATTATTTGCATATTTGATGTTTTTTTGTATTCTGGCAATAGTCTTCACAGCACAATGCCAGCACTAATTAACCTTTTCTTTCAAGAACTAGTTTGCCTAGCTACCACTATACTAGCATTATTCGACCATTAACAACACTAATAGTTCCTGTCATATCCCACTTTTCCCAGTGCAGTTGGGCGATGCCACGCTGGCTGGGTCGACGATGGCGACCGAGGCGTTGTTGATTAAACTTTGCCAGCGTCCACAGGGCACTGTCACAGCGTTAACATAACAATGACTAAATCACGACGTGGTGAGACCGACGGCCCTTATCGCCTTCACTAGTAAAAGCCTGACCCCTTGTGCGCCGACGCGCCGTTGGCGGTGGCGTTGCGTCTGGACGGCCGGCGACGAGCCGTCGCTCTCGCCGGTGGGCAACTTGCGCGGCTACCGGCTCCCACCGCCGCGTTGCCTCAGCTGTAGGCACGCTGCCGTGTGTGGGCCATGGCTGGCAAGCTGGGTGTGTCCTGTTCCCTTTTTTTTTTTGCACAATTTGATCCTGGCAGTTGGATATTCTTTTTGTCAAAATACTCCTGGATCTTCTTTGACTCGAGATACTCGTCATGGGATGACATGAACCCAGAAGCTACAGCAGAAAAATTTATGAGAGATAGATCGTCGTGCATACCGCCTGAGTTGCAAGGTAGCCAACTAAGACATGGTATCTTGGTGATGCACTGTCTGGATTTAAAAGTTCAGAACTTCAGATAATGGTTGAGATGTTTGTGGCGTGACGACAAGCTTCATAGGAAATGCTCCCACATTTTGTTGGAGGAATCTGGTCTCTAGCTTGCTAAAAAAGATCACCAAAAGTAGAAAGCGTACACATGTCTTTGGCTACTCCGAGAAGTTCAACTTGTTGATAACTTAGAGGATGACATTGCTTGGAAGCTCATGTCAAATGGGTGTTACTCCGCGGTCTCCGCTTACAAGGCTCAATTTGTTGACCACGCACCATCCGACATGAATAAGCTTGTGTGGAAATTTTGGGCCCCTCCGAAAATCAAATTCTTTACGTGGCTTGCCCTCCAAAACCGTCTTTGGACGGCCGATCATCTTGCCAAGAGGGGTTGGGAGAATTGTGGTGTGGGCCCTCTTTGCAAGCAAGCACCGAAGACAATAAAGCATCTCCATGTTGGGTCTCGCTACAGTCTACAATACACGTCTTTGGAGTTCCATTAGGGCATCTCCAGTCGTTGCGCCCCCCAGGGCCCAAAACGCCGGTTTTTTTTAGGCCGCCGCGGCGCGAAACGGCGCGAATCCGGAACCCGGGGGGGGGGGGGGGGGGGGGGGGGGGGCGCTTACCAGCCGTGAAACCCAGGCCGCCCCCCAGCCGGCGCGAATTCGGCAATATTTCGGCGAAAACAAAGTCCGATCCATTTTGGCATACAAATTCACACGTTTAACCATACAAATTCAGACAATGTAAAAAAAATAAAACAAATCGTACTAGGCATCGGCATTGCCATGGCCCTTGCGCGCCACAAGTGCTGCACCAGATCATTTTGTAGAGCTTGATGTGTTGCAGCGTCTCGAATCTCCTGGCGCGTGGCGAGTAAGTCTGCCCATGATGTCGGCACCTGGTGATCAACATCTGCAAGAGGACCCTGACGGTAGTATGGTGCCCTTGCCTCACTCTCAGGTACCGGGTCATCCCGCTCACTCTCAATGATCATGTTGTGCAATATCACACAACACTGCATCACCTCCCACATGTTGGACTTGGACCAAGTCATAGCGGGGTACCGGACAACGGCAAATCGAGACTGCAACGCACCAAATGCTCGCTCGACATCCTTCCTGCAATCCTCCTGGCACTTGGAAAACCAAGCTTTCGCGCTTCCTGGCACAGGGTTCGAGATGCTCTTCACAAATGTTGCCCACTTGGGGTAGATGCCATCTGCAAGATAATAGCCCTTTGTGTACTGGTGTCCATTGATCTCATAGTTCACAGGGGGAGCATGGCCTTCGACAAGATCAGCGAAGACATCCGAGCACTGCAAGAAATTGATGTCGTTGTGAGTTCCTGGCATACCAAAGAATGAATGCCAAATCCATAGATCATATGAAGCCACGGCCTCGAGAATCACCGAGCACTCTCCTTCCTTTCCCTTGTACATCCCCTGCCAATCAAATGGACAGTTCTTCCATGCCCAATGCATGCAGTCGATACTATCAAGCATCCCAGGAAAGTCTCTTGCTTCATTCTCTGCGAGGAGGCGAGCAGTGTCTTGCGCATTGGGTTTACGCAAGTACGTTGGGCCAAAGACTGCAACCACTGCCCGGCAGAACTTGTTCAAGCACTCAATGGCCGTGGACTCGCTCATGCGCAGATAGTCATCATGTGCATCTGCGGGAGCACCGTATGCAAGCATTCTCATGGCCATCGTGCACTTCTGAATAGAGGTAAAGCCTACCGTGCCGGTGCAGTCCTTCTTCAATTTGAAGTAGGTGTCGAACTCCCGGATTTGTTGCATGATCTTGATGAAGAGCTTGCGGTTCATCCTGAAACGGCGCCGGAACACCTTCGCGTCTTGGGTGGGATCATCGACAAAGTAGTCGGAGTAGAGGATGCAGTACCCCTCGTACCGCTGCCTCGGCTTGCTCTTGCGGCGACCGCGCGTCGATCCAACACGCCGCGGTCCAGCGTCGTCGGCGAGCAAGCCGGCGAGGGAGGCCAAGATCAGGCCGTGTTCTTCGTCGTCGATGGCGGCCTGATCTTCCTCGTCGAAGAGCTCGGCGAGTATCTACTCGTCGGAGTCCATGGCTATGTGTCGAGCTTTCGCCGAACACCTTGCGGGCGGGGTGGACGCCCTACCGCCCCGAGGATCTCCCCGGAGGCGGGATCGCGGCGGAGGGAGTGGGCGGCGCCGGCAGCGTGGCGGGGCTAGACAGCGGGTTTCCTAGCTGCGTTTTGTGCGGCGGTGCAAGGAGGGGTGGTGGCGGCGACGGCGTGGCGACGGCGAAACGGGAAGAGGGAAAGGCGAGCCAGGGTGGGGGAAAAGCGGTGTCTCGCCGACAGCGTTGGCCCACGCGTGATTTTCCTTCCGCCGCCCCCCCCCCCCCCCCCCAGGCCGAACCCAGTGGGCTGGGTTTCGCCTGGGGGCGCCGGCGCTAATTTCCGCCGAAACGGCGCTCGTTGGGCTTCTGGGGGGCGGCTGGTAGAAAAACAGTGCTTTTTGCTTCCGCCGGCGCCAAAAAGGCCTCCTAGGGGGCGCTGGGGGGGGGGGGGGGGGGGGGGCACTGGAGATGCCCTTAAGGAGTGGCTTGACATCCACCCCGTCGACCCTAGACTTTGGACGGGCCTAAACCTCCAAGATTGGTGCACTCACATGGCGACGGGGCCACATCGGAAAGCTTTAGTCTCCCTAGCATTGCTTGTGGCCTAAGAAGTTTGGAAAAAAAGAAATGCCCACGTCTTCCGAAACAAATTCACCCCCACTTTCATTCTACTAGATAAGGTCATGAAGGAGCTACGTGTTTGGTTGTTAGCCGGTGCTAAGTGTTTGGCAGAAATTTTGCCGGGAGAGTAGGCCTTCCGGTGGACCATTGCGGGTTAGTGTGATGTTTTTCTTTCCACACATTGTAATTCAATTTGTACCAAACTCCTCTCTCTTAATTAATTGATTGGGGCAAAACTTTTGCCTCACCTTTCAAAAAAATAAGAAAAATAAAAAACATACACATGTCGATTTGTACGCACATTTTATGCAAAAACGTTGGTAGATTATTGTGAGAACATCTCCGCCGACATCTCAAATGGGTCCAAACATCCAATAGGGGTCCACACCAAAAACAAAAAAAAAACAATGGCACCCCCGAGGCAAATCTCATATTTGCGGTCTGCTCGGGGGTGTCGGACAACGTCTAGATGCACCATTAGACATGTGGGGTCCTCTTGTCGGTCCTCATGTCATAGGCACAGAGCGTTAGGCTGGTAGCCATTTGCACCCACCCCGTCCCCTAGTTTCCTCTAGTCATGGTATCGCGCCACCGGCGCCGCCCCTTATTGTTGCCTTCGATCCTTCAAGACTCCACATCGACCATGTAGGCCGAGAAGCTGCCACTACATGTCCTTGTTTGCACCGTCACTCCTCCCTCCTTCCCTGCACACAAAATATTCGAATGTTTGCCAACTAGATCGTTGATTTGCTGGATAGTTTCATTGCTTCATTGTTCATTCATTTTTACCAAATAGTTTATGTGTTTCAACAAATTATAGAAGAGGACGTCAATCTCGCTATTGATGGCGACAATAATCAGATGATCAATGTTGTTATTTTAGCTGCGCAACAGGAGCTGGAAACCACTCTCAAATGCGGAGGATCAAAGTTGGGACCGAATAGCCAACAGGAACCGTCGAAGAACAATGCGTCATGAGTTGATATATAATGACGATTTTTTGAGAACCCCCCGACAAATGCACATTGTACATGGTGTTCCGGAGTATGATGACTATTTTGAGCTGCAAAATGATTTCGCTCAGAAATGTATTACTGTTATACTGTGTCCATATGAAGCTCCTACAAATTATGTGGACTGCTACCAGTCTATCTGAGAGTAACAGATGCAGCAGACACAGCTCACTGCAGAGAGAGGATTTCCTTTGATTGGGAGCATTACAGATGAAAGAGTTATCCATTCGCTTGGCAGAGATGTATAAAAAAGGACGTGTTTGAGCGTACGTTGTTATACTTAAAAGTTGTGGAAGAGTATGGCACGTGGACTAACACACATTGTTTGGTATGTACGATTCTCATATTGTTTTTTTGAATTTTCCACATATATTAAACCAACAAAGAGTACACGATTAGATCGATTACAAAAACAAAACTAAAAGAGACGAGCAAATCTATGAGATCTTCAAGTGCTTTCTTTCTCCATGACACAATCTTGTACTTTTCTATAGAAAGCCGTAGAAAAACGCCGAGAACACCAAACCACAGACCTGTGAATACCACCGATGATTCTCCCCTTTTAATTTTGAGTCGCAATGCCAAGGCTTTGTGCACGCACGCAACCATTAAATTAAATAAGCAACATCGGCAAGAGCACCACCACTGATATTTCAGCGACAAATAACCGAGCCACTTTGTCGATGACGTTGGGAGCCGAGAGAACGAATCACCACCGTCGAAGACGTAGTAGTCGGGATAGATAATGCGAGGACAAACCTCCTCGCGACAACCATGAGAAACAATCCAAGATTGATCTGGCAAAGCAAGATCTGAAGAACCATACCTAGAAAACTTAATCTTCCAAAGCCACCATTGACGTCGAGAAGGAGATCTTGCTGACTATGGATGCGCAGAAGATCACTTATTGCAGACGATGCCATCTCCATTGACGAAGAAGACAACAACCAAAACCAAACTCCAACATTAAGGACCTATGTATAGCGCCATAAAAGCGCAGGTCCGAGGTCCCCACCGCTCCTAGTGCCAGAGCGGCACCTAGAGGAGGTGAGGACCCGTCAATTCTTAGACGAAGGCGGCGATGAAGTTGCAGATGGCGCCGGCGGCGACGGCTAGGGTTGATACAACGCTTTGTGAGACTTGTTTAAGGCCAAACTCCGGAGTGCAATTATGAGAACAATGACCACCAATACAACAAGTGGTACTAGCATTTGGTGTGTTGGATGCTTGGTTTTCTTTTGTCTTCTACCCTTCTTTTTCATGGTTCCTAGATCAGATGTGGGAGATCATATATCATGTGTTATCATGTATAAAATGATCATCAGGAGTGAGTGAAATGTCAGTATCTTGTTCGATCAAACAATTGAGTATCAGGACCCTCTTGCCGAGCCACGTCAGGGAATTCCGGTCAAGCTTGTTGATTTCCTCGCCACACATAAAAAAATCATGATAGAAACAACTCATGACCAGTTACAAAAGAATATAGTCGGGAACTTGGGGATGCTCAGAGGATACTAGTTTGAGTTTCATATTGTTACTGAAACTTACTGAATTTTAATTTGAATTATTGTAGTGACTATATTTTCCCTATGTTTAAATTATTGTTGGACTATGCAATCAAGATTTTAGTTAGAAATATGAATATATTGATTAAAAAGGTAAAAAGATGGATATGTACGACTGTTATCAGTGGGGTATTAGTGTGAGAACCATAGTGAACATATTTTAAAGGTCCAACAAAATTCTGAGGATATCGGTGGAGAGACTCTCAAACGCAGTTAAGCCGACGATCACCTACTCCATTCATCCTTATGTTGAAACTCGCATCACTTGTAATGAAATACTCGAATACATGAATTACATACATATTGTTTAAGAGTTTCTTTATTTTAATCACAAGACCTTTAGTAAAATTATTTAGTATTCTTTGTATTGTTCTAGAGTTTCTCTAGTACTAGTATAAGAGCATCTCCAGCCGTCCCCCCAGACCGAGATCCGGCGCAAACCTTATCCCCTAGGGGGGCACCGGACCTATTTCTCATCGTAGTGGGCACCGATTCCCAGCCGCGCGTTGAGTCCCCCCCCCCCCCCCCCCCCCCCACCCCACCCCACCCCAAACCAGCGATTCCGGTCCAAATTGACACCAATGTTCACATACTCATAAATCATTTCATTATTCAACATATAAAACAATACATAGATAGTTTCACATATAGCATACAAATAATTCAATATGTTTTGATACACAAATTACAACACATCAAAATCAAATTAGGCATTCCCTTTGAGCCTCCATAGATGGTCCACCAGATCTTTCTGAAGTTGTTGTGCACATGTGGGTCTCGAATCTCCTAGCGCATAGCGAGAAAGTCTACCCATGTTGTCGACACTTGGTGTTCAAGATTTGCATGATTTGCAAGAGGACCCTGTCTGTAATATGGTGCAGTGTCAATCATGGCTCATCCCGCTCGCTCCCAATGATCATGTTGTGTAAGATAACACAACAGTTCATCACCTCCCACACGTGACCATTCGACCAAATCAGAGCGGGGTACCGGACAACAGCAAATCAAGATTGAATCGCACCAAATGCCCGCTCAACATCCTTCCTACAACCCTCCTGGTACTTGGAAAACCAAGCTTTTTGCTTCTTGCCATAGGGTTTGAGATAGTATTTACAAATGTTGACCATCTTGGATAGATGCCATCGGCAAAATAGTAAACCGACGCCCATTGATCTCGTAGTTCACTGGGGGCATGACCTTCAACAAGCCTGGCAAATATGGGGAGCACTGTAGAATGTTGATGTCGTTGTGAGATCCTGACATGCCAAAAAAGAATGCCAAATCCAGATATCTTGTGTAGTAATTGCCTCAAATACCACACTGTAAGATCCTTTGTAGCCTTTGTATATCCCCTGCCAAGAAAATAGACGGTTCTTCCATGACCAATGCATGTAGTCAATGCTTCCAAACATCCCAGTAAATCTTCTTCCTTCATGGCTAGGATTCGTGCAGTGTCTTCCACATTGGGTGCTCGCTAGTACTTTGAGCCGAACACTTCCACAGCTAACTTGTAGAACTTGTTCAAAATTTCAATGGCGGTGGACTCAAACATGCGTAGATAATCATGATATGCATCAACGGGAGCACAATATGCAAGCATCCTCATCGTCGTTGTGCACTTCTTTAGTGAGGTGAATCCAACCGTACCGGTACAATCCTTCTTGCATTTAAAGTAGGAGAACTCCCGGATGGAATGTGCAATCCCAAGGAAGAGCTTCTGGTTCATCCTGAAACGACGTCAAAATGTCATCTCGCCGTGAGCTGGATCCTGGGCAAGATTAGTCGGCGTAGAGCATGCAATAGGCCTCCATTCGCTGCATCGGCTTTGCCTTCCGGTGACCTGGCTTCGAGCCACCTCGCCGCGGCTGCGCCTTCTAGGTAATGAGGCCGGCGAGAGAGGCGAGGGTCATCAAGTGTTCTTCATCTTCGACCTCGGCGGCAGCTTCCTCCTTCAGCAGATCGGCGAGCATCTCCGCATCATCAGTGTCCATGGCCAAGCAGACAAAATGACGAACACCTTGCGGGCGGTGTGGCGAGAGGCAACGGTGGGGCTTGCTTTGCGGCTAGAGTCGCGACGGAGGAGCGAGGGGTGGTGTCGGCGATCAGGTGGAGCATGGTGGTGGCCTTCCTACATATTTGTTTGCGGCGGAGGGGAGAGGGGTGTAGAGGGGGTGTTCGCGGCAACATGACAGCAAGGGAAAGGTGTCGTGGGAAGACGAGACGGATGGGGAAAGTGCGAATGAAAAGTCAATGCAATCCAATGCTTGTTTGATTCTTGGAGACACGACTGGACGGAAAACAATGCTCTCTGACTGTCCAGAACAAAACTGGTGCTGAGAGGACGCTGGAGTCACAACCGGAGATGCTCTTATCAATCACCTACTAGGCCTTTAAAGTAAAACTCAACTTTCTCTTGACATAAAAATTCAACATTGCTCCCTGCCCGTGAGGCTACGAGCCGTAGCCAGTTGTGGCGGAAGAAAGAACCTTCTGGCATCCTTCACACGCAAATGGCGATGCTCGTCGCCACGACACCGATCCAGCCACGTGTCCCTTCTCCTCCCCCTGCATCGCACGCAAACATCTCTCGGCTCCCTCGCCACTCCACCAGACCAGAGCACCGCCCAGTGGATCGTTCAACTTCAACCCCCCGGTGGGCCCCACGTGCTCGCGAGCAGAATAAAGGGCCCACTTCCTCGGCGTTTGATACCTTCCAACCGCCGGCAGCCTGTGTCTCCATACCCGCTGCCTGCCTTCCCGCCCTCATGGACCGCCCCGCCGGACCAGCAGCACCGCCGCCGCCGGTCCCCCCGGCGCTGCCTCCGGTTCCCACCAGGCCGGCGGTCCGGGTCCCGTCGGCGCCGGAGAACAACAGCTACCCGCCCTTCTCCGCGCCGCTGCTCCCGCCCACCGACCCGCTGCTGGAGCGCTGGCTCCGGCGCCTCTCGGCGTTCCTCGCCGCGTCGGGGCTCTCGGCGTCCACCCCGCTCGAGGTGGGCTTCGCGGCGTCCGTCCTGGCCGTGGTCGGCGTGGCGCTGCCGGCGGCGGCCGTCGCCCTATCCCCGTGCCACGGCGGCGGCGACGGGGCCGTCGCCTGCGACGACTACGAGGTGGAGCTCTTCGAGGTCTACGTCCTGGCCTCGCAGGCGGCCGCCGCCGCCGTCGCCGTCGCCTGCGTCTCCAGGAAGATGGCCATGTACGGCCTCCGCAAGTTCCTCTTCGTTGACCCGGAGCTCGGCCTAAGGATCCGCTTCCAGAAGGAGTACGTCGCCAGGATCAAGGTGATGTGTCTATCTCGCCCCGCCCCGGCCAGCTTAATCTTCATTCCATGACTAGTGAATCAATTCGTGCTAGTAACTCTTATTCCTGAATTCTGAAAGGATGCGAAGGGGAATAGTTCCAATCATGTTCCCTCCAAACAGAGAGCAATTCCAGCAAAAATAAAAATAAAATCGTGGTTACTCACAGCACATGACTAGATGAAACTGTTGTGCGCACCATTTTGTCCAAACTTAACTTAGTGCAACCGGACGATAAATTAAGTCAAGTCAGGGAGCATTGTTTATATATATTGTGCTTAGATTCAGGAGGTATGCTTGTTGCAGCTTATCTGGCAACCTACCGAAAATCTGTATCTGAATACCACCTTTCTTTCTCTATATGTATTTCTGCCGCCCTGGATTGGATCGAGGTGATTGATTCTCTCGGTTACATATCTATGTGCACGTGCCTGCTTGTGTCCCCATGTGAATGGAGGTAGATCATGGACGTGTTACAGCGCGTTTGTGTTTGTTTGTCCCACATATCAGTTTTGTGACTGAAGGTTCTACTGTTTTTGTGCCACATGTCTTTTTGATCATACATTCAGTTATGCTCTGGAAGAGAATGCACTTGCCTACGAGTGTTACTTGTAGTGGAAATTTGAATTGCAAAATTTGGCGTGTCTAGAATTGGAACCATCATAGTACATTCATTACTCATTATGCTTAGGAGTTTTCGCATTCTATTTTTGTGCTGACAAGTGCTAAGGCCCCTATGACAGGATTTCTTCCGGACATTTATGTGGTGGATCTTGCCATGCTTTGCTGTGAAGGTCACCCGAGAAATCTTTCGCTTTTCTCACATGCTCAATGAGTCAGTTTGGAGAGCATGCTTGGTGTTATTTGCTTCCATCATGTCATGGATATATTTGACCACAATTGTCTTGTCATCCTGCATGCTTTTCAACTTGGTTTGCAATCTACAAGTTATTCACTTTGATGATTACGGCAAGGTTTTAGAGCAAGATGCAGATCCTTTAGTCTACTTGAAAGAACACCTGCAGCTCCGCCATAATCTCTCCAAAATCAGTCACAGATTCCGCATGTTCCTTCTGCTGCTCTTCTTTTCTGTTACGGCAAGCCAGTTTGCCATCCTTTACAAGACAACAGCGTACTACGGCCCAGTCAATTTCACAAATGGTGGTGATATAGCTGTGAGTATCATATGCTCGTTGAGTCCATTTTCATCCATAAACTTCCCCTTCTACATATGGTGTAAAAAGACCAGATCATAAATATAGTTGTTTTTATGCTGCAGGTGTCTTCAGTTGTTCAAGTTGCCGGCCTTGTCATATGTTTACACGGAGCTGCTAAAATTTCTCATAGAGCTCAGAACATTGTCGCAATAGCTAGTCGATGGCATGCCTTGGCGACATGCTCGAGTGATTCTACATATGGAAGCACCCCGAATGGTTCTACGCACCTTGCGACCTTTCCATCACAAATGTTTTTGAGAAATTACTCGGAAAGTGACTTGGAGTCTATGGAAAGTGGCTCAGCGCACGGCAGTTCTCACAACTCAGCTCAGTTGGCATCTTACATGTCTTCATACCACAAGAGAGAATCACTTGGTTAGTAAGCTAAGGCCTCATTTAAGTTCGCATTGATTACTTATTTGAAATCTTCCTTCAAGTTGTGTCGCTTAATCATTCTTATATTGTTTTACGCTAGCAGTACATGCATGTTATTTTATCTTCCATTCCACGGTGCTCATGCATTTTCTTCTCTGTTTCACTGCAGTGCTCTATCTGCTAACCAACCCTGGCGGCATCACGCTCTACGGCTGGACTATTGACCGGACATTCCTCAACACGATCCTGATGCTCGAGCTGACCCTTGTGCTGTTCGTGCTCAGCAAGACACTTGTGATCCCAACGAGCACGTTAGTTAGCAGTTACTTGGGTTTTTCGTGAACGAATATCGGTGGCAGCTCCAACATTGCGATTTTGGTTTGGAGAGCGGAGAAGAGATACCAGCGTTTCTGTGCCACATTGCTACATTGGACATCGGCGAAGTTGGTCGGTCCTATTGAAGCTCGTGCCGTGGCGTCGATCTGGGAACAGCTCTAGCATGGTTGGTGTTTCTTGATGATTTTCTTGCCGAGCTTGGTCTTGGGCAATGTGTCGTGCACACATACCATTCGTGCTGACACGGAAGTTGCAATTGCTAGACGTAGTTCCATTTTATCACCGGACTGTATGTAGGAATTAGGATGAAGACTGGCTCGGTTGGCCTGTGTACAGTTCTGCACTGATAACGCCACCTTAACTCTCCCATGTGAAGGTGGTCTGACTTCTCCTGATTTTGCTGTGAATATGTACATTTGGTCTTGTATAACGCTTGTTATCTTCAAGAATGGTTCTTTCCCAAATTTGTCAATGCTACCGGATTACGCTGGTGCAAAAAAAATCTCCCCATATACTGGCAAGTAATTGAACAAAATATGGATCTGCTATGTTATTCGAACAAATTTGCAACATATTCAGTCTGGAAGGGCGTAAATACCGACACATTTTTAGGAGGACTTCAGAAGAATGATTGAACCAGTCTTTGTTTACAAAACAGTCAGAACGTGCCAAATAAGGATCGCCCAGAGATTCCAAGGCGACTAAGAGCATCTCCACCGGGGTCTCTAAATCGGTGTCCGGCGCCCCCAATTGGGCCTCCTTTATGGGTGCCGGGCACGTGTCCGGTCAACATTTAGAGTCCGCCCACAGCGGCACTCCCCAAAGAACTACCCCAAACGCGAGCAAACTGTCGAACACCTTGCGGGCGCACGAACCCTCGCCGATGAACAACACAAACGATGAACACAAATGCCGTGGTCACCCCCATTTATTCAAACATCATTTAAACGAGATTTAACAAACTTACAATTTCGAATTTAAACAAGATTTAACACACTAAACCTAGAAGGTGCGAGAGAGAAGGCCTATGATGTGCTACACGCGCCGGCGAGTAGAAGAGATGCCGCTTCATGGCCAGCGAGGGGAAGAAGATGCGAACCAAGTCAAAGAAGTAACAACGCTTCACTTCTGACCATCGCTCGTTCCCATCGGCTACAGCCTTTAGAAACGGTCCCATAGCCTCGGCTGAGCCCTGGAGGCTTCTGCCTTTGCCGGCGCGTCCTTTTTGATTCACCGCCGTGACATGCGGCGGGGCGTTTGATGGGAAGCCTCTTCGGCTAGCGCCGCCCCTTTCTTCGGTGACGGCGACGCTGCTGACCAAGATGCTGGCAGCTCGTCGTTGTCGCTTTCGTGTCCGTCCTCGCCGTCACGGTCATCGTCCATTGAGTACGACAACTCCGGCGTCGGCTCTCGTCGACCGCTACGACGCGCCTTGTACTCCTTGTCCACCACGGCGTGCCAGTAGGGCGCCGAGATGGAATACTTGGGGTCGAGATTTTGCTCGTACGGCATCTCCGTCCACTTGCGGCTGACGAACTCGACGCAGTCCTGACCGCTGAGCCGCGGCGCCACCGGAATGTTGGCGGCGCTCCTCACCCACACCGTTCGAAAGGGTGGCGTCGTCGGGCACCGGCAGCTGATGGCGGCTGCTCAGCCGCGCGGTATCCTCGCGCCACATGGCTCGCTCGAACGCCTTGGCCATCTCCGCCTACTCGTTGCGACGCCGGAGTTACTCTAGCTGCTCGTGGCGCTGCTGCCCGCCGGGGCTGCCCGCCATGGTGGCCTATGTTCTTGAGGGAGAGGGAGGGAGAAGTGTTGGTGTGAGGAGAGTAGGGTTGCGCTGCGTCAGGTTTTAAAGGCGGACGGAGGAGCGGGGTTGGGTGGCCTGCATTAACGCGACCACCGCTTCGCTGGCCGCGCATTGGCGCCGACGAAGCGTCTGCAGGGCGTCGACGCTGCGACTCCAGCACGCGTCGCTTCCCGTCTGCGCCATTGAAAGCAGGGCGGCGTTATTGCGAGGTGTCGCTTCGGTCTGCGACGCGTGATGACAGGCGTGGCGCCGTCTAGTCGACTCGACATTAAACGCAGCGCAACGGCTTCCTGCACAGCGTTCGTTAACACGGGGAGGCACATGTGTGTATGACGGGCAGGCCAGCGCACAGCGTTCGTTAACACGGGGAGCCACATGTGTGTATGACGGGCGGGCCAGCGCTGTCAGGACAATGCCCGAGTCGATGTCCGGCACCCCAAGTAGGGTCATCCAAGTATAGAGTCCCGATTGGGGATGCCGAACATAAAATCGATCGGGACGAGACTTTAGGGTAGGCCCGGTGGAGATGCTCTAATATTCATATATATACACCGGAACATCTACATGAACCGTGATAACCATGATCCAAGCGAAGAACGTACAACAGCACCCAGATTTAACAAAATAACCGGCCACGATTAGAACATTCCGAAAAGGCATCTAACCTATGGAACGTCCGAAAAGACATCTAACCAGTGGAGCGTCGTGCTCACGCAAACGATTAGAAAAGTCATTCTAGCAAGTTCACAGCATCTCGGGCTCCAGATCAGCAAGGGATCACAGCCCTGAGAAGCATCCTGGGGTCTGAGGTCTCACGCGTCTATGGGTTGCTAACTTCTTGTGCTTCAGAATTAGCCGCTCGTTCAGTGGTAGAACAGCACCTCAACTGCCAGGTGGTGGCCTTCCCGATCAAATATCTCGGCCTGCCACTGGCGCTACGGCCGTTGACGAAGGCGGAGTGGCCGCCCTTCCTGGACAAGGTAATCACATGTGCGCCGCCATGGCAGCGAGGGCTTCTGGAGCGTTCCGGCAGGCTTGTGCTCGTCAAATCAGTGGTCACAGCAAGGCCCATTCATCAACTACTAGTTGCGGAGGCGCCGGCCTGGTTGTTGGAAGCCGCGAATAAATGGATGAAAGATTTCTTTTGGGGGAAGGAGGACGCTAATGGCGGCCAGTGCCTAGTTGCCTGGGAGAACATCTGTAAACCAATTGAGCACGGAGGACTGGGTGTTAAGAACTTACGGCTGCACGGGCTGGCTCTGCGTGCATGGTGGGAATGGTTGAGGCGTACGCAACCGGAGAGACCCTGGCAAGGCTTACCTAGCCTACACGATGCTGAGGCAAAGGATGTCTTTGACAATCTTGTCAGAATCACGGTGGGAATTGGAGACAAGGTCCTGTTTTGGCAAGATCGCTGGATCAACGGGCGTACTGCGTGGGACATTGCGCCAGAGCTGGTCAATCTGGTCGCTACGAGGAAGAGAAACAAGAGAACAGTTCAAGATGGGCTTACTCAGAACGCCTGTATGATGGACCTCCGAGTTTTAACAACAAATGCGGAGCACAGACAAGTTATCTCGTTGTGGATTAGCATTGGAGAGGTGGACCGGGATCCGCAGCAGGAGGACCTGTTTCTTTGGCCGTGGGATGCATCTGGCAAGTATACGGCTCGCTCCACATATCGCATGCTTTGCCGGGGGCAGACAGGTTTTGATCTGTCGCAATGCATCTGGAGATGCCGAGCGCCTCTGAAGAACAAGATCTTCATGTGGCTTGCAGCAAAAAGGAGAATCTGGACCTCAGATCGTCGTGCGCGACACGGTTTGCAGTTACACGCTGACCCTTGTCATCTTTGCGCGCAAGGGAGCGATGAGGTGGATCATCTGATGATTCAGTGTGTCTATGCTCGGCAAGTGTGGCACTCTTGTCGGGAGACGATGGGCCTGGCCTTCACCATACCATCAGAGGACCATCTGGAGGCCTGGTGGCTACGGGAGAGAAGCAGGTTTGACAAACGAAATCGCCGGCGCTTTGACTCTTGGGTGTTACTCATATCATGGAACCTGTGGAAGCGGAGGAATGCGAGAGTGTTCGGCAATCTCGAGCAGCAGTGCAATGAAGATATACTAGCGGCAAAGACGGTGGCAGACATGAAAATGTGGAGCGGCGCTGGAGTAGGAGACCTTAACCTCATCGATGTAGGTTAGGTTAGGGTGTGTGTGGGGGTGTTTTGCCAGGCTGTTCCGACAGCAATGGTAGAATTCTGTATTTGTGTTGTGCTCCTTCTATAGAAGTAAGGTACGCGATTGCGTACTCTCTAAAAAGAATTAGCCGCTCGTTCTACTTCAGTTCTTAGCAAATGCTGAATCCATCGGGATAACCACCATTCTTTTTTTGACCGGGAACAGCAGGAGCTCTGCTTTATTTCATTATAGGAAGAAAGAAGTGTTACACATTACAGCTTTACAACGGCCCTAAGGCACCCTTAACCAAACAAAGAAACCACACGCCAAGACTAAGTAATCACCGCCATATGGGCACTCCTTGCTAGGTTCAGAGCATCAAGGTCCGCTCGGATCAAAGCAGAGAGGTTCAGTGGTGTCATCTCTTCATTCTGAAACACTCGCCGGCTTCTCTCCTTCCAAATGTGCCAGACCACGTACATTGCCAACAGCACCTCCTTTTTCTGTTGAGCATCTGTTCTTCCTCTAGTCGCCGCCCTCCACCACTCCGTCAGAGAGCTAAAGCTTGCCGCACAGAGGACTGCATTGGGGAAGGGGTTACGGAAACAATTCCACACCTCCTTCGCAAAAGAACAACCTAAAGCGAGATGAGAAGCCGTCTCGAATTCTTGATCGCAAAGACTGCACTTGTCATTGTGAGGGAGACCTCTAGCTCGTCTCCTCTCAGCCGTCCAGTTGCGGTTCTGCAAGGCTAACCACATGAAGAACTTGTCCCTTCGGCGCCGGTGTGCCAGACCCTCTCCAGAAGAGGCTGCTTCACTCGTCCCTCGAACTGCATCGCATAAGCCGAGCAAGCCGAGTACTGCTTATTAGTCGTGAGGTTCCAAGAGATCTTGTCTTCCTCATTGGACAGCTGCACATGTTGAATCAGAACCCACAACTTGATGAACTGGTCAATTTGCTCCTCCGTGGACATCCGCCTGAGCCCACGCATCCAACGGCCATCTAGGATGGCAGACTGAACCGTGAGATTCTTGCGCACAGCCAGCGGGAAGCATAGAGGCGCAATCATCCTTGGAGATTTCCCATCTAGCCAACGGTCGTTCCAGAACTTAGCGATGGCTCCATTCCCCAGCTGTATTGTGGTGCAGGCAGCAAAAAGCGCCTTGTCGACCTTGTCGCAAGGTGTGTCAGTGCCTACCCATGGTCTAGACCTGTCTGTCCAGCTGTACCACTCCCATCGCAGTCGAAGGGCTCTACTGAAGGCCTCCATATCTTTGATACCCAGTCCTCCCATTGCAATCGGGGCACAAATCTTAGTCCAACTCACCAAACATTTGCCAGCTACAGCCTCATCATCCGGGGCCCAAAGGAACTTTCTTCTTATTTTGTTAAACCTCTTGATCATCCATTTTTCAGCCGTGAAGACAGTGAGGAAATAGGTTGCAGTAGAAGTCAGAACGCTGTTGATAAGCGTTAGTCTTCCCTTGCGGTTCAGGAATTTGCCTTTCCACCCCTTCAGCCTGTTCACCGCTCGATCGAACAGAAACTGCAGCTCTACCCTTCTCGGTTTCCTGAATCCAAGCGGTAGACCCAGGTACTTGCAGGGAAAGGATCCCGACGAACCCCCAAAATCAGCCAAAACTGAGTGCAGGTCCACTCCTTGACACACCACTGAATAGGCCACGCACTTTTCTAGACTGGTGCGCAGACCAGAAATGTCGCCGAACAGCTGCAAGATCCTCTGTACCGCGGTTATATCTTCCTTGCATGGATTGACGAACAAGGCTGCATCATCCGCATAGAAGCTAGCCCGAATTCTAGCCGCCCTCAAATTGAGCTGTGAAATCACACCTTGGGTGGTAGCTTCCTGAAATAAGCACTGTAGCGGTTCCATTGCCAAAATGAACAACGTTGCAATGTTGCAAAGCCTTCAGATTCAATTAAGAAAAAACCAACAAAATTTCATCAGTGTTAGGTTCTAACTTGACTTAGATCATTAATGCTCGTTGAAAGATACAAGAAAACTGAATGGTAACATCAGCGGTGACTTGCTTTATTGGCAACTTCTAAAGCAAAACTTCTTACCAGAAAAAGGCTAGCGGGGGCAGGAGAGATCCTTGTTCCTGCCGTTGCACTTCTTCTTCGATTCCAAGGCCCCAATTGGCTTGTCAAGGACATCGTTACTCGACATCACCTTGTATATCATATCAACCGCAGCCCTAGAAGGTGTAGAGGGGTCACATTCATCTTCTTCATCCAGTAAAGTCAAAGATGCGCTACCTGGGTAATTCAACCAATCCATGATAGGGTTTTCTTTATCATATAGTTCGAATCATCATTCTGAAGGGATCGAGCTCTTTATTTTCCTTGCCATCTTTTTCTTCCCTATCTATTTCACATTGTTGGGTCCGCAGCCTGAGATTGTAGCGGACATAGACCAACTTGTGGAGCTTTTCATAAGCGAGCTGATTTATCGCCTGTGCATGCATTGATGCAAATGTAGTCCAGTTTCGCTCACACCCACTTGAGGACATGCACTGGGATACAATTCTAATCGCATATCGCTGAAGGGTTCTAACATCTCCTCCATGAAGTCGCCACCAACACGCTGGTCTATTTGTGCCAGCTCCATGCCGAGCTAATCTTTTGTCAAACCTGACACTGGAAGAACGGAATATTTCAAATTGGTCAAGCGCCTCCACTGCATCGGCAGGTGAGTCTGCGACCTTCTGAATTGCCATTGTGAATGCTTGCATATAATGTGGATTGCTTGCAAGATCATACTTGTAGTGAGCCTCGGGATCAAGCATACCAGCTGTAGAGGAAAGGAAATTAGATGAATTCACAATGCATGGAAGCGGAAAAAGATAGACAAATATTAACTTAGTCCTTACCTGCAATCATGAGTGTGTCATTGTATAGATCCACGACCCACTTGTCCACCACATCCATTACATTCTTTAAATCTTCTGCCCCCTCCTGAAAAAGAGATAGCAGTTCTTCCCTAGCAGCCATCATCCTAGGCATAAACCCAGAATGCATCCTAGTCTTATATGAGTCTACATACTGAAGTACGGCATAAAGAGCAAACCAACCTGTGGTTGGATGGTTAGCAGGGTGGTTGTACCCTCAGCCCACCAGAATTCAAACCCCAGGTTTGACGTCTGTGTGTTGCATTTAGGCGGAATATTCTTTCAGTGGGAGGCGACGTTCCCGTCGACAGCGAGGCGCCCGTGGTGACTTCGTCAATCTCAAGACTCGATCCGCCGGCTCAGTATTTCGGAGGTGCTCATAGGGATAGGGTGTGCGTGTGTGTTCATAGGGGTGAGTGTGCGCGCGTGTATGTGAGCGTCTGCGTTTGTACTGTGTTTTCAAAAAAAAAAAAAGTACGGCATAAAGTGGTCGGATTATATCTAGCACCCACTTCACATCTTCCCACCAAGAGCAGCTTACCAAACAGTCATACGTGTAGTCATAATCTGTTTCCCTGTTCCAAGAGCTGTCAGTCCACTCATCCGAGACCATCCACTGCCTGAGCTTGTCTTTGCTATCCAAGTAACTTTGTAGGAACAAAAAGTCAGTTCCGAACCTTGTGGCATTGGGTTGAATCAACTCTCCACCAATCTTAGTTCTCATTTGAGCGTGTAGCTCAGAATCATTGTAGAAGAACCTACATATCCGCTTGGCGCTAGAGACCACTGCATCAACCTTGGGGATATTTCCAATGTCCTTCAGCATGAGACTAACAGTGTGAGCTGCACATGGCTGCCAAACAATGTGTGGATGCTCCTTAATGAGTCGTCCACAAGCTTCCTTGAAAGTCGGATTCGTTCTCTGTCACAATCTGAACCACAAAGCCTTGCCCAATCTCCTCCACAACCACATTCCGTATCGAATCATAGAGATACGGGACACTCTGCAGGCGTCCAGTGGCATCGACAGACTTGTGAAAGAACATACGCCCGTCACAGGAGAACATGAAGTTCAGAATGCTCGTCCCTGTAGGTCCTGTCCACGAATCACACATGACAGTAACACCATACGGACCCCAACGGTGTTTCCATCCGGCCACATACTTCTCCAATTCGTCATACTCAGCCTGCGGCATGGTCCATCTATCTCTGACGATGTAGGAACGTGCTGAACCGCCTTACCAAGCTGCTGCGTCAGTCTCATGGCCTCTCGGAAATGTGGGCAGTCGGCTTTCTCCCCGGGAATGCCATTGGCATGGAAAAACTTGGCCCAAGCTTCCCCGAGCTGCTCACTGGAATCCTTTTCGAGGGCACTTTGGAACCGAGGCAGGGTAGGTACCCTGCCGCGGGAAGAACCTGAAAAAAGCCCGAAATCAGCAGTCACTCTCTGCCTACGACGCGGTGCAGACTTGTTCTTTCCAGCAGCGACAGTGCCTGCAATCCATCCGTGTAAGGAAGAAATCTGTTAGACCATATTCCACCATAGCAACAATCTGATGGAGGACTGGAGGGAGAGATAACTCCCGTCAGATGAAGAACTAGACAACGCGGATGCGTACGAAGAAAACCACACACAAAATTGGTCGCGCTGCTGCTACCCTAATTTCGTTCGTCGCAGATCGAGAGCTCTACGGATCACTCGGGGGTGAGTTCGAGTGAAAGGCTATTTGTATACCAGTGCGTGAGCACAAGCCCAAGGCGGCGCGCCAGTTGCTGGTACTGTTGCTGCTGCTGCTCCCGCCGTCAGAGTCCGATCCCATGGCGCGGTTGGAGCCCTGGTCTGGTTTGGAGCGAGCTTCGTAAGGCCGGTCTCCGATCCCTAAGAAATGGGCAAATTTGACTAAATTAATCCTTTAAAATTCATTTATAAAATGTACTCCCTCCGTCCAACAAAGATGTCTCACTTTTGATCAAATTTGGATATATCTATACACTAAGTCATGTCATCTAATTTTTTATCAAGTTGTGACATCCTTTGTTGGACGGAGGGAGTACCAAATTTTAAATCAATTTACCATCTAATCTTTTTACTTTGTGCCCGCGCTGGAGCTCCGTCCTATACTACATACACGAAGCCCCGGCGGCCCGGGGCCCACGTCAGTTAACCTAAACCCACAAGTCATGAGCTTGGCGTACCATACCGGGGCTCCATGTTGTTGAACTTGAAGGCTTAGGCCAGAGCTCCATGTTGGTACCATAAAGCTCCGGGTCAGAGCTCCGTGCTGGTACCTTAAAGCTCCGGACCAAGGCTCCATACGACCTAGGGTACATAAATGGCAGGCATCACCTCACTACTATTTGTAAAAAGAACGCGACTATAACATACCATGCATATGTCCGGGCATGCTGCTCCACCGCTTCAGTATCCTCGTTCCGCTCGAGAGGGCAAACTGTGAAATCGGCATCAATCCAAAAAAAAAAGGGTGCTCTAGCCGCCTTGTTAGGGATACCTAGCTCCTTCCCCGGGAGGCACTTCACAGAAGCATCGCTATCTATCTTTGTCAGTTCTTCTACACACGGATCCCCTTTTATAGAAAGTGTCATGACCATTCCTCAAAGTCATAGTCATCTCCCCACACGGTAGATGGCAAGTATGTGTCTCAGCACAACGAGTTGTATAACAGGTAGAAGGCATGTCTGGTATATATACTTAGCACCCGTCACACTGCATCTTTGGGTATTTGGCATCGGGCGGACCATCAACCTTAGATGCCCTCAAGTACAAGTGGTTTAAAACCACTCTACCTTGTCATACGCATCACCGATAAGAGACGTCCTACCGAATCAACAAAAACAAAATACAAGTTTCAAATAAACAAAATGGTAGTACAAATTTTATTATGTTAAAAAGCTAGTTTCGTACTAACAATATCGATACAAGCGTAAATATGAAAAACTACAAATCTAGTTCCATTGTTACAAGTTGTAAATACAAAATAATTTTAACAATTATACTACTACCAACCTAATTAACAGATTAATGAGTGCACTTAATTTAACACAATTTTATTATTACAGATATATTAATACTAATAAAATAAAATATCTAGGACAAATATATCATTAACAATCTACTACAAATAAATCTAGTAGTACATAAGTAAAATATCTATTACGAATGTATCAATTACTACACAAATAATATCAATTCAATATATCTGCTAGTACAAATCTATTGCTACCAATTAGTACAAAACGATAGAAAGAGCAGATATTACCTTGCCCAAGCCTAAAAGCACCACGGAACAGGAGTAGCACCGTAATAGAGGGTGGAGCACCACGACAGAGGGAGGAGGACCACAAGAGGGAGGAGCACCATGGTGGTGGCAGCCCGTCACCCTCAACCAACATCCATGGCAAAATCAATGGCGAGGCAGGAGAGGAAGGTCAGGGGCGGTGAGGGAAGAGGGTCGGGGGCGGTAGGCGAGGAAGGAGGATGGCGGCCGATGAAGGAGGGTGGAGCGGTTGCGACGTAGGAGCGTACGAGGGAGCGGGCGCAGCGTCATGAATAACTCTAGGTCGCATGTAGCCCTGGCCCGGTGCTTCAAGGTAACAACACGTAGCCCTGACCCGAGGCGTCAAGTCCAGCAGCACATAGACCCGGTCCGGGGCGCCAAGCTCACGGCTTGCATGCTCAGCTTTGTTCACGGCTTGCAGTAGAGTATGGAGCCCGGGGGCGGGCGCCGAGCAAAAGGGTTAGATCGTGAATTGAATCAAATTTTGATTCATTTTGTGAAATGAATTTTTAAAAAGGTCAATTTAGTCAAAATTGCAATGCAAGATGGCAAACGCGACTGGGAAATCACCCCAAAAACTGGGAAATTTCAATGCGATTAAAGTTACTCCGTACTCATATTTTATCCTTCTGATAGTGTAAAACCAGATCGCTACACAACAGTCAGTGCCGATCATTGTTATGTGTGAGATTGAACTGGACTAGAGCAGATAGTTAACAATGATTTGGTATTTGCGTAACACCACAGCTTCGCAACTCTTGTCATAGTCCACTTAAGCTGCCACCGTGGGGATCATGATTCATGGATGAAACCACTTGACGAATTGTTCCCCGTGCCAAGCTAAAGGGATCATCAGCGCAAATTCATCTATCAAAAAATTGCATGAGCTCCACAGTTTAAACTTGCTCTCGCTCTCCAGACACTCCAATCAATTAGTGAAAGAACGTCTCAAAAAAAACTTAGTAATCAGGACAAAGCCCCATAAGTAATACTGTAGAACTCCTTCAGCAATTTTATCCGGGCAAGGGGGGAAACATTATGTGTGCGACGAAAATTGGCTACAAATATGCACCTGGAATAGGACGAGTGCTGGCTATACACAACATGTGATACAAAACAGAGAAAACTACATATTGAGTTACTACCAATCTAGTGGCCCCAATGATGCTAAAAAAATAATCAATTTTAACTCTATCCTATTTGGAGAAACCTAGGAGAGGTCCTACAAAAAACAAGTAGCGGATAAACGGCAAAACTTCAGTACATCCCTTTGAAAACGGTGCTTGTTCGGCAGATGCCTGCGCCATGTTCCTCGTATTCTTCCTTTGTGTGGCAGGACTGGATGAGAACAAAAAAGACTTAGTTTCGTGCATACCAGCCCATTCATGTGGACAGTAAGTATCACTGAATGCATAGCCCAATTGGAAACAGCACTGTCAGTAGTGAGATAAACTGAATGCCTTGCAACTGCACCTTTGGCCTTTTAACGACATATAACAGTTAATATAGCACCAATATATGCACTATTTTTCACTTCTCCATGTGAAATGAAGTGGCAAGTGGTAGGTACCTCGAAAAATTCAGGGCTAGATGCAGCTACTGAACCCCCAAACCAAACTGCATAGCTCTGTATGGGATGGGTGACCACGTTGACCTCAATAGGCTGACATCATATGATAGAAAAATAAAGATAATCAGTCAGATTATAGACTATTGATTACAGCAAGCTTACAGTCACATTGAAACATGAACATATATGGAAAAAACAATTGTGCATGCCCTCGAGCTCAAGAATCAAGCATTGCTGTACTTACTTTCACCTCCACATGATGGCGGGCATTAGTTGCGGCAACACGATCATCTACTATCTTCTTTATATTACTCTGGAGTCTCTTGTGGAAGTCTTTAAACATGGTAGTTCCGCCAGATAATACTATATTCTGCAAATAGTGGAATTTCATTCGGTGTCACTTCATCAACATGTCACTCTCTATTCTTAGATGTGTCTGCAGAGAGCTCAAAGAAAGCACCTTATACAAAGCTCTTCTCGTGTCAATTGGTGCAGATTGAACACAGTTATCAATCAGTTCAGGTAAAGGAGTCGAGAAGTCAGTAGAATACATCTCAGGATGGAAGAATATCTGCATAAGTATTATTACAGAACACCTGATTACAACTACTCATCTTGTGTCAACTACAATAGCAAGTACACTTGCAAACTGTTTCCTCATTATTCTACTAAAACATGTAACAACCAAAAACATTAAGCTCACAGGAAAAGAAACATGGTAATATTAGCACCTGGATTTCTTTTACGGCTTCTAGAATTTCTCATAACCTACCAAAACCAACGATAAACCATTGCCCTGAAACAATCCTAAGCTACTTATTATTTATTTATGAATAAGGGAAACCATGATATCAATTCCAAATATATTAGTCAACCTGTCTTCCAGTCAGATGATGGTTCTATAAGTACACAAGGTACTGCAACTTTTAAGTCTAGACGCACAAAAGCATCCATAAATTTGATGCCTGGAGATAAGAGCTTAGCAGCATCCATGTGAACCATCAGATTACCAATTTCACACACTGAAATCCCCATGTTTTCCTTATTACTATAAATCTTAAAGAGTGAACTGGTTTCTTCAAGTGATCATATATTCCATCATACTATGTAGTTTTCATTCCATTAGAGTAATGTAAGCCAAAAAAAGTACGATGTAGTACCAACGCATGAAAAAAAACATGAAAAGGGATGATGGAAATACAGAGTATGGACAAACCTCTGGTCCAAGAAAACGTTCATATCCAATGTCAATTGTGTATGGAACCCCAGTCTTTGGTTTGATTGCAGACCATTGTTTGACATATTTACTAGGCTTGCTGTCAAGTTTCTTGAACTCCTAAAATTGTAGAGTTCGAGAAATAACCCCATATCATACTTGTGAACACATGAATTCGTACAGAAAAAACACATAACTGAGTTTGGCATTGCAAAAGTCCTTATCAAAGTAACACAAGCAAATATATGCAGCATGTAAGCAAGTTCCATAACATATGAACACATGTCAACAGTAATTTTCTGCAGATAGAATAGATTTTAAAATTTTGACTTCCATAGAGAAACTTTAGTCTCAACTATTCCACTGAATAATATACTTGTAATCATTGGGCAGTAAAGGACAAAAAATTACTATCGAGACATCAGTTCCAAGAAACACAATACCTTGACAATATCTGAAGAAGTATAGCAATATGTTTCTTTCACCCTACGTGCTATATCCAAAGCATCATCAGGTGGAAGAAGCTCACCTCTTTCCTACATATTGCAAGATGATTCTAATCATTAACAGCATTTTATACAAAATACAACACTTAATAAGCATAAAAGCAGTCATGTAAATGCAGAAATTCACTCGCTCTGATCACGAATGTATGTCATTTTGTGATCGGAAAGAGTATAATGTTTCACTAGCTTCTACAGATTGGACCACAATTAAATATTGAGGGCAGATGATATGTCAGTGTGGTTCTGCAGCAAAATGTAGTTTCTCACATCCATGGCAACAAGGAAATTCCAGTTTTCCATCTTAAAGTACATATGTTCATTCAATCGTTGAGTTAGAATTGAGGTTAACAGGCCACTCAATAAGTGAACAGCTATGGTTCAGTTTTTTTTTTTAGATTCCTGTGATCCAAATAACAAATAGCAATTTAATTACATCAGAGAGCATGTTCACAAAATTAATTTCTTCTGGATGACATGGTCTGCAGGCAAAATATTAGGAAGACTGGAACCTCAGATATCCTTACAAAAGGAATGGAAACTCTTCCAAGCTGATAAATCAAAGCATCCGCTCAGACCAGTGCAAAACTAACATCAGGATAACAAGCAATAATTCACGACCAATCGAGGGTCTAGGCATTAATATTACTACTGAACAGGAGGCTTCACAAAGCTAATCCATGATTTTTTTTGACTGATTAAGCTTCATTTCAAAATTGTTGACTAACTTGTAATGTTAACCAATTATCACTATTCTCAAACAATCCAGACAAATATTCCAACAGAAGAAATATTTACTGCAGTACCTACGAAATCATTGACGATTTCTTGTTAGGGTAAAGCAATCATGCAAATAAAAACATCTAGTACCAAAATTTGTTTTCTCTAGGTAACTCCATACCACCAAAACTTCAGAATTTAGTAAATGCTATTCAACTGTTCTGGTTTAGTATAATACTGCACAAACTCGCTTTAATTAAGGTATTTGCAATATACCAGTAATAGATACAGAACCTACTTATGAACATCAAAAGAATTTCGAAAATTTAATGTAACCCTAGGAAAACGCTGGAAGAAGATTAAATACCTGTAAGAGCTGCAGAACAAACTGAGTTACATCACTTCCAGAAAGAGGAAAAGACTTTATGCTGCTTCCAATTACATAGCCGTTAACAACTGGCACAATATGTGGAGCTCCATCTCCAATGTCAACTACTACACCTGTCATATCAGACTGACAAAATATATTGGTCAAACTCAATGAGAACCGTTATCTCCTGCAAGAACACTTGGTGTTTAGATAAGTCTACTTTATGAATGCTCATTTCTCCTAGAGTTCAAATAAGCTTTAAGTTTGCAGTTTCATGGTTGCATGTGATTTTGCATCTTTCTTTGGAGCTATTTATGCCTAGAACACAATAAACAAAAAATAATCTTTACAGAACTTCACAAATAGAATTCCCAGTACACACCATTTTTAGCTGGCAGTAAGTTAATTAGCACTCACCCTGGCACCGGCAAGTGATAAAAAAGCAGTCATTTTATGATTGCCACAAAATGGTTTCCTTCATTTACATCAGGCTACATTTACGTTCAAAGCACTCCAAGGTTCATGCTTATGAATTGGAACAGTTAAACATATGTCCAAAGTGATATAGAATTTCCAGGGGCTGGCAAGCAACAGGTATGCATGGGAAATATTAACCCAAAAATAGAGCGAGATTTTGTTGAAACATGCAAGGAACTATATATACTAAATTTGGAACACTGGGAATTTATCTTTATGACACTCGCAAGGCAGTGTGTTCCAGTGAAAAAGATGAAGTCCGTGTGTTGATAACCATAATACTTGATCAAACATAGCATCGAAGGAGGTGATTCAAGACCTACCACAGAATCTGAATCCTCTTCAGAAAGGGATTTCAGATATGCAAATCCAGCAGATAGGCTGAGCACAGATTGGACAGAAATATATAGACCAGGGACATTAAAGGTCTCAAACATTATTTCTCCCATACATTCACGACTTTCCGGCGTACTGACAGGGCTATCTGTAAGAAGGAAGTAGTGTTCTTCAGGATTGCAACGTAGATAGTTGAAAATGGATTGCTGCCAAAATCTCTCCATTGTATCCCAATCAGTAACCTGGAAAGTAAGAAAAGGACATGACATAGTGCATAGTAAACAAACGAAGGACCCTATTACAAACAGAAACAGAAATGTATATGCATACCTGACCATGACGAATTGGGCTCCTTAAACTGTACAGGCCACTAGATCTGAAATGTGACAGAGCCTCATCCCCGATAAAAAAATCAAGATCAGCCATGACACCTGCATTGTACTGCGCTAACCAATTTGCACTACTGCACTGCTCTGATTGGTCCAAGAAAGATTCATTGACGGCTACTACAGTAGGGATGGTGAAAGATGGCTCAGAATTACCAGCAAACCCAAGTTTGCTATACCTAAACATAAAAACATAAGAAAGGGGACAAGGTGGTGACTAAGAGAGCAAAAAAAAAATCGAAGCGGCATGCATCTAAACATAGTCAAGCAGCTCTGAAGAAATCAAAACAATCCAACTTCAAGAGAAACATTTGTGCAAGGAAAGTTATTTCCTGCATTCTATCCGACTGCCATTGTAATTTTTCACTTTATACACATAACGAATCAGATAGGAGTATAGGACATGCTATAGTACTTCCTAATAGACTACAGTGTAACAGCAACGATAAACTTAAGCTAAAGCACGTGAACAACATTATAGATATGATCCCAGAAGGCAGCTTCGTTTGTCGAACCAAAGAATCACACACATCAAACAGGTTAAATCTGTAAATTTCAAGTTCATAGCTCCAACCATTAGCCAGACAAATACAGCATTACCGCTGTCAGTACTGATTTAAATACCAACCAGAGATGAAAGGACCAACACCTGATTCAACTAATGATGAAACTATGATAGCCATAGAAAGTCCATAAACCCATTTTTCAGTTTACTACCTTAGGTTAATCATACTCTTTTTGGCTAACTTGTATTAGGTTCAGGTTCACTGTACTCTCAAGCTAGAAATGTGAATGTTGGCTTTCAATTAGGGAGCAGCAAGCCAAGCCAGAACCCCAGCATCATGGGTGGCGATCCATGTCCCATTGGCTACCCAAACGCATTTATTCCCAGGCCAGTCGGTAATCCGATCCGACCTACTCCCTCCGTCACGGTTTATAGAGCACGCACGCAGTTTAAGAAAAAGTTTGACCTTTTGATTTAGTCAACAAATTATGAGTTATATGTTACAAAAATTATACCATTTGATTTATATTGAAAATAAATTTTTAATGACATAATTTTTGTAATATAAAATTTGAATTTTGTTGCTGAAATTAATGGTCAAAGTTCATTCTTAAACTACGTGCGTGCTCTATAAACTGTGATAGAGGGAGTACTACCATTTCACCACCGACCGCGGCCAGTGGAGAGGAGACACCAGACCACCAGGGGCACAACACTCGCCTCTCTGGAACCGCACATACGAACCCGAAAAAAAGGAGTAAAACCTAGCTAAGCGCAGACGCGCGTCACGGCAGCGGTAGGGTCGGCCGGGGAGTCTTACCCTGTGCCGTTATCGAATACGACGGCGGGGCGATCGGAGGGGTCCATGGAAGGCGGCGGCGGCGGTTCCCCGCCGGCTCATATCTCGCCCGCGGCGGACGCCCGGGGAAGCATGGGCGGGCGAGGGATGCCGCGATCGCCGGGCCGAATCGGTGGGGGGAGGAGGACGCGGCGGCAGGTGGTGGGGTCGATCCGCGCAGGGGGGGAGGGAGGGGAGGAGGAGGAGCTCGGGGGATTGGGGGAGGATGTGGGGCGCGTGCGGCGCCGGTCGTGGCGAATGGGGTGGTTGATTTGGTCGACGACGGAAGCGGGAAGGGAGGAAGGAGAGGGCCTCGGCTGCCGTGGCGTGGTCGGAGATGGAGGCGCACTAGTCCTGTGTTTGTTTGTTCACTTGTCCAGTCGTGCTCGTGCATCGAACCAAAGTGACCACACCAAACCCCAAGATGAAGGGCACTACAACCGCCCGACTCTTTATCAGTGGAGATGGTTCTCCGCGCGTTGCTGCGGGATATTTGACGAAATCAATTGCTTCGTAAAGAGCTATAACGGATATGGAAAATATATTTAACCAAATGTTCTATAACCCATGGTTTCACACATACACTGGTACTCTAATGAATTAGGCAAGACATTCCAATATAACCTTGAAAACACCGAGTAACTTATGTAGGCCTACTTATATATGTTGAACGAAAACTGGCAGGAGGCCCACCATATGAATAGTCACTCACTATGCATAGAATCAAAGAGTGTACTATCTATTAACCATTTAAAACAGCGTATCTTACATCTGGAATCAAAGTCCATGTTCCATTCAACTACGCCTGAGTCTAAAATTTGAGACAAAGGGTATCTTTTCTCTCTGGCTCTCTAAATCTGTAAATTAGTTCAAACCCTAAAATCATCAAAATACCGACAAGACAATGTAGTACACAATTTCTAAAACTGTTACCAACATGAGAAGCTGAAAATGTCTTAGAATTGCACCTACTGTTGTATACACCAACAATGCTAAAACGGAGCATTTATAGACCGAGCAGCTAATTTCACCTTCATAACAATTTATGTAACCTCTTATTGCAGACTTGAATTCTTGAATGAATACATTTTTCCTGTAGAAAGAAAACCCTCTGAGAGCGCTCCAGAATAGAGATAAAAAATGGACAGAGAAAATGAGCTCAGCGTTTGAAGCACATGGAAGGAATAAACTAATGAACACCTAGCGTTTGAAGCAAGATAGTAAGGGCATATTCTGGAGGACGTTTACCTTACCTAGATTCTGGTAATATGGAGGTTCACATCGATCAGATATGCAAGGAGAAGGAGAAAAACAAACTGCATACGTCGTGGACAAAACCCCCACAGCATGCTGCCTCACAGACACTAACTCATGGCTCTGCATACACCAAAGATGCACAACGATGTAATTGAACCATTGCTATCAGCGGTGAAATTCTAGGTTGTTGTCCTCGAGTTCCCGGCCGGGCGGGTTGCTGGAAGAGAGCCTGTGAAGGTTGGTCAAAAGGGTATGGATTGACGGTGGAAATGGGTAGTGGTGGGTTTCAGAGATGATAATAGGAAGGTACATGGCGAATCAATCAAATCAAGGGATACAACTTTAAAAAGTGTGAGGGCGAAAGGCCTGAAGTCGAAGGAGCCTCGAGGATGGCAATTAAGGCAAATCAAGACTCTTTTATTAGTATTACTAACGTGAGCTGAGATCCTCTGCAGTTACTGTACACTACTGTACCCCCAATGACAGATGGGGCCGGACCACTGAGCTGAAAATTCATTAGTGGGAGGCAAATATTTAGTAACTGATAGATTTTTTTCTTGTTTTGGCTGATGTGGAAAATTTGATCACACGTGGCTAGTTAGGATTGCTCGGATATGCTCGATGAGGTGGACAGTGTGCATGTCGAGAGAAATACTTGTAGTGGGTCTTTGCTATTTAGATATAGAAGATTTGGGTTCGATTTGATCCGTTTACGTCGGATCGCGGAGAGAAATTGGCATTACCGTTTGGATCACGCACTCTCCCAGTGGCCCGATATATATTTTTTAACTTATTTCTATTAATAGATATATATGATATAAAGGACTGAAAAATAAAGACAGAAAATATAAAAATATAAAAAAAACTCTAAATTAGGGCTTTCTCGCCGGCATGGCCTAGTCCTCGTCCTCGTCATCGCCGGTGAGGTCGAGCACCACAGGCGGGTCCCAGGGGAACAGCCACGACACCATTGGCACCCCTGGGGCTGCCGGCGCCGGAGCTTGAGGAGGCGGAGGTGCCTGGGGCTCCGACCAGGGGATCCAGTTCACCTGCATGGGAGGCGCCCGAGGCGGCGACTCCCATGCCACGGAGTAGCCCCATGGCTCCGCTTTTGGAGGCGGCAAGGCGGCGCTGCTGCAGGCGGCGCTGTCGGAGGAACCGCCGCGGTTGGTGGACGCCGAGGCTGCCACCTGCGCCCCGAGGCTTTCCCACCGGCCGAGCTGCTCGAGCTCGCTCTCCTCGATGGCTCGACGGAGGGCTTCCTCCTCCGACAACTCCGACAGCTGGTACTGCGCTGCCGGATCTGCGGCCTCCTCCGGTGGTGACGGCACCTAGTTGTCGCCCTCGCCGTAGTCGTAAAAGCCGTCGTCGAGGAGGTCCGAGCGCCTCCTCGCGTCGCGCTCGTATGCGGGACGATCCCACATGTGGGAGTCGTACCCGAACGTCGGGTCCTCGCGGAGGTCCGGCGGGAGGAGTGTGCGGCGACTTTGGATTTCGCAGACGTGCGCCTCCCCGCGGAGGGGCACCGGCGGGACCGGCACCCTACTGGCGTTGAGGTGCTAATCGCCAGGGAGGTGGACGTCGCCGAGCGGCTGATGCACCCAAAATGCATCTACTTTTCCAAGCACTTTGCTTCATAATTTGCTCCGTAATCTTCCCATATTTGAATAAATCTGCAGAATATGACGCTTTTTAGCAAAGTCTCGTTTCTGTTTGTTTTTGCAGGAAATAAACGGGGGAAAATACTAAGCCACTTTCTCATGAAAAGAAGGAGTTCGAGCATTGGACGGACACGAGGCGGTGTCCGGGGACCAAACGAGCATAGGTATGCCCGTTGAGCCCTCCGGCGTCGCCTCCCCTTCGGTTTTCGCGTACCCCCTCATATATACCAGGAAGGGGCTGACCTAGGAGGAGGGAGCTTTTCGCGAAACAGAGCGCTGCCAGAGCCACGATCTTCGATTTCGGAGACAGATTAATCCAGTATTTCTCCCTTGGAGGAGGGATTCGGAGGCCGTCTTCACCGCCTTCGTTCCAATCAACCATGAGCTTCATCACCTTCACCATGGGCAACGGCGGAACCATGGGGACGGAGAGGAGCCGTGGCTGTCCCCAACAATCAGGATTTTTTTTAAGACCCTCATATTTTTTGTACAAATTTTGTGTATGCTCATTTATGTCCATGACTGAAACTTCAATAATACTAGTTAATATATTGAGAACTGCTCACAGAAGATCCGATGGAAAGTGAGATGTCTTTTTGACTTTTCCTCTTTGCTTTCACACATACACGAGGCTGCACTTCCCCTCCCATGTGCTTTTTTCATCCGGTAGTTTTTCTTCTCTCTCGTCATGTGTAGCCAAGCTCGGTTCTTCGCTCTTCAATGAGCAACAAGCAGCAAAAGTGTCCAAAAATCATTAAATTGTTTTGATTTTCTTCTGATTGGAGCATAATAGGAGGCTGCCACAGGTGTATAACTGAAGATATTTTCACTTTCTTGTCCTAATCTGTAGTATTACTTTGTGGATCTAGCTTTTTCTTATTTTTTGATTCCCCATTTCTTGGATATGATATAATTGATATATGTGCATCCATCTTTTTAAGATCTGTTGTTTGGTTTCTGTAGGATAATCCTAGCGAGAAATAAAATTAATTTGTTTTTAAGAATAACTCATTATGTGGTATGGCTAGATGATTCAATTTCTATTCTTGTTCACACATATTATTTCATTGATAGGTCATGCAATATTCCACTAGCATATTAGTTTCTTTGATCATCACATCAATACTGACTATTTTTTCTTGCGGACTACTTCGGCTTGTTCTTACTTTACCGGTCTCAACCGCAATGTAGAAAACGCATTCCTGACAATGAAACTAGTTAAAACAATGTTTCGAAATAAAATGAAAGACGAATTTCTAAGAGATTTCTTATTGATACATCGAGAAAGATATTGCAGTGCGCTTCACGACGGATGAAATTATTGATGAGTTCAGTACGGAGAGACGTCGTGTGCCATTTGACTAAAAATGTTACTTCATTGTATATTTTGCTTTCGCAACACCTCTTTCACCACCTATAATTTTTGTACATTGTTTTACACTTTAGAGTTATGCTCAATCTCCGGGCCCCCTGTGTCTATTTACTGGTTTAGTTGTTGACCATGGTGAGTAGTCCGTTGTAGGCATATGAGGTGGAAGGGGATTTGATGAGATTGATCATGCAATTATACTCATTGTTCGAGATTTGAGGGGTTTATCTTGAGAATACTTTTGTGTTGTGTTGACACACTTTAGCTATGTTTAATGCTTGCTATTAGGGCCTGAGTGACATGATTTCAGTATTGAACTTATTTTGCCCTATCATATAATTGAGTTTGGTATCTATCTGCAAAGTGTATTGTCTGTTATTATGTTGAACTTGCGAACCCTAAAAGTGACATATAGGGAAAACAAGGGGGAGATGCTTTAGCTTGAGGATTCTATGTGTTCATGAAGTGTTAATGCGTTATTCCGGGTTATTCGAAAGGGTGGACCTTAATTACCTGTAGTTCCAAGTTGGCCCCTGTGAACTGGGCAGGTAGGACAAAAAATGTTGTGCAAATTCTCCTGATTAGTACGCACAACTACTTTCGGAGCACATACCTACACATATCGGAGTTAGAGAAAAATCTCATTGTTATTTGTATTTTATTATATGATCAATCTTATGCATGTGGCACCCCGCTATCACCTCATGCCTACGTTTTAATCTGAAGTTATAATTTCACTATTTCCGGTGAAAACTGGGAAACCGTTGCTACTACTGTTGTTTTATTTCCTTGCTTGAATCAAATAACTATCATCACTGTTTATTTTGTCAGTTTATTGATATACAGGTGTGGTTGAGAGTGACGTCTCACTTGCTAAAGCTTTATTGGTATTCTTGTGTTCCCCTTGAGTCGTACTATAAATTTGGGTTATACTTCTCATCGAAAATTTCAACGATCCCCTATACTTGTGGGTATCAACGGCACTGGCAGATTGCGCTCGTACATCGCTGATGTCCGTAGTTACCTGCGTCAAAAGAATACGGATTAGGTTGAGACTTCCAAATGCAGAGTGTATAGTAAGGGAAAGACTAATTTTCCCCACGAGGGTGACTCGAGGGCTTATATCGAACTCTCGGGGAAATGTGCCAAAAGCTGCCGTCTCCCTATCCTTCTTTATGAGACCTGCAAAACAAAGTAAATTGTTTTGTGCCCTCAACCTCACCAAGTGGTTGTCAAGCACAAGGTGTGAGCAAAAGATATGAAAATAACAAATGCAAACAAGAAATAAATATGCAATGATGATAAATAAATATGCAAGGATGGTGTAAACAATGATGGATGATATTTTTGGGTTTTGTATTGTGAATGCAAGATGTAAAAGCGTTTTTGTATTTTCGGATTTTTAAATGACAGAAAATGAAAAGTGGTTATAAAGTGTTGGAAATGTGTTTCTTATGATTAAAAATGGACCGGGGTTCATGGTTTCACAAATGCACTCTCTCTTTAATATAGTGGTAGATAATGGAGCACAAGAATTGACATATGGGATTGCAACACAACAAGTTATTAATAATATGCGCATCACGTCCTCATAGAGATCTTTTGGTTATTAACCTCTCTTATACTCCACCAAGATGCGAACTAAATCATAACACCCTAATAATTAAGATAGATTGGAGTATAGCTTTAAATTCTATGACATGAAGTTAAAATAAGAACATGCTAGATCTAGTCATGGAGAAGTGGCAATGGTCACGCCCAACATCCCCGGTAGCAAGGTATTTCTTTTTCTCCCTAGTGAGGCAACAAAGTAAGGTAAAATACCCAAGTGTATCGCAGAACATTCTCTCACGTTCACCGCACTAGCCACCCCCCGTTACTCCAACTAATGCACACGTTCCCCTCACACGCCCTCATACATATGTTGGATCAGAACACATAAATAAGAACGGGGTACATAATATGCATCTACTTTCATAACAAATAATTGCGATCTCAAACATATATCAACTCATAAAAAGATCCACCATAAAGGTATTACATAGAAGACCGTAATCATGTTCAGCAACTCATACGATACTAATTAGTGAATCTCAAGAGAGAGGAGAGATACATAAGTTACTTCCACAAACCCATAGTCCAGGGGTGGACTACTCCTTCTTCTTCATGGAGACGGTGGAGGAGTCGTTGGAGAAGATGGAGATCACGCCGGCAGCGCCCCGCCGGAGTTTCCCCCCTCCAATCTGCAGCTCCAGGTCTCTGTTTCGTGTTTTTGTGTTTCTGCGGCGCTCTCTTCCGAAAGCCGTCGGGGGACTATTTTTATAGTCGTTTTCGTCCAAAACGTATCCACTTTCCCGAACACTTTTGCTATTGTTTTACCTCTAATTTGTGTATTTTGAATGCAACTAACACGGACTAACGCTGTTTTCAGCAGAATTGCGCTGGTGTCTTATTTTTGTGCAGAAATTCAACTTTAGGAAAAAATACCAGAAATAATGCCAAAGTCCCTATTTTGCCCGAAGACCCACGGAGCCAGAAGACCAGACGGAGGGGGGCAACGAGCCCACATCACAGGGTGCTGGCGCGGCAGGCCCCTGGCCGCGCCAGCACCTCATGAGGTCGACTCGACCACCCCCTCGCGGCCCCCTCTCGGATATAAACTCCCTCAGACCTAAAACCGAGGGGGCGTTCATCACTTTTCCCAGAAACACATCCGTGCGCCGCCGCCACCTCGAAACTTAATTCGGGGGCCAGAAGTCTCTGTTCCGGCACCCTGCCGGGACGGCGAATCGGAGGGGATCATCGCCATCGTCGTCACCAACGCCTCTCCATCAACCATCATCGTTTCCCCCATCCATGTGTGAGTAATTCCCCGCTGTAGGCTTGAGGGGATGGTAGGGATTGGATGAGATCGTTCATGTAATAGCTTTAATATCATTAGGGCATGGTGCCTAGTATCCGTTATCGGTGTTTTACGTCATTGTTGCAACTTGTTATGCTTAATTCTTGACACTAGGGCCCGAGTGTCATGATTTCAGATCTGAACATGTTATTGTATCATGAGGATAATCAATGTTTTAGATCATATCTATGAGTTGTATACACATATTATTGTCCGGAACCGAAGGCCCCAAAGTGACAATAATTGGGACAGCCGGAGGGGATGGCTGTGATGTGAGGATCACGTGTGTTCACGAAATGTTAATGCTTTGCTCCGGTACTTTATTAAAAGGAGTACCTTAATTACCAGTAGATTCCCTTGAGGCCCCGCTGCAAACGGGCTGGTAGGACAAAAGATGATGTGCAAGTTTCTCATTGCAAGCACGCACAACTAAATTGGAACACATGCCTATGGTTAATAAATACTTGGATACTTTATCTTATTTATCTGCAAATGCCTATGTCGTGATATTACATGAATTATCTTATCCATGCAACGCCCGTTCATCCGTCCCTGTGCCTACAGTATTTTAATCCTGCTGTCTACTATAATCACTGCTGCTGTCTTTATTTCACTGTTGCTGTTATTTCACTACTGTCACTACTATAAAACTGTTGCTACCGATAATCTGTCTCGAGCAAGTCTATTCATAGGTGCAGCTGAACTGACAATTCATCTGTTAAGGCTTATAAATATTCTTTGGCTCCCCTTGTGTCGAATCAATAAATTTGGGTTTTACTTCCCTCGAAAACTGTTGCGATCCCCTATACTTGTGGGTTATCAAGACTATTTTCTGGCGCCGTTGCCGGGGAGCATAGCTTTATTTATAAGTTCACCTGAGATTGATATTGCTTTCTGGAATTCATTCATCATGGGAAAGCCTGGTGATAAGAAGTTTCCCATACTGCCATCCACAACAAGAAAAGGTACAACTTTGAATTCCGCTGCTGCACTTGATTCTCCGTCTGTGATGAGTAAGCTTATTTCACCGCTGCATGCTACTCGTACTATTACTTCTGCTGAATCTGAAAATGCTTCTGAAAATTGTGATGATGCTTCTACTGTGCTTGATGAAAATGGTTCCTTAGGACCTTTTCTGGATGCTATAATTGATAAATCTAAACAAACTGAAAATGCTGAAAATTCTAATACTTCTGCTAGTTCACCTGAGTCTAGAGAGTATTTTCCTGATGATCCCGATGAAACTTATGTGAAACTTGATGATGATTTTGTTGATGAGATTAATGCTACTAAAGATGCTAGTGCTATGAAATGAAAATGGTTCCTTAGGACCTTTTCTAGATGCTATAATTGATAAATCTAAACAAACTGAAAATGCTGAAAATTCTAATACTTCTGCTAGTTCACCTGAGTCTAGAGAGTATTTTCCTGATGATCCCGATGAAACTTATGTGGAACTTGATGATGATTTTGTTGATGAGATTAATACTACTAAAGATGCTAGTGCTATGAAAAGCCTTCTTGAAAAACATGATGTTAAATATAAATTATCTCCTGATGCTAAATTTGCTACATCTCCCATAAATATTAAAGATAAAGATTATGATTTCTCTATTGATTTAGCTCACATAGCTATTGTTGAAAGAGAACCTTTCTGTGGAACCGAAAATGAAAGTGCTGTAGAACACATGAATGAACTCTCTACTTTGAGTGGTATATTTTCCGAGGACATAAAGATGCGCACTTACTTTGTCACTAAAATATTTCCTTTCTCATTAAAAGGAGAAGCTAAAACCTGGTATAATAATTTATCTCCTGGTTCCATTACTAGTCCTATTGGTTTGCTTAATACTTTCTTTCGGAAATATTTTCCTGCTAGTGCTCAACGTGATGCTTTGCTAAGGATTTATAACTTTAATCAAGAAGAGGATGAGAAATTGCCTGATGCTAGGACACGGTTTTGCTCTCTAATAAGAGGCCAGCCGAACCATGATTTAGAGAAAAATGATCTTCTTGATATATTTTACAGTGGACTAACCGTTGAATCTAGGACATATTTGGATAGTTGTGCTAGTTGTGTTTTCAGGAAACGAACTCCAGAAGAAGCTGAGGAATTAATGGCTAAGATAAGCCAGAATTATGATGATTGGAATATTCCTGAACCTACTCCAACACCTACACCAACACCGAGGAAGAGAGGTATGATTGAATTAGATGAAGAAGTGATGAAGGAAGCCAAGAAATCTCTTAAAGAGAGAGGTATTAAATCTGAAGATGTGAAGAATTTACCTCCTATAGAAGAATTATGTAAGCCAATTCCTCCTTCACCCGTAATTGAGGTACACTCTCTCCAAAGGTTTGATGATAGAGATATTCCTTACTCTAAACCTCATGATCAATGCTTAGACGAATTTGATACTTTTATTGCTAAGCAAGGTAATTTTAATATGAGAATTGAGAATCATTTAATAGAAAAACTCTCGCGCTATTAGTAACTTGCATGATATTGTTGATAGAACCTCCAATGATGTTAAAATACTTATTAAACATTTTCATATGGTTCAAACTCAAATTGATCGACTCTCTAAAGTGCAAAAAGAAATGATAATGAATGCCTCTAGGGATAAAGAAAAACATGTTTGTGAAGTAACAACTAGAGGTGGTAAATCTACTCAAGATCCTTTAAATCCTGAGGGACATTCTAAAAGAATTGAACAAGATTCTCAACAAATTAATGAACCTAGTGCTCCTTCTAAGAAAAAGAAGAATAAACATAAAACTGTTGTAGAATCCTCTGAACCTGTTAACAATCCTAATAGTATATCTGTTTCTGATGCTGAAACCGAAAGTGGTAATGAACTTAACAATGATAATAATAATGCCAATGATAATGATAAAAATGATAATTCGGATAAGGAAGAAATAGAAGAGGAACCCGAAAAACACACTAAAAATAAAAAGTACACTAAGGAAGATTTTATTGCTAAAAAACATGGGAGCGAAAGAGAACCTTGGGTCCAAAAACAAATGTCTTTTCCTGCTAAGAAACTTAAAACCAAAGAAGAAGAACACTATAATAAATTTTGTGATTGGATGAAACCTTTGTTCTTGCAAATTCCTTTGACTGATGCTATTAAGTTGCCTCCTTATTCTAAATATATGAAAGATATTGTTTCTAACAAAAGGAAAATTCCTAATGAGGAAATATCTACTATGCTTGCTAATTACTCTTTTAATGGCAAGGTTCCAAAGAAGTTGGGTGACCTAGGTATACCAACCATTCCTTGCTCTATCAAAAATAATTATGTTAGAACTGCTCTATGTGATTTGGGAGCAGGAGTTAGTGTTATGCCTTTCTCTCTTTACAAGAGACTTTACCTTGATAAATTGATACCTACTGATATATCTTTGCAAATGGCTGATAAATCTACTTCTATTCCTGTTGGCATTTGTGAGGACGTTCCTGTTCAAGTAGCTACTAATTGCTTGATTATGACTGACTTTGTTGTTCTTGAAATGCCTGAAGATGATAATATGTCTATTATTTTTGTGAGACCTTTTCTAAATACTGCAGGGGCTGTTATTGATTGCAATAAAGGAAAAGTAACTTTCAATGTGAATGACAAAGAACATACTGTTTATTTTCCCAAGAGGTTGGATAAAATACGTGGAGTTAATACAATTACCAATGTGAGATCTATTAAAGTGGGAAGTATTGATTGTCCTTATATTGAAGAATACAAAACTCTTATGATTGGATCCATACCAATACGATACAAGGTAACATAAGTGTCCCGTGAAGTTTAAATCTTTTATGTCATATAAAATTCATTTGGTGGCAAGACTTGATCAACCTTGTTAACAAGTGCATTTTAAATGCATGAAAGTGCTAAACAACTTTCTTTCTCTCAAACTTGTTTTACCTACTGTAATATCATTTAGTTTGCAATGTTTAGTTGCATTTGGTGTTAGAAAACAAATCTTTCATTATTAAAATTATTAATGCAAAATACCAGGAAATAATAATAAAAAAAATTTACTCAGAATTTCAAAAAAATTATACCAAAATTCCTATTTTTCGAGGAGGTACCTGGGGGTACCAGAGGCTGACCAGGGGGACCCACCATGCCCCCACATGAGGTGGTGGCGCGGCAGGCCTTTGGCCGCGCCAGGGCATGAGGAGGGCCCACCTGGCCCCTCCACTTACTCTCCTTCCTCCCCACTCTTTCTCTCTCCCGACCAAACACTCCCACATCAAAAAAAATCGTATTCTTGCTGCTCTTGCCCTCGGATTTTCGATCTCCTTGCTCAGCCCATCTTTGTTGCTGAGATTTGGGGTATTCACTCTCCGGTATGTGACTCCTCCGATTATCCAAGTAGAATTTTGTTTAATGGATTATATATTGAGTATTTTGCTGCTGTAGATATCATGTTTAGTGAGTTTAAATGCTTGTTCTAAGTGAGGATAACTAGTTTTGATGAATGCTTAAGCCTCTAGCAAGTCACTATAGTGGTTTCCCCTCATTTAGTTGGCTAAAAATCAATTTTTATGTCATTTGTTAAAAATTTCAGAACATGTAGTGGAACTCATATGCAATAGACCAACATGAGATAATGGTGCATGAGAAGATGAAGGTTCATCGCGAAGAGAGTGTATTCCCTGCTATTTACCCATGCTCACAATTCATGAGTGTTACAGGGATTGCACATGATTTTCATACTCTAATGACCAATGCAGGACTAGAACATTTTGTTGATGATCAACCATTTCAATATGCTAAGCTAGCCATGTCGGTGGTGCAGGACTTCAACTGCAATTTGACCTCATCTAACCCTATGGTGCACTATAAGATTTACAATAAATCTGTGGATTTGCCTTTTGCTGTTTTTTGTGCAGCAATTAAAGTACCACAAGGGGGATCGCGAGAGAAGTTGAAAGGGAAGCCTAAGCCATTGCTGGACTTATATGAGGACATTTGCTATGGGAGGAGTTTCTCTCAAGAGGAGGGTAAAATCCGGAGTATTCATCTCCCTTCCATTCGATACTTTGCCTACTTCATTACTAAATGTGTTCTTGCTAGGAAAGCAGCGAGTAAATTGGCCTTGTCTGACTTAGCTTTTCCAGCTGCTGCATTACGCAATGATAAAACTTATAATTTGGGTGCTCTGATTGCCTACCGTCTCACCACTAACCGTGAGAAGGGAGAAGTTTGTGGAGGTCTAGTTGCCTCTCGTTTATTAGCTTTGCATGGTTTGGCACCTCACCCCCTTGATTTCCTGCTTCCTATAGAAAAACTAGACATTGATTCCATGAAGAAACATAACTTTATTGCTGACCATGGTAGCTTGCATGTTCTCCCTTACATTATAATCTTTCCCAAGAGGCAATATTTGAAAGTGTCCACAATTGTTAGAACTGTTATTTTGCCTGCACCTTCGCTTAACCTTCATGCCAGGGAAAACTGGTCAGTCTCGGAGGCTGAGCTTGACACACTTGAGGGGCAGCACGGCCCGAACATGGGAGACAACGAAGAGGAGCACGAGGGTGACTTTAGTCAGCCCCCTGAGACAGCTGGTTCCTCGTACCCAGATCCGGGGTATGCAGGACCTTCGGGGTCTTCCTCCACCGCAGCCGAGCCAGAGTATGACTTCACCAGGTTTGACCCGCCGGGCTGGAACCATTATTCACCATGGGGTTGATTCCCACTTAGGCCAAAAGCCTAAGCTTGGGGGGAGGTATACCGATAGCACACTCATCTATATATCATTTCGTCGGTACTTTGTATATCCATGTTTCGTTTTAGTTTTCTTTCTCTCTTTTATTTGTTCATGTTTTGCTTTGCTTTCCAAAACTCAAAATACCAAAAAGATTTCTGTTATTTCTCTTGCTGGTTTGTTTTAGTATCTAGTATTAGTATGCTTAGTATTTAATTCAGTTCAATATGCAAAAACACAAAAATATTTTACCTTGTTGTTTGCTGTTTCGCGCAGGGACAGATTTCTGCTGTCCACCGTTTAAATCATAACTTCCTGTAGAAAAATCCAAATGACCTGAAATTTCTTGTGCATGATCCTCAGATATGTACGCAACTTTAATTAGTTTTGAGTTTTCTGATCTGAGAATGTTAAGGTCCTCGAAAAAATTCGTCTTCACAGGCTGTTCTGTTTTTGTTCTGTTTTTAGTTCCTAAATCCAAAAATATTTGTTGTTTCTTTTGGTTTTGTATAGTTTGTTTCAGAGCTCAATGCCATCCATTACTCCATGGAGATTGGTTTTCATTTCATATTATTCAAGCCACAAAAGTGAAAGAGCAATAATGACGATATATGACAATTCGAGTTGGGTAAGAGGCTGGTAATGAACTCTATTTGTTTTTCATTTTTGTACATATACTCATTCATGTGAGCATGCTTAGATGGTTCGCATAAGATATATGTCGATTGGTGGATGCTTAGTTGTTTATGTTATCTTATGATCAATCCCAATTTATTAATAGTAGATGACATGTTTCTATGGATGTTTGCTTGCATTGTTTTGTTCATAAAAGAGTATGACATTGTGGTATCCTCCTCAGAACAAATTCATTTGTATCGACTTGGCACATCCTCACACATGTATATGACTGAAAACAAAGAGTCAATTAAGCCTTGATGATTTATTTTGCCTCAGAGTTCTAGTATCACTTTTATGCCTCCGTTTGTCGCAAGCATGATTATGACGGTTATTGCTCTCTTGAATTGTCGCTTCCCTGTCTATTGCTAGCCTCCACTTGTACTAAGCAATTTTGCTTGTGCTTCCAAATCCCTGAAAACCAAGTTATCCCAAAGAGTCCACCATAAATACCTATGTATGGCATTTAAAACCATTCAAGTAAATTTGCATGTGATATCTTTAAAACCTTCAAACACTTCTAAATTTGTGCCACTGTTTCGAGCTCATGAGGAAGTAGTAGTTGGGTTTGTTATCTTCCATACTAATTAAGTAACCGACTTGCATGCTTCATCTGCTTGTCACTAATATTGCAAAGAGCTGGTTAGACCACTATAATATCAAAAGTTTTGAAAAGTGAAAAATAGACACTCCTCCATGGTATGTGATTGTTGGTGGGCACCCGAGGATTCGGTTAGCCATGGTTTGTGAAAAGCAAAAGTTGGGAGGAGTGTCAAAATATCAAAAAGATAAAATATAAAGATGCATATTATAAATGCTTGATTTTAAAATAGTTCGGAACCGCTCTCAACTTGCTTACTATGAAAGATAACAAGAACTCTATTGCCATTCGTTGACGGAACAACCACCACTCAAAAACAATTTTACCTCTGTTTTCAAAACAATGAAAAGCTCTAGCACATGTCAAATCACTGCTTCCCTCAATGAAGGGCATATCTTTTACTTACTGTTTAGTCACCATCCTTCTTTGAGCACCTTCTTGAGAGCATAGTTGTCATTCTTAGTGAAATGTGCTTGTCCCAGAATACTGTTAACTGCGGTGTAACTTTGATGCTTTTATCTTTCACATCTTTATCTCTAGTCTACTCTTGAATCTCATAGGTGCCTGGGCATTTATGTTTTGTTGTACACATTCGGGCAAGCGAGATACCACCTTATCATACTTTCTTATGAGCTTTGCAATCCTGTGAATTGATATGTTTCATGTTATTTACTATTAGTATGATTGGCATCTCTTCATAGTTTACATAACTAACTAGGTGACACCATCTATATATATATCTTATTATGAATAGCCAAAGCATTTGCCAGATAATGAGAATATTTACATCATATGAAGCAAATGTGTTCGTGAAAGTTCTTTTATCGCACTCAGTTGTTAACTGAATTGCTTGAGGACAAGCAATAAGCTAAACTTGTGGGGAGTTGATAAGTCCAAAACGTATCCACTTTCCCGAACACTTTTGCTATTGTTTTACCTCTAATTTGTGTGTTTTGAATGCAACTAACACGGGCTAACGCTGTTTTCAGCAGAATTGCCCTGGTGTCTTATTTTTGTGCAGAAATTCAACTTTAGGGAAAAATACCAGAAATAATGCCAAAGTCCCTATTTTGCCCGAAGACCCACGGAGCCAGAAGACCAGACGGAGGGGGGCAACGAGCCCACCTCACAGAGTGCTGGCGCGGCAGGCCCCTGGCCGCGCCAGCACCTCATGAGGTCGACTCGACCACCCCCTCGCGGCCCCCTCTCGGATATAAACTCCCTCAGACCTAAAACCGAGGGGGCGTTCATCACTTTTCCCAGAAACACATCCGTGCGCCGCCGCCACCTCGAAACTTAATTCCGGGACCATAAGTCTCTGTTCCGGCACCCTGCCGGGACGGCGAATCGGAGGGGATCATCGCCATCGTCGTCACCAACGCCTCTCCATCAACCATCATCGTTTCCCCCATCCATGTGTGAGTAATTCCCCGCTGTAGGCTTGAGGGGATGGTAGGGATTGGATGAGATCGTTCATGTAATAGCTGTAATATCATTAGGGCATGGTGCCTAGTATCCGTTATCGGTGTTTTACGTCATTGTTGCAACTTGTTATGCTTAATTCTTGACACTAGGGCCCGAGTGCCATGATTTCAGATCTGAACATGTTATTGTATCATGAGGATAATCAATGTTTTAGATCATATCTATGAGTTGTATACACATATTATTGTCCGGAACCGAAGGCCCCAAAGTGACAATAATTGGGACAGCCGGAGGGGATGGCTGTGATGTGAGGATCACGTGTGTTCACGAAATGTTAATGCTTTGCTCCGGTACTTTATTAAAAGGAGTACCTTAATTACCGGTAGATTCCCTTGAGGCCCCGCTGCAAACGGGCTGGTAGGACAAAAGATGATGTGCAAGTTTCTCATTGCGAGCACGCACAACTAAATTGGAACACATGCCTATGGTTAATAAATACTTGGATACTTTATCTTATTTATCTGCAAATGCCTATGTCGTGATATTACATGAATTATCTTATCCATGCAACGCCCGTTCATCCGTCCCTGTGCCTACAGTATTTTAATCCTGCTGTCTACTATAATCACTGCTGCTGTCTTTATTTCACTGCTGCTGTTATTTCACTACTGTCACAAGAGAAGCAATCAAGAGGAAACAACAAGAAGGTCTCAGAGAAGTATATCTTAGTTGGGCATAGGAGTGCTATATCTATATCTATCATGGAGAGTTGGAAACTCTTATATCTTAATCCATCTTTATTAAGCTCTCTAGAAATGATGTGATATCCCAAGGTTAGTGTTATATAAAAGTAGTTTGGTAACAAGCCTTGCAACCTTGTTAACAACTCCCTTTTGTATGCATAAACACTGGAGTGTCATATACAAATGAAAATAAGGATGAATAATCCAGAATGTCCAATACCTCAACCACTTGAGTATAAGTAGTAATTTGAGAACAAGACTAGCTACCATGTTTACAAATTCTTCTTATATACATGGGGTAAGATGAGGACATCATACACATCAACATTCATGAGGAATCACTCAAAAGAAAGCTTTGCTTGGAGTAAAGGAATTGTCTTCACTACAAAGGTGAGGCAAGTGGTGTTGGAACTCAAGCACTGACAAGAAGGAGTTGTCTTAAGTACTGACTTGTTGGATCATGTCAAAATAAATGCCACATTGGATTATGGACCAATTGGATCACCTGGATGTAAGGAAGTACCACTGAAGTGAGGCAATTATGATCCAAACAAGAGAAAGAACAAGTGAGGGAATAATAAAACACATTATAACTTAAGCAAGACAATCAAGATATCAACAAGAAATCCACTTGGGAACTTATGGTGTTTCTCGAAGGGAATCATAACCACGGAGAAAGTAAAACCAAATCATAAGTCCTAATAATCATTAGCCATATCTAGGAATCACATGCATCATCTCTCAAGATCATGTGAATGCAAGATTCATATAAGAGAGTGATACGTCCAAAACGTATCTACTTTCCCGAACACTTTTGCTATTTTTTTACCTCTAATTTGTGTGTTTTGAATGCAACTAACACGGACTAACGCAGTTTTCAGACAAATTACCCTGGTGTCTCGTTTTTATGTAGAAATATCAACTTTATGGAAAAACCCCGAAAAACACCTGGGAGTCGTTTTCTCACCCGAAGAGTCCAGGAACCACGAAGATCAAACGGAGGGGAGCGACGAGGCCGCGTCACCCCCTGCCCGCGCGGCAAGGACCTGGCCGCGCGAGGACCAGGTGGGACCGCCTCGGTCGCCTCCTCGCGACCCCCTCTCGGCTATAAGACCCTCCTGACCTAAAAACGCACGGGGGGTATCCACTTTCGCCAAAAACATCTCCGTACGCCGCCGCCACCGCGAACCCTAGTTCGGGGACCAGAAGTCTCTGTTCCGGCACCCTGCCGGGACGGGGAATCGAAGGGGATCATCGCCATCGTCATCGCCAACGCCTCTCCATCAACCATCCATGTTTCCCCCATCCATGTGTGAGTAATCCACCGCTGTAGGCTTGTGGGGATGGTAGGGATTGGATGAGATCATTCATGTAATAGCTGTAATGTCGTTAGGGCATGGTGCCTAGTATCCGTTATCGGTGTTTTACGTCATTGTTGCAACTTGTTATGCTTAATGCTTGACACTAGGGCCCGAGTGCCATGATTTCAGATCTGAACATGTTATTGTATCATGAGGATAATTATTGTTTTAGATCATATCTATGAGTTGTATACACATATTATTGTCCGGAACCGATGGCCCCAAAGTGACAGCAATTGGGATAACCGGAGGGAATGGCTGTGATGTGAGAATTACATGTGTTCACGGAATGTTAATGCTTTGCTCCGGTACTTTATTAAAAGGAGTACCTTAATTGCCAGTAGTTTCACTAGAGGCCCCGCTGCAAACGGGCTGGCAGGACAAAAGATGATGTGCAAGTTTCTCATTGCGAGCACGCACAACTAAATTGGAATACATGCTTATGATTAGTTAATACTTGGATGCTTTATATTATTTATCTGCAAATGCCTATGCTATGATATTACATGAATTATCTTATCCATGCAACGCCCGTACATCCGTCCCTATGCCTACAGTATTTTAATCCTGCTGTCTACCGTAATCACAATCGCTGTCTTAATTCTACTGCTGCTATTATTTCACTACTGTCTCTGCTATAAAACTGTTGCTACTGATAATCTGTCTCGAGCAAGTCTATTCACAGGTGTAGCTGATCTGACAAATCATCTGTTAAAGCTTATAAATATTCTTTGGCTCCCCTTGTGTCGAATCAATAAATTTGGGTTTTACTTCCCTCGAAGACTGTTGCGATCCCCTATACTTGTGGGTCATCAGAGAGGAACCACAAGTTCATCAATGAATAATCATCTATTGATTGAATCAAGAATTCATTCTCAAGAAGAGATAAACTTGGACATATGGAATTGAGAATGGCATGAAAATAATAGTGGTGAGATATTCAAGCAAAGTATTTCAAAAACTCAAATATACCTATTTCCAAGACATCTATTCCAAAGATCTCAACCCTATCAGGAGGGAGTGAAGTAAGCTATGATCATCTGAATGGGTGTTGGAATGAGGAGGATTATAAACTCATCATCATATCCATAATATCACCATAAGACCTAGTTTGAGGCAGGTTAACTAAACCTAGAGAATCCAGGAGCATCTAATCATATTCTCTTATGATCTATTGTTGGAAATCAGAAGTCAAAGCCATTTGGCAATATCTCATGCCTAGCCTGGATTTGACATAAGCATTGTGTATACTCTTTTTAGGAATCACAATGATCCATATGCTATATCCAGTAGATCATAATTTGGGGTTGCCAGAAGTGCTTAAATCACCAGAACACAAATTGGAGTATTCAAATATTCAAATCAAATACCTTAAAGTCAAGATCTAAAATCATTACACCTTTTGGTGAAAACAATTCCTACAAATAAATAATGCTTTAGAAAATAATTTTCCTTATGGTTATAGTGCACCATAAAAATAAATAAGAGGAAGCCATAAATGGTAAACAAGTTTAAGATCAATGTATATGATAAGAGAATTCAAAATATACCAAATATTTCAAATATACATTTGAGACAAAACCTCAAATCAACTGAGAATTGGAAAATAACAATTTCCAAATATGATATAGAAAAATATTCTAATGTTCCTAAAATGCACCACACAAACTAATTAAGTGTGAAACATAAATTTTAATGAAAAGAAAATGGATAAACAAATCCAAATAGAATTTATGTGATAAATGAATTCAAAAGATACAAAATATTCAAATATATCAAGGAGTTAAAACATACTAAGTTGAAATGAACATTTTATTCCAACTATAACCTTTCCAGGACCTTCCTGCAATTTTTCTATTCAGAAACAGATCCAAAACAGTGAGCAGGGGCCTAGTATAACTGTTCCTGTAGTTTCTCGGAAGCGTAGGGGGTTTTCTGGAAAGCAACATCGTCTTCAACCTTCTGACGGCCGCCGCCATTGCCGTGGCCGTGCGCGAGCCGTCCATCCTCGCGAGTGCGTCGCGATGCCCGCTACCGACGTACACGCCGTATATCTAGCAGCCGCCCCGATTCAGGAAACCCTAGCCTCTGTATTCATCCCAATTTCCTAACCCTAACAAGCTTCGGCCGCCGCCGTGCGCCGCTAATTCCGGCCACCTCAATTTGTTATGAGTATCACCGGAGAACCGCGTCTTCCTCTTAATCGTCCAGGCGGAGTACCGAGGGAAGAGGAGTGCGGGAAAGGGAGGAATCGTCCGTCTTCTCCGACTCCGGCCGTCGACCTACGCGCACGACCTCGTCGCCGTCAAGCGTCCATGATCTTCCCGAGCAGCTTTGCATGCTCGTAGTGAGCCAGTGACTCTTCCCATGCCTTTAATTTGGTTGAATCCGTGCGGGGTAGCTTAGTTTGCCGTGCGTGGCTTCTGGCCACCGCGGGAGCTCGTCGCCGGTGGTCTTCCGGTGACCATTTCCGGTCGGAGCTAGTACCATATGGTACGGTTCATCGCGCTCTAGCCGCTGGTAGCTCAAATTCGTCCAAACGTATTCTTAATCGTCGAATCGATCCACGACAGAGGAGATGAACTCCGGTGTGACGTCATGGTGATGCCAGCACACGATTTAAATCCAATCTTTTAATTCAATTCGATATTAGTAAGTCTATGGCAGGTGGGAACCTATGTCAGTCTTTTAATCATTTAGGAAAATGAATTATGAAATTATTAAAACTATGACAGGTGGGCCCAGCTCAATTTATTAATTCCATAAAATGGTTTGAATTGAGTTAGCTTAGAAAATTCATAACTAAATCATTTCAAATCAGAAAATACAAACTTTATACCAAAATGTAAAAAATATATATATATTTAATTGTGTCATTATTATGTGTGTTTGAAGAAATTTGAATCAACATAAATTTGAATTACAAATTACTTAATATTTAAATATGGAGTTTATTTGAAATGCTATTTTGGATGCATTTCAACTTCATTTAAAATGCTTCACATGTTTAAACTTTAATTTTGAGAATGTATTGAATCATGATAAATACATTTGGCATTTCAAAAATTGGTTAAATAAAATAATATTCTCTATATAGAAACAAAAGTAATACTTTCATAATCTAAAATTGAAAATAAAAGTTTACACAAATTGTTATGCTATTATTTTATCAAGCAATGTTAAGTTATGAAATCATTTTAAATGTAATTAAATATGAACACTCTTTTTAATTAACACTTATAAGAATTAATTAAGTTATTTAAAAATATTCATTCAAGGATTATTCTAAAAGAAAGAACTGAACTTAAAAATGATGTTATCTTGGTTGTTTACTTTAAAAGTATTAATCTTTAAAGACTTTGTCTTATTACTTGGTTAAATAAAAGTGCTACACATTTAAATACTCAACTAAAATTTACCAAGTCCTAAATCTTAAACAATCTTTACTCCCAACTCATTAACAACTCAAATAATTCTAAATATTACTTAAAGGTGATAAATCAAAGTGAGATGTTATGATTGCGTAAGACGAAGCTTATCTGGTTAAGCTTGGGTTTGTTTGGGGTATTTTGCGATGCATCTCATAATATGCATAATAGCATGTTGCCAGAGTTTTCTGTAATCCTTATGGGGATTACTTTGCTATTTTCAGATCTCGGGGTTTTATCGCAGACACTAGAATCCCGGAGTATTGAATTGCCAATTCTATCACAGGCAAGTTTATTCTTGCATATACTCATTGGAATATTTTATAGAAACTATTTTCAAAAACTATTATCATTGCATTTGAAAAAGAAAAACTATTTTCGAATGATGTGAAGTGCTATATATATTGTTTGGCGGGCGATGGAACCATGGATGGTACGGATATCATGGTGGAGGTTCCATCGTACGGAAAGTATATACCTAGGAATTAATCACCCAAGTTCTAGTGATCCTAGCGCCGTGTTGAAGTATCGGCCAACAGATTCACTATGGATGGGCTAGCTAGAGGTTCTTTCCTTCGGATGTATATCCTCGGCAGGCTATCTCCTGGTTGCGTCCGTTGCGGCGGCCAACGGCGTGGAACCGCATACGTTCCCACCCGACGGGGTGAATTGGAATAGTAGCTCGGGAGTGGTGGCGAGCTTGGTCTTAGTACCAGCTGGGCCATAAGGGGCGGATATGCATTGTGTCGGGGAAGGACTCCACATGGCTAGGTGTCCTGAGTCCTGGCTATAGCACAGATGGTGTGCAAGAGAGCATTTAAGGGCCAGGCTGCTGTTGGGTAAAGAGATGCAGCTCTGCAGAGTCATAAAAAGATAAACTGTGACTGTCACATCCTTGTTCCAGGAGGGAACCACAGAACGCAGCGGGAAAGGCATCCCAAGTGATGGCTATGAACTCGTGGAGACTGGGAGCTTAGTTTTCTAAAATAAAACTTGACTTTTCAAGAAAGGTTTTCCAAAACCTGCATTATGCCTACGACCGTTGGTCCTGGCAGTAGTTAGTGCATGAAAAGCAAAAACTCTTTCCTGTATATATCTGAATTTGCTGAGTAACGCTAGTGTTGCTCACCCTTGCCTCGTTGACCCCCTGCTTAGATATTTGGAGCCAAGGAGGAGGTGGATAGTTAGCCATCATGACGCCAAGGAGGTCTTCAAGAAGGAGTCAACTGCTACGCTCCAACGGAGGAATGGCGAAAACCATGCCAATGGAGCCACAATGGTGTAGATGCAATGGTGTCTCAGCGACGCATTGCTGGAGGAGGTGACAACATCTACTGGATGGAGGAGAGATCCGCTGGATGGAGATATTCCAAGTGGACTAGTGTAGGGCTGTGACAACAGCAGTAGTGGAATAGGATTAGAGTAGAGTTGATATTCAACTTAGTGTTACGATTTGGATCTTCTTGTATTTTATTTGCACGAGACTTTCTCTTTTGTAAAGAAGGTTCTCGAGATTTGGTATGATAGAGTGTTGTATGGACCGCCTATGTTTCTGTTGTATCACTCTGAGGGGTGTAACATTTGCGGATAGGTCCTTTCGTAAGTGTTATATCTGACTTGTTGACTACAACATGCAGTGGTGTGCGGGTTCACTACAGATAGCACCTGTGGTACGAAGAAAAGATCTTCCAAGAATAATAGGACTAGAGGTTTTATTCCCCATATCCATAATTAGAAAATCAACGGGCACAAATGTCGTATGCAATTCTACCATAACATCACTTACTTAAAGCATGTTTAATAGAATCGTCAGCAAGTGAAAGTTCAACAGAGCATTTTTCAAGATTCTTTAATTCAAGAACTTCATATAATTCCTTAGACAAAACAGAGACACTAGATTTTAGATCTAATTCCTTAGACAAAGCATGTTTAATAGAATCGTCTCTTTTCTAATTGTTACTAGTACTTTGGGAATCCATATATCCCCAAGCTTAGGTGGTATCATAGCTTCTTTGTTGTACCTAGCAATCTTTTCTTTTAAAACATGACTAGCAATATAAGAACCAAAACTAGCTTGGTTAACATTAATGGAAGGATCATTAGCAAACTTTTATAAGATAGACATTAGTTCATGCAAGCTACAAATCTCTAAGTCAAGTAGTGGTTCCTTGACTTCAGTAAGCATCTTAACATCTTCAACTTGTTTTTATTTTTTAACCCAAACTATCTTCTCATTTCTTTTCATTAAAGAGGCATTCAAGGCTATTAGGAGGTCATCCTCCTCTTCAACATAATCCTCAATATCCCTTTCTAAAGGTTCTAACATAGAAAATATCTCTTCATTTAATTTACTAGCTAACCCCTTTTTAGACTTGGCACGGTTCAATATATCTTTTCATTCAATTTACTGGCTAACTCCTTCATTCAAATTTCTTTCTCTCTCCTCCACCTAGACAATTATCTTACGTGTCAATGCTAAGAGAAGGCTGACATCACCCCATTATACATGCCCTTAGCTAAAAGATGGTCTCTTTCGAAATAAGAGAAGACTATTTTCACCATTGTACCATCTGTCTTCCCTTGGACATATATTTTTTTACCAAAATATAACTAATTCTCATTAATTGTTAGAGATGACAAGAAAAGATAATGCATCGTATGACTTTTGATTTTGTCTTCTGTAGATGACATGGATGGCTAAGAGAATAAGAGAAGGCATGTCTTCTATACCATTGTACATGCCCTAAGAGCATCTCATGTCATGCCCCAAGAACATGCAAAAATGCCTGCACTAACAGATCGACACGAACATACAGGAGTACATAGATGAAATCGTCGTGAAGACGAAGGGAAGAGGCACCCTGCTAGATCCCTAGTGAGGTAACTAAGAAGGTAAAAACCAAAGTGGATCACAAGTTTTGTTGTCACTACCAGTTAACCACCACATATTACTCCAGCTAACGCACACGTTCCTACTCACACGCCCTCTCATACATGCTTGATCTTTTGCATTGTTATATAATAATGAGTTGTACGGTTGATACGTCCAAAACGTATCTACTTTCCCGAACACTTTTGCTATTGTTTTACCTCTAATTTGTGTGTTTTGAATGCAACTAACACGGATTAATGCTGTTTTCAGCAGAATTGCCCTGGTGTCTTGTTTTTGTGCATAAATTCAACTTTAGGGGAAAATACCAGAAAATATATGAAAGTCCCTATTTTCCCCGAAGACTCACGGAGCCAAAAGACGAGACGGAGACGAGCCACGGGTGGCCCACACCACATGGTGGCGTGGTGGGCCCCTGGCCGCCCCATCACATGGTATGGCCGGCTCGGGCACCGCCTCGCCCCCCCTTTTGCCTACAAGACCCCTCTGACCTAAAAATGCCGGGAGCGTGATCACTTCTCCGAGAAACATACCCGAGCGCCGCCGCCTCCTCGAAACTCAATTTGGGGACCAGAAGTTCCTGTTCCGGCACTCCGCCGGGACGGGGATTCCAAGGAGATCATCGCCATCGTCATCACCAACGCCTCTCCATCAACCATCCATGTTTCCCCCATCCATGTGTGAGTAATCCCCCGCTGTAGGCTTGAGGGGATGGTAGGGATTGGATGAGATCGTTCATGTAATAGCTGTAATATCATTAGGGCATGGTGCCTAGTATCCGTTGTTAGTACTTTACGTCATTGTTGCAACTTGTTATGCTTAATGCTTGTCACTAGGGCCCGAGTGTCATGATTTCAGATCTGAACATGTTATTGTATCGTGAGGATAATCATTGTTTTAGATCATATCTACAAGTTGTATGCACATATTATTGTCCGAAACCCGAGGCCCCAAAGTGACACTAATTGGGATTACCGGAAGGGATGGCTGTGATGTGAGGATCACATGTGTTCACGGAGTGTTAATGCTTTGCTCCAGTACTTTATTAAAAGGAGTACCTTAATTACCAGTAGTTTCCCTTGAGGCCTCGCTGCAAACGGGCTGGTAGGACAAAAGATGCCGTGTAAGTTTCTCATTGCGAGCACGCACGACTAAATAGGAACACATGCCTTTATTTACTTAGTACTTGGATGCTTTATCTTATTTATCTGTAAATGCCCTTGTCTTGTTTATTATATGAATTATCTTATCCATGCAACGCCCGTTCATCCGTCCCTATGCCTACAGTATTTTAATCCTGCTATCTACTATAATCACTATTGCTGTCTTTATTTCACTGGTGCTATTTTCACTACTGTCACTGCTATAAAACTGTTGCTACTGATAATCTGTCTCGAACAAGTCTATTCACAGGTGCAGCTGAACTGACAATTCATCTGTTAAGACTTATAAATATTCTTTGGCTCCCCTTGCGTCGAATCAATAAATTTGGGTTTTACTTCCCTCGAAGACTGTTGCGATCCCTTATACTTGTGGGTCATCAACGGTCAGATGCATATTACACAAGTAAAAAAGAACGAGGTATGTAATATGCATCTAACCATACATCTTAAACACAAAAGCAATTGCAATCTCAAACATCAACTCATAAATAAAAGATCCACCACAAGGGTGTTACATACATGACCATAATCATGTCAGGCAGCTCATATGGTGCTAAGACAATGAAGAACGAGAGAGAGAGAGATACAGTAAGCTACTGCCACAAACCCATAGTCCAGAGGTGGACTACTCCCTCTTCATCATGGCGATGATGGTGGAGGCGTTGGAGAAGAAAGAGATTCCACCGACAGCGCCCCACCGGAGTTTCCCCCTCCATTCTGGCAGCTTCTATCTCCAATTTGGTGTTTTTGTGCTTCTGCGGCCCTCCTCCCGAGGATCGTGAAAAGGCTTCTTATATAGACGTTTTTAGGTCACGAGTGAATTTCGGGGCAAAAGATCGACGGCTGGATGTGCTCGAGGGGGAAACGAGCATGGCTCGCGCGACCTCCCCCTTTGGCCACGCCAGGTATGCCCTTTTGGGCCTCGGGTCTCCCCTCCCGTCTCCCGAGGATCCAAAGCCCATATGCCTTCTTTATTCCAAAAATAAAACGTCAAAAATTCCCAAATCTTTTTGATGTCGTTTAAGTTCCTGAAAGTAAAAAATACACGAAACAGAGTTTTCCTGATCTGTAGGGTGAAAATCAAAATAAGGGGGACAATGTGGATTATCCCCAAAATCATCATAATTCATAAACATAACCCTATATAAGTTGTAAATATGTAGGAATATCAAATAATAAAGTGTAAATTTCATTTATGCATTTTACATACATCAACGACCAGTATGCAATAAAAAGGTTTGAGCTCTCCACAAAAATGCGATCAAGTTACTTACTCGAGAGCCCCTCTTGATAGTATGTGAAGGGGATCGCATGCAGAAAAAAAAAATTCCTAACAGCGATAACCTTAAACTAGCCAGGATCTATACTATGCAGATATAGTAATACAGAGGAGATCGGTATACATACCCTTGTAGACCGAAAAGCGGGGATTACGCTCCCGCACAAGCGTTGTCGATGAAGCCGACGAAGACCTCGAGGTCGTGTAGAGGAAGTAGACCTCCAGCACCACTAGTGTGGCACCTCGCAGGGCGTTACACACGTACGGTGAAGCCGACGAACTCCGGGCTCCGATCCAGGGACGAAGCAGCGGAAGACTGGGACCGGAAGACCAGCAGCACGGCGGCGTGCGTATGGTGGAGAAAACTTATCCTCGGCGCAACTCCAAACTAGGGAGTCACGGGATCCAAGGAGAGAGAGAGAGAGAATTGGTGTGTGCTTTAAAGGCCAGGGGTACCCCTCTATATAAAGGAGGCCAGGGGCTGCCCAACCTGCCAGCCTGGCGGTGTGGGACTATTCCCACACCCCAGCCGGCCAAGCCAGGTGCGCCGGCCTAGGTGGGCCCCATGTGGCCCACCTAGGGCCGGCCGAACCAGCCCCCCTTCCCTTGGGGGGATCCTTGCCCCCTTCATGGGCCCTAAGGCCCATTTAGGGTATTTTGCCTTAAAAAATTCAGGAAAAAATAAATAAAAATATATTTAACTATTAATTACATTAATTAATATTAAATACATATTACATAATTTATTCCGGCTCCGAAAACTATTTCGTCGCTGCCCGATCTCCATCGGATCCTTCCCGGGACATTCCCGGTGCACTCTCTTTTAATTTCTCTTCCGGTAAACTTGTCGACTCCCCTTAAGTGTGTTACCCTAGCGGTTCGAGATCTCACCAGACATGATCGAGACAACCTCTCCGATCAATGACTAATTCGTGGACCGAGGATACCCAGAATTAATCCCTGCGAGATAACGAATACTTTGTCGTTCGAACCTGGACGTCTGAGTCTTAAACCTTTTGCCATGGCGATACTTAGCGTGTCCGAGACTCGTTCATGGATATCACCATACCCAGCTTGATCTCGTTACCGACACCGCTATTTTCTACTCGTCCATGATATTATGTCCTGGTGACCTAGTCACACGCTTGCAAGCTCATTTGACATAATCTCACCGAGTGGGCCCTAGAGTATCTATCCTGCTATGTGGACTGGCAAATCCCGCTCTTGATCCCTCGTCTCAACATACTCCCTTCCGACACCCGAGAGGGACACCTTTATTGTCACACTATTAAGATATGACGTTTGATGCAATCAAAGTGTCTTTCAGGAATAGCAATAAGAGTTGATCTCACGGTCAAAGGCGTAATGACTACGTCCTACAAATATTGGGTATGTCCATCACATCGTTCTACCAACGACATGACTCCATTGTCAAATTGACACCATGTCACATGATCGGGAAACCTCGATCATCAATTGCACAATGAACTAGTCAAGTAGAGGCTACTAGGGACCTGGTTGTTTTACGTATCACACGTGTATTAATGTTTCCGCTTAATACAGTTATAGCATGACACAAAAAACGTATTATGAACAAATGAGATATGATAAATAAACACTTTATTAATTGCCTCTAGGGCATATCTCCTTCAGTATGCCTATCTATCCTATAACCCGGTCCCCCAACAACATGAGACCGGTAGAAGAACCTATTAAGATCATACCTTTGATTTGAGCATTCCACTTGAGCTAGATGAAGATGATCTTGACTCCCTCAAGTTGGAACACGTTTCTTGATTGCGTTCCCTAGCACACATGTTTGATGAAAACTTATCCAAATACTCCCCCATACTCCATTATGAGAGAGCCTCCCTTAGCTTCGTTTTCATGTCTCCATTGCAAGCTTCAAGCAAATAATATCTTCCGAGATGGATCATACTGAACTTGCACTTCGTAATCTTCTAAATGTGTTGATCAATTTTGACTTCATTGTATTGATCAACTTAGCACTTCGCCTTGAATATAACCTTGATCATCAAATAAGCTTCTAGAGTCCAGCACATGAACTCCAATATTATCCAATGGACATGATATATAAGGATATCTCAATGCAAATAAGTCCATAGAGATTGTCATTAATTACCAAAACTACACATGAGGGAACATGCACTTTCAGAGGGCGACCACCACACATCATCAAGGGCATTGCGGTCAAGGCTCTACGCCACTGTTTCTATTGGCATACGGCGCTGGAAGACACTGAGGAACTGGTCCCAAATGCGCCGGCTGTCAGCTCTTCCGAGCACAACATTACCAGTCGTCCTCAACGCTCAAAACAATCACCATCACTTGGTCGTTTCGCCGTATGGGGGCTCGACATGGTCGGCCCATTCCAGCCAGCGCGCGAAGGCCTCACTCATCTCAGGGTTGTCGTGGGCTAGTTCACAAAATGGATTGAGGTCAAGCCCATCAAGAAGCTGGACGGCTACAACACCATAGTATTCTTCGAGGACATCATCAACCGCTACGGCCACCTACGGAGCATCATCAGAGCCGTGTATTTAGGTCTACATAGTTAGGCCGTAGCAACACACGGACATTTGTGCAATATCTTAAAAGTATGGAAAATCATAATGTAAAATTATTTCTAGTATGAGCTACATACAATGTTAAAATCTGGTATTTTTAATATGAAAATATGCATATTCAGATTCACACTTTTATCATTTTTGTGTAGTTTAGAATACAAAATATTTTAAATTGATATTTTACACAACCGTAGGAGACACTATTGGGTACATCCTGATTTTTTCCATTGATTTTTGAAGACCATAAATATTATTTCAATTTTTTGTTAAAATAAGAGACCACTGGAACTCCGGAGTGACAAATCTCCGTCGGATGTGACTAGCTAGTACAGCAATAAGAAATTAAGCAAAATATAATTTCTGTTTACTAAAATCATATAGCCGCGGCTCCCAATTTCGAATCTCTGTATACACACCCGAATTCTGTTTTGACCACGAAAAGAAGAGAAGCGCCAAGCGCCAACGAAAATTGCTGCGTTCTGATTGGTTAATCCACCCCTCCCACGGATCGGTCCCCTCTCCTGCGGTTCCTAAAAAATCCGTGCCGTCCCTTCCGTCCCGGTTCCGAAAAATCCGTCCATCCTGATTGGTCCATCCACCCCTCCCACGGATCGCGCCCTTTTCCTTCCTTCCCGCTCCTCCCTATAAAATCTCCACCTCGCCGCCGATCCATCTCACCAATTCAAAGCAGCGGCCCGCGCTCCATTTCCAATCCAGCCGCCAAACCACATCTCGAGCAGCTCGTCGGAGAGGAAGAAGAAGAGAAGATGGCCGGAAGGAAGGGCGGCGAGAGGAAGAAGGCGGTGACCCGGTCCGTCAAGGCCGGCCTCCAGTTCCCGGTGGGCCGCATCGGGCGCTTCCTCAAGAAGGGCCGGTACGCCCAGCGCGTCGGCTCCGGCGCCCCCGTCTACCTCGCTGCCGTCCTTGAGTACCTCGCCGCCGAGGTGCTGGAGCTCGCCGGGAACGCCGCCAAGGACAACAAGAAGAGCCGCATCGTGCCGCGCCACCTGCTGCTCGCCATCAGGAACGACCAGGAGCTCGGCAAGCTGCTCGCCGGCGTCACCATCGCCCACGGAGGGGTGCTGCCCAACATCAACGCCGTCCTGCTCCCCAAGAAGTCCGCCCCCGCCGCCGACAAGGAGGCCACCAAGTCGCCCAAGAAGAAGGTCGCCACCCCCAAGAAGGCCGCTGCCAAGGAGTAGCCTATGCTGCCGCATAGGGATGGAGGGAGTGGACGTTCTACAGTAGTTGATTAGTTCCATTTCAGATGTGAAAGTGTGTTTCTATTAGGTCGTGTATGTACTGCTGGTTCGCAAGACAACAACTGGTTGTTTGCTCTCGAGTTCTTGCTAATGGAAGCCCGAAACTAGTCATTTAAAGCTTTTCAACCTTCTCTGTGTCAATCTTTCGTTTTAATTTCCTTTACGCGAAATCTTTGCTCGGTACAAGAGATTCAGTAATATGTTTTGGCGGGTGCTAATTGTCAGATCTGGTTCGGGGTAGAAGTCAGATCTGATTTGGTGATCGGTGGATTAGATGCATCAGAGGATTATTTCTAGGGTTTCTAGGCGATGTTTAATTGGTGGAGCAAGGTGGCTCCCCACGCCGATCCATCCGGTAAACCGCTGCATCGAAGTGCAGATTTGTCCTCATGCTCCAAATCGTTCATCGGTGGTATGGTTTCGTGGATCTCCTTCTCGTCTTGTTCAGTTTTTGGTCACTTTGTTTGATGCTCTGATCTGAACCTCTTCTCTGTTTCAGATCTCATGGATCTCCTCGTCCTGTTCAGTTTCCTGCTAGATTGTGAATCATCCTGCTTGGTGATTGCCGTCACACTGCATTACTCTGATGAACAGAGATTGCCTTCAGTTTAAACTGCCTGTAAATGTCACGAGGAACATGTCTGAACTTTGAACAACCATAGTGCTGACTGATGTATGTTTCAGGATTTTTTTGACTTGCAGGTCTGTCCTACGACACTAACTAGCGAAGGTAGTAACCCATCTGTTCAGGATATTCTTGGTGGTTGATCTGTGATTTTTGTCTATCGGAGATTGTCCTTTTAATTGTTGGTTGTGTGTGACAGTGAGAGTTATATGTCATTCTGTGACGGGGAAATCCAAAGTATATGGTTTTGTCAAGTTTTCTTCGGAAAATGAAGCAGCTGCAGCATTGGAGAAGATGAGCGATGAGGTAATAATGTGCTCCACAAAGTTACTGAAGGATAATATAGATTGCTCAGTGCAGTTCTTTTCCCAGTATTATACTTCCTCCGTTCATTTTTATAAGACGTTCTAGCTCTTTTCTAGATTCACTCACTTTAGTTTGTACCTAGTCTATTTTTAGTATGTAGGTTCATCAATATACACATGCACCTACCCCTAGATAGTATTATCTAAAACGTCTTATAATGATATACAAAGGGAGTAGTTGCTAATGGACATACTCTGATTGCTCACTATCATGCTGGTTATTTATAAATTGAGAATTTTCAGAGGTACAACCGTACAAGTACAACCAGCCCCTGTCCATTACCACGTCTTAGTTTTCTTCCTAGGTTGCTGGTTGTAATCCACTTCTTAGTTTTATTACATTAACATTCTAGATTTGTGTGAACAAATTGTGATATCTGGTGCTAAGGGTAATTCGAGACATTGGTGACAAATTGACCTGCCTTTGCTAGGCAATTTTGTGCTTGCTGTTAGTGCACTCACTACATCACTGAAGCTGCAGAACATATTTAGCAACATGTAATGGAACGGTTCAAAAAGCTAAGCTGTCATTTCTGTTTTTTGTTTGTTACAACGACAATTTTGTATGTATAATTGTTGATGAATCGTATTTTTTTCTGTAATCATATTGGATCGAGTCAAAGAAGCTGCATATGTTTGATTCTTCACAAAAGAAAAAGTGCAACTAAAATCCTTAAGTGTATTTTCTTCTGCATCCATCCTATAATTTGAATTTATGCTAATGTAATTCTTGAACCAGCAGTACCAATATGTGAAGTTGTGGCAGTCTAGCACGGTTGATTTGACTTGTTTCTTGTTCAGAATGCTCAGAAAGCACTTGTAGGTTTGAGAATAATTGATTTAGAGGGGCTGCAATGGCGTGTGTATGACGCAAAGGGCCAGGACAGGATTTTAGTTGTTTGTTCAAGGATTCGTTCTTGAGAAATGGTTATGCAGTAAGCTATTGTGCATATGTGAGAGCTGCTTGGATGGTTGGCATCGCAAATAGCTGTTGTGCTTCAGGGCAAGGACAAGCCAACCTGTGCACCTCATGTAGAAAACGAAGACATGTTCATTATTGTCAATGCAAAATATATCAGTATTACAGGAAGAAAAACGACTTATAAAATTTACTACTGACACACAGGGTTAGTAATTCTGGCAAATACTGTTGAATACCTTGTTTGGTATTATTGTTAATTTTCTTCTGCTATCTGCATGTTTAAATAGGTACAATGGCCATCTGAAGCAAATAAGGCTCAAGGACCAGATGGAAGAAGACCCAACTTAAAAGATTCGCAGAGCTGTTATGCGCATGCTTCCCCACAATCAGTAAGTGAAAACTTCATTTTCTGTTTGTTTCTAGGATTGGTCATAGGTTCATTATTTCTCTCTGGTTAAAGACATGATACTTTATTCGCTACCTCATATTTGGTAATTTCTGTAGATTACTGTATGCATATTCGAGTTGACGACTACAACTCTATGTATCAACTATCGTAGTACGTAATAACAATAACCCTGTTATAAACCGAAGACTCTTGCCATGCACCAATTAATTGGCGATCATGCTTATCTTCTTATTATTCCGTAAGCCGTGATAAAGCAGTCTATAAGCAAATTCCACGGGAAAAGTTTAGTCATATGTACGATGCAACTTATGCTATGTTTAAGTTTGTGCAATGGATTTCCAGACCATCAATATCCCGTCCATCTTTTCTTTTGTGTTGTGCGCATGGCTGGTGTTTTGGTATGGTAAATGCTGACACGCCACGGTGCATTTTTTTACATGTTTTTTTTTTGGGTTCTGTACCATCTGAGAATGAATTCCTTCCTTGCCAACTCCAGTAAAATTAAGTTTGTGGGGGACTTTGGAAATCGTTTATTTAACACCTGATAGGCATATTTTTTTTTAGAGAAAAGGAGGCATCCATTTACTGCTCTAAGAACAGACCGGTAGTAGCTGTTCAGAAAATGCAAAAGGCTCTATGATAGATAACATAGAATGGGCAAAGCCTTCCAGCACTATCGTATTACATCTTTCCAGGGCGTCTGAGCCAACATGATTTGCCTGTATATCTCTCCTGCTGCCGTCAAAGGATTCACCTCCAAGCAACCCGCAGCAGTTCCCCCTCCTGTAGTTACCGGTCGCTCCGATTGGGTTCCTTTGCATAAGATCTTCCATTGGTGCAGCTGTGAACTCACAGTTCCCATGCTATCTTATAGACTTCTCCAGGCTCAGCCGCTGAAAACAGAGCTCATTACGGAAAAGGCAAATGCTCCACAAGGTAGCAGAAGAGGACATATTCGGAACAGCATGTATATCTTGCAATTTCCACCAACCATATATACCAGTTATATTTCTGGGAGGATCAACCTAGAAAATATCAGCTATACAAGCCCATACTTGTCTAGGAACGACACATTCCAGGAAAAGATGGTGAACAGATTATTCCTCACAACAGAAACATCTTTTATCATCAACTAGACAACTACCTTCGTTTATTCAAATTGTCACGCGTTAAAATCTTATTAAAATGCAAAAGCCACAGAATTATCTGGGTCTCGTTAGGAATTATAATCTTCCTCAAGGACTCATATCCTTTCCCTTTGTTCCCTTCTCAAATGGCCATTTAACACCTGATAAGCATTTCTTCTGATGCTTTTGACGAACAGAGTGAATTGGCCTTTGGGGGGGAAGCATTATGCTTTTCTTAACCCAAGCCGTCTCATGTTAATGAACATCAGAATTAAGAAATACATGTCGTGATGCTAGCTATAGTTTTATTTTTCGAGGCTAAACTTGCATGACTATGTATATACATAGGCATACTTTTTTGCTTAACTCAATCCTTTTGGAACACCACCCACTTTAAATGGCAGTCTGTCAGAGCGTTCCTGTTTTCGATCTGACTGGGAAGTTCACATGGTGGTGAAATTCATCTTTCCTTTTCTCTATCATTTGCTATCTCGAGGAGGATAGTGGACGCCTGCCTTAGCAAAATTTGCCATCCATCACTAGTTTTGAAGATGATATGTCACATGTCTTTCTGAATTGTAGTGCAATCCTTTCTAAATCAGAATGCAACTTTATAAGTTGTTGGGTGAAACTATTTCAATGCAACACATATCCTCTATTCTTTACTGTGTTTAAAGAGGAACCGTTTTTTTTATCTAATTTTGTTTGTAATAACAAACAAAATGTTTTCTATTGCTTCGAATCCAACTGCATAAAGCCTGTGTAGGCTACCTCACTGTTTTTTTCTCAGGTTGAACTGCTGAAAAAAGCTAGACAGTTAAGCTATTGAAAATGTGAAAATTATAGAAAACACATCATGTAGTGCCTAAGAAAAATTTACAAAGCTTGTACTTATCATCCTTGCTTGAAGAAGAAGAGATTATCTATAAAGATAAGTGAAAGAAGCAAAAACGAATATCCAAATGGTTAAACTTGTTGCAACCATCTGCAGTTTGATGCTGCTTTTCTTGCAGGGAATCATTTTACAGGCTTCTAAATTTGAAGGGAGCAGGAACTCCACCAATATCCTTTCATTTGTTGCCATTGTATGGCCTCCACATATCAACATACTGGCGCAGCTGCGGCGGCAGCCTAGCCTTCCACGCCGCCGCGGGCACAGCCGGCCCGGTCATGGCGACCCAACTTTCATCCACCTCCATAGTGGCTACCATCCCCTCCCCGAACGCTGCAGCCATCGCCCGCAGCGTCGCATCCTTCACCGCCTCGCCGTCCCTGCCCTCCTCCTCCGCCTCCACGCAGCCCCCGCCGCAGTTCACCAAGACCGCCCCTCCCGGCGCCACCATCTCGCCTATCCGGCCCCACGTGGCCGCTTCCTGGAGCTCCGGCAGCACGCTTCCGTTGGCGAACAGATCCACCAGCACGCCGCCGAAGCCTCCCGGCACGGCCTCGGCCTCCAGCGCGTCGCCGACGTGGACGACCAGCCTGTCGGCGTGGATCCTCCCGAGCTCGGCGAGGCCGAAGAAGTCCCGCGCGACGGCGACGACGGAGGGGTCGAGCTCCCAGCCGTGGACGGACAGGTCCGGGTAGAAATGGAGGAGGGCGCGGGCGGCGGAGCCTGCGCCGAAGCCGAGGACGGCGATGGATGGGCGCGGCAGGAGGGGCGGTAGGGCGGCGAAGACGTCCAGGTAGGTCCGGGTGAGCGGGGAGCGAGGGAAGGAGACGGAGTGGATGTTGCCGGGCTCGTCGAGCAGGAGCAGGCGCGCGCCGGCGAGGGGGTGGCCGGCGGCACGCGGGGATACGTCGGCGACGCGGATGTGGTTGTGCGGGGAGCGGATGTCGGCGACGAGCTGAAGCTCCTCCGGGAGGGGGTGGGTTCTGGCCGCGGAGGCGGAGGCGGAGGCGGAGGCGCGGGTGGTGGTGAAGTGGAGACGACGCAGGATAAGAGGTCTCGGGACTGGAACAGCGACCAGGAATGCCATCGTCGTCGTGCCAGCAGCCAGCACTTGTTCTTTTGAACACGGAAAGTTCCATTGAGTAATAACAACGTACAGTACATGTAGCCATAATCATGAAAATTTTCATATGGAATTGGACATGTCATTTTATTTTTTCATTTGGAATTCAGCAAATGATTATTCTATGTTATACGAACTACTCCTGTTGTTTCACTTTCCAATAAAATGAAACAATGGCATCATTTTTTTTAATCAAATGGAATCAAATGACCTTAAACTCTTAAAGCCAAACGAGTTGTCATTTCACAATGATGACATCGTTTCATTCTTTCAAATGAAATGAAATAATGGGTGCGAGATGAGAGCTTTTAAACAAGGGCAAAATGGCAGAAGATTTGCCCATTTTATTAACTAGTAGACGTGCACGTGTGGCATGAACATCTACCATGTGTCCGATATATTTTTTACATTAGTTTATCTGTATGAAATTTAGAAAGATTGCTCCAACTATAAATATTGTTTTATGCTTTTTACTCTAGATAAAACATATTTTTTTCCTCGTATCATACTAATATGTTTGTCCACCGTTGACTTTTTTCAATTGATATAAGTGCTACCGAGCTACATCTACATATATTTCACCTATGTTTCTCTAAATCTCATCAATGGAACTATCTAATAGGATGCTAACCATTCCTTTTATTATATCAATGCATCTAGAAATATATGCCAGCCGAAAAAATGCACATTATCATAACCTTAAAATCATGTGAAGTACCATGAGTACAAAAAAAAGTAGGCTTAGTGAAAAGACACATCTCCAGCACAAAAGCCAACTGTTGTTTCCTGCTATGTTCATTTTTAACCTGTCTTTGAAAAGCTTATGCTTCTTCAACACGAAGTTCATTGTTTTTTTGCAAAACATGTATAATAGACTAATAGTCTATGTTTCTACTCCTGGTTATATACTCACAACCATAGCTTTATCCTCCTCTCCGAAGAAAAGATGAACTTCCTTGAGGAATCCACAATCATTTTAAGATGCTTCTCCGTAGTTTGTCATAGAAACGCAAGCTTTGGTTTCAGAACAAGCTCATTACTGTAACCCGGCAGTGGGGAAAATCTAAGCACGCATATTTTTTAGACAACCCCAACTAGAGGGAGTAATTTATCATTAACACTTATGATAGTACATACTCAGTTTCTAAATAACAACAAAACCTTACAATGGTTTCTGGGAAAGGAAATTCAAAATTTCCAATACTGCAAACTGCTGGCTCTCACCTGAAAAAATCGATTGGATTCAATGTACAATTACAAATATTGAATAATATGGAATCACAACTGGTCTTACATCTCTCACTGGTATGCTTGATCATTCGTTGGCATTTTCATCACAACATAGTATAATAGTTGAACCTATAGTGCTCAACCTTTTATAACCTCATTGATAATCTCTACTATCTAATATGGCTTGAGGTGGTGATGGTTGGTACGTCAAACCAAAACGATAGCATGCTCTGGATCCGCACCTATGAATTGCGGCAAGTTTAGTCCTAGTTAGAGTAGTTGGAACCGGTGCATATAAAAACCCGACACTAGGCGGCAAAGCTGGAACTGGTTAGGCGACGAAGCTGGATCTAGATAGGAGAACATCGCGTTTTCATCAAGTCGAGCCAACAACAATGGCGCTCTCGGCAAGACGTTGTGGACTCGTATGGGCGTCGGCACCTCCAGGATGATCGTCAGTGCCATCGGCGGGATAGAAAATATAACGACGATGACATCAACTCATCAAGCACGACGACGTGCTCAGGTGCTCCAGTTCGGCGCGGCATGCCATGAATAGCGAGGACCAGCTGGTCTGCCAATGGCGGGTGCAGTCAACAGGAAGCGCTCACCCAAGTCGACGCGGAAATCATGGAGCTACGCACATCGGTAAGCAGGCTGATCTCCGCCCGGAGATCGCCGAGCTATCCGGAGAGCTCTCCGCGTAGGAGCCACATATATTCGAATAGTACGATGATCTGGTAGTGGAAATCAATCGGATGACCTCCCAGTAGCGGACGGCCGGCGATCGATCAGTCGATGCCAAGTTGGCTCAGCTAAACAGGGAGGTCATGTATGTGCGCGGGAGATCCATGAGGTCGAGCAGTAGTAAAATGTACTCTAGGCTGCTATGGGTACAAATGTCCATTATTTTTTATTTTTTGACTATGACAGGGAGTACAACGTCCATTAAGTTTACATGGCCGCATATTCAGTGTTTCCTTCGGGTTTTCAGAGATTTTCAGAGTTTTCAGTATCTTTGCCCTTGATTTGCAACCGGCTGCAGCCCCAAGATCAATCTCAAATGCGCCAGCAGCAGCCAGGTAGCATGACCGGCACATGTATGATGTATCGACGCTCCTCACCGGAACATGATTAATGTGTACACCCATGTATCCGATCGTGCATATCAGCGTAAAACAAAAGTTATCTAATTTGGAACGGAGAAAATAGAAGCTAGCCTAATTCACATGGAAAATACATTATACATCTATTTGTATCGGTCGAATTGTTATTTTTACCGTCAATGGATGTTATGTGGCACAATATCTCATGATTATTTGATTGTAATCCCGTTGCAACGCACGGGCAATTTGCTAGTTAATTTATACTCGGGATGACCATCACCGACCTCAAATGCAGACACAGAGAAGAAAAAAAAGTGTTGAGCATAACATATGAAGCAAGATAACTCTTCTCCGTACTAAAGATAAATATATTAAGGCCCTTGTCTACGATATCTAAAGCATCCTTTAGCTCTTCGTCGACATCACAATCCTACATGGAGAATGATGTTAGCATTAACAAGTAAATTTTATTGTCGAAATGAATGCAATCTCTCATCTACATATGTTAACTACGTTTGAAAAGCTAAAGTCATGTCACCCAAAAGATGAAGAAAGACAAGGAAACAATTTTGATATTTGGAAAGGTATTGTGAAAAATGCCCATATCAATCGTCAATTGCATCATGAGTAATCTGCTTCAACTACATTTGTGTCACCTTCGTCATCATCATGTCCACCGACGCCGACTGTCTCGCCGTTGAGAAGGCTGCCGTTGATAAGAGGGCTACCGACGAGGCTGTCGCCTCCACGTCTACTTCGGCCAACTGGCCTACTGGAGGGTATAACACGTTTATCCCTCTCCTGATTATTTTTTTATTTGCCGTACTAGTGATCTGTGTAGATGTTTCTACTATCTGTCTAGTACATACTTATATCATCAGTTTCAGTATGTCATGAGCACGGTTTACATCATGCTCTTGATTTATGTTTGGATTAATTTAATCGAACAATTTATTACATTATCAACACAAACATACAAAAAACATATCAATATCAATGATACAAAAAGCCAAACGTTAATGAACTCGCGTCTAGACTGGGAGCTAAGAATGAAAACATGGCAATATTCATTTGAAATATGATGGCAATCAGCTCTTTTGGATAATTATTTTGAGATACGAGTCCCTGCTATAAATAAAGGGTTCGAGGTTCAACATCAATTCTAGGTTAGGTTGCTTTGTACCGTTTTAGCCTTTTTTCACATGCACGTGTCCAAATTTGTATCTAGACATGTTTTAGTGTCTATATTCACTCATGTTTATATGTATCTAGACAATATGTGGAATAGGTAAAACATCTTATATTAAAAAACAGAGGGAGTATTATCAAATAGAGCTATTCTTCATTAGTTAGGTCTGGCCCAAGTAAGAACTAATCGAATTGGTCACAATCAAGACCGCATGCTTTCTTTTGCTTCTAAATGGATAAGGATTTGAGACCAAACCTTGAGTAGGAGAAATTCCCTCACACATGCATTCAAAGTAGAAAGAAAACCTGGGAAGAAAAAGACATTTCAGTAGCCGAAGGCGTATGATAAGGGTATCAATATTCAACACCCGTCTTCTCCATTTAAATGTTTTTATCCTAATTCTCAATGGACATATCGTTATCATCTAGAATGAAAGTATGATACAAAATTTAGAAGTTATACACCACCGTGCCCTGCTTAGCGCGGGACAAATCGGCGTAATGTGAGACAAATCAGTCATAATCAACCAAGTCTTTACCTAGTCCCTTACAGTGAAAGAGCTTTGGCCCATGTAATGGGGGGCGCAAACAGGCAGAACAACCCACCATAAGGTTATTTTTTTTCAAAACTGGGGGCAAATGGCCCATACATGAGGCCCTCACCCCCTCGACTTTGCCTAAGCTCCACCATTGGTTCCTTGTACTTCTTAATTACTATATCATCAAAGTAACGTACAACGTTTTGGTGCTAAGAAGTATGCATTCTTAAATCCTATTTTATATTATAGATATTTATATATTTTTCTATATGATTAGTCAAAGTGTACAATGTTTGACTTTAAATAAACTTAAACGTACGATAATTTCGAGACGAAGCTAGTACAACGCTTTAAAAACAATATATTAAGTTTATATTTTTAATAATTCATGGGTCGTGAGAGTATACTCCTCTCTTCGAGTTTAAAATACCACTCTTCATTTTTAAAAGAAATTGTAATAACGGTAGGACTCTAGAGTGAGAATTTGGTGCACCCGGACATTAGTGCTCCAGATTTGAAAAGTTCCAAAGTTGTACTTTTGAGTTCCAAAAAATCAAGAAAATCTCTCGTGGATGCGTATACATATGTTGTAGATTTTTGCAACGTTTTGGTGAAAAACATGCTATTTTGAGCTACAGAAAAAACAAATTTATGAGCATAAAATACTTTTTTTGGACAAATTTTTATCGTTTTTCTGTGGTACAAAATACAATGTGTTTTATTAATGAAAATTGCAGCGGCCTCCCTAGATCTTTATACATATTGGTATATTTTTTACTAATTTATTAGAAATCTAAAGATACGACTTTGAAAGGCGAGAGCACTGGTGTTTATGTAAAAAAAAACACCATCCGTAGGACTCTGGCGCTACTTTCGTTTAAGTTCTACTCCCTCCGTTTTTTTAATATAAGATGTTATAACATTTGGCTAGATTCACATTTATCTATATGTATGTAGACATGTTTTAGTGTACATGTACATTCATTTAAGTATGTATCTAGCCAACATACACACTATCTAAAACGTCTTATAATTATAAACAGAGGTAGTACCTATCAATTCTTCCTATGTTTCAAATTAGATGCTGTCAATTTGTACAATAACAGATATAGCCAGACTTATAACATGTTTTGATACATTTACTTTTAGATAAATAAAAGTATTTTAATTTGAAACAAAGGAAATATATATGTAAGAGTACGGAACCGCATTTTGTTTTTTGAACGTTAAATAGTGACTAGTGAGTAAAACTGATTCGGTTAGCTGTCCTCGGATACTCTTTTTAGATAAAGAGTACTCGATGGTCATGGAGGCAGTGAGCAGGTGGCTTTATGGCGAGCATCCGAGTTGTTGCCGTTGCAGTTGGTGGCGTACGAGTTGTGTGGATTCTTCTGTCCCTGCGCGTGTATGCGGTGGGACTGTGGAGCAGCATTGCACACTGACCACAAACTGAGGTACTCCAGCTATCTATTACTCCCTCCATTCTAATAAGGAAGGCGCACTCGTTTCACGTGTTTTTTGTTTGACCAAGAATTACTCCAAATATATAAATATTATTGGCAGAAATTAGCATCATTAGATAGTGTTTTTCAATATGAATCCAACGATACTAATTATGTAGAATATAATCAAGATATTTATGTTCAAATTTATGGGTCAAACTTCGTCTTGTAAAGCGTGTGCACCTTATTCATTGAAACGGAGGTACTAGCTTTAGGTGTTGCCGGTCCAAATACTTTTGACTCGTCAAGTGTGGATAATGGAGTCACCGAGCTTATCCGACCAGACCGGCGGTCGTCACGATGGCCGTGCCGGCCGAACACACCAATGTACACCTGGGTGAATACAATTTGGAACTAGTTGCGACTGTACTCTATCATGAGATGCCCCGTTCGAAATTGTCAGAAAATACGAATTAAATAGTGAACATAGATTTTGTTGTCTTCTTATACACCTAGAAATTTTTATCAGAAGACAAATGAAGTGTGAGTAGCGTGTGATACATTCAGTTAGGTATTTTGTTTGTGCTCGTCACATATAGTGATATTTGTAGACAAAAAAATTGTGGGTGCACTGCCTTCTAGCGGAGAGGAGGGCGTGTTGCGGTGTTTGCGTCCTCCGGCTCCCTCTACAATTGGTCCGTGGGGTCTTCGTCGCTGCAGTTTGTGAGCTCGTTGTCGCCCTCCTTCATCTGGTTGGATGTAGGGTTGTATCTCTGCTGGTGGTGGTTGTCTTTGGCATCAGTGGGGGTTCGTTCTTCCCGGTTCTTTGCAAGGTACCAGTGCTGAAATTGATGTTTTGTTATGCTGATTTGTATGGACCGAAGATCGAAGACTTCCGTCCGCATATGTATCGTTCAAAACAAGGTTACATCGGGGATGAAGAAGCAGCGCACCCTTAACTTGCATAAGTAGTTTTAGATGTTACTCCTCCGTTTTAATATAAATTATTTTAGGTATTGCACATGTTGTTTAGATATATAAAAAAAGAGTGAATATGGACACTAAAACATGTCTAGATACAAGTTTGGACATATGAATGTGAAAAAAAACTAAAACGTTTTATATTAAAAATACAGAGATAGTAGTAGGCATGGGCAAAACCGGTTTGCTGATTTAACCGGTTTTGGCCTAGTTGATTTTTTTAAACTAAATTTGATGGAAATTTGGGCCTTTGAACGTTTAGGAAAGAAAATAAACTAGATGTATTAACTGGTTTGACACGGTTTGGGACGGTTTATGTTTTGCACACCCCTAGGTATTAGCTCTGTATTGGACATAGTTGTAATTTTTTATTCTTATTGGGTGTGTTGTACTTCACCCCGGGCGTTCGGTCTGTTCGGTTTGCTCGGTCCGGTCTTTTCGGTCATCCAAAATTTCGGTCATATAGAAACGCTACCCGAATTACTTTCGGTCTCTTCGGTCTTTGGTCTTTTCGGTCCGTTCTTCGGTCATGACCAAATAGACCAAATAAACGAAACATCATCACAAGTTTATAAATTTGACAGCACAAAACGATGACCTTTCAGGTATTTATTACACTAGAAGTAGCAATTCTCAGCTCATCATTCTCAATTCTCAACGGCAAATTCATTACTAAATTAATCACAAGTTAGCAACTAAGCACAATTTGCACAAGAGTACAGGAGCAGGACCGAAGCAATAAATTTGGCAGGGAAGATTCTTACCTCGTAACTTGCAAGGTACTTCCTCTTTTTATCAATATAAGACGTTTTACATAGTTTAAAGTGGACTAGATACAGACTAAAAAGAATGAACCTATAGTCTAAAAATAGACTAGGTACAGCCTAAAGTGAGTGAATCTGTAAAACAACTAGAACATCTTATAAAAGGAAACGGAGGGAGTACGTGAGAAGGAGATGAATCGAAGCACTCGAGGCATACTCACAGGCTGTCGTTCACCGTGTGTGCGGAAACTGGTGCGAGTGCGACGACCTGGCAGTAGCGGGGATGATCTGTGGGTGGCGGCATGACGGCGGCCCAGGTCGGAGATAGCCGAGATGCACCGGGACAGAGGCGGAGCTGATACAACGGGTGGAGGCGGAGATGTGGCGGCGGCTCGCCTGTCCCTGCTCTGCGGCGCGTCGCTTGTCCCTGCTCTGCGGCGCGTGGAGCAGGAGGGGAAGGGAATAGAGGAGCGAGCTCGACTTGAGGGTAAGGGAAAGACCTAGCGCTGGACTGATTTCCTCGCCCGCATGTAGAACCTCGGTTGCTTCAGTCGATTCGGTCTACTGCTGGAGATAACCGAACATAACAGTATTATTTTGGTCACCTGACGGCCAGGACCGAAGAGGTAACCGAAGCCCGAATTACTGGGTATTTCGGGTTCGGTCCCAGTTTTTTCGGGTTCAGGCTTCGGGTTCGGTTTTTTATGCCCGGGGTGAGTTTTACTGGGGTTTCTGGCTAATAGATTTAGGGTCGAAAGATAATAGATAGGATTGAAACAAAAACTATACATTCTTTTTCAAAATTGAAATTATTAAAAGAAGTCTTTGGACTGATATCGATTCTACCCCTTTTGAGCGTAGATACAACATACTCATAATTTATTTCGCTTATTTGGCAATTTGAAAAGCCCGAAGTGGACAGTCTGACAATGGGGCGTGGCCGCAGCTATGGATGATGGAGTCGAGGTATCGTGACCGACGTACACGTACCCCACGGCACGGGTACAGCAACGGCCTCGGCGGTCACGCGACCCCACACCTGGCCCACCCTCCACTCCTCTCTGAGTCTCTTCCTCCTAGGTAATAAAGGGAAACAAATTACTGTAACACATAGCTCCATTGCCATTACTCGCTCTTCCCTTCCCTTCTTCTCCCCTACCTCGCCTCCTCTCCTTCCCATTGAAGTCGTCGGACCGGAGAAGACCAGCCACCGGAGACTGTAACCCAGCCACCGGAGGAGGAGACGAGAAGGAGACCAGTCCTCCATCAGGGCCGGTAATGCTTCTCCAATCTCACCCACATCTGCTTCTTCGCCTTTTTCCTTGGTAGTAGTATCTCTCTCTGGGTTGGGGTTTCTATCACGCATGTTCTTTCTTTCTTCCGTAGACGTAGCTCCGGCAGTCACAGAGTCACTTCTACTGTCTTTCCGTGGAGGGAGTAGTAGATTTGAAATCCGACGGGGGAGTTTTAGGGTTTTCACGTTACATATTGCCCTAGGACTCCTAGCCGTCCTAGGCTGGAGACTAGGAGTCGGAGACGACATTCTTTGCTTTCTGTTGCCCCGCAGCTGGGTAGATTTGTTCTTCGATGAACCAGCCTTCTCCGTTCTTGTTCTCTTCCATTCCAAGGGGATATAGGGTTTTCCTCCGGGCACCCTTCTTTCTCTGTATGAACTAGTAGTATTGCGTTAGAGATTTGATCTGTCTTTTTTTTTGTACATTGAGATTTTTTCTTTCGGAAAACAGGGCTTTGCTTCAGCCCCTTTTGGGCAATATTTTCTCTGATTCAGTGTCAAGTACCAGCAATCTGTCCTGTCTTCCTTTTCTCCACTCCCCAGTCCCCACTCGTGAATCTTGCAACCACTTTCTTACTTTCTTTTGTAATGAAAATGCTATGGAATAGACATTGTTACTGACTTACTACTTTGTAGGCACCACACCTGTAGTGTGCTTCCTATCATTTTATCTGCTTCCTTTTTCTTTTGCGGGAGCATTTATTTGCTTCCTACTGCATCATTGCAAGCACCAAGATTAGATGTGCACACATTTTATCTTATTTAAGCAACATCTCCTAGCATCCTGGTCAAGGGTAAAAATAAATAACTTGGTCTCAAGCTTGCGAGTAACCATTTCATTTTATGATCATATTGCCAATAGCAGTCTTCATTACTCCCTAGAATACACCGGATTGGCCATAATCTTTCATTTAACCAAAGTTAATATCTGACCCATGAGACTTTTGTTTTTGAATTTATCCTGTCTTCTGTTTCAAACTAATCATTATCTCTTGACCATTTGCATTTGCAGAGAGCTCAAGATGGACCTGCCTGACGAGGAGTTGCCACCTCCACCTCCTCTGCCTCCCAACGTGGTGCCCATCATAGCAGAAGATGCTGTTGCCAATGAACCGCAGCCTGAAAAGCCAACAAAGCCTAAGAGGCTCGTGATGGCTAGGCCCGGATTGGGAAAGGAAGGACGGCCCATCCAGCTCCTTGCCAATCACTATAAAGTCTCTGTGAAGAGTTCAGAGGACTTTTTCCACCACTACCATGTAAGTATATCCCTGGTTCACCACCTAGTATTTTCGAAAAAATACGAGTTTGTTAACCATGCTGATTTGGTACTTGTTGCTATACTCTGTTGATTAGGTTAATTTGAAGTATGAGGATGATCAGCCGGTTGAAGCGAAGGGGGTAGGCAGGAAGGTGATTGACAAACTGCAGCATATGTACCGCGCTGAGCTCTCGAACAAGGACTTTGCTTATGATGGTGAGAAGAGCCTCTTCACTATCGGCGCTCTTCCGCAAGTAACCAATGAATTCACCGTGGTTCTGGAGGACATTGGGACTGGAAAGTTAGTTCTGCTCCTTGTGGACCTGCTTCCACGCTATCTGTCTCCGTCTAATACCATGCTCGGTCGGTGTTCCGTATAACTCATTCTTACTTGGTTGTAGGAGTGCTGCCAATGGGAGCCCCGGAGGCAATGACAGCAGCCCTGGAGGTGGTGACAAGAAGAGAGTGAAGAGGCCGTACCAGACAAAGACGTTCAAAGTGGAGCTGTGCTTTGCGGCGAAAATCCCGATGGCTGCAATTGGGCAGGCCATTAGAGGACAGGAATCTGAGAACTCCCTGGAGGCGATCCGAGTTCTTGATATCATACTCAGGCAGCGTGCTGCAAAACAGTACGTATCTTTGTGATTGTCTTTCTCCTACGGATTCCTCTCTGCTTAGGCTTCTATATGACTTCCATGTCATGGCTATGGTTGATTCTTCTGACCATACACAGGGGCTGCCTTTTAGTTCGCCAGTCATTTTTCCACAACAATCCGGATTGCTTTGTTGACTTGGGTGGTGGTGTGATGGGGTGCCGAGGATTTCATTCGAGTTTCCGTGGTACACAGAGCGGACTCTCCCTGAACGTTGGTATGCATCTCATCCTATATTACTGCTGTATATAGCTCCATCGTTTACTTTGCAATGGCTACATCCTATTTTACATGGTCATGGCAAACTTCTTTTAACGTGCAGATGTTTCGACTACAATGATTGTTAAACCCGGTCCTCTTATAGACTTTCTTCTCGCTAACCAGAAAGTTGATCACCCTAACAGAATTGACTGGAACAAGGTAATTTGCATCTTTAATGCTGTCGATAATATTGCACGAAATGTCGTCCAACCATATTTATTGTTATGGTAATTCTAATTTTGATGTTTGCCTAACAGGCTAAGCGAGCTCTCAAGAACTTGAGGATAAAAGCCGCTCCTACAAATTCAGAGTTCAAGATTGTTGGTCTGAGTGACAAAAAATGCAACGAACAGACGTGAGGATTCCTCTTTACCCTTTTATTCATTTTACCAGTGCTTGAACAAATTAATAATTTGGAAAGACTGTCCTATTATTGTTTCTAGATTATCTACAAATTTATTTTTCTGTAAAAGTTACTGCTATGTATTGATTGCTTTCTGATTGGCATGTTTAACTAGGTTCCCTTTGAGGCAGAGGAATGGTAACAACGGGGACGCTAATACTGTTGAAATAACAGTCTCTGATTACTATAGGGTGCACAGAGGCATAGAGCTCAAGTATTCTGATAATCTCCCCTGCATCAATGCTGGGAGGCCAAAGCGTCCGACTTATTTCCCTGTGGAGGTTTGTTTCAGTTTTTGTATTCATCCTCAATGCCTCCTCCATTCTGAAGTTTCATCCATTAATCTCAAGCCCTGGTTTGCATGACCAGCTTTGCACACTTGTTCCTCTGCAAAGATACACCAAATCTCTTTCCACTCTACAGAGGTCCTCACTTGTTGAGAAATCCAGACAAAAGCCTCAAGAAAGAATGTCAACCCTCAATGATGTGAGTTATGATCTAGATTATAGCTCACTGCAACCACATAAATCGCTGCTTTTAGTGATATTGGCAATTAACTGATGTTCATGCTACCCTGAATGCAAGGCCCTTAAACGTAGCAGCTATGACTCTGACCCCATGCTGAACGCATGTGGCATTTCCATTGCACAAAATTTTACTCAAATTGAAGGGAGGGTCCTGCAAGCACCTAAGGTTAGTGAGAATCCACCAAACTTAGCTTGGCATGCTCAAGCTTGATGTTCTTCCAAAGGTATCTAATTAATAACCCTTCTATCATGTAGATGAGAGCTGGTAATAATGAAGATTTCCTCCCACGCAACGGACGTTGGAATCTCGCAAACAAGGTCAGAACGTTTGCTCTTTCGAACATGTCTCTGTTACTTCTTGATCATAAATGAGCCTTCTGTTAATTTGTTGGTTCTTGTTTCTTTTTCAGAAGCTGGTTCAGACCTGTTCTGTCAAGAGGTGGTCGGTTGTTAATTTCTCTGCACGGTGTGATGTTCAGGGTCTTGTCCGAGACCTCAAAAGGCTTGCAATTGGAAAGGGACTGGTATGTTTTACTTTGTCTACAGCATCTTCAGCTGTTCTTCTTTTCTGTTGCTGAACTTTGATTGTTTTCAGGACATAGAGGACCCTCATAGTATAATTGAAGAGAACCCATCAAGGAGACGAGCACCTGTGTCAGTTAGAGTGGATGCGATGTTTGATCAGATAAAAGAGAAGCTACCTGGAGCACCCAGGTTCCTCCTGTGCCTTCTTCCTGAGAGGAAAAACTGTGAAGTTTATGGTTAGTTCATGTTCTTTTGTTGTCATTATTTTCCCTATAAGCATGATTACCTGTTGCAGAATATATAATATGTATTTCCTTCAACCAGGTCCTTGGAAGAGGAAGTGTATTGCGGAATTCGGCATTGTTACACAATGTCTAGCTCCAACAAGAGTCAATGATAATTACCTAAACAATGTGCTGTTGAAGATAAATGCTAAGGTTTGTTGACATGACCATGTTTATTTTTCTGTATTTATTATTGGCTACTGTATATGCTTATGGTATTTGTCTTTTCGCGGTTGTTACTTAGCTTGGTGGGCTTAACACATTGCTTCAAGTTGAAGTATCCCGTTCAATACCTATTGTGTCAGAGGTGCCTACTATCATCTTGGGCATGGATGTGTCACATGGTCAACCTGGGCAATCTGATAGACCTTCCATTGCTGCGGTAAGAGGGATACATGTCATCTGTATGATTGCCAATTTTACAAGTGCTGTTATAACTCTACTTGTAACTGTGGCTTTTGATTATGTTTAGGTGGTGAGTTCTCGTGAGTGGCCTCTCATCTCGAAATACAGAGCAACTGTGCACACTCAGTCACCCAAACTAGAAATGATGTCCTCCCTGTTTAAACCACGGGGAACTGAAGATGATGGCATCATTCGGTAAGATACTAAGATATGCCATTTGATCCAATCCAATCTCGAGCTCAGTTATTGGCAATATTGTGTGCATATGTCCTCGTATCTATGTTATGCTCTATTGCACACCTTCCTAATGGGATGGTATCGTTGCACTTGTGACTTCCAGGGAATCGCTTATCGACTTCTATACTAGTTCTGGGAAGCGAAAACCAGACCAAGTTATTATTTTCAGGTATTATGTTATGAAATTAATATTTGCAAATGCGAGTGAAGTTTGCAGCAAAACTACGGAAAATGGCTATTTCATGAGATCTGAACCACCATCTCATAACTCATGCTAATTTCAGAGATGGCGTAAGTGAGAGCCAGTTTACCCAGGTCATAAACAAAGAGCTTGAACAGATCATCGAGGTAGTGTACTTATCTGATTTCAACATGCGCTTATTACAGTTCCACTACTGATACCTATGTAACAAGTAATTACCGACACTGTCATTTCTCTACTTTTAATCGATGCAGGCATGCAAGTTCCTCGATGATAAGTGGGAGCCTAAGTTCACACTCATTGTTGCCCAGAAAAACCATCACACCAAATTCTTTCTCACTGGATCCCCAGAGAATGTTCCCCCGGGTAAACTCTATTTTTCCGTATCGACAAAGTCCCCTACATTTCTTATGCAGTGAAACATCATCCTTGTCATGTTATTTTCTGCCAAACAAAGTAAAATGCAGTGCCAATGTCATTCTGTAGGGACTGTCGTGGATAAGCAAGTCTGCCATCCTAAGAATTTTGACTTCTACATGTGTGCACACGCTGGCATGATAGTAAGCAACCTATGCCTTCTGCTCTGTTTCTAGTTATGCTGTATCAATGCGGTGGTGTTGGTTTGCAGGTGTCTTTAAGGTACTGTGTGTTTACCTAGGTCTAATTTTTTTTGTTTGGCCAGGGAACGTCGAGGCCAACACATTACCATGTTCTGCATGATGAGATCGGCTTCACAGCCGATGCGCTTCAGGATTTTGTGCATTCGCTCTCTTACGTGTATGTAGTCGACAGACGGTACCACTTGCCATTCTGTTAAATAAAATGTTGTCAAGCTTTGTCTGACCTTGTTGACATGGCCTTTTCAGTTACCAGAGGAGCACGACGGCGATATCGATTGGTACTTGACACCACCCTCTTAAGTATTTATCTTTGGCTACTAGCTATGCTGTCTGTTCCTTAAATTTATCCTGGTTTGGTTTGTTCCGCAACTCGTGCAGTTGCTCCCATCGCCTACGCGCACCTTGCGGCAGCCCAGGTGGGCACGTTCATGAAATTCGAGGACACATCATCGGACGGATCGTCGAGCCAGGGAGGAGGGCATACCTCGGCAGGCAGCGTCCCAGTGCCGGAGCTGCCACGGCTGCACGAGAAAGTGCAGAGCACCATGTTCTTCTGCTGATGCACGCACTCTCTCTCTTTCGATATGCTGCTGCTATGGGGGTGTTGGGCCTGTGTTCCGGTCTGTCTGTATGAGAACTTAGCTTAGTTAAGCACCTTGAAACTTGTCTCTATGGGTGCCCGCAGAACGAACTAGTTGGTCGTCTTACCGTTGAACCTTGCGTGGATGGAATGGACGTGGATGATGATAATTAAGGATGTTTCTAGTACAGTGCTGTTATTGTGGTGAAGAATCTGTGATCAGTCAGATTGTGATGGTTGGCAATTCTGATTATTGTGAAATGTGAAGAAGATGATCCTGTCCTGTGGCAACGTGCAGGTGAAAGCATGTTCAGTTTTTCAGTCTGTCCTGGAATGGAATCTACAGCTTCTTATAGAATGAATCTGAACTGGTGGTTTCAGACATGGATGGATCGAGTCTATGTATAATCCTTAGACAAACAAAGCAAATACATGGATGGGAGGCTCTGCTTATATACAATTTGTCCACAGCGTCATGAGGAAGGACGGAAAACCCGGGATTAGGATGAGGACTCCAACAGGCCAGCCCAAACGGACAGGACATGCCTTTTGCATGTTTGGGGTCCGGTCCATTCTTCTTTTATGACCACTGCACCCAAGGGGCCGGTCCTTGTTTTTTTGTTAGCATTTTCATTCAATTCCGACATTTTCATACAATGAGGAGTCCGGCCGTCGGCGAGTTAGCGCCGGCGAGCTTGCTCCTGCACTTGGACACCACCTAAACCCTAACTAGGGAACTAGACCTAAAACATCGTCAGAGCTAGGTTGGCTGGCCAGAAAAGGGGAGGAAGGGAGAGTGCTGGTTGTGGCCACGAGGACCGTGTAGCCCTTGTTGGACCCGTCCGTCACGGACTTGCTGGCTCTTTCTTATTCATGGCCGGGGCAGGTGCTGGACTAGCTGGCTCCTCCTCTATTCTTTATTTGAAGCTAGGAAGCACGCAGCGGTAGCGGCTTAATAGCAAACTTTGCCGCAGGTAGGCGCCGCCGGGGGGAGCATGGCCTCAATGGGAGCCAAATATTCCTCCCCAGCTCCGGATCCTCCCTCCTTGGCCACATCCCTGTCGCGCTGCCGTTTGCGTCGAGCTGCACGCGCCGCGGACTCATCTGCTCTACGGGCGTCCTCCGTCTCGGCCTTCATCACTGCATTGATACAAGCCCGCGCGGCGGCCAAGAAACCGGCCACCCTCTGCTGGTTCAGCTCGGTGTGGGACGCCTGCAGCGCGTCGTCCACGGAGTTGTGCACGACATGCACACCCTCCTGCAACCTGCCGCCCAAACTCCGGCTGCATACACCTCCTCGTCGTGGTCGATGGAACCGGAGTAGGCGGCCTCCATGGCCACCCTTGCCTGCTCCGGAAGCCTCGGCTGAGGCGGTTGATGAAGCATTCCTCTCTATGCCGGGCTCGTCACCGTTCGGCGAGAGAAGCCGTGCGTCCTCATACGCGCCCGCTCGACCAGATCTTGCGGTGGTATCGCCGGCGGCCGCGGATCCATACGGACGTGGACTAGATCTACAAATGGATATGGTGGCCGCTGTGCTTGGAGACGAAGGGGCAGTGCTAGGGTTTGGTCACCGGCACCCTTTTAAAGAGCTCTACCTCCCACATTTAACGAGGATAGGTGGCCGCTGGAGCCAATAACATACGGGTCAGGGGAGGACACGGGACGGAAACAGATATGGTCCGCGTGCGTTCGTGTCTGACGCAAACAAGGACTAAATTTGGACCAAGAATGAGTCTCGACAGATAGAAAAATGACCGATGTCCGTTTACATAGCCCGTTGGGTTTTAAATTTAGTTCGCGCGGACACGACAGACTCAATGGGTTCGGCCGTTTTCTAATTCGATGCCCATCTCTGGTACCCATCTCTGGTACGCTTCCATCTGAACTAGAGAACGCCTCGCACTGCCAAATGGGCTGCGCGTATCCTTCATCGCTCGTCCGTTCTCCTCTTCATCTTGATCGCATCAACAGCATCAGGGAACGCATTGACGACGGCGAAGAGTGGTAACCATGACAGAGCAACACGCTGGAAGGCCTGCCCACTGTAGTTGCACTCTGTTACTCCCCTGTTTGATGAGGCGTTCAACAAGACGAACCTGAACCTGAAATTGGTTCGAAAGGCAGGTCAGTGCTTAACACGTCTTTTGGTTTGAGCGCTTTCTTCAGCTCGAAAGCGTGCACCACCAGGTGAATGTGAGCTGTCGCGGCCTCGCGAGCAGTCCTAGTTTGTAGGCCATCTTGCCCACCTTTTGTAGGACTATAATCAGACAAGGCCCAAAGAAGTTGAATCCCAGTTTCTGCAATGACCTGGTCATCACTGACGTTTGGAAGTCTCGGATATCGCTCACTTCATATTTTCTATCACTTCGAAATTTTGTCCCCTTGGCCTTCATACGTCCAAATGTAAAAAATAAGGATATGCCTTCAGAGGGACATATCATTTTCCATAGAAAAAGGGCCAAGCGCCCGATGTTACAACGCGGGCTGGCACAGACGCCGAGCGCGCAACCAGGCAAGAAGCGGTTGTTTGATCACCCGCATCAACAGAGATCCAGCCTTGAGCCATACATCCACTGGACCACATCTGCATGCCCACACAGAGATTCATTCTATATACAACAAAAGGTCCTGGCGTACGCCCGTAAAGGACCTCAATGACGAGCGTTCTAAAGCTGAATGTCTCAAGACACTGGTTGAGAGCCCCGTCGGTTCAGAGTCGGTAGGAAACACTTGAGGCATACCATGATTCTTGTAGACATTTTCCATCAACACTTGAGCAATTGTACCTGCCGTCAATGGATGTTTGATTGGAATGAGATGGCTAAAGTTAGTAAAACTTGTTAATCACCATCAAAATAGTATTGTATCTGTAGACCCTTTTTGGTTTGATTCTTTGTACGCACGTAGCCATGTCGGTTCCTATAGTAGACATCTCGAAGGGCATGTAGTAAGATAGGTTTATTTTATTTTGGGTTGGGTGTAAAAGATAACAATAAGGTAAACAAAATGGCAAACGAGAAACTCCCAAGCTCTATGCTCTATGGCAACAGTGTAAAGAAATATGCTTGATATTCGGAAATCGCGCAACGATAGTTGAAGTACAATTGATAAGGGGTTGCCCGATCTTCTCAGTGAGCGCGAGGTAGATAGATGATAACTTGTGAGATTCCGACGAACTCTCCGGCTGCTCCCCCGTTGCCAATGCAACAACTTTTCAACCCAATGGATATTCACGATACTGCACACTGGTGCAACGTAGCCGCCGACCACAAAGCGGTTTTACAATCTACTAATTCTTAATGGAATAACAGATCACACTCAAGTTTCGGTAACGATAAACTCTTGATCGAAACAAAAGAGAGGGGTGAATTCCTGATCGAAGCAAAGAGTGATTCTTTAAGATGAACGCTTGTAGCAATACAATCTAGGGTTTAGCTAAAACGTGGTCTCCCTCAAAGTCACGAATTACAAGCCTACATAAAGGATGCTGGACGTCCAACATAGGGTTGGAGTCGTAATCAATCTTATCTTAACTTTCTTAACTTGAAAGGACTCTATTTGAAACCTGTCAGAAATAACCGTCAACTTGTTTTTATCACACTGCCTTGTATGTCTCGAGCCGGTAGGTGGGATCGGACCCATTGGAAGGTATTTGGGATTTCCTTTCCAACAAGTTCCTAATTGCCTTATTTGGAGTTCGTATTAATAATCCACGGCTGTTTCAAAATCAGAATTTCTGTTAGTTCGAATCGAATATCTTCTCCTTGATGGCTCCACTTCCTCCCTCGCCTCCGTCGTGCTTGCCATCGTTCTCATCATGCTCCATTCCTCCTCCAATGTTTGTGTTATCAATAAACCCGAGACATTATAAATGCATAGATTTAGGTAGTATAAAATCCTCATGATCACAAATATCATATGCAATTAGGAGCAAGTTCACATGTTGCTCAAGTAGCTTGGTTCTTGATCTTGTTGTTGGACGAATCCTCACTTGATCATGTTATCTTGAGCAACATCATCTTTTATTGGAGAAGATGGATAAAGACTAGGATGTCCTCATCAACAATTCACGAAAAGTATACAACCATTTATATATCAAAAAATGAATATAGAAGAGCAAGTAAATCAAGAACCAGGGAAGCCAAAGGTTGAAAGTGTTACGGCTTTTCCACAACTGTAGTTGTCAGCAACTAGGCGTGTTTGCACCAAATCATCATTTGGAAATAATTTACTAGGTATCGTCTTTTACGAGGCAATGATATCAATGGTAGAAAGAATTAAGCAACTAATATAAAAATAACACTATTTAAAGGCACGACACAAACACTAAATTGAATAGCAAGTAATATAAAAATTGTAGGCAAATTCTATCTAATCATGTAATAGGTTACTAGCGAGTTAAATCACTATGCGTTGATGCGCATTTTACACTAGCAATACCCCTCCCACGACGGTATGGGTTTCCCTGTGGGTGTAGCGAAAAGTAAACGGGTCTGCGGTACGTGATTAAATACCGAGAAACCCTCTAATATTGCTACATGTTGTATTTACTCTCTCCGATCCGTAGAATCTGTCGACTTCCGACCACACATGCGTAGGTGATCACGTGGAGGAAGGGGTTGCTCATTGGCACCATGGTGGTGCCAATGGCTGGCATGGCGAGAAATCTTCACTTCGCTCTATACATTGGAGATGGGTTGGCTGATTATGGTGGGTCCGACTTTAAGAGCGTGCACATGAGGCACTCTCTCTAGATTTGGCCGGTAAGCAGACAATGGTTGTGGCCGAGGAATTAGGTCCCGTTTGTCCTCTATCCTTATGCTAGTTGGTAGTGTTGTCACCTTATCAGGTGGCTTCGGTCTGTATGTTCAAGGTTTTGCTAGTTTTTATTGACAAGTGAAATAAAAGAGGATATATACGCACTTCGATGGAGAGACCGTGATCTCAACCTCCTTGCAAAAATGAGTAGTTTATGGCACGATTTAGTTCATGAAACCATGTCCAAACTAATGAATACCACCACACGGTTGTCGGTAGGCATCTTGCCAAGTGACGAGTATATGACATACCGAGCATGACATGGTGGCGGCTCGACCCATGAAGCAGGCTGGCCGCTGACAGCCTGACCAACACTTACCATTCATGACGCAAAGACGTACCACGGTACCGGGATAGGCCATGCCACCACTAAGAGTTGAGACCCAACTCCCCTCTTTCCACGTTGCCTCGTGTGACCGAAAGAGCGGGGGATATGAACTTAGAGGTGTGACTCGGAGAGAGAGAAAGGTAACTTTTTAATTATAGAAAATCAATAAATAAGGGTGTAGATATATATGAGCCAAATTTGTGATTAATATTTGCTGAGTAGTGGGTTGAGTGTATACCAAGTAGGCTTTGAGGACTTACGTGTGCCTCTTCTTTCCTTTGCTCTTTCCTTAGACATCTCCACCGGGGACCTCTAAAGGACCCCCAAAGGCCCTTTGGGGGGCCGGACACGAAAAACGCCCACCAGCGGCACCCCCCAAAACCTCGCCCCGAACGATTTTGTGTCCGACACCCCCAATAGGGCCTCCAAAGCCTCGCCCCGAGCAATTTTGTGTCCGGCACATATTGAACTCATATCTCACACGAATCCCGATACAAATCTAACGGGATTAGAGCTGAGGAGCTCTAACTTAATTGAAAAAACTTTTTTTTACACTTGCCTTCTTCTATCCATCCACATACGGAAGAACCAGTGCCTCAAAAAGAAAAAGAAAAGAACAAAAGGTACTAGAACGGCCGCCGCACCCACCCCCTTTCACTCTCGTCTCCTCCAAATCCCTCAAAACCCTAAACCCAATGGATTTCTCGTATAGAATCACGCTGTAGCATCGCCTCCTCCGCCGCCGGCAATATTGAAGGTAAGGAGGATCTGGACGCCACGACGGCGCTTCCAACCGCTCCCCCCTCCCCTGCCCCCTTAATATCCTTGCTCTGCCTAATACAAGTAGCATTGCTTGAAATCCTAACAAGAAGAAGAAAGACAGAGGCTACAAGTGGTTTGTCTTGATTGCTTCAATCTGTAGTCCACCATCTTGTGGATCCATTTGGATTATTGGATCAGATGCGTGCCTTTTCTTGATTCCCAGTCAGAAAAGAAATTGGGGTTTGTTGTGTCTTTGGATGAAATATGGGCCCTTTCTTGATTCCACCTAGAACTGGAATCTGGCATTGCTTCTTCCTTTTTTTGTGCAGAATCATTAGACAAATGTTGGATCGATTCTTGTAGATATGTATATATATTAACGAACATGCTTGTGCAAATGTTGCAGGTGCACCGGCAGCACGGCGCGCAAAGCAGAGAGTAATGGCGCCGACCACCATATCGTCCTGCACAGTTCAGTCTGTGCGAGGCACACACCGATTCAAGATCTGTCAGTATAGTTACATAGTTACGGGAATGTTGGTGCGGATGTTAATGCCGGCGGTTTCATCCGTTCCAGCACTTCAGGATTGGGGGATTCGACTGGGCTATCATGTACTACCCGCATGGTTACATCGATGACAGCGAGGGATTTGTATCGGTCTTTGTTGAGTTCATGAGCAAGTATAGGGAGGCAACGGCGCTCGTCGACCTGAGATTTATCAATCAAGACATTGGAGAGCCCTACTGCATGTGTTCGTTCTTTCGAGAGGATGAGGTACCGTTTCGGTTTAAGCCCGATAGCTTCGACGAGGCTACCTGGGGAAAAGAGAGGTGTATGAGAAGGGACGTGTTGGCGAATTCAGTGTATGTCCGAGATAACTGCCTTGTGATTGAATGTGTCATTACTGTTTTGGGTGAATTAAGGGTGTCTGAAACCAAACCGTTATGTGAAGTTGATGTGCCGCCGCCTAACGCACTAAAACATTTTGGAAAGATGTGGGAGGATACGTCTGCTGCAGATGTGACCTTTAAAGTTGAACGAGAAACATTTGCTGCCCACAGGGCAGTGCTTGCTGCACGGTCCTCGGTCTTCCGGAAACAGTTCAGTGAAACCATGATGAAGAAGATGAACTACGTAACCATCGATCGCATGGAACCGGTAGTTTTCAAGGCTCTGCTCCATTTCATCTACACCGATTCCTTGCCTCCGATAGATGATCTCAATAGAAATGAAAACAATGCTGTGATCCAGAGTCTATTTGCAGCTGCTGATCAGTCTGATTTAGAGAGGTTGAAGTTTGTGTGTACACACATTCTATGCACGAATCTTGATGCGGAGAATGTGGCTGGTGTACTGTGGCTGGCTGATAAGTACAGCTACCAGAAGCTTAAAGAAGCTTGCGTCGATTTTATGGATTCTCCCAAGAGAGTCGATGTTGTGGTGGCAAGCCAAGGGTACCAGCTTTTGAAAAGAGGTTCTCCCTCTCCATTGACAGATGCTTGGGAGAAGAGGAGCCGTGCTCGCAAAAGCTTTCATTAGAGATCAAGTAGAAGGTAGAATGGTACGTGCTGAATGACCGGTATGGTGAATGTAGCTCCACTGGAATGTAATGTACTTTGAGAAATCATTTGAGCCACCTGCCCTCGTAAGTCTGTAGCTTTTTGCTAGAAACTGTTAATGTCATGTTGGCCATGTACCTGTAGCCGTGAAATGTTGGTCTTTAGATGCATGCCTTGGTCAAGTTATCTGTTGATTTATCATATATGAACCTGCAAGTATGTTCTGAATGATGTGCAATCATTTTGTTCTACTTTGGTCCATCTACTCACACTTTGTCAACTGCTTTGGTCCTTTGCTCTGATTTGGAACGAGCAAATTAGCTTACTGTGGTTGATCTCTCCATGTAAATAAAGCTGATTACGCTTGTCGTTCATTACATTTGCTGCTACGGGGTTGTGCTGACAGCTCAATGCCTATTGCCAGCTTCACATATAATGAGTAAAATCCTTCGGTGTTATGTTGTTTTAAAGGCAATATGTTGTATGATAAAAAAGTGGTGGATTCTCCTGGAGCCAAATATTGTAGGCTCATATGGATGAAGTAGTGTACCACCTAAGTCACAGGGTGCTAGCAGTCGCAGGTCATTGAACTACGAATTATGTTGGTTCTACCGTTTCTTCCCGACACAGCAAAACTGTCATCTTGCTGCCATAAGCTGTCTGTTGCCACTTTGCTCCCTTAAGTAGATGCATTACTGATTCCTTTCGCAATTAGCCTATCAGTTGAATATTAGTTTGTCCTGAAGGGGAATTAACTGCCTAACTGGTCCTTTACCCCTCTTGAGTATGTGATAATTGTTTCCCCGTTTCCTTATCCTCCCTGCATTTTATGTTCTTACACGCCTTTCATATCAGGAACTTAGAATCTCTACTGTTTCATTTCCATTCTTTCTAAAAGTTATGCAAAAATTCTGGTGCACTACGCATCAGAAGTAATGGACATAAAGGAAATTCCTTTCATCATCAACCATTTGGACCTCTTTTCTTAGGCTTCCTCTATTGATTTATTATTTCTATTTCTTCTCTTCCTTTGACTTGTTTGATCATGGCTAGTTGCTTGGATTTCAGTAACACACTGTTTTCTTAATGTTCCATTTCCCATGTCAAAGCCCATGAGTAGTTCCATATTAATGGTCTTTATAAAGAAAGTCTCATTTGAATTGGAATGTTCCATACATTTATCTGATGATTCTTCTGTAGGTTTGGAAAATCTTTCAGCTGAAGTCCTTACTTTACTTAGTAGTTTCTGATGCATCAGCATTACGGTCGCTGTAGTTGCTAGTTTGTTGAAACGATCAAGGGCTCCCATTCACATAGGACGATGCAGCTGATAACACTAGTTGGCTTCCTTGAAGCAGAAGAGGAAGCAAAAGAAGGAGAGATTGACCAAGACAAAACTAGACTCTTTCCTCGTAGATATTATATAGATAAGTTACTAGAGGTAGAAGAAACACATCGAAGTATACAAATGATTTTTTTTTTGTTAAGGCTTGCATGTTAGTTGAGATTTGTGAGAGTCATCATGGCACAGTTACGCTATACACCACCTACCGCTGGATGCAAGACCCAGTATGGGTCAGAGTTTGTGGTACTGTGATAGATTGCTTAGTCATCATCAGGATATATATATAAATTAAGTAGGAAAATAAAATGAAATTTCTTGCTGGCTGCCTCTGTCCTCTCTCCTCGTTCAGCTCAGCTCAGCTGCCTGCCGGTCGTGCGACTCTCTCTCTCGCTCTCTCTTCCCTCCTAACAAATTATAGTACAAGTCGTCGTCGCCGTCGCCGTCGCCGTCCATTTCCTTCTCCCCGTGCCGTGGCTCCTCCTCCTCCGCCTTCTCTTTCATCAATAACCCCACCCCCGCTGCCTCGCCTCCTTGCTGGACGCCGCCGCCGCCGCGCAGATCCAGCTCCGGTTTTCTCTCTTCTCTGCAGGTTTGTTTGTTTGTTTATTCGATCCCCTCCGCTACCTCTCCCCTCCTCCAATCATGTCTTTTGATTCACGCAACCGCCCGAGATCGATTGCCTTGTTTGCTTGCTCCCAATTGAAGAAAGCTACGGGTTTTAGGCTTGATTAGCTCCCTTGACTATCCACGCCCAATTCTTGCTTCTCCCCCAATGAATTTGAAGCTAGGTTCTACAGACTATGAGTTCTCGGATCAATTCATACACTCGTTACCTGCTTTGACTACCAACTCATACAGGATCCTTGCATTGCTGTCCACGAAACTTTCTCCATGATTGCCTTTTAAGCTAACCATAGCATGCTACATGGTCGCTTAATTCTCTTGACTCTATGCTACATCATCATTTCATTTCATTTCATTCTTGGATCGATGGCTGACTGCTACGGACAGTACCTGAATTCTTATATTCAGATAATGAAGCAGATACATATCCAGAACTTTGCTAAAAACAACAACGATGCTTTACTCATGCTTAGCTCATTGGTTCCGGCCAAGAAACTCTGTGGTTTTGATCCTGTTAATTTGTGTTGCACAATCCCATCTTTTTTCAACTTATATACTATCTGTACTCATTACCAACTTATATGCTACTGCTGCTGCTGTATCGGAGTCGATGTTAACTCTAAGCAACTATACATATGTAGATATATAATACCCCAATCCGTCATGTAATTTACATGCCTATGATGTCCAGATTCTGAGTTTGTGTGGTATTTGAACAACCGGAAGATGGCCCAGCATTCAGATGGCGACCTGGAGGAGCACTCGACCGAGCTCTACCAGGAGGCTGCATTCGAGGCCTTCATGTGCCCTCTCACCAAGCAGGTCATGCAGGACCCCGTGACCATCGAGACGGGCCAGACCTTTGAGCGCGAGGCCATCCTCAAGTGGTTCAGGGAGTGCAGGGACAATGGGAGGAAGCCCACCTGCCCGCTCACGCAGAAGGAGCTCCGCAGCACCGACATTTCCCCCAGCATTGCTCTGCGCAATGTCATCGACGAGTGGAGGGCCCGCAACGATGAGAAGGAGCTCGAGAAGGCGTGTAGCGTCCTTAGCGTGCATTCCGAGTCCGGGGAGGACGACACACTGCGTGCCCTGGGGTATATCTCGCAGATATGCCAGAGGAGTGACGCGAAGAAGAACCTTGTGCGCAACCAGGGCATCATTCCGGCGCTGGCGGACCTGCTCAAGAGCAGCAGCAGGAGGGTCCGGCTCAAGTCCCTGCAGGTCCTTCGTGCCGTTGTCGAGGACAATGATCAAAACAAGGTTATTTTTTCCCCCTCCGGATGGATTGATAGATTGTCCACATTGATCCAATTTTTATGTGCTGTATAAGTAACCATACATGTTTGGTTTTTGCAGGAAGAGCTGGGGAAAGGTGACACGGTTCGCACGATCATAAAGTTCCTGTCGAATGAACATATCCAGGAGAGGGAACTAGCAGTTTCCCTATTGTTTGAGCTCTCGGAGTATGAGCCTGTGTGCGGAAGGATCGGTGCCGTCTATGGGGCTATACTCCTGCTGGTTGGTATGGGGAGTAGCAAGTCAGAGAACATGATGGCAGTGGACAAAGCAGAGAAGACGCTTAAGAATTTGGAGAAGTATGACACTAACATCAAGCAAATGGCTGAAAATGGCAGGCTTCAACCTCTCCTAACCAAGCTGCTTCGAGGTACAGTTTTTCCAACCTGCCTTTTCTTCATTTCGCTTCATCTCTGCCATAGTTCTCCTATTTCTTAAACTTTCTGACACTCTGGTCCTTTGTTTTAAACTAGAAGTTTGTATTTTCCAGAATGAAGTTTGGAAATAACATGGACCATTTCAGTGCTCAATGTTCATATATAGATGAGTTAATCTGTGGTATTAGGTTGATGAGCTTCTTATACAATTTTTTAAATGCAGGCGGGCCTGAGGTGCAGGTTATCATGGCTGAGTACCTCGGCGAGCTTGCGTTGGCTAACGACGTGAAGGTGGTAGTGGCGGAGCAGGTTGGGGTGTTGCTTGTGAGCATCATCAAGACCGGTGGTCTGCCGGCGAGGGAGGCGACACTGAAAGCGCTGAGGGAGATGTCATCCAATGAGTCAAGCGCCAAGATACTGTTGCAGGCCGGCGTCCTTCCTCCCCTTGTCAAGGACCTCTTTTCTGTCGGTGCCAGCAGCCATTTCCCCATGAGGCTGAAGGAGATCTCCGCCACCATCCTCGCCAATCTCGTCGCATCCGGGGCCAGTTTCCGCTCCATTCCCCTCGACGATGCCGGCAGACAGACACTCCTGTCGGAGGACGTGGTGCACAGCCTGCTTCATCTCATCAGCAACACCGGCCCCGCCGTGGAGTGCAAGCTCCTAAACGTCCTTGTCGGCCTCACCAGCTCCCCGGACACAACCCCTGATGTGGTGTCAGCAATCAAGAGCTCTGGCGCGACCATCAGCCTGATCCAGTTCCTGGAGGCCGCGCACCGGGAGATCCGCGTGGAGTCCCTCAAGCTCCTGCGAAACGTGTCACCGTACATGGGCGCCGAGCTCGGGGACGCCCTCGGTGGCCACCTGAGCAGCTTGCTCCGGGTGATCTCCGAAGGCGGAGGCGGTGGCGTGACGGAGGAGCAGGCGGCCGCCGTGGGCCTGCTGGGCGACCTCCCGGAGATGGACTCGAAGCTGACACGGCAGCTGTTCGAGCTGGGAGCGTTCGGGACGCTGAGCACGAAGCTGGCGGAGCTTCGGCGGGGCGCCATCCGCGGGAACCGGTACACGACGCCGCTGACAGATGGCATGGTGAAGGTGATGTACAGGCTGACGTGCGCGCTGCAGGAGGCACCGGACTATGTTGAGTTTGCCAGGGAAGCTGCGCTGGCGCCGCTCTTCGTGGACCTTGTGCAGGCGAACGGGCAGGACACGGTGCAGCTCTACTCGGCGCTGGCACTTGAGAAGCTGTCCCTCGAGACGAGGAACCTCACGGCCATCCCAGAGCCACCGCCACCGGCAGCTTCTGGCTTACTGTCGTGCGCGTGTTTCTTTGGGGCGACGTCGTCGAAGGCGGCGGCTGGAACTCGACAGGCGGGGGTATGCCGCGTGCACGGTGGGTTCTGCTCGCTTCGGGAAACCTTCTGTCTGGCGGAGGGTGGGGCTGGAGGGAAGGCAGTGGAGCGATTGGTGGCGTGCCTTGATCACCTGAACCCAGAGGTGGTGGAGGCTGCGCTGGCGGCGCTGTCAACGCTGGTGGGGGACGGGGTGGACGCGGCGGAGGGTGTAGTGGTGCTCGGTGAGGCGGAGGGGCTGCGGCCGGTGGTGGATATCCTGGTGGAGAACCGGACGGAGGCGCTGCGGCGCCGGGCGGTGTGGGTGGTGGAGCGCATCCTGAGAGTGGAGGAGATAGCTAAGGAGGTGGCGGCGGACCAGACGGTGGCGTCGGCGCTGGTGGAGGCTTACCGCAACGGCGACCCGCGCACCCGGCACACCGCCGAGCGTGCCCTTCGTCACCTTGACAGGATCCCAAACTTTTCCAGCGCATTCCATGCCCAAGCAAGACGCCCATGAACACCCATCATCCTCCACTCTACTTGTTGTCACTCTTTCCTTTCCAAAAGGGGGACCTCCTTTTTGTGTTGTGCATGTCATTATGTAAATTTTGTTTGATTTTATTGGTTTACTCACTAGGAGTTTGATTTTCTCTATGTAATTGATGTAAATCTTTAGCCAGATTTTGTGTATGCAATTGGTTACAGGGCTTGTAAAGTTGTAATCAGTTCTCACATTTGGAAAAGATGAACTCAGCACCCCGATAAGCATTTTATTTCACTGAAGCAAAAGCTTTTATTCCTTAAGTGCATTTTACAAACAGAAGCTTTTAGATATTGTCCTGTTCCTGAAGATAAGCAATGAATAGCTAAACTAGTGAACTGAACTTTCAGAGCATGTCTTTTTTATATACTTTAAGAATTTGCTAGGCATTTTTATCTATGGGTAGTGTTCCTCGAAGAAGACCACATCTCTAGCAGATCTGTTAAAAGGGCAAATCGTTTAAAATTTCGTCCGAGTTATACCAGTCCGTTTCTGCGGGCCGAATAGAGCCTCTATAACGACCCGATGTTTAAAATGACATGTTTTTTCAACACCAGATCATAGTACAACAACGATCTAGAATTTTTACCATTTTCGGAAACATATATAATTAGATTGAGTTTGTCCACAAAATACTTTTTTAACATCAATCTATATCTATATCTATACCTAATAATAAAGTCAGCAAGGCTTCTGCCAAAATTTTCGTCGACCACTTTTTTGGACGGTTTTGCCCCTGTCAATTTGAGTTATTTACCCACCATTGCCACTGCTAAGTTAAAAAACGGTTCGTCCATCGTAAGCGGGCAGGGCATGGGCGCGCGTCCACCAGCACGACGGGGCCGGCTTGGCACGCCGGCGACGGCGCGCGACGAACAGCGCGGCCGGGCGGCCGTGGTTTGCAGGCAGACGTACGGCCCAGCCCCCGGCGTCGAGACAATGAAGGCCGGCGAAGGCGTGGTGCGTGCGGACGTGGGCAGCACGGTCGGTGGGAGTTGGATCCTGAGGGAGGGGAGGACGAGGCGGTGGGGATACGCGACGGAGGCGTGCGTCAGCTTCGTCGATCTGCTGATTCAGTTGATTCAGGCCGACGAGCAGCGGAGGACGGTCCGGCGAGCAGCAGCGGCCGGGCGGAGGCGGAGGCGCAGCGGCCGGGAAAAAACGCGGAGACGTTGCGGCCTTACGCACGGCCTCTCCGGTGCTGTGGAGCAGCGGAGGACAGGCCGGCGAGCAGCAGCAGCAGGTAAGAGGCGGAGGCGCAGCGGCCGGGCAAGCGCGGAGGCGCTTGCGCACGGCCTCTCCGACGCCGTGGGCATAGACGAAGATGACGCCGTGGTGTGCTGCACACATCAGCTAGCTAGCTCCACCAACGATTGGGGGCTTTTTTGAAAAAAAACGATTGGGGGCTTGATTGCTTTTCAATTTTTCGTGAGGGACCTATTTTTAAGAGTTAGGGTCTTCTTTGAAAAGTCAGGTATCTTTCTTCGGCATTTTAAATATTTTTGGCTCTATTATTTAAATTAACTCCACTACTTTTTTAGCTCTCCCCTACACTAACCACATCAATAACGGTCAAATTTGGTGGGAATTTGTCGACGAAGCTCTAGGTGTCGCAAATGTGGGAGGAGATGATTATGTGTTTCAACAATCATGTTTTTTGTTTGCCGTGTGTTTGAACAAACATGTTTTTATTCTCCCGTCTTCTTAACAAATCCAATAGACATCGGTCAAAATTAACGAGATTTCGTAGGTGGAGTACTAAGTGTCGCCAATGTTGGAGAAGATGATTACGAGCTTAAACAACGTGGTTTTTTCTCCCGTTGTGAAGCACGGGCATTTTTCCTAGTAACAATAAAGGGACTAAGGTTTCTCTCTTCGTCCATATGGTTTCTGTCAAAATTTTCGTCCACCACTTTTGTTTGGACGGTTTTACCCTCCCACCAAAATACATAATACATAGGACTACCACCGAACCGTTTTTTACCTTTTCTTATCCTCTTCCTCTCACCTCCGGGCCGCTAGATACCATCGCGGAGAAGGTCACCTCGGCGGCTGCACAGCTAGACGACGGGTACGTCCGGTCGTTGGTGGACTACCTCGACGTGCAGGCGGCAGGGCCTGCAGGCCAGGGGCGGTGGGTGACGCCGGAGACCGACCTGTGGGTGATAAGCAGGCAGGGTCTGCATATCTACGAAGCAGACTTTGTCTAGGGACGTCCGACGTTCATGGGCACGGCGTGCTTCAAGTCTGGCGGGTTCGTGTACCTCATGCCCGGCCCCGACGGTGACAGACGGCTCGACTTCATGGTGGCCATGGAGCCCAAGAGCTTGGCCAGGTTCAGGGAGATGTTCTACACCGAGTTTAAGACCACGGGCCTGGGCAGCGGCGGGATACCGACCAGCCAAGGGTGCCTCCAGCGCAAGCCGATTTGGGATTCTAGGAACAGCGATCTGGTTCTCCTCTTACTTTGGTACGGCTTGGAATTAGTCACTCCTTCCACTCCCTCTGCTTGAGTGCTTGACTGCTTCTTTAGATCAGAGTAAATGCCGGCCATGGCGCGGCGCCTTGGCTGAAATCATGAGCGCAGGCGGCGGAGGAGGGGAACCAGGGGTGAGCCGGCGACCGGACGGAGGACGTCGAGGAACAGCCATCAGAAGGTGGGCAAGCCGGGGCTCGGGTGGCTCAAGCGTAAAGCATTGGAAGGAGCCCGCGACGGCGGCGGTCCCCTACGAGGTGGGGAGAGGTCCTACTGGTCTGATGGACATCTCCACATCGCTGTTTGCGATCCTATTGTTGTCTCCCGCGACAGAGCTACCGCCGGTTTAGAGGTGAGGGAGGAAGGGGAGGGAACTCAATGTGGATGTGCCAGTGGAGGAGGGGAGAGTGGCCAGCGATGGAGGGGATGTGAGGTCGCCTCACGCACAGAAGCTCCAGGTCGCCAGTAGGAGAGATAGGAAGAGGAGTTGAGGGCGAGCTCTATTGGAACTTTGGAAGGGATGGGGAACGCCCAGCACAAGAGAGAAGGTAGCTGGGTGAGAGAGAGGATTTGAGGGGTGTGTGCGCTGTGTGAGAGAAATTGAGAGCAGAGATGAGACAGCGAGATAGATTTAGGTTCTGTCTTTGCTGCTGCCGCTGATTGCTAGCACGGTGTGTTGCCTGCCAACTGCTAGCTGTGTGAGTGGTTTGTTCCATGTGAGTCTAGAATGGGTGTGTTTGCTTTGTTCGCTGCTGAAATTTGTATTGATGCAACTTCCTAGCAGGTGCAGGATTGTTAGCTCATACTTTGTTGCTACTGCTTGCTGCTCTGTTCTTTTACATGAACTGCTCATGTAGTATACGATATTTATATTTATATTTGAGAGATATTTGGTTGTGCCGTTGCAACGCATATGTATAAACTATTTTCAAACGATTATTTAAGAAATAAAGATAAAATAAATAATAGACTCCATATGTCTGCGCTTAATATATACAAACATTACCAAATTATGAATTATTGAATAGGTGAAACGTCGAATATACAGTAATATTTTACATAAACATGCAACATGTGTAGTGTGAAAGAGAAAGGAATTAATAGGGCGTGACAAAAACAAAGCTTTTTTTCAGTCGTCCTCTACACAAACCGATGTCCATCTCGATGAAAATAAATGAGAATTCATCGACGAACTCTTATTGTCACCAATGTAATAGACGATGATTATAAGTTTGAACAATTAAGATTTTTCTCCCGATGCAACGCACGGGCATTTTTACTAGAGAGTAGCTCTTTTTCCATCATCTGGTTTGAACTTTTTCCAATTTAGATACAAAATGCAATAAACTAGCTCAGAAGCTTGCAGTTGGTGGTTCACAGATGCTTGCTAGTTTCTACCCAACTGCTAGCCAAGCGCCCCAGAGGGAAGCAACAGATTCTTTTTTGAGAACGGTTGGTTCAAACTAGGAAACTTCAGAGAAGTGCTCTTGAACCGGTGTTCCTTGGCGGCCAGGGTGGGCGTCAGGGATATAGCTGATTGGTGGTCATTCATGTCAGGGAACCTTAGACAATTCTTGCATGGTTGGAGCATAAACCAGGGTAAAGATTCGAAGCGACGGAAGGAATGGCTGCTCTCTCAGGGCATCTCCAGTCGCCCCCAGAGCCTCCCCAGGAGGCCTTTTTGACGCCGGTGGAAGCAAAAAGCGTCGTTTTTCTACCAGCCGGCCCCCCAGAAGCCTAACTAGCGCCGTTTCGGCGGAAATTAATTAGCGCCGGCGCCCCCAGGCGAAACCCAGCCCACTGGGTTCAGCCTGGGGGTGCCGGCGGAAGGAAAAGCACGCGTGGTCCAACGCTGTCGGCGAGACACCGCTTTTCCCCCACCCCGGCTCGCCTTTCCCTCTTCCCGTCTCGCCGTCGCCACGCCGTCGCCGCTACCGTCCCTCCTTGCACCGCCGCACAAAAAGCAGCTATGAAACCCGCTGTCTATCCCCGCCACGCCGCCGGCGCTGCCCAATCCCTCCGCCGCGATCCCGCCTCCGGGGAGATCCTCGGGGCGGTAGGGCGTCCACCCCGCCCGCAAGGTGTTCGGCGAAAGCCCGACACATAGCCATGGACTCCGACGAGGAGATACTCGCCGAGCTCTTCGACGAGGAAGAACAAGCCGCCATCGACGACGAAGAACACCGCCTGATCTTGGCCTCCCTCGCCGGCTTGCTCGTCGACGACGCTGGACCGCGGCGTGTTGGATCGACGCGCGGTCGCCGCAAGAGCAAGCCGAGGCAGCGGTACGAGGGGTACTGCATACTCTACTCCGACTACTTCGCCGATGATCCCACCCAGGACGCGAAGGTGTTCCGGCGCCGTTTCAGGATGAACCGCAAGCTCTTCATCAATATCATGCAACAAATCCGGGAGTTCGACACCTACTTCAAATTGAAGAAGGACTGCACCGGCACGGTAGGCTTTACCTCTATTCAGAAGTGCACGATGGCCATGAGGATGCTTGCATACGGTGCTCCCGCAGATGCACATGATGACTATCTGCGCATGAGCGAGTCCACGGCCATTGAGTGCTTGAACAAGTTCTGCCGGGCAGTGGTTGCAGTCTTCGGCCCAACGTACTTGCGTAAACCCAATGCGCAAGACACTGCTCGCCTTCTTGCAGAGAATAAAGCAAGAGGTTTTCCTGGGATGCTTGGTAGTATCGACTGCATGCATTGGGCATGGAAGCAGGGGATGTACAAGGGAAAGGAAGGAGAGTGCTCGGTGATTCTCGAGGCCGTGGCTTCATATGATCTATGGATTTGGCATTCATTCTTTGGTATGCCAGGAACTACCAACGACATCAATGTCTTGCAGTGCTCGCATGTCTTCGCTGATCTTGTCGAAGGCCATGCTCCCCCTGTGAACTATGAGATCAATAGACAACAGTACACAAAGGGGTACTATCTTGCAGATAGCATCTACCCCAAGTGGGCAACATTTGTGAAGAGCATCTCGAACCCTGTGCCAGGAAGCGCGAAAGCTTGGTTTTCCAAGTGCCAGGAGGCTTGCAGGAAGGATGTCGAGCGAGCATTTGGTGCGTTGCAGTCTCGATTTGCCGTTGTCTGGTACCCCGCTATGACTTTGTCGAAGTCCAATATGTGGGAGGTGATGCAGTGTTGTGTGATCTTGCACAACATGATCATTGAGAGTGAGCGGGATGACCCGGTGCCTGACAGTGAGGTAAGGGCACCATACTACCGTCAGGGTCCTCTTGCAGATGTTGATCACCAGGTGCCGGCATCATGGGCAGACTTCCTCGCCACGCGACAGGAGATTCGAGACGCTGCAACACATCAAGCTCTACAAAATGATCTGGTGCAGCACTTGTGGACGCGCAAGGGCCATGGCAATGCCGATGCCTAGTACGATTTGTTTTATTTTTTGCATTGGAACTATTTATTTGTAGGTGAATTTGTATGGTTAAACATGTGAATTTGTATGCCAAAATGGGCCGGACTTTGTTTTCGCCGAAATATTGCCGAATTCACGCCGGCTGGGGGGCGGCCTGGGTTCCACGGCTGGTAAGCGCCCCCCCCCCCCCCCCCCCCCCCGGGTTCCGGATTCGCGCCGTTTCGCGTCGCGGCGGCCTAAAAAAACCGGCGTTTTGGGCCCTGGGGGGCGCAACGACTGGAGATGCCCTCAGATTACAGATCTGGATTTCAAAGCGGACACTGATGAGTTAGACGAAGAGGACTGGACCTTTCGTCTACACCTCGAGAAACAACTCCTGAACATCTTAAAGGTAGAAGAGGAATACTGGAGGCTGGGATGGAGAATTAAGTGGGCGTTGTGTGGGGACGCAATCACGCAAACACTGCTTATTTTCACGCCATAGCTGATGGGAGAAGAAGGAAGTGTCTTATTTCTTCCCTTAACACTAATGGGAGAAGAAGTAAGTGTCTGATTTCTTCCCTTAACACGTAGTCGGGTTCGATAACTTCCAAGCAGGATATTCAGGAACATGTGTATGAGTTATACCGGGCGCTGATGGATCAGTGGGCTGGCTTCTCACACTTGGGCTGGTGACCGGCGGGTGAACGAGAGAGAAAATGAGAGCTTGGCCCTCACGAATTCGGAGGAGCTCATCAATGGGTTAGAGCATCTCTACCGGGGGCCTCTAAAGGACCCCTAAAGGCTCTTTGGGGGGTCGGACACCAAAAACGTGCACCAGCGGCACCCCCCAAAGTCTCGCCCCGAGCGATTTTATGTCCGGCACCCCCTATAGGGCCTCTATACTTGGAGGCCCTCCTGGGGGTGCCGGACATTGACTCGGCCATGGCCCTGACAGCGCTGGCCCGCCCGTCATACACACAACGCGCCGCAGCCATTTTAATTAAGGCGCGCAGGAGGCCGTTCCGCCGCGTTTAATGTCGAAGAGTCGCCGGGCAGTATCACAGGCGATGGGACTGGACGACAGGCGATGTGACGAGGCGGCGGAGGCAGGCCTGCCGGCACGCGTCGCATTAACGCTGGCGACAGCGTGCGCGGCAGTCGACGCCGGCGACAACGTGCGCGACAGTCCACGCAACACAACGCATTTATGCCGGCGCGGATACTCGCGCACCGCCTCCTCGCCTGCCGCCCTTAAATCCCCTCCCCACGGCGCCCTCTCTCCCACACCGTACTCTGTTCTCTACCTCTCCAGCACCCTCCGTCGTCCACACCGCCCTCGACCTCTGCGTCCATGGCGAACAACTGGGAGGGCAGCAGCAGCAGGCGCAGCGGGCGCACGGTCTCCACCGAAGAGGCGTGGGACTTGTACCGCTACGGCCTGCTGGTGCCACCGGACGCGCGTCTGCCCGCAGGGTGGCGCACGTCCCCTTTCGGCGGCCTCCCCGTGCCGGCGCTGCCGGAGACGGAAGACCAGATCCGGCGCGACATCGCGCGTCGCCGGTCCTGGCTGACCCCGCACGAGCGCACCCTCCCCGAGTACGATGACAACAACTGGGGAGCGTGGATGCGGCGGTTCCGGCGCGAGCAGACGGAGGCGCTCTCGTTCTACGACGGCCCGAGAAGGCCGGGCCGCCACAACACGGAAGGCCGCACCGGTGGTGGGACACCACAGGCCACACGGTGGAGTCCGCCATCGCCGCCGCGCGCCAGCACGCAAGAACGGGGAACGCCACCCCGTTGCGGCTGCTGCCCGTGCGGCCCCGACACCAGGAGGTGCAGCAGCCGCAGCGCCACAGCCACCGCCCGGTGAAGGACAAGGCCCGCTCGCCTCCGCCTCGTGGAGGCACCGGCATCGTCATCCGCGAACGCCGCGAACAACGGCGTTCGCCACCACGCGGACGGCTGTACCTGCGCCGCCCCAGGACGCCTCCACCTCCCGTGGAGACGATCCCGTACGGGTACGACGTGCCGTCCCCGCTGCGGAACGAGCACGACGGCGACAACCCCGGGTTCCTGGCCGCAATCGCGGACTCGGTGACCACCATCGAGCGCGACAGCCCCGACTACCTTGCCGCCATCGCGGACTCGGTGACAACGGCGGCCTTGTCCTCCTCCGGCGGCGCCTCCTGCAGCCGTGCACCGCCTCGCCATGACGGCGCGTCCACCAGCCTGGGCGGATCGGGCTCCTCCTCCGCGTGGTCGACGACGACGACGGCAGCGGCGACGACATGGCGTGGCTGGAGGACTAGGCTTGTGTTTAGATTAGAATCGTTTAGTTTAATTTCAATCGTTTGAATCGTGTAAGTTTGAAATGTTTGTATTGTTCATGTTTGTGTTGTTCATCGGCGCCGGTTCGCGCCCGCAAGGTGTTCGACCGTTTGCGCGCGTTTGGGGGTGGGCCTTTGGGGAGTGCCGCTGTGGGCGGCCTCTAAATGTTGACTGGACACATGTCCGGCACCCCCAAAGGAGGCCCAATTGGGGGGTGCCGGACACACATTTAGAGCCCCCGGTGAAGATGCTCTTGTGTCGATGAAATCAGATACGACGCCTGGCCCGGAAGGGTTTTCAGTCTTTTTCTCTAATAAGTGTTGGGACTTGGTGAGCCACGGGATTAAGGCATAATTCTTTTGAGTTTCGGCTTGTGCATAAGCCATCCTAAGTAGAGCTGTCCAGATAAGCAGCTGTGAATTGAAACTAAGTAGACACTGTAGTTCAGTTGGTTGTCCTGAGAAGCTGTTTAAAATCGAGTTCTTTTATATTTAGGCTTTTTTCCACGTAAAAGCTGATCAGAAGCTCCAAAAGAACTGGGCTTAACTTCAGAACGACGGGGGTGGCTGCAGACCGATTTCATTCCATGGAGAATTGATATCGCTCGTTTGAATGGGTTAACAGCTCAGCTGTCCAAAACGTTCAAGCAAGCTCCCCTTGGCAGCTTAGCTCTGCTCTTTGCAGGACGACTCTGCTGTGCGACGTACGAGCTTGCTGATACGGTAAAGTTTGCATCGACTAGCCCCACTGCACCGACCCGTCTGACACCATGGCCATCGCAAGATGTTTTCGTTCTAGCCTGGCTGATTTCTGTGCACCGCGTCCTAAAGCCTTTGCATCTCTGGCACAAAAGAAACGCAAGCCCCCAGTCTCTCTCCCAGGACCAGAACGGATTTCCCACACCCCATGTACCCGTCTGGCTTATCCGAACCGTCCATCCTCCATCGCACGGTCACTGTCAATTCTTTGCAGAAAAGTCCATTCTCTTTTACGCAGCTATGTTTTAGTCCTCCCGCCGCCAGAGCCGGAGCTTGGAGCTCGCCGACGCGCTCCGCCGTGCTCCTCCGCGCCACCCAGACCGCGTCGCCCGTAGCCCGGAGCCGGAGCTCGGAGCTCCGCCGCCGCGCTCCTCCGCGAGCTCCGCCGCGCTCCTCCGCACCGCTGCTCTGCGCCGCCGCGCTCCGCCCCGCTCCTCCGCAGGCCGCCCCGCTCCTCCCCGCCGCCCGGAGCAGCCCAGAGCCGGAGCTCCTCCGCCGCCGCTCGGAGCCGGAAGGAATTTCTGTTAAAAACTAAAGGACTATCGTGTTACAATTTTGCGAAACGGAGGGACTTTTGTGTAAAAACGTGCACGAATCTTGGCGCAAATCGACGGCGGGAGATAAGCCCGACGCCCGCTCGCTCCCAGGACACCAGTTTCAGAATCCAGTCCACCACCGCGATGTCGCTCCGGCGCCTCCTCGGCCTCTCCGCCTCCGCCACCGGGAACCTCCGTCGCCGCTCCCTTTCCACGGACGCCGCTTCCCACCCTCCGTGGGCCATGATGGACTGCGTGTCGGTGGCCTACAACTCGGAGCCGCCGGCCTTGCACCTCGCCGAGCCCCCGCGCTTCTCCCACCTGCAGATGCCTGGGCACCTCATGAACACCAGCCCGAAACCCGGCCACGAGAGCGACGTCAAGCAGCTTTTTTGCGGCCATGTCTCCTCCTCCAGCGGCGCCGATGGCCTCCTCCTCCTCACCTTCCTCGACGCCCGCCTCGAGTCCCCCATCCTCGCGCAGCAGGGGACCAACCAGAGGACCGGCAAGGCCGTCCAAGGCCACGTCCCCGACTACACCTACCTCGTCTGCAACCCTGTCAGCGGCCAGGTGCTCCGCGTCCCCAACATCGGCGGCACCACCAAGGTCCTGCGCGAGCTCCGCATGGGCATCCTCACCCAATCCGACCGCGCCCACGGCCCCCCTGACAGGTTCGCCGTCGCCCAGCTCTACGCGGGAAACAACATGGTCCGGTTCCTCTCGGAGACAGGAAGGATGGGAAATTGTAAAGGGCGCGCCGTGCCAACTCCCGCCTTCGTCGGGTGGGATGGGGGGAATATTATATACCAGTCGACGCTGGCCTTCGGCGGGCGCCTGTGGTGGGTGGACGTCGGCTGCGGCGCCGTGACGGTCGACCCCTTCAGCGACCGGCCGGAGACCCGCTTCGTTGAGCTGCCCAAGGGCAGCGTGCTGCCGGCGCCGCCGCCTGCCAGCGCGCGCTACGAAGAGGGGAAAGTGATGGGCAGGTGCCGGCGAATGGGGGTCAGCGACGGGAAGATGCGCTACGCAGGGGTGTCTCAGCGGGAGCCGTTCGTGCTCAGCTCCTTCGCGCTCGACGAGGAGTGCGGCGGCGGCTGGACGCTGGAGCACCGGGTGGCGCTCACCCGGGTCTTGGCGGATGGCGGTGACCACCCTTGGCTGCCCTTGCGAGGGACGCCATACATTGCGGTTCTTGACCCACTGAACGCCAGTGTCATGCACCTCACTGTGGGTGAGCACATCGTCGCGGTGGACATGGACATGAGGAAAGTGATGGGGAGTTCTTCGCGTAAGGACCGTGAAGCTTTCGTACCATGTGTTCTTCCACCGTGGCTTGGATCAAGTCGGATCCCTTCTTCAGGTAATAATCGCTAGCTAGATTGTCTTTTTTACATGTGTCCTCGGAGGCTAAAGTGCAAATTGGTTGGCTTACTGCAAGCTGCAAGGTTTCTGTCCGAATCTGCTGTTTGTGAATTTCAGATTTACAATGCATGTCCTACATACTCTCTCTATAATTTGGTGCTAGAATGCACAATTATTATGGTGTATCCTCAGTCACTCCTCTACACTTCGTAGCTTCTTTACTGCTCTAGTATTGTCTTCGAGAAAGAAGAAATTCCTCTGATTAGCCTCAAGTTATGAATACGTCGCCTTCAACTCTTGATAACCTGCTGTGTGTACTGATTTTGTTCGCTTAGCTCAATTGTTACTATGTGCCGTTTACAAAACTCGGCACCAGTACAAACTGTTTTTTGCTTATGTTTTGGCTGTTGTTCGAATCTTGAACATTCATCTGCAGAACCATTTTCAGGCAAGGACATCTCAGAAAACCAGTGTTTCGCCGACGTCTGTGTTCATTCACAGCTTCAGACAGAAAAGGGAAGAGATGCAGCATACCAGAACGAGGCTACCATCTAATGTATCGTGTGTACCTTCTCTTATAAATCCATTGTTGTAGTTGTATACGTGCACTTGTTCATATGCCTCTCTCTCTACAAAGTATACTTGTATTCAAATGGCAAAACAATGGTATGCACATTTTGCTAATTGCTAATATGTATTGCCTAGCGCCATCCTACATAAAAACTTGTTTAGACTAGTAATATTTTTGGAACTGGAGACTAATTAAATAATTACATTTTATGCCGTCGATGCTAAGTGTTGTTAGGCATATAGTCAGATCCAGATCCCCACAATACTCTGCAGAATGGTTTCTTTTATCGAAGTGTGCTCTATAACTTGTTCTTCTGCTCGTACATAAATTATGGTACTTAGCTTGCCAGACACAAAACATTATCAGTTTGAGTTTTAGCATAGACCTCACATAAGTGTTTTCTGATCAGGCATGATTACCTGAAAAACTATTAATTTGGCAAAACAATTATTTAGGAACCAAAGAATAAGTAGCTTTATTCATTATGATGACTCGATGACCGCTTGCTAAGAGCCTGAATGATGTCTAGCTTTGTCACTACAATGATCATTTTATTTCCTTTTTCCAAAAAATTATGGCCAAGTGGTCAAGCTTTTAAGCTGAAGCATGATATTTCTCCAGAAGTTATCATTATGCAATTATGTGATGCAATTAACATGGATAAGAAACAAAGATGTTATTCCGGCGCATAATTCACTTTTTTTATTTACTTCCAATTTTGTAAACCTACAACGATGGACTGCTAGTATACATGCCAAAAAAAAGAAAGATGGACTACACCACGCCGAAAATAAGGACCACTGGTCCACTACTGTTTCTGCTAACTCAAGAGGTTCCTTGAACTATATATTGCTCACTCTTCATGTGTTTATACAAAGTCCCTAATGCTTCCTTTTATAATTTTCAGGTTTCTTACAAGTAAAAGATAGAGGCCATGTTATGATCAATTAGGAAGCTGATGTTGCTCAACTTTCGTTTGTGGTAAAATCTGGAGAAGTTTGGGTTTCTTGGACTCTGCTAGCTAGTGAAGTTACCGTAGCTCACACTCGCCTCCACCACCTCCGACCTCTCCATGACCATCACTAACATCTACGCCCCCGCTGATCACAGCCTTACCTCTGATTTCGTCCACGAAATGATTTCCCTCGCGCCTAGAATCTGTGGACCGTGGCTGATTGTTGGCGATTTCAACCTCATCCGATACCCGCACGAGAAAAACAACAGCTGCTTCAATCCCGCCCTTGCCAACGCCTTCAACAACCTAATCCACTCCTTGTGCTGGTTCGAGCTCCCCTTAACGGACCGGCGTTATACCTGGTCTAATATGCAGAATCCCCCCACCCTCGCTCGGCTTGACCGCGCGTTCTTCAATCAAGACTGGAATGATCGCCTCCCAAACACCACCCTATCCTCCCTCCCACGCCCCACATCCGATCACACACCCCTCCTTATCTCAGCCTCCACCACAATCCCTAGTTCATCCCAGTTCAGATTCGAGAACGCCTGGCTCCTCCTTCCCTCCTTCCTCCCCACCACCCTCCCCAGCTGGAACCGTCCTGTGCCTGCCCGTGATGCTGCTGGCACTCTCGCTGTGAGAATCAAGTCGTTCCGCGCCGCCGCTAAGGTTTGGAAACGGCAGCACCGGTATATCCCTCTTTTCGATAACAATTGCAAATTTACCATTGACCTGCTAGATTTTTTCGAAGAGGATCGCCTCCTTTCAGGTGATGAGCAGCTTCTCCGCCGTGATGCCCGCGCTGCCCTGGCTCTCTCTGTCTCCAAGAAAGCCGCCTTCTGGAAGCAGCGTGGCAAGTTTCGCGCCATCAAGGAGGGCGACTCCAACACCCGCTTCTTCCATGCCCTTGCATCTCAGCGCTTCCGGCGGAACCATATCCGTGCCCTCGACGTCGACGGCGAGATCGTCGTGGGGCACGGTGCGAAGGCGGCGGCACTGCACTCCTACTACTCACGCCTCCTGGGCCTGGCTCCTCCGACGAGCTGGGCCTTCGACGTCGACCACCTCTATGCGGACCGGCCCAAAGCTGATGGGCGTTCTCTGGTCGCTCCTTTCTCCCGCACGGAAATCTGCGAGGCTATCCGTGGGATGAATCGGGCCAATGCGCCGGGCCCCGATGGCCTTGGGCCCAGCTTCTACCAGGCCGCTTGGGCCACTGTCTGGCCAGCGATTGATGTGTTCTTCTCTGGCTTCCACGCTGGCACTGTTGACTTGGGCTGCATCAACAGAGCCCACGTCGTGCTGCTCCCCAAGCGAGACGGCGTGCTTGACCCTGGCTCCTTTCGCCCCATCTCCTTGCAGAATTGCTCCATGAAATTGGTGTGCAAATGCCTCACCACGCGGCTGCAGAAGCAAATCAATAACCTGGTCGATGTGGATCAGTCCGGTTTCCTCGCTGGCAGGAGTATTGCTGAGAACTTCGTGTATGCAGCCGAGCTTGTTCAATGCTGCTTCAAGCGCAAGAAACCTACCCTTGTATTCAAACTTGACTTTGCAAAAGCATTTGATTCGGTGGATTGGAAAAGCCTGCGACGCGTGATGGAGGCGCGTGGTTTTCCAACTCAGTGGTGTGACTGGATTGATGCCATTTTTGCAAGCTCAAAATCAGCGATCCTTCTCAATGGCCTGCCTGGGAAATGGATCAACTGCAAGCGAGGCCTGCGGCAAGGCGACCCGCTCTCCCTATACTTGTTCTTGCTGGTTGCGGATGTGCTGCAAATGTTGATCAAAGCTGACCCGGTCCTTGGTCATCCCCTGGAAGGTGGTCTCTCCTGCCCCGTGTTACAGTATGCTGATGATACGTTAATCATCATGCGTGGCGATGCCGACTCTGCTCGGCGCCTCAAGACCATCCTGGACCAATTCGCCGATGCCACCGGCCTCCGGATTAATTTCCACAAGAGCACTGTTGTGCCTATGCATATGGAGGAGGACGCCGTCGCTGCTGTGCAGCTGGCTCTTGGGTGCAAGGTGGAAGGGTTCCCCCAGGTTTATCTCGGCCTCCCGCTCTCCTGCAACAAGCTGCGTGCTGACGCCTTCCGCCCTCTCATTGCAAAAATTGACAAGTACCTCTCGGGCTGGCGGGCGCTGTTGCTGTCTTCTGGAGGGCGTGTCGTGCTCCTGAACGCTGTCCTGGACGCCATTCCTATCTATGCCATGTGTGCCATGCCCCTCCCGCCTCAGATCATCAAGGCCATCGATGCTCTGCGCCGAGCCTTTCTCTGGAATGCAGCTGAAAAAGCCTCAGGAGCCAAGTGCTTAGTGGCTTGGATCAATGTCTGCCGCTCCAAAGATGAGGGAGGCCTCGGCGTACGCTCCCTCGCCCTCCAAAATGACTGCCTGCAGATGAAGCTCCTGCATCGGCTCTTCTCGCGCCCCGACCTCCCCTGGTCCAGCTAGGTGTGGCGCACCCTGGGTGGCCCCATCTGTGAGCGCCGCTGCTCTGCTCTTGTCGGCCCGCACTGGAAGCACCTGTGCTCGCTGCTCCCTGTCTACAGAGGCATTACTGCTGTTGATGTCGGCGACGGGCGGATCACGACGTTCTGGCGGGATCGCTGGCTTGGCGAAGTGGCTCTCTGCCATGCGATGCCCGCTCTGTTCTCGCACGCTGTCGCCCCGGACGCCGCGGTAAGCCATGTGCTTGCGGCTGGGCTCGACGGCAGCCTTGTTCCCAGGCTGACTACGGCTGCGACCAGGGAACGCGATGCCCTCCGCGTTCTTCTGGCTTCCGTCGCGGTGACTCCTGGCAACGCGGACTCACGCCGCCTCCTTCATTGCCGGGGTGCGAAAGGCAGCTTCTCTGCCTCGGCTCTCTACAAGCTGTGCCACTTCGGTGGCGTGGTTGCCCCGTTCGCGGACTTCGTCTGGAAAAACCATGCGCCATCCAAAGTCCAGTTCTTTGGCTGGTTGCTTGCGCAGGACCGCCTGCCAACGAGAAGCTCGCTGCTCCGTAAAAACATCCTCTCCGTTGAGGATGCGGCCTGCCCCATCTGCCAGCACCCCCTCGAGACAGGGGATCACCTCTTCTTCGGCTGTGCCTTTGCTCGCCGGTTCTGGGCTGCGGCTGGCGGCGCCCCGCCGCCCGATGCCTCTGTCAAGAACTTCTTCGAGTACCCAGCCCCGGCTGGCGTCCCCACCACCACGGCGCGCTCTTACTCGCTGCTCTGCTTTTGGCAGCTTTGGAAACACCGTAACGGTGTGGTGTTCCAAGGGCTGCGCCCCTGTCTGCCCCTGCTCCACAAGAACTGCCATGACGGCGCCTTGCTATGGCGTGCTCGACTCCCTCCTGAGCTCCAGCATGAAACTCATGCGTGGCTCCGTTGTTTCTCTCCGGCCACTACTTAGCCTTGTTGTAGTGTTTCGCTGCTGTGTTTTTTTCTCCCCCCCCCCCCCCCCCTCGATGTATCTAAATCTGTATATGTTACAGCTTCAGGTTTTTGCCTCAGATATTTGAAAATTCAGGTGGAGGGTTTTCTCCCTCCCCGGTGACGCTTCAAAAAAAAAAAGTTACCGTAGCTCGCTTTGGGAGCACTAATTTGGCGAGCTGTTCAGAATTTTCTATTGTTTATACTAGAACAACAAACAACATTCAAGTAGAATCATTGAGTTGAATTAGCATGTTATGCCCATCGCAGAAGAGCATGCAACCTTGGTTTAATTGAGGAGAATACGCTCATCTTTTTCGCAGGGAGCTGCGTGACTAATTGTGTTATGGAAAATATTATTTGGGGATGTATCTCTGCCTAACCTTGCTCTACATTATGATGTCTGATGATCTGTTAAACTGATTGGTCGGTCATTGTCTAACGATAAAAGATAGGACCATAACCATACTTAAGGTTAGGGCGCGTCTAGAGCTCAGTCGATTGAGAACTCGTGAGTTCTTAGTCGGCTGACGTAAATATGACGTAAGCATGAGTTCTGGCCCAAATGTTCAAATTTGAAAATTGTCTCGAAAAAATTCAGTTGCAACCCACTTGCAACCGAAAAATCCAGTTACAAAAAAAAATCAGTTTCGACCAACTTGCAACTGGGAAAAATTTAGTTGCAAACCGCCTGTAATCAGAAAATCTCAGTTACAGGTCGCATGCAACTTGAAAAAACGTGAAAAAGAAAAGAAAAAAAAGGAAAAACGCACGCATCTTGGCGCATGATCGAACCGTGGTGGACGCGACTGAGAACTCGTGAGTTCTCAGGCAACTTAGAACTAGCAAAACCGTTATAGTTAAGGATGGCAATGGGTAGGGTATGGGGCGGGTAGAACAACACCATACCCATACCCATATAGTTAACGAGTACAAAACTCTACCCATAACCTTACCCGCCCGCGAGCCTGCAACACTCGCTGGTCTAGCTGCCAGGCCACTACGACAGCCGCAACCAGGCGAAGACCTCCGCAATGTCATCGCGCAAAGGACGGTGGACCGCAACCGCACCCAGCGTACGACCAGCGCGACGAACCTGGACGATCGAGCCGACCGCGACTTCGAGCCGTGTGGCGCCGCGTGCTTCAGCTTCAACATCCGCGACACTCGCATGCCCAAGGGCTTCAAGCTCGCAGCTGGGACACCCAAGTACGACGGGAAACAAGACCCACGCCTTTGGCTCGAAGACTACCTCATCGCCTGCACCTGTCAAGGCGGAACTTCGACCACGGCGATGCAGTACATCCAGCTCATGCTCACGGATTCAGCACGCGGGTGGCTCACTAGCCAGCCTAAGGACTCCTTCAGTACCTGGGAGGAATTCCAGGATACCTTCATCAAAAGTTTCCTTGGGACATACGCGAGGCCAACAACCTACATCGAGTTGCAGGCCTGCAAGCAGGGGCGAGACGAGTCGCTCCGATCATACATCCAACGATGGACACTCCTTCGCAACACTATGGAAGCCGTCTCAGAAGATCGGGTGATGGACGCCTTCATGCACGGCGTCTCCCGCCGCGACCTCCGCGAAGAGTTCGGTAGGCTCCAGCCGAAAACCATGATCGAGCTCATGAAGATAGCCAACCAGTGGGCAGAAGGAGAGGACTATGTCCGCGACAACTCCCCGAAGAACGAAGCCGGACCAAGTAACTGGCGAGAAGGACGCCACAAGAAGAAGCCACGTTTCAACAACCTCGACTCGATCGAGTTAGTAGCGGCGGGATATCAAACCCCCCGTGATGAGGCACGCGACAGCAATCGCCAGTACGATCAAGGTCACCAATACAGCCGCAGCGGCAACCAAGGTCGCCAGTTCGACCAAGGACAATACAACCGAAGCGGCAGCAGCATCAACCGCAACGACGGGGGCCCAAAACGCGAGTGGAGACGCGCATTGACCCCAGCCGAGGAGCTGGCGCAACCTTGCAAGCACCACATGTTCCGCAACCCGGAAACGGGCAAATGGGGCGCCAACCACTTGTTGAAGGATTGTCGCAAAGCACGCAAGATCTATGAGGCCATGCAGCATATCATCACTCCTGCACCCGCACCGCAGCCAGCCGCGCAGCTCACCATCCAGGCAGCACCCACACACGAAGCCCAGCTGGCGGCACACGACGCGTACCCAGCCGCACGCGGACAACTCAACATGATACAGAAGGGGCGCCCCTCAAACAGGGTCCAGAAGCTCATCACCCGCCAAGTCCTCCAAGCCACCACCTGCCCACGCGCAGTACCAGACTACCTGAGAGGGTCGGAGACACCGATCACGTTCTCAAAGGCAGACCACCCGCCGGAAGTACCTCGACCCGGGCACGCTGCCCTGGTAGTCGAAGCTCTAATCGGAGATTACAATCTGAAGAAGGTGTTCATGGATGGAGGCAGCGGCATTAACATCATCTTCGCTGACACTCTCAGAAGGATGAACAAGTCGACAGAGAAGTTGCCGGAGTCTGAGACCACCTTCCACGGCATAGTACCAGGGCAAGCAATCACGCCCATGGGAACAATCACACTCGATGTTATCCTCGGAACACCCGAGCATTTCAGGAGGGAGTCGATCGACTTCGAGGTCGTCGACTGGAAGTCGCAGTACCACGCGATACTTGGGCGCCCAACCTTTGCCAGGTTCATGGCAGTACCTCATTACGCCTACCTGATGCTCAAACTGCCTGGACCCAAAGGCGTAATCACGGTGCATGGTGACTTCGACCGCTCCAACAGCTGCGACCGCGAGTTCAGCAAGATCTCCGAGTTCTTCGGGGTCGTAGAGCACTTCGAGGCAATGGCAGCCGACAACGACAGGACCATATTCCCGACCCGCAAGAAGCCAGCCAAGGACGCCGCCTTCAACACGAATGACGACACAGCAACCCGTCAAGTCCATCCGACTGACGCCAGCAAGACGGTCAAAGTATCGTCAAGTCTAACTCCCGCATAGGAAAGCGCGCTCGTCGAGTTCCTACGTGAGAACTGGAAAATCTTTGCATGGCAACCCTCTGACATGCCAGGAATACCCAGGAATCTCGCCGAGCACTCCTTAAAAGTCCACAAGGACGCCAGACCCGTCAAACAAGCCATGCGACGCTTTTCCGGACCCAAACGGGACGCGATCAGTAAGGAAATCGACCGACTGCTGCACGCCAAGTTCATCCGAGAGATCAAGGACTCAGACTGGGTCGCCAACCCTGTCCTGGTGGAGAAGAAGAAGACGAAGAAACTACGCATGTGCGTCGACTTCACCGCCATCAACAAATGCTGCCCCAAGGACCACTTCCCGCTCCCGCGGATAGACCAGATCATCGACTCGACAGCAGGCTGCGAGCGACTGTCTTTCCTGGACGCCTACTCAGGTTACCAGCAGATCAGACTGAACGTCGACGACGAGGAAAAGACAGCATTCATCACACCCGACGGCGTCTTCTGCTACCAGACAATGCCCTTCGGGTTGAAGAACGCTGGTGCCACATACCAGCGTACAATGCAAGCATGCCTCAAAGGGCTCATCGGACAGATTGTCCAGGTATACGTCGACGACATCGTCGTCACCACCCGCAAGGAAGACACCCTCGTCGCCGACCTCCGCAAGGTCTTCGCCGCACTCGACGAGTACCAGATCAAGCTGAACCCAGATAAGTGTGTGTTCGGCGTGCCAGCCGGAGAACTGCTAGGGTACCTTGTCTCCGCAAGAGGAATCGAAGCAAACCCCGAGAAGGTGCAAAACATACTCACAATGCCAGCACCGACCAAGCTCCGCGAGGTGCAACGCCTAGCCGGCCGAGTCGCAGCTCTCAGCCGGTTCATTAGTAAGTTGGGTGAGAAGGCTCTGCCCTTCTACCAACTGATGAAGAAGACGGATAAATTCGAGTGGACAGAGGAAGCGCAGGACGCATTCGACCAACTCAAAAAGACCCTGACGACTTCCCCAGTACTGGTGGCACCGCTGGAGAACGAGCCGCTCTACCTCTACGTCTCAGCCACCAACAGGGTGGTGAGCACGGTACTCGTAGTAGAACGAGAAGAAGAAGGGCACAGCCATCCTGTCCAGAGACCAGTCTACTACCTCAGCGAGGTTCTAACCCTGTCCAAGCAAAACTACCCGCACTACCAGAAGCTGGCCTACGGGGTCTTCATGACTTCAAGAAAGGTCGTCCATTACTTCTCCGAGCACCCGATCACGGTGGTAAGCTCCTCCGGGCTCTCAGACATCCTCACAAACCAACGTGCGACAGGGCGAGTCGCCAAATGGGTTGTCGAACTAGGACCCTGGGGGCTGAAGTACGCTCACCCGAAGTCAATCAAAGCCCAAGTCCTGCCAGAATTCACCACCGAGTGGATAGAAGCTCAGCTGCCAGACATTCCCGACTTGTCCAACGCATGGACAATGTACTTCGACGGCTCCAAGAAGTTCAGAACAGCTGGGGCAGGAGTCATCCTCATCTCCCCCAAAGGCGACAAGTTGAAGTACGTTCTACAGATGGACTTCCCAACACCCTCCAACAACGAGGCAGAGTACGAGGCCTTAATCCATGGCATGCGGATGGCCAAAAACTGCGGCGCCACTCACCTCATGATTTACGGCGACTCCTACCTCGTCGTGCAGCAAACTATGAAGGCTTGCGACGCCATCGCTGACAACATGATCGCCTATAGAGACCTATACAACCAGCTGGAGGGCACCTTCGACGGCTGCGAGTTGCGGCACATTGGCCGCGAAAGCAACGAAGAAGCCGACGTCCTCGCCAACATGGGATCAGACAAGGTGCCAGTGCCACCCGGCGTCTTCCTCGAGCGCATTACACAGCGATCCATCAAGCTTCGACCCGCACCAGGTTCCTCCACACCTCCAACGAGCACCGCCGACCCGGCAAGCAAGGAGAAGGAGCCCATGGAGGTAATGCTGGTCGAAGCCACATGGACAGGCCCATATCTAGCTTACATGCTGCATCAAAGGCTGCCAGTCAATCCAGTCGAAGCCAAGCGCATCATTCGGCGCTCCAAAAGTTTCACCATCATCAACGGTGAGCTCTACAAGAGAAGTATCTCAGGAGTTCTACAAAGGTGCGTAGATCCAGTCGACGGTCAAGCCATCCTACTCGATATTCATGCTGGCATCTGCGGGCATCACGCTAGCAGTCGTGCCCTAGTGGCCAAAGCACTACGAGCCGGATTTTACTGGCCCACAGCTATGCAAGACGCCGAAGACCTAGTAAGGAAGTGCCTTGGCTGCCAGGAGTTCGCCAACAAGCCACACGCGCCGGCATCCGCACTGAAGACCATACCACTAGCCTGGCCCTTCGCTCAATGGGGACTCGACATGGTAGGCCCGCTCAAGAAGTCTTCACCAGGAGGACATACCCATCTCCTGGTAGCAGTTGACAAATTCACCAAGTGGATCGAAGCCGTGCCTATCACAAGTTCGACTGCATCATCAACAGTTAACTTCATCAGGTCCATCATCTTCAGGTTCGGGGTACCAAACGGCATCATCACCGACAACGGCTCGAACTTCACAGCCGAAGAATTCAAAGACTTCTGCTCCGAGCAAGGCATCAAACTCAACTATGCATCTGTCTCGCACCCACAGTCCAACGGGCAAGTCGAAAAGGCCAACGGCCTAGTCTGCAACGGCATCAAGAAGCGCCTGCGAGTGCCGCTGAGACGCGCCGCGGGCGCCTGGGTCGAAGAACTGCCATCAGTACTTTGGAGCCTGCGAACCACGCCAAACAGATCCACCCAATACACACCGTTCTTCATGGTGTATGGCGCAGAGGCGGTCATGCCCTGCGACATCAAGTTTGACGCACCACGGGTGGTGGCCTACGACGAGTCTGACGCAGAAGGAGCACTCGAAGACGACATGGACGTCCTGGACGAAGCCCGCGACATCGCCCTCGCACGGTCAGCCGTGTACCAGCAAGACCTGCGCAACTACCACGGACGGAGGCTGCGGCCAAAAGCATTCGTCGCAGGCGACCTAGTCCTTCGCCTCAAACAGAAGAAGGTGCACAAGCTCGCCTCCCCATGGGAGGGCCCGTACATTGTGACAGAAGCAATCGGCGGCGGAGCTTACCGCCTGAAGGACTCGAAGACAGGAGCAGTCTGCAGCAACCCATGGAACGTCGCGCAGCTTCGTCGTTTCTACGCCTAGTCGACTCCCTCGTTGTACCAAAACCAGCATGTCAAGGCGGCAGGTTTCAGACGCACTCTTTCCCTTACCAGGGTACCTAAGGGGACTGGAAGGGTTTTAACGAGGCGGCCTGCTCGCAAAAATCAATACAGAGATTTACAGAACAAGCTCTCCCCTTTACTTTTTCAGTCAAAAAGCAACTTCAAACCTAGGCCGCCACTCGAACCACTCGGGGGATGCGCCATACAGGTCAAGTCAAAAGCCTAGGCCGCCACTCGAACCACTCGGGGGCTGCGCCATACAGGTCAAGTGAAAAGCCTAGGCCGCCACTCGAACCACTCGGGGGCTGCGCCATACAGGTCAAGTCAAAATCCTAGGCCGTCACCCGACGCACTCGGGGGCTGCGCCTTACAGGCATCACTTGAAAAGCCTAGGCCGCCACTCGAACCATTCGGGGGCTGCGCCATACAGGTCAAATCAAAAGCCTAGGCCGCCACTCGAACCACTCGGGGGCTGCGCCATACAGGTCAAGTCAAAATCCTAGGCCGTCACCCGACGCACTCGGGGGCTGCGCCTTACAGGTATCACTTGAAAACCTAGGCCGCCACTCGAAGCACTCGGGGGCTGCGCCATACAGGCCCATGTCAAAACCCTAGGCCGTCACCCGATGCACTCGGGGGCTGCGCCATACAGGTATCATTCGAAAAACCTAGGTCGCCACCCGACGCACTCGGGGGCTGCGCCATACAGGTGTACGTTAATCCTAGGCCGCCACCCGACACACTCGGGGGCTGCGCCCACCTCAGTTTACATACATTGATATCTACACTTGGCAAATTTGCCTTTTCGAACTAATGCTATACAGCAGAAGCCTACTACTCCTACTCTGCAGGCTCATCCTTTGGCGCATCAAGCGGCCCTACGAGACGCTCACTCAGCCTCTGGACCTGCTGAATCATCTGACGAGCAGGCGACAGAGTCTCGGCGTAATCATCTTCTTCAGGCAAGCCACCTAGCAACCTTGACAGAGGAAGGTTCGGACGTACGCCAACGCCACGTTCGCCCCGGCAACGAGTTGGGCGTCGACAACCTCCTTCAGCGCACCACCTTCGCGGAACCTCTCCAACAACGTGGCCAGCTCGTTGGGCTGCCCATTGTGTGGAAAGTACACCCGGTGGATGTGCCAGAGAGTCTTCCTGCACCCCTCCAGGAGAAGAGCAGCTCGCCAGGTGCGGTCCAGCATACACGCAAGGATCCGCCCTTTAGATCTATTCGACCAAAAATGGCGCGCCTCGGGTGCGTCACCAGCGGCTTCTCTGGCGACCCGCTCATTAACCCGAGTCTGCTCAGCCTGCCAGTCAGGGTTCACATCTGCATCAAGACATTGCAATCAGCACATCGCAAGGAAGAGGAAGTCAAAACACAGCGCTAAGAAGACCAACCTTGCAGCTGTCGACTGATCAAATCAATCTCGCCAAGCAGGAATTCCTCACGCTGAGAGAACTCTGCAACAGGACGCGACCTAGACCGCTCCAGCTCCAACTCAGCACGCTTCAGCCTCGCCTCGAGCTCAACCACCTTGTTCCTCATATAGGTAATCAACCGTTGGTCGTTCGCACTTCGCGCAGGAGCCGAAGTCGCTTGACGATGGCGAGTAGCAGGCTCAGCCAAAGGAGTGCCCTCTTCATCACCCGCGCCAGTCGCTGCAGCAACCGGAGTGGCCTCGCCCATTTCAGGCTGCCAAGAATTGACAGTGTCAAAACAGAAAAATAAAGATCGCTTCTCATTCAAGCCAGACTCGAAGGAAAACATTCACACTTCAGCATTACTATGATTCAAGGCCAGAAGACCCGCAAAATACAATTCATTACAGACCGCAGACTCAAAAGCAGACTACAAAATCCTAACTACAAGACTTCTACACCACGGACTCCGACTGGGAACGACTCTTCCTAGTAGCAGCCGCCTCGGCTATCTTGGCAATCCTCCTCTCGAAGGTTGCGACAAGCTTCGCGGCCAGCTGACTCGCCTGCGCCTTCACCCCGCTAAGGGACGCGGTCTTGCCGTCAGGCTTTCGAGGGAAGTCGCTGACAACCCTCTCAAAGTCGCCAGCGACTTGATGACCAAGAAGAAGCTGGAAAGTAAGCTCGGAGCCGCGTACCGTCTGCGCCCGGGTGAAGTCCGCGATGGTGGTCGCATCGCCTTCAAAAGGCGCCGCGAGTGCGTCCACGGCAGCTGGTGGCGACCTGCTGGGGAAGATGCTCCGATGCACAGTCGCCAGCGCCCCGGTCGACTTCTGCAGCGCCGTCGTCGACTGCTGCAGCGCTGCCGAGGCATACGCGCAGACGCGGTCGAGGAACCCGACAGCATTCGCCAGGTCGACGTCGTTGCTAGACGTGCCTTCCGGGGGAGCGCCTTCGCATTTCTCTGAACAAGGGAAAGGAGTCAATTCAATGCAAATTCAGCAAGTAGACAAGTAGGCGTCAAGCCGAAAAACTTACTTCCGAGGACACCGGCGAGTGCGAGCAGGCGGTCGACCTGGGTCTTCTCCTGGTCGTCCCGAGCACGCTCGCGCTCTTGCGACTCACGCAACGCCTTCTCCAGCTCCGCCTGAGCCTGAAGTTTCTGCTCCAACTCCGCGGCTCGCCTCGTGGCCTGGTCAAGGGAGGTGCGCAACTGATCCCTCTCCTTCTCCAGGCGAACGAAGGCGGCGGCTCCCTCAAGCTGCTGGCGGTAGTATGGCTGCAGACAAACAAGCATATATAAAGTTGTGCCCGACTATCCTAGTCACCCACACCTTCGGGGGCTACTCCCATCGGGAGCGCTGTTCGCGCACCCGATGCAACTGCGGAAGAACAAGTCGAGGAATACTTACATGGTCCACCAGATCAGCATCCGACGAAGTCGCCGCGGCAGCATCATTTGGCGCCAGGGAGTCACCAGCCCGCGCATGCTCCCCGGCCACCTGCACAGTCCGCTCGACTGAAGGGGCGGACGTGTGCTCCACTTCGCGTGGAGGAGAACTGGTGCCACCAGAATGATAGCCGGCAAAAGATGCAAGAAAGTTCAACCCAGAGAACCCGCCAATCAGAAAGCAAACTCGACACAAAAAGAACCAGCATGACTAACCTGGTGACTTCGACGTCATCGTCGCTTCCCAAGGAAACGGAGGGCATCCTGGCGAGAACTCGGGCGGCGGCGCAGAGCTGACAGGAGGCGCAGCCACGGGCTCATTCCAGTCACCCAGGTACTTGGCACCAGAAGACGACAAGCCATCCTCCTCCAATTCTGCAGCCGCATCCCTTGCAGGGGACGAAGCAGTAGCAGAGTCACTGCTTCGCCGCTTCTGTTTCTTCCACGCCGGCTCCTCGTCATCCTCATCCTCCTCCACCTCTTCACTCGGGGAGATGGCGGAAGGAATGTCCTCTTCGTCACCTTCCTCTTCAAGGAACGTCGCCTCGTCGTGAGGTCCGTTCTCCATGAGCGGAGGAAGGCTGACAAGGAAAGAACGACCCTGCAAACAAAATGACAGACGAATCAAGAAAAAGAGCATCGAGAAAGCAAACAAGGGAAAAGACAGAAGCTTACCTCAGGAACAGGGTTCGCCGATCCGTAAGCTGCGACTGGGCACTTGACGTTGCAGGGGTCTGCGGCTCGGAGGCTTGTGATGCCCCTCACCTTCAACTCCACCTCCTCGTCGTCGAGCTGCGGGTCGCCAACGCCCTCGTGCGCCCACATCGGGTGGGGGCGAGCACGGAGCGGCTGTACTCGGAGCCTGAAGAAGGTGCCGATGAGGTAGACGCCACCCGACTCGCGCCCCAAGGTCTTCAGCAGGTTGCGCAGAAGGCTTAGCAGCGGCTTGACAGCCTCCTTCTCCTCCTTCGCGAGCGGGTGCGCCCACGCGCGCGTCTTCCGCAACTCGCGCTCGCCATTGAAGTCAGGCAACCCCGCTTGGTCGCACCTGACGTAGAACCACCTCTTCCGCCAGCCTTGGACGGAGTCCGACTTCTTCATCTGGAAGTACGAGGTGTCACCTCGCACCTGGATGCCGAAGCCGCCAACCGGGTACGCCGACCCGCTCTTCCCCACGTTCTTCCTAACGAGGAAGAGCGACTTCCACAAGGCCCAATGGGGGGCGATCCCCATGAAGCACTCGCAGAGCACGATAAAGCTCGCGATGCTCAAGACGCCATTGGGGGTCAGATCATGGATCTGAACCCCATAGGCGTACAGGAGACCACGAACAAAATCGTGGAGAGGGAACCCGAAGCCCCGTGGAAGGAAGTCCACGAAGCAAACACGCTCCCCCTCCCGAGGGGCAGGGTATACCTCCTTCCCAGGCGCGCGCACCGTCGCCTGGTCCGCCGGCGGCAGCAGGCCCTGCGCGCGCAGGACCTCTAACTCCGTCTTCTTCACCGATGACTTCTGCCAGTCGCCGTCGGGTTTCTTCATCGCACCCGCCTCGGTGGCGGCGGCGGCGCTGGTCGCAGCTTTCGTCTTCCTCATCGTCTTTGGCGCTCACGGAAGGTGGAGAGAGGAAAAGGCAAGAGCTCAGAAAGAAGCAAGAGCGGCGCAGGAGAGAAGGCGATGGCAAATGGAGAAGATGACCTGTTCCCCGTCGCGGTACAGTTTTATACCGCGCGTGCAGTCCATCCCAGCCGTTCCCGAAGAAACTGCTCTCCACAGCTCCATCCAGCCGCCCACGGGTCGCGCGGAGAGACAAACCGTCGCCTCCCACTCCATCCACTACGCACGAGGATCGAGGCACTATCATCACGCCGCGAAATTTTCGCGCCCAAGACAGAAACAAGCGGTCACTACTGTCTGCAGTAAACACTGACAGTGGGGCCACTTCCGTCACGTCCTATCGGACGCAGAGGCGTGCTACGAAGCGTCAGCGCTGACGTCAGCACCACAAGTGCATGAAGTAAGCCACAGCGCTGAGGAATAACTCGAACGAGTCATTCGGGTGTCCCTGAACATGCACGTAAGCTTGATAGCTGAATTTCGACGCCAGGTAAAGAACTCGAACGCATAGTTCGAGTGACAGGTAAACACAGTAAGCTTCACAGCTGAAATCGCCTCAGTAAGCCACAGTGCTGATGCAAGAACTCGAACCATGCAAACGGGTGACAAGAAGACTCAGTAAGCTTCACAAGCTGAATTAACTGACAGTAAGCCAGCAGGCTGAACAGAAACAAGTCACACAAAAGACACGACTTCAGTGGGTCGATTACAATTCTTACTCCCATCGGGAGCAGGCTCTTCGACTGAAGGAAAACGAGTTCAATCTCAACTGCAAGCAACCCGGCGGCGTGCCCAGGAGAAAGGAGTCCTTTGCCCGACTCTGCGATTCGACCAAGCACTCGGGGGCTACTGACGTGGGGCTACTCTTCGACTATCCCACGGTGAGGATACCTGGGTCACGCCAAGACTGCAAAGGCCCAAGGAAGGTCCAGTAGAGATAGCGTATGGCCCAGGACTAGTCAATTAGGTCATACGACTCTTACCATATTTGTAAACGCCATCGGCACCGTTCACTCGGGACCTAGCTTATCATATAAAGGCTAGGAGGGTTGCTCGTCCAGGAGGACAGAGGGACGACGCTCATAGCCGCCACCACAAACCCTAGCGAGATCGTCATCTCGCCATTGTAAGCCGCTCGCCATCAATACCAGACAAGCAGGAAGTAGGGTGTTATCCTCCGGGAGCCTGAACCTGGGTAAGCGCCTTGCTTGTCAGCCGTCGTGATCACCAACGCTCATCTCTCTCTCTCCCTCAATCAACCCGGGGTGCACGACCCTGGGATTTGTCGAGTTACACCCTCGTCAGCGGGTATGAAACTTTACCAGTACCCATACACGACGGTCCGTCGTGTATGTACCCATGACAGTTGGGTACCCAACGGGTAGATCAAATAGTGTAAATTTATACAAAATTTACATTCATCAGTAAAAGATTGATAAAAGAAAAATATTTATCTTAACTCAATAACATATATTTATTTAGTACATGATAATTATCTCAACTCAAATTGACAACTTTAACTTTAACTTTAACTTAGATTTATATGCTCACAGAATCAGAATGAATATCAGACCTCCAAGAATAAGGTATATAAACGGGCAGGGTATGGGTATACCCACGGGTACGAGTTTATACCCGTGCCCTACCCGTGAATTAATGGGTAGGGCATGGGTACTACTACCGATGGCAATGGGTACCCATTACCCGCATACCCAGCGGGTATTTAATTAGGGTATGGGTTTGGTAGAAGAATTTTACCCATGGTAAGTAAATGGTAAAAATTGTCTACCCAATGGGTATTGCGGGTACGGGTACGGTAAACTAGTACCCATACCCGTATACCCGCATACCCAACTGTTTTTGTTTTTGACATGTTGGTTTGTGGTACATTGAATTATTATGGGGAAGAGTCTAGAAATATTAGCTAGCTATGTACTTCTTGTTTGTTTTCCATACACACGGTCACGTTTTTTCTCTCGTCTCCACTACGATATGGACATCTTACTGCCGGCTTCTCATCACCGCCCCGCCCTTCCCCCAAACTGGTAGCCACCGGCTTCCGCTAGTCTGCCATCCCGTCCTCTCCGATAACACTTCTTTTGATACAGTAGTCGGCTCGGTCATACCCATGGTCGCTCGCGATGCGCATGAGTTGATAAATGAGTTGTTTTGTTATTCATTTGCATATATATTGTGTTTTCCCATAGTTTTTTTCATGTATGAGTGTCGCTTGCCGAATCAGTGGATGAATGAGCATACATGTCGATGGTTTTCTTATATATTGCAGATGAGTGCCTTTTTTGATGGGTTTATCCACGGGTTTTGAATACCCACGTGGGTGCGGGTATGGTACAAAATTTGTACCAGACGCGGGTATAGGTGTGGGTGTGGTTACAATACGAGGACGCGGGTGCGGGTTTGGTTAAGCTATACCCATACCCAACGGGTACGGGTGCCATCGGTAGGTACTACCCCATGGGTATAAAATTGTGCCCATACCCTACCCATACGGATGCGGGGACCCGTACTCACGGGTAAAATTGTCATCCTTACTTATAGTGTTTATATAGAACTATACTATTCTTACACACGCACAGTAAATGTGAACAAGAAACCTGGCGGAGCATATACGTATGTAGATTTGTAAAGCCCGCGCGTCGCACCAAAGAGAAGAGAACTAATTTGCGAATGGAATACGTTGCGTAGCGCGCAGCACGAGTCTGGACTTCATCCGTATGGTGATGCCAAACGACTCGGACATGTCGAGCTCCTGATCACCACGAGGAAGCTCCCAGTCGAAGCGGTAGAGGAGGCTGGCGAGCACGAGCTCCATGTTGGCCAGGCCGAGCCCCATGCCTGGGCATATCCTCCTACCTGCGCCGAAGGGGATGAACTCGAAGTCCCCGCCCCTGAAATCCACGGCGGTGGCGGTGCCCTCGAACCTCTCCGGCTTGAACTCCTCGGCGTCCTCCCAGTAGGCGCCATCCCTGCACATCGCCCAAGTGTTCACCATCACCTTTGTTCCCTCGGGGATGTCATAGCCCATCACCTCGCACTGCTCCCGGCACACTCTGGGCAGCAGGAACGGCACCGGCGCGTGCAGGCGCAGCGTCTCCTTGATCACCAGCTGAAGGTAGCTTAGCTTTCCCACGTCGCCCTCCGTTATCTTGTTTTGCCCCTTGAATGCCTCCCGGATCTCCGCCTGCGCCTTGTGGAGGAGATGAGGTTTCCTTACCAGCTCCGACATGGCCCATTCCAGTGTCGTGGCTGACGTCTCGCTCCCCGCAGCAAAGATCTCCTGGAATATATAATATATAGCAAGTGTAAGTAAGTTGGAGAAATTAGTGTTCTCAACTTCTTCTGATCGACGTGCTTGCTTAGAGTATATATGGAAGATTAATGTGGAGGAGATCAGAGATTGGGGAGCTAGTAACCATGATGACGGTGGTGATGATCTCGGTGGTGAGGGCGCTCTGCACGCCGCCGTCCCTCTGCACTCTGAGCAGCACGCCGAGCAAGTCCTCCTCGCTCTCGCTGCCATCGGCGCCTGCACTTGTAGTAGTACGCTCGAGGATGATGTCCTTGAGGATATCGCGCACCTGTTGGTTACACCGCTTGGCCTTGCGAAGCCCGCCGCTGAGCCAGCTCGCCAGCGTCGACGAGGGGAACATGTCGGCCAGGTTGAAACCGGCGGTGAGCTTCACCGACTCCTCGACCACGCGTAGAAACTCGTCGCGCCGCTGGCACCGGCTGCCTATGGCCGACCGTACCACCATGTCGCTTATCATGCGCGATAGCCGCTCGCCGATCACGACCTCGGCGCCGACGCCGACGTTGCCCGAGCGAGCACACTCGTCGGCTATGGAGCGGACAAGGCCACCGGCCTCATCCTCGCGGATGTGGCGGAATGACTGGACGCGGCGCGTGCTTAGGAGCTCGAGGACGCAGACACGGCGAAGCTGGCGCCACAGGTCACCGTATTCGGAGAAGAGGATGTCTTGCCCGCCGCGGCTGAAGACGGCAAGCGTGGGCGTCAGGTGGCGGCTAGCGAAGGAGGTGTCGTGCGTCTTGAGAACCTCCCGGGCGGCCTCAGCGGAGGAGACGACCAGCGTGGGCACGACACCGAAGCGGAGCAACATGAGCGGGCCGTGCCTGGCGGAGAGCTCCCGCAGGGCCCGGTGTGGCAGGTCCCCGTAGCGCGACAGAAGGACATGGTGGAGGCTGCCCAAGAGCGGCAGCTTCCATGGCCCGGGCGGTAGCCGCCTTCCAGCTGGCGCGGAGGAAGTGTTAATCTTCACGACTTGCTTGACGAGTAAGAAGATTAACGAGACAAGGAAGCCCAGCAGCGGCACTGATGCAACAAGCTCCATTGTTCAATGGAGTAGGCAAATGAAATGAGAACGTAGTGCACTGGGTTTTTGTTTTGACAAGAACTGTATCTTCTGCTGCATGAATTAAGCATGATATTATCACGTATTTAAAGGACCGGCATGGCTTTGGCCCAACAGAGGTCGATCAAAGCCGTCAGTTGGTCGTTGATTGGCTTTCACGGTCGGTCAATGCCGTATCCAGCATAAAGAACAGCCGCAGTCACGAAAACAACTTGGCTACACGCCAGTGACTTTCTTGGCATGGTCAGTACATGTGACTGACTGTTGACAGTATGGGCCAACTGACATCTTTCCGCTACAAAAAAGATTCCAGGGCAGCTAGAGGATGGTCAATACATGTGATGTCGAAAACAATTCAGATACAACCATTTGGTCGTGCAGTATTTGACAACTAGAGTAGACTGCCGTTCAGAGGAACAACTAGACTGGACTGCCGTTCAGAGGAACAACTAGACTGCTAGCAAAGGAACTTACAACATTCAGAGATGAAAACAGTCGACCTTTTGTCCCTGAACTATTGAGGAAGTTTACTTTTCATTCTAAACCTTCTATTTTGTCCAAAACGGACCTTACGCTCTTACAAACTAGGCAACTCGGCGCGGCGACACGCCTGTCGCCGCGCCCTTCCAACTAACTCATATGCTGAAGTTTTATTGTTCGTGCATCGGTGAAAAGTGAAAAATGTCGATAGAAAGTTAGGAAAACTAATCTTTAGGAAAGGTCCATATAGAATTTCTCTTCCAACTCTATATTTGATAAATGATCAGACCAAAAGAGGCAGCCAAGAAAAGTAGTATATGAATGGTGATCAGTCTAGCAACAGGTGAATAGGTGTGAATGTAATCTTCGCCTTCACGCGCTGTAGCCCTTAGCCACAAGCCGTGCCTTGTATTTTTCAATAGTACCGTCCGGATTTAGATTTTTTTTGAACACCCACTTACAACCCACATGTTTGCAACTGTGGGACCGTTCAGATAATTCCCAATTTCCATTAGAAAAAATCGATTTCATCTCAATATGGACAACTTTTTTCCAGTCATCCGCATCAGGAGATGCAAATGCTCTGCAATGAACGTAGGAGTATTGTACACAAGGTACACAATGAAATCATCACCAAAGTATTTTTCAATCCTTTGTCTCTTGCTCCTCTTGGGAGCTTCATTGTCATCCTTCTCATGGACTTCCTCAACATGTGGTTGTTCAGAATTATCAAAATATGTACTAGATTTAGTTAATATATTAGAAGAAATTCTAGCAATTTTATGCATATACTTCATAGGAAACATGTTCTCAAAAAACGTTGCATCAGCCGTTTCCATAATAGTATCAACATGCATATCAGGTACCTCGGATGCTACGCTAAGCAAAACAAAGAAAGACACAATCTAGTGTCTTTGGTCCAAGTTTACGTTTCTTAGAAATTAGAACATTGACTTTCGCCAAATATCCCCAAGTCCGTAAATAAGAAAGTGATGGTTGTCTCCCAGACCACTCCTTGTAAGGTGTCTTCTCTTTGTTTTTGTTAGAAACTCTATTCAGGACATGACACGAAGTCAATAAAGCCTCCCCCACCATGCCTTAGATAAATCAACAGTGTCCAACATGGCGTTCACCAAGTCGGTCAGCGTGCGGTTTTCCTCTCGGCAACCCCGTTTGATTGGGCAGAATAGGGAGACGTCCTCTCATGAATAATACTGTGTTCCCTATAAAATTCATCAAATATTTTGGATAATACTCGCCACCATGATCCGACCTAAGACGTTTGATCTTTCTCTCTAGTTGATTTTCTACTTAGGCTTTGTAAATTTTAAAGTAGTTTAAAGCTTCATATTTAGTTTGCAACAAATATATATAACAGAACCAAGTAGCATCATCAATTAAAGTCATGAAATATTTATTTCCACCTTTTTTCAACACACCATTCATCTCGCATGTATCAGAATGTTTGAGTTCCAACGATGCCTGGTTTCTCTCCTCGACTGCCTTGTGAGGCTTTCAAGATTGATTTGATTGCACACAACTATGACACTTGGAACTTTTGACAATAGTGAAATTCGGAATTAAACTCGTACTGGACAACTGAGACATCAAACCAAAATTAATGTGACATAAGCGAGAACGCCAAACACTGGTATCATCATAAACACCGCCACAAATATGATTTACTGACTAGTTATAAAAATCCAAAAGAGAAAAGCGGAACAAGCCTCCGCACTCATAATCTTTACCAACAAATTGTCCAAACTTTGACACTACTACTTTATTGGACTCTGAGACTAATTTAAAGACATCTTTGCATAGAAGGGAACCGCTAACGAGATTCTTGTTCACAGTAGGGATATGATGCACGTTCCTCAGTTGCACGATCTTCCCCGAAGTAAACTTCAGATCCACTTTGCCAACACCATGAACAGAAGCGTATGATCCATTCCCATTTAGGACGGAAGAATCCTGAGCGACCTGATAAGAAATGAACGTAGAGATGTCAGCGCACACATGAACATTAGCACCAATATCAATCCACCAATATGGAGATGAAATATTGAAAGCACAATTGGTAAATTACCATACCCATCAGTATTGCTAACGGTCACGACATTGGCAGTCTTGGCTCTCTTTCCTTTCTTGTCTGCACGATCTAGTCAGTCCACAGAGAAGTGGCCGAGCTCTCCACAAGTATAGCACCCTAGCTCAGATTTGTTTATCTTCTTCTTCTTCTTGAAGGAAGTAGTCTTGACAGGTACATTAAAAGCATGCTTGTTATTTCCTTTGTTCTTGCCGTGGTTATGGTTCTTCTGCACCATGTTGGCGCTAGACTGACCTTCACCACCTCTCGCACCATCGTCCTTAGCCCGAGCCTTCTCCTCAACATCAAGAGTCGCTATCTACGTAAAAAACGCTATCAGATTTTCAACCGATATCTCCTGTCTCTTGTGTTTGAGAGCTGTGACGAAGTTCCTCCATGAAGATGGCAACTTTGCAATAATGCATCCAGTCACAAACTTGTCAGTTAAGTCACACTTAAGGTGCTCAACCTCCTTCGCAATGCATTCTATCTCATGAGCCTGTTCGACTACTGAACGATTGTTAACCATTCTGTAATCATGGAAGTTCTCCATGATGTACAGTTCACTGCCAGAATCTGCTACACCGAACTTAGCGTTCAGTGCCTCCCATAGCTCTTTTCCATCTTTAATGTGCGTGTACACATCAAACAGTTTGTTGTCAAGAGCACTCAGAACACATCCCACAAAGGAAAGATTGGTTTTCTTAAACTTGTTCTGATCCTTGTCAGGTATACTTCCTTCAAGTAAACCCTCATTAGCGTGGAATACTTTCAGAGATTGCAACCACATAGTGGTCTTGTACTTCCACCTCTTGAATCTCACACCGGTAAACTTGTCCGGCTTCAGCGCATCAGACAGATGTCCCATGTTTAACTTAGAAAATTCCCTATAATAATAAGGTTTTTGAATCGTTGAATAATTAGGCAATAATTTCATGATTAATTCTAGAATATTAAACATGACCGTAGCAGCTACTAACATGTGAAATACGAACATACTAGATGTACCAATCAACATGAACAACAACAAGACATCTGCGAACACAATCATATTAAAACAAGGGGTATTTAAATCTGTGCCCCTCGTTACTTGGTACTACTCAGTTTTTCCCACGCTCAAAATTTTTGCTCACTTTTCCCCACTTTCTTAGCTGAAACTCTCACGAATGCTTATAGCTGGACGTTTGCGGTCTTGACCGTGCATTTACCGTTAACTCTGACTAGTGGAGCCCGCGCTCGGCTGCGTTGTTGCGGTCTTGACCGTGTATTGACCGTTTCTTTGACAGGTGAGAGAACCGTGCAAAATTCGAATTTTTAAATTAAAAAAATGTGAAAAAAATCTCGGATGTTGCTAATGATAACATATACATGTGTTTAAAATTTGAGTGTGAAATACTGTATAGTTTGGTCTGTATAAAAAAGACAAATTTTTAGATCTGAGATCTAGATCTATAACATAATAAAATTCGAAAAAAATCAACTTTCGAAATTAAATGTGAAAAAAAATTCGGATGTTGCCAATGATAATTTATACATGTGTTTAAAATTTGAGTATGAAATATTGTATAGTTTGTTCTGTATAAAAAAGACAAATTTCTAGATCTGAGATCTAGATCTATAACAGTACAAAATTCGAATGAGTCAACTTTCGAAATAAAATGTGAAAAAAATCTCGGATGTTGCCAATAATAATTTATACATGTGTACGAAATTTGAGTATGAAATATTGTATAGTTTGATCTGTATAAAAAATACAAATTTCTATATCTGAGATTTAGATCTAGAACAGTGCAGAATTCGAAAAAGTCAACTTTCGAAATTAAATATGAAAAAAATCTCGGATGTTGCCAATGATAATTTATACTTGTGTTCAAAATTAGAGCGCGAAATATTGTGTCATTTGACCTACGTAAAAATGAAAAATTTGTAAAATATTGTGCTATACGTGAGTCGATGGGTGGCTGGCTAGCTCGTATACGTAAACGCCGCAGTGCTTGATTCACCTGCGTCCGACCTCACTTTCCACTCTATCGTGCTCAGGGTGAACCGAGCGTTCTAATGGACAAGGTGTTACGCGAGAGAGAGGGTTTCTCCACGATCACAAGCGGGCGGCGCCGTTGGACTATTGTCGAATACCTTTAGTGCGTGATCTGAGCATGCCAATGTTGGCATCAGCCTGTTCCCACCGATTCCCAACTAATTGGGAAGCAATCTTTATATGTTTGTGTGCAGAACTGGATTTCTTACAACTTTCCAGTTATACGGGTTTGCTAGTTTTGAACTTTCTCTGTTGTATTTCCGTGAAAACAGATCTAGTCTGACCTCGCAGTCCAATTTATCGTGCTCAGTGTGAGGCGAGCGTCCTAATGGGTAAGTTTTGACGCGTGAGAGAGGGCTTATTCGACTACCATGAGCGAGTGGCGCCGTCAAACTACTGTCAAACACCTTGAGTGCGCGATCTTGACATGGTCATGTCGGCATCAGTATGGCCATTATCGAGCAGTGGGTTGACGATATGATGTCCAGCTTTCACGACGTCAAAGAAGAGACTGATTAATATTATTATGAGTTGTATTTTAGTCGGATGTATTTTCGTCGAACACCTTATGGACGTGCTCTGGGCATGAACTGGAGACGCTCTAAGTGCGTTTGACCGGGTTTGACCAGACATTGAAATGAGTATAAATAATCCGAAAAAAATAAAAAAAAATGTGAAACCGGCGCACATTATCATATTATGTGATATAGTTATGAGAAAAAAATATAAAACTGGGTTTGGTCATTTTCATGAAAAATGGTTCGCACAAATGAGGTATAACGTACAAAGAGTTATAGAGTTCGTATAGTGATAGAGGGTTTCGGATTCGATAAAATCAAAATAAATCACAAAAGATTCATTTCATTGTTACTAAGAAGGATGTGCACTTGGTTTTTCATTTCCATATTTCAAACTTGTTTTGGAGACGTTCAAAGTGGGTTTGACCAAACATTTAAATGGGCATAAATGATTAAAAAAAATCAAAAAAATGTGAAATCAGCGCACATTGCCGTATTATGTGACATAGTTATGAGAAAAAAATATAAATCTGATTTTGGTCATTTTCATGAAAAAATGGTTCGCATAAATGAGATATTACGTATAAAGAGTTATAGAGTTCGTAGAGTGAGAGAGGGTTTCGGATTCGATAAAATCAAAATAAATCAGAAAAATCACAAAAGATTCATTTCATTGTTACTAAGAAGGATGTGCACTTGGTTTTTCATTTTCATATTTCAAACTTTTTTTGTAGACGTTCAAATTGGGTTTGACCGGGTTTGACCAAACATTAAAATGGGCATAAATGATTCAAAAAAAATCAAAAAAATGTGAAACCAGCGCACATTGTCGTATTATGTGACATAGTTATGAGAAAAAAATATAAACCTGGGTTTGATCATTTTCATGAAAAATGGTTCGCACAAATAAGCTATCACGCACAAAGAATTATAGAGTTCGTAGGAGTGAGAGAGGGTTTCGGTTTCGATAAAATCAAAATACATCACAAAAATCACAAAAGCTTCATTTTATTGTTACTAAGAAGGATCTGCACTTCGTTTTTCATTTTCATATTTTAAACTTCTTTTGGAGACGCTCAAAGTGCGTTTGACCGGGTTTGACCAGACATTCAAATGAGCATAAATAATTCAAGAAAAAATGAAAAAATGTGAAACCATCGCACATTGTCGTATTATGTGACATAGTTATGCGAAAAAAATATAAACCTGGGTTTGGTCATTTTCATGAAAAATGGTTCGTACAAATGAGCTAAAAATGGTTCGTAGCAGAGTGAGGTAGGGTTTTAGTTTCGATAAAATCACAAAAATCACAAAAGGTTCATTTCATTGTTACTAAGAAGACGCACAAAACGCGTCAGAGCGCGCCAGTTCATGCATAGAGCACGCCCATAAGGTGTTCGACCAAAATAAATCCGACTAAAATACAACTCATATTAATATTAATCAGTCTCTTCTTTGACGTCGTGAAAGCCGGATATCATATCGTCAATCCACTGCTCGAAAATGGCCATACTGATGTCGACATGACCATGTCAAGATCGCGCGCTCAAGGTGTTTGATAATAGTTTGACGGCGCCGCTCGCTCGTGGTAGTCGAAGAAGCCCTCTCTCGCGCGTCAAAACTTACCCATTAGGACGCTCGGCACACACTGAGCACGATAAAGTGAACTGCGAGGTCGGATTAGATCTGTTTTTCACGAAAACACAACAGAGGAAGTTTAAAACTAGCAAACCCGTATAACTAGAAATTTGTAGTAAATCCAGTTCTACACACAAACATATAAAGATTGCTTCTCAATTAGTTGAGAATCGGTGTGAACATGCTGATGCCAACATTGGCATGCTTAGATCGCGCACTCAAAGTGTTCGACAATAGTCCAATGGCGCCGCCCGCTTGTGATCGTGGAGAAAACCTCTCTCTCGCGTAACACCTTGTACATTAGGACGCTCGGTTCAACCTGAGCACGATAGAGTGGAAAGTGAGATCGGACGCAGGTGAATCGAGCACTGCGGCGTTCACGTATACGAGCTAGCCACCCACCCATCAACTCACGTATAGCACAATATTTTACAAATTTGTCTTTTTATACAGACCAAACTATACAATATTTCGCGCTCTAATTTTGAACACATGTATAAATTATCATTGGCAACATTCGAGATTTTTTTCACATTTAATTTCGAAAGTTGACTTTTTCGAATTCTGCACTGTTCTAGATCTAGATCTTAGATTTAGAAATTTGTTTTTTTTATACAGACCAAACTATACAATATTTGACACTCAAATTTTGAACACATGTATAAATTATCATTGGCAAAATCCGAGAATTTTTTCACATTTAATTACGAAAGTTGACTTTTTCGAATTCTGCACGGTTCTAGATCTAGATCTCAGATTTAGAAATTTGTCTTTTTTATACAGACCAAACTATACAATATTTCACACTCAAATTTTGAACACATGTATAAATTATCATTGGCAACATCCGTGATTTTTTCCACATTTAATTTCGAAAGTTGACTTTTTCGAATTCTGCACTGTTCTAGATCTCGATCTAGATCTCAGATCTAGAAATTTGTCTTTTTTATACAGACCAAATTATACAATATTTCAAACTCAAATTTTGAACACATGTATAAATAATCATTAGCAACATCTGGAATTTTTTTCACAATTTTTTTTTCAAACTTGAAAATTCGAATTTTGCACCGTTCAAATCTTAGATTCGAAAACGAGCGAGTCAATACAGTCCAACGCGGCCCCACTAGTCAGAGTTAACGGTCAATGCACGGTCAAGACCGCAAACGACTGCTATGAGCATTGTGAGAGTTTCGGCTAAGAAAGTGGGGGAAAGTGAGCAAAAATTTAGAGCGTGGGGGAAAAGGGAGCTCAAATTACGACTTGGAGGCATAGGAGTAATAAGCCCTTAGAACAACACATCGAAACGTAACAAACGTACCGACCGGTAGTAGATGAAGAAGTTATTAGAGCAGCGAGGGCAGCCGCTTCTTGAAGAAGACGATGTTGGAGACGAGTCGCCCGCAGACCCGGAGATCGTCCAAAATAACGAGCTCTGATGAAGAACTTGAGGATTTGCGCGGAGCGCTTCCCAAAAACCTTATTCGCCCTCTTCCGTACAGGATCACAAGGACGAGAGGTTCCGGAAACTTGTTGTCCCGTTCGCCGGTGCACGGGATGGAGTAGACTACGGTGGCGGCGCAAGTAGAGAGATTGGCAAAACCCTAGATGGTTTTCAGTGTGTTCTGCGGCGCACGCAGTGCAAAGCATTATATAGTGCGGCTCGGGAAACCTAACGGGTACAACATGTGCCAAGTCCACGTCGCACACGGTCGATTAAAGTAGCCCACGATCCGGTTGCGACCCAAACCGACTAACTGAGACACGTCCGACAAAACCGTTTTTCTAGAACTGCAAAACTAAAACTCGGCTCGGCGAGATTCCCGCAACCCGCAACTAAAGCTCGGCTCACCAAGATTCCCGCAACCCGCGTCGTGACGAGACGGGCGGTGTGTGCAGCGGCGGAGTAGGAGGAGGGGCGCGTGAGAGAGGCTCTTGTTCTCACATGCTTACAAAGTAGCACAACACTCCACCAAGAAGGTGGTGTCACTTCTCTCTAACTGGTGGTGCGGGACTAAACTTTATCTCCCACTCCACTCTCATAGGTTTTGAGATTTTTCTGAAATTACTTATTGGGCTGCCACTAATGGGCCAAATTTTAAGAGCATATATGACATCGTTGCATATTAGATATTCATCTTGCTGCCATAAGCCGATTGTTGCACTACAGTATTTACAGATGCATTACAATCTATTTTCACGACAGTAGATTAGTTCATCTTTGTGTCTAAGCCCTTAAAATAACTTGATTGACCTCCTTACTAATTGCCTAACTGGTCCTTGTTGTTTAGGGAATAAACTGGTCCTTTTTTACACGTGTATAACCTGAATAGTGTGTCAGAAACTTAGAATCTCCTTTTGTTGCAATTACTTCATTGTCCCCTTATATATAGTAACTTAAAATCTCTATTTTGAAATCCCTTCTTAATGTCTATCTCTGATCTCGAGTTCATCTCAAAACCCATGTATTGATCGATTGAATGAGAGGCTAGCTGGAGAGGTGGGGAGACGACCGACCAGGACATGCATGAAAGTTGATACAAACTTGGATTAAAAAAACCTTGTCCGTTTGCAAATCACCTCACGATCGAAATTTATATGTCCATAAATGATCGGTGGCTCTTTTGAATTCGGATTCCAGTTTTAAATTCACGTCGAGTTTCATCTAGAATCCAGCACGTACACAAACATCAAACGACACACTTGGTAAGAGCTCACTGTTTTTGCCTTTTGGCCGTATAGTAGTAGGGATAGAGCTTTTGCAGCTTGCGTCAGTGAAAGCACGAGACTCTCCGTGTATATAACCGACGCCGCGCCCGCAGCTCTGCGACCACGTCGCAGACGTACGTTCTTGTCGCCACGACTCACGCACGCATAACTCGATCGATCGACGAGCAGGACGTCAATGGCGGCACCGCAGCAGAGATTGACAATGCCGACGACTTCGTCTGCTTCTGCCCCGTCGACTGCGGCGGCGGTGCTCGCGTTGAAAGCATCGTCCTCGCCCATTGCGGCGCAGGCGCCGCCCAACGTTGCGCTGGATGCCCCACGGACCGCGTCTTTCCCCGCGGCGGGTTTTCCCAGGCTGACGACGTCGTCGTGCACGCCGGAGACGGAGGAGGTGGGGCACTTCTTCAAGATCAACAAGTACAGATTGCTCACGGAGTTCCTCGGGGTCGGGAAGTTCGTGACGTCCGGCACCTTCAACGCAGGCGGTCACAGCTGGCAGGTTCTCTTCTACCCTGCCGGCTCCCATCCCGCCTCCGACGGCCAGCACCACGCTTCCGTCTACCTGCAGCTTATGACGCCCAATGTCGAGGTCAAGGCGGTGTTCGATCTGAGCCTGGTCGACCAATCGACTGGACGGACGCACTCTCTGTTCGACGTCAGCGGGGGGCGACCCGCCGTGTTCCGTACTTTTCCGACCATGCGCGCTGTGCCCCATCCGCCGCGGTGCTGGGGCGTGCCGTCGTGGAAAGCCAGCAACCGGGAGAAGCTGGCGTACATGCAGAACGGCAGACTCATCATCGTGTGCAACATCACCGTGATAAAGCTGCCTCGCGTGCCGGAGACCAAGCAGCTGACGCGGATGGAAGCGCCGCCGCGGGGCCTTTCCAACGATTTCAGCAGGCTCCTGGAGGAGAAGGACGGGAAGGACGTCACGGTGCGCGTCCGAGGAGAGGCCTTCCCCGCGCACAGGACGGTGCTCGCGGCGCGGTCCCCGGTGCTCAGGAAGAAGCTCCTGGACACGCAGGCGCCATCGCCTGTTGAGATAACCATGGATGACGACATGGAGCCCGCGGTGTTCAAGGCTATGCTGCACTTCATCTACACCGACGAGCTACCTCCCGAAGCCGAAGGCCGGGGCGACGGGACGGCGGAGTTTGTGCGGCGGCTGTTCATCGCCGCGGAAGGGTGCGGCATCGAGACGCTGAAGGGGCTGTGTGAGAGCCTGCTGTGCCGCAACCTCAGCAAGCGGACGCTCAAGGCCACCATGGAATTCGCCCAGCGGCACCGCTGCTACAAGCTCATGGCGGCGTGCGTGGCGGTCCGTGGCAACCTCAATAGAGACCCTGAGGATGAAGGTACTGAAGATGTAGGCACGGGACATTCTGAAGCTTGCAAGCGGCTCAAGAAAGACCTCAAGAGAGACCCTGCGGATGAAGATACGGGAGATTCTGAGACTTGCAAGACTCTCAAGAAAAACCTCAAGAGAGCCCCTGACCCTGAGGATGCAGTAGCAGGAGATTCTGAGGCTTGCAAGCGCCTCAAGAAAAATTAGCACGAGCTGTTCTTTGTCACCGTTTTAATTTGAAGAAGTTAGCATGAAGAGAAATTATTCGGACTCTGTTTGCCTGTCCCTACTGTTTAATTATTGGGAAATTCCTTGGATCGTGCCATTTCTATTTCCATCTCATCTGCTTGGTTTCTAAGGGCATCTCCAACAGCTTGACGCATTTTGGTCCTAAATCGTGGCTGATTTGGACCGGTTGCGTCGGGCCGCGGACACGAACGAGGCATTATCCTCCCCACTTGACCGTTTGCGTCGGCATTGCGCCCAGCGGCCTGATGTATAATTTTTAAACATTATTTTAGTACTATAATATATTACATAGATGACTGGAAAAAGATATAAAATTAAAACATAAAGTAAAAACGCCCTAGAAACTAGGGCTTAATGCGCCGCCGCGCCTAGTCGTCATCATCATTGTCCCCGGTGAGTTCGATGTGCGGCGGCGGGTCCGGACACCATCGGCACCCCTGGGGCTGCTGGCGCCAGAGCCTGCGGGGGAGGCGTCCGTGGAGGCGTCTGGGGCTCGGCATAGCCCCAGGGCCCTCATTTCACCTGAATGGGAGGCGCGCGAGGCGGTGACTCCCAGACGGCGTAGCCCTAGGGCTGGGGCTCGGTAGCTGGCGGTGGTGGGACGGCGCGGCTGCCAGCTGCGCCCCGAGACCCACCCAGTTGCCGAGCTCGACGAGCTCGCTCTCCTTTATAACCCGCCGGAGGGCCTCCGACAGCTCCAATGCAGGCCGCTATATCGGCGCGAGCGCAGAAAACGAAGCGGTCGCGGTCGCTGACATGCGGGCTCCGGGCAAAAGCATGAGGACGCGCGCGAACACAGCGGTCAGTCCACAGCAACACAAACTGCGCCCAAATTTAGGCCGTGTTTGCGTCTCCGCGAACAGGCGGACGAAAATACGTCGGGCCATTGGGCTGGGTTTTTACCAGCCTCAATAGAAACCGAACATAATCGGGCCGCGGTCCGTTTGCGTTGGGTCGTTAGAGATGCCCTAACATCCCTAACATCCCTAGTACGTCATTTTCATTTATGGGTTGACAGACTTTTCGAAAACCACACAAATCACCCCCTCAGTGTACTTTATGCGTTGAAATTTCAGCCTAATTGGCCCAGACAAAATTTTATTTTCACAGTTTGTATAAATGATAAGAGACGAGACAAAAGATTTGTACTATCAAATTGCGATCTGATTGTTCCCTCCTGATTATGCTTAGAATAGTTCTTACAAACAACAAATACTGTATTGCTCTCATGGTTTTGACTCGCTTGCCAGCACTAGATTACATTAGACGAGGCAGCAAGGAAACACTAGATACTAGTACAAGTTTTATTCTAAAGACTAGATCAGATTTTTCGGATTCATGACATGCCTCTGGGGTTTAGAATCGTAGGACCAGACCAGGTCCCAGATTACAGCTGAATGACTTGACTCAAAGGAGATAACTCATTGATGTTAGAAATCATGTTCTCATCAACCTCCAGCCTAGTGATGAGTTCCGGAAAGGAAAAAGAGGGTGCAACCGCTGCAGTTGATTCTTGGTTGCTTGGCTTGTTTGATGTGCCCGTGGAGGAGGGAGAATCCTCCTTTCTGAACAGCTGTGTCATGATATCAAGGCAAGGCTTTAAATCATCCTCACTCTGTGCTTTTGTCAACTTACCAAGCAGCTCATTCATCTTTGCGTTTCTCGCCATTTGCTGCTTTATGCTTAACTTCACCGGCTTCCTATGGTCATCTGGATTTTGGGCAGAGGAGTTCGCATCCTCATGGGCACTATCCCTCTCTTTTAGTTTCTTCAGCTTCTGAGTCAATACAGTGGCAATCCTCTCTTTAAAGCCATCTGCTTTTGCACAATCAGATTTTAACCTCACCTTTGCCTCAGAGATCATTATTTCCATCCTTTCTTCAGAAGAAGTTGCTTCAGTTTCATGTTCACCAGCACCATCTTCTGCGAGATAGAATGTTTCCTCCAGTAGTCCAATATTCTGTGTGTACCTATCATATGCTTCATTTTCAACATCGATGTCTCCTTGCATATGTTCCTTTAGCTTCATAAACCTCCACTTGTGTATGCTTGCAACATCCTACAACATAAGTAATTCAAGTTTTTAATCACAGAAATATTCAAAATAATGAAACAGGGTGGAACAGTAGAGAACCTTCTTGGCAAGGGACTTTCTTGTTCGAAGTGAATTCAGAAAATGATGGGGAAGCTTTTGTAAAGAAGAAAGCCTTGATGAAGAACTACGGCACATGACAAGGACGCATTAGAACAATGATCCTTTTGCAGTATATGAATTTTTACTAACAGCTTCTGAAGGTTACCCAGTTACAGGTGAATTGGTTGATGGTTGGTCTGACGAAGGGTTAGGAGTTGGTTGTGTCTTCTCTGGCAATGTGTTGATCGTTTTGAGAACTGCCATGATAAATGTAGCAAAAAAGGATTAGTGCTATATTTCAAAAATATAAGAGTCCAATGATAAACTACTATATTGTTTGATAGACATGATACTGCGTGAAAACAATGTAAAAGAAATTAGAAATCAAAATAATGGAGTTCAGAGGCAGATTTAAACAGTAGCATAAGCACATACCACGGCCATAAGCAATTCTACTAACCTAATAATAATAATAACCCCTTAATTCTGCCATGAAAAGTAAAGGAGAGTGTTTGGATCCTAACTTCCCAGGACCTAAAGCAAGCTCTCTAGCCTTTGTTGGCTAAACTAGGCTTTTGAAACTGCAAGTATAGACTATGTTTTGGGGATTGCTTGCTTCAGAGCGCAAAATATTTTCTCACTGGAATGGGGAAAATCATGCACTCTCCTTGTGGTATTAGCATTTTCTCCCCAAACACACTTCAGTCCAAAACATCCCTCGGGTCTCTTCTTGTTTATCTTCACAACACACTTCAGTTATTCAGATTAAAAACACACACACACTTCAGTTATTTGCTACAATAATTATACCAGAGGCCTTTCCCAGCGAGCCCAGGAGAGATCAAACATAAGCTCAGTTCTTAACCAAACTAGTTGCCAATTGTCATCAAAGGTAAAACAACAAAACATCAGCCCAAATGAAGATGGTTTGGCTAAAATTGATTATCTAGTCTACCTAAGATAGAGCAAGCTCCAGCCGTCTAGGGAACCAAACAAATCCTGAACTATAGAACCATTAAAATAGTGTGGCTGAATGAAGAGGAAAGCTAGCCCAGCTAAGATAAAGCTCATCTCGGCCAAGGGAGAAACAAAACCTTAATTATAACCAACGATGAGACGGGCTAAAACCAATAGGCTGGGCCAGCCCAAATTAGTGAACGTGACGTGCAAATACTTGGATAGAAGCTTGCTAATTGCTCCTGATTCGCTACTGCAATTCATCGAAGAGGATAGAAGAATTCTGTACTGGTAGCAGCTAGCAGCAGTAATATTGGACATTACCGTGTATGTGGCAAGGGTTCTGGGCTGTGAAGCAGCAGCTCTTGCAACACTGGAAGGGGCACCTGAAAGGCCAACCAACGCGTAAATTCCACGAACCTGCCAAGGACATGGAACCTCTAAGATGAGAGAAGCTTGACGAATCCTGGCCCTTCTTACCGGGAGCGGGCGACGTTGCCGCACTGGATGCACTTGGGCTTGTTGAGCCCGCGGAGGTTGGGCTTGGGCATGTCGAAGCCGGCGCCGGGGGGCGGCTTCTGCGGTGTCCCATTGCCGTTGGAGACCGCGGGGGCGGGGGCAGGGGCGGGGGACGGAGCGGGCGCGGAGGAGTCGCTCGCCGCCTTGCCGCTGGACGCGGGGGACGCCGCCGCCATCGATCCCTGGGGACGTGCGGCGGCGAGGTCCGGGCCGGGAGGCGGAAAGCGGCGTCTCCCGCGACTCGTCGCCGGCGGGACAGAGCGCTCAAATTGGACGCGGGTCGCAGCTAGGGCTACAGCCGATTTGGGGATTTCGCATACTTTACGCAACAGGCCTTCTAGTTTAATTCGATCGCAAACAGGTCCTTATCTTGACTTTTGTTTTTTGTTAATTGGATCTATGGGACTGTCAAATTCACAGATTGCACCACAAAAACTTAAGTTGCAAATATGCCACTCAAACTTCTCAATACTTCTATCCATGCCATTTTCTTTATTCCTAAATTTATATGATAGTTATACATTGGATTATACGTTCTTCATTATGCGCTGAGCACGTACGAGACCCACTCACATCAAACGGAATGGATCCAGACTCCACAAGTTTCATCCTCGCGCCCAAATTTGGGACTTTTCTGGACAGAATTTAAAATCTCAGTTTAAGGGTCCATATGTGCCCAGAATTGGCTCATATTTGAACATTAGATACATGTTAGTGTTTTTGATTTACTGTTGAGAAAGTTCAATTTTGGGCAAAATTTGAAATTTTCGAATTTTTTGGCGCCTAGACACGCTTCAGTGCTCCCAAAAGTTATGCATAGGGGTAGTATGGTAAATACAACACTGATACACTCAAATGTATGTATTTTTAGTACCGTAATTCTATTTAGTGAAGAAAATGGCATGGATAGAGGTATTGAGAAATTTGGGTGGCATATTTACAACTTGAGTTTTTGTATTGGCATAAGTGCAATCTGTGAATTTGACTGTGACATAGATCCAATTAACCCTTTGTTAAAATATATAATTCAACTGGTGCAGAAGAAATATAATCCCAAACGACCCACCCTAAGAATGTAGAACTCATCCCTGTGCATGTGAGTAAGGTCGACTCACCTCTGTCGACATCGGCCGACAGAAGGTCCCCGCGCCCCCTGTGTTATCGAACAAAAGAAAGGGGAGAGATCGCTCTCTCCCTGGTGTCCGTGTTCGTAGATGTGACAGAGGCCAATGTTCCGGGGAAGATGAAGCTCCATGCGTGGCGGTTGTTCGAGAATGGACTTACGGTGGGATTAGAACTCAAACACAGGAAAATTAAAAACGGTGTTGTCTGTCTAGCGTGCGGCAAAGAAGAGAGTCTGGTGCATCGCTTTTGATCCTGTCCTCACTCAGCCGAGGCTTGGCTCTGTCTATCCGAGATGTCGGATCTTAGAGTTGAGGCTCCACCGAAGAAGCTATCTAAACATTCAGAGCTAAGCGGCTGGTTGCTAGAATGGATTGGAAAATGCTCCGATGATCAAGCTGATATCCTACTCTTAGTATGTTGTATTACCTTTGGCAGGCAAGAAATGATGCTCGGGAGTCGGGAGTCAAAGAGGATTGCTGATCCAGTGATCCTGCATCTATCCCCGGCGATCATTGGCAGAGGCTCAGGAGTGGCTTAAACTGCACAATAATTCGACGTCAGGAGCAACTAGAGCATCTACGTTGAGTGTTGGTGCCCGCCGGAACAGTCTTGTCGGAAAATCAACGCTGATGCAGCGTTCCGCTCAGCTGAAGGCAATGGTGGGGATGGTGTGGTCGTGCGCGATCACCATGGTGAATGTGTCGCAACAGCTTGCCATTTTTTTCCTCAGGTTGCAGATGCTGAGCATGCGGAACTCCTCGCCTGCCGGAGAGCCCTGGAGGTGGCTAGTGAGATGGACTCGGTTCGTGTGATTCTGGAGACGGACAGCTCAGGGGTAGCTGCAAAGCTGACCAAGGAGGAGATGGATCGGCGCACGGCATGCTGGTTAAAGAAATCAAAGAACTCAGAGCATGTTTCTATCCTATATCTTATTTTAGTACATACTAGTAAAAATGCCCGTGCGTTGCAACGGGAGAGAAAAATCCATGTATTTCAAACGCATAATCATCAATTCCAACACTAACAAATTTTGTTTTTTTAGAAAAATATCCGTGCATTGCAACGAGCTATTTTTTTAGTGAATATTTTGAAGATATGGGAAAACATCGTTATGTGCCTCTCAAACACATTTCTTATCTTCCATTGTAACGCACGGGCAGGCACCCTTTCGTCCTGTGACATCACCGACCAATGACAACTCCTTTGCTGTTATAGTGGTGACCGTAGCCGATATGTCCACTGCCAACCAACCACGGCTCCTTCATGACTATTAGCAACGCACGTAGCCAAACGCGGTCACTGCTGACCGGCGCTTCAGTGTCCGCGGTTGTAGCTCGTGCTTTGCTACGGCTATTATTTCTTTGTGTTGCTACGGAATTAGAATTTTTATTTTGGAGATATGACTTGAAGTATGTTAAAAATATTTCAGGTCAGTTTCCCGTCAGTTTATGTAGAGTCAATTAGTACAAATAAAGTACAATCAGGATATTCTCGGCATATAAACTAACGTATTATTACTTTTGTTGGCAAGTAGCTCATTTAATACTTCAAAAACTGAAGATAACTATTTCCATAACAACAAAGTGGTAAAATATTCAAATGGCTTACTACATCATCGTAGCAGAGGATCTACTACAACCATTGCTCTTTTTCCATCGTTCATTGGTACTGCTACTACAATACAGATAAACTGAACCGAACGACAACTGTTCTCCACTGCCATCTGCATAGGTTACTTACGGTGACATATAATCTCGACTCTTCTAGAGCTGGTAGCAACGATGCCAGTTTGTATTCAGTCTTCACCAACGTCGAGCAGAGCTCCAGTTCACTAAAGATGGCAACAAATGCAACCGTGCTGACGCACCTAGCCTGAAGCTTCAGAAGCAACTGCCTCGATGGTAAACCTGCGAGTTGGGAGGAGGGCGGGAGAGAAGGCTTGGTCCAGCGCAGGAGATTGATTGCGCTGCGGCTGTACAGAAGCTCCGGGAGAGAGGAGGCACCGCTGGAGGGTCTAGATAATAGGGAGGGACGGGGCAGGCCGTTCCTGCTGACACCGCCCCCTTGCTCCCCACCAGCGTCAGCCACCATGGTCGCGATGCCCCTTGTTCCTGCCTGCCGCCGCACGGTCTCCCGCAGCCAGTCGTGAGCCTGCTGCGACGGCTAGTCCTAACTGTCTTGATACCCACACGCCGGTCATGCAAGCATACGAGGGAATCCCGTGTGAATCGATTGTCGGACGGCAAGGTCGCCTGCATGAACCGTGGGACATCGACAGTCGACAGATCTGGGGTTGCTTGGAAAGTTGGAAGAAGAATGGACGGCGGAGTAGAGTGTGGAGGGCTTGATGGAGCATCCAGAGTTGTGGAAAGCGCCGAGACAGATGTGTTTCCTCATCTTCTCCACGCCCGGGATCAGATGGTAGTGCTAGCTAGGTCCAGGATGCAGCGCCGTCTCCACCCCGTTTTTTTGCTCTTCCTGGCGAGGAGGAGGACCCTGTGGCTGTCTATGATCTCCCACGGTAGTTGGCGACCTTCGGGGGACGGGGAGACCGTAGGTGGCAAGCAAAGCATGTCGGAGGAGAAGGAGAGGGGCAGTGTCGGCGTGGAGCCTGGGAGGAGATGAGGATGAGAGAGAACGAGATAGTCGGGAAAGGTAGGGCAGAAAAAGTAATCGAAACGTTTTTTCCACCTACCGGTGGCAGTGGTGGGTAATTTTCTTCAACTCTTGGGGCAATTTCGTAAAATCGTGACGGACGACACAAGAAGCCTTGCTTCTTTTATTATTAGGTATAGATAGGCACCTGTTTTAGTGTTTTTAGGGCACAGAGCAGTTTTCCACTTTTCCAGATGCCCTATTTTAGGGCAGCTCTTCTCCAACAGTTGCCCTATCACATGCCCTATTTTAGACATATTTCATGAACATTCGAACACAATTTGCACTATGAACCATATTTTGAACACAAATTTAAACTATAAACCATAGTTTCAACACAAATTTAAACTACGAACAATATTTTGAACCATAATTCAAATCCTAGAGACTCCGATACTACTCTAATCGTCCCAGTCGAAGGAGGAGGAGCTCATATCTGACCAGTCGACGGAGGAGGAGCTCAACTCGATCACGTTCGAGTTCACCATCGACGGTCCAGCCTCGTCGTCGAACTTCTTCCTCTTCTCCTGCTCGCGCTTTCAGAAGAACTCCCGCTCGTACTGCACGTACTCGGGATGCTCCCGTGCGAACCGAGCCATCGCCTCGTCGTCGGTCTCGAGCACCCTCGCCGGCTCCTCCTTCTTCTTCACCAAGCGGATCTTCACCTTCGAGTACATCGGAGGCCCGACGAAGATGGCGTCCTGCAGGCACGTGATGCTCGGGTCGTTGAGCTGCTCCCGCGGAACGCCGAGACGCCACCCGGCGACGTCGTACGCTCGAGCCGCCAAATCGGGGTTGTCGTAGGTGCCGAGGTAGTACCTCATGCCCTCGTGCTGCAGCTCGGCGCTCCAGCGGCCGCTCGGCCTCGCCCGCACGCCCTTGAAGCCGGAGGCGGCCTTCGTCTTCTTCGGCGGCATGGCGGCTCGGGGCGGAGCGAGGTCGGGGACGGATGCGTGAGGTCGAGGACGGACGGAGCGAGCTCGGGGGACGGCACGGAGCTCGGGGGCGGCGCGACCTAGGGTTTGCGGCGGCGGAGCGAGCCCGGGCTCCGATTAGGGGCGGTGGCGAGTGCAGTTGGGGGCGGCGGCGAGTGCAGTTGGGGGCGGTGGTGCGATTGGGGGCGGCGGCGGGGTCGGGGGCGGCCGGACTCGCGACGGCGGCGGATTTGGTCGCGGGAGCGGCGCGGAGTGGAGGGGGAAATGCGGGTTCGGCGTGGCGGTTGGTCACGCGCGCAGTGGAAAGGAAAGGATAGGGCAGCTCCGGACGGGAGCGAAATTTAGGGCTGCCCCAAAATAGGGCACCACATAGGGCAGCTGTTGGAGGCTGTTTTTTGCCCTCTCGTGTCCAAAAAAACGGTTTTTAGTGCACGGAGGCTAAAATAGGGCAGCTATTAGAGATGCTCTCATCGGAGGTTTTGATGAAATTCTAGTGCGTACTGTGCGAGGTTCTGCTAATGGCGTAGCATAAATTAGCTAAGGAAGGCTGCGAAAATAAATTGTGTGATGTGTTGAGGGGGAGCACCCCTGCTTGTATCCTGAACCTTTAAACTGGACCTGTCCAGGACTTGATATAAATCGCAGCAATTTAATCTCAAAAAGAAAAAAAAATCTCAGCTGGTTGGTTTCTAACATCCCTAAATTATGCTCAATTCCCGTCCGCAATGTACATCATTTTCATTTATGGGTTGACGACTTTTAGAAAACCACACAAATCACCCCCTCGGGCCTTGTTTGTTACTTGGTATTTTACGGGATTGGTGTGGATAATCCTCTAATGAATTGGATGAAACCCCAAACTTCACCCAATCCCCTAAGAGATTGGGGATCCAATCCACTAGGTAGGGGTAGTGTATTGAATCCCCTAGGGGATTGACAAAAAATGAACTAGAGTTTGGGGATTTGTGGGGAAATGTGGGGATAAAACCTGTCCCATACACTAGAAACAAACGATGTTTTGGGATATGCGGGGATTTTGGAGTTTGACCGGGATAATCCCCACCAATCCCCCGAAAAACTCCAGAAACAAACAGGGCCTCAGCGTACTTTATGCGTTGAAATTTTGACCTAATTTGCCCAGAACAAATTTTATTTTCACAGTTTGTATAAATCTCCAAACTCATGTGGCCGATTCATAAATGAAAAGAGACGAGACAAAAGTTTTGTATAAAATTGTCATCTGATTATTCCCTCCTGGTTTTGACTCAGCTTGACGCTTGCCAGTACTACATTACATTAGAGGAGGCAGCAAGGAAACACTAGATACTAGTACAAGTTACATTCTAAAGACGTACTAGACCAGATTTTTCGGATTCATACCATGCCTCTGGGTTCAGAAGCGTAGGACCAGACCAGGTCCCAGGTAACAGCTGAATGACTTGACTCAAAGGAGATAAATCATTGATGTTAGAAATCATGTTCTCGTCAACCTCCAGCCTAGTGATGAGTTCTGGAAAGGAATAAGAGGGTGCAACCGCTGCAGTTGATTCTTGGTTGCTTGGCTTGTTTGATGTGCCCGTGGAGGAGGGAGAACCCTCCTTTCTGAACAGCTGTGTCATGATATCATGGCAAGGCTTTAAATCATCCTCACTCTGTGCTTTTGTCAACTTACCAAGCAGCTCATTCATTTTTGCATTTCTCGTCATTTGCAGATTTTGGCCAGAGGAATTCGCATCCTCATGGGCACTATCCCTCTCTTTTAGTTTCTTCAGCTTCTGGGTCAATACAGTGGCAATCCTCTCTTTAAAGCTATCTGCTTTTGCACAATCAGATTTTACCGTCACCTTTGCCTCAGAGATCATTATTTCCATCCTTTCTTCAGGAGTTGATTCACTTTCATGTTCACCAGCACCATCTTCTGCGAGATAGAATGTTTCCTCCAGTAGTCCAATATTCTGTGTGTACCTATCATATGCTTCATTTTCAACATCGACATCTCCTTGCATATGTTCATTAAGCTTCATAAACAACCACTTGTGTATGCTTGCAACATCCTACAACAGAGGTACTTCAAGTTTTTAATCACAGAAATATACAAAATTATTCAAAATAATGAAACAGGGTGGCAGCAGAGAACCTTCTTGGCAAGGGACTTTGTTGTTCGAAGTGAATTCAGAAAATGATGGGGAAGCTTTTGTAGAGAAGAAAGCCTTGATGAACTACGGCACATGACAAGCAAGCATTAGAACAATGATCCTTTTACATTATATATGAATTTTTACTAACAGCTTCTGAAGGTTACCCAGTCACAGGTGAATCGGTTAATGGTTGGTCTGACGAAGGGGTAGGAGTTGGTTGTGTCTTCTCTGGTAATGTGTTGATCGTTTTGAGAACTGCCATGATAAATGTAGCAAAAAAGGATTAGTGCTATATTTCTAAAATATAAGAGTTCAATGACAAACTACTATATTGTTTAATAGACATGATACTGCGTGAAAACAATGTAAAAGAAATTAGAAATCAAAATAATGGAGTTCAGAGGCAGATTTAAACAGTAGCATAAGCAAATACCATGGCCATAAGCAATTCTACTAACGTAATAATAAAGGAGAGTTTTTGGATCCTAACTTCCCAGGACCTAAAGCAAGCTCTCTAACCTTTGTAGGCTAGACTAGGATTTTGAAATTGCAAGTATAACCTATGTTTTGGGGATTGCTTGCTTCAGAGCGAAAAATATTTTCTCACTGGAATGGGGAAAATCATGGACTCTCCTTGTGGTATTAGCATTTTCTCCCCCAACACACTTCAGTACAGAACCTCCCTCGGTTCTCGTCTTGTTTATCTTCACCAACACACTTCAGTTATTCATATTAAAAACACACACACACTTCAGTTATTCATATTAAAAACATACACACACACTTCAGTTATTTGCTACAATAATTATACCGGAGGCCTTTCCCACCGAGCCCAGGAGAGATCAAACATAAGCTCAGTTCTTAACCAAACTACTCCCTCCGTTCTAAATTAATTGACTTCTATTTGCCCACATATGTGTATGTCATGTGGGCAAATAGAAGTCAATTAATTTGGAACGGAGGTGGTACTAGCTACTTGAAGTTGCCAATTGTCATCAAAGGTAAAACAACAAAACATCAGCCCAAATGAAGATGGCTTGGCTAAAATTGATTATCTAGTCTATCTAAGATAGAGCAAGCTCCAGCCGTCTAGGGAACCAAACAAATCCTGAACTATAGAACCATTAAACTAGTGTGGTTGAATGAAGAGGAAAGCTAGCCCAGCTAAGATAAAGCTCATCTCGGCCAAGGGAGAAACAAAACCTTCATTATAACCAACGATGAGAGGGGCTAAAACCAATAGGCTGGGCCAAATTAGTGAAGGTGCTGTGCAGATACTTGGATAGAAGCTTGCTAATTGCTCCTGATTCGCTACTGCAATTCATCGAAGAGGATAGAATAAATCTGTAGTGCAGCTAGCAGTAGTAGTATTGGGCATTACCGTGAATGTGGCAAGAGTTCCGGGCTGTGTAGCAGCAGCTCTTGCAACACTGGAAGGGGCACCTGAAAAGAAAACCAACGCATGAACAACACGAAATAAGATGAGAGAAGCTTGAAGAATCCGTGTCCCTCTGCCGCGGCAGAGCACTCAGCTCTCGCCTTCTTCCTCCGCTGCCCTCTCTCTCCCTCGCTCAAAGCTCACTCCACTCGCCAGCAGATGGCCGAGCGCTTTCCTGGAGACGACGCAGCGGCCAACGACTTAGGGCGACCGTTCCTCCACAATCCAGAGCCGTGCCTCCTCCACGAGGCGGACTACCCCGCGCAGCCAGACATGCACGTCCCCGACAAGTGTAGGCTCAGCGACGGCGGTGTGCCGGTGCCCTCTGTGCCGCAGGGCACAGAGATCTACACCATCCTCGACGGGCTCACCGCCGAGCAGTGGGCGGATCCGCGCTGGGACCCGGAGAACACTCCTTTTTGGAAGGAGTACTTCGAGTCCCGACGCCGTCGGCAGCTCAAAATGCCCTGCCCGAAAGGGACGCCGTCCGGCCACAACAACGCCAACTTGCGGCGCATCTTGTGGGGCGCACCAGCGCGGAGGTCCTTGACTACATCGCCAACGGCAACAAGCCGCGGCTCACCGTGCCGCCGTGGAAGGCGATCTCGCGTCGCGTGGGATCATCGTGGCTGCCTTGAGGCATGGGCGGCGCGACATCCTCCTCCTCGGCGTCGCGGTCCCGCTCCTCCGGCGGGGGCAGACCGTCCACTCCTTTGGTGCCGGTGAAGCAGGAGGCGATCACGTCTCCTCGCCGCGCGACGCCGTACTCGTGGGCGTCCCCTTACGCCGGGACGCGCATCAAGACGGAGCTAGTGTCTCCACCGGCTCGCCGCGCCGACGCCAACGTCGCCCACTGGCCACCTCCGGCACTGTATGTCAAAGAAGGAGCCCGGCCTCCTCACGCCGAAGAAGGAGAAGAAGCCGGAGTGGGCGTCGGACAGTGCGTACCTCCACGCGGCGGCGCGGTTGGTGGAGCCGGAGGAGTTCCCCGGCCAGCGCGCGCCGGAGCTGGCCTCCTTCGACGAGGTCCTCTCCACCGCTAATGACTTCGCCCTCGCCTGGTCCAGGCGGGAGCACGAGCGGGAGGAGAGGGAGCGCCAGCGCCGGCTCCTGGACCAGGCGTCCTTCCGCCACCTTCGTCACGGCTTCCAGGAGCGACAACGACGAAGACAGCGACAGCGGCCTCAACGGGCCGACGCCGAAGCCGGGCCCTCCCATTACCAGGCGCCACCCTGCGGCGACGACGGCGGCGACCCATTACATGGCGCCACCCAGCGATGACGACGGCGGCGGCGACTACACGGTGTTCTACAGCCCGATGGGCATGTAGAACGCCGATTTAGTTTAAGTTTAGTTCAATGAAATTCGGCTAAGTTTGAACGGATTTGTGCAAAAAAATGCACAAACATGTACGAATTCCACGAACCTGCCAAGGACACGGAACCTCTAAGATGAGAGAAGCTTGACGAATCCTGGCCCTTCTTACCGGGAGCGGGCGATGTTGCCGCACTGGATGCACTTGGGCTTGTTGAGGCTGCGGAGCTTGGGCTTGGGCATGTCGAAGCCGGCGCCGGGGGGCGTCTTCTGCGGCGTCCCATTGCCGTTGGAGACCGCGGGGGCGGGGGACGGAGCGGGCGCGGAGGAGTCGCTCGCCGCCTTGCCGCTGGAGGCGGGGGACGACGCCGCCATCGAACCCTGGGTACGTGCGGCGGCGAGGTCCGGGCCAGGAGGCGAAAAGCGGCGTATCCTGCGACTCGTCGCCGGCGGCCGTTCGTGGAGAAGAAGAAGAGTCTGGGACCGGGCGCTCAAATTGGACGCGGGTCGCAGCTAGGGCTACGGCCGATTTGGGGATTTCGCATGCTTTACGCAACACACCTACAGTATTATGATTCGATCGCAAACTGGTCCTTATCTGGACTTTTTTTCTGGGGCCCCGAGAAGATTACAAAATCCATAAAATTCAACTGGTGCAGAAATCGGCCCATTAGCCCATATACTGAGATAAATAAAACAAAGAAAAGCCCATTTAGGCCTGCCCCACTCAGTGCTGCAGCGGAGATCTTCCCAGGGAACGGCCGCCGATCGTCGGTCAACAAGAGTAAAATTCATGAATAGTCACTGAAACTTTGTGACGAAAATCAATTCAGTCACCGTACTCAGCGAATACGTGTTTACGGTACCTAAAGACGTGACGATGTGTCACGGAAGGTCACCGCCGAACTTGTAGCTGTGTATTTGCTGACGTGGCAGGTGCAGGGTCCACTGTCAGTGTCTTTTTACTCTAGGGCTGTCGGGATAGGGCAACAATTAGTAGAAACACCCCTGAGAAGATCTTCTCATATCAATTACCGAGATCAGTTCGAGGAAAGGGCTATCAGTTACGCCGCGTCCTACGCCTTCGCCGCCACGACCTCTCCTTCGTCGGCCGCGATCAGTTCTGTCGGAGGTTTCCATCGCCGGGAAGGAGGAGAAGGATCGCCCGCTCCCACGGGTGCTGCTGGTTGTTGTGGTAGGCGGCGATGTCGCCGCATCGGCGGCCGGAAGGCTCCCCTGCTCCCGCGTACGGTAAGGAACCAACTCGAACTGTCCGATGATGAAAAGTAGGCACAAATCGATGGTTTTTCTTGCAGAATCAGTGTTCATGAGGTCGAATTTTAGTTCTGTAAGGCTAGAGGTTTATTGTTGCTTGGTTTGAGCAGGGGATTTTAGGTCAGGTTTGGGAGGGCTTTGCGGAAGGGGTTACCCAATGTTAGATTGTTTTGCACTAGTAATGTTCATATGAGTGCGATTTGGGAAGAGTTTGGGGTAGGATTGTTGCATGGTTTAGTTAAAGGTAACTTTTTTGACATGAAATTGGTAGTGTTACTTCTGAATTTTTCTGAATTTTTCAGTTTCAGTGTTGACTGTACTATTATGTTAAATTGGCAGGAGCTCGCAGTACACATTTCACAATTGAAATCAATCATGGTGGGTGTTTTATGGGCAATGCTAGCAACCGTGTGTATGTTGACGGGGAAAAGATTTGGTATGATAATGTCGATTCAGTCACTTGGTCTCCACTAATGGTAGAGAAGATTGTGGAGGAAATAGGCTATGAGATGGCAGGGAGAATGAAGGTTTGGTACTGTATTCCTATGCTCTCCATAAGTAACAATGGACTAAGGGAGATCAGAGATGAGAATGACACACAAACAATGGTATCTTTGGTTGACATTGGCCACCATTGCTTCAGTTTATATATTGATCATGAGAAGAGCATTATGTTCAAGCCTAGTAGCAACACAAAGAATGTCAGCGACGAACAGCAAGTGGAGGAGGCAAATGCAGTACCAATTGAAGTTGTGTATCCGAATACTGAAGAACAGCCAGTTGAGGAAGCTAATGCAGTACCAAATGCAGAGTTAGTTGGTGGTTCAACAAGGCAGAGCAAGAGGAAGACAAGGAACAAAGAGTGTGGAAAGCAAGAGGAAGTCAGTGATGGTGATGATTCAAATGACTCGGATTTTGACTGTGTGGATTCAGATAATGAAGTCAGTGAAGGAGATGATGACCTCAATGCAGATAAAATAGATGATGAGGGAGATGCTCCAAATTCAGCTGGTGCCAGTACTACACAAAGTTCAACTGGGAATGGATCAGAAACCATTCAAGTTAAAGATGAGGAGTCCGAAGGAGAAGACCTATGGGCACCTGACTCCGATGACGATCAAATGCATTTCAGATTCCAAACATTCAGAGAGGTCGATTTACATGACCCCAAGTTTCATGTAGGCCAAGTCTTTGGTTCAGTGGAGTTACTTAGGAAAGCAATCAGGGCATATAGCTGCATACATAGGAAGGATATTAAACTTCCAATCAACGACAAACAGAGGGTAAAAGCAGTTTGTAAGAATAACAAGAAATCATGTACTTGGTATTTATGGGCTAGCTTCGACTCCAGAACCAAAAGCTTCATGGTAAAGAAGTATGTAGCTGAGCACAGTTGCACTGGAAAGTGGAAGGTTTATGCTTTCACTGCCGCTTGCGTTTCCTGCACGCTTTTCTCACCAGGTCTAGTTCATCCACGCTTTCTCTATTTACAGTTTACACATCTCAATACCTTTTTGCCTACGGTATTGCGACTCCGGTTCAGTATTTATTGATGTATACAAGAAGATTCGATTCAATGTTATTAGAGGATCTGACGAATTCATTTGATTTTTTGCATTCTAAAACTGTTCAAACATGAAGATGAACATAGAGGTTGCAACTATTTTGCGTCTCATGTTACTGATTTCATCTGGACTTTTATGTCTACGAGAAAGTGTTATCCCGACAATCAGAGGATCATAATGTTTGTCTGTTTAAGATATTCCTCTACTAAAAATAGGCTCATACGGCGACGTGCAAACACAATAAACGTGAGGTGTCTCGCGTCACCCCCACGTGGGCGACGGAGGCACGATAACCCTTGCGTCGTCCCAGCCCTCACCTCCTCCCTCGTGGCCGGGCAAAGCCCGTGTGTTGCCCTCCTCTCGTGGTGGTGCTGGTGCGGGCCATGATGGATGGAGGGGGTGACGTACAGTAATGGTGACGGATTCCAGCGGTACTACGATCTTTGCATGTTGCAATGAACATGTTTTAACTACTATTTTCAAAAGGTAGTATAAAAATTCCTCTCACAGACATTGCTATTCATGATTCAAAAATGCTTTTTCTTCATAGGTACGAATGAGCTCAGAAGGTTGTTTTAAGACAGAAATTATTATTTAACACTAGTTCAAATTCTGGTTCTTATTTGGCCCAGCAAAAATGTCTTCCCTGTTTGACATGTAGGTGTAATTTTTTTCCTAATACAACACCACTGTGGATTATGTTAGTCCCTCCACTCACTTTTGTTTTTCTTGGACAAAATTACCCCTATATCCAACAGATACGTTCTTTCTGGATATGCACTAGAGTGCCATATGAGAAAAGGAATTTCGCACCTAGTGTCAAATAGGAAGTTTTGGAGGACCAAATGAGGAACTGGAATTTGAACTAGTGTCGAATATGGAGTTCCCTCTTGTTTTAATCGCCATTAAAATGATGGATATGCAAGTGACCACGTAAACTTGAGTTTTATCACACACAAAAAATCAAATACAAAGCATTTTTTAAAGCCCAAACTGGCCTGTTTCGCGACACGATGTTATAGATCAAAATAAGTCTCAACCCCGTTTAAAAAAAGTCTCAACTTGTCGGTATGTTTAAAAAAAACTCTTAATGACACAAACTTGTTTTTTACCAAACAAAAATTCAACTTCTCAGTCCATGCTGCAAAGGCAGTTTCCACATAAATTATTTTTTTGTGATAAAAGTTGCTTTTCAAAATGTTGCGTTTCTAAATTTATCAGTTTGTGCCATCTAAATTGTGAACATTGTTTCTAAGTACCATGTAATACTATGAAAACCAATTATACACTAGAAACTTGCTTCTTAACCAAACAATTCACAAACATGCCAATCTGTACTAGAAAAGCATGTTTTTACCAGGAATTGTTTTATCGTGATAGGAAGTTGCTTTTAAAATCTAATTATCAGTAATTGTTCATATGGGATCTAATTTCAAAAATCTCGTCACGGAGAGCATGTAAAAATAAGTTTTGATTCAGACACCCGGTTTGAAAGTCGTGGATTTTTAAAAATATAATTGGTCATCCTTGCAAACCCACAAGAGTTGGGATGGGTTCGCGATTGCAAGCTGAAAAGAACGTGGGGTTTCTCTTCTGCAAAACACACCACACTGCGCCGTTGCAAACCCACAAGAGTTGGGATTGGTTAGCACGCACGAACACATAAATAGTTACATAAACACACACAATGACCAATCCTTCACACTGCCCGTCATGCTTACTGAGAGGGTAAGCCACAATGTTTCCAAAACAATATCACATCATACTACATCGAATCACACTTCCTACTGCGTACTGTTCCTGACATGAACAAGGTTCCTCAGCTCCTCAAATGCATCCATGGTCTCAGTGTCGAATCCTCCAGCAAACTGAAAATAAAATATAGAACTGCTCATTTAGAACATGCAGAGCTTTAAATATTTGAGTAGAGAATACAAAGTCTGCAAAAGGTTTTCCCAGAAATAGCACAGGTTCTCAAGTACAGATAGCATGGAAACCAAGTATACAACTGAAATCAAGAAGACATATGCAACAGGTATGATAAGTAAGAACATAGTTATCTTTAAGAGTAACTGCTAAGCTAATCTGCACTGGATCGGTGCAGGCATAGGACTTTAGTTCTCTTATTTTTGGATAAGTTACTGCCACAGTGTGTTACCTGATGAATTCTGAAGGCAAATCTAACAGCCTGAAGCAACATATACTCCAGAGCCAGGTCCTTGTTCAGAGGTCCCATATACTGAAGTTCCATAGCCACTCTTTTCATGTACATATTTGCCAATTTGACAGAGGCAAATTTTATCTGCAGTGACAAAGGAAATGTGTTACTCAAATGATATAAGGAAATATTACTGCATGCCTTTACACGCTGCTATTACATATTTCCTAAGTATATTCGCCGGTACTTATAAGATAGCCAGTAATTTAGTACCAAGTACTCAAACCTGCAGAGTGATAGTCCAATACTGAAAAATATACACCAATTACCTTGCTAATTAGATTGTTGTCAAGCATCCAGTCGGTAGGAATGTTAAACTCCTTACATTGCCTCATCATTGCATCCCTTGTCCTCAGAACATTGTAAACACCTCGCTCCGTCCTGAATTAGAAAGGCCAATCAAATTTCAGTACTCAATGTAGTTCTACAGATTAATTTTTCTTACAGTAAGGCCATACTTTTCAGACACTGTTATCATTTTCTTCAGTGCAATGTCACAGGGAAGGCGTGGATCGTCTTTATAGTTTGAAACTTCTGATTCTAATTTCTTTAGGTCCTGATAGCCAAAGGCTGCCTCTCGTAGAGTGTCCGCCTTCCTCTCGGGCCAATCAAAATGTTTCAGAACTGCTCTCTCATCCACCTTCAAGTAATGCAATTAAATGAAACTTTAGTGACTGCTGCAACTGTAAAGATTGCTCACGGAATGGTAGATATAGAAATATGCGTACCAGAAAACCGAGTTCATCATCGAGCCACTTCACAAATGCAACCACATCTTCTATATCTTTGTAAGCTGCATCAGTCACCTCCTTGATCAATGATTTCACAAATTCACCTTGAGTCTCAACATCCGCCTTGATCTGAAAATGCAATGACAAGTCAGTGCACATGGTCAGTGTAGGAACAAGCTACTTATTGTTATCTATATTGTGTCATTTGGTCCAGCCTGGTTACTCTACTTACAGCCTGCAAATGTGAAGAACGGTTCTCAATTTCACCAATCATGCTACTCCGCACATTTGCAGAGTTAGCTGTTTCACATATTCCACCCCCAGAAGTATCTTTTTTTGAGTCCCTTCTCATGAGTGAATGGTAAAGCTCTGCAACTTGGGGTGCCCTCTTCATGACCCCAGTACTCCTTGTGGAAAACTTCGGTGGAGGGGGAGGCGGGGGAGGCCGTGGTGGATTTACAGTCGGTCCATTTGATGGACCAGAATGTGGCAGGGACACCGAAGGTCTTGGAGGAGGGTTTGGAATGCGTAGGGTGCGCTTTTCGACATCCAAGCATTGCGACTTGCATATTTCTGTCTTGCCAAGAATAAATCTTGGACTATCAGATTGACCAAAATCATACTTGTCCATAAGAAGTTCACGCTTCTCCCTACTTGCCTGATCCTTATTACAGGAGGATGCTTCATCTGTTGCCTCTGGAAGGCAGATAAAGGTATCAGATTGCCTCCTCTTCACAATGTTCATGTCCAGTGTAAATCCCTTTGATCCACCAAGTGAGTGCCTACGGGTTGGGCTTCGCGATTCTGTGGCTTCAACCCATGCTTTATCCAGAAGTGATTCCTTTTTAGATGTTTGACTATTGTTGTCATTCTGAGACCATTGCTTGATACGTTCGGCAATGCTGAGTCTTTTATCATCAGAACGGTTGTCAGCATTTCTGCCATCGCCATCAGAACGATCATCATTACAGACCATAGCATCATTATAATCAATATCGGCCATTACTCTTGCTGCTTGATCTGAGCTACAGAGCTCATGACGTAAGCATGAATTGATCCACCGAAGATAAGCAAGCTCCTCAACCTCAGTTAGCCGACTTATCTGCAGGCCCTCGACTTGCTTGCTCAAGTTTGCATTTGTGTGCCGCAACAATGAAGCCTCTGCTTGAACCTTTGCAACTATCTCGCTCTGGTGAAATAAGAAGGTTACAAAAAAGATCAGTTGAAATAAACTAGTAGTTTCTTTGCTTAGAAATGATCAAGTTCATGTAATAGTACCTCTGCATTCTTTTCAAGGACAGCCAATTTGGACTCTGCTGAAGAGAGCTTGATTGCAAGACTTCGTTTCTGAAACTGAAGTTCTTTGTTTAAACGTCGCAGCTCAACAACCTCGAACTCCAAGTTTCCTGAACAAGATGCATTGTACCCATCTGTAACAGATGCCCGATTGCCATGCCCATCCAATCTTATAATGTCTTCATGCTGCTCCACCATAGAAGATAGAGCTGATAGCTGTTCCGACATGCTTGTTTTCTCAGCTTCTAATGAAGTTTTAAGCCGCGCAAGTCTATCAATCTCATTCTTCCTTGAATCAAGCTCCTTCTCGAGTTCCGAAACCCTAGGATTTTCTCTGCATTGCCGCAGCTCTGATTGCAATGCTGATTCTCTTTCCTTGGACTCACGTAGTTGTTCCCTGAGATGGTCCAACTCAAGAAAAAGATCACGAGATGCCGGGGACCTAATACCGTGGCAATCAAAGACATGGGGATGAACTTGAGAACCAGCAGGTGAGCAGGGGAAATCTCCTATCAGAGATCTCTTAACCCTAGAATGGTATGCAATCTGTTGGTTGGTCTGGTTAATATTCTCCACACTGGCAAGAGGTGGCTTCTTGCTTGCAATGGCTGATGTCTTCTTGGTTTTCTTGTCAGCTGTGAAACCCTTCACGATCTGGGATCCCCATGATGAACCAAACTTGGGCTTGAGAGGATTTTGGTTGCTTTTGGAGTCAACCCTCGATCTGCATGGCTTTGATTGGTTGTCAAACATGATATCCTCCTTCATCTTCAGTCAAGATTACAACGGTCTGAACACCAAACATGCAACGGTGGCAGAACTTTACTACAGTACTACACTGCCTGCAAATAAAAGGGGGTTGAAATGTGAGTAATTGGCCCAGTAACTAGTGCCAGCACAATAATAGAAAAATAAACAGTATAACAAACTGCCCATGCTGAAGAACTGAAGGACAACCATATGTAATTATCCTTCTAACTTGTTCATACACATTAAATAAACAATCAAATCAACTAAATATCTGGTCAAATGAGTCCGTATCGCCAAGACTCTAGGCAGGACCATAAACAAAGACTTAACTTCAAAATGTCCTTTGTAGTTTATGTGGCTCTGGGTTGGAAGGGATTAACATTTATCACTAGCATTGGAAGCTGACTTTATCTATCTCCCAATCTCGGTAAGCAGCATTAATTACACGAAAGAAATTGCGAACAAAGATCAGAAAGGCATGAGCAATCAAGCTCAGCGAATGGTATGAGGTTACTACTGTGTTTTGCTTTTGCAAAGCCAGAGGCACCGGATTCCTAATCCTTTCTGCTTGGCCCTGGCACAGCACATTTGCAAGAAAACGGCATGGGAAAATCGAACCTTCTCAAGACATCGAGCGTACTACCAAGTATGTGGTACTGCTTGAGATGAGTGATTCCTGTTCAATCCTACCTAGCATGCCGCCGCCGGAACACAGCAGACCAGGGCGCGGAATCACTGGAGATTTCTTGGAGTCCCTTCCGATGCACCTGAAAGCGTGCAAGAAAAGACGAATCTGAGCTCGAGCAAACCCCCATCAGAATCCAGAAATCCCCACCCAAAACCAGCAAATCCCAGCATCCCCCGACAGAAACTACTCTTAATCGAAACATCAGAACAAGCTTCGAGCTTGAAACCAACCACGAACCTGAAAATCTCGACGAAATTCGCAGCCTTTTTCGCCTCCCTCTCTCCCTCCCTCCCTCCCTCGAAGCGGAGCTGAGCAGCTACTGAAGGAAGAACGGGACGGGAGCAGAGTGAGAGAGAGGAGCGGGGGTGGATGCGGACAAGGGCAGGGGCGGCTTCGGATGCTCTCGCCTCGTTCCTGCGCCCTCCTCCTCCTCCCCACGCGCGCTGGAAGTTTTCTATAGAGCTCCTCGCCGGATTCCGAGACGAGCTCGCGGAGTGTTCGAGAGTGGTGTGGTGTGCGCGTGGTGGATTTTGAATTTTGAAATGAGGTGGAGACAAGGGCTAGGCTAGCAGCGAGTAGCCGTAGAGGCTAGCTAGGGGGACAGGGGAGACAGGCCGACGCAGTGACGCCGACAAGTGGGGCCCGCTCTGCGATGGTCATCCGCTTTTCGTTCTGACTTTGTTTGGCTCACGTGTCTCCCCAGCTGCTGTTCGTCGTTGTCCGCATCAAAATCATTTTCGTAGAAAACATAACTTTTCACTGTCAAATAATAATAACAAAATGGATAACAGTCTCGAGTTTTTTGTCAGAGAATATATATTCATATTCAGAATTGAAAACACATGCAAAGCAGCCAACTTGTATTTCAGAGATATATTCAACGACACGGGGTAGCTTATTAGACCATCACTGCGTCGCAGCAAAGTCTTAAAGCCGATTCACAAAATAGCAGAGGATGACTTTAGTTAAAGTGAATCGCACGGCTGGATCGGTTTATACCAATAAATAATGGTTTTTCTGCTCGGGCAAAGGATGGGAAAAGGCCTGGTCATGTGAGGCGGTAGGGGTCTAGGGGAGAAGGAAAGAAACCATTTTTTTTATTTCTTCTGGAGTATTTCTTCCGTTTTATGATATAAAATATTTTAACTATTTTCCACATTTTTATGTACGTATCTAGACATGTTTTGATATATATTTACATTTATTTTATACATTTTATTTTAGTGTAAATCTAGACAACATGTGTTACGTCTAAAACATCTTATATTATAAAATGGAGGGAGTAGTAGCGAGCTTTTACATGAACCCTTAACTTTTTGTTTGAACCAGTGTCACATAATACTTGGATTTAGAACATCTTCAGCGGATCCTGTATAAGCTCCCAATACGGATAATTTTGACCGATTTGGGGGATGGACCGTTTCTTCATATCATATAGATTGGGTACCAGAAAATGGGCCGGCCAGAAAAATTTATCTGGGCAAACGGATAAGAGGTGGGTCAAAAGCTATAAAATCGGGGCGGAGGGATCTACAATTCCAGAACCCTCTGTAGCACTTTCTCTCCCACCATCGCATCACTCCCATAGAGAGCGATTCACCGCGCACCACGGCCTCTTTATCCACCAAAAGCGTAGATCCATGTCGGCAACAACCTGGGCGGCTCCGGAGGGCGTGAAGGGGGTTGTGAAGGCCGCTAGCACCCGGAAAATGACGCGATCCGAAGGGCGCGCGCCCGCTCAGACGCCGCGCGCAAGCGAGGATCCTACCACGACCGCAAGTGGGAGCATCTAATCCCGACGAGGACGGCGCACGACGCGGGGGCGGGAAGCTCCTCTGGTGGCTGGAGGAGGAAGGTGTCGGAAGCCGGAGGACGACTACCGCTTGCCGCCACTACCGACGGGCGAGGTCGTCAGCTGTACCACGCGTGGCCGTGGGGGCACGAGCATGGCAGTGCTCTTCGGCGACCTCCTCCCAACGTTCAAGCTCACGGAGGACGCTGACGACGAGCTCGTGCTCGCCACGACTCGCGGTATGCCAGAGCGCCTCCAAAAGGCGGTGACGAGGATGATCTTGCAAGGGCGGTCCACCACATCTACAAACGGAGCACTTCGGGCTCTAGATACTCGAGGAGGAGATGTTTTAGAGGATCTAGATCGTTGGCGCCGGTAATTTAATTTCTGTTTTTTAGCTTTAGTAGATTAGTATCGGCGGGTTCTAGACCGCCGTAGAAAATCTAGCTAGTTTAAATTTAATTTCTAGTTTAGTTGCTATGTAAACATTCTTGCGTGAAAATTTAAGTTTAATTTTCGTTTAAACAATTGGCTCCTTTCCGTGCATCTATTCCGACCGAGCTCATGTCATACCAAATAATCAGTATACGATTTATCCAGTACGAGAGTATACGGGGTGTGCAAGATGATCTTAGACTAGCTACCGGTACAATACAATGTTTGTGAATCGCTTCTTCTTGTCGGATATCAAAAGCGAACCCACAAAAGGCTCGGCTTGTAGAGGTAAGAGGTTCAAAGCAATTAATCAACGAGAGAGTAGCTCTTTACCATGCACAAAAGGCTGATACAGCATGCAAAAGATGGGCTTTTCTGTTTATTTATGCCCCCAATGTTATCAGCCAAATCGGTTATACACAGTGCAGCAAAGATGTACCGACTCGATCCCAACATGTTTTTTCCCCAATGAATCGATGCTACGGTGTGATTGCTAAGCGATGGGGTATATCCAAATGAATACAATCTCCATGGTTAGTTCACATGGTTGGATTTTTTCATACCGACTAGTAATCAAGCACGTGCACATGCACGTTTGATGCAGTGCCACACTTAAATGCACATATCACAATATGCATTTGGATAATATGAGCTAGATCCTAAGTTCACAGCAACCTCCGTAAGCTGTAAAAACAAATTCATTGTCCAACAGGGCAACCGCCACTTTTCCATTGTTCTAATAAAATGCAAGAAAATATATCTTGTTTACAGGGCAGAATGTAAGTTTAAGATGAATTACATTCTAGTTGAATATTGAAGTGGTAAATCACTTGTTATCACTATAACATGAAAATAGCTGAGCAGGTTTAAAGATTCATGCATGTAAATCCTACTTGATGACATAAACAAAAAATTAACTCTTACTTGACACTCTCATAATACATGAAGTATTCTCACTACAAGGAAATTCCATGCTAAATGAAAGCGTAACAATTGTTGCCAAAACAAAGCGGGTTTAAAGATTTTTGCATGTCGTTCCTACTTGATGTCGTAAATAAAGTGTAACTCTTGCTTGGCACTCTCAGAAAAGAGGAAGTACTCTGACATCAAGCAAAATTTGCAGGCCATTTTTTTCATGGTAAATACCCACAAAGTTTTTTGTTCCCAATACTCAAGCATCAACAGGAGTGTCTATCAGATGGCTACTTCATAATTAAGGATGACAATGGGCAGGGTATGGGGCGGGTAGAGCAATACCATACCCATACCCGTGTAGTCAATGGGTACAAAACTCTACCCATACCCATACCCATGGGTATAAAATTTTACCCATACCCATACCCGTTGGGTACCCAACGGTTGATTAAATAGAGCACATGCTTACATTTATCAATAACACATTGATAAAAGAAAAAAATATTTGTCTCAACTTATTATATATATTTGAGTACATTATAATTATCTCAACTCAAACTGATATTGATGAAAATTCTACCATATGTTCATAAGCTCACGAGAATGAATATTAGACCTCCATGGGTAAGATATATAAATGGGCAGGGTACGAGTATACTCATGGGTCCGAGGTTATACCTGTGCCCTACCCTGAATTAACGGGTAGGGTACGGTTACTGCCCATGGGTATAAAATTGTACCCATACCCTACCCATGCGGGTACGGTACCCGCGAATACCCGTACCCATGGATAAAATTGCCATCCTTATTCATAATTATATTTCCATTGAGATATATGAGATAACAGAGCACCACTCATTTTTGCATATCTCTAGCGTCAATTGAGAAAAAAAAACTAATCCCAAGAGAAGTATATATATGGTCTCCAGATAGCATCACCACCAAATTAAAGCCATATGAAGATAACCTTTTCTTTTTTAATCTATCTCTTATTTCCCTGGAGAATAATTTGCATGTACCTAATTCTTTGAAGAGATTCTTGTTATCCAATAATCACTCTGAACATTAAGCTTTTGTAGACATGCACCTAATTACAACATCATCAGGTCTGGTTGAACAAAAGCTATGAGAAAACACTCCAGGATCATACATGTGTTTACCTTAACAGGACAGTGTCAGTTATCCCACAACTCTGCCTTCTTTTTCCAAATCGCCCTTGAGTCAAGAACTTTATTCTCTTCGGTGTCCTCGATATTTGATGGAACCAATCGTTTGTAGCACTAATCCATGAAATAAAGAGTAATAATTACAATACTGAACTCTGAAGAATTCTTTTTTTTTCGAGAATAATGGGGGGATTCTCCCCACCGCTTGTTATATTACTTGAACCGCGCTCGTCAACATGGGACCAAGTTTACAACCAACCAGCAACATGGGGGGGGGGGGGGGGGGGGGGGAGAGAAACAAAAAAACAAAATTACATGACAGCCCTCGGGCTAACAGTATGTAAAAGAATGCCGCGCAAGGCATCACAGGAAGTGATCGACGAGGCCGCGAGTCGGTGCGCCCAGAGGGTAACGTCATCCGGAGGACGTCGGCGGCAGTGCAGGAGATGTCGTTGAAGACCACATCGTTGCGGGCCTTCCACAGGTACCACCCCACGGCGGCGGAGCAAAGCCTCCACGCGTCGACATCCGCAACGGTGGGAGCGGCGATAGACCAGAGGGAAGATGAGGTGGTGATGGTGCAGCCGATCCGGCGCCAGCAGTCTGAACAATTCTATCATCGATATGCACTGATATGTGAATGTTATACATATAGTCATGTAAACATCACTCTGCGAACTCACTGTTACAATCAACAGTGCCAAAGCAGAACAATGCAATCTGAATCTTGTACGCCTGCAGAAATTTATCATGCCCATAACACAGAGACCTCGCAGTTCACATATATTAGAATTTCGGAATAATAGGCTGCTCGAATCTTGTAAATTTTGAATCACAAAGATGAGCAGAACCTTCGGGGAGCCTGTCATTGAGGAACCCAGAAGGCTTGGAGGAGCAGGACGCTGGCGCCGGACGGCTAGTGTACGGCGGCGGCGTCCTCACTACCGGAAGGACGACAACGTGAGGCAGCGAGGGGACGTGGAGGACGACGGCTCTGGGGACGGGGCGACGGCGCTGGGTATTGCGGTGCCTTGGAGGATCAGGACGCTGGCGCCAGAGTGGTAGACAACAGATGCAGAGCAGGGCCTCGATGTGGGCAGGACGACGCTTGGGTCGTGCGGCGCCTTGGAGGAGGGTACGGCACTACGGTGGCGTCGGACGACAGGTGCAGGGCGGCGGCGTCCTCGCTACGGGCAGGATGGCGAGATGGAGGTCAGTGCGGGGACGTGGAGGACAGCGGCGCTGGGTCGTGCAAAGGCGCTAGCGACGTGTGGTTTTGGGAGGAAACGGGATTTGATTAGCGGTGTTGTCCGTTCCGTAGTGTTTTAGCGTTAATTTCGGGAGATACTTGAAGCGTTAGATATTTGATGAATGGTTGAGATTATTTGGATCTGCCCCCTTCTGTCTCTTTTTATATTTCATACCGATAAATAATGATTTTTCTACTCGGACAAAGGGATAGGAAGAAGGCCTAGAGGCTGTTTGGTTGAGCTTTTGTGCTGGCTTTTCAGGCTTATAAGCCTAAGCCCAACCAAAGGGCAAAACTTTGACCCGCGTTTGGGCAGCCAGCCGTGCTTATTTGTACGCTGAGGGGAAAGCACCTCTCACGGTGCTTTTTCTGGCTTTCTCCAATCCCACAAATCCCACGCCCATCCTCTCCCTACAACTTACACGAAATTACAGTCAAACTGCCCCCACATATATATCCGGTGACCCTTCAGAAAAACTCCCACGAATCGACCCCCAACCTCATTTCCCCCTTTCTGTTCGTGGATGGAGCAGCTCCCAGCGCCGCCGTTCTTGAAACCCTAGCGCCACTGCCCTTGGAAGACCGATCTCCGGCGAAGTGAGGCGGGTTCCCGGCCGCCGCCGCTTGTCTCCTCCCTCCCCCGCGTCTTCTCCTCTCTAGCACGACCCCAAGCTCGCCTCCTCCCATCTCATCTTGTACGGACGGAGCTTCTGTGCTTGCCGTGGACGAAGACCGACGGCCGGCGGCGCGACTTGCAGCTCGTCCAACTCACCACTGCATATCCTCAGGTCTATCACCAGGTCGTGCCTGCTTCCTCGTCAAGATTGGGCCCTGCTATAGGTGACCAGACGGGCAGGCCGGCTACTGCTTTTCCAAAACGAGGTAGAAACCTGCTATATTTTTTCATTTGTTCACAGTACCACGTACATGTATTCTGTATGGATGGTTAGGACATGACGTGATTCAATATATGCATCTTGTTTCAAAAAAAATTATGGTGAATTGCTTGTATGGATTTAGTACTTTAGCATGTATGTGTGTGGTAAATTATAGCATGTTTGATAAATATTGGTTGGAAATTATTGTATGTAACTTATAGGATACGTGCTTGTACTAGAATAAATTTTGTGTATAATAAATTATGTCGGAATGGTTATAGATGGAGAAGGCAAATTGGGATGCATATCACACTCAAGTGTTTTGTGAGATATGCAAGGATGAAACTGAAAAGAACAATAGGCCGCTTGGATGTTTGAATCATAAAGGTTACAAACATCTTGAGGAAAAATTCTTTGCTACCACAAAGAAAAAATTCACAAAGAAGCAATTTAAGAACAAATGGGACTTGTTGAAGAAAGAGTATACTCAATTCATGGAGTTGAAACTTGCCGCAACGGGACTTGGATGGGATGAACAACGACGAACCATTGAAGCAAGTGATGATTGGTGGGAGACTCATCTTAAGGTGAGAGTACTTCTAATTTATCCAAATTTGTTGTATATATATATATATATGTGTGTGTGATCTACTAACTTAAATGCTATGTTTTCAGAATTACCCTAAGCATGCAAAGTGGCGCTACATGGGACCTCCTAACTTGAAGGAGATGGATGTCATGTTTTGTAGAGTTCATGTCACCGGAGAAACAGCTTCTATTCCGGGAGAGATATCAAGTAGCTCCGATGATGACGATGGTGACATGGAGGTAAAAGAAAGCGATGACATCGAAGAGCTAACTCCGGGTTCATCCAAGAAGAAGAAGAAAGAAGGTAAGATATTGGGTAAGCGCAAGGCCAAGCCCGTAGAAGATGAAGAGGAGAAGAACCCTTTTCTCCGTTTGTTCAAACAAACATGTGGTAATATAAATGCAAGAGTGACCGGTGAAGGGACAACTAATATTGTTGACAAGAGTAATACTCCTACCATGGCCGAAGTCCTTAATTTGATGGTGGAGTGTGGAGCCGAAGAAGGGACTCCTTTGTTTCACACCGCCACCAAGATTGTGATGAAGCCATCATACCGTGAGCTATTCATGTTGATTAAAACCAAGGAAGGCCGGTTTGATTGGCTTCAAAGGGAACACGAAGAAATGAGCAAGTAGCAAGTTGTTTAGTGCTAGACAAGATGAAGAAGAGTAGATATGTTGGAAATGTATGAAGGAGTGGTGTCTTTTGGTATGTATATATATGCGAGAACATCTAGTCTTTTGGTAGTGCATCTGTAATATATTATGAACTTTATAATATAATCTCATGTGTCTTCTAGTTTACTACTGCCATTTACCACGCTACCCTGGTTCACTTATTTACAACAACGTAATTGCTAGATTTACTACCATTTTCCAAAATACTTAATTTATTGATTTTCTTATGTAAAATAGTTCAAACTTCACTGAAATATGGTTATATTAGGCCAGTATCAATATTTCAATATATAAACACACTCTCAACCTCCGAGGGTATTTCAGACGTTGCACCACTAACAGCTAACAGCCGACAGCTAGTTTGCCAAACAGTTTTACTGCTCACAGCAGCTTTATAGAACAGCAGCTTTTTCACAGCCCACAGCCGACAGCTGCTTATTTGAAAGCCACAGCCCAACCAAACAGCCTCCTAGTTGCGCATGGTGTTAGAAGGGGGAAGGAAGCAATCATTCTTTTTTTCTTCTTCTGATCCATCTGTACATTTTGGTGTATAATAGTAGCGAGTTTTCACCTAACCCTTTTTGGGTTGAACGGGTGTCTCATAATAGTAATATACATGGCCTTATCTACACCACGAACTCTCCATGCACAAATGGGCACCGGCTAGCGCCCATGGCATTTATCCAAATAGTCAACACTTGTGAAGACAATTTTGTTGATGGTCGATGTCACCACCCGTTGGAAACTCTAAGAGGAAAGTGAGGTTGTATTGATGATAAGTTTTTTTTCTCAGTTATAAAACCACGATTTATCGAATCAGTAGGAGTTGAGGGGTTTCAACTTAGTGTCAACCCTCTTATGGCGTCAGAAAATATTTGACATGGACCTACACACAACACACACTCTACCTTGCCCCAACGTTTTAAAAAAGGTTGTCAAACTTCATGTCTTGCAGAAAATAAAGATGTTAACCGTATAGTGTGGAAAATAATTATAAAGGTGAAAATGAACAACGAGCAAATGATAATGAAAGCAATGGAAATATGTTGTAAACAATATTTAAAGAAAGGACCGAGGACCATAGTTTCACTAGTGGTGTCTCTTTTAGTCTTTGGGAATTCTAAAAGTTCATAGTTCTTCCTGTCACACTAGAATAGTAGTAGCTAGCTAGCCAATTCCTAGGTCTAGATTCTTGGCATTTGATCAAACAAATGCCTAGTAAATTTGGATGACTGACAACTTAGTAGTACTTGGCTAATAATACCCAGTCCAGAAGGTTATAATGTTTTCTCTATCCACATTTTATTAACTTTTGACACTATTTTTTTTATAGTTGGTTACATTAGCTAAACATATGTCATAATTAATGGAGCAACTCTGGAGTAAATGTTTACCCTATAAATCTTTTTTTAAATGGGAACATAGCCCTGGCATGTGCACCAATCGAGGACCCATCTATTTTATTTCATAGTTTTATCATTTGGCGTTTACATCTTAGGGAGAACACATTGTGTAAATGGAAATCAATTCATGGAACAAAACACTTAAATAGTATGCCGCTAGCCACTAGATCTGGTTGAAGATAGCCCGAGCAACCGTTTCGTGACGATTGCACCAAAAATTAATATGCATTTGTTGCGGCTCTATATGATAAGATATGACCATTCGTGTGTCCAATGTGTAGTCATTACAAAGTAATTATCTCCAATTTCGTCAAAGTTGCATAAGGCCAAACTAAAGCACAAGTCCCCACACAAAGCTTAGCTTTAGTTGGTTTTCTCAATCTCATTTAATCAACTCCCGAACATATTTATGATAATTGTGCGGGAGTAATATCAAAAGCAAAATGCATAGTAAAAATTGTACTAGTTGATAAAAGTGTTTGGTTTATTCTTGTGGTGTAAACATGCACTAGTTAGCAAAAGGTCTAATTAAACCTATTAAACACGAATGTGTTAACCTTCTAGGCTTCTACCTCTATGTCTAAAACTTGTTTGGCGTGTTGTTTTTTGTACTTACAATATCCCTCCTCCTACCAATATCGCTAATATGTTTAGGAATTGGTTAAATGGGATGGATAATAAGACCAAGAATAGTATTCGCATCAGCGTCTCAGCTATCTGTTGGTCTATTTGGAATTGTAGGAACAATCTTGTTTTTAACAGGAAAGAAACTTTCCATGTCTTACAGGTTATCCATATGGCGGCGCACTGGATCCAGCTTTGGGCTTTCTTGCTGCCTTCAGACCAGCGAGACCTTATGGTGGCTGGATGTGCGCGACTCCTGTTGGTGGCACAGGATTTTTTCTCCCGGCATACGTGGCAGCATATTAGTAGACTTTTGTAGTCTTTTATTGCTGTTTACGCTTTCAGTGGTGTTTCAATCCTACGTGATCGCTGGTTTGTAAACTTTCAATATTTGATACTTGAGACTTTGTAATAATCAGCTGTGTGCATCAATCGATGCAGAGGCTGGGAGTAATAAATTCCCTTTTCTAAAAAAAAATGTACATAATAATACTCCCTCCGGTCCCTAATTACTGTCGCCAACCTTCTAGCTTAGTATAATTCTCATGACGCTTATATCGTACCGGAGGGAGTAATATTTCCCAGATATTTCGACTCACAAGGTCATCGAATGTTCTGGACCAGTCATGTCTATTAAACAAGATAACTGCATCATAATACTCGGGAAGAGGTTAGCAATCACACACAGATCAGTACTAGCGTTTTAGGCATGGACATGTCTCCCCGGCAAAGTTGATGACTCCTGCATCTCATGGCACCTTTAATCATTTGGAGTGATACACGGACACTTATTCTTGTAATTATAAGAAGAACATATGCCACACAATGTAAGCAAAACAGCACATGCTGGACAGGCCTACAAGCTTTGGACATTACCATGACCATGTGCATCATGGATCTGATTTGGGTGTAGAATCTATTGGTTACCTTTACTTCATTTCTATATGCGTGAGTCTCATGACGAGCACGTGGCACCCCTATAAACTTAATGCACATCTCATATGTAGATTGAGTAGTTCCTTTCTGTGTAAAAGTTCAATTAATCCGATAGGGTGATATGACAACAGAGATCGATGTAATTTGTACTACTATAAAACAAGATATGCAAGTTGACGAATCTGAAATATGGTGAGTGGGGAATATATTTTAAGAGCTATTCGTGAGGCATTGTTCACTTTGAATTTTATGAAACAGTTTCACATGATTAACCCCGAATAGTGATGTAGGATTCAAGTTGAAGTTAGAAAATTTGTTGTAATTAACAATCCTCGAGCATTGTATACTTGAGAACTAAGATTGTCTATATATATCAACCCTTTCTGAACCATAAAAAACACCTTTAAGTTGTAAAAAGTTCAGTTTTGTGGTTTCCACTTATCTAAAGGCATCACGAGTGAAAGCATATCAAACGAAATAAATACACATGCATTTTAGAATCTATTTGATGATATTGTATTCTATTTGAGTAATACATTTTTAAGAAACTAGAAATAATTAAAATTGGAAGAAAATGCTTTATGCTTGCCTTGGGTGGCTTGAGAGAGGCTCCATGGGATATATTGGAGAAAACCAAACATGAGTCCCCGCCTCACCGAAAACATCCGATGCATCTTCTTTCCTCTCTTTTCTCCGGTCCTTTATGTTGGTTGTATAGCCGCCACTCCTGCCTCCCCTTAGCGTTGCCAGCGGAGCCCACTTCCAAAGGGGGCGCCACGCTGGTGTGCAGTTCCTGCAAGTGGTTGGTGGTGCAGAGGCATGATGATGCGGTGGTGCGGAGATACGCTGCTCGTTGAGATCCTCCCTTTGACGGTCGTGGTCGGCTTGGGATAGCGGGAGTTCTCTAGTGCCTTGTGGCTCGATGGAGGCGGGTGTTCTGAATTTCAGATCTAGACGGGGGTGATAGCCCAACCCTCAAATCTAGTCGGTGGCAAGCACTAAGAGCAACTCTAGCAGACACCGCATTTCCCGAACCTGCAAAAGCGGAATGCAGGTCGCGGAAAACGCGTATGCGGGTCGATTTTTTGCTGCGGCAGAACAGACACCGCATTGCGGAACTGCAAAACAGAATATTCTGTTTTGCAGTTCCGCAATGCCGTGTCTGTTCTGCCGCAGAAAAAAATCGACCCGCATACGCGGATCCGCAAAAACAAAATGTCACGATTAAACAGAAATTAAACATGGTTCTTCACCCTTTACACATCAAATAACATTGTTTCAATCATCTAGGCATGATCAACCATCTAGACATGATGAACAATTTGCATCAAAACAGCTTGCACATAACTAGCAAATAGCAAATACCAAAAACCGGCCAAAAGAACCACATCAAGTGGCGACACCGTTTTGAACAAGCATCAATCACTTCCCGGTTTGGTGTCCTCTCCACGTTGGTTGGCATCAATCGGAAGAACTTGTCTTCTATCCTTTGCCAATATCTCTTCCCGGTTTGGTCGGTGCCGTGGATGGAATCGAGGGTCACCGCCTCCCAAGCCTTGATCAACACCGTATCCTCCAATATGGTGTAGCCCCTCGACCTCTTGCTAAACGCGGCCTCAAAGACCTCTCCTTCAATCTCTTGCACCTCCTCTTCGTCGCCGCCACCGTGTTCCCCACCGTCCATCTCGTTGTACTCGTAGTCCCCGAGCGGCACATCGTCGAGGTTCACCGCCTTTTCGTCGAGGAGAGCCGCATACTCAGAGCTGCATACAGCCGCATAGAACTTTGAGCTGAAAAACACGATGGTGGCAATCCAAAAGCGGCGGTGTTGATCGGACTTACGCTGCGGGCATTCCGTCGAGCACCTCAGCGCCGGCGGCGGGCGTGGGAGCAGAAGTCGCCGCGGCCTTGTTTTGAGGAGCCCGCTTCCGTTTCGCCACGACCGTCTGCTGCGGTTGAGGCTTCGCCGGACCGGTTTCTCCTGCGGGTCCCTTGCCGGCGGCGGAAGGGCGAGCTTTAGGTCCAGCGAGTCCCTTGGCGGCGGCGACGTTGACGTCGGGAGCTCCCGCGCCTCCCTGGACGATAATGTTGCCGAGCCGCTTGCGCGGAACGATGCTGCCGGAGGCTTACATGGCTTGCCATGGTTCCGGTGTGGAGATCCACCGCGCCGCCGCCCGGTGGCGATTTGGCTAGTCCTACTTCAACACTCACGAGCGCGGGGTCGGAGGTGTCCATGGCGCCGGCGGCGAGGGAGCTAGAGGTCCGGACGGAGCTGGAGGTGGAGATCGGCGGCGGCGGCGGAGGAAGGGGAAAGTCCCCCCCCCCCGCAATTTTTTTTACAGGTCGCGGACTTATGCGGGGTCTGGTCTGCGTGCGTTTTCGGCCCGAAACGGCAAAACAACAGTTATTTTGCAGGTCGGGCCGAAATACGATGTCTGCTAGAGATGCTCTACCAGAGTTTCCTTGGCCCATGCGACTCAACAAGACGTGTGGACCAATCCTTGCACCGTCATTTCCACTTGGAGAATTTCTCGCGTATGTCGCATGCTGACTCCAAACACGAGGGTGATTTTGGTGGCTTCGGCTTCCTAATGGGCGCGCGACACCGAGCAACATCCATTTGATGGTTGGAAGGTGGCGAGGTCATGTACTCAGGCATGAAAATTCCATCGTTTATAGTGGCTTGGTAGCAATGTCGTTGCTGTGAAGTTACACACGCAAGCTCTACAAGCTCTACGCTTGCTATGTTGGCAACGATGATGTGATGGTATAGAGCGTTGTCTTCCTGTTTCCTCTTTGGAGGCTTCATCGTCTAGTTCCAACACCAATTTAGATTAACAGTTCTCCGAGCTAAAACAATAGATCGAATTTGTAAGGTGTGGTGGTTTGGTCGTCGACCAAGTTTGCGGATGAGCGTGATGCTCTCATTGAAAGCCGATTTGCGAGTTTGCGGTCCACATTAGACCGCCTCGTTCCTATTTGACACAACTCACTCTTTTTGATGGGTGTTATCAGGTAGTAAAAACCGGACAATAAAGCACATGGTGCCTCAAACTTGTAGACTTGCTCTGAGAGATGAAGATAGAAGTTGAGATCTCCTCTGTGTTGGTTGTATCGTGCATATCCTGCTAGCTTTGTGTTGTTTCCCTTCCCTCCCTCTTGGTGTAGCCCCCATTGGGTAGATATTTTTTCAGTTTTGAGTATTTTATACTCTTTTTTTTCATCTAATTCTTCATTAAAAAAATGATGCATTCCACTTACAAGTAATGTATCTAAAAGTCCGGAAGGTTGTAAAACACAACTCTTTGCAAGGTAATATGCCGTATCGAAATCATTTCACCACAATAAAAGATGGATATTGTTAGTCCAGTCTCCCGATATCTCTTAATAAACACATACATTGTAAATACAAATTGATACAGAGCATCTTATATAAAAGCTTTGGATTTTTCCTTTATTTTCACCGATCAATAGCTAATCCTTAGTTAAAAACCAAACCAGCAATAGCAACTCATCTGATTGACATCTACCCGGTATAAGTATCATGCCATGTAGTGTCTCATCAGAACCGATTTGAGACAATTTCGACAATTCTACCCTATTAACTTATGAAACATAATAGTTAAACATACTTCTTTCAATACCGTCAATATGTTGAGAGTTATTAAAAAGGGTTTGATCCGGCTAAATTTTTGAAAACAGTTGATTTCGAACTGAAGTTTGGCAAAATGGTTAGATTTTTGTCAAAATTGCTTTGATATGATGCTGACCTGCTTTCCAAGAGTACTATTGCCAGGTCATAAACGCAAGAAAAAGTGAGGAAGAAGAAAGAAAGACGCAGAAGAGGGAAGAAAAAGTTTGCAGTGCAGGTGGTGATAGATTCCCAACAACAAACAATGCGAGTAATAAATTCTGAAGCTTCAGAGTCTGTTCTGGTTCAGTCACCTCAGTCGTGATCTCCTAGAGTGAGAAAGAGAGAGAGATTGAGAGAGAGCGGAAGCAACAGCAAAGCAAGGACTTTTGCAACTCTACTTCTTCTCTTCTCTTCAGGGGGGAAGTAGTGGACCTGGTCCAGAACTCCGCCCCAACGACCCCCCTCCTCTCCTCATCTCCCGTGTGTTCTCCTACTTCTCCTCCCGGACGGAGGCCTCTCTCCTCTCTCGTCCTGCTCGATTGGACTCTCTCCCTCCGCGCACACGGTGAGCTCCTGCCACCCCAGCTCCACTGCTGCATTTCCCGGCCGGTTTTCTTGATCTGGCTTCGCGGCCGCGGAACTTTTGTTGCGGTTCTTGGGTCGGATCGGGGGTAATCTCATTCATGGTCACGCGTTTCTTGGAGCCTGGGCACTCGTGGTGCTTGGTTGGGATTTCAGACCGCAAAAGTGCGATCTTGATGCGATTCGTGTCGGGAATTGGGGCGTTTTTTATCCACGGCGGGGGGCGATCGATGCATTGCTTCGTGCTGCACGACTTGTTCTACGCTTTGTGATTTCTGAAGAAGCAAATCTTCTATCGCCGCGCGTTTCCTGCTGCTCTCCCTGGATCTAATGCGATTGCCGTGCCGGAAAATTCCATCCACGGCACATTCCCTCTAACTCGAGATCTTGCGCTCTTTGATTTCGTTTTCTCCTTTTTCTGAATTCGAGATCATGGCCACCGTATTGGCTTTTGGAGCTGATTTTTTGCCAATTCGCTCCAATCCTGTTTGGTATTGCAATGCTGTTCATTCCCTTTTTGAGTTGGCTGCCCTGGATGATTTCGTGTCCTTGTGACTGACGGACGCTGTATGCTGGTCCTGTAGGGATTCCACCATTGGCAGAAAGATCAAGGCGGTGGTGGCGAGTAGGGGTTCCACCATTGCCCACTTGGTCTCCAGGAGAAGAATTCTTACATGATCCCTGTAAACAGGAGGGGAAGTCAGCCTAGGGCTGGTAGATCTCTCTGCCCTTTTTGTATTAGCCTATTGCTGTTGCTTTAGATATGTTTACACACCTAATGCCGTGACATTTTCACCCCAAGAGTCCTTAAGCATGTGTCCCAACCTGTAGTGGCCATTTGTCTATCCAATCCATGCCCCGTGATACAAAGTGATTTTTTCAGTACTCAATCGGAAAAGCTGTAAAAAAAATTAACTGTCAACGGGATTTGCTTGGTGTACAAGCATCAGTTTTTAAGTGGATGTGTGCTCATATAGTCATATGTATCAATGGAACTAATGTTTTCTGGTGTTCCTTCTGCCTGAAGTAATGCATGTTATATGAACGTTAAAGATGTCAGCTAGAAAGATAGGCAAGTTGAAGTAAAGCTATTAGGTGCAGTATTTGAACTGAAGTCAACTGGACATGTGCACCCATGCCTATTTATTCTTTAAGCAAAGTTGTCACACTGTTGCGATCGCATTTCAAGCCAAGTTGACAGTATACTTATTGGTTACTGTGTAACAAAGATAAATTCATTTATTTACGAGGTTCATATCTCGCTTTCATTGTGCTAAACCAACTAGGTTGCTCCGTTTATCTGATCATGCTCATATGCTTCAACTTAATCAACTAGCATTAGTTCGTAATGATTACATGTATGATTGTTTCCTTGATGGCCAATGTTTTTTGTTGTTGATAGGGATGGAGTACTTTGATGCTAGACGTAAGCCACATAATGTTGGGAAAGCCATTGTGGCCCTGGTCCTCATAGCACTCTGTATATTTGTGCTGAAGCAATCTCCTGTTTTTGGTGGCAATAGTGTGGTAAGATGTCCACTATATCCTATCCTTTTTCCTCCAATCATATTCCTCAATTCTGCTTTTGTTTATCAAGTTTTCTCATGCCTCACAATATAAATTAAAGATCACATTCATCCACCTATAGAAATTTGCTCCCAAAACTCGGAGCTTCTTTCTCTTTTGTTTTCTTTGTATGCACTTAATCAAATAATTTATTTTAGGCTCAAGCAACTGTAAGGGTACAGAAAAGCATATGATGTCACTTTGGTTATGGAATACGTCCTTGTATAATCAACATAAAAGTATGAGAATTATTCTACTTTTTCCCACACACATCTATACTCCTCTTAACCTAGCAAGCAGACGCTGAAAGTGACATCCTTCCAGGCAATAGTCATTGTTATTGCAGTGGTTACGTTAGGTCATGGTACAACTTGAACTTCCATGATGTTTGTTGCCACTTCTAGTTGTGGCAAGTTGGACCTATAACAGATTTGAGCTTTCATCCATGAGATGGTAGTCGTATCTTGTGACAGCTAAGCTATCTGATTGCTGGTTTTTTCCTGTTGAAGAGAACTATTCAGTTAATTTTCAGATATAAATGTCGCAACTCTGAAATTACAGGTTATAATTTAGCACATTTTTTCTATAAGACATCATAGAGACTGTTACTAAATGCAGTTAAGATGGTACATTGACTTTGTTCATTAAATTCATATATAAGTTGATTTACATATATAAATTTGACTCGTGATGTGTATGTGGTGAAGCTGTGATATGACATCACTGGAGCTCAAGATTTTTTTTAGTTGCTAATAGATGAACCAGACAAAATCATTTACTTACCAATTTAATTCGGTGTTAGATGAGAAAGTAAAATGCGCATCAATTTCTGTTGCTCACACTTTCCATGTCAGGCTGCTAAGATTATCATGGCATTCTTATTCATAGAAAGTTATAATTATCAAAAGCTAATTCCGGTGTATGCATCCTGCAGTTTTCTCGCCATGAACCTGGGGTTACCCATGTCTTAGTAACAGGAGGAGCTGGCTATATTGGTTCACATGCCTCATTACGTCTGTTAAAGGACAACTATCGAGTTACCATTGTGGTAATTCTGTTTTTTCTTTGTGTTGAATATCTGAAGTAATTTGTTCTGTGAATCTTCAACCTTGATGATGAACTTTGTTCATTCTTGTAGGATAATCTTTCTAGAGGGAACAAGGGAGCAGTAAAGGTTCTCCAAGAATTGTTTCCGGAGCCTGGTAGACTTCAATTCATCTATGCAGATCTCGGGGATCAAAAATCGGTATTCCTATTATTATTATTTTTGCTTATAACAGTACATTCATTTAGTTTTTTTAAATTGTATTGAAGTTCTTGTGTTTGGCTTAACCGGACTCCAGGTCAACAAAATATTTGCTGAAAATGCATTTGACGCTGTGATGCACTTTGCTGCTGTTGCTTACGTGGGTGAGAGCACAATGGAACCCCTTAGGTAAGTCATTGCCTTCTTTTGTTGATCCATGGGGCACTGTAATGTTAACCCCTCAATCACGCACTTGATGATTATGTAGTTCTACAGATAATTCTTGTACTGATTTGACAGGCTCAATTACTTTGCAGGTATTATCACAATATTACGTCGAATACCTTACTAATTTTGGAGGCTATGGCTTCTCATGGAGTCAAGACACTTATTTACTCTAGTACCTGTGCCACGTATGGTGAACCAGAAAAGATGCCTATAATAGAAACCACGCCTCAGGTATGTACTTTTATGCTGGCTTCTAGAAGTGCAGGTGTTTAATTTAAGATGGCCTTACAAATGGAATGTTTCCGGGTAGTTGTTCTGTTTCATCTTCCTATTGCTGAAAAGGCAGACCCAAGCTTCTACTTAATGTTTTATTCTTTATCTTCACTATTATTTGTTCCATGCAACCTGTCATATTTGTGGTGTTATTTTTCTAATTAATTTATACTGTATCTTGACATAGTTCCCAATTAACCCCTATGGAAAAGCAAAGAAAATGGCAGAGGATATCATACTAGATTTTTCGAAGAGAACAGATATGGCTGTTATGATTTTAAGGTGGGTTGTCTCTTGACTTAGAATTTCTGAGTGCACAATTGATTTGGACTGACCTGAGAACCTCTGTCTTAGATACTTCAATGTTATCGGATCAGACCCAGAGGGAAGATTAGGTGAGGCTCCTAGGCCTGAACTACGAGAGCATGGAAGGATATCTGGGGCATGCTTTGATGCCGCATTAGGAATCGTTCCAGGATTGAAGGTACTGTTCTCTTGTATATTGACCCTGGATAGTTTAGTCTATGGCTTTATATCAAGTTCTGCATCTTTTGATCACAATATAAATGTAATACTTATGATCTTCTTGATGAAGTGGCACGCCTGTTCTGTTGAGTGTAATATGTGATTTAGGGGTAAAGCTGATGAGTTTTGACTAATCACTTACAGGTTAAAGGAACAGATTATCCTACAGCTGATGGAACCTGCATAAGAGACTACATTGATGTCACAGATCTTGTCGATGCTCATGTGAAAGCACTTCACAAGGCAGAGCCCAGCAATGTTGGCATTTACAATGTTGGCACTGGAAGAGGTACGACAATACATGACTTTTCTTTCTGAATTTACTTAATTGCAGTTAATTCTTTGACCACACAAGGACAAAGCATGTATTTTTATTAAATGATTGTAGTTTATATGGAAAATTGGCATAGAAGAACATACAAGGAGTCGCAGAACCAAAGGAATATTCTTTACTGAATGTTCATACTGGAAGAACAATTGAACTTGTACTTGCTGCTATCAACACTACTTGCTCTGATATTTGTATGATACTCTCTATTCAGGTCGTTCCGTTAAGGAGTTTGTGGATGCCTGCAAAGAGGCAACTGGGGTTGACATCAAAATTGAGTACCTCAGCAGGAGGCCAGGAGACTACGCTGAAGTATTCAGTGACCCTACAAAGATTAACAATGAGCTCAATTGGACTGCTCAACATACCGATCTTAAGGAAAGTCTGTCGGTCGCATGGAGGTGGCAGAAGTCACATCCACGGGGCTATGGAAGAAACTAGATATAGCCCGCGGTCAATAACTCGGCTGAAATCTCTGATACATATTGATTCTTTAGTTAGTGGTACAGGATCTTGGTGCTATACTCCTTCCCTCGTCTCTTTATTCTTGCTCTTTATGTTTCTTCTTTTCTCCGTTTTGAAATGTTTTTGCTGGTGGAAATATAATTGGCAATGCGGATATGCTGGAAATCCTGTGAGAGCAGATTGCTGATTGAAAGAATTGTACATTTCTTCTACCATCCAAATCCGTATGGTTGTTAACAGAACTGGGATTGAAATTCATTATGTCCTCAATGTTGGCTATGCAAGATATATTTTGCCCACGTAAGCTTGTACCATATAGTACTACAGTATCATTTGACAACTATTAGGACGCATGGTTTCACATGTAAAATGCGTGCTATCCTGTAAAATTCACATATTAATATGCAGGCATGGCTCTATGAAGCATGGACTGCAACTGGGGACGAATTATCCTCCATCCCAACCAAAATTAGGAAGGCGTGTTTTGTAATTTCCTGAATTCGTCGGAAACAAATTCCTTGTAGGATTAAGGTCTTGAGTCAAAATCAGAAGAACAAAAGGCAGGCGCCATACAAAATCAGCAGTCCTGACAGCAACAGGACTGCATCAGATGAGTACGTTATGTAGGGCATGCTTACATTTATGTAGGGTATCCATTCGATAATGAGTTCTTGCCAGCAGTTCGGTGAGGAGTGCCTTCTGTGTGTAGCAAAAAAAGGAACAGAAATAGGTGACTGAACGAGCAACTTTGCTGCAGCAACAGGCGACCAAACCAGGTATGATGTACTGATGTACGCAACAAAACACATGTGGATTGGATTGTGCACGCACCTACCACCAGGCAACTATTTTTTGGCTGTCAAGCAAATCCTTCCAATTGGTTCCCCACAAAAAGGGTGTCTGTGCGTATTTCATTTATGGTAAGTAGTTGGTCCATCGTGGGGTTTTCATTGATTTTGCTGCCAATATCTACTGTGCTAAGTACTTTTCCAACGGCCCTGAAAAAAGAAATATACACCAGTAAAAACAGTACTCCCTCGTATTCATATTAGTTGTCTCTACAAAGCAGATGTATTTAGCACTAAAGTATGTCTAGATATATCTAATTCACCGACATTAAATATGTTGGAGCGGGTATGTTTCAAACGGAACATCATAAATGGACAATTAGCTGCTTACGATGAATACAAGGAACATTAAGCCTACATGACATATATTATCTCATAATCAACCATAAATGATATAAAAATAAGTCATCACGTAATCAACTATATAACCGAGGTGGAGAAAAGGCTACAAGGTTTATTTGAATTTCAGATTCTTTAAACATAACTCTAATATCCTTTGGAGAGCGTGTGTCTAGGGATCAAAACGGAATGGATACAGACGTAACCGAGTGGTGCCACATTCGTTTTTATTCCTTTGCAGAAGCGAAATCGAATACAAAAACTCCTAAACAAATACATAAACAAATATTGTTGAAAACAGATATAGACCGGAAACAGTGTGGACAAGGAACATAAAACGGATGTTTGCCGGAACAAAGAGACCCCTTGAATAATGCAGCAAAACTCAAGCAAAGAAATAAATTTTCAATTTTCTAAAATGAAATAAAATGTAAGGATGTATATCATGATAATATGACTATAATAAGTGTGCATAAGTTATCAACTTTAGCAACATGAAAAACATCCTCCCTGTTCCAATAGTGCAACACTAAAATTGGTAACGAATGGGAACGACTCAGGAGGGATATGATGTGCGAGTACATAGGCACTAAAACTTCACATGCTTTCCTTTTCTTAATCCAAAACTAGTGTCGCTGAAAGGGCATGTGCCCTCTTATATGGTTTTGGTAATTGATGACAATCCATATGGACTAATGTTTGTGTTGAGCATATTGCAAGTATGTCTTGAAGATGTCAAGACATCACCCATATGAAGATAGATGGAAGCATATTGCAAGTATGTCTTGAAGATGTCAAGACATCACCTATATGAAGATAGATGGGATGATACGAGATTGATCAAGATGTTGATCAACACACGAAGTTACAAGATGTACCAAGTGGATCATGTATCCCTTGGATGGTAAGCCATTGTCCATATAGCTTTGTGAACTAACCCAAGTGTGTGTGGTATCTATATGTGGAGTTAGGTATCTTCCCATGGGCTTGCAACAAGAAGAACATCTCATAGAGCTCATGGAGAATGATGTCATGCGGTATTCGTCATCAAGGTTAAGAAGTGCAAGACCAAGAGAAGGATTTCGGAGATATCTTATGCTTGTAGCTTGGAGGTCGAAATGAAGACATGAAGACGAAGCTAATGGAGCTTGGAGATTGACATGAAGACGAAGCTAAGCGAGGCTCTCCCATAATGGCGTATGGGGGAGTATTTGGAGAAGTCTTCACCAAGCATGTGCTAGCAAGCGCAATCAAGAAAGGTGGTCCACTTGGAGAGATCAAGACCGTCTTCGTCTAGCTCAAGTGGAATGCTCAAGGCTCAAGTGGATTGCTCAAGGCAAAGGTTTGTTCTTGATAGGGCTATAGGATAGACAGGCGTACTATCAAGAGGGGCTCTCGAGGGAGTAACTTGATCGCATCTTTGTGGAGAGCTCAAACCGTTGCATGCTTGGCATATCATCTTTCTTGGTTCTTATTTGGCTTTTCACCTTGTTGGGTTTTGGTGCTTGTCGTGATCTTCATGACAAGACCAAGTTCTTCGAAAAAGGTTTTAGTATGGAAAACTTGTTGCGTTTTCGGTGTGGAAATATGACCGGTTCAACCTTGAGCAAAGTTCCACACCTTCACATGTGTGGGGATTTTGTAGCTTTCTCCTTGTCGGTACCTTTCCAACGGAGTTGGTTTCACCTCATTCGGAGTTATTATGCAAAAGTTATTTCAGTTCTGTTGTTTCTGCAGTTTTCGGAGGGGCGGAAATTTCCGGACCCCGGACCGGAGATTTCCGACCCGGAGAATTTTTCGCCAAGTCTTAAAGATTTTCTGCACTGGTCCGGAAATTTCCGGTCCCGGTTCGGAAATTTCCGAACGACCAAGTTAAGTTTTTCGCCAAGTCTTATTTGATATCAGCACTGGTCGCTTTCAGCTCTCAGTCGGATTTCCTACCGGAGATTTCCGGGGTTCGGAAACAAGTTCGGAAATTTCCGAGCTGACGTTTCCCAACGGCTAGAAAACTGGGAGGGCTATAAATACCCCTCCCCTTCTTCTTCCTTGAGTAGCTCGTTTTTCCCCTCTCTCTCCTGCCATTGTTGACCTTGGAAAAGCTTGCCCCCTCTCAATTCCTCCCATGATTCTTGCATATCTTTGAGGGAAAAGTGAGAGGAGATCTAGATCTACGTTTCCACCAATCCATCTCTCCTCTAAGTGAGGGGAACCTAGTGGATCTAGATCTAGGAGTTCCTTTGTGGTTCTCCTTCTTTGTTCTTCCTCTCTTCTCCCCCCACAAGCATTAGTTGCTTTTGGTGGGATTAGGGAGTGAGGGATTTGACTCCTTTGTGGTTTCATTGTTCTTCCTCTCTCCTCCTCCATAAGCATTAGTTGCTTTTGGTGGGATTTGGGAGTGAAGAACTTGTGTTCTTGCCATATCATCGGTTTGAGCCCTCCACGTGATTCGTGGTGGTGAAATTCGTGAGCTTGTTACTCTTGGGTCCTTGGACCCTAGACGCCTTAGTGGTCGGCCTTTGTGGCGGAGACCTTTTGTGGTCAAGGCCTTTGTGGCTAGTTGGGACCTTTGTGGTCAAGTTGGACCTGTTGTGGTAAAGACCTTGTGTGGTCTTTTGGGAGCCCCCAATTCGGTTGTGGGTGTGTGCCCCAAGGTAGTTGTACGGGATTGTTCTCCGCCCCAAAGGAGTTCATAGTGGAAGGTGAACCCGGACCTTTGTGGTCGAGTTCATCGGAGAATAAGGTGAGGCCTTTGTGGCGTTGAGTCGGACCTGTGGTGGTCACTCACACCTCTCCAACGAGACGTACTCCCCTAAGAAGGAGGAACTCGGGAATACATCCTCGTCTCCGCGTGCCTCGGTTATCTCTATACCCGAGCTCTTTACTTATGCACTTTACATTGTGATAGCCTTCGTGCTTGAAGTCATTTACATTGTGATAGCCTTCGTGCTTGAAGTCATTTACCTTGTTATCACTTTGTTGCTTGTCTTGCTTAGCATAAGTTGTTGGTGCACATAGGTTCACCTAGTATATTTAGGTTGTGTTCTTGATAAGTTAAACACTAAGTTTTTATTCCGCATTTATCAAACCTAAATTGTAAAAAGTGTACCTCACCTATTCACCCCCCTCTAGGCGACGTCTTACCTTTCAGTCGCGACTAAATGTTCCCACTATAATTTGTGTGCCTGATGTATTCAAAAAGCACTGCGTAGCTGAAAATGGAATGTTTCGTATTACAAGAAACACAATTTCTATTTTACAAGTCGTTCCACCGGAATATGTTGTTACGTCTTCGTTTTCGCATAAAAGTTTTCGTTTCTGTTTCACAAAATTCTGTTTTTGTATTTTCATTTTGTTTCTATTTTCCCATGGAAAAGTCGGAAAGTTTCCGTTCCGTTTTCATCCTACCCATGTCAAACAAAGCCCAATATGACCTCTTAGAGCTAGCATTTTCTCTCTTGATCAAGCCCAACAGAGTACTTGCCCACTTCACTAATTGAGGAATCTAAGGCATCTTGTAACCTTCACGAACTTCCATAGATAAAATCGACAACTTGGAAGTTTCCAGACTACCCTAATTACTTGGCGTTTCCCAATAAACTCAAGAGTAACGAGCACGACGATGAATTTAAGGGGGTGCTTCTATGTTTAGGTTGAACTTTTGCTTTGTCGAGCACAGCTTGGCAGTCTCTTGGCTATTGAGATGGAGTCTTCGTATGCCTGAAGGACGCTTTGGGCTCATTGGCAGTGAATATGGAGTCTCTCTTGGACGGAGACCGCTTGGCGGTATCATACCAATAAGAGAGACTCACCTTGTTCAACGTGGGTTCACGACATCTTGGCAATGAAGACGTAGCCGAGTTTTGTTGAGGATCGCTTGGTGGTATTTCAACATAGTAATGGAGAGAAGTCCCTTTTTGGTCGAGGGCCGCTTGGGGGCACCTCGGTGGTGAAGATGGAATTTCTTTTGCTTCGAAATGCTTGACGTCATCCTGATACCCTAGGTCCGTCCGAACAAAATCCGGAACACAAACCTAAAATTATCCTCTATAAGGCCGAGGCTGGCCAACCATCATCCGTCAAAACTAGGAGAGTCCAGGAGCTTATTCGTTTCCAACACAACGCCACCATAATGTCGCAGCAGGTTGACCAAACCCTAATGTTAGGGATCTGACTACAACAAGGATTGTAGGTCTGGGGTTCCCACCCACTCCCGTCGCCGCAGCTTCAACTAGAGGACGTGAGGACCGGTCAATTGTCGGTCGAGGACTAAGATGCATATGCATCGGCTAGGGTTTAGGATGCGGCTAAACACAAGGGTCTATGTGTTGTATCGATTCTACTTCTTCCAATCTTATTGAGCTACTGACCATGCCATGTCCTGACCAGAGACTTTTGTTGACTAATTTTGGTTTGATTTTCTCCACGGTAAACTTGGGTGGGAGACCATTCAGGTAAATAATGTTTATTCCCACATCACTATATCAAATACAGCAGATCATTTCTCTAGGAAAAAATCTCTACAAAAGAAATTGTATTTAATTCAGTAGAATATAAGAATAGCTTGTGGAAAAGACATACTCAATTCATTCAAAATTAATTCAAAATTAGATGACTTTCATTTTTATAAAAATGGAGACATCTAGACAGGTTTTTACTTTTTGTTAATGATTGGTTTGAGGTAGCTTATCACGTGTTCCACGCGATACATCTAGATAAGTTATAAGTCTAAATATATCTGTTTTTACATAAATAAAAGTCATAGTAATATGGAACTGACGGAGTAGAGTGCAAGATAATACCGTACATATAGAATTTTTTGACATGGGAAGAGTGGTGGGATCCGGAGAGGCTGGAGACGAGCGAATGACGCGTGTAAAGGACGAACTCAGAAGTCGGAATTGCGTTTGCCATTTTCATGTTTTATCAAGAGAAAGCGTAAACACGGAATTACGTTTTCATTTTAACGGGGACAACAGTTTTTTCTTTTCTTTTTTGGCGAGAGGATCGTATCTTACCACACCATTTTACGCACGTCTTCTTTATTTTATTTTATTTTATTTTATTTTCATCACACCAACGAAGCCGAGCGGCATTGGCAACCGAAAAAGACGAGGCAGCGAGCGGTGGATTCGCGTCTCCAAGCGGTGAAGATCCCGGCGGGCACCGGTGGTCTCGTCCTCCACGAACCGCCGCGCCGGCGGCCTCTGGCAACGCCATCAGTCAGGTTCGATTTGCTGCCGCGGCCGGCGACTCGCCTGATTTGGTGCGGCGGAGGCGGCTCGATTTGGTGCGGTGGCAGGTCGATTCGCAGCGGCTGGGGCCCGATTGCAGTGACTGTCAGGGCTGTCTCGCAGCGGCGGCGGCTGCGGGAGGGAGCGGCACGGTGACGTGCAGAGGCGGGCCTGATTGCGACGGCGGGCTGCCCCGGCGTCGTCCACGTACAGTCGCGCTGGGATCGGGCGCCGGATTGGAGGTGAGGGCCCTTCCCCGCTCTCTGCTTCGCCTCTTGGTTTGTGACGTGCGAGGTGTGGGTTTGGGGGGCGGCGCGAGTGTGCCGTCCGGTGAGCTCGCCCAAGAACGGAATTTCTGTAGATGATCGGCCCTCGTCGTGGCGCTGCTTGCGATATACAGTTGGCGGTATACAATGGTAGATGTCAGAATTGGATGGTAATATTTGCATCACTGATCCGTCTGCTATGGAGTTGTTGCTAGTGATTTATGTGTGCATTTTATGGACATATTGTTTTTGTTAGTAAGGAAGGTCATTTGCAACTTCTACTCCCTCCATTCCACAATGTAAGCCTTTTCTAGCAAGCTAAACTAGTCTTCTAAGTGGTAGTCCGTAGTGGACTGTTATGGTATGAGTTGTGCATTATCAAGGATTCACGGACAAGACGTCAAGACACTAACTACTAGTGCCTGATTCTTGTTCTGGAGTACGTTCTCTAAATATAATAGTCTCATCGTGGAGTGAGATATAGTGCGGTTTACTATAGTTACTTGTTGGTCCAAAATATCGTGATGGTACTATGATAACGGAAATGCTACATTATGTAATTGGTGTTGAATCCATGATAGCTTGCAAGAAGCTAGTGCTGCCATGACTTTGTCTTTGGATATGCTGGATTGCTGGTCCAACTTTCCTGTGTTTGTTCTGTTTCTTGTATGGTGGCTGGTAAGAGATCAGATAGTTCAAGCTAGACATTGGACTATAGTCTATTAGTTTTAAAAATGAGAATTAAAAGGTTGTGAGTTGTAACTCTAATATCCGGGTGCCCTTTGACCGGTGGCAATCTATTTATTTTCATTCGGATATCATTTTTATTTCTTGCTGTATGAAGCTTTGCGTGGTGGGTGTGTATTGTTAATGTAAAGTGGTAAATATATACTAGTTTTCATCGACTGCATCTGATAATTCATAGCTGACTTTTTAATATGCTATTATCTGCAGTAACCTACAGAATTCTTGGGCGCAAATTCCCGTGGCTCACGCATCATTGTCTTTACAGTTGTAAAGAATATATGGGCTGACTTTGGCATTTCATGGGAGGTTTTGAAGATGATGAACCACCATCAAAACGCGCAAGAGCATCCTCAGTAGAGTCAGCAAGTTTGTCAGACACTTTCTGTTATTCGAAATCCGCTAATCCTTTGGGAGGTGCAATGGCTAGACCTTTGTCTTCCCAAGGGAAAGAAGTTATGGTTGGTTCTAAAGGTGTTATTAAGAGGGATGAATTTGTGAGGGTAATAACAAAAGCTCTGTATACTCTTGGATATGAAAGAAGTGGAGCTGTTCTTGAGGAAGAATCAGGTATAACACTGCATTCCCCATCAGTGAATCTTTTCAGAAAGCAGGTGCTCGATGGAAATTGGGACAATGCAGTAGTTACCTTGAACACACTTGGCCTTCTGGATGAAAACACTGTGAAGTCTGCTGCATTTTTGTTATTGGAGCAGAAATTCTTTGAACTCTTGAGAAATGACAACCTCATGGGTGCTATAAAGACGCTGCAAAGTGAAATCTCCCCCCTTGGTGTTAACAGAAAAAGAGTTCACGAAATGTCAAGTTGCATAATTTCTTCTCCGCAAAACTTCTTGCTTGTTTTTCCAAAGCTTGGAATTGAATGTTCTAACTCACGGTTTAAGCTCCTAGAGGAATTGCAAAAGGTGCTTCCCTCTAGTGTTATGGTACCTGAGAGGAGATTGGAGAATTTAGTTGAACAGGCACTTACTGTACAACGGGAGTCTTGTTATCTTCATAATTCTATTGATGGTTTGTCACTATATATTGATCATCACTGTGGGAAGGATCAGATACCATCTCGAGCACTACAGGTAAGTGCTCATGCTGATGTTCTGTTTAAAAACTTGCATCTTTGATTATTTGAATAGTGTTTTAAATCAAGGTTGCATACTTGCTGGTTGCCTGGACTGGTTATGCACCAACATAAGCAGTAGTGGCCAATATTCTGCTCTTTGTTTGACCACGTATGTATTCTGCTGGTTCATCGCTTGGAAATTCTTCTCGTGTGTGTGTGTATGTATGCGCGTGCCCACATGTTTTACTGCCATTATTACATACTTTGGTTTTGCTGCTGTTGAATAGTGCAAGTGTAAAACAGAGTCATCTTAACTGAAGAAGCAAAATTCCAATTTACTTGTTGCAATATATGCACATAGGAAGGTGTAATTCATCTGTCATAACATATAAACCTCTTAAACATATCTACAGCCTCTTAAACTGTCTTGGCATTTGAATATCTTCGCAATATATATTTAGGTTGGAAAGGGTACATAACGGATTCAGATTAGCAGAGAAGAAATATTGGAATTACTGTTTTTGTAGGAGGGAAGATAGATGTGAGTGGCAATTTTTATATTCACGAAACAATGTATCAGCCGAGCTCAAGCTTTCCTGATGTGCCTCTCATTCCTAGGGTAAAGCAATAAATTCCTAAATTTTAAAACTGAAACTATGCAATGTTATGTTCTGAGTTGCATGAAGACACACTGCTAGATGCATATCTTATCACCTGTACTAATGCCGAAAAAGCAATTGTTGCAGACTTTGTGTGCACACCGTGACGAAGTATGGTTTCTCCAATTTTCAAACAATGGAAAGTATTTAGCATCAGCATCAAATGATAATTCCGCGATCATATGGAAGGTATGCTTCTGACTTTTGACATTTCTCATGTTGTTTAGTAGTGCAATGACTTGCTATCGCTTACATGAAATTGCATAATCTCATCCACCTTTTTGTGTCCACATGCTCTGCATTTCTGTCTGAAAAAATAACATCTAGAATATTTTGCTATTTATGCAAAAGAAAATCAAAATAAAGGACTGCAATTTTGAAATTATTAGTTTCATCGGAGCCTATTTGAGTTTGTACATGTTCTAAAGTACATAGAAGGAAGAAGAAAACAGCAAATCGAGTTTATGTTAACTGAACCTCGATGAAAATTTTCTGCAAAGTTCTGAAATTTTCGAATAGGAGGCAAAATTAAGTCCATGACCACAATAGAAACCGGAACACCTTTTAGATAAGCTAAACATTCATGACATGCATAAAGGCGAAGCTCCAGGGCTGTGGAGCTGTTTACTGAACTGAAACCAGATGAGACAAATACACTTTCATGTTCAGCGGTGATAGGCTACAAGAAAAGTGTCATACCACATGAGCATGGAGCAAACCTGACAAACATATTAATCAAATCTAATCTAATTGGTACTGAAGCCATACTCGTGTAGTTACTGACGACGACGGCGAAGGTTACGTTTTGACTATCATGTTGGTTGTTGATGCAATACAAATCGATCTTGTGCCTGCTTGCAGTAATGTGAGTATTCATTTCCTAGGTCGATGAAGATGGAGTATTGCTGAAGCACATACTGACTGGTCATGAGAAACCAGTGGTGATGGTTGCATGGAGCCCTGATGATTGCCAGCTTCTCACGTGTGGAATGGAAGAAGCCATCCGGCGCTGGGATGTTGAATCTGGCGAATGCATTCATGTTTATGAAAAGCCTGGCCTTGGCCTGATGTCATGTGGTTGGTTTCCAGATGGAAAGCAAATATTGTCTGGCTTAACTGATCAAGGCCTTTGCTTGTGGGATTTAGATGGTAAACAAGCAGATTGCTGGAAAGGGCAGAGGTCATCAAAAACATCTGATTTTGCCGTGGCAAAAGATGGCAAACTTATAATAAGCATCAATGGTGATTGCACAATTCTTTTATTCAGTAGGGACACGAAACAGGAGAGACTGATTGAAGAGGAGAATACAATCACCTCATTTTCTCTTTCAGAAGATGGTTATTTCTTGCTTGTAAATCTTATAAATCAGCAGATTCATTTGTGGAACATAAGGAATCACCCTGTTCGAGTTAAACAGTACACTGGCCATAAACGCAGCCGGTTTGTCATAAGGTCGTGCTTCGGTGGATCTGAGCAGGCCTTTATTGCTAGTGGAAGTGAAGATTCAAAGGTATGATGTATTGACTGTGGATGGAATTAAATTATGTTTTTGAACCAGTTCTATTATTTCTTAATCTGACATATGAATGCTGAATTCTGGAATCTATGGTTATTGAGCAAATAAAATAAAATTGAGGAGTTATTGAGCAAATTTTCATGTGCTATCTTGCAAGTCAATGTTACTGGAGAACCTGTAGGCTATATTGGAACAGTTCTGAATACATCACCTTATTCTACTCTATCTAACAAAACATGACAAGTTACTATGCACAAATTGTCTTTTCCTAGGCATTTTCCACCAACTTTTGTTCAGAATAAATTGCCTCATATTAATTAATGTTTTTATCTCATGCCTAGTGATGTTCAAAGCATGCTGGATAGAGTTAAGTTTCATTTGAACATGCATTACAATTTTGGGATAATTTTGTTTCGTCTGAAACGCTTCTACGAACTAGTGTATAAGAGCTGGGTTCTGTAAGCTAGCTTAGCAAAGCATCGATGTTTGGAGAGGCGACAAATTTACTGGTCTTAAAAATGTCATGGAAAACAACCGTCTCCATTTGTTTGCTTGGTTCGACTACTTAGTATCGTGCACTTCTCTTAATTTGTCAGGTCTATATATGGCACAGAGCTAGTGGAGACGTTATCGAGACCCTGTCTGGCCACTCAGGTGCGGTTAACTGTGTAAGTTGGAACCCTAAGAATCCACATATGCTCGCATCTGCAAGCGACGATCACACCATTCGCATATGGGGGGTGAAGAAAGCCACTGCAAAGCATAGGGACCTTGGCACCAGCAGCAGCAGTAATGGGACCCACATCAATGGCACCGCCAACGGCAATGGTTTGGTTCACCAGTGTAATGGGAGCCGTGGCAAATGATCATAGCTCCTTTGGTAGCCCATGCAACGCTGTGATTTCCTTCCTCCAGGAAGAAGAACACCGTAGTTTAAACAAAGCCGCAGCACAGGTGTAGGGGAGTGAAAAACCACCTTGGTTTAACGCACAACATCTCCCTTATTCTGTCGTCATCACCCGTCACATTTATTTCCCAATTCAAGATGAACACAAATTCAGATATTTGCTGCTTGTCTAATAGAGTTTTCTTTGCTCTATTTTTTCTTATTATGGTCGTGATATTGTTCCTGCTGTTAGGTCATAATTTTCCTGATTGCCTCGGTACCATGTCAAAACTAAATGAAGATAAATACCCCTCCCAAAAAATATGTTGCATATAGTTGTAGCCAAAGTCAAAATTTGAAAAGTTTGACCAAGCTTATAGAAAAATATCAACATCGAATTAATATTATTGGAAAAATATTTCTTATGATGGTTCCAGCAATATTGATTTGATATGGCAGGTTGACATTTTTCGGTTTAGTTGGTCAATCTTTTCAAAATGTGACTTTAATCACAATTTATATGCAACATGTTTTAGGAAGAATGGAGTATGGAACTTGTAACTTCGAATTATCTTTCCAACGTGGAAAATGTGGATGAATCTCCTAGGATTTCATGCACATTCTTCTGAATTCTTATTGGTGGGAAGAAAATAGGATAATCACCCCAAACATTGTTGTGACACATAAAACATCTTCACCGCCATCCTCAAATCGCCCCCCCCCCCCCCCCCCCCCCCACCCCCCAGGCCAAATGGGAAGAAATCGGATCTGACCGACCCAAAAGCTGTTTGACACCATAGAGAGGCAGACCCCATAGTTGGGGACTGCCCAACCCCGCTAGACAACACCTGGTGGGCCCCTCATGTTGGTCAGCCGTAATTAATGGTGTCGTATAGGAGGCGCCGGTTCGCGCATAATGACGAGCACTTCGTTGGGCGGTTCCTAAGGCGTCGCGATGACGTGGCGCCTTCCACACGTGTTGCATTAACGTCAGTGCCAACTCACGCGCCATCATTTCGTCTTGCCCACAGATAGCACATTAAACTATAGGGTTTCGTATACTAATTTTTTTTTGTTTTACATGAACACGTCAAGACTATCTATAAAATGTAATTAATAGATTAGATTTAGATCATATCAACAATCGAGCCAAAATAGATTGGCGATGAAACTTGTTGCAGCCCCTACATCTAGGTTTCCCAGCTAAGAGGATTAAATCTTGTTCCCGCTCCAACAGATCAAACATATGATCCCTCCACTATATCCATGAGTGAGGTCGTCCAATCCGCGCACCAACAGTGAGCAGGGGCGAATTTTTAACTTAGCTAGTGGGTGCACATAACACCTGGGTTATAATTTTTTCTTTGCAAAACAACAATTCTCACAATATGTGGACCCCTCAAAAGATGGCTTTTATCTAGTTTGGCACCCTGTAGGCACCCTAGTGCTGAATTCTCTAGCCCCGACTTTGAAGGTGAGAAAGGAACAACCTTCCAACATATGTGGAGAAAGAGAGAGAGAAATTCAACTCAACACATGAGTTATGGGACAAGTGGGGCCCGGCGACTTGGGGAGGGGGCCTTCCCTTGGACGTCGCTGGGGCCCTAGGGTGGGCTAGGTGAAGGGTCGTCGATCCCTCCTGGTTTGCCCACCAAGCAACTAGGTTGCAACCCATGGGGCCAATGTGTCGGCCTATATGCAAATGGAGGACCCATGCAGCTGCCCCTTGTGGGCTTTAGCCCTAGGGCAGCACAGACACCCCTTCGGACACTTCTTTCTTCTCTGGTGTTCTTTCATCTCGAGTTTCTAATAAAAATCCCGGAACATTTCTGGAGTCTTCCAAACCTATTCCGATGATATTCTATTATACTAATACCATATTTTACTGACAAAAGATTGAACTACTGCCATAAGTGTGTGACCCAGGTTCAGTAATGCACATACATGGTTGGACCATTTTTCGGTCAATAACCAACGGTGGAACTCGGATGCCCATGATGGCTCATGTGCTCAGTGTCAGTCCTATTGCTTCATGATACTAATGGTAACTCGAGATGAAAGCCGTATAGCCGGTTTCAAAATTGTATCGTTTTTGTGAAAGTCATACTAACTTTACATGTATCCCGATTCACACAACAAATTTATCAGTCTCGACGCAAAATTCTTCCAAACAAAATGACAAAAAACCTACATATTTTGACAGAAATATCTTGGAGAATTTTATTTGAGCACTTCCTTCAACAGATTTATCCAGAGAGAGACTTCCTTCAACATTAATATTGGGAGCAGGTCAAAAAATAAAATAAATTAGGGAACACAGTTACCTCGAACGCTCTAGGCCCAACACGCGCACTTACTAGGCTTAGCCGTTGCATGAGGCCCAGGCCCATATTCTGGAAGCTACCTTCCTAGGGTTTCCCTTCTTGTAACCCCCCAAAGCGCCGGCTCTCTCCCACTTCCCCCACTCCCACCACAACACCGCCGCCGCCGCCACAGCAGGAGGAGGAGAAGCAGCAGACGCAAGAAAGGAGATCCCGCGAGGAGGAGGCGACCGACCATGAGGGCCAAGGTAACATCCCAATCCTCACTCCCTTGTCCCCGGAGATCCATGCCATCTCGTGCCCGAGATCCATGCCATGGTCGGCTTAGTTTCGTTCGTTCTTGGTTTGGGGCTGTGATTAAAAAGAGAGGCTTGAGTGGCTTGAATCCATGGGAAACGCTAGTGAGCCGATAGGTCTCGCCGCTCGCGCTTGTGCCCCCCGTTGCAACCGCGGCGGCTACGGCTCGAGCAACTCTTGCCTGTGCGGGATGGGATCCAAGGTGCCGCCTCACGGTTCTTGCGGCGGTGGCGGTGGTGGTGGATGCTTCTTGTCTCGTGTGATCATAGTCCGGTCGGTCGATCGATCGATGGATCGTGTGGGCTTGGTGCCTCGTGTTCTGTTCCCCCATCCAGTGCTCGCGTTGCTCGTACCCGTGCTGACGCCGCCGAGGTGGGGTGGTTTTGTGCTCGCGTGTGCGTGTGCAGGTCGTCGTCTTGTTGAGGTTTCCCTGCCACGGTGAAGGTTTCTAACATACACTTGATATGAGCCCTCGAGTTTATGAATTAGCTTTTCATGAAACACTGTGTTGATCTTGCATTCTGTTGTAGTGCTTGGTCGCATAGTGCTTTCGGTTGTCCGAATTTTTACTCATTTGCGCTTCTCTTATGTGATCCTGGTGTTAAGATGGGTTACTGGTCGTATATTATCATTTGCTCAATGTGTCTCATGTAGGTACTGATTAGAAAAATATCTTATAGACAAGCTACTCTTGTCCGCTCATGAACATTTCTTTCTTAAGACCGTCCCATTTTGAACTGCCATCCAGACGTATGGTGATGGATAAACTACTATGCTGAACTGTTGTGTAGTTGCAGGCATTGTAGCATATTCAGTGTTTCTGCCAGGTTCACAACCTCTTTCAGGATAGCGTCACTTATTTAGTTTTTTGTCTTTTGTTGTTTTACTTTGTCCAACTTATTCGACTTTGTTTACGACTTAAAATTGCAAGATCCATGCATGTTCGTTGAGTTGCTTGGTGTTTACTTTTGCAAACGAAACTGTCCAGTTGTCTCCTGCAGCATCAATTGCTTATGTTATATTGCTGTTTCTCTAAGTAAATTGCTTGGTTCCCCCTATTTGTCAGATACCCTTTTAACTTGTTCATCTTGTGATGATTCAGTGGAAGAAGAAGCGCATGAGGAGGCTGAAGAGGAAGCGCCGAAAGATGAGGCAGCGATCTAAGTAAGCTGATGGAGGTGGTGATGCCGTGCTAGCTAGCTATCCATGTCTTCAGCTGGATGTACCTATGTGGCATGGTGCCTGCATTTCTGTCAAGTTGCTTAATTCAGAAACCTGCACTATAGTAGGCGTGATGTCGTTTCTTTTAGTATTATCAGGAGTTTTGTGTTCTGGACCAATCAGCTGTCGTAAGAACTCTGTTGTGGAACTTTATTTGCTGCTTATAATCAGCCATCAAGTACTTCCTATGTTTGTTTGCGTCTTCTTTTGCTTTCGCATGACGAGTTGAATGATCTGTCTGTTTGAAATTCTATTCACTGATTTATATGCTCAGTTGTTTGTTGGTGTTTTCTAATAGGATGTTTGAATTGCATGCTTATAGCATGATTATAGCCTGACCTTGTCTGCAAAGCACATTGTATCTGGCAACTCTTATTTACTACTACTTACCATGTATAGTAGAAGATGACCTGGATTGGATTTTAGCTGTGTTTTTTAGCTGTTCCTCCTATCATTTCAGTTCATTTCCAATTTTCTTAATCAAGGTGGGTCACCATTTTCAAAAACCAATTTCTTCTAACGTACAAACAGACTCCAAACAGACTCTGTACTATGCAATAGAATTTGATTTGCTAGATATCTGTTGAAGTTTGATAATGTAGTAGAAATAGAATCATCATATGATAACGATGTTTGTATTAGAAATTAATTTGCTTTCTTGGTGAAGCTAACAAGCTATATGTATCCCAAAATCTCCTAACTGAATTTGGCAAGTTATCGTGTACGGTTTATAGTCATAGGTCTTTTCTACATCTTAAATCATTTTGGTTTACCAAGTACGTGTACCGTTCATGGGGTTATGGTTGTAGATCTTACTCCCTACGTTTTAAATTAGATGACTTCCATTAGATACATGCTCTTTTTGACAAATGAAAGTCATCTAATTTAGTACGGAGGGAGTAGAAGGGTATATGCTTTGTATCTGAGTTCACGTTGAATCTGGCCTGAATATATATATGCAGTAATGTAGATGAATATAATTTTGAGTGTGCCACTGCACTTTTTACCGATTCTCTCGTTCAATGATGGACACGGTTGGACACAAAGACAAATTCAAATTAGCGTTAAGCGATCCACAAAGATGGTCGAACATGAAGTTGTGGAAAATCCTCTCTGTTGTTTTGGTTATCTGCATACAATCGCATTGCATAATAATGCTGTTACATCCAACGAACTGAGCAAGAACCAGGCCTTCCCTTGGAACACATATGCTTCTGCCATGCTGTTTCCTGAACACGATCAATAGTTTGACAGGCTGCAATGATACATGAGCCTTTACTATCTCTTATCATCACCCTAACAGCTCTAGAATTGTTTTTTTTTGAAACGTGGAGCAAAAGCTTTGCCCCTTATCCATTAATTAAGAAGAAGGTGCCCGGTTTATTAACGGAAGAAACCGGGCGAAAACCATACAACGTTTCCATCCTTCTTGACGAAGAAACCGGGCGAAAACCATACAACATTAATTAAGAAGAAGAAGGTGCCCGGTCTAGAATTGTAATGAACATTGAAAGCAGCATCAACATTTTTTTAAACCTCATTTTCTGGTTGACGTTTCCATCCTTCTTGACGAATCACTTACGATTTTTTCCTCACCCTCAAATAATTTTTGGGTAGAATTGTAATCGACATAGCTGATCAGGAACAAGATTGAACTCTTTCCCCACGTACAGTCTGTCGCCTCTACCA